>OZ024927.1:178745588-181595519 GCA_964017235.1 Sabellastarte sp. h YS-2021
AATTGAGGAAGAGAAGTGGTCCACTGGCCAATTGAGAAAATGATCAACTGATAAGTTGATTAGTCTGGAAAACCAGGAAAAGATATAAATCTCATGGTGGTTTCCAGTATATCTTTGTCAAGGATAATGCCCTGAAAAAATCAGGAAAACAGGAGCTCATGATACTTGAACTGCTCATGTGAACAGACAGTGTGAGACTGGATGACAAAGAACAGCATTCTTCTGTGGAGAAGAGCTGAAGAAGGAATCAGGAAAGTGGAATCTGTTGACCTCCCACTGGCAAGTGGAGGGATCTGGAAGTAAGAGTGAAAATTTGAGTAAAACAACACTCTTATCTCCTGAAGGACACCATAATAGAGGTTGAGGCTGAGCCTCTACCTCTGGGAGGCATTCCACCATCAAAATGTTGGACCCTGGAAAGGAAGCACATCCTTAAAGCACTAAGTTAGAGAGAAAACTCCCTGGATGGGAGGAAAAAGGTCTTAATTGGTGTGCCTCAAGAGGCTAATGCAGATAGCTTAAAAGAGGCACCTTGAGTAAGGGCCACATGAAAAGCTTCTGCTTATACTGTTATATATGAGAAGAAATGGTCTCCCAAGAGAGACACCACAAAAAACAGCCTAAGACCAAAATAGGACCAATTTACCCTACCAAGTGACTAAGCACAAGTGAGGGAAATGGATAAAGAAATCTCTCAAAACAAAGTGCAAAGATGGCTGAAAAAAGGGCCATAGATCAACCAACTAAAAAGGAGCTAGAAGACCCATTGAAGAGATGTCCAAAGCATGGTGGATGAAAAAGACCACTGAGAAAGTATTGCCTTGTCAATCAACTTGAATAAGTGATCAACAAAACAGGACTGAAGGAAAAAATCCTACAGTACTAAGGACCCTAGGGTCCATCTCAGATCTCCCCTAATAGCAGAGGAACTCTACCTAGGGAACAGAAGGTCTTAAAAACCCCACCAGGCTAGATCCCAGGTGCGGAAACCTGAGCAAGTCAACCCAAAAAACCCTCTGAAGAGGATTTGTACCTGGCCAAATTAAGTTTTAGAAGGTAAATTTGGGTAATTACCCAACCTATAAAACTTAGAATGAGAAGATCCCAAAAAGAGTGAGTGACAGAAATTAAGAATCTGGCCTCATGAAGGAAATTCTAAGCCTGGGAAAAGTGGTTGACTTAGAGAAAAATAAGACTGATCAAAAGGAAAGAGCAGTCAAATTTATTCCCTAATTCTGTTGGACAGGAAGGTTGAAAATCTTCTGTGGAGAAGACTAAAGTATGAAGTCCTAAGCACTGTGACGGTCACACCACTATAGATGCTTTCACAAATATGGAAGGCTCTGGTTTTTGTGTTGATTAACAAATAACTATTAATAGCCACTCATTAACCTAGCTCCGAGCCCCCAGTCAACAGAAGTTGACAAAATCAAGCAAGTCACAGAAAAATCACCCAAGTAATGCCCGCGACATGCCCGGTCCATTTGTTATCCTAAACTAATAGGGAGGTTTGACCTCTTGTATTATTGAGCAAAACACAAATCAATGGCTCACACCAAACAAGAAACAGTCATGAATAATTGGAATATATTATATTTATTAAAATAAAATATGCACCAAATCAGTCAACTTACAAGAACTTATTTAAAACACTTAGTTATAAAATTCTTACCCAAATGACTCTAATCAAATAATAAAAAAAACATTTAATATTATCCTTACAGTTTCCCAGACTCTTAGCCTTAGCTTAGTCTCATAAACTTGTATAAGACACACCTAAGTTATATCAACCAATAGCAGAATCAAACAAATGAAATGTAAATCTTAGCAACAGAGAATTTACTCTAAAATATGTCATGTCAAGAAATAAATATTAGTATAGAATCTGTCATTTATACAGAATCCATCAGAATTACATAGTTAAATATATCAATATTTAAAACAGAAATAAAGTTGCCCCTGACAGCCCAACCCTTGATTGGTGATTTAGTCTACTTCCCCTGAAAGTGTGGGTACAGCCTGCACATTCTGCACAGCGTAAACCCATGGATATTAGCGGAATACACATTACTGCAAATTCCTTATCCATTAATTTACCTAAAAGTCTTAATTAGATTTACCCCAAAGTAAGGTTATCATAAAATATTGTGACTCCATATACACATTCTCTGCAAATATGGGATTCACAAGGAAAGTTTTACTGTATACACATACTGGCAGATACAGTAAACATAATATTAATTCTCATAAAATCAGTACTTATTTATTATTATCCCAATAGATATACTCATATGCAGACATAGACATACTGCCCATGAATCAGTTTTAAATGCACATTCATGCACATCTAATACTGGTCCTATATGAGTACTTTACCCTTTAGAAATACCCCAGATAACTTATGAATTTCCCGAAATATCAGAAGCAGAATAAACATGACACTACATTGAAATCTCAACAATCTGATATTTACTTTAAAATTCAATACACAATAATAATCTCATTATAGCTTCATGAAAATATACAGAATAAAATACATGTACTACAGCAAAGCAAACTACACATACCAAATGAAATTTACATTTAAATTACAAATCCATATTCTTAATCCTAAAATCAATTCCAAATTCATTACCAAAGACAAAGTTAAGTTAAAAGAATCATTTACCCATTATCAAATAACCACATTTTCATAACTTACTTGGAAACTTGCTCCTAAGTTTACACACACAAAGAAAAAACACTGCTTCCAACAACTGTCAAAGCTTCTCCTCTCAACTACCTTTTCCAAATTTTCCTCTGCACCCCTAAGCTTACCATGCTTGCCATATTTATAGACAAAATCCACCTACACAAAAGTATGACTCATCAAATGTAACATAGAACTTCCGTCCTTTGGTCAGTCATTTTAGTGACTCCAAAAATTTAATTCCTTATATTTAATACCAAACTTTCAACCGGAAGATGCCCATAAATTTTACTGTGAATTGATGCATCCAGTTCTGACTCAAAATGTAGCCAGGCACTAACACAAGTACAAATTTACATTCTTATAAATTTTAATACAATTAACAGATTAACATACCCTATCGCAAACTATTATTACATTACAATTTAACCCCCAAAGCGCATAGGTAAAATAACACCAGTATTCCATAACAAATACAAGAAATCAATGTTAAATAAACCATCTAAAGTTTCAAGTTAATACATAGTTAAAACCAAAACATAAAGAAACAGGCTAGCATACTGCCTGCACAACTTACCCAACTGTAGTGATTTATTACAGTTCACATCAGTACACAGAAATTTACTGAACTAAAAAAAGACAGATTAGTCACAAAACTCTAAATGTCCAACATGAGTACAAAACAATTTTGCTAATTACTAAAACAACCTACACAAAATCAAATACCAAATTTAAGCAACATACTTAATAAAGAAATTAATTGGAATGTAGGAAACCAGTAACAGTGAAATGGATCTCCAAAAGGTGGAATTAGACAAAGTCCTCCCCAGAAGCCGTAAACCCCCAACCTCCAGAATTGAAGGTGGAGAAAGGCTAAAAATGGAAACCCTAGGCTCAGAATTGAACCCCAAAACACTGAAACCAGGATCCGAATTCCAGAAATGTCAAATGAGAGGGCCTGTACAAGTAAAGAACCGTGAATGGTAGGTAGTAACTACCGTAATGTTACGCTATAAAATATGCGTTAACAAATGAAAAATATTACACATTATGCTCTGAAATCATAATAATAAAAGAATTATGTAGAAGGAATGCATAAACAAACCTGGAAATGCTGTAATCACCATGAAAATGAATATTTTCTGACAACCTCCATTTTGGATGTGACGTCATAGTCACGTGACCTGGTGAATGATTCATAAAAAGCTCAATAAATAGGGTCAATTTACGCGGTGAAATGAAGAATTTCGTAAAAAGAATGAAGGAAACCAAAAATGGTGAATTATAATGCCTGTAGAAGTGCATCAATGAATTAATTCACCGCGGAAATGAATATTTCCCAAGGAAATCCAACATTCTGACACCACGTGACCCGATGAACGATAATACCCAATAGGTATTTACGTGAAAAACAATGCACAGTCAAGGTTGACAATACGGTCAAAATACGTGGAAAAAACGAAGAATGAAGGAAAACCGTAAATTAAAATTGTAATGCCTGTAGAAGTGCATAAAAAGAAATAATTTACTGAGGAAATGAATATATCCAAAGGAAATCCGACATTCTAACACCACGTGACCAGATGAGCGATAATACGAGTTTTGGAGAAACACGTAAAATATATGGCCAAAGTACACAATAAATTCACCAGAAATCGAAGTAGAATGTAAATAAAATGGAGGAAGAGTGAATAAAAACAGCTTAAGTGTACTTACAGAGCACCAAAAACGTGTAAATGCAGGTCTTAGTGAGATAGCAAAAACGCCTGTTGACACTACAACCGCCACAAAAAGAATGAACTATTTCTGTATTACTGCGCATGGCAGAGTGAATTAGGTCACCAGGGGTCAAAGGTAGCAAGTATATAGGTTTAAAGAGGGTCTCCCCTCATATATTTAAATTCTATGTACGGTGTATGTGGCGGTCACCAAACGCCAAGCCACGCCTACCCAAGTGTTTTCATATAGTAGAGTATATTTACATTTATATGAAATAAAATTGCAAATTTAATAAGTAAATTAAATTTTTATAAGTTAATACCCTATCCAATGGACAATTGCTAATCTGGTCGGCGCAGACCGGTCCGCCAAACGCCAGAAAAAGACGTCCTGTGTTTCCACCGGCTGGCCGGTCCCACTACTGTGCATTCGCTAGGTGGCGCATGGTATTTACTTCCTGTCTAGACAACATGACATCATAGCATCTTTTTCGTTGTCTAAACCTATTAGACCCCTAGTAAGCTGATAGCGGGGTCGGTGGGAGGGTCTTGTGTGTCCATTGGAAAGGGTATTAACTTATAAAAATTTAATTTACTTATTAAATTTGCAATTTTATTGCATTAATACATCCTATCCAATGGACAATTGCTGAATAACTACCGCTTGGTCGGCGGGTAGGTTACTAGGGACTTATGTGAACTCACAAGTAATAGCAAATTTTAACCTACGGTCTAGGCTGCCTTCGTCAGGAGACCTGTAGGCCCAGGCCTGGGTTGACCTTAAGGTCAGGAAACCCTGTAAGGCCATGGTCGGTTGCCAGCAGCCGGTTACCTGGGGCTATACCGCCGTCGCCCCCCCCCCCCTTTTAAGACCTGCTCTGAGGTAGGGGAAGAGAGGGATGAGTTCAGTCCCAGAATGCAAATAAACCTCCCAAAGGAAGCACGCCACACGTAATTCTAATGTACGTGAAGAACTGTTTAAACATATATATACAAATCTCCTCAATCTAAGGGCCACTTGTGGATCTGCTGAGCAGCCACTACCGAGCCAAATTGGTAAAGCCCTGAATCAGCCCAAGCCACACCCTTCAGATAGAACTGTATGAAGGTATTATGTAACTTCAGTGGCAGGCTGACAAGACTGTATCTAAGGAAACTCTCGACTGGAAGACCTTAGAAGCATCAAAGGCCCCGACATTATGGGCTTTAACCTGATGTAAAGTGTGGGCCTCCTAGTCAGAGAGCTCATAACATAGGATCACAGTCTGCTGGATCCAAGAGGAGATAGTGGCAGGTGAGATGTCTTTGTCGAAACCTTTCTTAAAGGAGACAAAAAAACCACCTCCTCATTCTGCCCGAGGTCTGAGGTCCTGTCCAAATAGTAGCGCAATGCTCTGACTGGATAGAGGGACCTGTCACACTTGAGGGATCTATTCAGAGTTGGGGCCAGGGCCGTTATAACCCCTGGGGCCACACTGTCTAGACCCTCTTTGGCCAGCTGATTCTTGGGAGAGAAAGCTGGGTGACGGGTACAGGGACACCTTTGACCAGTCGTATTGGTGTATAATATTTCTGTTTTGCCAAGCATGTATCTCACTTCCACGCTTGCCTGACCCCAGGGCCAAGAGGAAAACTGTCTTGAAGGTCAAATGCTTCAAGGAGGCCTCTTTAATTGGTTCAAAATGAACCTTGTCAGCTGGTGCAAAAACTAGGAAGAGGTTCCAGGAGGGGATTCCCCCCCGGCCTTTGGGTCTGTCTCAGTGGAAACTATCCAGGAGACGAGTGAGATTTTCATCCTTACTGACATTGCTGGGTAAATTTCCCAGACTATCAGCCACGGCTGACCTGTAACCATCAATGGTGCTGGGCTGCAACTTCCTGTCCTTAAACAGGTGCATAAGGAAGTCAGCAACTGACTTTACAGGGGGGGGTGCCCCGAAGTCCACCTGATGATACATCACTTTGTAAAAATGGCCACTTGCCTCATAGACTGATCTGATTGATCCCCTTTGAGGAGCCTCAATTCTTGCTGCCACTGCCTCAGACAAGTCCTGCTCCTCGATTGCTGAGGCTCTAGGAGCCCTTTATGGAGATTAACATTTGTCAGATATCTGTGACGGATCTGATTGAATGGCTGTCAACAGGTTGGGCAGATTGGGCAGGCTCAGTGGGATTTGGCTGGACATGGTCACTAGATCCCAAAACCAAGGCATGTTGGGCCACCCCGGAGCAATCAGAATGATTCTCTTGCATGGGGAGTCTTGCAACTTCTCCACCACTTGCCCAATATGGCTGATGGTGGGAAGGTGTATGCTTTCAGATCCTACTATGGCATACTGAGTGTATCCACTGCTGTGGCCAGGGGATCCGGTACCGGTGACACAAACAGAGGCAACTTGTTGTTGAACCTCATAGCAAATAAGTATATTTGAGCCGGTGCCACCTGCTGCAGATTGAATGAAAGACCTCTGGAAGGAGAAACCACTCTGTTTGGATGGTCTGGCCTAGCCTGGATAGCTTGTCCGCTACCACATTCAGCCGGCCTGGAATGTGCCGGGCTTAGAGTTACTTGTTTCCTGGTACACCAGGTCAAGATTCTCCATAGTAGGGCACACGTGGGCCCGACCTCATGCCTCCTTCCTTATCTATGTATGACACTACTGTGGTGTTGTCGGTTGCTACAAGTACTATCTTGTTTGAGCAAAGGTCTTGGAACTCTTTTAAAGCCAGAAAGCCTGCTTTAAGTTCTAGATAGTTATGTGCAGCTTGCTTCCCGGAAGGGACCCGGTTCCTCCTGCAGTGCGCTCGTTTAAATGAGCACCCCACCCTTCTATTGATGCATCTGTAAATATTTGCAGAGCATGCTTTATTGGGTGTAATGGTTGGCCTGTAAGTACATCGTCTTCCTTCAGCCACCATTGTAAATGGGGGTGCAGGGACCTGGGGACTTGGATCACCTTTTCCAGTGATTCTGGTACCCTCCAGTTGTTTTGAGATGCCACTGTATGGGTCTCATATGAAGTCGACCTAGATTAACTTGCTTTTCTGTAGCCGTCAGTAACCTATCAAGGACATGAATTCCCGGACCGGGCAAGCCGGTAGGGATAGCAGTTTTAACATAGTCTCTTGAAGGTTCTGTCACCGGTCCAGAGTCGGTCGGAACCGATCAGACCTGAAGTCGAACTGGTAGCCTACAAAATCAAAGTCTTGTTTGGGCTCCCGCTCTGATTTCTGTAAGTTGATCAGCCAACCCAGTTGCTGACACATTATTTACTAGTTCCTGTGTATGCTGGAGACAAGGCTGACATCCGGCTCTCACCAACCAGTCGTCTAGGTACTGGTGGCTTCTTAAGTCCTCGTGTATGGTCACAAATTTCATCTCCTTTGGTATCACAGTGAACTCCAAAGGTGCTGTGGACAAAACCGAATAGCAGGCATTACCTGGATTGTTCTTGTATAGGTATATGGGAGTAGGTATCCCTCCTTGAACATTTGTAATACCTAGGGTCCAGCCCCCAAGGCTTCCTAAGTTCCCGAAAAAGGGCTTAGTCTGGACCCTACAGGCAGATTGTGTGCCACATTTGGGACATTTGGTATTTTGATAAACATTTTCTGTCCCTCCGGACACTGGTCCGGTCTGGTAACAATGATCCTGGTTAACAGTCTCTCTGTTCTTATTGTGGTCTGGTGGGGCTGACACAACTTTTCATATTAATAGACTCTTCACCCCGGGCCAGCAGCCTGCAAGGTGCAGCATTTACAGAGCAATTGTCATTCGTGAGATGTCTGACCCCTGGCCGGACATGATGACAAAATTTATTATCTCTCCAGCCAAGCCCAGCACTGATAACAGGTTGTTGAGAGATGTGATAAGGGAAGGTTGCCTGGCAGTAGGTTGGGACACTGTCATGTCACATCACCAAGACCACTGACCGGTCTAAGAATTCTCTGTAACCAAATTAACCTTAGGCAACTCTGTCCGGTACCAGGACTCCATACCCGGTACTTAACTGTAACCAGCAATTCTCTGTAACCGACAAAAAACTGGCAGGCTGGGGTCACCAACCAATTTTGACAGCTACTGGTCTATATTTAGCCAGCCTTTTTTTTTTTTTTTTTAATATATGTAACCAGTTGGCTCGAAGCATTATTCAGTAAGGACTGTGTAGCCAGCACCCTGTTAGTAGACTTGTAACCCGTAGGTTGAAGCAAGTGTACTAGGCTGTGTAGCCAATACCAGTCGGTACACTCTGTAACCAGTTGTTGAAGCAAGTGTACTAGGCTGTGTAGCCAGTACCAGCCGGTACACTTTGTAATCAGTTGTTGAAGCAAGTGTACTAGGCTGTGTAGCCAGTACCAGCTGGTACACTCTGTAACCTGAAACCAGTTGTTGAGGCAAGTGTACACGGCTGTGTAGCCAGTACCAGCCGGTACACTCTGTAACCAGTTGTTGAGGCAAGTGTACAAGGCTGTGTAGCAGAAACCAGCTGATACACTCTGTAACCGGTTGTTGAAGCAAGTGTACAGGGCTGTGTAGCCGGTACTGGTCGGTACACTCTGTAACCAATTGCTAAAGCAATTTTACAACTATATTTTTTGTGTTGAATTCAGTTGGCTGTAGGTTGCCTCCATTAAAAAGGTATTACTTTAATTGCACGTCTTATTTGACAGTTGCTGGGAAAGCCCTTGTGAACTATTTTTAGAAACACTTGGTGTTCGGTGTGTCACGTGACCAGCTTGCTGGTCGGAAAGACAGTCGATTAGCTGATTGGAGCTCGTCAGTTGTGGCGTTCTTTTGTGATACTTAAACATGCAAATGCGTAGTATTCTGCTCATCCACAAACCCCACTACCGACAATGAAGCCGGGTCTGCAAGGCAGGGACTGGAATCACAGTAGACGTGAGTTCTGAAGAACGCACTTCCGACCTTCCTGGTCGGTGAAAACACGTGACCTGCTTCGTGATTAGTCGGAAGGACACGCGATTGGCTAACTGGAGATGACGTCAGTATTCGCGTTCTTTGTGTGATGCCTTACCGGCAACTTTACAGTCCACAAAAGTCGGTTGCTCAGCCGGCTGTGCACTCAAACCAGTGTCCTGGCCATCCACTGCCCTTACTACCTACACAAGTGCCGGGTCCACAAGGGTGGGACTGAGAGTGATGAAGATGAAGTTCCTTCTATGTAAATACTAGGTGAGGTCGGCTGAATACGAGCTTGCCGGTCGACTAATGCATTAAAGCAAAGATGTCTGGACCAGAGTGCTCTGAAGAAATCTGAAGAATTCACCTCTTGCTTCTGATGAAAAAACACTAAATACACGAGCTAGGCTGGTGTGACTGATGCTATACAGCAGAGAAGTCGGTACCAGTGCGCTCTGAAGATGAAGAATGCATCTTGCTGGGAATTCCTTCTTTACAGTGTTCAAAACTACGTAGATTGAAGTTTCCCGTGATTTCTATTGTAGTACTAGAAGGGACGTTTCTACGGTGATATTAGCTGGAAGGTTACAGCAGGTACATTCAAACAAAAACACAGATAAAAATACCTTGTAAGTATATCCATTATATTTCTAAATATGTCGATCTGCCCCTAACAACACAATTGTTGAATGGGAGGAAACTAGAAAATGGCTGCCTTCATATTTCTCGTAGATTACTGCCCTATCGTCAACACTAAATTGAGTCAGCTAGGGAGCGTTTCCAGCAGATTTCTCAATGTATATCCGTGCTTGATATGTAGAGAACACTTCTACACTAAAATATTCGCAAATAAGGTTGAAAATCCGCCATAATGCACACTTTTTATATAAAACTCTGGAGGTGTTGAAAACACGTCTGCACAGTACACGCGCCAAACGAAAAAGATGCTATGACGTCATGTTGTCTAGACAGGAAGTAAATACCATGCGCCACCTAGCGAATGCACAGTACTGGGACCGGCCAGCCGGTGGAAACACAGGACGTCTTTTTCTGGCGTTTGGCGTGCCGATCTGCGTCGACCGGATTAGCAATTGTCCATTGGATAGGATGTATTAACTTATAAAAATTTAATTTACTTATTAAATTTGCAATTTTATTGCATTAATACATCCTATCCAATGGACATTTGCTGAATAACTACCGCTTGGTAGGCGGCTAAGTTACTAAGAGACTCAGTTGAACTCATAAATAAAGCAAAATGAGAAGGCCCAGTTGACCTAGGGTCAGAAGAACCCCAAAGGTCAAGGTCGGCTGATAGCCTGACATTAACCGGTTACCCGCAAGTCTAAAGGTTGCCCCTCCCCCTTTTTTTCTCAGACCTGTTCTGAGAATAGGAAGGAAGCAAGTCACAGTTTTTTTTGGGGTATTATATACAAATATACAGGGTATGTACATACATATTTGCATATGTCCTCATTTTTGGGTTTGGTGGTGGACCTGTTGAGCAGCCACCTCTGGCCCTAAATGAAAGAGCTCTGTATCAGGTCAAGCCATATCCTTCAAATAGAATTGTGTGAAGGTGTTATGGGATTTCCAGTGGCAGCTGACAGAATCTGCTCTAAGGAGACCCCCGATTGGAAGGCCTTAGAAGCAGCAAAGGCCCTGACATCATGGGCTTTGACCTGATGCAGAGTGAGGGACTCCTGATCAGATAGCTCATAAAGGATCACAGTTTGCTTGATCCATGAGGAGATGGTGGCAAAGGAGACAAAGACCAACTCCTCATGAGCAAGGTAAGTGTCCAAACTTTTTCAAGCAGGCCCATGTTACCCCTATTCTCAAAAAACCATCCTTAGACAAAGAAGTTTTTAAAAACTACAGGTCTGTCTCAAAATTTAAACTTTATCTCAAAGATACTTGAAAGGGTAGTAGCCGTCCAGCTACAAACTCATCTTGGTGAAGCTGGTCTTATTGACTGCCTTCCAGTCGGCTTAAGAAAACACCACTCTACTGAAAGCGCCCTCCTTAATATAATCAAAATGATATTCTTCTTAACATGACCAAGGGTTCTGTCACTGCCCTTACCCTTCTGGATCTGTCCGCCGCTTTCGATACCATTGACCACACCATTCTCCTGGACAGACTCAATGTTTATTATGGACTCAGTGAGCTAGCACTTGGCTGGTTCAAATCATACCTGTCGGGAAGGTCACACTCGGTCAAGGTAGGTAGTACACTCTCGCATCCTGCTGCGCTCCTTTATGGAGTACCCCAGGGCTCTGTCCTTGGACCAATCCTGTTCTCTCTCTACACTAACCCAATCAGCTCAATCATTCATTCCCACAGTAGCATCAACTACCACTTTTACACCGATGATACTCAGCTATACATAACACTTTCACCAGAAAATTTCTCTCACTCTATACAAAAGCTAAAGAACTGCCTTAACAACATTTAAAATTTCATGTTCGCAAATAAATTAAAACTTAACCCAGACAAAACTGAGTTCATTCTCATAGGCTCCCCATAAAATCATAACCAACTCCTCCCTCACTTCCCTATCAATATCCTGGGAAATCAGATCTCGCCAGCACAAAGTGTCAGGAACCTCGGAGTGGTGTTCACTCACCTCTTCAGCTCTAGCTTCCCAACCTAATTTTCCTTCCCTCCCGGTCACACCCACAATCCTGGATTACCGACCTTGAACGCCCCTCGACTTCCACACGATAATGATTTTGTTTAATTAGCACACTGAGTTCTCCATTGTGGGGAAGATATTGCGCTTGCAAAGCAGTAGATTAGATTAGAACTCCTTGTTCTGCCTAAGATCTGAGGTCCTGTCCAAGTAGTAGCGAAGGGCTCTGACTGGACATAAGGACCTGTCACCCTTGAGTGACTTATCCAGAGTGGGGGCCAGTGCTGGTATGACTACTGGGGCCACACTGTCTGGACCTTCCTTAGCCAGCTGGTTCTTGGATAGAAAGCTGGGTGAAGGATTCAAGGACACCTTAGACCAGTCTGACTGGTGTCTGATGTTCTTATGTAGCCAAGCATGGATCTCACTCCTGCATTTACCAGAAACCAGGGCCAGCAGAAAAACAGTCTTGAAGGTCAAGTGTTTTAGTGAGGCCTCTTTTAAAGGTTCAAAAGGAGCCTTACTCAGCTGGTGTAAGACCAGGGACAGGTTCCAGGAGGGTATACCCCTCTTGCCCTTGGGCCTGTCTCTATGGAAACTATCCAGGAGACGAGTGAGGTTCTCATCTTTGCTGACATTAATGGGGGAGTTACCCAACTTATCAGCAATGGCTGATCTGTATCCATCAATGGTACCTGGCTGCAACTTCCTGTCCTGGAACAGGTGCAAGAGGAAGTCAGCTATGGCTTTTAGAGGTGGTGCCCTGAAGTCCACCTAATTACTGAGGCACCACTTTGTAAAAATGGTCCACTTTGCCTTATAGACGGATCTGGTTGATCCTCTATGAGGAGCCTCAATTAGTGCTGTCACTGCCTCAGAGAAACCCTGCTCCTTGATTGCTGTGGCTCTAGGAGCCAGGCATGCAGGTTCAGGTTTGACAGGTTCCTGTGCAGGGTCTGGTTGAATGGCTGAGAAACTAGATTTGGCAGGTCGGGCAGACACAGTGGGATTTGACTGGACATTGCCACTAGATCCCAGAACCAGGGCATGTTGGGCCACCCCGGTGCAATCAGTATGATTCTGTTGCATGGGTAGTCCTGTAACTTCTCCACTACTTTGCCCACGATGGCTGCTGGTGGGAAGGCATATGAGTCCAAATCCTCCCAGGACAGACTGAGAGCATCCACTGCTGGGGGTCTGGGACTGGTGACATATACTTGAAAATTTTAATTACTTAAATGTAGCTTTTATAAGCTACTAGCTTACCATGTGGGACTGATTGCTGTTCTCGGATGGCCGCCAGGCCCCGGCCAACGTCTAAGAAAAACAGACATTTATAGTTGGCGGTAGCCACAGGTTGTCGTCACGTGATACACTCCATTTGTCTTCTTCTTTCTTGTTGAAATTTAGAGCCATACCCCCTCAGCTGTAATACAGCGGGGAGGCAGGGTGGGACTCTTCTCAGTCCCATATGGTAAGCTTGTAGCTTAGAAAAGCTACATTTAAGTAAAATTTTCAATTTTAAAAGCTAAAATAGCTTACCATGTGGGACTGATTGCTGAATCCAACTGCATGGTGGAGGGATTACAGCTGAGACTGGAAGATATGTCTAGTTTTTCTTAGATTTTGAAGTAAGATGTTAGAATGAGAGTTAAAGAGTACCAGTCTGAGTCCTGTTTACATGGTCCCAATCCCGGAGACCAGGCCTGTTAAGAAGCCAAAAACCTAAATGATAGACTGACAGTGCTAAAAACTGTCTGTGTGTTTTGGTAGGAGGAGAGACGGAATAGAGACACTTTAGACGGAGTAGAGCCCCTAGGGCTATCAAGATAGAAAATCCAAGCCATAGGCTTGGAGATTTATAACCTATTGCCACCCTGGAAAGAGATTAATGACAACCTAAATAAGTCCTTAATACATTATACAAGCTTACCATGTGGAACTGAGTGCTGATCTCGGATGGCCTAAGAAAAATAGACATTTATAATTGGCCGTAGCCTCAGGTTTTTCTGTCGTCTCGTGGTACAATATGAGATCTCTTCCTACTTTCTCGTTGCAATTTTGAACCCATACCCCTCAGCTATAATACAGCGGGGAGGCAGGGTGGGACTCTCTTCAGTCCCACATGGTAAGCTTGTAGCTTATAAAAGCTACATTTAAGTAATCAAAATTTTCAATTTTATTGCGCTACAATAGCTTACCATGTGGGATTGAGTGCTGAATCCAACCGCTCGGTGGAGAGATTACAGCTGACACTGAAAAATATGTCTGATTTTTTTTTTGAAGTTTTTTTTTGAAGATTTTGAAGTAATATATTAGAATGAGAGTTAGAAAATGCCAGTCTGAGTCCCGTTTACAGTGCCCCAATCCTGGAGACCAGGCCTGTGAAACGCCAAAAACCTCAATAAATGAATGAGTGCTAAAAACTGTCTGGGTGTTTGATAGTAGGAGAGAAGTGCAGCCTATGCTCACTAAGGTACAGAAAAGCCCCTACGGCTACCACGATAGAAGAAACAAGCCCTAGGCTTGAAATTCCTATGATTTTTACCACCCTAAAATGAGATTAATGACAACCTTAATAAGTCCTTAATACATGATACACTATATACTGAAAATATAAAAATATATAAAGACCTTACCCGAACATCCTGATGAGGTAAACCTATACCTAGACCCTGGGTTAGACTCCTGAAGACTTGGTTGCAGCGGATGTGCCCCCCGCTCTTCTTTTCTTTCCGAGGATGACTGGTCTGAGGGGAAGGGTCTAGGACTTGTTGTGCCACTTCTACTGGCCCCAGATACATATTGTTGTCATTGTCTGACCAAGTAAGGTCTTTTAGGTAAAAATTTGTAAATGTGTTGTGAGCTTTCCAGTGACAGGTTTGCATGATTTGGTCCACTGATACCCCACCGTAAAAGGCCTTAGAGGCCGCGAAGGTCCTAATGTCATGCGCTTTAACTTGGACCAAGTCCAAGGCTTGTTGGTCTGCTTGTTTATAACAGAGTACAATGGTTTGTTTCAACCAAGAAGAGAGAGTAGCGGGTCTGATGTCTGGGGGCAACTCCTCTCAAAACAGTAACCAATTGTTTTCCTCAGGCAGGGAGAAACCGAATTTCCGAGGCTCCAGGGGTCGTTTTCAACCCCACAATAGGGGAAGAGGGTGTGGAAACCCCTCCCCCAAATGACTCCTTACAAGCCTCCCTCAGTCCACCAGTAGGTCGCCTCTGTTCTTTCAGGAGAGACTGACACGCCCTCTTCCCCTATTGTGGGATAAACTTCAAAAACGTCTCTCTGTAGAAAACACGTCTGTACACTCCACGCACCAAACGAAAAAGATGCTATGACGTCACGCTGTCTAGACAGGAAGGAAGTACAATGCGCCACCTAGCGAATGTACACTCTGTGACCGGTCCTGCCAGTAGTATATACAGGACGTCTTTTTCTGGCGTTTGGCGGGACCGGTTGTGCCGACCAGTAAAGCAATTGTCCATTAGATAGGATGTATTAACGCAATAAAAATGTGGATTGAAGTTTACTTCAAAATGATAAAGAAACTTCCACCAAGACTCAGACTTTTCAGTATGTTCCCAGTCAGACTTTGTTATAACTCTTTAATTCGAATGCATAGTTCATAATACCAAGGGAACTACAGTGCAGTAGTATCACTGGTACCACCATTTCACATCTAAATACTCTGTATATCTCAAATACTGTGGCATTATCTCTCGAGGACCTATATACTGGAGTTTGTGAATTCCTATTTTCATCATTTTGCTCCATATTAACAGGATGACTTATCATATGATCAAGAGAGTTGAGAAGCAAAGTTTAAATAATTAAACAAGAGGAGAGTGCCCGTGAACGGGCACTGTGTCAGCTGACTGAGTGTTTTTGATTTGTGAAGGTGATTAGAGGACAGAATAATTATCAGGAAAAGGGCTGTACAGAAATACAGTAAATGGTAACTGAACAGCAAGTTCGAAAGAAATTCCGGTGCTGACAGAAGAAAAGGATAAAAAAGTTGTGCCCTGTAAATGGTATTATGAAGGAAAATAACAAGGTAATTGTTTAAGTGTAAAAAATAGGTTAAAACATATTTAAAGAAATACTACAAATGCAATATCCTCGTTCGACCTTGAAGAAGGGGTCCAAGGTCAAATCTAACCACACAAATACATTCCCAGCCCATGATTTCCTATGGTTTACCATTCCAAACCTCTAGGACCAATTATAAATGAGTTATAAGCACTTTTAAGCTTGGCTGTCCTCATTTGACCTTGAAGGAGGGGTCCAAAGGTCAAATCTGACCATACCAAAAGATTCCGAGCCAATGATTTCCTATGGGATGGTTTACCATCCCAAATCTCTGTCACCAATAATAAGCGAGTTGTAGGCACTTTCAATTTTCGCTATCCTCATTTGATCTTGAAGGAGGGTTCCAAGGTCAAATCGGACCATATCAACAGATTCACAGCCCATGATTTCCTGTCTGTTTACCATCCCAAACCTCTGGGACCAATAATAAGCGAGTTATAAGCACTTTTAAGTTTGGCTATCCTTGTTTGACCTTGAAGGAGGGGTCACTGAAGGTCAAATCTGACCACACCAAAAGATTCCCACCCCATGATTTCCTACAGGTTGGTTTATCATCCCAAACCTCTAGGATTAATAATAAGGGAGATATAAGCACTTTTCATGACTGACAAAAAACACCTGTGGCGGCCATCTTGTTTCTCAAAATGAGGCCAAAAATATTCCCAGACAACATTTTATGGTTATTAATATATACTGCAAACTTAAGAAAGCTAGCTATAATATTTTTTTTCATCAGAGCAGTAATGGTGAAATCTCTCTCTACACACTGCGGCTATCCAGTGGATACAATGATTTACTCAACAGTGAGAACCTGAAAGTAGCTATTGCTCAGCTATGCCATGACATAGAGGTCTGCAATTTCACTATGTTATAGCTGACCAAAAATTCTGTGAATAACATATTTAACAAATTACTCTAAATGTAATAGTTTTCAAGTTACAACTGATTTACTCAACAGTAAGAACCTCAAAGGAACTATTACTCAGCTATGCAATGAGCTACATGTCTGAAATTTTACTATGTTATAGCTAACCCAAAAGTAGGTGAACAACATATTTAAGCAAACTACTGTAAATGCAATAGTTTTCAAGCTACAACTGATTTACTCAATAGTGAGAACCTGAAAATAGCTATTGCTCCGCTATGCCATGAGCTACAGGTCTGCAATTTCACTATGTTATAGCTGACCCAAAAGTAGGTGAACAATATATTTTAACAAAATACTCCAAATGCAATATTTTTCAAGTTATAGCTGATTTACTCAACAGTCAGTACCTGAGAATAGCTATTGCTCAGTTGTGCCATGAGCTATAGGTCTATAATTTCACTATGTTATAGCTGACCCAAAAGTAGCTGAATAACATATTTGCACAAATTTCTGTAAATGCAATAGTTTTCCAATTATAACTGATTTACTCAACAGTGAGAACTTCAAAGTAGCTATTACTCAGCTATGAAATGAGCCACAGGTCTGAAACTTCACTATGTTATAGCTGACCCCAAAATAGGTGAATAACATATTGAAACAAAATACTCTAAATGCAATAGTTTTCAAGTTATAAGTGATTTACTCAACAGTGATAACCTAAAAGTAGCTATTACTCAGCTATGCCATGAGCTACAGGTCTGAAATTTCACTATGTTATAGCTGGCCCAAAAGTAGCTGAATAACATATTTATACGAAATTCTCTAAATGCAATAGTTTTTAAGTTACAACTGATTTTACTCATGATGGAAGTTACTGAAAAGCCCAAAAGTAGCTATTACTCACTTAGCTATTGAGACAGACACCCAACTTACTCACCATATTGTAGCTATGAAAAAAGTAGCTGAATAACATATTTTAACAAAATGCTCTAAATGCAATACTTTTCAAGTTATAAGTGATTTACTCAACAGTGATAACCTAAAAGTAGCTATTACTCAGCTATGCCATGAGCTACAGGTCTGAAATTTTACTATGTTATAGCTGACCCAAAAGTAGCTGAATAACATATTTATACGAAATTCTCTAAATGCAATAGTTTTCAAGTTATAAGCGATTTACTCAACAGTGATAACCTAAAAGTAGCTATTACTCAGCTATGCCATGAGCTACAGGTCTGAAATTTCACTATGTTATAGCTGGCCCAAAAGTAGCTGAATAACATATATTTATACGAAATTCTCTAAATGCAATAGTTTTTAAGTTACAAGTGATTTTACTCATAATGGAAGTTACTGAAAAGCCCAAAAGTAGCCATTACTCACTTAGCTATTGAGACAGACACCCAACTTACTCACCATATTGTAGCTATGAAAAAAGTAGCTGAACAACATATTTTCACAAAATGCTGTAAATGCAACACTTTTGAAGTTATAAGTGATTTAGTGCATGATTTTATGAATTTTAATGCATTATAAATTATTAAAAAAATTTATTTAAAAAAAAGTAAGACAGATCCAGGTCTCATACTCACACAAGAGAATCTACCTCTGGCCTAGTACATATATGCAAGATATGAGAGAAATCCCTGCAATAGTCACTGAGAAAATTGTGATAAAAAGTTGAAATTTTCACACTTTTGGTGGGGGTACCCCCCTTGTAATGTCTCTAGCACACAGACGAACAGACAGATTTGCATGCCTTGAACAAATTTTCATCCTCGATCGATAAGGTATCTGTTAAAAAAAACAGCATGTCTCTAGGCCTTGTAGTTTTGGAGAAGAAGTTGTTCACGCGGACGCGTACGCCCACGCCGCAGTGATGACATAAAAATTGAAAATTTTACCTAGAAATAGGGTGCCCAGTGTAGCTGCAACATATGAAAAGAAACAGGATAGCATAGAACACACATTATCATGTGTAATGTCCACCCCATGAATGTTTGGCAACAATTATACAGTAGTCTTTAAAGGCTGTTTTGTTTGTAAAATAAAAAATAGCATCAGAGATGCCCGTACCGCACAGCCTAGAGAAATATTTTTAACACCATGAGACATAGAAATACTGTATCAGTACAAAGTTCATGATACTTTCAGAGCACTGTCAGTTACATAAAGGTCCAAACAATGTTTAAATAGAGAAAATACTGTCTAAGAGAAAGATAATGCATGTACTTTATCTACATCTGGCATGGCCGAATTATGGTTTAGATATTTTGAATATTACCATGCATACAGAAGTGGTAATACATTCAATGAATGCTTATGTGTGGTGTTGGAGCAAAATTTGTGGCTCACTTGATGAAATACCATCTGTTACAATGGGAAGATGTAAAAGTAAAATTCTTAATGAATTCTAATATGATTTTAACAGTGCTTAATTTGCATCAAAAGACAGACCCAAAGGTCAAATCAAGGTCACACCATGACGTTGCACACCTACACCCCCTAACCAATGTCCCTAGTAAGTATCAACTTCCTACACCTCACGGTTTCCAAGATACAGCCCGGACAAGATTTTATAGGTCAAGGTCACTATGGCAAGGTCAAAGGTCAAATCCTGGTCACACCATGACATTGCACACCTACACCTCCTAACCATTGTCCCTGCCAAGTCTCAACTTCCTACACCTTATGGTTGCAGAGATATAGCCCGGACAAGATTTTCAAACTCAAGGTCACTACGGCAAGGTCAAATCAAGGTCATGACGTTGCACACCTACACCCCCCAACCAATGTCCCTGCCAAGTATGAACTTCCTACACCTTACGGTTTCTGAGATACAGCCCAGACAAACTATTTCCCGTCGCCCGCACACCCGCCCATCCGGACACCATGGGTGAAAACAATACCCCGACAGCCCTTAAGGGCTGTGGGGTTAAAATGATAAGATAATTATTACATGTAAATTATTTCAGCTTCATGCCTTTTTGCATTGGGTCAAAATTTGCTCAAAATCACTGTATCTCTAACGGTTTCTGGCAAAATTTAAGATGGCTGTCAGAATTCAAAAAGTTTTTCAGTGGCATTATATCCAGGGTTTATAGTACCCAAAGGCCCCAAAATTTACTTGAAATTGGTCTATCCCTAACAGTTACTGAGATAAATAACATTTTCAATTTTTGCCAAAATTAAACATCATGGCATCTGAAATTCGGGAAATTCAACATTTTTGCAGAGGCACTATACCTATGGTGTCTTATAACATTTGAGATAAATAACATTTTTGATTTCTGACAAAATTCAAGGTGAGATTTTTCAGAGGAAATATACCTAACATCTCTAATACCCATAGTAGTATAATAGTCCAATATTTGCTCGAAATTGCTCTATCTCAAATGGTTTTTGAGGTAAACAACATTTTTGATTTCTGCCAAAATTCAAGATGACAGACGAAATTCGGAAAATTCAACTTATTTCAGAGACACTACATCTAAGGTCTATCTCTATCTCTAACAGTTTTTGAGATAAACGACATTTTCGCTGTAGTAGCGCAATAAAATACCAAGTCCCTAGGCAATTAGGACAGAAATATTGTAGACAAGTAGTTGAAAGAGAAAGCCTCAATCATATATCGTATTTATCCATACAAACCCCCCCTCCGTATTAATTGCCCCCCCCCCATTAAACCAACTTAAAACACAAGACATACATTACCTACACACTTATTTTACATATTTATTTCAGGTCTGTTCTTACCTTTGACAACAAGACACACTTTGGCCGAGGTTCCAGCACCCCGCCTACTACCAGTGTACACTGTAACCATTAGCTCATACTCTGCATCAGGGTCATTGTCCAGCAGATCCACAGGCAGGGCCTGAATACAGATATAAAATCCAAACATAGTAGCAAAAGTTTGCCCAAAAATCACTGCCTCTAATGGTTTTCAAGATAAATAACATTTTTGATCTCTGACAAAAATCACAATGGCGGTCCACATTAGAAAAAGTCCTTAAATAAATAGTCCTTTCTACCCCAAATTTGCTCAAAATCTCTCAAACTGTGATGGATTTTGTGATAATTTACATTATCCATTTTCAACAAACTTTATGATGGAGGCCAAAATTCAGGATATTCAAAAGTTTTCAAAGGTGTTAAAGTAGCCCTTTACTACAAAGGGGGTTCAAAATGTGCAGCAAAAGTGATCTATTGTCTACAGTTTTCAATATAAATGACATTTTTTATTTCTGCCAAAATTCAAGATGATGGACCCAAAATCGGAAAAATTCTAATTCCAGATACAGCAGGAAGTCGGCTATGGAATTTATAGGTGGTGCCCTGAATTCCATCAGATTACCATTTTGTAAAAATGGCCTACTTTGCCTCATAGACTGACCAGGTTGAGACTATCTGAGGAGCCTCAATTCATGCTTTCACTGCCTCAGAGAAACCTTGCTCCTTGATAGCTAAGGATCTATGAGACAGGCATGTAGATTTAGGTTTTGAATATTCCTGTGAGGAATCTGACTGAATGGCTGAGTCAGCAGGATGGGCAGACACAATGGAATTTGGCTTGACATGGCCATTAGGTTCCAAAACCAGGGCATGTTGGGCCACCCTGGAGCAATCAGAACGATTCTCCTGCATAGGTAGTCCTGCAGCTTCTCCAGCACTTTGCCCAAGATGGCTACCAGTGGGAAAGCATAAGTGTTTAGGTCCTCCCATGGCAGACTGAGTGCATCTACTGTCCAGGCTAGGGGACCTGGAACTGGTAAAACAAATTGAGGCAATTTCTTGTTAAACCTCGTGGCAAACAGGTCTACTTGAGGTTGGTGCCAATGGCCGTATATCAACTAAAGACCTCTTGAAGGAGAGACCACTCAGTATGGTCTGGCCTAGCTTGGATAGTTTGTCTGCTATCACATTCCGGCCTGGAATGTGTCACGCTTTGAGAGTCATATGCTTAGTGGCACACCAGGTCAGGATTCTCCATAGTTAGAAGGGCACACAAAGATCCCGACTTCAGGCCTACAGACCACTGTGGTGTTGTCTATAGCTATGAGTACTATTTTGCTCAAGCAGAAGTGTTGGAACCCTTTTAAGGCCAAGAAGACCGGCATTAATTCCAGATAGTTTATTTGCAGCTTGCTTTCTGGAAGGGACCAGGCTTCACTAAGTGTATTTCACTAAGTGAGTGCCCAGTCTTTCTTTTGATGCGTCTAAAAATTTGCAACGCATGACTGAGGGGCTATAATGGCTGGCCTTGAACATTTCTTTCCTGAAGCCACCAACTTAAGTGAGGCTGGAGTGAGCCTGGGGACAGGGATCACCTTTTCCGGTGATTCTGGTACCAGTGTCTCGATTTTAGTGCCAGTGTCTCGGATTCATGTAGAGCCGATAAGCAGCTCATTAGAGTAGTTTTTGTATCTTTGTTATAAAGGTCTACCAACACTCTTGGGGGGGTTTGACCTTGCCCTCCTGGAGGTCGAACTGGTAACCTACAAAGTCAAAGACTTGTTTGGAATCCAGTTCTGATTGTTCCATGTTTACCATTCAACCCAGTTCCTGAGAGCTACTAGAGTTTGTGTATGCTGGAGACAGTTTTGGTGGGATCAGGCTCTGATCAACCAGTTATCTAGGTACTGGTGGATTCTTATACCTTTGTGTAAAGCCATCAGTTTGACCTTCGCCACTACCATGAATTCCACAGGTGCTGTGGACAGACCAAAAGGTGGTGCTTTGAATTGGTAGGATTAACCATTGAAATGAAAGTGCAGGTACTTCCTGGATTGTGTGTGAATTGGTATGTGAAAGTAGGCGTACTTGAAGTCTATGGACGTTACCCACTCCGCTGCCTGAAGGAAGGTCCTTACTGTATCTGATGTTTCCATTTTGAACTTCTCTATCTTCAGAATTTTGTTCAAGGAACTGAGGTCTGACATAGGTCTCCACCGATTGATGGTTTTTGGTACCAAGAAAAGTCTGTTGAAGTAACCTAGAGATTTCTGAGTTCTGATCAGTTCTATGGCATTTTTTGCATAAGTGCATGCAATGCCTCTGTCCGTTAGCTGTCCCTGAGAGGATTTACATAGCCACTTATGATGGTCTGTGACCTTGTCAAGTTGGGTCAAATCTGGAAGGGGAAGGAGAAGCCTTCTCTGAGGATACTTATGACCATGAAACTGGCCCCCAGGGTCCCTCATTTTAAAAAAAACTTGGTACAATCTGGCCCCTACAGGTAGATCTGGAGCAGCAACTGGGACATTTGTGACATTCTGGACAAAACTCATTTGATCTACACAGAAATCATCTTTCAAATACTTTACTTGTTTTATAATAATGGGACTTAAGCCTTTCTCTGCTGCTGTCCTACAGCAAAAAGGCAAATGATCTGCAACAACTGAGTATACATTTAAAGTCTGAACTAGATTTTAAAATTTAAAGTTTCTCTGCTGCCAGTCAGTCGCATTGAATACACTAGAAATACTAATTGTCATTTATAAGGTGACTGACCCTTGGCTGGTTAGGATGAGTAGTTGCTGGACTTCCCCTTGTGTTTCTTCCCATGACCACGGGATCCAATAGTTTTCCAGGCTGGCTGAGATGATTTATCTGACCTGTCATAGGGGTGATAAGAATCCTTCTTGTGGCTGGAAGAACTAGCATGTCCCTTATTCTCATACTGAGCAATGTCCTCTTCTGCCTTTTTCAGTGAACTGTCTGGAAAGGGGATAGCCATGTGAAGAGGTGCCTGTCCAAGAGGAGAGAGTGTCTCAGGTTTGATTGCCAGATTTAACATGAACCAGGTAACTTCTCTCCTGGCAAGGGTGACATTGGCCATTGTGATAAACACGAAGTCAGAGACTTGTTCCATAGTCTTAGTCATGCATTGACTGATGCTCTGGTTGAAGTTAAGTACTGGAGTTCATCAGTGGCTGTGTGCATCTTACTGGCCAACTTGCCTTTGCTTTGTTCAGCCTGTATAACTTTCAGCTGGGCCTGCATGTTTTCGTGCACCCTATTCAAGCACCTGTTAAAACTCATTGCCTGAAACCATTGTCTATGCTGGCATGTAGTGAGTGTCACTCACTCTGAGATATACTGGTCTCGCTGCAACCATCATGCCTCAGAACTCCTAAAGGGTATCTTTCTACTAGAGTGGGGTTGAGTTTGTCCTACTTCTTACACAACCAGTCATCTGTCGACATACTGATATATTTCCCGGCATAGGGGTTGTCATCAGCATCTGAGGTGGCTGTATCCACGTCGGGGATGTGCTTCCAATCCATAAAGGATCTAATGCCTCTCATTGTCTCTCTGTAGGTCTGCTCCTCTGAGAGAGCTTCTGACCGTCTCTGTAACCGATGTACTGAGTACCCGTTTCTGCAAAACAGGGACCTGGTCGGTACTGACTTGATCAGTAGATCTGGTAGACCAAGGTCAGTCAACAGGCTGAGTCAGTGGGATGAAATGATCAGGTGTCTTTACTGCACTAGCTGGTGAGGCCTCCATTGGTGTCACTTTCACAGTCTGGAAGGTCCGCTCTTGTTCTATTCTATTCTATTCTGTACTTTTATAGCGCTTAATCTCTGCTAGGCAGACTCTAAGGCGCAACACCAAAAATCAAGTTTAAGAAATCATCTGTCCATAGCCGTTGCCAAGTCCAGTACCACGGAGACGCCGGATAGAGTGTAAGCTAAGGTGGGAATGCCTTGTGGAAGAGATATGATTTTAACCTTTTCCTGAAACAGGTGAGAGTTGGGGCAGAACGTACCTCATTAGGCAAATGATTCCAGACTGTGGGGGCATCAAAAGCAAAGCTGTGGCCAAAGTGATTTTTGGATTTATGTACAGATGGACAGAATTGAGGAACCTCCAGGAACCTTTTATGTGGATGGTTGTATCTTGTACTATATCTTCCGCAACGAGTGGGCAGAAGAGGACCAAAGTAACTGGGATGACCACTGTGAAGAAACTTATAAACTAGAGTGGCAGTTTTGAAGATACAGCGAGATTCAACTGGGAGCCAATGGAGTCGTTTGAGAATAGGAGATGCCCGCGTGTATTTGTTACAGTTTGTGACAATCCTGGCAAGTGTATTTTGAATACTCTGTAGTTTACGCATATTGAGACTGGACAGACTCCTGAAGAGAGAGTTGCAGTAATCAAGGCGACTGCTCACCAAGGCATTAGCTGCCAGGATAGCAGCCTCATCAGTCAAGTGCTTTCTAACCCGCCTGAGATCACGAATTTGAATGAAGCATGTCTTACAAATATTGCGGACATGGTTAGCAAAGGAAAAATTAGCATCAAACCAGACACCAAGGTTCTTAACAACAACTGCAGGATGCATGAAATTACCATATATCTTAACTGGGAGATAGGGATGTTGGGGCTTGTCAAAAGTTCTGGCTGCCAGCATTGCCTCAAGGCTGGAACAAGAGGATCAGAGATGTTCCAAAGAGGAAGGTTGCGCAGGCAGCAATATGGTTAGCAACTGCTATAATTAAATTTAGAAACAAGGAAAGAAATGTTAGGTCACCCAGTTAAGGTAAATGTGTTAAACGTGCTAAGAAATGTAAAACTTGTAATCTAGGTTACATAATTGTATCTATGCTATAATTCTAATTGAACTGTTATAGCGCTTAATCTCCACTGAGTAGTGGACTCTGAGGCACAACAAGACAATAGAAATATGCAAATTCAAAGTCCAGGGACAGACATAGGTCAGTACCACGGAGAAACCATAAGAGAAATGAGCTAAAGATGATATGCCTTTGCATAGAGATAGGTTTTGAGGTTCTTTCTAAAAGAGGCTATTGTGGGTGATGCACGAATGTCTTCAGGAAGTGAATTCCAAACAGTGGGAGCATCAAAGGCAAAACTGAAGCCAAACTGCGGACAAAAAAAAACAGGACAAACCAGCAGACGGAATTACACCAATTTTGAAGGGAACTTAGCTATGATGGTGATCTATGTCCCTGTCAAGCTTGAATTCGATTGGACAAAGCATTTTCGAGTTAGAGTCCGGAAATGGAAAAGTTGACGGACAGACAATCGGACAGATGCATGTGTCACAGGTCATAAAGACCACTAGAGTACATGCCAGAGATCTCTACAGAATTCGTCCCCTCCTAGACCTCAACACATCAGTCCTCTTGGCAAATGCTTTGGTGAGCAGCAGGTTGGACTATTGCAATTCATTGTTCTTATCGTTCACTAATTTTGAGTTAAGGAGATTGCAGCTAGTCCAAAACTCACTCTGCAGGGTTGTCACCCGTTCCTCTAAATTCTCTCATATTACCCCTCAACTAAAAAAACTTCACTGGTTACCAGTCAGATACAGGGTACAATTTAAAATTGGCCTTATTGCATACAAAACTCTCAACCAAGGTCAACCAGTTTATCTAAGAGAATTAATCCACACGTACACCGCTTCTAGAAATACAAGGCGAAGTTCCCCCAAACTCAAGTTCCTTCAAACCCCCAATTTTGATCGTAGAGTTCACAAATCAATCAAACATTTCTCTAATTCATTCTGTCACTATGCCCCTGTCCTTTGGAACTCTTTCCCCTTTCATGTTAGAAACAGCCCCTCTGTTCCATCTTTTAGGAAGCACCTCGAAACCCATCTCTTCAGCTTTAGTTTCCCAACTTAGTTTTCTTCCCTCCCGGCCACACCCATAATCCTGGATCATTGACCTTGAACGCCCCTTGACTCTCCTTAGGAAAATGATTTTGATTAATTAGCGTACTGAGTTCCCCTCTGTGGGGAAGATATTGCGCTTGCAAAGCAGTAGATTAGATTAGATGCATGAACGGACGGAATTCCACCAATTTCGAAAGCAACTTAGCTTTGATGCTGCTCTATCTCCCTGTCAAGTTTGAATTTGATTTGACAAAGCGTATTCGAGTTAGAGTCCGGAAACAGAAATGTTGACAGACAGACAAACCAACACAGGGAATTACATCAATTTCGAAAGCAACTTAGCTATGATGGTGATCTATCTCCCTGTCAAGTTTGAATTTGATTGGACAAAGCGTTTTTGAGTTAGCGTCCGGAAATGGAAATGTTGACGGACAAACATACAAAAATAGCATCAAAGATGCCCGTACCTCACAGCCTAGGGAAATACTTTTAACACCATGAGATATAGAAGTAGTGCATCAGTACAAAGTTCAGGATACTTTCAGAGCACTGTCAGTTATATAAAGGTCCAAACAATGTTTAAATAGACAACATAATGTCTAAGATAAAGATAATGCATGTAAAAATGAAGCATTAAAAGAAGACAATTCAATAACAAGATGACAGCATTAATCAGTAAACTAAACATTATGACACTCTTTATCTACATCTGGCATGGCCCAATTATGGTTTTGATGTTTTGAATATTACCATGCATACAGAAGTAGTAATACATTCAATGAATGCTTGTGTGTGGTGTTGGAGCAAAGTCTGTGGCTCACTTGATGAAAATCCATCTGTTACAATCAAAAGTTGTACAAGTAAAATTCTTAATGAATTCTAAAAAGACTTTAGGCGAGAGTTTTTTGATTAATTGGTTTTCAAAAGTTTTTGGACCCTAGAAAAGCGAGTCGGTCGGACGGAAGGAAAAAAAAAAAAAGTACATCACCACCAAGGTCGGTTGAAAAAAAAAATGCTCATTTAAAGACCACAGTTCCTGAAAAAAATTTTTTTTTGCATTATTGTACAGATTATGTGTGTAACAACACACCTGCCAAGTCCCATCTTAAAACTCCCACTAGAAAGCACATTCTAAAATGGTAGGCTGCGCAGTGACCTTGGACAAGTCTTTTGCGCAATTCAGAAATCGCGAATATAGAACGGTAAATAAAGTAACGCTGTTGAACTTTACGTACATCATCCCTTCGCGTACAAATGTAAACAAACGACTCGCTGTCAAATAAGTGGTTAAAATATTCATAAAATTGTTATTACTTGCTTGATTTTAATAAATAGCATATCGTTTTAAAGCTTACAAAAATTGAAAGCATCTACAGTGACAATCTCTCAATATTTCATAACAAATTCTATGACAAGAGAGTGACAAAAATACTTACTTTTTTTACCCTAGATATCGCAATGTATGTTTCACTGATAGAACAGCCAACATGGCATTGGATTTGTTTTGATTTTTGCGTAAGATTTACTGCTTATTTTACCAAAATATTAATGTAACCATTTTAGAATAGGAATAAAAGACAAATTCTCGTGCTTTATGATGGTTTTAAACTATCGATCTGCTGTATTAAAGCACTCAGCCCTTCGGGCTTCGTGGCTTTAATGTAGCCGATCGATAGTTTAAAACCATCATAAAGCACTCGAATATGTCTTTTATTCCTATATTAAAAGCCAGTTAAATCTGACAGTTGGAAAAACAAAACAGATCCTTCTCTGAAACTGTGCCACATCACACAAGGAGATTTCCCACTCTGATTTCTGTGTGTCCAATACAAAATAGTGTAAAATGAAGTGAAATTAGTGTTTTATAAACTGGCTTGGAAAGGGTCAGCTTCAGTCAAAAAAAAGTTTTTTTTCCTACACTTAGTGCAAAGATTCTTCTATCAAATAAACTTGGAATATTGTGTGGTCACACACAAATAATGCTCTTTTTAAAAATAAATAACACTACAATTTGACTGTAACTTGTGTTCAAAATAGTGAACAAGTGTGCAGCTTTTAGTGTAACAATGCAGCTTCTGATAGTGTGTCGGTTTTTAAATAAACTGATAAGCAAGTTTTTCACCCAGTTGATAAAATTTTAAGGCACCCTTAATTATCCAAACTCCTTATTATCAGAACAGAAAGAGTTAGTCCCAAAGTTCAACAGTCAATATTACAATGTATTAGTTATTATGAACAAATCAATATTCATTACTAGTTCTAGTTGACCATTAAGAACTGACAGTGACAATTCAGGGGTGGATCCAGCCTTTAAGTAAGGTGGGGGTTCACATCAGACATACCATAACTAAGGGGGTCGGAGGGCTTTCCCCCCACCCGGGGAAAAAATTAATTTTTGGTAAAAATATAGTGCATTTCCTGTAAATTTAACACCACTCTCAAAACCCCTTTACATTATTTTTCAAGGAGGAGGGTTCAAACCCCCTGAACCCTCCTGGATCTGCTAGTGCAATTTGTAAAACCAGCTGGTCAAAACACACTGTAAAAGACTCGGTGTATTAGGCTCTTTTATATTGGGCTACACTGCTGTATATGATACATGGACAGTTCTAATGCTTAATCTCTATTAAAACCGAATTTAATTAATAAGAAATTTTTAAAAATGGGTTTACATGGTCCTACCAAGTAGAACCGGCAGAACCAGCTGTACCAGTGGTTCCCCTACCCCAAACCAGGTATGAACCAGTTCTGAACCAGCTAAATACCGGTTAGCACCAGGGGTGCCCCCCCAAATCCCCAAAAGTACCTTAGGGGGCAAGGACCAGGATTTTTCATAAGCCTCTGATGAGACTGATATAATCTTCATACAGTTGAAATACAATTTGCATAGAGTAAATTATATCAGGCAAAATAATCACTTTATTTACCACAGTTTGCCAATTAGCAGGAAGCAGATTTTTTTAGTTTTCATCATTGAAATGTACTCTGGGACATTGGATGTTTAATTATATGTTATTATTTTAACTATCCTAGTCTCTTTTGCTGTAGTTTAAAAATATTTTGTCAATTTACTCAAAAATGCTGGGAAAAATTGCTCAAATGTGCAAGTTAAAGAAAATTCTCCTGCTTAGCGTGTAGCAAAAACCGTACCATGCCGTGTATGTATGCAAAGGCCTTAACTGAGGGTTAGTCTCAATTGCTGCAGCCCTACTACACTATCAGAGGGACAAAACCTCACAAAGTATGGGGGCGGGAGGTGTAAAGAATTTTATCCTTTTTATTACAGTTAAAAGCAGTCTAGCTTAAGGCTCAAATTTGTATATTTTTTAAGATGCACACCCAAAAAAAATTGGTTTTAATGAAACAGATATATTATTCTGGACTAAAAGAACCAATTTAATATTAATACATATTTTGTGGAAATTCAGACATAAAAAAGCTGTTTAAAATCTATAAAAAATAATTAACTTGTGCATTTCTAAATGAGATGTTTTCCAATTTTTTTACTCATCTGATCCTTTCTTTGTGGATATAGACTTGAGCCAAAGATCAACTGAGCCATTTTTCTTGATCCTAATTTTCTTGAGCTAATTTTTCGTTCAGCTTGATCTGTTTGTGAATACAAGCCCAAGCAAATGGCCCAATCAATAAAATAATCAATACTGTCTTGTATGAGTACATAATGATGAGCTCTGAAACAAGATATGATGATCTGTCAATACTGCAAGTTTATTTTTTATCTGTGAAATGAAAAGGCCTTTTCCTTTCTAAATAAATACACTTATTTACAGCCAACATAAGGCTGTATTTTCCTTTCAAGTGTGAGAACATTGACATTAAGGTTTAGACAAGACAGCTTGTTTACGTATGTATGTCTGCCCCCCTCCCTCCAATGACAGAATCTACACAAATTTTGAAAAAGTAGTGATAAAATGTGGTAAATTTCCTGTCTGTTTACAGTATGTAAATACACTGTAAATATTGAGAGAGAAGCCTGGAAGTATTGAGTATAAATAGACCAGGAAGATTAACCACACTCTAGTGACTGGCTGTTTGTGTGTGTGAATGCATGCATCTGTATGTGATTTACAGTGGGGAGAAGTATTGGTGGGGTGTGTGTGTGTTAGCAATGTATGCATGATGGACAGATTGACTTCTATATAGTTAAACTGGAGATTCCAGTTTTTTTTTCAGCACAGGCCAGTATTGATTTTTGTATGTTTGGCTGTGTGTATGGCTCCACAGATGCCTTCTAGAATAGTGTATTCAGCATTTTTCTTGTCGGTCTGTACAAAAACAAATAAATTACCAGTGGCTGTTTTTTTATTCTGTCGGGAGCAAAACAAGCCTATCGGCGGATTTGAAATCCAACTTATCAAAAAACGACCGCCTTAACAGTGCTTAATCTACATCAAAAGACAGACTCAAAGGTGCAACAAGATTTTAAAGGTCAAGGTCACTACGACAAGGTCAAAGGTCAAATCAAGGTCACACCATGATGCTGCACACCTACAACCGCTAACCAATGTTCATACCAAGCATCAACTTCCTACACCTTACGGTTTCCGAGATATAGCCCGGATAAAATTTTATAGGTCAAGGTCACTACGGCAAGGTCAAAGGTCAAATCAAGTTCAGACCATGACGTTACACACCTACACCCCCTAACCAATGTCCATACCAAATATCAACTTCCTACACCTTACAGTTTCTGAGATAAAGCCCGGACAAGATTTTATAGGTCAAGGTCACTACGGCAAGGTCAAATCAAGGTCAGACCATGACGTTGCACACCTACAACCTGTAACCAATCTCCCTACCAAGTATCAACTTCCTACACCTTACGGTTTCCGAGATATAGCCCGGACAAGATTTTATAGGTCAAGGTCACTACAGCAAGGTCAAATCAAGGTCAGACCATGACGTTGCACACCTACACCCCCTAACCAATGTCCCTACCAAGTATCAACTTCCTACACCTTACGGTTTCTGAGATACAGCCCGGACAAACTTTTTCCCGCCGCCCGCCCGCCCATTCGGACACCATGGGTGAAAACAATACCCCGACAGCCCTTAAGGGCTGTGGGGTAAAAATAGACAAACGAACGGACGGAATTACACCAATTTCAAAAGGAACCTAGCTATGATAGTAATCTATCTCCCTGTCAAGTTTGAATTCAATTAGACAAAGCATTTTCGAGTTAGAGTGTGGAAACAAAAATGTTGACGGACAAAAAATCGAACAAACAAACAGACAGAATTACATCAATTGAAAAAAACCTAGCTATGATGGTGATCTATCTCCCTGTGAAGTTTGAATTTGATTGGACAAAGCGCTTTTGAGTTAAGAATCTGGAAACAAAAATGTTGACAGACAGACGGATGGACGTCAGACACATCAATCTAATAGACGGGTTGGTTACATACAACCCGCCTAAATACGTCTCAACCGTTTCTGATCTAAGGCCTTTAACTAGCTGCCAATGGAATATTTGGCAGATTTGAGTGGTTTATTTTTGTTATTTATCCTTGCCTTTTGCCACACTTTTCTCTGGAAATTTTGACTTCTTTTGTTCATTCAGTGCCCCTAAAACCAAGACTAAAGTTGGATCTATTAGATCTATTAGGGTGGAACTACTGTCATCTTCTTGCTTGTCAGACTTGGTATCTCACTTTTCTTTCTTCAACTTATATGAGGGTGTGGCCAGTTGTGCTCTCTGGTCAGTAGTTAGCATGTTATAATGAGAGGAGTCTTGCTGCATTACACAGGGGTCACTACCTTTGTTCTTCTCACAATATGCGCAGTGTGAATGAGCATCAAATGCTGAAATTAAATGGCTGCAAGCCCATGTCTTCTGTGCTGGTGATGCCATGTTGTGTAGTAAAACTCATATTATATAACAGAAATGAAAATAAAGTTCAGATCCATAAATAATCCATAATTTCTTCAAGTTCTGAGAACTTCACAAAAACATGCTGTCTACACAGAAAGGCGGTATATCGCGCCAAGTAGTGAATGCACAGTACTGGACCAGACCTGCTGGTGGCAACACAGGACATCTTTTTCTGAAGTTTGGTGGGCCAGTCTGTGCCGACCGGTATAGCAATTGTCCATTGGGAAAGATTAGTAATGTAATAAAAAAAATATTTCAAAGTATTATTGATACTACAAGAATTCAGTAGAATTGTACTGTCACCAGCTTTGGTTAAAGACTGAAGCGGATGAAATTTGAAAGGACTAAGATTATTCTGGCTGACTGGCAATATTTTTGCAGATCCAGACCACCTTTCAGAAGGATTGAGCCATGGTGAAGCCCTAACTTATAAAAAATATAACTTAGATCCAATATACAGGTTATGACAAAAGCACACAGGCAGACAGAGAGGCAAACAGACAAAGTTATCACTTACCAAGTTTTCACTAGTTGTCAGCAGTCAGCTGAAAATTCAATGCAGTATCATTTTGCTAATCAACTGTTAAAATGCTGGTCATATGCCCATATAAGTTAATGCATTTAGCAAGATGGGTCCTGTTTGCCTCCTCTTTTCATGGGGGAAAGAAGGAATTACTTATAATTGTCCGCCATTTTGTGGGACAGCAAACGAGTGACATCATTGTCTAATCCTGTGCAGTGTAAGGTCATATTACCCTACAGGTCTTCTCCAGGACTTTATATGTCCACAACCTAGAAATTTCTTTTTCAACTTAGATTTGTAGCAATCAGCTCACATGTGCTCTAAATGCAATACTTTTAAAGTTTTAAGATATTTAAGATTTTAATGCATTTAAAAATTATTTCAAAAATTTATAAAAAGATAATGAAGAAAGACCCAGGCCTGAATTCACACATGGTAATCAACTTATGGCGTGGTACATATATGCAAGATAAGAGAGAAATCCCTTCTGAATCAATAGTCAATGAGAAAATTGTGTTAAACTGTTGAAATGTTCACACTTTGGGTGGGGGTACCTCACTTGTAATGGCTCTGGGGAACAGACAGACAGACAGACAGACAGATCTGCATGAATTTTTTTGATTTATCATCCTCGATAGATAAAGTATCTTTTAAAAGTAACAGGATGTCTCTGGGACTTGTACTTATGGAGTTGTTCAGCTGACATAAAAATGGTGTCCAAGTAATTTTTTTCAGAGTCCTATGTTACAGATCGCAACATTTTTGCATTTTAAGTACTGTATTATTCTATTTATGCTGTATTATTGCATCACTGTATTGTTTCTTACATTGTCTGAAAATAAAATTACGATTCTTATATCTCTCTTTATTCTTTTTACTTGAATCTTGGTTGTTGCACCTTTGGGTCTCTTTTGTTGCAGATTAACTACTGTTAAAGTCATATCAAAATTCATTAAGAATTTTACTTTTGCAACTTCCCATTGTAGCAGATAGAGGTTACAAATAAGTATGTTTGCGCAATATTCAAAACATTCAAACCATAATTTAATCATGCAATATGCGTATAAAAGCTTTCCAAACACAAGTAGACTGACGAGGTCATTGACTGGCAGAATTGCACTAGTAAATTTTGCCAGTCCAAGTGGAGACAAATTCTCCTGACTTTTTTGCAGGCCTTGGTCTGCTAGTCTTGGCAAATTTGCCACACTGCCAGTCTGTGTGGTGGTGTGGAATGCAAAGCACTGATAAAAATATTTATAAAAAGTCCATGAAACAGAAAAAAATGTTGCCGTGGCAATCGTTACTGGTAGTTTAAGGTCACCTCAATGTATTCCTAGGGCATTTCTGTAACATCAGTTACATGTAGCTGGAAAATATCGATCAAATATGTCATGCTATTTTTGGTATATTTTGTGGAATCATAGAAAAACTTGAGCTCAGTAAAATTCTTTTCCATATGGGAGTTTCAGGTCACATTAAAATAGGGCACATCTTCAGGGCTAGACACATCAATATACCAAATATAAATTAAATCTCTTATGCAGCTTTCAAATACTCTCCAGAAATTAAATTCAACATAATTAAATTATCACTAGGAGTTTAAGGTCACCTTAAAATAGGCCACACCTTGAAGACCAGTTACACCCACGTACCACATTTGATTAGAATCTTTGAAGCCATCTTTAAGCTATTTCCCACAAGTCGCAAAAGTAAAATTCAATATAAATGTGTTATAGGTGGGAGTTTAAGGTCAACTAAAATAGGGCACATATCGATAACCGGCAACACCCTCGTGCCAAATTTGAATTTCATCCTACAAGCAATTTTTGACATATTTTCTAGAAACAAAGTCTGATGATGATGCTGGTCCTATAGTTGATCCATCACAGCTGAGTGACACCAAACTGTTACAACCTAAAATCCATAAGTTTCTAAAATATCAGCAATTTATTGTAACCTTAGAAAATTGAAAATTTAATAAGTAAATTAAATTTTTATAAGTTAATACCCTATCCAAGGGACAATTGCTAATCCGGTCGGTGCAGATCGGCCTGCCAAATGACAGAAAAAGCCGTCCTGTGTAGCCACCGGCCGGTCCCACTACTGTACATTCCCCAGATGGCGCCACGTACTTCCTTCTTGTCTAGACAAGCTGACGTCATAGCATCTTTTTCATTGTCTAAACCTCTTAAACCCCTAGTAAGCTGATAGCGGGGTCGGTTGGGAGGGTCTTGTGTGTCCATTGGATAGGGTATTAACTTATAAAAATTTAATTTACTTAATTTTATTAAATTTGCAATTTTATTGCGTTAATACTTCCTATCCAATGGACAATTAAGGGGACAAAAACTAACTCTTTCTTCTGCCTGAGGTCAGAGGTCCTGTCCAAATAGTAGCGCAAAGCTCTGACCGGACAGAGGGACCTGTCAGACCTCAGTGATTTATCCAGATTAGTTGCCAGGTCTGGTATAACCACTGGGGCCACACTATCTGGGCCCTCTTTGGCCAGCTGGTTCTTGGAAAGAAAGCTGGGTGAGGGGTACAATGAAACCTTTGACCAGTCTGATGTTCTTGTTTTGCCAAGAATGGATCTCACTCTTGCGTTTACCCGAACCCAGGGCCAAGAGAAAGACAGTCTTAAAAGTCAAGTGTTTCCAGGAGGCCTCTTTTATGGGTTCAAAGGGAGCCTTTGTCAGCAGGTGTTGAAACCAGGGAGAGGTTTCAGGAGGGGATGCCCCTCCTCCCTTTGGGTCTGTCTCTGTGGATGCTATCAAGGATACGAATGAAATGTTCACCCTTACTGACGTTAATGGGGGAATTGCCAATTTGTCAGCAATGGCTGATCTGTAGCCATCAATGGTGCTTGGTTGTAACTTCCTGTCCCAAAACAGGTACGATAGGAAGTCGGTTATTGACTTTACTGGGGCTGCCCTTAAGTCCACCTGGTTACTGGAGCACCACTTTGCAAAAAAAAAATGGTCCAGTTGCCTCATAGACTGATCTGGTTTATTCTCAGTTCTTGCTGCCACTGACTCAGAGAAGCCCTGTTCCTTGATAGCTGAGGCTCTAGGAGCCAAACATGCAGATTTAGGTTGGACAGATTCCTGTGAGGAGTCTCAATGAGGGGCTGTGTTAGAAGATTTGGTCAGGCTCAGGGGGATCTGGCTTGACATGGCCACTAGATCCCAAAACGATGTTGGTCCACCCTGGAGCAATCAGAATGATCCTGTGGCAAGGGTGGTCCTGCAACTTCTCCACTACTTGCCCAAAATGGCTACTAGTGGGAAGGCATAAACATCCAGATCCTCTTATGGCAGGCTGGGTGCTTCCAATGCCCAAGCCAGGGGGTCTGGTACTGGTGACACAAACTGAGGTAAGTTATTGTTGAACCTCATGGCAATTAGAACTACCTTAGGCCGGTGCCACCTGCTGCATATTGCCTGAAGAAAACCTCTGAAAGGAGAGACCACTCTGTTTGGATGGCCTGGCCTAGTCAGGATAGCTTGTCTGCTACCACATTCAGCTGGCCTGGAACGTGTCGGACTTTGAGTGTTATTTGTTTCCTGGTGCATCAGGTCAAGATTCTCCACAGAAGGGCACACAGTGGGCCCGAACTCATGCCTCCTTCCTTGTTTATGTATGACACCACCGTGGTGTTGTCTATAGCTACCAGAACTATCTTGTCTGAGCAGAGGTTTTGGAGTTCTTTTAGTGCCAAAAAGACTGCTTTCAGCTCTAGGTAAGTTATATGCAGCTTGCTTTCTGGAAGGGGCCAAGTTCCTCTTGCAGTGTGCTCATCAAAGTGAGCGCCCACCCTTCTTTTGATGCATCTGTAAATATTTGCAGAGCATGTTTACTGGGTGTAATGGTTGACCTTGAAGCACATTGCTTTGCTCCAGCCACCATTTAGATGGAGTGCAAGGACTTTGGGATAGGAATGACCTTTCTTAGTCATTCCGGTACCCCCCAGCTGTTTTTGAGATGCCATTGAATGGCCCTCATGAGCAGTCGGCCAAGGTGAACTTGCTTCTCTGTGGCTATTAGCAGACCCATTAAGGACATGAACTGCCGGACTGGACAGGCCGGTTGGGAGATTAGATCCTGTAATTTCTGCTGAAGGGTCTGCCACAGGACTGGTGTCAGTCGGACCCGGCCACCTCTACAAAGTCGAATACTCGTTTGGGGTTCCAGCTCTGATTTCTCCATGGTCACCAGCCAACCTAGTTTTTGACAATTCTAACTAGTTCCTAAATATGCTGGAGACAAACTTGGTGGGATCTGGCTCTCACCAACCAGACTAGGTACAAGTGGATCCTTGTACCTCTGTGTGTGGTCATCAGTTTCACCTCCTTACTATGACCGTAAACTTCATGGGAGCTGTGGACAGTCCGAATGGCAGTGTCTTGAAATGATATGATCTGCCTGGGATGTGAAACCTCATGTACCTCCTGGACTATTCCTGTATTGGTATATGGAAGTAGGTATCCTTCAAATCTATTGAGGTAACCCACTGCCCTTGCTGGAGGGAGGTTCTATTGGTTTTCGGTGTCTCCATTTGGAATTTCTCCACCTTGAGAAATTGGCTTAGTTGCTCAGGTCTAGTGTAATCGGTGTTTTCTTCAAAGAAGCCTGCAATGCCTCCATCAGGTAATACTTCCTGAGGTTTTTTTTTTTTAAAGAATTTCGGCACCCAGTGCTTCTCAAGTTTCCTACGACCTGTGTAATCTTGCTCTTATGGCCAGATCCAGTACAACAGCTGGAACATTGGAGACCGCTTGACAAAAGACAATAGATCGACACAGGAAGCATCTTCACATATTTTAGTTCTGATAAGGAAGAAAAATGCCATGCCTTATGCCCTTGCAGCTGCCCCACTACAATATGTGCAAGAGTTACGACAGATAAGGTTACACTTAAACTCTGTCTGGTCTGAGGTACTATTGTCTTTCTGGTTAGAGTTTCTGGTGACTGGCAAAATTTATAGTTTTATTGCTCCAGGTCAGCAGTACTGACTACACTGGACCATTAACACAATGTTATTGTCCCTTATTGGGTGGAATGACCCTTGGCAGCTCATGAGTTGTGAGATGTCCTGCTTAGTGTTTCTCTGTAACCAGGATATTCAGAGGTCAAAGGGTCACACTGAAAGACAACTCCATTGCTATCTCTGTCAGCCTGGTAGACTAGTGTTTCAGCGAGCAGGGGTAACCCCTTATACTCCACTGGGGGTCCCGTATGCCCCTGTTCTTCTGTAACCAATGAGTTCAAACTAGTCTGTATAAGCCAATCAAAAAACACCTGAAAGCAATTTGTCAATTAATTGTGTACCTGACCTTAGGTCCGTAGCCAGTTGGAGCCGCCTATTGCCAGGATTTCTTGTAATATTTCTTGTCCCTCTGCCCTAGACTCAACATGGTTGAATAGGGATAGGTCGGTAGGCTCTGTAATTGGTATGAGTGAATCAGACTGAACAGTGAGGGCTGTGTAATGGGCATAGTCGGTAGACTCTGTAACTAGTCCCGTATAGTAATGGCTGTGTATCCGGTGCCTGGTCGGTAGGCTCTGTAACCAGTCGCTTGAAGCCATATATTGTAGATACTTGTCTGCCTGTCCCCAAATCAACACAGAGTTGAAAGGAGTGGGTAGGGAGACTCTGTAACCAGTTTGGTGAAAACATTGTAAGGTAAGGGCTGTGTATCCGGCACCTGGTCAGTAGGCTCTGTAACCAGTTGGTGAAAGGCTAGGCTGGTAGACTCTGTTACCAGCTTAGGTGAAAAACTGTACCATAAGACCTGTCTAGCCAACACCCGGTTGGTAGACTCTGTAACCGGTCAGTTGAAGCAATTTCTTGTAGCAATTTCCTGACTCCCTGCCCCAGAAACAACACAGATTTGAATGGACTAGGTAGGTAGACTCCATAACCGGTTTAGGTGAAGCACTGTACATTAAGGACTGTGTAGCTGGCACCCGGTTAGTAGACTCTGTAACCAGACACTGTAACCAGACAGTTGAAACCATCTCCTTGTAGATACTTGCTGTTTGCCTGCTCCAGAGTCAACACAGAGTTGAATGGACTAGGTCAGTTGTACCCTCTAACCGGTTAGGTGGGGTAGACTGTACAAGGCTGTGCAGCCGGTAGCCGGTCGGTAGTCTCTGTAACCAGTTGTTGAAGCAGTTAAACAACTACTATATTTATTGTGTTGAGTTCAGCCTACAGCAGGTTTTCTGTATTAATTAAGGACTTCTCGTAAGTGCACATCTTGTGAAGATTTGACAGTTGCTGGGAAAGCCCTTGTGAGCTATTTTTAGTAAGGTATTGCAGGGCGGTGTGTCACGTGACCAGCTGGCGAAGATGATGTCAGTGGTCACATTCTTTGTGTGATACTCAACCAGCAACTTTACACTACTCTGCCCGTCCATAAAAACCCCACTACCGACAACAAGGCCGGGTCTGCAAGGCAGGGACTGGTATCACAGTAGGCGTGAGTTCTGAAGAACGCACTTTTGACTTTTCTGGTTCGTGAATCACATGATCAGCTTCGTGGAGAAGATGACGTCAGAGGTCGCGTTCTTTCGAGCTGGCTGGTCGGCTGATGCTTTATAGCAGAGAAGCCTGTACCAGTGCACTCAGAAGGTAAAAATTTCTGGTCGGTGCTGGCCTGAAGTTGGTACTAGTGCACTCTGAAGAGGTAGGAAGCTCTGTAGATGAATTCTTTCTTCCCTTTGTGATAAAACCAGGAAACCTGAACAGTGACCTGGCCATCCACAACCCCCACTACCGACAACAAAGCCGGGTCTGCAAGGGAGGGACTGATATCACAGTAGACGTGAGTTCAAAAGAATGTACTTCATGCTCTTCTGATGGGAATTCCTTCTATGTAGTAGATACTTGAGAAGACTGACGTTTCGTTTGTGTACTGCAGCTGGAGGTTACAGAAGGTACATTTACAAATAAACACGGATAATATTACCTTAAAATCTGTGTATCCAATAAACTTCCTTATAATGTAGTTCTGCCCCTATCAACACAAAGATTGAATGGGAGGAAACTAGCAACATTGCCGCATACATATTTCTCCCTATCATCAACACTAAACTGAGTAAGCTAGGGAGCGTTTCCAGCAGATTTATTAAAGAATATCCATGCTCGATACGTAGATAACACTTCTGCACAAAAATATTTGCAAATAAGGTTGAAAATCCATCATAATCCACACTTTCCTTAAAATATCTGGAGATTGTTGAAAATACGTCTGCACAGTACATGCGCCAAACAAAAGACATGCTATGACGTCAGCTTGTCTAGACAAGAAGGAAGTATGTGGCGCCATCTGGGGAATGCATAGTACTGGGACCGGCCGGCCGGTGGCTAAACAGGACAGCCTTTTCTGTCATTTGGCAGGCCGGTCTGTGCCGACCGGATTAGCACTTGTCCATTGGATAGGAATTGTTAACGCAATAAAACTGAAAATTTTAATTACTTAAATGTAGCTTTTATAAGCTACAAGCTTACCATGTGGGACCGAGTGCTGATCTCGGATGGCCGCAGGCCTGGCCAACTTCTAAGAAAAACAGACTTTTATAGTTGCCCGTAGCCTCAGGTTGTCATCATGTGGTACAATATGAGATCTCTTCCTATTTTCTTGTTGCAATTTTGAACCCATACCCCTCAGCTGTAATACAGCGGGGAGGCAGGGTGGGACTCTCTTCAGTCCCACATGGTAAGCTTGTAGCTTATAAAAGCTACATTTAAGCAATCAAAATTTTCAATTTTATTGCGCTACAATAGCTTACCATGTGGGACTGAGTGCTGAATCCAACCGCTCGGTGGAGGGATTACAGCTGACACTGGAAAATATGTCTGATTTTTTTTTGAAGTAATATATTAGAATGAGGGTTAGAAAATGCCAGTCTGAGTCCTGTTTACAGTGCCCCAATCCCGGAGACCGGGCCTGTAAAAAGCCAAAAACCTGAATAAATGAATGACAGTGCTAAAAACTGTCTGGGTGTTTGATAGTAGGAGAGAAGTGCAGCCTACGCTCACTAAGGTACAGAAAAGCCCCTAGGGCTACCACGATAGAAAAAACAAGCCCTAGGCTTGAAATTCCTATAATTTTTACCACCCTGCAATGAGATTAATGACAACCTTAATAAGTCCTTAATACATAATACAATATATACTGAAAATATAAAAATATATAAAGACCTTACCCGAACACCCTGATGAGGTAAACCTATACCTAGACGCTGGGATTAGACTCCTGAAGACTTGGTTGCAGCGGATGTGCCCCCCCCCCCCCCCCCTTTTCCTCCCTAATGTCATGCGCTTTAGCTTGGACCTCAGGTCCAAGGCTTGTTGGTCTGCTTGTTTATAACAAAGTAGAATTGTAAATTTAATAAGTAAATTAAATTTTATAAGTTAATACCCTATCCAATGGACAATATGCTAAACTGGTCGGCGCAGACCGGCCCGCCAAACGTCAGAAAAAGACGTCCTGTGTTTCCACCGGCTGGCCGGTCCTCACACTGCACTTGCCAGGTGGCGTGTCATACTTCCTTCCTGTCTAGACAAGCTGACGTCATAGCATCTTTTTCGTTGTCTAAACCTATTAGACCCCTAGTGAACTGATAGCGGGGTCGGTGGGAGGGTCTTGTGTGTCCATTGGATAGGGTATTAACTTATAAAAATTTAATTTACTTTTTTGAGATACTCTCTGGAAAGGAAGTGTGACAATGACACTGACCATATTTGTCCTCCAACATAGATGCTAGTGACACAAAAGTAATGGAACCTTAAACTCATAAGTTTACCAAATATCCGGAATTTACTATAACCTTACAAAATTGCAAATTTAATAAGTAAATTAAATTTTTATAAGTTAATACCCTATCCAATGGACAATTGCTGATCCGGTCAGCGCAGACCGGACCGCCAAACGCCAGAAAAAGACATCCTGTGTCTCTACCGGCCGGCCGATCCCAGGGGCCGATTTCACTAAAGGACTTAAACTAAGTCCCTTTTTTGGCTAAGTCTTGGACTTAAATCTAAGACTTTGGTCTTAGCTAGAAAAATGGATTTCACAAAGGTGACTTAGCTAAGTCCAGGCTTATCATATAACCACAGTGGTTTTCTGTGTCATGTGACCTTTTGTATCTATTCAAAATATAATATTGATGCCACATATTCTTCATTTAATGTATTTTATCTAAGGATAAGTGCTGTTTTGAAATTGAAAACCTTGTTAGCACATATAAACTTCCCAAACACTACTTTAGAGAGGTGTTCTGCATAATTATAATTTATTTACAGCCATTTCAAATTTTGAAGTGGAGAAAAGTTTATGGCGGCCATATTTAAGTCCTCTTTACAAAATTTAAGCCCACTACCTCCCAGACTTAAAAGTTAAGTCCACTGACTTAGCAATTTCATGGACTTAGCTGCTTTGTGAAATCCGCTAAGTCTAAGACCACAGACTTAGCAGTTTTTTGACAAAATTTAAGACCAAAGTCTTAGATTTAAGCCTAAATCTAGACTTAAGTCCCTTTGTGAAATCGGCCCCAGTACTGTGCACTCGCAAGGTGGCGCATCATACTTCCTTCCTATCTAGACAGAATGACATCAAGGCATCTTTTTCGTTGTCTAAACCTATTAGACCCCTAGTGAACTGATAGCGGGGTCGGTGGGAGCATCTTGTGTGTCCATTGGATAGGGTATTAACTTATAAAAATTTAATTTACTTATTAAATTTGCAATTTTATTGCGTTAATACATCCTATCCAATGGACAATATGCTGAATAACTACCGCTTGGTCGGCGGGTAAGTTACTAGGGACTTATGCGAACTCAGAAAATAACTAACAAAATTCCTCTAAGCCTGGGTTGAGCTAAGATTGTCAAGACCTTTAAGGCTATAGTCGGTCAACAGAAACCAGTTAACCGGTCCAAACCGACTTGCCTCCCCCCCCCCTTTTTACAGACCTGCTCTGAGGTAGGGGAAGAGAGGGATGAGTTCAGTCCCAAGGAAATAAACCTCCCGAAGGAAGCACGTCTGATTTTAACTATTCTTAACTATATATACACTATATACATATGTACAGATCTCCTCTCTGACCTGGGCTACTGGTGGATTTGCTGAGCAGCCACTACAGGTCCCAGGTGATGAAGCTCAGAATCAGCCCATGCCACATCCTTCAGATAAAATTGTGTGAAGGTGTTATGTGACTTCCAGTGGCAGGCCGACAAAATCTGTTCCAAGGAGACCCCCGATTGGAAGGCCTTGGAAGCAGCAAAGGCCCTGACATCATGGGCTTTAACCTGATGTAAGGTGTGGGCCTCTTGGTCTGAGAGCTCATAACATAGGATCACAGTCTGCTTGATCCATGAGGAGATAGTGGCAGGTGAGATATCTTTGTCGAAACCTTTCTTGAAGGAGACAAAAACTAACTCCTTATTCTGCCTGATGTCTGAGGTCCTGTCCAAGTAGTAGCGCAATGCTCTGACCGGACAGAGAGACCTGTCAGACTTGAGGGACCTATCCAGGGTCGGGGCCAGGGCTGGTATAACCACTGGGGCCACGCTGTCCGGACCCTCTTTAGCCAGCTGGTTCTTGGAGAGAAAGCTGGGAGATGGGTACAGTGACACCTTTGACCAGTCAGACTAGTGTCTGATGTTTTTACACTGCCAGGCATGAATCTCACTTCTGTGTTTGCCTGAACCCAGGGCTAGGAGAAAAACTGTCTTGAAGGTCAAATGCTTCAAGGAGGCATCCTTAATTGGTTCAAATGGAGCCTTGCTGAGCTGGTGCAAGACCAGAGATAGGTTCCAGGAGGGGATACCCCTTCTGCCCTTGGGTCTGTCTCTGTGGAAACTGTCTAAGAGACGGGTGAGATTTTCATCTTTGCTGATGTTGAGGGTTGAACTTCCCAGTTTATCAGCAATGGCAGACCTGTAGCCATAAATGGTGCTGGGCTGTAACTTCCTCTCCTCAAAAAGGTACATGAGGAAATCAGCAACTGACTTCACAGGTGGTGCCCTGAAGTCCACCTGATTTGTGATGCACCACTTTGTAAAAATGGTCCACTTTGCCTCACAGACTGATCTGGTTGATCCTCTTTGAGGAGCCTCAATTCTTGTTGCCACCGCCTCAGAGAAACCCTGCTCCTTGATAGCTGTGGCTCTAGGAGCCATGCATGGAGATTTAGGTTTGTCAGACACCTGTGAGGGGCCTGATTGAAGGGTTGGGTCAGCAGATTTGGAAGCTGAGGCAAGAGCAATGGGATCTGACTGGACATTTCCACTAGGTCCCAAAACCATGTCATGTTGGGCAATAATGATGAACCTTTGATATGGACAGTCCTGCAACTTCTCCACTACTTTGTCCAATATGGCTGTGGGTGGGAAGGCGTACGCGTCCAGATTCTCCTATGACAAACTGAGTGATACAAACAGGGGTAATTTGTTGTTGAATCTCGTAGCAAAGAGATCTATTTGAGGCTAGTGCCACCTGCTGCACAGGGCTTGAATAACCTCTGGAAGGAGGGACCATTCTGTTTGGATGGTCTGCCCCAGTCTGGAAAGTTTGGCCGCCACCACATTTAAGCGGCCGGGGATATGTCTGGCTTTCAGAGTTACTTGCTTTCCGGAACACCAGGTCAAGATTCTCCATAGTAGGGCACAGAGTGGGCCGGACCTCATACCCCCTTCCTTGTTGATATAGGCTACTACCGTGGTATTGTCGGTTGCTACAAGAACCATTTTGCCCACGCATAGATCTTGAAACTCTTTTAAGGCTAGAAGAACTGCTTTGAGTTCCAGATAATTTATGTGTAGCTTGCTTTCCGGTAGGGACCAATCTCCTCTGGCAGTGAACTTGTTTAAGTGAGTGCCCCACCCTTCTTTTGATGCGTCTGTAAAGATCTGCAGAGCATGTTGTATGGGGTGTAATGGTTGGCCGGTGAGGACATTGTCTTCCTTCAGCCACCATTGTAAATGAGGATGTAGAGATCTGGATATAGGGATCCGTTTTTCCAAGGATTCCGGTATTCTCCAATTGCTTTTGAGATGCCACTGAATGGGCCTCATGTGTAGTCTGCCCAGATGAACTTGTTTTTCTGTGGCTGTCAGTAGACCTATCAGGGACATAAATTCCCTTACCGAACATGCCGGTAGGGAGATCAGAGCCAGTATCTTGTCCTGAAGGTTTTGCCACCGGTCCGGTGTCGGTCGGACCCGACCGGACTGGAGGTCGAATTGGTAACCTACGAAGTTGAAAACTTGCTTGGGTTCCAGCTCCAACTTTTCTACATTCACTAGCCAACCTAAACGTCAACACATTTTTATTAACACCTGTGTATGTTGGAGACAGACCTGGTGGGATGTGGCTCTCACCAACCAGTCGTCTAGGTACTGGTGGATCCTTATACCGTTGTGAATGGCCATCAGCTTTACCTCCTTTGCTATAATAGTAAACTCCATGGGAGCTGTCGACAGACCGAACGGCAGTGCTTTGAACTGGTAGGTCTGCCCCTGGATATGAAATCTGAGGTACTTCCTGGAACGTTCCTGTATTGGAATGTGGAAGTAAGCGTCCTTGAAGTCTATGGAGGTTACCCAGTCTCCCTTTTGGAGAGATGTTCTGATGGTTTCCGGTGTCTCGATCTTGAATTTTTCGGTCTTGAGGAAAAGATTCAGATTGCTTAGGTCTAATATCGGTCTCCACTTGTTGTCGGGTTTTGGGACTAAAAGTAGCCGGTTGAAGAAACCTAGTGAGACCTTTTTGTGAACTAGTTCTATGGAATTCTTGGCCATAAGCTGATGTAATGCCTCTAACAGTTTGAGATTTCTGTGAGGATTGCCATAGCAGCTTATGACTGTGGGGGTTCTTGACAAGTTTGGCCGGATCTGAAAGGGGAGGGTGTAGCCCTCTTTCAAGATTTGAACCACTTTCGGTCTGGCACCCAGATCTAACCAGTTTTTCCAAAAATTTTGAAGTCTGGTCCCTACAGGCAGGTTTGTGACAACATTTGGAGCATTTAAGACAGGATTTACATAAGACAATGGAGTAACACAAGAAACACTTTTCACAGGTTTTAATATACTTTTCTTGTAGTAACAACCTGCTGCCCCGGGACTTATTTCGTTCTTTTGAGAATGCCCGGGCGCAGTATGAACAGAATGTACAACATTTAGCTTTACATTTAAAGTGTTCATTGTCTTTCCTGTGGAGCTCCCGGTCAGCAGCAGAGGCTTCAACAGTGATACACATTGATTGTCATTTGTACTGCTGCTGACCCTTGGCCGGACACAAGGAGTACTGTTTTTTTCCCTTGTTGTTCTTTCTACGTTGGGTACGGGACAGATTCTTCCAAGCTGGCCTGTCTTGTTGTTTGTCCGATCTAGAATCCTGTCTTTTGTATGGGTGGTACATCCGACCCTTGGGCCAACTGGGCCTTTTGCTCTGCAGTTAAGGCGTCACAATGGGAGCAAGCCGCAGGTGGAATTTCAAACAAGGGTCAGAGCCCTTTTTCTTATCGCGACAACGCGCACAAAATGAGTGAAGGTCAAAACCTGCCATCATGTGGCCACCACCCCCTCTACGCTGGCTGGGAGAAGACATAATGTTCTATAATACTTACAGAAGTAAATGTTAAAGTTGCGAAGCAAAGTGCAATCACAAACTCACAAAATATATAAAAGTTTTCCAACTCAGAAAATCTGTGCAGGCAGTGCATGCGCCAAACGAAAAAGATGCTATGATGTCAGCTTGTCTAGACAGGAAGGAAGTACGACACGCCACCTGGCGAGTGCAGTGTGAGGACCGGCCAGCTGGTGGAAACACAGGACGTCTTTTTCTGACGTTTGGCGGGCCGGTCTGTGCCGACCGGTTTAGCATATTGTCCATTGGATAGGATGTATTAACGCGATAAAATGGTTTGTTTCAACCAAGAAGAGAGCGTAGCGGGCCTGACATCTGAGGTGTGTCCCTTCTTGAAGGAAATGAACAGAAGGGATCGAGACCCTCTTAGGTCTTTGATTCGATCCAAGTAATACCTCAGGGCCCGTACCGGACACAAGGTCCTGTCTTCTTTGAACTGTCTATATACAATAGTCGTCAAAGCAGGAATTGTCACCGGAGACACACTTTGAGAACCTTCTCTTGCTAGTTGGTTTTTGGCTATAAAGTCAGAAGAAGGGAACAAGGCAACCTTTTCCCATTGGCCTAGATTAGATAATTTGTTTGCAAACCAGGCTTGTATTTCGTTATGGCACTTGCCGGATGCCAAAGCTAGCAAGAAAGCAGTTTTGAGAGTAAGATGTTTGAGGTCTGTGTCTTTCATAGGCTCAAAGGGGGCTTTTGTGAGCTCATTGAGAACAGAAAGGTTCTATTTTGGAAGGTTCCTTGAACTTTTGGGACGATCCCTGTAAAAGCTGGAGAGTAACCTGTGGTCTGAGCTTTGTGAAATATGGTGCCCCACTGACCCCAAAGTGTCAACAATGGCTGTCCTGTAACCATCAATGGTCGAGGGGCACCTGTTTAGGTCTTGGTACAGGTACATGAAAAAGCCTGAGATTTGTTTCACAGATGGAGTGGAGAAATCCGAATTTTCTCTGCACCATTTCTCAAATAAGGCCCACTTTGACTTGTAGATGGTCCTAGTTGATGACCTCTGAGGGGCAGCAATTTTCTCTGCCATCTCCACACAGAAGCCTTGTTCTTGAAGCTGTCCACTCCTAGACACCAGGCATGGGATTTGAGATGCTATGGATTGCTGTGAAACACATAATTGTGGGACTATTTGAGAAGAGTTGTTGACACCGGTAGCTGAAGTGGGATCTCTGTTGAGAGCTGCACTAGGTCCCAAAACCAGGGCATCCCTGGCCAGCCTGGGGCTATTACAATGATCAGGCAGCCGTCGGAGGGTAAGCATAAGCAGTGAGACCCGACCAGTTTATGTTCAGAGCATCTATGTCCCAAGCATTTGGGTCTGGGACTGGAGACACGTATAGTGGAAGTTTGTGGTTCAGACGAATGGCAAATAGATCTACATGAGGGGTAAACCACTTCTGACAGATCTGTCTGAACACCTGTGGATGCAGTGACCATTCGGTTGACTGCACTTGGTTCGACCTGGACAGAAGGTCGGCCATCACATTCAGACACCCTGGGATGTGTCTGGCTTTCAAGGTTATCTGGTAATGATGGCACCAGGTCATGATCTTCCACAGGAGATCGCACATCTCTGCTGAGTGAGTTCCTCCTTGTTTGTTCATGTAGGCTACCACTGTTGAGTTGTCTGTTGCAACCAACACTGTTTGGTTCTGACACTGGTCCTTGAAACTCGAAGGGCCAGAGAAACCGCCTTCAACTCTAGAACATTTATGTGGAGCCTTTTTTCCCTGTCTGACCACAGACCTTTTGTTGAGGTTTGCTCTAGGTAAGCGCCCCAGCCTTGTTTTGAGGCATCTGTAAAGAGTTCACTACTATGGTCTTTGGGATGAAGGTCTGAGCCTTTCATCACGTTTGTGGGATTCTGCCACCAGTCTAGGTGTGCTGAATGGTTTCTGTCCAAGGAAGGAGACACATGTTTTGACTTAAGACATAGGATCAAATCCTGAAGTTTGAGCGATCTCTCTTGAGTGGGTTATACAAGGGCTGAATAGATGGTATTTGTAGCCCACGAATGAAAACACCCGAGAATGGACTCTGGAGTTTCCATGTGAAACTTTTTACAAGTAGAAAGGTGTTGAGCCGGATTATGTCTGTCACTGGCCTCCACCCTTGGTGAGGCTTTGGGACTAGGAACAGGATAATTGTAAAACCAGAGAGATTTTACATTTTCCACCCTTTCTATTGCATTCTTTGACAGAAGAGACTGGAAGAGAGGACAGAGTTAGATCTTGATGGGCCTTATATCCTGAGTGAATCAGGCGGACTCAGGCAAATTTTGATTGGAAGAATGTTTAAGATATTGTTTGAGCGTTTGTCTGCCAGGCTCTTCTGAAAGAACGGAGAACTCCTACTGGTGGACTAAGGGAGGCTTATAAGGAGTCATTGGGAGGAGGGTTTTACAACCTTGTCCCCTTGGGTGAGGTCGAAAATGACCTCTGGAGCCTCTGCTACTCAATTTCCCACTACCTGGGGAAACAATAGTTACTGCTTGGAATGGATTGACCCCCATAGGGGTGTTTCCCGTAGGAGCCTCTTGGTTCTGGGGATCGTGAAAGGGTTGATTTGATAGGGCCTAAACCCTAAGAGTTTTTATGGATGCCTTGAGGAGGAACTCTTGTCCCTCCTTAACTACTGTGACTGGAACAAAGGAGAGGGAGAAAATCGGGAACTCCAAAGTTCTTAAGATCTGGTATCTCCCCTGACTTCCCCCTAATGTATGATTTTCTGGAGAGTGGCTCAGGCCTTACTTGGCAGGCTACGGGATTCTGTAGGATAAGGAGCCTCTGATACAGGAAATCAGTCACAGGTCTTTTAAAATCATCTTTGGCTGCTGTTTTTATATATAGGCACCCTGGAAACTTAGTAGACCTGTTGAAGGTAGCCCTGATACTGTCCTAACAGTTTCCTAGACTAGGTGTATTCAAAAATGACCTTGGTAAAAGAAGCCAAAAATTAAGGGTACAGAGATTTTATCATTTTGCCCTGCCTGAAGCTCAAACTCTTTGACTACCAGTAGGGGACCTAGCCCATAGGGGGCCAGAGAGACTAGGGGAGATAAAGACTTTAAAATCTTGTAAATTGTCCTCAAAAGAAGGTTGTCCCAATTGTACCCCCTAGTGGAACCAGGGGTTGAATAGATTTATTTTCAGGGGAATCAGTAGCCTGAAAGTCCTGTTAAAATTTATCAAAGCATCTTTAGTTGAGGACTGAATGGGAGCATGGCTGAAGGGCCCCTTGACCTAACTTCCTGTTGGCCTGCTACATCATTCAGAGTCCAGACTGTTGAGGACCAAGGTATAAACTCCCTGAGGTCAGGGAGATTCCAAAATCTGCCTAAGTTTCAATGTCCTTGGAATATGGATAGGGGTAAGTCAGGCAATCTACTTCCCTATAAAAATACAGAGTCCGGTCTGAATGAAGGATCTTGTTTAGAAGAAGACCTCTTGGGCTTGAGGACTTTGGACTTGCATCGAAGTCTCAAATAAGTGATATTTAAGACAAGGCTTGTGTACTTTGAATCTAAGTGTGTGCTAGGCTTGTTCAGAGTTCTGATCTGGAACCATCATCTGAACATCGGATTTTAGATCCGATCATCTGAACATCGGATTTTAGATCCGATCATCCAAACATCAAACCATGCTCGGATAGTTAGTACTTGTGGAATAATGGAAGTCAAACTGATGGTAGGGACCAGGCTTGAAAAAATCCGAGCATCCGAACCTCAGATTTAGATCTGATCATCTGAACATCAGACCATGCTCGGATGGTTAATACTTTGGGAAATAATGCATCCGATTGTCAGATGGTTAAAAAACTCGGATGAAAGAAAGTTCATACCAGGCTTCATATTCAAGCGGAGATCTGATCCACCCCCGCTTGGAATAGGTTGACAGATTAAATCTATCAGAAGTCTGGAACCTACCCATTGTTTACCAGTTAGTTTACTTGTTGTTGAATTGAAGTCAAATTATGGAGACAAAGCATTACGTGAACAAATCTTTACGTTTGAAATTTGCTTTGACATTATGGATTAATGTTCGTCTGTTTTACAAATACCTTATCAGTAAAATATTTTTAAATATTTATTTAAATATTTATATTTTCATGTTCATAGAAAAATATATTTAATCTTTAATAAAATGCACAGAAAATGGGGGACGACTTGGATTTGCAGGCACCTGCTGTCTAGATGAAGACGATTTTGAACAAGGACTCGTTTATTGCTTATTTTTAAGTTTTATTAACCCTTAAATGGTCAATAATGTAGCAAATAAGGGATAAAATATTTTATTTTATTTCGATACGTAAAGGTCCTGTATAAAAACAACATATACACGTCTTTCAGCACATGCTGTATAGACGATGACGTCACCAGAGGGGTTTCCCCAAGGATTCCCCAAGTTAGTTTCGTGCTTTATTCCATATTTTAACCCTTAAAATGGTCAAATACTGCAGCAGAATGGCGATAAACCCTTAAAATATTTATTTTATTTCAACAGGCATATATTCCTGTATATAAGCTACATCACGAATCGTGCAAAGTTTGTCTAGACAAAGACGGAAGATGTTTCCTTCAACAGGACTCGTTTCCGTGCTTTATTTCATATTTTAACCCTTAAAGTGGCCACATAATGTAGCAGATAGGGAGTAAACCCTTAAAATATTTACTTTCTTTGATTTCAACAGGCATAGATCCTGTATATACGTTACATAAACGAGCCGTTGTCGCCCCACTTATTCTTACTGTAAGGTCTAAAACGTGAACCCGGAAGTGGTTTTAAGTTGTAAAATATGTTAAATATACTTACCTGTTCTGTAAATTATCACAAAATCTGATTCTATGGAATAAAATAAAGAAACTGGTGTAGTTTTAGTATCCAACAACAAGCATATATATATAAAAGTTAAACTTCTTTCCTTACAATAAAAAGCAAGTGTAAATCATACGGCCAACAAGAAAGTAGGAAGAGATCTCATATTGTACCACGTGACGGCAACCTGAGGCTATGGCCAACTATAAATGTCTGTTTTTCTTAGACGTTGGCCGGGCCTGCGGGCATCCGAGATCAGCACTCAGTCCCACATAGTAAGCTATTGTGGCGCAATAAAAGAGGCCTTTTTCTTTTTGTCTAAGTTATATGTACATGATGAATATTGATGTAAAAAAACCCAGCACATCAAATATCTTCCAAACACCAAAATAATTGTCCCAACCTTAAAGTCAATGTTAGTTTAAGGTAATCTTTTACTGAAGATTCTATTCAAGGTTTGTTACATCCACAACTGAAACATGCTTAGAATTGCATAGTATTTGAAATACTGTTCAAAAATTGCCAAACTTAAAGTGAATATAATTCTGTAATTCCTGGGAGCTTAAGGTCACCTTATTGTATGACACTTATCTATGGCCAGTTACATATACATGCCCAATTTGAATGAAATTTCTCAAGTTATTTTCAGTGTACTTTATGGAAAAATAAAAAATGTAAACTCAACACATAACTTTTTAATACGTGGTAGTTTAATGTCACCTTAAAATGGGACACATCTTGAAAACCAGTTACAACCACATGGCAAATTTGAACTGAATCCATCAACCCATTTTTGAGATTCTGTCTGGAAATGAAAAAAACCTTAACCTCAATATAAATATGTTACTACTGGGACTTTAAGGTCACTTTAAAATAGGGCATGCCTTGAGGACCAGTTACATCAACATGCTAAATCTGGATTTAATCCATCATGCTATTTTTGAGATACTCTCTGGAAAGGAAGTGTGACAATGACACTGACCATATTTGTCCTCCAACATAGATGCTAGTGACGCAAAAGTAATGCAACCTTAAACTCATAAGTTTACCCAATATCCGGAATTTACTATAACCTTACAAAATTGCAAATTTAATAAGTAAATTAATTTTTTATAAGTTAATACCCTATCCAATGGACAATTGCTAATCCGGTCGGCGCAGACCGGACCGCCAAATGCCAGAAAAAGACGCCCAGGCCTGGGTTGACCTTAAGGTCAGGAAACCCTGTGAGGCCATGGTCGATTGCCAGCAGCCAGTTACCCGGGGCTATACCAACGTCGCCCCCCCCCCCCCCCCCTTTTGCAGGCCTGCTCTGAGGTAGGGGAAGAGAGGGATGAGTTCAGTCCCAGAATGCAAATAACCCTCCCGAAGGAAGCACTTTTTTTTTTTTTATACTATGTACATGAAGAACTGTTTACATTATGTACATATATACAAATCTCCTCAATCTAAGGGCCACTTGTGCATCTGCTGAGCAGCCACTACCGAGCCCAATTGGTAAAGCTCTGAATCAGCCCAAGCCACACCCTTCAGATAGAACTGTGTGAAGGTATTAAGTGACTTCAGTGTCAGGCTGACAAGATTGGATCTAAGGAGACTCTCGACTGGAAGACCTTAGAAGCAGCAAAGGCCCTGACATCATGGGCTTTAACCTGATGTAAGGTGTGGGCCTCCTGGTCAGAGAGCTCATAACATAGGATCACAGTCTGCTTGATCGAAGAGGAGATAGCGGCAGGTGAGATGTCTTTGTCGAAACCTTTCTTAAAGGAGACAAAAACCACCTCCTTATTCTGCCTGAGGTCCTGTCCAAAAAGTAGGGCAATGCTCTGACCAGACAGAGGGACCTGTCAGACTTGAGGGATCTATCCAGAGTTGGGACCAGGGCTGTTATAACCCCTGCGGCCACACTGTCTGGACCCTCTTTGGCCAGCTGATTCTTGGAGAGAAAGCTGGGTGATGGGTACAGGGACACCTTTGACCAGTCAGATTGGTGTCTAATATTTCTGTTTTGCCATGCATGCATCTCACTTCTACACTTGCCCGACCCCAGGGCCAAGAGGAAAACTGTCTTGAAGGTCAAATGCTTCAAGGAGGCCTCTTTAATTGGTTCAAAATGAACCTTAGTCAGCTGGTGCAAGTCCAGTGAGAGGTTCCAGGAGGGTATGCCCCTCCTGCCTTTGGGTCGGTCTCTGTGGAAACTATCCAGGAAACGAGTGAGATTTTCATCCTTGCTGATGTGGAAGGGTGAATTTCTCAATCTATCAGCAATGGCTGACCTGTAACCATCAATGGTACTGGGCTGTAACTTCCTGTCCTGCAATAGGACAGAAGGAAGTCAGCAACTGACTTTACAGGGGGTGCCCTGAGGTCCACCTGATTAGTGACGCACCACTTGTCAAATTGGTCCACTTTGCCTAATAGACTGATCTTGTTGATCATCTTTGAGGGGCCTCAATTCTTGTTGCCACCGCTTCAGAGAAACCCTGCTTCTTGATTGATGTGGCTCTAGGAGCCATGCATGGATATTTAGGTTTGCTAGATTTCTGTGAGGGATCTGACTGAAGGGCTGTGTTAACAGGTTGGGCAAGGACAGGCTCAGTGGGATCTGACTGGACATGGCCACTAGGTCCCAAAACCAGGGCATGTTGGGCAATCAGAATGATTCTCTTGCATGGGGAGTCCTGCAACTTCTCCACCACTTTGCCCAAAATGGCTGCTGGTGGGGAGGCATATGCGTCCAGATCCTCCCATGGCAGACTGAGTGCATCCACTGCAGTGGCCAGGGAATCTGGTACCGGTGACACAAACAAAGGCAACTTGTTGTTGAACCTCATGGCAAATAGGTCTATTTGAGGCCGGTGCCACCTGCTGCAAATTTTTTGGAAGACCTCCTGAGGAGAGACCACTCTGTTTGGATGGTCTGCCCTAGCCTGGATAGCTTGTCCGCTACCACATTCAGCCGGCCTGGAATGTGTCGGGCTTTGAGTTACTTGATTTCTGGTGCACCGGGTCAAGATTTTCCGAAGTAAGGCACAAAGTGCGCCCGACCTCCTGCCACCTTGTTCATGTATGACACCACTATGGTGTTGCTGTGGCTCCAAGTACAATCTTGTGAAGGTGTAGAGGTCTTGGAACTCATTTAAAAACTAGAAAGACTGCCTTGAGTTCTAGGTAATTGATATGCAGCTTGCTTTCTGAAAGGGACCAGGCTCCTCTTGCAGCGCGTTCAGTTAAGTGATAGCCCCACCCTTCTGTTGATGCATCTGTAAAGATTTGCAGAGCATGATTTATTGGTTGTGATTATTGGCCTGTAAGGATATTGTCCTCTTGCAGCCACCATTTAAGTGTGGGTGCAAGGACCTTGGTATTGGAAACACATTTTCTAGTGACTCTGGTACCCTCCAGTTGTTTTGAGATGCCACTGTTGGGTCTCATATGCAGCTGGCCTAGGTGAACTTGCTTTTCTGCGGCAGGTAGTAAACCTATCAGAGACATGAACTGCAGGACCAGACAAGTCGGTGGTGACAGTATTTCTAGTATTTGTCCTGAAGGTTCTGCCAACAGTCCAGTGTTGGGCGGAACCGACCAGCCCTGAAGTCAAACTGGTAACCTACAAAGTCGAAGACCTGCTTGGTTGCTGTTCTGATTTTTCTAAATTCACCAGCCAACCTAGTTCTTGGCATATTTTCACTAGATCTTGAGTGTGCTGGAGACAAACCTGGTGGGATCTGGCTCTCACCAACTAGTCGTCTAGTTGCTGGTGGATTCTTATACCCTTGTGTATGGCCATCAGTTTCACCTCCTTACTTCTACAGTGAACTCCATGGGTGCCGTGGACAGACCGACAGGCAGAGCTTTAAACTGGTATGTCCAACCCTTGACATGAAATCTCAGATATTTCTTGAACTGTTCCTGTGTTGGTATATGGAAGTAGGTGCCCTTGAGATCTATTGAGGTAACCCACTCCCCTTATTGGAAGGTGGTCCTGATGGTCTTTGAAAGGTTTGGTTTGCTCAGAGCTAGAATAGGTCTCCAACGGTTGTGTGGTTTTGGAACCAAGAAAGGTTGGAGAACCCCAGAGATTTTGAACTGGTTTGACTGCATAATTGTCCGTAAGCTGATGTAATGCCTCTAAACAATATAGGTTCCTGTGAGGATGTACCTAGCAGTTGATAATTTTGGTGACCTTGTCAAGCTTGGTCTTGACTGGGAAGGGAGAGTTTAGCCCTCCTTCAACATTTGTACTACCTAGGGTCCAGCCCCCAAGGCTTCCTAAGTTCCCAAAAAGGGCTTAGTCTGGACCCTACAGGCAGATTGTGTGCCATATTTGGGACATTTGGTATTCTGACAAAATTTTCTGTCCCTCCGGACACTGGTCCGGTCTAGTGACAAAGATCCAAGTTAACAGTCTCTCTGCTCTTATTGTGGTTCGGTGGGGCTGACAACTTTTCACATTAATAGACTCTTTGCCCCAGGCCAGCAGCCTGCCAGGTGCAGCATTTACACAGCAATTGTCACTTGTGAGATGTTTGACCACTGGCCGGACGTAATAAAAAATTTATTTGACTGAAAAGACCTATTTCTTTTCGTACTGGTTATTCAGGTCTGTGTTTATAATGGTGAAATCTATTATCTCTCCAGCCAAGTCCAGCACCGATAACAGGCTGTTGAGAGGTGTGATAAGGGAAGGTTGTGTGGCAGTAGCTTGGGACACTGTCATATCACTGTCATATCACCAAGACCACTGACTGGTCTAAGAATTCTCTGTAACCAAATTTACCTTAGGCAACTCTGTCCGGTACCAGGACTCCATACCCGGTACTTTACTGTAACCAGTAATTCTCTGTAACCAGCAAAAAAAAAAAAAAAAAAAAAAAAAAAAAAAAACCCTGGCAGGCTGGGGTCACCAATAAATTTAGACAGCTACTGGTCTATATTTAGCCAACTTTTTTTGTAATTGGTTGGGGTGAAGCACTGTATAGTAAGGACTGTGTAGCCGGCACCCGGTCGGTAGACTTTGTAACCGGTAGGTTGAAGCCATATCTTGTAGATACTAGTTGTCTACCTGCCCAGAATCAACACAGAGTTGAATGGACTGGTTCGGATGAATGTAACCTGTTGGGTCTGGTAAGCTGTACAAGGCTGTGTAGCCGGTGCCTGATCGGTACACTCTGTAACCAGCTGCTGAAGCAACTGTACAAGGCTGTGTAGCTGGTACTCGGTCGGTATACTCTGTAACCAGTTGCTGAAGCAAGTTTACAACTATCTTTTGTGTTGAATTCAGCTTACTGCACGTTGCCTCCATTAATTAAAGTATTTCTTTTAAGCGCACGTCTTATTTGCAGATTTGACAGTTGCTGGGAAAGCCCTTGTGAACTATTTTTAGAAGCAATTGGTTGGTGACCTGGTTAGGTTGGGTCTGAACTGGAAGGGAAGGGTGTAGCCCTCTCTCAGTATTGTGACTACCTTTGGACTCAAACCCAGAGCTTCCCATTTCTCCCAAAACTGCTGAAGCCTTGCCCCTACAGGTGGATGTATGACAACAGTTGGGACATTTGTGACAGAAGTTACAGAACTCTGAAACATCGTTCACATCGTTCACATGCTTTATTTCTGTATGGGTACAACAATAATTGGGATTTACACCTTTCTTTTGTGGCAACCCGGTGACAGAATGAACATTTGCAGCAAAAGAGTTTACATGTAAAACTACAGTCTCGCTCTTCTTTATCACTGGTGAAGGGTTTAAAACTTGCTTCTTGCCGGATACATATACAGAGTTCTTCACTCCGGCTACATTTAAAACACAGTAATTGTCATTTATGCTTCTTGAAACCCTTGGCCGGCTTTTGGGTGAAGTTTGAGGCTTTACCACGACCTTTCTGTCCAACTTGCTGGTCCCTAATTTGCTTCCAGGCCGGTGTAGTGGGCTTCTGGTCCGGTTGTTGTGTTGATGTGAGGAAACGTACAGATGAAAATGTCTGGGTTTCCTGTGCACACTGCCAGAAGAATGCCTCTCTTCACTACGGGAAATTTCATCTTCAGCCTTGACCAGCAAACTTTCCGGAAACAGTGAGTTAAGATGAACTGGTGCTGTACGTAAGGCAGTCAAGGTATCTGGCTTTACTCCACCACGTAAAAACTTCAAATAACTATCTCGACGTGCCAGAGTGAGGTTGGCCATGCTGATAAAAACTGAGAGATCCTGCACTGTACGCTGCATTGCTTGTGAAAGTGACCGGTTGAACGTCACCAGATATTCAAGTTCTTCAACACAGCTTGCTCACCTTGCTGCGTTCTCTCTGCTGCCTTGACTTTTCCGGTGTCCACCCTGAGTGACTTCAACTGTGCAACCATGGAGTCCTGTAGTTTTGTCAAACATCTTGACAGACCAGCAGCCTGGTTACACATGACTGACTGTTCCCGGAACGCCCTCTCCCACCTTCTCAAAGTGTACTGGCTAAAAGTACGGGAAGCAGGGGCAGAAGGCAAACTACGTCTGGCCACTCTGGCAAAGGGACTGTTGAATTTGGCCGGTTCCGGAGACCAGTCACATACAGTTGCAGAAGCAGAGTCCTTCTTCTCTGTATGCATAGCATACCATTTTGATGACCTGGGTGTCTTCACAAACTGGTCCCATAGCAGTCCACCAGTCTCAGAGTTCCTGGAAGGGTAACCTTCAGCAACAGTCACATTAAGTCTCTCAAATTTCCTGCACAGCCACTCATCTACCGGTAACCTCACTGACACTTTGCCGGCTGGTTTGGTTCGGGAAACGGCAAACGGATTATCATCCACGGAGGAAGATGAATGGTCGTAGTCAGGAATCTGATGCCAGCCCATGAAGGATCTGACCCCTCTGATAGTCTCCCTGTAGTTGGCATCTTCAGAGAGGTCCTGTTCAGTTGCATCTTCTGGTAAATCACCCTGGACGTGAACACTAGCTGGTGAAGCCGGTTCCCCATCCACTTCTGCCTCACTGTCAGATTCACCGGCAAACTCATCAGGTTGTACACCAGGAAGTGGCTTGTTCAACTGCGTAGACTCAATGCCGGTGGGCAGAACTTCAGGACCTGCACCAGGAGCCTGTGGAGGCTAGGTGGCTGTCCCTGCACAGGAAGCCTGTAAAGGCTGGGTGGCTAACTCAGCACCGGGAGCCTGTAAAGGGTGGGTGGCCACATCAGAGGTACCAGGACCCTGAACAGGGCGGGTAGCACTCCCATTCTCATCTCTCACAGCACTCGTACCGGGAACCCCCAGCGGAGGTTGGGTAGCCGTCAACTGTGAAGAAACACTGGCAGTCTGTGCAAGACCGGAGCCAGTACTCTCAGCAAACATAACACTAGTAGAAGCACCCGGATCAAAGAAAGGGTGTTCTCTGGGCACCACAGAAGCAGTACTGAGAGGTCTCACCGGCACAGCAAAGGACTGGTTAAGAAGCATAGCTTCTAGATGGGAAAACCTCTCACTCAACTTGTCATCAAGGGACTTGAGATCATCTGAAGTGAGCTTACTGCTGTGTTTACGTTTGCTGGGTCTTGGAGAACCATCCTTCTTCTTCTGCTTGGGAGTAGATTCAACTGAAGACGGCTTGTCAGTATTAACCCGTCCCAACAGTTACATCTGAAGGGTCCATGAGGGGGTTGCATCACTGCTAGCTTCAGATTTCTTCTGCTCTCCACGTTCTTTTCTTGCCTTGTAAGTCGGGGTGGCCAGTTGAATAATCTGAGAAGGCGTAAACGCCTTGCATATCTGGCAATCTTGTTTCTTCACACAGGGGTCGTCTCCCACCCCCTTCTCACGACAGCGTGCGCATTTCTTGTGGTTGTCGAATAGGGCCATAACGTGCCCGCAAGAACCTCGTTTCTGTCCAGGAGACGACATGATGATCAGAAAACTAGTAGAATTAATGCGTACTACGTAAATTAGAATAAATAGGAAGAGTTCGTTGTAAAACTTCAAAAACGTATCTCTGTTGAAAAACGTCTGCACACTCTTTCACGCCAAACGAAAAAGATGGTATGACATCATTATGATCAGACAGGAAATGATATACCTTGCGCCACCTGGCGAATGCACACTCTGTGACCGGTCCTGCTGGTAGTTTTACAGGACGTCTTTTTCTGACGTTTGGCAGGACCGGTCGTGCCGACCGGTAAAGCAATTGTCCATTGGATAGGATTATTAACGCAATAAAAACATGCTTTTATGTGGAATTGGGGCAAAACCTGTGGCTCACTTGATGCAATACCATCTGTTACAATGGGAAGTTGCAAAAGTAAAACAGTTAATGACTTTTAATATGACTTTAAAAGTGCTTAATCTACACCAAAAGACACCCAAAGGTGCAACAACCAAGATTCCAGTAAAAAGATATGAGAGATATAAGAGAGATAAATAGTATCAGATATCCTCGTAGAGACATAAAATACCGGTAGCATCAGATATGCAAGATCAAAGGTCAAATCCAGGTCACACCATAACGTTGCACACATATAACCTTTGACCAATGTCCCTACCAAATATCAACTTGCTACACCTTATGGTTTCCAAAATATAGCCCAGACAAGGCATTATAGGTCAAGGTCACTACGGCAAGGTCAAATCAAGGTCATACCATGACGTTTTACATCTACACACCCTAGCCAATGTCCCTACTCAGTATCTACTTCCTACACATTACGGTTTCCAAGATATACCCCGGACAAGATTTTACAGGTCACTACAGCAAGGTCAAATCAATGTCACGCCATGACGTTGCACACCTACACCCCCTAACCAATGTCGCTACCAACTATCAACTTCCTACGCCTTACAGTTTCCCAGATATAGCCCGGACAAGATTTTATAGGTCAAAGTCACTACGGCAAGGTCAAATCAAGGTCAGACCACGATGTTGCACACCTACACCCCCTAACCAATATCCCTACTAAGTATAAACTTCCTACACCTTACGGTTTCCGAGATATAGCCCGGACAAGATTTTATAGGTCAAGGTCACTACGGCAAGGTCAAATCAAGGTCACGCCATGACGTTGCACACCTACACCCCCTAAGCAATGTCCCTACCAAATATCAACTTCCTATACCTTACAGTATCCGAGATATAGCCTGGACAAGATTTTATAGGTTAAGGTCACTATGGCAAGGTCAAATCAAGGTCACACCATGACGTTGCACACCTACACCCCCTAACCAATATTCCTACCAAGTATCAACTTCCTACACCTTACGGTTTCCGAGATATAGCTCGGACAAGATTTTAGAGGTCAAGATCAAATCAAGGTCACGCCATGACGTTGCACACCTACACCCCCTAACCAATGTCCCTACCAAGTATGAAATTCCTACACCTTACGGTTTCCGAGATATGGCCCAGACAAGATTTTCAAACTCAAGGTAACTACGGCAAGGTCAAATCAAGGTCAGACCATGACGTTGCACACCTACACCTCCTAACCAATGTTCCTACCAAGTATCAACTTCCTACACCTTACGGTTTCTGAGATACAGCCTGGACAAACTTTTTCCCGTCACCCGCCCATCCAGACACCATGGGTGAAAACAATACCCCGACAGCCCTTAAGGGCTGTGGGGTAATTAGTTACAACCACATGCAAAATCTGAATTGAATCCATTAAGCCATTTTTAAGATACTGTCCCGAAACGAAAAAAACTCAATATCTTAGTAGTGGGAGCTTAAGATCAGCAAACTATACAGCACACCCTGAGGACCAGTTACATTCACATGTCAAATTTAAATTAAATCTGACAAGCCATTTTGGATATACTGGCCAGAATACAAAGGCGATGACGACGCCACAAAATTGGATGACGAAGTAATCCCTATATGCCACGCAGCATAAATGCTGGGGACACAATAAAACATGAGCTTTATTGCTTTGGAGTAACTATACACTTGTGGATCAAGTTCTACAGTGTTGTGAGGCATTCAGTTACAATTTGACTAGCACAAGTCTCTGTACATAGCTTGTGAAGATTTGAATCAAGTAATGTAAAAAATACAAACCTTGATTTCATCCAATTTGTCCTTCCTCCGTGCCCACACAGCCAGGAAAATGTAGAGACCAAGCACACTGCACACAGCAATGATTCCAATAGGATTCTGCCAGAAGCTGCCAGAACAGACTCGGTACAGCAATGGCTGAACATTTTTAATGTAATAGGGTACAATCAGAAATGGCCTTTTTCAATGAAAACATCAATGATAGTCATATAAGGTTCTGCTAAAACTGTCAGCACTGGTTCCATACATTAGGGGGTAATGCATCAGGTTTGCACATTTAACAATTATTAAGTGGCTGGTTATTACTTCCTCCGAGGAGGTTATGTAATAGCTGACATACGTTTGTTTGTTGGCAAAATACCTCAAAAACTTATGGATGGATTTTGATAAAACTTTTAGAAAGTATCAAAAGGAAAAGATGTTTAAATTTTGCTGGTGATCCAGATTATCTGATATGAGGAATTTTTTAAATGATTATCATTGCACTCGAAAGAAATATTAGACGTTTTCGGCCTTTGTAGTGGTAAGCACTTTCCACATGCTCTTGTTTATAATATAACATGTTTTCTGTGTTATTCTGATTTTAACTGCTACCTTTAACACAGCTTTGTTTCAACTTATCTACCTCAAAAACATTTTGATGTCCTCCTCGAGGTTGAGTGTGTTGGGCATCACTAGCAGTCCACCACCAAAAGATGTCAGGTGAGTACACTGGCAGTGCAGCAAGCTAGAGTTGGTCTCACTGCCCACCTGTTCATCAAAACATACGTGGGTACGGCTTCACATGAGTAGCAAGAAGAAAACTGTTACTCAGTGAGGGCCAAAAACACCAGAAAAAGGAATCAATAATAAATTTTAAAAATATAATTATCAATATTGCCATTTTATGTGTAACTGTAAACTCATACTGGAAATGTTTGAAATATATTGATGTCCACACAGCCAAATGAAGTACCCACTGCTGATGGCTTTGGTAAAGCCAAGGACTGATGATAACATGTCAACTCCACATTGATTTGATTGCATTTTTTGGATGAAATGTTATACTTCTCTACTTGGTTTAAGTAGGCAATAATTTGTGTCGGAGATGTACATGAAGCACTTGGGATCCTTATCTTACATGTGTACATGTGCTGAGATGTAAGATTGGCTTTACATTGTCACCAGTACCTTTCCAATAATAAATTACATTTCCCTTATCCTTTCCGGAGACCCCACATACCTTGACTTATATAATTTGTAATATCTATGGAAAAAACTTAAGGACATCACACAGTTTTGAATGAAAAACTCTGAAAATATAAAATTTTTATATTGCATAAAAATGACAAGATTATCATAATTTTTTTGTCCAAAGGCGTACCTTTGAACAGTCCTTAAATAACAGTCCTTGAAACCTAATTTTTCTGTTTTGTACTTTAGCTGTCCCATGCATAAACTATTCAATATATAAAGTTTTCTGTTCTTGTACGGTCTGAAGCTTTACCTGACAACCCTCATGGGTCCAGAGTTCCTGGTTTTCCTCCCAGTACAGGCACTTGATCTCCGACAGTCTAACCTGCAGAGCAAGGGAGTCTGAGTTTGATGTCAGCTTGAGGACATACACTCCCTCTTCCTCCAAAATGTCAGGGCTGAGAAGATTTACACTAGCCAAGTCTCTGTAATATGTATAACTTTGAAGTAAGGAAAAATATTGGGGAAAGGTACATCAGCTATACAGAAAAAAAAATTTAACAAGTGAATAAACTTGCAAAGTTAATAAGTAAATTAATACCCTATCCAATGGACAATTGCTGTACCGGTCGGTGTGACCGGTCCCGCCAAACGCCAGAAAAAGACGTCCTGCATATAATACCGGCAGGACCGGTCACAGAGTGTGCATTCGCTGGGTGGCGCATCTAAACATATTAAGACCCCTAGTAAACTGATAGCGGGGCCGGATGGGTGGGCCTTTTCTATTGGATAGGGTATTAACTTATAAAAATTTATTTAACTTATTAAATTTGCAATTTTATTGCGTTAATACATCCTATCCAATGGACAATTGCTGAATAACTACCGCTTGGAAGGCGGGTAAGCTGCTAGGGACATACATGAACTAATAAAAGAACAAAACTGAGAAGGCCCATTTTGACCTAGGATCAGATGACCCCGAGGTCGAGGTAGGCTAAGACTAACCGGTTATCCGGAAGTCCAAGGTTGCCTCCCCCCACCCTTTTTTTCTCAGACTTGCTCTGAGAATAGGAAGAGAGGGTTGAGTTCAGTCCCATAAGACATAAACTTCCAAAAGGAAGTCACAGTTTTTTTTTTGTTTTTTTTTAATACAATTGTACAAGCTATGTACATATATACAAATTTACATAAAAATTATTTATATATCTCCTCATTTTGGGTGTGGTGGTGGACTTGTTGGGCAGCCACCACTGGCCCTAAATGAAAAAGCTCTGTGTCAGCCCAAGCCACATCCTTCAAATAAAATTGTGTGAAGGTGTTATGGGATTTCCAGTGGCAGGCTGAGAGAATCTGCTCTAAGGAGACCCCCGATTGGAAGGCCTTAGAAGCAGCAAAGGCTCTGACATCATGGGCTTTGACCTGATGCAGTGTGAGGGCCTCCTGGTCAGAGAGCTCATAACAAAGGAGTTTGTTTGATCCATGAGGAGATGGCGGCAGGTGAGATGTCCTTAATATTGAAACCTTTCTTGAAGGAGACAAAGACCAACTCCTTGTTCTGCCTAAGATCTGAGGTCCTGTCCAAGTAATAGCGAAGGACTCTGACTGGACACAAGGACCTGTCACCCTTGAGTGACTTATCCAGAGTGGGGGCCAGGGCTGGTATGACCACTGGAACCACACTATCTGGGCCCTCCTTAGCCAGCTGATTCTTGGATAAAAAGCTGGTTGAGGGGTACAAGGACACTTTAGACCAGTCTGACGTTCCTATGAAGCCAAGCATGGATCTCACTCCTGCGTTTACCAGAACCCAGGGCCAACAGAAAAACAGTCTTGAAGGTCAAGTGTTTTAATGAGGCCTCTTTTAAAGGTTCAAAGGGAGCCTTTGTCAGCTGGTGTAAGACCAGGGACAGATTCTAGGAGGGTATGCCCCTCCTGCCCTTGGGCCTGTCTCTATGGAAACTATCCAGGAGATGGGTGAGATTCTCATCTTTGCTGGCGTTAATGGTAGAGTTGCCCAAGTTGTCAGCAATGGCTGATCTGTACCAATCAATGGTACCAGGTTGCAACTTCCTGTCTTGAAATAGGTGCAACAGGAAGTCAGCTATGACTTTTAGAGGTGGTGCCCTGAAGTCCACCTGATTACTGAGGCACCACTTTGTAAAAAAGTCCACTTTGCCTCATAGACGGATCTGGTTGATCCTCTTTCAGGAGCCTCAATTTGTGCTGCCACTGCCTCAGAGAATCTCTGCTCCTTGATTGGTGTGGCTCTAGGAGCCAGGCATGTAGATTCAGGTTTGACAGGTTCCTGTGTAGGGTCTGGTTGAATGGTTGAGACACCAGATTGGGCAGGTTGGGCAGACACAGTGGGATCTGACTGGACATTGCCATTAGATCCCAGAACCAGGGCATGTTGGGCCACCCTGGTGCAATCAGAATGATCCTGTTGCATGGGTAGTCCTGCAACTTCTCCACCACTTTGCCCAAGATGGCTACTGGTGGGAAGGCATATGGGTCCAGATCTTCCCATGACAGGCAAAGTGCATCCACTGCCCATGCCTGGGGATCCGGAACCGGTGACACAAACTGTGGTAGTTTGTTGTTGAATCTGGTGGCAAACAGGTCCACTTGTGGCTGGTGCCACCGGGAGCATATAGCTTGGAATACCTCTGGGTGAAGGGACCATTCTGTTTGAATGGTCTGGCCAAGTCTGGATAGCTTGTCTGCTATCATGTTCAGCCGACCGGGGATGTAACGTGCCTCGAGAGTTACCTGTTTTCTGGTGCACCAGGACAGGATTCTCCACAGTAGGGCACACAGGGAGCCCAACTTCACCCCCCCCCCCCCCCCCCCCCCCCCTTGTTGATATAGGCAACCACTGTTGTGTTGTCTGTGGCTACCAGGACTATGTTGTTTGAACAGAGGTCTTGGAACTCCTTTAGGGCCAGAAAGACCGTATTTAGTTCCAAGTATTTATGTGTAACTTACTTTCTGGAACTGACCAGGTTCCCCTTGCAGTGCGTTCGTTTAAGTGAGCACCCCACCCTTCTTTTGATGTGTCTGTAAATTTTTATTGCGAAAAATACACTTACCATTTCCTGACCAATGCTATATGTTGAAGCCATCCAACTCACTGGACAATGTTGAGAAACGTTTTTAAGGTACCTTAAGAAGCCAGTGAGTGAGTGTGGACTAGGAAGCCCCCCAATGGTCATGTGACCACGCCAATAGGCGCAATTCATTGTTTTTGTTGGCCATCATTGAGTGTGGATGTGTTTGGAATATTTCGTTTATATTTCTGGAATTTCTGGAATTATTTGAAGTTTCTTTTATTCTGTAGTGAGGCATATGTTTTGACAATGTCTTCGCAGGATAAGATTAAAAAAGGACAGAGGAAAAGTGTTTTTTGTGGCCATTTTATAGCGGAATGGGATGACCATCATTATTGTCCCAAGTGTCGTGATAATTTGAAGGGTGACGATCCCTGTGTTACTAGTTCTTCTGCAGATTGTTCTGTTTGTTCAGCTTTTTCTGAAGATCAAAGAAAGAAAATTAAAAACAGGAACAGATATAAAAGTAAGAAAGATCAGAACTAGAAATAGGACGCCCTGGTGATAGTAGGTGTGAATAGAAACAGGATAGCATAGAAGAACACACATTATCATGTGTAATGTCCACCCATGAACCTTTTGCCCAATTGTACAGTAGTCTTACAAGACCCTGTTTCATTTGTAAAATATATCAATGATGCTTAAATATTTGTTAGTGTAGATGTAAATTATTTCAGCTTCATGCCTTTTTGCATTGGTTGGGTCGAAAATTTTGACGAAATCACTCTATCTTGCACGGTTAAGAAGATAGAAGCAAATTCCTGTTTTTCTATTTTTGGCAAAAATTTGAAAATTCAAAATGGCCGCCATTTTTGGGAAAAGGAAAATTTTTTGAAAATTGCCAAGAGTACATTTCTTAGATACCCTATGGGTCGAAAATTTCAACGAAATAACTCTATTTTGTACGGTTAAGGCAAATTTGTGTTTTTCCATTTTGGGCAAAAATTCGAAAATTCAAAATGGCCGACATATGTGGGGAGGGGAAAATTTTTTTAAAATTGCAGAGTACATTTCTTAGATACCGCGTGGGTCGAAAATTTCGACGAAATCGCTCTATCTCGCACAGTTAAGGAGATAGAAGCAATTTTGTGTTTTGCCATTTTTGGCAAAAATTCGAAAAATCAAAATGGCCGCCAATTTTGGGGAGGGGAAAATTTTTTGAAAATTGCAAAGAGCACATTCCCTTAGATACCCTGTGGGTTGAAAATTTCGACGAAATCGCTCTATCTCGCACGGTTAAGGAGATAGAAGCAAATTTGTGTTTTGCCATTTTTGGCAAAAAGTCGAAAATTCAAAACGGCCGCCATTTTTGGGGAGGGGAAAATATTTTAAAAATTGTAAAGATTACATTCCTTAGATACCCTGTGGGTCGAAAATTTCGACGAAATCGCTCTATCTCGCACAGTTAAGGAGATAGAAGCAATTTTGTGTTTTGTCATTTTTGGGGAGGGGAAAATTTTTTTGAAAATTGCAAAGAGTACATTCCTGAGATACCCTGTGGGATGAAAATTTCGACGAAATCGCTCTATCTCGCACGGTTAAGGAGATAGAAGGAAATTTGTGTTTTGCCATTTTTGGTAAAAATTCAAAATGGCCGCCATATTTGGGGAGGGGAAAATTTTTTGAAAATTGTAAAGATTACATTCCTTAGATACCTTGTGGGTCGAAAATTTTGACGAAATCACTCTATCTCGCACGGTTAAAAATGGCCGCCATTTTTGGGGAGGGGAAAATTTTTTGAAAATTGCAAAGAGTACATTCCTTAGATACCCTTTGGGTCGAAAATTTTGACGAAATCGCTCTATCTCGCACGGTTAAGGAGATAGAAGCAAATTTGTGTTTTGCCATTTTTACAATGGCCGCCATTTTTGGGGAGGGGAAAATTTTTTGAAAATTGCAAAGAGTACATTCCTTAGATACCCTGTGGGTCGAAAATTTGGACGAAATTGCTCTATCTCGCACGGTTAAGGAGATAGAAGCAAATTTGTGTTTTGCCATTTTTGGTAAAAATTCGAAAATTCAAAATGGCCGCTATTTTTGGGGAGGGGAAAATTTTTTTGAAAATTGGAAAGATTACATTCCTTATATACCCTGTGGGTCGAAAATTTTGACAAAATCGCTCTATCTCGCACGGTTAAGGAGATAGAAGCAAATTTGTGTTTTGCCATTTTTGGTAAAAATTCGAAAATTCAAAATGGCCGCTATTTTTGGGGAGGGGAAAATTTTTTTGAAAATTGCAAAGAGTACATTCCTTAGATACCCTGTGGGTCGAAAATTTTGAAGAAATCGCTCTATCTCGCACGGTTAAGGAGATAGAAGCTCGAAAATTCAAAATGGCCGCCATTATTGGGGAGGGGAAAATTTTTTGAAAATTGCAAAGAGTACATTGCTTAGATACCCTGTGGGTCGAAAATTTCGACGAAATCGCTCTATCTCGCACAGTTTAGGAAATATGAGCACATTTGCCTTTTTCAGTATTCAAAATAGCCAATTACTCATTTATTTAATTAATTACTCACTCATCAATGAAGCAATTACCCCCAAAAGCAATCCCATACAAGCTATTAACCCAATGAACCTCCATACCAAATTTCAGAAAGCTAGGCTTAATAGCATTCCTTAAAATGTCTGGAAACCAAAGAGCTACTCAAAAGTAGCAAAGTAGCTATTACTCAGTTAGCTATAGAGCTATCATCACCAAAAGCAATCCCATACAAGCTATTAACCCAATAAACCTGCATGCCAAATTTGGTAAAGATAGGATAAGAACTGTTGCCTAAAATGTCTGGAAACCAAGTGGGACGCCGGACGGCGGAAAAAGCAAAAATAATATGTCCACCCCCCAGTGGGGTGGACATAATTCTGGTGAAGGTTCTATTAATGAAGTCGCCATTGATGATTCGTTATTGGATGATGACGATTCTTCAGTCGTCAGTGCTTCACAAAGATCTGTACCTCAGAAGGGTAGGTCTTTAGAAGAAAAGCTGGACAGATTTTTTTACAGAATTTGCTAGTTTTTCTCAAAGATTGAAGAATCTGGAGGATAAAGACTCTGACACTGTCGGCAGTCGCCATATCTCCGACAGGGACAGTGTACATGTTGCCAGGCAACCCTTGGCGAAGGATAAACCTCAACTGGCCCATACTACCTCTTCTTTGGGACGTTTGGAGAGAAGGTCGACTACCATTATGAGGGCAGAAGCTGAACAACAATCTGGTGTATCTTACAGATCTGAGGATACCGGATTTAATCTTGGTAGGAAAAGATCTTTATCACAGTCCTCAGAGGAGCCGGATCCGGATTTAGAACAAGGTGAAATCTGAAATAAACATGAAGAATCTCCAGCTTATGCTGACACTCTAGAAACTATTAAAAAATGGCTGGATTTACACGTTTCAGAGATGCTTTCCTTGGTTCCTCCTTCAGTGTTTTCAGGCAGGGACCAAGTCAAGAAATCTGTTCAACAGTCTATGGCTTTGCCCCCGGCTCAACCATTAGTAGAATTGTGGAAGTTCAAGGAATTCTCTGCTTTGGGAAGCAATGATGTCAATGACAATGATCCTCATCATCCACCTATGTCCAAGAGACAATTTTTGAATTTTCCTAAAGCTCAAATGAAGTTCTACCAAGTGTCTCCCCAGTCGTTTTCTTTGACAGCTCCAAGACTTCAAGATGCATTTAAGAATATTGCTTCTCCTCCCTATCAAACTCCTACTTCAGTTTTAACTCCCATGAAACACTATTTGGCTTGGGAAACAGTATCCAGGGAGACCATTCAGATCTTGAATCATGTGTTTCAAGTCTGCTATTGAAAAGGCCACAAATGAGATGTTTACAGAGGTAGATAGGCTCAAAGATTCTGTAGTACAGGGAGACATTTTACAAAGTATGAATTTTATTCAGAATTGTCTCCATTTGCAGTCTACAACCATGGGTTGTCTAGGTAAGGTGTTGGATGATGTTTTGGACATGTCTATGACACTGGCTTCAAATCTTTTACTCAACAGAAGGGATAATTTTCTGAAGCTTTGTCACAAGGATGTTACTGACAAGGACATTGCCAAGTTAAGGAATGCCTCTCTTAAAAAAGGAGTTGTTTAACTCTAAGGTGCTCTCTGAGGTTGAACAAAATTTCATTCAATGGAGCCAAATAAACCAGGAACCAGTTTATAAAAAACAAAGAACTGACAACTATGGTTCCCGTTATTCTGATGCAAAGAAGGATTCCTCGCAGAACAGGTACCAGAATTCTGCTTTCCAGAATTTTCGTTCCCAGTCGAAACAGGGAGATCAAAACAAGAGACAATCCAGCAGTTACAACTCCAGCAGAGGCTCTTCCCGAGGGAGTAGGGGCAGGAGGAAGTGACTACAAAGGGGTAAGCACAAAATATCCTGGTGCCCATTTAAAAGGTTATTGGAAAGTGTGGGAAAACTTCAAAGTGCATCCGAGGGTAGTCCTTGTTTTAAAGCAAGGTTATTGTCTTCCATTCAAACAAAAACCACCCCTGACCCGGTTTCCGGCGATCAAAAGCAGTTACTCTTCTCCAGTAAAACAGAAAGCTTTGCTGGAGTCGGTTCAACAAATGGTTCAGAAAAGGGCAGTGAGTTCCGGTTCAAAACAAGAACTCTCTCGGATTCTACATACCTGTTTGCAAAAGCATATCCCCCATAGCCTCTTCTGTCACCCTGTGTCTCCTTGGTATGACCTGGCTATGTCCTCGGATTAATGTCAACCGCCTTGCTTTATGTTCAGTTGCGCCTTAGAGTCCATCAGTGATGGAGATTAGGCGCTATAAAAGTCCACATTAGATAAGATTTGTTTCTGGTTCCAAAACCAGAAAACAAATGGCGTCCAGTAATAGATCTCAATGTGGTAAATACATTTTTGCATGTTCCCACCTTTAAAATGGAAACCGCGGAAGTCATTCAGGCTTCTCTTCAGACAGGCGAGTGGGTGGCTTCCATAGATCTCACCGACGCTTATTTTCATGTGCCCATACAGTCCCGCTGTCTCTTCGAACCAAAGATGGTGGTGTCAATCGGGCTTCATGGCCATTCATTGTTGCTTGCTTGCATCTACCGTCCTCCAGGGTCATGTACCTGTAACTTTCTGGAAGAATTCATGTCATTTGTTGGTTACCTCTCATCTATTAATTCTTCATATTACATATGTGGCGACTTTAACATTCATGTTGACGTTCCAGTTGGTGACGGTAATAAATTCACTACTTTTCTTGATTCATGTGATTTGAAACAGTTAGTCGATAAACCTACTCATCTACATGGCCACATATTGGACCTCATTTTATCCCCTAGTGACCAGGACACCATTGCTGATGTTAAGATTTGCGACTTTGTTTCTGATCATGCATTAGTCAAATGATCAGTTACCTTCCCTTGTCAAGTGGCTCACACTCCAAATATAGTTCAGTATAGAAGGTACCACCGTATCAATATGTCTGACTTTTGCTTGGATCTCAAAAACACGTCCTTTGTCAAGTCTCCAGCTGATGCTGTTGTCAATATATATGAACAATATGTACATGATTTGGGCCATGTTCTTGATAGGCATGCACCACTCGTATCTAGAATGATAAAAAAGGATTCCGCTGATTGGATGTCTGACGATTATCGACGTGCAAAGTCCCTTAGGCGCCAATTTGAGAGAACCTGGCGTAGGGCTAAAAATCCACTGAACAGAAGTCGGCTTCGTCGTCAGATTGTCCGGTGCAATGCACTTGTAAACAAAGATAAATCAGACTATATAGCAAACTGATTTCAGATAATAGTCATGACTCTTGAAAACTTTGGCGAGAGCTCTATAAAACCCTGAACAAGGTGTCTGATGCCGCACTTCCATCCCATGAGTCCAAAAAAATCACTGGCTGACCAGTTTGCCTCCTTTTCCAACAAAATTAAGAAAATTAGAGATAACTTTGGCTCCATTGGCACTGAAAATGATATTCACCCTCCTTCAGATCCTCCAAAAATTAACGTCTTTAGGCAAGTTTCTGAGGAGGCTGTTGATAAAATAATTAAAACATCACCAACAAAATCATGCCTGTTGGACCCTTTGCCAACATTCCTTATTAAGGAATGCATTGATATACTGTTACCTTCCCTTACAAAGCTGGTTAACTGCTCACTTTCAAATCTGCTGTGGTCACTCCTCTTATTAAAAAGCCTAATCTTCCCTCAAATGACTTGAAGAATTATCGTCCTGTATCTGGCCTCAGTTTTATCTCAAAACTGGTAGAACGTGTGGTTGCTAAGCAGCTATTAGAACATATTCATGTCCATAACTTAGACAATCCATACCAGTCGGCATATAAAGCCGAGTGACACAAGAAACACTTTTCACAGACTTTAATTTGTAACTTTTGCAATAACAACCTGCTGACCCGGGACTTAATTCTTTCTTTTGGGAATGCCCGGGTGCAGAATGAACACTGGAGACAACATGAAACTTTACATTTAAATTATCTATAGTCTGTGATGGAAGTGGGCTTCCGCCCAGCAGTCGTGTCTGTAACTTGGTTACACAATAATTGTCATTTATACGACTGCTGGCCCTTGGCTGGTCGAGATGTGTAGTTGGAAGCACGACCTTTTCCTCTCTTGAACTGACGCCTATTGATGTTTTTCCAAGCCGGCCTGTCCGGCTTAGCTTCGTTTCTGCTGTCAACCCTCTTATCCGACCTCTCATAGGGATGGTACTGACCCTTGCTAAGTCCAGCACTTGATTGTTCCTTGGATTCAAAACTGACCATATCCTCTTCTGCTTTCCTTAAAGCTGAGTCAGGGAACAGTGTGTTGATATGTAGAGGTCCTGTTCTGAGAGCGTTCAATGTATCTGGTTTAATGCCAGTTCTGAGGTGACTCAGTTATGCATCTCTGCAGGCCAAGGTGATGTTACCCATGGAGAAAAAGACAAACTCTGTTAAGTGCTCCACAGTCTTGGCTGCTGCTTGGGTGATGCTGGCATTAAAATCCATCAAATATTGAAGTTCATCAGCAGCTGAGGAACTCCTGTGGGAAGTCTTGCCTTCACCCTCCGACCTCAGGGTTTTCAGCTTATCCTGCATATTCTGTTGGACCTTAAACAAACACCTGTTGAAGCTGGCTGCTTGGTTACAAATAACCGTTGCCTCTCTTGCTGATCTCTCCCATCTTCTCAGGGTTTCCTGTGATATCCTGCGTGAAGCTGGTGGGGTAGAAGTCAGTCCAGAGTGTTTAGCAATACGGCTATAACTACTATTCAGCTTTGCAGCGTCTGTGCACCAAGATGAGACGACTGATGGGTCAACTTTGTGGTCGGAAAACAGCCCGTACCACTTGGACTGTGACTTTGCAGGTCTCAGGAACACATCTTTCGACAGGCCACCGGCCTCTGAACCACGGGAGGGATAACCCTCAACCAAAGTAGTGTTCAATTTCTGTAACTTTTTACATAGCCAGTTTTCAGTTGGCATCTGGACGGAAACCTTGCCAGGAACTGGAATTTTGGGCCCAGCAAAGGGGTTATCTTCTGATGTATTAGCAGAATTGTCAATGTCCGGGACATGGGACCAACCCATAAAGGACCGGATACCTCTCATTGTTTCCCGGTATGTTTGTTCCTGTGACAAAGGTTGATCTTTATCAAAGCCGGTCACGTCTTGATCATCTGATAGCTCCCCTTCCTCTGTGTATAAATCCAGTGGGGGTGGTCGGACGAGTCACTACCGACCTCAGAGACTGAACTAACAGAACTATCCCTTCTGGCTCTGTGTAAGACAGGGGAGCCGGTGTCTTGATCATCTGAAGGCAAGGGTCGGTTGGTAGAAGATGGTTGGCTGGACTGAGGTCAGTGCTTGTTGGTTGACCTTTTAACTGCAGACAAGCCGCTGCTGGGCTCAGTAGAGGTCGGTCGGATAGACTGTGCTTTACTGGTTGGCTGATGCTTTGCAGCAGAGGAGCCGGTCCCAGGAAGCTCTGTAAATGAAGCTTGTTGGCTGGATCTTGCTTTACTGGTCGGCTGATGCTTTACAGCAGAGAAGCCTGTGCCAGGAAGCATGGAAGCAGTGGTCGGTCGGTTGATCTCAGTTTGACTGGTCATCTGATGCTTTTCAGCAGAGAAGCCAGTGCCAGTAAACTCTGAATTAGCAGGAACCGGTTGAACCGGCTTGATGAAAGGTTCAGTGGTGTGAACTGCAGAAGCTGGTGGAGAGTGAGTCGGAGTCACCTTCACAGCAGATGAAAATGTCGGTTCAATAGACCTGGCCAATAAAATGGCTTCTAACCTGTTGAATCTGTCGGACCATTTTTCATCCAGTTGTGCAATCTTAGAATCCACCGTTGAAGTACTAGCAGTAGATTTAACAGTCTTAGACGTAGAAGCTTTCTCTTTCTTGGCTTTTTCTCAGGGGGGTCGACAGTAGGTGGAGATTTCACAGCACCCTGTTTATCAACAGCCCCTAATACAGCAACAACAGACGGGTCGACAAGCGACTCCGTGTCTTTAGATGGGGTGGATTCAAGCTTCTTAGCCTCCCGTTTGTCTTTCTTGATTTTTAATTCCGTGTGCACTAGTTCGCGCCAAACGAAAAAGATGCTATGACGTCATGCTGTCTAGACAGAAAGGAAGTATGACATGCCATCTGGCGAGTGCACTAGTACTAGGGACCGGTCTGCGCCGACCGGAATAGCATTTGTCCATTGGATAGGATGTATTAACGCAATAAAATGGTTTAGTCTGCAGACCAATTACCCAAGCAGGTAAATTTTTAATGTCTATTAATGTAATCTGGCTACGTTGGTTTTGGCACTTTTCCATAGCTCAACTATTTGTAAATGACTTGGACTTCAACCTATGCTTGGCTTATTCCTCAGTATCACTGACAAATGATATAATCTCACTCATTTAATCTTATCTCCATCTAAAGTGCAAAAAAATATAGTTCATTGATATAAACTTGAAAATTTTAATTACTTAAATTGCAAATTTTAATTAGTAAATTAAATTTTTATTAGTTAATACCTTACCTAACAGACGGTAGCTATTGTCCGGCGCCAGCCGGTCCTGCCAAACGCCAGAAAAAAATGTCCTGAGTTTCACCTCCAGCCGGACCGGTACACTCCAATCCACTCACCAGGTGGCCTAGGTCCTGCTTCATTCGCCAGAGGGACATAACATCATAGCATCTTTTTCGTCCCAAATTAGATAAATAGAAGCTGAAAAGCGGGGAAGGCCAGGTGGGAATCTCCCATCTGTTAGGTAAGGTATTAACTAATAAAAATTTAATTTACTAATTAAAATTTGCAGTTTTATTGCGTTAATACACCTTACCTAACAGACGATAGCTAGAATAACTACCCAGTGGAAGGAGGGCAGCTTCCTCAGGACTAAAAGGAACTCTATAAATAGGCACATAATCTCTGGCCTGGTTAACAAGGAAGCCAAAACTGCTCCTAAGGTTCCAAGCAGTGCCACTCCCCCCCCCCCCCCCCCCCCCCCCCCCCCCCTCCTTTTTTCCTTTCTGCTCTGAGAGAAGGAAGAGAGGAAGAGTTCAGTCCTAGAGATTCCAGTTACCCCTTAGAGTGGAATAAAGGTCTCATACTCTGCGCCTCGGGCACCCAAGTAAAAAACCTTAAATGAAATTTTTTTTAACTATTATGTACACTATTTACAGAATAGGAGCCAAGAAGGTTTATTGGTGGATTTGCTGGGCAGCCACCACCAGACCTAAATGAAAAAGCTCCGAATCTGCCCAAGCAACATCTTTAAGGTAGAATTGAGTAAAGGTGTTGTGGGACTTCCAGTGGTATGCAGCTAAGATCTGATCTAGCCAGATGCCACCCTGAAAAGCTTTGGAAGCTGTGAAGGCTCTAACGTCATGTGCTTTTACCTGGTGAAGGGTTAGAGCCTCCTGATCTGATAGTTCAAAGGATAACTGTCTGCTTAATCCAAGACGAGATTGTAGCAGGAGAGATATCCTTCATGAAACCTTTTTTGAAGGAGACAAAGACCAGTTCTTTGCCTTGTCAGAGATCTTGTGTTTTGTCCAGATAGTAGCGCAGACTCTAACTGGGCAGAGTGACCTGTCCTCCTTCAAGGACTTATCCAGAGTAGGAGCCAGGGCTGGGATGACCACTGGAGCCACGCACTCTGGACCCTCTTTGGCCAAGTGGTTCTTAGCCAAAAAACTTGGAGAAGGGTAAAGGGACACCTTTGACCAGTCGGTTTGATGTCTTAATATTTTTGTTCAGCCAAGCGTGTATTTCACTCCTACGCTTACCACAACCAAGAGCTAGGAGAAAAACCGTTTTAAAGGTCAAAAGCTTTAAAGAGGCCTTTCTGAGAGGCTCAAAGGGAGGTTTGGTGAGTTGATGCAAAACCAAGGAGAGGTTCCAGGAAGGAATCCCTCGGCGACCCTTTGGTCTATCTCTATGAAAACTGTCCAAAAGGCGAGTTAAGTTTTCATCTTTGCTGACATTTAAGGAGGAATTGCCTAATTTGTCCGCAATAGCTGATCTGTAACCATCAATGGTACTGGGCTGGAGATTCTTCTCCTGGAAAAGATATAGGAGAAAATCTGCTATTTGCTTGACAGATGGAGATCTGAAGTCCACCTGACTTGTTTCACACCATCTGACAAAAATGGACCATTTTGCCTCATAGACTGTTCTGGTTGAACTTCTTTGAGGAGCCTCAATTCGTGATGCCACTGGGCTAGAGAAGCCCTGCTCCTTGATTGCCTCGGCTCTTGGAGCCAGGCGTTCAGGTTTAGATTGGTCAGATTCCTGTGACAAGCCTTGCTGAATGGCTGTGTCACTAGGTCGGGATGAACGGGTAGGCAAAGAGGAACCATGGCATCCCAGAACCATGGCATGTTGGGCCAGCCCGGGGCTATTAGGATCACTTTCTTGTAAAGATGGTCCGATAGTTTGCTGACCACCTTGCCCAGTAATGACACTGGGGGAAAGGCATACATGTCTAGGTTCTCCCAAGAGACTGTTAGAGCGTCCACTGCCCACGCATTGGGGTCCGGCACTGGAGACACGTATTGGGCTAGTTTGCAATTGTACTTTGTTGCAAACATGTCCACTTGGGGAAGGTGCCAGATCTGAACCAGAAAACCTCCTGATGAAGGGACCATTCTGTCTGAATGATTTGGCCCTGACAAGACAATTTGTCTGCAATCACATTTAGACGACCAGGGATGTGCCTGGCCCTTAGAACAACCTGTCTCAGATTGCACCAGCACAGGAGTCGCCATAGAAGGGCAAAAAGTGAGCCTGACCTCATACCTCCCTCCTTGTTGATGTATGCCACAACTGTGATGTTGTCTGTGGCAACTAGAACTACTTTTCCTTGTACTAAGGGCTGGAATCTTTTTAAGGCCAGCAAGACAGCTTTTAGTTCCAGGAAGTTTACATGAAGGTGACTTTCTGGAACTGACCAAGTGCTGCTTGCTGTGAAGTCGCCTAAGTGAGCACCCCAGCCTTCTTTTGAGGCGTCTGTAAAGATTTGAATGGCATGATGCAAAGGGTGCAGAGGCTGGCCTAGCAGGACATTTGTCTCCTTGGTCCACCATAGAAGGTGCGGGTGAAGGGGCCTTGGGACTGGAATCTCTTTCTGGGACCCTCCAATGTCTTTTGAGGTGCCACTGGATGGGTTTCATGTGGAGTCTCCCCAGGGGCACCTGTTTTTCTGTTGCTGTAAGCAGGCCTATTAGTGACATGAAGTTCCTGACTCGACAAGTTGGGCTGGCCGTGATAGACTGCACCTTCTGGAGAATCGATTCCCAACGGTTCTGGGTCGGTTTGACCAGTCCGTGTGATAGGTCGTATTGGTAACCCACAAATTTGAATACCTGTTTGGGTTCCAACTCCGATTTTTGTAGGTTCACCACCCAACCCAACTCCTGACAAAGGGCGAGGAGGGATTGGGTGCCCTGGTGGCAGGATTCTTTTGTAGGGGCTCGAATCAACCAGTCGTCTAGGTACTGGTGGATTCTTATACCCCGGGATTGAGCCATTAACTTGACCTCTTTGACCACACAAGTGAACTCCATCGGAGCTGTTGAGAGGCCAAAGGGAAGGGCCCGAACTGATAGGACTGATTTTGGAAGTGGACTTTATGTGAACTGGAATGTGGAAATACGCGTCGCTGAAATCCAGCGATGTCACCCATTCCCCTTTTTGCAGGGAAATCAGAATTGTCTTTGAATGTTTTTACGCTCAAAAATTTGTTTAGAGCACTGAGGTCCAAGATTGGTCGCCATTTTTGGTTTGGTTTGGGAACTATGAAAAGTCTGTTGAAGAAGGCTAGAGATGTTCGAACCCTCACCATCTCTATTGCCTCCTTTTGTAGTAAGGCATGCAAAGCCTCCTTCAGGTAGAGGTTCCTGAGGGGGTTTGCATAACCACTGACTATCAATGGATCTCTTACCAGAGGAGCTCTGTTTTTGAACAGGAGAATGTAGCCATCCTTCAAGATGGACACTACTCTCGGATTTGCACCCAGGAGGGACCACTTCTGCCAAAATTTTTGGAGACGTCCCCCTATCAGCTGAGCATTGACAACATTGTGGGCATTTGGAATAATGGGGGCAAAAACACAATGATCTACAGAAAAAACACCTTTCACAAAATTTATTTTTTGTTTCACTTTTGATGAGGGACCGTCTTTCTTTTGTGACTGCCCTCTCACATTTAAGACAAAAGGTACAGGACTGACAACAGGACACAATACAGGTTGTTGAACAGACACAGAAGAGTTTTGTCCTTCTACATTTGTGACATTTCTCACTGACCGGGCTACCGGCACCGGGTTTGGTAAACAGTAATTGTCATTTATACTGCCCTTGATCCTTAGGAGGACAGGTGCCGCATCCGGGCTGACCTCCCCTTCCTCTGCCTCTGGACCTGCCGCGTCCCCCAAAAGATTTCCAGGCGGGCATGTCTTTTCCGTCAGCTCCACCAGTCTGAGCAGTTTCCTGTCCTTGTTTCCAATTAGTGGAGTAAGGTTGAAATCTGTTTTGTTTCTTGCGGTTACCGGTGAACCCACCGCGGCCCGGACCGGGCTGGTTGGTACGCTTTAAGGTTTCAAATTGTTGAATTTCATCTTCTGCTTTGTGGATGACCGCGTCTGGGAAAAGAGCATGAGTGTTCGGAGGGCAATTTCTCAAGGCGGAAAAGGTATCAGGTTTTACTCCTGGTTTCAAATATGTTCCAAATATGAATCTCTGCAGACTAAGGTTAGATTGGCCATCTGAACGAAAGTGAAGTCCGAGAGATGTTGAAGGGACTTGCCTACAGCAAAACTCACGTTTTGATTGAAAGTAGTCAAATAATGCAACTCATCCAATGCAGTCTGTGCCTTGGTTGAAGATTTGCCCTTTCCTAACTCAGTTTGCAAGATTTTCAGCTGCTCTTGGACACTGTCTTGTATCTTTGTAATGCAACGGTTAAAGCCAGCTGACTGGTTGCATATGTACCTAGTTTCCTTAGCCGCCTTCTCCCACTTCCTGAGCGTATCCTGGGCAATGGGGCGGGAAGACGGTTGGGATGATGTAGCAGAAGACTTGGCAATTCTTGTAAAGGCATTGTTCAGTTTTGCGGCATCATTGGGCCATGTAGTAACGTATTTGCCAGGCCTAGTAAAGTCTTTGGGTTCGGCTGGATGGATCCCATACCACCTACTTTGGGATTTTGGAGGACAGAGATACTGGTCCATATGTAATCCACCAGGCTCTGAAGATTTGGAAGGATATCCTTCTATAAGCACAAGATTAAGGTTCTCTAATTTCTTGCAAAGCCAGTCCTCTGGCGGGAGTAGAACAGAGACTTTCCCTATCGGCTGTGATCTGTGCCCTACCCAGCACGTGTAGTCGGAGAGTATTCAAGATCTGGGATGTGAGACCAACCCATAAAGGCTCTTATGCCTGTCACAGTCTCCCGATAATTTTGATCTTCACTCATCGCGCGGTCAGTCTCAGTGTTATCTGTATCCGGCTGATCCTCCAGCTCTGACAGTTCTCCCTCTTCGGTTTGCCCCGGTTGAATAATATCCCGGGCAGATACCGGAAGGGGTTCAACACACTGTTCTACTGAAGACACCGGGCCGGAAGAAGCAGCTTGTCATGAGCAAAAACTGGTTCCGGGTCAGGTTCCTAGTACAAATTCTCCAGTGGAGACACCATGTCCACAGAGGAATATGTAATAGCAGTAGTAGTATGAGTTCTATCCGGGCCAAAAGCCGGACCGGCCTGGCCGGAAAAAACAGTTGGAAGAAGGAAAGGGTTTTGAGATAAAACACCAGTAGGAGGCTTGTGAGTGTCCGTTGCCTTCACCGGGGAGAAAGATGGCTGAGAAGCAGGACGTTGTCCAATAGTCAACAGGGCTTCTAAACGAGCCATACATACACACCATTTCTCATCAAGCTCTTGGAGTTCCTTTCGGAAAGAAGGTTGTGGGAGAGCAAGTTCAGCAGACGAGTTGTGAGAAGAAATTGCAGGGTCGTTATCCTGAGATTCTACTTGAGCCACAACAATAACAGTAGATGGATCAATGAGTGTTTCTTTACTTTTTACTTTTTCTTTTTTTTTTTTTTTTCTTTTTTTTCAGAAAACTTATTTTATTAAGCAAATTACTTTTTCTTTATGTAGTTTATAGGTTGGAGTGGCCAACTGGATAACTTGCTCTGGAGTTAAAAGTTCACAATACTAACAGGGTAGCTTTGATATACAAGGGTCATCCCCCAAACCTTTGTCCCTGCAGCGAGCACAACGTGAATGGCGGTCAAATGAAGCCATGATATGTCCGCAGGCCCCTTTCCTTTGTCCCGGAGATGCCATGATGATAGATGTATCAAATGACAAAACTTAAGGCACACACAAACAAGATTCAAAGAAATATACATAAAATAATTCGTTAGCAGAAAAATACAACTTTATAAATCGCGCCAAATGAAAAAGATGCTATGACGTCACGTCCCTCTGGCGAATGAAGCAGGAACTAGGCCACCTGGCGAGTGGATTGGAGTGTACCGGTCCAGCCGGAGGTGAAACTCAGGACGTCTTTTTCTGGTGTTTGGCGGGACCAGCTGGCGCCGGACAATAGCTATCGTCTGTTAGGTAAGGTGTATTAATGCAATAAAATGTAGCTTTTATAAGCTACAAGCTTACCATGTGGGACTGAATGCTGTTCTCGGATGGCCGCCAGGCCCGGCCAACGTCTAAGAAAAAAATTTATAGTTGGCCGTAGCCTCAGGGTGTCATCATGTGACCTACCCCATTTGTCTTCTCCTTTCTCGTTGAAATTTTAACCCATACCCCCTCAGCAGTAATACAGCAGGAAGGTCGGGTGGGACTCTTCTCAGTCCCACATGGTAAGCTTGTAGCTTATAAAAACTACATTTAAGTAATTAAAATTTTCAATTTTATTACGCTACAATAGCTTACCATGTGGGACTGAATGCTGAATGCAACCGCCCGGTGGCGGGATTACAGCTGAGACTGGAAGATATGTCTGTTTTTTCTTAGATTTTGATAGAATAAGTAGAATGAAGGTTGGAAAATATCAGTCTGAGTCCCATTTACAGTGCCCCAAACCCGAGGGTTGGGCCTGTAAGAAGCCAAAAAAAAACTAAAAATGATTGACAGTGCTAATAAACTGTTTGGGCATTTTGACAGGAGAAAGAGGTGTAGCCGGAGTACACTTAGGTGGGGTAAAGCCCCAAGGGCCATCATGGAAGGAGTCTGAGCCCAAGGCTCAGAGCTATCACAATATTGCCACCTAAAGGAGCTTAATGACAACCTTAAGGTCCTTAATACATTATACAATTAAAGCTAAAGCTAAAAGAAAATGAAGAATACAAAGACCTTACCCGAAACACCCCGATGAGGTAAACCTATACCTAGACCCTGGGATTAGACTCCTGAAGACTTGGTTGTAGCGGATGTGCCCCCCCCCCCCCCCCTTTCTTTTCTTTCCGAGGATGAGAGTTCTGAGGGGAACTGGCCCCAGATACATATTGTTGTCGTTGTCTGACCAAGTAAGGTCTTTTAGATAGAAATTTGTAAATGTGTTGTGAGCTTTCCGGTGACAGCCTTGCATGATCTGGTCCACCGATACCCCACCGTAAAAAGCCTTAGAGGCTGCGAAGGCTCTAATGTCATGCGCTTTTACTTGGACCAAGTCCAAGGCTTTTTGGTCTGCTTGTTTATAACAAAGTAGAATGGTTTGTTTCAACCAGGAAGAGAGAGTAGCGGGTCTGATGTATGTCCTTTCTTGAAGGAGATGAAAAGGAGGGACCGAGACCCTCTCAGGTCTTTGATCCTATCCAAATAGTACCTCAGGGCCCGCACCGGACACAGGGTCCTATCTTCTTTGAATTGTCTATCTACCATGGTAGTCAAAGCAGGAATAGTCACCGGAGACACACTTTGAGAACCTTCCCTTGCTAGTTGGTTTTTGGCTATGAAGTCAGAAGGGAACAAGGCAACCTTTTCCCATTGGCCTAGATTAGATACTTTGTTTGCAACCCAGGCATGGATTTCGCTGCGGCGCTTGCCAGAGGCCAAAGCTAGCAAGAAAGCAGTTTTGAGGGTAAGATGTTTGAGGTCTGTGTCTTTCATAGGCTCAAAGGGTGCTTTTGTGAGCTCATTGAGAACAACAGAAAGGTTCCACTTAGGAAGATTTCTGGAACTTTTTGGACGATCCCTGTGGAAACTGGAGAGTAACCTATGAAGGTCTGCATTGTGTGCAATATGGTGGGTCGTTGGGCCCAAAGTGTCAACGATGGCAGTCCTGTAACCATCAATAGTCGAGGGCGCCTGTTTAGGTCTTGGTACAGGTACATTGAAAAATCTGAGATTTGTTTCACAGATGGAGTGGAGAAATCCACCGAATTTTCTCTGCACCATTTTTCAAATAGGGCAATTCTCTCTGCCACCTCCACAGAGAAGCCTTGTTCTTGAATTTGTCCTAGACACCAGGTGTGGAGGTTGAGCTGTTGTGGATTGTTGTGGAACACATACTTGTGGGACTGTTTGAGTAGAGTCGTTGACACTGGGAGTTGTAGTGGGATCCGCCTTCAACTCTAGGATGTTTATGTGTAGCCTTTTTTTCTGGTCTGACCACAGACCCTTGGTAGATCTTTGATCTAAGTGAGCGCCTCAACCTTCGTTTGAGGCGTCTGTAAAGAGTTGGATACTGTGGTCTTTGGGATGAAGGTCTGCGCCTTTTATCACATTTGCAGGATTCTGCCACCAATCTAGGTGTGCAGAAATGACATCTGTCCAAGGTAGGGGGTTGTCCAGTGACTGAGGATATCTCCAATGCTCCTTGAGATGAAACTGAAAGGACCTCATGTGAAGGCGTCCCTCCGGGACCATCTTCTCCGTCGAGGCAAGCAACCCAATTAGCGACATCAAACATCTTGCAGTCAAAACATGTTTTGACTTGAGTCGTTGAATCAAATCCTGAAGTTTGAGCCATCTCTCTTGAGTGGGTTTTACAAGGGCTGAATCTAGATGTTATTCGTAGCCCACGAACGAAAACACCCGAGTAGGATTCAGTTCTGATTTTTCCTGGTTTATTATCCACCCCAATGACTGGTTTAGGTCTACCACTACCTGAGTGTTCACTTGGGACTCTTCCTGAGACTGGGACCTGATCAGCCAGTCGTCCAGGTATTGGTGAAGTCTGAGTCCTCTGGAGAGGGCCATGAGCTTCACTTCCTTTACGATCATTGTAAAGACCTGGGGGGCTGTGGCTAGTCCGAAAGGAAGGGAGGTGAACTGGAACACCTGTGACCTGTGGCAAAACCTTAGGTATTTCCTTGAGTTTGGGTGGATGGGGATGTGAAGGTAAGCGTCCGATAGGTCTATCGACGATACCCATTCCCCTGGAACCAGGGAGGTCCTGATGGACTCTGGAGTTTCCATTTTGAACTTTTCTACATGTAGAAAAGTGTTGAGCCTGCTTAAGTCTATTACTGGCCTCCACCTTTGGTGAGGCTTGGGGACTAGAAACAGGCGACTGTAAAACCCGAGAGATTTGCAAATTTAATAAGTAAATTAAATTTTTATAAGTTAATACCCTATCCAATGGACAATAGCTTATCCGGTCGGCGCGGACCGGCCCGCCAAACGTCAGAAAAAGACGTCCTGTGTCTACACCGGCCAGGCCGGCCCAGTACTGTGCACTCGCCAGATGGCGTGTCGTACTTCCTTCCTGTCTAGACAGAGTGACGTCATAGCATCTTTTTCGTTGTCTAAACCTATTAGACCCCTAGTAAACTGATAGCGGGGTCGGTGGGAGGGTCTTGTGTGTCCATTGGATAGGGTATTAACTTATAAAAATTTAATTTACTTATTAAATTTGCAATTTTATTGCGTTAATACATCCTATCCAATGGACAATAGCTGAATAACTACCGCTTGGTAGGCGGGTAAGTTACTAGGGACTAAGAAACTTGAACTCATATTGGAATAATGACAATGCCTTCTACAGCCCGGGTAGACCTTGAAGTCTAAACCCTTAGGGCTATGGTCGAATATCATCATCCGGTTATCCGAAATGGAACCGTCAGAGTCGACCTTGCCCCCCCCCCCCCCCCCCCCCCTCCCCTTTACAGACCTGCTCTGAGGTAGGGGAAGAGAGGGATGAGTTCAGTCCCATAAATTAAGCCTCCCAGAGGAAGTACGTGAGATTTTTTTTTTTTATATATACTCCTTAACTATATGTGCAATATATACAAATATGTACAAGTATTTACATATGTACATCTCTCCTCTAGGTACCAGTCTGTTGGTGGATCTGCTGAGCAGCCACAACCGGTCCGAGATGGTAGAGCTCAGAGTCAGCCCAAGCCACATCCTTCAGATAGAATTGGGTGAAGGTATTATGAGATTTCCAGTGGCAGGCTGCTAGGATCTGCTCTAAGGAGACTCCAGATTGGAAGGCCTTAGAAGCCGCAAAGGCCCTAACATCATGAGCTTTAACTTGATGTAGGGTGTGGGCCTGCTGATCAGAGAGCTCATAGCATAGGATCACAGTTTGTTTGATCCATGAGGAGATAGTGGCAGGGGAGATGTCTTTGTCAAAGCCTTTCTTGAAAGAGACAAAAACTAACTCCTTGCGCTGCCTGAGGTCTGAAGTCCTGTCCAAATAGTAGCGCAAAGCTCTGACTGGGCACAAGGATCTGTCAGACTTGAGGGATTTATCTAAAGTAGGAGCCAGGGCTGGTATGACCACTGGGGCTATACTCTCTGGACCCTCTTTGGCCAGCTGATTCTTGGAAAGAAAGCTGGGAGATGGAAGCAGGGACACCTTAGACCAATCGGATTGGTGTCTGATGTTCTTGTGCTGCCAAGCATGGATCTCACTCCTTCTTTTGCCAGAGCCTAGGGCTAAAAGGAAGACAGTTTTGAAGGTCAGGTGCTTCAGAGATGCCTCCCTAAGAGGTTCAAAAGGAGCCTTTGTCAACTGGTGTAGCACCAGGGAAAGGTTCCAGGAGGGAATCCCCCTCCGCCCTTTGGGTCTATCTCTGTGGAAACTTTCCAAGAGACGAGTGAGATTATCATCTTTGCTGATAGTGACTGTTGTATTACCTAGTTTATCAGCAATGGCAGACCTGTATCCATCAATGGTGCTGGGCTGTAACTTCTTGTCCTCAAAAAGGTACATTAGGAAGTCGGCCACCGACTTTACAGGTGGTGACCTGAAGTTCACCTGATTAGTGATGCACCACTTTGTAAAAATGGTCCACTTTGCCTCATAGACTGATCTGGTAGATCTCCTTTGAGGAGCCTCAATTCTTGCTGCCACTGCCTCAGAGAAGCCCTGTTCTTTGATTGTTGTGGCTCTAGGAGCCAGGCATGGAGATTTAGATTTGTCAGATTTCTGTGAGGGATCTGATTGAAGGGCTGTGTGAGCAGGTTGGGCTGGCTGATAGGGACCTGACTGGACATGGTCACTAAGTCCCAAAACCAAGGCATGTTGGGCCACCCCGGGGCAATTAGAATTAGTCTCTTGCACGGGGAGTCTTGCAACTTCTCCACCACTTTGCCCAATATGGCGGTCGGTGGGAAGGCGTATGCATCTAGATCCTCCCATGGCAGGGTGAGTGCGTCCACTGCTACTGCCAGAGTGTCCGGCACTGGAGACACAAACAGAGGTAACTTGTTGTTGAACCTCGTGGCAAACAGGTCTATCTGAGGCCGGTGCCATTTTCTGCACAAGTCCTGGAAAATGTCCGGAAGGAGGGACCATTCTGTTTGGATGGTCTGGTTTAGCCTGGATAGCTTGTCTGCTATCACATTTAGTCGGCCAGGGATATGTCGGGCTTTTAGGGTCACTTGTCGCTGGGAACACCAGGTCAAGATTCTCCACAGTAGAGCAAACAGCGGGCCCGACTTCATTTCCCCTTCCTTGTTTATATAAGCCACTACCGTAGTATTGTCCGTGGCCACCAGGACAATGTTGTTTGTGCATAGGCTTTGGAACTCTTTTAAGGCCAGGAGGACTGCTTTTAGTTCCAGATAATTTATGTGCAGCTTGCTTTCCGGCACTGACCAGGACCCCCTTGCAGTGAACTCGTTTAAGTGAGCGCCCCACCCTTCTTTTGATGTGTCTGTAAATATCTGCAGAGCATGTCTTACTGGGTGTAATGGTTGACCTTGAAGCACATTGTCTTCGTCTAGCCACCATTGTAAGTGAGGGTGCAGGGTTCTCGGTAGGGGGATAATCTTCTCTAGAGATTCTGGTACTCTCCAATTGTTTTTGAGATGCCACAGTAGGGGTCTCATGTGCAGTCGGCCGAGGTGAACTTGTTTCTCTGTGGCTGTTAGTAGGCCTATCAGGGACATGAATTGTCGGACCGGACAGGCCGGTAATAACAGAAGTACTTGTATCTTGTCCTGAAGGCCTTGCCACCGGTCCGGGGTCGGTCTGACCCGGCCGGACCTGAGGTCGAACTGGTTACCTACAAAATTGCAAATTTAATAAGTAAATTAAATTTTTATAAGTTAATACCCTATCCAATGGACAATTGCTAAACCGGTCGGCGCAGACCGGCCCGCCAAACGCCAGAAAAAGACGTCCTGTGTTTCCACCGGCTGGCCTGTCCCAGTACTGTGCATTCGCCAGGTGGCGCATGGTATTTACTTCCTGTCTAGACAACATGACGTCATAGCATCTTTTTCGTTGTCTAAAACTATTAGACCCCTAGTAAGCTGATAGCGGGGTCGGTGGGAGGGTCTTGTGTGTCCATTGGATAGGGTATTAACTTATAAAAATTTAATTTACTTATTAAATTTGCAATTTTATTGCGTTAATACATCCTATCCAATGGACAATTGCTGAATAACTACCGCTTGGTCGGCGGGTAAGTTACTAGGGACTTATGTGAACTCACAAGTAATAGCAAATTTTAACCTACGGTCTAGGCTGACTTCGTCAGGAGACCTATAGGTCCAGGCCTGGGTTGACTTTAAGGTCAGGAAACCCTGCAAGGCCATGGTCGGTTGCCAGCAGCCGGTTACCCGGGGCTATACTGCCGTCGCCCCCCCCCCCTTTTTGGCAGACCTGCTCTGAGGTAGGGGAAGAGAGGGATGAGATCAGTCCCAGAATGCAAATAAACCTCCCAAAGGAAGCACGCCACACTTAATTCTTATGTACATGAAGAAACTGTTTATACATATATACAAATCTCCTCAATCTAAGGGCCACTTGTGGATCTGCTGAGCAGCCACTACCGAGCCCAATTGGTAAAGCTCTGAATCAGCCCAAGCCTCGCCCTTCATATAGAACTGTGTGAAGGTATTGTGACTTCAGTGGCAGGCTGACAAGATTGGATCTAAGGAGAATCCCGACTGGAAGGCCTTAGAAGCAGCAAAGGCCCTGACATCATGGGCTTTAACCTGATGTTAAATGTGGGCCTCCTGGTCAGAGAGCTCATAACATAGGATCACAGTCTGCTTGATCCAAGAGGAGATAGTGGCAGGTGAGATGTCTTTGTTGAAAACTTTCTTAAAGGAGACAAAAACCACCTTATTCTGCCTGATGTCTGAGGTCCTGTCCAAATAGTAGCATAATGCTCTGACCGGACAGAGGGACCTGTCAGACTTGAGGGATCTATCCAGAGTCGAGGCCAGGGCTGTTATAACCCCAGGGGCCACACTGGACACTCTATGGCCAGCTGATTCTAGGATAGAAAGCTGGGTGATGGATACAGGGACACCTTTGATTAATCGGATTGGTGTCCAATATATCAGTTTTGCCAGGCATGAATCTCACTTTTGCACTTGCCCGACCCAAGGGCCAAGAGGAATACCGTCTTGAAGGTCAAATGCTTCAAGGGGGCCTCCTTAATTGGATCAAAAGGAGTCTTAGCTGGTGCACGGCCAGTGAGAAGTTCCAGGAAGGTATGCCACTCCTGCCTCTGGGTCTGTCTCTGAGGAAACTATCCAGGAGACAAGCGAGATTTTCGTCCTTACTGATGTTGAAGGGTGAATTTCCAGTTTATCAACAATGGGTGACCTATAACCATCAATGGTGGTGGGCTGTTTGCCAAGCATGTATCTCACTTCTACGCTTGCCCGAACCCAGGGCCAAGAGGAAAACTGCCTTGAAGGTCAAATGCTTCAAGGAGGCCTTTAATTGGTTCAAACTGAACCTTGTCAGCTGGTGCAAAAACCAGGGAGAGGTTCCAGGAAGGGGTTACCCTCCGGCCTTTGGGTCTGTCTCAGTGGAAGCTATCCAGGAGACGAGTGAGATTTTCATCCTTACTAAAATTGATGGGCAAATTTCTAGACTATCAGCAATGGCTGACCTGTAACCATCAATGGTGCTGGGCCGCAACTTCCTGTCCTGAAATAGGTACATAAGGAAGTCAGCAACTAACTTTACAGGGGGTGCCCCAAGTCCACCTGATGAATGATACACCACTTGTAAAAATGGCCCACTTGCCTCATAGACTGATCAGATTGATCCCCTTTGAGGAGCCTCAACTCTTGCTGCCACTGCCTCAGACAAGCCCTGCTCCTCAATTGCTGAGGCTCTAGGAGCCCTGCATGGATATTAAGGTTTGTCAGATTTCTGTGAGGGATCTGATTGAATGGCTGTCAACAGGTTGGGCATATTGGGCAGGCTCAGTGGGATTTGGTTGGATGTAGCCACTAGATCCCAAAACCAAGGCTTGTTGGGCCACCCCGGAGCAATCAGAATGATTCTCTTGCATGGGGAGTCTTGCAGCTTCTCCACCACTTTGCCCAATATGGCTGATGGTGGGAAGGTGTATGCTTTCAGATCCTACCACGGCCGACTGAGCGCATCCACTGCTGTGGCCAGGGGATCCGGTACCGGTGACACAAACACAGGCAACCTGTGGTTGAACCTCGTGGCAAATAAGTCTATTTGGGCCGGTGCCACCTGCTGCATACAGTGGAAGACCTCTGGAAGGAGAAACCACTGTTTGGATGGTCTGGCCTAGCCTGGATAGCTTGTCTGCTACCACATTCGGCCGGCCTGGAATGTGTCGTGCTTTAGAGTCACTTGTTTCCCGGTACACCAGGTCAAGATTCTCCCTAGTAGGGCACAAAGTGGGCACGACCTCATGCCTCCTTCCTTGTTTATGTATGACACTACTGTGGTGTTGTCAGTTGCTACAGGTACTATCTTGTTGAGCAAAGGTCTTGGAACTCTTTTAAGGCCAGAAAGAACTGCTTTAAGTTCTAGATAGTTTATATGCAGCTTGCTTCCAGGAGGGGACCAGGTTGCTCTTGCAAGTGCTCGTCTAAGCGAGCGCCCCACCCTTCTATTGATGCGTCTGTAATTATTTGCAGAGCATGTTTTATTGGGTTTAATGGTTGGACTGTAAGTACATTGTCTTCCTTCAGCCATCATTGTAAAGGGGGTGCAAGGACCTGGGGGTTGGGATCACCTTTTCCAGTGATTCTGGGACCCTCCAGTTGTGTTTGTGATGCCACTGAATGAGTCTCATATGAAGTTGGCCTACATGAACTTGCTTTTCTGTAGCTGTTAGTAAGCCTATCTCGGACCTGAATTCCCGGACCGGGCAAGCCGGTAGGGATAGCAATTTCAGCATTTTCTCTTGAAGGTTCTGCTACCGGTCTGGAGTCAGTCGGACCGGATCAGACCTGAGGTCGAACTGGTAGCCTACAAAATTGAAGTCTTGTTTGGGCTCCAGCTCTGATTTCTCTAAGTTCACCAGCCAACCTAGTTGCTGACACATTATTTACTAGCTCCTGTGTATGTTGGAGACAAGCCTGGTGGGATCTGGCTCTCACCAACCAGTCGTCTAGGTACTGGTGGTTTCTTAAATCCTTGTGTATGGCCATCAATTCACCTCCTTTGGTATCACGATGAACTCCAAAGGTGCTGCGGACAAACTGAAAGGCAGGGCCTTGAACTGGTATGCCCGACCTTGGATGTGAAATCTCAGGCATTTCCTGGATTGTTCTTGTATAGGTATATGTACAATTGTACTACCTAGGGTCCAGCCCCCAAGGCTTCCTAAGTTCCCAAAAAGGGCTTAGTCTGGACCCTACAGGCAGATTGTGTGCCACATTTGGGACATTTGGTATCCTGACAATATTTCCTGTCCCTCCGGACACTGGTCCGGTCTGGTGACAATGATCCAAGTTAACAGTCTCTCTGTTCTTATTGTGGTCCGGTGGGGCTGACACAACTTTTCACATCAATAGACTCTTTGCCCCGGGCCAGCAGCCTGCAAGGTGCAGCATTTACCAGAGCAATTGTCATTTGTGAGATGTCTGACCCCTGGCTGGACATGATGACAAACTTTATTATCTCTCCAGTCAAGTCCAGCACCGATAACAGGTTGTTGAGAGGTGTGATAAGGGAAGGTTGCCTAGCAGTAGCTTGGGACACTGTCATATCACTGTCATATCCCCAAGACCACTGACTGGTCTAAGAATTCTCTGTAACCAAATTTACTTTAGGCAACTCTGTCCAGTACCAGGACTCCATACCCGGTACTTTACTGTAACCAGTAATTTTCTGTAACCGGCAAAAAAACTGGGAGGCTGGGGTCACCAATGAATTTAGACAGCTACTGGTCTATATTTAGCCAGCTTTTTTTTTGGTTTTTTTTTTTTTTTTTTTGTAACCAGTTGGGGTGAAGCCCTGTACAGTAAGGACTGTGTAGCCAGCACCCTGTTAGTAGACTTTGTAACCGGTAGGTTGAAGCAAGTGTACAAGACTGTGTAGGCAGTACCAGTCGGTACACTCTGTAACCAGTTGTTGAAGTAAGTGTACAAGGCTGTGTACCCAGTACCAGCCGGACACTCTGTAACCAGTTGTTGAAGCAAGTGTACAAGGCTGTGTAGCCCAGTACCAGTCGGTACACTCTGTAAACAGTTGTTGAGGCAAGTGTACAAGGCTGTGTAGCTAGTACCAGCCGGTACACTCTGTAACCAGTAATTAAAGCAAGTGTACAAGGCTGTGTAGCTAGTACCAGCCGGTAGATTTGACAGTTGCTGGGAAAGCCCTTGTGAGCTATATTTAGAAACACTTGGTGTTCGGTGTGTCACGTGACCAGCTTGCTGGTCGGAAAGACACGCGATTGGCTGATTGGAGCTCGTCAGTTGTGGCGTTCTTTTGTGAAGAAGGACTGGTATCGCAGTAGATGTAAGTTGTGAAGAACGCAGTTCCGACCTTCCTGGTCGGTGAAAACACGTGACCAGCTTCATGATTTGGTCGGAAGGACATGCGATTGGCTAACTGGAGATGACATCAGTATTCGCGTTCTTTGTGTGATGCTTTACCAGCAAGTTTACAGTCCACAAAACCCCACTACCGACAACAAAGGTCGGGTCTGTAAAGCAGGGACTGTAGTCACAGTAGACGTGAGTTCTGAAGAACGCACTTCCGACCTTCCTGGTCGGTGAAAACACGTGACCTGCTTCGTGATTGGTCGGAAAGACACGCGATTGGCTGACTGGATATGACGTCAGAGGTCGCGTTCTTTTGAGCTGGCCAGCCGGCTGATGCTTTTAAAGCAGAGAAGCCTGGGCCAGTGCACTCTGTAGATCAAGTCCTGGCCGGTCTGAAGTCGACTCTTCTTTTCAGCCGGCTGTACACTCAAACCAGTTTCCTGGCCATCCACCTCCCTTACTACCGACATAAGTGCCGGGTCCACAAGGGAGGGACTGAGAGTGATTAAAGATGAAGTTCCTTTTATGTAAATACTAGGTGAGGTCGGCTGAACATGAGCTTGCCGGTCGACTAATGCTTTACAGCAAAGATGTCTGGACCAGTGTGCTCTGAAGAAAACTGAAGAATTCACCTATTGCTTCTGATGAAAAACACTAAATACTCGAGCTAGGCTGGTGTGACTGATGCTTTACAGCAGAGAAGTCGGTACCAGTGCGCTCTGAAGAATGCACCTCTTGGGGATTTCCTTCTATTTGCAGTGTTCAAAACTACGTAGATTGAGGTTTTCCGTGATTTCTATTCGTAGTACTAGAAAAGACGTTTCTATGGTGATTGAACTGGAAGTTACAGAGGGTACATTCAACAAACGAACACGGATAACAATACCTGTAAGTAGTATATCCATTATTTCCTTAATATAGTCGATCTGCCCCTAACAACACCATGGTTGAATGGGAGGAAACTAGAAAAAAATGGCTGCCTTCATATTCCTCGTCGATTACTGCCCTATCATCAACACTAAATTGAGTCAGCTAGGGAGCGTTTCCAGCAGATTTCTTAAGGTATATCCGTGCTTGATATGAAGATAACATTTCTACACTAAAATATTCCCAAATAAGGTCGAAAATCCGTCATAATGCACACTTTCCTTTTAAAAACTCTGGAGATGTTGAAAACACGTCTGCACAGTACATGCGCCAAACGAAAAAGATGCTATGACGTCATGTTGTCTAGACAGGAAGTAAATACCATGCGCCACCTGGCGAATGCACAGTACTGGGACCGGCCAGCCGGTGGAAACACAGGACGTCTTTTTCTGGCGTTTGGCAGGCCGGTCTGCGCCGACCGGTTTAGCAATTGTCCATTGGATAGGATGTATTAACGCAATAAAATTGAAAACTTGCTTCGGCACCAGCTCCGATTTTTCTGTGTTCACCAGCCATCCGAGTGCTTGACTTTGAGTATGTTGAGGCAGATATGGTATGATTCGGCCCGTACTAACCAGTCGTCTAGGTACTGGTGGATTCTTATACCCTTGCGACCGGCCATCAGCTTCACCTCCTTTACTAATACAGTGAACTCCATGGGTGCTGTGGACAGACCGAAAGGTAAGGCTTTGAATTGGTATGTCCGACCCTGGACATGAAACCTGAGATATTTCTTGGACTGTTCCTGTATTGGGATATGGAAGTAGGCATCTTTGAAATCGACCGAGGTGACCCACTCCCCTTGTTGGAGGGATGTTCTGATGGTTTCCGGTGTTTCCATCTTGAATTTCTCCACTTTGAGGAAAAGATTTAATTGGCTTAGGTCCAATATTGGCCTCCATTTGTTGTTGGGTTTGGGAACCAAAAACAGTCGGTTGAAGAACCCTAGAGAGGTCTGTTTGAGCACTAGTTCTACAGCATTTTTGTCTATAAGCTGATGCAATGCCTCTAACAGGTAGCTGTTCCTGTGAGGATTGGCATAACAGCTTACGACTGTGGGATGTCTTGTCAACCTTGGCCGGTTCCGAAATGGAAGGGTATAACCCTCTTTCAAAATTTGGATCACCTTCGGACCGGCACCCAGATCCAGCCAAACCTGCCAAAAGTTTTGAAGTCTTGCCCCTACAGGAAGTTTTGATGCAACATTTTTTACACTTGCTACAGAAGGAACATAAGACAACTGAGTGACACAAGAAGCACCTTTCACATACTTTAATGAATGATCTCTTTGAGAATAACACTCCACTGGCCCGGGACTTAAATCTTTCCTTTGCGAATGCCCGGGCACAGTAGGTACACGAGTTACAACATTTAAGTTTACAAAACAAGTGTCTATTGTCTTTCTCTTGGAGGTGCTCCCGGCCAGCAGCCCTGACTGAAACTGAGTTACATAGTAATTGTCATTTATAAGGCTGCTGGCCCTTGGCAGGTCGGGAAGTGTAGTTGGAGGCCTTTCCCCTGGGTTTCCGGTAACGACCTTTTCCAATACTTTTCCAAGCTGGCTTGTCTCCCTTCTTGTCCTGATGTCTGTCAGATTTCTTGTCAGGCCTGTCATAAGGGTGAAAACGGGCCTTGCCGCGTGAATCAGCCCTCTTTATCACTGAATCAGGGAAGAGGGTGGGAATATGAAGGGGCGCTGTTCTCAAGGCGGCTACAGTATCTGGTTTAATACCCGACTTAACATGGGTAAGGTAAGCATCGCGTCTAGCCAAGGTGAGATTGCCCATGGAGATGAACACAAACTCGCTCAAGTGCTCCATAGTCTTTGCAGCAGCTTGGGTGATACTTCAGTTGAACTCCATAAGGTATTTAAGTTCATCCAAGGTGTTAGCACTCTTTGCGGCCCCTTTCCCCTTGCAATCTGTCCGGAGACTTCTAAGTTGACTCTGCATGTCCTTCTGTACACGAAACAGGCACCTGTTGAAACTAGCGGCCTGATTGCATATAACGGACGCTTCCCTTGCAGATCTCTCCCACCTTCTTAAAGATTCCTGGGAAATGCGTCTGGAAGCTGGTGGAGTAGAAGTCAATCCGGACTGACGGGAAATCCGACTGAAACAACTGTTTAGCTTTGAAGAATCCGTACTCCAGCCTGAGACAGCAGCAGGGTCAGCTTTGTGGTCGGTGGCAAGACCGTACCATCTGGATTGCGACTTCGCTGTCCTCAGGAACTGGTCCATCAACAGGCCACCGGCCTCAGAACTACGGGAGGGGTATCCCTCAACCTGAGTCACGTTCATCTTCTTCATCTTCTTGCAAAGCCAATCTTCCGTCGGCATTTGGATGGAAACCTTGCCTGGAGTCACAGCTTTGGGGCCTGAAAAAGGATTGTCCTCAGATCCAGTGTTAGTACTTTCCATTTCGGGAATGTCTGACCAGCCCATGTACTCCCGGATACCTTTCATAGTTTCCCTATATGTTTGCTCTTCAGAAGGGATAAGTTCCGGTTCATTGATCAATTCCGGGTCGTCCGACAGCTCTCCCTCCTCAGTGTAAAGATCCACTGCGGGTCTATCAGACAAGTCACTCACAGAGTCAGAGGAGTCACTAGAGGCACTGTCCTTTCGTTTTTTCTGAAGATGAGGAGAGCCGGTGTCGGTGATAACAGTTGGTCGGTCAGAATGTTTGCTATGAGACCTTCCGGCAGATTGATGCTTCAAGTGAGAGTCGGTACCAGAATGTGTAGAAGGTTGGTCCCGTCCGGATGTCGGCCGGTCAGTGGGTTGATGCTGTGAAGCAGAGGAACCCTTATCTGAGTCGTGACCAGCATGTCGGTGAGGAGATCTGGAGGAAGGTCGGTCGGTGGCAAGATGGCTGGCTGGGTGGTGCTGTGAAGCAGAGAGACCCTTGCCAGAGCTCTTGGAAGAAACTGAAGCAGTCCGCTGCGTGTTGGATGTGAGCTGGCTGGCCGGTTGATGCTGTGAAGCAGAGGAACCTTTGCCAGTGCGCTCTGTAGTGGTAGACTGAGAGTCAGATTCCGGCTGGCTGGCTGCCTGATGCGTTTCCGCAGAGAAGGCTGTGCCAGTGCGCCCTGTAGGTTGAAAAAATGGCTCAGAGTCCCTGGGTATGTTGGTCGGTGGAGAGTGAGATGGAGTAAGTTTAACTTCTGAGGAAAAGGTTGGTTGAAAACTTTTAGAAAGCAAGAGAGCTTCCAACCTGTTGAAACGGTCGGACCACTTACTGTCCAAATCTGCTAACTTAGCATCCGTCGAAGCTGAATCAGAAGACTTCTTAGGTTTAGCAGAAACCTTTTCCTTCTTGGCTTTCTTCTCTGGAGGCATAGAAGAAGAAGGAGGGGATTTAACAGAGTCTGTAGGAAGTGTAGAGCCCTCCTGGCCAACAACCCCAATGACGGACACAGACGCAGGGTCGACCAGTTCAGAAGAATCTTTAGTGGGGGTGGCTGTAACAGATTTCCTTGCCTCACGTTTCTCTTTCTTAATCTTATATGATGGAGTTGAAATCTGAGCTAACTGTTCAGGTGTAAAAGCAGAGCAGAACTTACAAGAAGTAGTATCCTTACTCTCCACACAAGGGTCTTTGCCTTTGTTCTTCTCGCGGCACCGCGCACAATAAGCATGTTGATCAAAAATCGCCATAGCATGGCCACAAGACCCCCTCTTCTGCCCCGGGGAAGACATACTGAGCTATGTATCCTATATATCACTTTTGCAAAGATAAACAATGCAACTCTGAAAATAAACAGAGTATATTCCAAAATTTCAAACACTGAAAAAATTTGCTTGCACAGATCTCGCGCCAAACGAAAAGGATGCTATGACGTCACTCTGTCTAGACAGGAAGGAAGTACGACACGCCATCTGGCGAGTGCACAGTACTGGGCCGGCCTGGCCGGTGTAGACACAGGATGTCTTTTTCTGACGTTTGGCGGGCCGGTCCGCGCCGACCGGATAAGCTATTGTCCATTGGATAGGATGTATTAACGCAATAAAATTTACATTTTCCACCCTTTCGATAGCGTTCTTTGACAGGAGAGATTGGATACAATCGGCCAGAGCTTGGTCTTTTTGAAGGATCTTGTATTCTGACAGAATCAGAGGAAATCTGACCAAGTTTGGCTTTGAGAGGAATGGCAGTACGTAGCCATTGGTGATAATGTTTAACACGTTTGATGAAACTTATCAAAGGCGTCTTTGATAATGGAGTTCAGAGGCAGCATAGATGAAGGGCCTCTTGGCCTGAGCTCCTGCCTGCCTTTCTCATCGTCAAGGCCCATGACCACAGTTGGGAGACCTGGGTAGGGAGTCCCCAGGGTCTGGAAGTTTGAGGATACGCCTGAAGGTATCCACCTCCTCTGCATACTGAGAGGGGATGTCAGACAGAGCTACTTTCCTGTAGTAAGGAGGGTCTGGGTCATGTTGAGGATGGTCTTGATCAGAGTAGGTCTTCCTAGAAGGTTTTGGAGACCTATGTCTCAGGGGACTGATCCTCCTCTGAGGAAGAAGGTAAATATCTGGACCTAGATTTGTGTCTAGATTTATCAGTATGTTTATTGGCTCTGCTAGGTGCAGGCCGAGGTTCATCAGAATGATCAGAGTAGTGGTCCGAGACAGAGCTCGGGGCCACAACATACTGTTTGAAAGAGTGAGAAGATTTCTTTGGTTGAGCCGAGGGCAACCTCGAGGGTACCTTGACAGAATTAACATTGATACCCGAGGCGTCATCGATGCGACTGTGAGAGTCGAGACGAGGAGGTAAGGCTGGGCCATAATCAATGTCCATCGACTCGACAGTATTAGTACTCGGGGGGGGGGGGGGGGGGGGGTGTGGGGTCCAGACGAGTATTAGATGGGCCAGGTTTTGAGGCTGAAGCAGAGGTCTGATCTACCTCCACTTGAGCAGATGTTTTACAGAGAGATTTCTGAAAATCTTCTCGAAGGGACTTCATTGCCTCTAAAATATTTGCCTGGAAAGCACCCATCTTTTGATCTAGTTGAATGTCTAGCCGAGATCCCAAGGACTTCTCAAGCTTTGTTTCTAATTTCTGCTATAAAGCAGTACCTGGAGTTGGCGGGACAGTTTTAGCTGGAGTTTTCAATGATAAAGCCTCAAAGGCAAGAGGTTGAGGGTGAGGCGGGGAAGTAAAAAGATAGTCAGAAGCACTCTCGAGGTCTGCTTGTGAGCCCGCAAAGGATTCAACAGAATTATCGTCCAACAAATCTAGTTCTTGATCATTTTTGTCAGCTTTCTTATCAGGATTCTTTACATATCTCTTCCTATGTGTGATCTTAGTTAACTGTTCTTCCGTAAAGGAAGCACAAATATCACAAGGTGAGATGAAAGTGACACAGGGATCATCTCCCTTACCTGCCTCTCTGCAGGTAGGACAGTAATTATGAGTGTCGAAAGCATGACAGAAATGATGGCATTTTGATGCACGGGGTTTGTCTTTATTGGATTGGTGAGAAGACATGTTCAAACGCAATAAAAGAGGTGGACCCGATCACATAAAGAAACTAGCCGAGGCGAAAACTCACAACAAGAATAAAAGAAAAAAATACTTATCCGACTGGACGGAAAGTAATGCAAAACGTGCTTTGATAATTAATAAACAAAATGGCTGAAAACAGACATCCAACAATATAAATGAACTGAGATATAAGTAGAAAATAGCATCAGAGATGCCCGTACCCCACAGCCTTGGGAAATATTTTCAACACCATGAGATATAGAAGTACTGTACCAGTACAAACTTCAGGATACTTTCAGAGCACTGTCAGTTATATAAAGGTCCAAACAATGTTTAAATGGAGAAATAATGTTTAAAAGAAAGATAATGCGTATTAGTGTTAGGAATCGGTCTAAAAAATCAGAATCGATTAATCGGTAATTCTAAGCGATCGATTATCGATTATAATCGTTTTTCTGCTTGCTTTGTAAGAAAGACAGAACATTCTTTTTTAACCAAATATAATAATAATAGTCTTCCAATAGGTCAGTGGTGAAAAAATCCAGGTTATTTGTTTACAGTTTGGGGTAGGGAAGGGGCTATGTTAGGAAACCAATAGGTTGAAGAGTCAACAAATATGTGTGTTAACAATAATATAATTATCTACTAAGGTGACCTTAGCAATTTTCATTCTCCCTTTTCATCAGCTAAATCATTTACAGTGTTTGAATGTAACTTCAGCAGATTAGCAACCAATCATGCTTAAAATAAACAATATTTCAACCCCTTTTGTTCAACATCACTTTGTTGTGAACTCAGGACACTTTTTTTAACAAACAGTGTATATATACATATACAACAAAGAAGAATAAAATATCTGCTTATCCTTATCATATGTCAAGAACAGTTACTGCCAAGCAGCTTCTGAAAATTATCCTGCATAAAATGCTTCTTTGGGAACTAAACAGCTAGACATGTATTCATAGAATTTTCCTTCTATTTTTAACTCGGGACACTTTTCAAAGACATGCTATTTTCATTAATCAAATGGAAGAGTGATTTTATTTTTTCTGGTCAATATTGATATTTTGTAATATATACTAGATTATATGACACAGTCTGGCACAAGTGAACATGTATTTCAGCGTTGTCACTCAAGTATATGCGTGTTAGATGGGGTCTGGAAAATGGGAGTCTTATCTCAGGAATAATATGATAAAAATTTCTCAAAGCAGCATATATATGACATAAATAGTTGTATATCATTGATACATGGATGGTGCAGTTATTTTATGTACTTAGCACTTTTATATGTTTCAGTACATGGGTGTCCTGAGTTAAAACCTTCCCAAGTTAGCAACACAGGTGTACTGTTTTTATAACACATCTTTTTTCTTTCCTAATTTTACTTCAAACTGAAAATATATCCTAGCCTGGCCTTCCAGGCTGTCTGAACCATAATGCAAACGTGAAATATTTTTGCCATAATGCACACTGTATCAAAGGCCTTTCTCATCTGGGAGTCTCCTCAGCAAGCTAGCCTAAGTAAGTGTATGAGAACATTATGAAAAATACTCATAATGCAGTCAAACAGTTGTGTCTTCTGTATACATATAAAGCCTGTGGCAAGGCTAAGTATCTCCCACCAGTTTCAATGAAGTCAGATATCCCTCACTCTTTCTCTTACTGTAAAGCATTTGTCTATTATTCTGTTAAATTTCTCTCATCCTGAAAACAATATTTCATGAATTTCCCTTTCTAAGCAGATCTTTATGATCTATTCATTTCATATAATTATAATTTCTTAGATACTGTAAAATTATAAGTATGGCAATGTAGTAAACATTTCAGTTTTCTTGTTCAACAAAATTTGTCAAAAATATTCATGGCAGACTGCTGAAGTATTACAGTAGTGTGATCTCTCTCCACTTGATTTATGGCCAAGGTTGTTATTCCCCATTTATAGGGAATATGCATGTTGTGTATGAAGCAGTGAAAGTTAAATTTAATTTAGGTTTAACTTAGTTTATTGTATTAAAAGATCTTCTAAATACGTAAAGAAATTTTGAGTTTTAGTTGTAACCAACAGGAAGTAGATACCAGTCAAAGAAACATGGCAGATAATGTAAACAAATGTTACAAAAATAAAATGTTAAATATCTGTAGAAAATGGGAAAATTAGGTGGTTTATAAATCTTACTTTCGATTCACAATCGATTCTTAAAATGAGAAGTATTAAAACAAGATAATTCAATGACAAGATGACAGCATTAATCAGTAAACTAAAATTCAACACTCTTTATATACATCTGCATTTCCGAATTATGGTTTAGATGGTTTCAATATTACCATGCATACAGAAGTGGTAATACATTTAATGAATGCTTATGTGTGGTGTTGGAGTAAAATCTGCGGCTCACTTGATGAAATTCTATCTCTTACAATGGGAAGTTATGAAAGTAAAATTCTTAATAAATTCTAATATGACTTTTGCTTAATCTGCATCAAAAGACAGACCCAAAGGTGCAACAAGATTTTAAAGGTCAAGGTCACTACGGCAAGGTAAGAGGTCAAATTAAGGTCACACCATGATAATACACACCTATAGCCAATAACCAATGTCCCTACCAAGTATCAACTTCCTACACCTTACGGTTTCCGAGATACAGCCCTGACGATTTTATAGGTCAAGGTCACTATGGCAAGGTCAAAGGTCAAATCAAGGTCACACCATGATGCTGCACACCTACACCCCCTAGCCAATGTCTCTACCAAATATCAACTTCCTGCACCTAACAGTTTCCGAGATAAAGCCTGGACAATATTTTATAGGTCAAGGTCACTACAGCAAGGTTAAAGGTCAAATCAAGGTCAGACCATGACGTTGCACACCTACACCCCCTAATCAATATCCCTACCAAGTATCAACTTCCTACACCTTACGGTTTCTGAGATATAGCCCAGACAACATTTTATAGGTCAAGGTCACTACGGCGAGGTCAAAGGTCAAATCAAGGTCAGACCATGATGTTGCACACCTACACCCCCTAAGCAATATCCCTACCAAGTATCAACTTCCTACACCTTACGGTTTCTGAGATATAGCCTGGACAAGATTTTATAGGTCAAGGCCACTACGGCAAGGTCACAGGTCAAATCAAGGTCACACCATGACGTTGCACACCTACACCCCCTAACCAATATCCGTACCACGTATCAACTTCCTACACCTTACGGTTTCTGAGATATAGCCCGAACAACATTTTATAGGTCAAGGTCACTACGGCAAGGTCAAAGGTCAAATCAAGGTCACACCATGACGTTGCACACCTACACCCCCTAACCAATGTCCCTACCAAATATCAACTTCCCAAGCCTTACAGTTTCCGAGATATAGCCCGGACAACATTTTATAGGTCAAGGTCACTACGGCAAGGTCAAATCAAGGTCAGACCATGACGTTGCACACCTACACCCCCTAACCAATATCCCTACCAAGTATCAACTTCCTACACCTTACAGTTTCCGAGATATAGCCCGGACAACATTTTATAGGTCAAGGTCACTACGGCAAGGTCAAAGGTCAAATCAAGGTCAGACCATGACGTTGCACACCTACACCCCCTAACCAATATCCCTACCAAGTATCAACTTCCTACACCTTACGGTTTCCGAGATATATCCTGGACAATATTTTAGAGGTCAAGGTCACTACGGCAAGGTCAAAGGTCAAATCAAGGTCAGACTATGACGTTGCACAACTACACCCTCTAACCAATGTCCCTACCAAGTATCAACTTCCTACACCTTACAGTTTCCGAGATATAGCCCGGACAAGATTTTCAAACTCAAGGTCACTACGGCAAGGTCAAATCAAGGTCAGACCATGACGTTGCACAGCTACACCCCCTAACCAATATCCCTACCAAGTATCAACTTCCTACACCTTACGGTTTCTGAGATACAGCCCGGACAAACTATTTCCCGCCGCCCGCCCGACCATCCGGACACCATGGGTGAAAACAATACCTCAACAGCCATTAAGGGCTGTGGGGTAAAAACGGCAGAAAAACTTCACAAAATATTCCAATATGGCGGCGGCCAACGAGAAAGGAGAAGACAAATGGGGTAGGTCACGTGACGACAACCTGAGGCTATGGCCAACTATAAATGTTTTTTTTTTTTAGACGTTGGCTGGGCCTGGCGGCCATCCGAGAACAGCATTCAGTCCCACATGGTAAGCTTTTGTAGCGTAATAAAATGCCAAGTTTTGTTCAATCTGAATATCTCTCTACACAAGGTAAACCCTCAGTACAAGTTACCTGACCAAGATTTCAAGTTGGTATAAGGGTTCCACAGAATTGAGGAGAGTACTGTTGTTGGTTTCTTGTCCTGTATAATTCCCAAGTACATTGTAATACACCCACACCTGTATGATATCATCATCTGATCCAAACTTTCCTACAGGTAAAAAATGTTAATACAAGTATATTTTGTCTGAAATGTTTTTTTCATTTTAGAAATGAGACATAAAAGATATAATTTACTTATTTTTAAATATGTCACATTGAGACTGAAGTTATGGTAATCTTATGGAGAACTGATAATCATACTTTTATTTCATTTATTAAAATTTTGTATAAATTTACCTGACTTTATAGTCTAACACGTGGACTCACTAGGATTCAATCAGCATTATGGCTATGGTATAATCTTACGAATTTATCTGCACTTTCATCAATTTAATTTGGCTTTTTTGTAAAGTCTAAAGTTTAATGTCTGGCATCACTTCAAGTATGGTAATATCCACCGTAAATTTACATATTGCACAAATCTGGTACTCATTACCTGCTGATTCATTCAGTTTCATTTCCATCATAACACTTGCAATGCCATCTGTCTTGTTTAACTCGAGAAAATTAGTCCGAGTGGGTGACAGAAATATATCAGTAAAATCCCTAAGGCTGGAGTCAGATTGAGGCAAGAAGATGCTAATTGGCTCATTCAAATCCTGAACAGACACTTCTGATTGGCTGATCCTAAACACCACTTGGGATACAGATGAGGTCACTTCTGAACTGGTGGTTGACCACAGATATGGGTTGGTCTTGAAACTTACAAGCTGAAAATATAAATACAATTTACACCTGTGAGGGAAGAAGATACTGAATTATGTTTATCCCTCTGGTGAAAAAGAGAAAGAAATGTAAAACCGCCATAGAACAATTATTTTGCATTGCAAGGACATTCTGAACATGTCTCTTTTCTTATTTATCTGATGTAGAATTTCAGTAAAGTTTGCTTATTTTTGGATAATTGTGAGTATTCTTCTGTAAGTAAGAAGTTTTGCATACTTACCATTGCAAATTGACATTTCTTCCATCTGCTTTAGAATAATTTAGAATTTTCAAATATACAGCAAGAGAGTTTCACTTGTTTGTATTTTCTGGGTCATGGCTATTGCTGCATATCTCTAATGATTGCTGGTTAGTTACTTCCAGCAAAAAACATGCCACTTGTCTGTTGCCACAGAGTCTTTGTAAAAAGACTGCATGAATATCGAGAAATCTTTTTGAGCTTTGGTAAAAGTCTTCAAACAAGTACATTTGTTCATTGAGTGAATTCACTGTGAATAGGAATTCAAGCAAAAGCCATTCACAAATGAATTAAAACTTCTTCAATCAGAAGTAAATTTTCAAACAAAATTTCTTGTTTTTGTAATTACCTCTATATCGACTTCCACCCCCGCACTCCCGACCACAAAGTTGGAGGGAAAGGCCAGCTTTGGCCTCTGTCCTGTGAATGATCCTTGAATCTCATACTCAGTACCTGCAGAGAGATACAGCCCATCACTCACAATAAATCGACCAGAAGAGTGGTCACTCTGCTGATGGTATATGTGCTTACATCACTGACATGCCATTTGTGGAGAATTAAGCTGATACATCAAAAATCTAATGAACAATGGTATCAATAACACATGGACCTGTGGGCATTTTCCTGTAGCTCAACCTGTCTGATTCCCATACCTGGTTATTTCTGCCACTGTACACGCACATACACAGTGACTTAGAAGATGACTTAAAATGGTAATCCTCTGACACTGGGTCCTATCCCCAGTGCCAGACTTAAAAAGCTCAGGGATGTTTCACTTTGGGGGATATCAGTTTCTGTAGCTTGGGCTGTACTATTGCAGTTGGGATGGCTGAAATAGTGCTTTAAGTTCTCTAAAAAAAGAGATATCACATAAAGTAGAAATAAAACACAGTAAACTAAACTAGAGGATCGCTTGCAAAACAAAGCAATTGTTTTTGCATTCCACCACCACCTTAAGCAGTGAGACAATGTCACTTCTATATGAGGTTGCCACCAGACTGAAAGATCCTGTCTCAGAGAAGGGCAAGGGTCTTAAAAGAAAGTCACACTGGAGAAACCAAAAGACCTATTAGAAATAGGATGTATGAAGACACAGCAGTGTTCAGAAATCCCAGCCTGAAAAGGCCACTGGGATCCAATAAGCCCAAATACCACCATCAGGCGCAGGCGCTAAAAACTATATTATATTTGGGCATTCCCAACCCTCCACCCAGCAGGCATCAACATGTTTGTATGAGGTTATGCCCTCTCATTGCACCCCTTACCCAGGTGCACCCTCTCCCCTTTATTTCCAATTTTGTGTTTTGCCTTTTTCGTCAAAAATTCATAAAATTGAATATGACCCCCATTTTTGGGGAGGAGAAAATTTTTTTGAAACTGGAGAGAATACTTAGCTTAGATACCCTGTGGGTCGAAAATTTCGACATAATCGCTCTATCTCAAATGGTTAATGAGATAGAAGCAGTTTTGTGTTTTACTCATTAAGAAACTTGTTAATTCTTAATTAATCATCAATAACTCAGTCATTTCTTAACCTATCCCGGCCAAAATTTAATGTCGCCCAGATCTTTATATGAGGAAGGTATTTGCTAAATTTCAGGTGGATAGATAAAATGCTTCGTAAGTTATCATCCGGAAAAGTACGCGCTTCCAAAAAACGCATTTTTGGTGACCTCTCTGATTGGTGAATATGTCATTGCAGCATATTCAGAAAAATTTCCCAGTGCTACTGCATACACTTGCCAAATATGAAAAGAATCCGACTTATCGCTGCGAAGCTATTGTGAAAAGAAAATGTGGATCCGGCGGAGTAGCTTCTCCCATGTACAAACAAGCATCCCTCGCAGGACGCTTAATTCTTGTCTGTGTGTGAAAGTCAGAAGTAACCAGGAATGCATCCTGCCAAGGTATAATAACCTACCAGTATATACACAGTTAAGAATAGAGTGATGTTGTTAAATACTCAACATTTATATGAATTTGAAAATTTTAATTACTTAAATTTAGCTTTTATAAGCTACAAGCTTACCATGTGGGACTTAATGCTGTTCTCGGATGGCCACACCATGGCCAACGTCTTAGAAAAAAAAGACATTTCTTGTTAGCCGTAGAATCTAGTTGTCTTCACGTGACAACTTCTGACCAATTGCCCTACTTTCTCGTTGAATTTTTCTAAAACCTACCCCTCAGCTGTAAACAGCGGGGAGGCAGGGTGGGACTCTTCTAAGTCCCACATGGTAAGCTTGTAGCTTATAAAAGCTACATTTAAGTAATTAAAATTTTCAATTTTATTACACTACAATAGCTTACCATGTGGGACTTAATGCTGAATTCAACCGCCCGGTGGCGGGATTACAGCTGAGACTGGAAGATATGTCATTTTTTTCTAAGTTTTGAAGTAATATATATAGAAATATTGTTAGAAATACCAGTCTGAGTCCCATTTACAGTGCCACAATCCCGAAGACCGGGCCTGTGAAGAGCCAAAAACCTAAGTAGAATGAGAGATCTCTGTTGAGAGCTGCACTAGGTCCCACTAGGTCCCAAAATCAGGGCATCCCTGGCCAGCCTGGGGCTATTACGATGATCAGGCAATGGCATTGCTTGATCTTTTGGATCACCTTGTGAAGGAGAGCCATAGGAAGGTAAGCATAGGCCGTGAGGCTCGTCCAGTTTATGTTTAGAGCATCTATGTCCCAAGCCTTTGGGTCTGGGACAGGAGATACGTACAGTGGAAGTTTGTGGTTCAGGCGAGTGGCAAATAAGTCTACATGAGGTGTGAACCACTTCTGGCAGATCTGTTTGAACACCTGCGGATGCAGAGACCATTCTGTTGACTGCACTTGGTTGGACCTGGACAGTAGGTCGGCCATCACATTCAGGCACCCTGGAATGTGCCTGGCTTTCAATGTTATGTGGTAGTGATGGCACCAGGTCATGATCTTCCACAGGAGAGCACACATTTCTGCTGAGTGAGTTCCTCCTTGTTTGTTGATGTAGGCTACCACTGTTGAGTTGTCCGTCGCAACTAGCACTGTTTGGTTCTGGCACTGGTCCCTGAAGTCTCGAAGGGCCAGGGAGACCGCCTTCAATTCTAGGACATTTATGTGTAGCCTTTTTTCCCGATCTGACCACAGACCCTTGGTAGAATTTTGATCTAAGTGAGCGCCCCAACCTTCGTTTGAGGCGTCGGTAAAGAGTTGGATACTGTGGTCCTTGGGATGAAGGTCTGCACCTTTCATCACGTTTGAAGGATTTTGCCACCAATCTAGGTGGGCTGCAATGGATTCTGTCCAAGGAAGGAGGCTGTCCAGCGACTGAGGAAATCTCCAGTGCTCCTTGAGATAAAACTGAAAGGGCCTCATGTGAAGGCGTCCCTCCGGGACCATTTTCTCAGTTGAGGCTAGCAATCCAATTAGCGACATCAAACATCTTGCAGTCAAAACACGTTGACTTGAGTCGTAGGATCCAATCCTGAAGTTTGTGAGCCATCTCTCTTGAGTGGATTTTACAAGGGCTGAATCTAGATGGTATTCGTAGCCCACGAACGAAAACACCTGAGTAGGTTTCAGTTCTGATTTTTCTTGATTTATTATCCACCCCAAGGACTGGGTTAGGTCTACCACCGCCTGAGTGTTCACTTGGGCTTCCTCCTGAGACTGGGACCTGATCAGCCAGTCATCCAGGTATTGGTGAATTCTGAGTCCTTTGGAGAGGGCCATTACTTTCACTTCCTTTACAATCATTGTAAAGACCTGGGGGGCTGTGGCTAGTCCGAATGGGAGGATGGTGAACTGGAACACCTGAGACTTGGAGCCAAATCTTAGGTATTTCCTTGAGTTTGGGTGGATTGGGATGTGTTGGTAAGCGTCCGACAGATCTATCAACGATACCCACTCCCCTGGAATCAGGGAGGTCCTGATGGACTTTGGAGTTTCCATTTTGAACTTTTCTACGTGTAGAAAAGTGTTGAGCCTGCTTAGGTCTATGACTGGCCTCCATCTTTGGTGAGGCTTGGGTACTAGGAACAGGCGACTGTAAAACCTGAGAGATTTTACATTTTCCACCCTTTCGATTGCGTTCTTTGACAAGAGAGACTGGATACAAGTGGCCAGGGCTTGGTCTTTTTGCTGACAGAATCAGAGGGAATCTGACCAAATTTGGCTTTGAAAGGAATGGCAGTATGTAGCCATTGATGATAATGTTTAACACGTTTGGAGAACATTTGTTTGTTTGCCAGTCTCTCCTGAAAGAACGGAGGCGACCTCCTACTGGTGGACTGAGTGAGGCTTTGGAGGAGTCATTGGGAAGAGGGGTTTCCACGCCCCCTTCCCCTATTATGGGGTCAAAAACGGCCCCTGGAGCCTCTGAAGTTCGGTTTCTCCCTTCCTGAGGAAAACGATTGGTTACTGCTTTGTGAGGAGTTGCCCCCATAGGGGCGTTTCCTGTAGGAGCCTCTTTTCTTGTGGGGACCACGAAAGGGCTTATTCTGATAGGGTGCGAAACCCTGAGAGTCTTTAGAGGTGCCTTTTTTGAGAAGGAAGTCTTCCCCTTCCTTCACAAGTTGAGACTCGAACAAGGACGGGTCCCAAAAGGACGAGTTCCTAAGTTCTTGGCGTCTCGTTTCCCCCAACTGTGGCTGTAAGAGAGTCATCTCGGCTTCGCGCCTAAGCAAGCCGGTATTAGCCATAGAATATAACTCCCTCTGGAGAATATGGGCTAGGGATTTGCTGAGGCATGTGAGGGCCCTGTGTTGAATAAGAACTGCCTTATTCCAAAAATCCATGTACTCAGCGACTTCCTCTTATCTGCGCTTTGCTGCTTTCTCAGGATTGGCACCTTTCTGAATCTGAGACTTGATCTTCTTGACAGTTGACTTAATGCTATGTTGACACTTCTCCAGGGAAGCATTGCAAGAAGAAGAAGTTTTAGCAAAGGCAGCGGTAAAATTGAGGGTTGAGATATTTTGTCTAGCCTGATGCTCCAACTCCTTGAGAATTGGGAGGGGGACCTTGCCCATAGGGGCCCTAGAGGGTTTAGGAGTAATACAGATTTTGGCGAAATCTGTATTCAACTCATGAATTTTGTCCTGAAAACAGGGCTGTCCCACCCTGTACCACTTAGAAGTGGAAGGAGGCGGCTTGACGTATTTACCCTCGGGTAAATTAGCAGCCTTAAAGTCATGTTGAAATTTATCAAAGGCGTCCTTGATAACTGAGCTGAGGGGCAGAATAGAGGAAGGACCTCTTGGTCTGAGCTCTTGACGGCCTTTTTCATCATCCAGATCCATCACTGAAGACCTAGGCATAGACTCCCTGGGGTCAGGGAGGGAAAGAATGCGCCTAAAAGTGTCGACCTCTTCAACGTACTGTGAGGGCATGTCAGACAGAGCTACTTCCCTATAATAAGGGGGGTCTGGATCATGTTGTGGAAGGTCTTGATCAGAAACAGCCCCTGAGGGCTGAGCCCTAGAGGGCTTAGAAGACCTGTGTCTGGCTACAGGGGACTGATCCTCCCCTGAAGAAGATGACACATATCTGGACCTTGATTTGTGTTTACTCTTATCAGAGTGCTTTTTAGGTTTGGTAGAATGGGTTCGAGGTTCATCGGATCCTTCATTTGGTCGGTCCGAGGCAGAGCCTGGATCAATTTCCTGCCTACTACGAGAGTGGCTTTGCTTTTTGTGTGAGTACGAGACCTCTTTCGGAGGTAGTTCAGATGGAGCAACGTATTTATCCGAGGATTCATGCTGGTCACGTACAAGACGAGGAGGGAGTGCTGGACCGTAGTCTACATCCATAGACTCGGTTTGAATGTTAGTAATAGGTCTCGGTGGGGGTAGGTCCAGATTTACAGCAGTTTTACTGGATGTACCAGGTTTGGAAGCAAGAAACAAGGTCTGATACACCTCTGTTTGCTTTTTAGCAGTCAACTCCTCTCGAAGCGACTGGAAAGCTTCCAACATGGATGCCTGAAAGGAACCCATTTGTTGCTGTAAATGAATATTTAAGGAATTTCCCAGGGATTTTTCAAGATTTGTTTGAATTTTTTGTTATAAGGCCGTACCTGGGGTGGGTGGAACAGACTTGGCTGGTGTTTTTAGAGATAAAGAACTGAAGGCAAGTGGCTGAGGACGGGAGGAAGGGGGGGGTGGGGGGGGGGTGAGGTTAAAAGGTTGTCAGCAGCACTCTCGAGGTCTGCATTTGAGCCAGTGAAGGAATCCCCGTCGCCTTCGCCCAAAAGATCAAGTTCATTATCTTTAGAACTAGTTTCCGCCTTTTGTTTTTTAAGATAGCATTTCCTGTGTTGAATTTTCTTCATCTGTTCATCTGTAAAAGATGCACAGATATCACAGGGAGTTTCGAAGGTGACACAGGGGTCATCACCCTTGCCAGCCTCCCTGCAGGTAGGGCAATAGTTGTGTAGGTCGAAACTAAAACAAAAATGGCGGCATTTCTGAGCTCTCAGTTTGTCTTTATTTGTTTGGTGGAGAGACATTTTAAACGCAATAAAAGATGTACAATGTAAAGGGCCTGAACCGAGGAAAACTCAAAACACGCGAAAGCAAGAAATATACTTATCCTGTCAAAATAAGAATTTTACAGAATGATCTATGTTATATAATAAAAGAAATATCCAAAAACGAGCCTCCAACAATAAGTAAAAGCTGAGAAATAAATGAAAATGTCTGTATATTTACAAACTGCTACCAGTTCAACGTGGCCAACGAGAAAGTAGGGCGATTGGTCAGAAGTTATCACGTGACGACAACTACATTCTACGGCTAACAAGAAATGTCTTTTTTTCTAAGACGTTGGCCGTGGTGTGGCCACCCGAGAACAGCATAAGTCCCACATGGTAAGCTATTGTAGCGTAATAAAATGCAGGCTTTTTGTTGATAAACAGAGGTCAAGAATGATCAAATCAACTCAGAGGTTTGAACAATTGTCCAGATGTATACCTGCAATCTCCTGAGCCAGTTCTTTCTTGAGGTTAATGGACAGCGTCTCCGAGTTTATGACTGTAGCAGAGTCCCCTGGCTCTTTGTTCTCCAGGAGTGTCTGCTTCAGTTCATTCAGTGCCAGCAGACAGGTCAAGGTCACATTTCGGTTCTGTGGAAAAATCAAAGAGTGATACATGGCAAGCACAATTGAAATTTTAATTAGTAAATTAAATTTTTATTAATTAATATCTTACCTAACAGACGATAGCTGCACTCTGGCGCCAGCCGGTCCCGGCGAATGCCAGAAAAAGACGTTCACCTCCGGCAGGACCGGTACACTACAATCCATTCACTAGGTGGCATAGTTCCTGCTTCATTCACCAGAGGGACATGACGTAGCATCTTTTTCGTTCCTCCAGAGATTGAGTTCGCCATAAGCTGAAAAGCGGAGTAGGCCGGGTGGGAATCTCCCGTCTGTTGGGTAAGATATTAACTAATAAAAATTGAATTTACTAATTAAAATTTACAATTTTATTGCGTTAATACATCTTACCTAACAGACGATAGCTAGAATAACTACCCAGTAGATGGAGGGCAGCTTAACTAGGACCAAGTAGAACTCTGTATGTGGGCAAACAGAATGTGGTCTGGATGATAGCAAGACCACCAGATCTGGACCTGAAAAGCCCAAATAGATTGCTTGCCCCCGCCTCTTTTGTTCCTGCTCTGAGAGAGGGAAGAGAGGAAGAGTTCAAGTCCCTAGAGATTACAAGAACACCTATGTAGGAGTGGAAAAGGCCTTATACCCTGTATGTCTAGCACCTAGGTAAAAAGCCCTAACTGGAACAATAGGTCATATCTAAGAAAGACCTATACTACCCCAAAAACTTAACTATAATATACACTATATACAGGGCAGGAGCCAGGGAAGTTCAGTGGTAGATCTTCTGAGGAGCCACCTCTGAAGGTTGAAGAATTTTTTCCTGAAAAAGGTATAGGAGAAAATTGGCTATTTGTTTTATAGATGGCGAACTGAAGTCCACGTGACTTGTCTCACACCATCTTGCAAAACTGGTCCACTTTGTCTCATAGATTGCACTGGTTGAGTGTCTTTAAGGAGCCTCAATTTGTACCGCCACTGGGCTAGAGAACCCTTGCTCCTTGATTGCCTCAGCTCTAGGAGCCATGCATGAAGGTTGAGAGAAATGGATATCTGGGGCGACAGATCCACCAGATCCCAGAAGCATGGCATGGTACAGGTGATCTGACAACTTGCTGATCACTTTTCCATCTGAATTACCCGACCCTGATGGGATAACTTGTCCGCAATCATATTCGGGCGCCCTGGAATGTGTCTGGCTTTTAGGCAGTGTGAGAAATTCGTTGCAAAGCAGTGGTGACTAGGATTGGGGCCACTAGGATCTGAAGTTCAGTGGCCCCTATTAAAACTTGATGGCCCAAACATTTTAAATACTAATTAACACACTTTATTTTTCTAACAAATTGTCTTTTTAATTTATTAAAAGTGACAAGTCAAAAGATACAAAAGTGATTTATGTTAAATTTCTTTATTTAACTTCAAGCTTGAATACAAATTATACAAGATGCACTCAGAGAGAAACACTTGACTCCATGTGACCAGTTTCTCAAGTGATATAAAGTATTGTAAGGAAGACCATATAATAAAACCAAACATGTAAGTTAATTTTTGAAGAAATATCAAGTAGAAGCTAAAGTCATTAAAAATGCATTTAAATGGGACCCCTGAAAACTCATGATTATTTTGTATCCAAAATAAGATCTAGATTTTCCTTTTTCAGTATCTTCTTCCTTTGGCCAGGTCCTACCCACAAAAATTTTTAATAAAGATCTGTTCATTAGTTCTGGAGTAATATAAACACACACACAAAAAACAGAGAGACAGACAAATAGACAATTTAGCACACAAGAACATAAACAGCTGGGTGAGATAAAAAACTATTGCTTAAAAGTCACTTCTTGGTAAAAATCACTCATGGTATTTTTTTTTTTTTTTTTTTTTGGATGGCCTGTCAAGGAATTGAAAGAAAAAGTAAAAACAGAAATGATAATTAATAAAAATGAAGAATACACCACATCCCTCTTTATTATCTTTATGTCAATTTCAAGACAAAAATACGGGAAGAAATATTTTTACTTAAAGACAACAAGTATCACACCCTAGGCTTGTGACCTCACAATAACAATTGCATTGTGACATCATTAAGTAATGACATCACCAGAAAGCAAAATATTGATTTTTTATGTATGTGAGAAGAGAAGCATATTTCACTGTAAAAGCCCAATTAAAAATAAGAAAAAACTCTCTCCTGGCTTTAATTTTCAAACAAATTACACCAAATTTGGAAGAATTCATCTGTACCCCAATTCATTTATTTAACTTTCCTAAGTACTGATTATTTCTGCACTCTTCCAAGAGTTTCTGCACTTAGTGGTTCTCCCCCTCCCCCTTCACAAGGAAGACTGCAGAAAAAGGATCAAGGCATATGCTTTATAACCAGTAGATCTACAGTGACAAGTCCCCCCCTCACTCACACAAAACTGCCAGTGGATCAGTACATTCAGCCTAGCCTGGCCTTCCAGGCTGTCTGAATCATGATGCAAACATGAAAATATTTTTGCCATAATGCACTCTGTATTTAGAGGCCTTTCTAGTCTGGGAAACAAGCTAGGCTAAGTAAGTGTATGAGAACATTATGAAAAATACTTAAAATGCAGTCAAACATTTGTGTCTATATTGTGAAAAATACTTATAATAAAGTCAAACAGTTGTGTATTATTTGTACAAACGCCTGTGGCAAGGCTACATTCAGCCAAACATACATGCACTCACTGCCTAGCTATAACATATAAAGGGAGGGGGGAGGAAACTATGTTGGCCTGTGTGTGAAAGAGTGAGAGAAATAGTGCTACTTAAGGGTGAACTCAATCTGGAATATGTAAAACACAATGCATAATTAAGGGCTTAGCCATGCGGAAAGGAAACCAATTTTTAAAAAATGACAGCACACTGAATTGTATTACTACACCAGGCATGTTGTAGTCAATGTGGTGGCCCATTGGGGCCCATGAAAGTCAAGTTCTGGTGGCCCTAACTTAAAAGGGGGGCCCCCGGGCCACCGCGAATTTCGCAGGCTGCTTTTAGGACAATCTGTCTCAGGTTGCACCAACAAAAGAGTCACCATAGAAGGGCACAAAGTGAACCTGATTTCATATCTCCCTTCTTGTTTATGTAAGCTACAACTGTGATATTGTCTGGCAACCAGAACAATTTGACCTTGCACAACATGTTACAACCTTTTTAAGGCCAGCAAGATGGCTTTTAACTCCAGAAAGTTTATGTGCAATCGACTTTCTTGGACTGACCATGATAGACCCGCTTGCTGTAAAGTCTCCCAAGTGAGCACCCCAGCCTTTGATTGAGGTGTCTGTTAAGACTTGGAGGGCGTGACTTAAAGAATGCAGGGGTTCACCTGGAAGGACATTTGCCTCCTTGGTCCATCACTGAAGGTGAGGGTGAAGCATCCTTGGGACTGGAATCTGCTTTTCCAGTGATTTGGGTACCCTCCAATGGTTCTTGAGGTGCCACTGGATGGGTCTCATATGAAGCCTGCCCAGGGGCACCTATTTTTCTGCTACCATGAGCAGTCCTATTAGGGACATCAACTGCCTGACCTGGCAAGTTGGGCTCGTTAGAAGGAACGACACCTTCTGCAAAATTGACTCCCATCTGTAACAGGTTGAATTGGTAACTCACAAAATCGACCTGTTTTGATTCTGAGGGATTGAGTGCCCTGGTGGCAGGACTCTCTAGTGAGGACTCAAATTAACCAGTCATCTAGGTACTGGTGGATTCTTATACCCCAAGCTTGAGCCATCAACTTGACTTCCTTAACCACGCAAGTGAACTCTATAGGAGCCATTGAGAAGCCAAATGGAAGTGCCTTGAATTGATAAATCTGGTTCTGGAAATGGAATCTCAGGAATTTCCGCTACCTTTTGAGTAATGGGATGTGGAAATAGGCGTCGCTGAAGTCCAGTTATGTCACCCATTCCCTCTTTTGTAAAGATATCCGGATTGTCTCTGGGGTCTCCATTTTGAATGTTCGTATGGCCAAAAATTTATTCAGAGCACTGAGAATTCAAACCACTGAGGTTCTTTAAGTTAAACAAAAAATAATCTTCAGCAAATGCTAATGATTTGACGCCATTACTGCTTTGGTTTTGGTACTATGAACAGCCTTTTGAAAAAGGCTAGAGAGGTTCAAACCCTTATCCTCTCTACTGCCTGTGAATTAGTGCATGCAAAGCCTCCTTCAGGTAGAGGTTCCTGAGGGGATTTGCATACCTAGTGACTATCAACGGTTCCCTTACCAGTGGAGGTCCGAGTTTGAATAGGAATATGTAGCCAGACTACCCTTGGATTTGCACCCAGGAGAGACGGGTTTGTCAGAAGGTTTGCAGGTGACCTCCTACCAGCTGAACATGTGCAACATTGGGGACATTGGACACAGTTGGGGCAAAAACACAATAACCTACAATAGAAGCACTTTTCACAAATTTTATTTCTTTCTGTGATCTTAACGCAGGCCTTACATCTTTCTTTTGTGACTGCTCTATTGTATCTGTTACAGAAAGTACAGGACTGGCAACAGGTCAACCCACATTTACTGGTACAGGAGCAGAAATGTTTTTATGTCTTATATACTCTACACAAAGATTGCTGAACCGGGCTAGATGAGCCAGACCGGAAACAGTGTAATTGTCATATATACTGAGTGGTATGCTTGGCAGGTCGGGTACCCCGCCTGGCCTTCCTCCCCTGCCTCTACAATGGGATATACCACGTCCACCAAAAGCTTTCCAGGCTGGTATTTCCTTTCCAGCCAGACCAGACACACGGGTAGCTTCCTGATTCTGTTTTCAACCAGTAGAATATGGTTGATACCAGTTTTGTTGTTTCTTATGGTCACTAGCAAAAGCCCCATGGCCCGGACCAGGCTGGGAAGTACACTTATTGGCTTCACACTGAGCAATCTTGTCTTCCGCTTTTCTGATGACAGCATTTGGGAAGAGATCATAGCCATTTAAGGGGCAGTTTCTCAAAGCTGAAATTGTGTCACTCCAGACTTGAGATGATCTAGGTAAGAGTCCCTGTGGACTAAGGTAAGGTTACCCATTTCGACAAACATGAAATCTGATTGGTGTTGCAGAGATTTCCCCATGGCAAAGCTAACATTCTGATTAAAAGAGGTCAAGTAATGCAGTTCATCCAGGGCTGCCTGTGCTTTAGTTGAAGATTTAAATTTTCTTTACCATGTTCAGACTGAAGCACTTTTAAGTTTTCTTGTACACTGTCCTGGATCTTTATGATACACCTAACGAAACCAGCAGATTGGTTACAAATGTAGCTTGTTTCTTTTGCTGCCTTCTCCCATTTGTGTAGTGTATCCTGAGATAAGGGACCTGATGGTGGTTGAGAAGTAGCAGACTGTTTCGCAATTCGTCCAAATGCACTGTTGAGCTTAGCTGCATTATTTTGGGTCTTTAGGTTCAGCTGGGTGAATGTCGTACCATCTACTCTGCGACTTGGGAGGACGAAAGAACTGATCCATATGCAGTCCGCCGGGTTCACTTGATTTTGAAGGGTAGCCTTCAATAAGGACTAGGTTTAAATTCTCAAGTGTTTTATACAGCCAGTCCTCGCCAAACGTGAGGGGTAGAAGCACAGAGACTTTGCCAACTGGTTTATAACGGTGATCTATCCACGGATTATCAGCTCTGGATGTTGGGGAGTATTCAAGTCCAGAATATACATCCAGCCCATAAAGGCCCTTACTCCCCAGACAGTTTCGATATAGTTCTGATTCTTATTTATAGCATGATCTGGGTCACCAGTATCCAGATCCGGTTGATCCTCCGGGTCAGAGACCTCTCCCTCTTCATACTGCTCTGGTGGAATAACTTCCCGGGCAGAAATCGTAAGCAGGCCAGCATAAGAAACATTAGCAAACACCAGACCGGGCTGAGCAAATACCAGTTCCAAGTCATTCTCTAGGTAGAGATTCTCCAAGGGAGAAGACATATCCAAAGACTTGGTAGTTTGTACTCCTTCCGGCCCAGAAGCCGAACTGGCTTGGCCGGAACAGCTGATAGAAGAAATGGAGTCTGGGAGAGGGCACCTGTTGGTGGCTGATGTTCTACCGGTGCCTTGACTGGTGAAAAAGATGGCTTTAGTGAAGGTCTGTGACCTAAGGTAAGTAAAGGTTCCAATCTGGCCATTCTGATGGACAAATTTTTCATCCAAATCTTGTAATTCTTTGCGAAAGAAAGGTTGAGGCAAAGACAAATCTGCAGAAGTACTGTGAGAAGAAGCATGAACGGTGTCCTCATAATGTTCAACCTGGGACAAAACAGTAACAGACGGAGGGGCTACTAGAGTCAGTAGAGTGTCTTTTTCTTTTGGCTTCTCACTCCTGATTATTTACGTGGGGGTAGACAACTGTACCACTTGTTCATGGGTCAAAAGGTTACAATACTCAAAAGGAAGCTTCCTAACGCACCGATCATCTCCCTGACCTTTGTCTCTACACCGTGCACATCTATATGATGTTTGTCAAATAAAGCCATCACATGGCCACAGGCCCCCCAACGTTGTCCAGGTGATGCTTTGATTATCTTACAATAAACTGATAACACCTGGAACAACAAAAAAGCACAATATATAAATATCCACAAACTTTAAAACTATTTACAAAATTTGCAAATTTAATAAGTAAATTAAAAGTTAATACCCTATCCAATGGACAATTGCTACTCCGGTTGGCGTAGACCGGCCTGCCAAACGCCAGAAAAACATGTCCTGTGTTTCCATCGGCTGGCTGGTCCCAGTACTATGCACTCGCCAGGTGGCGCATCGTACTTCCTCCCTGTCTAGACAGCGTGACGTCATAGCATCTTTTTCGCTGTCTAAACCTTTTAGACCCCTAGTAAGCTGATAGCGGGGTCGGTGGGAGGGTCTTGTGTGTCCATTGGATAGGGTATTAACTTATAAAAATTTAATTTACTTATTAAATTTGCAATTTTATTGCGTTAATACATCCTATCCAATGGACAATTGCTGAATAACTATCGCTTGGTCGGCGGGTAATTTACCAGGGACTTAAGTGAACTCATAAACAGAACTAACAAAATTCCTTCCAGGCCTGGGCGACCTTGAGGTCAGGAAACCCTTAAGGCCATGACTGGTTACCCGGGGCTATACCGATGTTGCCCCCCCCCCTTTTTTTAACAGACCTGCTCTGAGGTAGGGGAAGAGAGGGGTTAGTTCAGTCCCATAAGAAGCAGAAATAAACCTCCCGAAGGAAGCACGTCAGAATTTTTTTTTTATATATGTACAACTATTTGCATATGTACAAATCACCTCTATATGCTGGACTATTGGTGGATCTGCTGAGCAGCCACTACAGGTCCCAGGTGGTAGAGCTCTGAATCAGTCTAGGCCACATTCTTCAGGTAAAATTGTGTGAAGGTATTATGTGACTTCCAGTGGGAGGCTGATATGATTTGCTCTAAGGAGACTCCAGACTGGAAGGCCTTAGAAGCAGCAAAGGCCCTGACATCATGGGTTTAATCTGATGCAAAGAGTGGGCCTCCTGGTCAGAGTTCATAACACAGGATCACAGTCTGCTTGATCCATGAGGAGATAGTGGCAGGTGAGATGTCTTGTTGAAACCTTTCTTAAAGGAGACAAAAACCGACTCCTTCTTCTGCCTGAGGTCCTGTCCAAATGGTGCAATGCCCTGACCAGACAAAGGGACCTGTCAGACTTGAGGGACCTATCCAGAGTTGGGGCCAGGGCTGGTATAACCACTGGGGCCACACTGGACCCTCTTTACTCAGCTGAGTCTTGGAAAAAAGGCTGGGTGATGGATACAGAGACACCTTTGACCAATCTGATTGGTGTCTAATATTTCTGTTTTGCCAAGCATGGGACTCTACTTCTATGCTTGCCTGACCCAAGGGCTAAGAGGAAAACTGTCTTGAAGGTCTAGGATGCCTGTTTAATTAGTTCAAATGGAGCCTTTGTAAGCTGGTGCAAAACCAGGGAGAGGTTCTAGGAGGGGATTTCCCTCCGGCCTTTGGATCTGTCTCTGTGGAAACTGTCTAAGAGATGAGTGAGATTTTGATTTTTGCTGATATTGAAGGGTGAGTTTCCCAGTTTATCAGCAATGGCTGACCTGCAACCATCAATGGTGCTGGGCTGCAACTTCCTGTCCTAAAACAGGTACATAAGGAAGTCAGCTACTGACTTAAAAGGGGGTGCGCTGAAGTCCACCTGATTGTTGAGACACCACTTTGTAAAATTGGTCCACTTTGCCTCATAGACTGATTTGGTTGATCCTCTTCGAAGAGCCTCAATTCTTGCTGCCAATGCCTCAGAGAAGCCCTGCTCCTTGATTGCTTGAGGCTCTAGGAGCCATGCATGGAGATTTAGATATGTCAGATTTCTGTGAGGGATCTGATTGAAGGGCTGTGTCAACAGGATGGGCAGATTGGGCAGATTCAGAGGGATTTGGCTGGACATGGCCACTAGATCCCAAAACCAAGGCATGTTGGGCCACCCCGGAGCAATCAGATTGATTCTTTTGCATGAGGAGTACTGCAACTTCTTCACCACTTTGCCCAATATGGCTGCTGGTGGGAAGGCGTATGCGTCCAGGTCCTCCCATGGCAGACTGAGTACATCCACTGCTTTGGCCAGGGTGTCCGGTACTGGTGACACAAACAGAGGCAACTTGTTGACCCTTGTGGCAAATAGGTCTATTTTTGGCCAGTACCACGTACTGCATATTGTTTGGAAGACCTCGGGAAGGAGAGACCACTCTGTTTAGATGGTCTGGCCTAGCCTGGATAGCTTGTCTGCTACCACGTTCGGCTGGTACATCAGGTCAAGATTCTCTATAGGAGGGCACAAAGTGGGCCCCACCTCATGCCTGCTTCCTTGTTTATGTATGACACAACTGTGGTGTGTGCTCATTTAAGTGAGCGCCCCACCCTTCTTTTGATGCGTCTGTAAAGATTTGCAGAGCATGTTTTATTGGGTGTAATGGTTGGCCTATGAGTACATTGTCTTCTTTTAGCCACCATTGTAGATGGGGATGTAGGAACCTGGGAATTGGAATCACCTTTTCCAGTGATTCCGGAACCCTCCAGTTGTTTTGAGATGCCATTGTATGGGGCTCATATGTAATCGGCCTAGGTGAACTTGCTTTTCTGTGGCTGTTAGTAAACCTATCAAGGATATGAATTGCCAGCCGGACAGGCCGGTCTGGATAGCAGTTTGTGTATTTTGTCCCGAAGATTCTGCCAACAGTCCAGTGTCGGTTGGACCCGACCAGACTTGAGGTCGAACTGGTAACCTACAAAGTCGAAAACCTGCTTGGGTTCCAGTTCTGATTTTTCTAAGTTCACCAGCCAGCCCAGTTGGTGACAGATTTTAACTAGATCCTGTGTATGCTGGAGACAAACCTGGTGGGATCTAGCTCTCAACAACCAGTCGTCAAGGTGCTGGTGGATTCTTATACCCCTGTGTATGGCCATCGGTTTCACCTCCTTTGCTACTACAGTGAACTCCATGGGTGCTGTGGACAAACCAAACGGCAGTGCCTTGAACTGGTATGTCCGACCCTCTACATGAAATCTCAGATATTTCTGGACTGTTCCTGTACTGGTATGTGGAAGTAGGCATCCTTGAAGTCTATTGAGGTAACCCACTCCCCTTGTTGGAGGGAGGTTCTGATGGTTTCCAGTGTCTCCATTTTTTTTTTTTTTTAAATATTGTACCAACTTGACTGCGTTTTTGTCCATAAGCTGATGTAATGCCTGCAACAGGTAGAGGTTCCTATGGGGATTGACATAGCAGCTTATGATGTTTGGTGATCTTGTAGAGCCTGGTCTGGTCTGGAAGGGGAGGGTGTAGCCCTCTTTCAACATTGTACTACTTAGGGTCCAGCTCCCAAGGCTTTCTAAGTTCCCAAAAGTGATTTAGTCTGGACCCTACAGTTATATTTAGTGCAACATTTGGGACATTTGGTAGACTGGCAAACATTTACTGTCTCTCCGGACACTGGTCCGGCCTGGTGACAATGATACAATTTAAACAGTCCATCTGTTCTTGCTGTGGTCCTGTCCAGTGGGGCTGACACAACTCTTCACATTTTACAGACTCTCGGCCCCAGGCCTGCCGCCTGCAAGGTGGAGTATTTACACATTGTCATTTGTATGATGGCTGACCCCTGAATGAACACGACGAAAACTTGTTTTCCCTGTAATCAGCAATTTTGGCCAAACAGTAATTCTCTGTAACCAGTGTTAAAAAAGGGGTATGACAGTAATTGCACCTAATAGCAGGTCAGTAGTCTCTGTATCCAGCTGGTGTGAAGAAAAACTGCTCAGTGAAAACTGTATAGCCGGTAACCGGTTGGTGAGCTCTGTAACCGGTTGAAGCAATTTCTGTGTAGGAAAAACTTCCTGTCAGGGATACAAGTTTTGCAACTATCTTTTGTGTTGAATTCAGATACTTGCTGTCTGCCTGCCCCAAAATCAACAGAGTTGAATGGACTAGGTAGGGAGACTCTGTAACTGGTTGGATAAAGCACTGTACAGTAAGGGCTGTGAAGCTGGCAGCCAGTCGGTAGACTCTGTACCCAGTCGGTTGAGGCCATATTTTGTAGATACTTGTTGACTACCTGCCAATTCAACACAGAGTTGGCTGGACTAGAAAACTCTGCAAACCGGTTGGGAGGGGTACAATGTACAAGGCTATGTAGCTGGTAGCCAGTCGGGATGCTCTGTAACCAGTTGTTGAAGCAATTAAACAACTATCTTTTGTGTTCAATCCAGCTTACAGCAGGTTTCCTGTATAAATTATGAATTTCTCGTAAGTGCACGTCTTGTTGTGAAGATTTGACAGTTGCTGGGAAAGCCCTTGTGATTTAATTTTAGAGTGGTATTGCAGGTCTGTGTGTCACGTGACCAGCGGGTGAAGATGACATCAGTGGTCGCGTTCTTTGTGTGATACTTAACCGGCAATTTTAAAGTATTCTGACCGTCCACAAAACCCCACTACCGACAACAAAGCCGGGTCTGCAAGGCAGGGACTGGCATCACAGTAGGCACGAGTTCTGAAGAATGAACTTCCGACTTTCCTGGTCGGTGAATCACATGACCAGCTTCATGGAGAAGATGACGTCAGAGGTCGCGTTCTTTCGAGCTGGCTGGTCGACTGATGCTTTAAAGCAGAGAAGCCTGTACCAGTGCGCTCTGAAGGTGAACATCCTGGTCGGTGCCAGTCTGAAGTCCGTATCGGTACACTCTGAAGAGGTAGGAAGCTCTGTTGATGAATTTCTTTCTTTCATGATAAAACCAGGAAACTTGAACAGTGACCTAGCCATCCACAACCCCCACTACTGACAACAAAGCTGGGTCTGCAAGGGAGGGACTGATATCACAGTAGACGTAAGTTCAAAAGAACGTACTTCATGCTCGTCTGATGGGAATTCCTTCCATGTAGATACTTGAGAACACTGACGTTTCGTGTGTGAACTGTACCTGGAGGTTACAAATGGCACATTTACAAATAAACACGGATAATATAACCTTAAAAGCTGTGTATCCAATAAAGTTCTATTAATTGTAGTTCTGCCCCTATCAACACATAGATTGAATGGGAGGAAACTAGCAACATGGCCGCATACATATTTCTCATCGCTTACTGCCCTATCATTAACACTAAATTGAGACAGCTAGGGAGTGTTTTCAGCAGATTTTAAGAGAATATCTGTGCTCGACATGTAGATAACACTTCTATACTAAAATAAGGTTGAAAACCATACAATACACACTTTTCCTTAAAATAACTGGAGATTGTTGAAAACACGTCTGCACAGTATACGCGCCAAACGAAAAAGATGAAATGACGTCATGCTGTCTAGACCGGAAGGAAGTACGATGCGCCACCTGGTGAGTGCACAGTACTGCCGACCGGATTAGCAATTGTCCACTGGATAGGATGTATTAACGCAATAAAAACACAACTTTCAAATCGCGCCAAATGAAAAAGATGCTATGACGTCACGTCTCTGTGACAAATGAAGCAGGAACTAGGCTACCTGGTGAGTGGATTGTAGTGTACTGGTCCTCTTTTTTATTTGTATTTTTTTTGTACATAGAACCACTCCAACAATGAATTATAATAAAATAGAGCATGAAAAAAGACCAAAGGTTATGTTACAATTGATAGTACGCAACTTGCTGACAGAAAAAAAAAAAATCTACAGAGTATTATGTGCTTATGAACAAGAAAATATATCCAAGGAAACACAAAACACATATATACAAACAAGACAAGTACATCAATACTGTTAGCTGCACCAAGATAGGGTCTACAGATTTAATTTAATTTTTCAAGTGAAAAAACACTGAATGCTTCCCCAGTTTCTAATAAAATCTGTATGTTCATCCTTTAATTCTGAGGCATATTCCTGGTTTAAATAAATTTCCTTTAAAAAGTTTCCAGAAGTCTATTGTGATAGTTGTCCATTTGATCTTAAAGCTTTAAAAATAAAAGCTTTTGCAGCAAGAAATATAAGATTGATTAAACTTTTTTTATTATTGAAGCCAAGGATTCCAAAATTAATATTAGATGGGTTGATATTTAATCCAGTCCTAAACTAATTTGGAGATTTCTTTTCAGATCTGTCCAGAATCTTTTAACAAAATTGCACTCAATGAAAAGATGAGTGATGTTTTCAGTTTCCTTCTTGCAAAAATTGCAATTTGCATTTACTTTTTGTTATATCTTTAAAAGGTACTCGTTTGTCCCCAGGATCCTATTTAAAAGTCTACTGAAACCACACCAGATCATGGTCCTCAACAGTTTTAAAGCAATTACGATAGATAGATTTCCACTCTTTATCTGTTATTTTTGTCTTTAAAGCTTGCTCCCAATAGGAGTAATTTGCAAATTTAATAAGTAAATTAAATTTTTATAAGTTAATACCCTATCCAATGGACAATTGCTAATCCGGTCGGCGCAGACCGGCCCGCCAAACGACAGAAAAAGTCGCCTTATATGAGTGCATAATGCCCCCACAAGCGTTCCGGTCCCTGTGTGTGCTCGCAAGGTGGCGTGTCGTACTTCCTTCCTGTCCAAACAGCGTGACGTCATAGAATCTTTTTCGTTGTCTAAACCTATTAGACACCTAGTAAGCTGATAGCGGGGTCAGTTGGGAGGGTCTTGTGTGTCCATTGGATAGGGTATCAACTTTTAAAAATTTAATTTACTTATTAAATTTGCAATTTTATTGCGTTAATACATCCTATCCAATGGACAATTGCTGAATAACTACCGCTTGGTTGGTGGGTAAGCTACTAGGGACTAGCAGTGAACTCATGATCAGAAGTAAAAAACATCCCTTTCCAAGTCTGGGTAGACCTTGGGATCAAGAACCCTTAAGGCTCTGGTCGGATATCATCATTCGGTTAACCGTTATTCGGGTTTGAACCGTCAGAACCGACCTTCCCCCCCCCCCCCCCATGTTGTCTAGAGACCTGCTCTGACCTAGGGGAAGAGAGGGCTGAGTTCAGTCCCATAAGAAATAAACCTCCCAAAGGAAGCAAATGAGAAAGATTTTCTTTTTTTTTAATACTTCTTAGCTATATGTGCAATATATACAGACGTACAAATATGTACATATGTACAGATCTCCTGGACTGCTGGTGGATCTGCTGCGCAGCCACTACAGGGCCCAGATGGTAGAGCTCTGAGTCAGCCCAAGCCACATCCTTCAAGTAAAATTGTGTAAAGGTGTTATGTGACTTCCAGTGGCAAGCTGACAGGATTTGTTCTAAAGAGACTCCCGATTGGAAGGCCTTAGAAGCGGCAAAGGCTCTGACATCATGAGCCTTGACCTGATGCAGAGTGTGGGACTCTTGGTCCGAGAGCTCATAACATAGGATCACAGTTTGTTTGATCCATGAGGAGATAGTGGCAGGGGAGATGTCTTTATCAAACCCTTTCTTAAAGGAGACAAAAACTAACTCCTTATTCTGCCTGAGGTCTGAGGTCCTGTCCAAATAGTAGCGCAAAGCTCTGACTGGACAGAGGGACCTGTCAGACCTGAGGGACTTATCCAGAGTGGGGGCCAGGGCTGGTATAACCACTGGGGCCACACTCTCTGGGCCCTCCTTGGCCAGCTGATTCTTTGAGAGAAAGCTGGGTGAGGGGTACAGGGACACCTTTGACCAATCAGATTGGTGTCTGATGTTCTTGTTTTGCCAAGCATGAATCTCATTTCTACGTTTGCCTGACCCTAAGGCTAGCAAAAAGACTGTCTTGAAGGTCAAATGCTTCAAAGAGGCCTCCCCAATTGGCTCAAAAGGTGCTTTTGTCAATTGATGTAGAACCAGGGAGAGGTTCCAGGAAGGGATTCCCCTCCTGCCTCTGGGTCTGTCCCTGTGGAAACTATCCAGGAGACGGGTGAGATTGTCATCTTTGCTGATATTAATGGGGGAATTCCCCAATTTATCAGAAATGGCAGACCTGTAACCATCAATGGTACTGGGCTGTAACTTTTTGTCCTGAAAAAGGTACATAAGAAAATCAGCTACTGCTTTTACAGGGGGTGCTCTGAAGTCCACCTTATTAGAGAGGCACCACTTTGTAAAAAATGGCCCATTTTGCTTCAAAGACTGATCTGGTTGATTTTCTCTGAGGAGCTTCAATTCTTGCTGCCACTGCCTCAGAGAAACCGTGCTCCTTGATTGCTGAGGCTCTAGGAGCCAAGCGTGGAGATTTAGATTTGTCAGATTCCTGTGAGGAGTCTGACTGAAGGGCTGAGTCAACAGATTGGGCAGTTTGGGAAAACTCAGTGGGATTTGACTGGACATGGCTACCAGGTCCCAAAACCAGGGCATGTTTGGCCACCCTGGGGCGATCAGAATGATTCGGCTGCACTGGGAGTCTTGCAACTTCTCCACTACCTTGCCCAATATGGCTGTTGGGGGGAAAGCATAAGGATCCAGATCCTCCCATGGTAGGCTGAGTGCATCCACTGCTGAGGCCATGGGATCTGGAAAGGGTGACACAAAGCGAGGTAGCTTGTTGTTGAATCTGGTGGCAAAGAGGTCTATTTGAGGTCGGTGCCACCTGCAGCATATTGCTTCGAATACATGCAGAAGGAGGGACCACTCCGTTTGAATGGTCTGTCCTAATCTGGATAGCTTGTCTGCTACCACGTTCAGCCGACCCGGGATGTGTTGGGCTTTTAGTGTCACTTGTTTCCTGGTACACCAGGTCAGGATTCTCCATAGCAATGCACAGAGTGGGCCTGACCTCATGCCTCCCTCTTTGTTTATGTAGGCCACCACTGTTGTATTGTCGGTGGCCACTAGCACTATATTGTTTATACAGAGGTCCTGGAACTCTCTTAAGGCTAGAAAGACTGCTTTTAGTTCCAGATAGTTTATGTGCAACTTGCTTTCCGGCACTGACCAGTGGCCTCTTGCAGTGCGTTCGTTTGAATGAGCGCCCCAACCTTCTTTTGATGCATCTGTAAAAATTTGCAGAGCATGCTTTAAGGGGTGTAATGGTTGACCTTGTAGCACATTGTCTTCCTCCAGCCACCACCTTAAGTGAGGGTGTAGTGATCTGGGTAATGGGATAATTTTCTCCAGAGATTCTAGTACCCTCCAATTGTTTTTGAGGTGCCACTGTATGGGCCTTATATGCAGTTGACCTAGATGAACCTGTTTTTCCATGGCTGTTAACAGGCCTATCAAGGACATGAATTGCTGGACCGAACAGGCCGGCAGTGACAGTAGGGTTTGTATCTTCCCCTGAAGGGTTTGCCACCGGTTCGGAGTAGGTCGGACCCGTCCGGACTGGAGGTCGAATTGATAGCCTACAAAATCGAAGACCTTTTTGGGTTCGAGTTCTGATTTTTCTACATTCACTAACCAACCCAGCTCCTGACAAATCTGGACCAACTTTTGGGTATGTTGGAGGCAAAGGAGGTGGGAGCTGGCTCTCACCAACCAATCGTCTACGTACTGGTGGATTCTTATACCCTTGCTTATAGCCATCCTCCTCTGCCTTTTTCAACACTAAATCAGGAAACAACGTATCCAACTACATAGGGGCCTGGCGCAGAGAGGCCAGGGTGTCTTGCTTGTTGCCAGCCTTTACATGGGCAAGGTACGAGTCCCGTCTAGCCAGTGTGAAGTTAAACATACTGACAAAGGCGAAATCTGACAAGTGTTCCATTGTTTTCGCCATACACTGGAAAATAGAAGCATTAAAATGCATGAGATGTTGAAGTTCTTCAGTGGCACTACCTGCCTTGCCAGCCGACTTGCCTTTGCTGTGTTCCCTTTGAATGATCTTTAACTGGGAGGACATATCCTGTTGAACCTTATTCAAACACCTACTCAGGCCAGCAGCCTGATTACACATATATGTGGCTTCACGAGCACTTTTTTCCCATTTACGTAGGGTATCCTGAGCAATAAAACGAGAAACAGGGGCTGGTGATGAAAGAGCAGAGTATCTGGCGATTCTACTGAAGGTACTGTTAACTTTAGCATTGTCACTGTGCCAGAAAGAGACGGCACCAGCCAGTTTATCTTGGTTAGGATGCAAGCCATACCATTTCCCTTGTGACTTGGTAGGTTTGATGAATTGATCCCTTTGCAGTCCACCGGGTTCAGAGCCCTTAGCAGGATATCCTTGCGTAAGAGTTAAATTAAGTCTGTCCATTTTTCGGCACAGCCAATCATCCGTAGGTAGTTGAACACTAATCTTCCCTGCTGGCTGTATCTTGGGGGCTGCAAAGGGATTGTCCTCGGAACTAGCTAGAGTTGTATCCATATCTGGGATGTGATTCCAGTTCATGTAGGCTCTGATACCTCGCATTGTTTCCCTGTATGTCTGTTCCTCAGACGGGGGCTGGTCAACATCAGAGAGGGAATTATCCGGATCTAGTCCTGAAAGTTCACCCTCTTCACATTTATCCGACATATCCGGTAAGGAATCAGAGTCTGAGGCACTGTCGGTGTCCATTTCCGGTTCTGAGTGTTGATGAGAAGCTAACAAGCCTGAAGAACCGACCACCGGCTTGAGTACTGGCATATCATGAGGGTGGTTAGAAGGCAATGATTTGTCCCCTTGCTCTTGAAATGAAGACGCTTTGGTATTGACTTGAGGTGGAGCAAAGAAGGGAGCCGTGTTGTCAGCAATGCCAGCTGGAGATGGTTTGACCAGTGATAATTTCACTGGTTGAAAAGACGGTTCCGGTTAAGATAGACTTTTAGATAACAGCAAAGCCTCAAGCCTGTTAAACCTGTCCAACCACTTCATATCCATAGCCTCCAATTTACTGTCTGTAGAACCTGTGGTGGGTTTAGCCGGTGAAGATTGACGTTTCTTGTTTTTATCTGGCTTTTCCTTGGTCACAGAAACTGAAGGGGATTTAATCTTCTTAGCTTTCACGTTAGCAGCCACGTTACTCGCCTCTTCCAAGCTCTCAGCATTCGTCTTGGTTTTCACAACTACCTTGTTGCTACTCGCCTCTTCTGAGCTTTTAATCCCGCCTTCTGTAGAAACCCCCAGGACTGACACTAAGGCAGGATCCACCAATGTACAATCTTCTAGTGCAGCCTTACTGTCCCGCTTTTCTTTCTTATTCTGGTAAACTGGGGTGGCCAAGCGATGTTTCTGTTCCTCAGTAAGCACATTACATGAAGGGCAGACATTGCCTTTAATACAGGGACCAGTACCTTTTATCTTATCCCGACAACGGGCACAGTGAGCATGCTGGCCAAAGCCAGCCATGGCGTGTCCACAAACTCCCCTTCGTTGACCAGGAGATGCCGTTATATCCACAATGAAAATACTAATGTTCTGTATAATAAAATAAAGTTCCTTGTAGAATTAACAAACACAATATATATCACTTGCGAGAGCTGATGAAAAACGCGTCCACACACACACGCGCCAAACGAAAAAAGATGCTATGACGTCACGCTGTCTGGACAGGAAGGAAGTACGACACGCCACCTTGCGAGCACACACAGGGACCGGAACGCTTGTGGGGGCATTATGCACTCATATAAGGCGACTTTTTCTGTCGTTTGGCGGGCCGGTCTGCGCCGACCGGATTAGCAATTGTCCATTGGATAGGATGTATTAACGCAATAAAAATGAAGTTTGTTTTTTAATATTTGTATTATTTAACCCATTATAAAAATCTTTTGACCCCGTTTGGGACCTCAATAGTATTTGAGCCTGACTGTGATAAATTGGTTTCATATGATTTCTATCATTTATTTTACTACAAAATGCTTTTGTATACCTTATAACCCTGTGATATTCAAGAAAATTAGTTTTAACATTAAAAAGTGTTCAAGTCTGTTTCTGTTAAGATATCTCCATCGCTTGTGCGTAAATCAGCTATTGAGGTAATACCAGCTTTATACCATTTGGGGCAGTATAGATAATGGTTTGATAATTCAGTATTATACCAGATGGGTAAAGATTTGCAAATTTAATAAGTAATTTAAATGGACAATTGCTAATCCGGTCCGTTAGACCGGCCCACCAAATGTCAGAAAGAGACATCCTGTGTTTCCACCAGCCGGCCTGTCCCAGTACTGTGCACTCACCAGGTGGCACATGGTACTTCCTTCCTGTCTACACAGCGTGGTGTCATAGCATCTTTTTCGTTGTCTAAACCGATTAGACCCCTAGTAAGCTGATAGTGGGGTTGGTGGGAGGGTCTTATGTGTCTACACGATACGGTATTATCTTATAAAAATTTAATTTACTTATTAAATTTGCAATTTTATTGCGTTAATACATCCTATCCAATAGACAATTGCTGAATAACTACCGCTTGGTCGGCGGGTAAGTTACTAGGGACTTAGGTGAACTCATAAACAAAACTAACAAAATTTTCTCCAGGCCTGGGTCGACCTTTAGGTCAGGAAACCCTTATAAGGCCATAATCGGAAGGCAGCGGCCGGTTACCCAGGGCTACACTGACTTTCTTTGCCCCCCCCCCCCCCACTTTTTTTAACAGACCTGCTCCGAGGTAATGGAGGAGAGGGATGAGTTCATTCCCATAAGAAGGAAATAAACCTCCCGAAGGAAGCACGTCAGAGTTCCAGTGAGACTCCTGACTGGAAGGCCTTGGAAGCAGCAAAGGCCCTGACATCATGGGCTTTAACCTGATGTAGGGTGAGGGCTTCCTGGTCTGAGAGCTCGTAGCATAGGATCACAGTTTGTTTGATCTATGAGATGGTGGCTGGTGAGATGTCCTTGTCAAAACCTTTCTTGAAGGGGACAAAGACTAATTTCTTATTTTGCCTGAGGTCCTGTACAAGTAGTAGCGCAAAGCTCTCACCGGAAAGAGGGACCTGTCAGACTTGAGGGACCTATCTAGAGTTGGGGCCAGGGCTGGTATAACCACTGGGGCCACACTGTCTGGACCCTCTTTGGCCAGCTGATTCTTGGATAGAAAGCTGGGTGATGGATACAGGGACACCTTTGACCAATCAGATTGATGTCTGATGTTTCTGTTTTGCCCAGCATGAATTTTACTTCTGCGCTTGCCCGACCCAAGGGCCAAAAGGAAAACCGTCTTGAAGGTCAAATGCTTCCAGGAGGCCTCCTTGATTGGTTCAAATGGAGCCTTAGTCAGCTGGTGCAAGACCAGTGAGAGGTTCCAGGAGGGGATACCCCTCCTGCCTTTGGGTATGTCTCTATGAAAACTATCCAGGAGAACAATGAGATTTTCATCCTTGCTGATGTTGAAGGGCTGCAGCTTCCTGTCCTGAAATAGGTACATAAGGAAGTCGGCAATTGACTTTACAGGGGGTGCCCTGAAGTCTACCTGGTTAGTGACGCACCACTTTGTAAAAATGGTCCACTTTGCCTCATAGACTGATCTGGTTGATCCTCTTTGAGGAGCCTCAATTCTTGCTGCCAATGCCTGAGAGAAGCCTTGCTCCTTGATTGCTGTGGCTCTAGGAGCCATGCATGGAGATTTAGGTTTGTCAGATTTCTGTGAGGGATCTGATTGAAGGGCTGTGTTAACAGGTTGGGCAAGAAGGGCAGGTTCAGTGGGATCTGACTGGACATGGCCACTAGGTCCCAAAACCAAGGCATGTTGGGCCACCCCGGAGCAATCAGAATGTTTCTCATGCATGGGGAGTCCTGCAAACCTTTCCACCACTTTGCCCAAGATGGCTGCTGGTGGGAAGGCATATGCATCCAGATCCTCCCATGGCAGACTGAGTGCATCCACTGCTGTGGCCAGGGGATCCAGTACCGGTGACACAAACAGAGGTAACTTGTTGTTGAACCTCGTGGCAAATAGGTCTATTTTTGGCTGGTGCCACCTGCTGCGTATTGCTTGGAAGACCTCTGGAAGGAGAGACCACTCTGTTTGAATGGTCTGGCCTAACCTGGATAGCTTGTCTGCTACCACATTCAGCCGGCCTGGAATGTGTCGGGCTTTGAGAGTTACTTGCTTCCTGGTACACCAGGTCAAGATTCTCCACAGTAGGGCACAAAGTGGGCCCGACCTCATGCCTCCTTCCTTGTTTATGTGTGACACTACTGTAGTGTTGTCGGTTGCCACAAGTACTATCTTGTTGGTACAGAGGTCTTGGAACTCTTTCAAAGCTAGAAAGACGGCTTTTAGTTCCAGACAGTTTATATGCAGCTTGCTTTCTTGCAGTGACCAGGACCCTCTTGCAGTGTGTTTGTTTAAGTGAGCGCCAAACCCTTCTTTTGATGCATCTGTAAATATTTGCAGGGCATGTTTTAATGGGTGTAATGGTTGGCCTGTGAGAACAGCCACCATTTCTTCTAGCTACTAATGTAAGTGGGGGTGCAGGGACCTGGGTATTGGTATGGCCTTTTCTAGTGACTCTGATATCCTCCAATTGTTTTTGAGATGTCACTGTATGGGTCTCATATGCAGTCGGCCTAGGTGAACTTGCTTTTTTGTGGCTGTTAGTAAACCTATCAGAGACATGAACTGCCAGACTGGACAAGCCGGTAGTGATAGTATTTCTAGTATTTTGTCCTGGAGGTTCTGCCAACGGTCCGGTGTTGGTCGGACCCGACCGGCCCTGAGGTGGAACTGGTAGCCCACAAAATCACAGATCTGCTTTGGTTCCAGTTCTGAGTTTTCTAAATTCGCCAGCCAACCTAGTTCTTGGCATATTTTCACTAGATCTTGAGTGTGCTGGAGACAAACCTGGTGGGATCTGGCTCTCACCAACCAGTCGTCTAGGTACTGGTGGATTCTTATACCCTTGTGTATAGCCATCAGTTTCACCTCCTTTGCTACTACAGTGAACTCCAAGGGTGCTGTGGATAGACTGAAAGGCAGTGCCTTGAATTGCCACGTCTGACCCTGTATCTGTAAATCTCAGATATTTCCTGGATTGTTCCTGTATTGGAATATGGAAGTAGGCGTCCTTTAAATCTACTGAGGTGACCCACTCCCCTTGTTGGAGGGACGTCCTGATGGTTTTCGGTGTCTCCATTTTGAATTTTTCCGCCTTGAGGAAGAGATTTAGTTTGCTCAGATCTAGGATGGGCCTCCACTTGTTGTTGGGTTTTGGGACTAAAAATAGTCGATTGAAAAATACCAGAGATGTTTGGTTTTGTACCAGCTCTACTACATTTTGTCTATAAGCTGATGTAATTCCTCAAGCAGGTAGAGGTTCCTGTGGGGATTGACATAACAGCTTATGACTGTGGGAGATCTTGTGAGGTTTGGCCGGATCCGAAAGGGGAGGGTGTAACCCTCTTTCAGGATTTGAACCACTTTCGAACAGGCACCCAGTTTGCCAAAAGTTTTGGAGTCTGGCCCCTACAGGCAGATTTGAGGCAACATTACTGACATTTGTTACAGGTTTTACACAAGACAACTGAGTGACACAGGAAGCACTTTTCACATATATTGTGCTCTTTCAGATAACAATCTGCTAACCCGGGACTTAACTCTTTCTTTTGTGAGGGCCCGGGTGCAGTATGAACAGGTTTTGCAACACGACAATTTACATTTAAATTTAAAAAGTTCATCGTCTGTTTTGGTACTGAGGAGCTCTCGGCCAGCAGCCTTCCTGGTAACATGGTTATACAGTAATTGTCATTTATAAGGCTGCTGGCCCTTGGCAGGTCGGGAGGAATACTGATGCTTCCCTTTGCTTCTTCTGTTGTGGCCGCGTGAGAGGTTCTACCAAGCTGGCCTGTCCTGTTTCTTGTTATCTGGTTTGCTTTCTGTATGTTCATAGGGGTGGTACCGATCCTTCTTGTACACCGACCCAGACCGACCTTTACCAAAGCTGGAGATGTCTTCCTCTGCTTGTTTGATCATACTGTTTGGAAACAAAGTAGGAAGGTGTAAGGGGGCAGTTCTGAGTGCCGCCAGCGTATCAGCCTTGATTCCTGCCTTCAAATAAGCTAGATAAGAGTCCCTTCTGAGAAGTGTGACGTTGGCCATATTTACAAACACAAAATCAGTTAAGTGTTCCATGGACTTGGCCATAGCCTGGAAAATAATGGAGTTAAAGTCCATGAGAAACTGTAGCTCTTCTGTAGCTGCTGACAGTTTTGAAGCTGACTTTCCTTAGTGCTCAACTCTGATGGCTTTTAACTGAGACTGCATATCCTGTTGTACCTTCACCAGACACCAATTGAACCCTGCAGCCTGGTTGCAGATAACTGGCAACTCCCTGGTGGTTTTCTCCCATTTCCTCAGCATATCTTGAGAGATTGGGCGCAACTGGGGAGGGCTGGTGGCAATTCCAGCCTGTCTTGCTATCCTCGGGTATCCACTATTCAGTTTTGATGAATCCGTATTCCAGGATGTAACAGTCTCTATATTGTCACTTTTCTGCTGGGAATGGGAACCATACCACTTTGCTTGAGATCTAGGAGACTTCAAAAACTGATCTCTCTGCAAACCACCTGTTTCAGCACTGCGGGATAGATATCCATCAGTTAGGGTTAAGTTCAGTTTAACAAGTTTCTGGCAGAGTCATTCATCTGTGGGTAACTGAACTGACACCTTGCCTGGGGTTTGCCGCTTGGGTCCAGCAAAGGGGTTGTCGTCTGAGGAACCGGCAGTGGGATCAATATCCTGAATATGAGTCCATCCCATATACGGCCAGATCCCCCTCATGGTTTCCCTGTAAGATTGCTCCTCAGAGAGGGACTGGTCAGGGTCGGTGATGGTGGCATCCAGTTCATCCGACAATTCACCCTCCTCCACAAAAATATCCACAGGAGTCCGACTCACTGGTGGTGTCCCTTCTGGTTGGCTGGAAGGCACTAGAAACACTAGTGGAAGGCCTATCAGAGGCTGCTGGTCGGTCCATGGCCTAAGGTCGGTCAGACTGAAGCTTGGAAGCCAGTTGGGTCTGTAGTTGCTGACACAGAAGGTCAGTCAGTGGGCTGAGAAGCTGACTGGTCGGTTCGTTTGATGAAAGGTTCCGACCTGATGATATTAGCTGGTGGAGAGTGAGCTGGGACCACCTTGACTGTGCTGAAAGTCGATTCTTGCTGAGGATGGTCCAAAGTCATGGCTAACAAGAGTTCTTCTAGCCGGTTGAACCAGTCTGACCATTTCTGGTCCAGTTCCTCAAATCTCTGGTCGGTAGACACTGCAGCTGGTCGGCTAGTTGAAGATGAGGACTTGGACTTGACTGACTTTCTTCTTTTCCTCCACCTTCTTCTTCTCAGCTGGCTGTGAACTCAAACCAGTGTCCTGGACATCCACTGCCCTTATTACAGACAAACGTGCCGGGTCCACAAGGGTGGGACGGAGAGTGACTGAAGATGACGGATCCTTAGATGGGGTAGTATCAGATTTATCTCACTTCTCCTTCTTTAATTTGTACGAAGGGGTGGAGAGCTGTGCAAGTTGTTCATGGGTAAGCACTTTACAATGCTGGCATTCAGAGTCTGGTTTTTCAACACAAGGGTCCTTACCCTTCTTCTTGTCACGACAGCATGCACAGACACTGTGTAAATCAAAACCAGCCATCATGTGGCCACACCCTCTGTGTCGTTGACTAGGAGAAGACATAATAGTCTATAAACTACCAAGAATCCGTAAATAAGCTTAAAAAAGCAAAGTAGTAAATATTCTCACCAAAAAACTGAAAACTCTAAACTCAAAACTATTCCGTGTGCACTGTACATGTGCCAAACGAAAAAGATGCTATGACGTCACGCTGTCTAGACAGGAAGGAAGTACCATGCACAGTACTGGGACCGGCCGGCCGGTGGAAACACAGGACGTCTTTTTCTGACGTTTGGCGGGCCGGTCTGCGCCAACCAGATTAGCAATTGTTCATTGGATAGGATGTATTAACGCAATAAAAAAGTCCTTTTTGTGATTGCCTAGTCCCTCTATAAGAGTAGGGAAAGAAGGGGGGTCGGATTACTGAGTGCTGAGTAAATCCAAATGATATTCATACAGAATCACACAAATTGGTTGATGCCAATTGGGGCTAGACTGTGTAATTTGAATATCCAACTCAACTCAGTTCTTCTTCGCCTGGCTGTATTGGATGGGTCAAATTTTGGTGTACACCACTCTAGCACAGAGAACTGCATATTTCTGTGGGAGTGTCCATCATTTTTGAAATGGCGTGAAACTGGTGTAGGTTGTCCATCTTTAAGAATTGACGCTTTGTGTTCATACATTCTTTTCCTAAGTGCCCTGCATGTTTCACCAACATACTGTTTGTGGCACTTGGTGCAGGGAAGTAAGTAAGTAAGAAACACTTATATAGCGCCGAATTTGATGTAAACATCCTCTAAGGCGCTGATGTGCAAAAAGGGATAGTCCAGTTCCAGAAAGATGTCAGTTTCCATATTAGCGTCCGGTCGGGGAGATAGGCTATGGTGGAGGATAAGCCAATCTAAAAAGGTATGTTTTCAACTGTTTCCTGAAACCAGAATTGTTTTCTATGGTTCTGATGGCTTGAGGAACTTATTCCACTCTGTGGGAGCCCCTGCTATGAAACTGCGTAGCCCTGAGCGTTTATTTGGTTTAGATGAGGAAATTGATAGGCGATTGCCCTGTGTGAGATCACTCCGCCTAATTAGAGCGGAGAGATATGGAGGTTGGCTCAAATGTATTGCTTTATAAATGAGGAGATTATATTTGAACAGTATACGGTAATGAATGGGGAGCCAGTGTGGTTTGTGCAGGAAGGGTGTAACATGACAGTATTTATTTAGCTTGCACACCGTCCGACATAAGGCATTTTGAACTCTCTGTAGTCTGCTAGTATATGCCTTTTTTGTGTTGTAAAGCAGTGAGTTACAGTAATCCAGACGACTGCTTACCAAGGCATTTGCCACCTTTACAGCTGTTTCATGATTTAAGTACCTGCATACCCTTTGTAGTTCCCGGAGATGGCAGTAACTTATGCGACATAGATTAGCCACGTGTCTTTGCATTGAATTTTCAGCATCCAGGATGACACCAAGGTTTTTTACTGATTCAGCTGGTTCCATGGTGTTGCCAAGCAAACTCACTGGGAAAGATGACTTAAGGGAACTTCTAATTTGATCATCACCAATCACTATGAATTCTGTCTTGTCAGGATTTAATTTAAGCTTATTATTTCCCATCCAAGCCTGGACCGCCTCAAGGCAATTTGTTAATTCAGTGATACTGGAATCGAAGTTCCTAGAGTCGAGTTCCAAGTAAATTTGTGTGTCATCTGCATATAAGTGGTGGGTGACATTGAATTTAGATATGACTGAACTGAGAGGGGTTGTGTATAGGGTAAAAAGGAGTGGCCCTAGAACTGAGCCCTGGGGAACCCCGTAAGGGAGTTGAAAAGCATCTGAAAGATGTCCATCTATTTTGATGCGCTGCTTGCGTGAGTGGAGGTATGACTGGACCCACTTAAGCACTACCCCATCAATGCCATACCAGTGCTGAAGGCAGTTGAATAGGATTGAGTGGTCTATTGTATCGAAAGCTGCAGATAAGTCCAAAAGGACTAATCCAACAGCTGCACCTTTGTCCATTGATGTGGCAATGTCATTTTGTATTTTGAGCAACGCCGTTTCAGTTGAGTGAAAAGCTCTATATGCGGACTGGTTTTCGTTAGATATACCCTCGTGAGCAATATGCTCATTTATATGCTTAGCCACAGCTTTCTCTATGAGTTTGGAGGTGTAGCTGAGGTTGGACACTGGTCGATAATTCTTGAGAATATTCTTGTCAAGACCAGCTTTTTTCAACAAGGGTGTAACATGTGCAGTCTTAAAGCAAGAAGGGAAACTGCCCTCCTGTAGAGAGTAGTTCACAATATTTGTGATAGGAGTCAGGAGCACACTGATACACTCAAGGACCAATGATGTTGGGATGGGATCCAAGTCACATGATTTATTTGGTGTGGACTTTATGATTTTAAGGACTTCTTCCTCTGACATGGTCCGGAAAGAGACAAACTTGTTTTTGTAGGAACCTGAGACAGGGGGATCGGCATCAGTAGACAGTAATCCAGATCTTAATTTAGTAATTTTGTCTGCAAAATACCTGCCAAAAGTGTTGACTAGACTGTTCATGGTGGTATAATCTGGAAGTACCATTTTTGGTGATCTATGGAGGACTTTCTTTATGGAATTCCACAAGGCCTTGGGGTTATCCTCATTTTCCCTAACCATATCACTGTAGTGTTTGGTTTTTGCACATTCCACGAGACGGTTGAAATGGTTCACAGCGGCTCTGTACCTACTGCGGTTTATGGCAGAGTTGTCCTTTCGCCACTCCCTTTCGAGTTTGCGCTTACGTCTCTTTGCTGCCAAAATCTCACTGTTGATGAACCCTTTGTTGACATGTTGTGGGGTTTTACATTCATGTACAGGTGCATGCTTGTCAAGTATGTTCCTAAGGGTATGAAAGTACTGGTGTGAAAGTAAGCTAGCTGTTTTGTAAGGAGCCTGGATAAGCTCAGAATTTACAATGTCAGACATAAATTCAGTTTTATTTATCTTGCGAAGTTTCCTGATTTTCAACCGTTTTACTCTGCAGGAATTTTTGACAGGGAATGTTGTAGTGAAAAAGACAGCTAGGTGGTCTGATATGCCGTCCTTTACATGATGGTGAACTGAGGAAGTTAGGGATTTACTAGTGCAGAGTACATCAAGGATATGTCCTTGTATGTGTGTAGGTGTTGACACATGTTGAATAAAATCAAAATCCAATAGAACTGTGTTGAAATTTTCTGTCCAGCAATTTTGACTGTCAAGCTGGATATTGACATCTCCCAGGATAATATTTTCATGTGGTGACAAAGCAGCTGCTTCCATGAAACTGTTGAATTCCTCGATAAATCTGCTTTTGCTGGTACTTGGAGGTCGGTAAATTACATGTACCAGGAGCTGGCTTGACTGTCGATCTGACAGTTTGACGGTAATGTGTTCAAACATTTCCCGCCGATCAATTTGACAACGCACGCTATCAATGTCATTCCTGACAAGGACAGCAACTCCACCTCCTTTCTTGTTCTCGCGTGGGACCTGGTGAAGCTGGAAACCTGCAGGGGTTATCTCATCCATTAGGCCTTGTGTGTCCAACAGACGAGTGATCAGATATATGACATTATTAATTTCACATGTGGTGTGTTTTGGTAAGTCTTGTGGTTTGAATGGCTTGCATGTGAAGCTACAGTTTACTGTTGCCAATTTCTTCATCATTGGGCAGTATGTGCATTTCCCTAATCTTGTGCAAATGCTAGGGGTGGGTGTCGAGGTTGTTTTTTGTACAGGTGGGTATATGAGTGAAGCATTTTTTAACAATTCTGGGTCAGAGTTGTCATTAGTTTCATTAGCATTATTGTTCATGAAATCAATGATGCTTTGATTTAGATTGAGGTCATTATTGTCATTTTTACCCCTGTTGAAGAATTCCACTAATTTTAATCTCCGGTGGAATTCCTTAAAATCAAGCCATATCTGTGATTTATCAGGTGGTCCAGGTGTTGGACAGAAAGTTAACCCCTTTTCCAGAGCTTTAACTTGAAATTCATCCAATGTGGTTTTTGATAAGTTAATGACTGTGTGGCCAATGTAACTCTCAAACTTGGTGTCTTTTGGTAAGATACCAGGTCGTGATGTTATGGCCTCATGTTTGAGGGTATCCAAAAAGTGTTCATCCTCAATACTAGACATACTGGTGATTGAACATAGATATGATGGTCAAGTATGGTGGTGCCCTGAGGTAGGTTTTGGGTTGGTGTGTTGTACCTGTAGTGAAACCGGTTTTGAGCCGGTTCTGAAACCGGTAGGCAAGTTGAGATGGTGTGGTGGAACCTGTTTTGACCTTCATAGTTGTAAAGGTCTACTAAATAAAATTAACACAAATTGAGTATATGTATTTTTTATTTTGTAAAAATAACAGGTAAATCAGGTGTAGAACATTATAACTTGATTGAGTTACTTTAGTAGAGATCTCAATGTATTCACAAGTCTGTTCATCTTAGGGTCCAATTTGGGACCTCTTGATGGCCCCTGGCGCCTATAAGTTTGGATTGGTTTCTTACCCTGGGTTTTAGGGCCTCTAAACTGGTTCTGTTTCTTCTCCATGTATAGGGGTGCCATCTGCTTAAATTTAGTAGATAATGACTCCTTAATTTCCTGTAGTTGGTCAGGGGTGAGTAAGGTCTCCAGTTCAGCCATATCTTTGGCTATGGCTGACTTGGTTTGATTATAGGTGCGTTGTAGGTCATCAATAAGGGCTAGAGTCATGTCTGTTTTGCACTTTCTCAATGCCCTTGTCCATGCATCTTTTAGTACTGCGTTGTGAGTACTGTTTATATTAAACCTGAAATCCACACTGGATGGGTAACAGTTCTTGGCTAGTTTCCCCTCCATGATTTTGATGTTGGAGGCCAAGGAGAGTTTCTTTTTGTGTAGTCCCTTGAGTCTCAGGTATACTGGTTTGGCTGCACTGGGGTATTCAACTCGTGTGTCAGTATACTGAGGGTTAGTCTCATTATTGGTGAGTGATCCTCTGCGTGGGCGTTTGCGAGGGTTTGCTGTCTTGGACTGAGCACCCTGTAGTTTTGCATTGACCTGATTGAGGGTGTTGAGTGTCTCATCTGATATCCTCATACGTGGGATGGGTGTGTCACAGCCACTCACTTGTTTATTTGGGGTTTTACGTCGCTTTCAACACTGTACAGGTCATATCACGACGGGTAGTTGGAAGGGCAGAGGAAACCAGTACATATAGTTCGCTAGGGTTCTGTACTGTAAACTGCCGACCAACGGCAAGCAACTACCAGCTTTCCCACTTACGGCCATGACGGGGATCGAACCCCGGCTGCAGAGGTGGGAGGCGAGAGTGTTACCACTCTGCCACCATGGCCCCTCACAGCCACTAGCAGGTTCTGAGGTGACGTTGACTCGAGACCAAAATATAAACTTCCTACCAATGGTCAGATGAAGCTGTATGAATGTGCCTGATATAACTTACTCTTATGTAATTACATTTCGACTTTTATTGAATTGTTTATGAAAAGTCTCATCAGAGGCAATGAAAAATCCAAATGTGGGGTCCCTGAAGTACTATTTGGTTGTGGGGGTGGAACCCCCGGTTGTACCGGTTCTGGGCTGGTACAGGTTTGATTGGTCTGTAACTGTACCTGGGACTGGGTTGCTGCTATTTTCAAATCCTTTATTGAGAACTTCTAAAACTAGTATTTTGATTGGTGTTATTAATAGATGGTGACCTAGTATTAATACTAGGGGTGGCTATTTAGATTGTGGTCAAATGATATTTATTCAGTACTGGGCGTGGGTTACCCATTTCCTTGCCTTTTGATTAGGCTTTTTTAGAGGTTCTACTAATTTTTGATCTATAGCCATATCATTCATTATAATTTTTGTTTATATGCTTCTACAGAGTATCTAAAGTTTATGGTTGTATTTTTAGATCTCTATTAAAAGACATAAGATTTTGTTGAATTTATTTTATTTCTCATTATAATGAATATATGTGTTATGGTGTTTGTTTCAGTCATTGTATATTTTACAAAACTTTATATAAATTAGTCTATCATTTATTATTGTGAATAAATAGTTGGTATATAAATAAAATCTATAGAGTTTTTTTGTTTTTCTCTTCGTGAATACAGTCTTTAAATCTTAGAACTTGGTGGTCCTATAAGACCATCCTTCTGGTCTGGGTGGTGGTAGCTTGATTACTTTGGGTGAAGTAACCAAGGTTGGTCTTGTGGCCTTACGACTGCAAATAGCTTCATATGTTTCGTTGTCCACAGTTAAAGCCGACGGTCTTTTCAGCTTTGGATTGGGGACTGGTGCATGAGAGCTGCTAATTTTGATTTCTGGTCTTGTGAAAGTGGGTGTGGTCCTAGCTTTTTTGAAGTTAGTTGGGCTTTGTGGAACGGTTTCCCTCCTAAATTTAGCCATCCATTTCATGTGTGCTGATTTGTTGGGGAGTGGCATTTTGTGTCTGTCTTCCCGTGAAGTTGATGGTTCACTATAGTTTGGGTCAGTATTCCTGATGGCGTCTCTGATTATGTATGACTGCCGTTGGAGTATTAAGTGTTCTTCATAGGAACAGTCTTTACAGTTTGAGTTTTCAGTTTGGGACTCTCTGTTCTTCATGGCTACCAGTGGGATACAGCCTATTTGTGAAGTTGGTTTTTTACTAATCTTCAGAAACTCTTTAAGAGTACTCCAACTATCTAAAATTTCTTTCCAAAATTTATTGTCCATCTTTCCGTGTACTGTTCCTGTCGGAGGTGAAACTCGGAACGTCTTTTTCTTGCATTTGGCAGGACTGGCTGGCACCAGAATATAGCTATTGTCTGTTAGCTAAGATATATTAACGCAATAAAATCATGTATTCATACTTATACAACTACCCTTGACAGTTGAGAAGACCAGAACGCAACTGTTCTCATCAGAAAAAAGAAAATCAGGTAAGGATAAAACAATATTAGTATGTAAGGATAATACATCCTAATTACAATATGTCACAACAAGTACAAAGACATGATAAAATTTGCTGAACATAATAAAGTTAATTTTCTATTAAGTGAAACACAAACATTCATTAACAATACTCTCATGACGACAGGACCAAAATGCAACACTTTGCCATAAAGTCAAAGTTAGGGGCACAAAGATGACGATGTAATCCATGATATAAATACTGAAATAATTGATACATGGGAGTCAATACAAAAACAATTTAACATGAAGTAATAAAATAATTTCTTATTTCTTTTCTTCTGGTCATCCTGAATGATTCGTGATGGTGTATGAAGTTTTACTATATGACTAGTGACACACCTGTGTATTTTCCTCCTGTGTGTCTGCAGTCTGTGTGTTTGTAAGCACAGATGCCTCTATCACATTGGAAATACCTGACACCAGCAACCTGTTGGAAAACACCTAACATGTGAGTGGCTTACTTCATGTTTGCTATACAAAATGGCACAGACAGAAAAAAGCTGACATGGAAGTGCAGAACTTGATAAACGAGGTTCTATAAATTAAACCTATGGTGACACATTTAAACTTACACTTTTAGTACACAGCAAGTGTTAACCAGCACTCTTTTTTCCATTAATGAAACTTACTTAAAAAAAATCTTCCCTAGATTGCTACTTTAGTGGGATTAACAACACTTCATCAAAAATACTCAAGCAGAAGTGTTAACTCACTCTCCCCCCACTTCTAAATCACTGACACTGGCTGACTGTGACTGGCTGGACAGGAAGTCTGCTGTGTTGAGCAAGGCTTGGGAGGCACTGGCTTGTGCAGTGGCAGACAGCTCTGTGGGCACTGAGGTCACCTGAAGCAAGGAAGTAAGGCCAGTCAGTGACAGTGGGCATGAAGTCATAGATGAAACAAAGGAAATAAAGCTAATCAGTTGACTGGACAGTGGACACTAAGGTTACCTGAAACAAGTCAGGAGAGTTTATTTAACAGTTATGGTGTCAAATTCTTACGGCATTATTGAACGCTCATCATTGTAAAATCTCTAGTCTCCAGTTTCATGTAATATAATTAAACCGATTCCCAAAATATAAAATTTTCTATGTTGAGTCAAACTTACATTTGACTTATTAATTACACTCTTTCTACCTGTAGAGAGTCTATTGTATTTTGGATATAGATGAAACCTGTGTGAGTGCCACGGTACTTTGCTGAAGAGCATCCATGGAATTCACCTCCACTTGCACCAGTGTCTGCACCAGAGACTCCCGAACCTGCACATCACAATAATTATACATACAGGTCCAAGCATTAAGCACAGATCTCGCACCCAGACCAAAACAATAAAAAAACATTTCTACACAATAACAATATTGTCTTGATAAAACTATATATTTTTCAACAAAGCAAACAGCCAAAGGCATGGCAACTGATATCATAGTTCATCTTCTGAGGTTTTCACACTTCCAGGGGTTGTTGGACTTGTCTGGTTCAGACAGATCAGATTCAAAATCTGGGATGTGATCTCAACTATAAGAGCCCTCATAGAAACAAAAGAACAAAAATATCATGCCCCGAGAATAATAGGATAACTGATGGTCTATTTCAACATTATACAAGGAGCTATGTAGCACCTGTCAAAATCAGAAATTGCAGATACAATGGGGGAGGGCTACTGTATCCTATTTATTTTGAGAAATGGAAAATATCTGATTGTTGATTACCCAAACACTCTTTCTGAGATGCCCCAGTTCTTTGACTGTTCCAGTAATGTTCTTCATACTGTTGCCCAAAATCAATATAAAACCATAGTTTTTACCTGTATACAAAACTTGGAGATGATATGTTTGTAAAACTTTTGCTTCAAGTGACAGAAATAAAAGTGGTACACCTGACAGTAGATAAATAACACAAAACAACCAATCTCAGAGAGAAAAGTCATAATTATGGCCTTAATATGTACCCATATCTTGGTAACACAGTAAGTTAGCTTCAAAGCTGTGACACCTTGAATACAGTTACCTCAGTTCTGGCTTGTTGTTCTTGACGCTGTTGTTCTGCTGTTTGACCAGAATTTTCTGAGCTTTGCTCATTGAGGACCAATGACACTGTGTCTATGAATTGAGTAGTTGCCTGTGGGTCTCCATTAGCAACCAACTGGTCTAATTCGGATGATTCACCTACAAGTTTTTGCAAGTCACACAACAATTGTACAAAGCTCAATACATCTAAGAGAAAGAAAATGTAACTATGTAAACATAAAGTATTAACCCTTTCACTACCATGTCTGTTGACCACAGACGACAGCAATTACTATTCCCCTGTACCATGCCTGTCGATCATGGTTGACGATTTTTTAAATATCTTTTATAATTCCTTCAGTCTTGCACAATACATATTTGCAAGTCTGTGCAAACTATATTGTATGTGAAGTCCATTATCCTCAGTCGGTGGCTATTAAAAACTCTGGTAGTGAAAGGGTTAAAACAAGATAATTCAATAGCAAGATAACAGCATTAATCAGAAAACTAAAACTTATGAAGATGTAATGTAAAATTTATTAATTGGAGTATAGCTGTCACTGAAAATAGCATCAGAGATGCCCGTACCCCACAGCCTGAGGAAATAGTTTTCAACACCATGAGATATAAAAGTAGTGAAACGGTACAAACATCCGCCACCCCCCCACCCCCCCACCAGCCCGCCCGCCCATCCGGACACCATGGGTGAATACAATACCCCGACAGCCCTTAAGGGCTGTGGGGTAAAAATAGCACAATTATATAAAACTACAAATAATAATCAGTTGCAGCAATCCATATATCTTTGTCGAAACATGTCTCAAGTATGGGAGGTGAACAAACTTTGGCAGAGCTAAAATTAAAGGTCACACCATGATGCACACCTACACCCTACACCTTACGCAATCCAAGAAATAGCCTAGATAAGATTTTCAAATTCAAGGTCAGTACGACAAGGTCAAATCAAGATCACACCATGATATTGCGCACCTACAACCCCTAAGCAATGTCCCTACCAAGTATCAACTTGCTACACTTTACAGTTTCTGAGATATAGCCTGGACAAGATTTTATAGGTCAAGGTCACTATGGCAAGGTCAAATCAAGGTCACATCATGACGTTGCACACCTACATCCCCAAACCAATGTCCCTACCAAGTATCAACTTCCTACACCTTACGGTTTCCAAGATATAGGCCGGACAAGATTGTATAGATCAAAATCACTTCGGCAAGGTCAAATCAAGGATCCAGACAAGTTGGGACATATTACGTCCTGTTGTGGAGGTTTAACGGACTCTTAATTTAACCCGTACAAGATTTTATAGGTCAAGGTCACAATGGTAAGGTCACATCAAGGTCACACCATGATGATGCACACCTACACCCCAAACCAATGTCCCTACCAAATATCAACTTCCTACACCTTATGGTTTCTGAAATACAGCCTGGAAAACCATTTTCCTGCCGCCCACCCGTCCGCCCATCTGGACACCATGGGTGAAAACAATACCCACACAGCCCTTAAAGGCTTTGTTGTAAAAATTGTCTATGCATTAACAAAAAAAATTAAGTATTTACCAAAAAATTGTTTACTGTTTTAAAAGAAAAAAAAACTAGACCAAGGACGCATCTGTGGCCAGATGCAGGATGTATCCACCGACAAAGGCCAACTAACATAGTTTAGAAGATAAACAGCATTTTTCGTTAATAAGCAAGCTGAAAGCACTTTTAAGTTTGGCTACCCTTATTTGATCCTGTAGCAGGGGCCCAAGGTGAAGTCTGACCACATCAAAAGATTCGCAGCCCATGATTTCCTATAAGTCGTTTTCACATTGCAAACCTCTAGGACCAATAATAAGCAGGAGGGGCCCAAGGTCAAATCTGACCACATCAAAAGATTCACAGCCCATGACTTCCTATAAGTTGTTTTCATATTAATGAGTTATTTGAGAAATACTGGCTATCTGCAATACTTTTAGAGATAATTTGCATTTACTCCTTTTGAGTAGGTGAATAATTACGGGTCTGAAACTTCACCAAGTGAAAGCTCTCTCAAAAGTAGGTGAATGAGTTATTTGAGAAAAATTGGCTATCTGCAATACTTTTAGAGATAATTCGAATTTACTCATTTTCAGTAGGTGAGTAATTACCTACGGGTCTGGAACTTCACCAGGTGAAAGCTCTCCCAAAAGTAGATGAATGAGTTATTTGATAAAAATTGGATATCTGCAATACTTTTAGAGATCATTAGCATTTACTCATTTTGAGTAGGTGAATAATTAGCTACGGGTCTGAAACTTCACCAAGTGAAAGCTCTCCCAATAGTAGGTGAAGGAGTTATTTGAGAAAAATTGGCTATCTACAATACTTTTAGAGATAATTCGAATTTACTCATTTTCAGTAGGTGAGTAATTACCTACGGGTCTGGAACTTCACCATGTGAAAGCTCTCCCAAAAGTAGATGAATGAGTTATTTGATAAAAATTGGATATCTGCAATACTTTTAGAGATCATTAACGCTCGACGATAGGAGAGGGTTATTGTGATCAGTTTGTTTCTGTCTGTCTGTCTGTGCACCGTTTCCCCCTTATAACTCAAAAACTATAACACCAATCGAGCTCAAATTTGGTAGGCAGGTATTTCATGGGGTACAGACGGATTCTTCAAAATTTGGTGTAATTTGTTTGAAAATTAAAGCCAGGAGAGAGTTTTTCTTATTTTTAATTGTGCTTTTACAGTGAAATCTGCTTCTCTGTCTGTGCACTGTTTTGCCCTTATAACTCAAAAACTATAATATCAATCAATCTCAAATTTGGTGGGAAGGTATTTTATGGGGTACAGACGGATTCTTCCAAATTTGGTGTAATTTGTTTGAAAATTAAAGCCAGGAGAGAGTTTTACTTATTTTTAATTGGGAATACACAGTGAAACTGGTTCTCTTCATCCAAACGTAAAAATCAATATTTTGCTTTCTGACGATGTCATTACTCAGTGATGTCACAATGAAACTGTCATTATGCCTAGCCTGTGATACTTGCTGTCTTTAAGTAAAAAATTTCTTCTCATTTTATGTCTTGAAATTGACATAAACACAATAAAGAGGTAGGTGGTATATTCATCATTTTTATTAATTATTATTTCTGTTTTATTTTCTCTCTTTTCTTTCAATTCCTTGACAGTCCATCACAAAAAATTACCATGTGTGACTTTCACCAAGAAGTGACATTTCAGGAATATTTTTACCCCCACCAGCAGTTTATGTTTTTGTGTGCTAATTGTTTAATTGTCTATTTGTCTGGGGGGCTTTTCTTGTGTGTGTGTGTGTTTAGGTTACTCCAGAACTAATGAACAGATCTTTATTTAAAAATTTGTGGGTAGGACCTGACTGAAGGAAGAAGTTACTAAAAGAAAGATCTGGATATTATTTTGGATACAAAAAAAACAAGAGGAGAGTGCCCGTGAACGGGCACTGTGTCAGCTGACTGAGTGTTTTTGATTTGTGAAGGTGATTAGAGGACAGAATAATTATCGGGAAAAGGGCTGTACAGAAATACAGTAAATGGTAACTGAACAGCAAGTTCGAAAGAAATTCCGAAGCTGACAGAAGAAAAGGATAAAAAAGTTGTGCCCTGTAAATGGTATTATGAAGGAAAGTAACAAGGTAATTGTTTAAGTGTAAAAAATAGGTTAAAACATATTTAAAGAAATACTACAAATGCAATATCCTCGTTCGACCTTGAAGAAGGGGTCCAAGATCAAATCTAACCACACAAATACATTCCCAGCCCATGATTTCCTATGGTTTACCATTCCAAACCTCTAGGACCAATTATAAATGAGTTATAAGCACTTTTAAGCTTGGCTGTCCTCATTTGACCTTGAAGGAGGGGTCCAAAGGTCAAATCTGACCATACCAAAAGATTCCGAGCCAATGATTTCCTATGGGATGGTTTACCATCCCAAATCTCTGTCACCAATAATAAGCGAGTTGTAGGCACTTTCAATTTTCGCTATCCTCATTTGACCTTGAAGGAGGGTTCCAAGGTCAAATCGGACCATATCAACCGATTCACAGCCCATGATTTCCTGTCTTTTTACCATCCCAAACCTCTGGGACCAATAATAAGCGAGTTATAAGCACTTTTAAGTTTGGCTATCCTTGTTTGACCTTGAAGGAGGGGTCATTGAAGGTCAAATCTGACCACACCAAAAGATTCGCACCCCATGATTTCCTACAGGTTGGTTTATCATCCCAAACCTCTAGGATCAATAATAAGGGAGATATAAGCACTTTTCATGACTGACAAAAAACACCTGTGGCGGCCATCTTGTTTCTCAAAATGAGGCCAAAAATATTCCCAGACAACATTTTATGGTTATTAATATATACTGCAAACTTAAGAAAGCTAGCTATAATTTTTTTTTTCATCAGAGCAGTAATGGTGAAATCTCTCTCTACACACTGCGGCTATCCAGTGGATACAATGATTTACTCAACAGTGAGAACCTGAAAGTAGCTATTGCTCAGCTATGCCATGACATAGAGGTCTGCAATTTCACTATGTTATAGCTGACCAAAAATTCTGTGAATAACATATTTAACAAATTACTCTAAATGTAATAGTTTTCAAGTTACAACTGATTTACTCAACAGTGAGAACCTCAAAGGAACTATTACTCAGCTATGCAATGAGCTACATGTCTGAAATTTTACTATGTTATAGCTAACCCAAAAGTAGGTGAACAACATATTTAAGCAAACTACTGTAAATGCAATAGTTTTCAAGCTACAACTGATTTACTCAATAGTGAGAAACTGAAAATAGCTATTGCTCCGCTATGCCATGAGCTATAGGTCTGTAATTTCACTATGTTATAGCTGACCCAAAAGTAGGTGAACAATATATTTTAACAAAATACTCCAAATGCAATATTTTTCAAGTTATAGCTGATTTACTCAACAGTCAGTACCTGAGAATAGCTATTGCTCAGTTGTGCCATGAGCTATAGGTCTATAATTTCACTATGTTATAGCTGACCCAAAAGTAGCTGAATAACATATTTGCACAAATTTCTGTAAATGCAATAGTTTTCCAATTATAACTGATTTACTCAACAGTGAGAACTTCAAAGTAGCTATTACTCAGCTATGAAATGAGCCACAGGTCTGAAACTTCACTATGTTATAGCTGACCCCAAAATAGGTGAATAACATATTGAAACAAAATACTCTAAATGCAATAGTTTTCAAGTTATAAGTGATTTACTCAACAGTGATAACCTAAAAGTAGCTATTACTCAGCTATGCCATGAGCTACAGGTTTGAAATTTTACTATGTTATAGCTGACCCAAAAGTAGCTGAATAACATACTTTTACGAAATTCTGTAAATGCAATAGTTTTCAAGTTACAATGATTTTACTCATGATGGAAGTTACTGAAAAGCCCAAAAGTAGCTATTACTCACTTAGCTATTGAGACAGACACCCAAGTTACTCACCATGTTGTAGCTATGAAAAAAGTATCTGAATAACATATTTTAACAAACTGCTCTAAATGCAACACTTTTCAAGTTATAAGTGATTTAGTGCATGATTTCATGAATTTTAATGCATTTTAGACATTTTTGTCTACCACAGGCCTAATTTAGACATAAAGCCTACCAAAAAGATAGGGTGGCGAGTTCTCTAGCATACCAAACCACCACCCAAATATGATAGAAATCTGGAATGAAATGTGGACTGTAGGTCACTAACAAGCAATATTCTACATTTTAGACATTTTTGTCTACCACAGGCCTAATTTAGACATAAAGCCTACCAAAAAGATAGGGTGGCGAGTCCTCTAGCATACCAAGCCACCTGCCAAATATGAAAGAAATCTGGAAAGAAATGTGGACTGTAGGTCGCTAACAAGAAATCTCTGCGGACGCGGACGACAACGATGATGAATCCATAGTATCCCCGCTTCGTGTCAGGGATACAAATATGCACAGAAAACATTTTTACAACAAATATTCACCTGTTGTCAATGACAACAGATCCTGCAGATCTAGTTGAGTAGCCATGACCTTGACAGTCATCTCTACAGATACCGAGGCTCCATGTGTGTCTGCCACCACCACCTGGATTGTCTGGGAGAAGTTTTGGCTCTCCATTCCCTGGGATAAATACAGACCTGGAGAGGAACTGTTACTGCCAGAGTAGAGCAGGTGCCCTGAAAAACGAGCATTCATTCACACAAGATAAAACAGGTTCATGAAATCTTGTCACAATACCATGATATTTTAGAATTAAGATATTAGATAATATTGATATCCTATGTGATTTATGAGATTATGAGATTCAGAGATACATGCGATGATATATACAATCTAGTGATCTTACACTACTTAGATGAACAATGATTATATCCTAATTCAATCAAAATCTTCCAAGCAGAATAATGATGAGTAGAATTATCCTTTATTTCATAATAAGGATTAGCAACTTTGCAAGCTTTTATTATTGAATTTACCCAGTTATCTAGAAATTCTGCATAAGCAGAAGTTTTTCTCAGGTTCTTCCATGTGTGAATCAACTGGCTTCAACTGTACTATATTTTCATTGTGAATTAGCAATTCAAAAAGGTTTTAAGGAATATTAGAAATAAAGTACTGATATTCTGACATCAACGGGACTAAAACTGGTGGACAGCACATAATTTAATGAACTGTTGATCAGTGAAGTCTGAGCATATAAAACACTTACTGCTGTAATCCTGCACAGTGTACATGCTGTATTTGAGTGGGAAGTGTGTATCACTGAATCCTGTGCAGGAGATGACAAACTGAGTGAGTAGCATAGTACCTTCTGAAGGGGACACATCACATATGCCTGCAGTGGGTGGGGCGTTCACAGAAAATAAGTAGGCATTGTTTCCCAAAGACCCATCTCTCCTTGTCACTAGACAAACATACAAAACACTCAGTCATGTCACTGAATAACTATTAGACTGGTAACTGAATGGTCAGACATACCAAATACAATTTGAAAGTAAAATTGTGTGAAATGATTTCTAGAATTTGAAAGCCCCCAAAAATTGTCCACTAGCTGGATCACAGATCTTTGGTTCCTCTCAACATATTTCAAAGTTCTGAAAGCAGTTAAATAAGGGAAACATGCATCAGTATGTCCCTTTTAGATTTTTAGAATTATAAAAGCAATCTTAAAAGTGGGTTAAAAAAATAATTGGGAACATAGCACTCATGTTAATTCAGTCAAGTATGAATACCAAAGATCCCACAATATCAAATTTTCAATACCCGACTGCAGCTTCACAAACAATTATTATTCCTTAATCATCACATATGGCCAATATATATTAATTATTTCCGAGTTATCTTGCTCAGTCAAACAGTCGAGGTATGACTGTCATGAAAACAAAAAAAGTTACACCTCATAATTGGTTACATTGTCTTTCAGCCTGCCATGCCGTAACTTTAAGGAAGGTCAATTTTGGGTCATTTATTCACACTTTGCGCCTATTCTCTCCTTACTGTATCTTTAATAATTTTTGGTCAACATGTGTAACAGATATACATCTCATATGTTCACTTTGCAATGTAGCTTGTAAAAATAGCACCAGAGATGCCCATACCCTACAACCTGGGGAAATAGTTTTCAGCACCATGAGACATAGAAGTAGTGAAACAGTACACAGATTGGGATATTTTCAGAGCAGTGTCAGTTATATAAAGGTCGAAATAATGTTTAAGTAGAGAAAATAACGCTAAAAGAAAGAAAATGCATGTAAAGAAAAAGAACAGGCTCTGTGTCAGCCGACCGTGTATTTTGAGTTTCTGAGTAAAAGTGAAAAAAGAGATGGGCACAAAATTTGTGTCCTGTAAATGGTATTCAGAAGTAAAGCACCAAGTTTACAGTTAAGTTATAAAATGTAGGTGGAAAATATATTCAAACAAAATAGTGTTATGCGCAATTGTTTTTGAGTTACAACCGATTTACCCAGAACTGAGAACCTGAAAATAACTACTGCTCAGCCGTGTAATGAACTACAGGTCTGCAATTTTACTATGTTATAGCTGACCAAAAAGTTCCTGAATAACAAATTTAAACAAAATACTCTAAATGCAATAGTTTTGAAGTTACCACTGATTTGCTCAACAGTGAGAACCTTAAAGTAGCTATTGCACAGCTATGACATGAGCTACAGGTTTGCAATTTCATTTTATAGCTGACTCATAAGTAGGTGAATACCATATTTAAACAAAATTCTCTAAATGCAATAGTTTTCTAGTTATCAGTAATTTACTCAACTGTGATTACCTCAGAGTAGCTATTGCCCCACTTTCCAATAAGCTATGGGTCTGTAATTTGACTATTATAGCTGATCCATAAGTAGGTGAAGAACATAGTTTAAACAAAATACTGTTAACTTGAAAATTTTAATTACTTAAATGTAGCTTTTATAAGCTACAAGCTTACCATGTGGGACTGAATGCTGTTCTTGGATGGCCGCAGGTATCACGGCCAACATCTAAGAACAAGAGGAGAGTGCCCGTGAATGGGCACTGTGTCAGCTGACTGAGTGTTTTTGATTTATAAAGGTGATAATGAGAGGAAAGCATAATTATTGGGGAAAGTGCTGTACAGAAGTACAGTAAATGGTAACTGAACAGCATGTTCGAAAGAAATTCCGAAGCTGACAGAAGAAAAGGACAAAAAAGTTGTACCCTGCAAATGGTATTATGAAGGAAAGTAACAAGGTAACTGTTTAAGTGTAAAAAGTAGGTTAAAACATATTTAAAGAAATACTGCAAATGCAATATCCTCGTTCGACCTTGAAGAAGGGGTCCAAGGTCAAATCCAACCACACAAAAACATTCCTAGCCCATGATTTCCAATAGGTTGGTTTACCATCCCAAACCTCTAGGACCAATAATAAGCGAGTTATAAGCACTTTTAGGTTTGGCTGTCCTCATTTCAACTTGAAGGAGGGGTCCAAAGGTCAATTCTAATTCTAATTTGACTTTTATAGTGCTTAATCTCCACTGAGTAGTGGACTCTAAGGTGCAACAAGACCATAGTAATAGGCAAATTCAAAGTCCAGGGACAAAAAACAGGTCGGCACCACAGAGAAGCCATAAGAAAAGTGAGCTAAGGAGGATAAGCCTTTGCGTAGAGATAGGTTTTGAGCTTCTTTCTAAAAGAGGCCATAGTGGGTGATGCACGGATGTCTTCAGGGAGTGAATTCCAAACAGTGGGTGCATCAAAGGCAAAACTGAAGCCAAACTGCTTAGTGGACTTGTGAATTGTGGGTTGAAATTTTGGTACATTGAGGAAATTGGCAACACTCTGACTGCATCTAGTATTGTAAGTAGTGCGGTATGTAGATAGATGTGGAGCGAAATATTTAGGGAAACCAGTATGAATAAACTTGTACACCAGGGTAGCCAGTTTGAGCTCTGAGCAAAAAACTGAATAGGGAGCCAATGGAGTTTCCTGAGTACAGGTGTTATACGAGTGTATCTACACGAATTTGTGACAATTCTAGCAGCACAATTTTGGATTGACTGTAATCTATGGAGACTGGCTTTAGAGAGACTCCTGAAAAATGAGTTACAGTAGTCCAACCGACTACTAACAAAAGCATTGGCAACCGACACAGCTGCATCCTGAGTCAAGAACTGCCTGATATTTCTAAAATCCCTCAGTTGACAAAAGCAGCCTTTACAAACTTTCTATACGTGTTTTGAGGAAAAATCAGAGTCGAACCACACACCCAGGTTCCTGACAGACTCGGTGGGGTGAAGGGGGTTGCCCAGGATATCAATTGGGAAACATGCACTTAGCCTTTCTCTCTGCTTCTTGGAGCCAAAAAGTATGAACTCAGTTTTATCAGGATTGAGTTTAAGTTTGCTAGCCGATATCCATTCTTTTACATCTTGAAGGCATCTATTCAACTTATCAAAGGCAGCAGAGGCATTCCTGTGTGAGAGATGGACATAGAGTTGTGTGTCGTCTGCATAAAAATGGAAGTTTACACCTTTGTGCCTACCAATCAGTGTGCTAAGGGGAGATGTGTACAGAGAAAATAGGAGAGGACCCAACACAGAACCTTGAGGTACGCCAAACAGGAGTTTTTTTTAAAGTTAGACAATGTGGAACCAGTCTTTACACACTGATAGCTATCAGTCAAATAAGAAGAGAACCATTTCAAAGCTGAACCGCCAACACCAAACCAATCCAGAAGACAGCCAAGGAGAGTGGAATGATAAATAGTATCAAAGGAAGCCGAAAGATCTAGAAGTACCAAGGTAGTAGCTTCACCCCGAGATAGTGACAAATGAATATCATTTTTGATGGAAAGCAGACTTATATGCAGACTGGTATGAGTTATCCAAGTCATGTTGATGAATGTGATCAACCAGCTGTTTAGTAACTACAAATCTGACCACACCAAAAGATTCCCAGCCCATGATTTCCTATAGGATGGTTTACCATCCCAAAACTCTAGGACCAAGAATAAGCGAGTTATAGGCACTTTTTAAGTTTCGCTATCCTTGTTTGACCTTGAAGGAGGGGTCCAACGACAAATCCGGCCACACCAAAAGATTCCAAGCCCATGATTTCCTGTAGGTTGGTTTACCATCCCAAACCTGTAGGACCAATAATAAGCAAGTTATAAGCAATTTTAAGGCTGTTTGGCTAACCTCAATTGACCTTGAAGGAGGGGTCCAAGGTCAAATCTGACCACACCAAAAGATTTCCAGCCCATGATTTCCTGTATGTTGGTTTACCATCCCAAACTTCTAAGACCAATAATAAGCGAGTTATAAGCACTTTAAGTTTCGCTATCTTCATTTGACCTTGAAGGAGGGGTCCAAGGTCAAATCTGACCACACCAATAGATTCCCAGCCCATGATTTTCTATAGGTTGGTTTTCCATTCAAAACCTCTAGGACCATTAATAAGCGAGTTATAAGCACTTTTAAGTTCGACTATCCTCGTTTGACCTTGGAGGCAGGGTCCAAGGTCAAATTTGACCACACCAAAAGATTCCCAGCCCATGATTTTCTATAGGTTGGTTTTCCATTCCAAACCTCTAGGACCATTAATAAGCGAGTTATAAGCACTTTAAGTTTGGCTATCCTCGTTTGACCTTGAAGGAGGGGTCCAAGGTCAAATCAAACCACATCAACAGATTCCCAGCCCATGATTTCCTATATGTCTGTTTACCATCCCAAACCTGTAAGACCAATAATAAGCGAGTTATAAGCACTTTTAAGTTTGGCTATCCTTGTTTGACCTTGAAGGAGGGGGTCAAAGGTCAAATCTGTCCACACCAAAAGATTCCCAGCCCATGATTTCCTACAGGTTGGTTTACCATCCCAAACCTCTAGGACCAATAATAAGGGAGATTATTATAAGCACTTTTCATGACTGTCAAAGAAACGCCTGTGGCGGCCATCTTGTTTTTCAAAATGAGGCCAAAAATATTCCCAGTCAAGATTTTATAATGAGGAACATATCCTGCGAATTTGAGATCTCTACCTATAATACCCTTTGCTCTAGAGGGCCAACAAAAGTCCTTGTTTAAAGTCGAATAAACGTCCCTGGCAGCCATCTTGTTCTTCAAAATGAGGCCAAAAATATTCCCAGGCAACATTTATGGTTATTAACATATCCTGCAAACTTGAGAAGGCTAGCTATAATATTTTTTTCATTAGAACGGATAATATTTTCATTTCCAGCGGATACAATGATTTACTCAACAGTGAGAACCTGAAAGTAGCTATTGCTCAGCTATGCCATGACATAGAGGTCTGCAATTTCACTATGTTATAGCTGACCAAAAATTATGTGAATAACATATTTAAACAAGATGCACTCAGAGAGAGCAAAACGCTCGACTCGATGTGACCAGTCTCACAAGTGTTATAAAGTATAACACACATCCACCATGGTGGCATTTCCAGAAATTCTGGAGGCTTCTTGGTATCCAAAATATTAACTGGATCTTTCCTAAACTGTAATCACTCCTTCCCATGGCTAGTCCCTTCCTACTTCAAATCTGACATCAAAATTTATTAATTACTTTTGAAGAAATATGAAGTAGAAAGCTAAAATCATTAAAATACATTGAAATGGGACCTATGAAAATTCATGATTTTTTTGTATCCAAAATATGATCCACGTCTTTCCCAAAAATGAGTAATTTCTTCCTTTCACCAGGTCCTACTCACAAATTTTTTATAAAGATCTGTTCATTAGTTCTGGAGTAATCTAAACACCAAAAACAGGCAGACAAATAGACAAAAAAAACACACAACAAACATAAACTCCTGGTAGAGGTAAAAATATTGATTAAAAGCCACTTCTTGGTCAAAATTACTCAGGGTAAATTTTTGTGATGGACTGTCAAGAAATTGAAACCAAAAAAAAACAGAAATAAATAAACATGACAAATATATCACTTCCCTCTCAATTGTATTTATGTCAATTTCAAGACATAAATTTAATGAGAAGAAATATATCACAAGTATCACAAGCTAGGTTTTGTGACCTCACAATGACAATTGCATTGTGACATCATTAAGTAATGACATCATCAGACAACAAAATAGAAAATTTAATAGGTAAATTAAATTTTTATAAGTTAATACCTTACCTAACAGACTCCCGCTATATGTCGGCGCCAGCCGGTCCGCCAAACGTCAGAAAAAGACATTCTGGGTATTCCCCCGGCCGGACCGGCACATCCCTCTTCACTCATTAGAGGGCTAATGTTCCCCGTACTCGCCAGGTGGCCATGACGTCACGGCCTCTTTTTCGGTTGCAATTACCGTTGAAAAGGTCCCCAGGCAGGTAGAGAAAAAGCGGGGATGGTTGGGTTGGACTCCACCGTCTGTTAGGTAAGGTATTAACTTATAAAAATTTAATTTACCTATTAAATTTTCTATTTTATTGCGTTAATACTTCTTATCTAACAGACTCCCGCAAGAATAACTACCCAGAGGAGGGTAGCTGACTGGGAGACCTGGCTATCAACCCTAAAGGGAAATGAACCCCTTAACCGGTGTAACAATACCCGGGTGACCGGGTTACCGGTTGAGTCCCCCCTCCCTTTTGTCTCGTCTTGATAGGAGTGAGAGGGAGAGAGGGCAGAAAGGGTTGAGCCTGAGGAGTACAGGAGAACCAAAAAACCCATCAACCAAAAACCGTACGGTATCTGGATGAGAGGCCTAAGAAGATTAAACAACAAATGGGCAGAAAGTACAACTATATACACTATGTACATGTCCCAGGCCAAAACAGGCCATCTGGCCTAGGAGCGGACCTGCTGGGCCGCTACTATGGGACCCAGATGGTACACTTCCGAGTCAGCCCAAGCTACATCCTTCAGGTAGAACTGGGTGAAAGTATTGTGCGACTTCCAGTGGCAGGCCGAGAGGATCTGCTCCAAGGAGACGCCGCCTTGAAAGGCCTTGGAAGCCGCGAAAGCTCGTACATCATGAGCTTTCACCTGGTGAAGGGTTAGTGACTTTTGGTCTGACAACTGGTAGCACAGGATTACAGTCTGCTTTATCCAAGAAGAAATTGTGGAAGGAGAAATATCCTTGTCGAAATTCTTCTTAAAGGAGACAAACACCAGTTCTTTCTTGTCTCTAAGATCCTTGGTTTTGTCCAAGTAGTAGCGCAGAGCTCTAACCGGACACAGAGATCTGTCCTCCTTGAGAGAGCTATCCAAGGTCGGTGCTAGGGCCGGAATGACCACTGGAGCAACACTCTACGGACCCTCTCGGGCTAATTGGTTTTTGGACAAAAAGCAAGGAGAAGGGGAGAGACTTTGGACCAATCAGATTGATGACGGATGTTCCTGTTGACCCAGGCATGGATCTCACTCCTGCGTTTTCCTGATCCAAGAGCTAACAGGAAAACAGTCTTGAAGGTTACGTGCTTTAAGGAAGCCTTCCGAAGGGGCTCAAAGGGGGGCTTCATTAACTGGTGGAGCACCAAAGATAGATTCCAGGAAGGGACGCCCCGACGTCCCTTGGGTCTGTCCCTATGGAAGCTATCCAGCAACCTATTAAGGTTCTCATTCCTGCTGATATTCATGGTAAGATTACCTACTTTGTCAGCAATAGCCGATCTATATCCATCTATAGTGCTAGGTTGCAATTTCTTCTCCTGAAAAAGGTGTAGGAGGAATTCGGCAATTTGTTCTACAGATGGTGAATGGAAGTCCACCTTATGCGCCTTGCACCATTGAACAAAAACGGTCCACTTTGCTTCGTAGACTGATCGGGTAGACCGTCTTTGAGGAGCTTCAATTCTCTTTGCCACTTGGTCAGAGAACCCTTGTTCCCGGATATTCTTGGCTCTAGGAGCCAAGCATGAAGGTTCAGGTTTTGTAGATCGCTGTGAAGACTGCCGTTGAATGGCTGAGTCAAGAGATCTGGGCGATTTGGAAGGCACATCGGTATTTGAGAGGACATTTCCACCAGGTCCCAGAACCAGGGCATGTTGGGCCACCCCGGAGTTACTATTATCATCTTCCTGTAGTGATGACTGAGAGCTTTGGTCAGGATATTTGTCAACAGAGGAATCGGAGGAAAGGCATACAGATCCAGATTGTCCCAAGATAGGCTTAAGGCATCCACAGCCCACGCCTTGGGGTCGGGGACTGGGGACACAAACTGGGATAGCTTGCAATTGTACCTTGTCGCAAACAGGTCCAGTTTGGGAAGGTGCCACCTGAGACAGATCTGATTGAATACTTCCGGGTGAACGGACCATTCCGTTTGAATGACCTGACGGTGACGGGACAGTTTGTCGGCTATCACATTGAGCCGGCCCGGAATGTGCCGTGCTCTCAGGCAGACTTCCCTGAGACTGCACCAGGATAGGAGTCTCCACAGGAGGGCACATAGGGATCCCGAACGCATGCCTCCTTCTTTGTTGATGTAAGCTACCACGGTGGTATTGTCCGTAGCAACCAGGACTACCTGACTGCGGCAGAGGGGTTCGAAGGCTTTTAGGGCTAGCAAAACCGCTTTCAATTCCAGTTTGCTTTCCAGCAGAGACCAAATACCTCTTGCGGTATAATCTCCTAAATGTGCGCCCCAACCTTCGTTTGATGCGTCTGTAAAGATCTGAACTGTGTGACGAAGGGGGTGCAAATGTTGACCTGACAGAACGTTCTCCTCCTTTAACCACCACAGCAGGTGGGGGTGAAAGGATTGGGGAATCGGGATGATCTTCTCCAAGGACTCTGGGATGTGCCAATGTGTCTTTAGGTGCCACTGAATTGGTCTCATATGGAGGCGACCCGATGTCACCTGCTTCTCCGTGGAGGTGAGGAGGCCTATCAAGGACATGAGTTCTTGAACCGAGCAACTGGTCCTCTCTAGCAGGGAGTTGATCTTGGAGTTGAGAGCTTCCCACCTTTCTGGGGTAGGTCTGACTACCCCCTGCACCAAATCGTACTGGTAGCCCACAAAATTGAAAACCTGCTTGGGGTCCAGGAGAACAATGCCAGGAGAGTTTGGGTGTCCTGAAAACATGTGTCCCTGTCTTTTGCCCGGATCAACCTCTTTTACCAAGATTGTAAACTCCATTGGAGCTGTGGACAGGCCAAATGGGAGAGCCCTGAATTGGAAGGTTTGATTCTGAAAGTGGAATCTGAGGAACTTCCTTGAGTTTGGACCGATAGGGATGTGGAAGTAGGCGTCGCTGAAGTCGAGCGACGTGACCCACTCCCCTGGTTGCAATGACAGGCGAATGGATTCTGGGGTCTCCATCTTGAAGGTTTTGACCTTGAGAAACCGGTTGAGAGCACTGAGATCTAAGATTGGACGCCACTTTAGACCCGGTTTGGGGACAATAAAGAGCCTGTTGTAAAAACCCAGAGAGGACTGAATCCTTACTTTTTCGACCGCTTGTTTTTGAAGGAGGGAATGCAATGCCTCCTGCAGGTAGCTGTTCCTGCGGGGATTTGCATATCCGCTCCTTATCAGAGGGATTCTGGTAAGAGGTGGTTTGTGACTGAATGGGAGGTTGTAACCCTCCTTCAGGATTGATACTACTCTCGGACTTGAACCCTTTTGGGCCCAGACTTGCCAGAACTTTTGCAGTCGGGCCCCCACAGGCAGACCTTCTACAACACTGAGTACATTTGTCACAGGAGGGGCAGAAGGAGACAGATTTACAGAAAAAACATCTTTCACAGGCTTTATTAGGCCACTTTCTGAATTTACACTGGGACTTACACCTTTCTTTTGTGGTGGCCCGTTCAAAAACACAGAAGGTGCAGGAGTTAAACATTTATGCAATTTACATTTGGACTCCTGACAAACACATTTACCACACACAGAACATTTGGAGTCTTTTAAACAAGATGAACAATGTTTCAAAGGACCTTTGTTTGAACAGGATTGGCACAATAATTGTCATTTTTTGTTATGTCCTTTGAACGCCTTGGGGTTACGGCCACCAGAGGAGGCACCTCTTCCCCTACCCCTGTTGTTGCGGTTCCTTCCACAGGAACGCCAAGCTGGGACGTCTGTGTCTGGAGCAGTAGGAGCCTGTCTAGGCCCTTCTTGGTTACGGGTCCAACTGCTCTGATAAGGCTGATAGCGGTTTTGTTTTCTTGAGCCGTACCCGCCATGACCCGATCCGGGTTGGGTGGTACGACGTTCATTTTCTGTTTTAGCAATCTCCTCCTCGGCCCTGCGGACCATATCATCAGGGAAGAGACCAGAGGAGTTGAGGGGACTGTTACGGAGAGCACACCAGGTATCAGGCGTAATACCGGTCTTAAGGTGATCCAGGTACGCGTCGCGCCTTAGAAGAGTGATGTTCCCCATCTGAACAAAAATAATGTCTGCTAAATGTTGCATGGCCTTCCCCATACAAAAACTGACATTTTGGTTAAAAGCAGTCAAATCTCGAATTTCAGTGAGGGCTTTATCCGCCTTCTGAGAAGCTTTACCCTTGGACAGTTCAGTTTCTAAGGACCTAACGTTCTCCTGAATGTCTGTCTGAAGTTTTGTAATACACCGGTTAAAACCGGCAGCTTGATTACAAATGTAAGTTCCTTCCCGTAAGGCCTTGTCCCATTTGCGTAAAGTATCTTGGGCTATAGGTCTTGAAGGTGGAGGAGTGACAGTCAGTCCTGAAGGTTTGGCAATCCGGATAAAGGAGCTGTTCAGGTGAGGGGCGCCGTTAGACCAGAACTTCACCACTTTCCCTGGACGAGAGTCCACTGGGTTCGGGGCAGGATGTAAGTTGTACCATCGACTTTGAGTTTTTGGAACTTTCAGAAATTGGTCTGTACGCAGCCAACCCCTCTCCCCAGATCTTGATACATGTCCATCACTGATGTACAGATTTAATTGTTCAAACTTTCTGAAGAAACAATCCTCTGGGGGAAAGGCAACTGAAATCTTCCCTACAGGTTGGCTTCTGGTACCTGTCCAGGGATTATCGTGTCTTGACTGGGCCGTATACTCTCTGTCTGGAATAAAGGACCATTCCATATACGCCCTCACACCGCGAACCGTTTCCCGGTAGCTTTGATCTTCAGATAATATCCTGTCTTTTTCCTGTGGGTCAGTTTCTGATTCGGAAGCTGGGTCTTCCGGCAGGTCATCATAAACTACCGGTTCCCGGTCCGGTTAGCCAAACACCGGTTCCGGGTCCTGGGGCCGGTCCGGGTAGAGATTTTCCAGAGGTGAAGAGAAAACCCGGTGACCGGATTGAGGAACAGAGGATTCCGGCTGGTCAGGAGCCTGGAAGCCAGAGGTTTTCTGGTTGTTGAACATCTATTGGTGCCTCCAATTCCACAACTGATTCCTGTCCCGGAGCCGAACCGGCCGGGGGGGGGGGGGGGGGGGGGAAGTATGAGGCAAAAAAGGTGAAGAAGACAGAACCCCGGTAGGAGGGGGATGAGTAACCGTCACCTTGACCGGGGAAAACACCGGTGCCACGTGTCCTACTGCAGAGATCGGTTGTGCAGATATGGAGTTAGAACCCATGGTTAACAAAGCCTCAATGCGCGCAAAGCCGCAGCCACCTTTCTTCTGTCCAGAAGATGCCATGATATCCCTAAACAATAATCACATAAAATTCAGCACAACCTCACACAAAATAGCAGTAATAAACACAAAATATTCCTTAAGTGTAGAAACGCCTTGTAAACAGTTTCGCGCCAAACGAAAAAGAGGCCGTGACGTCATGGCCACCTGGCGAGTATGGGGAACATTAGCCCTCTAGTGAGTGGAGAGGGATGTGCCGGTCCGGCCGGGGGAATACCCAGGATGTCTTTTTCTGACGTTTGGCGGACCGGCTGGCGCCGACATATAGCGGGAGTCTGTTAGGTAAGAAGTATTAACACAATAAAATATTGATTTTTTTACTTATGCAATAAAGAAAATCAGAGCCCAACTGAAAATTATTGTCCATCAAGTTGAACACTTTATCTTGGATAAAGTTTTTTTTTTGAACAGCAAAATTTTAGATGCTGTGTTTTTTTTCTTTTCTTTTTAAAAGACCTTTAAAAAAATTGCTAAAAAAAACCTAAAAACAAAAATTAAAAAAAAAAAAAAAAAATTTAGAATGAGATTACAAGTTCTACACATTACACTCACAGCCACAGAGATACCTGATGAGGCAAGAATTCTTGAGGAGGAAATCCTATCATGATATTGATTTTTGAAGACAAGTAGGTTTCACTGTATATGCCCAATTAAAAATTTAAAAATCTGTCTCCTGACTTTAATTTTCAAACAAATTACACCAAATTTGGAAGATTCCGTCTGTACCCCATGAAATATCTACCCACCAAATTTGAGCTTGATTGATGTTATAGTTTTTGAGTTATAAGGGCAAAACGGTGCACAGACAGACAGACAGACAGACAGACAGACAGACAGAAACAAACTGATTACAATAACCCTCTCCTATCGTTGAGCATTAACAAAATACTCTAAATGTAATAGTTTTCAAGTTACAGCTAATTTACTCAACAGTGATAACCTCAAAGTAGCTATTAATCAACTATGCAATGAGCTACATGTCTGAATTTTTACTATGTTATAGCTGACCCAAAAGTAGGTGAACAACATATTTAAGCAAAATACTGTAAATGCAATAGCTTTCAAGTTACAACTGATTTACTCAATAGTGAGAACCTGAAAATAGCTATTGCTCAGCTATGCCATGAGCTATAGGTCTGTAATTTCACTATGTTATAGCTGACCCCAAAGTAGGTGAACAACATATTTTAACAAAATACTCCAAATGCAATATTTTTCAAGTTACAAGTCATTTACTCAACAGTCAGTACCTGAAAATAGGTATTGCTCAGTTGTGCCATGAGCTACAGGTCTGTAATTTCACTGTTATAGCTGACCCAAAATTACATGAATAATATATTTACACAAATTTCTGTAAATGCAATAGTTTTCCAATTACAACTGATTTACTCAACAGTGAGAACTTCAAAGTAGCTATTACTCAGCTATGCAATGAGCCACAGGTCTGGAACTTCACTATGTTATAGCTGACCCCAAAAGTAGCTGAATAACATATTTATACGAAATTCTGCACTGCAATAGTTTTCAAGTTACAAGTGTAAAAGTAGCTATTACACACTTAGCTATTGAAACAGACACCCAAGTTACTCACCATGTTGTAGCTATGAAAAAAGTAGCTGAATAACATATTTTAACAAAATGCTCTAAATGCAACACCTTTCAAGTTATAAGTGATTTAGTGCATGATTTCATGAATTTTAATGCATTAAAAATGATTAAAAAATTTATTAAAAAAAAAATAAGACAGATCCAGGTCTCATACTCACACAAGAGAATCTACCTCTGGCCTAGTACATATATGCAAGATATGAGAGAAATCCCTGAAATAGTCACTGAGAAAATTGTGATCAAGTGTTGAAATTTTCACACTTTTGGTGGGGGTACCTCCCTTGTAATGTCTCTAGCAAACAGACAGATTTGTATGCCTTGAACAATTTTTCATCCTCGACAGATAAGGTATCTTTTAAAAAAAATAGCATCAGAGATGCCCGTACCCCACAGCCTGGGGAAATATTTTCAACACCATGAGATATAGAAGTACTGTACCAGTACAAAGTTCAGGATACTTTCAGAGATCTGTCAGTTATATAAAGGTCCAAACAATGTATAAATGAAGAAATAATGTTTAAACGAAAGATAATGCATGTAAAGATGAAGTATTAAAACAAGATAATTCAATAACAAGATGACAGTATTAATCAGTAAACTAAAATTCAACACTCTTTATCTGCATGGCTGAATTATGGTTTAGATGTTTTGAATATTACCATGCATACAGAAGTGGTAATACATTTAATGAATGCTTATGTGTGGTGTTGGAGCAAAATCTGTGGCTCACTTGATGAAATTCTATCTCTTACAATGGGAATTATGAAAGTAAAATTCTTAATAAATTCTAATATCACTTTAACAGTGCTTAATCTGCATCAAAAGACAGACCCAAAGTTGCAGCAAGATTTTAAAAGTCAAGGTCACTATGACAAGGTCAAATTAAGGTGACACCATGATAATACACACCAATAGCCCCTAACCAATGTCCCTACCAAGTATCAACTTCCTACACCTTACAGTTTCCGAGATATAGCCCGGACAAGATTTTATATGTCAAGGTCACTATTGCAAGGTCAAAGGTCAAATCAAGGTCAGACCATGATGCTGCACACCTACAACCCCCTAACCAATGTCTCTACCAAATATCAACTTCCTACACCTTACAGTTTCCGAGATATAGTCCGGACAAGATTTTATAGGTCAAGGTCACTACGGCAAGGTCAAAGGTCAAATCCTAGTCAGACCATGACATTGCACACCTACACCCCCAACCAATGTCCCTACTAAATATCAACTTTCTACACCTTACAGTTTCCGAGATATAGCCTGGACAAGATTTTATAGGTCAAGGTAACTACGGCAAGGTCAAAGGTCAAATCAAGGTCAGACCATGACGTTGCACACCTACACCCCTAACCAATGTCCCTACCAAATATCAACTTCCTACACCTTACGGTTTCTGAGATATAGCCCGGACAAGATTTTATAGGTCAAGGTCACTGCGGCAAGGTCAAATCAAGGTCAGATCATGACGTTGCACAACTACACCCCGTAACCAATGTCCCTACCAAGTATCAACTTCGTACACCTTACAGGTTCTGAGATATAGCGCAGACAAGATTTTATAGGTCAAGGTCACTACGGCAAGGTCAAATGAAGGCCAGACAATGACATTGCACACCTACACCCCCTGACCAATGTCCCTACCAAATATCAACTTCCTACACCTTACGGTTCCCGAGATATAGCCCGGATAAAATTTTCAAAATCAAGGTCACTACAGCAGGGTCAAAGGTCAAATCAAGGTCAGACCATGACGTTGCACACCTACACCCCCTAACCAATGTCCCTACCAAGTATCAACTTCCTAAACCTTACGGTTTCTGAGATACAGCCAGGACAAACTTTTTCCCACCGCCCGCTGTGGGGTAAAAGCAGCATGTCTCTAGGCCTTGCAGTTTTGGAGAAGTTGTTCATGCCGTAGCCTCAGGTTGTCCTCTCGTGGTACACTACGAGATCTCTTCTGAATGCTGAATCCAACCGCACGGTGGAGGGATTATAGCTGAGACTGGAAGATATGTCAATTTTTCTTAGATTTTGAAGTATTAGATTATAATGAATGTATAGAAATACCAGTCTGAGTCCCGTTTACAGGGCCCCAATCCCGAAGACCGGGCCTGTAAGGAGCCAAAAACCTGTCGTGAATAGAATGAATGACACTGCTAAAAACTGTCAGGATGTTTTAATTGTAGGACAGAAGTGCAGCCGTGCTCACTTAAGAAGTGTAAGGGCCCTCAGGGCCCATCCACGAGTGAAAAACCAGCCCAATGGTTGAAATTCTCATAAATTTTTTGCCACCTACCATGAGATAAATGACAACCTTGTTAAGTCCTTAATACATATTATGCTTGACAAACTAAAAATAAACTAGAGGATCGCTCGCAAAAAAAGATAATGTTTTTGCATAGCAAAAACAAAGCGTCCCGAAAAGGATATAAAGGGGAGTGCTAAAGTATTAAGAAAATGCTTCGTTTCTAACCTTATACTATTGTGGCAACCAAAGTCAACGCAGTCTGCTCTATCTAGCACGGTTTTCAAGATATAAGCATTTTGTGTTTTGAAAAAACTTTGAAAATTCAAAATGGCAACCATTTTTGGGGTGACAAAAATTTTTGCAAAAAATTCGAAAATTCAAAGTGTCCGCTATATTTGGCGAGACAAAAATATTTTGAAAATTGGCATGGCTACTCTGCAGAGATACCCAGAAGGTCAAAAACTTTATTGAATTCGCTCGATCTGGCACGGTTTTCGAGATATAACAATTTTTGTATTTTGAAAAAACTTTGAAAATTCAAAATGGCCACCATATTTGGGGAGACAAAAATTTTTGACAAGACCACTGCCGCGGTGGTATCTCCCGCCGAGCATTAAAGGAGAAGAAATAGCTTTTCCCAGATATTCACAATTTTTCATTTTTGTGTGTGAAAGCTCTTCCAAAAGTAGCTGAATGAGTTATTTGAGAAAAATTGGCTATCTGCAATACTATTAAGAGATAATTCACATTTACTCCTTCTGAGTAGGTGAGTAATTACCTACGGGTCTGGAACTTCACCAAGTGAAAGTTCTCCCAAAAGTAGATGAATGAGTTATTTGATAAAAGTTGGGTATCCGCAATACTTTTAGAGATAATTCGCATTTACTCATTTTGAGTAGGTCAATAATTAGCTATGGGTCTGAAACTTTACCAAGTGAAAGCTCTCCCAAAAGTAGGTGAATGAGTTATTTGAGAAAAATTGGCTATCTGCAATATTTTTAGAGATTTGCAAATTTAATAAGTAAATTAAATTTTTATAAGTAAATACCCTATCCAATGGACAATAGCTTTACCGGTCGGCGCGACCGGTCCCGCCAAACGCCAGAAAAAGATGTCCTGTATAGAATACCGGCAGGACCGGTCAGGTGAGTGCATTCGCCAGGTGGCGCATCGTACTTCCTCTTCCTGTCTAGACATTGTGACGTCATAGCATCTTTTTCATGTCTAGTCCTAGTAAGACCCCTAGTAAGCTGATAGCGGGGCCGGTTGGGTGGGCCTTGCCTGTCCATTGGATAGGGTATTAACTTATAAAAATTTAATTTACTTATTAAATTTGCAATTTTATTGCGTTAATACATTGTATCCAATGGACAATTGCTGAATAACTACCGCTTGGTAGGCGGGTAAGCAGCCAGGGACTTATGTTAACTCATAACAAAACAAAATAGTACAGGCCCATTTGACCTAGGGTCAGAGAAGCCTGACAGGTCAAGGTCGGCCACCAACTCACCGGTTAACCGGGAGTCTACCGACGTTGCCCCCCCCCCTTTTTCTTTCCTTCCAGAGTTGGTCTGAGAAGGGAAAGATAGAGAGAGAGGGGATGAGTTCAGTCCCAGAAGAATAAACTTCCCAAGGGAAGCAAGTCAGTTTTTTTTTTGTTTTTTTTATAATATATGTACATTCAACATATTTACATTATGTACATATCTAACATATTTACAATATGTACATATTTACATATATACAATATCTCCTCACCTCTGGGCCTGGTGGTGCACCTGTTGGGCAGCCACTACAGGTCCCAGGTGGAAAAGCTCTGAGTCTGCCCAGGCAACATCCTTCAAATAGAATTAGGTGAAGGTGTTGTGAGATTTCCAGTGGCAGGCTGACAAGATCTGATCTAAGGAAATCCCTGGCAGCAAAGGCCCTAACATCATGGGCTTTAACCTGATGTAAGGTGAGGGCCTCCTGGTCAGAGAGCTCATAGCACAGAACCACAGTCTGTTTGATCCATGAGGAGATGGTGGCAGGTGAGATGTCGTTATCAAAACCCTTCTTGAAGGAGACAAAGACTAACTCCTTATTCTGCCTGAGATCTGCAGTCCTGTCCAAGTAGTAGCGCAGGGCTCTAACTGGACATAGGGACCTGTCACCTTTGAGTGACCTATCCAGGGATGGAGCCAGGGCTGGGATGACCACTGGTGCCACACTATCTGGACCTTCCTTAGCCAGCTGGTTCTTGGATAGGAAGCTGGGTGAGGGGTACAAAGACACCTTTGACCAGTCTGACTGGTGTCTGATGTTCTTATGTAACCAAGCATGGATCTCACTCCTGCGTTTACCTGAACCCAAGGCCAGCAAGAAAACAGTCTTGAAAGTTAAATGTTTCAAGGAGGCCTCTTTCAGGGGTTCAAAGGGAGCCTTTGTGAGCTGATGTAAAACCAGTGAAAGGTTCCAGGAGGGGATGCCCCTCCTGCCCTTAGGTCTGTCTCTATGGAAACTATCCAGGAGACAAGTGAGATTCTCATCTTTGCTGACATTAATGGTGGAGTTGCCCAGTTTATCAGCAATGGCGGATCTGTAGCCATCAATAGTGCCTGGTTGTAACTTCTTCTCCTGAAACAAGTGCAGGAGGAAGTCAGCAATGGCTTTCAGAGGTGGTGCCCTGAAGTCCACCTGATTACTGAGGCACCACTTTGTAAAAATGGTCCACTTTGCCTCATAGACAGATCTGGTTGATCTTCTTTGAGGAGCCTCAATTCGTGCTGCCACTGCCTCAGAGAAGCCTTGCTCCTTGATTGCTGAGGCTCTAGGAGCCAGGCATGTAGGTTCAGATTCGACAGGTTCCTGTGAAGGACCTGGTTGAATGGCTGAGACACTAGGTTTGGTATGCTGGGCAGATAGGATCACAGTGGGATCTGGCTTGACATTGCTACCAGGTCCCAAAACCAGGGCATGTTGGGCCACCCTGGAGCAATCAGAATTATTCTGTTGCAGGGGTAGTCCTGGAGCTTCTCCACCACTTTGCCCAAGATGGCTGCCGGTGGGAAGAGGCTGAGTGCATCCACTGCCCAAGCCTGGGGGTCTGGAACCGGTGACACAAACTGTGGCAGTTTGTTGTTGAACCTGGTGGCAAACAGGTCCACTTGTGGCTGGTGCCACCTTGAGCATACAGCTTGGAACATTGCTGGATGAAGTGACCACTCTGTTTGAATGGTCTGGCCAAGTCTGGATAGCTTGTCTGCTATCACGTTCAGCCGGCCAGGGATGTGACGTGCCCTGAGGGTTACCTGCTGTCTGGTGCACCAGGACAGGATTCGCCACAGTAGGGCACATAGTGACCCCGACTTCATCCCCCCCCCCCCCCCCCCCCTTGTTGATATAGGCAACCACTGTTGTGTTGTCTGTAGCTATCAACACTGTCTTGTTGCAGACCAGGGTTCAAAACTCTTTTAGAGCTAGAAATACCGCTTTTAGCTCTAAGTGGTTTATGTGTAACTTGCTCTCTGGAAGGGACCAAGTGCCTCTTGCAGTGTGGTCGTCCAAGTGAGCGCCCCACCCTTCGTTTGATGCGTCTGTAAAGATCTGCAGAGCATGTTTTAGAGGGTGTAATGGTTGACCTAGCAGCACATTGCTTTCCTCCAGCCACCACCTTAGAGTTCTTCTGACCGGTCACAGGAATTATACAGTGATTGTGATTTATGAGACTTGAACCCCTTGGCAGGCTTCTGTGTAAATGTTGAGGTGACCTTTCCTAGCCTGCTGCTGGTCTTTGATCTGTTTCCAAGCAGGGACGTTCTTCTTGTCGGTGTGATGGCTAGTAACCTTGTCACTTGCAGCATATGGGTGGAAGCGACCTTGCTGTCGGTGTTAAGTACCGGAAGAACGCCTCTCTTCACTCTTACAGATTTCCTCTTCAGCTTTTGATATAAGCTGGTCCGGGAATAAAGCATTCAAATGAACTGGCGACGTTCTCAAGGCGTGCAACGTATCTTGCTTCACCCCCGCATGTAAATAGTCCAGGTAACTATCCCTGCGAGCAAGGGTGAAATTGGCCATGTTGATGAATACTGCTTCTGAAAGGTCTTGCATAGTCCTGGCCATTGCTTGAGATACGGACCGGTTGAAGGTGGTCAAATACTCCAGTTCACTGACAGCCTGTTTCATCTTTTCAGATGACTTGCCTTTACTATCCAGACGCAGGGTTTTTAACTGAGAGTTCATTGAGTCCTGAACCCTGGTCAGACACCTTGACAAACCAGCAACCTGGTTACACATTATTGTCTGTTCATGACCTGCCCTCTCCCAGAGTCTGAGGAGATCCTGACTGAAAGCTCGAGAAGGTGGAGCAGATGGAAAATTTCTTCTGGCAACCCTGCTGAAAGAGTGGTTGAGTTTGGCCGGATTCGGTGACCAGCTACGAACCGTAGAACTCTCACTGTCTTTTTCAGCATGCATCCCGTACCATCTAGAAGGTCTAGGGGTTTTGATGAACTGATCCCTGAGGAGGCCAGTGTTGTCAGAATTCCTAGTAGGGTAGCCTTCTTTGATTGCAAAGGGGTTGTCATCTGCAGTAGAGGACACAGTTTCGAACTCAGGAACCCTGTGCTAGTTCATGAAACTCCTCACACCCCTCATGGTTTCCCTGTAGTTAGCCTCCTCAGTGGGCTCAGTCTCAGGGTCATTTCTAGAAGGCTCTTTGTCTGCTGACCGGTCCCGGTGGATGTCACCATCCAGGGAACCGGTTTCGCTGAACTGCTCATCTTCACTGTCAGAAGCTGCATTCAGATCTACATTACCGGTGGGCTGAACCTCTGGGAACGAACCGGGGGCCTGAACAGGCTGGGTTGCTATCCCTGCATCGGGAGCCCCAAGGGGCTGGGTGGCAGTCTGCATCTCTTCTACAGCAATACGGGTAGCCTGGTCAAGGCAGGGACCGGGTTTCTCAACTGGCAGACTGATCTCCACAGGTAGACTGCTGGTGGTGGCCCCCGGGTCAAGAAATGGCTTCTGAGTGGGAGTCACATCTGAAGCTGGCTTCACAACCGGTTCAACTGGCACTGTGAAAACCTTGGCTAGCAACATCGCCTCCAGTCTAGAAAACCTCTCTCCCCACTTGTCATCCAGTTGCTGGAGATCTTCAGTTGAAGGTCTACTGCTTGAAAATCTCTTCTTGCTGGCAGACGGCTTGGGAGACTCACTACGTTTCGTCTTCTTGGTAGGGGTCGACTGCACAGCCTTGACCTTTTCCACTTTACCCAGTACGCTAACGTGTGCTGGGTCCACGAGAGTGGGGGTGGATGAGGCCGTAGAATTGAGTAGGTGAATAAATAGCTATGGGTCTGAAATTTAAGAGTGAAAGCTCTCCCTAAAGTAGGTGAATGAGTTATTTGAGAAAAATTGGCTATCTGCAATACTTTTAGAGATAATTCGCATTTACTCATTTTGAGTAGGTGAGTAATTAGCTATGGGTCTGAAACTTCACCATGTGAAAGCTCTCCCACAAGTAGATGAATGAGTTATTTGATAAAAATTGGGTATCCGCAATACTTTTACAGATAATTAGCATTTACTCACTTTGAGTAGGTGAATAATTAGCTATGGGTCTGAAACTTCACGAAGTGAAAGCTCTCCCAAAAGTAGGTGAATGAGTTATTTGAGAAAAATTGGCTATCTGCAATACTTTTAGAGATAATTCGCATTTACTCATTTTGAGTAGGTGAGTAATTAGCTATGGGTCTGAAACTTCACCATGTGAAAGCTCTTCCAAAAGTAGGTGAATGAGTTATTTGAGAAAAATTGGCTATCTGCAATACTTTTAAGAGATAATTCGCATTTACTCATTTTGAGTAGGTGAGTAATTATCTACGGGTCTGAAACTTGACCATGTGAAAGCTCTCCCAAAAGTACATGAATGAGTTATTTGATAAAAATTTGAAAAATTTTGTTGTAATTTTAATTTTTATTAGATAAATACTTACCATTTCCTGACCATTGCTATATGTTGGTGCCATCCAACTCACTGGCCAACGTTGAGAAACGTTTTAAGATACCTTAAGAGGCCAGTGAGTGAGTGTGAACTAGCATGTCCCCCTAGTGGTCATGTGACCACGCTAGTAAACAACCTTCATTATTTTTGTTGCAGAAAATACTCCCCTAGTACTGAATCTGCGGGGAGGTAGGGGGGGACTATCCTGGTCAGGAAATGGTAAGTATTTATCTAATAAAAATTAAAATTACAAAAAGTTTTTCAATTTTATTGCGAAAAATACACTTACCATTTCCTGACCATTGCTGAATGCAGCCTTCATGGAAGGAGGGCAGTACTAGAATTTAAAGACCAAGTACACCACTCTCAACAGCTTATCATACACAGCACAAACCTATAGGCATTCAGATCCAAACTCACCTCCCAGATGAGGCAGTGGAACTGTTGAGCACTACAAAACAACACAGCCTTGTTGTTGTTGTTGTTGCTGTTGTAGGAAGGAAGTAATCATTACAGAGACTCACTACCTAGCCTACAACTAAAGCAATATGAGAAGTTTACATTGAAATTTACATGCATACAACAACATATAAACTTCCAACAGTCACCACATACCATACAGATCCCCTAAATCATAGTATGTAGTTGAAGTTCTCACAAACTGACAGTTATTGCCACAGTTGAATGCTGTATCTAGACAAACATCCAACACCCACACAGGTGACACAAAAATTGGAAGTGTCATCAGCATATTGTGTAATTCCAAGCCTGAATGAAGTCAACAATTCTGCCTAATATAAAGACAGATAATATGACAGACATACAGATGCAAATGCATACTAAAGTATCAAAATAGGTATCACACATATACTTATAAGATAACAAACTGTAGGACACCATATCAAAGTCTGACCACAAGCAAACCAAGCAAGTGAGACTGAAAATTGGTGAAAAAGTTATGGTTTCCAGTAACAGGCATCTGAAAATTCATATACAGAAACACTATCCTAAAACCTAAAGTTCTTGCTTTGACTCGCTGCTGTTGAGAGTCAGAATTTGACTTCTCCTCAGTCAAAAAGCTAGTCTGCCTACAGCAAGATAAGATAGTTGACCTGAAAATATCTGCTGTAAAGCCTTCCTAACTAGGCACAGACAAGACATAACTAGAGGATCGCTCGCAAAAAAAAAAGATAATGTTTTTGCATAGCAAAAACAAAGCGTCCCGAAAAGGATATAAAGGTGAGTGCTAAAGTATTAAGAAAATGCTTTGTTTCTAGCCTTATACTGTTGTGGCAACCAAAGTCAGCGCAGTCTGCTCTATCTAGCACGGTTTTCAAGATATAAGCATTTTTGTGTTTTGCAAAAAATAAAAAAATTAAAAATGTCCGCTATATTTGGCGAGACAAAAATATTTTGAAAATTGGCATGGCTACTCTGCAGAGATACCCAGCAGGCCCAAAATTTTGTTGAGTTCGCTCCATATAGCACGGTTTTCGAGATATAAGCATTTTTGTGTTTTGCAAAAACTTTGAAAATTCAAAATGGCCACCATTTTTGGGGAGACAAAAATTTTTGTCACGACCACTGCCGCGGTGTGTATCTCCCGCCGAGCATTAAAGCAGAAGAAATAGCTTTTCCGAGATATTCACAATTTTTCATTTTCGTGTGTGAAAGGTCTTCCAAAAGTAGGTGAAAGAGTTATTTGAGAAAAATTGGCTATCTGCAATACTATTAAGAGATAATTCACATTTACTCATTTTGAGTAGGTGAATAATTATCTATGGGTCTGAAACTTCACCAAGTGAAAGCTCTCCCAAAAGTAGGTGAATGAGTTATTTGAGAAAAATTGGCTACTTGCAATACTTTTAGAGATAATTCGCATTTACTCATTTTGAGTAGGTGAGTAATTAGCTATGGGTCTGAAACTTCACCATGTGAAAGCTCTCCCACAAGTAGATGAATGAGTATTTGAGAAAAATTGGGTATCCGCAATACTTTTACAGATAATTCGCATTTACTCATTTTGAGTAGGTGAATAAATAGCTATGGGTCTGAAATTTCACAGAGTGAAAGCTCTCCCTAAAGTAGGTGAATGAGTTATTTGAGAAAAATTGGCTATCTGCAATACTTTTAGAGATAATTCACATTTACTCATTTTGAGTAGGTGAATAATTAGCTATGGGTCTGAAACTTCACCAAGTGAAAGCTCTGCCAAAAGTAGGTGAATGAGTTATTTGAGAAAAATTGGCTATCTGCAATACTTTTAGAGATAATTCACATTTACTCATTTTGAGTAGGTGAGTAATTAGCTATGGGTCTGAAACTTCTCGGTGAAATCTCTCTACACACAGGCCAAAAATGGCCTCGGTGAGGTACTTTGGCGGTCTGTGGATGACCTTCAATAAAAAGCCCCAAGGTCAAATTTCTGCATGCTTACAGAGAACATATATATGTATTATATATACCAGCCTTAGGATGATCTAACTTTCTGTATATGAGAACTGGGCCAAAATGTGAAAAAAATGGCAAACAAACACACTTTGGCAGAGCAAAAACCACCCCCACCACCACCAATGTCCCTATTAAGTGTCAACCTTCTACACCTTGTGAAATCCAAAATATAACCCAGACAAGATTTTAAAACTCATGGTCACTATGACAAGGTCAATGGTGAAATCAAGGTCACACATTGCACACCTACAACCCCCCACTGATGTCCTTACCAAGTATCAAGTTCCTACACCTTACAGTTTCTGAAATATGGCCCGGGCAAGATTTTATAGGTCAAGATCACTACCACAAGGTCAAAGGTCACACCATGAAGTTCCACACCTACACCTCCTAACCAATGTCCCTACCAAGTATCAACTTCCTACAACTAACTGTTTCTGAGATTTAGCCCAGACAAGATTTTATAGGTCAAGGTCACTACAGCAAGGTCAAATCAAGGTCCGACCATGATGCTGCACACCTACATCCCCTAACCAATGTCCCTACCAAGTATCAACTTCTCACACCTTATGGTTTCTGAGATATAGCCCGGACAAGCTTTTCAAACTCAAGGTCACTACGGCAAGGTCAAAGGTTAAAATAAGGGTCAGACCAAGATGTTGCACACCTACACATCCTAACCAATGTCCCTACCAAGTATCAACTTCCTACACCTTATGGTTTCTGAGATACAGCCCAGACAAACTTTTTCCCGCTGCTTGCCCAACTGCCCGCCCATCCGGACACCATGGGTGAAAACAATACCCTGACAGCCCTAAGGGCTGTGGGGTAAAAACTGTTAACTTTTGATAAAGATGATATGATTCTTTATGGTAAAATTTATTCCAATACTAATATGTAACATATTTTTTTTACTAACCAGTGACCTTGAAGATATAACTTGCTGTCAAATTACTAGGGAAGTGTTCAGCCTTGACAACCAAACTCTGGCCATATTGTCCTGTCAATGTTTCGGTCTCCCAGTTGATGCTAGGTTTATCTTGCACATTTACAAAAGGTATGAAGTTCCACAGATATGTAAGTGTCTCACCATCAGCACAGTTACTGCAGGTAACCTGGAATAAATCAATAAACACGAGCAAAAGACAGGTGTTAATCAGGTGCAAAACCATCTTACAGTGTGTAGATCCATGGGTAACTGTAAAATTTAACAAGTAAATTAAATTTAACAAGTTAATATCTTACCTAGAAGACAAACCCATATATCCAGTGCTCTGCTGGACTAGCCAAAAAAAAAAAGAAAGAAAAAAAAAGAAAGTTCCATTTTATTGCTTTAATACATCTCACCTAGTGGATAAATTAATGAAATGGCCTTAAGTGGTTGGGGATTCCCTCGTCTGCCACTTTTGTTCATGGTAGCACTCAGGAGAATGTAAATTTTTAAGCCAAAGAGAAGCATCTCTTCTCTATACACACTGTGTACATGGCTGAGTGGTCAAATTAATTGTGGATTTGTTGAGCTGCAACTAACATGGCCCAGATGTTGGAGCTCTGAATCGACCCAAGTCACATCTTTCAGGTTAAATTGTGTAAAGGTATTGTGTGACTTCCAATGCTGAAAGGATATGGAAAGGAGACTCCCCCTTAGAAAGCTTTAAAAGCTACAAAAACTGACATCATGGTCTTTGACTTGATACAACATCTGTGCATCTTCATCCGACAATTGATAGCACAGAAGCACTGTCTGCTTGATTAAAGAAGACTGTTGCAGTAGCTATATCTTTGGTAAAACTATTCTTGAATCAGATAAAAGCCAATGCCTTGCCGTCTCTGAGATCCTTAGTCTTGTCCAAATAGTAACATAGTGACATGATACTCTATAAGGCAATGTGTTCTTTCCTCCTTCAGGGATGTGTTATGCGTAGGAGTCCGAGCAAGAATGATTACTGTGACCACACATTCTGGTCTATCCCTAGTTAGCTTATTCTTAGATAAGAAGGTGGGTAAAGGATATAAGAAGACTTTAGACCAATCGGCTTAATGTCTAATGTTCATACATTTAGTGCTTCAGTGAAGCTTGCTTGTGAGGTTCAAAAGAAGCCTTGGTTAATTGATGAAAGACCAAGGACAAGTTCCACGTGGGGGATACCCCTGTGTTCCTTAAGCCTGTCTTGACGAAAACTGTCTTACAGTCCACTTAAGTTAGGTTTTCATCTTTGGCATTACCAATTTTATCTGCAATAGCAGTCCTGCAACTGTTAATGTTTACAGGTTGGAGATTTTTCTCCTGAAAAAAGGTGTAGGAAAACAAGCAATCAGTGCCCATGAACAGGCTCTGTGTCAGCTGACAACGTGTTTTCTGATTAGAAGTGAAACCAGAAAAAGGACAAAAAAGTTGACCCCTGCAATAGATATTCCAATGTAAAGTACAAACTAAGTGAACTGTTAAGGTGTGAAAAGCAGGTGGAAAAGCACATTTAAAGAATATATTGTAAATACAATAGTCTTCAAGTTACAACTGATTTTCAATGGGCTACAGGTCTGCACTTTCATTATGTTACAGCTGACCCAAAAGTATTTGAATAACACATTTAAAGAAAATACTCTAAATGTCATAGTTTTTAAGTTACAACTGGTATTCACCACAGTGAGAACCTGAAAATAGCTATTGCTCAGTTATGCAATGAGCTGCTGGTCTGAAATTTTACTATTTTATAGCTGACATAAAAGTGTGTGAATAAAAATATTTAAACAAAATTATACTCTAAATTTGAAAATTTTAACTAGAAATAGGACGCCCTGTTGATAGTAGATGCGAATAGAAACAGGATAGCATAGAAGAACACACATTATCATGTGTAATGTCCACCCCATGAACCTTTTGCCAAAATTGTACAGTAGTCTTACAAGACCCTGTTTCATTTGTAAAATATATCAATGATGCTTAAATATTTATTAGTGTAGTTGTAAATTATTTCAGCTTCATGCCTTTTTGCATTGGTTGGGTCGAAAATTTTGACGAAATCACTCTATCTTGCACGGTTAAGAAGATAGAAGCAAATTCCTGTTTTTCTATTTTTGGCAAAAATTCAAAAAATCAAAATGGCCGCCATTTTTGGGGAGGGGAAAATTTTTTGAAAATTGCAAAGAGTACATTCCTTAGATACCCTGTGGGTCGAAAATTTCGACGAAATCGCTCTTCTCGCACGGTTCAGGAGATAGAAGCAAATTTGTGTTTTGCCATTTTTGGCAAAAATTCGAAAATTCAAAATAGCCGCCATTTTTGGGGAGGGGAAATTTTTTTTGAAACTTGCAAAGAGTACATTCCTTAGATACCCTGTGGGTCGAAAATTTCGACGAAATCGCTCTATATCTCGCACGGTTAAGGAGATAGAAGCAAATTTGTGTTTTGCCATTTTTGGCAAAAATTCGAAAATTCAAAATGGCCGCCATTTTTGGGGAGGGGAAAATTTTTTGAAAATTGTCAAGAATACAATGCTCATATACCCTGTGGGTCGAAAATTTCGACGAAATCACTCTATCTCGCACGGTTAAGGAGATAGAAGCAAATTTGTGTTTTGCCATTTTTGGCAAAAATTCGAAAAATTCAAAATGGCCGCCATTTTTGGGGAGGGGAAATTTTTTTGAAAATTGCAAAGAGTACATGCCTTAGATACCCTGTGGGTCGAAAATTTCGACGAAATCGCTCTATCTCGCACGGTTAAGGAGATAGAAGGAAATTTGTGTTTTGCCATTTTTGGCAAAAATTCGAAAAATCAAAATGGCCGCCATTTTTGGGGAGGGGAAAATTTTTTGAAAATTGCAAAGAGTACATTCCTTAGATACCCTGTGGGTCGAAAATTTCGACAAAATCGCTCTATCTCGCACGGTTAAGGAGATAGAAGCAAATTTGTGTTTTGCCATTTTTGGCAAAAATTCGAAAATTCAAAATGGCCGCCATTTTTGGGGAGGGGAAAATTTTTTGAAAATTGCAAAGACTACCATCCTTAGCTACCCTGCGGGTCGAAAATTTCGACGAAATCGCTCTATCTCGCACGGTTTAGGAGACATGAGCACATTTGCCTTTTTCAGTATTCAAAATAGCTAATTACTCATTTATTTAATTAATTACTCACTCATCTATGAAGCAATTCCCCCCAAAAGCAATCCCATACAAGCTATTAACCCAATGAACCTCCATACCAAATTTCAGAAAGCTAGGCTTAATAGCATTCCTTAAAATGTCTGGAAACCAAAGAGCTACTCAAAAGTATCAAAGTAGCTATTACTCAGTTAGCTATAGAGCTATCATCACCAAAAGCAATCCCATACAAGCTATTAACCCAATAAACCTGCATGCCAAATTTGGTAAAGATAGGATAAGAACTGTTGCCTAAAATGTCTGGAAACCAAGTGGGACGCCGGACGGCGGAAAAAGCAAAAATAATATGTCCACCCCCCGGTGGGGTGGACATAATTACTTAAATGTAGCTTTTATAAGCTACAAGCTTACCATGTGGGACTTAATGCTGTTCTCGGGTTGCCACACCCGCGGCCAACATCTTAGAAAAAAAGACAGTTCTTGTTAGCCACCGGATATACTGGTAGTTGTCGTCACGTGATAACTTCTGACCAATCGTCCTACTTTCTCGTTGAAATTTTCTAAAACCTACCCCTCAGCTGTAAACAGTGGGGAGGCAGGGTGGGACTCTTCTAAGTCCCACATGGTAAGCTTGTAGCTTATAAAAGCTACATTTAAGTAATTAAAATTTTCAATTTTATTACGCTACAATAGCTTACCATGTGGGACTTAATGCTGAATTCAACCGCCCGGTGGCGGGATTACAGCTGAGACTGGAAGATATGTCATTTTTTCTAAGATTTTGAATTAATATATACAGAATAGTGCCAGATATACCAGTCTGAGTCCCATTTACAGTGCTCCGATCCCGAAGACCGGGCCTGTAAGGAGCCAAAAACCTAAATAAAATGAGACAGTGCTGAAAACTGTCTAGATGTTTGATTGTAGGACGGAGTTCACTTCGAGGTCTAAGGGTCCCTGAGGGCCCTTCACTAGTGACTGACCAACCCATGGTTGGACATCTCATAAATTTTTGAAACCTGAATATGAGATTAATGACAACTAAATAAGTCCTTAATAGAAATTACTTGATAACTAAAAAACAAAATGACCTTACCCGTAACATCTTGAAGGTAAAGGAATACCTAGATCCTGGGAGAGACTCCTGAAGACTTGGTTGTAGTGGATGTGCCCCCCCCCCCCCCGCCCCCCCCTTTTTTTTCTTTCCGAGGACAACTGGTCTGAGGGGAAGGATCTAGGACTTGTTGTGCTGCCACTACGGGTCCCAGATACATATTCTTGTCGGCGTCCGACCAAGTAAGGTCTTTGAGGTAAAAATTTGTAAATGTGTTGTGAGCTTTCCAGTGACAGGCTTGCATGATTTGGTCCACTGATACCCCACCGTAAAAGGCCTTAGAGGCTGCGAAAGCCCAGATGTGATGCGCTTTAACTTGGACCAAGTGCAAGGCTTGTTGGTCTGCTTGTTTGTAACAAAGTAGGATGGTTTGTTTCAACCAGGAAGAGAGAGTAGCGGGTCTGATGTCTGAGGTATGTCCTTTCTTGAAGGACATAAAAAGGAGGGAACGAGACCCTCTCAGGTCTTTGGTTTGGTCCAGATAATACCTCAGGGCCCGTACCGGACACAGGGTCCTGCCTTCTTTAAATTGTCTATCTACAATGGTAGTGAGAGCAGGAATAGTCACTGGAGACACACTTTGAGAACCTTCTCTTGCTAGTTGGTTTTTGGCTATGAAATCAGAAGAAGGGAACAAGGCGACCTTTTCCCATTGGCTTAGATTAGATACTTTGTTTGCGACCCAGGCATGGATTTCGCTGCGGCGCTTGCCGGAGGCCAAAGCTAGCAAGAAAGCAGTTTTGAGAGTAAGGTGTTTGAGGTCTGTGTCTTTCATGGGCTCAAATGGTGCTTTTGTGAGCTCGTTGAGGACAACAGAAAGGTTTCACTTGGGTAAATTTTTGGAACTTTTGGGACGATCCCTGTGAAAACTGGAGAGTAACCTATGAAGGTCTGCATTGTGTGCAATATGTTGGGCCGTTGGGCCCAAAGTGTCAACGATTGCAGTCCTGTAACCATCAATGGTCGAGGGGTGCCTGTTTAGGTCTTGGTACAGTACATGAAAAAATCTGAGATTTGTTTCACAGATGGAGTGGAGAAATCCACCAAATTTTCTCTGCACCATTTTTCAAATAGGGCCCACTTTGACTTGTAGATGGTCCTTGTTGATGACCGCTGAGGTGCAGCAATTCTCTCTGCCACCTCCACAGAGAAGCCTTGTTCTTGGAGTTGTCCGCTCCTAGACACCAGGCGTGGAGGTTCAGGTGCTGGGGGTTGTTGTGGAACACATACTTGTGGGACTGTTTGAGTAGGGTCGTTGACACTGGGAGTTGTAGTGGGATCCCTGTTGAGAGCTGCACTAGGTCCCAAAACCAGGGCATCCCTGGCCAGCCTGGGGCTATCACGATGAATGACATTAGTAGTATATGTTGGGTTAACATTTGGGCCAATATTAGGGTTAACATTTGGACCATTATTAGAACTGGCCTTTTCCTGCACCACATCGAAAATGGCCCAAAAGTTAACCCAACCTTTAACCAAAAAATGTTATCAGAAACCAGTTAAGTTGGCATTGAGACTCCAGGAATTGTTTTTTATTAGACAATAAATTTTGGAATATAGAGAATATTTAGTTTTTGCATAATGACTGCACCACATCGAAAATGGCCCAAAAGTTAACCCAACCTTTAACCAAAAATTTATCAGCAACCATTTAAATTAGCATTGAGACTCCAGGAATTGTTTTTTACTAGACAATAAAATTTTTTTAAAAAAATATAGAGAATATTTATTTCTTGGATAAAGACTGCAAGAAAAACATTTTAACTCTTTGAGTACTAGCTGTGAAAAAATCAAGGTTACCAGACCATTTTTTAAAAAGCCTGTTCAGGAACCAGTCTGTATTTTTATTTTATTGTGAACTATGCAGCAATATGATGGATATTAAATAAAATATTATATATTTGCAAAGGTATTTGGTTGGAAAACAGACATGTTGGGTACGTTCTTTGTTTAATTTGTGGCCATTTAGTTTGCAAACAAGATCGTGGACTTGCTTTATTTTTAAAATATATATTTCGATAGGAAACTCGTTTTGTTATGATACTTTTGAGAAAATCCCCCTCGCCTCGAGCATGCGCACACGAATCCCGGAACTCGTGTCTTCAGTTTAAAATATTTCATTGTTTACTCTTGGTAGGCCAGCATCGTGAACTACGTAGCAAATATGTAGATGGATATTAAATAAAATAATATATATTTGGAAAACGACGACATACATGTTGGGTACGTTCTTTTTAAAATATGTGGCCATTTAGTTTGCAAACAAGATCTAAAATATTTCATTGTTTACTCTTGGTAGGCCAGCATCATGAACTACGTAGCAAATATGTAGATGGATATTAAATAAAATAATATATATTTGGAAAACGACGACATACATGTTGGGTACGTTCTTTTTGTAAAATATGTGGTCATTTAGTTTGCAAACAAGATCGTGGACCTGCTTTTGTTTACTCTTGGTAGGGCAGCATCGTGAACTACGTAGCAAATATGTAGATGGATATTAAATAAAATAATATATATTTGGTTGGAAAACGACGACAGACATGTTGGGTGCATTCTTTTTGTAAAATATGTAGCCAGTTAGTTTGTAAATAGATCTGCCTTGGTTTGCAAAATATATATTTCGATAGGAAACTCGTTTTATGATACTTTTGAGAAAATCCCCCTCGCCTCGAGCATGCGCACACGAATCCCGGAACTCGTGTCTTCAGTTTAAAATATTTCATTGTTTACTCTTGGTAGGCCAGCATCGTGAACTACGTAGCAAATATGTAGATGGATATTAAATAAAATAATATATATTTGGTTGGAAAACGACGACATACATGTTGGGTGCGTTCTTTGTAAAATATGTGGCCATTTAGTTTGCAAACAAGATCGTGGACCTGCTTTTGTTTACTCTTGGTAGGCCAGCATCGTGAACTACGTAGCAAATATGTAGATGGATATTAAATAAAATAATATATATTTGGTTGGAAAACGACGACATACATGTTGGGTACGTTCTTTTTTCTAAAATATGTGGCCAGTTAGTTTGCAAACAAGATCGTGGACCTGCTTTTGTTTACTCTTGGTAGGCCAGCATCGTGAACTACGTAGCAAATATGTAGATGGATATTAAATAAAATAATATATATTTGGTTGGAATACGACGACAGACATGTTGGGTGCGTTCTTTTTGTAAAATATGTGGCCAGTTAGTTTGTAAATAGATCTACCTTGGTTTGCAAAATATATATTTTGATAGGAAACTCGTTTTATTTACTTTTGAGAAAATCCCCCTCGCCTCGAGCATGCGCACACGAATCCCGGAACTCGTGTCTTCAGTTTAAAATATTTCATTGTTTACTCTTGGTAGGCCAGCATCGTGAACTACGTAGCAAATATGTAGATGGATATTAAATAAAATAATATATATTTGGTTGGAAAACGACGACATACATGTTGGGTGCGTTCTTTGTTTAATTTATGGTGAAATATGTGGCCAGTTAGTTTGTAAGAGATCGTGGACTTGCTTTGGTTTGCAAAATATTTCATTGTTTACTCTTGGTAGGGCAGCATCGTGAACTACGTAGCAAATATGTAGATGGATATTAAATAAAATAAAATATATTTGCAAAGGTATTTGGAAACAATGATGGTGGATTCAATTCTTTGTAAAATATGTAGCCAGTTATAGTTTGTAGAAAGATCTTGGATTGCTTGTAGTTTGAAATATTTTTTCATATTTGTTTACTCTTTGGAAGGGTATCATGAACTAGCAATGTGCAGTAGATGGATATTAAATAAAATATATTTTATTTTGCAAAGGTATTTGGAAACGACAGTAGTGGGTTCAATTCTTTGTAAAATATGTAGCCAGTTAGTTTGAAGAGTTAATTGAATCAATATCACTTGGCAATTTTGAGATAAAAAAATCAATTTCTCCTCTTATTATTTACATCTATTTAGTTTATTTTTAGCAAATTGTAAAATTTTGTGTCAGCGTAATTGGAATGGATACAGTGGAGAATCCTAAGGAATACATCACATGCATGTGTTTGGTAAGTGTCTTCTTTATAATATATGTTGGTAGAATGTATATAAAAGATAATAGTTATAATGTAAATACTAGATATATCTGCTGCATAATTAAATATAAATTTTCATTTTCTGTTATATAAAATGTTTGTCTTAGATGTATTTTTGATGCATTGGTGAAAGATCAAAATTTCTATGCTTGTTTTTTTATATTCCTTAGCATCTATTTGTATTGTTTCACCTATTCTAACCACAATAATATTGTGTGTAATTATCTTAATCAAAACAATTTGCTTTGTATGTAGGTGTAATTGTTTTTTTCTTTTGTCTTGTTATAGACAAACAAATTGACATTGTTTTTTTGTTGTGCTTTTGGACAATTGGATTGTTTATAGAAGAAAATACACAATGCCTTTGCATTATATATAAATGTACTGGGAATAGAGGGGAAATATCACTTTCAATTTGTCATAGGAAGGTAGAAGGTTGGTGGTGAAAATTTTAAAATGTATTTTTTTAATTTTAATAACCTGATAGAATATAGGTTTGTTATAAAACATTTAGTTAGAAAGGGAAATATATTTTACATTTTCTATAGTCTGTTTTAAAAAGGGTGGCAATAGCAAAGTTAATATTGATTGCAAATTGATCTTACATTCCATTTCCATTGAAATATCATTGATCAATATTTGTAGACCTTGTCTGTGTGTGTGTGTTATTGTGTAGTTTGTGTTCTGATGTCTAGTGGGAACCTCCTGTTGAGCACAGCATTTGACTTCCATTCAAATATCACTTTTGATCAATATTTACAAGACTGACTGTTTTTCATGTTTGTGTGTATTGTTTCTTTTTTGTGTTCAGCTGTCAACTGTTTGTTTTTTTTTCTTCCGGGTGAGCACAGCTGTTGACCATTGGAGGCCCTTCTTTTTTTCGTTCATTGATGCATTCTCCCACATTTACAGACATGAAGAGATTATAATAATAGAGAAGTTTTTTTGTTTTTTTGTAATCACTTTTAGATGAAAGAATTTTTTAAAAAACTATTGTAGATTCACATGTTTTGTGATATACTATTTTTGAAACTACTGTTAAAAAATTAATAATGAAACGTACTAGTTTGATGAATCTTGGAGATGTAGGATCTAGAAAATATGAGTAAATGTGAACATCTTTATCATTCAGACTTAGTAATTATTAGGAAGTTTTAGATCACAGTTTCCTTATATAATGTTCCCTGGTGTGACCTACTCTTGTAAATGTGGAAACCCTAACAGGTTGAAAGGTAGATCACTATTACAAATGCACAAAGATATATGTGTTTTAGACATGTGTGTTTTTTGTTTTTAGGTTCATGCAGTGTCTGAATGATGTATGTCTCTAGTCTTCTGCAACCAAATATACAGCACAGTTTCTCTGAGCCGTCCAAAAGTTGACATCATGGATTGTGAACAGTGAGTTTTTGTTTTTTTATGTTGTGTTTGGCGTCGTTCGTTCGTTCACTTTCGAAGATCTTGGTTTTTTGCCTTTGTTATGTTTCGTTTGTGTTTTTGCGTCGTCCGTCTGGTCATTTTCGTTTTTCCTTCCTGTTGTGCGAGTTTTATCACAGAGAGATAGAGATTAAATACTATAAAAAGTAATAATATTCTTTGTCTTAGAAAAGGAAAAAAAAACACATGTTTGACACCCAATCACCATTTTTATTTTATGTACAATATTTAAAACAATTTAACACACAAGATTTATTTTACAATTCTTAACACTTGTAGAGTTAATGCAAGTACAATAGTTTAATAGTATGCTTATAATTAATAGATTTTTCATTTTTTAATATTTGAACAATTTGTTATACAAAGTAACATTATTGTACACACAAGCAAAATTATAACTATGTTTACTTTATACACAATATATAACTTACATCATTACACACAGAATATGCTTTGAACTACCACCATATGAAAATTTAATTTTTTCAATTGTAACAACATGCTTTTACATTTTTTATTAATTTAACAGTTTATGATACCTACAAACACAGCATGTTTGAATTATCATGGCTATGAAAAAACAAACTTCTATTTTTGTAACAAGAGCATTATAGTTACAGCTTCTCTGTCTTTTTTATATTAGACAATGATTAGAACCCACACAGTATTCTTTGAACTATGACCATGAAATATATGCAATTGTAACAACATTTTGTTAATACATAATAATAATGCAGTTATTAATACATGACAAAAGTTTGTAAAACACCAAGAAACGCTTATTAATTTATAACTATGCATATTTCTTTATTTTATACACAATATAACTTACATTATTACATACACAATATGCTTTGAACAACACAGCATGTTTGAATTATCATGACTATAAAAAAACAAACTTCTATTTTTTGTAACAATACATAATAATAATGCAGTTATTAATACATGACAAAGGTTTGTAAAACACCAAGAAACACTTTATTAATTTATAACTATGCATATTTATTTTATACACAATATAACTTACATCATTACATACACAATATGCTTCGAACTACCACCATAACAAAATTTAATTTTTTGCAGTTGTAACAACAAAACACAGCATGTTTGAGTTATCATAAAAAACAAACTTCTATTTTTATAACAAGAGCATTTATATTTATTTGCTCTTTTTATATTATACACAATGATTATAACCCACACTGAACTACCACCATAAAGTATGCATACATAATAATAATGACAATTATTATTACATGACAAAGCTTCGTAAAACGCCAAGAAACACTTATTTCCTGTCATCTATGTTTGTTAAGCTAACATTATCTGAAGTTTTACTGCCCTTTTTTTTCCGATAAAACTGAATTGTGTTTCCTTTCATCCTTACTTCGTAACCAATAAATAGCCCAATGAAAAAAAGAGGAATAAGTAATAAGAGGTATGGCCAATCCACCCTTCTTAACTTGTAATGATGTTCTCCCTGCACAATATTTTCAAGATTTTGGTGACCCGGACAGTCCGAATCGAGCCAAACGTGTTCAGGTTTATCGATTGTAATATTACACAGATGCGTGCTGTTTCTGATAACAATCATTTCCAGGATAGGCCATGACCTAAAATTGGGCAATTCTGTTATGCCTGTATTAATTAAGTCTAAGAATATTGCTGTATTTTTATCATCCTCATTAAAGAAAGGTAGCGTATCAATATTTTTACACAAGATAATTCCAACAGCGTTAGTACACCAAGAAACTGGTGGATTACCGCACTTACTGGTAAATGCGGATACTACAAAGCAAGACCACAAGAGTACCGTTGAAAACATGGTTTTGATAAGTATTTCTTTGTACAGTGAAAATTAGCCTTGTCACATAGTTCATATAAAGAAAAGAATATTTACTGCAAACTATCAATTAACTGACGTGAAATTTGTCGGGTTAAGAAATCTTCTGAAACTTTTTTACTTATGTCTAAACCAAATTTCCTTTTACAAAACTCTGACCATTTTGTCATTTTTACTGTAACCCTCATGGTTGTACGTATTCATGATGTTATTGTACGACATACCTTTACACCTATTTGAGATGAAGTAGATACAATGTTGACCACATGCGGTAGAGAAAAGGTGTTGTACTCTTCTGCTGTTGTAGCTATACTGGTCTACCATTTCGAGGAATTTTACAATGTATTTATTAGTTGGTTCTCCCCCATAACTATCAAAATATTCTATTGGTTCCTTTACTGATGGTAAATAAATAGCAGTCCAATGCGTTCCTGGTTTGGTGTGTACATCTGTGTTGACTACAACAGCAAACGGAATTCGATCTATTTTTGTTGGTAGTTTATCACATGGTAATGTGCCGATGTATGCATTCTTTGTAATATTGTTCGTACTTAACACTTGAGTAATTTGCTGAGTGTCCATTGCTTTTATACCTCGGTTGCAGGATTCATTTCCGAATCTATCTCAATCATGTCCTGATATTCAAAATATGCAACTAAAGTGACAGCAGTAGTGCAGGTTTCTGACAGTTTTATTTCAACCCCGACCTCTCCGTTTTTGATCAGCGTCATCTCACCCGGGACTGAATTGGTCTCCAAGTCAAAGGCATAAATGGTGTGACCATTTTTATAATTTTCAGTTGTAACACCCATTGAATTATTCGAGTATACGGTATTTGTCCCTTGAAATAGTGAAAGGTACCCCATAAGGTATTTGCCAGAAGAGAAATCCATCTCCAACTCCTCCAATGGAATGGCTTTCCCATTGACTCTCAGTACTATACTTCGCACATTGAAGTGTTGAAAATTGAAAGGGTTTTGTTTTATATTTCCATTAAAGGCGGAAGAGTTCACCATCCCAAGAACAATTCTTGTTGGTAGTTGACCATCGCATAGATTTCGCTCGGACAGATCATCTCGATTGGCCCCTTTGGTAAAATATTTCATCTCAACTCTTTTTATGGGATACTTTATCCGGTCCGACTGTAGATTTTTTAAGTGAGCGGCTCTTATGGACGGTATAATTGTGTCATGTTTCACAAAGAAAGAAGCACTTTCAATTTCTAAAACGTATTCATTGTTCTCTGTTGCAGCCATCAGAAAGAATTTCGGTGAGTGTCTGTGCAATTTCACTTTAACCGAGCACTTTCCCATCAGGTATCTTGCTTGGTTAAAGAAATCGGCATGTATTCTTCCAATTAATTCGAATGATTTTCCAAATTTTGTTTTGTTAAATCTTGTAACTGCAGATGGATTCACATTGCTCGTGTCTGCAAGGACTACTGGTGCTATCGCCTCTAAGTCCTTTGTTTCCGGAAAGTATAATGACATTGCCAGAAATTCATTCTTAACATCCTTGGTATATGAGAGTAACGTTTCCAGAAAAGCTCGGTACGGATACATCGTGTCATTTGAGGACACTAATCTTCCTCCGAGATAAACCTCTACCTGTTTGAACATTGCTGCAATTAGATAGTTGACAGGAAATACAATGGATCGATCTGGTACTGTGGGATCGTCGTCGGCTACTTTCCTTCTAAGGACTTCACCATCTGCGGCTAGTATTTTACATTTTAGGTGCAACAATGACTGGCTAAAATCTAAATATTCACTCTCGTCGGCTTTAATTTTGAAATGCAGATCACTCCCTTTGTCTAAAGTGCTTACAGGTTTGTGCTCGACGTATCTCGATGCCTCAGTAGAAATATGCGTGCTCGGTACAGTGAAGAGCTCTAGATTAGACATCGTACTCTCGCAGGACTGTGGGTGAATAGCCATATTTCTTTATAGTACAAGATTTAACTTTCTTCTTTTCCCACTGGTTTGCGGAGAGCTCTTTTTACGCTTCTTAGATCTACCCGTCACAGGAGTGTTTCCCACAAATTCTGAGATGCGATTCTTCCCAGTGTCTAATAGGGCTTGTTTTACTCCTTTCTTGTTTATTATGACGTCTGATAACACCTCTTTTCCGGAACGGACAACTGCTGGTAATACTTTTTTCTTTAGAATTGGCAGTGCTCGTTTGAATAAACCGGATAATATTTGACCTAGACCACTACCTCGTTGAATTGGAGATCCAACAAAAACTGGAATATTTCCCCCGGATTGACAGTAATGGTGTTCTATTCCTTTTGTGTTTGGATAGTATTTGATGATTCTCATCTTGATGTCATGAGGAAAATTCTTAGTCCTTTACATTAAGAAACTATCACTTTTCAAAACATCACACGGTCCATTTAAAACTTCACCCACTCACTCTTTCTCGGACTTCTTTGCGGTAGTTGTATGTATGCCTTAGGAACACCAATATCCACCAACGTATCCACAAAATCCTCTGCTCCCACGGGTATATCTTTAGCAGATGTAATGGTTAAACTGTTTGTTACAAACCGAAGTAACTGAATAAGATTACTGTCTTGTATTGTGTCACCCTTGATTACAATTTCCAGGTTATCCGTCCATGATAAGATACCTCGCGAGTCTTTCATATATTTTAAAATTAAATTAACCACAGGTTTTGTTCTCAGGGGAAATTGGTTTAATATGATATCTTCAGATGGAGCTTCTACTTCTACCTCTTTTTTAATCTGTACAAGTTGTGGTTCTGGAAGGGGTCTCTTGGTCAATTTCTTTTTCTGATTATAAAGCTTAATTTTCACGTCTGGAGGAAGAGTTTTGTCATTAAGTATGTCACCAGTTTTTTGGGGAGGAAGTTCTTTCTCCTGTGGGTTAAAGTTACACTTGTTAAATACTTCCAGTGGAACAATTACAGCCTCTTTATAATTCATTTCCCACCTCCGAATAGTGAACCCAGCACAGACAATGCCACCGGTAATATACTCGTCAAGAATCCCCCTTCCTGTTTCAGAATTTGTTTTCTTTTCCTAAATGAACACCTTTTGTTTGTGAGATCTTTGAGGTGTCTTTTTATTTTCTTTAACTTTCCAATTTTAGAGGGTGAAATTCTCACACGACCATTTACTATGTTTAACAAGCACTCTGATATAGCATCAATTTCTTGTTTTGTGGCTACATCTAAAAGTGCCTTCCTTCTTTTCACATCTTTTGAATTTGCTAGTAATGTGAGATAATCTCTTCTCTTTAGTGCAGATCCCATATTATCTTTTTGTCTCTTTCTTCCATACTATTATTAACTGTTGTTTGAATCTGTCACACGGATAATTTTTTATGCTTTGTTGGGCACAAAAACTCTCTGGAAGTTTTTACCAAACAAATCTGTTTTAAAACGAGCATCCTCTGGTGTGCTGACTTTTCCATCTATAAACAAGATGCACTCAGAGAGAGCAAAACGCTCGACTCTTAGTGACCAGTCTCTCAAGTGATATAAAGTATTGTACGGAAGACAATAAAATAAAACCAAACATGTAAATTAATCTTCATAGAAATATCAAGTAGAAAGCTAAAGTCATTAAAAATACATTGAAATGATTTTTTTTGTATCCAAAATAAGATTCAGATCTTTTTTTTAGTAACTTCTTCCTTCAGTCAGGTCCTACCCACAAATTTTTAAATAAAGATCTGTTCATTAGTTCTAGAGTAATGTAAATACACACACACACACAAAAAACAAAGAGACAATTAAACAATTAGCACACAAAAATATAAACTGCTGGTGGAGGTAAAAACATTGCTTAAAGATCACTTCTTGGTGAAAATCACGCATGGTAATTTTTTGTGATGGACTGTCAAGGTATTGAAAGAAAAAAGAGAAAATAAAACAGAAATAATAATTAATAAAAATAATGAATATATCACCTCCCTCTTTATTATGTTTATGTCAATTTCAAGCCATAAAATGAGAAGAAATATTTTTACTTAAAGTCAGCAAGTATCACAAGCTAGGTTTGTGACCTCACAATGACAGTTGCATTGTGACATCACTGAGTGATGACATCATCAGAAAGTAAAATATTGATTTTTGACGTATGTGATGAAGAGAAGCAGTTTCACTGTGAATTCCCTATTAAAAATAAGAAAAACTCTCTCCTGGCTTTAATTTTCAAGCAAATTACACCAAATTTGGCAGAATCTGTCTGTGCCCCATGAAATACCTTCCCACCAAATTTGAGATTGATGGATGTTGTAGTTTTTGAGTTATAAGGGAAAAACGGTGCACAGACAGGGAAGCAAATTTCACTATAAAAGCCCAATTACAAATAAGAAAAACTCTCTCCTGGCTTTAATTTTCACACAAATTACACCAAATTTTCAAGAATCCGTCTGTACCCCATGAAATATCTGCCCACCAAATTTGAGCTAGATTGGTGTTATAGTTTTTGAGTTATAAGGGCGAAACGGTGCACAGACAGACAGACAGACGGACAGACAGAAACAAACTGATCACAATAACCCTCTCCTATCGTCGAGCGTTAATAAATAAGTATAAGGTCTCCTCGTTGCATTTTTAAATATGTCTAAAAATATGCCCGACTTGTGTGGATAAATTTTTCTAGCTAGGGAATAAGCCAATGTGTAATCTAGGGGATTGTTAAATAAGATAAGGTATGAGGCATTCCTATAGATGGTTTTTCTGTGTTTTCCCTCACAAAATAGATTTTGAAATATCACAATGGTGCTGATATTCTCGTGGTGACATTTTTTGGTGAACAAATCCGCTATTTCTTGAGAATCACAGATGTCGGATTGAGAATCATCGAAGATAAATACACCATGTTGTTTCTGTTTTGTGAAACCAGTCAAGTCATCCGGTATCCCTTCCACAAGAGTAATTTTGTCACCGTATAATTTTTTAATTTTTTCTAATGCTTCCGTTTTCTGGCCATATGACCAAACAATATAGTCGAATGGAGTATCCACTATTGTATTCCAAGACTCCAATAGCTTGAGCACAAACTGAGTTTTCCCGCACATGCTTGGACCGGCTACAACTGCAGAAAACGGTGTCCTTAGACGCGCATCAAAAACTTCAAAACTCATTGTTTTTTGTGTATGAACAAATTACACAGACCCACACAAAATGGTGAAGGTGGGTGGTACGTCTCATTAGTCTTTTATCTTTACTCTTACCAACTCATTGTCATAAAATCCACCTTTAATAATGTCCTGTTTTTGGTCCATTACTCTATATGTCACAGGTTTGGTATTAAGTCTGTCCGCTATAATGAAAACTTCTTTTGTAAATCTTGGAAGATATTTTTTAGTGAAAGGATTGTCTAAATGTATCAGTCTCACAAAGTCTCCTATCTTGTACTTATGTCTGCTCTGACGTTTATCAATTTCATCTTTGTATTGATGATTCCAAATTCTGCTCTCATTCCTCTTTGTGACACGATTTGGTGACGTTCCAATGGATGAATGTTTACTTGTGTTGTAGCTTTGTACAATATCTTGTAAGATAGAGGTGTAATTCAATTTCCCAGTTTTGCTGAAATACTTCCACATTTTTGATTTTAATGTCCGGTTGAATCTTTCACAAATGGCTGCTTTGAAGTCAGACGCAGAGGAGTAATGTGTGATACCTTTAGATTTGAAGTAATCCTGTACAGTTTTGTTGTAAAACTCACTGCCTAAGTCGGTATGTACTTTCTGTGGCACACTCTCTTTGTGAATTAGTTCAAAGGCATTTTTCACCGATATTCCGGTTTTATTTTTGATAGGTACTGCCCATGCCTTTCTCGAAAAAATGTCAATGTTAGTGAGAATAAATTTATTTCCTTTATTTTCTCTAGACAGGGCACTGACATCTACAAGATCGGCTTGATGTATAGCATCAATACCATGTGCAATAGTCTTCCTGTATTTCTTAGGTTTTCTGGTTGGTTTGTGTAGTGTATAAACGTCTTCCCCAGCTAAGAAATCTTGAACCATGGAGAGTGTTATATTTCTGTTTTTCCTCTTTGCTGCTTTATAAAGTTTGTAGCTGTTTGAAAATGAACTTGGTTTCTTGACATCGTAATACAATTTCTTCAGTAAAATGTCTGTTTTGCTGCTCATTCTTTTTTGTATCTAAATCTTAGGACAAATGGACAACACCCTTTCTTTCCTACCTCTGAATGGTCAGTTTGGTCTTTCTCCCTTTTTTCAGTTTCACAACAGGTGATGATAACAGTATTATTAGTTATGTTGAATTTCATGGTTTTCTAACTTCTGTCCTAAACAGAACACCGGGAGGAAACCTATTATCTTTAATGCTTTTCTTTTTTCACACGGGCTTTTTTCTTCCACCTTCTCCACTCCAGATGTTTTTTTGTTGTTCACAGGATCTTCCACGGGTTTCCTCTTTCGTTGCTCTCGTTTAACCTTCTCATTTAAGTATTTCTTGTGACAAGAGTTACATCTAGTCTCCGAGTAAGTGAAGTATTTTTCATCGTGGAATGGTCGCTTGCAGCGTTTACATTCCCTGAAGCAATTACTTTTACAGTCGTGACAGTAGGTTTTCCCTTTCACCAAAACCTTGTCTTTGGAACAGTATGAACAACACTGTATCTGTTCACACGAAACATCTGATTCATCATTCGAAGAAATCTCCATTGTTGGGCTATGTTTGTAAGGCATGTTCAGTCTTGACACACGGACATATTATTGTTAACTAGCAATGTTTTTACACCTAATTCTGCATCAGAGTTTTTTTACTCTTACTAGGTAATGCCTTCCATTTTCTTCTGAAAAAATGTTGCAGTAGTCTTCGTACGCTTTTTGTAAACAGTTCAGGTAATCTTCAAAATTTTCCATGCTGCTCTGTCCTTTTCTGTCCGTGATTCTTTTCAAACATGTTGCAACATCTGTATCGATGTAAACTAGCCTATTGCAACCTAACTTGCAGGATTGGGGTAGAGTGTCTGTTATATTTTGTTGAATGATATCTGACAAGTAATCGTATTGAAAGTCGTTCAGGTAACCCATTTCGTATTGCTAATTTTTTCGAAGAGATAAGTTTTTCCAGCACCCATAAGTCCCTCTATGGTTGCCAGTTTCATCTTGATGATTTTCTTAACAGTCTTTCAACTTTTCTCACAAGAACTTCATCCTCATCGATGTTAGTCAATTTCTCGGCGCTGTCACTTCCATTTTGTTCTACAAAAATGCAATAATACTCGTCGTACTCCTTTTGGAGACAATGCAGGTAGTCCCGTAATTCTATCATGGTGCTTTCTTCTTTTCGTTGTAATATCCGTTCCAAACATCTCTCAACATCTGTGACTACGTACACCAACTTGTTACAACCTAACCCACAGTCTTTGTTGAGTGTTTCCCCAATTTTTTCGTGTACCCGATCTGTAAGATAATCATGTTGAAAGTCTGACAAGTATCCTCTTTCATACTGAGCGTTTATGAAAATAACTGTGCTGTACAAGTTTCTCTCGGATATGAGGTAATCTATGTCACTGGTTTTGTGTAGGCTTTCTGAGTATAACTTTCCTAAGACATTCAAGAAGTAGTGTTGACAAAGTGCAGCATTTTTCACTGGGTCACTGTAATATTCCCTCAATGGATTGTACCGTAAATATTTTTTAAATTTCTCCACTGGTTCCTCTACAAACCCAATTTTTTTATTGTGTGCAAAATTTTCTTTTAACAAATTAAAGAGATAACTTTTTCCAGCACCCATGATCCCATCAATGCTAAGTAACTTCATTATTCTGACTCAATATCGCTGCTTTCAGGTGTGGTATTGTAAGGTGAGTCACAACCGTCTTCCATTTCATCGGGTGTCTCACACTTTTTTTTCTGTTTCTTTCCATCATATTTTTTTAAAATATCTAACAACGAAGGTAAAATTTTCTTCAGCTTTTTCAACTCAGGATAGTTAAAAGTCACATTTTTTCTCGAGAACTGATCAGAAAAGTGGCAGTACAGTTTCCCTTTGAATTTAGTGACCGAGGCCCTTTTACGAGCATTTATTTTGAAAGCTTTTGCTTTGAATCCCATCTTGCTATTCGATAATCTCCGTAGGCTAAGGAATTAATACCGTCGTCTAGTATATATCTTTTGTCATCAAAGGCGCTGAGGGCTATTTTTTCTGTATCCACTGTGTAGAGTTTGTGTTTGAAACTTCGTATTGCAGAAAAGTGAACAGTCTTTGGTTGATTTTTTCTCAAAGTATGTAGGTAGTCTGCATGTACCAGTTCATTAGCAGCTGCCTTTGGTACTCCTTTAGCTCTATGTATGGTGTCACAGGAACATAATATGGAATATTGTTTTGATTTTAAACCCACAAACTCTCTTAGTTCTTTGGATGAGTATTCAAATTTAAAATAACCTTTTTTTCTTGAGTTTTTAGTGTGGTACAGTGGATGTGTGGCTGGAAAATTGGAAAAATCGAAGTACTTAGAGTTAACTCTGTATATATCGTTTGGTGTAGGAACTGATTCATCTTTTGCAACAATTTTTAACAAGAACGAATCCGTATCACTGTATAGCGGGTGTACTGTATACCATATACCAAAAATTTTTGGAAGAAATAGATACAGAAATTGATACATGACTTTCTTTGCTAATTCTAAAACTGTGAATCCAATGAAAATTGGTTTGTCCAATTTAACTGTATGATTTTTCAGTTCCACTGCTGCAATTTTAGGGTCGAGTAACTCCACCCTTTGAAATGTAGGTTTGTTTGACAATTTCAGAAGTTTTTCAGAAGAATTCACTAGTCTGACTTTTCTTCTTTTGAACACATTTTCTATGGTTTTTCTATAAAGAGCATTGTTTGCCATTTTTAGATTGTTGCTCTCAAATTCTGTGTTGGCCGCCTTTCTTCTTTCAATATTGATCTCAATAAATGACTTCATGAATGCTCTCTGTTCAAACCTGAGAACTCTGTGATTTTTTGTCAGTTTAAGTCCAAGCTTTAAGTACAGTTTAAGTAGTTCAAAATGTATTACATAGTTTTTCTTGTCCTCTAATGTTTGAACTAACTTTTCTGCATTGCTGAATAAGTTTTTCATATCACTCGATCTTTGGATATTTTGGTTGTAAGGACTGAGTTCATCGTATTTTATTTTCTTCTTTATCGGCGCCAGTGGAAAATCCGAATGTTTTACATGTAAATTCTCTGGGTATACCAAGTCAACCTCTAAAATGTACCCTAGGTTAGTATTTGACCCCGTGTTTTCTATGTCAAAGTTTGAAATTTCATTCTTTTCTAACCACCTAAATTTACCAACCGGTAGTTTTTTTGACAAACAGTAGGCATATAATGAATTGCAGTCAAACATGTGAAGGTAAGTTAACGGTTCTGTTTCGTTGTAGTCTGGTAAAGTTGTATAGTTCGCTTTTGCATACCTTGTGTATTGACCAGAGATGCCACCTCTAATAGCTTTCTGTATGAATTCATACTGTTCAAGATCAGTGATCAGTTCGAGCTTTACTTTGGTTTGAAGCAACATTGCATCGAATGAGAAACTTGGTAGGCTTAAATATTTTGCAACGTCTAACCCGTACAGTTTATGGTTTATTGCTCTGAAATTTTCAAAAACATCCGCCAGTAAGGTCACATCTAATTTCAGGTAGGCCTCTAAGTATTCCCCTAAATTTGAACATTTTAAAAGCGTAAACATTGACTGTGCATGATGATACTGTTCAGGGGTGATGGTCTTTTTTGTAAGAGAGCTGTAAAAGTGTTCTCGTTTTGGTAGTTTGCATTCATTCAGAACATCGATCCCCGTGAGATACTCCTAGGGGAAGAAACCTTTTTTGAGCAATTTTAAAAATGTAGATTCTTCAGGATATAATTGTCTAGTGTGTTTGAATAATTTATCCTTACTTTCTTGTCCACTTCTCAGGATGTCTGTCAGGTTTGATAAACTGTTAGGTAAATGAGCATAGGTGTCAATGAATTGGAAATTTTGAAAAGAGATACACGCAAATGTCTCGCTTGTTCTTGGAATAATTTTTAATTGGTTTTCACTGTTTTGGCACAATTCTCTTATCAACAATTTGAAGTCGTACTTTGATCCATTATGGAGAAATACTGGAATTTTTGGCTCATTGGAAATTGAGGAGTATTTCAGGTTGCACCTATTACAGGCTATACCGAGTACATTCCCAAAAGGGTGTTCTTCAGTCACCTTAGGGCTTTGCAGGTGGTTGTGATCCCTACATTTTTTGTCACCGTTAAAAGCTGAATCACATATATAGCAATGGGTAGCCTTTTTCAACATTTGCCAAGTTTTTCCAGTGTTGGTCATGGGGTATCTACATTCGTTCAAAATTACATTGATACGACTTTGCTCCTCCATCAACATCTCAATCGCTTTTTTTGCACAATTTTCTCCTGTGTAACACCTTACAGGACCGTTGAACTTATTATTCACATGACATACGCGTTTCATGCCAACGCTTAACTGTTTATGCTGGGTATTAAATCTAGTTTTTCCACTGACTCTTTTATCGGTCACTCTGCTCTGATAAGTCTCAAAATCCATGTATATAACAAAGGGTGCCATGAATTTTTTTTCATAGTTTCTAAATTGTAACAGGTCCTCACCAGATCCTGGAATTGGTACTTGTCCTTTAGGTTTAACCATATTTATACTGCAAGAGTTTTCATGTTCTTTCAGAGCTTGCTCTGAATACTTTTTTGTCAAACAGGTTTTGCAGTAATAACCTTTTTTCCTGTTTGAACAACGAAAACTACACAGAAATCTGGAAAGACTTCTTATTGTGTAATAATGTCCTTTGTATAACAATATATTTACGTGATGTTTCTTGTTTTCTTCAGAACTTATGTGTAGCACCCCCGGTTCATGAGATACCGGGTTAATGTCATAACAGTTTATAGAAACATCATTTCGTTCTTCAAACAGTTGGATATTATCCAATGTCATGGGTAATGAAATTTCATTTGTGTTAAAATTTTCCACCAAGGTTTTATATTGACCCGTACGACTCGCATGCGTTGCCTTTGGTTGGATACCTGCTGCTACTGCGTACAGAAAGCATTGGTTTTCTGGGGAAGATAAGTCGAGTAAACAGTGTTTGTTTTTCAGAAATTTTGGAAGGTTTCCTTGTTTACACCCACCAAAAATTGGGGCGTACTTCACTATTTTCAATTCAAGACTATAAATCTTGACTAGGTTCCAATTACTTACATGGTGAGGAAATGTTTCTAATCTAGATGCTACCTCTTTAGTTAATTCGGATATAATCCTTTTGATATGTACCTTCGAAAGAATTCCCTTTGTTTCCGATGTAAAGTACGGTTTGATGTAAACAAAATCATCTTCTGTTTGTCTGTACTTTTTAAGTTTTACCCTCAGAGACAGTTGTATCTTTAAACTCTTCAATTTACGCAATGCTTTTTTAATTTTATTTTTGACCATCGGTTAAGATTTTGATAGATACATTTCCACATCCATTTTCTTGTACCTGGGAAGTTCAATTCTGTACCTCTTATATACATCTTTAAATTTGTGATGTTTCATTTTTTTAATCTGGTTGGAATAAAGAAAGTCTGATTATCACCTTTCCAAATTGAAAATGAATCAGGTCCCCCGTTGTGTCTGTGATTTTAAGTTCAATTTTACTCAGTACGTTTCCTATCACAGGGATATAGTTTAAAATAGGAAGAGTCCTGTGAGTATATTGTGAATCGAGACGACTGTCACAGTGAATGATCCCTAAAATTGGAACAATTGTATTTCCCACACGAGTAGGGTAGACAATATCGCTGTAGATGTAAAGAATGAAAGTGAGCAAATTGATGTCGGGCACCACATCACCTGCATATGCTCTTGGTAAAGAGGGTGTGTTTCCTACATTTGCAAACTCTACCTTGTCAATAAATCCTAAAATATTTGCCAACTTTCTGTGGACCTTTATTGTCTCTTCGCTCTCTACAACTATTTCACTTTGCAATAAAGCTTTGTTCAGTGTACTAAATTGTATAGTACCAGCACACAAATCTTGCAAACTGCGTGGGTTAAGCCCAAAATAATGTTTAAATAAAGATACAGTAACATCTAAACACTGATAAACTAATATAGGGGTTATTGTTATTCCTGGTTGTACAGTTAACCCGTGTTTCACAAACACATCTAAATCTCTCCATTTCAGTACATGATCTCTACATTGACAAATTTCTCCATCAACTAGGAAAGTTATATCTTTCCCACTGTCCATTATCACTGTTTCTCTTACAAAATATTTTTCTTTTTTGTAAACCAATGTCCTCTCCCTCCCCCCCAAAAATAATGTGTACTCAAAAATATTTGGAATGGTAAACTCTAGATAATTCCAAGAAACTTTTTCAAACACATATTTCTCCCCCACACAACCACTTGGTGGGAGTAATCTAACATTTATTTTTGAATTGATAAATAAAACAAACTTCTTTTAAAATATTACAAGTTGTTCTACATTGACAAATTTCTACATCAACTAGGAAAAGTTCTGTCTTTCCCACTGTCCATTATTAATGTTTCTTACAAATATTTCTTTTTCTGGGGAACAGAGTATAGTTTTGTAAACCAATGTCCCCCCCAAATGTTTACTCAGAAATCTTGGAATGACAAACTCCAGATAATTCCAAGAAACTTTTTCAAACACGTATTTCTCAATAAACTGTTCCCATAGCTGCTTGGGAAGTAATCTAGCATTTAGGTTGAATTGATAAATTTTTGAAAAACAAAATTCTTTTAATGTTACAAGTTGATCATTTTTAAAAAGTTCATATCTGATGCTCTCTGCAAGTTCAACAATATCTCTCGTGATTTCTGTACCAGGAAATAACTTTAATCCTTTTTCTATGTAAGGATACAAGTAATACCATTCAAAGTGGTAACCACAATCACACGTAGCTTTGTTATTATACCTAACTGACATCATGGTTACTCTATTTTTTTTATGTGTTGCAACTGAACTGACACATAAGCTTTTATTTTGGTCATTATTAATGTTTGGTTTTTCTACCCTTCAGTTTCTTTATAGCCTGTGCCCTTGATAGTAAACTACAGTGCAATGGACATTTTGCGTGGCAGGATAATTCTTCAGTTTTTAAGTTTTGTGGTAAAAAGGAATTTATCGAAGCTATTGTTTTCTTTAAAATTTGATTAAGTTTATCCACATTATCTGTCAGGTTGATTAAATTTTCTTTTGCAATGTTATGGTAATGCTGTAAATCATTCTGCTCAGTAAAATGTTCGAGGGTGTTGTGGTTTTGCAAATCAATTTGTGGACTTTTACATTTCATAAATGGGTTTCTGTTTTTTGATTCTGAAATTTTTAGCGGTATCTTTCTTTTAGGTACTGGTTCTACAGAACAAATTTGTGAAGGTCTTGGACAACTGAATTCTGCTTCCTTTGGCTTTTTACAGACGGGTTCTACCAACTCTGTTTCTGATTCGGAATCAGAAGATAAAGGTAAGAAAGATTCGGTATTTTTGTAAAATTCCACACTCCCGTCCTCAGAGGTGTTTAACTCATATAACTCCCCCCTCAAATTTGTTTTTGAAACGTAGGTTTTAATACAATCCTTTGTGAAGTGTACGGTGAAGAAAGCACATATTTTCTCTGACAAACTGTGCATAAATCTATCTATAGAATTAAAAGAAACCATATTTCTACTTTTCAAAGCTTCATTATCTGTCTCTTCAAGTGAATCGATGAACATATCTTTTAATTTTTTATATAGTGTAGGTTCATCAACGATATTGAATGTTTGATAGAAATATGTGTAGTAATCGGTGAGAAAAGACAGGTTTATATCTTGCAACAGAAGGTGAGCTAAAGTCTGAAGGTATTTCATTACAAATGCTTGTGTTAAATATGAATTCATGGTGATGTCCTGGTTAGCTGAAAGGAAAATTTGTTTAATACTCGGTACTTTTTCAATCTGTTTTGTGCAACCGGTAACTTTTAAACAGTTGTTTTGTTGTGAGTATACGGTAAATACTAAACTATTGCTTGTGTACTTAGTAGAGACGCGTTCCTTTGTTTCTAAGTCTGGTATTCTTTGAAAATATTTTTGAAATTCTGAATGATTAATTCGCTTCTCTCCAAGATATAAAACTTTGATTTCCCAATGATAATTTAAAGTTTTGAGTATCACTAGGTCAACTGATGATTTCACTAAATAAGGTTGTATGTAGTTCTTTAAAAAATATTTCACTATATCTTCTATTCCACGGTAATTACTTAGTGTATTAACTTTTCTTAAAAATATAAAACCTCTAGAATTTTTGACAAAATATTTAAAAGTAATGTGTAGAAATCTAAAAATTAAAACGTCTTGTTGATTCTGTATCACAAAAGTGTTCTGTCTAATAAGCTCAGACTTTACAATTGCAACTCTTTCTTTATTTTTGCTGAATATCTCAAATTTCAATAAGATCTGATTAATTTTCATAAAGTTATTCAAATAGTACTACAAACCTCTCTTTAAATTTATCCAGTACTTTAAAAACAACAATTGCACCTCAGTAGATTACTCCCCTTTTGCAGCACAGTAAAGTGTGAGGAGTTAATAGTCACCACACGGCCTTTATATAAGATTTGAGAAAAGATAACTGCGCATTTACAGGAAATTTGCAATGGGACAACAGATGTGGGGATAATTAGAAAGTTCTAGAACTTACACAGAAACTATGATAAGAAATGCAGCAAAAAAAATCTCAAGTAGACAGAGAGAGAGAAAAAGGACATTGTATTGAGAACTGACGTATTGCTTGTAGAACTTTTTTAGAATAGCATTAAATGTCAAAACACCCAGATGACTTTCAGAACGGAGATCATTAAATGTAATGTTCATTGCAGCAGATGAAGATATATTATGAAAAGTTTCTAGAACACAAGTCCACTAAGGTTACATGTCAAAAAACCTAGTATTCTGTAAAATGTTCAATGGGACATCTCATGACCATTTTCAATAAATGAAGACATATTCTAGAACACAAGTCCATAAAGCGCAAAAAAAGAAATCAAAAGCAAGTTCATAGGGGGTTTTGTGAAAATGTTGAGATAAAAATAGCTTACTGAACACATCATCTGCACCTGATGTTCTGCAGAGAAGCAAGAAATGTTCAGTGGGACGCCTCATGACCATTTTCAATAAATGATTAAGTTCATTGCAGCAGATGAAGATATATTATGAAAAGTTTCTAGAACACAAGTCCACTAAGGTTACATGTCAAAAAAAAACCTAGTATTCTGTAAAATGTTCAATGGGACATCTCATGACCATTTTCAATAAATGAAGACATATTCTAGAACACAAGTCCATAAAGCGCAAAAAAAGAAATCAAAAGCAAGTTCATAGGGGGTTTTGTGAAAATGTTGAGATAAAAATAGCTTACTGAACACACCATCTGCACCTGATGTTCTGCAGAGAAGCAAGAAATGTTCAGTGGGACGCTTCATGACCATTTTCAATAAATCATTAATTGTAAACCATTCCAAGCAATTTTGCAATGGGATAACAGATGGAGACATTATTAAGAGGAAGTTTCTAGAGTCAAAATGCTCAAGTGTTTCTACACACAGAACAATGTTGAATTGGGAGAATTCATAGCAATGTGAATGCAATAAATCTTTAAGACACTATCAAATGTTAAAAAAAACACCAGACACTGTTCTACAGAGAGGGAAAAAAAACACAACCCCGAATTATGGAATCTAGGTTATAAGTTCACAGGGGGTGTGTTGAGATAAATTGACTTGCGCCTGATGTTCTGTAGTAACTAGCATTGGTGAATCAACGAAAAAAACCCCAACCTCTGTTTGTACATTATGACATTAAAATTTGATCTCTTACATCTGTAAGTATATATCCTAGCCAGTTTTTCCCCCTCCAGTACTTTTTAAACTTACTTTTAGGATCAGAAGCATACCTACCAATTCCCCATACTATGTCCCAAGGGCTGGCCTCAACAAGAATGGTACCTACAGTTTTCAAAAGTTTTTCTTTCAATTTTGAATTTTGAGTAAACTTTGCTAGTGAAGCTTTTTAAACAATGGCTTTGGATTTTGTCAGCCATCTTTGTTTGTTAAAATTCCTTACCTTTCTACCCAATCTTTTCATTACTTTGGGGTCTTTCACCTCCATAATTTTTTTGGCTGTAATATAGTCTTTAAATATGATTGCCTTACAATACATCATATACTGTTCAGCACATCTATACATTACTCCGTCAATAGTAAATTTAGAAGGGTGAAACTGACTGAAAGGTGACTGAATTCCATAAAACAAGGTATACCTTTCTTTGTCTCCCATTACTACTGCAGCTATCTTTTTGCCTGGTTGGTTATTAACCTTTCACACAGACAGATAATTATAATATAAAACAAGCAGCTGTGTCTTTACAGTCACAAGAATGTGAACCCTCTATAAAGCGCATTTTTTTTCCCTTCCTCTCTGAATCAATTGAAAACCCAACCTTGTGTTTGTAACAAAAAACATTAAATAGCAGACACGGCATGGGTGTCTTCCAAATAGAGTAAATCAATATCATGAAATGAGTCTTCTAGAAACCATTTATTTCTAGACAGGAAACTAAAACCTCTAAAACCATTCATCAAAATTGTAACCCTGTTTGTGATAAAAAGACATTTGTAAAAATTTGCACTGTGACAAATGGTACTGAGAGGATTTTTGTTTGTGTGTGTGTGTTTCTAGAACACAAGTGCAAAGAAGTAATGAGATCATTGCAATAAACTGACATAAATGCAACACATTTTACATGAGGAAAAAAACTGGTAATGGCTCTACAGATGAAAAAATTAAAGTGCAGAACTTTCTAGAATGGCAGTTCACAAAAGTTAAAAAAACACTGATACAAAAAAACTGACTCATAAACAATAAATTATCATAGAAGACCATAAAAAATAATATTAGGTTTTACATTATCTGTAGAATGTTCAGTGGGTCAACATACAGACAGAACTTTCCAGAAACACAAGCACAGAGAGGTTATTACATTCGTTGTAATAATGACAAAACTATACATTAAATCTGACAGTAGTTATTACAACTAATGTTCAGTGGGACACATTCCCGTTTTTTTAAAGAAATTTCCAGAACTATTGCAGATTTTCAATAAATATCTGAAGAGAAAGAATTGAAGGGTTATTGTTCAATAGGGTGCCAAAGGATGGTGATAGTGCTGCGGGTTTGAATTGTGGGGAATGTTTAAGTGGGAAGAATACAATTAAGATATTTTGTGGTATGTTTTAATGAAAAAAAACAAACTTTACATTTCTAGGAAAGCAAAATTCAAGAAAATGTTACATTGAGAATCCTGTGTCACTTGTGTGGAATTAGTTTAAAATGAAAATTCAGCTAATGTTCAGTGGGACACATTCCCGTTTTTATATTACTTTCCAGAACTATTGCACAGATTTTCAATAAATATCTGAAGAGAAAGAATTGAAGGGTTATTGTTCAATAGGGTGCCAAAGGATGGTGATATTACTGTGGGTTTAAATTGTGAGGAATGTTTAATTGGGAAGAATACAATTAAGATATTTTGTGGTATGTTTTAATGAAAAAACAAACTTTACATTTCTAGGAAAGCAAAATTCAAGAAAATGTTACATTGAGAAATCCTGTGTCACTTGTGCGATATTAGTTTAAATGAAAATTCAAAGGAAAGATTGTAACAGTTTGACAATCACTTGGAATGAGGTTTGTGTTAGTTAAAATTTTCTTTTACAATACTAAGAACTTGTAATAAGATACATATTTCTCTTTGCGAGAATATATTCATTTGAAAACATGAGTTAAAAAAAGTTTTTTGAAGGAGGAACTATCCATAAGTTATGTTTAAATGAATGGCTTATAAGTCATAATTTTTTTCTCAATAATAATACATTCAAGAGGTGTTTGAGGTTTTCATGCTTTCATTACATATTTCACTATAATTGATTTCAAAGGGCTAACTAAATCATTTTCTAAAGAATTCATTTCTTTTTATAATAGGCGAGTTCATTGACAATTTACCAGTGATGTATGCATTCAAGACATGCATCTACAAATGTCACACCTGTAAAGAAAAGTTGTTCTTGAGGCAATTATTCAGTATGATCTTAAGTCACCCTTGTTGCAGAAAAACAGTGATTGTACAGTTGGAGTAAATTGCAATTTCATCATAGGTTTAAGATAATTTGTCTTAAGAGGTGTTGACTTTCAGTTTAATTTTAACAATTCAAGATAATGGGGAAAAAGTTTTATTTTCACTCACTGTAAACATAAAGTAGTTTACGTAAAATGAGTAAAACAACATATTTAACATGAAAAATTTCAATCTATTATTGTCAATTCTTGGGGATTTTTATCTGTACTGTAAATTTCCATAAAAATTGTCGGTTTTATAACATTACATCAATGCAAGGTATTAACACGTAATGCTGTATTACAGTAGCCTGTTAAAGGTGAATCCAATACTAAAGATTTGTAACAAAAATTAAAAGGTTAACTGTCATTATAAATCTGAGAAAATGAACACTTTTTATAGCAAAACTAATTATTTCTTGTTTCAGATTATTTTTTTATACCTTACAGATCAATTTACCTAATAGTGACAAATGGCAGTAGCTGTTACACATTTCTATTGTAAATTGTAATATTTTGCCCATCAAAAATAACACAATTAAAACAATTTACTGCAAAAAAAAACAATAATTTACCTAAAAATTTAATACTTTGGTGATATATATAAACTTCACACTGTGTCACAGGACAAGTAGGTTCAATTTTGGATAGAGCCAAAAAGGAATACCTTTTCTGTAAAACTTATGGTAAATCTGAAAAAAAGGTCATTACTGTATACACGCATCATTATTACGTCATCTTTCCCTTTAAAAGGTGCATTCCACGCACTTTGCGGCACAGTTGGAAAAGAAAAAGAAAAATGTAAGTGTAATAAGGAAGTTTAGTGTATTTTAATTTTTTTTAAAAAGTAAATTGGAATAACTTCTTAATTCATGTTTTTTTGTATTTTGTGCTGCACAGGGATCTGCGAAGTAGTAGTAGAAAAAGGAAAATGTAAGTATATTTTATAATGATATTAGTTTTTGTATAAGCTGTGGTTATTAAAAAGGTTTTTTAAAAAATATTTGTGTGTAGTGACACAACATATAATAATTGGTTTAGTTAGGATATTAACTTGTATGTTAATAATAATATGTTAGAGGTAAAACAGTTGGTTACATTTTGGTGTACATAGATTGTAACTATGTGGTTTTTTTGTTAGAGATTACTAATCTAGTGCCCTCCAAAAGTCGAAAATATTTGCCACAATAGAGAACATAATGCACTAGGTTAACAGAAGTAGTGACCAAAAAATATACTCCAAGGGATTTTGTGTATTTTATGTTGTAGAGATGAAGAAAGTAGTAAAGAGCCCGTGAAAGTTGTAAGTCTTCTTACTTTCTTACACCCTCCCCACAAGACAAAAAAAAGCTTTAAAAACATTTTGGTAAAATCATTTTCCCCAAACAGAATTTTGAAACATATGCTTTTGGTGGGTAATTACTAATGTTAATGACTAAGTAATCAGGAATTAATGTAAATACAGCTTTGTCATATATAGCAAAAATAACCTTGAGGTCACAAATATTACTGGTTGCACTGCTGTAGTAGTGTTTGTGTGTGTGTGTGTGCTGTTGTGTTTGGTTTTATGAACCTGCAAGTCATCCAGATATATAGAGGTGTAGATATAATTGAAATAGTTTCATTTTAAAAAATCTGATAAAGAACAAAATATAATACCACTAATAATCATTTTCATTCAAATGAAATTTGTTCAATTTGGTTTGGTAGGGGTCTGGATCTACTCAAATATTTCCACCTAAGTGAGGTTTTACTAAAATATGAAAATTAGACATTTTAACCTGAAGAAATTTTTGTTTGATTTGTCATTGTGAAACTTTTATTATTTATAGATTTTCTTTTTTTCAGCCAATGAAAAAAGATGTCAATATTGGTGAGAAATTACACTTATTTTTTCAAATTTATGAAAGTTGTTGATTGTATTTAAAGTTTACAAAAAATAATTTTATTCAAACATTAGAAAGAAATGTCTAACTTTGTATCTTTTATTACTTTTTATAAATCTCTATTTTACAGAAATAAAACAAAGGATGATACAGGTATGTACTAATTTTTTTATCAGTTTTAGGTGATTTCTGAAAGTTTTTCTTATTTAATAGTTCTTTATTTAAAAGTAAAAATGTTTAGAGTGTTTTTTTACATATCAGAGAGTTCATAATTTTCTTGTAGTATTGCTACTTTTAAGACTGTGCAAAGTGGTAACATAGATGAGGACTTATAAATTAAGACAAAATAGCATTATTAATTGATTATAAAAATGTAAAAAATATCTATTTTTTACATGTGTTAAAAGGTTCTGGGTTTTCCTTGTAGTATTACCACTTATAAAACTGTTAACACACACTGCAAAAAGTCAGAAAGATAAGGTGCACAATTATGATTAGTCACATGTGTATTGCTACATCATTTTTGGGAAATCTGCAAGTCTATTATTTATTTTGCTTTTGATATCCAATTTCTTCTATCTCCTTTTATTTTTTGTGTCTTTTTTTTACAGCGCTCCAGAATCAGTGTTAGTGTAAGTGTATTACTAGTCTAATTGTGAAATCAGGAGTAATTAATTCCTTTTTACTGTAAATATGCTTTTGTTATAAAACTTACATGTACATGAACAATTATGGTCTTTATTAGTCTTAATATGTTATTTTACTATTAGGTATATCAGTTTGTGTTTTTTCTACTGTTCACTACTCAGAGGATAATGTAATGCATTGCTTTATTATGTCATTCACTAATTGTTTTTACTAATTCACAAGACTTTGAGTAAATATTTATACAAGAACATTGATAACTCTTAATTGGTGAAATTTTTCTTCTTGAGACATTATTTCTTCAAAAGTAAATAACTATGATTTTAACAGGCAGATTTCTAACACATATACATATTATCTTTTCACCTTTTCATTTTCAGATACACAGTGAGAGCCTGAGTAAGTAGATAAGCTTTTTTTATATTTCTTTCATACCTTAGGATATTCCAAAGTTTTTGCTATACATTAAAACTTAACATGTAAATAAAATTTTATACTGTGCATTAAAACCAGTAAGAAAAAAATAAATGAGGTAATAAAATTCCTTGAGGACTTGTGCCCTCTTTCTCTGGAGAGAAGAGTTTATTACTGCTGTTAAAAGGTGTCATTTTATATCCCAGTAAGCTATGGTGTTTGTTGATATAAGTATATAAAGAGTCCAAATGTATGATCTTTGTCATTTAAGATTTTCTTCTTGGACGAAAAAAGTCCTATTAATTGTTGTTTCTTTTACATGTTTACAGATCAGGCCAATAAAAATGACAGAGGCAAGTATAACTTTATTCTTTTGGTTTCCATATTATTCTATAGTTATGATTAATTTTATCAGTAAATTTTTGGTTGAGGTAATTTTATTTTGTATTTTTTAAAATTTATGTTACCAAAATGTGTGAGTGTTTTTCATTATAAGCAATTTAGTTCTATAACTATTGTTTTTTTTCAATTTTATATTTTACAGAGTATCAGGTGAAAAAGGACCATGGTAAATATAATTTTAATGTTTTGCTTAACCATATTATAAAGTGTTTCTGTTGTCAATAATATTACAAGATTGGTTTTAGTAAAAGTAATTTTAATTGTTATTTTCATTGTAATATAGAGCATTCAGTTGTGTAACTGTGGTTTTTCTATTTTTATACTTACAGATCAGGAGGTCCAAAAAGACAATTGTAAATATAACTTTATTGTTACATTTTACCATATTATATGGTATTTCTATTGTCATTTATTTTGTAGATTTGGTTTTTGGTTAAAGTAATTTTGATTGTTATCTTCAAATGTAATATAGAGCATTTATTTATTTATTTGTGGTTTTATGTTGTGTTCAACAGCCAGGGTCATATTGTGACGGGTAGTTTACAGGTGGAGGAAACCAGTGCATACTGCACTGTAAACCACCGGGCATTGGGAAGTAACTACCAACTTTCCTACATGAAGCGCCCGGTCTGACATACATATGATTGGTGAAAGTATTTTTTTTCCTGATTATAAATAAATAATTGTGACATGTTCCTAAAAAATGGTTTCCAAAAATAAATGGTAACATGTTATATATTACAATGGTAATGTATATTATTATGGATTTGTATCTATAATTTTTTATCTATTTCAGATCCAGATGAAAAATAAAGAGGTAAGTTCATTGACAGGCTTCTTTTTTAAAAAGTTACTTTGTTACTTTTCAATTTCTTGTATTTCTTGTAATATGCCATTTAGTTATTTAATATCTTTTAATTAAAAGATTGTTCTTTTTATTTTTTTCTTGTTTTTCAGAAGATAAAAGAAGAAAAAAGATTTTTTTTAATTTTAAATTTTTGATCAAAATTATTATTTTTTAAAAATTTAGAACAAAAAATAAAGTTTTTCAAAATTTATTACTTTGTTTTATTTTAAGGTCTTTTCCCTGAGATCCTTGATGACCTAGTTCTTAGCAAATTTGACATCTAATCATAGGCTGTTGTGTGGGGGGCCATGGTGGGAGAGTGGTAACACTCTCCTCCCACCTTTGACGCCGGGGGGGAATCAATTCCCAGCATGGTGTCAAGTGGGAAAGCTGATAGTTGCTTACTGTTGGTTCTGTAGTTTACAGTACAGAACCCTAGCGAACTCTATGTACTGGTTTCCTCTGCCCTTCCAACTACCATCATGATATGACCTGTACAGTGTTGAAAGCGACGTAAAATAAACAAACATAGACTGTTGTGTCTGGGGGGTTCAAGCTTCCAACACACACAAAAACACAAGTAGCAATGCTGAGGATCTATCACAATATGACCCTGGTTATTAAACAACATCTAAAACACTAACTTTAACTTTTCATTTACTTTTTCTGTAACAAGAAAAAGTCATGGGACAAAGCAATGTTTTTATGGATGAATATTTTCAAAAGAAAGGAAGGTAAGATGTTCATTAATACCTTTTGTATTCAGTTGTAAAATAATCAGTTAATTATAGAAATGGATTAACATAAATATCCAAAAAAGATTTAAGAGCACAGGATATATAATTTTTCAATATTCAGTTACATTATGTAAATTCTTACAGATAATATCATATTGTATATTAAATTTGAAAATCAAAATGATTGGTGTAGATGTGTATTAAGCTGTGGGTATTCCTTTTTGTCTATTTCAGGGAAGAGGCAATGAGTGCAGCCCTGGGAATAGTGACTTGGATGTGTTTTTCATTTATTTTACACATTCAGTTGCTGTTTCTTGGGAATTTTTTATATGACAACAAGATCAGTCTGAAAACGAAAGTGGATACTTGGTTAAAATGAACAAAAATTATTTTATTTTATGTAGAAGGAAATATTGATTGATAAAGAGGTGATTATCAAGATTTAACTAGGACAATACATAAAATGACAAAGTTGTATGCATCAGTAGGGTCTTTTCTTCATTTTGGCTAGCTTCTTTTAAGTGACCAAAGGATGAAAACAGTTACAATTCCCTGTGTGACAAGAATTTGATGATGACTTTGACATGTAATTAAAAAGGCAAAAGCTTTAGATGATCAATATACATTAGAAGGTAGTAGAGTCTTTTCTTCATTTTGGCTAGCTTCTTTTAAGAAAGGATGAAAACAGTTATAATTCCCTGTGTGACAAGGATTTGATGATGACTGACATGTAATTAAAATGGCAAAAGCTTTAGATGATCAATATACATCAGAAGGTCTTCGTTTTGCTAGCTTTTTGGATAAATGGCCGAAGGATGAAATTGTGTCACCAGTTGATTTAGTTAAAGCCGGGTTATTTTATTGTGGACCTGGAGACAGAGTTAAATGTGCCTTCTGTGGTGGTATTATGTATAACTGGGTTACAGGAGACATTCCTTTAAAAGAACATCTTAAGCATTTTCCATTTTGTAAATTTGCTAAAATGAGGGCCACCGAAATTTTAAATCAGGATTACACCAATATGACCCAATGTTCAATACACAAAAGTGCAGAGAAAATTGTACGTCAGTTAGGTTTTTCTGATAAGTTAATAAGAGACGGGTTGGAAAAATTGAAAGGCAATACTATTAAAGCAGTGGATTTATTGGATGCAATATTTGAAATTGAAGATGAACGAGTTGTTCAGGAGAACAGCAGATCAGATTCAGCACCGGCTTGTAAGATTTGTATGGATGGCGATATTACAATAGTTCTTCTACCTTGTCGACATCTACTCTGTTGTGAGAGGTGTGCAGAGCAACTAAATAAATGTCCGTGGTGCCGCAGTACAATACTAGCAACTCTAAAAACTTTTTTTACTGTCTAATGAAAACAATTCCTGAAGTCTCAAGTACTAACTTAACTGGTTGGATAATTTTTTTTGGTTAAAAAGTTGGGTTAACTTTTGGGCCATTTTTGATATGGTGGAGGTAAAGACAAATTCTAATATTGGTCCAAATGTTAACCCCAATAATGGCCCAAATGTTAACCCAACACTTACTACTGACATTGCCTGATCTTTTGGATCACCTTGTGAAGGAGAGCCGTAGGAGGGTAAGCATAGGCCGTGAGGTTGGTCCAGTTTATGTTTAGAGCATCTATGTCCCAGGCCCTTGGGTCTGGGATAGGAGACACGTACAGTGGGAGCTTATGGTTCAGGTGAGTGGCAAATAAGTCTACATGAGGTGTAAACCACTTCTGGCAGATCTGTTTGAACACCTGTGGGTGCAGAGACCATTCTGTTGACTGCACTTGGTTGGACCTGGACAGTAGGTCGGCCATCACATTCAGGCACCCTGGAATGTGCCTGGCTTTCAATGTTATGTGGTAGTGATGGCACCAGGTCATGATCTTCCACAGGAGAGCACACATCTCTGCTGAGTGTGTTCCTCCTTGTTTGTTGATGTAGGCTACCACTGTTGAGTTGTCTGTTGCAACTAACACTGTTTGGTTCTGGCACTGGTCCTTGAAGTCTCGAAGGGCCAGGGAGACCGCCTTCAATTCTAGGACATTTATGTGTAGCCTTTTTTCCCGATCTGACCACAGACCCTTTGTAGAATTTTGGTCTAAGTGAGCGCCCCAACCTTCGTTTGAGGCGTCGGTAAAGAGTTGGATACTGTGGTCTTTGGGATGAAGGTCTGCACCTTTCATCACGTTTGAGGGATTTTACCACCAATCTAGGTGGGCTGCAATGACTTCTGTCCAAGGAAGGAGGTTGTCCAGCGACTGAGGATATCTCCAGTCTTCCTTGAGATGAAACTGAAAGGGCCTCATGTGAAGGCGTCCCTCCGTTGAGGCTAGCAATTAGAGACATCAAACATCTTGCAGTCAAAACACGTTTTGACTTGAGTCGTAGGATCAAATCCTGAAGTTTGAGCCATCTCTCTTGAGTGGGTTTTACAAGGGCTGAATCTAGGTGGTATTCGTAGCCCACGAACGAAAACACCTGAGTAGGTTTCAGTTCTGATTTTTCCTGATTTATTATCCACCCCAAGGACTGAGTTAGGTCTCCCACCGCCTGTGTGTTCACTTCCTCCTGAGACTGTGACCTGATCAGCCAGTCGTCCAGGTATTGGTGAATTCTGAGTCCTCTTGAGAGGGCCATTAGTTTCACTTCCTTTACGATCATTGTAAAGACCTGGGGGGCTGTGGCCAGTCCGAACGGGAGGGATGTGAACTGGAACACCTGAGCCTTGTAGCAAAACCTTAGGTATTTCCTTGAGTTTGGGTGGATGGGGATGTGCAGGTAAGCGTCCGACAGATCTATCGACGATACCCACTCCCCTGGAATCAGGGAGGTCCTGATGGACTCTGGAGTTTCCATTTTGAACTTTGCTACGTGTAGAAAAGTGTTGAGCCTGCTTAAGTCTATGACTGGCCTCCACCTTTGGTGAGGCTTGGGTACTAGAAACAGGCGACTGTAAAACCCGAGAGATTTTACATTTTCCACCCTTTTGATAGCGTTCTTTGACAGGAGAGACTGGATACAAGTGGCCAAGGCTTGGTCTTTTTGTTGGGCCTTGTACTCTGATAGAATCAGAGGAAATCTGACCAAGTTTGGCTTTGAACGGAATGGCAGAATGTAGCCATTGGTGATAATGTTTAACACGTTTTGAGAACATTTGTTTGTTAGCCAGTCTCTCCTGAAAGAACGGAGGCGACCTCCTACTGGTGGACTGAGTGAGGCTTTGGAGGAGTCATTGGGAAGGGGGGTTTCCATGCCCCCTTCCCCTATTGTGGGGTCGAAAACGACCCCTGGAGCCTCTGAAGTTGGGTTTTCCTCTTCCCGAAGGAAAGGATTGGTTACTGCTTTGAGAGGAATTGCCCCCATAGGGGCGTTTCCTGTGGGAGCCTCTTTTCTTGTGGGGACCATGAAAGGGCTTATTCTGGTAGGGTGCGAAACCCTGAGTCTTTTGAGGTGCTTTTTTTTGAGAAGGAAGTCCTCACCTTCCTTCACGAGTTGAGACTCGAACAAGGACGAGTCCCAAAAGGACGAGTTCCTAAGTTCTTGACGTCTCGTTTCCCCTAACTGTGGATGTAAGAGACTCATCTCGGCTTCGCGCCTAAGCAAGCCGGTATTAGCCATAGAATATAACTCCCTCTGGAGAATATGGGCTAGAGATTTGCTGAGACAGGTGAGGGCCCTGTGTTGAATAAGAACTGTCTTATTCCAAAAATCCATGTACTCAGCGACTTCCTCATATCCGCGCTTTGCTGCTTTCTCAGGATTGGCACCTTTCTGAATTTGAGATTTAATCTTCTTGACAGTTGACTTAATGCTATGTTGGCATTTTTCCAATGAAGCATTACAAGAAGAAGAAGTTTTGGCAAAGGCAGCGGTGAAGTTGAGGGTTGAGATATTTTGTCTAGCCTGATGTTCCAGCTCCTTGAGAACTGGCAGGGGAACTTTGGCTACTGGGGCCCCAGGAGGTCTAGGAGTAATACAGATCTTGGCAAAGTCTGTATCAACACCTGAATTTTATCCTGAAATGTGGGCTGTCCCACCTTGTACCACTTAGAAGTGGAAGGAGGAGGCTTGACATATTTGCCCTCAGCTAAATTGGCAGCTTTAAAGTCATGTTGAAATTTATCAAAGGCGTCCTTGATAACTGAGCTAAGGGGTAGAATAGAGGAAGGACCTCTAGGTCTGAGCTCTTGACACCCTTTTTCATCGTCCAGACCCAACACTGAAGTTGAAGACCTAGGCATAGAATCCCTGGGGTCAGGGAGAGAAAGAATACGCCTGAAGGTGTCTACTTCTTCAGAGTACTGTGAGGGAATGTCAGACAGAGCTACTTCCCTATAATAAGGGGGTTCTGGATCATGTTGTGGAAGGTCTTGATCAGAAGCTGCCCTTGAGGGCTGAGCCCTAGAGGGCTTAGGAGACCTGTGTCTGGCTACAGGGGACTGATCTTCCTCTGAAGAAGATGACACATATCTGGACCTTGATTTGTGTTTACTCTTATCAGAGTGCTTTTTAGGTCTAGAAGAATGGATCTGAGGTTCGTCGGAATCCTCATTTAGTTGGTCCGAGGCAGAGCTCGGATCCACTGGTTGCCTATGGCTTTGTTTTTTGTGAGAGTACGAGACCTCCTTCGGTAGAACCTCAGAGGGAGCAACGTACTGATCCGAGGTATCTTGGTTGAGTACTAGACGAGGAGGGAGTGCTGGACCGACGTCCACATCCATAGCCTCGGTCTGAATATTAGTACTAGATCTCGGAGGGGGTAGGTCCAGATGGGCAGCATTGTTACTGGATGTACCAGGTTTGGAAGCAGGAAACGAGAATTTAAACCTCGGGTTTCTTTTTAATTGTCAACTCCTCTCGAAGTGACTGAAACGCTTCCAACATGGATGCCTGGAAGGAACCCATTTGCTGCTGTAAATGTATATTTAAAGGAATCACCCAGGGATTTTCAATACTTTTCTGGATTTTATTTTGTAAAGCTGTACCTGGGGTGGGTGGGACAGACTTGGCTGGGGTCTTTAAAGACAAAGAACTAAAGGCGAGAGGTTGAGGACGGGGGGGTGAGGTAAAAAGATTATCAGCAGTACTCTCGAGGTCTGCATTTGATCCAGTGAAGGAATCCCCGTCGCCTTCACCCAGAAGATCTAGTTCATCTTTGGAACTAGTTTCCGCTTTTTGCTTTTTAAGACAACGTTTCCTGTTCTGTATTTTATGCAACTGTTCATCTGTAAAACACATACAGATTTGACAGGGAGTTTCAAAGGTGACACAGGGGTCATCTCCCTTGCCAGCCTCCCTACAGGTAGGGCAGTAGTTGTGTTGGTCGAAACTGAAGCAAAAGTGGTGGCATTTCTGAGCTCTCGGTTTGTCTTTATTTGCTTGATGGAGAGACATTTTTAGACGCAATAAAAGACGTACAATATAATTGCTTGAACTGAGAAAAACTCAAAACACACGAAAGAAAGATACTTATCCTGTGAAAATAAAAATTTTACAGAATGATCTATGATATATATTAAAAGAAATATCCAAATATTAGCCTCCAACAATAAGTAAAGTCTGAGAAATAAATGAAAATGTCTGTATATTTACAAACTGCTACCAGTCAATCGTGGCCAACGAGAAAGTAGGACGATTGGTCAGAAGTTATCACGTGACGACAACTACCAGTATATCCGGTGGCTAACAAGAACTGTCTTTTTTTCTAAGACGTTGGCCGCGGGTGTGGCAACCCGAGAACAGCATTAAGTCCCACATGGTAAGCTATTGTAGCGTTTACACTGTAATAAAAGCAATAATTTTCAAATTACAAGTGATTTACTCAACAGTGAGAACCTCAAAGTAGCTATTGCTGAGCTATACAATGAGCTGCAACAGGTCTGCAACTTTACTAATTAGTATGTTATTGCTGACTGAAGAGTAGCTGAATAACATATTTGTACAAAATTCTCAAAATGTAACAGTTTCCAAGTTACAAGTGATTTTACTCATTATGGAAGGTACTGAAAATTTAGAAAGTAGCTATTACTCATTTAGCTATTGGGATAGGCTCCCAAGTTACTCAGCATGTTGTAGCTATGTAGTATTAAAGTAGCTGAACAACATATTTTAACAAATGCTCTAAATGCAATTCTCTTCAAGTTATAAGTAATTTGCTGCATGAAATCGTGAGTTTTAATGCATGAAAAATTATTTTCAAAATTCATAAACAAAATAATAATTAAGAAAGATCCAGGCCTGATACTCACACAAGGGACTCTACTTATGGCCTAGTACATATACGCAAGATAGGAGTGAAATCCTTTCCATAGTCAATGAGAAAATTGTGAAAGAATGGTGGGAGGTCTACCTCTCTTGTAACAGCTCTGGGGAACAGATGAACAGACTGATGTGCTTGGATTTTACAATTTATCATCCTCAATAAGTAAGGTATCTTTTAAAAGAAAAAGTATGTCTCTGGGCCTTGTACTTTTGATGGAGAAGATGTTCACGCGGACATGGAAGCATAGTATTACATGGATGCTGCAAAGTGATGCAGGACAGATGACATATATAATTGGATATTTTGAGCTGATACATATTTTCTGATTAGCCATTTTAGCATATAAGTCTCCAAGATATTATAATATTTTATACTGTATTTTTGATCCAGTTATTATAAAGGAATTCAATTACGTCACCAACACATGCTACTTCTTTTCTGAACCATGTTGGAAAGAATAACATTTCATAACAAAGGTTACAATTATAGTATTGGACTTGAAAGTAAGTCATTTTCAGTTTTAAATGGTATTTTATCACAAAAATTGGCCCAAGTTTGTAAAACTTCAATCCAAATTTTATTACTTATTGTGTTACTTGAATGATTACACCAAGTTTCTTCAATAACCCGATGATGATCAGGTGAGGCAATTGTTGAAAAAAGATGTACAAATTATGATAAAATAAAAATCTTTACCACTGTTATTGGTGTTAAAAGTCTGACCATTTCCAAGACTGTAAAAGCTTCTTTGTTTTTTCCAAAGCAAGAGAATAATTTAAAGTAATCTTTTGTCTATATTAATAGAAAACCAAAGTCCAAGTAAGTCAAAATGAGTAGTACCCCGGTCCAAGTTGGCATCTACAGACAAGTTATCTCTTGAATGTCTTCATTTACCAGTCCAAATCATCCTTATCTTATTTTTACTCATTTTTAAGCCTGAAAAAGATCCAAATATATCAATAATATTAAGTGCAGATTGAAGAGAATTACGTGAACCACCAAAAAGACAGTTGCATCAGCAAATTATTAAAATTTAAATTCTTTTTCTCTAATCATAATACCTTTAAATTGGCAATCAAATTCTAGAATATAGCTTAAAGTTTGACCACAAAAATATAAATAAATAGGATGCAGTGGGGTCATAGTGTCTGCAGCCTATAGCAATTGTTATAGGTGCCGACCTCACTCTAGCTTGAACTAGAGAAGCAGTGAATTTTTTGTTCATAGGTTTTATCCAATTTATATAATCAGAGGGAAACCCTAAGAAATTCCAAACATTATACATAATTTTCCAGGAAATAGCGTTAAAACCTTTTTCAAAATCTATCAACATTAACAACCCAGGCTTTTGTTTATTTTCTAGGTCTATTTGCAGTTGGTGCCACCTGTTGCATATCATTTGGAAGACCACTAGAAGGACAAATAGCATCAGAGATTCTCGTACCCCACAGCCTGGGGAAATTGGGGTGAGGACACAGCAGGTATCCTCAAGTTCAGTGGCGAGTGTAAAAGTTTGAGAGTTAAGTTACTAGGGACTTAAATGAACTCGAAAATAACAAACTTCTCAGCCTAGGTAGCCCTGAGCCAGGGAACCCAATAAGGTCCAGGTCGGTATCCAGAATCCGGTTGACCAGGGGGTTCGACCGACGTTGTCCCCCCCCCCCTCCCCCCCCCCCCCCCCCCCCCCTTTTTTTTCTGGGCATTACTGCTTTGAGTGGAGGGAAGAGAGGGATAAGTTCAGTCCCAAGAAATAAACCTCCCAAAGAAAGCATGTCAGAGTTTTTTTTGCTTTTTTTTTTATATTTATCCTTATCTAAGTATCAGTATATACACTATGTACATATTCACAAGAGTGTCTCCTCACTATTGGGCTTGTTGGTGGATCTGCTGAGCAGCCACTACTAGCCCTAAGTGGATAAGCTCTGAGTCAGCCCAGGCCACATCCTTCAGATAGAATTGTGTGAAGGTGTTGTGAGATTTCCAGTGGCAAGCTGATAAAATCTGGTCTAAGGAAATTCCAGACTGGAAGGCCTTAGAAGCAGCAAAAGCCCTTACATCATGGGCTTTAACCTGATGTAAAGTGAGGACCTGCTGATCAGAGAGCTCATAGCATAGGATCACTGTCTGTTTGATCCATGAGGAGACAGTGGCAGGGGAGATGTCCTTGTCAAACCCTTTCTTGAAGGAGACAAAAACCAACTCCTTGTTCTGCCTGAGGTCAGACGTTCTCAATTTTGGGATGTTTTTCTCCAGAGTTTCCGGCGCTCTCCAGTTGTTTTTGAGATGCCACTGTATGGGTCTCATGTGTAACCTGCCCAGATGTACTTGCTTCTCTGTGGCAGTCAGTAATCCGATCAGGGACATGAGGTTCCGGACCGGACAGAGTGGGTTAGATAAGATCTCCCGTATTTTGACTTGTAGGGTCTGCCAACGTTCTGTGGTGGGTCTGACCCTGCCCCCTCTCAAGTTGAACTGGTAACCTACGAAATTGAAGACTGGTTTGGGTTCCAGCTCTGATTTTTTCTCGTTCACTAGCCATCCTAATTCTCAGGCAGAGGGCTACTAGGGTTTGTGTCTGTTGAAGACAAGCCTGGTGGGAGGTGGCTCTGACCAACCAGTCGTCTATGTACTGGTGGATCCTTATACCCTTTCTCATTGCTATCCATTTGACCTCCTTGGCTATCAAAGTGAATTCCATGGGAGCTGTGGAAAGGCCAAAGGGCAGTGCTTTGAATTGGTAGGTTTTGTCTTGAATGTGAAAATGCATGTACTTCCTGGACTGGCTGTTTATGGGTATGTGGAAGTACGCGTATTTGAAATCTATGGAGGTGACCCACTCCCCTGCTTCGAGGGAGGTTCGTATTGTCTCTGGGGTTTCCATTTTGAAAGACTGTGTTTTCAAATAATTGTTCAGTTTGCTCAGATCTAAGATAGGGCGCCACCGGTTGTTGGGCTTTGGTACAAGGAACAACCGGTTGTAAAAACCCAGGGACTGTGGATTTTGAACCAATTCTAAAGCATTTTTGTCCAACAGCTGATGCAATGCCTCCAACAGGTAGCTGTTCCTGTGAGGATCTACATAGCAGCTTGTTATTGTGGGTTTTCTGGTGAGGTAAGGTCTGGACCGGAAGGGTAGGATGTAACCTTCCTTGAAGACTGATATAACCTTTGGGCTGACGCCTAGGGCTGCCCATTTCTCCCAAAACTCATGCAATCTTGACCCTACAGGAGGATTTGATACAACAAGTGGGGCATTTGTGGCATTTTGAACAGAACTCAACAGATCTACACAGGAAACACCTTTTACAGATTTTATTGGCATTCGATGTTCGGGAATTACGCCCATCTTTTGCGGCGACCCTCCTGCAAAAAGAACGTGAGTTACAACAGGATAATATACAGGTAACTGAGTTCTTGTCTCTACATTTCCGGTCACAAAACAGTCCTGTCCGGTCACAGCTACACAGTTTGAATCCTTTACAACACTTGGTACACAAGAGTCTATCTGACGGGTCACAAGTACAGGAGACAGCCTTCCTGTTAGAAACTGAGCACAGTAATTGTCATTTATACTGCTTCTGTGTCTTAGCAGGTCGCTGGGAGAAAGAAGCAGTTTTACCCCGGTGAGATCTTTGTCGACGCCTTCTACCCAGTTGTTTCCATGCAGGCAGACCAGATTTCTTGTCCTGATCCGGTTGCTCTTGTTTACTGGACTGGTGATAAGGGTGGAAGCGTTGAGAACCCTTGTGTGAGGCACCGGATGTACACTTATCCTCATGGTGCCTTATTTCTTCCTCAGCCTTGCTAATCAGATGATCTGGGAATGAGGCACTCATGTGTAGGGGAGCAGTCCTCAAGGCATTTAAGGTGTCCTGTTTTATCCCTGCTTTCAGATAATCCAGGTAACTATCCCTTCTTGTCTGAGTAAGATTAGCCACATTAATGAAGACACCTGATGATAAGTCCTGCATAGTTCTGGCCATTGCCTGTGTGATGCTCTTATTAAAGATAATCAGAAAGTCTAGTTCCTCAATGGCCTGGTGAGTTTTACCGGTTGATTTTCCTTTGCCCTTGTCATTCTGCAGTAACTTTAGCTGAGTAGTCATAGAGTCCTGCACTTTAGTGAGGCAACTTGAGAAACTGGCAGCCACATTGCACCTATAACTTTGATCTCTTGCTGCTCTCTCCCATTTTCTCAATGTGTCCTGTGACACCGGTCTGGAGGCTGGAGCAGAAGGAAGTGATTCCTGGTTATTCCAGGAAAACACTTTGGATCTGGAGAAGTCCTTCTCTGTGTACATGTCGTACCCTTTAAGAGTTCTTGGTGGCTTGACAAATTGATCCTTAACTAGACCAGCAGTTTCTGAACCCTGTGATGGGTATCCCTCCTGCACAGTAATGTTCAGTTTTTCAAACTTCCGGCATAACCAGCCATCCACCGGAACCTTCATCGACACTTTACCGGGTAGTTGTGATCTGGCACCGGCAAAGGGGTTGTCATCTTGTGCAGAAGAAGATGAACCAAATTCCGGTACTTGATCCCAGCCCATGAACGACCTAACAACCCCGAGAGTCTCTCTGTAGGTCTGTTCTGCACTAAGCTCTTGATCCATATCTGTAAGCTCTTCACGATCCGGACCTTGTGACAGTGCCTCAGAAAGTTCACCCTCTTCATCTAAACTGAGGTCGGGTTGGTCACTAAGCTGGTCATCTTCTGAAGCAAAGTCTTCTGGCTGATCAGCAGCAGTGGAAGGCTGAGCAGTGGGACCTGCGGGCTGAACCTTGGGTCAACCACAGGATAGAGCACCGGCAGGGGAAACTGCAGCTTGGCTGATAGGATGAATCTCTGTACCAGCACCGGGAGCCTCAACAGGCCTGGTGGCAAGGGTCGCACCGGGGGCCTCAACAGGCTGAGTGGCTAACTTCTTCACACCGGGAGCCTCAACAGGCTGGGTGGCTGCCTTCTTCTTCTTACCGGTTACACCGGTAGCAGGATTCTGACTAGTGGACTGCTGAGCTGGTGGGAGAAAAGGCTTCTCTGAGACCACCACATTGGAGCTCTGAACTGGTTCTACCAGGAGCTGGAAAGTCTTCGACAGGAAAAGAGCCTCCAGACATGTAAAACCCTCTGACCACTTATCATCTAGATTCTTCAGGTCAGCTTGAAAATCTGAGTTCTTTGGAGGCTTAGTAGTTTTTTTAGGTGACTTGTGAGAGGCCTTCTTCTTCTTGGTAGGGGTTTCGCCTGTATCACTAGAATCACCCTTAGCACTCTCAACCTTCCCAACAACAGTGACAGTAGACGGATCTCCAAGGGAGGGAGAAGCAGTCTTCTTCTGGAGTTCCTTGCCTTTTTTAGGTCTGTATGTAGGGGTGGCCAACTGTAACTTCCGTTCTGCAGTAAAATTATTGCATATAACACAGTCTTTCTTCTCAATACAAGCATCCTGGCCTAGCCCCTTATCACGACAGCGTGCACATTTGGTATGTGTGTCAAATAAAGCCATAGCGTGGCCACAAGTCCCTCTTCTTTGTCCAGGGGATGCCATAACACTCCAGAAGTAAGGTAAAATAGATGAAATATAAAATAAAGTTCAAATAAAAGGGTAGTCTTTAAAAATTTTCGCGTTTCACAACACAGCAGAAAACACGTCTGTACACTCCAAGCGCCAAACGAAAAAGACGCGATGACGTCATTCTGTCTAGACAGGAAGTATGCACGAGGCTACACCTAGCGAATGTACACTCTGTGACCGGTCCTGCCAGTATTTTATACAGAATGACTTTTTCTGTCGTTTGGCGGGACCGGTCGCGCCGACCGGTAAAGCAATTGTCCACTGGATAGGATGTATTAATGCAATAAAAATATTCATTCTAAATTTTAACTCTGAACAAGCAATATCAAATTTTATTCACTTTACCAGCCACCCTTGCCTATAGTGTGTTTTGCTACTATTGCCATGTATTAGCACTTCTTGTTTTGCTCTAGTTTTAGATGCACTGAACAGTAGTGAAGGGTACTCCACATGTGCTTGGTAGCCTGTTGTGAAGGTATGCCTGTGTCGTTTCTAATGCAGTGTACAGGCACTGCAGGGGTCAGTCCTGGTACCCCACTGCTGGGGGTTGGTAATATGAGAGTGGAAACCAGTCTATTATTTTTACATGTTTGTTGACAAACACCCCTCATTGCTAAGCAATTTCTGGGTCATGTTGTATTACCCATTCTCATTGGTTAGTTCATAATTATGGGCTTTTGGCGTGGGTTGCTCTTCACTTACAAACTAGATTTCATACAGTGAACATGTTTTTCCCACCCTCCCTACCCTGCTTACGAGTTTTAGGTGTACATATTATTAATCATTAATGTAGACGGGGTGCTTATTATTTCATTACACATGTTAGTACAAGTGTAATAGTAGTAATTTGGTATACCATGTTCTTAAGATAACCTGAAATTTAGTTTTGCATGAATTATCTTATCTTTGGCTACCCTTAAGGTGATCTTACTTTCCGCGTCTCTACTTAGATAAGTATAACTCATTATTTTAACTGTAACTTTATGTGTATTTTGTGATCATTTTATGTAACCATATTTAATGTGTCTTTACAATATAATTCCTTACCTATAATATTTAAAGTTTGCTGCATGCTTAGTATTATTCATGGCATGACTCTTTGGGCTTAATTGGAAAGTAATTTATTTCTAGTCATGCTTTGCTTGTGTATTAATCTTGGCATGTTGTGTATTATCAGTGTCAAGTGACATGTATATATAAGTAGTATTAGTACTTGTATTTTATTTTACACTCATTTTCATTATACTTATTTTGTATATTAATAAACCAATTACCCTCAGTCGCTTATTCTTGTCTTAGGGGGGTGCTGGGGACTGTCCAGCTTTGTTCTCAAGCTTCACGAGTTCAATGTGGCATGCCCTGCAATTATCTGAACTCTGGCTGTAGTTTCATACAAGCTACTGTGTGGAGAAGAGTATGCATTGGTTGCTGTGCTTTTACTTTATCAGCTCTCACAACTGCCCTGCTTCATGCTGGAACATCGTGGGCGAGAGGCATCACCTTCCTTGAGGCACAGCGTCTGTGGATGTACCTGCTCACAAGTGCTTTGTGTTAAAACCAGCCTTGTTCTCACACTTTCTCACCAGCCCCTGGATGCCAGGTTCCTTATATCACAGCCCTTTGTTCTACTAACATTTGGGCCTGACAATTGATGGCAAGGGCGGTTCCTGGCAACCAGGATACAATAGTTCTTCAGTAACGTAATTGTAATGTAAACAGGCTTTGCTTCTTTTTGTGTGAGTTCCTTTGGCTGGGGTTAAGTAAAAATCTGAAGTAATTATACTCAATCATGACTAAAAGTAATTGTGAGTTTAATCATTGACAATGTACATCTGGACACGGGGTGTCAGTAGTCCTATTATGGTCCCTATTATAATAACCACTGTGGTATTGTCTGCGGCTAAAGGCAATCTTTGCTGAACATAAGTCTTGGAACTCCTTTAGGGCCAAAAAGAGTGACTTTAGTTCCATTTAGTTTATATGCAATTTGCTTTCTGGCAGGGACCAAGTCCCTCTTACTGTGAGATCTCCTAAGTGAGTGTCAGAGCCTTCTTTTGAAGCACCTGTAAAGATCTAAACAGCATGGTTGAGTGGGTATAGAGGCTGACCTTGAAGGACAATGGCTTCTTGGAGCCACGATTTTAAGTGTGGATTGATAGACTATGGCATCAAGATCCTGGGATGCTCCAGAGATGGAAAATTTATTTGGGTTCAGTTCAGTTCTGATTTTCCATGTTCACTATCCAACCTAGTTCTTCACACAGATATACTAAGGTCTGAGTATGTTGGAGACAGGATTGGTGGGATGTGGCTCTTCACGCCAGCCAGAAAATATATCTCCATGTCAGCATCACCCAATAATTCAAAATAAGAAGGAGAACCACTATTTAAAAATTGCAAATTTAATAAGTAAATTAAATTTTTATAAGTTAATACCCTATCCAATGGACATTTGCTTTACTGGTCGACGCGACCGGTCCTGCCAAACGCCAGAAAAAGATGTCCTGTATATAATACTCGCAGGATCGGTCAGTAGTGTGCATTCGCTAGGTGTCGCATCACACTTGCTTCCTGTCCAGACAGAGTGACGTCAGTTCATCTTTTTCGTTGTCTAAACAGATTTAGACCCCTAGTAAGCTGGTAGCGGGGTCGGTTGGGAGGGCCTTGCCTGTCCATTGGATAGGGTATTAACTTGTAAAAATTTAATTTACTTATTAAATTTGGAATTTTATTGCGTTAATACATCCTATCCAATGGACAATTGCTGAATAACCACCGCTTGGTCGGAGGGTAAGTTACTAGGGACTTATGTGAACTCATAAAAGATAAAGAAATTCCCTTTGGCCTAGGTTAACTTTAAGTCAGGAAACCTGTAGGTCTATGGTTGGATACCAGTGCCCGGTTGCCGGGGCGTATACCGACGTTGCCCGCCCCTCCCTTTTAACAGACCTGCTCTGAGGTAGGGGAAGAGAGGGATGAGTTCGGTCCCAGAAGGCAATAGCCTCCCAAAGGAAGGCATGTAGTTAGTTCCAAGAACTATTAACACTACATATATACAAATCTCAGTATATATGGGCCAACTGTGGATCTGCTGAGCAGCCACTACTGGGCCCAATTGAAGGGCCACATCCTTCAAATAGAACTGTGTGAGGGTGTTATGTTACTTCCAGTGGCCGGCTGAAAACTTACTCTTAGGAGACTCCCAACTGGAATGCCTTAGAAGCAGCAAGGGGCCCTGACAACATGGGGTTTAACCTGAAGTAGGTGAGGGCCTCCTGACCAGAGAGCTCATAACATAGGATCACAGTTGCTTGATCCATGAGGAGATAGTGGCAGGAGAGAGGTCTTGTCAAAAACCTTTCTAAAGGGAGACAGACTAACTCATTTTCTGTTTGAGATCCTGTCCCAATAAGTAGCACAGTGCTCTGGACACAGGACCTATCAAACTCGAGGGACTTATCCAGAGTTGGGGCCAGGGTTGGTATAACCACTGGGGCCACACTGGACGGACTCTCCTTGGCCAGCTCTTTCTTGGAAAAGAAGGCTGGGTGCTGGGTACAAAGACACCTTTGACCAATTTAACTGGTGTCTGATGTGTTCCTTTTACCAAGCAAGAATCTCACTCCTGTTTTTGCCAGAAACCCAGGGTCAAGAGGAAAACAGTCTTGAAGGTTAATGCTTCAAAGAGGCCTCTTTACGGGGTTCCAATGAAGCCCTGCCAATTGGTGCAACACCAGGGGGAGGTTCCAGGAGGGAATGCCCCTCCGACCCTCAGGTCTCTCTCTGTAAGCTGTCCAAGAGACGAGCAAGATTCTCATTGTGCTGAAATTGATGACATACCCAGTTGTCAGCAATGATTGATCTGGTTGATCCTCTTTGCGCCTCAATTCCCACTGCCACTGCTTTGGAGAAGCCCTGCTCCTTGATTGTTGAGGCTCTAGGAGCCATGCATGCAGATCTAATTTGGACAGATTCCTGTGAGGAGTCTGACTAGATGGTTGAGGGAGCAGGTTGCACAGGCACCAGGGAATCTGACTTGACATGACCAAGAGATTACAGAACCAGGCATGTTGGGCCACTTGGAGCAATCAGAGTGATTCCCCTGCATGGGTAGTCCTGCAACTTCTCCACCACTTGCCCAAAATGGCTACCAGTGGGAAGGCATATAGGTCCAGATCCTCCCGGGGCAGACTGATTGTATCATTGTCCATATTGGGGGATCTATCCCCAGTGATGCAAGCTGAGACAGTTGTTGTTGAGCCAGGTGGCAAAAAACAGGCCAATTAGGCCTAGTGCCACCAGAAGCATATTGCTTGGAAAAACTCTGATAAGAGGGACCATTCTGTCTGCTCTTTCTAGTTGCGTGAGACTGGATAGCTTGTGTGCTATGTCATTCAGCCGCCTGGAATGTGTCGGGCTACAGTCACCTGTTTCCTGGAAAACCAGGTCAGGGTTCCCCATAGAAGGGCACGAGGAGGGCCTGACTTCATCCCCCCCCCTCTTGCTTCATACAGGCAACCCCGTTGTGTTGTCTGTAGTTATGACAGCAAATATTGTTCAACCAGATGTCTTGGCATTCTTAAAGGGCCAAATGACCACCTTAGTTCCAGATAGTTCAATGTGTAACTTGCTTCTGGAAGGGACCATGGTTCCCCTTGCAGTGTGTTCTCCTAAGTGGGAACCCCACCCTTCTTGATGCATCTGTAAGGATTGAAGAGCATATTTAGTGGGTGTAATGGTTGACCCTGAAGCACATTGTCTTCCTGCAGCCACCATTTAAGATGGGGGTAGAGGGAACTGGGGTCACCTTTTCTAGTGATTCTGGTACCCTCCAGCTGTTCTTCTAGTGCCACTTTATTGGCCTCATATGGAGGTGAGCTAGGTGCACTTGCTCCTCTATAGCTGTCAGTAACCCTATCAGGGGCATCAGGTGCCAGACCAGGCATGAAGGTCCAGGGAGAAGCTTCTGGATAAGCATTCAAGGTCTACCAATGCTCTAGGGTGGGTCTGACCTTACGCTCTTCCAAGTTAACTGAATTCCTAAGAAGTCAAAGACTTGCTCAAGGTCCAGTTCTAATTTTTCATGTTTAACATTTAAACTAACTCCTGACACTGAGCTCCTAGCGAATGTGTATGCTGGAGACAGGCTTGGTGGGAACTGGCTTGACCAACCAGTTGTACTGGTGGATTGTGGTACTTTGTAATGCCCTAGTTAGACCTCCTTCGCCACCACCGAGAGAACACTCCCATTGAACTGTGAACAGACCAAAGGGGAGTGACTGAACTGGTGGGGAAGACCCTGGACATGAAATAAAAAACTCCGGTACTTCCTTGTTGGAGGGTGAGGGAGTAGGGAACCTTGAAGTTATCCACTCCCCTGAAGAAGAGAGGTTAATATGGTTCCCAAAGTTTCCCAAACTAAATTATTCAGGGTACTGGGTCACTGCTCCAGCCTGGAGATCTGATCAAGGCGGTCATTTCCGGAAGGTGAGGGTGTAGCCTTCCTGGGAGATTTCTTTGGAACTTGGGCTAGCCCCTAGGACGGCCCAAGTTTTGAGCAGGCATAGTTAGTCAAACAACAGTGTCCACACTGGTGACAGGCTAGACCTCACTCATCCACATAACCATTTATAACATCGGTGACCCCTGGTCTGATTAAGATATTTTACCCATTGCTTGAGTTTTGAAAACTGGCAAAATGGGTTCTAATCTTGAAGGGAAAGCTGAGCTTGCAAACTCAGGACCCCTTGAGGCAGCTGACACTGGTCACAGGTTGGGTAAAAAGAAACTGGATGGCCAGTCTACAAGGTGAGGTCTGATAAGGGGATGTTGACTGGTAGTTGGACAAGTCTTGCTTGACAGTCTCCCTCTTATCTATAGCCACTGTCTGACCAGCTAGGTCCTGAAAGGGTAGGCTGGCTGACTGGTCCGGTACATTGACAGACATTTCACCGGAACCCGTGACTGGTCCAAGAATTCCTCTGTAACCAGTTTCTTAGGCTGCCACTGGTTGGCCTAACAGCTGCTTGGGCCTTTAAAGAACTTCTGCTGGCCTGTTAGCCAGTCCTGGAGACCTGCCCAGTACCAGGCTCTAAAAGGTTATACATGAAGCAATGCTCTGTAACCGGTTCCTGGTGGCTCCACAGTTCTACATAAACTCACCGGAGGTGGCAGAACTGGGTGAACTGAACTACTTCTTAGCAGGGATAGGCTCATATTAAGCTGACTTCTTCCTGTCCAGAGTGGTGGTTCAGCAGCTTTTCTCTGCAACCAACAAGCTCTGTAGGCTGGTGTCTCTGTGTAACCAATTTTTTTTTTTTTTTTTTTTTTTTTTTGGGACAGCACAGATCTGTACCTGATTACTTCACCAGTATCTCTAGATCTCGTGAGGCAACTGTCCCTGAAGGTTGTGTAAACCAGCACTCAGTTGGTAGGCTCTGTAACCGGTTGGTTAAAGGATTTTACTAAAGAAACTCCCTGTCCAACTAACTTGTCACCATCAATTCTCTGTAACCAGGAAACCTCTGTAACTGGTGAAACTGTTATCAGCACTGGATTTGAGGCTGGTTCCTTGCTAGTAATGATGGGAACAGCAGCACTCCGGTTCCGGAACCAGCAGCACTCCGGAACCGGCAATTCTCTGTACCCAGTAGCCCTGCTGTATGTCACCCGCAACTCTGTGCAACCGGTAATCCTGTTTAACCGGTAGTCCTTGCTGGAATTCTGCGACCACAACTGGCAGATGAGGGTGAGGGTGTAGCCTTCCTGGGAGATTTCAGTAGAAAAGGCCTCTGGTGGAGGTTCCAGTATGAAAAAAAGGGCTGATCACTTTGACAGGCTTCACAGGAACATGACTGGAACCGGTACCCCAACCTTCAGACCAGTGGAAAGGCCTCTGGTGGAGGTTCCAGGATCAGAAAGGCTGATCACTGGTAACCACTGAAGTTGGTTTGTCCACAGAAACAGCACCCACCGGTAGTCTGTACAGACTGGTACCGGTAAAACTCATCACTAGTGCTCTCTGCCAGTAGTCTGAACAGAACTGGTACCGGTAAAAAAATCATCACTTCTTGTCAGCTGAACCAGTCACGCTTGGGGATTTGCTTGCCGGTAGTAGTGTCGAGATCTGTGAAGTCACATGACCGGCACTTCTGAGATTTCTGAGACCACTTGTCATCTAATTCTTCAGGCCAACAGACGAGTTGCTGGATTTCTTCTAGCCAGTTAAAAAGTGGGTGTAGTAATAAAAGCTCGTCTTTACTTCTAAAACTTCTGTTGAAAACACGATTCTCCCATTGTTGAAAAGTGTGTCACATGACCAGGTCCGTGTCACGTGAGAAGCATAAGCTGGAAGTGATGACGTCAAACGATGCATTTTTCTTTCCTTCTAATTTCTTCTCGTCGACATACACTCCGTGTTACTCGACTAAGTAGAATTAAATGGGGGGGTGAATCGTGGAAAATACACGCTTCTAATCAGAAGAAGGAATGCTGCAGGGACGACACACACGAGCTTTCACCCACGACTCGTCTCGACAACAAGTCAACAGAAAATTCTTCAAACTGGCTAATAAAAAACTGGATAATGCCTCGTATAAGTCCTGGAGAGGCCCTGATATGTATGTAACACAATATATATATTTTTTTGATGAAATAAGCTTTAAATTTGTAGAATAAACCGTGTTTTCTTCAAACTTGGAGATAACTTCAAAACGCGTCTGCACACTACACACGCCAAACGAAAAAGATGAACCGACGTCACTTTGTCGGGACAGGAAGCAAGTATGATGCGCCACCTAGCGAATGCACACTACTGACCGGTCCTGCCAGTATTATATACAGGACGTCTTTTTCTGGCGTTTGGCGGGACCGGTCGCGTCGACCGGTAAAGCAATTGTCCATTGGATAGGATGTATTAACGCAATAAAATATATACAGCAGTGTTGCAGTTTTGAACATACATCGGTACTTAACAGCAGGCAACCAGTAGAATTGCTTTAGAATGGGTGTAACATGAGCATACTTTCTATGATTTGTAACAATACGAGCAAGGATATTCTGAATACTTTGTAATATGTGCTGACTGAAACATGAATAACCTCTAAACAGAGAGTTACAATAGTCCAGACTACTAACCAAGCCATTTGCAGCAAGGACTGTCACTTCTGGAGTTAGATACTGTCTTATACATCTATTTTTCTTGGACGTTGGCCATGGTGTCTGCAGCCACCCGAGTTAGCATTCAGTTCCACATGGTAAGCTACTGTATTGCAATAAATTACTGGACTTCATTCATTTCAAAGCCCCGATAAACAGTTTTGATTTCTGTATATGGTCCTAGCACTACTCTACATCTTTATTATGAAGGATCAACCATAAACTGACAATACATGTATATTTTTACATGGTAGTATAGACAGAGAGAGATAAGATTTTATTACCAAAGGGGATACTTGTGTTTGAAAGTGATATCACTTGCAGGGATTTATTATACACAGTAGACATGATGGTGACTTGGGTATCCTACCTGCAGATGCAACTGCTGAGATGTGTTCAAAAATGCTCCACAATTTTCAACACACATGATTCTAGGCTGGGGAGAAACAGACACCAGAGTGATGTTTTGTTCTGCATACACTGGTGTACGGTCTGGAAGAAGAGCGGCCACATGTCAGGTATAGTAAATGTAATAAAAAATGTAAGCACCTGCTATACCATGAAAATATTAATTTCATATACTTAAAGCGTAAAATTTAAGCAAAGCATTAATTTAAACTTTACAGTGTTACACATATCATGAAGCTCAGCTAATTAAAAAAAAAGCTCAATGAGAAAAAGCTTGCAGAGAAAATTGGATACAAAAGAATAGAAGGGCCAACATGACAAATATTTTATCCTGATTTATCAGATTTTAAACGCGATAAATTGACTTAGGTATTTCAATTTATCGAGATACTAACTTGATAAATCGATTTAACTATCTTGATTTATCGACTTACTACCTCGAAAAATCAACTTAGGTCTAGGACCAATTAAAAGGAGATACAAAATGAATGATTAATACTGGCGAGATGCCTTGGAATCAAGGTGATCCCAGTAGTGGCATAGCAATATTCTTCCTCTTTCGAGTTGGAAATTTGCACATACCCCCTCAGCTGTTATTCAGCGGGGAGGCAGGTTGGGACTCTCTACAGTTCCACATGGTAAGCCTGTAGCTTATAAAAGCTACATTTAAGTAATTAAAATTTTCAAGTTTATTCTGCTATAATGGCTTATCATGTGGAACTGAATGCTGAATCCAACCTTTACAGCTGAGACTGGAAGCATTCGTCAATTTTTCTTGGATTTTGAATGAATTAGCTTAGAATGAATGTATTAGAATGACCAATCTGAGTCCTGATTACAGTGCCCCGGTTTCAGAAAACTGAGCCTGTAAGAAGCCAAAAACCAGAAAGTAGTGCACTTAAAAATATAAAAAATAATAAGTCACCTGGAATTGATGGGATTTCTGCAGAATTTTTGAAAGTATTTTGGGGTCAGTTAAATTTTTTTGTGTCGAATGCTATATACTCCAGCTATGAAAAAGGTCAGCTGTCAGTCTCACTCAGAAAGAGCATCATAACCTGTTGGTCAAAAGGTAATAAGGATAGAAAATTTATCAAAAATTGGCGTCCCATTTCTCTTTTATGTGTGGTATACAAGTTGGCCTCTTCAGTAATTGCTGCTAGACTAAAACCCCATTTGGAACATATAATTTCTTCAAGTAAGTCAGGCTTTCTAAAGGGCAGACACATGGGTGAATGTACAAGAATTATATATGATATTATGTATAACACAGAAAAAAGAACATACCTGGTCTACTCATGTTAATTGATTTTGAGAAGGCATTTGACTCTGTATCATGGAAATTTCTGTATAAAACTTTGAACTACTTTGGCTTTAATGAAAAATTTATCAGTTGGATACAGTTGTTCAATACAAATGTAAATGCTCATGTACTTCAATCTGGCTTTTTGTCAAATCCAATTGCAATACAAAGAGGATACAGGCAAGGGGATCCTATAGCACCTTATCTGTTTCTAATTGTGGCTGAGATACTAACCCTATTTATTGAAAATGAGCCAAAAATTAAAGGGATTCAAAGTGGAAAGACTATGTTAAAGTTAACACAGTATGCGAATGACACCACTATTATACTGGATGGGACCACAAGCTCCCTGCAGGCAACCTTAAATATATTGGAAATTTTTGGAAGTTTATCAGGTTTGAATGTAAATTGTGACAAAACAAAACTCATATGGATTGGAAGTAAAAAAAGACTCCAAAGAAAAACTAACTGTGACGTCTAAGCCGCACTGGGGGGACTCTCAGTTTACACTACTAGGTCTAGAAATTTCAACCAATTTATCAAATATTCCACAAATAAATTATAGTAAAGCAATTTTAAAGGCTAAACGTGTTCTAAACTTCTGGAGATTTAGATATTAATATTTTGACACCATTTGGAAAAATAACAATTCTGAAAACATTAATTTTGTCACAATTTAATCATCTGTTTACATCAGTTGTTATTGAAAAATTCTGGTAGATATTAACAAGATATTTTATGAATACCTTTGGAATAGTAAACCAGATAAAATAAGTAGAAATGATGTTTGTCATAGCTACCATGCAGGTGGACTGAAAATGATCAATGTTTACAACTTTGAGAAATGCTTAAAACTATCTTGGTTGACATATATATCAAACGAAAATAAACCCTGGTTTCAGTTACTTAAGCACACAGTAGGAAATCTAAGTAGAATTCCAATAGTTGGAGGTGACTGGCATTGTTGCACGAGGAAGGAATTGAATCCATTCTGGAAAACTGTATTTGTATATTGGAGTCAGTTCTGTGTGTGTCAACGTGTGAAAACAAATGAAGATATAATGTCTTCCAGCATTTGGTTCAATCCTAATATTTCAAAACACAATTTATTTTTTCCAGATTGGTGTAAAAATGGTATTTATGTTATAGCAGATATTATAGATGAAAAAGGTAATGTGTGCAGCTTGGACAAATTAAGGCGAAGATATGGTTTTTATATTAACTTTCTTAATTATATTACTGTAAGTAAGTCTGTTAAAAATTTATTGGGGATCATAAGATTGATAATAACTTCCAATTGATACGACCATACATACCTTTTCATATGAAAGTATTCTTAACTTCAAACAAACTTAGTAAAAGTTTGTACACAAAGTTTGACCAAATTAACACCAGTCGTGTAAAACTAGAAAGAAAGTGGAGTTTGGAACTGAATCTAGAATGCACTGCTGCTATGTGGAAATTAATTTATAAGAGCTGTTTTCAGTCAGTCAATGACAATACTTAAAAATGGTTCCAGTATAGAATCATACATAGGATAATTGGTACAAAGAAATATTTAAAAAAGATTAAACGAAGTGATTGTGACCAGTGTAGACTTTGTGGGGAGTGTGAAGAAACTTCCTTACATTTATTTTCTGAATGTTACAAAGTACAAAAACCTTTGGGAAAACATTAATAATTGGACTGAATCAAAAATTGGATCAAAAATCATTCTCAATAACACTGTGAAAACCTTAGGTTATTATATTCTAGATGAACATTTCTGGCCATTAAATTTTGTATTACTGATAACACGGCATTACATTTTCAACTGTGCCCGGAATGGTCATAATTTCAATATTTACCAGCTTCAGAAAATAAATAAATCAAAATATGAAGAGCAAAAGATGTTACAAACAATAGAAAATTGTGGCAAAAACTTTGAAAGAAAGTGGTCAGTATGGCAAATGATATATGATGGCATTTGAAGATGTTTTTTTTCTTTCCCTTTTTTGCCTTTTCCCACTATAATATTTCAGTTATGTTTTGTTGTTGAAACGAAAAATAGTTTCACAAAAATGTAGACTGCATTATGTAACACAATGAGTTGGATGTATTTGTATTATGTAATTGAATAAATAAAATATTTTCATATTTTCAGGAAAAAAAAAACAGAAAAAAAAAACCAGAAAGTAATTGAAAATGACTGTATGGATTTGAAGGAAGCTCACTAAAAACGGCATAAATAGCCCCAAGGGCTATACTACCAATGACAACAAGCCCTGGGCTTGGAAATCTCATTATTTTTGCCACCCACGAAAAGATGAAAACTAAAATGAGATTATGGGGTCACCTGGGGAAACACATAATACATTATATACATATTAAATACTGTCTTAATAAAATCAAAGCTAAAAGACCTTCCCAAACATCCTGAGGAGGTAGGTGTTTACCTAGACCCTAGGATTTAGACTCCTAAAGACTTGGCTGCACTGGGTGTGCCCCCCCCCCCTTTCTGAGGATGACTGGACTGAGGGTTAAGCCGCTATCACAGTACCCAGATACATATTATTGTTATCTGACCAAGGAAGGTTTTTTAGGTAAAAATTGTAAATGTGTGTGAGCTTTCCAGTGGTCCACCAAAGCCCCACCGTAAAAGGCCTTAGAGGCCGCAAAGGCCCTGTCAGGGCAGCCACAAGATTTTCATTTTGAAATTCCATGATTTTTCCAGCTTTTCCAAAAGTCTTTAATGCCAATATCAAACATTATTATTGACATATATATACTATGTACATTTAACTGGTGCATTACTGATCAATAACTGATATCATATACCCTTATAAAAGGCACTAAAAAAACAACTATAGAACAATAAACTATATGAGAATACCCCTGTGACATAGTCGCAAGAGAACTTTTCAAGGGGAAGGGTGAAGGGGAGGTTGGGAGAGCTGGGGGGGCACAAGCTGCATAACACCCCAGAAATATTTATGACCAGAGCAAAATAGATAAAACATTTATATGGGCACAAACCATAGAAATATAAATATTATAGTGGTAAGTTAAAGACCCTTTTCTTCCTTGTACCAAGTTATATAAAGCCATAACCCATTACTCCATTTTAGGTCCAATAAAAAAATACATCAAACATGCTCAAAAATCATCTACTCAAAATGCAAAGTAAAATACTGGGATGGTTCTTTGAACTAAGGAATATCATACTTTGAACAAAATATAGTTTATGATTTTCAAAGATCAGATGTATTTAACATACAAATCTATGACAATAACTTTGGAAAAATCTAGAAAATTAAAACTAGAAATAGGACGCATTGGCATTCGTAATGTCCACCCAAAGAAAGCACGAGTTTTGCTCTAAAATTTGGACAAAATTGGCAAGAGAAGATTACTGAGATACCCTGTGCGCGGAATATTTTGACAAAATCGCACGGTTAAGGAGATAGAAGCAAATTTGTGTTTTTGCATTTTTGGCAAAAATTCAAAATGGTCGCATTTTTGGGGACAGGAAAATTTTTTGAAATTGACATTGATTCGATACCCTGTGGGTCAAAAATTTCGACACAATCGCTCTATCTCGCACAGTCAAGGAGATAGTAGCAAATTTGTGTTTTTCCATTTTTGGTAAAAATTCAAAATGGAGGCCATTTTTGCGGAGAGGAAAATTTTTTGAAAATTGCCAATAGTACATTTCTCAGATACCCTGTGGGTCGAAAATTTTGATGAAATTGCTCTATCTCGCACGGTTAAGGAGATTATCATAGAAGGAAACTTGTGTCTTTCCATTTTTGGTAAAAATTCGAAAATTCAAAATGGCCGCCATTTTTGGGAGGGGAAATTTTTTTGAAAATTGCCAATACATGTAGTACATTTCTTAGATACCCTGTGGGTCAAAAAATCGACAACATCACTATCTCACATGGTTAAGAAGATGGCAGCAAATTTGTGTTTTTCTATTTTTGGCAAAAATTCAAAGTAGCAAAGCAGCTATTACTCAGATAGCTACAAAGCTATCATCGACAAAAAGTTATCCTGGTCAAACTATTGACCCAATTATCCTTCACATAAATTTTTGTGAAGATAGAAAACATTGTTTTTTTAAAATGTTCAGAAAAAGTCAACTAAAAATAGCAGAATAACTTTAAAGCACAGCAGCTATTACTCAGTTAGCTATAAAGGTATTATCACCAAAAGCAATCCCAAGCAAGCTATTGACCTAACTATTGCCCATACCAAATTTGGTATAGATATATCAAATATTTTTTCTTGAAATGCCCGGAAACAGAAAGAAGTACACAAAAGTAGCTAAGTAGCTATTACTCAGTTAGCTATAGCTACAAAGCTATCATCGACCAAAAGTTATCCTGGACAAAATATTAACACAATTATCCTTCATATAAATTTTGTGAAGCTAGAAAACATTATTTTCCTTTAAATGCTTAAAATAAACAAGAGGAGAGTGCCCGTGAACGGGCACTGTGTCAGCTGACTGAGTGTTTTTGATTTGTGAAGGTGATTAGAGGACAGAATAATTATCAGGAAAAGGGCTGTACAGAAATACAGTAAATGGTAACTGAACAGCAAGTTCGAAAGAAATTCCGAAGCTGACCGAAGAAAAGGATAAAAAAGTTGTGCCCTGTAAATGGTATTATGAAGGAAAATAACAAGGTAATTGTTTAAGTGTAAAAAATAGGTTAAAACATATTTAAAGAAATACTACAAATGCAATATCCTCGTTCGACCTTGAAGAAGGGGTCCAAGGTCAAATCTAACCACACAAATACATTCCCAGCCCATGATTTCCTATGGTTTACCATTCCAAACCTCTAGGACCAATTATAAATGAGTTATAAGCACTTTTAAGCTTGGCTGTCCTCATTTGACCTTGAAGGAGGGGTCCAAAGGTCAAATCTGACCATACCAAAAGATTCCGAGCCAATGATTTCCTATGGGATGGTTTACCATCCCAAATCTCTGTCACCAATAATAAGCGAGTTGTAGGCACTTTCAATTTTCGCTATCCTCATTTGACCTTGAAGGAGGGTTCCAAGGTCAAATCGGACCATATCAACAGATTCACAGCCCATGATTTCCTGTCTGTTTACCATCCCAAACCTCTGGGGCCAATAATAAGCGAGTTATAAGCACTTTTAAGTTTGGCTATCCTTGTTTGACCTTGAAGGAGGGGTCATTGAAGGTCAAATCTGACCACACCAAAAGATTCCCACCCCATGATTTCCTACAGGTTGGTTTATCATCCCAAACCTCTAGGATCAATAATAAGGGAGATATAAGCACTTTTCATGACTGACAAAAAACACCTGTGGCGGCCATCTTGTTTCTCAAAATGAGGCCAAAAATATTCCCAGACAACATTTTATGGTTATTAATATATACTGCAAACTTAAGAAAGCTAGCTATAATCTTTTTTTTCATCAGAGCAGTAATGGTGAAATCTCTCTCTACACACTGCGGCTATCCAGTGGATACAATGACTTACTCAACAGTGAGAACCTGAAAGTAGCTATTGCTCAGCTATGCCATGACATAGAGGTCTGCAATTTCACTATGTTATAGCTGACCAAAAATTCTGTGAATAACATATTTAACAAATTACTCTAAATGTAATAGTTTTCAAGTTACAACTGATTTACTCAACAGTGAGAACCTCAAAGGAATTATTACTCAGCTATGCAATGAGCTACATGTCTGAAATTTTACTATGTTATAGCTAACCCAAAAGTAGGTGAACAACACATTTAAGCAAACTACTGTAAATGCAATAGTTTTCAAGCTACAACTGATTTACTCAATAGTGAGAACCTGAAAATAGCTATTGCTCCGCTATGCCATGAGCTATAGGTCTGTAATTTCACTATGTTATAGCTGACCCAAAAGTAGGTGAACAATATATTTTAACAAAATACTCCAAATGCAATATTTTTCAAGTTATAGCTGATTTACTCAACAGTCAGTACCTGAGAATAGCTATTGCTCAGTTGTGCCATGAGCTATAGGTCTATAATTTCACTATGTTATAGCTGACCCAAAAGTAGCTGAATAACATATTTGCACAAATTTCTGTAAATGCAATAGTTTTCCAATTATAACTGATTTACTCAACAGTGAGAACTTCAAAGTAGCTATTACTCAGCTATGAAATGAGCCACAGGTCTGAAACTTCACTATGTTATAGCTGACCCCAAAATAGGTGAATAACATATTGAAACAAAATACTCTAAATGCAATAGTTTTCAAGTTATAAGTGATTTACTCAACAGTGATAACCTAATGAGCTACAGATCTACAATTTTACTATGTTATAGCTGGCCCAAAAGTAGCTGAATAACATATTTATACAAAATTCTCTAAATGCAATAGTTTTTAAGTTACAAGTGATTTTACTCATGATGGAAGTTACTGAAAAGCCCAAAAGTAGCTATTACTCACTTAGCTATTGAGACAGACACCCAACTTACTCACCATATTGTAACTATGAAAAAAGTAGCTGAATAACATATTTTAACAAAATGCTCTAAATGCAACACTTTTCAAGTTATAAGTGATTTACTCAACAGTGATAACCTAAAAGTAGCTATTACTCAGCTATGCCATGAGCTACAGGTCTGAAATTTTACTATGTTATAGCTGACCCAAAAGTAGCTGAATAACATATTTATACGAAATTCTCTAAATGCAATAGTTTTCAAGTTATAAGCGATTTACTCAACAGTGATAACCTAAAAGTAGCTATTACTCAGCTATGCCATGAGCTACAGATCTGAAATTTCACTATGTTATAGCTGGCCCAAAAGTAGCTGAATAACATATTTATACGAAATTCTCTAAATGCAATAGTTTTTAAGTTACAAGTGATTTTACTCATAATGGAAGTTACTGAAAAGCCCAAAAGTAGCTATTACTCACTTAGCTATTGAGACAGACACCCAACTTACTCACCATATTGTAGCTATGAAAAAAGTAGCTGAACAACATATTTTAACAAAATGCTGTAAATGCAACACTTTTGAAGTTATAAGTGATTTAGTGCATGATTTCATGAATTTTAATGCATTAAAAATTATTAAAAAAATTTATTAAAAAAAAAGTAAGACAGATCCAGGTCTCATACTCACACAAGAGAATCTACCTCTGGCCTAGTACATATATGCAAGATATGAGAGAAATCCCTGCAATAGTCACTGAGAAAATTGTGATAAAAAGTTGAAATTTTCACACTTTTGGTGGGGGTACCCCCCTTGTAATGTCTCTAGCAAACAGACGAACAGACAGATTTGCATGCCTTGAACAATTTTTCATCCTCGATAGATAAGGTATCTTTTAAAAAAAACAGCATGTCTCTAGGCCTTGTAGTTTTGGAGAAGAAGTTGTTCACGCGGACGCGTACGCCCACGCCGCAGAGTGATGACATAATGTCAGCTGACTGACAAGTCAGCTGACATAAAAAGCTACTCAAAGTAGCTGAGTAGCTATTATTCAGTCAGTTATATAGCTATTATCACTAAAAACAACCCAAGCGAGCTATTGACCTAACTATTGCTCATACCAAATTTGGTAAAGATATGTCGAATATTTTTCCTTGAAATGCCTGGAACAAAAGTAGTACATAAAAGTAGCTAAGTAGCTATTACCCAGCTAGCTATAACTAGAAAGCTATCACTCACCAAAAGCTATCCTGGCCAAACTAATGACACAATTATCCTTCATATAAATTTTTGTGAAGATAGAAAACATTGTTTCATTAAAATGTCTAGAAAAAAAGTCAACTCAAAATAGCATTATAGCTATATAGCACAGTTGCTATTAGTCAGTTAGCTATAAAGGTATTATCACCAAAAGCAATCCCAATCAAGCTACTGATCCAATAATCCTCCATCCCAAATTTTATGAACATAGGTGAAATACTTTTCCTTTAAAATGTTTAAAATAAAAAAGCTACTAAAAGTAGCTAAGTAGCTATTACTCAGTGAGTTATATAGCTATTATCACTAAAAGCAATCCCAAGCAAGCTATTGACCTATTACTCATAGCAAATTTGGTAAAGATATGTCTAATATTTTTCCTCAAAATGCCCAGAAACAAAAGAAGTACAAAAAAGTAAGAAAGTAGCTATTACTCAGTTAGCTATAGAGCTATCTTCACCAAAAGCAATCCCATGCAAGCTATTAACCCAATAAACACCCATACCAAATTTGGTAAAGATAGGATAAATACTTTTCCTGAACATAGGTGAAATACTTTTCCTTTAAAATGCTAAAAATAAAAAAGCTACTAAAAGTAGCTAAGTAGCTATTACTGAGTGAATTATATAGCTATTATCACTAAAAGCAATCCCAAGCAAGCTATTGACCTGACTATTGCTAATAGCAAATTTGGTAAAGATATGTCAAATATTTTTCCTTAAAATGCCCAGAAACAAAAGTACAAAAAAGTACAAAAAAGTAAGAAAGTAGCTATTAATCAGTTAGCTATAGAGCGATCTTCACCAAAAGCAATCCCATGCAAGCTATTAACCCAATAAACACCCATACCAAATTTGGTAAAGATAGGATAAATATTTTTCCTTGAAATGACCGGAAACCAAGCGTGATGGACGGCGGAAAAAGCAAAAATAATATGTCCACCCCCCAACGGGGTGGACATAATTTTATAATCTGATGTCTTACCTAACAGACAAATGCTTCAGTCCAGCCAGTCCAAACAAACATTGGAAAAAGACGTCCTGAGCTATGCTCCAGCTGGACTGGACTAACCACTCGCTATCTAGCAACCATAAGTAACATTCGCTAGGTTGCAAACTGATCATGTGACTTCCTCTTTCCCAAACCAATAGGAGACCCAGAGTAAGTTGAAGTTTGGTAATGGTTGGGTGGGAATCCTGTGCTTTAGATAACATATAAACATAAAACTTAACATTTTTGTTAAAAATGTTAAGTTTTTTTATTTTATTGCATTAATATATCTTAACAGACACTTCCCAAATAATTACACTCAGTGCATGGAGGGCAGTTTACTGTGGGACTGATAGAAAATTGAAAATTTTAATTACGTAAATGTAGCTTTTATAAGCTACAAGCTTACCATGTGGGACTGAGTGCTTTGTTCGGAGGCCGCCGGACTCCAGCTAATGATTAAGAAAAATAACCATTTGGATTTGGCCGAGTCCGCGTTTTAGTGTGTACCCTAGCAGTGCATTGTGGTAGTTCTTCTTTCTTCTCTCGAGGTAAATTTAATCCATACCCCCTCAGCTGGAGTACAGTGGGAAGATAGGGTGGGACTTTCCTCGGTCCCACATGGTAAGCTTGTAGCTTACAAAAGCTACATTTACGTAATTAAAATTTTCAATTTTATTGCGCTACAACAGCTTACCATGTGGGACTGAGTGCTGAATTCAACCGCGCGGTGGCGGGATTATAGCTGAGACTGGAAAAGTGTTATTTTTCTTAGAATTTAGAGTTAATAGAAGTCAAAAATACTCAAAATTGGTCAAAAGAGCCAGTCTGAGTCCCATTTATAGAACCCAGTTCTAATGGTCGGGTCTTTAATTAGCCAAAAATCAGTAGAAGTGATGACGGTACGAATACCGTCTAGATTTTCTGAGCGAAGAGAGTGCAGCCGAGCTCACTCAGGAATAGCCCGTAAGGGCATCACTGCTAAAGTACAGACCCTAGGCCTGAATCTCATAACATTTGCCACCTAAAATGAGATTAGGGTACATTGGATAAGGGAATACATTATACAGATAAATATTAAAGGATAAAACAGACCTTACCGTGAACATCTTGAAAGGTAACTGATACCTAGACCCTGGGAAAGACTCCTGAAGACTTGGATGCAGCTGGCATGCCCCCCCCCCCCCCCCCCCCCTTCTTCTTTTCTTCCCGAAAATGAGGATGCTGAGAGGAAGGGTCTAGGACTTGTTGTGCCGCTACTACTGGTCCCAGATATATATATTGTTGTCATTGCCTGAACAAATAAGGTCTTTTAGGTAAAAATTGGTAAACATATTGTGAGCTTTCCAGTGACATGCTTGCATGATCTGGTCCACCAATACCCCACCGTAAAAGGCATTAGAGGCCGCGAAGGCCCGAATGTCATGCGCTTTGACTAGGAACAAGTCCAAGGCTTGTTGGTCTGCTTGTTTGAAACAAAGTAGAATGGTTTATTTCAACCAGGAAGAGAGTGTAGAGGGCCTGATGTCTGAGGTATGTCCTTTCTTAAAGGAGGTGAAGAGAAGGGATCGGGAACCTCTCAGGTCCTTGGTTCAATCCAAATAGTACCTCAGGGCCCGTACCGGACAAAGGGTCCTGTCTTCCTTGAATTGTCTATCTACAATGGTAGTGAGAGCAGGAATAGTCACCGGAGACACACTTTGAGAACCTTCTCTTGCTAGTTGGTTTTTGGCTATAAAATCAGAAGAGGGGAACAAGGTAACCTTTTCCCATTGGCCTAGATTAGATACTTTGTTTGCAATCCAGGCGTGGATTTCGCTGCGGCGCTTGCCGGAGGCCAAAGCTAGCAAGAAAGCAGATTTGAGAGTAAGATGTTTGAGGTCTGTGTCTTTCATAGACTCAAAGGATTCTTTTGTGAGTTCATTGAGAACAACAGAAAGGTTCCACTTAGGAAGATTCCTGGAACTTTTGGGACGATCCCTGTGGAAACTGGATAGTAACCTATGAAGGTCTGCATCATGTGCTATATGTTGGGCCGTTGGGCCCAAAGTGTCAACAATGGCAGTCCTGTAACCATCAATGGTAGAGGGGCGTCTGTTTAAGTCTTGGTACAGGTACATGAAAAAATCTGAGATTTGTTTCACAGATGGAGTGGAGAAATCCACCAAATTTTCTCTGCACCATTTTTCAAATAGGGCCCACTTTGATTTGTAGACGGTTCTTGTTGATGACCTCTGAGGTGCAGCAATTCTCTCTGCCACCTCCACAGAGAAGCCTTGTTCTTGGAGTTGTCCACTCCTAGACACCAAGCGTGGAGGCTGAGATGTTGCGGATTGCTGTGGAATACGTAACTGTGGGACTGTTTGAGTAGTGTTGTTGACACTGAAAGTTGTAGTGGGATCTCTGTTGAGAGCTGCACTAGGTCCCAAAACCAGGGCATCCTAGTTTATGTTTAGAGCATCTACATCCCAGGCCTTTGGGTCTGGGATAGGAGACACGTATAGAGGGAGTTTGTGGTTCAGATGAGTGGCAAACAGGTCTACATGAGGAGTGAACCATGTTTGACAGATCTGCTTGAACACCTGTGGATGTAGTGACCATTCTGTCGACTGAACTTGGTTGGACCTGGACAGGAGGTCGGCCATCACATTGACACAGCCTGGAATGTGTCTGGCTTTCAATGTTATGTGATAATGATGGCAACATGTCATGATCTTCCACAGGAGCGCGCAAATCTCCGCTGAGTGGTAGAACTTTGATCTAAGTGAGCGCCCCAAACTTCGTTTGAGGCGTCTGTAAAGAATTGGATACTGTGGTCTTTGGGATGAAGGTCTGAGCCTTTCATCATGTTTGCAGGATTCTGCCACCAGTCTAGGTGTGCAGAAATCGTTTCTGTCCAAGGAAGGAGGCTGCAGCGACTGAGGATATCTCCAGTGCTCCTTGAGATGAAACTGAAAGGGCCTCATGTAAAGGCATCCCTCTGGGACCATCTTCTCCGTTGAGGCAAGCAACCCAATTAGTGAAATCAAACATCTTGCAGTCAAAACATGTTTTGACTTGAGTCGTAGGATCAAATCCTGAAGTTTGAGCCATCTCTCTTGAGTGGGTTTTACAAGGGCTGAATCGAGATGGTATTCATAGCCCACGAACGAAAACACCTGAGTAGGTTTCAGTTCTGACTTTTCCTGATTTATGATCCACCCCAAGGACTGGGTTAGATCTACCACTGCATGAGTGTTCACTTGGGCTTCCTCCTGAGACTGGGACCGGATCAGCCAGTCGTCCAGGTACTGGTGAAGTCTGAGACCTCTGGAGAAGGCCATTAGCTTCACTTCCTTTACAATCATTGTAAAGACCTGGGGGGCTGTGGCCAGTCCGAATAGGAGGGATGTGAACTGGAACAGTCTGCCAGAGCTTGGTCTTTTGGTAGGGCCTTGTATTCTGATACAATCAGAGGAAATCTGACCAAGTTGGGTTTTGAGAGGAATGGCAGAACGTAGCCATGGGTGATAATGTTTAACACGTTCGAGGAACATTTGTTTATTTGCCAGTCTCTGCTGAAAGAATGGAGGTGACCTCCTACTGGTGGACTGAGTGAGGCTTTGGAGGAGTCATTGGGAGGATGGGTTTCCACGCCCTAGTCCCGTATTGTGGGGTTGAAAACGACCCCTGGAGCCTCTGAAGTTTGGTTTTCCCCGGCCAGAGAAAAAGGATTGGTTACTGCTTTGTGAGGAATTGCCCCCATAGGGGCGTTTCCTGTAGGAGCCTCTTTTCTTATTGTGGCGGAGACCACAAAAGGGCTTGTTTTGATAGGGTCCAAAACCCTGAGAGTTTTTGCCAGTGCCTTTTTTAAGGAGGAAGTCCTCTCCATCTTTTACCAGTTGAGACTTGAAGAGAGGAGTAGGCCAGAAGGGTGAGTTCCTCAACTCTTGACGTCTCGATTCCCCCAGATGGGGGTGAAGGAGGGTCATTTTGGCCTCTCTTCGTAGAAGGCCGGTGTTGCCCATAGTGTAGAGTTCCCTCTGCAGGATATGAGCTACAGACTTACTGAGGCATGCTAGGGCCCTTTGTTGAATGAGAATCCTTTTCTCCATTATATCAAAGTAATCACAGACATTCTGATAGCCCCATTTGATGAGCCTTCTAGGGTCAGCTCCATCCAAAATATGGTTTTTGGTCTTCCTGAGAAGACCTGGCACTGGAAAGGCCCTTTTCCAGAACAGTGTTGCATGCAGAAGAAGTCTTGGCAAAAGTAGCCGTGAAATTGATGGTGGAGAGGTTTTGTCTAGACTGTTGCTCGAGTTCCTTAAGGATGTGAAGAGGAACCTTGGCAACAGGGGCCCCAGAGGGTTTGGGCGAAATACAGATTTTGGCAAAATCTGTGTTGAGCTCTTGAAGCTTGTCTTCAAAGCAAGGCTGTCCCACCTTGTAGTATTTAGCTGTTGAAGCTGGGGGTTTTATATACTTACCCTCAGGTAAGTTAGAGGCCAAGAAATCTTGCTCGAACTTCTCAAAGGCGTCCTTGAGAAAAGGGCTCAGGGGGAGCATGGCAGAAGGGCCTCTAGGCCTTAGTTCCTGTTGGCCTTTCTCGTCATCTAGGCCTAGCACAGTAGTAGAGGACCTGGGCAGAGTTTCTCTGGGGTCAGGGAGATCAAGGATTTGCCTGAAGGTTTCAATTTCCTCTGTGTATTGGGAAGGTAGATCATTTATATCTACCTCCCTACAGAAGACTGGATCTGAGCTGGCCTGGGGTTGAGGTTCTGGAGGAACCTTAGGTTGAGATTGTGTAAACCCTCGGATATGGCCAGAGGACTCATCTTCCTCTGCAGACCACTGAGATTTGTGGATGGGTCTGGACTTATGTTTCCTCTTGTCAGAGTGTTTTTTGTGTTTAGGTCTTGCCTGGTAGTACTCGGAATCGGAAGCCTGTTCCGAAAGGTCCGAGTCAGGATACGAGTGTACAACACGCTCGGAGTGAGGTTTTTGAGTAGACCTTGGAGGAAGTGCAGGGCCATAACGCTCCAGTTCCATTGGGAGAACTTCTGAGTGATCCGAGGGAACCGGATCAGAAGTCCGAGTTGGAGGATTGGTTTTAGAAGTACCAGGCATAGGTTTTGCTTGAATCGGATGTCTTATCTACACCCGATTCTTTATTCTGTAATGCAAGCATTTCATCTCTAAGAGATTTCATGGCATCAAGCATAGAAGCCTGGAATAAACCCATCTCTTGCTTTAGTTGGATGTTGAACGTATTGCCCAGGGATTCCAACTGATTTTCAATTTTGTTTTGCAATGCGGTGGGACCTGAGGTTGGTGGGACATTACGTGGAGTTTTAATTGACAGAGCTTCAAAGCGTAAGGGTTGGGGGCAAAGTGGAGAAGAAAATAAATTCTCAGCAGCCCCTTCCAAGTCTGCTTGAGAACCTTAAAAGATTCCTCATCGTCCCCTAAGAGTTCAAGGTCGTCCTTGCTGGTATTTACATCCGACTTCTGTTTCCGAGTGTACCGACGTTGGTTCTTGATTTTTGCATGCTGTTCAGCAGAGAGGTCTTTACAAATATTGCAACGGGCTTGGTTTGTAACACAGAGGTCGTCACCTTTACCAGACTCTCTGCACGTCGGACAGTAATTATGAAGATCAAACGACAAACAGAAGTGCCTGCATTTGGATGACCTTGGTTTAGCACTAGTTTGGTGGGAAGACATCTTGACGCAATAAAAGGAATCCGAGCACGGAAGATATACACCAACAAATAAAATCAAATAAAAGGTGTGTAATAACACAAAAAGACGGGATTCGCAAGTAAAACTTGAGAAAACAACAAAAAAGGCAATAAAAGGGCAGGAGGAGACGTACAACCTCCACAAAGTTGGTGATAAAGCAAGTTAACAGGCTTTATTGAGTATTAGATCAGAGCGGAAGACGCGGAAAACTCACAAAACATAGTTAACTCAAAAAATATAAAGTGGATACTTCCCAAACTTTCAGAGAATGTGCTATGCAATAAAATAAAATAAGTAATGAAAAATGAACATCAAACAATACGTATATGCTGAAATATCAGTGAATTGTTGAGAAATATTTCAAACGTCTTTCCAAGATGGCAGCCAACGAGAGAAGGAAGAACTACCACAATGCACTGCTAGGGTACACACTAAAACGCGGACTCGGCCAAATCCAAACGGTTATTTTTCTTAATCGTTGGCTGGAGTCCGGCGGCCTCCGAACAAAGCACTCAGTCCCACATGTTAAGCTATTGTAGCGCAATAAAATAAACTCCTAAGACTACACTCCTAATATAAGGGCCCTAAGACTAACTGGATAAATTGTGCCAGGTAGGAGTGCCTCCCACTTTTCCTAAACCAAAGGTAGCGAAAAGAGGAGTAGCGTCAAGTCCCAAGGATTTTTGAGAATCCCCATGGTAGTTAATAATAAAGTTACCTGACACTTAAATTGTGACACTCCTGATCTAAAATAAAAGGTACAAAAGGGAGATTAAGGATCTTCTTGCTAAGCCTTAAAAGCCTTTTAAGTTATATCAAGAAAAACGTTAGACAAATATGAGGTCTAGTGGCAAATATGCTGGACAGCAACCACAGGACCAAGGGGCTAAAGTTCAGTCAGGCCAGACCATGGGCCACATTATCCAAGTAAAACTGTGTGAAGGTTTCCAGGACTTCCAATAGCAGGCTGAGAGAATCAGCTCTTAGGGAGACTCCCTTGAAAGGTCTTAGAAGAAGCAAAACGCTCTGACATCAAGAGCTTTCTGGTCACACAGCAACTCTGCAGCACTCGATCCATGCAGAAATATTTGAAGGAGAGATATCTGTAATGAAACTCTTCATTAAATGAGACAAGAACAAGTTCTTTCTTGTCCCCCAGGACATTTGTTTTGTCCAAATAATGGCGGAAGGCAGGCCAAACCTCCTTGAGAGATTTGTAGAGCCAGTGCTGGAATAACCAGAGGCCACACTCACTGGTTTTTGCTAATCAATCCTTTGACAAGAGGGTCAGAGGTGCCCCAAAAGGCGGGTTGCGCACGCAGGAAATAAGGTTAGCAACTGCTCTCATTAAATTTAGGAACAAGGAAAGAAATGTTAGGTTACCCACTTAAGGTAAATGTGTTCGACGTGCTAAGAAATGTAATACTTCTAATCTATGGTGAAATTATTTTAGTGAGAACTTGGGAAATTTGGCTATAGCATATACTTACAAAATGTACCATAATATTGCATGGCACCTAATCACAAAAGATAATTTATTAAAATAAATGTAAGTCATAGTATTATTTACCATATGTACAGGATAAATGTGGACGGACAGACAGATGGACAGACAAATGGACGAAAAACAGACAAACGAACAGACGCAATTTCACCAATTTCGAAAGGAACCTAGCTATGATGGAGATCTATCTCCCTATCAAGTTTGAATCCGATTGGTCAAACCATTTTCGAGTTAGAGTCCGGAAATGAAAATGTAGACAAATAGATGGATGGACAAACGGACGAAAAACAGACAAATGAACGGACGGAATTTCACCAATATCGAAAGGAACCTACCTATGATGAAGATCTATCTCCCTATCAAGTTTGAATTCGATTGGTCAAACCGTTTTCAAGTTACAGTCCGGAAACGAAAATGTGGACAAACAGACGGATGGACAGACATACGGACGAAAAACGGACAAACGAACGGACAGAATTTCACCAATATCGAAAGGAACCTAGCTATCATGTTGATCTATGTCCCTGTCAAGTTTGAATTTGATTGGTCAAACCGTTTTCAAGTTAGAGTCCGGAAATGGAAAATGTGGACGGACAGACGGACGTCGGACACATCAATCTAATAGGCGGGTTGGTTACACGCAACCCGCCTAAAAACGAACAAATGGACAGAAAAACAAGACAAATGAACGGACGGATTTACACCAATTTCGAAAGGAACCTAGCTATGATGGTGATGTATGTCCCTGTGAAGTTTGAATTAGATTGGAGTAACCGTTTTCGAGTTAGAGTCCGGAAACAAAAATGTGGACGGACAGATGGATGGACAGAAAAACGGACAAAAACGAAGAAACGGACGGAAAAACGGACAAACAAACAGACGGAATTTCACCAATTTCGAAAGGAACCTAGCTATGATGGTGATCTATCTCCCTATCAAGTTTGAATTTGATTGGTCAAACCGTTTTAAAGTTAGAGTCCGGAAACGAAAATGTGGACAAACAGATGGATGGACAGACAAACGGACGAAAAACGGACAAACAAACAGACGCAATTTCACCAATTTCGAAAGGAACCTAGCTATGATGGTGATCTATCTCCCTGTGAAGTTTGAATTTGATTGGTCACACCGTTTTAAAGTTAGAGTCCGGAAACGAAAATGTGGACAAACAGACGGATGGACAGACAAACGGACGAAAAACGGACAAACAAACACACGGAATTTCACCAATTTCGAAAGGAACCTAGCTATGATGGTGATCTATCTCCCTGTGAAGTTTGAATTTGATTGGTCAAACCGTTTTAAAGTTAGAGTCCGGAAACGAAAAATGTGGACGGACAGACGGACAGACAGACAGACGGACAGACGGACGTCGGACACATCAATCTAATAGGCGGGTTGGTTACACGCAACCCGCCTAATAAAAACTATGTGAAGGGTAAAGGAACACTCTTAGACAGTCTTTCTGATGTTTTTAATTGGTCATGCATGGGTTTCACTTCTGCACTTAGCTGATCAGAGGGCCAGAAGGAAAACAGTCTTTAAAGTGAAATGATTGAGAGAAGAATCCTTGATTGGCCTAAGAGGAGGCTTTTTTATTTGATGCAGGACCTAACAGAGGTTCCAAGTGAGGATACTTCTATGACCCTTAGGTCTATCCCTATGGAAGTCACCTAAGAGTCTATTAAGATAATCAACTCGAGTGATGTTGAGAACAGAATTGCCAGTCTGTCTGCAATGGCTAACCTGTACCCATCTATTGTACTAGGCTGCATGCTTTTCTCCTGGAAAAAATGTAAGAGGAAATGTGATTTATTTTAAAATAATGTTTTGAAGTCAATCGGATTTGACTCACACAATCTGACAAAATGGGACCACTTTGCCTCATAGACAACTCTGTTTGAGCTTCTTTGAGGAGCCTCAATTCCTGTTGCCACTTGGTCAGAAATGCTCTGCTGTTTGATAGTGACCGTTCTAGTAGCCAATCATATACTATTAGGTTCAGGTTTGAAGTCCTTTGAACAGTTGGGTTAACAGGTTTTTTGAATGGGAAGGCACATAGGTATCTGTGACAAAAACAACATTAGGCTAACAGAACAAAGACATTTTGGGCCGGCTCAGGGATATCAAGATTATCTTGCAATTATGGCTCACGACTTTGCTGACCAATTTGCCCTGAAAGGACACTGGGGTAAGGCACACAGATTCAGACCCTCCTAAGACAGGCTGAGACCATCCATTGAGATACAAATTGCACCGACTTGTTGTACCTGGAGGCAAACAAGTCTCTTTAGGGATGGTGCCACCACTTGCAGATCTGGTCGAATGGCTCCTTAAGGAGTGACTGAAAAATCTGCCTGTGTTGTGACAGCTCATTTTCAATTGCATTCAGTTGGGACTTGCCAGTCTTTTTTATTAAAAGATATATCTGAGCTTGCAGCAGGAGCCTTTACAGGAGGGCACATAGAGCCTGATCTCAAACTTCCCGCCTTATTTATGCAGGATACATATGTGTTGTCTGTGACAACCAGAATGCAGTACAATCTCCAAAGTGAGCTCTCCAATCTTCAATTGATGTATCTGTAAAAATTTATGCAGCATGTTTAAGGCGGTGCAGAGGTTCATCAGGAAGAATGTGGAGAGACCCGAAGGTAGGAATATTCTTCTCCAGGGACTCACACACATACCAGTAACTTTTCAGGTGCCACTGAATTGAAAAGATGGCCGTTGGGCACTTGCTTTTCTGTGGCAGTCAGCAGACCTATTACAAACATGAATTGTCATACTGAAGAAATAAGTCTTTCACAACAGGTACTTTATTTTCAGATGCATGGCCTGTCACCTTTCTGTGGGGGTTCTTTAATAGGTCATGGTCATCCTGATAACCCATAAAGTTGAAGACTTGCTTTCGTCCAACTTGACTTTTGGAGATTCTAAACTTCTGACAGCCAGCCAGCAGGGTTTTGTGTCTTGGAAACAAATCCCTTGTTGACAGATTATTCAGTTTTCTAGGTACTGGTGGATTTTGATACCCCTTGAAGTTTCATGACTATGCGAACTCCACTGGCATTGCTCACTGATTCAAGGGGAGAGCCTTTAAGTGGAATGCTTGACCTTGATAATAAAATTTTAACTGTTTCCTTTGTTACATGTAGGAGTATTGTGTCAGAGCATTGTTGTGTATGGGTCAAGAGTTCCTTTACTATGTAAGGAAACCTAATTATTGATTCTCTCTGTATTTTGAATTAGTGGTTTTGTCAGCACTGATCGTTCTTGTACTATACCACAGAGTTCTATTTTTAGATCTAGGGAAAATATCGCTAAGTTTCTAGAATCTTCTGTGCATTTGTTTTTCCTGGAAATGTACTGATGTGTTTACATTTGTTTCTAAAACCTTCTAGAGTCTCCAACTATAAAAAAGGGTAGAAGGACTGACTGCAGATAATATTGAAATAGTGTGCTATATGAACAGAGGTCTCTCAAACTCCGATATCCAACTGCCATTTATTTGCCTGTGGGTCAAGTTGATACAGTCTGATTGTATGCATTCTGTGGTGAACTCTAATAGGAGTGAACTGGATTTTAGTGTCTGGATATCCTGGACAGTGTTTTGTTGCTTATCATTGTTCACATTTGGGAGCAACCAGCAGAGTTCTGTCGACATACAGAACACTTGGATACAGAGATTTTGTGCTGAACACAATATGGATCACTGAACAGATTGATAGACAGAGTGGACATACTGGTTGTTAGGTGGATAGGACTATGGACAGGTTGGATTGGTTTCATTTTGTTTATTTTGTTTATTATGTATTATTAACCATCAGGGGATCTAGACTGTAATTATCACTTTAATTGTTAAATAAATTTGTAAAGTGAAACTCTTTGAGGTTTTCCTGTTACAACTTAAAAGTAACTGGTAATTGCTTTTGTGCTTGCCCTATGAACTGTAACACCTTGAATTCTGGTTTACAGGGATCTGAAAGTGAGGGTTGCTGAAGATTAGAAAGATCACCCACTTCCTTCCCAAAAATGTGAACATTCTGAATAAAAGATGTAAAACATATCTTCAGTGAGGACATGACATGCTTTATCAACTGATTTCCCTTTGCTCAGTTCCTGATGTAGAATTCTGACACTTCTCTGTATTTCATCCTGCAACTTACTTATGCACCTGTTAAAACCTGCTACAGAGTTTCAAATGTAACTAGACCTACGCATCGGAGAACCGACGCAAATTTGTATCCACCGAAAAGATAACTCACCAAAGCCAGTGAACCATTGTTTGACCTTGAAGGAGGGGCCCAAGGTCAAATTTGAAAACATCAGAAGATTCCGAGCCCATGATCTCCTATAAGTTGGTTTCATATTGCAAACCTCTAGGACCAATAATAAGCAAGTAATCAGCACTTTTAGCTATTTTGGCTATTGTCGTTTGACCTTGAAGGAGGGGCCCAAGGTCAAATCAGACCACATCAAAAGATTCCCAGTCCATGATTTCCTATAAGTTGGTTTACCATCCCAAACCTCTCGGACCAATAATTAGCGAGTTATAAGCACTTTTAAGTTTGGCTATCCTAATTTGACCTTGAAGGAGGGATCCAAGGTCAAATCAGACCACACCAAAAGATTTCCAGCCCATGATTTCCTATTGGTTGGTTTACCAAGTCAAATATGACCACACCAAAAGATTCCCAGGACATGATTTCCTATAGGTTGGTTTACCATCCCAAACCTCTAGGACCCATAATAAGCGAGTTATAAGCACTTTTTAGTTTGGCTATCCTCATTGACCTTGAAGGAGGGGTCCAAGGTCAAATCTGACCACACCAAGAGATTCCCAGCCCATGATTTCCTATAGGTTGGTTCACCAACCCAAAACTCTAGGATCACTAATAAGGGAGATATAAACATTTTTTATGACTGGCAAACAAAACCCTTGTGGCGGCCATATTGTTTTTCAAAATGAGGCCAAAAATATTTCCAGTCAAGATTTTGTAATAAGGAACATACCCTGCGATTTTGAGATCTCTACCTATAATACCCTTTGCTCTAGAGGGTCAACAAAAGTCCTTGCTGAAAGTCGAAAAAACGCCCGTGGTGGCCATCTTGTTTTTCAAAATGAGGCCAAAAATATTCCCAGGCAAGATTTTATGGTTATGAATATATCCTGAAAATTTGAGAAGGCTAGCTATAATATTTTGTTCATTAGAGCGGTAATGGTGAAATCTCTACACACTGTGGCGGCGGTGTAACGAAGCAAAATTCATAGTATCCACCAGATAGCATCCGGTGGATACAACTAGCTTCTTTGGCCACCTTCTCACACTTTGGGGCAATCTCCAGGTGATGGACTGGAGGTGGAACAGTGGTCATGCCAGAGAGCTTCAAGCTCAGGCACCCAGACTGTTAACCACTGCAGCATCTTTTTGCTACAAGACTGACCTGTCAGTTAGCTTAACTTGTGGGTTTTAGGCAGGATGCAAGATATACCACCTAAAATGTGATTTGGGTGGTTTTGTGAACTGGTTGAAGTCAAAGCCACCAGCTTTAGTGGAACAGCTTGAGAATATGGTAGACAGAGTAAGATTCACACTCCCCAGTTTACAACACTGGCTATGGGTACCAGTTCCTGGGATGTCTATAGAAGATGTTGAGATATGTTTGAGGGCACAGTTTCTGATACAGTTTAGTCATATATAGCCAGGATAACATTTTATAGGTCAAGGTCACTACGGCAAAATCAAAGGTCAAATCAAGGCTACACCATGACTTTGCACACCTACACCCCCTAACCAATGTTCCCACCAAGTATCAACTTCCTACACCTTACGGTTTCTGAGATACAGCCCGGACAAACTTTTTCCTGCTGCCCTTAAGGGCTTAAAAACAAAGTACCGCAATCGCATAAACTCCCAATTATTGCCCATTTAAAACCACTTTGGTTACCGCTGATGCTTCAGAAATTCTACACTGTATCTAGTTAGTTTGCCTTTGTGTTACTAATATTGCTATTTGTTGTAAAACCATGCTAGTCATGTGTTATTCCTTCATTGTTGCTAGTATTTGTATTATCGTCCACTCAAAACATCTTCCGTGGTTTCGTTCTTTTCGTTACTAACGTTTCCAATAGGGATCGATGCAGATGCTAAAATGCGGACTAGAGTTCAGAATTCGAGTTCTTGGCAAATCGTTACATCACTATTTTTGATACACTGTCTGGAAATCATGTATGATGATGACATAGACCATGTATGTGCTCCATCATAACTGCTAGTGACACAAGACTGTTGCAACCTTAAACACATAAGTCTGAAATATTTAGTAATTTATTATAACCTTACAGAAGAGACCCTTTTGGGTCTAGCTATATGTACATGATTAATATCAATGAAAAAAAAAATCAATTACCACTTGAAATAACTTCCAAACACCGAAAAAATTGTTCCAACTTTAAACTCAATGTTTAGTTTGTAACTGAGAGGAGTTTAAGGTAATATTTCCCTGAAGGTTCTGGTCAAGGTTTGTCACATCCGCAACTTAAACATGGACAGAAATGCACTGTAATACTGTTCAAAAATTGGCAAACTTAAAGTGAATATATTTTGGTTATGACTAGGAGGTTAAGGGCACCTTAATGTATGACACTTAGCTATGGTCAGTTACATGTACATGCAAAATTTGAAAAATGAAATCTGTTATTTTCAGTATACCCTACGCTCTGGAACAGAAAGTGAGACGACAGACAATGCCACAAAATGAGATGATGAAGCAATTCCTTTATGCCACGCTGCATAAATGCTGGTGACACAAAAATGAGTATCTCCAAGTAATATAGTGTCTCCGACCATTTATTATTCAAGGCCACCAAACTGGTAGACAGCTTGGAAGAGGCATATTTCTTCTTATCTTTGCTGTGTGTGGACGTCTTTTTATTTATTTTTTTTTTTTGGCAGCAATGAACTTCTTTAGCCCCAGATTTCAGATTTGTCTACCTGCCCCAGGACCAGGACACTATCTGCATCTAGCAGCTTGTGGGAGTGACTAGCCACATGTTTTTTACCAGATTTTTTGTCTTTTCTAGCTTTATATGTAGGTGTTGTGAGCGGAATAATCTATTCTGTCATAAGCACATTGCAATACTAGGAGTCCTGTTTATTGACAGAATGTCGGAACCCTGTTCTTTCTCTCTAAAACATGCACACCTACTATGTTGGTCAAAAGCACATGCACCTTGTTTTTGTCCTGAAGATGTCATGATATATACTCTAAACTTCTCTAAAGTTTTCCAAAACGCGGCTGCACTGCATATGCACCAAACAAAAAAGATGCCATGGCGTCACATTCTCTAGCCAGGAAGGAATTACTGCACACCACCTTGTGAGTGGTGGCAACCTAGCTGCTCGCCAGTAGAGACACAGGACGTCTTTTTCTGACATTTGGCAAGGCTGGCCGGTGTCAGCAATATAGCTAAATATCCATTGGGTAAGATGTATTAAGTAAACGCAATATAAAGGAGAATTTCAGAACAGACAGTGTAAGTTATGTAAAGATGCTAGAGAAATAACATTTTAGACAATGGTAGTACACATAAAGTATCAAAACAAGACAATTAAATACAATGATGACAGCATTAATTAGGAAACTAAGGTGGTGTTAAATCTATTAATTGAATAAAAGGTCAGTTCCGGTCCTCTGTAACCAGTATTGAAAAGGGGCAAGTCAGTAATTGCACCTGATAGCAGGTCGGTAGTCTCTGTAACCAGCTGGTGTGAAGCAAAACTGCTCAGTGAAAACTGTATAGCCGGTAACCGGTTGGTGGGCTCTGTAACCAGTTGAAGTAGTTTCTGTGTAGGAAAAACTTCCAGTCAGGGACTACACATTATTAGGCCTGTCATCAGTCTTAGGCTGGTGAATAGGCTGCTGATGAAGAGTGGCCAGCTGGTAGAAGACCTGTGTGTTGGTTGATTATTGTTGCTGATTGGTAATAGGCAGGAAGGCTCTGAAACTGGCTAATCTGAAACAAACTGTTCAGTGCAGGCTGTGTGGCCAGTCGGTAGCCATATGTGGTAGATGCTTGCTGTCTGCCTGCCCAGAATCAACACATAGTTGAATAGACTAGGTCAGAGTGCTCTGTAATTGGTTGGGTCAGGTAAGCTCTACAAGGCTGTGTAGCCGGTGCCCGGTCGGTGCACTCTGTAACCAGTTCCTGAAGTAATTTAACAATTATAGTGTGTTGAAAATTCAGCTTACTGAAGGCTGAATGGACTAGGTAGGGAGACACTGTAACCAGTTGAGTGAAGCACTGTACATTAAGGGCTCTGAAGCCGGCAGCCGGTTGGTAGACTCTGTAACCGGTTTGGTGGGTTACACTGTACAAGGCTGTGTGGCCGGTCGGTATGCTCTGTAACCAGTTGATGAAACAATTTAACAACTATCTTTTGTATTGAATCCAGGTTACAGCAAACTTTTCTTAAGTGCACATCTTGGGAAGATTTGACAGTTGCTTGGAAAGCCCTTGTGAGCTATTTTTAGAACGGAATTGCAGGTCAGTGTGTCACGTGATCAGCTGGCGAAGATGACGTCTGTGGTCGCATTCTTTGTGTGATACTTAAACAGCAACTTTACAGTATTCTCACTGTCCACAAAACCCCACTACTGACAACAAGGCCAGGTTAGCAAGGCAGGGACTGGCATCACAGTAGGCGTAAGTTCTGAAGAACGCACTTCCGACTTTCCTGGTGGGTGAATCATGTGACCAGCTTAGTGGAGAAGATGACGTCCTGTGAGTCGACTGATGCTTATAGCAGAGAATCAACACTAAACTGAGTCAGCTAGGGAGTGTTTCCAGCAGATTTCTTAATGTATATCCGTGCTTGATATCTAGATAACACTTCTACAATAAATTATTTGCACATAAGGTTGAAAACCCATCATAATCCACACTTTTTCTTTTAAAATTTCTGGAGGTGTTGAAAACATGTCTGCACAGTACACACGCCAAATGAAAAAGATATTATGATGTAATCTTGTCTACACAGGAAGGAAGTACAAGGCGCCATCTGGGAAGTGCACTGTACTGGGACCGGCCAGCTTGTGGGGGCATTATGCACTCATATAAAATGACTTTTTCAGTCGTTTGGCGGGCCGGTCTGCGCCGACCGGATTAACAATTGTCCATTCGATAGGATGTATTAACGCAATAAAATTGTGTTTTTCCATTTTTTGCAAAAATTCGAAAAATTCAAAAATGGCCGCTATTTTTGGGGAGAGAAATTTTTTGTGAAAATTGCCTAAAGTACATTGAGTAGATACCCTGTGGGTCGAAAATTTCAACGAAATCACTCTATCTCGCACGGTTAGGGAGATTAGAAGCAAATTTTTGTTTTTCAATTTTTGGCAAAAATTTGAAAATTCAAAATGGCTGCCATTTCCCCGGCGAAATGGTGACCATGAATGACCATGGACTGCATGGTATTTGATGGTCGACCATGGATATCCATGAACAACCGTCAAAATCCATACTCGTATGAAGGCCCAGACCATCAAAAACCATGGACAAGATGGTTTTTGATGTCCTAACCATGGACTGCATGTAAGTGTCCATGATAGACCATGGACTCAGTCTAGTTGTCCGTGTTTGACCATGGACTACATTCAAGTGTCCATGGTTGACCATAGAGTTTGTTCACTGGTCCATGGTTAACCATGGACTTTGTTCTCTAGTCCATGGTTGACAATGGACTCTGTCCTCAGGTCCACGGTTGACCGAGAACTGCAATTAAGTATTCATGGTTGACCATGGACTCTATGTAAAGATCGAGTCCATGTGAGGCAGCATATGACCTTTAATTGTCAGTCCTCACTGTCTAAATTCTAGTTTATAAATTATATACTTTTGTTTGCAACATGAAAATAATATTACTATTAGGCTTGTTGTGACGTTTGTCGATCCACTATATTATGGAAAAGTAGAACATGAAAAATCATGGCAAACCAACACTGGCAAAAAATAAAAATAATTTCAACATAATAATACTATTTTTTCATTTGGTTGTATCATATATTAACTAATGAATAAAACTGTAAAGTAACAATGTGCCTTATCTGAATCTCCACATTTTAGTGCAGTTATACAAACTAGGGAAGATTTTATGTGATGGGGAAGATAATGAAACATTTAATACAGTGGACACAATTTCATAGTCTTCTTGAAAGGCTGTTCTTTAGTGATAATTGGCTGATAACTAAGCTGTTACATATCAAATCATAAGGCTCTGAAAAAAAACTTTCCTATCCACATAACAACATGTTACAAGTTTTTATTCTCAAATAACAGGTATATTCAGTTACACTAATAATTTGCTGATGATACATATATTTAAATAAATAAGATTGTGTAAGAATAAGGCTAGCAACTGGAAACTACACTGATGCCTTTTCTGTCTGTTGTGTATAAGCTATGTTCACTGACAAGGGTGTCCAGATAGAAGTAACAGGTTATCTTAACATGAAAGTTTGCCTTAATTTATATATGTCTAAGTACACCTGTGTCTTTGCAAAACAACTTATATCAGTTTAGGATTGGTCAATTTATATTAAATCATGTAGAACCTATCTTATGTACATGGGGTGATTACACTAATTTGTGATAATGATTATGTTGCAAATATAAACTAAGGTCAGTTATTCCACAGGTTACTGTACATACATAAGGTTACTGTGCTGCCTGTGAGTGTGATAACTTAAGGGTCAGGTCACCTTAAAGTGAAAAATATATGAAGGAAGATTTGCAACATAGTCAAGTTATGAAGTGTAAGTCTATAATTTTATTCTATTTCTTGATTTCTCCGATCCAAATTGTATTGTTTTTTTGTTTATTAATTTCTAGCTTTTGAAGGCCAGTCTTCATATCTAACTATAACTTATTAACACCAATTCAAAGTAACAAGTACTCCTGTACCCAAGATAGGTTTCTTTACCATTGGCTGGATTTTGGCTCCAAACCTGTTCTCAAGGGATTTACGTTGAAGAAAGCCAAACTCATTTTCACTCATTATTTCAAACAAAGAGCTGTGTTTTGTTGGAAACTATTCCTTAAAATAAGTGGTGAAAATTTCTTTATATTCAGTGTTTTACATATTTCAGATGTATTCATAATGCCTGTTTGTGTTCTGCATGTTAGATTGAATTGGATAATCTTGGATAATTGTAAAAATTAGATTAAAAAAGGAAATAGTGTTTTACATACTTGAGATGTATTCAAAATGTCTGTGTTCCTACATTCTATATTGAATGAGATAATCTGGATAATTATATACATTACATTAAAAAGGAAATATAGTAATGTGTAGTATGTCAGGCTGTCTTCAAAGCTGATATTCCAAATAGACTAAAGGTATGTAGCTTCTAATTACCTATTTTTTTTTTGAACATCTACAGACATTCTTGCATATTGAACATGGCCAACCATGGGTATCATGGAAACCTGACCATGGTCAAAGTCCATGGACTAGACCATGGTCACTGTGTCCATGGTCTCTGATCATGGTTCCATGTAATAAAACATGGATGTCCATGGCCATACATACACACTGACCATGGATAAATTCCATGGATAACCCTATGAAGTCCATGGACTAGATCATGTTTTGCATACCACGGACTCTGACCATGGTCAGTGAATCCATGGTCTTTGACCATGGTGTCATTTAACAAAACATGGATATACATGGAAAACCATGGACAATGACCATGGTTTAGTGCATGGACAACTTGTTAAGTCCATGAAGTAGACCATGGTTTCAAAGTCCGTCATCTTTGACCATGATGCCATTTAACAAAACATGGACATCCATGGACAATGACCATGGTTCAAGTCCATGGTCTAGACCATGTTTTGACAGACCATGGACTCTGACCATGGTCATTAAGTCCATGGTCTTTGACCATGATGCCATTTAACAAAACATGGATATCCATGGTCATCCATGGTCTTGTGCCCCTGGACATCCATGGACATCCATGCAAGTCCATGGTCAAAATAAAATTTTTTCGCCTGGGTTTTGGGGAGAGCAAAATTTTTTGAAAATTGCCAAGAGTAGTTTTTTGAGATACCCTGTGGTTCGAAAAGAAATCACTCTATCTTGCACGGTTAAGAAGATTAGAAACAAATTTGTGCTTTTCTATTATTGGCAAAAATTTGAAAATTCATTGATCAGATACCCTGTGGCTCTAAAATTTCAGTGAAATTGCTCTATCTCGCACGGTTAAGGAGATAGAAGGAAATCTGTGTTTTTTTTTGTTTTTGGCAAAAACTCGAAAATTCAAACTGGCAGCCATTTTTGGCGAGATGAAAATTTTTTTTAAAATTGCCAATAGTACATTTCTTGCATACCCTGAGGGTCGAAAATTTCCACAAAATTGCTCTATCTCGCACGGTTAAGGAGATAGAAGCAAATTTGTGTTTTTCCATTTTTGGGAAAAATTCAAAAATTCAAAATGGACATCATTTTTGGGCAGAGGAAAATCTTTTTGAAAACTGCCAAGAGTATATTGCTTAGATACTCTGGGGGTCTAAAATTTTGAAGAAATTGCTGTATCTTGCACATTTAAGGAGATTCAAAGGAAATTTGTGTTTTTTCGTTTTTGGCAAAAACTTGAAAATTCAAACTGGCCGACATTTTTAGCGAGAGGAAATTTTTTTTTTAAATTGCCAATAGTACATTTCTTAGATACCCTGTGGGTCGAAAATTTCAACAAAATTGAACCAAAAATCTCGAACGGTTAAGGAGACAGAAGCAAATTTGAAAATTTTAAGCTTTTATAAGCTATAAGCTTACCATGTGGGACTGAGTGCTTGTTCGGAGGCCGCGGGACTCCAGCCAACGATTAAGAAAAATAACCGTTTGGTCTTGGCCGAGTCCGCGTTTTAGTGTGTACCCTAGCAGTGCATTGTGGTAGTTCTCTCGTGGTAAATTTAATCCATACCCCCTCAGCTGGAATACAGTGGGGAGGTAAGGTGGGACTTTCCTCAGTCCCACATGGTAAGCTTGTAGCTTATAAAAGCTACATTTACGTAATTAAAATTTTAAATATTTTATTGCGCTACAATAGATTACCATGTGGGACTGAGTGCTGAATTCAACCGCCCAGTGGCGGGATTACAGCTGAGACTGAAAACAGTGTTATTTTTCTTAGAATTTAGAATTAACAGATGTCAAAAAAAAAAAAAAAAAAATTGGTCAAAAGAGTCAGTCTGTGTCCCACTTAGCTATTAGTATGATCAGGCAATGGCATTGTCTGATTTTTCAGATCACCCTGTGAAGGAGAGCCGATGGAGGGTAAGCATAGGCAGTGAGACCAGTTTATGTTTAGAGCATTTATATCCCAGGCCCTTTGGTCTGGGATAGGAGATGCGTATAGAGGGAGTTTTTGGTTCAGATGAGTGGCAAACAGGTCTACATGAGGAGTGAACCACTTTTGACAGATCTGCTTGAACATCTGTGGATGTAGTGACCATTCTGTCGACTGAACTTGGTTGGACCTGGACAGAAGGTCGGCCATCACATTGAGACAGCCTGGAATGTGTCTGGCTTTCAATGTTATGTGATAATGATGGCACCATGTCATGATCTTCAACAGGAGAGCACACATGTCCGCTGAGTGAGTTCCCCCTTGTTTGTTTATGTAGGCTACTACTGTTGAGTTGTCCGTGGAAACTAGAACTGTTTGGTTCTGACACTGGTCTTTGAACTGACGAAGGGCCAGTGAGACCGCCTTCAATGCTAGAACATTTATGTGTAGTCTTTTTTCCTGATCTGACCACAGACCTTTGGTAGAACTTTGTTCTAAGTGAGCGCCCCAACCTTCGTTTGAGGTGTCTGTAAAGAGTTGGATACTGTGGTCTTTGGGATGAAGGTCTGAGCCTTTCATCACGTTTGCAGGATTCTGCCACCAATCTAGGTGTGCAGAAATTGTTTCTGTCCAAGGAAGGAGGCTGTCCAGCGACTGAGGAAAACTCCAGTGCTCCTTGAGGTGAAACTGAAAGGGCCTCATGTGAAGGCGTCCCTCCGGGACCATCTTCTCCGTTGAGGCTAGCAACCTAATCAGCGACATCACACATCTTGCAGTCAAAACATGTTTTGACTTGAGTTCAATCCTGAAGTTTGAGCCATCTCTCTTGAGTGGGTTTTACAAGGGCTGAATCGAGATGATATTCGTAGCCCACGAACGAAAACACCTGAGTAGGTTTCAGTTCTGACTTTTCCTGATTTATGATCCACCCCAAGGACTGGGTTAGATCTACCACTGCCTGAGTGTTCAGTTGGGCTTCCTCCTGAGACTGGGACCTGATCAGCCAGTCGTCCAGGTATTGGTGAAGTCTGAGACCTCTGGAGAGGGTCATCAACTTTACTTCTTTTACAATCATTGTAAAAACCTGGGGGGCTGTGGCCAGTCAAACAGGAAAGGGAAGTGAATTGGAACACCTGAGACCTGTGGCAAAATCTTAGGTATTTCCTTGAGAGTGAATGAATGGGGATGTAGAGGTAGGCATCCGATAGATCTATCGACGATACCCATTCCCCTGGAATCAGGGAGGTCCTGATGGACTCTGGAGTTTCCATTTTGAACTTTTCTACATGTAGAAACGTGTTGAGCCTGTTTAGGTCTATTATTGGCCTCCATCTCTGGTGAGGCTTGGGTACAAGAAACAGGCGACTGTAAAACCCGAGAGATTTTACATTTTCCACCCATTCGATTGCGTTCTTTGACAGCAGAGACTGGATACAATCTGCCAGAGCTTGGTCTTTTAGAAGGGCCTTGTATTCTGATACAATCAGAGGAAATCTGACCAAGTTGGGTTTTGAGAGGAATAAAGATAGCCATTGGTGATAATGTTTAACACGTTTGAGGAACAATTGTTTATTTGCCAGTCTCTGCTGAAAGAACGGAGGCGACCTACTGGCGGACTGAATGAGGCTTTGGAGGAGTCATTGGGAGGAGGGGTTTCCACGCCCTCGTCCCCTATTGTGGGGTCTGGAGCCTCTGAAATTTGGTTTTCTTCGGATAGAGGAAAACCATTGGTTACTGCTATGTGAGGAATTGCCCCCATAGGGGCGTTTCCTGTAGGAGCCTCTTTTCTTATTGTGGTGGGGACCACGAAACGGCTTGTTTTGATAGGGTTCAAAACCCTGAGAGTTTTTGCCAGTGCCTTTTTTAGGAGGAAGTCCTCTCCATCTTTTACCAGTTGAGACTTGAAGAGAGAAGGCCAGAAGAGTGAGTTCCTCAACTCCTGACGTCTCGATTCCCCCAGATGGGGATGAAGGAGGGTCATTTCGGCCTCTCTTCGTAGAAGGCCGGTGTTGCCCATAGTGTAGAGTTCCCTCTGGAGGATATGAGCTAGACTTACTGAGGCATGCTAGGGCCCTTTGTTGAATGAGAATCCTTTTCTCCATTATATCAAAGTAATCACATGCATTCTGATAGCCACGTTTGATGAGTTTCCTAGGATCAGCTACATCCAAAATTTGGTTTTGGTCTTCCTGAGAGAAGACCTGGCACTGTGAAGGCCCTTTTCCAGAACAGTGTTGCATGCAGAAGAAGTCCTGGCAAAAGTGGCCGTGAAATTGATGTTGGAGAGGTTTTATCTAGACTGTTGCTCGAGTTCCTTAAGGATATGAAGAGGAACCTTGGCAACATGGGCCCCAGAGGGTTTGGGCGAAATACAGATTTTGGCAAAATCTGAGTTGAGCTCTTGAAGCTTGTCTTCGAAACATGGCTGTCCCACCTTGTAGTATTTAGCTGTTGAAGCTGGGGGTTTTATATACTTACCCTCAGGTAAGTTAGAGGCCAAGAAATCTTGCTCGAACTTCTCAAAGACGTCCTTGAGAAAAGGGCTCAGGGGGAGCATGGCAGAAGGGCTTAGTTCCTATTGGCCTTTCTCGTCGTCTAGGCCTAGCACAGTAGCAGAGGACATAGGCATAGTTTCCCTGGGATCAGGGAGATCAAGGATTTGCCTGAAGGTTTCAACTTCCTCTGTGTACTGGGTAGATCATTTATATCTACCTCCCTACAGAAGACTGGATCTGAGCTGGCCTGGGGTTGAGGTTCTGGAGGAACCTTAGGTTGAGATTGTGTAAACCCTCGGGTATGGGCAGAGGACTCATCTTCCTCTGCAGACCACTGAGATTTGTGGATGGGTTTGGATTTATGTTTCCTCTTGTCAGAGTGTTTTTTGTGTTTAGGTCTTGCCTGGTAGTACTCGGAATCGGAAGCCTGTTCCGAGTGAGGATCCGAGTGTACAACAGGCTCAGATTGAGGTTTTGAGTAGACCTTGGAGGAAGTGCAGGGCCATAAGGCTTCAGTTCCATTGGCTGAACTTCCGAGTGATCCGAGTGAACCGGATCAGAAGTCTGAGTTGGAAGATTGGATTTTGAAGGTCCAGGCATTGGTTTTGCTTGAGCCGAATCAGATGTCTTATCTACACCCAATTCTTTGTTTTTTAATGCAAGCATTTCATCTCTAAGAGATTTCATGGCATCAAGCATAGAAGCCTGGAATAAACCCATCTCTTGCTTCAGTTGGATGTTAAAAGTATTGCCCAGGGATTTTTGTAGTCTATTTTCAATTTTATTTTGCAATGCAGTACCTGGGCTTGGTGGGACATTACGTGGGGTCTTAAGAGACAATGCTTCAAAACGTAATGGGGCGGGGAGGAGATAAGAAAAATTATCAGCAGCACCCTCCAAGTCTGCTTGAGAGCCAGTAAAAGATTCTTCATTGTCCCCTAAGAGGTCAAGGTCGTTTTTACTGGTATTTGAATCTTACTTCAGTTTTCGAGTGTACCGACGTCTAGTCTTGATTTTTGCATGTTGTTCAGCAGAGAGGTCTGTACAAATATTGCAAGGGGCTTGATTTGTGACACAGAGGTCGTCACCTTTGCCAGATTATCTGCACATTGGACAATACTTGTGGAGATCAAAAGAAAATCAGAAGTGTCTGCATTTAGACGACCTTGGCTTTGCACTAGTTTGGTGGGACGACATGTTTATGCAATAAAAAGAATCCGAGCTCAGAATCGCGGAACAATTCACCAACAAAGAAATTAAATATGACAGAGTATAATAGCCCCAAAAGACGGGATTCACAAGTGAAAACTTGAGAACACAATAAAAGGTAATAAAACAATAAAAGGGCAGGAGGAGACGTACAACCTCCAAGATGTTGGCGATAAAACAATTTAACAGGCTTTATTGCGAATTAAATCCAAGCGGAAGACGCGGAAAACTCACAAAACATAGTTAACTCAAAAAATACAAAATGGATACTTCCCAAACTTTCGGAGAATGTGCTATGCAATAAAATAAAATAAGTAATGAAAAATGAACATCCAACAATACGTATATGCTGAGATATCAGTAACGTGTTGAGAAATATTTCAAATGACTTTCCAAGATTGCGGCCAACGAGAGAAGAAGGAAGAACTACCACAATGCACTGCTAGGGTACACACTAAATCGCAGACTGTGCCAAGTCCAAACGGTTATTTTTATTAATCGTTGGCTGGAGACCCGCGGCCTCCGAAAAAGCACACAGTACCACATGGTAAGCTATTGTAGCGCAATAAAATTGTGTTTTTCCATTTTGGGCAACAATTCGAAAATTCAAAATGGACATCATTTTTGGGCAGAGGACAATTTTTTGAAAACTGCCAAGAGTACATTGCTTTGATACTCTGTGGGACTAAAATCTTGAAGAAATTGCTGTATCTTACACGGTTAAGGAGATAGAACCAAATTTGCGTTTTTCCATTTTTGGTGAAAATTCAAAATGGACGCCATTTTTGGGGAGAGTAGAATTTTTTGAAAATTGCCAAGCGTATATTGCTTAGATACCCTGTGGGTCAAAAATTTCGACGAAATCGCTGTACCTCAAGGTTTAGACAAAATTTTTGACGCTATAAACCTTCACACCAAATTTTAAAAGATGAGTTAAATATGTTTCCTTTAAAAGAGTGAAAACAGAAATGCAATTCAGAGTAGGCTCAAAGTAGCAAAGCAGCTATTACTCAGATAGCTACAAAGCTATCATCGACCAAAAGCTATCCTGGCCAAACTATTGACCCAATTATCCTTCACATAAATTTTTGTGAAGATAGAAAACATTGTTTTATTAAAATGTCCAGAAAAAGTCAACTCAAAATTGCATAATAGCTATATAGCACAGTAGCTATTACTCAGTTAGTACAAAGGTATTATCACCAAAAGCAATTCCAAGCAAGCTACTGATTCAATTATCCTCCATCCCAAATTTTGTGAACATAGGTGAAATACTTTTCCTTCAAAATGCTTAAAAAATAAAAAGCTACTAAAAGTAGCTTAGTAGCTATTATTCAGTTATATAGCTATTATCACTAAAACCAATCCCAAGCAAGCTATTCACCTAACTATTGCTCATAGCAAATTTGGTGTAGGTATGTCAAATATTTTTCCTTAAAATGCATGGAAACGAAAGTACAAAAAAGTAGCTTAGTAGCCATGACTCAGTTAGCTATAGCTAAAAAAGCTATCATCAACCAAAAGCTATCCTGGCCAAACTATTGACACAATTATCCTTTATATAAATTTTTGTGTAGAAAACATTATTTCATTAAAATGTCTAGAAAAAAAGTCAGCTCAAAATAGCATTATAGCTATGTAGCACCATAGATATTACTCACTTAGCTATAAATTATCACCAAAAGCAATCCCAAGCAACCTACTGATCCAATAATCCCCCATCCCAAATTTTGTAAACATAGGTAAAATACATTTCCTTTAAAATTCTTAAAATAAAAAAACTACTAAAAGTAGCTAAGTAGATTTTACTCAGTTATACAGCTATTAACACTAAAAGCAATCTCAAGCAAACTATTGACCTAACTATATTGCTCATACCAAATTTGGTATAGATATGTCAAATAATTTTCCTTAAAATGGCCAGAAACGAAAGAAGTACACAAAAGTAGCTAAGTAGCTATGACTCAGTTAGCTATAGCTACAACGCTATCAACAACCAAAAGCTATCCTGGCCAAACTATTGACACAATTATCCTTCATATAAATGTTTGTGAAGATAGAAAACATTGTTTCATTAAAATGTCTAGAAAAAAAGTCAACTCAAAATAGCATAGTAGCTATATAGCACAGTAGCTATTACTCAGTTAGCTATAAAGTTATTATCACCAAAATCAATCCCAAGCAAACCACTGACCCAATTATCCTCCATCCCACATTTTGTGAACATAGGTGAAATACTTTTCCTTTAAAATGCTTAAAATAAACAAGAATTCAACAAAATTGTGCTGTGTCACCAGCTTTGGTTAAAGACTGAAGCGGATGAAATTTGAAAGGACATAACTTATGCCAGATAGACAAAAATAGTTGACGTGCAGCATTTTTGCAAATCCAGACCATCTTTCAGAAGGACTGAGTCATGGTGAAGCCCCACCTTGTTGAAAAATATAACTTAAACTGCTAGTCATATGACCATACAAATTAATGCATTGTGCAAGATGTTCGGTCTTGTCTGCTTCCTCTCTTCATGGAGGAAAGAAGAACTTATATTTGTCCGCCATTTTGTGGGAGAGCAACAAGCAAGATCATTGTCTATCAATTCTGCACTGATAATCCACTAGTAAAGCACACTCAGCTAGTCATAATACATGTAAATGCATTGTACAAGATGGGTCATGTCTTGTCTGCCTCGTCTCTTCATTGAGGAAAGTAGGACATCTATTTGTCCACCATTTTGTGGGACAGCAAACGAGCATTGTCTAATCTTGTGGAGTGTTAGGTCACTTTACCATACAGGTTTCTTCAGGACTTTTTATATCCACAACGGAGAAACAGAAAAAACTGTTGCCATGGCAACACTAGCTGCCTGATATTGCTGAAAAAGCTAACCAGCTCCTATTCATGCATGGGTTAGGAATGCAAAAAATCCACAGAAATATAAGTCAAAGAAACAGAAAAAGTGTTGTCATGGTTGCCAGATGTTGCCGAAAAACTAATCAGCTCCAATCTGTGGGGGGTATAGAAAACAAAGAACCCATAAAAATATTTGTAAGTCAAAAAAAAAAGAAAAAAAAGTGTTGCAACTTGTTGCCAGGTGATGCCGAAAAGCTAATCAGCTGCAGTCTGTGCAGGAGTATGGAAAGCAAAGAAAACCATAAAAATATTTACAAGTCCAAGAAACAAAAAAAAGTTGCCATGGCAACACTTGTTGCCAGGTTTGCCGAAAAAATAATCCTCTCCAGTCTTTGCAGGGGTATGAAAGCAAAGAACCCAATGGCATAAAATATTTATAAGTCCAAGAAACAGAAAAAAGTGTTGCCATGGCAACACTTGTTGCCAGGTGTTGCCGGAAAACTAATCAGCTGAAATCAATGCAAGGATTTGGAATGGAAAGATACCCGAGAAAAGCCCAAGAAACATAAAAAAGTGTTGCCAGGTATTGCCGTAAAACTAATCAGCTCCAATCTGTGCAGGGGTATGGAAAGCAAAGAACCCATAAAAATATTTAAAAGTCCAAGAAACAAAAGTGTTGCACTTGTTGCCAGATGTGCCGAAAAACTAATTTGTTCCAGTCTGTGCAGGGGTATGGAAAGCAAAGAACCCATAAAATATTTATAAGTCCAAGAAACAGAAAAAAGTGTTGCCATGGCAACACTTGTTGCCAATTATAGTCAAACAAGAGGGTCACAGATGCCCCAAAAGGCGGGTTGCATAGGCAGAAATAAGGTTAGCAACTGCTGTAATTACATTTAGAAAAGAAGGAATGAAATGTTAGATTACCCAGTTAAGGTGAATGTGTAAGACGTGCTAAGAAACGTAAAACTTGTAATCTAGGTTACATAATTGTATCTATGCTATAAACGGGCAAACGAAAGGACGGAATTACACCAACTTAGCAACTTAGCTATGGTGGTGATGTAGCTCCCTGTCAAGTTTGAATTCGACTGGACAAAGCTTTTTCAAGTTACAGTCCAGAAACGAAAATGTGGACAGACAGACAGATGGACAGAAAAATGGACAAACGGACAGGAAAACGGACAAACAAAGACGGAATTATACCAATTTTCGAAAGGAACCTAGCTATGATGGTGATCTATGTCCCTGTCAAGTATGAATTCGATTGGACAAACTGTTTTCGAGTTGGAGTCCGGAAACAAAAATGTGGACAAACAGATGGATGGACAAACGGACAAAAATGGACAAACGAACAGACGGAATTTCACTAATTTCGAAAGGAACCTAGCTATGATGGTGGTCTATCTCCCTGTCAACTTTGAATTGGATTGGACAAACCGTTTTTGAGTTAAAGTCCAGAAACGAAAATGTGGACAGACGGCTGGACAGAAAAATAGACAAAAAACGGACAACCGGAATTACACCAATTTCAAAAAGAACCTAGCTATGATGGTGATATATGTCCTTGTCAAGTATGAATTCGATTGGACAAACCATTTTTGAGTAAGAGTCCGGAAACGAAAATGTGGACTGACAGACGGATGGACAGACAAACGGACAAAAAACGGACAAACAAACACACGGGACTACACCAATTTCGAAAAGGGCCTAGCTATGATGGTGATCTATGTCCCTGTGAAGTTTGAATTTGATTGGACTAATCGTTTTCGAGTTAGAGTCCGGAAACAAAAATGTGGAGACATGGATGGACAGAAAAACGGACAAAAAACGAACAAACGGACAAACGAACAGACGGAATTACACCAATTTCGAAATAAAATTAGCTATGATGGTGATCTATGTCCCTGTCAAGTATGAATTCGATAGGACAAACCGTTTTTGAGTTAGAGTCCGGAAACGAAAATGTGGACAAACAGATGGATGGACAAACGGACTAAAAACAGACAAACGAACAGACGGAATTTCACCAATTTCGAACGGAACCTAGCTATGATGGTGATCTATTTCCCTGTCATGTTTGAATTTGATTAGTCAAACTGTTTTTGAGTTAGAGTCCGGAAATAAAAATGTGGACAGATGGATGGACAAACGGACAAAAAACGGACAAACGAACAGACAGAATTTCACCAATATCAAAAGGAACCTAGCTATGATGTTGATTTATCTCCTTGTCAAGTTTGAATTTGATCGGACAAACTGTTTTCGAGTTAAGAGTCCAGAACGAAAAATGTGGACGGACAGACGGACGTCGGACACATCAATCTAACAGGAGGGTTGGTTACACGCAACCTGCCTAAAAACTAATCAGCTCCAATCCATGCAGGGGTTTGGAATGCTAAGAACTCCCCAAAAGATATTAAAGCCAAGAAACATGAAAAAGTGTTGCCACGGCAACACTTGTTGCCAGATATTGCCAAGAAAGCAATCACACACAAACTCTCATGCCATTAAACTTCCACACCAAATTTAGCTGAGACACATAAAATACTGTACCAGTCAATGAGCAGCAATGAAGGGTGATTCAGATGGAAAATAAAAATAATATCCATGTCCAGCAGGATGGATATAATAATTAAAATAAGTTGTAACCTTAAACTTACTTTTTTTACTCTCAGTTTTTTATGGTAACATTACAATAAAGATCCTGTTTTGGTCTATACACATGTACATGTTTAATTTAAATGAAAAACTCTAAACTATCACTTCAATATTGCCAAAACATCACAGAAATTTGTCCTAACCTTAAACTGAATGTAAGTCAATGCAAATGTTATGAGTTTAAGGTCATGTTAACCATACAGACTCTGTTCAAGGCTACTTATAGCCAAAATTTAAATGTGCTTAAAATCTATTGCACATAATTTAAGATATTATCCAAAATTTTAAAAGAAAAGTAATTATAATTATGCCATTACTGAGAGTTAAAGGTCACCTCAATGTAGACTCAGGGCATTTCTGCAACATCAGTTACATGTACCTGTAAAATACAGATCAAATATGTCATGCCATTTTGGTATACTTTGTGGAATCACAGAAAAAGTTGAGCTCAGTAACATTCTTTTACACATGGGAGTTTAAGGTCACCTTAAAATAGGGCACACCTACAGGACTAGATACATCAACATACCAAATTTAAATTAAATCTGTCATGCAGAATTGAAATACTCTCCAGAAATTGAAAAACTTAAATTCAATATAGTTATATTATCACTAGGAGTTTACGGTCACCTTAAAGTGGGCCACACCTTGACCGGTTACATCCACGTACCAAATCTGATTTGAATCTGTGAAGCGATCTTTAAGCTATTGCCCACAAATCGTAAAAGTAAAATTCAATATAAATGTGCTATAAATGGGAGTTTAAGGTCATTTTAAAATAGGGTATATGTCGATGACCGGCAACACCCACATGCCAAATTTGAATTTCATCCTACTTGCAATTTTTGACATATTTTCCAGAAACAAAGTGTGATGACGATGCTGGTCCTATAGGTGATCCATCACAGGTGAGTGACACCAAACTGTTACAACCTTAAACTCATAAGTTTCTAAAATATCAGCAATTTATTGTAACCTTACAAAGGAGACCTATTTTTTTTTTGTCAATGTTAGTTTAAAGTAAGGAGTTTAAGGTAATCTTTTCCTGAAAGTTATGTTCCAGGTTTGTTACATCCACAACTGAAACATGCATAGAATTGAACAGTATTTGAAATACTGTTTAAAAATTGTCAAACTTAAAGTGAATATAATTCTGTTATTACTGGTAGTTTAAGGTCACCTTATTGTATGACACTTATCTATAGCCAGTTACATATACAGGGTAAAATTTAGATGAAGTTTCTTAATTTATTTTCAGTGTAATCTATGAAAAATAAAAAATGTAAACTTAACAAATAGCTTTTCAATATGTGTGAGTTTAAGGTCACCTTAAAATAGGGCACACCTTGAAAACCAGTTACAACCACATGGCAAATTTGAATCCATCAACCAATTTTTCAGATACTGTCTGGAAATGAATAACCTTAACGTCAATATAACTATGTTGCTACTAGGAGTTTAAGGTTACCTTAAAATGGGGCACACCTTGAGAACCAGTCACATGCCAAATTGGAATTTAATTCATCATGCCATTTTTGAGATACTCTCTGGAAAGGATGTGTGACAACGACACTGACAATACTTGTCCTCAAACATAGCTGCTAGTGACGCAAAAGAAATGCAACCTTAAACTCATAAGTTTATGAAATATCAGGAATTTACTATAACCTTACAAAAGAACTTTTTTGGTGAAGACAGTATTATATATGATGAATATCAAAGAATAAAGTCTTAATTAGCACATCAAATATCTTTTAAAAACCAAAAAATTGTCCCAACCTTAAACTCAAAGAGTTAGTTTGCAGATGTGAGGGAGTTTAAGGGAATCTTTTACTGTAGCTTTTCTTCATGGTTTGTTACATCCACAACTGGAAAGCTGCTTAGAATTGCAGTGTTTTAAATACTGTTGAAAAATTGCCACACTTAAAGTGAATATAATTCCGTTATTACTGGGAGTTAAAGGTCACCTTATTGAAATGCACTTACCTGTGGCCAGTTACATATACATGCAAAATTTCAATAAAATTTTATCAAGTTATTTCCAGTATACTCTATTGAAAAATAATGTAAGCTCAATATAACCTTTTAATACATGAGAGTTTAAGGTCACCTTAAAGTAGGGCACACCTTGAAAACCAGTTACAAGCACATGCAAATTTGAATTGAATCCATCAGCAAATTTTTGAGATGTCGTCCGGAAACAAAAAACCTTCAAATCAATATAAGTATCTTACTACTGCGAGTTTAAGGTCACCTTAAATAGGGCACACCCTGAGGAAAAGTTTCATCAATATGCCAAATTGGAATTTAATTTATCAAGACATGTTTGAGATACTCGCTGGAAAGTAAGTGTGAAGACTACTCTGACCATGTATGTCTTCCATCAAAGCTGTTAGTGACACAAATTAATGCAACCTTAAACTCATTAGTTTATAAACTATCAGCAACTTACTATAACCTTACAAAAGAGACCATATTTGGTATATATGTACATGATGAATATCGATGTAAAAAGTCGTAATCAGCATATAAAATATCTTTCAAACACCAAAAATATTGCCCCAACCTTAAACTCAAATTTTGTTTGCACTGCTGTATGTTAGCGAGTTTAAGGTAATGTTTTCTTGAAAGTTCTGTTCAAGGTTTGTTACATCCATAACTGAAACGCCTAGAATTGCACAATATTTGAAATATTGCTCAAAAGTTAGCAAACTTAAAGTGAAAAAATTCTGTTATTAATGGGAGTTTAAGGTCACCTTATTGTGTGGCACTTACCTATGGCCAGTTATATATAATTCCAAAAGCTGAATGAAATTTCTGAAGTTACTTTCAGTATACTCCATGGAGAAAGAAAAACCGTAAACTGGACATAAATTTTTTATATAAGAGAGTTTTAAGGTCACACCTTCAAAACTAGTTACAACCACATGCCAAATTAGAATTGAATCCATCAAGCCATTTTTGAGATATTCTTCAGAAACGAAAAAACTTAAACTGAGTTTAAGTATTTTACTAGTGGGAGTTTAAGGTCACAAAACTATACAGCACACCCCCAGGACCAGTTACATCCACATGCCCAATTTGAATTAAATCTGACAAGCCATTTTTCAGAAACTGTCCGGAATACAAAGTGTGACAACGACAGACGCCGATGACGACAGACGACGCCACAAAATTGGATGACAAAGCGATCCCTATATGCCACTCAGCATAAATGCTGGTGACACAAAAAGCTACTAAAAGTAGCTAAGTAGCTATTACTCAGTCAGTTATATAGTTATTATCACTAAAAGCAATCACAAACAAGCTATTGACCTAACTATTGCTCATACCAAATTTGGTAAATATATATCAAATGTTTTTCCTTAAAATGCCCGGAAACAAAGGAAATATACAAAAGTAACTAAGTAGTTATTACTCAGTTAGCTATAGAGCTATCTTCACCAAAAGCAATCCCATGCAAGCTATTAACCCAATAAACACCCATACCAAATTTGGTAAACAAAGAATAAATACTTTTCCTTGAAATGACCGGAAACCAAGCGTGACGGACGCTGGATGGCAGACTCTGGAAAAAGCAAAAAGTGGGGTGGACATAACTGTATTTGATCTTTAATAAATGCACAGAAAAGGGGGGGGGGGGGGGGGGGGGGGGGGGTTGACTTTGCTCTTGCTAAACGAAGATTTTGCAAACACCCACTGTCTAGATGAAGACAATTTTGAACAATTTAATTTTAATTCGCATTTAATTTTATATTTTAACCCTTCAAATGGTCAAATAATATCACAGATAGGGGTTAAAATATTTAATTTTATTTGCTTTATTTTGACAGGAAAAGGTCCTGCAATAAGCTACATACATGTTTCGTAGTTTCTCAGCACTTGCTGTCTAGATGATGTCATCGAATGAGTTCCCCAAGGATTCTCTTCGGAGTAAGTTTCTGTGCTTTATTTCATATTTTAACCTTTAAAGTGGTCATATAACGTAGCAGATTGGGGATAAAAACCCTTACAATATTTTTCTTTTTTATTTCCACAGCCAGAGATCCTGTATATAAGCTACATACACTAGTCATTGTCGCCCCCTCCTTTCTTACATCGTGAACCCGGAAGTGGATTTCAGTTGTACAGTATGTTAAGAATACTTATCTGTTCTGTGAATTGTCACAAAATTAAGATTCTATGATATAAAATGAAGAAACTGATCTATAAAAATATAAACTTCTTTCCTTGCAATAAAAACACCTCTGTACATATCGCGGCCAATGAATAGATCAAGCATGTATTTCACGCAGTATTTCACTACGAGGTTCACCTTCCTGTGACGCACCAGCCAGTACTAGACATCTATTTTTCTTGGACGTACGCCGGCACCTGTGGCCATCCATGATCAGCATTCAGTTCCACATGGTTAGCTATTGTAGCGTAATAAAATACTTAAATTTTGGACCAATCGTTTTGAAAAATTTATGGCGGTAAATATTAACTTTTTACATTTGTGACTCTCAAAGTTTTGACTCGCAAATAATCTCTTTGTACACCAAGCAATTGACAGCGCATGTACATCCCTTTCAATCGGTACAATATAAATCCTTCTTTAACTGGACATTGCATCTGGATGCAGCATATCCCTGAACAAGACCAATTCAGGGCAATACATAGACATGTGTGTGGTGATAACAAATTTTTACAGGTTTATAGGGGTGATTTATACCTATTGTAGTCACACTCGGCAAAATATTATCATAGCTACAGTTTTCAAGAATCAAGACTAAAATGTGAAAAAATGGTCAAAAACTTTTCAGAATTTTCTCTGGCATTTCTTAAGTGTATGTTCAGAGTATATTGACAGCTGTATTAGTCTAATTATTGAGCTAATTGTTCTGCACTGTGTATATAGCTAAGTTTAAAATATACAATGTTTATGTTTTAATATATACCTCCCCAAAGAGGTTATGTAATTGGCGATTTCTGTTTAATTTGTCAATATTTCTTGAAAATTTCATCAAAATCTGTCCACAACTTCTTTCAATTATATTCTGCAATGGTACAATGAACACATGATTGGATTTTAGTGTGGATTTTTTTAGGATATTTTTGTCATTACACCAGGTGTTTGGCCTGTGCTGAAGTCTGCACTCTCTGAGAGCTCTTGTTTATTCTATGCCAAAAGTAAACATATTGGCTGCATTCAAGGGTCTGAAATATATTTTGTAGATATGTTTACTTAGCTTTATTAGTTGTGTATCTTTTATGATCATTTTACCTATGCTGAATGTTAGTGTTGCTATCGGTATTCTGGGCCCGTATTCATGAAAGGTCTCAGCCAGGGCTTAGGCTTACAGTTGAGACTTTTGTCATAAAATATGGCATTATACCGGTATTCACCAAAGGCCACATCTTAAAAGGCTTAAATTTTGTATACAAATAAAGACCACGAAGTGATATCGACCAGTTCAGAAATGACATTAAAAATATACCGTTTGTACGGTCCCCTGAAGGTACTGCTGCAGAACTTTATGATCAGTACATAACTGGTGTTACACAGGTACTTGACAAGCATGCTCCTATCATTTCACGCAAGGCTAAACAGCAGTCTGATGAGTGGTTGTCTGAATCGTATCGCATGGCTCAATCTCTTAGGCGGCAATTTGAACGAAGGTGGCGAAAACATAAGTCAGAGTTGAATAGATCAAGACTCTGCAGGCAAATTGCCTGGTGTAATCGACTGACCAATAAAGACAAGGGTTCATACTATACAAATCTCATAACTGCAAATAGTCGTGACCCCAAGAAGCTATGGCAGTCATTGATGAAGGTCTTGCATCGCACTTCTGAGACTGTCCTGCCTGCTCATAGCTCAGATAAAAGCCTCGCGGACATGTTTGCTTCTTTTTTCGCCAATAAAATAAGCAAAATCAGGGACACCTTCTCTATTTCTGCCTCTTTTAATGATGCACCGGATTCATTGTCTCCTGCTTTCAATGCCTTTATGCCTGTCACTGAAGATGAGGTCTATAAGTGTATTAGTGAATCCCCCACTAAATCTTGCTCACTAGACCCTATACAAACATTCCTCCTTATTATTGACAGCAGAATGAGAGCTTTTCAATATAAAATTCTCTCGAGAATTCTTCCAACTAACAAATACTTAAAAATGTGTAATATTACTGAAAATGAATCATGCTATTTTTGTCAGTCAGGTGTTGAAACCATTGAACACCTTTTTTACTTTTGTCCTGTTGTCCAGGACTTATGGTCAAAATTAGCACTGAAAATGAAACCATTTTTAGATATAACCCCTCAACTTAAACCACACAATGTTCTATTGGGATGCCTTGACTGTAACAATAAAATGTGTCTAAATCATATATTTAATATTGTGAAAAGATATATCTATTCCACAAAATGTAATGAAAGAGCACTATACATAGAGCATCTTATGAAAATAATTAAACAACAATATTGTATTGAAAAAGAACTAGTGAAGATGTATGGTAAGAACGAAGAAATGTGTAGAAGCAAATGGCAAGCTGTTGAATTTTTGTTAGTTGATTAATTTTAGTTGACTAATTTTAAGTACTGTATTACCCTGTGTCTTTTTTTTTATGGTGCAGCTGTGTTTCCATCAAAAAAATCTACAAAAAAAAAAAAAGTTTATTCTCCATGTTCTTAAAGTGTTTGTTGAAATTGTAAAACCAAAATGGCAAATTGTAATACTTTTCATTTATTTGTAGTATTATTAATATTATTTTGTTTTAATTGTATTTTTTCCTAATAATGATTTCTTAAAAGCAAATTGCCATGTCGCACACTGTGCTGTGCAAATGATTGTTAGGTGGGCAGTTTAGGGGTTGCAACCTCTTTCCTCTGGCTGACCTACCTGAATATTTTAAAAGGGGGAATAAACTATCAAATAACAAAAAACATTCCTCCTTAAGGATTGTCTTGATATCCTCCTCTCTTCTATTACCAAGTTGGTAAATCATTCTCTCATTGAAGGATCTTTCCCAAATTCTTTCAAAAAGGCGGTTGTCACCCCCCTCATAAACAAGAGGAGAGTGCCCATGAACGGGCACTGTGTAAGCTGACTGAATGTTTTGATTTGTGATGGTGATAATGAGAGGAAAGCATAATTATCAGGGAAAGGGCTGTACAGAAATACAGTAAATGGTAACTGAACAGCATGTTCGAAAGATATTCCAAAGCTGACAGAAGAAAAGGACAAAAAAGTTGTGCCCTGCAAATGGTATTATGAAATAAAGTAACAAGGTAATTGTTTAAGTGTAAAAAGTAGGTTAAAAATATTTAAAGAAATACTATAAATGCAATATCCTCGTTCGACCATGAAGAAGGGGTCCAAAGGTCAAATCTGACCATACCAAAAGATTCCCAGCCAAAGAATTTAGGATGGTTTACCATCCCAAACCTCTCGGACCAATAATAAGTGAGTCATAGGCACTTTTTAAGTTTGGCTATCCTTGTTTGACCTTGAAGGAGGGGGTCCAAGGTCAAATCCGACCACACAAAAAAATTCCCAGCCCATGATTTCCTGTAGCTTGTTTACCATCCCAAACTTGTAGGACCAATAATAAGCGAGTTCTAAGCAATTGTAAGTTTGGCTATCCTCAACTGACCTTGAAGGAGGGGTCCCAGGTCAAATCTGACCACACCAAAAGAATCCCAGCCCATGATTTCCTATATGTTGGTTTACCATCCCAAACCTCCAAGACCAATAATACTCGAGTTATAAGCACTTTAAGTTTGGCTATCTTCGTTTGACCTGGAAGGAGGGGTCTAAGGTCAAATCCGACCACACCAAAAGATTCCCAGCCCATGATTTTCTATAGGTTGGTTTTCCATTCGAAACCTCTAGGACCAATAATAAGTGAGTTATAAGCACTTTTAAGTTTGGCTATCCTCATTTGACCTTGAAGGAGGGGTCCAAGGTCAAATCAGACCATATTAACAGATTCCCAGCCCATGATTTCCTACAGGTTGGATACAATGATTTACTCAACAGTGAGAACCTGAAAGAAGCTATTGCTGAGCTATGCCATGACATAGAGGTCTGCAATTTCACTATGTTATAGCTGACCAAAACGTCTGTGAATAACATATTTAACAAAATACTCTAAATGTAATAATTTTCAAGTTAGAACTGATTTACTCAAGAGTGAGAACCTCAAAGTAACTATTACTCAGCTATGCAATGAGCTACATGTCTGAATTTTTGCTCTGTTATAGCTGACCTAAAAGTAGGTGAACAACATATTTAAGCAAAATACTGTAAATGCAATAGTTTTCAAGTTACAACTGATTTACTCAATAGTGAGAACCTGAAAATAGCTATTGCTCCGCTATGCCATGAGCTATAGGTCTGTAATTTCACTATGTTATAGCTAACCCAAAAGTAGGTGAACAATATATTTTAACAAAATACTCCAAATGCAATATTTTTCAAGTTATAGCTGATTTACTCAACAGTCAGTGCCTGAGAATAGCTATTGCTCAGTTGTGCCATGAGCTACAGGTCTGTAATTTCACTATGTTATAGCTGACCCAAAAGTAGCTGAATAACATATTTGCACAAATTTCTGTAAAGGCAATAGTTTTCCAATTACAACTGATTTACTCAACAGTGAGAACTTCAAAGTAGCTATTACTCAGCTATGCAATGAGCCACAGGTCTGGAACTTCACTATGTTATAGCTGACCCCAAAATAGGTGAATAACATAATGAAACAAAATACTCTAAATGCAATAGTTTTCAAGTTATAAGTGATTTACTCAACAGTGATAACCTAAAAGTAGCTATTACTCAGCTATGCCATGAGCTACAGGTCTGAAATTTTACTATGTTATAGCTGACCCAAAAGTAGCTGAATAACATATTTATACTAAATTCTCTAAATGCAATAGTTTTCAAATTACAAGTGATTTACTCAACATTGAGAACTTCAAAGGAGCTATTACTCAGCTATGCAATGAGTCACAGGTCTGGAACTTCACTATGTTATAGCTGACCCCAAAATAGGTGAATAACATATTGAAACAAAATACTCTAAATGCAATAATTTCCAAGTTATAAGCGATTTACTCAACAGTGATAACCTAAAAGTAGCTATTACTCAGCTATGCCATGAGCTACAGGTCTGAAATTTTACTATGTTATAGCTGACCCAAAAGTAGGTGAACAACATATTGAAGCAAAATACTGTAAATGCAATAGTTTTCAAGTTACAACTGATTTACTCAATAGTGATGACCTAAAAGTAGCTATTACTCAGCTATGCCATGAGCTACAGGTCTGAAATTTTACTATGTTATAGCTGACCCAAAAGTAGCTGAATAACATATTTATACTAAATTCTCTAAATGCAATAGTTTTGCAATTACAACTGATTTACTCAATAGTGAGAACCTCAAAGTAGTTATTACTCAGCTATGCAATGAGCTACAGGTCTGAAATTTTACTATGTTATAGCTGACCCAAAAGTAGGTGAACAACATATTTAAGCAAAATACTGTAAATGCAATAGTTTTCAAGTTACAACTGATTTACTCAATAGTGATGACCTAAAAGTAGCTATTACTCAGCTATGCCATGAGCTACAGGTCTGAAATTTTACTATGTTATAGCTGACCCAAAAGTAGCTGAATAACATATTTATACTAAATTCTCTAAATGCAATAGTTTTGCAATTACAACTGATTTACTCAATAGTGAGAACCTCAAAGTAGTTATTACTCAGCTATGCAATGAGCTACAGGTCTGAAATTTTACTATGTTATAGCTGACCCAAAAGTAGGTGAACAACATATTTAAGCAAAATACTGTAAATGCAATAGTTTTCAAGTTACAACTGATTTACTCAATAGTGATGACCTAAAAGTAGCTATTACTCAGCTATGCCATGAGCTACAGGTCTGAAATTTTACTATGTTATAGCTGACCCAAAAGTAGCTGAATAACATATTTATACGATTTCTGTAAATGCAATAGTTTTCCAATTACAACTGATTTACTCAATAGTGAGAACTTCAAAGTAGCTATTACTCAGCTATGCAATGAGTCACAGATCTGAAACTTCACTATGTTATAGCTGATCCCAAAATAGGTGAATTACATATTGAAACAAAATACTCTAAATGCAATAGTTTCCAAGTTATAAGCGATTTACTCAACAGTGATAACCTAAAAGTAGCTATTACTCAGCTATGCCATGAGCTACAGGTCTGAAATTTTACTATGTTATAGCTGACCCAAAAGTAGCTGAATAACATATTTATACGAAATTCTCTAAATGCAATAGTTTTGAAGTTATAAGCGATTTACTCAACAGTGATAACCTAAAAGTAGCTATTACTCAGCTATGCCATGAGCTACAGGTCTAAAATTTTACTATGTTATAGCTGACCCCAAAGTAGCTGAATAACATATTTATACGAAATTCTCTAAATGCAATAGGTTTTAAGTTACAAGTGATTCTACTCATGATGGAAGTTACTGAAAAGCCCAAAAGTAGCTATTACTCACTTAGCTATTGAGACAGGCACCCAACTTACTCACCATATTGTAGCTATGAAAAAAGTAGCTGAATAACATATTTTAACAAAATGCTCTACATGTAACACTTTTCAAGTTATAAATGATTTTGTGCATGATTTCATGAATTTTAATGCATTAAAAATTATTAAAAAAATTTATTAAAAAAAAAGTAAGACAGATCCAGGTCTCATACTCACACAAGAGAATCTACCTCTGGCCTAGTACATATATGCAAGATATGAGAGAAATCCCTGCAATAGTCACTGAGAAAATTGTGATTAAGTGTTGAAATTTTCACACTTTTGGTGGGGGTACCCCCCCTTGTAATGTCTCTAGCAAACAGACGAACAGACAGATTTGCATGCCTTGAACAATTTTTCATCCTCGATAGATAAGGTATCTTTTAAAAAAAAACAGCACGTCTCTAGGCCTTGTAGTTTTGGAGGAGAAGTTGTTCACGCGGACGCGGACGCGTGCGCCGCAGAGTGACGACATAATGTCAGCTGACTGACAAGTCAGCTGACATAAAAAGGCTTCCCTTCCTAGAGACGACCTTAAGAATTATCGCCCAGTGTCTGGTCTTTGCTTCCTGTCAAAGTTGGTTGAGCGAGTCGTTGCTAGGCAGCTAACGTCACACATTAATAACAACAAACTGGACAATCCTCATCAGTCAGCATATAAGCCAGGACATTCCACGGAAACTGCTTTATTGTCTATAAAAAACGAGGTTCATCTCTCTCTGGCACACGGTGAACCCACAGCTCTAGTACTTCTCGACTTATCAGCCGCATTTGACACTATAGACCATAATATTCTCCTTGGTTACCTTAAATTCTGGTTTGGTCTTGGTGGAATAGTTCTAAGGTGGTTTGCTTCCTACTTAAGAAATCGTTGCCAGGCCATTAAGATAGGCTCCACACTATCTGAATTAAGCAATCTCATCTATGGAGTTCCGCAAGGTTCTGTTCTGGGTCCGTTACTGTTTTCACTCTATACAACACCATTTAGTAAAATTATTCGCCTCCACCCACATATTAAATTCCATTTTTATGCGGATGATACTCAGTTATACATCCATCTCTCCCACAAGAATGCTTCTTCGACTCTCGTCAAGCTAAATGCCTGCCTTCATGATGTCCAAGAGTGGATGTCTCTCAGTAAATTGAAGCTCAACCCTGAAAAAACTGAGTTTATTGTCTTTGGTTCCAAGGCTCAACGTCAGAAGATTTCCTCTCACTTTCCTGTTAGCATTCTTGGTAGCCTTCTTCATCCGGTTGATTCTGTTAGAAATCTAGGTGTGTGGTTTGATGCAGATTTTTCATTCTCTGAGCATATCAAGAGGACTTGCAAAGCGTGCTTCCTTCAGATGCGTGACCTCCGTAGAATTAGAAAGTATCTCACTCCTGAAGTGGCAGTCCTTGCTGCAAATGCCTTGGTTAGTAGTCGTCTGGACTATTGTAACTCTCTGTTCAGAGGTTTGTCTGGTTTCAATCAGTACAAATTGCAAAGTATTCAGAACACCCTGGGCCAGGCTCGTACTGTTACAAATCATGGAAAGTATGCTCATGTTACACCCATTCTACAGAAACTCCACTGGTTGCCTGTTAGGTACCGTTGCATTTTCAAAACTGCAACACTTGTGTATAAACTTTTGCATAGTGGTTCTCCTTCTTATTTCGAACCGTTCTTGTCTTTTAGTAGTTGTCCCTATAGTACTAGACATAGTCACCCAAATCGTCAATACCTTACAGTTCCTCCTTTCCATTCATCAGTCTTCAAGTCAGCCAAACATTTCTGCCATAGTTTTGCCTTTGATGCTCCTAAGATCTGGAATGACCTCCCTCAAGATGTTCGCGTTGCAACATCAGTTGCCTCCTTCAGAAAGAAGCTTAAAACATACTTGTTTGCAAAAGCCTACCCACCATAGCCTCCCCCGTCACATCTGTGTCTCCTTGGTACGACCTGGCTATCTCCCTTGATTAACGCTAACTGCCTTGCTTTATGTTTAGATGCGCCTTAGAGTCCATCAGTGATGGAGATTAAGCGCTATAAAAGTCCACACTAGATTAGATAAGTGTAAGATTTAGCTGACTTGTTTGATGGATACATGCCCAGCCATTTAACCATCCCCTGCAGATATGATGAAGGTACAGTAATATCTGGTACAAGATGAAGGTACCACGTCTATTTAACAGATATGTTAAAATACATATGTTCAAAATCCAACATTTACCAAATTAGGCCCATTAGTTGACAAATGCTTCTTGAGGTACTTGGTTTCCTTATGGTGAGCAAGCCTGGAATCTAATCCCAGCCTGGCACCTCTGTGAGGGTTCAACTCCCACATGTGGCAATACTGAGGGAATGTCGTAATATAAACTCCAATTAGTAAAAGGAAGAAATAACCAAACTTTTCATTGGGCACAATTATACTCTAGTAAAGACAAATTAATTTATTCATTTTGATTGGGCCATATAGCACGTTTTTATAGAATTAAATTTCCAATATTCCAGTCACAATGCTGGTCGTTAACCTGTGGATTATTTTAAGCACTTTCACTATTTTATAACATAAAATTATACAAATTGATTCATGTGACCTCAAACAGTTAGTCAATAAACCTACTCATCTACATGGTCACATATTGGACCTGATTTTATCTCCCTGTGATCAGGACACCATTGCGGATGTTAAAATTTGTGACTTTGTTTCCGATCACGCATTAGTCAAATGTTCAGTTGCCTTCCCTTGTCAAGTGTTTCATACTCCAAATGTAGTTCAATATAGAAGGTTCCACCGTATCAATATGTCTGACTTCCGCTCAGATCTCAAAAATACGTCCTTCGTCAAGTCTCCAGCTGATGCTGTTGTCGATCTGTATGATCAATATGTACATGATTTGAGTGATGTTCTGGATAGGCATGCACCTCTTATATCTAAATTGATGAAAAAGGAGTCCGCCGATTGGATGTCTGATGATTATCGACGTGCAAAGTCCCTTAGGCGCCAATTTGAGAGAACCTGGCGTAGGGCTAAAAGTACACTTAACAGGAGTAGGCTTCGTCGCCAGATTGCTCGGTGCAATGCACTTGTAAATAAAGATAAATCAGACTACTATAGCAAACTGATCTCAGACAATAGTCATGACTCTCGAAAACTTTGGCGTGAGCTCCATAAGACCCTGAACAGGGTTTCTGATGCCACACTTCCATCTCATGAGTCCGAAAAGTCATTGGCTGACCAGTTTGCCTCCTTCTTCACCAACAAAATTAAGAAGATTAGAGATAATTTTGCTTCTTCTGGCACTGAATATGATGTGAACCCTCCTTCAGATCCTCCCCAAATTACTGTCTTTAGGCAAGTTTCTGAAGATGCTGTTGATAAAATAATTAAAGCATCACCAACAAAATCATGCCTGTTGGACCCTCTGCCGACATTCCTGATTAAGGAATGCATTGATATATTGCTACCATCCCTTACAAAGCTGGTCAACTGCTCACTCATGGAGGGATGCGTTCCTGATGCCTTCAAATCTGCTGTGGTCACTCCACTTATTAAAAAGCCAAATCTTCCCTCAAATGACCTTAAGAATTATCGCCCTGTATCAGGTCTCAGTTTTATATCTAAATTGGTAGAACGTGTGGTTGCTAAGCAGCTGTTAGAACATATTAATGCCAATAACTTAGACAACCCGTACCAGTCGGCATATAAGGCGGGCCATTCAACTGAGACTGCTCTTCTCTACATAAAAAAATTGCAAATTTAATAAGTAAATTAAATTTTTATAAGTTAATACCCTATCCAATGGACAATAGCTTATCCGGTCGGCGCGGACCGGCCCGCCAAACGTCAGAAAAAGACGTCCTGTGTCTCCACCGGCTAGGCCGGCCCAGTACTGTGCACTCGCCAGATGGCGTGTCGTACTTCCTTCCTGTCTAGACAGAGTGACGTCATAGCATCTTTTTTGTTGTCTAAACCAATTAGACCCCTAGTAGACTGAAAGCGGGGTCGGTGGGAGGGTCTTGTGTGTCCATTGGATAGGGTATTAACTTATAAAAATTTAATTTACTTATTAAATTTGCAATTTTATTGCGTTAATACATCCTATCCAATGGACAATAGCTGAATAACTACCGCTTGGTCGGCGGGTAAGTTACTAGGGACTTGTGTGAACTCATGTTAGGTAATGAAAATTCCTTCTTTAAGCCTGGAGTGGACCTTGAAGTCAAACACCCTTAAGGCTATGGTCGAATATCATCATCCGGTTAACCGGGATGGAACCGTCAGAGTCGACCCTGCCCCCCCCCCCTTTTTTTACAGACCTGCTCTGAGGTAGGGGAAGAGAGGGATGAGTTCAGTCCCATAGAAATAAGTCTCCCGGAGGAAGTACTGAGATTTTTTTTTTTTTTTTTAACTATATGTGCAATATATATACAAATATGTACAAGTATTTACATATGTACAGATCTCCTCTAGGTACCGGTTTGCTGGTGGATCTGCTGAGCAGCCACAACCGGACCAAGATGGTAGAGCTCTGAGTCGGCCCAGGCCACATCCTTCAGATAGAATTGAGTGAAGGTATTATGAGATTTCCAGTGGCAGGCTGATAAGATCTGCTCTAAGGAGACTCCTGACTGGAAAGCCTTAGAGGCAGCAAAAGCCCTGACATCATGAGCTTTAACTTGATGCAGGGTGTGGGCTTGATGATCAGAGAGCTCATAGCATAGGATCACAGTCTGTTTGATCCATGAGGAGATAGTGGCAGGTGAGATGTCTTTGTCGAAGCCTTTTTTGAAGGAAACAAAGACTAGCTCCTTATGTTGTCTGAGGTCTGAAGTCCTGTCCAAATAGTAGCGCAAGGCTCTGACTGGACACAGGGATCTGTCAGACTTGAGGGATTTATCCAGGGTAGGAGCCAGGGCTGGTATGACCACTGGGGCTACACTCTCTGGACCCTCTTTGGCCAGCTGATTCTTGGAAAGAAAACTGGGAGATGGAAACAGGGACACCTTAGACCAATCGGATTGGTGTCTGATGTTCTTGTGCTGCCAAGCATGGATCTCACTCCTTCTTTTGCCCGAGCCTAGGGCTAAAAGGAAGACAGTTTTGAAGGTCAGGTGCTTCAGAGATGCCTCCCTAAGAGGTTCAAAAGGAGCCTTTGTCAGCTGGTGTAGAACCAGGGAAAGGTTCCAGGAGGGAATCCCCCTCCGCCCTTTGGGTCTATCTCTGTGGAAACTTTCCAAGAGACGAGTGAGATTATCATCTTTGCTGATATTGACTGTTGTAGGACCTAGTTTATCAGCAATGGCAGATCTGTATCCATCAATGGTGCTGGGCTGTAACTTCTTGTCCTCAAAGAGGCACATTAAAAAGTCAGCCACCGACTTTACAGGTGGTGACCTGAAGTCCACCTGATTAGTGAGGCACCACTTTGTAAAAATGGCCCACTTTGCCTCATAGACTGATCTGGTAGATCTTCTTTGAGGAGCCTCAATTCTTGCTGCCACTGCCTCAGAGAAGCCCTGTTCTTTGATTGTTGTGGCTCTAGGAGCCAGGCATGGAGATTTAGATTTATCAGATTTCTGTGAGGGATCTGATTGAAGGGCTGTGTCAGCAGATTGGGCCGGTTGGGCAGGCTGAGAGGGATCTGACTGGACATGGTCACCAAATCCCAAAACCAAGGCATGTTGGGCCACCCCGGGGCAATCAGAATGAGCTTCTTGCACGGGGAGTCCAATAGCTTCTCCACCACTTTGCCCAATAAGGCGGTCGGTGGGAAGGCATATGCGTCCAGATCCTCCCATGGCAGAGTGAGTGCATCCACTGCTAGAGCCAGGGTATCCGGTACTGGAGAGACAAATAGAGGTAACTTGTGGTTGAACCTCGTGGCAAATAGGTCTATCTGAGGCCGGTGCCATTTGCTGCATAAGCTTTGAAAAACGTCCGGAAGGAGTGACCATTCTGTTTGGATGGTCTGATTGAGCCGGGATAGCTTGTCTGCTATCACATTTAGTCGGCCAGGGATATGCCGGGCTTTTAGAGTCACTTGTCGCTGGGAACACCAGGTCAAGATTCTCCACAGTAGGGCACACAGTGGACCCGACTTCATGCCTCCTTCTTTGTTTATGTAGGCCACCACTGTGGTGTTGTCTGTGGCCACTAGGACTATTTTGTCGGTGCATAGGTCTTGGAACTCTTTTAGAGCCAAGAAGACTGCTTTCAGTTCCAAGTAATTTATGTGCAGTTTGCTTTCCGGCACTGACCAGGAGCCCCTTGCCGTGAGCTCGTTTAAATGAGCGCCCCACCCTTCTTTTGATGCGTCTGTAAACATTTGCAGAGCATGTCTTATGGGGTGTAATGGTTGACCTTGAAGTACATTGCTTTCGTTCAGCCACCATTGTAAGTGCGGGTGCAAGGATCTGGGTAGCGGGATGACCTTTTCCAGAGATTCCGGTACCCTCCAATTGTTTTTGAGGTGCCACTGTATGGGTCTCATGTGTAACCGGCCTAGGTGAACCTGTTTTTCTGTGGCTGTCAACAGACCTATCAAGGACATGAACTGTCGGACCGGACAGGCCGGTAATGACAGCAGTGTCTGTATTTTTCCTTGAAGACTTTGCCATCGGTCCGGTGTCGGTCTGACCCGGCCGGACCTGAGGTCGAACTGGTAACCTACGAAGTTGAAGACCTGTTTGGGCTCCAATTCTGACTTTTCTAAGTTCACCAGCCAACCCAGATCCTGGCACATCTTGACCAGAATTTGGGTGTGATGGAGACAATCTTGGTGGGATCCGGCTCTCACCAACCAGTCGTCTAGGTATTGGTGGATCCTTATACCCTTGTGTATGGCCATCAGTTTCACCTCCTTTGCTAACACAGTGAACTCCATGGGCGCTGTGGACAGACCGAAGGGCAGTGCCCTGAATTGGTAAGTCCGGCCCTGGACATGGAACCTTAAGTATTTCCTGGACTGTTCCTGTATCGGTATATGGAAGTAGGCATCCTTGAAGTCTACTGAGGTTACCCACTCCCCTTGCTGGAGGGATGTCCTGATGGTTTCCGGTGTCTCCATTTTGAATTTCTCCACCTTGAGGAAGAGGTTTAATTTGCTTAGGTCCAGAATGGGTCTCCACTTGTTGTTGGGTTTGGGTACCAGAAAAAGTCGGTTGAAAAACCCTAGAGATGTTTGATTGTGGACCAGTTCTATTGCATTCTTGTCTATAAGCTGATGCAATGCCTCCAGCAGGTAACTGTTCCTGTGGGGATTGGCATACCGGCTTATGACAATGGGAGACCTTGTGAGGTTTGGCCGGATCCGAAAGGGGAGGGTGTAGCCCTCTCTCAAGATTTGAACTATTTTGGGTCCGGCACCTCTTTCCAGCCAAATTTGCCAAAAGTTTTGAAGTCTGGCCCCTACAGGTAGATTTTGTACAACAAGAGGGACATTGGTCACAGTTTGGACATAAGGCAATTGAATGACAGAAGAAGCACCTTTGACATGTTTTAATAGACAATCTTTTGAAATTACAGCTGACAAGCCAGGACTTATTCCTTTCCTTTGCGGATGCCCGGTTGCAGAATGAACATGGTTTACAACATTTAAATTTACATGTCTCTCTAAAGATTGAATAGTCAATGTCTCTCTGGGAGTGCTCCCGGCCAGCAGCCGTGCCCGTAACTTTGTTACACAGTGATTGTCATTTATACGGCTGCTGGCCCTTGGCTGGACGTGAGGAATACTGGTGTTTTCCCTTCCCTCGTCTGTATTGGCTGTGTGAGATGTTCTTCCAGGCCGGTCGGTCCTGCTTCTTGGGGTCAGATTTTCTGTCCTGTTTTTCATAGGGATGGTATCTGCCCTTCTTGTAGGCCGATCCAGACCGGTTTCTATCAAAGTTAGCAATCTCCTCCTCAGCCTGTTTAATCACTGAGTCTGGGAACAAGGTGTCCAATTCTAGTGGAGCAGATCTGAGAGCATTCAAAGTGTCCGCCTTTACTCCAGACTTGAGGTACGATAAGTATGAATCACGCCTTAAAAGGGTGGTGTTGGCCATGTTGACAAATACGTAGTCCGTTAGATGCTCCATAGCCCTAGCCATGGCCTGGCAAATACTGGAGTTAAAGTCCAACAGGAACTGAAGTTCGTCTGTTGCTGCAGAAACCTTGCTTGCTGTTTTGCCCTTGGAATCAGCCCGGATAGTACGGAGTTGGGAGTGCATATTCTGCTGTACTTTAAGTAGGCAGCGGTTGAAGCCGGCTGCTTGATTGCAGATTGTAGATGATTCCCGAGCTGATCTCTCCCATTTTCTTAGGCTTTCCTGGGAAATGGGTCTGGACAAAGGTGGATTTGATGCAATGCCAGCCTGACGAGCTATCCTCAAGTAAGTACTATTAATGCGGGAAGAGCCAGTGTTCCAAGTTTTAGCTGTGGAGCTAGTGTCCTTCTTGCTTTCTGAGTGTACACCGTACCATTTGCTTTGGGACTTGGCTGGCCGGACAAACTGATCTCGTTGAAGAGAGCCGGCTTCAGTGGTACGAGAAGGGTAGCCCTGTACTAGGGTGAGATTGAGCTTTGACAATTTGTTGGAAAGCCATTCGTCCACGGGTAGATTAACCGAAACTTTGCCCGGCGTCTGGAGTTTCGGTCCGGCAAAAGGGTTATCATCTGAGGTCTTGGTACCTGAATCCATGTCGGGTACATGAGTCCACCCCATGTAGGACCGTATACCCCTCATTGTCTCTCTATATGATTGCTCTTCAGTGAGGGATTGGTCGGGGTCGGTCAGTGACACTTCCGGGTCATCAGAAAGTTCACCCTCTTCCGGGTACAAATCAATAGGAGGTCTATCTGAACTAGTACTATCAGAGTCCGACTCACTGGACGAGGTATCCCTTCTAGTGTCAAAGGCAGTGGAGAACGACCTCTTAGCAGGTTGGTCGGTTGTCTTTGAAGTCCCTGGTCGGTGGGCAGGCTGAGAAGCGTCAGATCCGGCCTTGGAGGCAGGCACACTAATAGTGGGGCCGGTGGCCGGTGACATAGAAGCAGCCGGTGGCTGTGAGGATGAAGAGGGTTGGCCAGGTGGTCTGATGAAGGGCTCAGAGCTGATAGCAGTGGCCGGAGGAGCATGTGTCGGTGCAACCTTGACAGTACTGAAAGTAGGCTCCCGGTCCAGAGTTTTGGCCAGTAGAAGTGCCTCCAACCGGTTAAACCGGTCCGACCATTTTTGCTCCATGACCTCAAGCTTCTGGTCGGTAGACTCTGCAGAGGGCCGGTGAGATGACTTGACCGGCTTGGAGCTGGAGACCTTCTTATCCTCTTTCTTCTTTTTCTTCTCAGCTGGTTTCTCACTCAAATCAGACGGCCCGGAGGCCGGCTGACCATCCACAACCCCCATTACTGTCACTAAGGACGGGTCCACAAGGGTGGGACTGAGAGCGACATCTGAAGGATTCTTTGCTGGTGTTGAAGACTTTTGCTCCCGCTTCTCCTTCTTATTCTTGTAAGTTGGGGTTGACAGTTGTGTTAATTGTTCTGGGGTAAAAGAATTACATATAGGGCAGTCACCTTCAGGTTTTTCCACACAGGGATCCTTCCCTTTCTTCTTGTCGCGACAGCGCGCGCAAACCCCATGCAAATCAAAACCTGCCATCATGTGGCCACAACTTCCCCTACGTTGACTGGGAGAAGACATAATAAGCTATAAGTCTTCTAGAATCCGTATATATAAAATGTAAATGAAAAAAGGTAAGAGTTCTTACAAAGACCTGAATTAAAACTTCACTGTGAAAAATCCGTGCAACATGTACATGCGCCAAACGAAAAAGATGCTATGACGTCACTCTGTCTAGACAGGAAGGAAGTACGACACGCCATCTGGCGAGTGCACAGTACTGGGCCGGCCTAGCCGGTGGAGACACAGGACGTCTTTTTCTGACGTTTGGCGGGCCGGTCCGCGCCGACCGGATAAGCTATTGTCCATTGGATAGGATGTATTAACGCAATAAAATGAGGTTCACTTATCATTGTCAAGAGGTGAATCCACTGCCTTGGTATTGCTTGACTTGTCTGCTGCCTTCGACACCATTGATCACTCTACTCTTCTGGGTTGCCTCCAAAACTGGTTTGGGGTCAGTGGCTCCGTTCTGAAATGGTTCACATCCTACCTAATGGACCGTTACCAATCAGTAAAAATTGGTTCTACTTTGTCAGATGTTTGTAAACTTCTATTTGGTGTTCCCCAAGGTTCTGTCCTGGGTCCTTTGTTGTTCTCATTGTACACTACCCCCCTCAGTTCCATTATCAGTAAACATAATGGAATAAAGTTTCATTTCTATGCATATGACAGCCAACTTTATATACATTTATCCCAGAAGAATGCATCTGCTGCCTTTGAAAAGCTAAATAAGTGCCTAAATGATGTTAAAGAGTGGATGACAACTAGTAAGCTCAAACTGAATCCTGATAAGACTGAGTTTATCATCTTTGGTTCGAAGAGACAAAGGGATAAGTTGAAAGCATGTTTTCCAATTGATATCCTGGGCAACTCACTCTGCCCTGCAGATTCAGTAAAAAATCTGGGTGTGTGGCTTGATTCAGATTTCTCTTTGTCCAAGCATGTTCAGAATGTCTGCAAAAGTTGTTTTGTTAAACTCCGTGACTTCAGACATGTCAGGCGGTTTCTTACTCATGATGTTTCTGTGCTTGTAGCCAACGCTCTTGTTAGTAGTCGGTTGGATTACTGCAATTCACTTTTCAGGAGCCTGTCCAAGTTCAATCTACGCAAATTACAGTGCATCCAAAATAGTGCAGCTAGAATTGTATCAAACACCAGTCGATACACCAGCATAACTCCTGTGCTAAAGAAACTGCATTGGCTTCCTGTTGAACAGCGCATTGTGTTCAAGACAGTCACACTTGTTTATAAGTATCTTCACACAGGTTTTCCCAGGTATTTTTCACCACATCTTTCTTCCTACAGCAGTTCTTATAGTACCAGGCGCAGTCAAAGTGGTGGTAATTTCCTAGTTATTCCAAAGTTCCGCCCCTCTGTTCATAAATCTGTCAAACAGTTTGGTAATAGTTTTGCGTTTGATGCTCCTACTGTGTGGAATACTCTCCCTGATGTGATTCGTGCCTCTCCATCCCTGGCCTCCTTCAGAAAACAGCTTAAAACCTACCTGTACACCAAAGCATATCCACCCTAGCCTGAATCATCCTCCTGGCGTTCTCCGTGGTGTTCGACCCCTGTTATGTCCCTGGACACAGAATTTTGTTGACTGCTTTTTGTTTTGTTGCGCCTTAGAGTCCTCTTGTTTGGGGAGATTAAGCGCTATAAAAGTCCAATTAGAATTAGAATTACAAACCCTTTGTGATTCCCCAGTGTTTGGTGGGACTCCTGTGGAATGGAGAAATTTGACTTCCTCCTGACTTGACCCTGTCTATTGAATGGAATGTAAAACCACTTGTTGTCACTGTAAAGCGTCCTTTTAATTTAAATGTGTATTGACCCTAGTGCAAACCAGATATAGACTTAAATAGCAGTGAAATCTACTCAGTTCATCTTTTTCATTTTGGATCAAGTTTCCCAACTGCTGGAGCACATATTGCCTCTCTTGAATCTCCCCCTTATTAGTGGGCACCTTCTAACGATAATTTTGGCATTTATGTACCTTGAGATGGCAGGAAACTTTCCCACATACCTATATGTTTGACCTTTATCAAGGGCATATGATCAAAATTAGATTTTTTTTCCTTTTTTCTTGGGGGTGGGGGGGTGGGGGGTGTGTATACCTACTCCTTGACACTCAAAACTAGTTACCATAAAACGGTGTTATTTCACATATATGTCAGTACTATCCAAATTTCGAGCTGGTTCGATTTTGGGAGCAATTGAACCAAAAAATGAATAATTTATGAGCATTTTTATTCTGATTAGTCCCTTATTTGTTTTGCAATTAAAGCCTAAAACTCTTTTGGGAGGTAATAGGAAACCATATGCAGAGGGTCTAAAAAGCCTCAGATTTATCCCCTGGCCCCTCCTAGTGGGTCAAACTGAGGCAAAAAGGTCACATATTTTGAAGTTTTTGGCATATAACTGTTTCATTATTATTTCAAGAGGTTTTGAATGTATAGGGAGGAATAGGAAACTGTATGCTTAGAGTCTAGAAAGCCCCTCTGTGGGGGTAAAACTGGGATCATAAAAATTTTGTGTTCCACATCATTATCTTCTTTATTATTGCTTTGATAGTTTTTCAGTGTATTGGGAACACATCAACGTCGGGGTTTTACATCCCACTCAACAACCAGGTTTATATTGGGACAGGTCCGTAACATTGCTACTTATTTAAGTCTAACCCACACAGAGATGATTCATTGTAGTCCGTGGGCTAGGTATGACCCACACGCACACCCCCCCACCCCCCCCCCCCCACCCCCACCCCCACTTGACTTCACTATATTTTTCTGAACCGTTATCATGTATGGATAATGAAATGGGGAGGTAACATGAAATAAACTGGGATACACAGGGTGTTCTGGCTATATGTAGCAGTATACCATAGTTTGAACCAATTTGCAACTGACATTACTCATAAATATTCACATATTTTGAATTATATTTTTACCTACTTATCTATGACCAGTCATGACAAGTAAAATATCATCTGAAAGCTCCTTCATAGTACTATCAAAAAAGAAACAAAAATTGGAGTTTGGTATCAATATGATTTTGACTAATCGGTGTCATGTGGCAACACCCATCAAACTGCTGACGAATTTAAAAAAATTACTGAAAAATATCCATTTACATTATTTTCTGAGGTACTTTGGTGGATATATCCACTGCTGCACTCAATAAGTACAATGAGGACATCCAATATGCTTCTTTTGACACCAAAATTGTGAAAATATCTCAGCTGGAAGTTGAAATATTAGGTATTCAAGACATGGAGGGTACACATAGTTTTGACGATTCAGGCACTTCATTTATCATATTTAGCTGTGTGACCTAGATGTTCTACTTCCCTACATGAATGTGATATCCAGTAATATTTAGTCTCAAGTGAAAGGTAATTCAACTCACTGTGCAACAAAGCTTCCCACCTAGAAACATTGGGACACGCTAATAATAGGCTTGACGGCCGTGTTTATACCATAAATTACATTATGGAATTATTCATCAATTGCTTCCAGTATGTCAAAACATTGGTTAGGTATCTTTAAAAAGTACAATGTTTGTATTAGAATTATGTAGTGCATGTCACTGAGAAATAGCAATATTCAGCTGTAAATATTACATTGATAATATTACTATTATCATACAAAATTTAAGCACAATATTCAGAAATAACATTAAGACATTTCACACATGGTAAAATATTATATATTAATATTCCTGTCAATCACACTACATTTAAAGATACAACCTTAAATCAAAATTACACCAAATGTGAAACAAATTCATTTCACAGAATTGAACAAAATAGGCAGGTACACCACATCAAGGGAAAAAAGGTTGAGTGTAAAAACTATAATCTATCATAAAAGAGTTACGATAAGCCAGTAGTCTACATCATAGGTTAGCAAAAGTGAGTTTTTGATGTCATGTTTAATTTACTTATTGGTTAATATTACATATTTTCAGTTATCATCACTGTCAATAAGTAGTCTGGCAACATCTGATTCAGCATCAAATTTGGTATCACTCATGTCACCACTATCATCTTCATTTCTGGCTGCTATGTCTACCAACTGATCAGGCAATTCATTTCCATCAAAACCAGTGTGGCTGCAGTAGTCCATCAGACATTTCCCATCCATGATTTGTAGGGTTTGGGACCTCTGGATTATGAATGTGTGATCTCTTCCACATTGTCACCTGATAGTTCACCCTGATTACATGTTGGTCCAGTGTTCTCCTACAAGTGGGTAATGATGCCATATCAGAATTTTCTTAGCGAAGCTTGGTGTTCCTTGACTCCAAAGATTTATCGATCTTCATGAATTGTACAATATTGATATCTTTCATCCTCAATTTGCCATACACAGCACATAAAAAAGCTTCCAAATTGGTCATAATATCCTCTGATACTGGCCAGGTGTCACCAAGTTGTGAGTTGACATCTTCATATTCAGGTGACTTTTGATGGATGGCCAGTGGTCTCTGTTTGCCTGCCGAAAACCTTGCTACATATCTACTGAAAGTTACTTAGAATATCTAGTAGGTAGTGATATGTTGTATTGCTGTCAATTATGTTAACTGTCTCACTCACTGGTGGTATAGCTGCATCCCCATACTGTCACGTTTTATGGAACAACTTGGATTTGTCAGTCTTCACCATGAAGTGCCTAGGAAGGCCAATGCTGTATGGAATCACCGTCAATGACTTTCATGAATTGTGATGCAGGCAATGGGCTACATTACTACTGGGATGGGTGACCACTTCGGTGCACAACTTGTGTCTCCTGATTGCTTTGCAGCTCGCAATAGTAGACCAAAACCCTTTTTCTTGTTAAGGTCTACAATACCCTGACAGTAACATTTTTTATCATGCTCCATTATGCAAACATGTATCCAAACATTTTTGTCCTATTTGAAAGAGAACAACAAGCTGCTTTACATCACATAAGTGCCCAGGTCATTTTCACAGGTCCATTGTTCAGCACTTCTGGGCCTTCATTCTTTCACGGGATGCGACAGCACAAGTGCAATGAAAGGCCGTGGCAAACTGAGACCACTGGCCATCCATCAAAAGTAGCCTGAATATGAAGAGGTCAACTCACAACTTGGTGACACCTGGAGGCTTTTTATGGGTGCCTTATAAAACCCGGACTACCGGAGGTGCTATCTGAGGGGTGTGATGGGGTGCGATGAACGGCCATAGCACCCAAGTCATTAATATTCATGAGAAGATATGAGGACACAGATCTCCCTTGTAGTTTCCTAACAATATTTTATAAAATGGATGTCTCCACGAAGATAAAATACTTTAAAACTACAGAACTCACGGCCATAGCACCCAAGTCATTAATATTCATGAGAAGATATGAGGACACAGATTTCCCCTGTAGTTTCCTAACAATATTTTATAAAATGGAAGTCTCCACGAAGATAAAATACTTTAAACTACTGAACTCACGATCATAGCACCCAAGTCATTAATATTCATGAGAAGATATGAGGACACAGATCTCCCCTGTAGTTTCCTAACAATATTTTATAAAATGGACGTCTCCACGAAGATAAAATACTTTAAACTACTGAACTCACGATCATAGCACCCAAGTCATTAATATTCATGAGAAGATATGAGGACACAGATCTCTCCTGTAGTTTTCTAACAATATTTCATAAAATGGATGTCTCCACGAAGATATAATACTTTAAAACTACAGAACTCACGGCCATAGCACCCAAGTCATTAATATTCATGAGAAGATATGAGGACACAGATCTCCCCTGTAGTTTCGTAGACCTCTGTAGCACCAGTGGTTCTGTAGCACCACAAGTGATCCGGGACTTGGATGAGCGCATAATGACTCTATAAATGACTTGGGTGCTATGACCTTAGAGGTCAACAGTCAATTCATTAAAAGAAAATTATCACAATTAACAGCTTAACTGTATCTGTACAGGTTTACTGTAGTGTAAATATAGAAAGGTAGAACATATTTAATATACATGTAATAATGTATATTCTCAGTTAGTGAGTTCTCAATTTCAAAATATTTGATTTTCGTCTATGCTTCTATTACTTTTATGATGTTGCCATGTTTTGATGTATTGCTATACTATGTTTTGTGTCAATAAAATTGAAAAAAAAAAAAGTTGGTTCTTTTTTTTCTTTTGGGGGGGGGGGGGGGGGGGGGGGGGGGGATGTCATGTTTAAACACACACACTATTACAGAAAAAAAAAGGTTTATGAACAAAGTTATCCATAAAACCATAAAAGATGTAATCCCCAGTTTGTTTGAAGATGAGACCTAACACAAACAAAATAACCTAATCCCCTTTGATATTGGGGCAGGTATATTACCCTAGCAGAGGCAGATCTAGGGGTGGGGGTGTAGGGGGCGTGGGTAGGGATAAAAAGCCCCTGACAAAGATTTCAAACTCTGAAAAGGTGGGGGGGGGGGGGGGGGGAGGTCTGTAGTTTAAAGTATTTGATATTCGTCTATGCTTCGATTTTATATAATATTGCAATGATGAATATTAAAGACTTGGATGCTATGGCCATGAGTGCTGTAGTGTAAAGTATTTTATCTTCGTGGAGACGTCCATTTTATAAAATATTGTTAGGAAACTACAGAGCAGCGTGCGAAATTCGGGGTGGCCCCGTGGCCCCCTTTTTTAAGCTAGGGCCACCACAACTTGACTTTCATGGGCCCCAATGGGCCACCACATTGACTACAACATGCCTCCTGTGGTAATACAATCCAGTGTGCTGTCATTTATTTTTAACTGGTTTTCTTTCCCCATGGCTAAGCCTTTAATTATGCATTGTGTTTTGCATATTCCAGATTGAGTTCACCCTTAATTAGCAGTTATATACTCTCACACAGAGTTCATGTTAGCCTGGCCTTCCAGGCTGTCTCAACCATAATGCAAACGTGAAATATTTTTTGCCATAATGCACACTGTATCAGAGGCCTTTCTAGTCTGGGAGACAGTTCTCCTCAGCAAGCTAGGCTAAGTAAATGTATGAGAGCATTATGAAAAATGCTTATAATGCAATCACACAGATGTGTCTGTATTATAAATATAAACGCCTGTGGCAAGGCTAAGTTCATGTGTTCCACCTCTTTAATCTTTATGTACTTCAATACTTCCAGCCTGTAGCTTTTCCACTGGTGTGTTGCATGTGATAGAAAATTTCTGAAAAGAACGAATTTATTTTTAATATAAACTCTCTCATAATATCTCAACTCACCACTAGTTTAGTTCCCTCAGATAAAAAAGTTGTAGGCCTTTAATGTGTGGAGGACATAAAGTGTATTTCATAGTCTATTTTTGACATTCATATTGAATAGTTGCATTATACTGAAGACAGGTTTGAAGGCCTGGGCCGGGATTCACAAAAGGTCTTAAGTTTAGGTTTTTTTTTGCTTAGACAAATCTTAAAGTTATGACAATTTTTTGCTTTAGACCTTTTGTGAATCCCGGCTCAGGCTAACAGCAACAATTAATGAATATGGCAAGAATACTAATATTAAATTGTATGTTTTGCTGAGAATATCAACAGAAAGAAGGAAAAGAAAACCCCCAGTGCACATAAAAACCCGAGATCTTAGAATTCTATATGAGTTGAGAAACAAGAGGAGAGTGCCCGTGAACGGGCACTGTGTCAGCTGACTGAGTGTTTTTGATTTGTGAAGGTGATTAGAGGACAGAATAATTATCAGGAAAAGGGCTGTACAGAAATACAGTAAATGGTAACTGAACAGCAAGTTCGAAAGAAATTCCGAAGCTGACAGAAGAAAAGGATAAAAAAGTTGTGCCCTGTAAATGGTATTATGAAGGAAAATAACAAGGTAATTGCTTAAGTGTAAAAAATAAGTTAAAACATATTTAAAGAAATACTACAAATGCAATATCTCGTTCGACCTTGAAGAAGGGGTCCAAGGTCAAATCTAACCACACAAATACATTCCCAGCCCATGATTTCCTATGGTTTACCATTCCAAACCTCTAGGACCAATTATAAATGAGTTATAAGCACTTTTAAGCTTGGCTGTCCTCATTTGACCTTGAAGGAGGGGTCCAAAGGTCAAATCTGACCATACCAAAAGATTCCGAGCCAATGATTTCCTATGGGATGGTTTACCATCCCAAATCTCTGTCACCAATAATAAGCGAGTTGTAGGCACTTTCAATTTTCGCTATCCTCATTTGACCTTGAAGGAGGGTTCCAAGGTCAAATCGGACCATATCAACAGATTCACAGCCCATGATTTCCTGTCTGTTTACCATCCCAAACCTCTGGGACCAATAATAAGCGAGTTATAAGCACTTTTAAGTTTGGCTATCCTTGTTTGACCTTGAAGGAGGGGTCATTGAAGGTCAAATCTGACCACACCAAAAGATTCCCACCCCATGATTTCCTACAGGTTGGTTTATCATCCCAAACCTCTAGGATCAATAATAAGGGAGATATAAGCACTTTTCATGACTGACAAAAATCACCTGTGGCGGCCATCTTGTTTCTCAAAATGAGGCCAAAAATATTCCCAGACAACATTTTATGGTTATTAATATATACTGCAAACTTAAGAAAGCTAGCTTTAATATTTTTTTTCATCAGAGCAGTAATGGTGAAATCTCTCTCTACACACTGCGGCTATCCAGTGGATACAATGATTTACTCAACAGTGAGAACCTGAAAGTAGCTATTGCTCAGCTATGCCATGACATAGAGGTCTGCAATTTCACTATGTTATAGCTGACCAAAAATTCTGTGAATAACATATATAACAAATTACTCTAAATGTAATAGTTTTCAAGTTACAACTGATTTACTCAACAGTGAGAACCTCAAAGGAACTATTACTCAGCTATGCAATGAGCTACATGTCTCAAATTTTACTATGTTATAGCTAACCCAAAAGTAGGTGAACAACATATTTAAGCAAACTACTGTAAATGCAATAGTTTTCAAGCTACAACTGATTTACTCAATAGTGAGAACCTGAAAATAGCTATTGCTCCGCTATGCCATGAGCTATAGGTCTGTAATTTCACTATGTTATAGCTGACCCAAAAGTAGGTGAACAATATATTTTAACAAAATACTCCAAATGCAATATTTTTCAAGTTATAGCTGATTTACTCAACAGTCAGTACCTGAGAATAGCTATTGCTCAGTTGTGCCATGAGCTATAGGTCTATAATTTCACTATGTTATAGCTGACCCAAAAGTAGCTGAATAACATATTTGCACAAATTTCTGTAAATGCAATAGTTTTCCAATTATAACTGATTTACTCAACAGTGAGAACTTCAAAGTAGCTATTACTCAGCTATGAAATGAGCCACAGGTCTGAAACTTCACTATGTTATAGCTGACCCCAAAATAGGTGAATAACATATTGAAACAAAATACTCTAAATGCAATAGTTTTCAAGTTATAAGTGATTTACTCAACAGTGATAACCTAAAAGTAGCTATTACTCAGCTATGCCATGAGCTACAGGTCTGAAATTTTACTATGTTATAGCTGGCCCAAAAGTAGCTGGATAACATATTTATACGAAATTCTCTAAATGCAATAGTTTTTAAGTTACAAGTGATTTTACTCATGATGGAAGTTACTGAAAAGCCCAAAAGTAGCTATTACTCACTTAGCTATTGAGACAGACACCCAACTTACTCACCATATTGTAGCTATGAAAAAAGTAGCTGAATAACATATTTTAACAAAATGCTCTAAATGCAACACTTTTCAAGTTATAAGTGATTTACTCAACAGTGATAACCTAAAAGTAGCTATTACTCAGCTATGCCATGAGCTACAGGTCTGAAATTTTACTATGTTATAGCTGACCCAAAAGTATCTGAATAACATATTTATACGAAATTCTCTAAATGCAATAGTTTTCAAGTTATAAGCGATTTACTCAACAGTGATAACCTAAAAGTAGCTATTACTCAGCTATGCCATGAGCTACAGGTCTGAAATTTCACTATGTTATAGCTGGCCCAAAAGTAGCTGAATAACATATTTATATGAAATTCTCTAAATGCAATAGTTTTTAAGTTACAAGTGATTTTACTCATAATGGAAGTGACTGAAAAGCCCAAAAATAGCTATTACTCACTTAGCTATTGAGACAGACACCCAACTTACTCACCATATTGTAGCTATGAAAAAAGTAGCTGAACAACATATTTTCACAAAATAAAATAAAAAAAAACACTTTTGAAGTTATAAGTGATTTAGTGCATGATTTCATGAATTTTAATGCATTAAAAATTATTAAAAAAATTTATTAAAAAAAAGTAAGACAGATCCAGGTCTCATACTCACACAAGAGAATCTACCTCTGGCCTAGTACATATATGCAAGATATGAGAGAAATCCCTGCAATAGTCACTGAGAAAATTGAGATAAAAAGTTGAAATTTTCACACTTTTGGTGGGGGTACCCCCCTTGTAATGTCTCTAGCAAACAGACGAACAGACAGATTTGCATGCCTTGAACAATTTTTCATCCTCGATAGATAAGGTATCTTTTAAAAAAAACAGCATGTCTCTAGGCCTTGTAGTTTTGGAGAAGAAGTTGTTCACGCGGACGCAGACGCGGACGCGGACGCCCACGCCGCAGAGTGATGACATAATGTCAGCTGACTGACAAGTCAGCTGACATAAAAAACATGCACTGCCAAACTTGTGACTTGTGAATTCAATGCACAGTGAGGGTAGATTCTAGTGTATCAGTGGGGAGGAGAAAGTCAGTAAATTCTATTGATTATTTTCGTTCATGGCTTGGTTGGCTGTTTCTGAGAAGATATACACCCATACATACACCTCCCCCCCACACACATAAACACAGTTGTGGCCAGATAGACAGACAAAAATACATGCTTATCTTGTAAACCAATTGTACTTGGCTTGGTTGGCTATTTCTGAGAAGAGATACACCAATACACACACAATTACATGTGTGAGTTGTGACCAGATAGACAGAAATATACACTTATCTTTAGGGGTACATACACAAGTGTACTTGAGGTTGGAAAGAATAAAGGGTTTTGTGTGGTTGGCTGTGTGAATGGCTGATTTTGATTTTAATGTTTGTCTTGTAGAAATACATTGGGGATTGCTGAGTACAAAGTAACAAGTCTGTGCCTAACTACAGAGGCTGGCTCTGCTTTTTTCAGCAAATCTGACACTTGAAATCATTATGAACCCACTTGAAAATTTAAAAAAGCTTCTGTCTGGAGAAATACAGCCCCACATTCTGGTGAAAAAGTCATTCAGTCCTCATATAATACCTTAGGCAAAAGGACTTGATGAAAGTCTACCTGCAAGGTGTATATTCAGAAATTTTGGTCAAATGTCAAATATCACTCCGCATGATAGTACTATGCATAAACAACATATTCACAATATTTTGACTTCCCCAAGACTTACCATATGTTCAAACGAATACTTTTAACTAAATAACAACACACATGTATTTGTTTTTGTTGTTCAACTATCCTTGTACCACATGACTTTTATGACCTCCCACTTTTACACAATACATAAAAATAGCATCAGAGATGCCCATACCCCACAGCCTAGGGAAATATTTTCAACACCATGAGATATAGAAGTACTGTACCAGTACAAACTTCAGGATACTTTCAGAGCACTGTCAGTTATATAAAGGTCCAAACAATGTTTAAATGGAGAAATAATGTTTAAAAGAAAGATAATGCGTATAAAGATGAAGTATTAAAACAAGATAATTTAATAACAAGATGACAGCATTAATCAGTAAACTAAAATTCAACACTCTTTATCTACATCTGCATGGCCGAATTATGGTTTAGATGGTTTGAATATTACCATGCATACAGAAGTGGTAATACATTTAATGAATGCTTATTGTGGTGTTGGAGCAAAATCTGTGGCTCACTTGATGAAATTTTATCTCTTACAATGGGAAGTTATGAAAGTAAAATTCTTAATAAATTGATTAAATTCTAATATGACTTTTGCTTAATCTGCATCAAAAGACAGACCCAAAGGTCCATGAAGATTTTAAAGGTCAAGGTCACTACGACAAGGTAAAAGGTCAAATTAAGGTCACACCATGATAATACACACCTATAGCCCCTAACCCATGTCCTACCAAGTATCAACTTCCTACACCTTACGGTTTCCGAGATATAGCCCTGACAAGATTTTATAGGTCAAGGTCACTATGGCAAGCTCAAAGGTCAAATCAAGGTCACACCATGATGCTGCACACCTACACCCCCTAACCAATGTCTCTACCAAATATCAACTTCCTACACCTTACAGTTTCCGAGATATAGCCCGAACAAGATTTTATAGGTCAAGGTCACTACGGCAAGGTCAAAGGTCAAATTAAGGTCACACCATGACGTTGCACACCTACACCCCCTAACCAATGTCCCTACCAAATATCAACTTCCTACACCTTACAGTTTCCGAGATATAGCCCGAACAAGATTTTATAGGTCAAGGTCACTACGGCAAGGTCAAAGGTCAAATTAAGGTCACACCATGACGTTGCACACCTACACCCCCTAACCAATGTCCCTACCAAATATCAACTTCCTACACCTTACGGTTTCTGAGATATAGCCCGGATAAGATTTTATAGGTCAAGGTCACTACGGCAAGGTCAAAGGTCAAATCAAGGTCACACCATGACGTTGCACACCTACACCCCCTAACCAATGTCCCTACCAAATATGAACTTCCTACACCTTACAGTTTCCGAGATATAGCCCGGACAACATTTTATAGGTCAAGGTCACTACAGCAAGGTCAAAGGTCAAATCAAGGTCAGACCATGACGTTGCATACCTACACCCCCTAACCAATATCCCTACCAAGTATCAACTTCCTACACCTTACGGTTTCCGAGATATAGCCCGGACAAGATTTTATAGGTCAAGGTGGCTACGGCAAGTTCAAAGGTCAAATCAAGGTCAGACTATGACGTTGCACAACTACACCCCCTAACCAATGTCCCTACCAAGTATCAATTTCCTACACCTTACAGTTTCCGAGATATAGCCCGGACTAGATTTTCAAACTCAAGGTCACTACCACAAGGTCAAAGGTCAAATCAAGGTCAGACCATGACGTTGCACACCTACACCCCCTAACCAATGCCCCTACCAAGTATCAACTTCCTACACCTTACGGTTTCTGAGATACAGCCCGGACAAATTATTACCCGCCGCCCTTAAGGGCTGTGGGGTAAAAACTTTTACCAAAAAAGGTGATGACATACAAAGCTTGTCAATGAACTACACCTGTCAATCAAAATAAAGTAATTACTTCTTTTGTGTTGTTTTGATACAAAACAGAGACGATTACAGAGGCCATCTACATTTTTCGGCCCGAATTTGAAGAGGTATTAATACAAAACACCTGTTTTTATGTTTTTTAAAGGCTGTTTTTCCCTGACTGCTTAAGTATGTGGGTATTGCATACAATTTTCAATGCATGGAAAGTAAAATTAGAGCACTTTTAAAATATGAATATACACCTTTAAACAGAAACTTCAGAAAGCCATTTCCTCATAAAACTTGCAAAATGTTTTGTGTAACTGTGTTCCCACACTTTGTTCTTCACACCATTAATATTTATGTAACTGAAAGAAAGCTGAATTAATAAGAAATGGTTTAACATTAAACAGGATAGCCTTAACTTGGGGTATTTAATTGTCAATGTGAAAGTGTTAATTTGGCTGGTTTTGGCCTTTTTTACTGAAAGAAATGAAAGACTTCCTTGGCAACTTTTTTTCTGTATATGTCATGACCTTGAAAATAACCTTCAAAAAAAATCATACATTTTAGTAAAAATATAATCTTTAACATTCTTTTCCAGCCTGAATTATTAATAATTGATAGTATAGCATGGAGAAATTTCTAATCAAATACAGTAAAAGAAAGAATATAGAGTAACTACTGAAGGTGACTTTGATGACAATATGCCTTCCACCAGTAGTTTGGGCCATCAAGTTTTAATAGGGGCCACTGAACTTCAGAACCTAGTGGCCTTATGGGGCCACCACTGCTTTACAACAAATTTCTCACACTGCTACAGAGGAGATCTGTGTCCTCGTGTCACCTCATGGATATTAATGACTTGGGTGCTATGGCCATGAGTTCTGTAGTTTAAAGTATTTTATCTTCGTCGAGACGTCCATTTTATAAAATATTGTTAGGAAACTACAGAAGAGATCTGTGTCCTCGTATCACCTCATGAATATTAATGACTTGGATGCTATGGCCGTGAGTTTTGTAGTTTAAAGTATTTCATCTTCATCGAGACGTCCATTTTATAAAATATTGTTAGGAAACTACAGAGGAGATCTGTGTCCTCATATCACCTCATGAATATTAATGACTTGGATGCTATGGCCTTGAGTGCTGTAGTTTAAAGTATTTTATCTTCGTGGAGACATCCATTTTATAAAATATTGTTAGGAAACTACAGAGGAGATCTGTGTCCTCGTATCACCTCATGAATATTAATGACTTGGATGCTATGGCCATGACTTCTGTAGTTTAAAGTATTTCATCTTTATCGAGACGTCCATTTTATAAAATATTGTTAGGAAACTACAGAGGAGATCTGTGTCCTCGTATCACCTCATGAATATTAATGACTTGGATGCTATGGCTGTGAGTTCTGTAGTTTAAAGTATTTCATCTTCATCGAGACGTCCATTTTGTAAAATATTGTTAGGAAACTACAGAGGAGATCTGTGTCCTCGTAGCACCTCATGAATATTAATGACTTGGATGCTGTGGCCGTGAGTTCTGTAGTTTAAAGTATTTCATCTTCATCGAGACGTCCATTTTATAAAATATTGTTAGGAAACTACAGGGGAGATATGTGCCGATGTAGATCTAGTGGTGTGATAAAGAGGTGCGATAGAGGTGCGATCTGGGAAAAAATCTGGTTCCGAATCCGGTTCCGAATCATCACCCCCTTGTAGGAGAACACTGGATGTAATCAGGGTAAACCATCAGGTAACAATGTGGAAGAGATCACACATTCATAATCCAGAGATCCCAAACCCTACCAATCATGGATGGAAAATGTCTGACGGACTCCTGCAGTTACACTGGTTTGATGGAAATGAATAGCCTGATCAGTTGGTAGACATAGCAGCCAGAAATGAAGATGACAGTGGTGACGACAAGAGTGATACCAAATTTGAAGCTGAATCAGATGTTGCTGCACTATTTATTGACAGTGATAATGACTGCAACTGATTATAACATGCACTCCCGCCAAACGCCAGAAAAAGATATCCTGTATATAATACCAGCAGGACCGGTCAGGAGAGTGCATTGGCCAGGTGGCGCATCGTACTTCCTTCCTGTCTAGACAGCGTGACGTCATAGCATCTTTTTCATGTCTAGTAATAGCAAGACCCCTACTAAGCTGATAGCGGGGTCGGTTGGGTGGGCCATGCCTATCCATTGGATAGGGTATTAACTTATAAAAATTTAATTTACTTATTAAATTTGCAATTTTATTGCGTTAATACATCCTATCCAATGGACAATTACTGAATAACTACCGCTTGGCAGGCGGGTAAGCAGCTAGGGACTCAAGTGAACTCATAACAAAACAAAACTGAGAAGGCCCATTTGACCTAGGGTCAGAGAACCCTGAGAGGTCAAGGTCGGCTACCAACTAACCGGTTACCCGGGAGTCTACCGACGTTGCCCCCCCCCCTTTTCTTTCCCTCCCAGGGTTGATCTGAGAAGGGAAAGAGAGATAGAGAGGGAGGGGCTGAGTTCAGTCCCAGAAGAAATAAACTTCCCAAGGGAAGCAAGTCACAGTTTCTTTTTTACATTTCAACATATTTATACTATGTACATATCTCGCATATTTACAATATGTACATATTTACATATATATACAACATCTCCTCACCTGTGGGCCTGGTGGTGCACCTGTTGGGTAGCCACTACAGGTCCCAGGTGAAAAAGCTCTGAGTCAGCCAAGGCAACATCCTTCAAATAAAACTGAGTGAAGGTGTTGTGAGATTTCCAGTTGTAGGCTGACAAGATCTGCTCTAAGGAGATCCCTGATTGGAAGGCCTTAGAGGCAGCAAAGGCCCCAACATCATGGGCTTTAACCTGATGCAAGGAGAGGGCCTCCTGGGCAGAGAGCTCATAGCACAGGATCACAGTCTGTTTGATCCATGAGGAGATGGTGGCAGGCGAGATGTCTTTGTCAAAACCTTTCCTGAAGGAGACAGAGACCAACTCCTTATTCTGCCTAAGATCTGAAGTCCTGTCCAAGTAGTAGCGCAGGGCTCTAACTGGACATAGGAGCCTGTCACTCTTAAGTGACCTATCCAGAGATGGGGCCAGGGCTGGAATGACCACTGGTGCCACACTATCTGGACCCTCCTTAGCCAGCTGATTTTTGGATAGGAAGCTGGGTGAGGGGTATAAGGACAGCTTAGACCAGTCTGACTGGTGTCCGATGTTCTTATGTAACCAAGCATGGATCTCACTCCTGCGTTTACCAGAACCTAAGGCCAGCAAGAAAACAGTCTTGAAGGTCAGATGATTGAAGGAGGCCTCTTTTAGGGGTTCAAAGGGAGCCTTTGTCAGCTGGTGTAGCACCAGGGAAAGGTTCCAGGAGGGGATGCCCCTACTGCCCTTGGGTCTGTCTCTATGGAAACTGTCCAGGAGACGAGTGAGATTCTCATCCTTGCTGACATTAATGGTGGAATTGCCCAGTTTGTCAGCAATGGCTGATCTGTAGCCATAAAAAGTGCCTGGTTGCAATTTCTTGTCCTGGAACAAGTGCAGGAGGAAGTCAGCAATGGCTTTCAGCGGTGGTGCCCTGAAGTCCACCTGATTACTGAGGCACCACTTGGTAAAAATGGTCCACTTTGCCTCATAGACAGATCTGGTTGATCCTCTTTGAGGAGCCTCAATTTGTGCTGCCACTGCCTCAGACAAGCCCTGCTCCTTGATTGCTGAGGCTCTAGGAGCCAGGCATGAAGATTCAGATTTGGCAGGTTTCTGTGGAGAACCTGGTTGAATGGTTGTGACAACAGGTTGGGTATGTTGGGCAGACACAGTGGGATCTGACTGGACATTGCCACTAGATCCCAGAACCAGGGCATGTTGGGCCACCCTGGGGCAATCAGTATTATCCTGTTGCAAGGGTAGTCCTGTAACTTCTCCACCACTTTGCCCAAGATGGCTGCTGGTGGAAAGGCGTATGGGTCCAGGTCCTCCCAGGAAAGGCTGAGTGCGTCCACTGCCCATGTTGGGACCGGTGACACAAATTTGTAAATTTTAATTACTTAAATGTAGCTTTTATAAGCTACAAGCTTACCCATGAACAATGCTGTTCTCGGGTTGCCACACCCGGGGCCAACGTCTTAGAAAAAAAGATCGTTCTTGTTAGCCACCGTATATACTGGTAGTTGTCGTCACGTGATAACTTCTGACCAATCGCCCTACTTTCTCGTTGAAATTTTATTAAACCTACCCCTCAGCTGTAAACAGCGGGGAGGCAGGGTGGGACTCTTCTAAGTCCCACATGGTAAGTTTGTAGCTTATAAAAGCTACATTTAAGTAATTAAAATTTACAATTTTATTACGCTACAATAGCTTACCATGTGGGACTTAATGCTGAATTCAACCGCCCGGTGGCGGGATTACAGCTGAGACTGGAAGATATGTAATTTTTTTCTAAGATTTGAATTAATGTATACAGAATAGTGCCAGAAATGCCAGTCTGAGTCCCTTTTACAGAGCCCCGATCCCGAAGATCGGGCCTGTAACGAGCCAAAAACCTGAGTAAAAAGGGACAGTGCTAAAAACTGTCCAGATGTTTGGTAGTAGGACGGAAGTGCAGCAGTGCTCACTTCGAGGTCTAAGGGTCCCTATTAGACCTTCACGTGTGACTGACCAACCCCGTGGTCGGGCATCTCATGAAATTTTTAACCTGAAATATGAGATTAACGACAACTGACTAAGTCCTTAATAGAAATTACCTGATAATTGAAAAAATAAAATGACCTTACCCGTAACATCTTGAAGGTAAAGGAATACCTAGATCCTGGGAGAGACTCCTGAAGACTTGGTTGTAGCGGATGTGCCCCCCCCCCCCTTTTTCTTTCCGAGGACAACTGGTCTGAGGGGAAGGATCTAGGACTTGTTGTGCCGCCACTACGGGTCCCAGATACATATTGTTGTCGGTGTCCGACCAAGTAAGGTCTTTTAGGTAAAAATTTGTGAATGTGTTGTGAGCTTTCCAGTGACAGGCTTGCATGATTTGGTCCACCGATACTCCACCGTAAAAGGCCTTAGAGGCCGCGAAGGCCCGGATGTCATGCGCTTTGACTTGGACCAAGTCCAAGGCTTGTTGATCTGCTTGTTTATAACAAAGTAGAATGGTTTGTTTCAACCATGAGGAGAGTGTAGCGGGTCTGATGTCTGAGGTATGTCCTTTCTTAAAGGAGATGAAAAGGAGAGAACGAGACCCTCTCAGGTCTTTAGTTCGGTCCAAATAGAACCTCAGGGCCCGCACGGGACACAGGGTCCTGTCTTCCTTAAACTGTCTATCTCCAATGGTAGTCAAAGCAGGAATAGTCACTGGTGACACACTTTGAGAACCTTCTCTTGCTAGTTGGTTTTTGGCTATGAAATCAGAAGAAGGGAACAAGGCTACCTTTTCCCATTGGCCTAAATTAGCTACTTTGTTAGCGACCCAGGCATGGATTTCGCTGCGGCGCTTGCCGGAGGCCAAGGCTAGCAAGAAAGCAGTTTTGAGAGTAAGATGTTTGAGGTCTGAGTCTTTCATGGGCTCAAATGGTGCTTTGGTGAGCTCGTTAAGGACAACAGAAAGGTTCCACTTGGGTAAATTTCTGGAACTTTTAGGACGATCCCTGTGGAAACTGGAGAATAACCTATGAAGGTCTGCATTGTGCGCAATGTGTTGGGCCGTTGGGCCCAAAGTGTCAACGATAGCAGTCCTGTAACCATCAATGGTCGAGGGGCGCCTGTTTAGATCTTAGTACAGGTACATGAAAAAATCTGAGATTTGTTTCACAGATGGAGTGGAGAAATCCACCGAATTTTCTCTGCACCATTTTTCAAATAGGGCCCACTTTGACCTGTAGATGGTCCTTGTTGATGACCGCTGAGGGGCAGCAATTCTCTCTGCCACCTCCACAGAGAAGCCTTGTTCTTGGAGTTGTCCGCTCCTAGACACCAGGCGTGGAGGTTCAGCTGTTGCGGATTGTTGTGGAACACATAGTTGTGGGACTGTTTGAGTAGGGTCGTTGACACTTTGAGTTGTAGTGGGATCTCTGTTGAGAGCTGCACTAGGTCCCAAAACCAGGGCATCCCTGGCCAGCCTGGGGCTATCACGATGATCAGGCAATGGCATTGCTTGATCTTTTGGATCACCTTGTGAAGGAGAGCCGTAGGAGGGTAGGCGTAGGCCGTGAGGTTGGTCCAGTTTATGTTCAGAGCATCTATGTTCCAGGCCCTTGGGTCTGGGATAGGAGACACATATAGAGGGAGTTTGTGATTCAGGTGAGTAGCGAATAAGTCTATATAAGGGGTGAACCACTTTCGGCAGATTTGCTTGAAGACCTGAGGGTGCAGGGACCATTCTGTTGACTGCACTTGGTTGGACCTGGATAGGAGGTCGGCCATCACATTCAGACACCCTGGAATGTGCCTGGCTTTCAATGTTATATGGTAGTGATGGCACCAGGTCATGATTTTTCACAGGAGAGCGCACATCTCTGCTGAGTGAGTTCCCCCTTGCTTGTTGATGTAGGCTACCACTGTTGAGTTGTCCGTCGCAACTAACACTGTTTGATTCTGGCACTGGTCCTTGAAGTCTCGAAGGGCCAGGGAGACCGCCTTCAATTCCAGGACATTTATGTGTAGCCTTTTTTCCCGCTCTGACCACAGCCCTTTTGTAGAATTTTGATCTAAGTGAGCGCCCCAACCTTCGTTTGAGGCGTCGGTAAAGAGTTGGATACTGTGGTCCTTGGGATGAAGGTCTGCGCCTTTCATCACATTTGAGGGGTTTTGCCACCAATCTAGGTGGGCTACAATGGCTTCTGTCCAAGGAAGGAGGTTGTCCAGCGACTCAGGATATCTCCAGTGCTCCTTGAGATGAAACTGAAAGGGCCTCATGTGAAGGCATCCCTCCGGGACCATTTTCTCCGTTGAGGCTAGCAACCCAATTAGAGACATCAAACATCTTTCAGTCAAAACACGTTTTGACTTGAGTCGTAGGATCAAATCCTGAAGTTTGAGCCATCTCTCGTGAGTGGGTCTTACAAGGGCTGAATCTAGGTGGTATTCGTAGCCCACGAACGAAAACACCTGAGTAGGCTTCAGTTCTGATTTTTCCTGGTTGATTATCCAACCCAAGGATTGGGTTAGGTCTACCACTGCCTGTGTGTCCCTTTGAGATTCCTCCTGGGACTGGGACCTGATCAGCCAGTCGTCCAGGTATTGGTGAATTCTGAGTCCTCTTGAGAGGGCCATTAGTTTCACTTCCTTTACGATCATCGTAAAGACCTGGGGGGCTGTGGCCAGTCCGAAAGGTAGGGAGGTGAACTGGAACACCTGGGCCTTGTAGCAAAACCTTAGGTACTTCCTTGAGTTTGGATGGATGGGGATGTGAAGGTATGCGTCTGACAGGTCTGTCGACGATACCCACTCCCCTGGGACCAGGGAAGTCCGGATGGACTCCGGGGTTTCCATTTTGAACTTTTCTACATGGAGAAAAGTGTTGAGCCTGCTTAGGTCTATGACTGGCCTCCACCTTTGGTGAGGCTTGGGTACTAGGAACAGGCGACTGTAAAACCCGAGAGATTTTACGTTTTCCACCCTTTCGATGGCGTTCTTTGACAAGAGAGACTGGATACAAGTGGCCAAGGCTTGGTCTTTGTGTTGGGCCTTGTACTCTGATAGAATCAGAGGGAATCTGATCAAGTTTGGCTTTGAACGGAATGGCAGAACGTAGCCATTGGTGATAATGTTTAACACGTTTTGAGAACATTTGTTTGTTAGCCAGTCTCTCTTGAAAGAACGGAGGCGACTTCCTACTGGTGGACTGAATGAGGCTTTGGAGGAGTCATTGCGAAGGGGGTTTCCACGCCCCCTTCCTCTATTGTGGGGTCGAAAACGACCCCTGGAGCCTCTGAAGTTGGATTTTCCTCTTCCCGAGGGAAAGGATTGGTTACTGCTTTGAGAGGTATTGCCCCCATAGGGGCGTTTCCTGTAGGAGCCTCTTTTCTTGTGGGGGCCACGAAAGGGCTTATTCTGGTAGGGTGAAAAACCCTGAGAATCTTTTGAGGTGCCTTTTTTGAGAAGGAAGTCCTCACCTTCCTTTACAAGTTGAGACTCGAACAAGGAGGAGTCCCAGAAGGACGAGTTCCTAAGTTCTTGGCGTCTCGTTTCCCCTAGCTGGGGATGCAATAGAGTCATTTCGGCTTCGCGCTTAAGCAAGCCGGTATTAGCCATTGAATATAATTCCCTCTGGAGAATATGGGCTAGCGATTTGCTGAGACAGGTAAGAGCTCTATGTTGAACAAGAACCGTCTTGTTCCAAAAATCCAAGTACTCAGCAACTTCCTCATATCCGCGCTTTGCTGCTTTCTCAGGATTGGCACCTTTCTGGATCTGAGACTTAATCTTCTTGACAGTTGACTTGATGCTATGTTGACACTTCTCCAAGGAAGCATTGCAAGAAGAAGAGGTTTTGGCAAAGGCAGCGGTGAAATTGAGGGTTGAGATATTTTGTCTAGCCTGATGTTCCAGCTCCTTAAGGACTGGCATAGGGACTTTGGCTACTGGTGCCCCAGGAGGTCTAGGAGTAATACAGATCTTGGCAAAGTCCGTATTCAACTCCTGGATCTTGTCTTGAAAAGTGGGCTGTCCAACCTTGTACCACTTAGAAGTGGAAGGAGGAGGCTTGACATATTTTCCCTCAGACAAATTGGCAGCTTTGAAATCATGTTGAAATTTATCAAAGGCGTCCTTGATAACTGAGCTAAGTGGTAGGATAGAGGAAGGACCTCTAGGTCTGAGCTCTTGACGGCCTTTTTCGTCATCCAGACCCAACACTGAAGTTGAGGACCTAGGCATAGAGTCCCTGGGGTCAGGGAGAGAAAGAATGCGCCTGAAGGTGTCTACCTCTTCAGAGTATTGGGAGGGAATGTCAGACAGGGCTACTTCCCTATAATAAGGGGGGTCTGGATCATGTTGTGGGAGGTCTTGATCAGAAGCTGCGCCTGAGGGCTGAGCCCTAGAGGGCTTAGAAGACCTGTGTCTAGCCACAGGGGAGTGATCTTCCTCTGAAGATGACACATATCTGGACCTAGATTTATGCTTGCTCTTGTCAGAGTGTTTCTTAGGTCTAGGATGGATCCGAGATTCGTCGGAATCCTCATCCAGGTGATCCGAGGCAGAGCTCGGTGTTACTGTTTGCCTGTGGCTTTGTTTTTTATGTGAGTACGAGGAATCCTTCGGTACTGCTTCAGAAGGGGCGACGTACTGATCCGAGGAAGTTTGATTTAGTACTAGACGAGGAGGGAGTGCTGGACCAACGTCCACATCCATTGCCTCGGACTGTGCATTAGTACTTGACCTCGGAGGGGGTAGGTCCAGATGAGCAGCAGAGTTGCTGGATGGACCAGCTTTTGAAGCATGAGGCGAGGGATCAACCTCGGCAGATTTTTTAACTGCCAACTCCTCTCGGAGTGATTGAAATGCTTCTAACATGGATGCCTGGAAGGAACCCATTTGCTGCTGGATATGTATATTTAAGGAATCACCCAGGGATTTCTCTAGATTTCTTTGAATTTTGTTTTGTAAAACAGTACCTGGGGTGGGAGGAACAGCCTTGGCTGGGGTCTTTAGTGATAAAGAACTGAAGGCGAGAGGTTGAGGACGGGGGGGTGAGGTAAAGAGGTTATCGGCAGCACTCTCAAGGTCTGCATTAGAACCATTAAAAGAGTCCCCATCGCCTTCACCCAAGAGATCTAGTTCATCTTTGGAACTAGTTTCCGCTTTTTGCTTTTTTAAGTACCGCTTCCTGTTTTGAATTTTTTGCAATTGTTCATCAGAGAGAGAGACGTACAAATCTGGCAGGGTGCTTCAAAAGTGACACAGGGGTCATCTCCCTTGCCAGCCTCCCTACAGGTAGGGCAGTAATTATGAGTATCAAAACTGAAGCAAAAATGGCGGCATTTCTGAGCTCTCAGTTTGTCTTTGTTTGCTTGATGAAGGGACATTTTAACGCAATAAAAAGACGTACAATTGAAATTGCCTGAACCGAGAAAACTCAAAACACGCGGATTGTAAGGAAAATACTTAAGTTGTGAAATTAAGAATTTTACAGGATAATCTATGACATATATTTAAAGAAATATCCAAATATTAGCCTCCAACAATACGTGAATACTGAGAAATAAATGAAAATGTCTGTATATTTACAAACTGCTACCAGTCATCGTGGCCAACGAGAAAGTAGGGCGATTGGTCAGAAGTTATCACGTGATGACAACTACCAGTATATCCGGTGGCTAACAAGAACGATCTTTTTTTCTAAGACGTTGGCCCCGGGTGTGGCAACCCGAGAACAGCATTAAGTCCAACATGGTAAGCTATTGTAGCGTAATAAAATGTGGCAGTTTGTTGTTGAACCTGGTGGCAAACAGGTCCACTTGAGGCTGATGCCACCGGGAGCATATAGCTTGGAACACTTCTGGATGAAGTGACCACTCTGTTTGAATGGTCTGGCCAAGTCTGGATAGCTTGTCTGCTATCACATTCGGCCGGCTGGGGATGTGACGTGCCCTGAGGGTTATCTGCTGCCTGGTACACCAGGACAGGATTCTCCACAGGGCACACAGAGCCCGACTTCATCCCCCCCCCCCCCCCCCCCCCCCCCCTCTTTGTCGATATAGGAAACCACTGTTGTGTTGTCTGTAGCTATCAGTACTGTCTTGTTGCAGCAGAGGGTTCAAAACTCTTTTAGGGCTAGAAATACTGCTTTTAGCTCTAGATGATTTATGTGCAACTTGCTGTCTGGAAGGGACCAAGTTCCCCTTGCAGTGTGTTCGTCTAAGTGAGCGCCCCACCCTTCTTTTGATGCATCTGTAAATATTTGCAGAGCATGTTTTAGAGGGTGTAATAGTTGACCTAGTAGCACATTGCTTTCTTCCAGCCACCACCTTAGATGGGGGTGGAGGGACTTGGGGACCGGGATCACCTTTTCTAGTGACTCTGGGACCCTCCAGTTGTTTTTCAAGTGCCACTGTATGGGCCTCATGTGAAGTCGCCCTAGGTGGACTTGTTTTTCTGTTGCTGTGAGTAGACCTATGAGGGACAGGAACTGCTGCACTGGGCATACCGGACCGGACAGTATTGACTGGATCTTGTCTGTCAAGGCCTGCCAACATTCTGTTGTGGGTCTGACTTTGTCCTCTTTCAGGTCGAACCGGTAACCTATGAAGTTGAAAACATGTTTGGGAGCCAGTTCTGACTTTTCCTTGTTCACCAGCCACTCTAGTTCTTGACAAAGGGTTACTAAGGTTTGTGTATGCTGGAGACAAGTGTTGTGGGTAGCGGCTCTCACCAGCCAGTCGTCTAGGTACTGGTGGATCCTTATACCCCTCTGAAGTGCCATGAGTTTGACCTCTTTGCCACAACTGTGAACTCCATGGGAGCTGTGGATAGACCAAAGGGTAGGGCTTTGAGCTGGTAGGCCCGACCCTGGAGGTGAAAACGTATGTACTTCCTGGACTGACTGTGAATTGGTATATGGAAGTATGCGTCTTTGAAGTCTATGGATGTGACCCATTCGCCTGCCTGTAGGGAGGTTCTTATTGTCTCTGGGATCTCCATTTTGAACGACTCTGTGTTTAAAAAGGTGTTCAAGGTGCTCAGGTCCAGGACCGGTCTCCACCAGTTGTTGGGTTTGGGTACCAAAAATATCCGGTTGTAAAAACCAAGTGAGTTTAGATTTTCTACCGGTTCTACTGCATTCTTGTTTATCAGCTGATACAGTGCCTCTAACAGGAAGGACTGCTTGGTTGGATTGTGGTAGTTGCTTCTTACAATTGGTGACCTTGTCAGTTTGGGTCTGAACTAGAAGGGGAGGGTGTAGCCCTCCCTCATCTTTCACATATTTTATTTCTGTGTACATTTGACATGCATTGGGATTTACACTTTTCCTTTGTGGCAACCCGGTGACAATGTGAGCATTTGCAACACAAAAGTCTACATTCAAATTTAAAGTCACTTTGCTGTTCCCGGCTACCACTGGTGTTGGGTTCAAGCCTACTTGACTGGTAACATATACAGAGTTCTTCTGACCGGTCACAGAATTTATAGTGATTGTCATTTACGTGGCTTTGAACCCTTAGCCGGCTTCTGGGAGAATGTTGAGGCTTTGCAAGGACTTTTCCTTGCTTGTTGCTTGTCTTTAATCTGCTTCCAAGCAGGGAGGGTCGATTTCCGGTCAGAATGGCAAGTTGACTTGTCACTTGCAGCATAAGGGTGGAAGTGACCCTGATGTCAGTGTGATGTACCAGACGAACGTCTCTCCTCACTTCTGCAGATTTTTTCTTCAGCCTTGGTGATAAGCTGGTCCGGGAACAGTGAGTTGAGATGCACTGGAGATGTTCTTATGGCATTCTCAGTGTCTTGCTTCACCCCAGCATGTAAGTAATTGAGGTAACTGTCCCTGCGAGCCAGAGTGAAGTTAGCCATGCTTATAAACACACCCTCAGATAAGTCCTGCATAGTTCTGGCCATGGCTTGATAGACTGACCGGTTGAAAGTGGTCAGGTATTCTAGTTCATTCACAGCCTGTTTCACCTTCTCTGATGACTTGCCCTTGCTGTCCAGACGTAGGGTCTAAGCTGAGTGGACATGGAGTCTTGAACCCTAGTCAAACACCTTGACAAACCAGCAGCCTGGTTACACATTATTGTCTGTTCACGTGCTGCTCTCTCCCAACGTCTAAGCAGGTCCTGACTGAAGGCCCGGGAGGGTGGGGCAGTAGGAAGATTTCTACGTGCAACCCTGCTGAAGGAATGGTTGAGTTTGGCAGGTTCCAGTGACCAGGTGCGTACTGTGGAACTCTCACTGTCTTTCTCAGCATGCATCCCATACCATCTAGACGACCTGGGAGCCTTGAACTGATCTCTGAGGAGGCCAGCATTGTCAGTGTTCCTGGTGGGATACCCTTCTGTGATGGTGAGGTTGAGTTTGGACATCTTTCTATACAACCAATCGTCCACCGGAAGTTTCACTGACACTTTACCGGTGGTTGTACACGTGCACCAGCAAAGAGGTTGTCATCTGCAGCAGAGGACACAGTTTCAAACTCTCGGTTCTTATGCCAGTTCATGAAGCTTCTCACACCTCTCATAGTCTCTCTATAGTTGGCCTCCTCAGTAGGTTCCTGGTCAGCCTCATCCCTGGGGACATCTCTGTCTGGTGACCGGTCCCGGTGGGTCTCATCACCCAGGGAACCGTTAAGACTGAGCTGGTCAGCTTTCACTGTCAGATGCTGCACTGAGATCTCCCTCACCGGTGAGCTGTACATCAGGGACTGAACCGGGGGCCTGAACAGGCTGGGTTGCTGTCCCAGCACTGGGAGCCTCAAGAGGCTGGGTGGCCGTCTGCATCTCATCTACTGCTTCACCGGTGGCCTGATCAAGGCAGGGACCGGTAGTCTCTCTAGCCAGACTGCTGGCGGTGACACCAGGGTAAAACAAGAGAGTGCCCGTGAACGGGCACTGTGTCAGCTGACTGAATGTTTTTGATTTGTGATGGTGATAATGAGAGGAAAGCATAATTATCAGGAAAAGGGCTGTACAGAAATACAGTAAATGGTAACTGAAAAGCATGTTCGAAAGATATTCCGAAGCTGACAGAAGAAAAGGACAAAAAAGTTGTGCCCTGCAAATGGTATTATGAAATAAAGTAACAAGGTAATTGTTTAAGTGTAAAAAGTAGGTTAAAAATATTTACAGAAATACTATAAATGCAATATCCTCGTTCGACCATGAAGAAGGGGTCCAAAGGTCAAATCTGACCATACCAAAAGATTCCCAGCCAAAGAATTTAGGATGGTTTACCATCCCAAACCTGTCGGACCAATAATAAGTGAGTCATAGGCACTTTTTAAGTTTGGCTATCCTTGTTTGACCTTGACGGAGGGGTTTAAGGTCAAATCCGACCACACAAAAAAATTCCCAGCCCATGATTTCCTGTAGCTTGTTTACCATCCCAAACCTGTAGGACCAATAATAAGCGAGTTATAAGCAATTGTAAGTTTGGCTATCCTCAATTAACCTTGAAGGAGGGGTCCCAGGTCAAATCTGACCACACCAAAAGAATCCCAGCCCATGATTTCCTATATGTTGGTTTACCATCCCAAACCTCCAAGACCAATAATACGCGAGTTATAAGCACTTTAAGTTTGGCTATCTTCGTTTGACCTGGAAGGAGGGGTCTAAGGTGAAATCCGACCACACCAAAAGATTCCCAGCCCATGATTTTCTATAGGTTGGTTTTCCATTCCAAACCTCTAGGACCAATAATAAGCGAGTTATAAGCACTTTTAAGTTTGGCTATCCTCATTTGACCTTGAAGGAGGGGTCCAAGGTGAAATCCGACCACACCAAAAAATTCCCAGCTCATGATTTTCTATAGGTTGGTTTTCATTCCAAACCTCTAGGACCAATAATAAGCGAGTTATAAGCACTTTTATGTTTGGCTATCCTCATTTGACCTTGAAGGAGGGTTCCAAGGTCAAATCGGACCATATTAACAGATTCCCAGCCCATGATTTCCTACAGGTTGGATACAATGATTTACTCAACAGTGAAAACCTGAAAGAAGCTTTGCTCAGCTATGCCATGACATAGAGGTCTGCAATTTCACTATGTTATAGCTGACCAAAACGTCTGTGAATAACATATTTAACAAAATACTCTAAATGTAATAGTTTTCAAGTTACAACTGATTTACTCAAGAGTGAGAACCTCAAAGTAACTATTACTCAGCTATGCAATGAGCTACATGTCTGAATTTTTTCTCTGTTATAGCTGACCTAAAAGTAGGTGAACAACATATTTAAGCAAAATACTGTAAATGCAATAGTTTTCAAGTTACAACTGATTTACTCAATAGTGAGAACCTGAAAATAGCTATTGCTCCGCTATGCCACGAGCTATAGGTCTGTAATTTCACTATGTTATAGCTAACCCAAAAGTAGGTGAACAATATATTTTAACAAAATACTCCAAATGCAATATTTTTCAAGTTATAGCCGATTTACTCAACAGTCAGTGCCTGAGAATAGCTATTGCTCAGTTGTGCCATGAGCTACAGGTCTGTAATTTCACTATGTTATAGCTGACCCAAAAGTAGCTGAATAACATATTTGCACAAATTTCTGTAAAGGCAATAGTTTTCCAATTACAACTGATTTACTCAACAGTGAGAACTTCAAAGTAGCTATTACTCAGCTATGCAATGAGCCACAGGTCTGGAACTTCACTATGCTATAGCTGACCCCAAAATAGGTGAATAACATATTGCAACAAAATACTCTAAATGCAATAGTTTGCAAGTTATAAGTGATTTACTCAACAGTGATAACCTCAAAGTAGCGTTTACTCAGCTATGCCATGAGCTACAGGTCTGAAATTTTACTATGTTATAGCTGACCCAAAAGTAGGTGAACAACATATTTAAGCAAAATACTGTACATGCAATAGTTTTCAAGTTACAACTGATTTACTCAACAGTGATAACCTAAAAGTAGCTATTACTCAGCTATGCCATGAGCTACAGGTCTGAAATTTTACTATGTTATAGCTGACCCAAAAGTAGCTGAATAACATATTTATACTAAATTCTCTAAATGCAATAGTTTTCAAATTATAAGTGATTTACTCAACATTGAGAACTTCAAAGTAGCTATTACTCAGCTATGCAATGAGTCACAGGTCTGGAACTTCACTATGTTATAGCTGACCCCAAAATAAGTGAATAACATATTGAAACAAAATACCCTAAATGCAATAATTTCCAAGTTATAAGCAATTTACTCAACAGTGATAACCTCAAAGTAGCTATTACTCAGCTATGCCATGAGCTACAGGTCTGAAATTTTACTATGTTATAGCTGACCCAAAAGTAGGTGAACAACATATTTAAGCAAAATACTGTACATGCAATAGTTTTCAAGTTACAACTGATTTACTCAATAGTGATGACCTAAAAGTAGCTATTACTCAGCTATGCCATGAGCTACAGGTCTGAAATTTTACTAAGCTATAGCTGACCCAAAAGTAGCTGAATAACATATTTATACTAAATTCTCTAAATGCAATAGTTTTGCAATTACAACTGATTTACTCAATAGTGAGAACCTCAAAGTAGTTATTCCTCAGCTATGCAATGAGCTACAGGTCTGAAATTTCACTATGTTATAGCTGACCCAAAAGTAGGTGAACAACATATTTAAGCAAAATACTGTAAATGCAATAGTTTTGAAGTTACAACTGATTTACTCAATAGTGATGACCTAAAAGTAGCTATTACTCAGCTATGCCATGAGCTACAGGTCTGAAATTTTACTATGTTATAGCTGACCCAAAAGTAGCTGAATAACATATTTATACGAAATTCTCTGAATGCAATAGTTTTCCAATTACAACTGATTTACTCAATAGTGAGAACTTTAAAGTAGCTATTACTCAGCTATGCCATGACCTACAGATCTGAAATTTCACTATGTTATAGCTGGCCCAAAAGTAGCTGAATAACATATTTATACGAAATTCTCTAAATGCAATAGGTTTTAAGTTACAAGTGATTTACTCAATAGTGAGAACTTCAAAGTAGCTATTACTCAGCTATGCAATGAGCCACAGATCTGAAACTTCACTATGTTATAGCTGATCCCAAAATAGGTGAATAATATATTGCAACAAAATACTGTAAATGCAATAGTTTCCAAGTTATAAGCGATTTACTCAACAGTGATAACCTAAAAGTAGCTATTACTCAGCTATGCCATGAGCTACAGGTCTGAAATTTTACTATGTTATAGCTGACCCAAAAGTAGCTGAATAACATATTTATACGAAATTCTCTAAATGCAATAGTTTTTAAGTTACAAGTGATTTTACTCATGATGGAAGTTACTGAAAAGCCCAAAAGTAGCTATTACTCACTTAGCTATTGAGACAGGCACCCAACTTACTCACCATATTGTAGCTATGAAAAAAGTAGCTGAATAACATATTTTAACAAAATGCTCTAAATGCAACACTTTTCAAGTTATAAATGATTTTGTGCATGATTTCATGAATTTTAATGCATTAAAAATTATTAAAAAAATTTATTAAAAAAAAAGTAAGACAGATCCAGGTCTCATACTCACACAAGAGAATCTACCTGTGGCCTAGTACATATATGCAAGATATGAGAGAAATCCCTGCAATAGTCACTGAGAAAATTGTGATTAAGTGTTGAAATTTTCACACTTTTGGTGGGGGTACCCCCCTTGTAATGTCTCTAGCAAACAGACGAACAGACAGATTTGCATGCCTTGAACAATTTTTCATCCTCGATAGATAAGGTATCTTTTAAAAAAAACAGCACGTCTCTAGGCCTTGTAGTTTTGGAGGAGAAGTTGTTCACGCGGACGCGTACGCCCACGCCGCAGAGTGACGACATAATGTCAGCTGACTGAGAAGTCAGCTGACATAAAAAAGGCTTCTGGCTGGTAGTCACATCTGAAGCTGGTTTCACAACCAGTTCAACCGATACTGTGAAAGTCTTGGCCAACAGCATAGCTTCCAGCTGGGAAAACCTCTGCCCATTTATCATCTAACTGCTTCAGGTCATCAGCTGAAGGTCTGCTACTGGTGGATTTCTTCTTGCTGGCAGAGGGCTTGGGAGACTCACTGCGTTTCATCTTCTTTGCAGTAGGGGTTGACTGAGGCTGTGAAGCCTTGTCCCTCTCCACCTTACCAAGCACACTCACGTGTGCAGGATCCACGAGAGTAGGGGCAGAGGAGGACACAGTCGCCTTCTTCTCTTTTCGATCTCTGTAAGTGGGGATGGCCAATTGCTGAACTTGCTCTGGAGTAAACCCTTTGCAAACACTTCATTCTTTCTTGAGGACGCAAGGGTCGTCACCCACCCCCTTATCTCAACATCGTGCACACTTGGAGTAGCCATCAAACCCAGCCATAGCATGACCACAGGTGCCTCGCTTTTGTCCTGGAGAAGACATGGTCGTAGATAACACTGTAGAACTTCTTAAACGTTGAAATAAAATGGAAGAATTCGCTGTAGAACAAAAAATTCGCTTGTCGTGAAAACACGTCTTCACTCTCCACTCGTCAAACGAAAAAGGTAAGTATGATGTGCCACCTGGAGAATGCACTCTCCTGACCAGTCCTGCTGGTATTATATACAGGACGTCTTTTTCTGGCGTTTGGCGGGACCGGTCGCGCCGACCGGTGAAGCAATTGTCCATTGAATAGGATGTATTAACGCAATAAAAGTGCTATTTCCATTGACAGCTATTCTTCAGTTAATAAATTTTACAGCTTCATATTTTTAGCTTACTGATTAATGTTGTCATCTTGCTATGAAATTGTCTTCTTTTAGTACTTTATCTTTACATACATTTTCTTTCTCTTAGATATTATTTTCTCTCCTTAAACATTGTTTGGACCTTTATATAAGTGACACTGTGCTGAAAGTATCCCGGTCTTTGTACTGTTTCACTACTTTGTCATGGTGTTGAAAACTATTTTCCCAGGCTGTGGGGATCTCTAATGCTATTTTTATCTCCTTGATTATTGCTTTTAGAGCTTTTTAATGTATTTGGAGGAATAAGGGAACCATATGCTGGGGGTCTAGAAATCCCATCAGACATTCTGAGAAACCTAACAATAATTTCAGACATAGTTATGTATTATTTGTTTTACAGTGTGGTATTTAACAACTCAGTAAACATTAGAAAAGTTTTAAAACGGTTTAAGCGTTTTTAAAACCTATGTAAACCCTATCTTATGGTTTGCCATACGTTTCTAAGTAAATGTTTACACTGAAATGTTTTAAAAACATTTTGTAAACATTCTCTATGAAAAGGTTTTATGGAAAACATTTATTAAACCTTTATAAAATAACTCAAGAAATAAGGTTTGACTGGAAACATTTTTTAAAGATTTATAAAATAGCTCAATAAATGAAGGTTATGCTGGAAATGTTTTTCAAAACTTCATTGTGAAGTGTTTGATAAACTGTACACATAAAACATTTAAACAACATTTGTTTACTATGTTTAGTGAATGTTTGTTCAGAAAATGTTTTACAAACGTTGAATACAGTCAAATGTTTTAAAAACATTCTACCAAAAACATTTTTTAACCCATATTTTTAGAATGCTTATTAAATGGTTACCTTTCATAATAGGTGATTTTAGAGGACTTTGTCAAAAATTAACATGCAATTCCTAAAAATAAGAATTGAATGGGTGCACAATTTCTAAGCCACCATCTTACAATTTTAGATATAAAAACAATGTTTTCATTAGTGAGCAACCTTACAAATATATCTAATTTGACATCTGACCCCATTATTATTGAGACATTTTTATATTCATTTCAACATTTTTCTAACATTTATCATTAAACGTTTAATAAATGGTATACATAAAACCATTCTATTATAAATGTTTTTCGTATCTATCATTTTTTAACCTTTGCCAAATGTTTCCTTTCAAAAGTTTGCAAAACACCAAATGTTTACTGTGAATAACTTTAGAAAAGTGTGTCTGTGATATTATTTCTTTAGGAAAATATTTTGACAGCACACACTTCCTTTTCCACTTCCTTTAAGCTTATTCACTGGGTTGCTATGTTTATCTTTCCCTTTGTTTAGTAACCCCTCAGAGATGGTTTAGAAACATTTTGTAAATGCTTAAACCTTTTCAAAATGTTTCTAATATTTACTAGGTTGTTTACATATGTGCAGATGCTTGTTAGTACACAAATATGGCGAGCTTGATATGAAGAAACTTTTAATTCTCATTGTAATAATATCTTTGGTCATGAACTGAATAAAGGTTGGACAAGTAAAGTTAGGTTTTTCACATCCTGTTCAACAGCCAGGAACCTACATGAACAGTTCCTAAAAATTGCCACTTGTGGGAGTCCAACCCACACAGAGGTGACAGTCTGTGATTAGACGCCAAACCTGCTAACTCACTAGGTCACTTATGATCCCCAATATAGAGAGAAGTAGTGCGAATGTACACAATAGGATGTTAGATAGCAGGTATTAGGAGGAAATTTGTTCTAAATTAACTAAAAGGCCATCCTTATACCAATTGCTGTTTGAGAGACTTTTTTGAATGGTTAAATATATACAAAGAAGGCTATCTATGTTTTATATAATGTTACATGCCATTTTGACCCCACCTGCATTTAAATGGCGGCACTGCTACTTTAATAGGCAAGCCGTTGTTTTATATGGCTCGGTCATTTACATCAGTGAATTGCAGTGTAAATAAAACATTAATTCATTTATAGAATGATGTTTATTTTGACTGTAATTGACCAATATATACATGTATATATTGATATCTTTTGATAAACCCACAATAAAAATAATGTTAACTATTAAATTAGTTAAAACCATCAGGCACAGTTGTATACCCCCCTCTGCATTTTTGGGGAACCTCAGAATCTACCCTGCTCTTCCAGGTTATACAGGAAAATACCAACTTTTCTATGTGAGGTTGGACAGCCAATAGCTTCCAGGGCTTGATATGATGGAGGCAAGTTGGTGTATTTATTGAACAAATAACACAGAACATAGCTGACCTGACCATCAAAAGAAAAACTTCCTGCACAACAAAAATACTTATAATTGGCCCAATAAGCTCAAACCTAACACAAAACTGCAGAAATTTGACAAAACTAAGTCCATGAAGATGTGTTCACATTTTTATAAAACTGTGTAGGTTTATAACATTTAGTCTGTGGATTCCAAAAAAGATCTAATCTATCATAAGTCTTTCTGACATCTTTTGCAACATTGAGATATTCACACAAATTGCATTGTACAGGTGGATGCTTTACAATTTCATAAACTCCTTTCCAGGAGAGATACCTGTTGTACAGTTCATCATTACCATCCAACATAATCAGATATTCTGCCAGTTCCTTTGGTGAAGCAAAGTCCTTTATGTCAATGTATGAATTTGGTGGCATTAGTTCTGAATAGTTGTAAGCACCCAAAACAACTGGTACCACATTATTATGTATAGCCTTCCAAAACTTCTCTGTCACGTAATCATCACAAAGGCTGTTCTCAAAGGACAGGTAAAATTTGTATGTGGTGTTGAGCATATTGAGGCACACTAGTTCAGATTCACGTCGAAATCGTCCACATTTCAGACTTCCGCATTTACCATAGATGTCTACATCAATATAGTTCTGCAGATGTTTCACATACTCAAGCCTCTTACTCTTTGTCTCGCAATGACTCACAAACCATGCCACCAATTTGGACCTTCCCTGGGCATAGTTTCTATTCATCAAGGCTGAATCTGGGATTTCTCTTTTCAAAAACAACCCTCCATTGACACTTTTCAGATGGCTACTGTTCGTCCAAATATCCGAGGTGCGATCGTACGTCCAGGTTGTATTAAACCTTCCGTTATATCTGTAATAGTTACCCTTATTTATCGGACTTTCACGAATATGCATGATCCATTTCTGATCTGGCAATCTAACAGTAGGAAAACTGTTTACATATTTCAGATGAAACAGCACTGCATCACTGGTGAGAAGTTCCTTTTTGTCACCAGTTGCCAGACAGTTTGTAAATTTGCAAGTCTTGAATGCATCACTTCCAACACCAAACCACTTGCCTTTGTTATCCCTTGTCCAGTACAGTATCTTGAATATCCTTGTCTCTGATTTACTGCTGGCAGCCAGTGACTTGTCTGTGAGGCTGTAGTGTTCAGAAGTAACAGCATTGTTACCACTCACCATCTCAAACTGTGGCTGGGTAGGGATATTTGGCTGATACACAAATTTCAGGTACAAAACAGACACTAAGAAACATTTACTGATCAGTAAAACGACTAATAGTCTTATATAACTGAATTCCATCATTTTAATTGTACATAAGTGTTTTCCTCTATTAATTTCAATCAATGTGTTACTCCCTTAAACACAAACATCACTATGCTATTAATGTGTAGTTTTTTTTTGTCATTTCAGAAGCTTCCAACTCACAAACAATCTGTGTCCATGCTGAACAAATGTCACTAGCAAAAAAATGTAACTTTATTCGTATACATTTCAATTTATTGGTTCAAAAATATACACCATATTTCTAGAAGTCTCCTTTCGAAATGGCAGCATAGTAATATTTCAAATGATTCCCTTCCTAACCACAATACTTGTGTCTAAACATATCCCCTGTGGTACTTATGTAGTGGTCTGTGGGAATTATTCAATATATCCCAAATATTAATCAGACAATGACCATTTCCATAGGTCATTCAGGTATTGCTGAATATCCACTAATCCACCAACTTACATGTTTAGACTCGGGACCCATCAATAATGGCAGCTAAATTCTACTCCATTATTGATTAAGCCTCTCTGCACAAGGGATCACGCTAAGGTGACTCCGTAATTCAAGTAATAAGTAAGACACAGTGATTTCAAATAAAATGGGAAAAACTTTGGAATCATTATCCTAATTCAAAATGTAAATATTACTTATAATTGTCTGTATTAGTTAAAAACGCATTACATGTTAGAAAAAGATATTACAACACATTCTTAAAATGATGAAATCAAGTCTGGAAACACTTGTAAAAAAGAAACATGGATACAGAAGTATTGGAATCATATCAAAACCATATCACTCTTTTTAACCGGAGTATTTTCAAAGGTTTTCATTTATATTTGGTCAGTGGGTGCACTTTGGCCCCATGAAAACGTTGATTTTATGGTGACCTTAAAGTCTATACGATAACTTAATTTTTATCGCCATTAATGTTGCTGCTCCAAAGGTTTATATTACAAAACTACATGATGAATTTCATTCAACAATGATTGAGATTTGTCCCTGGGAAACTACACAGTTTAATGTAATCTTAACCTCCCAACAACAGCCAATCAAAAACAAGTAACTAATTACATGTTATCCATTTAATTTGGTGTTTTGTTTATATGTATATGGGACACTCACTCTAAGGTCACCTTAATCTCTTAACACTTAATTTATTATCCTGACTTCACTACCTTTAAGGGTAGTGTTTTAATGGCGTTTTGCACCATTTTGAATAAAACATTTTAATAAATAAGTTTACTTTTTGTGAAGGTTGTTGTTTCAGATGTCTAACATATAGTACAGAACTTGGAATACTTTATGAACATAAGTATTTTTATATTATTTTTATTTTCCCTCAAAATCTAACCCATACGAATGACATTAATCATTTCTTGTCCACAAAGAAAATCGAGTCTTAACCAAAGCTTATTGAGGGCTTTGATTGCTGCACATCCATAAGACAGAGAGAGAATTTCATTTATTTAAGTGCCACCTGCTCACAGTTAAAAAAAAATTACAGTATCAAGTTGACATACAGAAGCCAGCCCTAAACATCAGGGCTTATGAGGCACTGTTAATACATATGTGACATAGTAACAGAAAATATTTGATCTGATAAAATATATTTTAATTAACAAAACCTGCATCAATGTGAAAATTGGGATTTACGTTTGGCTATAATGTTTCAACAAATTTGTAAAAATCGGAATATTTTGCTTTTGCATAACAATTCAAAATTTTTCTGAGCAGGAGTGTCCTTCATTTTCTTTGATTACTGTACATGTTATTTTCAAAATTATACCTATCTTCATTATACACACTACCATAAAAGACTAGATGGTTTTCGTCTTCTACACCTGTGTGGCAGATTCGATAAAAACCCAATCTTCAAACTAAAATTTTGCCATCGCCAAATTTCAACTTGGAGAGGTAAAATGCCAAATTTCAATTATGCAAGTAGAGACCTATCCTGTGTTTTTAAAATTTTATATACATATAGTTCAAAATGGGGACTTTCTTTAAATGTACAAGATGTTCTTAACTTTGGACTGTTGGGAATTTTTTTTTTTTTTCAAAATGTCTCTATCCATTTGACATAGAATACTTTTACATTGATTATTGTCAACTAATGTCTTGTTCAGAAAAGAGTCATGTAAATTAAAAGTTTATATAAGATTTTCAATCTCCTTAGACCAAGAGAATCTGTATTACCGTAAATGACCTATTTAGCGCATACGCCCTTGTAACCGCACCCTACCTCTTTTTCCCCGATGACAGTCCACAATATCCACATATTTTTTTATATATTGTACGTATTTTTACTTAATAAATTGACATTTCTATCACGACTTTCGAGTTTGTTTTCATCTACCGCCATATTTACAGGAAGTGGGTATTTCTAATGTCGAAACACCGTTTTTCTACCGGACTGACCGAAACTTCATCCCGGAAAGTGTTTTATGATGGGTGCGCTAAAAGGGACATTTTTTCCCAACAAATATTGAATAAAAATAGACTTTGCTTAGCGCACTGTGCGCTAAATAGGTCATTTACGGTAATTTTATTCATTAAACATCATGCCCAAGTACTTATATTCATTTACAAGCTCCAGCAGTTCTCCCCCAGTCTAAAATTAAACTCTGTCAAAGGCTTAAATTGTTTTCTGAAGAGAATGATGTGTGATTTCTTATTGTTAAACTTGATGCAACATTTTTCCCCAATCAAATAAAGTATCTTATATTTTCTTTTGCAAATCAAGAGCATATAGATTGTGTCATTATCATTCAGAGGTATACCCAAGCCTAAGTTACTTATCTCTTGAACAATATCATTTACAAAAATATTAAGCAATGTGAGGGATAATGTATCTCCCTGTTGTACTCTCAAAATGCTGAGAAAACGTTTTGAAAACATCCGTTATTATTTACACATCATTGGCATAATTTATAAATATTTTTGATGATTCGACAGACTTTTCCTGTAACACATGTTTGTAGCAGTTTAAAAAAAAAACAAAAAAAACAAAACAAATATGATCTATTAACTTTATCTAAAGCTTTTTCTGGTTCAATAAAAGCCACAAAAGTTGGCTGACATTTTGCTGTTTGCTTGAGAAAATGAGAGATTCTTTTATGAACGTATGGTGGTATGACATGATTGACATCTGTGAAAACTATGTGTGTTACTTGTTACTTTATTCATCAAGTTATTTTTTCCGTGCCAAGTGAAAATGGTTTATTGTATCTATTGTTTTTATTCAGCAAGGCCGAACCCAAATGTATTGGTTTTACACTTTTGACTTCATGTTCTGTTGATTTTGTGTAAGGTACTTAGTGATAAACAAACAAAAATAATCTTTTTAAAATCATTTTTTGCCCAAAATAGAAACTATGATGGCAAGACTGTTTAAAGGTGATTTGGTGCAATAAGTATATAAGCTAGTACTTATAAAACAGATGGTAAATTCAATTCTGACAAAAGCAACAAGTCTGCTTAATCCATTCTGAAGAAGTAGTAACTCCATCTGAATTGAAAATGGTTCCAAATTGTCGGGCTTTTTTTTTTTTTTTTTTTTGGAAAAGGATTCTTTCCCCATTCTCTCATACCAAACAAGATGTTTTTTCCAAGGCATTTTTTATATTATTTCTGACCTTTTAAGAAATCAGTAGGCAATTGGCGAAGTTTGTAATTATAATTAGGTATATTTTTAAATTTAAATCTCAACCCTGATTAACTGATACACTGAATCCACTTGGCTCAACTTCTTTACTATAAACTGTAATCAACTGACTTGTGTTGGGGGATATTATAATGCTGATTGTTTCAAACAAAACAGGGGTTTCTTTGACATATGAAGTAAAAGGATGTATAGAGATTATATCAGTCTCATCAGAGGCTTATGAAGTTAAATAACCTTTAAATAAGCTTCACTAAAGGTAATGAGGTACATATACTCACCACCAACTTATAATATGTGATACATGGATAGTTATTATGCTTAATCTCTACTAAAACCCAATTAAATTAATAAAAAATTAAAAAAACGGTTTACATGGTGTTACCAAGCAGAACCGGCAAAACCAGTTGTACCAGTGGTTCCCCTACCCCAAACCAGGTATGAACTGGTTCTGAACCGGCTAAACACCGGTTAGCACAAGGGGTGCCCCCCAAATCCCAAAAAGTATGTCAGGGGGCCAGGACCAGGATTTTTCATAAGCCTCTGATGGGATTGATATAATCTCCATACAGTTGAAATACAATTTGCATAGAGTAAATTATATCAAGCAAAATAATCACTTTATTTACCACAGTTTGCCAATTAGCAGGAAGCAGATTTTTTTAGTTTTTTAATATATAATTATTATGTTGTACTGTGGTTATATGTTATCTTTAATTCATTTATGATCAGAAAATAGTTATTTTCTGGAATAAAATTGACGTACGTTCTGTCACTTTATTGTCAAGAAATTTCACAACTTGCAGCTAATTTTTGTAGATGATAATTAACATATAAACTTCTAAACAGTGACAAATGAGTTGAAATAACATTAAATATCCTTAGTGTGACAGAATGCAGCTAATTAAACTGAATACAATGGTGAAAAAAAATATAAAAATTGGACAAGAAATAAGGAAGTTATGGCTACTCAAACATACATTAAACATAAAAACCAAGTACCGCAATCACATAAATTCCCGATTATTGCCCATTTAAAACCACTTTGGTTACCACTGATGCCTCAGAAATTGTACACTGTAGCTAGTTAGCTGTCCTTCATGATAATAATATTGCTATTCATTGTAAAACCATGCTAGTCATGTGTTATTCCTTCATTGTTGCTAGTATTGTGGTTTCGTGTTTTTTTCGTTGCCAACGTATCCAATAGGGATTGATGTAGATGCTAAAATGCAGACTCGAGTTTGGAAATCGAGTTCTCGGCAAATTGTTACACCACTATTTTTGATACACTGTCTGGAAATCATGTATGATGATGACACAGACCATGTATGTGCTCCATCATTGCTGCTAGTGACACAAGACTTGCAACCTTAAACTCATAAGTTTGAAATATCAGTAATTTACTATAATCTTACAGAAGAGACCCTTTCAGGTGTAGCTATAGGTACATGATTAATATCAATGAAAAAAAATGTCAACTAGAGGATCGCTCGCAAAAAAAAACATAATGTTTTTGCATAGCAAAAACCAAGCGTCCCGAAAAGGATATAAAGGTGAGTGCTAAAGTATTAAGAAAATGCTTCGTTTCTAGCCTTATACTGTTGTGGCAACCAAAGTCAGCGCAGTTTGCTCTATCTAGCACGGTTTTCAAGATATAAGCATTTTTGTGTTTTGCAAAAAATTAAAAAATTCAAAATGTCCACTATATTTGGCGAGACAAAAATATTTTGAAAATTGGCATGGCTACTCTGCAGAGATACCCAGCAGGTCAAAAATTTTGTTGAGTTCGCTCCATATAGCACGGTTTTCGAGATATAAGCATTTTTGTGTTTTGCAAAAACTTTGAAAATTCAAAATGGCCACCATTTTTGGGGAGACAAAAATTTTTGTCAAGACCACTGCCGCGGTGTGTATCTGCCGCCGAGCATTAAAGGAGAAGAAATAGCTTTTCCGAGATATTCACAATTTATCATTTTCGTGTGTGAAAGCTCTTCCAAAAGTAGGTGAATGAGTTATTTGAGAAAAATTGGCTATCTGCAATACTATTAAGAGATAATTCACATTTACTTATTTTGAGTAGGTGAATAATTAGCTATGGGTCTGAAACTTCACCAAGTGAAAGCTCTCCCAAAAGGAGGTGAATGAGTTATTTGAGAAAAATTGGCTATCTGCAATACTTTTAGAGATAATTCACATTTACTCATTTTGAGTAGGTGAGTAATTAGCTATGGGTCTGAAACTTCACCATGTGAAAGCTCTCCCACAAGTAGATGAATGAGTATTTGATAAAAATTGGGTATCCGCAATACTTTTACAGATAATTAGCATTTACCCATTTTGAGTAGGTGAATAAATAGCTATGGATCTGAAACTTCACAGAGTGAAAGCTCTCCCAAAAGTAGGTGAATGAGTTATTTGAGAAAAATTGGCTATCTGCAATACTTTTAGAGATAATTCGCATTTACTCATTTTGAGTAGGTGAATAATTAGCTATGGGTGTGAAACTTCACCCAGTGAAAGTTCTCCCAAAAGTAGGTGAATGAGTTATTTGAGAAAAATTGGCTATCTACAATACTTTTAAGAGATAATTCACATTTACTCATTTTGAGTAGGTGAGTAATTATCTACGGGTCTGAAACTTCACCATGTGAAAGCTCTCTCAAAAGTACATGAATGAGTTATTTGATAAAAATTGGGTATCCCCAATAGTTTTTGAGATAATTAGCATTTACTCATTTTGAGTAGGTGAGTAATTAGCTATGGGTCTGAAACTTCACCAAGTGAAAGCTCTCCCAAAAGTAGGTGAATGAGTTATTTGAGAAAAATTGGCTATCTGCAATACTTTTAGAGGTAATTCGCATTTACTCATTTTGAGTAGGTGAGCAATTAGCTATGGGTCTGAAACTTCACCAAGTGAAAGCTCTTTGGGATAGCTGCTCTGCAGAGATACCCTGAAGATCAAAAATTTTGTCGAAATCACTCTATGTAGCACGGTTTTTGAAATATTAGCATTTTTGTGTTTTGCAATTTTTGCGCAAAAATTCGAAAATTCAAAATGGCCGCCATTTGTAGCAACACAAAATTTTTTTGAAAATTGGCATGGCTAATCTGCAGAGATACCCTGTGGGTCAAAAATTTCGTCGAAATCGCTCTATCTAGCATGGTTTTCGAGATATAAGCATTTTTATGTTTTGCAATTTTTGCGAAAATTCAAAATGGCCGCCATTTTTGGCGAGACAAAATTTTTTTCAAAATTGAGATAACTACTCTACAGAGATACCAGTGGGTCAAAAATTTCGTCAAAATCGCTCTATCTAGCACGGTTTTCGAGATATAAGCATTTTTGTGTTTTGCAAAAAATTCTAAAATTCAAAATGGCCGCCATATTTGGCGAGATAAAATTTTTTTTTAAATTGGGATAACTCCTCCGCAGAGATACCCTGTGGGTCAAAAATTTCGTCGAAATCGCTCTATCTAGCACGGTTTCGAGATATAAGCATTTTTATGTTTTGCAATTTTGCGAAAAATTCGAAAATTCAAAATGGCCGCCATTTTTTGCGAGAATTTTTTTTTTTGGTAAATTGGCATGGATACTCTGCAGAGATACCCATGCGGGTCAAAAATTTCGTCGAAATCGCTCTATCTAGCAGGTTTTTCGAGATATAAGCAATTTTATGTTTTGCAATTTTTTGCGAAAATTCAAAATGGCCGCCATTTTTGGCGAGAAAATTTTTTTTTCAAAATTGGGATAACTACTCTGCAGAGATACCCTGTGGGTCAAAAATTTCGTCAAAATCGCTCTATCTAGCACGGTTTTCGAGATATAAGCATTTTTGTGTTTTGCAATTTTTGCGAAAAATTCTAAAATTCGAAATGGCTGCCATTTTTGGCGAGACAAAAATTTTTTAAAAATTGGGATAACTCCTCCGCAGAGATACCCTGTGGGTCAAAAATTTCGTCGAAATCGCTCTATCTAGCACGGTTTTCAAGATATAAGCATTTTTATGTTTTGCAATTTTGCGAAAAATTCGAAAATTCAAAATGGCCGCCATTTTTTGCGAGAAATTTTTTTTTTGAAAATTCGCATGGCTACTCTGAAGAGATACCCTGTGGGTCAAAAATTTAGTCAAAATCGCTCTATCTAGCATGGTTTTCGAGATATAAGCATTTTTATGTTTTGCAATTTTTGCGAAAAATTCGAAAATTCAAAATGGCCGTCATTTTTGGCGAGACAAAATGTTTTTGAAAACTGGCATGGCTACTCTGCAGAGATACCCTGTGCGTCAAAAATTTCGTCGAAATCGCTCTATCTAGCAGGGTTTTCGAGATATAAGCATTTTTATGTTTTGCAATTTTTGCGAAAAATTCGAAAATTCAAAATGGCCGCCATTTTTGGCGAGACAAAATTTTTTTGAAAATTGGGATAACTCCTCCACAGAGGTACCCTGCCGGTAAAAAATTTCGTCCAAATCGCTCTATCTAGCACGGTTTTCGAGATATAAGCATTTTTGTGTTTTCCTTATTTGGAAAATTCATAATGATTAATTAATCATTAATTACTCGGCCATTTCTTAACCAATCAATGCCAAAATCTAATGATTTCCAGATTTTAATAGAATGAATGTATTTGCCAAGTTTCAGGTGAATTGATAAAATTCCTTTCAAGTTATCATCCGGACAAGCTTCCCCATCGAAAAAAGACATTTTTGGTCATGTGACCTCTCTGATTGGTTGAAATGTCACTGCAGCATATTCCAAAAAATTCCCCAAGGCTACTGCCTAAACCTGCCAAATTTGAAAAGAATCCGCCTAACAGTTACAGAGTTATAAGGAAAACAAAATGCGGAGCCGGCGGAGCCTGAAGGTTTCCCATACACAAACAAGCGTCCCTTGCGCGACGCTTAATTACCACGCGTAATAACTTACAAACACGAAAAAAAAAACATTCCAACCTTAAACTCAATGTTAGTTTGCAGTTGTGTGGGAGTTTAAGGTAATCATTTCCTGAAGGTTCTGTTAAAGGTTTGTTACATCCACAACTTAAACATGCCTTGTAGTCTTAGACTTAGCAGATTTCACAAAGCAGCTAAGTCCATGAAATTGCTACGTCAGTGGACTTAACTTTAAGTCTGGGAGGTAGTGGGCTTAAATTTTCTAAAGAGGACTAAAATATGGCCGCCATAAACTTTTCTCCACTTCAAAATTTGAAATGGCTGTAATAAAGTATTATTACACAGAACACCTCACTAAAGTAGTCTTTGGGAAGTTTATATGTGGCAACAAGATTTTCCATTTCAAAACAGCCCTTATCCTTAGATAAAATACATCAAATGAAGGATATATGGCACCAATATTACATTTTGAATAGATATAAAAGGTCACATGACACAGAAAACCACTGTGGTTATTTGATAAGCTTGGACTTAGCTAAGTCACCTTTGTGAAATCCATTTTAAGCCCCAGACCTAGCTAAGACCAAAGTCTTAGATTTAAGTCCCTGACTTAGCCAATAAAGGGACTTAGTTTAAGTCCTTTAGTGAAATCGACCCCTGGACTTAGGTAAGTCCCTTTGTGAAGTTGGCCCCAGGTGTAAACTTTCTACACCTTATAGTTTCCAATGTCAAAGTCACTACAGCAAAATCAAAGGTTAAATCAAGGTCACATCATGATGTTGCACCCCTACACCCCCCAACCAATGGCTCTACCAAGTATTAAACCAGCCCATCCATCATCTGTGCAAACAATTACAGCACAGCTTTTAAAGGCTTTAAAGGCCTTACAGATAATACATTTATCTTAAACTGCTCTCAGATATAAAAAGGAAAAATCAGAGTGTCCCTTTTAGGCGGAAAAAATCAGTATTTGATACTTTTGCTGCAAAAGGCTATCAATATTACCTACATTTAGCCTAGTTTGTTGCAAAAGAATGCACAGAAACTGTAAATCTTTACTTTTGTGAAAAGGAGGTATCCTTGAAACTACAAATCTTCATTTTCTGAAAAAGATGCGTCCTTTTCACAGAAAGTGCAAATCTCCATATTTGTAAAAAGGATGCATCCTTTTCACAGAAACTGCAAACCTCCACTTTTCTGAAAAGGACGCATTAGTAGTTAGTAGTCATACTTTAATATACACAATTTAATAAATATTGAATAGAAATAGACAATAAAGATAGATATTGAATAGAAATAGACAACGAAGATGGGTTACAAAACAAACCTTAATCATTTCCTTTTTATTACTGGCAACACAATAATTTTCAGTTGAGGATAAAAAAATTCTAAATGTTAACTTGTAATTTTTACTGGAAGGAATATAATGCCATCTTACAATAAAATGTCACTTTTGAAAGATCCATCATGATGCAACTGTTGCCATGGAACCATATGTTGCCTGATACATTGCCAAAAAGCTGAACAGCTCCATTTCATACACAGGCTTGGAATGTGAAGCATCCAAGAAAATTACAGGTCCAATAAATTTTAAATCTCAAGGGAGCATTTCCGGATAATAGGGTAAATTACAATTGAAAAGAAAACACCAAGAATTCAAGAGTTACTTTCACTTGAAAGAGAATCCATTTCTTGAGAGTTTTATATATTTATCTGGCCTGAAAGGTCACCTTTCCTTTTTGTGGTTAATTTTGTCACTGAATACCATGACACAGTTCTTCAGTTATCTGGTTAAAACCAGTTCAAGCTCTGATAAAGTGCACTGACATATATTAATTACTCCCAGTGTAAATAATGACCCAGTAAACATAAGAGATATTGATAAATGCTTTTATCAGAGAAACAAAATCAGACTTGATGTGCTATTGTCTCAAAGCTTTTACTATTGTTTGTCATGAATAGCCTGTGAAAATAGCAGATGTAAGTTCAGATTAGATTTATGACAACTAATTCTCAAGCAATGCATTTCAACATATTTGGTATATTCAATCATGAAAAGTTTTCTGTATATTCTGGAAAACAGTTTAATTTCATTTTACATATAACTATTATTGTGATAGTTCATTCCTTTTTTTTGTAATTTCAACTTCACTATGTTAATTTGAATCCCCAGGGACCCAGCTTATTCTGTTTCCCAGTATCAAACTAGAGGATCGCTCGCAAAAAAAAAGATAATGTTTTTGCATAGCAAAAACAAAGCATCCCGAAAAGGACATAAAGGTGAGTGCTAAAGTATTAAAAAAAGGGTTCGTTTCTAGCCTTATACTGTTGTGGCAACCAAAGTCAGCGCAGTCTGCTCTATCTAGCATGGTTTTCAAGATATAAGCATTTTTGTGTTTTGCAAAAAATTAAAAAATTCAAAATGTCCACTATATTTGGCGAGACAAAAATATTTTGAAAATTGGCATGGCTACTCTGCAGAGATACCCAGCAGGTCAAAAATTTTGTTGAGTTCGCTCCATATAGCACGGTTTTCGAGATATAAGCATGAAGTTTTGAAAAACTTTGAAAATTCAAAATGGCCACCATTTTTGGGGAGACAAAAATTTTTGACAAGACCACTGCGGTGGTGTGTATCTCCCGCTGAGCATTAAAGGAGAAGAAATAGCTTTTCCGAGATATTCACAATTTATCATTTTCGCGTGTGAAAGCTCTTCCAAAAGTAGGTGAATGAGTTATTTGAGAAAAATTGGCTATCTGCAATACTATTAAGAGATAATTCACATTTACTCATTTTGAGTAGGCGAGTAATTAGCTATGGGTCTGAAACTTCACCATGTGAAAGCTCTCCCACAAGTAGATGAATGAGTATTTGATAAAAATTGGGTATCCGCTATACCTTTACAGATAATTAGCATTTACTCATTTTGAGTAGGTGAATAATTAGCTATGGGTCTGAAACTTCACCAAGTGAAAGCTCTCCCAAAAGTAGGTGAATGAGTTATTTGATAAAAATTGGCTATCTGCAATACTTTTAGAGATAATTTGCATTTACTCATTTTGAGTAGGTGAGTAATTAGCTATGGGTCTGAAACTTCACCAAGTGAAAGCTCTCCCAAAAGTAGGTGAATGAGTATTTGAGAAAAATTGGCTATCTGCAATACTTTTAGAGATAATTCGCATTTACTCATTTTGAGTAGGCGAGTAATTAGCTATGGGTCTGAAACTTCACCGAGTGAAAGCTCTCCCAAGAGTAGGTGAATGAATTATTTGAGAAAAATTGGCTATCTGCAATACTTTTACAGATAATTCGCATTTACTCATTTTGAGTAGGTGTGTAATTAGCTATGGGTCTGAAACTTCACCATGTGAAAGCTCTTCCAAAAGTAGATGAATGAGTTATTTGAGAAAATTTGGCTGTCTGCAATACTTTTAAGAGATAATTCACATTTACTCATTTTGAGTAGGTGAGTAATTATCTACGGGTCTGAAACTTCACCATGTCAAAGCTCTCCCACAAGTAGATGAATAAGTTATTTGATAAAAAATGGGTATCTGCAATAGTTTCAGAGATAATTAGCATTTACTCATTTTGAGTAGATGAGTAATTAGCTATGGGTCTGAAACTTCACCAAGTGAAAGCTCTTTGGGATAGCTGCTCTGCAGAGATACCCTGAAGATCAAAAATTTCGTCGAAATCGCTCTATGTAGCACGGTTTTTGAGATATTAGCATTTTTGTGTTTTGGTATTGTGGGTCCAAAATTTCGTCGAAATCGCTTTATCTAGCAGGGTTTTCGAGATATAAGCATTTTTATGTTTTGCAATTTTTGCGCAAAAATTCGAAAATTCAAAATGGCCGCCATTTTTGGCAAGAAAATTTTTTTTTGAAAATTGGCATGGCTACTCTGCAGTGATACCCTGTGGGTCAAAAATTTCGTCGAAATCGCTCTATCTAGCACGGTTTTCGAGATATAAGCATTTTTATGTTTTGCAATTTTTGCGAAAAATTCGAAAATTCAAAATGGCCGCCATTTTTTGCGAGACAAAAATTTTTTTGAAAATTGGCATGGCTACTCTGCAGAGATACCCTGTGGGTCAAAAATTTCGTCGAAATCGCTCTATCTAGTAGGGTTTTCGAGATATAAGCATTTTTATGTTTTGCAATTTTTGCGAAAAATTCGAAAATTCAAAATGGCCGCCATTTTTTTGAGAGACAAAATTTTTTTGAAAATTGGAATGGCTACTCTGCAGATATACCCTGTGGGTCAAAAAATTCGTCGAAATCGCTCTATCTAGCAGGATTTTCGAGATATAAGCATTTTATGTTTTGCAATTGAAAATTCATAATGATTAATTAATCATTAATTACTCGGCCATTTCTTAACCAATCAATGCCAAAATCTAATGATTTCCAGATTTTAATAGAATGAATGTATTTGCCAAGTTTCAGGTGAATTGATAAAATTCCTTTCAAGTTATCATCCGGACAAGCTTCCCCATCGAAAAAAGACATTTTTGGTCATGTGACCTCTCTGATTGGTTGAAATGTCACTGCAGCATATTCAAAAAATTCCCCAAGGCTACTGCCTAAACCTGCAAATTTAAAAAGAATCCGCCTAACGGTTACAGAGTTATAAGGAAAACAAAATGCGGAGCCGGCGGAGCCTGATGGTCTCCCATACACAAACAAGCGTCCCTTACGGGACGCTTAATAAGTCCCAAAGCCCAAATGCTTAATTTTACTGGACAAATTCACGAGGTGATTACGGTGATGCAAGCAGTATTGCAACTAACTGGTTAGAACTAGTTCAAGTCTGTGAAAATAGAACATGCAGGTTGAGATAAAGTATGTCTGACTCATTTAATTAAATAAGAACTGTTTTGAAAAAGCAACATCACCTTATAGTTCAGAAACTGTTATAACAAGATCAGCATTATGATAATGAAGACATTTTTACCAATAAACATTATGATCAGTGAGAATTACTTATTCTCAAGACATACATTTCAACAAATTTGGCAATGTTTAATAAGATGGATCTCCGTGTCTCTATCCTGTATAAAAAATATTAACCTCTTTAAATGTGATTAAGCTGAAGTTAGAATGACTTCAAATAGCCCTATGGCCCGTCATAAAACTTTGAAGGTGATGTCTAAAACATGTTATATAAACTCCAAAATAAAAAGGTATTTCTCAGTTCAGTCTAACATCACTCAAGAAAAAGCATGAAATTACTTAAACTTTGGACCAATAGTTCTGAAAAATTTATGGCAGTAAATATTCACTTTTTATGTTTGTGGTATACCAGTATTCTATCAACAATAACTATCACAGTATATACAGTCATTTTCACAGAATTAAATGACATTAAACTAGTTAACTATAATAATTGACAGATGTCACTTTAATGACCTATTTTTGACTGTCAAATAATTTCTTTGTACACCAAGCAACTGACAGCGCATGTACATCCCTTTCAATCAGTACAATATTAATCCTTCTTTAACTGGATATTGCATCTGGATGCAGCATATCCCTGAACAAGACTAATTCAGGCCAATAGACAGAGATGTCCCCAAATAGGTACAAAGACTCCTACGTGTGGTGATAACAAATTTATAGGGGTGATTTATACCTATTGTAGTCACACTCGGCAAAACATTATCATAGCTACAGTTTTCAGGAATCAAGACTAAAATGTGTAAAAAAAAAGGCCAAAAAATTATTTTCAGAATTTTCTCTGGCATTTCTTAAGTTTATGTGCAGAGTATATTGACAGCTGTATTAGTCTAATTATTGAGCTAAATGTTCTGGACTGTGTATATAGCTAAGTTTAAAATATACTATGTTTATGTTTTAATATATACCTCCCCAAAGAGGTTATGTAATTGGCGATTTCTGTTTATTTGCTCGTCAGTATTTCTTGAAAATTTCATCAAAAACTGTCCACAACTTTTTTCAATTATTTTGCAATGGTACAAGGTACATATGAATGGATTTTGGTGTGTATCATTGTCTTAATCCACAAATTTTTTTAGAATATTTTTATCACTGCACACACAACCAGGTGTTTGGCCTGTGCTGAAGTCTGCACTCTCTGAACGCTCTTGTTTATCCTATGCTAAAAGTAAACATAATGGCTGCATTCAAGGGTCTAAAATATATTTTGTAGATATGTTTACTTAGCTTTATTACTTGTGTAGCTTTTATGATTTTACCCATACTGAATGTTAGTGCTATTATCGGTATTCCGGTATATGGTATATCGTTTTGCTATGGTAGAAACAAAGAATACTTGGGAACTGGTTATTGAAAACGTCATTATTTTAGGCTTTCTAAGGGCTGATACCTCATCAAAAAAACAAAAATCTACATATTTTGAAAATTAGGTCACATTTCTTACATTATATTGAACAAAAATCATGTTTATGTACTTAATTAATATATCTTGCAAAAGCTGTTTCAATTTGCAAGTTATGGCTCATGAATGCCTGCAATTAATTTTTACTGACAGTAATAAGCATTCAAAATACCCGATTTCATTTAGTTTTAAAGCCCTGGTAGCCGGTTTTGATTTATGTAAACAATGTCACCATTACCAAATGTAGAAGCCCATTCTATCTCCCAATGTAACTGCTTTAATATAAAAACCATGTTTATGTACTTAATTATATCTTGCAAAAGCTGTTTCCATTTGCAAGTTATGGCTCATGTATGCCTGCAATTAATTTTTACTCACAGTAATAAGCATTCAAAATACCAGATTTCATTTAGTTTCAAAGCCCCGGTAGCCGGTTTTGATTTCTGTAAACAATGTCACCATTACTGAATGTAGAAGCCCATTCTATCTCCCAATGTAACTGCTTTAATATAGTGATTACTGTTACCTGGTTTGCTGATGTAGACTCTGAATGTGTAGTTAGTGGGCAGGTTTTCAAACACCAGACCAAAGGCTGCAGTCTGATACACAGAGCTTGTCCCTGGCAAAACATAGCCACTGCCAAAACAGCCCTCTTGTCCTATAACAGAATTTTTTCTTTACACGATGTGAAACCTGCTGAACATACAGTAAATGGTGCATTTTGGCTGACAATTAAAGCAGGGATGAGTGTCAAGACAATTTATTTCAGCACTCCAACCGACAGGATTGTTAGAACATAAACAAGAAACTGGGGTCATAGACCCCAACAGGCAGGTTGTGCATTTGGTATTAGGAAAATGGTGCCACATGTATACAACATGATAGCTGTGCTGAAAATTTCAAAAGAGTGTTTTATGCTATTCTTCAACTCTGTCCAGTTTGAAATCGATCGGTGTAAGCATCTTTGAGTTAGAGTCCGGAAACAAAAATGTTAACAGATGTGCAACAAGAGCAGACTGACAGAGGTGCGCACAACCAGACAGACAGACTGATGGACACCAATTTCAAAAATATCTAGCTAGCCCAAGCGGTGTTATACAACACTGGTTCCAAATCAATTGGAAGTGTCTTCAAGCTAGAGTCTGGAAAGCATAATATGGACGGATGCTTGCACCCCCAAAATGGGCAAACGGAGAGACACTAATTTCAAAAGCAACCTAGCCCTGGTGGTGTCTTATTACCCTGTTAAAGTTTCAAATTGATCAAACAAGGCATCTTCAAAATAGAGTCCGGAAACCAGATTAGTTTGGAGGCACACACGCCGAAATCAGGCAAACGGACAGACACCAATTTCAAGGGAAACCTAGCCCTACTGGTGTCCAATCACCCTGTTAAGTTTCAAATTGATTGGACAAATTCTCTTCAAGGTAGAGTCTGGAGACCAAAATATTTCGGATGAGCGCACGCCCAAAACGAGCAAACGGACTGATCTTAATTTCAAAAGCAACATAGCCCTGGTGGTGTCCCATCACCCTATTAAGATTTAAGTTGATCAGACAAGGCATTTTTGAGTCCAGAAACTAAAATATTTTGGATGACTGCACGCCCAAAACGGGCAAATAGCGGGACCCTAACAACCAAGCCCTGGTGGTGTCCTATCACCCTGTTAAGTTTCAAATTGATCTATCGCTCTAGATTCTCTTGGGGTTAACATAACCTGAAAATTTGGTGAAAATCCGTGCATGGGTTTAGGTTATGTGATACTCACACACTTTAAGACCCTAAATCTTAAAAGTGATACCATGGCAACACTTGTTGCAAGACACCCACCAAAACATAACACCACCTGGACAGGGCAGAAGACTAATTAACCCCAGCCATTATTGGCTGGGGCTAATAATTAGAACTTACATTGATATAAAGCCACAGGAGTAGCAAGATTTGTACTTTGTACAAACCCGTATTCCTTTTGGCAATAAAAGTAATAAATACTATTTTGCTTCAAAAAGTAACAGCAAGTTATAGTACATATGCAAAATTTTGCATATTTCTGAAAGTACCAATGTTCAGTGAAATAGAGTAGTCTTTTCTCAACTCTATATCATTCCAAATAATCTCTTACTTTAACAAGTACTCTAGTACCCTTTTAATGTTCTACTGTCAGGTGAACTCAGTTCTTGTTCCATCAACTGATACCATAAGACTAGAGATGGGTCCCCAATGCAAAACCGTTCCAACCCTGGCACTCCGCATTTTAGTACACCCCAATCATACATGGATGTTTCCCATTAATGAAATTGCAGTATAAGTGCCCAAATGCAAAAACATATGTGATACAAGAATTCAAAAGAATTGTACTGTGTCACCAGCTTTGGTTAAAGACTGAAGTGGATGAAATTCAAAAAGACGAAAATTATGCTGGACATAAATAGTTGGCTGACTGGTGGTATTTTTGCAGTTCCAGACCATCCTTAAGAAGTACCGAGCCATGGTGAGGCTGCAACGTGTTGAAAAATATAACCTAGGTTCAATGTACAGGATATGACAAATGGACACAGGGAGACAGAGAGGCACACCTCTTTCATTTATTGTATCATCGTACGTAACACATGACCTTACTTCACATCTCTAGGTCAAATCTCTACATGAACATACGCTATACCAAACGTTCTCCACTGTGGCTGTAGTGCAATGCATCCGTAGGGTTTTTAGTTTTTTATTAAAAGTAAGGGGCCGCATTGTGCTGGCTACCCAAGGATCTAATTTTATGAGCTAGGTGGGTGCATGGTTACATGGTAAGAAGGCACCAGGAGTTCAGACTCCATTTTACACAATTTTAGTATGGGGGTCACACTCACATATTCAAAATCAAAACTGGGGTCACAACTTCAAAACCCCACCTATCCTGTAATTCCAGTTAATCTATCATTTTGTTTCAAATGTGTGGGCTTAACCCTCACTCAGCTTGTAGTCTCATTAGGTGTCTATAAGGTCACCTTAACTTCAGTTAAAATTGAAATCATACTTCTGTAAAACAGGCTTCTGACATTTCCTTGCCTGCTCTTAAGGTTGGCCTTAAAATTATGTTAACATTTCAGATATATATATATTTTACTTTACTACATACATCTCTGGCCTGCTGTTAAGGCTGGCCACAAAGTGTTAATCTTAAATGTATTTATATATTCATATTTTACAAATTCAGTAGATATAATCATTGTGTTTTACTAATGTTTTGAGTATGTAAATATCATAGTTAGAGATAACATAGAATAAAATTAATAAATCCCAACATCGGTCTATATATATATTGTGTAACGCCTCTTCAAAATTAGAATGCTGAGAGAGCAGGTTGGACAGGTACCACGGAATCTGACTCAACATGATCGAGAGATTCCAGAACCAGGTATGTCGGGCCACTTGGAGCAATCAGAGTGATTCCCCTGCATGGGTAGTCCTGTAACTTCTCCACCACTTGCCCAAGATGGCTACCCGTGGGAAGGCATATGGGTCCAGATCCTCCCATGGCAGACTGATTGTATCATTGTCCATATTGGGGGATCTGTCCCCAGTGATGCAAGTTGAGACAGTTGTTGTTGAGCCAGGCGGTTAAAAACAGGCCAATTAGGCCTAGTGCCACCAGAAGCATATTGTTTGGAAAAACTCTGACAGGAGGGACCACTCTGCTCTGTCTAGTTGTGTGAGACTGGATAGCTTTGTGCTATGTCATTGAGCCACCTGGAATGTGTCGGGCTGCAGTCACCTGTTTCTTGGAATACCAGGTCAGGATTCCCCAAAGAAGGGCACAAAGAGGGCCTGACTTCATCCTCCCCCCTCTTCCTTCATACAGGAAACCACTGTTGTGTTCTCTGTAGTTAAGACAGCAATATTGTTCAACCAGATGTCTTGGAATTCTTAAAGGGCCAAATGACCACCTTAGTTCCAGATACTTTAATGTGTAACTTGCTTCTGGAAGGGACCATGGTTCACCTTGCAGTATGTTCTCCTAAGTGAGAAACCCCACCCTTCTTGATGCATCTGTAAGGACTGAAGAGCATATTTAGCGGGTGTAATGGTTGACCCAGAAGCACATTGTCTTCCTGCAGCCACCATTTAAGATGCGGGTAGGGAGAACTGGGGTCACCTTTTCTAGTGATCCTGGTACCCTCCAGCTGTTCTTCTAGTGCCACTTATATCAGCCTCATGTGGAGGTGAGCTAGGTGCAATTTCTTCTCTATGACTGTCAGTAACCCTATCAGGGGCATCAGGTGCCAGACCAGGCATGAAGGTCCGGGGAAAAGCTTCTGGATAAGCATTCAAGGTCTACCAACGCTCTAGGGTGGGTCTGACCTTAAGCTCTTCCAAGCTAACTGGAAGCCTACTAAGTCGAAGACTTGCTCGAGGTCCAGTTCTAAATTTTTTTATGTTTACCACTCAAGCTTACTCCTGACACTGAGCTCCTAGAGAATATGTATGCTGGAGACAGGCTTGGTGGGAACTGGCTTGACCAACCAGTCGTACTGGTGGATTGTGGTACTCTGTAATGCCATAGTTAGACCTCCTTCGCCACCACCGAGAGAAGATTCCCCTTGTACTGTGAACAGACCAAAGGGGAGTGACTGAACTGTAGGGAAGACCTTGGACATAAAGAAACTCCTGTACTTCCTTGTTAGTGGAAACGGGTGAGGGAGTAGGGAACCTTGAAGTTATCCACTCCCCTGCTGAAGAGAGGTTAGTATGGTTCCCAAAGTTCCCAAACTGAATTATTCAGGGTACTGGGACACTTCTCCAGCCTGGAGATCTGATCTGGCAGAACTGGGGGAACTGGCTCATATGAAACTGTCTTCATCCTGTCCACAGTGGTGGTTCAGCAGCTTTTCTCTGTAACCAACAAGCTCTGTAACCGGTCGAACCGGTAGGCTGGTCCCTGTCTGTAACCAAAGTTCTCTGGGAGAAAGCTTTATAACCAAAGAATTGGGGGAGCACAGGTCTGTACCTTGTTCCTTCACCAGTATCTCTAGTTCTTTGAAGCAACTGTCACTGAAGGTTGTGTTAGCCGGCACACAGTCGGTAGGCTCTGTAGCCGTTTGGTTAAAGGAATTTTTCTGAAGAAACTTCCTGTCCAACTAACTTGTCACCATCAAGTCTTTGTAACCTGCAAGACTCCGGAACCGGCAAGACTCCGGAACCAGTAATTCTCTGTAACAGGTGAATCTGTTGTCAGAACTGGGTTTGGGGCTGGTACACTCAGGAACTGGCAGCACTCCGGAAACCGGCAACACTCCAGAACCAGTAATTCTCTGTACAGGTGAATCTGTTTTCAGCACTGGATTTGAAGCTGGTACACTCCGGAACCGGCAACACTCCGAAACCGGTAATTCTCTGCACAGGTGAATCTGTTTTCAGCACTGGATTTGAAGCTGGTACACTCCAGAACTGGCAACACTCCGGAGCCGGCAACACTCTGTAACCAGTAGCCCTGCTGTTTTGCCACCAGCAACTCTGTAACCGGAAATCCTGTATAACCCTTACTGGATCTCTGTGTGCCACAACCGGCAGTCTGAACAGAACTGGTGCCGGTGTTATCACTGGTTGGCTAGAGACCCTACCGATAGCCTGAACAGGACTGGTACCTGTCCAAAAATCTGCACTGGTGAGATAAGGGTCTCAACGGTCACAGCAACTTCCTGTAGGTGAACCCTCTGAGCAGCCTCACCGGTGGTCTTACCAAGACTGGAACCGGTACCCCCATCAGTCACACCAGAGGATAGGCCACTGGTGGAGGTTCCAGGATAAAAAAAGGGCTGATCACTGGTAACCACTAAAGGGGGGTTTCTTCACAGGACCCAGCCATCAATACTTGCTAGCTAGCAGGAGACCCCACCAGTAGTCTGAACAGACTGGAACTGGCAAAACTCATCACTAGGGGTCCCCACCGGTAGTCTGAACAGAACTGGTACCGGTAAATCTGATCACTTCTTGTCAGCTGAACCAGTCACGCTTGGGGATCTGCTTGCCGGTGTTGAGATCTGTGAAGTCACATGACCGGCAAAAATTTGCAGATTTCTGTGACTACTTGTCATCTAATTTCTTCAGGCCAACAGACGAGATTGCTGGATATCTTCTTGCCAGTTAAAGTGGGTGTTGGAAGATAAATGGTCGTCTTGTTCTCAGAAACTTCAGTTGAAAAACACGATTCCTCCATTGTTGACTGTGTATCACGTGACCAGGTCCGTGTCACATGACAAGCATAAGCTGGAAGTGATGATGTCAGAAGATGCATTCTTCTTTCCTTCTAAATTCTTCTCGTCGATATACACTCAGTGTTACTCGACTACGGAGAATTAAATGGAGGGTAAGTCGTGGTAGATACAACCTTCTGTTCAGAAGAAGGAATGCTGCAGGGACGACACACGAGCTCTCACCAACGACCTCGTCTCGACGACAAGTACACAGAAATTCTTCAAAACTGGCTATAAAATGCTGGATAATGCCTCGTTTAAGTCCCGGAGAGGCCATGATATGTAAGTAACACAAAATATATATTTTCAGATGAAATTGCAAATTTAATGAATATATTTGCAAATTTAATAAATAAATTAAATTTTTATAAGTTAATACCCTATCCAATGGACCATTGCTTATCCGGTCGGCGCGGACCAGTCCGCCAAACGTCAGAAAAAGACATCCTGTGTTTCCACCGGCTAGGCCGGTCCAGTACTGTGCACTCGCCAGGTGGTGTGTCGTACTTCCTTCCTGTCTAGACAGAGTGACGTCATAGCATCTTTTTCGTTGTCTAAACAAATTAGACCCCTAGTAAACTGATAGCGGGGTCAGTGGGAGGGTCTTGTGTGTCCATTGGATAGGGTATTAACTTATAAAAATTTAATTTATTTATTAAATTTGCAATTTTATTGCGTTAATACATCCTATCCAATGGACCATTGCTGAATAACTACCGCTTGGTCGGCGGGTAGGTTACTAGGGACTTAGGTGAACTCATAATCAAGATAACAATTGGTTTCTTTCAGGCCCGGATAGACCTTGTGGTCAGATACCTTGAGGGCTATAGTTGGTTAGTAGGGACCGGTCCATTGGTCCTAACCGGCCTGCCCCCCCGCCCCTTTTTGTTTTGTAACAGGCCTGCTCTGAGGAAAGGGAAGAGAGGGGTGAGTTCAGTCCCAGAAATAGTAGGAATAAACCTCCCGAGAGAAGCACAACACAGTTTTTTTTTTTTTGTTTTTTTTACTTAAATATATGTATAACTATTTACATATTTACAGATCTCCTCTAGGTCCCAGGTTATTTGTGGATCTGCTGTGCAGCCACTACAGGACCTAAATGATAGAGCTCGGAGTCGGCCCAGGCCACATCCTTCAAGTAGAATTGTGTGAAGGTATTATGTGACTTCCAGTGGCAAGCTGAAAGAATCTGGTCTAAGGAAACTCCCGACTGGAAGGCTTTAGAGGCAGCAAAGGCCCTGACATCATGGGCTTTAACCTGATGCAGGGTGTGGGCTTGTTGATCAGAGAGCTCATAACATAGGATCACAGTTTGCTTGATCCATGAGGAGATAGTGGCAGGGGAGATGTCTTTGTCGAAACCCTTCTTAAAGGAGACAAAGACTAGCTCCTTATTCTGCCTGATGTCTGAGGTCCTATCCAAATAGTAGCATAAAGCTCTGACCGGACAGAGTGACCTATCAGACTTGAGGGATTTATCCAGGGTTGGTGCCAGTGCTGGTATAACCACTGGGGCAACACTGTCGGGGTCCTCCTTGGCCAGCTGATTTTTAGAGAGAAAGCTGGGTGATGGGTACAGGGACACCTTTGACCAGTCAGATTGGTGCCTAATATTCCTGTTTAACCAAGCATAAATCTCACTTCTGCGTTTGCCTGATCCAAGGGCTAGTAGGAAGACTGTCTTGAAGGTCAAATGCTTCAAGGAGGCCTCCTTGATTGGTTCAAAAGGAGCCTTTGTTAACTGGTGTAAGACCAGAGATAGATTCCAAGACGGGATACCCCGTCTGCCCTTGGGTCTGTCTCTATGGAAACTCTCCAGAAGACGAGTAAGATTTTCATCTTTGCTGACATTGAGGGTTGAACTTCCCAGTTTATCAGCAATGGCCGATCCGTAACCATCAATGGTGCTGGGCTGTAACTTCCTGTCCTCAAAAAGGTACATAAGGAAGTCAGCAATGGACTTTAAAGGGGGTGCCCTGAAGTCCACCTGATTAGTGTTGCACCAATTTGTAAAAATGGTCCACTTTGCCTCATAAACTGATCTGGTTGATCCTCTTTGAGGAGCCTCAATCCTTGCTGCCACTGTCTCAGAGAAGCCCTGCTTCTTGATTGCTGTGGCTCTAGGAGCCATGCATGGAGATTCAGGTTTGTCAGATTTCTGTGAGGGATCTGATTGAAAGGCTGGGTCAGCAGATTGGGTAGGTTGGGTAGGCTCAGCGGGATCTGACTGGACATGGTCACAAGATCCCAAAACCAAGGCATGTTGGGCCATCCTGGAGCAATCAGGATGATTCTCTTGCAATGGGAGTCCTGTAATTTCTCCACCACCTTGCCCAAGATGGCTGCTAGTGGGAAGGCATAAGCATCCATTCCCTCCCATTGAAGACTGAGTGCATCCACTGCCACTGCAAGTGTGTCCGGTACTGGTGAAATGAACTGAGGTAACTTGTTGTTGAACCTCGTGGCGAATAGGTCTATATCGGGCCGGTGCCACCTGTCGCATATCACCTGGAAAATCTCTTGGAGGAGAGACCATTCGGTTTGAATTATCTGGCCTAGTCGAGATAGCTTGTCTGCTACCACGTTCAGCCTGCCTGGTATATGACGGGCTTTGAGTGACCTGATGTCTGGTGCACCAAGTCAACATTCTCCATAGTAAAGCACAAAGCGGGCCCGATCTCATTCCTCCCTCCTAGTTGATGTACGACACTACTGTAGTGTTGTCGGTTGCCACCAGTACTATCTGTCCGGAGCATAGATCCCGGAATTCCTTCAGTGCTAGGAGCACTGCTTTTAATTCCAGGTAGTTTATGTGTAGGTTGCTTTCTGGTAGGGACCTCAAACCTCTTGCAGTGCGTTCGTTTAAGTGAGCGCCCCACCCTTCTTTTGATGCGTCTGTAAAGATTTGCAGAGCATGTTTTATGGGGTGTAATGGTTGGCCTGTGAGAACGTTGTCTTCTTGAAGCCACCATCTTAAGTGAGGATGCAGAGATCTGGGAATTGGAATCACTTTTTGTAGAGATTCTGGTACGTGCCAGTTGTTTTTGAGGTGCCATTGTATGGGCCTCATATGCAGTCTGCCTAGGTGAACTTGTTTTTCTGTGGCTGTTAAGAGACCGATCAAGGACATGAACTGTCTGACCGGACAGGCCGCTGAAGACAGAATTTTGGTTATGGTGTCCTGGAGGCTCTGCCACCGGTCCGGTGTCGGTCGGACTCGACCGATCGTGAGATCGAACTGGTAGCCTACAAATTCGAAGATTTGTTTGGGTTGTAGTTCTGACTTTTCCAAGTTCACCATCCAACCTAGATCCTGGCACATTTGTACTAGAGTCTGAGTATGTTGCAGACAGGCCTGGTGGGATCTGGCTCTCACCAACCAGTCGTCTAGGTACTGGTGGATCCTTATACCCTTGTATGTGGCCATCAGTTTCACTTCTTTGGCTATCACAGTGAATTCCAAAGGTGCCGTTGAGAGACCAAAGGGCAGAGCCTTGAACTGGTATGTCCGGTTTCGGAAATGAAACCTGAGATACTTCCTGGATTGTTCTTGTATGGGTATGTGGAAGTAAGCGTCCCTGAAATCTATGGAGGTGGCCCATTCCCCCTGGTGGAGAGAAGCTCTGATAGTTTCTGGTGTTTCCATTTTGAATTTCTCCACCTTGAGAAAGACATTTAGATTGCTTAGGTCCAAAATGGGTCTCCATTTGTTGTTGGGTTTTGGTACCAGGAAGAGTCGGTTGAAAAACCCTAGGGATTTTTGGTTTCGCACCAGTTCCATTGCGTTTTTGGCTATAAGTTGATGTAATGCCTCTAACAGGTAGCTGTCCCTGTGAGGATTGACATAACAACTTATGACCGTGGGAGACCTTGTAAGTTTCGGTCGGGTCCGGAAGGGGAGGGTGTAGCCCTCTTTCAGAATCTGAATGGCTTTCGGACCGGCTCCTAGATCCAGCCAAATTTGCCAAAAATGTTGTAGTCTGGCCCCTACAGACAGATTTTGTGCAGCAAGTTGGGCATTTGTTACAGGTTGGACACAAGACAAGTGAGTGACACAAGAAACAGGTTTCACATATTTTAATTTGTGTTTCTCTGATACTTGACAAACTGCTGCCCCGGGACTTATTTCTTTCTTTTGTGAATGCCCGGGCGCAGAACGTACAACTTTTACAACACCACAATTTACAGAGTTTAATGTCAGATCTTGTGGTAATGTCTTGCTCCCGGCCAGCAGTCCTTCCTGTACCCTGTTTACAAAGTAATTGTCATTTATAGGACTGCTGGCCCTTGGCTGGTCGCGATGAGTAGTAAGAGGCTTTGGGTTTTCCTTTCTTCTGTTGGCCCCTGTTACCAATATTCTTCCAAGCAGGGCGGTCCGGCTTTCTGAAGTCTGAGCGTTTGTCCTGACGCTCATAAGGGTGAAAGTGACCATTTTTCTTCCCAGAATGGGTCTGTCCCTTGCTTTCGAGCGATATCTTGCTCTGCCTGCTTAAGAGCTGAGTCCGGGAACAGTGTAGGTATATGCAGGGGGCCCGTTCGCAAGGCAGCAAAGGTATCAGGCTTGATACCCAACTTGAGGTGAGACAGGTAAGAGTCTCGTCTGGCCAGGGTGGTGTTGGCGACAGTGACAAAGACGAAGTCCGTCAAATGTTCTAATGTCTTAGCCATGGATTGTGTGATACTTGAGTTAAACTCCATCAAAAACTGCAGCTCATCCACCGCCTGAGATACCTTGGAGGAAGACTTTCCTTTACTAAAGTCAGCTTTAATCACTTTCAGTTGGGATTGCATAGAGTCCTGCACCTTGTACAGACACCGGTTGAAGCCTGCCGCCTGGTTGCATATGATAGAGGCTTCGCGCGCAGACTTCTCCCACCTTCGTAAGTTGTCTTGGGAGATTTGACGAGAAGGTGGTGGGGTGGATGCAATGCCTGCAGCCTTGGCAATGCGACTGTAGGTGCTGTTAATCTTGGAAGAGTCCGTGCTCCATGAAGATACAGTCTTGCTAGGATCCTTCCCTACATTTTCCTGGTTCGGTGTAAAGCTGTACCACTTAGCTTGTGATCTCGGGGGGGGGCGTACGAACTCTTTAAGTAGGCCACCAGCCTCTGAGCTTCGCGACGGATAACCCTCTGTGAGTGTTAGATTTAGTTTCCCCATCTTACTACAGAGCCACTCATCGGTGGGCATTGAAACTGAGATCTTGCCTGTAGGCTGGGCTTTCGGACCTGCAAATGGTTTGTCGTCCGCTGTTGATGCTGCCGTATCCATATCAGGGATATGGGTCCACCCCATAAACGACCGGATCCCTCTCATAGTTTCTCTATAATTTTGGTCCTCTGAGAGGGTCTGGTCGGGGTCAGCAGCGGTGTTGTCATGTTCCTGATCTGAGAGTTCTCCCTCTTCGACAAAAATGTCCACTGGGGGACGATCAGAAAGGTCGGTATTGGTATCCATAGAGGAAGTACTAAGCTGTCTGGCCGGTGCCGATGACGACCTGCTGGGTACTTGTTGAGACACTGGAGATTCAGTACCAGCCAGATCTGAGAGTCGGTCGGTAGAGGCTTTTCCCTTTAACGACTTGCTGGTCGACTTGGAGGCAGTCTGCGTAAAACCATGCAAATCTGAGGGTTGCTGTAGTTTGTCCGGTCCAGTGGACTGGTCGGTAACCTGTTTCTGTGAAGTGAGGTCGGTGACCGATGAGTCTGATCCCTGAGAGGCATCAGAAGGTCTGATGAAGGGTTTGGACGAGATGACTGAACTGGCAGGAGGTGAGTGTGCTGGAGCGATCTTTACAGAAGTAAAGGTTGGTTCAGGTTTCTCCAAAGACCTTGCTAACAGTAGAGCTTCAATTCTATTAAATCTGTCCGACCACTTAAGGTCTAAGTCGTCGATCCTGGAATCAACTGAAGACTTGTGAGGTTTGACAGACGATTTAGAAGGTTTCTCCACATTAGCTTTACTGTCCTTGGGAGCAACCTAGATGAAAATCCAGAAAACTTTTTCCAGTAACAAAATTTGTGTACACAATACATGCGCCAAACGAAAAAGATGCTATGACGTCACTCTGTCTAGACAGGAAGGAAGTACGACACGCCACCTGGCGAGTGCACAGTACTGGACCGGCCTAGCCGGTGGAAACACGGGACGTCTTTTTCTGACGTTTGGCGGACCGGTCCGCGCCGACCGGATAAGCAATGGTCCATTGGATAGGATGTATTAACGCAATAAAATAAATTTTTATAATTTAATACCCTATCCAATGGACAATTGCTAATCCGGTCAGCGCAGACCAGCCCGCCAAATGATAGAAAAAGTCATCTTATATGAGTGCATAATGCCCCCACAAGCTGGCCAGTCTACCCAGTACTGTGCACTCTCCAGATGGCGCCTCGTACTTCTTTCCTGTCTAGACAATGTGACGTAATATCATCTTTTTCGTTGTCTAAACCTCTAGACCTATTAAGCTGATAGCGGGGTCGGTGGGAGAGTCTTGTGTGTCCATTGGATAGGGTATTAACTTATAAAAATTTAATTTACTTATTAAATTTGCAATTTTATTGCGTTAATACATCCTATCCAATGGACAATATGCTGAATAACTACCGCTTGGTCGGCGGGTAAGTTACTAGGGACTTATGTGAACTCACAAGTAATAGCAAATTTTAACCTACGGTCTAGGCTGACTTCATCAGGAGACCTATAGGCCCAGGCCTGGGTTGAACTTAAGGTCAGGAAACCCTGTAAGGCCATGGTTGGTAGCCAGCAGCTGGTTACCCAGGGCTATACCGACGTGACGACGTCGCCCCCCCCCCCCCCCCCCCCTTTAACAGACCTGGGAAGAGAGGGATGAGTTCAGTCCCAGAATGCCAATAAACCTCCCGAAGGAAGCACATCACATTTATTTTTTTTTTAAATACTATGTACATCTAGAAACTGTTTATACACATATACAAATCTCCTCAATCTAAGGGCCACCTGTGGATCTGCTGAGCAGTCAATACCGAGCCCAATCGGTAAAGCTCTGAAGCTCTGAGTCAGCCCAAGCCACACCCTTCAGATAGAACTGTGTGAGGGTATTATGTGACTTTAGTGGTAGGCTGACAAGATTGGATCTAAGGAGACTCCTGACTGGAAGATCTTAGGAGCAACAAAGGCCCTAACATCATGGGTTTTAACCTGATGTAAACAGTGGGCCTCCTGGTCAGAGAGCTCATAACATAGGATCACAGTCTGCTTGATCCAAGAGGAGATAGAGGTAGATGTCTTGTCGAAACCTTTCTTAAAGGAGACAAGAACCACCTCCTTATTCTACTAGTAGTTCAATGCTCTAACCAGAAAGAGGGACCTGTCAGACTTGAGGGACCTATCCAGAGATGGGGCCAGGGCTTTTATAACGACTGGGGCCACACTGTCTGGACCATCTTGGCGAGCTGATTTTGGATAGAAAGCTGGGTAATGGATACGGGGACACCGTTGACCAATCAGATTGGTGTCTAATATTTTTGTTTTGCCAAGTATGAATCTCACTTCTGCGTTTGCCCGACCCAAGAGCCAAGAGGAATACAATCTAGAAGGTCAAATGCTTCAAGGAGGACCCCTTGACTGGTTCAAAGGGAACCTTATTCAGCTGGTGCAAGACCAGTGAGAGGTTCCAGGAGAGTATGCCCCTCCTGCCTTTGGGTCTGTCTCTGTGGAAACTCTCCGGGAGACAAGCGAGATTTTTGTCCTTGCTGATGTTGAAGGGTAAATTTCCCAGTTAATCAGCAATGGCTGAACTGTAGCCATCAATGGTGCTGAGCTGTAGCTTCCTGTCCTCATGAGGTACATAAGGAAGTCAGCAACTGACTTCACAGGGGTATCCTGAGGTCTACCTGATTAGTGACGCACCACTTGTAAAAATGGTCCACTTTGCCAAGTAGACTGATCTGGTTGATCCCCTTGAGGAGCCTCAATTCTTGCTGCCATCGCCTCAGAGGAGCCCTGCTCCTCGAATGCTGAGGCTCCAGGAGCCGTGCATCGAGATTAAGATTCGTCAGATTTCTGTGAGGGATCTGATTGAATGGTTGTACTACCTAGGGTCCAGCCGACAAGGCTTCCTAAGTTCCAAAACAGGTTTAGTCTGGACCCCACAGGCAGATATGTGCCACATTTGGGACATTTGATAGTCTGACAAACATTTCTGTCTCTGTGGCCTCCGGAAACTGGTCCGGTCTGGTGACAATGATCCAAGTAAACAGTCTCTCTGCTCTTGCTGTGGTCTGGTCTGGTCCGGGGGGGGGCCTGACACAAATTTTCACATTTAAAAGACTCTTGCCCCAGACCAGCATTTACACAGTAATTGTTATTTGTGAGATGGCTTACCCTTGGCTGGACATGATGAAGAACTTGACTGACTGTCTGACTATCAACCAGTCTGTGGTTGGGCAACTCTGTCCGGTACCAGGTCTCCATAACCGGTTATTTACTGTAAACAGTAATTCTCTGTAACCGGCAAAAAGTTGGCAGGCTGAGGTCACCAATGAATTTAGACAGCTACTGGTCTATCTTTTTTTTTTTGTGTGTGTAACCAGTTGGGGTGAAGCATTGTACAGTAGGGACTGTGTAGCCAGCAGACTTGGTAACCAGTAGGTTGAAGCCATATGTAGCCAATTGCTAAAGCAAGTGTACAAGGCTGTATAGCCGGTACCGGTCAGTACACTCTGTAACCAGTTGTTGAAGCAAGTGTAGAAGGCTGTGTAGTAGGTACCAGTCGGTACACCCTGTAACCAGTTGTTGAAGCAAGTGTACAAGGCTGTGTAGCCGGTACTGGATGGTACACTCTGTAACCAATTGCTAAAGCAATTTTACAACTATCTTTTGTGTTGAATTCAGCTGGCTGTAGGTTTCCTCCATTAATAAAAGTATTTCTTTAATCGCACGTCTTATTCATAGATTTGACAGTTGCTGGGGAAGCCCTTGTGAGCTATATTTAGAAGTACTTGTTGTTCGGTGTGTCACGTGATCAGTTTGCTGGTCAGAAAGACACGTGATTGGCTGACTGGAGATGACATCAGTGGTCGCGTTCTTTGTGTGATACTTAACCAGCAACTTTACAGTCTACAAAACTCCACTACTGACAACAAGGCCGGGTCTGCAAAGCAGGGACTGTAATCACAGTAGACGTGAAAAACACGTGACGGTGAAAACACGTGACCAGCTTCGTGATTTAGTAGAAAGGACACGCGATTGGCTGACTGGATATGACGTCAGAGGTCGTGTTCTCTTTAGCTGGCTGGCCGGCTGATGCTTTAAAAGCAGAGAAGCCTGGACCAGTGCGCTCTGTAGATGTGTAGATCAAATTCCTTCTTCTTCCGTGATAAAACCAGTGAACTGGCCATCCACAACCCTCACTGCCGACAACAAATCCGGGTCCGCAAGGTAGGGACTGATATCACAATAGAAGTGAGTTCAAACTTCATGCTCTTCTCATGGAATTCCTTCTATGTAGATATATATATGAGCTTGCCGGTCGACTAATGCTTTACAGCAAAGATATCTGGACCAGTGCGCTCTGAAGAAATCTGAAGAATTCATCTCCTGCTTCTGATGAAAAAACACCAAATACTCGAGCTGGCTGGTGTGACTGATGCCTTATAGCAGAGAAGTCGATACCAGTGCGCCCTGATGAAGAATGCACCTGTTATATGGGGAATTCCTTCTATTTACAGGGTTCAAAAACTACTTAGACTGAAGTTTCCCGTGATTTCTATTTGTAGTACTAGAAAAGACGTTTCTATGGTGACTGTAGCTGAAGGTACATTCAAACAAAAGACACTGATAAAAATACCTTGTAAGTAGTGTATCCCTTTCTTCTAAATAGAAGATCTGCCCCTAACAACACAAGTGTTGAATGGGAGGAAACTAGCAAAATGACTGCCTTCATATTTCTCGTCGATTACTGCCCTATCATCAAAAATAAATTGAGTCTACTAGGGAGCATTTCCAGTAGATTTCTAAATGTATATCCGTGCTTGGTAAGTAGATAACACTTCTACACTAAACTATTCATGTATAAGGTTGAAAATCCGCCATAAAGCACACTTTTCCTTAAAATATCTGGAGATTGTTGAAAACATATCTGCACAGTACACGCGCCAAACAAAAAAGATGATATTACGTCACATTGTCTAGACAGGAAGGAAGTACGAGGCGCCATCTGGAGAATGCACAGTACTGGGTAGACCGGCCAGCTTGTGGGGGCATTATGCACTCATATAAGATGATTTTTTCTGTCGTTTGGCGGGCCGGTCTGCGCTGACCGGATTAGCAATTATCGATTGGATGGAATGTATTAACGCAATAAAAACTAGAGGATCGCTCGCAAAAAAAAAAGATAATGTTTTTGCATAGCAAAAACAAAGCGTCCCGAAAAGGATACAAAGGTGAGTGCTAAAGTATTAAGAAAATGCTTCGTTTCTAGCCTTATACTGTTGTGGCAACCAAAGTAAGCGCAGTCTGCTCTATCTAGCACGGTTTTCAAGATATAAGCATTTTTGTGTTTTGCAAAAAATAAAAAAATTAAAAATGTCCGCTATATTTGGCGAGACAAAAATATTTTGAAAATTGGCATGGCTACTCTGCAGAGATACCCAGCAGGTCTAAAATTTTGTTGAGTTCGCTCCATATAGCACGGTTCTAGAGATATAAGCATTTTTGTGTTTTGCAAAAACTTTGAAAATTCAAAATGGCCACCATTTTTGGGGAGACAAAATTTTTTGTCAAAACCACTGCCGCGGTGTATCTCCCGCCGAGCAATAAAGCAAAAGAAATAGCTTTTCCGAGATATTCACAATTTTTCATTTTCGTGTGTGAAAGCTCTGCCAAAAGTAGGTGAATGAGTTATTTGAGAAAAATTGGCTATCTGCAATACTATTAAGAGATAATTCACATTTACTCATTTTGAGTAGGTGAATAATTAGCTATGGGTCTGAAACTTCACCAAGTGAAAGCTCTCCCAAAAGTAGGTGAATGAGTTATTTGAGAAAAATTGGCTATCTGCAATACTTTTAGAGATAATTCGCATTTACTCATTTTGAGTAGGTGAGTAATTAGCTATGGGTCTGAAACTTCACCAAGTGAAAGCTCTCCCAAAAGTAGGTGAATGAGTTATTTGAGAAAAATTGGCTATCTGCAATACTTTTAGAGATAATTCGCATTTACTCATTTTGAGTAGGTGAGTAATTAGCTATGGGTCTGAAACTTCACCAAGTGAAAGCTCTCCCAAAAGTAGGTGAATGATTAATTTGAGAAAAATTGGCTATCTGCAATACTTTTAGAGATAATTCGCATTTACTCATTTTGAGTAGGTGAGTAATTAGCTATGGGTCTGAAACTTCACCAAGTGAAAGCTCTCCCAAAAGTAGGTGAATGAGTTATTTGAGAAAAATTGGCTATCTGCAATACTTTTAGAGATAATTCGCATTTACTCATTTTGAGTAGGTGAGTAATTAGCTATGGGTCTGAAACTTCACCAAGTGAAAGCTCTCCCAAAAGTAGGTGAATGATTAATTTGAGAAAAATTGGCTATCTGCAATACTTTTAGAGATAATTCGCATTTACTCATTTTGAGTAGGTGAGTAATTAGCTATGGGTCTGAAACTTCACCAAGTGAAAGCTCTCACAAAAGTAGGTGAATGAGTTATTTGAGAAAAATTGGCTATCTGCAATACTTTTAGAGATAATTCGCATTTACTCATTTTGAGTAGGTCAGTAATTAGCTATGGGTCTGAAACTTCACAGAGTGAAAGCTCTCCCAAAAGTAGGTGAATGATTAATTTGAGAAAAATTGGCTATCTGCAATACTTTTAGAGATAATTCGCATTTACTCATTTTGAGTAGGTGAGTAATTAGCTATGGGTCTGAAACTTCACCAAGTGAAAGCTCTCCCAAAAGTAGGTGAATGATTAATTTGAGAAAAATTGGCTATCTGCAATACTTTTAGAGATAATTCGCATTTACTCATTTTGAGTAGGTGAGTAATTAGCTATGGGTCTGAAACTTCACCAAGTGAAAGCTCTCCCAAAAGTAGGTGAATGAGTTATTTGAGAAAAATTGGCTATCTGCAATACTTTTAGAGATAATTCGCATTTACTCATTTTGAGTAGGTGAGTAATTAGCTATGGGTCTGAAACTTCACCAAGTGAAAGCTCTCCCAAAAGTAGGTGAATGATTAATTTGAGAAAAATTGGCTATCTGCAATACTTTTAGAGATAATTCGCATTTACTCATTTTGAGTAGGTGAGTAATTAGCTATGGGTCTGAAACTTCACCAAGTGAAAGCTCTCACAAAAGTAGGTGAATGAGTTATTTGAGAAAAATTGGCTATCTGCAATACTTTTAGAGATAATTCGCATTTACTCATTTTGAGTAGGTCAGTAATTAGCTATGGGTCTGAAACTTCACAGAGTGAAAGCTCTCCCAAAAGTAGGTGAATGATTAATTTGAGAAAAATTGGCTATCTGCAATACTTTTAGAGATAATTCGCATTTACTCATTTTGAGTAGGTGAGTAATTAGCTATGGGTCTGAAACTTCACAGAGTGAAAGCTCTCCCAAAAGTAGGTGAATGAGTTATTTGAGAAAAATTGGCTATCTGCAATACTTTTAGAGATAATTCGCATTTACTCATTTTGAGTAGGTGAGTAATTAGCTATGGGTCTGAAACTTCACCAAGTGAAAGCTCTCCCAAAAGTAGGTGAATGAGTTATTTGAGAAAAATTGGCTATCTGCAATACTTTTAGAGATAATTCACATTTACTCATTTTCAGTAGGTAAGTAATTAGCTATGGGTCTGAAACTTCACCAAGTGAAAGCTCTCCCAAAAGTAGGTGAATGAGTTATTTGAGAAAAATTGGCTATCTGCAATACTTTTAGAGATAATTCGCATTTACTCATTTTGAGTAGGTGAGTAATTAGCTATGGGTCTGAAACTTCACAGAGTGAAAGCTCTCCCAAAAGTAGGTGAATGAGTTATTTGAGAAAAATTGGCTATCTGCAATACTTTTAGAGATAATTCGCATTTACTCATTTTGAGTAGGTGAGTAATTAGCTATGGGTCTGAAACTTCACCAAGTGAAAGCTCTCCCAAAAGTAGGTGAATGATTAATTTGAGAAAAATTGGCTATCTGCAATACTTTTAGAGATAATTCGCATTTACTCATTTTGAGTAGGTGAGTAATTAGCTATGGGTCTGAAACTTCACCAAGTGAAAGCTCTCACAAAAGTAGGTGAATGAGTTATTTGAGAAAAATTGGCTATCTGCAATACTTTTAGAGATAATTCGCATTTACTCATTTTGAGTAGGTGAGTAATTAGCTATGGGTCTGAAACTTCACAGAGTGAAAGCTCTCCCAAAAGTAGGTGAATGATTTATTTGAGAAAAATTGGCTATCTGCAATACTTTTAGAGATAATTCGCATTTACTCATTTTGAGTAGGTGAGTAATTAGCTATGGGTCTGAAACTTCACCAAGTGAAAGCTCTCCCAAAAGTAGGTGAATGATTAATTTGAGAAAAATTGGCTATCTGCAATACTTTTAGAGATAATTCGCATTTACTCATTTTGAGTAGGTGAGTAATTAGCTATGGGTCTGAAACTTCACCAAGTGAAAGCTCTCCCAAAAGTAGGTGAATGAGTTATTTGAGAAAAATTGGCTATCTGCAATACTTTTAGAGATAATTCGCATTTACTCATTTTGAGTAGGTGAGTAATTAGCTATGGGTCTGAAACTTCACCAAGTGAAAGCTCTCCCAAAAGTAGGTGAATGAGTTATTTGAGAAAAATTGGCTATCTGCAATACTTTTAGAGATAATACGCATTTACTCATTTTGAGTAGGTGAGTAATTAGCTATGGGTCTGAAACTTCACCATGTGAAAGCTCTCCCACAAGTAGATGAATGAGTTATTTGATAAAAATTGGGTATCCACAATACTTTTACAGATAATTAGCATTTACTCATTTTGAGTAGGTAAATAATTAGCTATGGGTCTGAAACTTCACCATGTCAAAGCTCTCCCAAAAGTAGGTGAATGAGTTATTTGAGAAAAATTGGCTATCTGCAATACTTTTAGAGATAATTCGCATTTACTCATTTTGAGTAGGTGAGTAATTAGCTATGGGTCTGAAACTTCACCAAGTGAAAGCTCTTTGGGATAGCTACTCTGCAGAGATACCCTGAAGATAAAAAATTTCGTGGAAATCGCTCTATGTAGCATGGTTTTCGAAATATTAGCATTTTTGTGTTTTGCCATTTTTGCGCAAAAATTCGAAAATTCAAAATGGCCGCCATTTTTGGCAAGACAAAATTTTTTTGAAAATTGGCATGGCTACTCTGCAGAGATACCCTGTGGGTCAAACATTTCGTCGAAATCGCTCTATCTAGCACGGTTTTCGAGATATAAGCATTTTTATGTTTTGCAATTTTTGTGAAAAATTCGAAAATTCAAAATGGCCGCCATTTTTGGCGAGAGAAAATTTTTTTCAAAATTGGCATGGCTACTCTGCAGAGATACCCTTTGGGTCAAAAATTTCGTCGAAATCGCTCTATCTAGCACGGTTTTCGAGATACAAGCATTTTTGTGTTTTGCAATTTTTGCGAAAATTTCGAAAATTCAAAATGGCCGCCATTTTTGGCGAGACAAAAATTTTTTGAAAATTGGGAAAAGTACTCCGCAGAGACATCCTGCGGGTCAAAAATTTTGTCGAAATTGCTCTATCTAGCACGGTTTTTGAGATATAAGCATTTTTGTGTTTTGCAATTTTTGCGAAAATTTCGAAAATTCAAAATGGCCGCCATTTTGGGCGAGACAAAAATTTTTTGAAAATTGGGAAAACTACTCCGCAGAGATACCCTGTGGGTCAAAAATTTCGCCGAAATCGCTCTATCTAGCACGGTTTTCGAGATATAAGCATTTTTGTGTTTTCCTTATTTGGAAAATTCGTAATGATTAATTAATCATTAATTACTCGGCCATTTCTTAACCAATCAATGCCAAAATCTAATGATTTCCAGATTTTAATAGAATGAATGTATTTGCCAAGTTTCAGGTGAATTGATAAAATTCCTTTCAAGTTATCATCGGGACAAGCTTCCCCACCGAAAAAAGACATTTTTGGTCATGTGACCTCTCTGATTGGTTGAAATGTCACTGCAGCATATTCAAAAAAATTCCCCAAGGCTACTGCCTAAACCTGCCAAATTTGAAAAGAATCCGCCTAACGGTTACAGAGTTATAAGGAAAACAAAATGCGGAGCCGGCGGAGCCTGAAGCTCTCCCATACACAAACAAGCGTCCCTTGCGGGACGCTTAACAAGAGGAGAGTGCCCGTGAACGGGCACTGTGTCAGCTGACTGAGTGTTTTTGATTTGTAAAGGTAATAATGCGAGGAAAGCATAATTATCAGGGAAAGTGCTGTACAGAAGTACAGTAAATGGTAATTCAACAGCATGTTCAAAAGAAATTCTGAAGCTGACAGAAGAAAAGGACAAAAAAGTTGTGCCCTGCAAATGGTATTACGAAGGAAAGTAACAAGGTCACTGTTTAAGTGTAAAAAGTAGGTTAAAACATATTTAAAGAAATACTGCAAATGCAGTATCCTTGTACAACCTTGAAGAAGGGGTCCAAGGTCAAATGCAACCAACAAAAACATTCCCAGCCCATGATTTCCTGTAGGTTGGTTTACCATCCCAAACCTCTAGGACCAATAATAAGCAAGTTATAAGCACTTTTAAGTTTGGCTGTCCTTATTTGACCTTGAAGGACAGGTCCAAAGGTCAAATCTGACCACACCAAAAGATTCCCAGCCCACGATTACCTAGAGGGTGATTTACCATCCCAAACCTCTAGAACCAATAATAAGCGAATTATAGGCACTTTTAAGTTTCGCTATCCTTGTTTGACCTTGAAGGAGGGGTCCAAGGTCAAATCCAACCACACCAAATGATTCCCAGCCCATGATTTCCTGTAGGTTGGTTTACCATCCCAAACCTGTAGGACCAATAATAAGCGAGTTATAAGCACTTTTAAGTTTGGCTATCCTCAACTGACCTTGAAGGAGGGGTCCAAGGTGAAATCTGACCACACCAAAAGATTCCCAGCCCACGATTTCCTATATATTGGTTTACCATCCCAAACCTCTAAGACCAATAATACGCGAGTTATAAGCACTTTTAAGTTTGGCTATCCTCGTTTGACCTTGAAGGAGGGGGTCCAAGGTCAAATCTTACCACATAAACAGATTCACAGCCCATGATTTCCTATATGTCTGTTTACCATCCCAAACCTCTAGGACCAATAATAAGCGAGTTATAAGCACTTTTATGTTTGGCTATCCTTGTTTAACCTTGAAGGAGGGGTCAAAGGTCAAATCTGACCACACCAAAAGATTCCCAGCCCGTGATTTCCTACAGGTTGATTTACCATCCCAAACCTCTAGGACCAATAACAAGGGAGATATAAGCACTTTTCATGACTGACAAAGAAACACCTGTGGCGGCCATCTTGTTTTTCAAAATGAGGCCAAAAATATTCCCAGTCAAGATTTTATAATGAGGAACATATCCTGCGAATTTGAGATCTGTACCTATAATACCCTTTGCTCTAGAGGGCCAACAAAAGTCTTTGTTTAAAGTCAAATAAACGTCCCTGGTGGCCATCTTGTTTTTCAAAATGAGGCCAAAAATATTCCCAGGCAACATTTTATGGTTACTAATATATCCTGCAAACTTGAGAAGGCTAGCTATAATATTTTTTTTCATTAGAGCGGTAATGGTGAAATCTCTCTACACACTGTGGCTATCCAGTGGATACAATGATTTACTCAACAGTGAGAACCTGAAAGTAGCTATTGCTCAGCTATGCCATGACATAGAGGTCTGCAATTTCACTATGTTATAACTGACCAAAAATTATGTGAATAACATATTTAAACAAAATGCTCTAAATGTAATAGTTTTCAAGTTACAACTGATTTACTCAACAGTGATAACCTAAAAGTAGCTATTACTCAGCTATGCAATGAGCTACATGTCTGAAATGTTACTATGTTATAGCTGACCCAAAAGTAGGTGAACAACATATTTAAGCAAAATACTGTAAATGCAATAGTTTTCAAGTTACAACTGATTTACTCAACAGTGAGAACCTGAAAATAGCTATTGCTCAGCTATGCAATGAGCTACAGGTCTGTAATTTCACTATGTTATAGCTGACCCAAAAGTAGGTGAACAACATATTTAAGCAAAATACTGTAAATGCAATAGTTTTCAAGGTACAACTGATTTACTCAACATACAGTACCTGACAATAGCTATTGCTCAGTTGTGCCATGAGCTACAGGTCTGTAATTTCACTATGTTATAGCTGACCCAAAAGTAGCTGAATAACATATTTACACAAATTTCTGTAAACGAAATAGTTTTCAAGTTATAAGTGATTTACTCAACAGTGAGAACCTAAAAGTAGGTATTACTCAGCTATACCATGCGCTACATGTCTGAAATTTTACGATGTTATAGCTGACCCCAAAATACGTGAATAACATAATGAAACAAAATACTCTAAATGCAATAGTTTTCAAGTTATAAGTGATTTACTCAACAGTGATAACCTAAAAGTAGCTATTACTCAGCTATGCCATGACCTACAGGTCTGAAATTTTACTATGTTATAGCTGACCCAAAAGTAGCTGAATAACATATTTACACAAATTTCTGTAAATGCAATAGTTTTCCAATTACAACTAATTTACTCAACAGTGAGAACTACAAAGTAGCTATTACTCAGCTATGCAATGAGCCACAGGTCTGGAACTTCACTATGTTATAGCTGACCCCAAAATAGGTGAAAAACATATTGAAACAAAATATTCTAAATGCAATAGTTTTCAAGTTATAAGTGATTTACTCAACAGTGATAACCTAAAAGTAGCTATTACTCAGCTATGCCATGAGCTACAGGTCTGAAATTTTACTATGTTATAGCTGACCCAAAAGTAGCTGAATAACATATTTATACAAAATCCTCTAAAGGCAATAGTTTTCAAGTTACAAGTGATTTTACTGATGATGGAAGTTACTGAAAAGCCCAAAAGTAACTATTACTCACTTAGCTATTGAGACAGACACCCAAGTTACTCACCATGTTGTAGCTATGAAAAAAGTAGATCCAGGTCTCATACTCAAACAAGAGAATCTACCTTTGGCCTAGTACATATATGCAAGATATGAGAGAAATCCCTGCAATAATCACTGAGAAATTGTGATCAAGTGTTGAAATTTTCACACTTTTGGTGAGGGTACCTCCCTTGTAATGTCTCTAGCAAACAAACGAACACACAGATTTGCATGCCTTGAACACTTTTTCATCCTCAATAGATAAGGTATCTTTTAAACAAGCAATCAGTGCCCGTGAACGGGCTCTGTGTCAGCTGACTGTGTGTTTTGAGTTTCAGAGTAGAAGTGACAGAAGAAAAAAACACAAAAGTTGTGCCCTGGAAATGGTGTTTGGAAGAAAACTAAGAAGGTAACTGTTAAGGTGTAAAAAGTAAGTTAAAAACATATTTCAAGAAAATATTGCAAATGCAATAGTTTTAATTTTACTATGTTATAGCTGACCCCAAAATATGTGAATAACACACTGAAACTAGACCTATAGCATCGGAGAACTGATGCAAATTATATCCACCAGAAAACTCACAAAAGCCATTAAAACATGCTTAACCTTGGAGCTCAAGGTGAAATCTGACCATGTCAAAAGATTCTTAGCCCATGATTCCTATGGGTTGGTGTGACATTGCAAACCTTTAGGAACACAAATAAGCGAGATATAAGCACTGTTAATTTTGGCTTTTCTCATTTGACCTTCAAAGAGGGGCCAAAGGTCAAATCTGATCACATCAAAAGATTCCTGGCCCATTATTTCCTATAGGTTGGTTTTCCGTTCCAAACCTCTAGAACTAATAATAAGCGAGCTATAAGCACTTTTAAGTTTAGCTATCCTCGTTTGACCTTGAAGGAGGATTTCAAGGTGAAATCCGACCACACCAAAAGATTCTCAGCCCATGATTTCCTATAGGTTGGTTTTCCATCCCAAACCACTAGGACCAATAATAAGCAAGTTATAACCACTTTTAAGTTTGGCTATTTTTGTTTGACCTTGAAGGAGGGGTCCAAGGTCAAATCGGACCACACCAAAAGAATCCAGGCCCATGATTTCCTATAGGTTGGTTTACCATCCCAAATCTCTAGGACCAACTAGAGGATCGCTCGCAAAAAAAAAAGATAATGTTTTTGCATAGCAAAAACAAAGCGTCCCGAAAAGGATATAAAGGTGAGTGCTAAAGTATTAAGAAAATGCTTCGTTTCTAGCCTTATACTGTTGTGGCAACCAAAGTCAGCGCAGTCTGCTCTATCTAGCACGGTTTTCAAGATATAAGCATTTTTGTGTTTTGCAAAAAATAAAAAAATTAAAAATGTCCGCTATAGTTGGCGAGACAAAAATATTTTGAAAATTGGCATGGCTACTCTGCAGAGATACCCAGCAGGTCCAAAATTTTGTTGGGTTTACTCCATATAGCACGGTTTTCGAGATATAAGCATTTTTGTGTTTTGCAAAAACTTTGAAAATTCAAAATGGCCACCATTTTTGGGGAGACAAAAATTTTTGTCAAGACCACTGCCGTGGTGTGTATCTCCCGCCGAGCATTAAAGCAGAATAAATAGCTTTTCCGAGATATTCACAATTTTTCATTTTCGTGTGTGAAAGGTCTTCCAAAAGTAGGTGAATGAGTTATTTGAGAAAAATTGGCTATCTGCAATACTATTAAGAGATAATTCACATTTACTCATTTTGAGTAGGTGAATAATTATCTATGGGTCTGAAACTTCACCAAGTGAAAGCTCTCCCACAAGTAGGTGAATGAGTTATTTGAGAAAAATTGGCTATCTGCAATACTTTTAGAGATAATTCGCATTTACTCATTTTGAGTAGGTGAGTAATTAGCTATGGGTCTGAAACTTCACCATGTGAAAGCTCTCCCACAAGTAGATGAATGAGTATTTGATAAAAATTGGGTATCCGCAATACTTTTACAGATAATTAGCATTTACTCATTTTGAGTAGGTGAATAAATAGCTATGGGTCTGAAACTTCACAGAGTGAAAGCTCTCCCAAAAGTAGGTGAATGAGTTATTTGAGAAAAATTGGCTATCTGCAATACTTTTAGAGATAATTCGCATTTACTCATTTTGAGTAGGTGAGTAATTAGCTATGGGTCTGAAACTTCACCAAGTGAAAGCTCTCCCAAAAGTAGGTGAATGAGTTATTTGAGAAAAATTGGCTATCTGCAATACTTTTAGAGATAATTCGCATTTACTCATTTTGAGTAGACGAGTAATTAGCTATGGGTCTGAAACTTCACCAAGTGAAAGCTCTCCCAAAAGTAGGTGAATGAGTTATTTGAGAAAAATTGGCTATCTGCAATACTTTTAGAGATAATTCGCATTTACTCATTTTGAGTAGGTGAGTAATTAGCTATGGGTCTGAAACTTCACAGAGTGAAAGCTCTGCCAAAAGTAGGTGAATGAGTTATTTGAGAAAAATTGGCTATCTGCAATACTTTTACAGATAATTCGCATTTACTCATTTTGAGTAGGTGAGTAATTAGCTATGGGTCTGAAACTTCACAGAGTGAAAGCTCTCCCAAAAGTAGGTGAATGAGTTATTTGAGAAAAATTGGCTATCTGCAATACTTTTAGAGATAATTCGCATTTACTCATTTTGAGTAGGTGAGTAATTAGCTATGGGTCTGAAACTTCACCAAGTGAAAGCTCTCCCAAAAGTAGGTGAATGATTAATTTGAGAAGAATTGGCTATCTGCAATACTTTTAGAGATAATTCACATTTACTCATTTTGAGTAGGTGATTAATTAGCTATGGGTCTGAAACTTCACCAAGTGAAAGCTCTCTCAAAAGTAGGTGAATGAGTTATTTGAGAAAAATTGGCTATCTGCAATACTTTTAGAGATAATTCACATTTACTCATTTTGAGTAGGTGAGTAATTAGCTATGGGTCTGAAACTTCACCAAGTGAAAGCTCTCCCAAAAGTAGGTGAATGAGTTATTTGAGAAAAATTGGCTATCTGCAATACTTTTAGAGATAATTCGCATTTACTCATTTTGAGTAGGTGAGTAATTAGCTATGGGTCTGAAACTTCACCAAGTGAAAGCTCTCCCAAAAGTAGGTGAATGAGTTATTTGAGAAAAATTGGCTATCTGCAATACTTTTAGAGATAATTCGCATTTACTCATTTTGAGTAGGTGAGTAATTAGCTATGGGTCTGAAACTTCACCAAGTGAAAGCTCTCCCAAAAGTAGGTGAATGAGTTATTTGAGAAAAATTGGCTATCTGCAATACTTTTAGAGATAATTCGCATTTACTCATTTTGAGTAGGTGAGTAATTAGCTATGGGTCTGAAACTTCACCAAGTGAAAGCTCTCCCAAAAGTAGGTGAATGAGTTATTTGAGAAAAATTGGCTATCTGCAATACTTTTAGAGATAATTCGCATTTACTCATTTTGAGTAGGTGAGTAATTAGCTATGGGTCTGAAACTTCACCAAGTGAAAGCTCTCCCAAAAGTAGGTGAATGAGTTATTTGAGAAAAATTGGCTATCTGCAATACTTTTAGAGATAATTCGCATTTACTCATTTTGAGTAGGTGAGTAATTAGCTATGGGTCTGAAACTTCACCAAGTGAAAGCTCTCCCAAAAGTAGGTGAATGATTAATTTGACAAAAATTGGCTATCTGCAATACTTTTAGAGATAATTCGCATTTACTCATTTTGAGTAGGTGAGTAATTAGCTATGGGTCTGAAACTTCACAGAGTGAAAGCTCTCCCAAAAGTAGGTGAATGAGTTATTTGAGAAAAATTGGCTATCTGCAATACTTTTAGAGATAATTCGCATTTACTCATTTTGAGTAGGTGAGTAATTTGCTATGGGTCTGAAACTTCACCAAGTGAAAGCTCTCCCAAAAGTAGGTGAATGATTAATTTGAGAAGAATTGGCTATCTGCAATACTTTTAGAGATAATTCACATTTACTCATTTTGAGTAGGTGAGTAATTAGCTATGGGTCTGAAAATTCACCAAGTGAAAGCTCTCTCAAAAGTAGGTGAATGAGTTATTTGAGAAAAATTGGCTATCTGCAATACTTTTAGAGATAATTCACATTTACTCATTTTGAGTAGGTGAGTAATTAGCTATGGGTCTGAAACTTCACCAAGTGAAAGCTCTCCCAAAAGTAGGTGAATGAGTTATTTGAGAAAAATTGGCTATCTGCAATACTTTTAGAGATAATTCGCATTTACTCATTTTGAGTAGGTGAGTAATTAGCTATGGGTCTGAAACTTCACCAAGTGAAAGCTCTCCCAAAAGTAGGTGAATGAGTTATTTGAGAAAAATTGGCTATCTGCAATACTTTTAGAGATAATTCGCATTTACTCATTTTGAGTAGGTGAGTAATTAGCTATGGGTCTGAAACTTCACCAAGTGAAAGCTCTCCCAAAAGTAGGTGAATGAGTTATTTGAGAAAAATTGGCTATCTGCAATACTTTTAGAGATAATTCGCATTTACTCATTTTGAGTAGGTGAGTAATTAGCTATGGGTCTGAAACTTCACCATGTGAAAGCTCTCCCACAAGTAGATGAATGAGTTATTTGATAAAAATTGGGTATCCGCAATACTTTTACAGATAATTAGCATTTACTCATTTTGAGTAGGTAAATAATTAGCTATGGGTCTGAAACTTCACCATGTGAAAGCTCTCCCAAAAGTAGGTGAAAGAGTTATTTGAGAAAAATTGGCTATCTGCAATACTTTTAGAGATAATTCACATTTACTCATTTTGAGTAGGTGAGTAATTGGCTATGGGTCTGAAACTTCACCATGTGAAAGCTCTTCCAAATGTAGGTGAATGAGTTATTTGAGAAAAATTGGCCATCTGCAATACTTTTAGAGGTAATTCGCATTTACTCTTTTTGAGTAGGTGAGCAATTAGCTATGGGTCTGAAACTTCACCAAGTGAAAGCTCTTTGGGATAGCTGCTCTGCAGAGATACCCTGAAGATAAAAAATTTTGTTGAAATCGCTCTATGTAGCACGGTTTTCGAAATATTAGCATTTTTGTGTTTTGCAATTTTTGCGCAAAAATTCGAAAATTCAAAATGGCCGCCATTTTTGGCAAGACAAAATTTTTTTGAAAATTGGCATGGCTACTCTCCATAGATACCCTGCGGGTCAAAAATTTCGTCGAAATCGCTCTATCTAGCACGGTTTTCAAGATATAAGCATTTTTGTGTTTTGCAATTTTGCGAAAAATTCGAAAATTCAAAATGGCCGCCATTTTTTGCGAGAAATTTTTTGTTTGAAAATTGGCAGCTAATCTGCAGAGATACCCTGCGGGTCAAAAATTTCGTCGAAATCGCTCTATCTAGCAGGGTTTTCGAGATATAAGCATTTTTATGTTTTGCAATTTTTGCGAAAAATTCGAAAATTCAAAATGGCCGCCATTTTTGGCGAGACAAAAATTTTTTCAAAATTGGGATAACTACTCTGCAGAGATACCCTGTGGGTCAAAAATTTCGTCGAAATCGCTCTATCTAGCACGGTTTTCGAGATATAAGCATTTTTGTGTTTTGCAATTTTTGCGAAAATTTTGAAAATTCAAAATGGCCGCCATTTTTGGCGAGACAAAAATTTTTTGAAAATTGGGAAAAGTACTCTGCAGAGATATCCTGCGGGTCAACAATTTTGTCGAAATTGCTCTATCTAGCACGGTTTTTGAGATATAAGCATTTTTGTGTTTTGCAATTTTTGCGAAAAATTCGAAAATTCAAAATGGCCGCCATTTTTGGCGAGACAAAAATTTTTTCAAAATTGGGATAACTACTCTGCAGAGATACCCTGTGGCTCAAAAATTTCGTCGAAATCGCTCTATCTAGCACGGTTTTCGAGATATAAGCATTTTTGTGTTTTGCAATTTTTGCGAAAATTTCGAAAATTCAAAATGGCCGCCATTTTGGGCGAGACAAAAATTTTTTGAAAATTGGGAAAACTACTCCGCAGAGATACCCTGCGGGTCAAAAATTTCGTCGAAATCGCTCTATCTAGCACGGTTTTCGAGATATAAGCATTTTTGTGTTTTCCTTATTTGGAAAATTCGTAATAATTAATTAATCATTAATTACTCGGCCATTTCTTGACCAATCAATGCCAAAATCTAATGATTTCCAGATTTTAATAGAATGAATGTATTTGCCAAGTTTCAGGTGAATTGATAAAATTCCTTTCAAGTTATCATCCGGACAAGCTTCCCCATCGAAAAAAGACATTTTTGGTCATGTGACCTCTCTGATTGGTTGAAATGTCACTGCAGCATATTCAAAAAAATTCCCCAAGGCTACTGCCTAAACCTGCCAAATTTGAAAAGAATCCGCCTAACGGTTACAGAGTTATAAGGAAAACAAAATGCGGAGCCGGCGGAGCCGGCGGAGCCGGCGGAGCCGCCGGAGCCGGCGGAGCCGGCGGAGCCAGAAGCTCTCCCATACACAAACAAGCGTCCCTTGCGGGACGCTTAATAATAAGCGAGCTATAAGCACTTTTAAGTTTGGCTACCCTCTTTTGACCTTGAAAGAGGGGTCCACGGTCAAATCCGACTACACCAAAAGAATCCAGGCCCATGATTTCCTATAGGTTGGTTTACCATCCCAAATCTCTAGGACCAATAATAACCAAGTTATAACCACTTTTAAGTTTGGCTATTTTTGTTTGACCTTGAAAGAGAGGTCCAAGGTCAAATCCAACCACACCAAAAGAATCCAGGCCCATGATTTCCTATTGGTTGGTTCACCATCCCAAACCTCTAGAACCAATAATAAGCGACTTAAAAACACTTTTCAGTTTGGCTATCCTCGTTTGACCTTGAAGGAGGGGTCCAAGGTCAAATCCGACAATACCAAAAGATTCCCAGCCCATGATTTCCTTTAGGTTGGTTTACCATCCCAAACCTCTAGGACCAATAATAGGCGTGTTATAAGCACTTTTAAGTTTGGGTATCCTCATTTGACCTTGAAGGAGGGGTCCAAGGTCATATCTGACCACACCAAAAGATACCCAGCCCGTGATTTCCTATAGGTTGTTCTATCATCCCAACCCTCTAGAACCAATAATAAGTGAGCTATAAGCACATTTAAGTGTGGCTATCCTCGTTTGACCTTGAAAGAGGGGTCCAAGGTCAAATCCAACCACACCAAAAGAATCCAGGCCAATGATTTCCTATATGTTGGTTTACCATCCCAAACCTGTAGGACCAATAATAAGCGAGTTATAAGCACTTTTAAGTTTGGCTATCCTCGTTTGACCTTGAAGGAGGGGTCCAAGGTCAAATCCGACCACACCAAAAGATTCCCGGCCCATGATTTCCTATATGTTGGTTTACCATCCCAAACCTCTAGGACCGATAATAAGCGACCGATAACCACTTTTCATGACTGATAAAGAAACACCTGTGGCGGCCATGTTGCTTTTTTTTCTTCAAAATGAGGACCCAAATATTTGCAGTCAAGATTTTATAATGAGGAACATATCCTGCTGTCCGGTGGATACAACTAAATACTCTAAATGCAATACTTTTGAAGTTATAAGTGATTTACTCAACAGTGATAACCTGAAAGTAGCTATTACTCAGCTATGCCATGAGCTACAGGTCTAAAATTTTACTATGTTATAGCTGACCCAAAAGTAGGTGAATAACATATGAAACTAAATACTCTAAATACAATACTTTTCAAGTTATAAGTGATTTATGCTACAGTGATAACCTAAAAGTAGCTATTACTCAGCTATGCCATGAGCTACAGGTCTGAAATTTTACTATGTTATAGCTGACCCAAAAGTAGCTGAATAACATATTTACACAAAATTCTCTAAATGCAATAGTTTTCAAGTTACAAGTGATTTTACTCATGATGTAAGTTACTGAAAAGTCCAAAAGTAGCTATTACTCGCTTAGCTATTGAGATAGACACCCAAGTTACTCACCATGTTGTAGCTATGGAAAAAGTAGCTGAATAACATATTTAAATAAAATGCTCTAAATGCAATACTTTTCAAGTTATAAATGATTTAGTGTTGAGTAAGAACCTCAAAGTAGCTATTACTCAGCTATGCCATGAACTACAGGTCTGAAATTTTACTATGTTATAGCTGACCCAAAAGTAGCTGAATAACATATACAAACAAATTACTGTAAATTTGGAAATTTTAATTACTTAAATGTAGCTTTTATAAGCTACAAGCTTACCATGTGGGACTTAATGCTGATCTCGGGTTGCCACACCCGGGGCCAACGTCTTAGAAAAAAAGATCGTTCTTGTTAGCCACCGGATATACTGGTAGTTGTCGTCACGTGATAACTTCTGACCAATCGTCCTACTTTCTCGTTGAAATTTTTTAAACCTACCCCTCAGCTGTAAACAGCGGGGAGGCAGGGTGGGACTCTTCTAAGTCCCACATGGTAAGCTTGTAGCTTATAAAAGCTACATTTAAGTAATTAAAATTTCCAATTTTATTACGCTACAATAGCTTACCATGTGGGACTTAATGCTGAATTCAACCGCCCGGTGGCGGGATTACAGCTGAGACTGGAAGGTATGTCATTTTTTTCTAAGATTTTGAATTAAACGTATAGAATAGTGCCAGAAATACCAGTCTGAGTCCCATTTACAGTGCCCCGATCCCGAAGGCCGGGCCTGTAACGAGCCAAAAACCTAAGAAATTGAGAGACAGTGCTAAAACTGTCTAGATGTTTTATTGTAGGACGGAAGTGCAGCAGTGCTCACTCCGAGGTCTGAGGGTCCAAAAGGGCCCTTCACGTGTGACTGACCAACCCAGTGGTTGGGCATCTCATAAAATTTTTTACAACCTGAAAATGAGATTAATGACAACTAAATAAGTCCTTAATAGAAATTACTTGATAATTAAAGGATAAAATGACCTTACCCGTAACATCTTGAAGGTAAAGGAATACCTAGATCCTGGGAAAGACTCCTGAAGACTTGGTTGTAGCGGATGTGCCCCCCCCCCCCCCCCCCCCCCCTTTTTTCTTTCCGAGGACAACTGGTCTGAGGGGAAGGATCTAGGACTTGTTGTGCAGCCACTACGGGTCCCAGGTACAAATTGTTGTCGGTGTCCGACCAAGGTCTTTTAGGTAAAAATTTGTAAATGTGTTGTGAGCTTTCCAGTGACAGGCTTGCATGATTTGGTCCACCAATACCCCACCGTAAAAGGCCTTAGAGGCTGCGAAGGCCCGGATGTCATGCGCTTTGACTTGGACCAAGTCCAAGGCTTGTTGATCTGCTTGTTTGTAACAAAGTAAAATGGTTTGTTTCAACCATGAAGAGAGTGTAGCGGGTCTGATGTCTGAGGTATGTCCTTTCTTAAAGGAGATGAAAAGGAGAGAACGAGACCCTCTGAGGTCTTTAGTTCGGTCCAAATAAAACCTCAGGGCCCGCACGGGACACAGGGTCCTGTCTTCTTTAAACTGTCTATCTACAATGGTAGTCAGGGCAGGGATAGTCACCGGAGACACACTTTGAGAACCTTCTCTTGCTAGTTGGTTTTTGGCTATGAAGTCAGAAGAAGGGAACAAGGCAACCTTTTCCCATTGGCCTAGATTAGATACTTTGTTCGCGACCCAGGCATGGATTTCGCTGCGGCGCTTGCCGGAGGCCAAGGCTAGCAAGAAAGCAGTTTTTAAAGTGAGATGTTTGAGGTCTGTGTCTTTCATGGGCTCAAAAGGTGCTTTGGTGAGCTCGTTAAGGACAACAGAAAGGTTCCACTTGGGTAAGTTTCTGGAACTTTTAGGACGATCCCTGTGAAAACTGGAGAGTAACCTATGAAGGTCTGCATTGTGTGCAATATGTTGGGCCGTTGGGCCCAAAGTGTCAACGATTGCAGTCCTGTAACCATCAATGGTCGAGGGGCGCCTGTTTAGGTCTTGGTACAGGTACATGAAGAAATCTGAGATTTGTTTCACAGATGGAGTGGAGAAATCCACCGAATTTTCTCTGCACCATTTTTCAAATAGGGCCCACTTTGACTTGTAGATGGTCCTTGTTGATGACCGCTGAGGGGCAGTAATTCTCTCTGCCACCTCCACAGAGAAGCCTTGTTCTTGGAGTTGTCCGCTCCTAGACACCAGGCGTGGAGGTTCAGGTGCTGGGGGTTGTTGTGGAACACCAGCTTGTGGGACTGTTTGAGTAGGGTTGTTGACACTGGGAGTTGCAGTGGGATCTCTGTTGAGAGCTGCACTAGGTCCCAAAACCAGGGCATCCCTGGCCAGCCTGGGGCTATTACGATGATCAGGCACTGGCATTGCCTGATCTTTTGGATCACCTTGTGAAGGAGAGCCGTAGGAGGGTACGCATATGCTGTGAGGTTGGTCCAGTTTATGTTCAGAGCATCTATGTCCCAGGCCCTTGGGTCTGGGATAGGAGACACGTATAGAGGGAGTTTGTGGTTCAGGTGAGTGGCAAATAAGTCTACATGAGGTGTGAACCACTTCTGGCAGATCTGTTTGAAGACCTGTGGGTGCAGAGACCATTCGGTTGACTGCACTTGGTTGGACCTGGATAGCAGGTCGGCCATCACATTCAGGCACCCTGGAATGTGCCTGGCTTTCAATGTTATGTGATAGTGATGGCACCAGGTCATGATCTTCCACAGGAGAGCACACATCTCTGCCGAGTGTGTTCCTCCTTGTTTGTTGATGTAGGCTACCACTGTTGAGTTGTCCGTCGCAACCAACACTGTTTGATTCTGGCACTGGTCCTTGAAGTCTCGAAGGGCCAGGGAGACCGCCTTCAATTCTAGGACATTTATGTGAAGCCTTTTTTCCCCGATCTGACCACAGACCCTTGGTAAAATTTTGGTCTAAGTGAGCGCCCCAACCTTCGTTTGAGGCGTCGGTAAAGAGTTGGATACTGTGGTCTTTGGGATGAAGGTCTGCACCTTTCATCACATTGGAGGGATTTTGCCACCAATCTAGGTGGGCTGCAATGGCTTCTGTCGAGGGAAGGAGGTTGTCCAGCGACTGAGGATATCTCCAGTGCTCCTTGAGGTGAAACTGAAAGGGCCTCATGTGAAGGCGTCCCTCCGGGACCATTTTCTCCGTTGAGGCTAGCAACCCAATTAGAGACATCAAACATCTTGCAGTCAAAACACGTTTTGACTTGAGTTGTAGGATCAAATCCTGAAGTTTGAGCCATCTCTCTTGAGTGGGTTTTACAAGGGCTGAATCTAGGTGGTATTCGTAGCCCACGAACGAGAACACCTGTGTAGGTTTCAGTTCTGATTTTTCCTGATTTATTATCCACCCCAAGGAATGAGTCAGTTCTACTACTGCCTGAGTGTTCACTTGGGCTTCCTCCTGAGACTGGGACCTGATCAGCCAGTCGTCCAGGTATTGGTGAATTCTGAGTCCTCTTGAGAGGGCCATTAGTTTCACTTCCTTTACGATCATGGTAAAGACCTGGGGGGCTGTGGCTAGTCCGAACGGGAGGGAGGTGAACTGGAACACCTGAGCCTTGTAGCAAAACCTTAGGTATTTCCTTGAGCTTGGGTGGATGGGGATATGCAGGTAGGCGTCCGACAGGTCTATCGACGCTACCCACTCCCCTGGAATCAGGGAGGTCCTGATGGACTCTGGAGTTTCCATTTTGAACTTTTCTACGTGTAGAAAAGTGTTGAGCCTGCTTAAGTCTATGACTGGCCTCCACCTTTGGTGAGGCTTGGGTACTAGGAACAGGCGACTGTAAAACCCGAGAGATTTTACATTGTCTACCCTTTCGATAGCGTTCTTTGACAGGAGGGACTGGATACAAGTAGCCAAGGCTTGGTCTTTTTGTTGGGCCTTGTACTCTGACAGAATCAGAGGAAATCTGATCAAGTTTGGCTTTGAACGGAATGGCAGAACGTAGCCATTGGTGATAATGTTTAACACGTTTTGAGAACATTTGTTTGTGAGCCAGTCTCTCCTGAAAGAACGGAGGCGACCTCCTACTGGTGGACTGAGTGAGGCTTTGGAGGAGTCATTGGGGAGGGGGGTTTCCACGCCCCCTTCCTCTATTGTGGGGTCGAAAACGACCCCTGAAGCCTCTGAAGTTGGATTTTCCTCTTCCCGAGGGAAAGGACTGGTTACTGCTTTGAGAGGTATTGCCCCCATAGGGGCGTTTCCTGTAGGAGCCTCTTTTCTTGTGGGGACCACGAAAGGGCTTATTCTGGTAGGGTGCAAAACCCTGAGAATCTTTTGAGGTGCCTTTTTTGAGAAGGAAGTCCTCACCTTCCTTCACTAATTGAGACTCGAACAAGGAAGGGCCCCAAAAGGACGAGTTCCTGAGTTCTTGACGTCTCGTTTCTCCTAATTGTGGATGTAATAGAGTCATTTCGGCTTCGCGCCTGAGCAAGCCGGTATTAGCCATAGAGTATAATTCCCTCTGCAAAATATGGGCTAGAGATTTGCTGAGACAAGTGAGGGCCCTGTGTTGAACAAGTACTGTCTTGTTCCAAAAATCTAAGTAGTCAGCTACTTCCTCATATCCGCGCTTTGCTGCTTTCTCAGGATTGGCACCTTTCTGAATCTGAGACTATATCTTCTTGACCATAGACTTGATGCTATGTTGGCATTTTTCCAATGAAGCATTGCAAGAAGAGGAGGTTTTGGCAAATGCAGCGGTGAAGTTGAGGGTAGAGATGTTTTGTCTAGCCTGAAGTTCTAGCTCCTTAAGAACTGGCAGGGGAACTCTGGCTACTGGGGGCCCAGAAGGTCTAGGAGTAATACAGATCTTAGCAAAGTCCGTATTCAACTCCTGAATTTTGTCCTGAAAAGTTGGTTGTCCCACCTTGTACCACTTTGAAGTTGAGGGAGGAGGCCTGACATATTTTCCCTCAGATAAGTTGGCAGCCTTAAAGTCATGTTGGAATTTATCAAAGGCGTCCTTGATAACTGAGCTAAGTGGAAGAATAGAGGAGGGACCTCTAGGTCTGAGCTCTTGACGGCCTTTTTCATCATCCAGACCCAACACTGAGGTGGACGACCTGGGCATAGATTCCCTGGGGTCAGGGAGAGACAAAATACGCCTGAAGGTGTCCACTTCTTCAGAGTATTGTGAGGGCATGTCAGACAAAGCTACTTCCCTATAATAAGGGGGGTCTGGATCATGTTGTGGGAGGTCTTGATCAGAAGCTACTCCTGAGGGCTGAGCCCTAGAGGGCTTAGAAGACCTGTGTCTGGTTTCAGGGGAGTGCTCCTCCTCTGAGGTAAATGACACGTATCTAGATCTTGATTTATGTTTGCTCTTGTCAGAGTGTTTTTTGGATCTAGAAGAAGGGATCCGAGGTTCATCGGAATCCTCATTTAGTTGGTCCGAGGCAGAGCTCGGGTCAACTGGCTGCCTATGGCTTTGTACGAGACCTCTTCGGGGTGACCTTCAGAGGGGGCATGGCGGCATTTCTGCGCTCTCGGTTTGTCTTTATTTGCTTGATGAGACGACATTTTATACGCAATAAAAGACGTACAATGTACTTGCCTGAACCGAGGAAAACTCAAAACACGCGACTGAACACAAAATACTTATCCTGTGAAAATTAAAATTTTACAGAATGATCTATGATATATATTACAAGAAATATGCAAATATTAGCCTCCAACAATAAGTAAAGTCTGAGAAATAAATAAAAATGTCTGTATATTTACAAACTGCTACCAGTCAATCGTGGCCAACGAGAGAAAGTAGGACGATTGGTCAGAAGTTATCACGTGACGACAACTACCAGTATATCCGGTGGCTAACAAGAACGATCTTTTTTTCTAAGACGTTGGCCCCGGGTGTGGCAACCCGAGATCAGCATTAAGTCCCACATGGTAAGCTATTGTAGCGTAATAAAAGCAATAGTTTTCAAGTTATAAGTGATTTACTCAACAGTGATAACCTAAAAGTAGCTATTACTCAGCTATGCCATGAGCTACAGGTCTGAAATTTTACTATGTTATAGCTGGCCCAAAAGTAGCTGAATAACAAATACAAACAAATTACTGTGAATGCAATAGTTTTCAAGTTATAAGTGATTTACTCAACAGTGATAACCTGAAAGTAGCTATTACTCAGCTATGCCATGAGCTACAGGTCTGAAATTTTACTATGTTATAGCTGACCCAAAAGTAGCTGAATAACATACAAACAAATTACTGTAAATGCAATAGTTTTCAAGTTATAAGTGATTTACTCAACAGTGATAACCTGAAAGTAGCTATTACTCAGCTATGCCATGAACTACAGGTCTGCAATTTTACTATGTTATAGCTGACCCAAAAGTAGCTGAATAACATATACAAACAAATTACTGTAAATGCAATAGTTTTCAAGTTATAAGTGATTTACTCAACAGTGATAACCTGAAAGTAGCTATTACTCAGCTATGCCATGAGCTACAGGTCTGAAATTTTACTATGTTATAGCTGACCCAAAAGTAGGTGAATAACATATGAAACTAAATACTCTAAATACAATACTTTTCAAGTTATAAGTGATTTACGCTACAGTGATAACCTAAAAGTAGCTATTACTCAGCTATGCCATGAGCTACAGGTCTGAAATTTTACTATGTTATAGCTGACCCAAAAGTAGGTGAATAACATATGAAACTAAATACTCTAAATACAATACTTTTCAAGTTATAAGTGATTTACGCTACAGTGATAACCTAAAAGTAGCTATTACTCAGCTATGCCATGAGCTACAGGTCTGAAATTTTACTATGTTATAGCTGACCCAAAAGTAGCTGAATAACATACTTACACAAAATTCTCTAAATGCAATAGTTTTCAAGTTACAAGTGATTTTACTCATGATGGAAGTTACTGAAAAGTCCAAAAGTAGCTATTACTCACTTAGCTATTGAGACAGACACCCAAGTTACTCACCATGTTGTAGCTATGAAAAAAGTAGCTGAATAACATATTTTAACAAAATGTTGTAATTGCAATAATTTTCAAGTTATAATTGATTTAGTGCATGATTTCATGAATTTTAATGTATTAAAAATTATTTAAAAAATTCATAAAAAAATAATTAAGAAAGATCCAGGTCTGACATTCACACAAGGGAATCTACTAGTGGTCTAGTACATAAATGCAAGATATGAGAGAAATCCCTGTAATAGTCACTGAGAAAATTGTGATCAAGTGTTGAAATTTTCACACTTTGGTGGGGTACCTCACTTGTAATGGCTCTGGCGAACAGACGAACAGACAGATCTGCATGAATTTTACGATTTATCATCCTCGATAGTTAAGGTATCTTTTAAAAAAAACAGCATGTCTCTGGGTCTTGTAGTTTTGGAGAAGAAGTTTGTCACGCGGACGCGTACACAGATGTGGACGCCGCAGAGTGATGCCATAATGTCAGCTGACTGACAAGTCAGCTGACATAAAAAACATCATGTCTCTAGGCCTTGTAGTTTTGGAGGAGTTGTTAACGTGGACACAGACGCCCACGCCGCAGAGTGACGACATAAAAACAGCACCAGAGATGCCCGTACCCCACAGCCTAGGGAAATATCTTTAACGCCATGAGATATAGAAGTAGTGTATCAGTACAAAGTTCAAGACAGTTTCACAGCACTGTCAGTTGTATAAAGGTCCAAATAATGTTTAAATAGAGAAAATAATGTCTAAGTGAAAGAAACTGTATATAAAGATGAAGTATTAAAACAAGACAATTCAATAACAAGATGAAGTATTAAAACAAGACAATTCAATAACAAGATGACAGCATTAATTGGAAAATTTAATAGTAAATACCTTCCCTTGTGGACAGATCCATTTGTGCGGTGCTCTGCCGGTCACGCCAAACGTCAGAAAAAAACATCCTGAGCTGGGCTCTGGCCGGGACCGGTAGTGTCCTGTTCATTCGCCAGGTGGCTGTGTAGCCTACCTGCCGGTATACTGCACATGCATGCGCATGAGCTCTTCCCCTTTTTGTTGCCTACCTTAGAGAGTCCCCTTGTTTGGATTAGAATAGCGGGGAAGGTAGGGTGGGAATCCCCCTGTCCACTAGGTAATGTATTAACTTAATTTACTATTAAATTTTCCATTTCATTGCGTTAATACAACTTACCTAGTGGACAGATGCAGAATGATTACCTATTGGTTGAAGGGAATTCCGTTTTGTCAATAGTCAAACAGGGTGTGTCCGGTAATGGTTAAATAAACCAACTTCCAAGGACTAAAACACCCTTGCCCGAACACAAATCCTTGGTTCTGTCCAAGTAGTATCGTAAGGCTCTCACCGGGCAAAGGGATTTGTCTTCCTTCAAAGACTTGTCCAAAGAGGGAGCCAAAGCTGGGATGACCACCGGTGCCACAGAAGCTGGGCCATTCCTGACTAACTGATTCTTGGATAGGAAACTGTGAGAAGGATAAAAGGAGACCTGACTCCAGTTTTCCTGGTGTCTGATGTTTCTGTACAACCATGCATGGATTTCACTCCGTCTCTTGCCTGAACCCAAGGCTAAGAGGAAAGGTTAAATGCTTAAGAGAAGCTTTCCTCATAGGTTCGAAGAGAGGTTTGGTCAATTGATGGAGAACTAGGGACAGGTTCCAGGACGGAACTCCCCATCTTCCTTTTGGTTTGTTTCGAATTATTTTTTCATCCTTACTAATATGGATTTTATCATTGCCAATCATGTCAGCAATGGCAGTTCTGTAACATTCTATAGTGTTAGGCTGCAAATGTCTCTCTTTAAAGAGATACAACAAGAAATCTGCAATGTGCTTTAAAGAGGGCGACCTGAAGTCCACCTCGTTTGAGTCACACCACTTAACAAAAATTGCCCCCTTTGATTTGTACACTGTTCTGGTTGAACTTCTCTGAGGAGCTTCAATTAGTGCTGCCACTTCATCAGAAAACCCTTGTTCCTGGATGGAAGGGGCTCTAGGAGCAACGCATGCAGGTTTCGATGGCAGAGGTTCCTGTGAAGGAGACCATTGAATGGTTGTTAGCAGATCCTTCTGCAAAGGAAGACTGAAAGGAATCTGGCTCGACAGACTGACCAGGTCCCAGAACCAGGGCATGTTGGACCACCCCGGAACTATCAGGATAATCCTGCGACAGCCCTGATCCATGAGCTTGGACACTACTTGGGTGAGCAGGGAAATGGGAGGAAAGGCATACGCATCCAGATTTTCCCATGACAGACTGAGAGCATCTACCGCCCAAGCTGACTGATCCGGAACCGGTGACACAAACTTGGGAAGTCTGTGATTGAACCGAGTTGCAAAAAGGTCTACCCGAGAAGGCCCCATTTGGAACACAAGAGATGAAAAACCTGCTGAGATAGGGACGACTCTGTCTGTATCACCTGACTGTGTCTGCAGTTTCTCCGCTATCACATTCAAGCATCCTGGAATGTGCCGGGCCCGCAGAACTATTTTCCTGGGATGACACCAAGACAGGAGTCTCCAAAGGAGGGCACAAAGAGAGTCAAATTTCATACCGCCCTCCTTGTTGATGTAGGAAACTACAGTTGTGTTGACTGTTGCTATCAGAACAATCTGATTCCTGCAAAGATGCTCGAAACTCTTTAGAGCTAGCAGGACTGCTTTCAACTCCAAAAAATTGATGTGGAGAAGACTTTCTTGATCCGACCAAACGCCTCTTGCAGTGGTGTCCCCCAAGTGTGCGCCGCAGCCTTCGTTTGAGGCGTCGATAAATATCTGTAGAGTGTGTTGAAGGGGGTGCAAGGGTCCTTTAGCCACCAATCTAGATGCGGATGGAGAGAGAGAGGGATCGGAATGGTCTTGTTCAAACTCTCGAGAACATGCCAGTATCGCTTCAGGTGCCATTGAATGGGTCTCATGTGGAGGCGACCTGACCATAGTTATTTTTCTGTAGCAGTAAGGAGTCCTATCAGAGACATAAACTGCCTGATGGTACAATACTTCAGACCTTTGATGGTCTGTAGTTTTTGTTGGAGGTGACCCATCTGTCCTGGGTAGGAAGAACCCGACCTGACAGAATATTGAATCGGTAACCTACGAAATTGAAAACCTGTTGCGGTGTAAGTTCCGATTTTCTCATGTTTACAACCTACCCTAGATCACGGCACAGAGCCAAGAGGGTCTGGGTATGTAGTAGGCAAGTTTCCCAGCAATGGTGGATCCGGATACCATGTGCCTGTGCCATACGCTTCACCTCCTTAACTACCTTGGTAATCTGTAGGGGAGCTGTACCCAGAAAACTCCAGACCGAAAGGGAAGGAAGTAAATTGCTAAGTCTTCTTTCCTAGAAAAAATGTTTCGAGATCTCTGACTGATGGGGATGTGGAAATAAGCATCGCTGCAATCCAGTCAGGTTACCCATTCCCCTTTTTTGAGAGATAACCTGATTGTTTCCGGTGTTTCCATTTGAAGGTGTTCCTTTTTAGGAAAAAGTTTAATTGGTTGAGGTTCAGAAGAGCCCTCCATCTGTTGTTGGGCTTCGGGACTAGAAAAAGACGGTTGTAAAAGGCCAGGGAGGACCTTATCACCACCTTTTCCACCACCAACTTGCTTATGAGATCCAACAATGCATCTTTTAAGGCTTTGCTTTTTAACGGGTGCGCATAACCACTCTTGATCATGGGGATCTTGTCAGAGGTGGTCTGATTTTGAAGGGTAGCGTGTATCCCTCTTTCAAAATCCACACCACCCTTGGATTTGTGCCCAACCTTTGCCATATTTGCCAAAACTTCTGTAACCTGCCCCCGACAGCCAGATCTGTGACAACACCGGGGACATTTGGAGCATGAGGGACAGAAAGACATTAATTTACACACACACACAAAAAAAAACACTTTTGACATCTTTTATTTCTGTCTTTCTGACAAAGGGACTTACACCTTTCTTTTGTGGAAGCCCTGGGAAACAAACAGAATGAACACAAGTGACAGCAAGACAAGATACATTCTGAACATTTAAACTTGCTATTGACTGAGTCTTGGCTAACTTTTGAACTGAACTGTCTACTACCTTTGGGTTTACAGTCTGAAAAGTCCTTTGTACAACTCTCTTGTCCAACCTTTGTAACACTTTGTTTGAAATATTTGGACTTGATATGTAATTGTCATTTATATTGCTTGTAGCCTTTGGATTTAGAGAAACGGGGGTTAGTGCCACATACTCTACCCAGATCTCATCCTCTGTGATGTCCAAATTGTCTCCAAGACTGCTGTTCTTGATCCCTGGTACCTGCAGATCTACTGTCTTTTCTATCATATGGACTGTACCTATGAGAGACTCTCCATCCGGCCTGTTGGCCAGCACCTGGACCGGGTCTGCAAACAGGACCGGAGGTTTGATAACTTGCAATATCCTGCTCTACTGTGCAAATTACTGCGTCCGGAAAAAGCCCATGTCCAAATAGCAGGGCATTCCTGAGCTGGTTATAAGTGTCTGGCTTTATTCCACTTTTGACATGGTCCAGGTACGTATCTCTGCAAAGAAGAATCAAATTTGTCATGTGTGCCCAAAGAGGCTGTCAGCCAAGTGTGGAAGTGCAGTCCCCATTGCCACAGATACGTTCTGATGAAAGGTAGTAAGATCCTTCAACTCTGAAATGGCAGCAGACACTTCTTTAGGGGCTTTACCCTTGTTAATCCTGGTACTCAACAGATTGATATGAGAAGTCATATGTTCCTGCAACTCACTCGTGCAACAGTTGAAGCCTGCTACGTGATTCACAATATAGGAGTTTTCCCTAGGACACTTTTCCCACATGCGTAAGTAATCCTGGGAAATCGGACGGGAAGGTGGTCCGGTGGATGGGTATGCTGAGGCCTTAACAATGTGAGCGAACTGAGAGTTCACCTTTGCTTCAGAATTGTGCCAGCTGAAGAATGTCTTTCCTGGACGATGTGGTCCATCCAGTCTGATCATATGTATTTAGTACCAGCGATTTTGAGATTTCAGAACCTTTACAAACTGATCTTTCTGCAATCCGGCAGAATCTTGTGCCCTGGACGGGTATCCTTCAGCTACTACAGCATTTAATTTCTCTAACTTCTGGCAAAGCCAGTCATCTGGTGACATGGCCACAGAGATACAAGCGGGCCTCTTTGGTAACTTTCCCTTCCAAGGGTTAGTGCTTTTGTCTGGTTCACTAAGATCACTTTCGAATGTCGGTATGTGATTCCAACCTATGAATGAACGGATTGACCTAACCATTTCAAGGTAATTCATGTCTTCAGTTTGTTCAGGTTTGTCTGGAGTGTTTGAAGATATTTCACCCTCTTCACTCTTCAGAGGAGGCTTGATCATCAGGGTAAGTAGCAATAACATCAGATAGTGGAGGATCAATGTCCACAGTGTCCGGCTCCAGTGGAACATTGAAGGAACCGGTCAAGGTAGAGTCACTAAACAAGGTAGTAGAGGGAAGATTCTGACCGGCAGAGCCGGGATGAACAGTCTCTTGGCCAGTAGTACCGGGTTGGAAAAATTCTTGTTGAGCAGAATGAGAAATGTACACCGGTATAGGTTTAGTCTGAGCTGGCTGCACAACCTCCTGATCGGAGATGGCTCGAGCTTGGACCGGTGGCTTAGCATGAACCAGAGTAGGCTTAACCTCTGACCTGGTAGTAATTATCTTTAGTGACGGGGAAACCTGCCTCGTTTTTGAATCTCTATCTTTATCCCGACTTTCTTTAGGGGAATTCCTGGACTTTTTCTTTTCTTTAGAGCCTTTTGGATCTTTGTCACTACCTGAATTGTCCTGTAATAAGCCTACCTCCCCTGTGAGCCGGGCAGAAGGGGGAAAGAAGGGTGTATCTGACACCACTGTATGAGTAGGTAAAGGCTTAGCAGTAGTTTTGGGCATGCAAAAAACAATCCCTCTAGATAGCAATGCCTTAAATCTGACAAACTGCTCCAGCCACTGGTCAGAGATTTGTTTAAGTTGATCAGAGGTGAGAAAAGAAGAAGCGGGGGAACTGGAAGCTTCAGACTGCGCATGCGCAGAACGTTGAGATGCCGGAGGAGATGAATGGAAAGTTGGTTCTTTATCCTCAATAGAGGCAAAAACTGTCACATGTTCCGGAGAGACCAGGGTTCGAAACTAGCGCTGGTCCGCCAGTCCGAGACCTACAAAAATGTTACTGGGTCGAAAAGATTTAAAACCTTCCAGTACGTGTGTTCTCTCTATGATTCCGCCATTTTGTAAACATAGCACACTCACGGTATTTCTATTAAGCTATCTGATTAGTTTAAAATTGAGGCGTATCACGATGACCAATAACAAGAGGAGAGTGCCCGTGAATGGGCACTGTGTCAGCTGACTGAGTGTTTTTGATTTGTGAAGGTGATTAGAGGACAGAATAATTATCAGGAAAAGGGCTGTACAGAAATACAGTAAATGGTAACTGAACAGCATGTTCGAAAGAAATTCCGAAGCTGACAGAAGAAAAGGATAAAAAAGTTGTGCCCTGTAAATGGTATTATGAAGGAAAATAACAAGGTAATTGTTTAAGTGTAAAAAATAGGTTAACACATATTTAAAGAAATACTACAAATGCAATATCCTCGTTCGACCTTGAAGAAGGGGTCCAAGGTCAAATCTAACCACACAAATACATTCCCAGCCCATGATTTCCTATGGTTTACCATTCCAAACCTCTAGGACCAATTATAAATGAGTTATAAGCACTTTTAAGCTTGGCTGTCCTCATTTGACCTTGAAGGAGGGGTCCAAAGGTCAAATCTGACCATACCAAAAGATTCCGAGCCAATGATTTCCTACTCTGTAACCAATAATAAGCGAGTTGTAGGCACTTTCAATTTTCGCTATCCTCATTTGACCTTGAAGGAGGGTTCCAAGGTCAAATCGGACCATATCAACAGATTCACAGCCCATGATTTCCTGTCTGTTTACCATCCCAAACCTCTGGGACCAATAATAAGCGAGTTATAAGCACTTTTAAGTTTGGCTATCCTTGTTTGACCTTGAAGGAGGGGTCACTGAAGGTCAAATCTGACCACACCAAAAGATTCCCACCCCATGATTTCCTACAGGTTGGTTTATCATCCCAAACCTCTAGGATCAATAATAAGGGAGATATAAGCACTTTTCATGACTGACAAAAAACACCTGTGGCGGCCATCTTGTTTCTCAAAATGAGGCCAAAAATATTCCCAGACAACATTTTATGGTTATTAATATATACTGCAAACTTAAGAAAGCTAGCTATAATATTTTTTTTCATCAGAGCAGTAATGGTGAAATCTCTCTCTACACACTGCGGCTATCCAGTGGATACAATGATTTACTCAACAGTGAAAGTAGCTATTGCTCAGCTATGCCATGACATAGAGGTCTGCAATTTCACTATGTTATAGCTGACCAAAAATTCTGTGAATAACATATTTAACAAATTACTCTAAATGTAACAGTTTTCAAGTTACAACTGATTTACTCAACAGTGAGAACCTCAAAGGAACTATTACTCAGCTATGCAATGAGCTACATGTCTGAAATTTTACTATGTTATAGCTAACCCAAAAGTAGGTGAACAACATATTTAAGCAAACTACTGTAAATGCAATAGTTTTCAAGCTACAACTGATTTACTCAATAGTGAGAACCTGAAAATAGCTATTGCTCCACTATGCTATGAGCTATAGGTCTGTAATTTCACTATGTTATAGCTGACCCAAAAGTAGGTGAACAATATATTTTAACAAAATACTCCAAATGCAATATTTTTCAAGTTATAGCTGATTTACTCAACAGTCAGTACCTGAGAATAGCTATTGCTCAGTTGTGCCATGAGCTATAGGTCTATAATTTCACTACGTTATAGCTGACCCAAAAGTAGCTGAATAACATATTTGCACAAATTTCTGTAAATGCAATAGTTTTCCAATTATAACTGATTTACTCAACAGTGAGAACTTCAAAGTAGCTATTACTCAGCTATGAAATGAGCCACAGGTCTGAAACTTCACTATGTTATAGCTGACCCCAAAATAGGTGAATAACATATTGAAACAAAATACTCTAAATGCAATAGTTTTCAAGTTATAAGTGATTTACTCAACAGTGATAACCTAAAAGTAGCTATTACTCAGCTATGCCATGACCTACAGGTCTGAAATTTTACTATGTTATAGCTGGCCCAAAAGTAGCTGAATAACATATTTATACGAAATTCTCTAAATGCAATAGTTTTTAAGTTACAAGTGATTTTACTCATGATGGAAGTTACTGAAAAGCCCAAAAGTAGCTATTACTCACTTAGCTATTGAGACAGACACCCAACTTACTCACCATATTGTAGCTATGAAAAAAGTAGCTGAATAACATATTTTAACAAAATGCTCTAAATGCAACACTTTTCAAGTTATAAGTGATTTACTCAACAGTGATAACTTCAAAGTAGCTATTACTCAGCTATGCCAGGAGCTACAGGTCTGAAATTTTACTATGTTATAGCTGACCCAAAAGTAGCTGAATAACATATTTATACGAAATTCTCTAAATGCAATAGTTTTCAAGTTATAAGCGATTTACTCAACAGTGATAACCTAAAAGTAGCTATTACTCAGCTATGCCATGAGCTACAGGTCTGAAATTTCACTATGTTATAGCTGGCCCAAAAGTAGCTGAATAACATATTTATACGAAATAATGTCTAGCAAACAGACGAACAGACAGATTTGCATGCCTTGAACAATTTTTCATCCTCGATAGATAAGCCTTAGGTATCTTTTAAAAAAAACAGCATGTCTCTAGGCCTTGTAGTTTTGGAGAAGAAGTTGTTCACGCAGACGCGTACGCCCACGCCGCAGAGTGATGACATAATGTCAGCTGACTGACAAGTCAGCTAACATAAAAATACAAAGTTACACATGTTCAGAAATCACATATTCAAAATTCAAAGTAAAAATACTGGGATAGTTCTTTAAACTAAGGGTTATAATACTTTGAACTGAAAATGAATTATGATTTTTCCCGATCACTTGTATTTAACATAGAACATTAGGTTGTAAAGTGTCATAACCAAAACATTGCAATTCTGCTCATCGTAATCGCTATAAAAGTCTGCAAATGCACAAAAATATTGGAAAAGTTTTTTCCAAATTTTTTCCAAAAATATTGGAAAAGTTTTGGGTTTGTTCCCTATATTTTATTTGTCGACGAGCAAAATTCCAGTTGCAATATCTAGTCACGGCATTTCACAAAAATGCTCCAGATACCAAGACACCAGGCCGACCAACCCATTTCCAGTAAAGATAGATGTGTCCTCTTACTACAACCCACAAAGGAAACAGTCTGTACCCACCACCAGGTAAAGCCATCACTTCTTCCAGTTGTTCAGGTAAAATGTTTCCCTCAGTGTAACAGGTCCAAGTGAACAGCAGCTCACCGGAATCAGTATAGGGATCCGTTGAAGATGAGGCATCCAGAACAATTGTGTCTTGCATTCCTGGAATAAAACAAAAGGAGAGAACTTGTGTTCTGTCTGTCAAAATGTACATTATGACATGCAGGAATACTAGTATATCTAATTGGAGTTCTCTATGCAAGCATCCATGGCTTGAATCCAGAGAAGAGAAAGGTATCCAAAACTCAGCATATTGTTATAAAATGCGAGATATTACATAAAACACCCAATATTCAAAGAATTTTAATTATCATGGTTTGTTGTACTCAAAAACACCACCTAGTGGGGGGGACAATATAATATTGTAGCAGTTAACCACTACCAAGTGGACCAGAAAGTACTCAAAATCATTATAATTCGACCCCAGTCCCAAGCACAATCACCCAGTCACAGCCAAAGCTAGAACAGCTAGATCTGCTTGATCTATGATGAGATAGTGCCAGGAGATATATATCTGTCAAAGCCTTTCTTGAAGGAGACAAAGACCAGTTCTTTGTTCTGTCTGAGGTCCTGTCCAGATAGTAGCACAGGGCTCGAATTGAGCATAATGACCTATCTACCTTGACCAACTTATCCATAGTTGGAGCCAGGGCTGGAAGAACCACTGGGGCCACACTGTCTGGACCCTCTTTGGCCAGCTAATTCTTCAAAAGAAAAACTGGGTGAGTGGTAGGGAGACACTTTGGACCAGTCTGCCTGGTATCTGTTTTTCTTGAGCCATGCATGGATCTCACTCCTGCATTTGCCTGAACCCAGAGATAAGAAGAAGACAGTCTTGAAGGTTAAATGTTTCAAGGATGCCTCTTGAAGAGATTCGAAAAGAGCCTTTGTCAGTTGGTGAAGGATAAAGGAAAGCCTCTGCAACCCTTAGGTCTGTCTTTATGGAAACGACCCAGGAGACGAGTGAGATTTTCATCCTTACTGACATTAATGGGTGAGTTTTCCAGTTTATCAGCTATGGCTGATCTGTGACCATCTATAGTACTTTGCTGTAATGTGCTGTCCTGGAACAAGTACAACAGGACGTCATCTGTTGAATTATAGGGACGTCACGACTCCAAATATTTCATGTCGATTAATCGGTAAGTACTATTCGACTCGACACCGAATAACCGTCGAATTAAAATAACATCCAAAAATCTTAAGTTTCATGTTGTAAAAAGCACTGAAAACAATAAATATGTTAAATAAAATGAAAATATATGTTTGTAACCTGTAAAAATGAAGAAATTTGCTGTTTTCCTGCGACTTTTGCTTCGTTTATTTCAGACAGGAAGTGGGCAATATAAGAGATTTATGGTACTTCCGGCTTTACGTGAATGCATAAACAGTAAAGAAAACGTGGCTGTTTTTGGATTTTAACTTATTTTAGGTGACAATATGGATATATTTGATGGATTCATACCTTCTGCCATCTTTTACTACATTAAGTGATTATTCTTACTTTAAAATATGAAACCAGAAAATATCACTATTCTAACTGTTGTCGATTATTTGGTTAGTCGTGACGTCCCTACTGAATTAATAGGTGGTGTCCTAAAGGCCACCTGATTACTGTGGCACCATTTTATAAAAATGGTCCACTTCGCTTCATAGACTGATCTGGTTGGGCCTCTTTGAGGAGCCTCAATACATGCTGCCACTGTCTCATAGGAGCCTTGCTCCTTGATCGCTCAGGTTTTAGGAGACAGGCATGGAGAGTCAGGTTCAACAGTTTCTTATGGGGAATCTGACTGAAGGGTTGAGAGAGTAGATTGGGCAGGTTGGGCAGGCAAAGAGGGATCTGGCCTGACAGGGCTACCAGATCCCAAAACCAGGGCATGTTAGTTTGCCACCACCTTGCCCAGAATGGCTACTGGTGGGAAGGCATATGGATCCAGGTCCTCCCAAGGTAGACTGAGTTCATGTACTGCCCAGGCTAGGGAGTCTGGAACTTGTGAACCAAACTGAGGCAGCTTGTTGTTGAACTTCGTCGTAAAAAGGTCTATTTGAGGTTGGTGCCACCTATTGCATATCAACCGAAGACCTCTGGAGGAAGAGACCACTCTGTTTGGATGATCTGACCTAATCTGGATAGCTTGTCTGCTACCACATTCAGCCAGCCTGGAATGTGCTGAGCCTTGAGGATCACCTGATTCCTGGCACACCAGGTCAGGATTCTCCACAGAAGCAGACACAATGGGCTCAAGCTCATCCCTCCCTCCTTCTTTATATGGGCAACCCATGTTGTGTTGTCTGCTGCTATGAGCACTATCTTGTTTGAACAGATATCTTGGAACTGTTTTAGTTCAAACGTATGCAACTTGCTTTCTGGCAAGGACCAAGTACCTCTTGTCGTGAGATCTCCTAAGTAAGTACGCAGCCTTTTCTTGAGGCATCTGTAAAGATCTGACGAGCATGGCATGGAGTGGGTGTAGTGGCTAACCTTGAAGGAAATTTGCCTCTTAGGGCTACTATTGTGGGTGCAGATTGTTTTGGATCGGGATCACATTTTCCAGTGATTTTGAGATCCTCCAATGATTTTTCAGGTGCCACTGAATTGGTCTCATGTGGAGCAGACCTAGGTGAACTTGTTTCTCTGTAGCTGTTAACAGACCTGTGAGGGACATGAGTTGCCTGACCCGACAGTAAGGGGCGGTAAGAAGCTCCGGCATTTTTAAGGTCTGCCAACATTCCAAGGTGGGTCTGACCTTCCCCTCTCTAAGGTTGTACTGGTAACCTATGAAGATCTGCTCAGGTTAAAGTTCTGACTTCTCTATCTTTACTATGCAACCTAATTCCTGACTAGCGACTGGGGTCTGAGTATGATGGAGACAAGTTTTGTGAGAAGTGGTTCTGACCAACCAATCGTCTAGGTACCGGTGGATTCTTATACCCTTCTTTTGAGCCATCAGTTTGATTTCCTTGACTACGAATGTGAAATCCACTGGAACAGTGGACACACCAAACGATAGAGCTTTGAAATGGTAGGACTGACCCTGGACATGAAAATGCAGGTCTTTCCCTTGACTGCGGGTTTATTCGGATATGGAAGTAAACATCCTTGAAATCTATGGATGTTACCCATTCGCCTCTTTGCAAGAAAATCTTCATGCTTTCTAGTGTTTCCATTTTGAATTTTTCTGATTTCAGATATTTATCCCTATGACCTCGGGTCTAGGGTCGTCGTTGGGTTTAGTACCAAGAAAGTCTGTTAAAGAAAGTCAGAGATGTCTCATTTTGCACTTTTTGTACTGCATTATTTTTTTTATAAGGGCATGTAATGCCTCCATCAGGTAGCTGTTCCTGAGGGAATGTATATAGAAACTTCCTTCAGACCTCTTATGACCTTGGGGCTGACCCTTAGGGCAGTCCAAGTTTTCCAAAACTGGGTCAGTCTGGCCCATATAGGCAGATTTTGAGCAACAGTGTGAATATTGACAGAACACAACTGATATACACAGGAAACACCTTTCACATATTTGGTTTTACAATGGGACTTTAGCCTTTCTTTTGTGGCTGCTGCATGGCAACAGAGGGTACGTGATTCACACATAAATAATTTACATTTAAAGTCTGACAATTGTCCACAAATGTCTCTATCCTTCCAGCCATTTCAACAAAACCCTTCTTGGGTGCACAGTAATTGTCATTTATAAAAACTTTGCCCCTTATCTGCTCACTGGGAGTAGTCAGAAGCTTTGCCTCGACCTCGTCTGTTGTGACCATGAGAGCTAAGTGTTTCCCAGGCTGATGGTCCAGATCTCTTATGGTGCTCGCTTGACTAACTGTAAAGATGTTACTGGTCAAAATTTTTTGAGAACCACCAGAGTAGTGCTTGTTGTCATGGTGGGCAATTTCCTCCTCTGCTTTGGAGATAACATTATCTGGGAATTGAGAGGTCATATAAAGGGGGCCAGGGGTGAGATTCTAAAAGTTGCCACTGTGTCAACCTTGACCCCTTGCCTCAACAAATCCAGGTAGCTGTCACATCTGAGTAGAGTGATGATAGCCACCTTAATGAATACAAAGACTGACAGATCCTGCAGAGTCTTAGCCATAGCCTGTGTTATTTTCTGGTAGGTCTGGTTGAACGTCATTAAGTAGCCTAGTTCATCAGCTGCCTCCGGTGATTTAGTGGCCGATTTCAGCTTTACTTTATCAACCTGAATGACTCTCAGCTGGGTGGCAATGCTGTCCTGTACCTTAGTTAAACAGCGACTAAAGCTAGCTACCTCGTTGCCCACAAAGATTGAGTTTCTGACTGACCTCTCCTATTTTCTCAATCTTTCCTGTGCTATGGGTTGGGAAGCCAGTGACTTTGTAGAATGGGAAGGTCTAACAATTCTGGTGAAAGCAGTATTTGACGGTTCATTACACCAGAAAGTACCAGGAAAAGTCTGTCTTATCTGAGTAGATATCATATCACTTTTGAGTGTGATGAACCTTTACAAAATGGTCTTTAGACATTCCATTAGTATCAGTACTACAAGTAGGATCTCCTTCTGTGAGTGTCAGGTTAATTTTCTCGAACAGTCACTGGATGGCAGTTTTACAGATGTTTCACCAGTTGATTAGTTTCTGGGACTGGCAAAGGGTAATCATCTTGTGAGGAGGCTGAGCCAACCCATATAAGATCTTACTCCTCTGACGATTTCCCGTAGTTTACTCTTCAGATATACGTTGATCGGAGTACTGTTCCGGTACGCAACTTCCTGGTGAGAAACTTTGCCCTCTTCCTCAAGAGGATGAACGGGGGAGTGGGGTTGGCTTGTTCAAAGTCTGAGTCTGGATACTGAGAGACAGCACCGGCAGTAAGGGCCTTGTCACTGGTACACCCACCTGCCCCTTTGCCCAGCTGGACGCCATGGGTAAAAACAATACTCAAGACAGTTTCTATATATACACAGTTTATATTTATATGCAATTTACTTATATATGGATAATTTATGTTATGGTTTTTACTAAATAAAACATACCTTTTAGGTCCAAGTTGAACTTTCCAGATCTTGTTCCAGACTAAGAAATCAACTATAACACTAGATATTTGTATTAAACAGTGAGAGATTTGACATCAATAAAAAACTGTACCAAGCTCTCCAGGACACAGAACTAACCCACTGTTGCATGGTCAGTGGCATCTTTATCTTACCTAGAGAGCTGGTTTCACTGGTCAATACAGGCTGTAACAAACTCTCGACCACATGGAACCAGCCATTTGATGTCCCTTCATCCAGGACAGCCTCCTCGTAGTGAGCTTTGCTCTGAAACATGTTCTGAAACCTTTAAACACACAGACATGTGGTAACATTTATGAACTACCGCAAGAAAGACTATAGACACTCAAGAGTTTTGGTCACTGTAATAATCAAAGCACTGACTTAGTGATCGAAAAAATTTATTTCACCAATGCTGAAGAGAAACAACCTGGCTGAGATGGTTAGATAACTGGTAAACAAGTGGCTGTGGCAGCCAGCTTGTTTTTCCCCTCAATAAAACTTAAATAAACTTAAAACTTAAACAAGCTTCTTTAATGATGAATATATGCAAAACTTTGGCACAACTAGCCAAATTGCTAATTTAATAAGTAAATAAAAAATTTTACACGTTAATACCATACCAAATGGACAATATGCTAAACTGGTCAGTGCAGACGGCCCGCAAATGTCAAAAAAAGACATCCTGTGTCTCAACCGGCAGGTTGGTCGAGTACTCTGCATTTGCTGAGTGGAGTGTTGTACTTTCTTCCTGTCTAGACAGTGTGTCCTTCCTGTCCAGACAGTGTGATGTCATAGCATCTCTTTTGTTGTTTAAACTTACAAATATTTAATTTACTTATCAAATTTAGCAATTTTACTATGTTAATACATCTTACTTAATAGACGATATGCTAGAATATCTACCACTTGGAAGGTGGGTCATTTACTAAGCACTAATAAAATAAGGCAATGATTTCCTTAAAACAGGATTCTAGTCAGTACTATAGGCTGGTTGCCAGTATCCAGGTTGCTGACAGCATACCATGGTTGCACCCTCAACACACACACAGACACTTCTTAACAGACATGCTCTGAGGTACAGAAAGAGAGATTTGAGTTCTGTCCCTGAAGAGGACATCCTCAGAAGGAAGTAGATGACCTATTTGGCTTTTTGTTCTTTTTTTCAACAGAAAACTGGGTTATTGGTGGATCTGCTAGGGAACCACTACTGGGCCCAGGTGGAAGAGCTCTGCATCACTCCAAGCCACATCCTTCAGGTAGAACTAAGTGAAGATGCTATGTGACTTCCAATGGCAGGCTGATAAAAGCTGTTCTGAGGAAACTCCTGACTGGAAGGCCTTAGAAGCAGCAAAGGCAGTCACATCATGGGCTTTACATGATGTAAAGTGAGGGCCTCTTTATCAGATAGCACATAACACAGGATCACAATTTGCTTGATCCAGGAAGAGATAATAGCAGGAGAGATATCCTTGGCGAAACTTTTCTTAGGGAGGCAAAGACCCACTCCTTACTCTGCCTGAGGTATGAGAACCTATCCACATAGTAGTGCAGGGCTCTAACTGGGCACAGATATCTATCAGCCTTGAGTGATTTGTCCAGAGTTGGGGAGAGGGCTGGGGTAACCACTGGAGCCACACTGTCTGGACAATCGTTTGCCAGCTGGTTCTTGGAAGGAAAGATGGGTGAGAGGTGAAGAGACACCTTGGCCCAGTCTGACTGGTGTCTGATGTTCTTATTTAGCCAATTATGGATCTCACTCCTGCACTGGACAGAACTCAAAGCTAAGAGCAAGAAAGTCTTGAAGGCTAAATGCTTCAATGAGGGCCTTAAATGGGTTCAAAGGGAGCCTCTTTAAGTTGGTAAAGTTTTCAATTCCCCTCCCACCTTTGGGTTTGTCTCTATGAAAACTATCTAAGAGATAAGTGAGATTCTCATCTGTGCTAACATTAATGGGTCAATATCCCAGTTTGTCTCCAATATCTGATCTGTGTCTATCCACAGTACTAGCTGTAATTTCCTTAATATTCCCCTATGTGAGCAGCGCACCTTTCTTTTGATGTGTCTGTCAAAATTTGCAGAGCATGGCTGACAGTGTGTAACATATGGCCTTGGAGGACAATCTCTTCCTAAAGCTACCATTTTAAGCGAGGGTGAAGTAAATTGGAGATAAGAATCACCTTTTTCTAGTGATTCCGGTACCCTCCAATTCTTTTTCAAGAGCCACTGTATCGGTCTCATATGGACGCGACTCAGTGGACCTGCTTCTCTGTAGTAGTTAATAACCCTATCAGTGACATCAGATGTCTGATCGGGCAGGTGAGTTTGGAGAGTAGTTTTTGGATTTTTAAATGCAAAGTCCGCAAATGCTCTATTGTGGGTCTGACCTTGAGCTCCCCGACACCGAAATCATAACGCATGAAGTCAAAGACTTGCTTGGACCCCAGTTCCAAATTCTCCATGATCACCATCCAACCCAATTCCTGACACAGAGCTACTAGAGTTTGTGTATGCTGGTGACCGGTTTAGAGGGATCTGGCTCTGACCAACCAGTCATCTTGGTGTTGGTGGATTTTTATACCCTTGTTTAAAGCCATCAGTTTGACCTTTGCCATTACCGTGAATTCCATGGCAGCTGTGGACAAACCAAATGGTAGTGCATTGAATTGGTACAATTTATCCTGATCATGTAAACACAGGTATTTTTTGGATTGTGTGTTCATTGGGAAGTGGAAGTAGATATCCTTAAGTGTATGGACATTTCCCACTCCCTGGTTCGAGAGGTCTTGATAGTTTCCATTTTAAATTTTTCTCTCTTTATAAATTGGTTCAGATTACTGAGGTCCAAGATAGGTCTCCACCAATTGTTGGGTTTGGGCACCAAGAAAACTCGGTTGAATAAACTGAGATTTCTGAGTTCTGACCAGCTCTACTGCATTCTTTTGCACAAGTGCATGTAACGCCTCTGTCAGGTAGCTGTTCCTGAGATCATGCACTTAGTCACTCATGATGGTCAGTGACCTTGTCAGATTTGGTCTAATCTGGAAGGGAAGAGTACAGCCTTCTTTGAGGATTTTGATGACTCTGCGACCGGCCACTAGGGCTGCCCATGTTTCCCAAAATTGGTGCAATCTGGCCCGTTCACGTAGATCTTGAACAGGAACTGGGACATTTGTGACATTCCACACAAATCTCAACTGATATACATGGGAAACATCTTTCAAATATTTTAATGACTTTACTGGTTTTACAATAACGGGACTTATGCCATTCTTTTTTGGCTGCCGTATGACAAAAAGTACATGATCTGACTTTACATTTAAAACCTGATTTTTTGCTCAAGTCTCTCTGCCCTCGGTCAATCATGTCACACTGGAGCTACATGGTAATTGTTATTTATAATACAACTGACATTTGGCCGGCCGGAAGGTGTAGTTGGAAGACTTGCCCTGACCTTTCTTGTGTCCATGGCTGATGTTCCTCCATGCTGGTTGGTCAGATCTGTTGTCTTCTTTGGAAGATTTACTGGGTTTCTCATAAGGATGGCAACGTCACTGCTTATGAGATGATCTAGAGTAGTCCCTATTCTCAAAATGAGCAATGTCTTTCTCTGCTTTCTTGAGGACACTGTCTGGGAAAAGAGTAGCCATTTGTAGGGCAGCAGTTCTCAGAGAGTTCAAAGTGTCCTGTTTTATGCCAGATCTTAGGTGGTCCATGTAGGAGCCCCTCTTTGCCAGTGTGACATTTGCTATCATAATGAAAATGTAGTCAGACAGATGTTACAAGTCTTGGTCATTGCTAAACTGATGCACTTATTAATGTCCAACTTAATTACAGGTACTGTAGTTCATCCGTGGCCTGCCAGTGGATAACACAGGATGTCTTTTTCTAATGTTTGGCAGGGGCGGCCGCACCAACCAGTTTGGCAAATTGTCCATTAGGTAAGATGTATTAACACAACAAAAGCATTATTCCAAATACAACAGCTAGAAAGACATACCAGTACTTGAACAGTATAGTTTCCATACAGTAAAGTATGCGGAGGTATGACCAATTCACTGGTATTATCAGATGTAGGTATAACCACTTCTCCATGTGTCCTGCAATCTGGAACTAATGTGTCTAAACACCTACAATTATTCACAGAGAATCATACTTCCTGTATAAGCTACTTATATCTGCAAAATGTATGTACAGATATGCCAGGATGCTTACAACATCCTTCTTAATTACATTTAGGTGTTCATGTATCAGACTTTGATTTGCAATGCACAATGCACAACAAAAATCATACAAAATATAAAACTGTAGATCAAATATGATTTTTTTTCTTAGTGTTTAAGATGTGATAAAATACCAGCTAATTCTTATATTTATTGTGAATCTGCTTTCAAAGGGAGGGATTTATTCAAGAAGATAGATGTTGGGTTATCTGTGCTCTCTGGACATGTATTAAGTGATTGCAATTCTATTCATTGTGTCTGCAGAAAAGAGGGAAGAAATGGGGGAAGTATCAACTCCTTTCATTGTGTTTTATTTGACCAAAACACCAGTGAACTTCAGCAGTCAAGCAGCAGGCTTGACGATGGGAGAGGGTTATTGTAATCAGTTTTGTTCTGTCTTGCTGTCTCTGTGCCATTCTGCCATTATAACTCTAGTGACACAGCGGTAACACTCTCGCTTCCCAGCTCTGAGATCGCAGTTCAAATCCCGGCACGACCTCAAGTGGGAAAGCTGGTAGTTGCTTGCCGTTGGTCGGCAGTTTACAATACAGAACCTCAACCAACTGTATATACTGGTTTCCTCAGCCCATAAAACTACCCGTCGTGATTTGAGCTATGCAATGTTTTGACAGTGCAGATACTTCTTGGGGTACACACAGATTCCTCCAAATTTGGTGAAATTTTAGTCGGGAGACAGTTTTTCTTATTTTCAATTGGGTCTATACAGAGAAATCTGCTCCTCTTGTCATAAACGTAAACTAGAAATATGACGCCCTGTTAACAGTGGCTGCAACATATGAAAAGAAACAGGATAGCATAGAAGAACACACATTATCATGTGTAATGTCCACCCCATGAAATAATTGTACAGTAGTCTTACAAGACCCTGTTTCATTTGTAAAATATATCAATGATGCTTAAATATTTATTAGTATCCAAAAATTGTAAATTATTTCAGTTTCATGCCTTTTTGCATTGGTTTAAAATTTGCTCCAAATCACTGTCTGTAAAGGTTTTTGAGATAACCACCATTTTCGATTTTCGATACAATTGAAGATGGTGGGCGAAATTTGAGAAATTTGACATTTTTCAGAGGCAATATACCACAGATCTCTAATATTCATACGGTCAAAAATTAGTTTGAAAGATAAACAACATTTTCAATTTCCCCCAAAATTCAAGATGCCGACAAAATTCTGGAAATTCAACTTTTTTCACAGGCACTAGATCTAAGGTCTCTTTTACCCAAAGGGTCCAAACATTGCTCAAAATGACTTTATCTCTGAGGGTTTTTGAGATAAATGACAAAATTCAAGGTGGCAACCAAAATCTCGTTCCCAAGATAAATGCGTTTTTGCATTTTACACAGAAATTCAAGATGGCCACCAAAAATGGCAGGAAAGTGATTTTTGTGTAAAGCCACCAGTAGAGTCAGCAGATAACCTGCAGGTCAGAAATTTCGTCAAAATCACTCTATCTCGAACGGTTTGCCAGATAAATGTGCTTGGCGTTTTACGCAGAAATTCAAGATGGCCACCAAAAAATGGTGGGAAAGTGATTTTTGCAAAATGTCGCCAGTACACTGCAGATACCCTGTGGGTCCAAAATTTGTCGAAATTGCTCTATATCAAACCGTTTCCGAGATGAATGCGATTTTGTGCTTTACGCAGAAATTCAAAAAATGGCTGCCAAAAGTGGTGGGGAAAGTGATTTTTGTGAAAAAGTCACCAATAGACTCTGTATATATCCTGTGGGATGAAAAATTTTGCCAAAATCGCTCTATCATGCACCGTTTCTTAGATAAGTGTTTTTAACGTTTCACGCCAAAAGTGGCGGGAAAGTCATTTTGTAAAAAGTCACTAGCTGAGTTCACTCTGGATACCCTGGGGGTTGAAAATTTTGACGAAATCGCTCTATCTTACACGATTAAGGAGATAGAAGCCAATTTGTGTTTTTGCATTTTTGGCAAAAATTTGAAAATTCAAAATGGCTGCCATTCTTGGGGAGAGGAAATTTTGTTTGAAAATTGCAAAGAGTAGAATGCTGAGATACTCTGTGGGTCGAAAATTTCAACGAAATCGCTCCATCTCGCACGGTTAAGGGGATGGAACAAATTTGTATTTTTGCATTTTTGACAAAAATTGGAAAATTCAAAATGTCCGTCATTTTGGGGGAAGAGGAAAATTTTTTGAAAATTGCCAAAATACAAATTTGTTCCATCTCTCTTAACCGCTCTATCTCACACGGTTAAGGAGATAGAAGCAAATTACTGTTTTTGCATTTTTGGTCAAACTTCGAAAATTCAAAATGGCCGCCATTTTTTGGGAGGGGAAAATTTTTTGAAAATTGCCAAGAGTACATTACTTAGATACCCTATGGGTAAAAAAAATCGGCGAAATTGCTCTATCTATCGCTCCGGTTTAGGAGATAGACATATTTATGTTTTTTGCTATTAGGCGGTCGTTTTTCGATTAGTTGGATTTCAAATCCGCCGATAGGCTTGTTTTGTTCCCGACAGAATAAAAAAACAGTCACAGGTAATTTATTTGTTTTTGTACCGACCGACAAGAAAAATGCTAAATAAGTGTTCTAGAAGGCATCTGTGGAGCCATACACACAGCCAAACATACAAAAATCAATACTGGCCTGTGCTGAAAAAAAAAAGGAATCTCTAACTATATGAAGTCAATCTGTCCATCAGAATTTGGCATTGCCAAATGGAGATGCATTGAATGCTAACACACGCCAATACTTCTCCCCACTGTAAAAGACATACAGACACATGCATTCACACACACAAACAGCCAGTCACTAGAGTTTGGCTCACTGGATACATATACTGTATAAAAGTTTATTCTCCCTGGAAATATTTAGACCCCTGGAATCTTCCTGGGGCCGATTTCACAAAGGGACTTAAGTCCAGATTTAGGCTTAAATCTAAGACTTTGGTCTTAAATTTTGTCAAAAAACTGCTAAGTCTGTGGTCTTAGACTTAGCGGATTTCACAAAGCAGCTAAGTCCATGAAATTGCTAAGTCAGTGGACTTAACTTTTAAGTCTGAGAGGTAGTGGGCTTAAATTTTGCAAAGAGGACTTAAATATGGCCGCCATAAACTTTTCTCCACTTCAAAATTTGAAATGGCTGTCAATAAATTATAATTATGCAGAACACCTCTCTAAAGTAGTGTTTGGGAAGTTTATATGTGCTAACAAGGTTTTCAATTTCAAAACAGCACTTATCCTAAAATACATTAAATGAAGAATATGTGGCATCAATATTATATTTTGAATAGATACAAAAGGTCACATGACACAGAAAACCACTGTAGTTATATAAGCCTGGACTTAGCTAAGTCACCTTTGTGAAATCCATTTTTCTAGCTAAGACCAAAGTCTTAGATTTAAGTCCAAGACTTAGCCAAAAACGGGACTTAGTTTAAGTCCTTTAGTGAAATCGGCCCCTGGTCTATTTTTCTTACTTCAAGGCTTCTCTCTCAATATTTACAGTGTATTTAGACAGTTCTAAATGCATACTGTAAACAGACAGGAAATTTACTTTAATGATTTTCCCCACATTTTATCACTACTTTTTCAAAATTTGTATTACTTTATATTAACATACATATTAGGTAAACAACCTGTCTTGTGTAAACCTTCTCACATTGGAAGGAAAATACAGCCTTATGTTGGCTGTAAATAAGTGTATATTTAGAAAGGAGAAGGCCTTTTCATTTCACAGATAAAAAATAAACTTGCAGTATCATATCTTGTTTCAGAGCTCATCATTATGTACTCATACAAGACAGTATTGATTATTTTATTGATTGGGCCATTTGCTTGGGCTTGTATTCACAAACAGATCAAGCTGAATGAAAAATTAGCTCAAGATCATTAGCATCAAGAAAAATGGCTCAGCTGATCTTTGGCTCAAGTTTATATCCACAAAGAAAGGATCAGAGGAGTAAAACAAGAGGAGAGTGCCCGTGAACGGGCACTGTGTCAGCTGACTGAGTGTTTTTGATTTGTGAAGGTGATTAGAGGACAGAATAATTATCAGGAAAAGGGCTGTACAGAAATACAGTAAATGGTAACTGAACAGCAAGTTCGAAAGAAATTCCGAAGCTGACAGAAGAAAAGGATAAAAAAGTTGTGCCCTGTAAATGGTATTATGAAGGAAAATAACAAGGTAATTGTTTAAGTGTAAAAAATAGGTTAAAACATATTTAAAGAAATACTACAAATGCAATATCCTCGTTCGACCTTGAAGAAGGGGTCCAAGGTCAAATCTAACCACACAAATACATTCCCAGCCCATGATTTCCTATGGTTTACCATTCCAAACCTCTAGGACCAATTATAAATGAGTTATAAGCACTTTTAAGCTTGGCTGTCCTCATTTGACCTTGAAGGAGGGGTCCAAAGGTCAAATCTGACCATACCAAAAGATTCCGAACCAATGATTTCCTATGGGATGGTTTACCATCCCAAATCTCTGTCACCAATAATAAGCGAGTTGTAGGCACTTTCAATTTTCGCTATCCTCATTTGACCTTGAAGGAGGGTTCCAAGGTCAAATCGGACCATATCAACAGATTCACAGCCCATGATTTCCTGTCTGTTTACCATCCCAAACCTCTGGGACCAATAATAAGCGAGTTATAAGCACTTTTAAGTTTGGCTATCCTTGTTTGACCTTGAAGGAGGGGTCATTGAAGATCAAATCTGACCACACCAAAAGATTCCCACCCCATGATTTCCTACAGGTTGGTTTATCATCCCAAACCTCTAGGATCAATAATAAGGGAGATATAAGCACTTTTCATGACTGACAAAAAACACCTGTGGCGGCCATCTTGTTTCTCAAAATGAGGCCAAAAATATTCCCAGACAACATTTTATGGTTATTAATATATACTGCAAACTTAAGAAAGCTAGCTATAATATTTTTTTTCATCAGAGCAGTAATGGTGAAATCTCTCTGTACACACTGTGGCTATCCAGTGGATACAATGATTTACTCAACAGTGAGAACCTGAAAGTAGCTATTGCTCAGCTATGCCATGACATAGAGGTCTGCAATTTCACTATGTTATAGCTGACCAAAAATTCTGTGAATAACATATTTAACAAATTACTCTAAATGTAATAGTTTTCAAGTTACAACTGATTTACTCAACAGTGAGAACCTCAAAGGAGCTATTGCTCAGCTATGCAATGAGCTACATGTCTGAAATTTTACTATGTTATAGCTAACCCAAAAGTAGGTGAACAACATATTTAAGCAAACTACTGTAAATGCAATAGTTTTCAAGCTACAACTGATTTACTCAATAGTGAGAACCTGAAAATAGCTATTGCTCCGCTATGCCATGAGCTATAGGTCTGTAATTTCACTATGTTATAGCTGACCCAAAAGTAGGTGAACAATATATTTTAACAAAATACTCCAAATGCAATATTTTTCAAGTTATAGCTGATTTACTCAACAGTCAGTACCTGAGAATAGCTATTGCTCAGTTGTGCCATGAGCTATAGGTCTATAATTTCACTATGTTATAGCTGACCCAAAAGTAGCTGAATAACATATTTGCACAAATTTCTGTAAATGCAATAGTTATCCAATTATAACTGATTTACTCAACAGTGAGAACTTCAAAGTAGCTATTACTCAGCTATGAAATGAGCCACAGGTCTGAAACTTCACTATGTTATAGCTGACCCCAAAATAGGTGAATAACATATTGAAACAAAATACTCTAAATGCAATAGTTTTCAAGTTATAAGTGATTTACTCAACAGTGATAACCTAAAAGTAGCTATTACTCAGCTATGCCATGAGCTACAGGTCTGAAATTTTACTATGTTATAGCTGGCCCAAAAGTAGCTGAATAACATATTTATACGAAATTCTCTAAATGCAATAGTTTTTAAGTTACAAGTGATTTTACTCATGATGGAAGTTAATGAAAAGCCCAAAAGTAGCTATTACTCACTTAGCTATTGAGACAGACACCCAACTTACTCACCATATTGCAGCTATGAAAAAAGTAGCTGAATAACATATTTTAACAAAATGCTGTAAATGCAACACTTTTCAAGTTATAAGTGATTTACTCAACAGTGATAACCTAAAAGTGGCTATTACTCAGCTATGCCATGAGCTACAGGTCTGAAATTTTACTACGTTATAGCTGACCCAAAAGTAGCTGAATAACATATTTATACGAAATTCTCTAAATGCAACAGTTTTCAAGTTACAAGTGATTTTACTCATAATGGAAGTTACTCAAAAGCCCAAAAGTAGCTATTACTCACTTAGCTATTGAGACAGACACCCAACTTACTCACCATATTGTAGCTATGAAAAAAGTAGCTGAACAACATATTTTCACAAAATGCTGTAAATGCAACACTTTTGAAGTTATAAGTGATTTAGTGCATGATTTCATGAATTTTAATGCATTAAAAATTATTAAAAAAATTTATTAAAAAAAAAGTAAGACAGATCCAGGTCTCATACTCACACAAGAGAATCTACCTCTGGCCTAGTACATATATGCAAGATATGAGAGAAATCCCTGCAATAGTCACTGAGAAAATTGTGATAAAAAGTTGAAATTTTCACACTTTTGGTGGGGGTACCCCCCTTGTAATGTCTCTAGCAAACAGACGAACAGACAGATTTGCATGCCTTGAACAATTTTTCATCCTCGATAGATAAGGTATCTTTTTAAAAAAACAGCATGTCTCTAGGCCTTGTAGTTTTGGAGAAGAAGTTGTTCACGCGGACGCGGACGCCCACGCCGCAGAGTGATGACATAATGTCAGCTGACTGACAAGTCAGCTGACATAAAAAGGAAAACATCTCATTTAGCAATGCATAAGTTAATTAATTTTTATACATTTTAAACAGCATTTTTATGTCTGAATTTCCACAAAATATGTCCCCCCATACTTTGTGAGGTTTTGTCCCTCTGATAGTGTAGTAGAGCTGCAGCAATTGAGACTAACCCACAGTTAAGGCCTTTGCATACACACAAGGTGGGGTACGGTTTTTGCTACATGCTAAGCAGGAGAATTTTCTTTACCTTGCATATTTGAGCAATTTTTCCAGGCGGTTTTGAGTAAATTGACAAAATATTTTTAAAGTACAACGAAACAGATAGTTAAAAAGAAAAGATAGAAAGATAGTTAAAACAAGACCACTGCCGTGGTATGATCTCCCGCTGCACTACATCAAAAAGTAGGTGAACAACATATTTGACAAAACTCCTATATGGTTATCATTAAAAATTGACACAGTAGCTATTACTCACTTAGCTATGGAGATACACTTCCAAACTAGTGACCATGTTGTAGCTGTGGAGATAGTAGCTGAACAACATATTGGAACAAAATTGTGTAGCTGCAATACTTTTGAAGATAAAAGCCATTTACTCATTATGGTTATCATCAAAGTAGCTATTACTCAGTTAGCTATGGAGTTACAGCTGTGAAAATTCACAATACAGTATATCCCAAAGATAGGTGAACAACATATTTGACAAAAATCCTCTATATTCAATAGTTTTTGAGTTATAAGTGACTTGCTCAATGGTCAAATGTTAAACTTAGTATAGCTATTACTCAGTTAGCTATGGTGCTACACCTTGGACACCTCACCATGATATAGTACATGAAGGAGTTGCTGAACAACATATTTCAGGCCAATATTGTAAGTAACAGTTACAAAGACAAAATCAATTTACTCATTTTGCTCATTGTTAATAACAGAAAATAGCTATTACTCACTTAGCTATGAAGATAGAACCCTAAAAATGGTACCATCTTGTAGGCATGGAGAAAGTAGCTGAACAACGTATTTTACAGAAACACTCTAAATGCTCTCGTTTTGGAGTTATGAGCACTTTACTCAAAGTAGCCACCATTGCTATTACTCACTTAGCTATGGTCCTAGGTGTGAAATAACAGCATCAAATGCAAGGACATAAGCAATAAGGTCATAAAAAAACATTGAAAAGGCCAAGGAGAAACAACCAGTGTGGCCGGCGGGAGATAATAATAACACATAATTAAATATTCAATGACCCAGAGTACATTTCAATGATACCCTTTTTCACACCTATCCTGCCCTTTCATGCACTTAATCTCTCCACAATGAAGAGTCTTGCCCTTGACCAGTGATTACACCCTCTTTCAAGTAATTAACTTCTGGTTGTGTTTGTGTCTACATATATTGATACATATATAATGTATTTGCATTGTATTGTATTGTAAGGCTGAAACACGAATACCAGATAATCATTATCCTTAGCATGGCCATAGAATAAGAATAGTAAAATGACAATTCAATTAATTGATAAAAACTACCAAAAGAAAGAAACCATCATTGATGAGCATTATTATGCCCAAATATTTCCTATTTTGATCATTTTTGTCACTGTAAAAGATCTCTGACATCTACATTGTGCCCAATGTATCCCTTATTTAACAAAAGGGTCAATAAAAATGACAAGATATTATTTATTTGTACATATTGGATGCTGTATTAGTCTGATTTCGGGCATTGCAGGTGAGTATACACTATAACTGATTAATCAGAAAATCGTAGATTTTACAGAACAATTAATCGGATAGTTAAAATTCAAATCGCTTTCAGCCTTATTGTATTGTGTATTTATACTGCTAGCTGCCGCGACGCACATATATGTATATGAAGTGAACTACTTGCTTTATTTCTATTTTATTTAGCCGCACCGCAGTAGTGTACAATAGGCTTAAAAACCACTGACTAACCCACAGTCATAAAACACTGTACCTGCAGTCAAATACAAAATTTTAAACTGTACAGTTTTAGAGAAGGATGTAGCCTTTCTTGAAATTCATCATATTATAATAACAAGCATTCTGACGCATGCATTTATCTCCCGCCATATAAATTAGATGTACTAAAGATAACATATTTTAACAAGGTGCTCTAAATGTAATACTTTTCAAGTTATAATTGATTTAGTGCATGATTTCATGAATTTTAATCCATTAAAAATTATTTCAAAAATTCATTAAAAAAATTTAGCATGTGAAAGCTCTCCAAAATGTATGTGAATGAGTTATTTCAGAAATACTGGCTATCTGCAATACTTGTAGAGATAATTCGCATTTACTCATTTTGAGTAGGTGAATAATTAACTACGGGTGTGAAACTTCACCAAGTGAAAGCTCTCCCAAAAGTAGGTGAATGAGTTATTTGATAAAAATTGGCTATCTGCAATACTTTTACAGACAATTCACATTTACTCATTTTGATTAGGTGAGTAATTAGCTACGGGTCTGGAACTTCACCATGTGAAAGCTCTCCCAAAAGTAGATGAACGAGTAATTTGATAAAAATTGGATATCCGCAATACTTTTAGAGATAATTAGCATTTACTCATTTTGAGGAGGTGAATAATTAGCTACGGCTCTGAAAATTCACCAAGTGAAAGCTCTCCCAGAAGTAGGTGAATGAGTTACTTGATAAAAATTGGCTATCTGCAATAATTTTAGAGATAATTCACATTTACTCATTTTCAGTAGGTGAGTAATTAGCTACAAGTCTGGAACTTCACCATGTGAAAGCCCTCCCAAAAGTAGATGAATGAGTTATTTGAGAAAAATTGGATATCTGCAATACTTTTACAGATAATTCACATTTACTCATTTTGAGTAGGTGAATAATTAGCTACAGGTCTGAAACTTCACCAAGTGAAAGCTCTTCCAAAAGTAGGTGAATGAGTTATTTAAGAAAAATTGGATATCCCCAATACTTTTAGCGATAATTCACATTTACTCATTTTGAGTAGGTGAGTAATTAGCTACGGGTCTGGAACTTCACCATGTGAAAGCTCTCCCAAAAGTAGATGAACGAGTAATTTGATAAAAATTGGATACCCGCAATACTTTTAGAGATAATTAGCATTTACTCATTTTGAGGAGGTGAATAATTAGCTACGGCTCTGAAAATTCACCAAGTGAAAGCTCTCCCAAAAGTAGGTGAATGAGTTATTTGATAAAAAATGGCTATCTGCAATACTTTTAGAGATAATTCACATTTACTCATTTTCAGTAGGTGAGTAATTAGCTACAGGTCTGGAACTTCACCATGTGAAAGCCCTCCCAAAAGTAGATGAATGAGTTATTTGATAAAAATTGGATATCCGCAATACTTTTAGAGATAATTCACATTTACTCATTTTGAGTAGGTGAATAATTAGCTACGGGTCTGAAACCTCACCAAGTAAAAGCTCTCCCAAAAGTAGGTGAATGAGTTATTTGAGAAAAATTGGATATCTGCAATACTTTTACAGATAATTAGCATTTACTCATTTTGAGTAGGTGAATAATTAGCTACAGGTCTGAAACTTCACCAAGTGAAAGCTCTTCCAAAAGTAGGTGAATGAGTTATTTAAGAAAAATTGGATATCCCCAATACTTTTAGGGATAATTCACATTTACTCATTTTGAGTAGGTGAGTAATTAGCTACGGGTCTGGAACTTCACCAAGTGAAAGCTCTTCCAAAAGTAGGTGAATGAGTTATTTAAGAAAAATTGGATATCCCCAATACTTTTAGGGATAATTCACATTTACTCATTTTGAGTAGGTGAGTAATTAGCTACGGGTCTGGAACTTCACCATGTGAAAGCTCTCCCAAAAGTAGATGAATGAGTTATTTGATAAAAATTGGATATCCGCAATACTTTTAGAGATAATTATCATTTACTCATTTTGAGTAGGTGAATAATTAGCTACGGGTCTGAAACTTCACCATGTGAAAGCTCTCCCAAAAGTAGATGAAGCAGTTATTTGAGAAAAATTATGTCATTATTATGCCACAAATAAGAAAATAGCTATTACTCACTTATGGCATGCAATAGAACCCCAAACTATATGCATTTACCCTACAGTCACAATTTCTAAGTATTACTCGGCTATCCAATGTGCAACAGGTCTGAAACTTTACTATGTGATAGCTTACAAAAAAGTAGATGAATGACATATTTGAAAAGAATTCCGTAACTTTAATACTTCTGAAGATATTTGACATTTACTTATGTCATTATTTTGCTACTAATAAGAAAAAAGCTATTACTCACTTATGGCATGCAAAGGAACCCCAAACTACATGCCAGCTTATAGCTAAGGACAAAGTAGCTGAACAACATATTTGAAGAAAAAGCTGTAACTGCAATAGTTTCGGAGTTACAATGGATTTACTCAACAGTCACAATTTCAAAGTAGCTATGACTTGGCTATGCAATGTGCAACAGGTGTGAAACTTTACTATGTGATAGCTTACAAAAAAGTAGATGAATGACATATTTGAAAAGAATTCCGTAACTTTAATACTTCTGAAGATATTTGACATTTACTTATGTCATTATTTTGCTACTAATAAGAAAATAGCTATTACTCACTTATGGCATGCAATAGAACCCCAAACTACATGCCAGCTTATAGCTAAGGACAAAGTAGGTGAACAACATATTTTACGAAAATATTGTAACTGCAATAGTTTTGGAGTTACAATGGATTTACTCAACTGTAGAATTTCAAAGTAGCTATTACTCAGCTATCCAATGTGCAACAGATCCGAAACTTTACTATGTGATAGCTTATGAAAAAGTAGATGGATAACATATTTGAAAAGAATTCCCTAACTTTAATACTTTTGAAGATATCTGACATCTACTTATGTCATTATTTTGCTACAAATAACAAAATAGCTATTACTCACTTATGGCATGCAATAGAACCCCAAACTATGTACCATCTTATAGCTAAGGACAAAGTAGCTGAACAACATATTTTAGGAAAATACTCTAACTGCAATAGTTTTGGAGTTACAATGGCTTTACTCAACAGTCAGAATTTCAAAGTAGCTATAACTCAGCTATCCAAGGTGCAACAGGTCTGAAACTTTACTATGTTATAGCTTACCAAAAAGTAGATGGACAACATATTTGAAAAGATTTCCCTAACTTTAATACTTTTGAAGATATTTGACATTTACTTCTTCTGTTATTTAGCTACAAATGAGGAAATAGCTATTACTCACTTATGGCAAGCAACAGAACCCCAAACTATGTACCATCTTATAGCTAAGAACAAAGTAACTGAACAACATATTTTAGGAAAACACTCTAACTGCAATACTTTTTTAGTTACAATAGTTTTACTCAACAGTCAGAATTTCAAAGTAGCTATTACTCAGCTATCCAAGGTGCAACAGGTCTGAAACTTTACTATGTCATAGCTTACCAAAAAGTAGATGGACAACATATTTTAAAAGATTTCCCTAACTTTAATACTTTTGAAGATATTTGACATTTACTTCTTCTGTTATTTAGCTACAAATGAGAAAATAGCTATTACTCACTTATGGCATGCAATAGAACCCCAAACTATGTACCATCTTATAGCTAAGGACAAAGTAGCTGAACAACATATTTTAGGAAAATACTCTAACTGCAATAGTTTTGGAGTTACAATCGCTTTACTCACCAGTCAGAATTTCAAAGTAGCTATTACTCAGCTATCCAAGGTACATCAGGTCTGAAACTTTAGTATGTGACAGCTTACCAAAAAGAAGATGGACAACATATTTGAAAAGATTTCCCTAACTTCAATACTTTGGAAGATATTTGACATTTACTTCTTCTGTTATTTAGCTACAAATGAGAAAATAGCTATTACTCACTTATGGCATGCAATGGGACCCCAAACTATGTACCATCTTATAGCTAAGGACAAAGTAGCTGAACAACATATTTGAAGAAACACTTGTTACTGCAATAGTTTTTGAGTTATGAGCCCTTTACTCAAAGTAGCTAAGATTGCTATTACTCACTTATCTTTAGGCCTAAGTCAATAAAACCCAAAAAATTTTCAAGGGCATGAAAATTCATTGGGACAATTAATTTACAAAAAATCTGTAGCTGTAGCAGTTTTGGAGAAACCTGCGTGACTAACTAACGCACACACGCACGCACGCACGCACACACAGACATCATTTCATAATCTCCCTCCCGGGCTAAAGCCCGGCGGGAGATAATCAGAAGTAACTTAATACAGTGAACTACAGCTTTTTTTTTTTCAAAATCATGTTGAAGAATACATCTGAAAGGCTTGTTTATGTATCCACATATCTGCTATTTTAATACATTCCAGGGAACATCTTTCATTTAAATGAAATATGTCTTTTCTTTAAAGTGAGCATTTTTTTTTTTCAACCGACCTCCCGACCTTGGTGGCTATGTACTTTTTTTTTTTCCTTCCGTCCGACCGACTCGCTTTTCTAGGGTCCAAAAACTTTTGAAAACCAATTAATCAAAAAACTCTCGCCTTACTCAGGAGGTTAAAGCTATTACCATCAACAACAATACCAAGCACGTAATTGACCCTATAAACCTTCACACCAAATTTTACAAAGATGAGTTAAATATGTTTCTTTTAAAAGAATGAAAACAGAAATGCAATTCAGAGTAGGCTCAAAGTAGCAAAGCAGCTATTACTCAGATAGCTATAAAGCTATCATCAACCAAAAGCTATCCTGGCCAAACTATGATAAATTATAAAAGTCGGAACCGGATTCGGAACCGGATTTTTTCCCGGATCGCACCTCTATCGCACCTCTTTATCGCACCACTAGATCTAGATCTACATTGGCACATATACGAGGACACAGATCTCCCCTGTAGTTTCCTAACAGTATTTTATAAAATGGACGTCTCGATGAAGATGAAATACTTTAAACTACAGAACTCACGGCCATAGCATCCAAGTCATTAATATTCATGAGGTGATACGAAGACACAGATCTCCTCTGTAGTTTCCTAACAATATTTTATAAAATGGACGTCTCGATAAAGATGAAATACTTTCAACTGCAAAACTCATGGCCACAGCATCCAAGTCATTAATATTCATGAGGTGATACGAGGACACAGATCTCCCCTGTAGTTTCCTAACAATATTTTATAAAATGGACATCTTGATGAAGATGAAATACTTTAAACTGCAAAACTCACGGTCATAGCATCCAAGTCATTAATATTCATGAGGTGATACGAGGACACAGATCTCCTCTGTAGTTTCCTAACAATATTGTATAAAATGGACGTCTCGATGAAGATAAAATACTTTTAAACTACAGAACTCATGGCCATAGCATCCGAGTCATTAATATTCATGAGGTGATACGAGGACACAGATCTCCTCTGTAGTTTCCTAACAATATTTTATAAAATGGACGTCTCGATGAAGATGAAATACTTTAAACTGCAAAACTCACGGTCATAGCATCCAAGTCATTAATATTCATGAGGTGATACGAGGACACAGATCTCCCCTGTAGTTTCCTAACAATATTTTATAAAATGGACATCTCGATGAAGATGAAATACTTTAAACTACAGAACTGATGGCCATAGCATCCAAGTTATTAATATTCATGAGGTGATACGAGGACACAGATCTCCTCTGTAGTTTCCTAACAATATTTTATAAAATGGACATCTCGATGAAGATAAAATGGTGACCATAGCCTCTGAAGAGACTGATAATAATCATAAACAGTCGAAATACAATTAAGCATATGTGCTGAATTATATCAGGCATTTAACTACTTTATTGTGCCCCAGTCTTACGTAGTGCAGGAAGCAGTTTATCTAGTATCTTTACCACTATGAGTGCTCCTTCAGCAACTGCCAGTCAGACTGAATTCTGTGATGCCATGTCTAAAGTCTATGTCTACTCAGAACCCCCTAGTGGCTGTGACACACCCGTCCCTATTTGCAAGATCTCAGCAGAGACACTTGACACCCTCAATGAAGTCAGTTCTAGGTTAGAGGCAGGTACTTCTAACCCTAGGAAACGTGCCAGACAGGACTCCCCAAAGGAAGGAGAACCCAGGTCCAAAGCCAAATACTCTGATGCTAGGGACTCCTACCCCGAGCAATCCAAACCTATCTACCTCCGGCTAAAGACACTCCACAAAAAGAAGCTGTCATTAGCATCTACCATTAAAGTCATGGAAGGCAAATTGGCCAAAAACCTATACCCTTCTAGTGTGGACTTTAAATTTAATATCAATAGTACCAGAAATCCTATACTAAAAGATGCCTGGTCAAGAGCTGTTAGAAAGTGCAAAACAGAGTTAACCTTAGCTCTGATTGAAGATATCCAAAGAACCTATAATAGAACCAAGGCTACCATTGCTAAAGATCTAACTGAACTTGAAACCTTACTCAAACCTGAGCAGTTCCAAGAGATCAAAGATTCTCTCTCCTCGAAGTTCAAACAAATGGCTCCTGTCTTCATGGAGAAAAAACAGAACCAGTTCAAGGCTACAGTAGCCCCCACCAGAAGGAGACAGGCTCAGGCTGTTAGAAAACAAGGTGCTCCAGCAAGACGACCAAAAAAGGATCAGAAACTGGACACCATCATTAACACGCTTAAAGCTTTATTAAATAATTAATTGACTTTTAATAAAGTACACCCTTTCATCTGTAAAATCCAATATATTTTTCAGATCTATTGATTTAATCTATACTCATACTCTTGACTAAATAAAATCATATTGTTATTTTCATTTCTGTCTTGCTTGTATACTATTCACTTACCTCGCAACACCACACCACAGGTTCAGCCCCCAAAGTAGAGGTTCCATATAAGTTGAGCCTGTAAAACGAGGGGTTCATCACAGGTTAACCATCAGTTGACCAAAACTACTTTAAGGCACTAGTTCCAACTCAATCACCTACTCGCCTGGTTGAGTCTTTACCAGACATTGGTCATGTCTAGCATTGAGTCTCCAAACTTCTTGGATACCCTCAGAAATGAGGCCAAAAACGCACAACCTGGTATCTTACCACAGAATACCAAGTTTGAAAGTTATATAGGACACACTGTCATTAACATCTCCAACATCGCCTTGGATCAATACCAAATTAGAGCCCTAGAAAAGGGGCTCACATTTTGTCCCTCCCCAGGACTCCCTGATAAATCTCAAATTTGGTTAGACTTTAAAGAATTCCATAGAAGACTAGAACTGATGGAGTTCTTCAGTAGAGATAATATTGATCAGAAAAATGATGATACCAACATCAACCAAAGCATTATTGACTTCATGAATCAGAATGCACAAAGTGATGACCCATCAACCCCTGATGAGGAGTCCCTCAACAAAGAAATACAGGCTAAATTCAAACCAAAATCTGAATGGAGGCCATACCCACCTAATAGAACCCTTGATATCTTCCAAAGGTCTATAAAACAGGAAATTCTTAAATGCAAATTTAAGCATAAAAGACATGACAACCTCACTAAAGAAGAAAGGCTTGGCATGAGATCCTTAAGGGATAACCCGCACATTACAATCCAAAAAGCAGATAAAGGTTCAGCAGTTGTAGTAATGAATACAATTGATTACCTAAGGGAAGGATACAGACAACTCCAAGATGAACAATTCTATCAGAAAATCCCTGAAGATATTACTGACAAAATATCTAATAAAATTATGGATCAACTGACTACAATGAGGTCACTTAATCTTATAACACAAAAGAATTTTGAATTTCTAAATGTACCTAGCCCAACAGAAGCAAGATTCTACCTTCTTCCCAAAATTCATAAGAAAAATATACCAGGCAGACCCATATGTAGCTCTGTCAACCACCCAACATCTCACATTAGTAAATTTGTGGATGAACATATCAAACAAGAGGAGAGTGCCCGTGAACGGGCACTGTGTCAGCTGACTGAATGTTTTTGATTTGTGATGGTGATAATGAGAGGAAAGCATAATTATCAGGAAAAGGGCTGTACAGAAATACAGTAAATGGTAACTGAACAGCATGTTCGAAAGATATTCCGAAGCTGACAGAAGAAAAGGACAAAAAAGTTGTGCCCTGCAAATGGTATTATGAAATAAAGTAACAAGGTAATTGTTTAAGTGTAAAAAGTAGGTTAAAAATATTTAAAGAAATACTATAAATGCAATATCCTCGTTCGACCATGAAGAAGGGATCCAAAGGTCAAATCTGACCATACCAAAAGATTCCCAGCCAAAGAATTTAGGATGGTTTACCATCCCAAACCTGTCGGACCAATAATAAGTGAGTCATAGGCACTTTTTAAGTTTGGCTATCCTTGTTTGACCTTGACGGAGGGGTCTAAGGTCAAATCCGACCACACAAAAAAATTCCCAGCCCATGATTTCCTGTAGCTTGTTTACCATCCCAAACCTGTAGGACCAATAATTAGCGAGTTATAAGCAATTGTAAGTTTGGCTATCCTCAATTGACCTTGAAGGAGGGGTCCCAGGTCAAATCTGACCACACCAAAAGAATCCCAGCCCATGATTTCCTATATGTTGGTTTACCATCCCAAACCTCCAAGACCAATAATACGCGAGTTATAAGCACTTTAAGTTTGGCTATCTTCGTTTCACCTGGAAGGAGGGGTCTAAGGTGAAATCCGACCACACCAAAAGATTCCCAGCCCATGATTTTCTATAGGTTGGTTTTCCATTCCAAACCTCTAGGACCAATAATAAGCGAGTTATAAGCACTTTTAGTTTGGCTATCCTCATTTGACCTTGAAGGAGGGGTCCAAGGTGAAATCCGACCACACCAAAAAATTCCCAGCTCATGATTTTCTATAGGTTGGTTTTCATTCCAAACCTCTAGGACCAATAATAAGCGAGTTATAAGCACTTTTATGTTTGGCTATCCTCATTTGACCTTGAAGGAGGGTTCCAAGGTCAAATCGGACCATATTAACAGATTCCCAGCCCATGATTTCCTACAGGTTGGATACAATGATTTACTCAACAGTGAGAACCTGAAAGAAGCTTTGCTCAGCTATGCCATGACATAAAGGTCTGCAATTTCACTATGTTATAGCTGACCAAAACGTCTGTGAATAACATATTTAACAAAATACTCTAAATGTAATAGTTTTCAAGTTACAACTGATTTACTCAAGAGTGAAAACCTCAAAGTAACTATTACTCAGCTATGCAATGAGCTACATGTCTGAATTTTTGCTCTGTTATAGCTGACCTAAAAGTAGGTGAACAACATATTTAAGCAAAATACTGTAAATGCAATAGTTTTCAAGTTACAACTGATTTACTCAATAGTGAGAACCTGAAAATAGCTATTGCTCCGCTATGCCACGAGCTATAGGTCTGTAATTTCACTATGTTATAGCTAACCCAAAAGTAGGTGAACAATATATTTTAACAAAATACTCCAAATGCAATATTTTTCAAGTTATAGCCGATTTGCTCAACAGTCAGTGCCTGAGAATAGCTATTGCTCAGTTGTGCCATGAGCTACAGGTCTGCAATTTCACTATGTTATAGCTGACCCAAAAGTAGCTGAATAACATATTTGCACAAATTTCTGTAAAGGCAATAGTTTTCCAATTACAACTGATTTACTCAACAGTGAGAACTTCAAAGTAGCTATTACTCAGCTATGCAATGAGCCACAGGTCTGGAACTTCACTATGCTATAGCTGACCCCAAAATAGGTGAATAACATATTGCAACAAAATACTCTAAATGCAATAGTTTGCAAGTTATAAGTGATTTACTCAACAGTGATAACCTAAAAGTAGCTATTACTCAGCTATGCCATGAGCTACAGGTCTGAAATTTTACTATGTTATAGCTGACCCAAAAGTAGCTGAATAACATATTTATACTAAATTCTCTAAATGCAATAGTTTTCAAATTATAAGTGATTTACTCAACATTGAGAACTTCAAAGTAGCTATTACTCAGCTATGCAATAAGTCACAGGTCTGGAACTTCACTATGTTATAGCTGACCCCAAAATAGGTGAATAACATATTGAAACAAAATACTCTAAATGCAATAATTTCCAAGTTATAAGCAATTTACTCAACAGTGATAACCTCAAAGTAGCTATTACTCAGCTATGCCATGAGCTACATGTCTGAAATTTTACTATGTTATAGCTGACCCAAAAGTAGGTGAACAACATATTTAAGCAAAATACTGTACATGCAATAGTTTTCAAGTTACAACTGATTTACTCAATAGTGATGACCTAAAAGTAGCTATTACTCAGCTATGCCATGAGCTACAGGTCTGAAATTTTACTATGTTATAGCTGACCCAAAAGTAGCTGAATAACATATTTATACTAAATTCTCTAAATGCAATAGTTTTGCAATTACAATTGATTTACTCAATAGTGAGAACCTCAAAGTAGTTATTACTCAGCTATGCAATGAGCTATAGGTCTGAAATTTCACTATGTTAAAGCTGACCCAAAAGTAGGTGAACAACATATTTAAGCAAAATACTGCAAATGCAATAGTTTTGAAGTTACAACTGATTTACTCAATAGTGATGACCTAAAAGTAGCTATTACTCAGCTATGCCATGAGCTACAGGTCTGAAATTTTACTATGTTATAGCTGACCCAAAAGTAGCTGAATAACATATTTATACGAAATTCTCTAAATGCAATAGTTTTCCAATTACAACTGATTTACTCAATAGTGAGAACTTTAAAGTAGCTATTACTCAGCTATGCCATGACCTACAGATCTGAAATTTGACTATGTTATAGCTGGCCCAAAAGTAGCTGAATAACATATTTATACGAAATTCTCTAAATGCAATAGGTTTTAAGTTACAAGTGATTTACTCAATAGTGAGAACTTCAAAGTAGCTATTACTCAGCTATGCAATGAGCCACAGATCTGAAACTTCACTATGTTATAGCTGATCCCAAAATAGGTGAATAATATATTGCAACAAAATACTGTAAATGCAATAGTTTCCAAGTTATAAGCGATTTACTCAACAGTGATAACCTAAAAGTAGCTATTACTCAGCTATGCCATGAGCTACAGGTCTGAAATTTTACTATGTTATAGCTGACCCAAAAGTAGCTGAATAACATATTTATACTAAATTCTCTAAATGCAATAGTTTTCAAATTATAAGTGATTTACTCAACATTGAGAACTTCAAAGTAGCTATTACTCAGCTATGCAATAAGTCACAGGTCTGGAACTTCACTATGTTATAGCTAACCCCAAAATAGGTGAATAACATATTGAAACAAAATACTCTAAATGCAATAATTTCCAAGTTATAAGCAATTTACTCAACAGTGATAACCTCAAAGTAGCTATTACTCAGCTATGCCATGAGCTACAGGTCTGAAATTTTACTATGTTATAGCTGACCCAAAAGTAGGTGAACAACATATTTAAGCAAAATACTGTACATGCAATAGTTTTCAAGTTACAACTGATTTACTCAACAGTGATGACCTAAAAGTAGCTATTACTCAGCTATGCCATGAGCTACAGGTCTGAAATTTTACTATGTTATAGTTGACCCAAAAGTAGCTGAATAACATATTTATACTAAATTCTCTAAATGCAATAGTTTTCAAATTATAAGTGATTTACTCAACATTGAGAACTTCAAAGTAGCTATTACTCAGCTATGCAATGAATCACAGGTCTGAAACTTCACTATGTTATAGCTGACCCCAAAATAGGTGAATAACATATTGAAACAAAATACTCTAAATGCAATAATTTCCAAGTTATAAGCAATTTACTCAACAGTGATAACCTCAAAGTAGCTATTACTCAGCTATGCCATGAGCTACATGTCTGAAATTTTACTATGTTATAGCTGACCCAAAAGTAGGTGAACAACATATTTAAGCAAAATACTGTACATGCAATAGTTTTCAAGTTACAACTGATTTACTCAATAGTGATGACCTAAAAGTAGCTATTACTCAGCTATGCCATGAGCTACAGGTCTGAAATTTTACTATGTTATAGCTGACCCAAAAGTAGCTGAATAACATATTTATACTAAATTCTCTAAATGCAATAGTTTTCCAATTACAACTGATTTACTCAATAGTGAGAACCTCAAAGTAGTTATTACTCAGCTATGCAATGAGCTATAGGTCTGAAATTTCACTATGTTAAAGCTGACCCAAAAGTAGGTGAACAACATATTTAAGCAAAATACTGTAAATGCAATAGTTTTGAAGTTACAACTGATTTACTCAATAGTAATGACCTAAAAGTAGCTATTACTCAGCTATGCCATGAGCTACAGGTCTGAAATTTTACTATGTTATAGCTGACCCAAAAGTAGCTGAATAACATATTTATACTAAATTCTCTAAATGCAATAGTTTTCCAATTACAACTGATTTACTCAATAGTGAGAACTTTAAAGTAGCTATTACTCAGCTATGCCATGACCTACAGATCTGAAATTTCACTATGTTATAGCTGGCCCAAAAGTAGCTGAATAACATATTTATACGAAATTCTCTAAATGCAATAGGTTTTTAAGTTACAAGTGATTTACTCAATAGTGAGAACTTCAAAGTAGCTATTACTCAGCTATGCAATGAGCCACAGATCTGAAACTTCACTATGTTATAGCTGATCCCAAAATAGGTGAATAATATATTGCAACAAAATACTGTAAATGCAATAGTTTCCAAGTTATAAGCGATTTACTCAACAGTGATAACCTAAAAGTAGCTATTACTCAGCTATGCCATGAGCTACAGGTCTGAAATTTTACTATGTTATAGCTGACCCAAAAGTAGCTGAATAACATATTTATACGAAATTCTCTAAATGCAATATTTTTGAAGTTATAAGCGATTTACTCAACAGTGATAACCTAAAAGTAGCTATTACTCAGCTATGCCATGAGCTACAGGTCTAAAATTTTACTATGTTATAGCTGACCCAAAAGTAGCTGAATAACATATTTATACGAAATTCTCTAAATGCAATAGTTTTTAAGTTACAAGTGATTTTACTCATGATGGAAGTTACTGAAAAGCCCAAAAGTAGCTATTACTCACTTAGCTATTGAGACAGGCACCCAACTTACTCACCATATTGTAGCTATGAAAAAAGTAGCTGAATAACATATTTTAACAAAATCTCTAAATGCAACACTTTTCAAGTTATAAATGATTTTGTGCATGATTTCATGAATTTTAATGCATTAAAAATTATTAAAAAAATTTATTTAAAAAAAAGTAAGACAGATCCAGGTCTCATACTCACACAAGAGAATCTACCTGTGGCCTAGTACATATATGCAAGATATGAGAGAAATCCCTGCAATAGTCACTGAGAAAATTGTGATTAAGTGTTGAAATTTTCACACTTTTGGTGGGGGTACCCCCCTTGTAATGTCTCTAGCAAACAGACAAACAGACAGATTTGCATGCCTTGAACAATTTTTCATCCTCGATAGATAAGGTATCTTTTAAAAAAAACAGCACGTCTCTAGGCCTTGTAGTTTTGGAGGAGAAGTTGTTCACACGGACGCAGACGCGTACGCCCACGCCACAGAGTGACGACATAATGTCAGCTGACTGACAAGTCAGCTGACATAAAAATATGTTCCCAAAACTAAATCTTATGTAAGAGATACACAACACTTTATCAGTAGATTGAAACTACTTGGACGCATACCTGAAAATGCACTACTAGTAACCTTGGATGTTAGTTCTTTATACACCAACATACCAAACCATGAAGGTATCTTGGCAGTAGCTGAACATTTAAGAACTGACCCAGAGAAACAACAAATAGGACCACACCTCCTAAAATTATTAAAATTGGTTCTACATTCTATGAGTTTTAGCTTTAATGGTGACCATTATCTCCAAACTGGAGGAACCGCCATGGGCACAGCAACTGCCCCTAATTATGCAAACCTGTTCATGGACAGATTTGAAACCAAGGCACTAGCAAATTGGCCTCTTAAACCTTTGATATGGATGAGGTTCATTGATGATATCTTTATGATATGGACCCATGATGAGGATAAATTAGACGAATTCATCACTTACCTTAATAGTATACATCCTACTATTAAATTCACCCATGAATCAAGCATTACACAGATCAATTTTCTAGACACTACTGTCAAGATTAATGACAGTAGAAATCTATATACCACATTATATGAGAAACCTACTGATACTCACCTTTATCTACACTACACCTCTGCACATCATGCTCCTAGTAAAACCAAAGGACCATATGGACAATTCTTAAGACTCAGGAGAATTTGTACATATGATCATGATTTTGAACACAATTCAGAAAAACTTATCTCACACTATTTAAAAAGAGGGTACCCAGAAAAGGGCCTTAGAAAGCACTATAAAAAGGCAAGAGGTTTTACTCAGGATGACTTACTGGATGTTAAAGTTAAAACACCAGTAAAAACACCTGTAATGGTTACCAATTTCAACCCTATGAACCCCAATATTAAAGGTATCATACACAGGAATTGGAACATAATTAGTAACAGTCCAGATTGCAGCCAAATCTTCACTGAAAAACCCTTGATTGGCTTTAGAAGACTCCCAAATGTTAGGGAATACTTAACTAAAGCCACCATCCAATACCCACCAGTAACACAAGATATTAAGAAAACACATACACCTGTGTGTACACGCCTGGGTAGATGCAAATACTGCCCACTAATCAAAAAAGTGGATCCAGTAATATGTAACTTCACCAAAAAGTCATTCCACACTATTGACTTACCAAAACACATAACTTGTGAATTGTCGAATATCATATAACTGATTTCTTGCACTAAATGCAACAAGCACTATGTCGGGGAGACATGTAGAGCATTTAGAATGAGAATGTATGAACATAGATCTTCAGTCTCTAAGGATGGTAAAAAAACAACACCTGTTTCACGTCACTTTTCTAGTGATGGACACAGCCATAAACATATGAAGTTCAGTGTGCTGGAGTGGTGCACACCAAAATTTGATTCAGACAACACTTCCAAAAGAAGGCGTATTGAGTTGTGTTGGATATTCAAATTGCACTCTCTGGCCCCAACTGGCATCAACCAATTTGTGTGAGATTTTATGGCTATTATCCTGGCTGTAATGCACTCAGCAGCCACCCTTCTCTCTTCTATGGTTTGAATATTACCATGCATACAGAAGTGGTAATACATTTAATGAATGCTTATGTGTGGTGTTGGAGTAAAATCTGCGGCTGACTTGATGAAATTCTATCTCTTACAATGGGAAGTTATGAAAGTAAAATTCTTAATAAATTCTAATATGACTTTTGCTTAATCTGCATCAAAAGACAGACCCAAAGGTGCAACAAGATTTTAAAGGTCAAGGTCACTACGGCAAGGTAAAAGGTCAAATTAAGGTCACACCATGATAATACACACCTATAGCCAATAACCAATGTCCCTACCAAGTATCAACTTCCTACACCTTACGGTTTCCGAGATACAGCCCTGACGATTTTATAGGTCAAGGTCACTATGGCAAGGTCAAAGGTCAAATCAAGGTCACACCATGATGCTGCACACCTACACCCCCTAGCCAATGTCTCTACCAAATATCAACTTCCTGCACCTAACAGTTTCCGAGATAAAGCCCGGACAATATTTTATAGGTCAAGGTCACTACGGCAAGGTCAAAGGTCAAATCAAGGTCAGACCATGACGCTGCATACCTACACCCCCTAAGCAATATCCCTACCAAGTATCAACTTCCTACACCTTACGGTTTCTGAGATATAGCCTGGACAAGATTTTATAGGTCAAGGCCACTACGGCAAGGTCACAGGTCAAATCAAGGTCACACCATGATGTTGCACACCTACACCCCCTAACCAATATCCATAACACGTATCAACTTCCTACACCTTACGGTTTCTGAGATATAGCCCGGACAACATTTTACAGGTCAAGGTCACTACGGCAAGGTCAAAGGTCAAATCAAGGTCACACCATGACGTTGCACACCTACACCCCCTAACCGATGTCCCTACCAAATATAAACTTCCCAAGCCTTACAGTTTCCGAGATATAGCCCGGACAACATTTTATAGGTCAAGGTCACTACGGCAAGGTCAAAGGTCAAATCAAGGTCAGACCATGGCGTTGCACACCTACACCCCCTAACCAATATCCCTACCAAGTATCAACTTCCTACACCTTACGGTTTCCGAGATATAGCCCGGACAAGATTTTATAGGTCAAGGTCACTACGGCAAGGTCAAAGGTCAAATCAAGGTCAGACTATGACGTTGCACAACTACACCCCCTAACCAATGTCCCTACCACGTATCAACTTCCTACACCTTACAGTTTCCGAGATATAGCCCGGACAAGATTTTCAAACTCAAGGTCACTACGGCAAGGTCAAAGGTCAAATCAAGGTCAGACCATGACGTTGCACAGCTACACCCCCTAACCAATGTCCCTACCAAGTATCAACTTCCTACACCTTACGGTTTCTGAGATACAGCCCGGACAAACTATTTCCCGCCACTCACATTCAGACACCCTGGAATGTGTCTGGCTCTTAGGGTTATCTGATAATGATGGCACCAGGTCATCATCTTCCACAGGAGAGCACAGTGGGTTCCTCCCTGTTTGTTTATGTAGGCTACCATTGTTGAGATGTCTGTCACCACCAACACTGTTTGGTTTTGGCACAGGTCCTTGAACCTTTGAAGAGCCAGAGAAACCCCCTTCAACTCTAGAACATTTATGCGTAGCCTTTTTTCCGTCTGACCACAGACCATTTGCAGAGCCTTGCTCTAAGTGAGCGCCCCCAACCTTTGTTTGAGGCATCTGTAAAGAGTTGGATGCTGTGGTCTTTGGGATGAAGGTCTGCACTCTTCATAACATTTGTGGGATTTTGCCACCACTCTAGGTGAGCTGAAATGGTCTCTGACGAAGGAAGGAGAGTTTCCAGCAACTTAGGCTATTCAGTGCTCCTTGAGGTGAAACTGAAAGGGCCTCATGTGAAGGTATCCCTCTGGGACCATCTTCTCCATTGAGGCGAGCAACCCAATTAGTGACATCAAACATCTTGCAGTCAAAACATGCTTTGACTTTAAGGGTAGGATCAATTCCTGAAGGTTGAGCCATCTCTCTTGAGTGGGTTTTACAAGGGCTGAATCCAGATGGTATTCGTAGCCCATGAACAAAAACATCTGAGTAGGTTTGAGTTCGGACTTCTGATTTATTATCCATGCTAAGGACTGTGTCAGGTCTACCCACGGTCTGTGTTCACTTGTACTTCTTTTTGAGACTCGGCCCTGATGAGCCAGTCATCCAAGTACTGGGGAAGCCCGATTCCCCTTGTCAGGGCCATTTGCTTCACTTCCTTCACAATTATTGTAAAGACCTGTGGGGCTGTGGCTAGGCCAAGGAAAGAGAGGTGAATTGGAACACCTAAGACTTGTGGCAAAACCTTAGGTATTTCCTTGAGGTTTGGTGGATGGGGATGTGAAGGTAGGCGTCTGGTAGGTGTATCGACAATACCCATTCCCCTGGAATGAGAGAGGCCCTGAAGGACTCTGGAGTTTCCATTTTGAACCTTTCTACAAGTAGGAAGGTGCTGAGCTTGCTTAGGTCTATTACTGGCCTCCACCTTTGGTGAGGCTTGGGGACTAGAAACAGGGGACTATAAAACCGAGAGATTTTACATTTTCCACCTTTTCTATTGTGTAATCGCATGTAAAACCTGAGAGATTTTACATTTTCCACCCTTTCTATGGTGTTCTTTGACAAAAAAGTCTGGATACAAGTGGCCAGAGCTTGGGCTTTTTGAAGTAAATTAAATTTTTATAAGTCAATACCCTATGCAATGGACAATTGCTTTACCAGTTGGCGCGACCGGTACTGCCAAACGACAGAAAAAGCCATCCTGTATATACTACCCGCAGGACAGATCACAGAGTGTGCATTTGCTAGGTGGCGCACTGTACTTCCTTCCTGTCCAGAAATGCTGATGTCATCGAGTTTTTTTCGTAGTCTTATCCTATTAAGACCCCTAGTAAGCTGATAGCAGGGCCGGTTGGGAGGGCCTTGCCTGTCCATTGGGTCAGTTTTTATACGTCAATACCCTATCCAATGGACAATTGCTTTACCAGTCGGCGCGACCGGTACCGCCAAACGACAGAAAAAGCCATCCTGTATATACTACCCGCAGGACAGGTCATAGAGTGTGCATTTGCCAGGTGGCGCACCGTCCTTCCTTCCTGTCCAGAAATGCTGATGTCATCGCGGTTTTTTCATAGTCTTATCCTATTAAGACCCGTAGTAAGCTGATAGCCGGGCCAGTTGGGAGGGCCTTGCCTGCCCATTGGGGAGGCACAGAGGGATCTGACTTGACATGGCTACTAGGTCCCAAAACCAAGGCATGTTGGGCCACCCTGGTGCAATCAAAACTAGAAATAGGCCGCCCTGTTGATAGTAGATGCGAATAGAAACAGGATAGCATAGAAGAACACACATTATCATGTGTAATGTCCACCCATGAACCTTTTGCCCAAATTGTACAGTAGTCTTACAAGACCCTGTTTCATTTGTAAAATATATCAATGATGCTTAAATATTTGTTAGTGTAGATGTAAATTATTTCAGCTTCATGCCTTTTTGCATTGGTTGGGTTGAAAATTTTGACGAAATCACTTTATCTTGCACGGTTAAGAAGATAGAAGCAAATTCCTGTTTTTCTATTTTGGGCAAAAATTTGAAAATTCAAAATGGCCGCCATTTTTGGGAAAAGCAAATTTTTTTTGAAAATTGCCAAGAGTACATTTCTTACATACCCTATGGGTCGAAAATTTCAACGAAATAACTCTATTTTGCACGGTTAAGGCCAGTTTGTGTTTTGCCATTTTGGGCAAAAATTCGAAAATTCAAAATGGCTGCCATTTTTGGGGAGGGGAAATTTTTTTGAAAATTGCAAAGATTACATTCCTTAGATACCCTGTGGGTCAAAAATTTCGACGAAATCGCTCTATCTCGCATGGTTAAGGAGATAGAAGCAAATTTGTGTTTTGCCATTTTTGGCAAAAATTCGAAAATTCAAAATTGCCGAAATTTTTGCGGAGGGGAAAATTTTTTGAAAATTGCATTCCTTAGATACCCTGTGGGTCGAAAATTTCGACGAAATCGCTCTATCTCGCACGGTTAAGGAGATAGAAGCAAATTTGTGTTTTGCCATTTTTGGCAAAAATTCGAAAATTCAAAATGGCCGCCATTTTTGGGGAGGGGAAAATTTTTGGAAAATTGCAAAGATTGCATTCCTTAGATACCCTGTGGGTCAAAAATTTCGACGAAATCGCTCTATCTCGCACGGTTATGGAGATAGAAGCAAATTTGTGTTTTGCATTTTTAGCGAAAATTCAAAATGGCCACCATTTTTGGGGAGGGGAAAATTTTTGGAAAATTGCATAGATTGCATTCCTTATATACCCTGTGGGTCGAAAATTTCGACGAAATCGCTCTATTTCGCACGGTTAAGGAGATAGAAGCAAATTTGTGTTTTGCCATTTTTGGCAAAAATTCGAAAATTCAAAATGGCCGCCATTTTTGGGGAGGGGAAAATTTTGGGAAAATTGCAAAGATTGCATCCCTTAGATACCCTGTGGGTCGAAAATTTCGACGAAATCGCTCTATCTCGCACGGTTAAGGAGATAGAAGCAAATTTGTGTTTTGCCATTTTTGGCAAAAATTCGAAAATTCAAAATGGCCGCCATTTTTGGGGAGGGGAAAATTTTTGGAAAATTGCAAAGATTGCATTCCTTAGATACCCTGTGGGTCGAAAATTTTGCCGAAATCGCTCTATCTCGCACGGTTAAGGAGATAGAAGCAAATTTGTGTTTTGCCATTTTTGGCAAAAATTCGAAAATTCAAAATTGCCGAAATTTTTGCGGAGGGGAAAATTTTTTGAAAATTGCATTCCTTAGATACCCTGTGGGTCGAAAATTTCGACGAAATCGCTCTATCTCGCACGGTTAAGGAGATAGAAGCAAATTTGTGTTTTGCCATTTTTGGCAAAAATTCGAAAATTCAAAATGGCCGCCATATTTGGGGAGGGGAAAATTTTTGGAAAATTGCAAAGATTGCATTCCTTAGATACCCTGTGGGTCAAAAATTTCGACGAAATCGCTCTATCTCGCACGGTTATGGAGATAGAAGCAAATTTGTGTTTTGCATTTTTAGCGAAAATTCAAAATGGCCACCATTTTTGGGGAGGGGAAAATTTTTGGAAAATTGCATAGATTGCATTCCTTATATACCCTGTGGGTCGAAAATTTCGACGAAATCGCTCTATTTCGCACGGTTAAGGAGATAGAAGCAAATTTGTGTTTTGCCATTTTTGGCAAAAATTCGAAAATTCAAAATGGCCGCCATTTTTGGGGAGGGGAAAATTTTGGGAAAATTGCAAAGATTGCATCCCTTAGATACCCTGTGGGTCGAAAATTTCGACGAAATCGCTCTATCTCGCACGGTTAAGGAGATAGAAGCAAATTTGTGTTTTGCCATTTTTGGCAAAAATTCGAAAATTCAAAATGGCCGCCATTTTTGGGGAGGGGAAAATTTTTGGAAAATTGCAAAGATTGCATTCCTTAGATACCCTGTGGGTCGAAAATTTCGACGAAATCGCTCTATCTCGCACGGTTAAGGATATAGAAGCAAATTTGTGTTTTGCCATTTTTGGCAAAAATTCGAAAATTCAAAATGGCCGCCATTTTTGGGGAGGGGAAAATTTTGGGAAAATTGCAAAGATTGCATTCCTTAGCTACCCTGTGGGTCGAAAATTTCGACGAAATCGCTCTATCCCGCACGGTTAAGGAGATAGAAGCAAATTTGTGTTTTGCCATTTTTGGCAAAAATTCGAAAATTCAAAACGGCCGCCATTTTTGGGGAGGGGAAAATTTTTTTTTAATTACCAAGAGTACAATGCTGAGATACCCTGTGGGTCGAAAATTTCGACGAAATCGCTCTATCTCGCACGGTTAAGGAGATAGAAGCAAATTTGTGTTTTGCCAGTTTTGGCAAAAATTCGAAAATTCAAAATGGCCGCCATTTTTGGGGAGGGGAAAATTTTTGGAAAATTGCAAAGATTACATTCCTTAGATACCCTGTGGGTCGAAAATTTCGACGAAATCGCTCTATCTCGCACGGTTAAGGAGATAGAAGCAAATTTGTGTTTTGCCATTTTTGGCAAAAATTCGAAAATTCAAAATGGCCGCCATTTTTGGGGAGGGGAAAATTTTTGGAAAATTGCAAGAGTACACTCCTTAGATACCCTGTGGGTCGAAAATTTTGCCGAAATCGCTCTATCTCGCACGGTTAAGGAGATAGAAGTAAATTTGTGTTTTGCCAGTTTTGGCAAAAATTCGAAATGGCCGCCATTTTTGGGGAGGGGAAAATTTTTGGAAAATTGCATAGATTGCATCCCTTAGATACCCTGTGGGTCGAAAATTTCGACGAAATCGCTCTATCTCGCACGGTTAAGGAGATAGAAGCAAATTTGTGTTTTGCCATTTTTGGCAAAAATTCGAAAATTCAAAATGGCCGCCATTTTTGGGGAGGGGAAAATTTTTGGAAAATTGCAAAGATTAGATACCCTGTGGGTGGAAAATTTCGACGAAATCACTCTATCTCGCATGGTTAAGGAGATAGAAGCAAATTTGTGTTTTGCCATTTTTGGCAAAAATTCGAAAATTCAAAATGGCCGCCATTTTTGGGGAGGGGAAAATGTTTTGAAAATTGCAAATATTACACTCCTTAGATACCCTGTGGGTCGAAAATTTCGACGAAATCGCTCTATCTCACACGGTTAAGGAGATAGAAGCAAATTTGTGTTTTGCCATTTTGGGCAAAAATTCGAAAATTCAAAATGGCCGCCATTTTTGGGGAGGGGAAAATTTTTGGAAAATTGCAAGAGTACACTCCTTAGATACCCTGTGGGTCGAAAATTTTGCCGAAATCGCTCTATCTCGCACGGTTAAGGAGATAGAAGCAAATTTGTGTTTTGCCATTTTTGGCAAAAATTCGAAAATTCAAAATGGCCGCCATTTTTGGGGAGGGGAAAATTTTTTAAAAATTACCAAGAGTACAAAGCTCAGATACCCTGTGGGTCGAAAATTTCGACGAAATCGCTCTATCTCGCACGGTTAAGGAGATAGAAGCAAATTTGTGTTTTGCCAGTTTTGGCAAAAATTCGAAAATTCAAAATGGCCGCCATTTTTGGGGAGGGGAAAATTTTTGGAAAATTGCAAAGATTAGATACCCTGTGGGTGGAAAATTTCGACGAAATCACTCTATCTCGCACGGTTAAGGAGATAGAAGCAAATTTGTGTTTTGCCATTTTTGGCCAAAATTCGAAAATTCAAAATGGCCGCCATTTTTGGGGAGGGGAAAATGTTTTGAAAATTGCAAATATTACACTCCTTAGATACCCTGTGGGTCGAAAATTTCGACGAAATCGCTCTATCTCGCACGGTTAAGGAGATAGAAGCAAATTTGTGTTTTGCCATTTTTGGCAAAAATTCGAAAATTCAAAATGGCCGCCATTTTTGGGGCGGGAAAAATTTTTGGAAAATTGCATAGATTGCATTCCTTAGATACCCTGTGGGTGAAAAATTCTGTCGAAATCGCTCTATCTCGCACGGTTAAGGAGATAGAAGCAAATTTGTGTTTTGCCATTTTTGGCAAAAATTCGAAAATTCAAAATGGCCGCCATTTTTGGGGAGGGGAAAATTTTTGGAAATTGCATAGATTGCATTCCTTAGATACCCTGTGGGTCAAAAATTCTGTCGAAATCGCTCTATCTCTTACGGTTTCTGAGATATTAGCAAATTACTCAAAAGTAGTACTGAAAATACACAATGAAGTACCTAAATGGCTATTACTCATGTACTGACAAAGCTATCAGTCCCAAATGCAATACCAAGCGAGCTATGGACATAACAATCTTGTATTCAAAATTGTAGTAAAATATCTTTAATTATTTTGGCTTAAATGCACGGAAACCAATGGGTACTGAAAATAGCTGTACTTAAGTATTACTCAGTAAGCAAAAGAGGTACAACAGCCAAAAGCAATCCCAAGCAAGCTACTGACCCAATAAGCCTGCATACCAAATTTGGTGACAATAGCTCTAATACTTTTCCTTTAAATGAGCCGAAACCATGCGTGACGCCGGACATCGGACGCCGGACATCGGACATCGGACGGCGCAAAAAGCAAAAATAATATATCCACCCCCCAGGGGGGTGGACATAATTATTCTGCTGCATTGGTAGTCCTGAAACTTCTCCACCACTTTGCTCAAGATGGCGACTGGTGTGAAGGTGTGTGGGTTCAGATCTTCCCAGACAGGCTGAGTGCATCCACCGCCCAGGCCTGTGGGTATGGAACTGGTGAGAAACTGTGGTAGTTTGTTGTTGAACTTGGTGGCAAACAGACCTCTGGGTGGAGAGACCATTCTGTTTGAATGGTCTGGCTTAGTCTGGATAGCTTGTCTGATATCATGTTCAGCTGGCCTGGGATGTGCCGAGCTTTGAGAGTTACCGGTCTCCTGGTACACCAGGTCAGAATTCTCCATAGAAGGGCACACAGAGGGCCCAACTTCATCCCCCCTTCTTTGTTTATATAGGCAACCACTGTGGTGTTGCCTGTGGCTACCAGAACCACGCTGTTCAAACAAAGGTCTTGGAACACTTTTAGGGCCAGAAAGACCACTTTTATTTCTAGGTGGTTTATGTATAGTTTGCTTCTGGAAGAGACAAGCTTCCCCTTGCAGTGCGCTCATTTAAGTGAGCGCCCAACCCAAGATCTGCTGAGCATGTTTTAGCACATTGCTTTCCTCCAGCCACCATTTTAAGTGAGGGTGGAGCGACCTGGACTCTGGAATCACCTTTTCTAGTGACTCTGGTATCCTCCAGTTGTTCTTTAAGTGCCAGTGAATGTGTTTCATATGGAGCCGACCTAGGTGGACTTGCTTTTCTGTTGCTGTGAGTAGACCAATGAGGGGCATAAACTGGCAGACCGTATACACCGGACCGGAAAATGTTTTCTGAATCTTATTTGTTAAGGCCTGCCAACACTCTGGTGTTGGTCTGACGTTGCCCTCTTTCAGGTCAAACTGGTAACGTACGAAGTTGAAAACCTGTTTTGGATCCAGTTCTGATTTCTCCCTGTTCACCAGCCAACCTAGCTCTCTCAGAGAGAGAGAGAGAGAGAGAGAGAGAGAGAGAGACTGGGATTTACACCTTTCTTTTGTGGATACCTCTGACAAAAAGAATAGGATTTGTAACAAAGGAGTTAACATGTGAATTTACAGTCTCGCTCTTGCTGGTCAAGCCCTTCTTTCCGGCTATCACTGGCTCTATCTTGCAGGACACATATGCAGAGTCCTTCAGTCCGGCCACACTCTGAACACAGTAACTTTCATTTACTCTGCTTGGAACCCTTAGTCAATTTCTAGTGGGGGCCTTGCCACATCCTTTCTTACCTTGTTGCCTGTCCCTGATCTGCTTCCAGGCTGGTACATTGGACTTTCGGTACAGTTGGTGTGCTGGCTTTGCAGTTGAAGATGCATACAGCTGATAGCAACCAAGTTTCCTGTGAGAGTTACCAGAACGCCTCTCCTCACCACGGGAAATTTCATCTTCTGCTTTAACCAGCAACTGGTACGGGAACATTTTTTTAACCATAAAGACGTAAAAATCAATGAGCAATGGTCGTTTTTTTGTTTCCCTGATTTACGTGGCTGTTCCATAAAGTGCTCATATATATCTGTACGTAATGGCGGATCCCTTAATGACAATATTTGGACATTGTTATTTTATTTATATTTGTGTCATTTACTCGAGTTCACCTCGAGTTCAACTCGCATCTAACAGGCGATCCTCGATCTACAGCAATCACTAATGATTACAGCCCTAATGCACCACCTAACGAATGAACACTCTGTGACTAGTCCTGCTGGTAGTATATACAGGACGGCTTTTTCTGTCATTTGAAGGGATCGAGAGCGACAACCGGTAAAACAATTGTCCATTGGATAGGATGTTTTAACGCAATAAAAGGGCGAATTCCAGAGTTCTTGGCGTCTCCCCTAGATGTGGTTGAAGAAGGGTCATCTCTGCCTCACGTCTTAGCAGGCCAGAGTTACCCATGGTGTAGAGCTCCCTCTGGAGCATATGGGTTAGGAATTTGCTTAGACAGGCAAGAGCTCTCTGTTGAATAAGAATCCTCTTATTCAGAACCTCAAAGTAGTCACAGGCGTTTTCATAGCCATGCCTGGCTGCTTTTTCAGGATTGGCACCCTTCTGAATCTGGCTTTTAACCTTTTTTTGAAAGTACACTTGACACTCTCCTGACACTTCATAGTAGTGTTGCAGACAGAAGCAAAATTAGCTGCAAAGTTGATGGTAGAGAGATTCTTCCTAGCTTGGTGTTCCAGTTTTTTAAGAACTGGTTAGGGAACTTTGTCCATAGGGGCCCCAGAGGGCTTTGGAGGGATACAGATTTGGGAAAAATTGCAAATTTAATAAGTAAATTAAATTTTTATAAGTTAATACCCTATCCAATGGACAATTGCTTATCCGGTCGGCGCGGACCGGCCCGCCAAACGTCAGAAAAAGACGTCCTGTGTCTCCACCGGCTAGGCTGGCCCAGTACTGTGCACTCGCCAGATGGCGTGTCATACTTCCTTCCTGTCTAGACAGACTGACGTCATAGCATCTTTTTCGTTGTCTAAACCTATTAGACCCCTAGTAAGCTGATACCAGGGTCGGTGGGAGGGTCTTGTGTGTCCATTGGATAGGGTATTAACTTATAAAAATTTAATTTACTTATTAAATTTGCAATTTTATTGCGTTAATACATCCTATCCAATGGACAATTGCTGAATAACTACCGCTTGGTCGGCGGGTAAGTTACTAGGGACTTATGTGAACTCACAAGTAATAGCAAATTTTAACCTACGGCCTAGGCTGACTTCGTCAGGAGACCTATAGGTCCAGGCCTGGGTTGACTTTAAGGTCAGGAAACCCTGTAAGGCCATGGTCGGTTGCCAGCAGCCGGTTACCCGGGGCTATACCGCCGTCGCCCCCCCCTTTTTGCAGACCTGCTCTGAGGTAGGGGAAGAGAGGGATGAGTTCAGTCCCAGAATGCAATAAACCTCCCGAAGGAAGCATGCCACAATTAATTCTTATGTACATGAAGAACTGTGATGCGCATATACAAATCTCCTCAATCTAAGGGCCACCTGTGGATCTGCTGAGCAGCCACTACCGAGCCCAATTGGTAAAGCTCTGAATCAGCCCAAGCCCCGCCCTTCAAATAGAGCTGTGTGAAGGTATTGTGACCTCAGTGGCAGGCTGACAAGATTGGATCAAAGGAGACTCCCGACTGGAAGACCTTAGAAGCAGCAAAGGCCCTGACATCATGGGCTTTAACCTGATGTCAAGTGTGGGCCTCCTGGTCAGAGAGCTCATAACATAGGATCACAGTCTGCTTGATCCAAGAGGAGATAGTGGAAGGTGAGATGTCTTTGTTGAAACCTTTCTTAAAGGAAACAAAAAAACCACCTCCTTGTTCTGCCTGATGTCTGAGGTCCTGTCCAAATAGCAGCACAATGCTCTGACCGGACAGAGGGACCTGTCAAACTTGAGGGATCTATCCAGAGTTGGGGCCAGGGCTGTTATAACCCCAGGGGCCACACTGTCTGGACCCTCTATGGCCAGCTGATTATAGGATAGAAAACTGGGTGATGGATACAGGGACACCTTGACCAGTCGGACTGGTGTCCAATATATCAGTTTTGCCCAGCATGAATCTCACTTCTGCACTTGCCCGACCCAAGGGCCAAGAGGAATACCATCTTGAAGATCAAATGCTTCAAGGAGGCCTATTTGATTGGATCAAATGGAGTCTTAGCTGGTGCACGGCTAGTGAGAAGTTCCAGGAGGGTATGCCACTCCTGCCTTTGGGTCTGTCTCCGAGGAAACTATCCAGGAGACGAGCGAAATTTTCGTCCTTGCTGGTGTTGAAGGGTGAATTTCCCAGTTTATCAACAATGGGTGACCTATAACCATCAATGGTGCTGGGTTGTTTGCCAAGCATGTATCTCACTTCTACACTTGCCCGAACCCAGGGCCAAGAGGAAAACTGCCTAGAAGGTCAAAAGCTTCAAGGAGGCTTTTAATTGGTTCAAAATGAACCTTGTCAGCTGGTACAAAAACCAGGAAGAAGTTCCAGGAGGGGATTCCCCTACAGCCTTTGGGTCTGTCTCAGTGGAAGCTATCCAGGAGACGAGGGAGATTTTCATCCTTACTGACGTCGATGGGCAAATTTTCCAGACTATCAGTAATGGCTGACCTGTAACCATCAATGGTACTGGACTGCAACTTCCTGTCCTGAAACAGGTACCTAAGGAAGTCAGCAACTGACTTTACAGGGGGTGCTCGAAGTCCACCTGATGAATGATACATCACTTGGTAAAAATGAACCATTTTGCCCCATAGACTGATCTGATTGACCCCCCCCCCCCCCCCCCCCCCCATTGAGGAGCCTCAATTTTTGCTGCCACTGCCTCAGACAAGTCCTGCTCCTCGATTGCTGAGGCTCTAGGAGCCCTGCATGGAGATTAAGATTTGTCAGATTTCTGTGAGCGATCTGACCAAATGGCTGTGAACAGGCTGGGCAGATTGGGCAAGCTCAGCGGGATGTGGCTGGACATGGCCACTAGATCCCAAAACCAAGGCATGTTGGGCCACCCCGGAGCAATCAGAATGATTCTCTTACATGGGGAGTCTTGCAACTTCTCCACCACTTTGCCCAATATGGCTGATGGTGAGAAGGTGTATCCTTTTAGATCCTACCATGGCCGACAGCACATCCACTGCTGTGGCCAGGGGATCCGGTACCGGTGACACAAAAAAAGAGGTGACTTATTGTTGAACCTCGTGGCAAATAAGTCTATTCTGGGCCGGTGCCACCTACTGCATAGAGTGGAAGACCTCTGGAAGGAGAAACCACTGTTTGGATGGTCTGGCCTAGCCTGGACAGCCTGTCTGCTACCACATCAGGCCGGCCTGGAATGTGTCGAGCTTTAGAGTCACTTGTTTCCTGGTACACCAGGTCAAGATTCTCCATAGTAGGGCACAAAGTGGGCCCGACCTCATTCCTCCTTCCTTTATGTGGTGTTGTCAGTTGCTACAAGTACTATCTTGTTTGAGCAAAGGTCTTAGAACTCTTAAAGTCAGAAAAACCGCTTAAAGTTCTAGATGGTTTATATACAACTTGCTTCCCAGAAGGGACCAGGTTGCTCTTGCAAAGTGCTCATCTAAGTGAGCGCCCCACCCTTCTATTGATGCGTCTGTAAATATTTGCAGAGCATGTTTTATTGGGTGTAATGGTTGGCCGGTAAGTGCATTGTCTTCCTTCAGCCACCATTGTAAATGAGGGTGCAGGGACCTGGGGACTTGGATCACCTTTTCCAGTGATTCTGGTACCCTCCAGTTGTTTTTGAGATGCCACTGTATGGGTCTCATATGAAGCCTGCCTAGATTAACATGCTTTTCTGTAGATGTTAGAAACCTATCAAGGACATGAATTCCCAGATCGGCCAAGTCGGTAGGGATAGCAGTTTTAACAGTCTCTTGAAGGTTCTGGCACCAGTCCAGAGTCGGTTGGAACTGATCAGACCTGAAGCCGAACTGGTAGCCTACAAAATCGAAGTCTTGATTTACTAGTTCCTGTGTATTTGGAGACAAGCCTGGTGGGATCTGGCTCTCACCAACCAGGTACTGGTGGCTTCTTAAATCCTTGTGTATGGCCATCAATTTCACCTGCTTTGGTATCACGGTGAACTCAAAAGGTGCTGTGGACAACCCGAATGGCAGGGTCTTGAACTGGTATGCCCGACCTTGGATGTGAAATCTCAGGCACTTCCTGGATTGTTCTTGTATAGGTATATGGACGTAGGTATCCCTCGTTCGACAGTTGTACTACCTAAAGTCCAGCCCCCAAGGCTTCCTAAGTTCCCAAAAAGGGCTTAGTCTGGACCTTATAGGCAGATTGTGTGCCACATTTGGTATTCTGACAACATTTTCTGTCCCTCCGGACACTGGTCCGGTCTGGTGACAATGATCCAGGTTAACAGTCTCTCTGTTTTTATTGTGGTCTTATTTTCACATTAATAAACTCTTCGCCCCGGGCCAGCAGCCTGCAAGGTGTAGCATTTACAGAGCAATTGTCATATGTGAGATGTCAGTCCTCTGGCCGGACCTGATGACAAAATTTATTATTATCTCTGCAGTCAAGTCCAGCACCGATAACAGGTTGTTGAGAGGTGTGAGGCCTGGCAGTAGCTTGGGACACTGTCATATCATCAAGATCACTGACCAGTTTAAGAATTCTCTGTAACCCAATTAACAACTCTGTCCGGTACCCGGACTCCATACCCGGTACTTTACTGTAACCAGTAATTCTTGTAACCGGCAAAAACTGGCAGGTTGGGGTCACCAATGAATTTTGACAGCTACTGGTCTATATTTAGCCAGATTTTTTTTTTTTTTTTTTTTTTTTTTTTTTATATGTAACCAGTTGGGTTGAAGCACTGTACAGTAAGGACTGTGTAGCTAACACCGTGTTAGTAGACTTGTAACCCATAGAATGAAGCAAGTGTACAATGTTATGTAGCCAGTACCAGCCGGTACACTGTGTAGCTAGTTGCTGAAGCAAGTGTACAAGGCTGTGTAGCCAGTACCAACCGGTACACTCTATAACCAGTTGTTGAAGCCAGTGTACAAGGCTGTGTAGCCGGTACACTGTAACCAGTTGAGGCTACTGTATAAGGCTGTGAAGCCGGTAGCCGGTCAGTACATACTGTAACCAGTTGTTGAAGTGAGTGTACAAGGCTTTGTAGCCAGTACCAGCCGGTACACTCTGTAACCAGTTGTTGAAGCCAGTGTACAAGGCTGTGTAGCCGGTACACTGTAACCAGTTGAGGTTACTGTATAAGGCTGTGAAGCCGGTAGCCGGTCGGTATATACTGTAACCAGCTATTGAAGTAACTGTACAAGGCTGTTTAGCCGGTAGTCGGTCGGTACACTCTGTAACCAGTTGTTGAAGTAAGTGTACAAGGCTGTGTAGCCAGTACCCGGTCGGTACCCTGTAGCTAGTTGTTGAAGTAACTGTACAAGGCTGTGTAGCCGGTAGGTACACTCTGTAACCAGTTGCTGAATGAAGTTTACAACTATCTTGTGTTGAATTCAGTTTCCTCCATTAATTAAAATATTTCTTTTAAAAAAACACACGTCTTGTTTGTAGATTTGACAGTTGCTGGGGAAGCCCTAGTGAACTATATTTAGCCCAATTGTTGGTCGGTGTGTCACGTGACCAGCTTGCTGGTCGGAGGGACAACGTGATTGGCTGATTGGAGATGACGATCTGCTTCGTTGAATCACGTGACCATCTTCGGGGATATGTCCTCACTAGACGCGTTCATTCCTTAGATTCACAGTAAATGTAAGCTTACTGGTCGACTGATGTCTGCAGCAGAGAGGTTTGTACCAGTACGCTGTAGGAGGATTACAGGAACTAAAAAATGGAATCACAGTAGACGTGAGTGCAAAGAATGAACTTCCGACCTTCTTGTTCGGTGAATCACGTGACCAGCTTCGTGAAGACACGCGATTGGCTGACTGTATATGACGTCAGAGGTCGCGTTCTTTGTGCTGGCCGGTCGGCTGATGCTTTAAAAGCAGAGAAGCCTGGACCAGTGGACTCTGTAGATAAAATTCCTGGCCGGTCTGAAGTCGGTTCTTCTTCTCAGCCGGCTGTACACTCAAACCAGTTTCCTGGCCATCCACTGCCCTTACTACCGACACAAATGCCGGGTCCACAAGGGTGGGACTGAGAGTGACAAAAGTTCCTTCTATGTAGTAAAGACTTGAGAGGTCGGTAGAAGAAATCTGAAGAATTCACCTCTTGATTCTGATGAAAAAATACTCGAGCTAGGCTGGTGTGACTGATGCTTTACAGCAGAGAAGTTGGTACCAGTGCGCTCTGAAGAAATCTGAAGAATTCATCTCATGCTTCTGATTAAAAAACACCAAATACTCGAGCTGGGCTGGTGTGACTGATGCTTTACAGCAGAGAAGTCGGTACCAGTGCGCTCTGAAGGAATGCATCTGTGATGGGGAATTCCTTCCATTCACAGTTTCAAAACTACGTAGACTGAAGTTCTCGTGTAGTACTAGGAGACGTTTCTATGGTGACTGTAGCTGGAAGGTTATAGATGAAACATTCAAACAAAAGACACGGATAAAAATACCTGTTAGAAGTATATCCATAATTCCTCAATATTGTTGATCTGCCCCTAACAACGCAAAGGTTGAATGGGAGGAAACTAGCAAAATGGCTGCCTTCATATATCTCGATTACTGCCCTATCATCAAAATTAAATTGAGTCAACTAGGGAGCATTTCCAGCAGATTTCTAAATGTATATCCGTGCTTGACCAGTTGGTAACACTTTACAAAGAAACTCTCCACATATAAGGTTCAAAATCCGTCATAAAGCACACTTTTCCTTTAAAAATCTGGAGATGTTGAAAACACGTCTGCACAGTACACGTGCCAAACGAAAAAAGATGCTATGACGTCACTCTGTCTAGACAGGAAGGAAGTACGACACGCCATCTGGCGAGTGCACAGTACTGGGCTGGCCTAGCCGGTGGAGACACAGGACGTCTTTTTCTGACGTTTGGCGGGCCGGTCCGCGCCGACCGGATAAGCAATTGTCCATTGGATAGGATGTATTAACGCAATAAAATCTGTATTTAACTCCTGCAATTTGTCCTCAAAACAAGGTTGTCCCACCTTGTACTACTTTGCAGTGGAAGCAGGGGTTTTTATGTATTTACCCTCAGGTAAATTAGAGGAAGTCCTGCTCAAATCTGTCAAAAGCATCTTTGAGGTAAGGACTTAGTGGGAGCATAGCTGAAGGGACTCTTGGCCTTAGCTCCTGTTGGCCTTTCACATCATCCAGGCCCAGAACAGAAGTAGAAGACCTAGGCATAGTTTCCCTGGGATCAGGGAGATCAAGAATATGCCTAAAGGTCTCTGTTTTCTTCTGCATACTGTGAGGGCAAGTCAGATATATTTACCTCCCTGTAAAAGACTGGGTCTGGATCAGTTTGCTGTTGGTCTTGCTCAGAAGGAGCCCTTTGGGGCTTAGCAGACTTTTTGAGATGAATAGAGGACTGTTCTTCCTCTGAAGATGAAGACTGAGATATGTATTTTGCCCAAACCTTATGCTTCCTTTTGTCTGAATGCTTTTTGGCTCTAGCCGAACACACCCGTTTGAGTTTCTTGGAGTGATGATCAGATCTGATCGGGTCTGAGCCATGCTCGGACTGAGCACTCTGTCCAAACCGTGGTAGAAGAGAGGGACCAAAAAGTCCATTTCCATAGGTTCATCCGTATGTTCGGATGCTTGGGTGTTTGGATTCTGGTTCGGAGGTGACAATTCATCAGTCTGTTTGCTTGTTCCAGGTTTTGAAGTTAAGTGGTTTGAAATTGCTCTCCGAGAGACTGCATGGCCTCAAGCATGGACGCCTGGAACACCCCCATTCACTGTTCCAATTGGATGTTAAACTGTGTACCAAGGGATTTCTCTAGTTTGCTTTCACTCTTATGTTGTAAAGCCATGCTTGGGGTGCGTGGGACAGTTTGTGGAGTTTTTAAAGATAATATTTAGAAATGTAAGATGAAAATAAGTTTTCTGCAGCACAATCAAGGTCTGCTGTGAACCAGAAAACGCCTCTACGTCATCATCCCCCAACAAGTCCAGTTCATCTTTAAATGTATCAGCCACTTTTTGTTTCCAAACATATCTATGCTTATTTTTGATCTTGAGAAGCTGTTCTTCAGTAAAAGCGCTGCAAATATTTCATGGCTTTTCATAAGTAACGCAGGGGTCATCCCCTTTAACTGCTTCTCTACAAGCTGGGCAGTAGTTATGTAAATCAAACGGAAGACAAAAGTGACGACACTTTAATGATCTGGGCTTGTTAGAACTTGCTTGGTGGGAGGACATTTTTACAGCAATAAAACTGAGCAGTCCGAGCCGGAACTCTCACAACAGTTATGAAATACTTATCCTGCAATGTTCAAAACTTTACAGAATATGCTAGGGAAGTTGAGATATAGTAAAATATGTTACTTCAGCATGTTCAGTTAAACAAAATAATGCCCTTTCAGTAATCAAAGTTATTAATACTTTACGGTATGCCTATGCAACAAAAACTTCTACAATACAGCAATGACACCATTTATGGTAACAAAAGCTTGCCATAGTCAATGATTAATTGAACGGCATTGCATAATAATGTGTACATCATGAATTGTTCAAATTATATAGGCCTATTAATGGAGGATCTTCTAGATCAACATTGCATTTCAGTTTTTGTTGTATTGCTTTTCACATACATTTCCAATTTGTGGCATGTCTTACATACAGATAAATCTGAAGTCTTGGATAAAGTTCCAAGCATGACTTGCACCAGGTTTTGGGTCTGAGCTAGTGATTTGATATACAACTTAATAAAAGGGACATTTTGAAACTGTGGCACTCGGGGCTTTACTTTGATCCTGAAGGGATTTTTGCGGTCTGACAACTTACTGAAAACCCCCATTTCTTGCTGTAGTTATAACTGGATATGAGGGCTGAGGTATTTTTCAATTTTGCTGAGCTTTTACTGATAAAGCCTTCAAACATAACTGTTAAGCAGTGTTCGCTCTCGTCAAAACTCAATGCGAGACAGACTGTCTCCCTTCAATTGAAAAGGTGAGACAACTGTGAAAAAATGGGAGACATGCTTTGCGTCAAGATATTTTTTGAATATTTAGCTCCAATTTGGGATTGTATAAAATCTTCTAAATTTAAATAATAAACAAGAGGAGAGTGCCCGTGAACGGGCACTGTGTCAGCTGACTGAGTGTTTTTGATTTGTGAAGGTGATTAGAGGACAGAATAATTATCAGGAAAAGGGCTGTACAGAAATACAGTAAATGGTAACTGAACAGCAAGTTCGAAAGAAATTCCGAAGCTGACAGAAGAAAAGGATAAAAAAGTTGTGCCCTGTAAATGGTATTATGAAGGAAAATAACAAGGTAATTGTTTAAGTGTAAAAAATAGGTTAAAACATATTTAAAGAAATACTACAAATGCAATATCCTCGTTCGACCTTGAAGAAGGGGTCCAAGGTCAAATCTAACCACACAAATACATTCCCAGCCCATGATTTCCTATGGTTTACCATTCCAAACCTCTAGGACCAATTATAAATGAGTTATAAGCACTTTTAAGCTTGGCTGTCAACATTTGACCTTGAAGGAGAGGTCCAAAGGTCAAATCTGACCATACCAAAAGATTCCGAGCCAATGATTTCCTATGGGATGGTTTACCATCCCAAATCTCTGTCACCAATAATAAGCGAGTTGTAGGCACTTTCAATTTTCGCTATCCTCATTTGACCTTGAAGGAGGGTTCCAAGGTCAAATCGGACCATATCAACAGATTCACAGCCCATGATTTCCTGTCTGTTTACCATCCCAAACCTCTGGGACCAATAATAAGCGAGTTATAAGCACTTTTAAGTTTAGCTATCCTTGTTTGACCTTGAAGGAGGGGTCATTGAAGGTCAAATCTGACCACACCAAAAGATTCCCACCCCATGATTTCCTACAGGTTGGTTTATCATCCCAAACCTCTAGGATCAATAATAAGGGAGATATAAGCACTTTTCATGACTGACAAAAAACACCTGTGGCGGCCACCTTGTTTCTCAAAATGAGGCCAAAAATATTCCCAGACAACATTTTATGGTTATTAATATATACTGCAAACTTAAGAAAGCTAGCTATAATCTTTTTTTTGATCAGAGCAGTAATGGTGAAATCTCTCTCTACACACTGCGGCTATCCAGTGGATACAATGATTTACTCAACAGTGAGAACCTGAAAGTAGCTATTGCTCAGCTATGCCATGACATAGAGGTCTGTAATTTCACTATGTTATAGCTGACCAAAAATTCTGGGAATAACATATTTAACAAATTACTCTAAATGTAATAGTTTTCAAGTTACAACTGATTTACTCAACAGTGAGAACCTCAAAGGAACTATTACTCAGCTATGCAATGAGCTACATGTCTGAAATTTTACTATGTTATAGCTAACCCAAAAGTAGGTGAACAACATATTTAAGCAAACTACTGTAAATGCAATAGTTTTCAAGCTACAACTGATTTACTCAATAGTGAGAACCTGAAAATAGCTATTGCTCCGCTATGCCATGAGCTATAGGTCTGTAATTTCACTATGTTATAGCTGACCCAAAAGTAGGTGAACAATATATTTTAACAAAATACTCCAAATGCAATATTTTTCAAGTTATAGCTGATTTACTCAACAGTCAGTACCTGAGAATAGCTATTGCTCAGTTGTGCCATAAGCTATAGGTCTATAATTTCACTATGTTATAGCTGACCCAAAAGTAGCTGAATAATATATTTGCACAAATTTCTGTAAATGCAATAGTTTTCCAATTATAACTGATTTACTCAACAGTGAGAACTTCAAAGTAGCTATTACTCAGCTATGAAATGAGCCACAGGTCTGAAACTTCACTATGTTATAGCTGACCCCAAAATAGGTGAATAACATATTGAAACAAAATACTCTAAATGCAATAGTTTTCAAGTTATAAGTGATTTAGTCAACAGTGATAACCTAAAAGTAGCTATTACTCAGCTATGCCATGAGCTACAGGTCTGAAATTTTACTATGTTATAGCTGGCCCAAAAGTAGCTGAATAACATATTTATACGAAATTCTCTAAATGCAATAGTTTTTAAGTTACAAGTGATTTTACTCATGATGGAAGTTACTGAAAAGCCCAAAAGTAGCTATTACTCACTTAGCTATTGAGACAGACACCCAACTTACTCACCATATTGTAGCTATGAAAAAAGTAGCTGAATAACATATTTTAACAAAATGCTCTAAATGCAACACTTTTCAAGTTATAAGTGATTTACTCAACAGTGATAACCTAAAAGTAGCTATTACTCAGCTATGCCATGAGCTACAGGTCTGAAATTTTACTATGTTATAGCTGACCCAAAAGTAGCTGAATAACATATTCATACGAAATTCTCTAAATGCAATAGTTTTCAAGTTATAAGCGATTTACTCAACAGTGATAACCTAAAAGTAGCTATTACTCAGCTATGCCATGAGCTACAGGTCTGAAATTTCACTATGTTATAGCTGGCTCAAAAGTAGCTGAATAACATATTTTTACGAAATTCTCTAAATGCAATAGTTTTTAAGTTACAAGTGATTTTACTCATAATGGAAGTTACTGAAAAGCCCAAAAGTAGCTATTACTCACTTAGCTATTGAGACAGACACCCAACTTACTCACCATATTGTAGCTATGAAAAAAGTAGCTGAACAACATATTTTCACAAAATGCTGTAAATGCAACACTTTTGAAGTTATAAGTGATTTAGTGCATGATTTCATGAATTTTAATGCATTAAAAATTATTAAAAAAATTTATTTAAAAAAAAGTAAGACAGATCCAGGTCTCATACTCACACAAGAGAATCTATCTCTGGCCTAGTACATATATGCAAGATATGAGAGAAATCCCTGCAATAGTCACTGAGAAAATTGTGATAAAAAGTTGAAATTTTCACACTTTTGGTGGGGGTACCCCCCTTGTAGTGTCTCTAGCAAACAGACGAACAGACAGATTTGCATGCCTTGAACAATTTTTCATCCTCGATAGATAAGGTATCTTTTAAAAAAAACAGCATGTCTCTAGGCCTTGTAGTTTTGGAGAAGAAGTTGTTCACGCGGACGCCCACGCCGCAGTCAGCTGACATAAAAATAGATGCTAAACTAAAAGGTCAAATAAATTAATTAATGTTTTTTTTATTTGTTAATTTCACTTCAAAATCAGATCTAAGCATTAATGTCTGGGTGCTACTGTTTTCTTTTTACTGTTATATGGATTCACCAAATAAAATAAATTGCATTTCTGCTCTTTTCTTTGAACAAATATATAATTTGTCTCTTCCGATAATATACGAATTTCTTTGGTCAGTAGTTGTTTCGCCTGTGAAACTATATGAAGAAGAGGACTTAAAAATTCAACAAAAAAGAAACACTGAAATCTCGCGAGGATACCCAATTCTCACGTGAATTACTGTTAGCTGGATGTATTAAATAAAATAAACTCACTTTCATGTCTATCTCACCCATTTCTATGAGGAAATATGTACATCGTCGCTTCTGATAATAGACAAATTTCTTTGGTCAGTAGTTGTTTCGACTGTGCCAACATATGCAGACGACAAGTTAAAATTTCAACAAAAAGCACTGAAATCTCGTAAGAATACCCGAATTTTTGCATGAATTACTGTAAGTTGGATGTATCAAATAAAATAAACTCACTTCCATGTCTTTCTCACCTATTTTTATGAGGAAATATGTAAGTCGTCGCTTCCGATAATAGATGAATTTCTTTGGTCAGTAGTTGTTTTGACTGTTTCACCTGTGAAACTATATACAGAAGAAGAGTTAAAAATTCAATAAAAAGCACTGAAATCTCGTGAGATTACCGAATTCTCGCGAGAATTATTGTAAGCCGGATGTATCAAATAAAATAAACTCGCTTTCATGTCTATCTCACCCATTTCTATGAGGAAATATGTACGTCGTCGCTTCCGATATTAGACAAATTTCTTTGGTCAGTTTTGAGTGTTTCCCCATGTTTCGCCTGGTAGCGACAGTGGAGACGCGTTCGTGAGTTGGTTTTGCGACAACTCGCCCCAGAGTGTGTACAAACTCGCGAAATCGCGCGCGAGAGCGAACACTGGTTAAGGCTTGGGAGTGCCAGACTGAATGACATTAGATGAGGTGATTCCTCCAGTGCTTCCCGAGAGCCCAAAAAATCTCCATATTCTGGGCCACCTAAGTGTTCAGATTCGTCTCAGTATCAGATTTCTAGTTCTTTTTAACACACTGCTAATAATTTCCAATCTTGAAGTACTGTTCCTCCAAGAAGGAAATGCACAGAAGGCATTGCCTGTCGCCAGTAACACAGCATCATCTCCCTAGCTGCCTCTCTGCAGGTGCGGCAGTAGCTGTGCAAATCAAAATTGTGACAGAACTGACGACACCTCAAAGAATGCAGTTGAGTCTTTGTGCAGAGGACATGCTAGGCAGATTCACCATGACACACCAAATCAAAATTTAGAAAGAATACTTATGCTTTCACACAAAATACACAAAAATTAAATACTATGATATAAAATAAAAGAACTGCTAGAACTTTAACTTCCAACATTACATATATCCACCAGCAAAAAAAAAAAAAAATCGCGAGTAATAAAAACTCTGCTTCCAGTCAAGATGGCAGCCAACGAGAAAAAGGAAGTTGTAGTATTTGTCGCTATCTAGGTCACCTAACTGATTAAGTTACCCTATTATATTACACTTATTTCTCTGAGTTGGCCAGGGTGCTATGGTCACCTGAGAAGCACTTAGTTCCACATGTTAAGCTACTGTAATGCAATAAAAATAGGCACTTTTAGAGTCCACTAAATGGGATACTTTGGCACTCCATGGATGATCTTGAATGAAAAGTTTCAATGTCAAACGTATGCATGCTGGTAGAGGACATATATTTGTTGTACATCTAACCTATGAAGAGATTCAACCTTGTAGTTATGAAACTAGTGAGTAGAAAAAGGTAGATAATTTTTAAAGAAATGCCTAGAGCGTTCATCCCATTTTTCAGAATGAGGTTTACCTTCCATTAAAGATATCCTGCAAATTAGGTAAACCTAGCTGGTCTAGTTTCCGCTGAGAGCATTAATGTTGAAAATCTGTTTACGTGTGGTGGTGGTGTAGTGAACGTTAAGCCAAAATATTCACTGGATGTAACTGGTGGATACAATAAGCACCCTTTTTAAGGGATGCTTCACCAATTAGGGATTACCAGTAAAGGTGACACCACTATGACTACGATCTGGTGTAATCTAAGTATGAATGCATACCTGTACACTATCCAGTGGTAGTATATCTTCACTTGGTCAGAATGCTGATCACAGCTCAAAAATGACTCTATGTCAAAGGTAATAGTTGAAGTCTTTGTGTACTCTACAGAAACTTCCCAGGATGTACCTGTTCCACCAATATGCCCTAGTATCACCTCACAGGAGATGCCATCATCTGACTGATCAGTAACTCCAATGTCTTCATGATTTGCTGTATTTGATTGATCAGTTACAGCCATAATTTTCTGATTTACTGTAACTGATTGATCAGTAGCTTCCAAGTCTTCTTGGTTTACTGCTTCTATTCGATCAGAATCGCTCATATCTTCATAACTTTCTGTATTATCCCCATGGTTAAGTGCATTTGATAGATCAGTAACTCCAGCATCTGCCTGATTCAGTGCATCTGATAGATCAGTAATTCCAGCATCTTCCTGATTCAGTGTATCTGATGCACCAGTAACTTCAGCATCTTCCTGATTTACAGCACCTAACTGATCAGTAACTCTTACATCCTCCTGACTTACTTCATATGATGGATCAGTAACTCTCATATCCTCTTGATTTACTACTTCTGAAAGATCAGTATCGCTCATTTCCTCCTGATTTACTGCATCCAATGAATCAGTAACTTTCATATCCTCCTGATTTACCACTTCTGATAGATCAGTGTCTCTCATATCCTCCTCATTAATGGCTTCCAATGTATCGGGTTCTCTTGTATACTCCTGCTTTACAGCTTCTAATGGATCAGTAACAGTGATATCCTCCTGATTTACCTCTTCTGATAGATCAGTGTCTCTCATATCCTCTTCATTTATGGCTTCTAATGTCTCAGGTTCTCTCGTATCCTTCTGATTTATGGCTTCTGATAAATCAGTGTCTCTCATATCCTCCTCATTAATGGCTTCCAATGTATCGGGTTCTCTTGTATACTCCTGCTTTACAGCTTCTAATGGATCAGTAACAGTGATATCCTCCTGATTTACCTCTTCTGATAAATCAGTGTCTCTCATATCCTCTTCATTTATGGCTTCTAATGTATCAGGTTCTCTCGTATCCTTCTGATTTATGGCTTCTGATAAATCAGTGTCTCTCATATCCTCCTCATTAATGGCTTCCAATGTATCGGGTTCTCTTGTATACTCCTGCTTTACAGCTTCTAATGGATCAGTAACAGTGATATCCTCCTGATTTACCTCTTCTGATAGATCAGTGTCTCTCATATCCTCTTCATTTATGGCTTCTAATGTATCAGGTTCTCTCGTATCCTTCTGATTTATGGCTTCTGATAAATCAGTGTCTCTCATATCCTCATCATCAATGGCTTCCAATGTATCAGGTTCTCTCGTATACTCCCACTTTACAGCTTCTAATGGATCTGTAACTTTCATATCCTCCTGATTTACTGCTTCTGATAAATCAGCGTCTCTCATATCCTCCTCATTTATGGCTTCTAATGTATCAGGTTCTCTAACATCCTCCTGATTTACAGCTTCTAATGGATCAGTAACAGTGATATCATCCTGATTAACAGCTTTTAATAGATCAGTATCTCTCATATCCTCCTGATTTACAGCTTCTAATGGATCAGTCATGCTGATATCCTCCTGATTAACTGCATCAAATGGACTGGTATGTGTTACACCTTGCCAGCTTGTTTCATCGGTGGGATTCACTTGAAGGTATTCATGTCCAAAAATACCTACATAACAATAAAGAAATAGAATTTTTAAACATATTTTTAATCAAACAATATGGTTACCTTTACATTCAACTTGTTTGATACTTAAACATCACTTGTTTGATCGATATTTATAAGAAGTATGGTCATGGTAAATCTTAAAACTTCATATTTTTTAGATTCATAACTAATTCATTGTTTTACATATGCACACAAATACATTCCAGACCTGGAGTATAAGCATAACAATAATTCAGTAGAATTGTACTGTGACTGAAGCAGATGAAATTCGAAGGGACAAAAATTATGCTGGATGGTGAGGCCCCAACTTGTTGAAAAACAAGACCTCTGACACAGTCATTTATCTCCCGCCATAAAATAATGGTGCTGTAGGTAATACATTACAAAACTGTGGTTTTGTATTGTAAAATGTATTGGATAACTACATTAAGGCTGCATCTATGGCCAGATGCAAGATGCATCCACCTGAAAAGGACCGCTAACATGGTTGTGAAGACAAACAGTATTTTCATGATTAGAAGTAATTAACCCTTTCGCTACTGAAGGAACATTATTCCACTGGACTGTAGCTATATGATGTCATATCACGTCAGAAGTGCCTATAAAGTAAAATATTAACTCACTACCTTATACACTTCATTTGCGGTATTTTTCGGCATATTTCATTAGGAATTGATGAAATGTCGAATAAAGAAACTCCAGGGAATTCCCCAAATAAATATAACCACGAGTAAACAATATGCAGCTATATGCGATAAATATGGCAATATCTACAAACACTAGTTAAAATAGGTAAAAGTAAAAATGGTGAATTTTTTTTAAATACAGCATAACTTACATACAAGTTACATAAAAAATTGCTTTAATACTGATACACCAAAGAAAATGTGTAACAGTATACTTAAGGAAAAGAAGAAATCAATACTATTGCCATCGACCCTTAGTCGACAGACATGGTTCCTTATAATACACATTGATGTCGACTAGCACCCTGCAACCAACCCTACGACTCTAGGGTTGGTTGTAAAAGTCGTAGGGCTGTGGGAAAAAGCTCGCGAAAATGCTGAGTCGGATATGAAATCCCCAACAGGACGGTATAGTTACAGACAGGATCAGCATCCCGACAAGACGTAGGGTCGGGGACGTTTTTTATATGGCCAGTTGTATAGGTTGCACGACAAGCCTTAAACCCCTAACACAAGCCGCATCACAAACAGGCAAGCCGAAGAGCATGCTCCTGACCCTTCCTGACAGGACTGATTGTTTTTGTGGGTCAGTATCTAAAAGTCAGGATCCAGAATCGGGATCCATATCACACTATATAACCCCCCTCCCCTGTGAAGTGCCATTCATTTCACACTTCAAAGATGACAGGAACACATCAAGAGCAACTTATAGGTCACTTGAGGGTCTTTTTTTTTTTATTGAGTTCAATTTTTTATTGTACATGATAATTTCAAGACATAGAAGACAGCAGAACCCAGCACCAGGCATCCCAGTGAATTTCAACGGAAAAAAAGGTTTTTTAAAAGGCTATTTTAGAAGAAAAAAAGGTTTTAAATCTGAACAAAAAAAAAGGGTTTTCCCCCGGTTAATATAGCACTCGCGTTGTTTTGAAATAACAATTCTGAAATATCAATTAATTTTATTAGTTGTAGGGCCATAAATATAATTTTTGAAAGAGAATGTCTGGATTTACCTTTCACCAATAACAAGTAAATTGCAACAACTTGGCACCAACAAATATCAAGACAGACGATCTCTCACACCACAGACATTCATTGGGTATTTTTGTAGCACTAACTTTGTGTGATACACATGTACTATAAATAATTTTTCATTATTTTTAGTCAATCTTCATCCAATGATAAGATTGATCCTTAAATGATCCTATTTCTGTATGATCTAAAACAGTCGCAAAAAGTTTTGTAGAGATTGTATGCCTTTAATATATTGGTGGAGATGAAATACCATAAAATACTGGGCAACAACACTGAGATTGAGAAAACTGTAGAAACATCTTCAGTTGTAAGACTACAGAACCCATGAGATGTTGTCAGATATAAGACTCACAGGCCATGATTTCTTACAAGTTGTTTTCACATTTTGAAGCCCTAGAACCAATTATAAGAGGGATATAAGGTTTGTCTAGCACGATGACCCTACATGACCTTGAAGCAGGGGTCAAAGTTCAAATCTGACACTTGCAAAAGATCAGCACACCACGATTTTCTACAAGTTGTTTCCTCATTCCAAACACCTAGGACCAATGATAAGGGAGATTTTAGGCGTTCTTGATATGACCCCCATGATTCGGCCCCATTTGACATTAAAGATGTGATATGGCAGCCATTTTGTTTTCAAAACAACGCCAAACTCTCAGGCAAGCTTTCCTAGCCACTTTAGCTATTTTGTGTAACAAGACCACTGCTGCGGCATTTACGTCCCACCAGGTATTAAGAAAAGGTGGAGGTGGTCTGACCATGAAAACCCAAGGGAACAATAATAAGGGAGATAAAAGGCCCCTTCAATAAGATGACCCAACTGAACCTTGATGCAGGGAACAAAGATCAAATCTGACACTTGCAAAAGATTGGCAAGACATGATTTCCTATGGGTTGTTTTCACATTTCGAGGCTGTAGAACCACCTCGTCCCGCTTCCCCTCACATTTTATGCAAACAGAAGTACCACTCATTTAGGGATATATCTCCAAGGAATATGCATAACAAAATACAGTTTAATACAAGGGGGAAGTAGATAATGAAAGGAAAAGGCTGGCAGAAAAAAAGCTCATATTTGTCACAGTACACAGGTCAAGTTCTGGTTTAAATTTAAATACCCTGAATACTCAACAAGTATTACAGCTAGAAAACTTAGATTTTAACATGTTTTACATAAAAAAGTGGCTGGGCAACTTCACTTGTGAAATAGCTTAGTTTATGTTAGTTTAGAAGTTATGAGCAAGACAAGACAAAAATAGGAAAATTTTATATAACTAGATAATCACTTTCCAAATAATCAAACCATATGAAAAATACAGAAAAATAAGTTACCAGGTGGTATCTTTATGGACTTTAAAATTACCTAAATGTCAACTAACTTTAAAGTTGCCATAATTATATGAAAAGGAACAACTGACCCCAGCTGAGATTTTAGCTGGGTAAACCGCATAAAAGTAGTAAAAAGTGCAGAAAATGTGTCCTAATGGGAATGTTTTAGAGACCTTAAGGTGACCTTAAAATTTAAACTACAGAGCTTTAGATAAAGGTCACATATACAAGTTATATTTAGTACAGTTTGAGGCTGGTCATTTTCATTTCTGAATTAGAAAGCAGAATTTGTGAAAAAAAAAACAGAAAAATGTCCCCCGGATAGGGTCTTTATGAGCATGATACACAGGTTCAATATCAACTTTAAGCCTTGATTTTTGGCACATGGAAAAAGAACATGTCAATGTATTATTAGATAAGATATTAGGTGGGTGATTGACATAGTTTGAAAGCTATAGGGCTTAAAATGGAAAAAAGTTCAAAAAATTTGGACATAGCTTATATGGAACTTAATATATTTACTACAGTTTGAGTCCAGTTAGACTTGCCATTTCCAAGTTACAAGGCAAAATATGTGAAAAATGGAGAAAAAATCAGCAAGTTAAGTCTTTATGAGCCTCAAACACAATTTTAACCTTAATATAAATTCTTGATTTTTTGACACATGGAAGAAGACTTAGAAGAATATATTAATTTGTTCTCAGAAAAAAAAAAATTAGCCATATAAGCTATAAAGTTTGTGACCTAGAGGGCTTTAAGTGACCGAAGGTCCACCTCTGCCCTTAAAGTGGCCATAACCTCTGTATTATTGGGCGTTTAAGGTCACCTTAAAATTCGGTTCATCTCCAAATATATGTGTGTGCCAAGTTTGAATGAAATCCATAAAAGTGCTTTCGGACACACAAAACGCACAGCAGCAGTGCAACAAACATGAAACCATGATATCCTCAACTTTCTGCTGGGAATATAACAGCTGTAGACCTTCCTACTTTTTAGGTTTTCTTGGAGACTGATTACTGCTGTTACAGACTGCTAACTCCTCTCAGACCAAACATTTTTGTTGGTATCACAATGTCAACTTCACTGTATGATATACTCAGAAGTGAAACAGTCTGAAATACTCAATTATAGCTGAATACCAATTAAATGTATGCACAATAAAATTTATTTTCATCGACAAATTTGACTGCTGGGAAGAAGAAGGTTTTAGCTTTTAAAAAAAGGTTAAAAAAGGCTTTCATGGCATTTTTCAGCTTAAAAAAAGGTTTTTCTTGAAAAAATAAGAAAAAAAGTTTTTTTAGCAAAAAAAAGGCTAAAACCTTTTCAAAAGGTTTCTCTGGGACGCCTGCAGCACCTACCCAGCCAGCATCACCATCACCCCAACCACCCAGAAGGAAGCCACAGAATCCATGGGTCATGTCCTGGATACTGCAGAGAGAGGTTGCTACAGAACACTCTTGGACGAGTTAATCACTACTGACACACCATGCTACAGAACCTTTACCAGGATGCAACCAGCATTTTTTTATTTGATTGAAGAATCCCCCCCCCCCCCCCCCCATCTCAGGAAGTCACTCACCAACTTCAGGAAGCCACTGGAGGTCGGCTTGAAACTGGCAGTTACTTTAAGACACTTATCCACAGGGGAAAGCTACACTTCACTGCAATACCACTGGAGGGTTGGAAGAATGACCATCTACAAATTTGTCCCCAAGTCTGCAAAGCCATTTTGAAAGAATTTCAACACAAGTACTTGACGTGTCCCACTGATCCTGAAGACTGGAAGAAAATTGAAGAAAGATTTAAAAACAGATGGAATGTCCCCATGCAGTGTACTAGATGGAAAATACATTGCTATAAAGAAGCCCAAGAAGTCAGTAAGTGAATATTTCAACTACAAGGGCTACTTCTCCCTGGTACTTTTGGCTTTAGTCGATGAAGATTACAAGTTCCTGTGGGTCAATGTGGGGGCCAGTGGGTCATCATCTGATGCTCAGATATTCAACTCCAGAAAAATGAAAAGAAGAATTGAGAATGGAACCTTGGCACTACCACCACCTAAATCTGGGGGGCCAGATCGACACTACTTCCTCCTGGGGGACGATGCCTTACAGTAGATGACAACTGACCAGGGAGGAGAGAATAGCCAACTACAGGATATCCAGGGGGAGGACGGTGGTTCAGAACTCATTTGATATACTTGTCAAGAGATTCAGGGCACTGTTGACCACCATGGAGCAGAGGCCAAAAGTAGTCAGAGACAATGTGTTAACATGTGTGGTACTACATAACACGCTGAGAAGCCATCAGTGGGGAGTAGACAGACGACCCACTCCAACCAACGACATAATAGCACCACAGGCAGACCAGGGGGAACAGGGACACCATGAGAACTTGAGAAACCCATCGAGGGTGGCCAAACATCAACGAGACCTACTGAAAGACTACTTCAATCATGTGGGGGCGCTGGCTGGGCAGGAGGACAGACATTGTGAGGCCTTTGAATTTCATTTAACAGCTGAATAATTGTTTTTTGAAAATTCAGGTGGTCCTTAAAAGGGCCTTGTTGGTGCGACTTGTGCGGGCTAATCCGCTGATTTGGGCTGACTCTGCTGGCTGGACTGGCTGAGAGGTCTTGACTGTTCATGATGAGTAGCAGATGGCACTGGTGACGGTGCTGGTTGAAGTTGAGAGGGTGAAAATGGCTGTGGTGTGTCGATCTGCTGATACTGTAACACACTTGGAATAGCTCCAAAGAGACCAGATAATCCTGAAGTGTTGTGTTGACTCTCCTCCTGTTGTGAACCTGCAACTGAAGGTGGGTTGAAAATCAGCTGTCTGGAAGTCCCAGGCTGTTGGTCATAAGAAGTTGGCTGTGTTGACGCTGATGAAGGCCTTGATGGTTGCTGTACTTTGGCAATCACTGTAGCAGGCTGTGTTGTGGGTATCTGTTGAGGCTGCACAACTGGAATGGAAACTGGTTGAGAATCCGGTATGGTGAGTATGTATTCATGTCCTGCTGTGGCCTGTGTTGCTTCTGGAAGTTGAAATGTGGTGGCCTGTTGACTTGTGGTGACCTGTCTCTTGCGTTCTTCGCCCTTGTACTGTATTTCACTGAGAAGCTTCACTGTCTCATTCATGAAGGTCAAAAAGTCTCTCTCCTCCAGGTGTTCAATCTCAGAGCGGAGATAGTTGCACAACGGCTGTCTTGGACTTGGAGTAGGGTCCTGACGTGCACCCAGAAATGTCGAAATCATTGACCTCATCTGCTGGAACTGATCTAAGACTGGATCTGCAGCAGTGGTGGTAGTCGCGACTGGAGGCCGTCGATGCTTAGGACTGGTGCTCGAAGGCTGATGAGCAACATCTGATGCAATGCTGATTTCCATCTCAGATTCTGTGTGTCTGGATGTATCCGGAACTAAAGCTGACGCTGCGGCTGCAGAAGGCCTCTGGGGTGACTTGAATGCAGGAGACTTGGAAACTCCCTTCCTTCTGATGTGACCTCGTAGAAAACTGAAACTGTCCTTCAGCCAGGACTGTAGTTCTGTGCTCTTCTCGGCTGCTTGTCCTGACTTTTTCTGAGTGAGCTTGCAATATCTGATACATTGAGTCTCGAACTGCTTCACAGTCTTGACAGGCAAATTTCTGGTAGCTGCTCCCAAAGTCTTTCTTTCTTCTGCTTGTCTTTGAAACTATCGTTGGTCTTGTCATAAAGTTCCTCATGCTGTTTAACGAAATCCACGATGGCTCCTTCGTCTGAATCACTCAGGAAAATGGACTTCATCAGCATCCGTGTCAGTTCGCGCTCTCTTCTCTCCCCTTTCCTGGCTCTCTTCCCTCCTCTTTCTCTCTCCATCCTCTCTCTGTCCCTCTCTTCCTACTCTCTCCTCTGTCATCCCTTTCCTCTCTCTCCCTACTTCTTCTCTCTATATCCTCAGCTGTATCTCCTAACTCAAACTGTGGTTGAGTGTCAGTTGTTACTTCAATCTTTCTCCTCCTGCCCTTTCGCATGATGATCAATCAATTGTATAGTTGTTTTAAAAAACAAAACTTAAAAAAAAAAGTGAAACCTCATAGAACAGATTTCACTCCCGGCCAGTCCAGCGTATCTCATACTTAAGATAATCTGTAAAAAAAATTAAAAACCTAAAGAAAAGCTGCACACCTTGTCTCTCGACAAGTCAAAGTCCAAATATACACAGATTGTCTACCGACTCGCCTTTTTATTAGGGATGGGTTGGTATGAAAAATATGTACATCGGGAGGTCGCCAATGCAAAACCGTACCGAATTCGGGACTCTGCGTTTTAGTTCTCCCCAAACTAACATGGACGTTTAGGATAACAACGTCGCAATAAAAGCTCCCAAATGCACGAAATATGCAATAAAAAGGTAAAATATCTTCATATTTCTGGTTTCTGTCCACAATTTTAAGTTTCCCTTCATTTATATCAGTTGAGAAGCGAAAATGAGGTTATAAAGTGTCGTAACCAAAACATGGCAGTTCTGCTCAACGTATCGCTATAAAAGTCTGTAAATGGAGGAAAATATGGAATAAAAGCTTATAATTTCTTCAGATTTAGGGTATGTTTCTAATATTTTAACTCTTCCTTCCATTATATGTGCTGAAAAGCGAAGTGGCGGTTGTAAAATCTCATTACGGTATTTCAGTAAAGGGCGTGGCTGCGGTACGGTAAAACCGTTCCCTAGAAAATAAGCTGCAGTACGAATTGCCGCACTCCAGAAGTTTGTCTTGAGTGCGGTTTCAGTAACAATTGTTTTCATTGGTTAATTGAATGGATTAATCACGTTTGCAGACGAAAAATAGATTGGCTGGCTATATATATCCCCCTATTAGTAAAATACGGCTAGAAATACCCATCTTAACCTCATATTTCTTTAAGTCTGTGTGTGCAAGTACTACGTAGCATTTGATATTCTATTTGTGAAATAGTTAGAAAACTTCAACAGTATGTGGTAAGAATAAAATATTTGTCTGGAGTGAAGTTTCAGCAACAATTATTTTCATTGGTCAATTAAATTAATCACATTTGCAGACAAAAAGTAGACTGGTTACCTAGATCCTCTGTAAAATATGGCTGGAAGCACAATCGTGGCCTGATATTGCCTTAAGTCTTGTGTCTGTGTGAAAATCCAGTGTGGTCTCATATTTCTTAAGTCTTCACGTGTACTAGTACGTAGCCTCATATTTCCTTCACTCCATGGGATATATAGGTTACCAGCTTGAACCACTCAAGTCAATTTGCTGGAATACGGCAAATGAATGCTACCATACTGTAGAATTTCTTTTCAAGTGCGGTGATTTACCGTACTCCAGCCACTTCGTTCAGTAAAATGGTCTCGATACCGAGATACCGGGCCTACCGACCCATCCCTACTTTTTATACCCACAGACTTTGAAGTCGACAGGCCGTAAGAAGCAAACATATTGCCAGCCTGTCTGTTTTAGTTCCTAGCTTGTCTGTTAGTGTTACTGGTAGGGCCATCCCGACTAGCCGACTAATCGACAACGGCTAGAATAGTGCTATTTACCGGTTCATATTTTAAAGTCAGAATAATCGCTCAATGTAGTGCAAAAGATGGCAGAAGGTCTGAATCAGTAAAATATGTCCATATTGTGACATAAGTTAAAATGCAAAAACAGCCACATTTTCTGTATTGTTTTTGCGTTAACGTAAACCCGGAAATACCATATACCTCTTATATCGCCCACCTCCTGTCTGAAATAAACAAAGCAGAAGTTGCGGGAAAACAGCAAAGTTATTGCTGAAAAATGTATTATATACATATATTTTCATTTTATTTGACTTATTTATCGTTTTCACTGCTTTTTACAATATGAAACTTAAGCTTTTTGGTTGTTTTATAAATTTGACGGTTATTTAGTGTCAACATGAATAGTACGTAGCGATTAGCTGACATAAAATAATTGGAGTCGTGACGTGCCTAGTTACTGGCCTGTCAGCTATTGTTTACGGCTTGTCTGTTTCAGTTTAAGGCCTATCGGTTACAAATTTTCCCGACTCTGGGATCCAGTCAGTAAAAGCTACCGACTGGCCTGTAAACTTAACAGGCCTGTCGGGAACAGCTACAGATAGGCCGGCTAAAGTTACCCACTGTACTGTTACTGTACTGTAACCTTCCCGCATGGTCTGTTTGTCATCAAGTACAGTCGGGAAGTCCATATTTGGGACAAGCCGGATACTTGTTACAGACAAGCCTGTTTGATTAGCCGAGAAGTGCAACCGACAGGCTGTTAAGTTAACAGACAGGCCTGTTGCTAGGTGGCTGAAATTAGGGTAGGATACAAGGGTCGGTAACGGTCGTAGAAATATCAAACATGTTTGATATTTCACCAACTCTTGCCGACAAGCCGGGTACTTACAAACGACCCTAACCGACCATGTAAACATTGGTCCTGACTCTCTAAAAATACTAAGTTACCGACTGGTCGGCTCCAGCGGAACACCTGCATAAGTACCCTAAGGGAAACATATTTTATAACAAACCTCTAAACTGAATACTTTTGAAGTTACAAGTGACTTACTCTGTCCATGTAGCCTCAGTGTTGATTCTAGGAATTTCAAAAAGTGGGGGCGATCCCCCACCACTACACAAAATGTGGGGGAGGGGCTAAAAATTCTGGGGGACGACTTTATGATAAGTTTAAACTAATAAAAAATACATTTTCAGTTTATTTAGACATTTTTAACAGTGGACTTCTATTAATTAGTGGTCAATTTTTATTGTCTTGCCCAATAAAAATAAACTTTAAGGCTAGTGATAGAATTTAAAGTTCTCCCAAAAGTAGATGAATGAGTTATTTGATAAAAATTGGGTTTCCGCAATATTTTTAGAGATAATTAGCATTTACTCATTTTGAGTAGGTGAATAATTAGCTATGGGTCTGAAACTTCACAAAGTGAAAGTTCTCCCAAAAGTAGGTGAAAGAGTTATTTGAGAAAAATAGGCCAAGGCCTGCTGCTTACTGGCGACCCGCATGTTGTTGTGTTTTTCCATTTTTGGCGAAAATTCAAAATGGCCGCCATTTTTGGGGAGGGGAAAATTTTTTGAAAATTGCCAATAGTACATTCCTCTTATACCCTGTGGGTCGAAAATTTCAACGAAATTGCTCTATCTCGCACGGTTAAGGAGATAGAAGCAATTTTGTGTTTTTCCATTTTTGACGAAAATTCAAAATGGCCGCCATTTTTGGGGAGGGGAAAATTTTTTGAAAATTAACAATAGTATATTCCTTTTATACCCTGTGGGTCGAAAATTTCGACGAAATGGCTCTATCTCACACGGTTAAGGAGATACAAGCAATTTTGTGTTTTTCCATTTTTGGCGAAAATTCGAAAATTGAAAATGGCCGCCATTTTTGGGGAGGGGAAAATTTTTTGAAAATTGCCAATAGTACAGTTCTCTTGTACCCTGTGGGTCGAAAATTTCGACGAAATGGCTCTATCTCGCACGGTTAAGGAGATAGAAGCAATTTTGTGTTTTTCCATTTTTGGCGAAAATTCGAAAATTCAAAATGGCCGCCATTTTTGGGGAGGGGAAATTTTTTTGAAAATTGCCAATAGTACATTCCTCTTATACCCTGCGGGTCGAAAATTTGGACGAAATCACTCTATCTCGCACGGTTAAGGAGATAGAAGCAATTTTGTGTTTTTCCATTTTGGGCAAAAATTCGAAAATTCAAAATGGCCGCCATTTTTGAGGAGGGGAAAATTTTTTGAAAATTAACAATACTACATTCCTCTTATACCCTGTAGGTCGAAAATTTCGACGAAATGGCTCTATCTCGCGCGGTTAAGGAGATAGAAGCAATTTTGTGTTTTTCCATTTTTGGCAAAAATTCGAAAATTCAAAATGGCCGCCATTTTTGGGGAGGGGAAAATTTTTTGAAAATTGCCAATAGTACAGTTCTCTTGTACCCTGTGGGTCGAAAATTTCGACGAAATGGCTCTATCTCGCACGGTTAAGGAGATAGAAGCAATTATGTGTTTTTCCATTTTTGGCGACAATTCGAAAACTCAAAATGGCCGCCATTTTTGGGGAGGGGAAATTTTTTTGAAAATTGCCAATAGTACATTCCTCTTATACCCTGCGGGTCGAAAATTTGGACGAAATCACTCTATCTCGCACGGTTAAGGAGATAGAAGCAATTTTGTGTTTTTCCATTTTGGGCAAAAATTCGAAAATTCAAAATGGCCGCCATTTTTGAGGAGGGGAAAATTTTTTGAAAATTAACAATACTACATTCCTCTTATACCCTGTAGGTCGAAAATTTCGACGAAATGGCTCTATCTCGCGCGGTTAAGGAGATAGAAGCAATTTTGTGTTTTTCCATTTTTGGCGAAAATTCGAAAATTCAAAATGGCCGCCATTTTTGCGGAGGGGAAAATTTTTTGAAAATTGCCAATAGTACATTCCTCTTATACCCTGTGGGTCGAAAATTTCGACGAAATGGCTCTATCTCGCACGGTTAAGGAGATACAAGCAATTTTGTGTTTTCCCATTTTTTGCGAAAATTCGAAAATTCAAAATGGCAGCCATTTTTGGGGAGGGGAAAATTTTTTGAAAATTAACAATACTACATTCATTTTATACCATGTGGGTCGAAAATTTCAACGAAATGGCTCTATCTCGCACGGTTAAGGAGATACAAGCAATTTTGTGTTTTCCATTTTTGGCGAAAATTCAAAATGGCCGCCATTTTTGGGGAGGGGAAAATTTTTTGAAAATTAACAATATTACAATCCTTCTTATACCCTGTGGGTCGAAAATTTCGACGAAATCGCTCTATCTATACCGGTTAAGGAGATAGAAGCAATTTTGTGTTTTTCCATTTTTGGCGAAAATTTGAAAATTCAAAATGGCCGCCAATTTTGGGGAGGGGAAAATTTTTTCAAAATTGCCAATAGTACACTCCTCTTATACCCTCTGGGCCGAAAATTTCAACGAAATGGCTCTATCTCACACGGTTAAGGAGATACAAGCAATTTTGTGTTTTTCCATTTTTTGCGAAAATTCAAAATGGCCGCAATTTTTGGGGAGGGGAAAATTTTTTGAAAATTAACAATACTACAATCCTTTTATACCCTGCGGGTCGAAAATTTCGGCGAAATTGCTCTATCTCGCACGATTAAGGAGATAGAAGCAATTTTGTGTTTTTCCATTTTTGGCGAAAATTCGAAATGGCCGCCATTTTTGGGGAGGGGAAAATTTTTGGAAAATTGTCAATAGTACACTCCTCTTATACCCTGTGGGTCGAAAATTTCGACGAAATCGCTCTATCTCGCACGGTTAAGGAGATAGAAGCAATTTTGTGTTTTTCCATTTTTGGCGAAAATTCGAAAATTCAAAATGGCCGCCATTTTTGGGGAGGGGAAAATTTTTTGAAAATTGCCAATAGTACACTCCTCTTATACCCTGTGGGTCGAAAATTTCGATGAAATGGCTCTATCTCGCATGGTTAAGGAGATAAAAGCAATTTTGTGTTTTTCCATTTTTGGCGAAAATTCAAAATGGCCGCCATTTTTGGGGAGGGGAAAATTTTTTTGAAAATTAACAATATTACATTCCTCTTATACCCTGTGGGTCGAAAATTTCGACGAAATCGCTCTATCTCGCACCGTTTCTGAGATAAACGCGTTTTTGTTTTTTCAACGTTAAGAAAAAATCATGACATTTAGTAAATCATTAATAAGTCGGCCATTTTGTATTGGATCGTTTCGAAAAGTTATTGATTTCCAGACATGTATATAACGAACCTACTTGCAAAATTTCATGTGAATAGGTGAAGCGCTTTTTAAGTTATCATCCAGAAAAGCACACTCTTTTGAAAAACATGTTTTTGGTCATGTGACTTTTCTGATTGGTGGAAAAACATGCAATGAGGAAAAATGATAGTCCTCCACCCAAGGAAACTCCATACCAAATTTCAAAGAAATCGGTGCAGTAGTTTCTGAGGAGAAGAGGCTGGAAAAAAAATTGTTGATGACGCCGACAACAACCACAACAACAACAACAACAACGAAGACAACGCCAGGCCATGCCATTAGCTTACGGCCGTTGGCCAGTAAGCTAAAAACTGGCTATCTGCAATACTTCTAGAGATAATTAACATTTACTCATTTTGAGTAGGTGAGTAATTATCTACGGGTCTGAAACTTCACCATGTGAAAGCTCTCCCAAAAGTAGATGAATGAGTTATTTGAGAAAAATTGGGTATCCGCAATACTTTTTCAGATAATTAGCATTTACTCATTTTGAGTAGGTGAACAATTAGCTACAGGACTGAAACTTCACCGAGTGAAAGCTCTCCCAAAAGTAGGTTAATGAGTTATTTGGGAAAAATTGGCTATCTGCAATACTTTTAGAGATAATTAGCATTTACTCATTTTGAGTAGGTGAGTAATTAGCTACAGGTTTGAAACTTCACCATGTGAAAGCTCTTCCAAAAGTACGTGAATGAGTTATTTGAGAAAAATTGGCTATCTGCAATACTTTTAGAGGTAATTCGCATTTACTCATTTTGAGTAGATGAATAATTATCTACGAGTCTGAAACTTCACCATGTGAAAGCTCTCTCAAAAGTAGATGAATGAGTTATTTGAGAGAAATTGGCTATCTGCAATACTTCTAGAGATAATTAGCATTTACTCATTTTGAGTAGGTGAGTAATTAGCTATGGGTCTGAAACTTCACAATGTGAAAGCTCTTCCAAAAGTAGGTGAATGAGTTATTGGAGAAAAATTGGCTATCTGCAATACTTTTAGAGGTAATTTGCATTTACTCATTTTGAGTAGGTGAGTAATTATCTACGGGTCTGAAACTTCACCATGTGAAAGCTCTCCCAAAAGTAGATGAATGAGTTATTTGATAAAAATTGGGTATCCCCAATAGTTTTAGAGATAATTAGCATTTATTCATTTTGAGTAGGTGAATAATTAGCTACAGGTCTGAAACTTCACTGAGTGAAAGCTTTCCCAAAAGTAGATGAATGAGTTATTTGAGAGAAATTGGCTATCTGCAATATGTTTTGAGATAATTAGCATTTACTCATTTTGAGTAGATGAATAATTAGCTACGGGTCTGAAACTTCACCATGTGAAAGCTCTCCCAAAAGTAGGTGAATGAGTTATTTGAGAGAAATTGGCTATCTGCAATACTTCTAGAGATAATTAGCATTTACTCATTTTGAGTAGGTGAGTAATTAGCTATGGGTCTGAAACTTCACCATGTGAAAGCTCTTCCAAAAGTAGGTGAATGAGTTATTTGAGAAAAATTTGCTATCTGCAATACTTTTAGAGGTAATTTGCATTTACTTATTTTGAGTAGATGAATAATTAGCTATGGGTCTGAAACTTCACCATGTGAAAGCTCTCCCAAAAGTAGATGAATGAGTTATTTGAGAGAAATTGGCTATCTGCAATACTTCTAGAGATAACTAGAAGAATGTTTTTGCTGACAAAAACGAAGCGGCCCTGATGAAAAAGAAGTCACCCATAAAAGATGTCAACATATGCATCATAAGCAATAGAAACTGTGAACTTTATTGCATTGTGTATGTTACTTGTCCCTATTTTCATCTTTAATGAGTGCGCACAATTAAAGTGAGGTCAGCTGAACAATACAATAGCTGGAGATTAAAAACTCCATAATTTCGCTGCAAGATGGCCATAACTTCATTCATATGGGGACTTTAAGGTGACCATAAAATAAGAATGTCCCTTTTCTCATCCTTTATAAGTGCATAAAGTTTAGCTCAGGTCAGTTGAACAATAAGATAGCTAGAGGCTGAAACTTCCTTTTTCACTGTAAGGTGACCATAACTTCATTCATATTGCGACTTTAAGGTGACCATAATATGAGAATGTCCCTTCAATATCAATATATGTTAGATATGGAAAAAGAAAGGAGTCAGATGGCTTTATTCAAATGTTATGACTTTAGGGGGGGCCAAAATTATATTAACAGTTTAAGGTCACCTTAAAGTCAGGATAACCCTTTGGTTTGCCATCCTTTATAAGTGTGCAAAGTTTAACTGAGGTCAGTCGAACAATAAGATACTTGGAGGCTGAAAACCCCCTTATTTCACTTTAAGGTGGCTACAACTCCATTCATACTGAGAGTGTAAGGTGACCATAAGTATTATTTTTATCTACTTTAATACCAGTGATAATTTCGATATAAAAAAATGGAAAAAGGAGCCAGAGCATTTTATTCCAATTTGATGACTATAAGCAGGCCATATGTCCATTAACATTTTGAGTTTATGGTCACCATAACGTCAGGATATTCCTTTGGCAAATCTTAATATATGTGCCAAGTTTGGTTGAAAAAAGTGAAAAACTAAGTGAACTGGAGGTCTAAAACCCCGTTTTTTGACATTAAGGTGACCTTAAAATTGCAGATACAGGGCTAAAACTTCGGCATGTGAAAGATTATCAAAAAGTAGCTGAATAAGTTATTCCAACAAAACGCCGAAATCCTGACCGTTTTTGAGATACAGACCAAGTACCCATTTTTAAAAAATTTACGAAAATAAAACGCCTCCCATTCAGGCATCTATGGTCCGATTGATGAGAAAATCCTTTCTGACCTTGGAAATTTGGTCTAGAATGTACCTGATAAATTTTATAGCACAGGTGTGTGTTGTTTTTTTCCAAAACGCGATGACGAGGTGTTTTGGAGTTATGCTTAAGGTTACCTGAAGTAAACCTTAAGGTCTGCACAAAATATCTCAAAAATTTTGCCCGCCCCTATAGTTTTAAAGAAAGATAAGAAGGAAAGAAAAATTTGAAAGGCTAAGAAGTTATTCAAGGGAGACCATAATCCGGCGGCGGCGGTGATCAGTCGAACTTCCGTGAAAACAAATAAATGTCCCTGACATGCTGCTTAATAACTTTTTTTTCCTCAGGAGGCATTTTTTCCTAGTCATAAAATATCCAGGAGGCATTCTTTCTAGGAGGCATTTTTTCCAGGAGGCATTTTTTTTCAGTGAGGCATTTTGTCGAGGAGGCATTTTTTTCCCGGATTCTGTATGTTCTACATTCTTTGGTAATGTTCTCGGAGAAGAGGTCTCAAGTGAAAGGGTACACTGACCACAGACATTTCTGTTCAAAATGTCATTAGTATCAGACTTAACTATAAAACACCAATTGAATGCAGTGGACTAAGATACTTAAGAACTATTGTTTAAAATTACTGATTGTGCTTCAACTAAAAACTTAACAAAACCACTAATAAAATCCTGTGAACCAAAGTGTGTTAGACTTTTTGTTCAAAAGTTACTGATTTTGCTTCAGAGTTATTGCTTACAAGAACAAGAGGAGAGTGCCCGTGAACGGGCACTGTGTCAGCTGACTGAATGTTTTTGATTTGTGATGGTGATAATGAGAGGAAAGCATAATTATCAGGGAAAGGGCTGTACTGAAATACAGTAAATGGTAACTGAACAGCATGTTCGAAAGATATTCCGAAGCTGACAGAAGAAAAGGACAAAAAAGTTGTGCTCTGCAAATGGTATTATGAAATAAAGTAACAATGTAATTGTTTAAGTGTAAAAAGTAGGTTAAAAATAAAGAAATACTATAAATGCAATATCCTCGTTCGACCATGAAGAAGGGATCCAAAGGTCAAATCTGACCATACCAAAAGATTCCCAGCCAAAGAATTTAGGATGGTTTACCATCCCAAACCTCTCGGACCAATAATAAGTGAGTCATAGGCACTTTTTAAGTTTGGCTATCCTTGTTTGACCTTGACGGAGGGGTCTAAGGTCAAATCCGACCACACAAAAAAATTCCCAGCCCATAATTTCCTGTAGCTTGTTTACCATCCCAAACTTGTAGGACCAATAATAAGCGAGTTATAAGCAATTGTAAGTTTGGCTATCCTCAACTGACCTTGAAGGAGGGGTCCCAGGTCAAATCTGACCACACCAAAAGAATCCCAGCCCATGATTTCCTATATGTTGGTTTACCATCCCAAACCTCCAAGACCAATAATACGCGAGTTATAAGCACTTTAAGTTTGGCTATCTTCGTTTGACCTGGAAGGAGGGGTCTAAGGTGAAATCCGACCACACCAAAAGATTCCCAGCCCATGATTTTCTGTAGGTTGGTTTTCCATTCCAAACCTCTAGGACCAATAATAAGCGAGTTATAAGCACTTTTAAGTTTGGCTATCCTCATTTGACCTTGAAGGAGGGGTCCAAGGTGAAATCCGACCACACCAAAAAATTCCCAGCTCATGATTTTCTATATGTTGGTTTTCATTCCAAACCTCTAAGACCAAAAATAAGCGAGTTATAAGCACTTTTATGTTTGGCTATCCTCATTTGACCTTGAAGGAGGGTTCCAAGGTCAAATCAGACCATATTAACAGATTCCCAGCCCATGATTTCCTACAGGTTGGATACAATGACTTACTCAACAGTGAGAACCTGAAAGAAGCTATTGCTCAGCTATGCCATGACATAGAGGTCTGCAATTTCACTATGTTATAGCTGACCAAAATGTCTGTGAATAACATATTTAACAAAATACTCTAAATGTAATAGTTTTCAAGTTACAACTGATTTACTCAAGAGTGAGAACCTCAAAGTAACTATTACTCAGCTATGCAATGAGCTACATGTCTGAATTTTTGCTCTGTTATAGCTGACCTAAAAGTAGGTGAACAACATATTTAAGCAAAATACTGTAAATGCAATAGTTTTCAAGTTACAACTGATTTACTCAATAGTGAGAACCTGAAAATAGCTATTGCTCCGCTATGCCATGAGCTATAGGTCTGTAATTTCACTATGTTATAGCTAACCCAAAAGTAGGTGAACAATATATTTTAACAAAATACTCTAAATGCAATATTTTTCAAGTTATAGCTGATTTACTCAACAGTCAGTGCCTGAGAATAGCTATTGCTCAGTTGTGCCATGAGCTACAGGTCTGTAATTTCACTATGTTATAGCTGACCCAAAAGTAGCTGAATAACATATTTGCACAAATTTCTGTAAAGGCAATAGTTTTCCAATTACAACTGATTTACTCAACAGTGAGAACTTCAAAGTAGCTATTACTCAGCTATGCAATGAGCCACAGGTCTGGAACTTCACTATGTTATAGCTGACCCCAAAATAGGTGAATAACATATTGCAACAAAATACTCTAAATGCAATAGTTTCCAAGTTATAAGTGATTTACTCAACAGTGATAACCTAAAAGTAGCTATTACTCAGCTATGCCATGAGCTACAGGTCTGAAATTTTACTATGTTATAGCTGACCCAAAGGTAGCTGAATAACATATTTATACTAAATTCTCTAAATGCAATAGTTTTCAAATTATAAGTGATTTACTCAACATTAAGAACTTCAAAGTAGCTATTACTCAGCTATGCAATGAGTCACAGGTCTGGAACTTCACTATGTTATAGCTGACCCCAAAATAGGTGAATAACATATTGAAACAAAATTCTCTAAATGCAATAATTTCCAAGTTATAAGTGATTTACTCAACAGTGATAACCTCAAAGTAGCTATTATTCAGCTATGCCATGAGCTACATGTCTGAAATCTTACTATGTTATAGCTGACCCAAAAGTAGGTGAACAACATATTTAAGCAAAATACTGTACATGCAATAGTTTTCAAGTTACAACTGATTTACTCAATAGTGATGACCTAAAAGTAGCTATTACTCAGCTATGCCATGAGCTACAGGTCTGAAATTTTACTATGTTATAGCTGACCCAAAAGTAGCTGAATAACATATTTATACTAAATTCTCTAAATGCAATAGTTTTGCAATTACAACTGATTTACTCAATAGTGAGAACCTCAAAGTAGTTATTACTCAGCTATGCAATGAGCTACAGGTCTGAAATTTCACTATGTTATAGCTGACCCAAAAGTAGGTGAACAACATATTTAAGAAAAATACTGTAAATGCAATAGTTTTGAAGTTACAACTGATTTATTCAATAGTGATGACCTAAAAGTACCTATTACTCAGCTATGCCATGAGCTACAGGTCTGAAATTTTACTATGTTATAGCTGACCCAAAAGTAGCTGAATAACATATTTATACTAAATTCTCTAAATGCAATAGTTTTCCAATTACAACTGATTTACTCAATAGTGAGAACTTTAAAGTAGCTATTACTCAGCTACGCCATGACCTACAGATCTGAAATTTCACTATGTTATAGCTGGCCCAAAAGTAGCTGAATAACATATTTATACGAAATTCTCTAAATGCAATAGGTTTTAAGTTACAAGTGATTTACTCAATAGTGAGAACTTCAAAGTAGTTATTACTCAGCTATGCAATGAGCCACAGATCTGAAACTTCACTATGTTACAGCTGATCCCAAAATAGGTGAATAACATATTGAAACAAAATACTGTAAATGCAATAGTTTCCAAGTTATAAGCGATTTACTCAACAGTGATAACCTAAAAGTAGCTATTACTCAGCTATGCCATGAGCTACAGGTCTGAAATTTCACTATGTTATAGCTGACCCAAAAGTAGCTGAATAACATATTTATACGAAATTCTCTAAATGCAATAGTTTTGAAGTTATAAGCGATTTACTCAACAGTGATAACCTAGAAGTAGCTATTACTCAGCTATGCCATGAGCTACAGGTCTAAAATTTTACTATGTTATAGCTGACCCAAAAGTAGCTGAATAACATATTTATACGAAATTCTCTAAATGCAATAGTTTTTAAGTTACAAGTGATTTTATTCATGATGGAAGTTACTGAAAAGCCCAAAAGTAGCTATTACTCACTTAGCTATAGAGCCAGGCACTAGGGGGTAAATCGTTTGGCTTTGTGGGTATCGATATTGAATGTAAAAATATTTCAATATCGGGCGATATCGGGGGGTTCATATTGTCTACCAAATAGTCCGAATTCGGGAAACTGAAAACGTTTTATTTTAGTGTTTCCCGAACCGCTAACAGGAAGCGAAATGAATCAAAACAAAACAATGCAGTTTTCATCAAAAACGCATTGAAAACTTAAAAAATGTGAGATAAAAGTGTACAATGTCTTCAGATTTTTGCTTTATTTCGAGTATTAACAGTGTAAGTTTACAGTTTTACTTAAAATGGCGATATTTAAATACGTGTTTAGATCTCGATATCGGGAGTCCAGTTCCAAAACAATAAATATCGGCAATATCGATAAACAATTTACCCACTACCAGGCACCCAACTTACTCACCATATTGTAGCTATAAAAAAAGTAGCTGAATAACATATTTTAACAAAATGCTCTAAATGCAACACTTTTCAAGTTATAAATGATTTTGTGCATGATTTCATGAATTTTAATGCATTAAAAATTATTAAAAAAATTTATTAAAAAAAGAAGTAAGACAGATCCAGGTCTCATACTCACACAAGAGAATCTACCTGTGGCCTAGTACATATATGCAAGATATGAGAGAAATCCCTGCAATAGTCACTGAGAAAATTGTGATTAAGTGTTGAAATTTTCACACTTTTGGTGGGGGTACCCCCCTTGTAATGTCTCTAGCAAACAGACGAACACACAGATTTGCATGCCTTGAACAATTTTTCATCCTCGATAGATAAGGTATCTTTTAAAAAAAACAGCACGTCTCTAGGGCTTGTAGTTTTGGAGGAGAAGTTGTTCACGCGGACGCGGACGCCCATGCCGCAGAGTGACGACATAATGTCAGCTGACTGACAAGTCAGCTGACATAAAAATCAAGTTACAAACAAGTCAAGCTATAGCGCTAGAAAAATGTTGCTGGATTTATTGGGAAAGAAAAGTATGAGTTTATATATTGCAATATTTATGAATGATTTAGCAATTGAAATTAAAAATGTAGGCTTAGGAATAAGAATAGGAGATCACGATCCATTCCACACTTCAATAATGCACAAAATTAAGACCAAACAAGTTACTGGACTTGTTGTAGCTGTGGAAAAAGTAGCCTAATAACATATTTTAACAAAATGCTGTGAACACAATACTTTTCAAGTTATAAGTGATTTAGTGCATCACTTCAGGAATTTGAATGCATTAAAGTTTCAAAAATTCATTTCCCACTTGAGCTAAAATTAACTAGACCAAGGATGCATCTGTGGCCAGATGCTGGATGTATCCTCTGACAAAGGCCAACTTATGCCCTTGTTCCACCAAAGGATTAAGCCCCGATCCTGTCGGCGACCCTTAATCGTGGGTAGTCTTGGAAAAAATGGAAAAAAAATTGACCAATGGGGTGGAAGACAGAATCGGTATGAAGGTCTGGGATTAACTACAGATCGGCCTCAGGACGCCCCAGGAGGCCCCAGACAGTCCCTAACTGGTCTGGGACTAAGAACAGACTAAGCCATTTTTCTGGTCGGTTTGAACCACGATCCTGTCGTAGACAAACCGACTGGGTCCCAGGACGCCTCAGGCCTCCTGGGACTAAGCCCCGACTAACCCAGGATTAAGTCCCGACCCCACAAGGTGTCCTGAGGCGTCCCCAGGCGTCCCCAGACCGAGATAGCCGATTTTTGCTTTGCAATGGGACTAAGGGTCGCAGGAAGCCTGGGACTAAGGTATAGAGGGTCTGGGACTAAGGGTCGGCGACTAAGGGTCGCAGGCGGCCTGGGACAACATAGGACTGTGTAAATTTGATCTGAGGAGGCCTGAGGAAGCCTGGGACTGGACATTTTGCTTATGGCGGGAAAAAATAATCGGTTGGGGTCGGGAGAAATATCAAACATGTTTGATTTCTCACACGGCCTCAACCGACCACAACCGACCCTTACAGGAAGCCTGGGACTAAGCATATTTTTGAAACCGACCCTCAAAAACCCTTAATCGGGAGCCTTAGTCGTGTGGTGGAACACCCACATAACATAGTTTGGAAGATAAATAGCATTTTTCGTTAATAAGCAAGGTGAAAGCACTTTTAAGTTTGGCTAACCTTATTTGACCCTGTAGCAGGGTGAAAAGCTCTCCCAAAAGTAGGTGAATGAGTTATTTGAGAAATACTGGCTATCTGCAATACTTCTAGAGATAATTTGCATTTACTCATTTTGAGTAGGTGAATAATTAGCTACGGGTCTGAAACTTCACCAAGTGAAAGCTCTCCCAAAAGTAGGCGAATGAGTTATTTGAGAAAAATTGGCTATCTACAATACTTTTAGAGATAATTTGCATTTACTCATTTTGAGTAGGTGAGTAATTACCTACGGGTCTGAAAATTCACCAAGTGAAAGCTCTCCCAAAAGTAGATGAATGAGTTATTTGATAAGAATTGGATATCTGCAATACTTTTAGAGATAATTAGCATTTACTCATTTTGAGTAGGTGAATAATTAGCTACAGGTCTGAAACTTCACCAAGTGAAAGGTCTCCCAAAAGTAGGTGAAGGAGTTATTTGACAAAAATTGACTATCGGGAATACTTTTAGAGATAATTTGCATTTACTCATATTCAGTAGGTGAGTAATTACCTACGGGTCTGAAACTTCACCAAGTGAAAGCTCTCCCAAAAGTAGGCAAATGAGTTATTTGAGAAAAATTGGCTATCTACAATACTTTTAGAGATAATTTGCATTTACTCATATTGAGTAGGTGAGTAATTACCTACGGGTCTGAAAATTCACCAAACGAAAGCTCTCCCAAAAGTAGATGAATGAGTTATTTGATAAGAATTGGATATGTGCAATACTTTTAGAGATAATTAGCATTTACTCATTTTGAGTAGGTGAATAATTAGCTACAGGTCTGAAACTTCACCAAGTGAAAGGTCTCCCAAAAGTAGGCCAAGGAGTTATTTGACAAAAAAAAAAAATTGGCTATCGGGAATACTTTTAGAGATAATTTGCATTTACTCATTTTCAGTAGGTGAGTAATTAGCTATGGGTCTGAAACTTCACCAAGTGAAAGCTCTCCCAAAAGTAGGTGAAGGAGTTATTTGAGAAAAATTGGCTATCTGCAATACTTCTAGAGATAATTCACATTTACTCATTTTGAGTAGGCAAGTAATTTAGCCACAGGCCTAATTTAGACATAAAGCCTACCAATAGAATACTGTGGTGCACCCTCTAATATACCTTGCAAACTTGAGAAGGCTAGCTATAATATTTTTTTTCATTAGAGCGGTAATGGTGAAATCTCTCTACACACTGCGGCTATCCAGTGGATACAATGATTTACTCAACAGTGAGAACCTGAAAGTAGATATTGGTAAACTATGCCATGACATAGAGGTCTGCAATTTCACTCTGTTATAGCTGACCAAAAATTATGTGAATAACATATTTAAGGGGCTATCAACGTAACGACGTATATATAGTTAGTGTAATCCACGCTAGGTGGTTTACGTAGAAAGCACACAGAGTATTCGTTGCTAACCACGGACTTTGTGGCAATGTTTACAAACGTGTTGAACTACGTCACACAGCAAGGCTAGTATGTTTACCACGCTGTCCTTATATTTTCAAATATCTATATATTAATCTACACACAAGAAAACAAACACATATTTCGGCTTGCTTTGCAAAGCTGTAGTGAGGGGTTATATTTTATACTATGCAATATAACAGCTACAGAGTGAAGAATGAGGCAATTTATAACTGTAAACAGAAAGCCACGTGCACTTATTTACCTTCAAAGGACAAGGGATTTTTTTTTACACATAATTGGACTGTTTTGCTTGCATCAGTTATATTATCAAGATTTGTTTCTTATTTTTCATTTATCTTATAATTTCACTTCCAAAGTTTATCTTCAAGATACATCTACCAGTGATTTTCAAAAATAAATTTAGAAATTAATACACTCTCCCACAGCCATCAACTAGAAATAGGCCGCCCTGTTGATAGTAGATGCGAATAGAAACAGGATAGCATAGAAGAACACACATTATCATGTGTAATGTCCACCCATGAACCTTTTGCCCAAATTGTACAGTAGTCTTACAAGACCCTGTTTCATTTGTAAAATATATCAATGATGCTTAAATATTTGATAGTGTAGATGTAATTTATTTCAGCTTCATGCCTTTTTGCATTGGTTGGGTTGAAAATTTTGACGAAATCACTCTATCTTGCACGGTTAAGAAGATAGAAGCCAATTCCTGTTTTTCTATTTTTGGCAAAAATTTGAAAATTCCAAATGGCCGCCATTATTGGGAAAAGGAAATTTTTTTGAAAATTGCCAAGAGTACATTTCTTAGATACCCTATGGGTCGAAAATTTCAACAAAATAACTCTATTTTGCACGGTTAAGGCCAGTTTGTGTTTTTCCATTTTGGGCAAAAATTCGAAAATTCAAAATGGCTGCCATTTTTGGGGAGGGGAAAATTTGTTGAAAATTGCAAAGATTACATTCCTTAGATACCCTGTGGGTTGAAAATTTCGACGAAATCGCTCTATCTTGCATGGTTAAGGAGATAGAAGCAAATTTGTGTTTTGCCATTTTTGGCAAAAATTCGAAAATTCAAAATGGCCGCCATTTTTGGGGAGGGAAAAATTTTTTGAAGATTGCAAAGATTGCATTCCTTAGATACCCTGTGGGTTGAAAATTTCGACGAAATCGCTCTATCTCGCACGGTTAAGGAGATAGAAGCAAATTTGTGTTTTGCCATTTTTGGCAAAAATTCGAAAATTCAAAATGGCCGCCATTTTTGGGGAGGGGAAAATTTTTTAGAAATTGCCAAGAGTACAATGCTCAGATACCCTGTGGATCGAAAATTTTGCCGAAATCGCTCTATCTCGCACGGTTAAGGAGATAGAAGCAAATTAGTGTTTTGCCATTTTTGGCAAAAATTCGAAAATTCAAAATGGCCGCCATTTTTGGGGAGGGGAAAATTTTTTAGAAATTACCAAGAGTACAATGCTCAGATACCCTGTGGGTCGAAAATTTTGACGAAATCACTCTATCTGGCACGGTTAAGGAGATAGAAGCAAATTTGTGTTTTGCCATTTTTGGCAAAAATTCGAAAATTCAAAATGGCCGCCAATTTTGGGGAGGGGAAAATTTTTGGAAAATTGCAAAGATTGCATTCCTTAGATACCCTGTGGATCGAAAATTTCGACGAAATCACTTTATCTCGCACGGTTAAGGAGATAGAAGCAAATTTGTGTTTTGCCATTTTTGGCAAAAATTCGAAAATTCAAAATGGCCGCCATTTTTGGGGAGGGGAAAATTTTTTGAAAATTGCAAAGATTGCATTCCTTAGATAGCCTGTGGGTCGAAAATTTCGACGAAATCGCTCTATCTCGCACGGTTAAGGAGATAGAAGCAAATTTGTGTTTTGCCATTTTTGGCAAAAATTCGAAAATTCAAAATGGCCGCCATTTTTGGGGAGGGGAAAATTTTTTGAAAATTGCAAATATTACATTCCTTAGATACCCTGTGGGTCGAAAATTTCGACGAAATCACTCTATCTCGCACGGTTAAGGAGATAGAAGCAAATTTGTGTTTTGCCATTTTTGGCAAAAATTCGAAAATTCAAAATGGCCGCCATTTTTGGGGAGGGGAAAATATTTTGAAAATTGCAAAGATTGCATTGCTTAGATACCCTGTGCGTCGAAAATTTTGCCGAAATCGCTCTATCTCGCACGGTTAAGGAGATAGAAGCAAATTAGTGTTTTGCCATTTTTGGCAAAAATTCGAAAATTCAAAATGGCCGCCATTTTTGGGGAGGGGAAAATTTTTGGAAAATTGCAAAGATTGCATTACTTAGATCCCCTGTGGATCGAAAATTTTGCCAAAATCGCTCTATCTCGCACGGTTAAGGAGATAGAAGCAAATTTGTGTTTTGCCATTTTTGGCAAAAATTCGAAAATTCAAAATGGCCGCCATTTTTGGGGAGGGGAAAATTTTTTAGAAATTACCAAGAGTACAATGCTCAGATACCCTGTGGGTCGAAAATTTTGACGAAATCACTCTATCTGGCACGGTTAAGGAGATAGAAGCAAATTTGTGTTTTGCCATTTTTGGCAAAAATTCGAAAATTCAAAATGGCCGCCATTTTTGGGGAGGGGAAAATTTTTGGAAAATTGCAAATATTGCATTCCTTAGATACCCTGTGGGTCGAAAATTTCGACGAAATCGCTCTATCTCGCACGGTTAAGGAGATAGAAGCAAATTTGTGTTTTGCCATTTTTGGCAAAAATTCGAAAATTCAAAATGGCCGCCATTTTTGGGGAGGGGAAAATATTTTGAAAATTGCAAAGATTGCATTGCTTAGATACCCTATGCGTCGAAAATTTCGACGAAATCACTCTATCTCGCACGGTTAAGGAGATAGAAGCAAATTTGTGTTTTGCCATTTTTGGCAAAAATTCGAAAATTCAAAATGGCCGCCATTTTTGGGGAGGGGAAAATATTTTGAAAATTGCAAAGATTGCATTGCTTAGATACCCTGTGCGTCGAAAATTTTGCCGAAATCGCTCTATCTCGCACGGTTAAGGAGATAGAAGCAAATTAGTGTTTTGCCATTTTTGGCAAAAATTCGAAAATTCAAAATGGCCGCCATTTTTGGGGAGGGGAAAATTTTTGGAAAATTGCAAAGATTGCATTCCTTAGATCCCCTGTGGGTCGAAAATTTTGCCGAAATCGCTCTATCTCGCACGGTTAAGGAGATAGAAGCAAATTTGTGTTTTGCCATTTTTGGCAAAAATTCGAAAATTCAAAATGGCCGCCATTTTTGGGGAGGGGAAAATTTTTTAGAAATTACCAAGAGTACAATGCTCAGATACCCTGTGGGTCGAAAATTTTGACGAAATCACTCTATCTGGCACGGTTAAGGAGATAGAAGCAAATTTGTGTTTTGCCATTTTTGGCAAAAATTCGAAAATTCAAAATGGCCGCCATTTTTGGGGAGGGGAAAATTTTTGGAAAATTGCAAATATTGCATTCCTTAGATACCCTGTGGGTCGAAAATTTCGACGAAATCGCTCTATCTCGCACGGTTAAGGAGATAGAAGCAAATTTGTGTTTTGCCATTTTTGGCAAAAATTCGAAAATTCAAAATGGCCGCCATTTTTGGGGAGGGGAAAATTTTTGGAAAATTGCAAAGATTGCATTCCTTAGATAGCCTGTGGGTCGAAAATTTCGACGAAATCGCTCTATCTCGCACGGTTAAGGAGATAGAAGCAAATTTGTGTTTTGCCATTTTTGGCAAAAATTCGAAAATTCAAAATGGCCGCCATTTTTGGGGAGGGGAAAATTTTTTGAAAATTGCAAATATTACATTCCTTAGATACCCTGTGGGTCGAAAATTTCGACGAAATCGCTCTATCTCGCACGGTTAAGGAGATAGAAGCAAATTTGTGTTTTGCCATTTTTGGCAAAAATTCGAAAATTCAAAATGGCCGCCATTTTTGGGGAGGGGAAAATATTTTGAAAATTGCAAAGATTGCATTGCTTAGATACCCTGTGCGTCGAAAATTTTGCCGAAATCGCTCTATCTCGCACGGTTAAGGAGATAGAAGCAAATTTGTGTTTTCCATTTTGGGCAAAAATTTGAAAATTCAAAATGGCCGCCATTTTTGGGGAGGGGAAAATTTTTTGAAAATTGCAAATATTACATTCCTTAGATACCCTATGCGTCGAAAATTTCGACGAAATCGCTCTATCTCGCACGGTTAAGGAGATAGAAGCAAATTTGTGTTTTGCCATTTTTGGCAAAAATTCGAAAATTCAAAATGGCCGCCATTTTTGGGGAGGGGAAAATATTTTGAAAATTGCAAAGATTGCATTGCTTAGATACCCTGTGCGTCGAAAATTTTGCCGAAATCGCTCTATCTCGCACGGTTAAGGAGATAGAAGCAAATTTGTGTTTTGCCATTTTTGGCAAAAATTCGAAAATTCAAAATGGCCGCCATTTTTGGGGAGGGGAAAATTTTTTAGAAATTACCAAGAGTACAATGCTCAGATACCCTGTGGGTCGAAAATTTTGACGAAATCACTCTATCTGGCACGGTTAAGGAGATAGAAGCAAATTTGTGTTTTGCCATTTTTGGCAAAAATTCGAAAATTCAAAATGGCCGCCATTTTTGGGGAGGGGAAAATTTTTGGAAAATTGCAAATATTGCATTCCTTAGATACCCTGTGGGTCGAAAATTTCGACGAAATCGCTCTATCTCGCACGGTTAAGGAGATAGAAGCAAATTTGTGTTTTGCCATTTTTGGCAAAAATTCGAAAATTCAAAATGGCCGCCATTTTTGGGGAGGGGAAAATTTTTGGAAAATTGCAAAGATTGCATTCCTTAGATAGCCTGTGGGTCGAAAATTTCGACGAAATCGCTCTATCTCGCACGGTTAAGGAGATAGAAGCAAATTTGTGTTTTGCCATTTTTGGCAAAAATTCGAAAATTCAAAATGGCCGCCATTTTTGGGGAGGGGAAAATTTTTTGAAAATTGCAAATATTACATTCCTTAGATACCCTGTGGGTCGAAAATTTCGACGAAATCGCTCTATCTCGCACGGTTAAGGAGATAGAAGCAAATTTGTGTTTTGCCATTTTTGGCAAAAATTCGAAAATTCAAAATGGCCGCCATTTTTGGGGAGGGGAAAATATTTTGAAAATTGCAAAGATTGCATTGCTTAGATACCCTGTGCGTCGAAAATTTTGCCGAAATCGCTCTATCTCGCACGGTTAAGGAGATAGAAGCAAATTTGTGTTTTCCATTTTGGGCAAAAATTTGAAAATTCAAAATGGCCGCCATTTTTGGGGAGGGGAAAATTTTTTGAAAATTGCAAATATTACATTCCTTAGATACCCTGTGGGTCGAAAATTTCGACGAAATCGCTCTATCTCGCACGGTTAAGGAGATAGAAGCAAATTTGTGTTTTGCCATTTTTGGCAAAAATTCGAAAATTCAAAATGGCCGCCATTTTTGGGGAGGGGAAAATATTTTGAAAATTGCAAAGATTGCATTGCTTAGATACCCTGTGCGTCGAAAATTTTGCCGAAATCGCTCTATCTCGCACGGTTAAGGAGATAGAAGCAAATTAGTGTTTTGCCATTTTTGGCAAAAATTCGAAAATTCAAAATGGCCGCCATTTTTGGGGAGGGGAAAATTTTTTGAAAATTGCAAATATTACATTCCTTAGATACCCTGTGGGTCGAAAATTTCGACGAAATCGTTCTATCTCGCACGGTTAAGGAGATAGAAGCAAATTTGTGTTTTGCCATTTTTGGCAAAAATTCGAAAATTCAAAATGGCCGCCATTTTTGGGGAGGGGAAAATATTTTGAAAATTGCAAAGATTGCATTGCTTAGATACCCTGTGCGTCGAAAATTTTGCCGAAATCGCTCTATCTCGCACGGTTAAGGAGATAGAAGCAAATTAGTGTTTTGCCATTTTTGGCAAAAATTCGAAAATTCAAAATGGCCGCCATTTTTGGGGAGGGGAAAATTTTTGGAAAATTGCAAAGATTGCATTCCTTAGATCCCCTGTGGGTCGAAAATTTTGCCGAAATCGCTCTATCTCGCACGGTTAAGGAGATAGAAGCAAATTAGTGTTTTGCCATTTTTGGCAAAAATTCGAAAATTCAAAATGGCCGCCATTTTTGGGGAGGGGAAAATTTTTGGAAAATTGCAAAGATTGCATTCCTTAGATCCCCTGTGGGTCGAAAATTTTGCCGAAATCGCTCTATCTCGCACGGTTAAGGAGATAGAAGCAAATTTGTGTTTTGCCATTTTTGGCAAAAATTCGAAAATTCAAAATGGCCGCCATTTTTGGGGAGGGGAAATTTTTTTGAAAATTGCAAAGATTGCATTCCTTAGATAGCCTGTGGGTCGAAAATTTCGACGAAATCGCTCTATCTCGCACGGTTAAGGAGATAGAAGCAAATTTGTGTTTTGCCATTTTTGGCAAAAATTCGAAAATTCAAAATGGCCGCCATTTTGGGGGAGGGGAAAATTTTTTGAAAATTGCAAATATTACATTCCTTAGATACCCTGTGGGTCGAAAATTTCGACGAAATCGCTCTATCTCGCACGGTTAAGGAGATAGAAGCAAATTTGTGTTTTGCCATTTTTGGCAAAAATTCGAAAATTCAAAATGGCCGCCATTTTTGGGGAGGGGAAAATTTTTTAGAAATTGCCAAGAGTACAATGCTCAGATACCCTGTGGATCGAAAATTTTGCCGAAATCGCTCTATCTCGCACGGTTAAGGAGATAGAAGCAAATTAGTGTTTTGCCATTTTTGGCAAAAATTCGAAAATTCAAAATGGCCGCCATTTTTGGGGAGGGGAAAATTTTTGGAAAATTGCAAAGATTGCATTCCTTAGATCCCCTGTGGGTCGAAAATTTTGCCGAAATCGCTCTATCTCGCACGGTTAAGGAGATAGAAGCAAATTTGTGTTTTGCCATTTTTGGCAAAAATTCGAAAATTCAAAATGGCCGCCATTTTTGGGGAGGGGAAAATATTTTGAAAATTGCAAAGATTGCATTGCTTAGATACCCTATGCGTCGAAAATTTCGACGAAATCACTCTATCTCGCACGGTTAAGGAGATAGAAGCAAATTTGTGTTTTGCCATTTTTGGCAAAAATTCGAAAATTCAAAATGGCCGCCATTTTTGGGGAGGGGAAAATATTTTGAAAATTGCAAAGATTGCATTGCTTAGATACCCTGTGCGTCGAAAATTTTGCCGAAATCGCTCTATCTCGCACGGTTAAGGAGATAGAAGCAAATTAGTGTTTTGCCATTTTTGGCAAAAAGTCGAAAATTCAAAATGGCCGCCATTTTTGGGGAGGGGAAAATTTTTGGAAAATTGCAAAGATTGCATTCCTTAGATCCCCTGTGGGTCGAAAATTTTGCCGAAATCGCTCTATCTCGCACGGTTAAGGAGATAGAAGCAAATTTGTGTTTTGCCATTTTTGGCAAAAATTCGAAAATTCAAAATGGCCGCCATTTTTGGGGAGGGGAAAATTTTTTAGAAATTACCAAGAGTACAATGCTCAGATACCCTGTGGGTCGAAAATTTTGACGAAATCACTCTATCTGGCACGGTTAAGGAGATAGAAGCAAATTTGTGTTTTGCCATTTTTGGCAAAAATTCGAAAATTCAAAATGGCCGCCATTTTTGGGGAGGGGAAAATTTTTGGAAAATTGCAAATATTGCATTCCTTAGATACCCTGAGGGTCGAAAATTTCGACGAAATCGCTCTATCTCGCACGGTTAAGGAGATAGAAGCAAATTTGTGTTTTGCCATTTTTGGCAAAAATTCGAAAATTCAAAATGGCCGCCATTTTTGGGGAGGGGAAAATTTTTTGAAAATTGCAAATATTACATTCCTTAGATACCCTGTGGGTCGAAAATTTCGACGAAATCGCTCTATCTCGCACGGTTAAGGAGATAGAAGCAAATTTGTGTTTTGCCATTTTTGGCAAAAATTCGAAAATTCAAAATGGCCGCCATTTTTGGGGAGGGGAAAATATTTTGAAAATTGCAAAGATTGCATTGCTTAGATACCCTGTGCGTCGAAAATTTTGCCGAAATCGCTCTATCTCGCACGGTTAAGGAGATAGAAGCAAATTAGTGTTTTGCCATTTTTGGCAAAAATTCGAAAATTCAAAATGGCCGCCATTTTTGGGGAGGGGAAAATTTTTTGAAAATTGCAAAGATTGCATTCCTTAGATCCCCTGTGGATCGAAAATTTTGCCGAAATCGCTCTATCTCGCACGGTTAAGGAGATAGAAGCAAATTAGTGTTTTGCCATTTTTGGCAAAAATTCGAAAATTCAAAATGGCCGCCATTTTTGGGGAGGGGAAAATTTTTTGAAAATTGCAAATATTACATTCCTTAGATACCCTGTGGGTCGAAAATTTCGACGAAATCGTTCTATCTCGCACGGTTAAGGAGATAGAAGCAAATTTGTGTTTTGCCATTTTTGGCAAAAATTCGAAAATTCAAAATGGCCGCCATTTTTGGGGAGGGGAAAATATTTTGAAAATTGCAAAGATTTCATTGCTTAGATACCCTGTGCGTCGAAAATTTTGCCGAAATCGCTCTATCTCGCACGGTTAAGGAGATAGAAGCAAATTAGTGTTTTGCCATTTTTGGCAAAAATTCGAAAATTCAAAATGGCCGCCATTTTTGGGGAGGGGAAAATTTTTGGAAAATTGCAAAGATTGCATTCCTTAGATCCCCTGTGGGTCGAAAATTTTGCCGAAATCGCTCTATCTCGCACGGTTAAGGAGATAGAAGCAAATTTGTGTTTTGCCATTTTTGGCAAAAATTCGAAAATTCAAAATGGCCGCCATTTTTGGGGAGGGGAAAATATTTTGAAAATTGCAAAGATTGCATTGTTTAGATACCCTGTGCATCGAAAATTTTGCCGAAATCGCTCTATCTCGCACGGTTAAGGAGATGGAAGCAAATTTGTGTTTTGCCATTTTGGGCAAAAATTCGAAAATTCAAAATGGCCGCCATTTTTGGGGAGGGGAAAATTTTTTGAAAATTGCAAATATTACATTCCTTTGATACCCTGTGGGTCGAAAATTTCGACGAAATCGCTCTATCTCGCACGGTTAAGGAGATAGAAGCAAATTACTCAAAAGTAGTACTGAAAATACACAATGAAGTACCTAAATGGCTATTACTCATGTACTGACAAAGCTATCAGTCCCAAATGCAATACCAAGCGAGCTATGGACATAACAATCTTGTATTCAAAATTGTAGTAAAATATCTTTAATTATTTTGGCTTAAATGCACGGAAACCAATGGGTACTGAAAATAGCTGTACTTAAGTATTACTCAGTAAGCAAAAGAGGTACAACAGCCAAAAGCAATCCCAAGCAAGCTACTGACCCAATAAGCCTGCATACCAAATTTGGTGACAATAGCTCTAATACTTTTCCTTTAAATGAGCGGAAACCATGCGTGACGCCGGACATCGGACGCCGGACGCCGGACATCGGACATCGGACGGCGAAAAAAGCAAAAATAATATATCCACCCCCCAGGGGGGTGGACATAATAATGGCAGATATTGCTCCCTTAGCAACAGAGATATACCAGTCTATCGAGACATAAAATAAATACTTAGAAGTTATATATGAGGACACTGTGAATGCCACAGTCGTAGAAATACATGAACATTGTTTTGAATGAATTACATTTTTAAAAAATACCTCCACAAGCATTTAACTAACAAATATGTAACAGTGATGCAAACCTGTTCTCTTTGTGTATTAAAAAGTTACAATAATATAACAAGAGGAGAGTGCCCGTGAACGGGCACTGTGTCAGCTGACTGAATGTTTTTGATTTGTGATGGTGATAATGAGAGGAAAGCATAATTATCAGGGAAAGGGCTGTACAGAAATACAGTAAATGGTAACTGAACAGCATGTTCGAAGGTTATTCCGAAGCTGACAGAAAAAAAGGACAAAAAGTTGTGCCCTGCAAATGGTATTATGAAATAAAGTAACAAGGTAATTGTTTAAGTGTAAAAAGTAGGTTAAAAATATTTAAAGAAATACTATAAATGCAATATCCTCGTTCGACCATGAAGAAGGGGTCCAAAGGTCAAATCTGACCATACCAAAAGATTCCCAGCCAAAGAATTTAGGATGGTTTACCATCCCAAACCTCTCGGACCAATAATAAGTGAGTCATAGGCACTTTTTAAGTTTGGCTATCCTTGTTTGACCTTGACGGAGGGGGTCCAAGGTCAAATCCGACCACACAAAAAAATTCCCAGCCCATGATTTCCTGTAGCTTGTTTACCATCCCAAACCTGTAGGACCAATAATAAGCGAGTTCTAAGCAATTGTAAGTTTGGCTATCCTCAATTGACCTTGAAGGAGGGGTCCCAGGTCAAATCTGACCACACCAAAAGAATCCCAGCCCATGATTTCCTATATGTTGGTTTACCATCCCAAACCTCCAAGACCAATAATACGCGAGTTATAAGCACTTTAAGTTTGGCTATCTTCGTTTTACCTGGAAGGAGGGGTCTAAGGTGAAATCTGACCACACCAAAAGATTCCCAGCCCATGATTTTCTATAGGTTGGTTTTCCATTCCAAACCTCTAGGACCAATAATAAGCGAGTTATAAGCACTTTTAAGTTTGGCTATCCTCATTTGACCTTGAAGGAGGGGTCCAAGGTCAAATCCGACCACACCAAAAAATTCCCAGCTCATGATTTTCTATAGGTTGGTTTTCATTCCAAACCTCTAGGACCAATAATAAGCGAGTTATAAGCACTTTTATGTTTGGCTATCCTCATTTGACCTTGAAGGAGGGTTCCAAGGTCAAATCGGACCATATTAACAGATTCCCAGCCCATGATTTCCTACAGGTTGGATACAATGATTTACTCAACAGTGAGAACCTGAAAGAAGCTATTGATCAGCTATGCCATGACTTAGAGGTCTGCAATTTCACTATGTTATAGCTGACCAAAACGTCTGTGAATAACATATTTAACAAAATACTCTAAATGTAATAGTTTTCAAGTTGCTACTGATTTACTCAAGAGTGAGAACCTCAAAGTAACTATTACTCAGCTATGCCATGAGCTACATGTCTGAATTTTTGCTCTGTTATAGCTGACCTAAAAGTAGGTGAACAACATATTTAAGCAAAATACTGTAAATGCAATAGTTTTCAAGTTACAACTGATTTACTCAATAGTGAGAACCTGAAAATAGCTATTGCTCCACTATGCCATGAGCTATAGGTCTGTAATTTCACTATGTTATAGCTAACCCAAAAGTAGGTGAACAATATATTTTAACAAAATACTCCAAATGCAATATTTTTCAAGTTATAGCCAATTTACTCAACAGTCAGTGCCTGAGAATAGCTATTGCTCAGTTGTGCCATGAGCTACAGGTCTGTAATTTCACTATGTTATAGCTGACCCAAAAGTAGCTGAATAACATATTTGCACAAATTTCTGTAAAGGCAATAGTTTTCCAATTACAACTGATTTACTCAACAGTGAGAACTTCAAAGTAGCTATTACTCAGCTATGCAATGAGCCACAGGTCTGGAACTTCACTATGTTATAGCTGACCCCAAAATAGGTGAATAACATATTGCAACAAAATACTCTAAATGCAATAGTTTCCAAGTTATAAGTGATTTACTCAACAGTGATAACCTAAAAGTAGCTATTACTCAGCTATGCCATGAGCTACAGGTCTAAAATTTTACTATGTTATAGCTGACCCAAAAGTAGCTGAATAACATATTTATACTAAATTCTCTAAATGCAATAGTTTTCAAATTATAAGTGATTTGCTCAACATTGAGAACTTCAAAGTAGCTATTACTCAGCTATGCAATGTGTCACAGGTCTGGAACTTCACTATGTTATAGCTAACCCCAAAATAGCTGAATAACATATTGAAACAAAATACTCTAAATGCAATAATTTCCAAGTTATAAGCGATTTACTCAACAGTGATAACCTCAAAGTAGCTATTACTCAGCTATGCCATGAGCTACAGGTCTGAAATTTTACTATGTTATAGCTGACCCAAAAGTAGGTGAACAACATATTTAAGCAAAATACTGTACATGCAATAGTTTTCAAGTTACAACTGATTTACTCAATAGTGATGACCTAAAAGTAGCTATTACTCAGCTATGCCATGAGCTACAGGTCTGAAATTTTACTATGTTATAGCTGACCCAAAAGTAGCTGAATAACGTATTTATACTAAATTCTCTAAATGCAATAGTTTTGCAATTACAACTGATTTACTCAATAGTGAGAACCTCAAAGTAGTCATTACTCAGCTATGCAATGAGCTACAGGTCTGAAATTTTACTATGTTATAGCTGACCCAAAAGTAGCTGAATAACATATTTATACGAAATTCTGTAAATGCAATAGTTTTCCAATTACAACTGATTTACTCAATAGTGAGAACTTCAAAGTAGCTATTACTCAGCTGTGCCATGACCTACAGATCTGAAACTTCACTATGTTATAGCTGGCCCAAAAGTAGCTGAATAACATATTTATACGAAATTCTCTAAATGCAATAGTTTTGCAATTACAACTGATTTACTCAATAGTGAGAACCTCAAAGTAGTTATTACTCAGCTATGCAATGAGCTACAGGTCTGAAATTTTACTATGTTATAGCTGACCCAAAAGTAGGTGAACAACATATTTAAGCAAAATACTGTAAATGCAATAGTTTTCAAGTTACAACTGATTTACTCAATAGTGATGACCTAAAAGTAGCTATTACTCAGCTATGCCATGAGCTACAGGTCTGAAATTTTACTATGTTATAGCTGACCCAAAAGTAGCTGAATAACATATTTATACGAAATAGTCTAAATGCAATAGTTTTCCAATTACAACTGATTTACTCAATAGTGAGAACTTTAAAGTAGCTATTACTCAGCTATGCCATGACCTACAGATCTGAAATTTCACTATGTTATAGCTGGCCCAAAAGTAGCTGAATAACATGTTTATACGAAATTCTCTAAATGCAATAGGTTTTAAGTTACAAGTGATTTACTCAATAGTGAGAACTTCAAAGTAGCTATTACTCAGCTATGCAATGAGCCACAGATCTGAAACTTCACTATGTTATAGCTGATCCCAAAATAGGTGAACAACATATTGAAACAAAATACTGTAAATGCAATAGTTTCCAAGTTATAAGCGATTTACTCAACAGTGATAACCTAAAAGTAGCTATTACTCAGCTATGCCATGAGCTACAGGTCTGAAATTTTACTATGTTATAGCTGACCCAAAAGTAGCTGAATAACATATTTATACGAAATTCTGTAAATGCAATAGTTTTCCAATTACAACTGATTTACTCAATAGTGAGAACTTCAAAGTAGCTATTACTCAGCTGTGCCATGACCTACAGATCTGAAATTTCACTATGTTATAGCTGGCCCAAAAGTAGCTGAATAACATATTTATACGAAATTCTCTAAATGCAATAGTTTTGCAATTACAACTGATTTACTCAATAGTGAGAACCTCAAAGTAGTTATTACTCAGCTATGCAATGAGCTACAGGTCTGAAATTTTACTATGTTATAGCTGACCCAAAAGTAGGTGAACAACATATTTAAGCAAAGTACTGTAAATGCAATAGTTTTCAAGTTACAACTGATTTACTCAATAGTGATGACCTAAAAGTAGCTATTACTCAGCTATGCCATGAGCTACAGGTCTGAAATTTTACTATGTTATAGCTGACCCAAAAGTAGCTGAATAACATATTTATACGAAATACTCTAAATGCAATAGTTTTCCAATTACAACTGATTTACTCAATAGTGAGAACTTTAAAGTAGCTATTACTCAGCTATGCCATGACCTACAGATCTGAAATTTCACTATGTTATAGCTGGCCCAAAAGTAGCTGAATAACATGTTTATACGAAATTCTCTAAATGCAATAGGTTTTAAGTTACAAGTGATTTACTCAATAGTGAGAACTTCAAAGTAGCTATTACTCAGCTATGCAATGAGCCACAGATCTGAAACTTCACTATGTTATAGCTGATCCCAAAATAGGTGAATAACATATTGAAACAAAATACTGTAAATGCAATAGTTTCCAAGTTATAAGCGATTTACTCAACAGTGATAACCTAAAAGTAGCTATTACTCAGCTATGCCATGAGCTACAGGTCTGAAATTTTACTATGTTATAGCTGACCCAAAAGTAGCTGAATAACATATTTATACGAAATACTCTAAATGCAATAGTTTTGAAGTTATAAGCGATTTACTCAACAGTGATAACCTAAAAGTAGCTATTACTCAGCTATGCCATGAGCTACAGGTCTAAAATTTTACTATGTTATAGCTGACCCAAAAGTAGCTGAATAACATATTTATACGAAATTCTCTAAATGCAATAGTTTTTAAGTTACAAGTGATTTTACTCATGATGGAAGTTACTGAAAAGCCCAAAAGTAGCTATTACTCACTTAGCTATTGAGACAGGCACCCAACTTACTCACCATATTGTAGCTATGAAAAAAGTAGCTGAATAACATATTTTAACAAAATGCTCTAAATGCAACACTTTTCAAGTTATAAATGATTTTGTGCATGATTTCATGAATTTTAATGCATTAAAAATTATTAAAAAAATTTATTAAAAAAAAAGTAAGACAGATCCAGGTCTCATACTCACACAAGAGAATCTACCTCTGGCCTAGTACATATATGCAAGATATGAGAGAAATCCCTGCAATAGTCACTGAGAAAATTGTGATTAAGTGTTGAAATTTTCACACTTTTGGTGGGGGTACCCCCCTTGTAATGTCTCTAGCAAACAGACGAACAGACAGATTTGCATGCCTTGAACAATTTTTCATCCTCGATAGATAAGGTATCTTTTAAAAAAAACAGCACGTCTCTAGGCCTTGTAGTTTTGGAGGAGAAGTTGTTCACGCGGACGCGTACGCGGACGCGTACGCGTACGCGTACGCCCACGCCGCAGAGTGACGACATAATGTCAGCTGACTGACAAGTCAGCTGACATAAAAATGCCAATTTTAATGTGAAAATGAATTCATTCAAAAGTTAGCCCAGAAAACTACCTGCATATACATATGTTAAACATAAGTATTGATCTTCTCTTGCCTGCAATTTTTGTCACGTTTATAAAGCATGTCTCTTTTTGAGGTGACCAAAATTAGAGCATTTCACTGCATTTTGTAAACATTTTTATTGCACCATTTTATTAAATATAATAAAAAAAATTTATAAGAAACTACTCTTTTAGTAGTTTGTTTCTTTTTAAACAATTTGTCAACAGTCAAAAAAGCAAGAGTTATTAAATTGTAGAAGTTTAAGTTTATAAACTGTCACACCACGGAACATAGATGGCTGTCTGTCAGGAAAGGTTACTGCACTGCATGAAATTCGTCGTTACGTTGATAGCCCCTTAAACAAAATACTGTAAATGTAATAGTTTTCACGTTATAACTGATTTACTCAACAGTGATAACCTCAAAGTTGCTATTACTCAGCTATACAATGAGCTACATGTCTGGATTTTTTCTATGTTATAGCTGACCCAAAACTAGAGGATCACTCGCAAAAAAAAAAGATAATGTTTTTGCATAGCAAAAACAAAGCGTCCCGAAAAGGATATAAAGGTGAGTGCTAAAGTATTAAGAAAATGCTTCGTTTCTAGCCTTATACTGTTGTGGCAATCAAAGTCAGCGCAGTCTGCTCTATCTAGCACGGTTTTCAAGATATAAGCATTTTTGTGTTTTGCAAAAAATAAAAAAATTAAAAATGTCCGCTATATTTGGCGAGACCAAATTATTTTGAAAATTGGCATGGCTACTCTGCAGAGATACCCAGCAGGTCCAAAATTTTGTTGAGTTCGCTCCATATAGCACGGTTTTCGATATATAAGCATTTTTGTGTTTTGCAAAAACTTTGAAAATTCAAAATGGCCACCATTTTTGGGGAGACAAAAATTTTTGTCAAGACCACTGCCGCGGTGTGTATCTCCCGCCGAGCATTAAAGCAGAAGAAATAGCTTTTCCGAGATATTCACAATTTTTCATTTTCGTGTGTGAAAGCTCTTCCAAAAGTAGGTGAATGAGTTATTTGAGAAAAATTGGCTATCTGCAATACTATTAAGAGATAATTCATATTTACTCATTTTGAGTAGGTGAATAATTATCTATGGGTCTGAAACTTCACCAAGTGAAAGCTCTCCCAAAAGTAGGTGAATGATTTATTTGAGAACTAGAAATAGGCCGCCCTGTTGATAGTAGATGCGAATAGAAACAGGATAGCATAGAAGAACACACATTATCATGTGTAATGTCCACCCATGAACCTTTTGCCCAAATTGTACAGTAGTCTTACAAGACCCTGTTTCATTTATAAAATATATCAATGATGCTTAAATATTTGTTAGTGTAGATGTAAATTATTTCAGCTTCATGCCTTTTTGCATTGGTTGGGTTGAAAATTTTGACGAAATCACTGTATCTTGCACAGTTAAGAAGATAGAAGCAAATTCCTGTTTTTCTATTTTTGGCAAAAATTTGAAAATTCAAAATGGCCGCCATTTTTGGGAAAAGGAAATTTTTTTGAAAATTGCCAAGAGTACATTTCTTAGATACCCTATGGGTCGAAAATTTCAACGAAATAACTCTATTTTGCACGGTTAAGGCCAGTTTGTGTTTTTCCATTTTGGGCAAAAATTCGAAAATTCAAAATGGCTGCCATTTTTGGGGAGGGGAAAATTTTTTGAAAATTGCAAAGATTACATTCCTTAGATACCCTGTGGGTTGAAAAATTTCGACAAAATCGCTCTATCTCGCATGGTTAAGGAGATAGAAGCAAATTTCTGTTTTGCCATTTTTCGCAAAAATTCGAAAATTCAAAATGGCCGCCATTTTTGGATAGGGGAAAATTTTTTTTAAATTACCAAGAGTACAATGCTCAGATACCCTGTGGATCGAAAATTTTGACGAAATCGCTCTATCTCGCACGGTTAAGGAGATAGAAGCACATTTGTGTTTTGCCATTTTTGGCAAAAATTCGAAAATTCAAAATGGCCGCCATTTTTGGGGAGGGGAAAATTTTTTGAAAATTGCAAGTATTACATTCCTTAGATACCCTGTGGGTCGAAAATTTCGACGAAATCGCTCTATCTCGCACGGTTAAGGAGATAGAAGCAAATTTGTGTTTTGCCATTTTTGGCAAAAATTCGAAAATTCAAAATGGCCGCCATTTTTGGGGAGGGGAAAATTTTTTGAAAATTGCAAATATTACACTCCTCAGATACCCTGTGGGTCGAAAATTTCGACGAAATCGCTCTATCTCGCACGGTTAAGGAGATAGAAGCAAATTTGTGTTTTGCCATTTTTGGCAAAAATTCGAAAATTTAAAATGGCCGCCATTTTTGGGGAGGGGAAAATTTTTTGAAAATTGCAAATATTACACTCCTTAAATACCCTGTGGGTCGAAAATTTCGACGAAATCGCTCTATCTCGCACGGTTAAGGAGATAGAAGCAAATTTGTGTTTTGCCATTTTTGGCAAAAATTCGAAAATTCAAAATGGCCGCCATTTTTGGGGAGGGGAAAATTTTTTGAAAATTGCAAAGAGTACACTCCTGAGATACCCTGTGGGTCGAAAATTTCGACGAAATCGCTCTATCTCACACGGTTAAGGAGATAGAAGGAAATTTGTGTTTTGCCATTTTTGGCAAAAATTCGAAAATTCAAAATGGCCGCCATTTTTGGGGAGGGGAAAATTTTTTGAAAATTGCAAAGATTGCATTCCTTAGATACCCTGTAGGTCGAAAATTTCGACGAAATCGCTCTATCTCGCACGGTTAAAGAGATAGAAGCAAATTTGTGTTTTGCCATTTTTGGCAAAAATTCGAAAATTTAAAATGGCCGCCATTTTTGGGGAGGGGAAAATTTTTTGAAAATTGCAAATATTACATTCCTTAGATACCCTGTGGGTTGAAAATTTCGACGAAATCGCTCTATTTCGCACGGTTAAGGAGATAGAAGCAAATTTGTGTTTTGCCATTTTGGGCAAAAATTCGAAAATTCAAAATGGCCGCCATTTTTGGGGAGGGGAAAATTTTTTGAAAATTGCAAAGAGTACACTCCTTAGATACCCTGTGGGTCGAAAATTTCGACGAAATCGCTCTATCTCACACGGTTAAGGAGATAGAAGGAAATTTGTGTTTTGCCATTTTTGGCAAAAATTCGAAAATTCAAAATGGCCGCCATTTTTGGGGAGGGAAATTTTTTTGAAAATTGCAAAGAGTACACTCCTAAGATACCCTGTGGGTCGAAAATTTTGCCGAAATCGCTCTATCTCGCACGGTTAAGGAGATAGAAGCAAATTAGTGTTTTGCCATTTTTGGCAAAAATTCGAAAATTCAAAATGGCCGCCATTTTTGGATAGGGGAAAATTTTTTTTAAATTACCAAGAGTACAATGCTCAGATACCCTGTGGGTCGAAAATTTTGACGAAATCGCTCTATCTCGCACGGTTAAGGAGATAGAAGCAAATTTGTGTTTTGCCATTTTTGGCAAAAATTCGAAAATTCAAAATGGCCGCCATTTTTGGGGGAGGGGAAAATTTTGGGAAAATTGCAAAGATTGCATTCCTTAGATACCCTGTAGGTCGAAAATTTCGACGAAATCGCTCTATCTCGCACGGTTAAGGAGATAGAAGCAAATTTGTGTTTTGCCATTTTTGGCAAAAATTCGAAAATTCAAAATGGCCGCCATTTTTGGGGAGGGGAAAATTTTTTGAAAATTGCAAATATTACATTCCTTAGATACCCTGTGGGTCGAAAATTTCGACGAAATTGCTCTAACTAGCACGGTTTTTGAGATATAAGCATTTTTGTGTTTTGCAATTTTTGCGAAAATTTCGAAAATTCAAAATGGCCGCCATTTTGGGCGAGACAAAAATTTTTTGAAAATTGGGAAACCTACTCCGCAGAGATACTCTGTGGGTCAAAAATTTCGTCGAAATCGCTCTATCTAGCACGGTTTTCGAGATATAAGCATTTTTGTGTTTTCCTTATTTGGAAAATTCGTAATGATTAATTAATCATTAATTACTCGGCCATTTCTTGACCAATCAATGCCAAAATCTAATGATTTCCAGATTTTAATAGAATGAATGTATTTGCCAAGTTTCAGGTGAATTGATAAAATTCCTTTCAAGTTATCATCCGGACAAGCTTCCCCATCGAAAAAAGACATTTTTGGTCATGTGACCTCTCTGATTGGTTGAAATGTCACTGCAGCATATTCAAAAAAATTCCCCAAGGCTACTGCCTAAACCTGCCAAATTTGAAAAGAATCCGCCTAACGGTTACAGAGTTATCAGGAAAACAAAATGCGGAGCCTGCGGAGCCTGAAGGTCTCCCATACACAAACAAGCGTCCCGCAAGGGACGCTTAATGAGTTATAAGCACTTTTAAGCTTGGCTGTCCTCATTTGACCTTGAAGGAGGGCTCCAAAGGTCAAATCTGACCATACCAAAAGATTCCGAGCCAATGATTTCCTATGGGATGGTTTACCATCCCAAATCTCTGTCACCAATAATAAGCGAGTTGTAGGCACTTTCAATTTTCGCTATCCTCATTTGACCTTGAAGGAGGGTTCCAAGGTCAAATCGGACCATATCAACAGATTCACAGCCCATGATTTCCTGTCTGTTTACCATCCCAAACCTCTGGGACCAATAATAAGCGAGTTATAAGCACTTTTAAGTTTGGCTATCCTTGTTTGACCTTGAAGGAGGGGTCATTGAAGGTCAAATCTGACCACACCAAAAGATTCCCACCCCATGATTTCCTACAGGTTGGTTTATCATCCCAAACCTCTAGGATCAATAATAAGGGAGATATAAGCACTTTTCATGACTGACAAAAAACACCTGTGGCGGCCATCTTGTTTCTCAAAATGAGGCCAAAAATATTCCCAGACAACATTTTATGGTTATTAATATATACTGCAAACTTAAGAAAGCTAGCTATAATATTTTTTTTCATCAGAGCAGTAATGGTGAAATCTCTCTCTACACACTGTGGCTATCCAGTGGATACAATGATTTACTCAACAGTGAGAACCTGAAAGTAGCTATTGCTCAGCTATGCCATGACATAGAGGTCTGCAATTTCACTATGTTATAGCTGACCATAAATTCTGTGAATAACATATTTAACAAATTACTCTAAATGTAATAGTTTTCAAGTTACAACTGATTTACTCAACAGTGAGAACCTCAAGGGAACTATTACTCAGCTATGCAATGAGCTACATGTCTGAAATTTTACTATGTTATAGCTAACCCAAAAGTAGGTGAACAACATATTTAAGCAAACTACTGTAAATGCAATAGTTTTCAAGCTACAACTGATTTACTCAATAGTGAGAACCTGAAAATAACTGTTGCTCCGCTATGCCATGAGCTATAGGTCTGTAATTTCACTATGTTACAGCTGACCCAAAAGTAGGTGAACAATATATTTTAACAAAATACTCCAAATGCAATATTTTTCAAGTTATAGCTGATTTACTCAACAGTCAGTACCTGAGAATAGCTATTGCTCAGTTGTGCCATGAGCTATAGGTCTATAATTTCACTATGTTATAGCTGACCCAAAAGTAGCTGAATAACATATTTGCACAAATTTCTGTAAATGCAATAGTTTTCCAATTATAACTGATTTACTCAACAGTGAGAACTTCAAAGTAGCTATTACTCAGCTATGAAATGAGCCACAGGTCTGAAACTTCACTATGTTATAGCTGACCCCAAAATAGGTGAATAACATATTGAAACAAAACACTCTAAATGCAATAGTTTTCAAGTTATAAGTGATTTACTCAACAGTGATAACCTAAAAGTAGCTATTACTCAGCTATGCCATGAGCTACAGGTCTGAAATTTTACTATGTTATAGCTGGCCCAAAAGTAGCTGAATAACATATTTATACGAAATTCTCTAAATGCAATAGTTTTTAAGTTACAAGTGATTTTACTCATGATGGAAGTTACTGAAAAGCCCAAAAGTAGCTATTACTCACTTAGCTATTGAGACAGACACCCAACTTACTCACCATATTGTAGCTATGAAAAAAGTAGCTGAATAACATATTTTAACAAAATGCTCTAAATGCAACACTTTTCAAGTTATAAGTGATTTAATCAACAGTGATAACCTAAAAGTAGCTATTACTCAGCTATGCCATGAGCTACAGGTCTGAAATTTTACTATGTTATAGCTGACCCAAAAGTAGCTGAATAACATATTTATACGAAATTCTCTAAATGCAATAGTTTTCAAGTTATAAGCGATTTACTCAACAGTGACAACCTAAAAGTAGCTATTACTCAGCTATGCCATGAGCTACAGGTCTGAAATTTCACTATGTTATAGCTGGCCCAAAAGTAGCTGAATAACATATTTATACGAAATTCTCTAAATGCAATAGTTTTTAAGTTACAAGTGATTTTACTCATAATGGAAGTTACTGAAAAGCCCAAAAGTAGCTATTACTCACTTAGCTATTGAGACAGACACCCAACTTACTCACCATATTGTAGCTATGAAAAAAGTAGCTGAACAACATATTTTCACAAAATGCTGTAAATGCAACACTTTTGAAGTTATAAGTGATTTAGTGCATGATTTCATGAATTTTAATGCATTAAAAATTATTAAAAAAATTTATTAAAAAAAAAGTAAGACAGATCCAGGTCTCATACTCACACAAGAGAATCTACCTCTGGCCTAGTACATATATGCAAGATATGAGAGAAATCCCTGCAATAGTCACTGAGAAAATTGTGATAAAAAGTTGAAATTTTCACACTTTGGTGGGGGTACCCCCCTTGTAATGTCTCTAGCAAACAGACGAACAGACAGATTTGCATGCCTTGAACAATTTTTCATCCTCCATAGATAAGGTATCTTTTAAAAAAAACAGCATGTCTCTAGGCCTTGTAGTTTTGGAGAAGAAGTTGTTCACGCGGACGCATACGCGTACGCCCAGGCCGCAGAGTGATGACATAATGTCAGCTGACTGACAAGTCAGCTGACATAAAAATGTTACTGATGTAGTGTAAATGCACTGGATTTGTTTCAGAACACCAATTTAAGTTTTAGTTAGTACAAGTTATGTATGGAAACTGTATATGAGGATGTATATCTAAAAATTTAAAAACAAGAGGAGAGTGCCCGTGAACGGGCACTGTGTCAGCTGACTGAATGTTTTTGATTTGTGATGGTGATAATGAGAGGAAAGCATAATTATCAGGGAAAGGGCTGTACAGAAATACAGTAAATGGTAACTGAACAGCATGTTCGAAAGATATTCCGAAGCTGACAGAAGAAAAGGACAAAAAAGTTGTGCCCTGCAAATGGTATTATGAAATAAAGTAACAAGGTAATTGTTTAAGTGTAAAAAGTAGGTTAAAAATATGTAAAGAAATACTATAAATGCAATATCCTCATTCGACCATGAAGAAGGGGTCTAAAGGTCAAATCTGACCATACCAAAAGATTCCCAGCCAAAGAATTTAGGATGGTTTACCATCCCAAACCTCTCGAACCAATAATAAGTGAGTCATAGGCACTTTTTAAGTTTGGCTATCCTTGTTTGACCTTGAAGGAGGGGGTCCAAGGTCAAATCCGACCACACAAAAAAATTCCCAGCCCATGATTTCCTGTAGCTTGTTTACCATCCCAAACTTGTAGGACCAATAATAAGCGAGTTCTAAGCAATTGTAAGTTTGGCTATCCTCAATTGACCTTGAAGGAGGGGTCCCAGGTCAAATCTGACCACACCAAAAGAATCCCAGCCCATGATTTCCTATATGTTGGTTTACCATCCCAAACCTCCAAGACCAATAATACGCGAGTTATAAGCACTTTAAGTTTGGCTATCTTCGTTTGACCTGGAAGGAGGGGTCTAAGGTCATATCCGACCACACCAAAAGATTCCCAGCCCATGATTTTCTATAGGTTGGTTTTCCATTCGAAAACTCTAGGACCAATAATAAGTGAGTTATAAGTACTTTTAAGTTTGGCTATCCTCATTTGACCTTGAAGGAGGGGTCCAAGGTGAAATCCGACCACACCAAAAATTCCCAGCTCATGATTTTCTATAGGTTGGTTTTCATTCCAACCTCTAGGACCAATAATAAGCGAGTTATAAGCACTTTTATGTTTGGCTATCCTCATTTGACCTTGAAGGAGGGTTCCAAGGTCAAATCAGACCATATTAACAGATTCCCAGCCCATGATTTCCTACAGGTTGGATACAATGATTTACTCAACAGTGAGAACCTGAAAGAAGCTATTGCTCAGCTATGCCATGACATAGAGGTCTGCAATTTCACTATGTTATAGCTGACCAAAACGTCTGTGAATAACATATTTAACAAAATACTCTAAATGTAATAGTTTTCAAGTTACAACTGATTTACTCAAGAGTGAGAACCTCAAAGTAACTATTACTCAGCTATGCAATGAGCTACATGTCTGAATTTTTGCTCTGTTATAGCTGACCTAAAAGTAGGTGAACAACATATTTAAGCAAAATACTGTAAATGCAATAGTTTTCAAGTTACAACTGATTTACTCAATAGTGAGAACCTGAAAATAGCTATTGCTCCGCTATGCCATGAGCTATAGGTCTGTAATTTCACTATGTTATAGCTAACCCAAAAGTAGGTGAACAATATATTTTAACAAAATACTCCAAATGCAATATTTTTCAAGTTATAGCTGATTTACTCAACAGTCAGTGCCTGAGAATTCCTATTGCTCAGTTGTGCCATGAGCTACAGGTCTGTAATGTCACTATGTTATAGCTGACCCAAAAGTAGCTGAATAACATATTTGCACAAATTTCTGTAAATGCAATAGTTTTCCAATTACAACTGATTTACTCAACAGTGAGAACTTCAAAGTAGCTATTACTCAGCTATGCAATGAGCCACAGGTCTGGAACTTCACTATGTTATAGCTGACCCCAAAATAGGTGAATAACATATTGCAACAAAATACTCTAAATGCAATAGTTTTCAAGTTATAAGTGATTTACTCAACAGTGATAACCTAAAAGTAGCTATTACTCAGCTATGGCATGAGCTACAGGTCTGAAATTTTACTATGTTATAGCTGACCCAAAAGTAGCTAAATAACATATTTATACTAAATTCTCTAAATGCAATAGTTTTCAAATTACAAGTGATTTACTCAACATTGAGAACTTCAAAGTAGCTATTACTCAGCTATGCAATGAGTCACAGGTCTGGAACTTCACTATGTTATAGCTGACCCCAAAATAGGTGAATAACATATTGAAACAAAATACTCTAAATGCAATAATTTCCAAGTTATAAGCGATTTACTCAACAGTGATAACCTAAAAGTAGCTATTACTCAGCTATGCCATGAGCTACAGGTCTGAAATTTTACTATGTTATAGCTGACCCAAAAGTAGGTGAACAACATATTTATACTAAATTCTCTAAATGAAATAGTTTTGCAATTACAACTGATTTACTCAATAGTGAGAACCTCAAAGTAGTTATTACTCAGCTATGCAATGAGCTACAGGTCTGAAATTTTACTATGTTATAGCTGACCCAAAAGTAGGTGAACAACATATTTAAGCAAAATACTGTAAATGCAATAGTTTTCAAGTTACAACTGATTTACTCAATAGTGATGACCTAAAAGTAGCCATTACTCAGCTATGCCATGAGCTACAGGTCTGAAATTTTACTATGTTATAGCTGACCCAAAAGTAGCTGAATAACATATTTATACGAAATTCTCTAAATGCAATAGTTTTCCAATTACAACTGATTTACTCAATAGTGAGAACTTCAAAGTAGCTATTACTCAGCTATGCAATGAGCCACAGATCTGAAACTTCACTATGTTATAGCTGATCCCAAAATAGGTGAATAACATATTGAAAGAAAATACTCTAAATGCAATAGTTTCCAAGTTATAAGCGATTTACTCAACAGTGATAACCTAAAAGTAGCTATTACTCAGCTATGCCATGAGCTACAGGTCTGAAATTTTACTATGTTATAGCTGACCCAAAAGTAGCCGAATAACATATTTATACGAAATTCTCTAAATGCAATAGTTTTCCAATTACAACTGATTTACTCAATAGTGAGAACTTCAAAGTAGCTATTACTCCGCTATGCAATGAGCCACAGATCTGAAACTTCACTATGTTATAGCTGACCCAAAAGTAGCTGAATAACATATGTATACGAAATTCTCTAAATGCAATAGTTGTCAAGTTATAAGCGATTTACTCAACAGTGATAACCTAAAAGTAGCTATTACTCAGCTATGCCATGAGCTACAGGTCTAAAATTTTACTATGTTATAGCTGACCCAAAAGTAGCTGAATAACATATTTATACGAAATTCTCTAAATGCAATAGTTTTTAAGTTACAAGTGATTCTACTCATGATGGAAGTTACTGAAAAGCCCAAAAGTAGCTATTACTCACTTAGCTATTGAGACAGGCACCCAACTTACTCACCATATTGTAGCTATGAAAAAAGTAGCTGAATAACATATTTTAACAAAATGCTCTAGATGCAACAGTTTTCAAGCTATAAATGAATTTGTGCATGATTTCATGAATTTTAATGCATTAAAAATTATTACAAAAATTTATTAAAAAAAAAGTAAGACAGATCCAGGTCTCACACTCACACAAGAGAATCTACCTCTGGCCTAGTACATATATGCAAGATATGAGAGAAATCCCTGCAATAGTCACTGAGAAAATTGTGATAAAAAGTTGAAATTTTCACACTTTTGGTGGGGGTATCCCCCTTGTAATGCCTCTAGCAAACAGACGAACAGACAGATTTGCATGCCTTGAACAATTTTTCATCCTCGATAGATAAGGTATCTTTTAAAAAAAACAGCACGTCTCTAGGCCTTGTAGTTTTGGAGGAGAAGTTGTTCACGCGGACGCGGATGCGTACGCCCACGCCGCAGAGTGACGACATGTCAGCTGACTGACAAGTCAGCTGACATAAAAAGTAAATGTTTTTGTAATATTAAATGATACGAGAAGGAAAGGTGCTAGGGCATTAAGTATAAAAGTCTAATGATATAAATTGTTAAAAAAATAATTAAAAGAAAAAAATATAGACAGTACAATGTCACAAACATGACAGAAGCTCTCCAGTTATGGAAAAATGGAAAAAGTGTTTATGCTGCAGCAAAAATGACTGGAGTACCAATTCAAACACTGAGAGACCGTAGTCTGGGTAAAATTAATGAAAACACCTCAAATTCAGGGCCACCTTCAAAACTTGGCATTGACAATGAGAAAAATCTTGTGAAACATATTGCAGAAATGGCTACCAATGGCTATGGCTATTCAAAAACAGATGTTTGTGAATTAGGCACTGACTTTCACAATTATCTTTACCCAAAAAATCAACTAAAAAGGCCACTATGCCGGACCTGGGTAGATGGTTTTTTGAAACGCAACAACACCTTATCCTTGAAAAAACCTAGATCATTAACGCTCGACGATAGGAGAGGGTTATTGTAATCAGTTTGTTTCTGTCAGTCTGTCTGTCTGTCTGTCTGTGCACCGTTTCGCCCTTATAACTCAAAAACTATAACACCAATCGAGCTCAAATTTGGTGGGCAGGTATTTTATGGGGTACAGACGGATTCTTTCAAATTTGGTGTAATTTGTGTGAAAACTAAAGCCAGGAGAGAGTTTTTCTTATTTTTAATTGGGCTTTTACAGTGAAATCTGCTTCTCTGTCTGTGCACCATTTTGCCCTTATAACTCAAAAACTATAACTTCAATCAATCTCAAATTTGGTGGGAAGGTATTTCATGGGGTACAGACAGATTCTTTCAAATTTGGTGCAATTTGTTTGAAAATTAAAGCCAGGAGAGAGTTTTTCTTATTTTAATTGGGAATACACAGTGAAACTGCTTCTCTTCATCACATACGTAAAAATCAATATTTTGCTTTCTGATGATGTCATTACTAAGTGATGTCACAATGTAACTGCCATTGTGAGGTCACAAACCTAGCTTGTGATACTTGATGTCTTTAAGTAAAAATATTTCTTCTCATTGTATGTCTTGAAATTGACATAAACAGAATAAAGAGGGAGGTGGTATATTCATAATTTTTATTAATTATTATTTCTGTTTTATTTTCTCCTTTTTCTTTCAATTCCTTGACGGTCCATCACAAAAAATTACCATGCATGATTTTCACCAAGAAGTGACCTTTAAGCAGAATTTTTACCTCCACCAGCAGTTTATGTTTTTGTGTGTTAATTGTTTATGTTTGTTTTATTTATTTTTTTGTTTTTTTTTTGTTTAGATTACTCTAAAACTAATGAACAGATCTTTATTTAAAAATTTGTGAGTAGGACCTGACTGAAGGAAGAAGTTACTAAAAGAAAGATCAGGATCTTATTTTAGATACAAAAAATTCATGATTTTTCAGAGGTCCCATTTCAATGTATTTTTAATGACTTTAGCTTTCTACTTGATATTTCTATGAAAATTAATTTACATGTTTGGTTTTATTTTATTGTCTACCTTACAATATTTTATATCACTTGAGAGACTGGTCACATGGAGTCGAGCGTTTTGCTCTCTCTGAGTGCATCTTGTTAGCAATGATTCGGGCAAGAGCATGCTCTGCTGATGTACTTAGCAAATATTATGACCAATTAGAAACCATATTGATCAAGTACTATCTCATTGATTCACCACACCTTATTTTCAATCTGGATGAGACTGGGATTAACACTGAGCATGACCCCCCCTCCAGTGTTTATAGCTGCAACATCAACACCCCTAGCGATAACATCACCACACACATCAACAACAACCATCATCACATGTGTCAGTGCAACTGGCCAGATTTTACCACCATTTTTCATTTTTAAGGGAAAGAGGTACTCAGAAAATCTTATGTCTGGAGCTTTACCAGGTAGTGGTTGTGACATGTCACCTAGTGGTTGGTCAAATGGCCAGATTTTTAAGAAATATGTAAAAGAGTTTTTCCAAAAACACATTCCAAATAGACAACCTGATGAATACTGTTTGCTCATTTATGATGGGCATAAATCCCATGTGAATCATGATCTCATTGAGTGGGCACTTGAAAATAAAATTGTACTTTTTGTACTTCCTGCTCACACATCACACATTACTCAGCCTCTAGATGTCAGTTGCTTTGCACCTTTGAAAAAAATGTACAATTCTTGCTGTAAAACATTCCTAGCTGAAAACAAAGGAAGGGTCATCACAAGATATGATGTGTGCCAAATATTATCAAAGGCATTTCTGAAAGCAGTTACCCCATCGAATGCTATTTCTGGGTTCCGCAAAACTGGAATTTTTCCCCTCAACAAGAATATCTCACTGGTTAGTATTGCTCCTAGTGAACTTTTAGACCAAATTTGTGACAAAAGCCCAAATGATGAAGTAGCTCCTGCAAGTGATACTGTATCTGAACATGACAGTGTTTCTCCTGCAACTCAAGCATCCTCCAGTAGATCACCAAGTGACCAAGTAGCTGCTTCTCATAATAGTACTGATCAAATATGTATCCCAGCTTCCAGTACTTCATTTTTCACAAAGCAAAAATTGCCAGTTTTCACTCCACCCTTCAAGAAAGCCAAAAAACAAGTCACAGTGAGTGGTATGGCCATTACAGAACCAAACATTGTAAGTGCCTTTCAGGAGCAGCGAACATGTGTTACCAATACCAATATTTCTCAGGTCACAGCCAAAGGTTCAGGTACTCACAGTTACCAAGAAGCAGGACCAAGTAGGCCCAACATGGCCTCTAATGTTCAAATTGACGACTCGGAAAGTGACAACGATGATCAGAATGACCTTTGTTGTATAAGTAACAGATTCAGCCCACCTGATCTGCTTAAAAATTCACTCAGAATTGTAAATTGGGCTCAGTGTGATGGGAAATTGGCTGATGGGTCAACATGCAATCATTGGGTTCACACAGGAATATGTGTACCAGCTCTCAGACTAAAAGATAGAAAAGCTGACTTCCTGTGTCCTCATTGTGTGAAAGAACAATAATTTGTCAGAATAACTTTCTGTAGACATTTAAGATGCTATAATAAAAAGATTTTTTATCACAATCTTTTACAATTTTTTATGAAACTGTATAAAACTCTAAAGACAATATTTAAGATATGACACTACTTTGACTCTTATATTACTAATTGTATTGTTATTTATAATTGAATTTTTTATTCTAGATATATTAAAACTTGCTTGTGTTTTTAAAATAACTAAATTAAGATAAAACAAAAACTTAAACTCATCATCCCTGTTGCTTTCACTTCTCCTTGTCTTTTTACACTTTACTAAGAACCACTAGCACGAAAACTAGGTCAGTGATCATCAGGGTTGGGGTCAAGTACATTGAAATGTACTTAAGTACAAGTACAAGTACTTTGTTAATTTTCAAGTACAAGTACATATACAAGTCCTTTTTTTCCTCAAAGTACTTAAGTACAAGTACTTTTCAAAGTACTTAAGTACAAGTACAAGTACTTATCACCCGTGAATGACCAATTTAAAAAAAACACACCACCAGGTTTATTCAAACATATATACAAAATTTACAATTATACACTAATTGGTTGTTATCCACTTATTACTATCTTTATAACATTAAAAGGCCCACTGTTATTATTGTTCATTCTATTTTAGTGACTACCAATATTTCACAAAACAACAGATACAACATATAAAAAAATACCCAGCCTGCTATTGGGCTTATAAGTCACTTTAAGTTAGAAATTAATTAAGTGTTGTGATGATGGAAAATTAGTTAATCTAATACAATAATACTATGCATAATAAGTTTCATGTTAACTAGTCTTTGTAAATTGAAGTATTAGCGAGAAAGTAGAAAGCTTGCTGTGTATTAATTCTCCTTTAAGAAATAGGTGTTTTTCTTTTGAATACAATGTTATCACCCAAAAGTGCTATTCAATAAAAGTGACAAGTAAACAATGAACTAATCCTCACCTTCAAATGTTTGACAGAAATTGAAGTGACTTTTGTGCTTCCTGCTGTAATCTGAGTACATTGTTTACACTTTGCTGTGACACTCTCTTCAGTATTAGCTGGAATCTCAAAATGCTTTAAAACAGCAGCCATTGTGCTAACACAATGTGATTACCATAAAAGTGAGTGGTTTGTCAATCCCCCTGTCCTAGTGTTTATAGTGGTCAGACAAGATCATGGCCAGTGAAAGAAATAATCTTTTTTCTGTAATCAACAGTCTTACCTACTCCAACAATCTTCTGATCTGTATTCATGCATTGAAAATAAAGTCATTCCTGAGCAATTACATCACAGAGACTGTGTTAATCTGGTCCTTGTGATTTTCTTGGACCAATTGAAAGCTCTTAAATGCCCAGGTGCAATTTACAAAGAATACTCATACCAGGGTAGGGGGGCCACGGTGGCAGAGTGGTAACACTCTCGCCTCCCACCTCTGAGGCCGGGGTTCGATCCCCATGATGGCCTTAAGTGGGAAAGCTGGTAGTTGCTTGTCGTTGGTCGGCAGTTTACAGTACACAACCCTAGCGAACTCGATGTACTGGTTTCCTCTGCCCTTCCAACTACCAGTCGTGATATGACCTGTACAGTGTTGAAAGCGACGTAAAAACCCCAAATAAATAAATAAATAAACATACCAGGGTAGATATTATTAACTGAGATCAGGCAAGTTCAAAGTAGACAGTTATAAGAGGATTAAAGAAGGGGAGTAATATGCAATCTTGGAACAATTGTCCCTCTTTTTAAGATGTGATTGGCTTATTGAATTGAAACTTAAATAATTTGATTCATTATTATTGTCAATTATACTAAAGTTTTTAAAGAAACACTATTATCAAACTGAATCAGATATATCAGTGAAACTTTTATGAAAATTTAATCTAATGCATGTTTATCAATAAAGATATGGAAAAAGCTCAATTCAGTTGTAATGATTATATAATACACAAACTTTTGAAAAATTAGTAAAAATTTACTTAAACTAAAAGTACTTAAAAAGGACTTAAATGTACTTGTAAGTACATCAAATTTAAAATGTACTTTGAAAAATGTACTTAAGTACAAATGTACTTAAGTACAAAGTACTTTGACCCCAACAGTGTTCATTTTACTACGCGTTTCCGCGTCTTTTGTCGCTACACTGGGGCGAAAAGACGCGCACACGTTATGATCCCGAGTCGCGGTGACGCATAAATCTTGCATTATCACCCGCGTTTTCGCTGTAAATATTGAGGAAATTAGACGAATTTTGTTTTAAAAATCAAATAAAAGGACACATATATTGTCTTTTTAACCCAATTCCCCCATGTTTCCTTGCTTCTAAATGCCTTAATTTGATTGGTTGAGCGGAAACGGCACTGTCCAATCATACTTCGTTTAACAAAAATTCAGTATTTATCAACAGAAAACACGTTTATAGTAAGTGATTTAAACTCACCAGTAGCTGTAAATTTCCACTTTTTTTCATAGTTTTGTTAAATATATATAGAAATAAATATCTATTGCACAACAAGATTTTATTATCCAGCTTTTTAATGCGGTCACTTTTTAAAGTTAATTTTGCATAATGCACTCTTACAAGTGACTTCAAAGACAATTGTTAACAGGTAACAACAAACATTTTAAACTACTGTGGGACAAACTTGAAAAGTTGCATCTGTGTTAATAACAAATTTTCAGCTGGAAAAAAGTTAAATAATAATTTAACTTAAACTTAAACATGGTATGTTATTGCTTTAAAACCAGTCTTTTTTTGTTTTGTTTTTTCAAAAAAGTGGCGAATTTATATCCATTTACATAAATATATGTCCGGAGTTTTTTGTATGAAATAAAAACAACTCCCTGAGTGAACCTATGTCAAGGTGAGTTAATTTTTTTTTTCTTGTTTTAGATAGAGCAGGGTTGGACTATATTTATTGAAACAAAAAATAACAAAAAAATGAAAAAAAAATCAGTAAAAAATACTTTAATTATTGCAAATCATGTACATCATAGGAAATCTTGTACATCATGCTGACTACAAATATGTCTTGAATTGAAATAAAGTTTTTTTCACAGTGAGTAGACTTGAATTTGATTTAGTATTGCAAATTCACTTTGAAGATAGACTAATAGTACTTTTTTTCTCCTCTCTCCTATTTAAGTCAATTTGCTCAACTGTAAGGTTAATTTTTGTTATTTGACTCATCGCATTTACTAAATGTCCCACCAAAATTTAGTAAAGGAGTCATTTGACTCAAGTAGCTCCAACTCTAGAATGAACACTGCCCCAACCCTGGTGATCATGTGACACATAAAACAGACATATATCTCTTTGAATGTTGTAAACATCAACATTACGGCATATTTTTGGATGTTTTCACAAGAAAGGACAGTAAAACCACTTGTAGTTTGGAATAATTACAGTAATAGGTATGTATAGCTGTTATTTCTACGTTTTTACTGCTTGTATTGAATAAGTAACACGAAAACTAGCGCAAGCGGCATAAAAAGCCATGAAGTAATTATGCAAAAGAATATTACATACTGAAAGTGTAGTACACAATATTTCTCACTTTAAAATATATATATTCTTGAATTAAGTGACAAAACACAGCAGTTTTCCGACTTTTAGTAAGAACTGTCAAATCCACGCGTCGAATCCACCGGACTCGGCGATATAGTAGAACAAGACAGGAAGTGTGTCTGAAAAGCCGTGGAGACCCACAACAGTACGGTTACCAGGTGGCCAGAGCCAAGGTCCGGATACAGATTTAGGGTCGGTGAAATATCAAACAAGTTTGTTATTTTGCCGATCCACTGTGACATATCACGATACTGTATAGTACACGTAGCTAGTCACGTCAAATATCCCAAAATATAACCAAAACACTGGGATTTACGTCAATACTTGACGTCAAATGTGCATGCCGTTTGCTAGCACTGCAGTGATAAGTATGTAAACTTAGACAATATTATTACAACTTGTATAACATTAATGACGTCTAACTTTAATGACACCCGTGTTATCACTTATTGTAGTGACAACTTCCTTCAAATTTTCCTCATACAATGTAGGCGAGAGACACATCATGTCATCAAAAACTAAATGTGTATGTTTTAACGCACCCATATGTTTTACTGTTAATAGCAACAGAAGAAGATAAAGTTGCTGCATATTCTCACAATTTTATGTCATACACAAGTTTTATATTTATAGGCGGGGTTTCCTACGCAAAGGTCTTCGTTCCGAATGCATTCGTTTTAGGCTACACACCACCAAACTTTCAATCACCATTGTGTAATTCATACATTGCTGTGTAGGGTTGGAACAATTACTCTAAAACCACTCTTGAGAAGAAATAGACCCAAGGAAATCTGTAAAAATATTAAGCTTACAGTTTTTCATTAAAATGCATTGGATTATTGTGCAAGACAGACATTGGCAATAAGGTACCCAACCAGCAGGCACACGCCTTGAAAAGTCATTGATTTAGAGTTGAAAACAGGTCCTGATGTTGAAATGCACATTACAAACTACTAAATCTAAGTTAGTTTTCTGACATGAAAAAGTAGTGATATTTTGACCAGAAATCATAGTGATTTTTGGTTGAAAAACTGACACTGATACAATTTCAACACTATTTCAAAGCTGGATTTCTGATTGGAAAAAGTAGTGATACTTCATAGAAAAATCAACACTAAATCAAGTTAGGTTTTTCGACATGAAATCTTAGTCATGTTATTGAACAGAAAACAGGTTGAATGTTGGGAAATGAATGACTGGTAATCGTTGATTGAAAATTCTGTTTCTAGAGGGTGATATAGTGATTAAGTCTAATTTTTTGAAAGAACTATTATTGCAATTGTTTTTGAATTTGTAGGTATTTGTAAAGCAAAGACTAATTTTTAAAGATTATAAACATGATAAAAATTATGTGTGTATGTACTTGTACATATTTCTCCATTCTCCTTATTAATTAACTGATGCATCCAAATATAATTTTTATAAGTTATAATTATATTTTGATTAATGCAATTCCTGATAATTAAAAAAAAAACAGATTTTGAAGTCAAACTTATCTTAAATAAAGAAGATAATTTCAAACTTATTCATCAAAACATAATATTTGGATTTTGTTTCTCAAATTCTCCCATACACAAAGAACTAGTTTTCAGTTTACAAGTTTACACTGAAAACTTCTCTACACAGAGAACCTAAGCTATAACATTTTACCACACAACAGTGAGGTTGGGGGTCTGGTTTTTCTTATCCGTACCCTGCTACATAGAACAGTGGACCTGTGACTAAAGTAATTAGATAACACAGCAGGGGTGGAGGTGGGGGTTTACCCTTGTTTAATTGCATGCATGGTGTTTACTTCTTTAAGTCTGCTTTTTGTGGTCAGCACTGACAACTAATTAAGGTGGAGAGTAATGGACCGTTCCATAGGCCACGCCCACTTCCTGGTTTACAGTATTTTAGTTGTCTCCATGTCAGGCTTTGTCTGACAAACAAATCACGAAAATGGCGGGAAATGAAACGTAAACATTGAGTATTTTAAGATATATGAGAAATAACATGTATTATAAATGATTGGATGGGCCATAGAATAAGAAATTATATATTCTATTCTATTCTGTACTTTTATAGCGCTTAATCTCTGCTAGGCAGACTCTAAGGCGCAACACCAAAAATCAAGTTTAAGAAATCATCTGTCCATAGCCGTTGCCAAGTCCAGTACCACGGAGACGCCGGATAGAGTGTAAGCTAAGGTGGGAATGCCTTGTGGAAGAGATATGATTTTAACCTTTTCCTAAAACAGGTGAGAGTTGGGGCAGAACGTACCTCATTAGGAAAATGATTCCAGACTGTGGGGGCATCAAAAGCAAAGCTGTGGCCAAAGTGATTTTTGGATTTATGTACAGATGGACAGAATTGAGGAACCTCCAGGAACCTTTTATCTGGATGGTTGTATCTTGTACTATATCTTCCGCAACGAGTGGGCAGAAGAGGACCAAAGTAACTGGGATGACCACTGTGAAGAAACTTATAAACTAGAGTGGCAGTTTTGAAGATACAGCGAGATTCAACTGGGAGCCAATGGAGTCGTTTGAGAATAGGAGATGCCCGCGTGTATTTGTTACAGTTTGTGACAATCCTGGCAAGTGTATTTTGAATACACTGTAGTTTACGCATATTGAGACTGGACAGACTCCTGAAGAGAGAGTTGCAGTAATCAAGGCGACTGCTCACCAAGGCATTAGCTGCCAGGATAGCAGCCTCATCAGTCAAGTGCTTTCTAACCCGCCTGAGATTACGAATTTGAATGAAGCATATCTTACAAATATTGCGGACATGGTTAGCAAAGGAAAAATTAGCATCAAACCAGACACCAAGGTTCTTAACAACAACTGCAGGATGCATGAAATTACCAAATATCTTAACTGGGAGATAGGGATCTAATTTCTTGAGTTGTGCATGGGATCCAAAGATGATAAACTCTGTTTTGTCAGGATTTAGTTTGAGCATACTTGACGACATCCATTTTTGAACATCCAGAAGACAAGAATTCAGTTTGTTAAAAGCCAGGGCTGCATTTTTGTGAGAGATATGAATAAACAACTGCGTGTCGTCTGCATAAAAGTGGTATTTGATGTCAGGATGCGTTCCAATAACCTTACTCAAAGGAGTGGTGTATAAGGAGAACAGCAGAGGACCAAGGACGGAGCCTTGTGGTACTCCAAACAACAACTCATGCAAATCAGAGAGGGTTGACCCAATTTTAATTGCCTGGAAATGGTGGCTGAGATAGGACGTGAACCACTTCAAGGCTGTGCCAGACACACTAAACCATGATTTAAGACAATTAAGAAGAGTCGGGTGGTCAATTGTGTCGAACGCAGCTGACAGATCCAGTAAGACCAATGCAGTAGGCTCGCCCCGTGATAGTGAGAGATGGATCTCGTTTTTGATAAGCAGCAGGGCGGTTTCTGTGGAGTGACCACTTTTGTATGCAGATTGCCTAGGATTATCAAGATTGTTACTATTGATATGTTGCATGAGCTGTTTAACAACTACACGCTCCACCAATTTTGACATGAAACATAGTCCTGATACCGGTCGATAATTTTGCAAATCCTCATTTGGAAGTGATGCTTTCTTAATGAGAGGAGTGACAACTGCCTTCTTGAATTTTTGAGGAAATACACCCTCAGCCAATGACAGATTGACAAGTTTTGTAATTGACGGGAGTAAATTTTCCACACAATCTTTCAAAAGAAAAGTAGGGACTGGATCTAAAAGACATGATTTTGTAGGGGAATTTTTGATGATTTTTAGTACCTCGTCCTCCGAGACCTCATTGAAGGAAGGTAGGTTGGGAGGTGTACACATGGGTGATATGACTGTTGCCGAAGAGGCTGTGAACATATCACGAATCCTTTTGATTTTTTTATGAAAGAAGGAAGCAAATTTGTTTGCTAAGGATTTCTCAGACTGATGAGGAGGGAGAGTACTCTCTTGACCACTATTGAGGACTTGACAAAGTGTATGCCATAACTTCTTTGGGTCATGGCTGTTATCACTAATGATGGTGCTATAGTATTCAGCCTTGTCACTATTTATGATTGCATTGCACCGGGCAATCTGTCTGCGCAATCTACTTCTGCTCAACTGTGACCTATCCCTACGCCACATACGCTCAAATTGACGCCTGATAGATTTGGCCCTACGGTAAGAATCTGACAGCCATCCAGCTGGTGTTTTCTTAGCTCTTCGACAAATCAATGGTGCATGCCTGTCCAACACACCACCAAGGTCACAAATATACTGGTCATACAGGTCTGCAGCCACTGTAGCAGGAGATGTGACAAAGGATGTGTTTGCAAGATCCTCACAAAAGCTCTTCATATTGATTTTATGGTACCTGCGGTAAGAAATACTGTCAACCTTCGGTACTGCAGGGCATGCAAAATCCAAATGACATTTCACCAGTGCATGATCTGAGACCATTTCCCCAACTGTCACATTACTGACAAAGGAGGAATCGCTTGGGCTAAGTATCAGATCCAGTGTATGACCATGCAAGTGGGTAGCTTTATTAACATTTTGGGCAAGATTAGAGGTATCTAATAGATTGAGAAATTTTCTTTGGTCAATACAATCTGTGTCCACATGGACATTGAAGTCACCACAGATGATGAAGGAGGAAGTGAGAGATGACAGAAAACCACAGAAATGCAGGAAATCATCAAGAAAGGCAGAGGAACATGAACCTGGGGTGCGATAGACACAAGCCATAACAAATGATTTTGAGTTAGTGACAATTGATATGACGATGTTTTCGAAAGTGGAATGTGTTGGTGCGTCAACAGTCTTAGCAGGTAAGTTTTTCTTGGAAAGGAAGCCCACTCTGCCACCGCGACCAATCGTCCGGGGCCTATGAGTGAGTTGAAATCCAGGCGGAGTTACTGACTTCAGTAGGCTGTCGGTATCAGAAATGTGAATGTGAGTTTCTGCAAGTGCCAAAATATCAAGATTATTCGAGACAATTGTGTCACAGATCAAGGGACCCTTATTCCTGATGGAACGGCAATTCACAAAGCCAAAGTTTACAGGACCTGGATTAAGGGCGATGTCACCAGATAACAACAACAGAATCAAAAGGCATTTGACCCTGGCATATGCAGGAAACTTATTTGAGAAAATTTTACAGGAGTAATCCCTGATCGGGGCAGGAACACGAAGGGCACAGGGAGAGACTAAGAACTGACTTTGGTCAGCCACTTTCAGCCAAAAGAGGAGACTGAAGCACAGAAAACCCAACAACATCATGGCTAAGGAGCAGGCAAGACAGAGTAATAGACACCTAGCAAACTAAGTGGTTGGGGTGACTCATGATAAATGTCCCTAGTAAGCTCACGTTCCGATCTTCGTCCCGTGGGCAACTCACGGACACCCTATTCACCCCAATAAGCCTCAGAACCCTAAAACTGCCCTCAAGATAGCCACAATAGCTTATATAACACAAGAACCATACAACAAAGCAGCAAAAAAGGTTACTGGAATAACTCTGTGAAAGATAAATAATAGGGGTGATACACCAATAGTTTGGACAGTTACACGGTAATTCCCGGTAAATGGGCGATAATACCCGATTATGGGGTAATAAAAGAGCAGACTGTTATAGACTACATAAGTGGTTGCAAAAATGAAAACATGGTGTAGTAAAACAATAATTGAAATACTTGGACTGAGAAATGTGTACTAATATGCTGGATTGTTGTTACAATTGGAGTTTATAATTTTGTTTTCGAGAAAAAACGACGTCTTTGTTTTATTGTGACAAAAATTATAAAATAAATAAATAAACAATTTAATGATCAAAACAAATCCTCGTGCATTGCAGTAAAATGTAAACAATGGCAGCTTGGGGACATATATATACATTTCAGACATTTTAAAGTACACTGAAAACGTCTGACAAATATTAATTTGTCATTTATTTGTCAAAATGGTGCCTAAAACGACAAACTTCCTAATTGACAAATTAAAACTTGTCATTTTCTTGTTTGACAAATTAACTGACAAACTTATGACAAGAAAATAAGACTGGCAGTCCAATTAATTAGTCATTTTAGGCATCTGTTATTGGTGACATTCCTGTGAAATTAATTTTAAGGGCACTAATTTTCTTGTCATAAGTTTTCTAATAATTTGACCTATAAGTTATCAACATTTGACTATCATTCAACAAGAAAATCTCATTTTATTTTGTCATTTGAGAAACTTGTCGTTTTAGGCACCATTTTGACAAATTAATAATTTTCAGTGTAGGTAGGATTGATGATATAATTTTTTGATTAAATTATACTTTGGTTCTATTTGGTTCCATTATCGGAAAGCAATAATATTTACAAATATGTCCCTAAAAATGACCACGTTTTTGTAATTCAAAATAGCGCCGATGAAAACTGGAGGAAATGATTGGTTGTTGCCATTGTAGTAAACAGGATGTTTGCCGATTTGTGGTATTTTGATTGACACCGTGGAAAGGTCCATGGGTGGAGTTCTTCAAATGTGGCTTTTCTTGTGTGTGTTTTTTTTTCAGTTTATATGACAAAGTTGTATGAGACACAAGCATCTGAACTGAGCATTGTGGCTTTGCTACATGATTATAGCTTCTTTATAATTACACTATAATTATAGCCAACTTAATAAAACATTTAAAAGAAACTGATTGGATAAAATACTGAAGATATAAATAATATCACATTTGTTTGTTGTTTTTTTGCAAAGAAAAAAAAAGTATTTTAAAATTTCACCAAAAGAATTTCTATTGAAGACATTGAATAATGCTCATGGTCCTATTAAAAACATAAAACTGAATATCTATAGTTGGATAATATGGATTTACATATCTTGAGCAATTATAATTATATGTAATGCAAAATTATGCATCATTACAATGTCATCAGAAATAGAATATTGAATATACAATGATTTGTGAACACATGTCATCTTGGAAAGAATTAATTACTTTGAAGTTGTATCCAAAGTGTAAAATATGAATATGGATAGTTATTGTATTATATTATTAAGAAGCTATAATTATGACACACAAGCTACAATGATTCGAATAAAGAAGACAGTGTAAACAGCCTGATTTCACCCATTGAATTCAACCCTATTTCATGCATTGGATTCAACCAAAACCTGTTTGCAAAATCTACATGTATTTCAACCAGATTTCACACATAAATACAACCAGATTTCAACAGTTGATTTCAACTTGATTTCACTGGTTGGATCCAACTAAAAACGGTTTGCAAAATCTACATATATTTCAACCTGATTTCACCCATTGAATTCAACCAGATTTCAACAGTAGGTTTCAACATGATTTCACTGGTTGGATCCAACCAAAAACGGTTTGCAAAATCTACATGTATTTCAACCAGATTTCACCGTTGGATTCAACCTGATTTCAAAGTTGCATGCCTGCTGAGGAGCAGGCACATGGCTAGAAATGTGGTTGATTTAGAGTTTAAAACAAGTCCTGATGTTGAAATACACATTATCAACTACTAAAGCTAAGATAGTTTTCTGACATGAAAAAGTAGTGATATTTTCACTAGAAATCATGGTGCTTGGGTTGAAAGAATGATACTGACACAATTTCAACACTATTTCAAAGCTGGATTTCTGACTGGAAAAAGTAGTGATACTTCATAAAAAATATCAACACTAAATCAAGTTAGGTTTTCCAACATGAAAATTTAGTCATGTTATTGAACAGAAAACAGGTTGAATGTTGGGAATTGAATGACTAGTGATCTTTGATTGAAAATTCTTTTTTTAGAGGGAGATATAGTGATTAAGTGTAACTTTTTGAAAGAACTATTATTGCAACAGTTTTGGAATTTGTAGGTGTTTGTAAAGCAAAGACTAATTTTTAAACTTAAAATTATAAAGATGATAAGGATTATGTATGCATGTACTCGTACATTTTTACCTATTCTTCTTATTAATTTATAGCAACAACAAAACTGATGAACCCAAATATAATTTTTATAATTCATATTTATATTTTGATTAATGCAATTCCTAATAATCAAAAAAACATCTCGAAGTCAAACTTATCTTTAAGAAAAAAGACAAATTCAAACTTATTCATCAAAACTTAGTAATTTGAATTTGTTTCTCAGATGCTCCCATGCTCAAATAATTGGTTTTCAGTTTACAAGTTTAAACTGAAAACTTTTCTATACAGAGAACCTAAGCTATAACATTTTATCACACAGCAGTGAGATCATGGGGGTTTCTTGGTTTTTCTTATCTGTACCCTGCTACACAGAACTTTAGGCTTGTGACTAGAAGTAATTAGCTAACACAGCAGGGGTGAAGGTGGGGGTTTACCCTTGCTCAATTGCATGCATTCTGTTTACTTCTTTAGGTCTGTTTTTTTGTGATCTCAACTGACAACGAATTACCGTGGGGAGTAATGGGCGGAGTTCTACAAATGTGGCTATTCTTGCGTTTTTTTCAGTTTATATGACAAAGTTGTATGAGACACAAGCATATGAACTGAGCATTGTGACTTTGCTACATGATAATAGCATTTTTATGATTACAGTTTAATTATAGCCAACTTAAAAAATCATTTAAAAGAAGGTGATTGGATAAAATACTGAAGATATAAATAATGTCATAATTGTTTGCTTTTTCTGAAGAAAAAAATATAAATTTATTTTAAAATTTCCCAAAAGAATTTCAATTGAAAACATTGAATAATACCCATTCTACTAATAACAAAAAAATGGATATCTAGTTGGAAAATATGGATTTACCTATCTTGAGATATATTATATTTGAAAGCTGATGCAAAATAATGTGTCATTACAATGTCATCAGAAATAGAATATTGAACATATAATGATTCATGAAAACATCTCATCTTGGAAAGAATTAATTACTATGAAGTTGTATCCAAATTGTAAAATATCTATATGTGGATAGTTATTGTATAATATCATTAAGAAGCTATAATTATGACATACAAGCTACAATGATTCAAATAAAGAAGACATTGTAAACAACCTGATTTCACCCATTGAATTCAACCCTATTTCATACATTGGATTCAACCAAAAAAGGTTTGCAAAATCGACATGTATTTCAACCAAATTTCACCCATTCAATTCGACCTGATTTCAACATTGGTTTCAACATAATTTCACTGGTTGGATCCAACCAAAAATGGTTTGCAAAATCTACACATATTTCAACCAGATTTCACCCATTGAATTCAACCTGATTTCAATGTTGGTTTCAACATAATTTCACCAGTTGGATCCAACTAAAAAAGGTCTGCAAAATCTACAAGTATTTTAACCAGATTTTTATGTTGGATAATCAGATTTCAAAGTTGTGTGCCTGCTGGGTAGGTGGTCATAATCTATCATGCCTCTAATTATGTTGAAATCAACAGGTGAATTCAGGTTGAATACAAGGGTAAAATCTGGTTGAAATACATGTGGATTTTTCAAATTATTTTAAGTTGGATCTAGTGGGTAAAATTATGTTGAAATAAATGGTGAAATTTGGTTGAAATACTTCTATATTTTGGCAAATTGTTTTTTGTTGGTTGCAACCAGTGAAATCTGGTTGAATCCAATGGGTGAAATAATGTAGAAGCAAGTTTGAATTTGCAAATTATTATTAGTCAGATCCATTGTTTTAACCTCTGTTACTCCATCACAGATTTATTTTTTATGGAATCATGACATTTAAATTTTTTCTATTTTTCATTTAGTAGCTCAAACTACTGGTTCTCGTGTGGCTAGCTGACTTCTCATAATAGTAATAATATTTCATCATAATATCAGTTCATAATATTGTTTGAGCATGCAATCCAACTTCATCATGCAGTGTATGGCTTTTTATATATATATAACTACTATATGTATCAATTATTATTTTATCTTCCTATAAAAAGATAATCCAGTTTTAATATTCTGATGAAGTCCTGGTAATATTTTTAAACAAATTAAATATTTGTGAAGTGTCCATTTTATCCTGTCAAAATTGTTAAGTAATTATTATGTTTAAAAATAGACATTGCAATTAGACAGAAACTCTCAAATATAATCACAATGCTTTTGCTGTCTCTCCAAATATTCATCTTCCAAATGAAGTTTGAAAAAAATCACAACCAAACTAAATATGTATAACTTCACCAGATTGCTTCCCCAGCTTAATTATTGTTTTCAACTTAGACCATAGCAGAGTTTACCTAGCTAAGCAAGCCCATTTCATCACTGAAAACCTCTGACAAATATTATTTCATCAATTATTTGTCAAAATGGTGCCTGAGCAACAAACTTCCTAACTGACAAATTTAAACTAGTCATTTTATTGTTGTACAAATTAATTGACAAACTTTTGACAATAAAATAATCCTGATAGTCCTGATGTCGTTTTAGGCATCCGTTATTGGTTCTATTATTCTTATGAAATTAATTGTAAGTGCACTTATTTTCTTGTCATAAGTTTTCAATTAACATGACCTATAAGTTATTTACATTTGACTACCATTCAACAAGAAAATGGCAATTGAATTTGTCATTTAGAAAACTTGTTGTTTTAGGCACCATTTTGAGAAATTAATAATTTTCAGTGATGCTATTGAAAAAAAGTAAACACTTCCTATTGTGTGGTCCTACCAGTAATTAGTTTTAGCTACACACATAGTTAAGTGGGTATAACAAGGAGTACTGATAAGATAAATATGTAAACCCCATGACATCACTGAGCTTTTCTGTTCTCAGAGTGATAAAATGTTATAACTGAAGAGCCTAGGCTTATGCCGCTTTTTGACAAATGAGTTTCATACTCTATCAAAATGTATTTGCTTTGCAATGCACATAGGAATGGCTGTAGCACATAGATAACAGAAATAATTTAAATCGTATGTATTGGGATGAATAGTTTTTATATGGTTTGTTTGTAGTGTTGAATTAGAATTTAAAAACTGATATCTACTTTGATTGTTAACCTTTGAGACTAGAACTTCTAGTGAAACAATAATATATAAGAAATTTTTATGATCATTTTGTACCCAAAGATATTGTAGATATAGAGTAATTAACTTATTCGTTAAAAAAGTATTTCTAGGGGTAAAACACACAAATTAAAAAAAAGGACAATGTAAGACTGATGAATCAAAATTATCTAGCTATATTAGAATATTTTTTGTCGAAAAACTCACCACTTTTGGTAAAAGTACACAATTAACATACTCATGTCATTCATTTTCTTACATTCAATATGCTTTTGTTCCAAAATATGATTACTTTTCCTGTCACACTTAGATTTACTGTTGAAAAAACGTACATCAATTTTCACCAAGATGTGTAGTTAATGATGAAAAGGTCTTCAGCAAAGCCTGCTCCCGAGCAAATTATAGAGCTCTTAACTTCAATTGCAACGAAGTTGGATGAAAAGCTAGTCCCAATCACAGACAGACTAGGAAAGATTGCACATTCACTTGCTTAAACAATGAATGAAATCACCAAAGCAAGTAAACTAGAAGTACAGTGTGATTTGTAAAAAGTTGAAATAAAAACATGCAGGTATAGAATTGGATGGAATAAAATCAGGAAGTAAAAACCCAAAAGAGCAAATTCTAATACAAGATTCATATTCAAGGAAAAACAATATAAAAGTAATAGGACTTAAATGCTTGCATGATCAAAATATTGAAAATTGCCATGTTCATACCTTAAATACATGTGCAGTGGGAATCAGATTAGCTACAGGTGACATAGAAAGGTTACATTTTACTTCCAAATACAGTAAGGTTGACAGTCACCCAGCCATACTAAGGCTCCAGAATTGAAAAGTGAAACAGACAATTATGAAAGAGAAGAATCGCTTGCGTCAAATTGGTATGTACGTTTATGAGTACTACCCAAAGGAAATCTTGGAGAGAAGAAAGCTCCTATTACCAGGCACTTGAGCTTTACCCTGTCCTGAAACCTAAGTTTTATATAGATAAACTCAACATTGGAGGAAAGGTGTATGCAGTGGATAATGTCTATTTTATCCAATACCCAGAGTTAATGCCAGAACAGATATTTGCCCCAACCAAGTCAGGGATCAAAGCTTTTTACTCAAAATATAATATTCACCCCTGAGTAATTACTATAGAGTGAATTTTGAATCAGAAGGTAAAGTCTTCTCATCATCTGAACAGTACTTCATTTACAAAAAGGTTTTACATTTTGAAGACACTGATGTTGCAAGAAGGGTCTTGGAAATAAATGATCCAGCAAAGATGACACAGCTTGGAAAGAAATTAAGACTTTTCAGAAGAAAGAGTGGCATCGTGTTTCCCCTGAATATATGTTCCAAGCTATGCTTGCAAAATTTACTCAAAATGAAAAGCTAAAAGTTTTTTTACAGTCAACAAGAGGCAACTCTTTGATTGAAGCTAGTGTGACCGACAAAAGTAGTACTATTTGAGTCAATCGAACGACATAAGTCGTAAAAATTGATCTCAAGTGATCGGAAAATGATCTAGATCACTATTGATAGCTTATTGCCTCCTTGATGGTGCAATACTGGGGACTTGCTGCTACATATCTGCTATTGAGGAAGTGCTACAGCCTTTTCGCTGATGGTGCAATAACTGATACACCTCGCTGATGGTGCAATAACTGATAATGATGGTGCACTTATTTGAGCAATAAGGGGAGAACTAGAATCTTTGGTCTGCACACATTACATCAAATATGTTTTTCAAATTTGGAAAGACCTCGATCTAACACATCCAAGTACTCTTACATCCGACTCTTTTCCCAATATTCTGTCAATTTTCGGATTGTATATAATCAACTAGTAGGATAACTACATTAGTTTGAAGCGTCCCTTTTTCTCAAATGATATCTCTTCTTCGAAGTGTAATTAAATGGTTTAGGTGCTATTAATGGAAGCATTTCATCATTTTTCCTTTATTAATCAATCTCAGCAATATTTTATGTATGAAGAATATATATAAACCCTCCAAGAAATCTCAAATATCATTTTTAATTTAAAATCTCTGCAATCAACAACCTCAAAAAATGTCCAACCAATCTGATTCAACTGTAGATATTTGTAAGGCTGCTTCCAAGCCTTCTTATTCTTTCAGATTGACTGGTGATGAATCAAATGATGCAACTGACTCTAAGGCTATGAGGGGTGGTATGAGGGCAGGATTTGCAGGATTTGCTCTATGTAGTAGAAGTAAAGTTGAAAAAACTGGTCATGTTGGAGGCCTACATCTTTCAGCTGAAAGGCGTGATAGAACAGATGTAAGAGCTGACAGATCATCAGATCTTAGAGGACCCAGATCAGATCCGAAAGCTAAAGTTCATCCTACAGATGGATTTTTCAGATATGATGACAGAATATCTACATTTGCGACCTGGCCCAAGTCGCATCCAATTCCTGCTCAGAGATATGTGAAAGCTGGGTTCTATTATTCTGGTCAAGGAGATAAAGTTATCTGTCCCTGGTGTAATCTTAACCTTATAGAGTGGGAGACCTACGACACCCCAATGGAAGAGCACCAGAAGCATTCTCCCTACTGTGCCTTTGTGTTAATGTTAAATCCATTTCTCAATTATCATTTGTTGTAAAAAAAATTTGAAAAAGTAATAAAATATCTTGAAGCCTATATTATGTCTTTCATTCCTATACATCTCTCAAAGATCTATCTAGTCACTAAGTGCATGTAACCTAGACACACCAATATGTTTACATTGCTTAAATGTCTTAGATTCAAATGCCTGGATGATTGAGAAATAATTTGCTGATGCTAATGATCTAGAATTTATTCAATATGTAAACAAACACGTGTTCACTTTCAATCCACATGCTACAACTCAGAATAATAATATGTTGCACAACAGACAACAAATCAGCTCAGCATAATATGTGGCACAACAGTCATCAGAACAAGGTCCATATGTCTTGCTATCTGATTCAATCATTTTTAAGTGTAACAGATCACTTGTGAAATCTTTTACATGATTGCATCATATCAATGAAAATGTTAATTTTTTAGGTCATATTTCGACATATATCCTTGATGAACCTGGAACAAGTCTCTACATGCATTATAGTCTGAATTTTTTGCTTGTATTGCAATTAATAACTGCCTCATCAGCCTTTTCTTTTTTGTTAGATGTTACAATCTCATTGGTTCAAGTTGTGCTACTACCTCTGCCTCTAAATCTATATAAACTCGCTAACAACGCTGATTGTCACTGAAGATTTTTTCACAGTTATATGATACTTGTAACCTCAAACTTTTATCTTAGCTGAACTTCAAATAATGGCTGAGGCAGCAGTAGTTAAATCTAGCAATGGATCCAAGAAAAGGAAGAGTGATGGTTTGGGTGGAAGCAAGAATAAAAGGACTTTAGCAAGTACCACTACTAGCAAGATTTCAGAAACCTTTGAGGACTCGCTTTCGAGTCTTCTGATGAGTAATGTACCCACAAGGGAATATACTGATGACAAACTTACTGGATCAGTACTCAATGAAGGTAATTCGACTGTCATCAAAAGGACATTTCATCTTGGAGGACCCAAGTACGTAATATATCAAGGCTCCCATGGACTTATTGAAAATATATATTTGAAGGAATGGGAAGAAGGTGAGGTCAAAAATGAAGGTATTAAACTCAGCGTACCTAAATTAGTTGTAATTTTACATTACGTTGAGTTCATTATGTCTGCTATTGAGAAGATTTCTGATGGTAAAAAAGACGTGGACTGCAGTTATTATTTAGGATCTGGTATATATGTCACCTGTGCATTTCCCTATAGAAACGTATCCATAAGGTTATGGAAAATGGCAAATGGAAGGAAATATGCTACTCCTCAAGGGATCTCCTTGAGGTTTAATGAGTGGAATGAATTCATAAAAGTGGCACAAAAAATGTATTCAGAATATTCAGAAATATATACCTGTGAACCCTGCATTCTGGATCAAGATAGATCAGGGCATGATGTCAACACATGTGAAGAGTGCAAGACTGATACAGAAACCTCCTGCAGGGGTGAGGTTTCAGAGAATATTCCATTATAATTGAAGCTCCTGGGATTTTTTTTTTTTCCCTTTAAATTTGTACAGAAGATATATAATCTAGAAATGATTGAAGACATGAAAGTGGATCAAATGAAGTGTACAGAATTTTCAGAACTATTGTCTGGTGATATATTCTAGTTTTTTTCTAACATTTTGACGGTGATGGGAATACAGATGGGGACATATGCTCGTTACATGGACAATGGGATGACACACTTTTTTGTTTATAAATATTGATGAAAATATGACTATCTACAGTCAACTGTCTCAGCTTTCGAAGATTGGATCTGATCTTTCTCTGATTGAATTTCATAATTAGTTAACAGTCGAAAAAGGATGGAAACTGCTGTCAACGTATTCCTTGGGAAGAAGAGGGATGTTTATTATCCGGATTTGATATCTAGTACTACAGTCACACTAATGGAGCTGGTGTCACTAGTGGACAAGAATAACTACCGTGAGGCATTTCTGGTACTGCTTTTGCTCAATGATGCTATACCCAACTATATTGCGTGAGTAGCATTTTTTACATAATAATTTAAAAAATTGTAGTCATAACTTAAGAACTGTAGCCTCAAATATGAATTTATTTCAGTATTTTATCTTCCTCATTGACTATAGTCATACATTTATTAGAGCACTTTAACCCCTCATTCTTATTTAGAATTAGAAATTATTAAGAAAGTGTATATTTTTTTCTAAGAATAAGTGATATCACCATTCATCAGATACTTTTATCCTCAATCCTAAAACAAAATTTTTTTAATACAGCCAGAAATACCCAGATTTTGTGCATTACGTGTCAGATGAAATGGAGACAATGAGATGTTGTGTCTGCTCCGAGTATCTGGAGAAGGACAGGATCATTATAACAAATCCTTGCTCTCATTTCCTCTGTCCTGAGTGCTCCTGTGAGTTTGGAAGAATTTGGCGAAATGATGGAAGAAAAAAAAAAAAGTGTCCAATGTGCAGAAGTCATCTAAAGGGCAATTTATTCACTAAATCATTCACCTGTAACATGTCAAAATCTTCTGAGACCTCAGTTTTCGTATGGGTGCCCACAGGTACATACATAAGACAGAATTATGAGCAGGATTTAATTGATAACCTAACTGAAGGTAACCTTTTCAAAGCCTTCTCAGCTGCCTTCATGCTAAATCACCTTCCGAATGACATTGACTTATCATTGTGTAACGAATGGGAGACATATTACTATGAAAAGGCAAGAAATGCCTCATGTTGCTCTTGCAATATTAATTTCGAAATTAGTGTATTATTCATGACAATCTGTGGGCACCTGTACTGCACTATATGTGCAGCATTTCTGAGGCAGAAAGAAAGGTCAGAGGCATTGGAATGTACATCCTGTATGGCTGTAATTGAAACAGGTGATTCACCTGTCATATTTATGAGACCTCTGTGAATTATTTCTTTAAATTTTTTTTGGTTTTATATAAGAGTATAACTAAGAATCATACATGCATTACAATGGAGTAACATTGATATGAGAAATATAAATTAAGATAACCCTCATTCCACATTGGAAAAGTGTGGTAAAATCTGTTTGCCTCCACTCCATTGTACAATACATTAGATGTTATTAAGAACTCGCATTTAACTCTGTTTCCTTCTTTGCACACATTTGTGTGAGTTCTGACCAGACAGATACTTAAAATGTAACTAGGTGAGGCAGCGCCTACTAGAAACTCTCAAAGATGTTGTGTGAAATGATACACATCAAATGCGGTGTACTTACTTCAGATATTTGTTGCCTCCATCAGCTAATGCATGTATTGACTTAGTTATAGAATAAGGAAATATTAATCACTAGAATCACGTTCATTTTATGAAGCAATAATTATACCCACAAAATAATTTCAAGAGGTACTCTTATAGGTTTAACTTGCAGGGAAATAAAGAAATGTAAACCCAAGTACAATGTCCTCATTCAGAATAACGTGTTATTATAATATCAGTGCATTGTACTTACTGCAAAAGTCAAAGATACACAAAAGTTAATGTAAAAATTATATATTCAGGAGTATATATTAAATGAAATATACATATATATCAATTTACTGAAATATCTTGGTAATCACTTGTATATATTTATGTGGAATTACAATGTGTTTATTAACGTCGGAAATATCAGTACAAAATCTATGTAACATGCAGGTTAAAATTTTTGTGGAATTACAGTGTGTTCATCAACTTCATTTGTTTATAAATCTTTAAACTATCAGTACAACATCTATGTAACATACAGGTTAAAAAATATTCTTATGTGTGTAATACATCATGTAATCTTTAAAATTACTTTTTATAAATCTCTAAACTATCAGTACAACATCTATGTCACATACAGGTTAAAAATTATTCTTATGCGTGTAATACATCATGTAATCTTTAAAATTACTCTAATGTGTTTTGAATTTTCTATTGTACATCCAAAACTTTAAAAAGTCAAGTTACATAATTATATGTTCCCATTGATCATGAAACACATGATTTCTAATGTTCAGTTTCAAATAAATGTACATGCATAATTATGGAAAATATCTTTCAATTACACAGTTTTGTAAATCCTACCAGATCTAGTTTTACTTTGAACTTTGAGGTCACATTCATCCTGTGAACTTTCTGAATCTGAGCCTAAGATGTTCACATTGAAAGATGGAAAATGTTCAGGTGAGCTAAGGTATTTAGACAAAGATTTCCTCTGAGAATCCTCACTTCTGGAACTATTGGAATTCCTCTCAGCAATTATTGGGGTTGAGGATGAAATTGGGAGTTGATTATTAGTAACAGGCAAATCATCTCGAATGGAAGTGTTTCCTGCATTGAAAAGACCGAGGTAATCCTCAAGATTGACATCAATAACAGAACTGATGCTTGAATGGTCATTATCTTGATCTTTTGGATCCACTTCCTTTCTTTGATCACTGATCTCATCAATTAATATTTGAGCATTTTTCTCAATCGAATCGTCCCATATCAGATCAGATGTCAGATCACCATCATCAGTTTCAATTCCATCCATCATTTCCAAAACTTTTACTGGGGTTTGATCTGCATCCTCCATGTCCATGTGATTGTCCAGTAATTGAATAAGATTCCGAATTCTATTCCGAATATAATGCTTGATATACATTATTGAGACAACACCAAATACTATCACTAGTGGTAGAAGAAATAACACATAATTGAGTCTCAGCTGAGTTTGAGAAAATTCCACCTGGCTTTCTTCTCCAGTTTCCTCCTCTGAGAGGGAATCAGATTCGGGATTCCTCATGTTCACTAAAAAAATAAAAAATAAATTTAGAAATAGATCATACACATAGATTCGAGGATCTGACCTGGAAAAATATTAATACGGGGTAATAACAATTGTCTATCGCCTCCTAGCCTCAATCAGGTTAATGGTGGATTTTTTAATGAATTCAACTGTGAACTGAATAGTAACTGGATTACTGGATAGTAATATTTTATATAAATTTTTTTTAAAAATTAATAAATTTACCTTTGGTGCATCCTTTTACAGTAATCCCATCAGTGGAGTGTAGGACATAACACTCTCCGGTACAAGCCCAGTTTATTATTTTAACTGAAGGGAAACTTCTCATAATTTTGTCAACAGGTAGTTTGATATAATTTACATGGCATTCTCTGTATGTCCTGATAACTTTGTCATCTTTACAGAAGAAAATATTACTATTCTTTGGTCCGCGACCATCAAAGGCCGAAATCACAACCTCACGACCCTCAGTCATACATTCTATTAAGTTGGAGTCCACATTTTGATAAATACAACATATTACAACAAAAACAACAAGTAAAGAAATGAACTTCATCTTTAGAACTTATAATCCACTCAATGAAATTAAACGACAAGATCTTCACTGTTTACTAAAAAGCAGAAGCCTCTTACGTTAAAATTTTACGTAGAAATACAGTGAACGTCATCAGTGACGTCACAGTCCATGGAAAGTGACGTCACATTCAAGGAATATATAAAAAATGGTACGAAATCATTACCTATATCTGATTCAACAGAGCAATCAATTTCTTCCATCATTTGCCAGGAAGAATATGGGATGATAGATAAGCTGCAATCCAAGATATTCGCATTTTAATTATTGTAAATATATTTTTGCGGGTACAATATGAAGGAATTTTCCTTTAACAAGAATTAAGTGAGGTTATTGAAGATATTAAGGCAACAAACGCTAATAATTTATAACTTACTCATCATCATCTCTGAGGGGGTTGTCTTCATTAAGTACCTCAGACAATGGTATAGCAATATCATCCTCAATATCCTGAGGCTGGATTCTTCTGAGTAACTTTTTCCTGCATAGGTGTACTATGGACGGAATTATTATTGCAACCACAATACATGAGATGGCTAATAAAATCCACCAAAAATACCTGTTATTTCCGTCTTTCAAATTCTGACTTTGTGGATACTCTGAGTACCTTGTAGTCTTTGTTTCGAATCCCTCATTGTACATTGAGGTAGATTGTCTCTTATCTATCTGCTCACTTATCTGTTTTGTCTCCTCCCTCTCTGACAGTTCAGTGACAGAAGGATATCTTGTTCCATATCGACTAGATAGCATCTTGTCCTCTTGCTCAGAGACCTTATCTTGATTCAGTGTCTTTTCTTCAAAAAAAAAATGACCAGTTGTTGGATAATGAGGTGTACTTGTTAATTTTAAACACATATTAGTCCTCACATACACATCCCTTGGTACTTCCTTCATCCATTTGCAGTTGAAATATTTCATATTTACTAAACTTAAATATTTTAAATTTGGCAAGTTCTTCAGAATATCGATCAAATTTACTACCTGTACATTATCCATATACAGCATAGTCACTGTGGCTCTATATTTGAACCTGGGTGCTGCAACTCCAACACAGGTTATCATATCTTCCATGCAAGTACATTCTGCATAATCACAGCTGTATCCATTCACTATTTCATTGAAAGAAAAAAGGAATACAGAAAGAAATATGTATATTTTGAAATTTTCCATATTTATGTAAACTTTATCAGCTAAAGAGATATTGCAAAAAATTGAGAGTATTTAGGAGAGGAACTAATCCACTGGAGTCTGCAAACAGATATAAAAGGAATGGATGAGTTGCAGTGAGGATGCATAACCAAGCACAGCTTTCATTACTCACACTTCTGGCTAGCTTTCAAACAATCTCTGAAATATTTCCTTTCATCTGACTTATTGCAGCAGATTGAAAACAGGTATTTGCTGGCTATCTCTCAACTGCAAACTATTAACACCTTGTACACTGCCAAAATTACTGGGGTTTATGGATCCATTTTTATTGAAGAACCCATTCACTTCTATAGTATGTGGTCCAACCGGATCCGGAAAATCTACCTTCGTTTTGAGACTTTTAAATAACATCAGTGCAATTTTTTCAGAAAAAATTAAGAAAATTTATTATTTTTATAACAACTGGCAGAAAAAGTTTGAGGAAGAGATTACTAGTGATATAGAATACAGACAAGGTCTACCTACAGAGAAGGATTTTAAGTCTTACCCTAATGATGACCAGTGCATACTTGTGATTGATGATATGCAGGCTTCAGCTCTAAACAACATTTTCATTGCAAATCTTTTTAGTCGAGAATCACATCATAAAAACATTAGTGTTATTTTAGTTTTGCAAAATTTATTTCACCAGGGAAAATATTGTCGAGATATATCTTTAAATACTCATTATTTCTTTTTATTTAAAAATCCTAGAGATATTCAACAAATTAAATTATTGGGAAGACAATTAGGTATGTCAAAGAAACTATTAGAGGTTTACTTAGATGCAACTGCAGATCCTTTTGGTTACCTATTGATCGATTTATCACCTGGAAATAAAGATAGTTACATGCTAAGAAGTAACATATTTCCTGGTGAACATATGACTATATATAAATAGGAAAAAATTTCTTTCATTTTCCTTTGAATAGAAAATCGAGCTATCTACATATGGTTTAAAATGTCTAGGAACCTCAAAAACTCTAAACATTTCATTCTGCTGTTATTGGAGAATAATTTATACCTAAATAAACATATATTCATTCATGCAACACCATCTCAGTTGAAAGCAGTGGCGGAAATTTTTTACAATGTATTCAAGCTTCCTTTAACTAAGAAGAAAAGAGAAAAATTCTTAAGTTGCCTAAAAATATTGAAAAAATATATAAAGTCTGGGGAAAGAGGGAGGAGGACTATAGCAAGAAAACACTTTGAAGGAATAACCAATTTGCTTGTATCAATTAAATATTACATAGAAAAAATTTTAGAATGAATAAGTACGTATTAATACCAAATGAACAGTATCAGAGTTTCAAAAGCTTTTTAGCTGATAAAAAGGAGCATAAAATTGCAGAAAGCAATCAGGAAACAGTGAATGACAGGGATATCCATCCAAAAATACATGACAGTAACTCAGAAATACTTAAAGGAGAAGAATTCAGAAGTGTAGACAGCAGGATATTGAATAATAATAATAATAATAATAATAAGAGGAAATCAGAAAAGTTGTTGGACAATAATCGAAAGGAGACTGTAAGTAGTGAGTTCAGTGATAACACAAAGGACAAGGCAGAAATAAATCATCCCCTCCCTCCACCAGGTCTTCCCGAAAAAGCGGTTTACAATCAAGATAATTACCTCTCAAAAATTAAAGAAAAAAATGGAAGGGAAATCCAAAAAGGGGGTGGAGCAAATGAATGGATTCAAAAATGGACCAAAAAAATTTAATTCAGATGAAGAAATCAATACATATCTTCATAACCTTTATTATGATATCAGGAGTCCAGTAGTCTACAGCAGTTACAGTAAATTATATCCATATATTAAAAGGGATGGAAAGTATCATATAACCCCTAAGTATTTAAGGAAGTGGTTAAGTAAACAGGAAACTTATACAACTTTTCGCCCAGCTCGAAGGACTTTTCGAAGACCTAAAGTCTTAGCTTTTACAAAAAATTATCAATGGGATAGTGATACAGCTAACATGGTGAAATTCAAGTCAGAAAACAATGACTACGGTTATTTTGTAGTATTCATAGATATATTTACTCGATATCTGTATACAGCACCATTGAAAACTTTAAGAGGGGATGAAATGGTGAATGCATTTCAAAGAATAATTAGAGAAACAGATGAGAAACCAGAAATTCTAAGAACTGATCAAGGAAGTGAATATAAGAACCATTCATTTAATAATTTGTTAAATGAAAATAAAATAAAACATTTGTACACATACTATGAAACCAAAGCTAATTATGCTGAAAGAGTTATTAAAACAATTAAAAACAAAATAATGAAATATTTAAGTGAAAAAGAAACCTTAAGATGGATTGATATTCTGACTGACTTAACCTATGGATACAATAATTCTATCCATAGATCAATTAATATGAGTCCAGAAGATGCAAAATCGAAAAACCAGTATTTACTTTGGAAATTTCAATATGATAATCTCATCTACCCCAAAAGTTTCTTTAGCATCAAAAAACAAAATAAAAATCCGAAACTCTTACAAACCTTGAATAAAAAAAAATTTAAATTCGACATATCAGACAGGGTTAAGATAAGTCATCTTAAAAGAATGTTCGACAAAGAATATACTGCAAAATGGTCTGGCGAAATTTTTACTATAATTAATCGTAAATTGAATCAAAATATTCCAATGTATGAGTTAAAAGATTACAATAATGAGGTAATTCAGGGTTTCTTTTATGAACCTGAACTGCAGTTAGCATACATAGGTACTGATATTTTGTATAAAATTGAGGAAATTCTTAAAAAAAGAAAGAAAAAAAAAGGTGGGCAGGTGGAGGTATTAGTGAAATGGAAGGGATGGCCTCCAAAGTTTAATTCGTGGATTCCAGAGGAAGATGTAGAAAATATATAGGGCATAAGAGTATATAAATCATTTCATAATGTAGGATCTCTTTAATAATTTAAGATCTCAAATAACAAAGATGGAAGAAGATAGCATTTACTTTTTCTTATCCTCTATAGATTCCTTAAATTTTCATCCGAATAACAAGGCTTATAACTTTACAGTCGAGATCGCTGAGAGAACTAGTTTATCTGGTGATTGGGAAGTAGGGATATGCGATTTCCATGCGAGTACTGTAATCAATGAAACCCTGTACTTGTTTTCAGATATTGTGGATTACTCCTATGTCAGAAATTCAATGGAGGGTATATTAAGGCTTTTACCTCAATCTAATTCGAATAAATATCAATTATTTAATAATGTTTACTATTTACCACTTAAAAATCAAAGTTTCAGTCGAATTGGTATATATATAAAGAACAAGAACCTTCATTTTGCAAGTAGTTTAACTGGAGTGGTTGAATTAACCTTGCATCTTCGAAAGAAGAAGAAATTATGAATAAATATTTAAAATTTTGTAAAAAATGTATGGATGGAAAAATAGAACTATCAAAGAACTATTACGTTCTAGATAGTGATGATGACCATGCAAAATATAAAAACAAGGATTCTATAGATGTTTCAATAGTTAGTCCTACGCAAGCAGCAGTTGACCAGGCTAAAAGTGAGGTTAGAGACAAAATGATTATAAATAGAGGGAAAGCTATAAAAAAATATCAAATAGGAGGTAAAGACAGACTAAACAATACCTCTAGGAAGAAAAAAAAAGAAAAGGTTGTTAATAAAAAAGGAAAAATTAAAAAAAAATTGCCAGTTACAAAGTCCAAGAAGAAAGCAAAAAAAAAAAAAATTAAGAAAAAGTTAACAAGCTACAGATCCATATGGATGTAGTCCAGACGTCACTATCTTTATTTGCTCCACCTCCCACTGATAGGTCCATTGTCAAGGAATACTGGGTGGATTACAATCCTATTGCAGCCATAACTGAGGGAGGGGTTATAGAATTCAATGTACCAGGAACCTCTGTAGATTACATAAGTTTAGGAAAAAGCAAATTACACATAAAATATGTACTCACAGATGAAGAAGGGAAAAAGGTTAGCGATGAAAGAACTCTTGATGGAGACCCCACACCTAATACAGATCAAGTAGCACCTGTCAATTTTACCTTACATTCTATTTTCAGACAAGTTGACTTATCTTTAAATCAGAAACTTATCTCACCGGATGTGGGTGTTAATTATCCTTACAAAGCACTCATTGACCTCTTTTTAGGGTCCAATAATGATATGATATTATCTCAGGCACAGGCAGCTATGTTTTTTAAAGACCAGGCAGGGCATTTGGATGAATTACAATATATAGGAAGCAATAGTGGATACACAGAAAGAGGTAGACCTACTAAGGATGGTGATTCAGCCAATGTTGAGGGATGTCTATATCTTGATATTTGTCAAGGCGAAAATAGAGCAATTCTAAATGGAGTTTCTGTAAACCTTAAGTTGTTTCAGGCTTTAAACGAGTTCAGATTAATGAGATTAGGAACTAAAAATTACAAGTTAGTAATCACTGCTGCGGTATGGAAAGTATGTTACATTTCTCTTAACCCAAAGATGATAGTGGCGCATGATGAGGCCTTAAAAATTAGTCCTGCAATATATCCTTTTTGGAGAAGTGACATTAAGAGTTTCAGTGTTGCTAAAGGTTCCCTTAATTTTATGACAGATAACATATATCATGGTATGGTTCCAAGTAAATTAATAATAGGAATGGTCTCCAATGCAGGTTATTCAGGAGATTACAGTAAAAATCCTTTTGATTTCAAACACATGAACGTTAACTACCTGGAGGTGACTGTAGATGGACAACCTGTACCTAATAGAGCATTAACTCCGAATTTTGAGAAAGGGGACTTCGTTACCTCTTACCTATCCTTATTGGACAATGATTATAATAAGAAAAATGGGATTATTATAAAATTATTAGAATATGACAAAGGCTATACTTTGTTTTTATTTGACATTCAAAGTTTCCTCTCAGGTCATATTATGAGTAAAGGTATTAAAGGTCATACGAGGTTAACTATGAGATTTTCAAAGGCTTTGCCAGAAACTATAAATATTATAATTTATGGAAGTTTTCCTGAGACCTTAAGTATTGATCATAGTAGAAATGTGACACTGGGATCATGAATACAGAAGAAGTTTTTGAAATGATGAAAAGCGACAAAGAAATCAATAAAATATTCATAGGAGTTTATCCTATAGATCTAATACCCCAAGATCTTCCAGTACCGTCGATTATCGTAGTGAATCTGGACAGTTCTGAGAAGAAAGGAAGTCATTGGATAGTTCTGCATTATCAAAGAAAGCATGTGGAATATTTTGATTCATTAGGAAAAAAGCCAGTGAAAGAAATACATAATTTATTGAGCAGTAAAGGATTTACATACAAGTACAATAAAAAGAGGTTACAATCATCATATACAGAGTCATGTGGATTGTTTTGCTTCTACTACAGTTACTACAGTTGCAGAAAGATAGACTACAATATAATATTAACAAATTTCAGCAGTAACTTGGAATGTAATGAAGATATTGTGAAAAGACTGTACAGTGAAATTGTCAATTGACATTTGTATATTTTTTATTTTAATAAATGTATATGTGTATTGAAGATTTGTACATAACAGTTGTATATTTATGTATTCGAGAAATTAACATAGCATGTAATAAATTAATATTAGTTCAGATTTCTTACATTTTATTTAGCAAAGCATACTACAATAACCAAAAACCATTCACTTTTTAAAGCATGCTGTCTGACTCCGATTTCAGTTTTGAGAAGCTAGCAAACTAATGCACTCATTTCCTTTCAATGAGCGAGATTTGCCGTTAGAAATTCAAAATCTGATAGATTACTCATTGAGGTCGGATTGTTTTTCCTTCTTTAGGTCGTATAAGCAGAGTAGTTTGGGAAGTCCTTTTTCATTTTTACCGATTTCAATTTTAAAATAATCAAAAATTACAAAGTTTTTCAACATATTCCATTAATATTTGTCCCATTATATTGTTGCCAGCTAAAGAAGATGGTTTCAAAACAGAAACCAGCTTAGAGGGTGTAGAAACTCCCCAAAAGGCGGTTTCTTCGCTGTTAAAAGTTGGTTGCTTATATACAAGATGTTTATTTTTATTGATCATTAAATCCTCTCTAAATAAAGGACACTGAATAAATTTTTGGAGTACTGCAAATCTCATAATGCGCTCTCTTATCTCTGAGTCCATGTACACATCTTTATACGGTTTCATTACCTCAGCTATTTTAAAACAATCATTTTCTACAGCTAACTGTTCGCATAATCGATTGTTTTGATAGTGTTTGGCTAATAAAAAGAAGTAAAGTTGCTCAAGAGAATAAAAATGGTATTCCTCATATCTTAATTTAACAAAAAAAATATTGGACAAGGAGGATTGAATTTTTTCAACCAAAATCACATCTTCCTCCCATGGACATAGAACCATATCTAAGGGTCTTGTACTTAGACCATCATTCTCAACAACTCTTTTACAATAAAAGTAGTTAAACCCAATTTTTTCTTGAGAATATGTGTATATTTTACTTCCTCTTAATCGAAATCCTACATTAGTTGATGAATTAATTACTTTCTCATTTAACGTCTGCTGAAATTTATTCATAGGGTCAACCAATTGTTTTTTAGAAATTCCTTTGCAAGATATCTTTTGTTTCCCTTCGGAATCTTGAATGATGTAGGACTTAGAACATAAGGAAATCATCTGACATCCTTCAAACTCTTTCTTAAAAATCCCAACCCTGCGGCGGTCTAATGCAATATGATGAGGGCAACATCTCCTAGGAAACCAAGGAGGAGAAAAGTCATCCGAACAGGAGTTAAAAATTTCTTTCTGATATCTATCTTTATTTTTTTCGCATATACATTGATCAAGATCCGGTTGATTTATAGCCATGTAGATACTATCTGTGTCTGTTTGTGTGAGTTCGAATGAATTTTTTTTAAGATAAATGTTCAGGCAATCATAATAAAATTCCAACATTCTTAACTTAGCATATTGCAAAATAAAAAAACCAATTTGAATGGGAGTGTCTACCAATATTCGAGTTTTATATGTCTCTACTTCATATAAATCCTGTCCTAATGTATTCATATTTTTAAAGACAGGCGAATTGATGAATTTACAAACCTTAGATATATCCATTAAATATTTGACATTGGAATGTTTGGACTTATCCATGAGCAGAGATCCGTAGGAGCTATTACTGACCAACTTATAGGTTTCCCCAATGATTGCTTTGTCAGGATCTCGATCACCCTCCAGTCGATATTTGGTCACTGTTTCGATAAAGGATCTGAAAGCCAGTTTTGGTTGATATTCTATTATCTGATAAATTTTGGTAATTTCACAATTATTCTTCAGATACCACTGCAACAGCGGAGTTGAAAGTAACATCTTTGACCCTGAGGTTCCACTAATAAGAAGTTTCTTGTAGTCGAATATAATGTCATTCTGACTACAATATTCAGTCATGTGCTCACCTATGTCTGACATTGACACTTGACAGGTGCAAAAAAAGGGGGGAAATTCTGAAAAAAATTCTTTAAATTCCTTTTTTACAGATATATCAACCTCAAGTACACCGAACAATTGTCCATTAGCAATGTCCGATTTAATTTTATTTTCAGTTAATGAACCTTTATTCTTAGTGTAATACGTAGGCAAATAATGGTCATAATACTCAGTGCAGAGTGATTTTACTGCTTTGTTGAAGTCACATTGTTGTATAGATACGTATTTATAACCCATGGAGATAATGAAATCCTTCTTTCTAATATCTTTGATTTGAGTTTTCTTAATTTTTTTAAGCCAATGGGAAGACTTAATCTTCTTAACAATGGGACAAGCATCCCGACAGTAATGATAATAACAACCCTGAAATTCATAAACAGTCTTTGTAGTTGGAGCGTAACCATCAACCAGAAAATTTCCAATTCTAATTTCTTTGGAATTATTTAATTTATGCAAAATTTTGATATTTTCTTTGACCATAATATAATCCATCCATACGTATGAATCCATATATTTTTCGGATATTTCCGGTCTGAAGTTATTGTCCGGATGTCTTCTTACATATACACCTGTAGGCATATTCTGTTTAATAGCATAGGAGTATAGACCATTGCAATCATATCCAACTATAGACTGACATTTATTACCTTCTATTTTCTTAATGTTAGAAACCCCTTTTTCATGATAACGAGAAAATATTATGCTAGGTCCTCCCACAATATTTTTCCTATAAGTATAATATAAATCAGCATTTTGTTGGTTAATCAAAGAAAAATTAGATTCTGTGGATGCATATAGAAGCTTCCTTGCTACTCCTGGTAAGGTTACATAATCTTTAAAAATATCAATTTTCTGCTCTGTGTAAATGCTTACAAAAGAAGATAGTGCAGTAACAAAAGGACCTGTATCTAGGTTATTGTAGTAAACCAGGTAGTCCTTAAAAGTTTGCATTCCTTGAGTACTCCATATTTCTTTCAATTCAAAATATTCAGTCTCAGACTTCAGGGGATTCGTATTAGAGAGGGTAGAATAAAAATCCTGCCTATCAGGTAGTGAGGTATGATCTAGTTTCTCAAAAGAATCAAACCATTCATAAGGAAAAATACCTTTGGGTGTATCACAACCATAAGCCTTCAAAAATTGACTATAAGAACTCCCAGCAGCAAGATAATTAGAAATGTCCAAAAATTTCAACTGAGGGATAGCAATTGACAGGTAAGAGTTTTCTTTTTTTATTGTATGAATATCTTTTTCTGGGAAATTTCTGGCTATGTATAGCATAATCTCTTCCTTAATTAAGTTTATGTCATATTTACCTGAATTAAACCCTACAACTGGAATTTGGGAAAGATATATCTCAAATTTCTTCTGAAGATCCAGTATCTTATTTAAAAAATGAGTTTTCGTGTTAGAACTTAGTGATTCTTCGTTAGTGGATTCTGTGGAGGAGGTGACTGAAAAATCTGAATCACTTTCTGGATCCACTGTATATTTTGAAAGAAGGTTATCCAGATCTTGAAATACATAGTCGTATTTCAGTTTTAGTCTACTTAAATTGGAAGAGCTTATTTCAATGAGATAGGACATCATACTAGAGATAAGATTATTAGAAGATGTATCTACAAAACATTTGGGTTCACTAAAATCTTCAACATTTGAGGAAATGCTAACGCTTACTGGAATGTGTTTGGACAAAAAATTCATTTGATCAGTGCATGGAGTACTTGTCTTCATTAATACAGCCTCCATATCCCACACAATAAAAGTGGGGTAATATCTTTCAGATTCAGGTACATATATAGTTAGCGATTGTAGTTTATCGAAAATTGTCTCTTGATGTTTATGAAAGCCTCCAGGAAATATATATTTAGTTCTTTCATAGCAATTTTGATAATGTCTTTTAAGATTCCAATATCTATTAAACATTTTGTTACATTTTTCACATTGAAATTTGTTGGCTACCTTGGAATAATTTGTTATGTAACTCAGATGGTTTTTATAATTGTTTAAGTACATTATTTTTTCACTTTCATATAAGGAATCGTACATCAAATTTACAGAAGTAGATGAATTCAGAGATACAATAATTATCTTTACATTAAAACATTGTTCCAGCTGATTCATGTCTTCTATGGTGACACCTTTAAAATTTGCAATGGAATTCCTTGAAATTTCTGGGCAATTATTATATCTGTTCCATTGATTAAGGTATTGCAATAATGTATCAGTTTGTTTATCTTTAAAATGATAATGTAAACATCTAAAAAAGCACAAATTATCTTGATAGGGCTTGCGAGTAACTCTATTATTGTAAAAGGAAATGATATAAGGATTCTTTTTAAGATATAAGGGAAAATTATCTGTCTGTCCCAGTGGGAATTCTGTCTTGAAAACTACATATTGAATATTTGTAATAAAGGCTAATGTCCAGGCAGTTGAAGGTCTCACAGCTCTAGCCTGCTCTATAATATCTAATTTTGCAAGTTTAAACATAAGAAATCTAATACTGTTCCTATTAGATATAGTAAATGGAAAATGTAAGATCTTATTATTAAAATATGGAATATAATACCTATATTCACCAGTTTCTGTATTCTGTAGTATCATACCAAATGAAAAATTTATTCTAAAAGCATTTCCTTGGTCGTTATATATTTGTGTCAGATGTCCTCTAATCTCGTTGAATCCTCTATGGAGGTTATTGGATGGGAAGTTGTAGACCTTCTTCATATCAGAGTCTTCATCTCCTGCTAGAATATGGCGTCTGTTGATAGCATACTCAGCCTGAAGTTCTGGATTATTCAGATCTTCCACATATGGTGGAATTTCATAGACGTCATTTCCACCATGCTGAGACATACGATGAGTGTATAGTTCCTTCCTGTTTTGACATATTAATTTACAAATGGAGCATTTGTAAACTTTATTAACTGCATTGTCTTTGGTCACTGCATTCCCCTGTGTCCTATGACGACGTTGAATATGAGAATTCAGAGCTTTGGTACTAATAAATGGATAGTCACATTGAAAGCACATAAACTTCCCACAGTTTCTGTAATGTTGAAATAACAGCTGAGATGAGTGAAATTCCTTGTCACATATGTTACATTTCTGTAAATTATCCTTGTTTTTAGCACATATCTTCATATGACAATTCAACAAATATTGGTTAATCATACCACATTGACAATATTCACATTGAAATTTCTGTTTAGAAGTTTTCCTCTGAGATATGAACTTATTGCACATCTTCAAGTGAATTTTCAACAAACATGCATTAAGCATATTACACGCACAGAATGAACATTTGAATTCCATTTTCAAAGTCACAGATTATTGTTAAATTCTTAAGATGATGTGGAGGTTTATTTATAAGAATATTTAGTGATGATGAGGCAATTCATGTTTGCATACATATGTAATTTTGGTTTACATATTACTGATGATGCAATAGCTTCTGAAGACCATATGGGTCAGTTACCATCATATTATTGATGATGATGCAAAAATTCTCAAGATTATGACATATTGTATATCTATGAGTGCTGTTTATATGACCTGGAAAAAAAGAGTTCAAATTACGATTTACATATTTTATTACATATTTGTATATACATTAGGTAGCATTAAAGTAAATGTCTCATGCATCTCCAACTTCATCTCCTCCCCCTTCTATTCTTCTTATCATGTCCTGGGCTTGGTCAGTGTAGAATCTGGCCATAGGTGAAAAAGTATTCATCTTATTCTTCCACTGTCGATAGGTACCAGATATTTTATGTGTACATATCTGGAAAGAGGCTGATAGCAGAGAGAAAAAATGAAAGGGATAATGCCAATAAAACAGTGCCATATAATAGGCAGAAATTCCAAATCTTCCAGGACAGGTTATTGGAAAGTCTTTTAAAACTAACATCATAAAGTCAGCTGGTTTCTTCAGTTGGAAATTCTTTACTTGAAGATACAAATCCCAGAGTGTAATAGTACCAGCCATGTTGTAGTTATAACAAGGAATGAGTTTAACTTAACAAGGTGTCCAAATTTATATTTTCCAGCAATATTCTTTGTTATATTGGAGTTACATATTATGGGAGTTATTACAGCATATTGGAGGTATTGCAGCATCAGCATCAGTCCTACGATCTAGATTATGTTATATATAAGTATGCACCATCAGCGAAAAAACCCTGTAGCTCCTTCTCCCAGTATTGCTAAACTATCAAAATAGTGATCTGACTTCAAATAAATGAGGCAATAAGCTATCAATAGTGATCTAGATCATTTTCCGATCACTTGAGATCAATTTTTTGGATGAATTTTTCCAGCAATATTCTTGTGAAGTAGACCACCATTCCATCAAGTAGTTTGTGATTACAATATGTTCACAAACACTATTCTGATACTCATGTATGCTACCTGAAATATTGTCATTTAGAGTTCTCAAGTAAATGGAAATAAGTGCTACCAGTGAGTTCAAATAAGTGCTGTCAGTTATTGCACAATATTCTGGTGATCTCACCACCCAGTAAGTAAGACAGTCAAGAGGCAATAACCTATCAATAGTGATCTAGATCATTTTCCGATCAGTTTAGATCAATTTTTACGACTTATGTCGTTCGATTGACTCAAATAGTACTACTACTTTCTGGGGCATAGGGCTATCCTTGCAGAGTGAGAACCTGTTTGACCGAACAAAATGGGCTGGGCAAAATATGACTGGAAAGATACTTGCCCAGTAAACATTACAAACGTTTATAAACGTTTATAGACCTAACTATCAACGGTTTAGATAAGGTTTAAAATGATGGGTCCCTAAACGTTTGCCTATAAACGTTTATAAATGTTTAAGCATAAATGTTTATTAATGTTTATATATAAACGTTTATATATAAACGTTTATACACGTGTTCAAAATCTGACGACATATTTCTGTAAGTATATCTTGCTGTATCACTGTTGTTTGAAGCCATCATTATATTCTAAGTAGAGATATAAAAGTATATAATATAATCAATATACTTTTATATCTCTACTTAGAATATAATGATGGCTTCAAACAACAGTGATACAGCAAGATATACTTACAGAAATATGTCGTCAGATTTTGAACACGTGTATAAACGTTTATATATAAACGTTTATATATAAACATTAATAAACATTTATGCTAAGTAGAGATATAAAAGTATATAATATAATCAATATACTTTTATATCTCTACTTAGAATATAATGATGGCTTCAAACAACAGTGATACAGCAAGATATACTTACAGAAATATTTCTCCAGTTTCTCTCAAAATGGCTGTGCTGATGTCATCATCCCAAATGAAAGTGAGGTTAAGTTATTTTTAACCCTTTGTAAAGGTTTAAAAACGTTTATAAACGTTTATAAATGAAACTAATGTTGCTGAAACGTTTATAAACCCTTAATATTGAATAATTGTCAATATTTAGGTTTATATTTGGTTTAAAAAACGTTTATAGGTTTACTAAATGTTTATAAACGTTTGTAATATTTACTGGGTTGAAAGAGTGAGACAATCTTTACAGTAATAACTTTATTTATTTTTCATTGTTAATATTGGAACAATATAAGTAACAAGACTGTAATATTTATGAACAAGATTCTGTATGTGAAAAAAAATCTAATATTGTTAATATTGGAACAATAAGTAACAAGACTACAAAATCTGTAAAATTTGTAATATTTATGAACCAGATTCTGTAAAAAAATCTATCTAGCAGTCTCAATATATATATGTTAAAAGTGTAAGATGGTGTAAAATTAATGATGGTTCCTGAATATAATCAGGTTATAATGCATTGATCTTTTATTGTAAATATCAGTACTAACTGTTGTTATTGCTGTTATTAAAATTGTAACAAAAGTTGTAAATATTTTAATAATTCCTAAAAAGCTATAAAGTTATGAAAAAGCTGATCCACCAGCCTTTGCTATAAATAATATAATGGTATTACTGTAAACACAAGTGCTTAAGTTTGAAGGTTCTAACAGTGGTTTTTGTAGTTATCAAAACTGTTTTCCAAGTTGCAAATATTGTAATGATTCCTATTTTTTTAGGTCATGTGAAACTAATGTTCATACTATTATTATTTATATAAAAATTTGTATGTTTTCAAATTACCTCATTGCCCTTGTGAATGTGTTCACAAGATTTGAAATTTTTATAATTTCAAATTGATGTATTCCTAAACGTGGGATTATTATGATACATGAAAAAGAAAACACTAAAAATCCCCTTTCTATTTATGTTTAACTTAATATGTTAAAAATGTGATCTTAACTACTGAAAAAAAAAATTTAAATTCTGATTATGTGCGTCAAAAAATGATAGAACATAAAGATAATGAAATATGTATGAGCAATTTTGTCTCTATGTTTCTTGAATGGTCCCTCAGATCATTTTGTTTTAGTATTTACTTCAGTAAATACTGGCTATCCAAAAAACATTAAGACTATTTTATAATACATTGGTTTTGGACACAGGTGTCAATTGTTTGGGAAATACTCTTTGTGTGATATATTTGAATGTCAGCGATTAAAATATAACAGTCTAAATCATGTCTAACACTACATATGGTGTTAAAATAAAACAGATTTAAATCACTCTGTTGAACACAGGGGTCACAACTAGGCTCATCATGGTCTTTCAAAACCAACAATACAGATCTCTGGGTCATTTCATTGAAAACAAGATGCACTCAGAGAGAGCAAAACACTCGACTCCATGTGACCAGTCTCTCAAGTGATATAAAGTATTGTAAGGAAGACAATAAAATAAAACCAAACATGTAAATTAATCTTCATAGAAATATCAAGTAGAAAGCTAAAGTCATTAAAATTACATTATCCAAAATAAAATCCTGATCTTTCTTTTAATAACTTCTTCCTTCAGTCAGGTCCTACCCACAAAATTTTAACTAAACATCTGTTCATTAGTTCTGGGGTAATCTAAACACACACACCCACACAAAAAATAAATAAAAGAAAAATAAATAATTAACACACAAACATAAACTGCTGGTGGAGGTAAAAATTTTGCTTAAAGGTCACTTCTTGGTGAAAATCACACATGGTAATTTTTTGTGATGGACTGTCAAGGAATTGAAAGAAAAAAGAGAAAATAAAACAGAAATAATAATTAATAAAAATGATGAATATTCCACCTCCCTTTTTAATATGTTATGTCAATTTCAAGACATAAAATGAGAAGAAATATTTTTCCTTAAAGAGAGCAAGTATCACAAGCTAGGTTTGTGACCTCACAATGACAGTTACATTGTGACATCACTGAGTACTGACATCGTCAGAAAGCAAAATATTGATTTTTTATGTATGTGATGAACACAAGCAGTTTCACTGTGTTTTCCCAATTAAAATAAGAAAAACTCTCTCCTGGCTTTAATTTTCAAACAAATTAGACCAAATTTGGAAGAATCCATTTGCACCCTATGAAATACCTTCCCACCAAATTTGAGCTCGATTGGTGTTATAGTTTTTGAGTTATAAGGGCAAAACGGTGCACAGACAGACAGACAGAAACAAACTGATCACAATAACCCTCTCCTATTGTCGAGCGTTAACAATTGGAAAACTTCCACCATTTGGAAATCAATTTCCCTTCTAAGCAATCGATAAATAGGTTTATTTAATTTAGTTAGGTACATATTTTGTTTTTGTTAATTATTTTTATTATAATGCATATTACTTTACATGTGAGTTGTAATAGCAAAGCTGCTAATTTTTCAAACTTGTTTATATGTACATATAATGACAATTACCATAAATAATTAAATATAATTTTGGAATATATGAAGGGAAGAATAATCTTTATAGATCTTTATAAACTTATACAAGAAAAACTGAAATATGCTGTTCTGGTTTATAGTTTACATCATTTGCAAAATGTTTCCAATAAAGATATCACATTTACTATAAACAACAGTAATTTTTTGGAAATGCTTTTGCTAAGAATTCGTGGCGAAACAATAAAATATGCTACATATCGTAAAAGGTAAGATAATGAGCTTGAAAATAGGTTAAAAAGTGAAATTCAAGCTCTTTAAAATAATAGTACCAGTAGTCCAACATCTTTAAAAGCTCTAGATAGCAACAAAGTTGAGTTAGCAATGGTCAGACAAAAAGCAATAACAGGAAGTGCAATTAGAGCAAAGGCACAATGGATTAATGAGGGGGAAAGCCTACTGAGTACTTTTGTTCACTGGAGAAGTATAATTATGTTGCAAAGGCGATTAATGCATTCAACTTGACAATGGCGAAATTTTAACTTATCAGAAAGCTATACTTAGTGAAACAGCAAATTTCTATTCTGCTCTATTCACCCAAAAGGATCATTATCCTTCAGATCAAAATTTAGACAAATTGTTTGAGGGGAAATAGGTGAACAAAATTAACACTTGATGAATCCTCAAAACTTGAAGGCATACTTACAGTGGAAGAAATTACTCATGCAGTCAAATAAATGAAAAATGGCAAAACTCCTGGAGTTGATGGATTTCTAGTGAAATTCTTTAATTTATTTTTTTGGGGGGGATAGATAGAAATATTTTATTTTACACAGCCTGAATTTTACTTTTGAGACTGGGGAATTATCAGTTCCTTCAAGAACTTATAAACTGCCTACCTAAAGGTGATAAACCATGCCAATTTTTGAAAAACTGGTGACCCATTTCTCTCTTATCTGTTATATACAAAATAGCTTCCACGCAATGGCCAACAGGTTAAAGACAGTGCTTGCCACAATAATTGCTGATGCTCAGTCTGGCTTCATGGCTGGAAGATTTATTGTTGAAGATACATGTCTTGTGTAAGATATGCACTATCTGGAAAAAAAACGAGTTGCCAGGCCTGCTTATGTTGTTTTCCAAAAGGCCTTTGACTCAGTCTCTTGGACATTTTTGAATAATGTGTTAAAGTTCTTTAATGTCGGAAAAGATTTTTGTCATTGGATTAATATCCTAAATATGATCATCCAAGGAACAATTCTTCAGTCAGGTCATTTATCATACTTTTTCACTACACACACAGGCTGCAGACCAGGTGATCCCATTCCTACCTTTTCCTACTAGCTGCCCAGATATTATATCTTATGATAATTTATAACTGTAGTATTAATGGTATCACAATAAACAGTCAACAGTACAAAATTTCACAGTTTGCTGATGCCACTACTCTATTCCTTGATGGCACTAAAGACACCAGAAATTTTTGGTTCACTTTCAGGTCTAGTAGTTAATAAAGATAAGACAAAAATTATTTGGTTAGGTAAAAAAAAGTTCCACTGACATGTATGACACCTGTGATTTTTTTGCTTTGGGGAAAATCTGAATTTGATTTGCTGGGGATTCATTTCTCTGTTGACCTAGAGAACCTTACTACTCGAAATTTTACACCAATTCTGAACAAATGCAAAAAAATCTATATCAATGGAAGAGGAGAAGATTGACTCTGCTCAGAAAAATCACGATGGTGAAAACTTTAAGTCTTTCAAGTTTTAACCATATTTTTAGCTCTTTTCCTATTACAAATAACATCTAGGTAAAAAATGAATAACCTTTTGTATTCATTTGTGTGGAATAACAAGCCAGATAAGGTAAATAGACAATTGATTACAAACTCTTACGTAAATGGTGGCCTTAATATGGTTGATATTGATATTTTCATAAAATGCCAGAAAGTAGCATGGGTAAAGCGACTAGTTCAGACTCCAAATGCTCCTTGGGCAAAACTCTTTTCAAGTTTGATTTCTATTGATAAGTATTATTTACTGGGTCCATTATGGGCCAAAATTACTACTAGTAACATAACAAATATGTTTTGGAAGGAAGTGTTAATGTCATGGAGTTTTTTTGCTCTATGAAAGAAACCCAGATAATATTGAATCCCTCATATGTCCAGTTTGGTATAATCCTCAAGTTTCAACCGAACCTCTTGTTATTCACATTGGTATAAGGCAGGAATTACAACTTCCTTAGATATGCTCAACAATGATGGCAGCATGAAAATTCTAGACCTTAAAAATCAGTTCAATATTAAATCCACTTTTTAAAGTACTTACGATTACAAAGATATCTCAAAAGATACTTTACCAATTGTGATGTCAATATACTCAACCTTCTAAGACCTTTCCTGCCTCCAAATCTGAAAATTTTAATCAGTCAGAAAAATGGCTGTAGGCAATTGTATCAATAATTGAATAAACAAGTTGAAAATCGTGTCCTTAGAAACAAATGGTGTACTACACTAAATATTAATATCAATGAAAAAGATTGGGAAGAAATTTATAAAATTTGCTTCAAAACATTGCAAATAAACAACCTAGTTTGGTTTCAATACAGAATTATCCACAGAATTCTGGGAACTCATTCTTATATGAAAAAAAATAAAGATCAGTGCCACCTCTTCATGTAGACTTTGTAATACATCCGAGAAGACATTGATTCACTTATTCACATCATGCTCTGTCATCCTGGAATTTTGGAACAATTTAAAGAAATGGCTCAAGCAACAATTCAATTAATACCTGGACCTAAGTCCGCACACAATTATATTTGGTATCCTGGAAAAGGACATTGATTTTTTTCTCAAGAAACTGTGTTATTCTCATTGCAAAAAAAATCATTTTTGATGCCAAAATATTAAGTACTATGAGATTCAGAGCCTACTTCAAATGTATCTTCACTGACCAGGAACTTATCTCAAAAATAAACTGTTGTCCAGAAAAATTTCAGGCAAATTGATCTCTGTTTAAAAACCTACAAGTAATCAATTAGCCTTGTGCTTCTGTACTGTTTCAGTATTTGTCTTCTTTAATATTAAATGATTTACCCATGTCAGTCAGGTGTTTGCTTTTGTACTTATTTCTTTAAGTGTTTTTATGTTATAAGATTGTAAACACTTTTAGCTTTCTTTCAATCTTATGTACTTAAATTGATTTTCATGTATGCTATTTATATATACATTTTTTTTTTTCCAAAAATAAACATTAAAACAAAAAAAAAAGATGCCTACTGGACCTCTGCCCAGCATTGAACAACATGTCTCTTATCATCGGCATTACAAGATCGATATTTGCAGGTTGGCATTGAGGTGCCAACCTCAATCATTCCTGCACCCTTTTTTGTCATTTTGTTGACTTGCCACATGACCATTTCTGATTGGTCAATGATTTGACCTCTATATTGGCCAAGGAGAGAATGGCTAGATTTGAACTGGCAATAGACAAGACCTTAGTTTTAAAATTCAATATTTATTTCTTTTTCACTGATTTATTTAATTTGTTTTTATCTTGAAGTGTCATACATGTTAAATGTTTGGTCTTGTCTCTGATTTTATTGCTAAATGATGGCGACTAAACAGAAACACAGAACTGCAGGTAACTCTTACAGAATTATAGTGCCTTTTAAAATGAATTTGCCTCCCAACTAAAACTAGGTCAGTTGGGTTCAATATCTAGGTCTGATACTGATTCTGATACTAGTATTGATTTGGACATTGATACTTTAGTGATACAGGATAGTTACGATTCCATTGATGAATTGCCTGTGGTTTGTCAGAAGATATTTAAAAAATCAGACAGGCCCTCTCGTTTCAAAATTCCAGACCTAGGGAGAATATTAGTGGAAATCAACTGGATTTGTACAAAAAATCTGAATTACATACCTTGAATCATGATAGGCCCGCTTAATAGCAAGTCGAAGCTAGGATTAGACTATTGTTGGATAATAATTCAAGCAGTACAGATCCGAGATATAAATCACAATGGGGTGGTTCTGTTGACATTTATGTTAAAAACAGTCAAGTGGCCCCATGAGTTTGTGTTGGAGGGTATTACTAAGGACAGGGTAGCCTATAACCAGCTGAATATCACACAGTGGATAGCAGGTTTTTGTAAGATTATGAGGGAAGAAAATTGTCAAGAAACAAAAAATTGAATGTTAGTTTATCTCATTGAACTCCTTGATGATTCTAATGATTTCTCATGGCAGGCAGCAAAAGCTAGTCATGCTGTGTTGTTATGTCGAATAGAACAAGGCGAGTTGAACAGTTGGTCAGATATGGAAAAAATTGACTGGATCAGCAGGCTAATTCTCAAAGACATATGATACCTTCTCAGAGTTCAAATAGTGCTAAAAAAGTTTGCAAAAATCAACTAGGCCAAACGGGCAACAAGTCAATGATGTGCGTTTATTACAATGACAACACATGTAATTCTTCAAAACATCATGAGACCAAAGGTGTCTTTTACAGACACATATGTAGCTCATGTTTTGCTCAGGATGGTAAAATCAGTGCTCATAGTGCTCGAGATTGCAAAACTAAACACTCAAAAATGATTAATTCTGGGCATGGTCAACAAGGCTATATTGCAGCCTGATTATGCCAAGAAAGATGATGATTTTGATAGTAAAATATAAAAAATGTTGATAGATGTGTTTTTAATAATTCTTTTTGTAGCAAAGCTTTACATAATGAATGTCAACAGCAAAGCAAAGATGTTTCAGAGACTGAGAGCACCCAAGAATGGGACAAAGTTGATGAAGCAATGGTTAGAAAGAATTATGTTTACTCTAATTTAGCAGGCGAAAAGTACTTATGTTTATGTTGCATGTAAAAATCAAATGATTGAACCCTTTATGGTTATTCCCCTTGGCAAGCTTCGGGTATATAAGGTCCCAGAGACAAAAGAATAAACCTGTGCCTGATGCATAAATTGAATTTTTTGGAGCCCACATTCCAGTAGTGTCCTCAATATTGATATATGAAAATTTTACTTGCAAGACTATTGGGACAAGCAAATTGTTGACCTACTGGAATTCGGTTTCCCTCTCAATTTTGAAAGAAATACTGTTTTATGTCCTACTGAGGATAATCATGCTTTGGCTATTCATTTTATTTCTCATGTCAAATCATATATCAAAGAGATTTGCATGTTCCCCTGTTCATGACAAGAGATAAATCGAACTCTGAGACTAGACAAACTGAGTCGGTTAATAAAGGATACCTATTTAGGATCAAAATTTGTCTTTAATTACTCATCCGTCGATGATATTGTCAAAAAGGTAATCAAATTAGGATATCAGTTAGGCTTTTTGCTAGGTAAAGGTGGACCCAGAAGATATAAATTTGTTAGGTTTAAAGCTGGATTTGTATTATATTGATCAATCAGTACCATTCGGGTACAGGCATGGATCATTTTGTGACAGCATCAGATTTCTTATGAGAAAACATGGTTTTCCTGATTTATTTAATTATATGGACAATATAATATACAATGACACACCTTCAAACATTTACCCTGCTTTTAACATGCTATCTGACCTTCAACTGTAAGGTCTGGAGAAAAATTCCAAGAAGCTGGTAGCGCCTACTACTTCTATGATGTGTTTATATTAGTTAATACTGAGACTAGAACCATGTCTATTCCCTCTGAAAAATTACAAACTACTGTTCAAATGCGTACCAAATGGCAAACCAAAAAATTTTGTTCCAAAATACAGCTATAATCATTGTTAGGCTCACTCCTATATGTGTCAAACCTACCATTTTCTTGGACGGTATGCTCCATTTCCTTAGCAATATGGGATATAGATCCTTTATGGGTCTGACAGTAGATGTTTTAAGAGCTTTATTACTTTCTTGAGGCAATTAATGGGGTAGTTTACTATAATGTAAAACCAGTACAAGCTGAGCTACATTTGGATAACTGCTTAACTGGTTTTGACACTCAATGTTATGCCTTTCCCATAGCAAAAAACTTTAATAACTATTGTTTTGGTCACCTTAAGATGCTAAATATTGTAGAAGTCTTCAAGGTGTGGGCCAGTCAGTGGTCCTGTAAAAAATTACGCATTTGATGTGATAACATGGCTGTGGTTGAAGTTTTGACCTCTGGTAAAACTAAGGATGCCATATATGGTTAATTTCTGCCATATATAATATAGCCATTCACATTGAACACATTCCAGATAAAAATAATGTTGTAGCAGACCTTTTATCTAGATTTAAATCCGAGCGGGCTTTATGGCAATTGTTACACCAACATGTACCCGAATTTGTTTGGATTTCAGCACACATTGATCTTACTAAATTAAATTATCAATTATAATTGTAAATCTTTCCTGTGCTGCAGTCCAGCTGACCACTAGTGCATATGTTTGTCTGCTCCAGTCTTTTCGACCTGCAACACAAAAATCTTACACCATAATGTTCACAGATTTCATGTGTGTGTTCATGGTGGTAGCTGGACTTCTGTCGTCTCAGTCAATGTTCATAGTTTACTAACTTTTATGGAATACCTGTACCCAAATAATTTCTTTGTGTGTAATTTCTCGAATTATCTGGCTGGTATTCGAGCTTACTTTGTCATCTACAACCTTCCTACTAGTCCATGAAAAAGATGAAAAAGTTCGAATGTTTATTAGATCCCTCAAACTTAACAGACCCCTAGTAGTAAAACACTCCTGTGTTTAGTGATTCCACGCTTGTTGAAATTCTCGAAGCAACCTCAAAATAAGAAGCTACCCTAGTTTTTTTACAGCGCTTTATCTACTAGTATTCTTTTTAATCCTGAGACTGTTAAACATGGAACCTCACAGTTTTAGTGGTTTTGATGTTTTGAGATATTTAGCCAGAGGTGACATTATTTTCTCTGAGGCAATGGCCATTATAATCCTTATTAAGTGGTCAAAAACTATTCAGTTTAGGAACAAAATTTCCTGAAAATTTCCACGCATTCACCTTCCAAGGTTGCCTGGCTCCAGACTTTGTCTTGTTACAGCCTTGAAACAAATGCTTAGTCAAGTACCTGGATCCATTGTTCTGTATATGTAGACAAGGTCGCTGGGTTCCCCTGACTGATATAGTATAGTCAGAATACACCTTAAACAAATTACTAGGGTTCTTGTTTGGGAACATAAGCTGGTGACCTTTCACACTTTCAGGAGGTCTGGTGCTTCCTGGGCCTTCCAACATTGGGTCTCAATTAGGGCCATAAAAATCAAGGTACATGGTCTTCTGACTGTGTATGGCGATAAATTCACACAGCCAGTAACTTCTCTTCTGATCTCCTCCTATTATTATTATTATTATTATTATGTATTTATACTCAGCGCAATATCTCCATATACTACAGGACTCAAAGCGCTATTCAACCAATCCGACTGTACAGGTACAGCCCCAAATCACAAGTAACTCACATTCCCCTAACTGGAAGATAGAGGCTCAAGGATGACCATTTATCAACGTCCTTGAGGTTCTTTAACCTGCCACTGGGGATAGGACCCAATGACAGAGGACCGCCATTTTAAGTGGTCATCCGAGCCACTATGTATCTGCCTGTACCTGGGATTGAACCCACGTCCTCTGAGTTCCTACAAGCCTTTAAACTACACCTACCCCATTGATGGGTGCCTGGGTGAATTTCTTTTATCCGATTTTTTCATGTCTCATTCTTATTTACTCATTAAGTAAGAAAATTAGGGGAACTTTCCCACTGGGGAATATTTCATGGGGTTATTGAAATTGAACATTTCATACTTTGATATCACCTACAATTTCAGTTTTGAGTTGAGGTCAACCTCCTTTTGTGTTCAACAAGAGTACAAATTGGGTCAAAATTTTATTACAAACTATTGTGTGGACCTGTTTTATTTTTAGTATCATACATTATATCAGAACACCACAGTGTGTTCAAATTGTCCTTTAGCCTTGTATTATGGCTTATCTTTAAATATCTACTGTTTAAGAGTACATTATGGTTGGCCTGCAATGTCCAGTTTATGACGTAAAATGTTATTATTTCTAGTTTGGTGCCAGGTTTCCCCTAGCCACATACATTATCCGCACTCTAATGGCGCTGCACGCTCTGGCACCACATTCGTCTGTCTTGCAGGCCTAAACATCTTAAATATAGTGTTTTAAATGTAAAATGTAATATCAGTAAAAATCTTTTTGTTGTAGAATTATGTGTAACAATGCACAATAAAAATAAAAACCCAATTGGATGTTTTCTGTGTTGGGAGATATAAAATGCATTAAGGCACTCATGTTTATTATTTAACCTTATCTCTCAGCTGTGACCTTTCTTGAGCTTGGTCTTGGGAGATTATGAATTGCTATCCCAGGCTATTGTTGCTGCCTAGTTTGTAAGTTGGTCAGAAAATTATGATCTTTCTGGCCACCTGTGATCTTGTGCGTATGACCTTGTGGTCAGTGTATCTCTTACCTTTGAGTTTTCTGAGCTTGAGTTTGGGAGATTGCAAAATCCTTTTATGGTCTTTGGCTGGTGCACGGTTTACAAGTTGCCCAGAATAATTTTGACCTTTCTGTCCAGCAGTGACCTAAGGTGCATGACTTTGAGGTCAGTGTTAAAGATTTGCAAGGCACTGATGCAGTAAGAAATCTTAGCTTTCTTGTGCCTGTGGCATTTTAAAATCATATCCTAGTCAGTTTATAGACTTGACCTCTGGGTCAAGAATAGTGACCTTTAATTATGAATTTTTGGGATGGGGGAATGTGACCAGTTTGCATTGATTTCAGCAACACTCCATCTGTACTCTCTCCAGAATGAACTGTCTCAGAAGTATATGATCAGTATGTCTATGGTCTCACCCATGTGCTTCATAATTATTCAACTATCATCTCATGAATGGCAAATGGCAGCCAGCTGAGTGGTTGTCTGATTCATACAGCATGGTGCGCTTTCTAAGATGGCAATTTGAACAGTTCAGGAGAAAACAGATCAAATTGCATACTGCAACCAACTGGTCACTACAAGCAATATGTGCCACAAGTATAGGTATTGGGTGAAACACCCCTGAGTTGTACTACCTATAGTGTTATGGAAACACCAGATTTCGGAAGGTATGAGATGTCCTTGTTGGCAGTTCTGCCGTCAAGTTAAATGTCTCAGGGATGTTCCAGTTGTAGTGTGACTGGGGCATAAGGAAGATATTGCACTGCAACTCTGAGACTATTCTGCCTGCTAGTAGTTCAGAAAGAAGCATATCAGACACGTTTGTTTTATTTTCCTGCATGAAAATAAACAAAATTAGGGATAAATTCCCTATTTCTGGTTCTTCTACTTTGGCACCTACTTTGGCACCTCCTGTTTTTAATGCCTTTAAGTCCAAAAGTGAAGATGAAGTCCACAAAATTATCAAAGATTCTCCCACTAATTCATGCTGATTGGACCCTACACACATTCCTCTTTAAGGATTTTCCTGATATCCTTTTGCCATCAATACCAAAGTTGGTAAATTAATCCATCAATGGTGGTTCTTTACCTGATGCATTCGGAAAGGCTGTTGTCACCCTCGCTACCTGGTAATGAACTTAAAAATTACTGTTAATTAAATTGCTTGAGTGTGTCATTGCTAAGCAGTTAACATCCCATATTAAAATCAAAAGGTATTTATATAATATAAACATTTTTTAACATTTTGAGGTCATGTGAGCAGAATGCTTTTAACAACCCACAATTGAAGCCACCAGGGGACATATGATAGACATTGACATTTCTTATAATATTCGGATTTTACGAATAAGATCGATTACATCTAGTGTAGAAATTTATGTATGTATAAGAACTGCAAATAGGGGAAATATATGGACTAAGTTGTAGCTTTATACATGGACTGTATTTGTTTCCAATACTGAATGTTAATTCTAAGAAGTGATACAGAGGTAGCATTCAGGGAATTTGAAGCCGCACGCCTGAAAAATGTAAAAGGGTTTTGATTCAAACTCACTGGAATGAGATTCATCCAAAATTATAATGGGTTTTTGCCTAACTGACACAAAAAAGTACTGTCCCTGCAATTATGATTGTTTTTTTTTAAGTTGTTTTAAGACTTTTAGTTCCACAGAAGGTATAATCCAACTTTTATACTTTAATGTATGGTTCAAGTTTTAGAAAAAAATATTCTTCTAATTTTGTACTCACCCTGACAGGACCTTCTTGGGTACTAAATACCCCTGCAGCCCTTCTGTGTCCTTACATTCAAAGACACTGATCTCCGCTGTTACACTTTAACAATATACCAGTCACTATCCTCCATAAGGTCTGTTATATTTATCTGTACTGTGGCAAGCACAGTCTAAACCAGTGAAACCCACAGTTCTTTTTTTCAATTCATGTGTTTCTCTTTCAAAACTATGGCGATAAACTGTAAACTATTCACAGCTATTCGACCTTCACCTTCTGTTTCACTAAGTTATCAGTAACATGAGTTATTGGTTGGCTGACATCGGTAACAGTACTAGTGACAATACCTGAATGACCAGTTTGAGGAAGCATTGCTACCACAAACTCATCTGAACCCGTGGTGGCTGATGCTGGCCGGTAATGATGAACAAGGTATGACTGATATCCTGTAACAATCTTTGCATCAACAGCACCTGGTCAAATGGCTCCTGACGGTTAATAGGATGAAGAACATGTTTCCAGGTCAAAAAAGGCTGTAAATCCTTGAACAAATGGATAAGCATTGATATGCCTTCTTCGTCCTCATTCATAGATGTAATTCCAGGTCTTATTGGATATGAGCTCTGTGAGTGATATCAATGCGGTCTTTCTCTGTATCCCTTATTTTCAATGTGACTCTGAGCATGGTCAAGTTGTGTTTCTCCTTGTTCTCTGTCATCGACACAACTCTGAGCAGAGTAGGTTTGTCTTCCACTTCTCTCTTTATCATCGACACACTCTGAGCATGGTAAGGTCCCCGATATGGCCCCTTCCTCTGGATTCCCTATATGGCATCTAAATGCGTAGCATAAAAAAACCCACACAGTTATACAGTATGTTGTGAAACAATAAATTGTATCATCCTTACCAACATCCCTTCCAAACCATGCAAACAACTTCAATAGCATAATCATCTAAAAATTTAGACCTTCTCCTCTCCCATCCTGACCTGATTGGTGGTTGGATCTCAGCTGAAGAAGGAATTTTGGTACTTAAGTAATCTCGCTGGTTCAATTTTTCATTGCTATTGCAGGGAACATCTTGACCTACAGTGTTGCTGTTTGGACTGAAAGATTCCCATTCTAAATTTGCATCTTGACTAAACAACTTATCTAGTTCATAAAGGAACTTCTCTATCTATGCATAACTTTAGTCAATCATGATGTGAAACATAACTTTTTTCCTGCAACAAATTCTAAGCAAGATTGGTGAAATCACTTGCGTCACAAGAAATGAACCCTTCCACACTGAAGTTTTGGTCTTTGACCTATTCTTTTTGCTGAGCCCGACTAAGTAAGTGGGAAAGTAATTTTTAACTTTTCCAAACATGTTCTTCCCTCAAAGTCTAATCACAAAGTGACTTTGGTAATCGGGGAGAGCAACCATAAACCAAAGGGGGCCAATGAGAGATGTTGCTTGCTGAGTTGCCCAGCAACTAAAGGGGGTTTTACAGGGATCCCAAGTTTTGGTCACATCACACACTGGTACTCGGACCATGAATTTAAGGTAGTAATAATATAACAAGTACTGCCTTGGGGCAGAACTGACATCTGTGGTGCCCAAACGCCCCCAGCAAGTCTGTTAAATAAGTGAAAATAGTTCAAGAAATGAAGGTTATGCTGGAAATGTTTTTGAAACATTCATTGTGAAATGCTTGATAAACAGTGCACACAAAGCATTTAAACAACATTTCTTGACAGTGTTTTGTAAATGTTTGCTCTGAAAATATTTTACAAAAATGTTTAATAGCAACTAGTTTTCATACTCACCATTTTAAAACGTTTTTGGAATGTTTTTTATCAAGTCTTTGAAAGCATCCTATTACAAAAGTTTTTTAAACCCATATTTTCAGAAGGCTCATTAAAAGTTTTACCTTCAAACAAAGGTGAGCAATAATAGAGGATTTTGGAAGACTTTGTCAAAAATTGCCCCACATGCAATCCCTTAAACTAAGAATTGAATGGGGGCACCATTTTAAAGCCACTATCTTACAACTGAAGACCTATAAAGAATATTTTCATTAGGGAGCAACTTAAAAAGATATTGAATTTGACAGCTGATGCCATTATTATTGAGACATTATAAATGCTCGATGATAGCAGAGAATTATTGTAATCAGTTTTGTTCCATCTTTCTGTCCTGTCTGTACACCTTTTTACTCCTATAACTCCAAAACTATAAGATCAATCTAGCTGAAATTTAGAGGGGCAGATATTTCATGGGGTACGGACGTATTCCACCACAGTTGGTAAAATATAAGTGAAAATTAAAGTCAGGAGACAATTTTTTCTTACTTTCAATTGGGCATATACATAGAAATCGGCTTCTCTTTGTCAGACTCATCACACAATAGAAGCCAGTAGAAGTGCTATAATTATACCTTTCTAACAATATGCATATTTGTAAGTTAAATAGATGCTGGAATATGGACATTAGAAAAAGAAATCCTGATGTAATATTGACTTAATATTTACATTCGAGATATATCATTCAAACATCAGAAAAAGATCGCTGCCACTGTGTAGTGCCACTCTGTGTGTAGAGTGCTGGATTTGTGATCTCAAGGACCTGGATTCACTTCCCACATGGGTCTGGGTTTTGCTAAACACATATGTTTTATTTATTTTATTTTATTAATGCTCAATGATAGGAGAGGGTTATTGTAACCAGTTTTGTTCCATCATTGCTCAAAACTATATAATTATCAATCGAGATCAAATTGGGTAGGGTACACACTGATTCTTCCAAATGTAGCGAAATTTGAGTAAAAATTATACTCAGGAAATATTTTAATTCTTTTATTTTCAATAGGGGATATACATAAAAGTCTAGCAAAGTTTTGGCTAAGTCAGGGACTTAAATCTAATACTTTAGTTTTAGCTAAGTCTGGGACTTACATAGATTTCACAAAGGGTGACTTAGCTAAGTCCAAGTTTATCAAATAACCACAGTGGTTTTCTGTGTCATGTGACCTTTTATTTCTATTCAAAATATACTATTCGTGACATATAAGTGCTGTTTTGAAATGGGAAACCTTGTTGCCATATATAAACATCCAAAAGGCTACTTCAGTGATATGCTTTGTATAACTATACTTTATTTACAGCCATTTCAAATCTTGAATTGGAGAAAAGTTTCTGGCAGCCATATTTAAGTCCTCTTTGCAAAACTTAAGCCCACTACCTACCAGACATAAAGTTAGATCCACTGACTTAGCAAAGAGTCACTGACTTAGCTTTCATGAACTTAGCTGCTTTGTGAAACCGGCTAAGTATGAGACCACATACCTACCATTTAACAAAATTTAAGTCCTAAATTTAAGTCTAAGTCTGGACTTAAGTCCCTTTTTGAAATCGGCCCCAGAGTCTCTTCAACACATACGTAAATCAATATTTTGTTTTCAGATGATGCCATTACTTAATGATGTCATAAAGCAATTGTCATTGTGAGGTTGCAAACCAGCTTGTGATACTTGCTGTCATTAGTTAAAATATTTCTTCTCATTTTTTGTCTTGAAATTGATATAAACATAATCAGGAGAGTGGTGTTGTATGCATGAATTTTTACATGTTTATTAATTTTTGTTTTCATTTTCTTTTTTTTCTTTTTCTTTCAATCCCTTGACAGTCCATCACAAAAACTTTACTCTGAGTGATTTTCACCAAGAAGTGGCTTTTAACAATATTTTTACCTCCACCTGGAGCAGTTGTTGTGTGTTCATTTGTCTATTTGTCTGTCTATTTTTTGGGGTGATTAGATTACGCCAGAACTAATGAACAGATCTTCTTTTTGTGGGTAGGACCTGGTCAAAGCAAGAAGTTACTAATATTTCGGAAAGATCTGGATCATATTTTGGATTAAAAAAATCAATCATAATTTTCAGAGGTCCCATTTTCAGTTTATTTTAATGACTTTGTCTTTCTACTTATATTTCTGCAAAAGTGATGAACAAATTTTGATGATAAATTTTTTGGTAGTTGGTGCCTATTTTATCAATTAACACTTATAATTATATCAGTTAGAGAGTGGGCCACACTATTGTGAACTCACTAAATACACACAAAATATTCTTTCAGTGTCTGCATGTGTGTTTTAGTATGCATGAGTTCCTCATTGTGGAAAATCCACTGAAAATAATTTTACATATTTTGTTTCATTTTATTGTCTTCCTTCATAGATTCAAACAATAGATGGTCGATAATATGCAAATACTTCAATAACACTTGTGAGGCTGGTCAGATCGAATCAAGCGTTTTGCTCTGAGTGCATCTTGTTATGTCTATTTGTAACATTTCCCAACATTTGTCATTAAAAATTTAATAAACGGTGTACATAAAATGTTTTGCAAACATTCTATTATCGAGCAACTTTCAACTTTCATGACATGTACTCGTCAACAGCACCTGGGGGGGGGGGGGGGGGGGGGGGGGGGCTGCTCTATCAATCAAACTTTCATGTCTTATTAGAGAAATATAGCCAACCGACTGACTGGTCTGTCTAATGTTTTATTGAACTAACAATGTCCCCATTGAATGACATGCTTGCATGCTTTTAAAGGTTTATGCACTTCATTTTATTTTTGGCAAATTGCGCCATCTGTGTGAGCTGTACCATTATGTAATTTTATGTCAACAAAAAATGACACATTAACAATGGACTTGCTAATGCTGGCAATAACCTGAGAAAGAGTGTGTTATCTAGCTTACAGTGTGTGAGATATTTGCATGTGTTTTGATAATGTTATCTTTCTATATTGAACCCATGAAGAAACAGTAAAGCAGTGAAATTATTTACCCTTAGATTGTCCTATTTGGCTTAAATGTGCAACTTAATGTAAATTACTCATACAAAGATAATTTATTTTAACAAACCAAAATGTTTGCAATAAATTTGCAGAACTAATAGTTATCAATTATGTAATATGGAACAATGTATGAGGGCATACTTGGAATTATGTTACTGTACTCAACTGAAGATAAGAATATATATTTGTCTGAATTTATCTACATCCCCACAGTGTCAGGTTGGAGGTATTCGAAATGAAGACCAGAATAGCAAGGTTCATACTTGCAAGCTTTGGTGAGATTAATTGTTTTAGCTAGAATAAGTTATGCTATAGAATGAGCAATTCCTCCGGAGTGTTGATCTGTTGAGAAAACCACCTTTGTGTGTTTTTGTTTACAATTTATAAAATAACAGTATTAAATTGCAAAGTGGTAATAATGTTACTAGAAAATGAATAAAATCTGTGATATATGTGTTATGCCATGATTCTTCAGGATTTGTATTTGTGGCAGAAATACTTGCGAAGTTGAATTTTCAAAAAACTTTGACTGTAAGTTTTTTTGCCACAATGATTCTTAAGAAGTGGTCACAACAATGCAATTTCACTCCGACGTGACCTCAACAATGTTAGGGTACTTAGGAGGGAAAATCACATCAGTGGAACACAACCATAAGCTTACTTTTGCCTGACCTTTCACTAATCCCTTTTTAAATTACGGCCCTTTTTATGTTCCTTACATGTTCTTGTTGTTCAGTCAGAGAGCAGAACACAAGTTCAATTTCACAATACACTTTTCCCTTACTTATATGACAAGGTAAAATCAGTTCAGGAATATTTCAGTTAGTTTTAGTTGTATGGTTCTGTGACACATTATTAACGTCCTATGACTTAAGTGTTATTTTGCAAATTGTTCTTTAAAATTGACATTAGCAATGCTGTCCATGAGGAGCTTGTTCGGCCATTTAATATTATTTACCTCCAAAGGAATTTTACCAGTCTGGTCCAGGTTGTAAAAATGATCTTACTGGTTACTGGTGACATATTTTGTCTCTTCGGACTAATCACATGTTATTTTTCCGGTCCGTTTAATAGGATCAGTCACAGTAGCCTCTTGACTTTAAATCAGCAAGGTCTTATGTCACAGCAATAGAACAGCAGAATTAAGTTTAATGTGGCAAAAAAGGGTACATCCTTTAATCCCCTTTGTGCATATGCCTCTGAAATATATTTATGCATGGGAAATTACCACACATAATTTTCCAGTATTCAGAAAAAGTTTTACCTTAGATAAGGTTATTTTTAATGGCTCATTCCTTCTTTTACTATATCTTACAATGTGGTTGAACCTCTTTTATTGCAGTCTTGCATGTGGCTTTGTCATTCAATAACCCAAATTGCTATGATGGCCGATCTGTCATAGTCCATCTGTTTAACTGGAGACACACAGACATTGCCCTTGAGTGTGAACGCTGGTTGGGGCCAAAGGGTTTCTGCGGAGTACAGGTGAATGATTGAATCTTAAGTAATCAGTTTTATAATGACACTTAATGCTTTAATTATTATTCCACAGTGAGAATAGGGTCCTTGCTGTGAAAGTAGTGAAACAATTATAGAACCGACCCTAATATTTTCCAATGTGCATAGAGAGAGATTATAGCATAGGTATCAAATAAATAACATTTAGACAATTTAAAATATTTCAAACTCTGCTTTAGGATTTATGCCATTTCTACATTACAAAGAACATCTCACAGAAATCTCCCAGATGTCAAAAAGTGGAAAAAAGTAAAATAAAAAAAATTGAGTCAACAAATTAGAAGTAGCTTTTTTATGTTTTGTGTTGGAATTAAACTACATGTTCAACTGGTTATGTCTTCCCAGCCGATATTATTGATTAATAAGTTTATTTACTTTATTTCAAGTATTATTAAAGAGCATGGATGCAATGATCTTACAAGAAAAGGTCATGTGAGTGTGAGGTTTTGTACTCACCAAACCATTTCCATAAAATCAGATACATTATATGGATTTGCATACAAACCCAAAAGAATATGGTGAATCTTTAAAAAACAAGCCAAAAACAAGAAGATTCTGCGAATTTTAAATGGATATATTTGTGCGGTATACCGTCAATATCTGATCCAATGAAAGTAGAAGAATTCTTCGACATAACATTCCTTTCACATTTACTCTTATCCTCTCATCCTATGGTTGGAAGGCACAAGGTATACTCATATGATCTCCATCTTAATTATCAGTTTGTATTGCATTGTTTCTGGTGCGTCAAGGCTTTAATTTAACATATTTCTTCCCATACTATCAGTAAGTGATGCGCATATTCTGATCAATCCTCAACACATAGGTCTCTCCTCCAAATGAACACATAGAGATCAGAGGTTCTGGGGATGAGTACAGACCCTGGTGGGAGAGATACCAGCCAGTCAGCTACATCCTTGAAACCCGATCAGGAACCAGGAATGACTTTATTGACATGGTCAACAGGTGTGAGGCAGTGGGAGTTAGGTGAGTGACAGGACTCTGATTTAAAGACATGGTGAATTATTGTAGTCAGATTTATAGAAATTAAGTCAATGTTAGGCTTTGATGTCCCAGTCAACAGCCTGTGTCATATTGGAACAGTATTGGCATGTCTGGCTGTCGAACCCACGGAGTAGTGACAGACTGTGATTATTTGCTAATCCCTAGCCCACTGAGGACCTCCTTTATTGAACTAAGATCTGGTTCAGTTGTATTTTTAATTTACTTTGAGAAGGAAATTATCACATATTATTCTGATTGCTCAGTTGTACATTTCTAACACCTGCATACCACCTCCATACATCATTAACGCTGAACATGAAGATGTCACTGAAAGAAAGAAATTCAAATGCAAACATAAATATATTCAATGTTTAAAAGGTAACGAAAGCTTTTTCATATCAGAGTAAAATTCTTGAGCAAGCACATATGAAAATCCTTTCACTTTATTAATATCTTACTTATTAATATCTTACTTTGAAAATCTACATTGAGCAGATCAAATATCTTTGAAATAAAGCTTTTGACATAAAACTAATTTAGTTGAATTTACTTTACAAGGATCTATGCTGATATGGTTGTTAACCATATGACTGGTTCAGGAGGAAGTGGTACTGGTAGTGGTGGGTCTGGCTTTCATGCTCCTGACCTAAGTTTTCCTGCTTTTGGACCGAATGACTTCAATTGCTGCAATTCCTTTGGAGCAGGTAACTGCAATGATGGGGCAAAATGTTACACTCAAAGCTGTGATATCGGGGACTATGGAAACCCTCAAGAGGTAATGTAAATCTGTTACATAAACCTGAATGTCTGACATTAGATCACAGCAAAGTTATGAATTCAAATAGCAAATACTTTTATAGATATACTGAAGAAGCCTGGGAATTCAGGGAAAAGATCTGAAAAGTAATGTATAATTATAATAATAATTTGAAGATATATTAACGTTTGTTGTGATTACACTACACTTTTCTTATACATGTTTAAAGCTGGGGCTGGGTGTAAACCTACTATTTTATACTATGTAATTGTTGTAATTCTACACGTACAACTATTATTAATGAATCAAATTATCAACTACATCAAAAGTAAACCAGTGATAACTATAAAGAGGCTTTTTAGTGGATACAAAATCCTCCGCTGACTAAAATAAGCATGAAATGCTACCCACAAAAGTTCTACTTACAAAGTCAATTATTGTATTCCAATGCTAAATATGCCATTATAACTGGGTAAAATTTGACACCCAATGCATACAGACACAGGACTAAAGAGGTTAAGGAATGTATGACTTTTAATGGCCCTTCACCTTAATGAAGAGTACCTCCGTCATTATTCTTGTATACACCACATATACAAGATAGACATCATTTTAAGGGTTGTAATGAGTAAAATGTTAATAAGTAAAACCACATTACACAGCTCTCCCACGGATTGTGTAAACTTTGAACAAAAGGTTCTCTATTCCTGTTTTATCAAAAGTTTCCAGGTACTATTAAAATAGCATTTTGAGACATGGATGAAAACCTAATAGCCTTGGCTGGATACAGAAGTCTCAAACGTAAAAATATGTTTTAATAACATGTTCCCAAATGGGAAGCAATAAAAGGCAAAGAAGACCTCGATTCTTATGAAAATATCTCATTCCCCAAGGGCCTCCCCAAAGATATGGCTAAATGAAATGCTGCCTGGGCTTTAGCATTTATTATTTCTGCTACTCCATTTTACTTAGTTTTAAATTGGTTCAATAACAACATCAACCAATCATATAACAGAACATTATGACACCAATTCACTTGGCAATAATTACTGATATCACATAGAAAATCACGTTATTATGCAAGTATAAAATTTACATGTTCTGTCAACCAAATGCGTAAAGATAAGCAGGCAAGCTATGCCAGATTCAACTTCCTACTAAAACATTTACTTGTAGAACTTAAGCAAGCATTCGACAAGATAACGATACATATTTACAGCTTGCTTATAAAAATTATTTGGCTTATACTGAATGATTTCTCCATAATATGAACTAATTAAGCATGAAAATAGAAATGCCAATAAATCTTGAATTTACTTTAAATTTTGAAGAGAAATTTCATACATTTACCCACTTTAATGTAACATCCACCAAGAAATTAGTGAAAAATTAAAGTCTCTGCAAATATTACTATGCTCAATACTATATGCAATATAAGTTCAATATTATACTGTCCATTAACATTTACTTGTAAAAACATATAACTTTATCAAAGAATTATAAAAATGTTGAACACGTAAAAAAGACGTGCATACCGGCCATAAACAATTTAAAACACAACAGAACAGCAGTTAAATAACATAAGAACTGCTGAAGTATGTGTACCTGGTTAACATCAGGTAGTAGCAGTTACATAACAACTGTACAATGCTGAAACATAAAATACTAAGAGAAATTATCATAAAAACAATTAAAAAGACTGGATGGAACATTAAAAATTAGAAATAATTCAGTTCAGTCCAATTTAGAAAAACTGAATATTATCACTAGCTCAAAAATAGGCCACCTTACGCCTGGTCCTAAGTACTGCATAGCATGATTCAATTCTGGATCCTCAATTAATAAAAAAAAATGAATAGGTGGGATGTAATGTTTGAAATTTAGTGACCAGACCAAGAAGCACACTTCACAACACTACAAGATACGCCACGGCTGCCAGGAGCCACCCTATGCTGGATACCTACTGGCTACCACCTGTTGATATTGTCCCTACCAGAGCCTATCCTGAACTCATGGCCAAGACCTTACGTGGCTGAGCAATACAGCCTCACTAAGCAATCACAACAACCTTTAGCCTGTGGTATAATAGCTGCTCACCTCACACACAAGGGAATTCATTCAATGAAATACTGCATGTAAAACTGATAAAATAAGACATGTTTAAATATCATATGTAAACTGGATAAGTGATAACAATGACATGCAAACAGTAGTCCATAAGGTCCATTAACCATGTCCATACGGTGACAATCTGAAGGAGCCAATGTCAGGAGCAGGGTGTACACCAGGATAAAACTTCCGCCCTTGTTGTGGCTGACATCCAGATCCAAGCAAGCTGTTTGTTCTTGTCTATGGAACTACAGCAGATGACACAGTGAGATAACTTACCATACATCAATAACATTAGGGTGGGTGACTGTATACCAACTAGGGTGGGAAATTTAAATTTTTCGACAGCCAATTTGAAAGTGACCCTTTCCAAATTCAAATTCAGGAAGGGCAAGGACTAGCCAATCAGAGTGAGTGAAACAACTCGACACCATGGTTGACACGAAATCAATTTACTTAGGGACCCTCCAGCAATGAGGTAGCAGACCACCCAAATGTCTGCCCCACCCCAGTACACTCATTGAAACATTACAAACCGACCTAGTTGTTTTAGTAAATATATTACACAGGTATCTAAAACCAATTTTTCATCTTGACAAGTGCAACTACGTATGACTGACGTCTAAAGAGAGTGCTTTCTGAAATTTTTTAAAACAAAACTATTTTTGGACAAATATATTGATTGAATGGGCTGCAGTCTGGTGTTCAACATTTTTCTTGCATATTTAGGTAAGGGACTGCCGTTTAGTAAGCCTGGTTGATCTAGCTGTCCATCTGGATTATGTGAAAAACACTATTCGGGCATATTTTGATGATCTAATTAACATTGGAGTAGCAGGTGAGAAAAGCAATGAAAATACGATATCTTATCTACAACATGAACTAAAGGATAGCTTTTAGTAAGTTTACACTAGAAAATAACTCTTACTTTTGTGAAGATTATATCTTTGAGCCCAAAGCAATATTTCTAAAATACGTAAAATTTCATAGTAGTTTGATGCATGATATATATTTTACTTTTAATCCTTAATTTTAAGATTGTGGAGGTAAAAAGTGGCATCAATGTGTATTGTCTATTGTCAAAATATATACTTTGTGTCAAAAGTATGGAAATGAAATCATGAGTCAGTTTTAACTTTTTATGTCATTTAAATATACTGCTCTTCTTTTCTGACCATAGTTCAACCGGTCGTTTTCTATATGGAAGATGGTCTGAAGCACAGTTACTAAAGTGAGAACAATCAAATGATTGAAAGTATACATGTCGGTATTAATATAATCATCCATGTATTTAGGTTTCAGAGTGGATGCTTGTAAGCACATGTGGCCATCACACTTACAAGATCTGTATAGTGGAATGACCTTACCAGATGGCAGTCAGCCATTCATCTTCAATGAGGTGATTGATCTTGGAGGAGAACCAATAAGCGGTGATGAGTATTTCCACCTGGGCAGAGTGACCGAATTCAAATATTGTAACCACATGTTTGGGGCTTTCCGTGGTTATTTCCCATTGGCCAACCTCCACAATTTTGGGGAAGGCTGGGGTATGTATCCCTCAGGGAGTGCCCTAGCATTTGTTGATAACCACGATAACCAAAGAGGCCATGGTGCTGGTGGAGAAGACATCCTGACCTTCTGGGAACCACGGCCATTTAAAATGGCAGTAGAGTTTGCCATGGCACATCCATATGGCTTTGTCAGAATCATGAGCAGCTACAGATGGCCAGGAGGTAGATTGGGTAATGATGGGTAAGTCCTAAATGATTCAAATGACAAGTCATAGACCCTCAGTATTTCCCATATGATGTCACAGACTGGATATAAATCAAACTTAACAACCACAGGGCCACTTAAGGTTCAGGTAACATCCTTTTTTGAATGATAGTTCAGTGTGAATGAACTTATACAAATTAAAGTTTTGACTGCAAACATTGGAAATATAAGTATGCATGACATAAATCAACAAGGTAAATGACCCATTATCGAAAACAACCCCACGTTACTCCACTTATCAAAAACAAAACTTGAAAAAGAAATCTTCCAAAATTACAGGCCTGTTTCCAACCTTCATTTCAAATTTTCTTGGAAAAGTGATTGCATCTCAAATTCAAACTCAAACATCACTTCACTGAGCGCGCATTTCTTAATATAAAAAATAATTTCCTCAACATGACTAAAGGGTATGGGGTCTTACTTTCCTTGAACCTACTGCTGCTTTTCATACTAGTTGGTTGGATTGTATCATTGTTGCTGTTGTACTCCTTTATTGCGTCCTGACTGATTTTGGGTTCAGAAGACAGTAACTTGTCCAATATTCACTCTGTTGAGTTGTCACTCTATTCTCCAGGTCTTCTCACATCACAACACAACTGAAAAAAACTCCACTCTATTGGCTCCCTGTTAAGCACAGAATACAGTTTTAAACAGGCCTGCTCATATACTAAATTCTAAACGATTGTCAGCAAATGTTCCTCAGTGAAAAACTCCATCTTGACACTTCGTCTAGAAAATCAGAAGGCAAAATTTAAGTTCTTTCGGAGCCTCTTTTCACCATAGAGTTTTCACCCTCTTTCAGCCATTTTGCACCAACTTTATGGAACTTTCTTCCATTCCATATACGAATCAGTCCCTTAGCTACATCCTTTAGGAAACATCTTAACATTCAACTCTTCAACTCACACTTCCTCTTCCATTCACCCCCTCAATCCGGGATTACTGTCCTAGGCTGGTATTTATGAAATATCTTATTCTCAGACTCAAACTCAAACTTAAATATAATCCCTATAATTTAGGGTTTAAACCCTATATTTGAGTTTATACTTACTCTCAAACTCAAATGTAAGTATATATTCAAACTTAAATATAATCCGTATCCTCGAGTGAGTATATACTTAAACTTAGACTCAAACTCATTTATAATCCCTATATTTAAGGATTATATTTAAGTCTGCATGAGAGGTGTCTTAAATGTTTGAGTTTAAACAATTTTGGACAACTAGAAACATGAATTGGTAAATTTGTAGTACAATTAGGTGTACAAGTCAGCCAAATACTTTTAAACAAGTTTTTGGCTTCTAAAATCTAAAGTTTTATGAATAAGTTTTTGAGCTTCATTCCCACAATCTAACCTAAAGTACACAGGTGGTCGCAAAGATAAATGGTCATAGAGATAAACGGTCTTTAAATCTTTCAAATTTACGGTAAATAGTGTAAATAACAAAATCACCCAAACTAAATAACAACATATACTTAAACAATGCTTACCATAACATTTGGTTTGTGATATATTGTTTAAACCAAATCAAAACAAAATTGAACTAGACAATATACACCACACCATTGTCTAAACTGCCTTAAACATGCATTGAGTAAATGACTGTATTTTGATTAGATTAGAGTGTCATCATCTCATCAGAGGCTAGGATAAAGCTACATTCTTTCCCCAGAGGTAGGATTTTTGACTCCTCTTTTGTTGGCACGGTAACAAGTTCAAATTTGAACTGTTAGGGGATTGCAGAAAGGGATCCTTCCAGCAGTAACTTTCTCACTAAATTACTTTTGGTAATCCATTAAATATGAGTAATTATGATTTATATGATGTTTTACTCATATAATTAACTTATTTTACTAATAAGTTTATAATTTTTCATTAAAAAGCAATACTCAGCTAATGCAAGTTTTCATGATCAGTTTCTTTATATAAGGTGAAAATAGGACCAATTATGGTAGCACTACCTGATTTAGATACTGTTTGTGTGTTTTTGCACAAACAGTTGAAATCAAATATGAAAGATTGTCATGGTAGGACACAAATCTCCATGTGTCATAAGGGCTTACAGACCTTACAACAATTTATCAGTCTGAATTAAAATAATAATAATACCTTCAATAAACGTATTTCCCAAGCAGTGTAGTGTCCTTGGGTCTAGGGTGCTAACTATTTATCCGTAAACGAAATAGATACTTTTTGGCTTTGATGAAAGAGATTGAATTTAAATGGGTGACCTTTTTGTGTTTTTATTAATGATAAAATACAGTAGAATGCAAAAACATTTTAACTTTAACATTAGACACTGGCAATATGACTAAATTTTTGAATTTCATCTCACTAAAATTTCATCTCATTGAAATAAAATCACATAAATGCAATATTTTGTATCTTGAAGAAAAAAATTTTCTTAAGAAATTTTACAAACTGACTTATAAAGGTAATCATTTTATTAAGCAAGGATTTATAATTTAGACAAACAAATTGAAAAAATATTATACTTTGTTTGAACTATTTGGTACAAGTTAAAAATTGTGTAAGTTGTACTTGAACATAACATATAAAGTTTAGAGTAGAATTAGCAGTGCCAGCCTTCCAAGCAGTATTACATATACTGCTTATATATATTTCAAATTCAAATTAAGTTTGAGATTAAGCTCATAAATATTTAATTTCATTTTAGCCAATCAAATTCCATCATGCATTGCATTATGGAATTTGACTGGCTAAAATGTTTTTAAGCTCAATCTCAGACTCAAACTTAAGTTTGAGGATATACTTACGTAGGATTTTACATGAGAATACCAAATTTGAGTTTATACTTACGTATGGTTGAGTTTGAGTTTGAGACTGAGTATAAGTTTGAGTTTGAGTCTGAGAATAAGATTTTTCATGAATACCAGCCCTGAATCATTCCTTGAGTATCCCTTTGCCAATTATTTTGTTAAGTTAACTTGCTGAGTTACTCCTTGTATGGAGATACTACACCACAAAACAGTAGATTAGACTTGATCTAAATGAAAAGAAATAAAGATCCAAATAACCCTCATGATGGTGATATATGAAAGAGACTATTTAGTCATTGCGTCTGGCAGAACCTGTCTAAATGATTTGTAAGTGATAGAAAACGAGATAGGTATCTGACAAGTCTCTGAATGATGGATAAGCAAAGCATAACCTTTTAAATGACTAGTAACACATAAATTATTAGAATAAAAAGTAACATGTAATAATTCGATTGCTTGTCCAATTAGTGATAAGAGATCTCGGAGAGCACATGGTTTACTTCAAGACTTTATCTCTCTTTTCTAAAGCAAACAGCTCATTAATAAGTGAATGGGAATATCCAGATCTATGATATATATTTTAATCTAGCCAGTCATCCCGATCACTCTCAAAATTTAATGGAATCTAATTTGCACTATGGCCCATCTTCTTATTTTTTCGTGAAATCGAACCTGTATTATTTGCGTAATCCTAACGAACAAAAAGAAAAAAAAAAAGAAAAAAAGAGGCAAAAAGACAGAAAATTAATGAATGGAAGAATTTAATTCCTCCTTTGTGGAGGTAATTACTTTCAAAGAATGGCTGCAGCAGACCTTATCCCAATCATATTGTAACGTTCCCGGTTGGTGTTAACAACTAGAACGTTAGTTGTGTGTTAATGTTAACTGGTTTGTATGGTAGTGTGTTAGTTGTGTTAACTACAACGTTTTGCCTTAAAATCTTCAATCTTGTCCAAGAATCAAATCATCAGGTAAGTTCCAGTCAATCACCCAATCTACACAGTACAGTCAAGATTCTCTGCTTATTGTAATCTTAACCAGCTCACCACAGGTAAGATAATTAGTCAAAGTACCTGCTCATCACAGGTATTTAAGTACCTGCTCACCACAGGTAAGAGATCAGTCAATCAAATATGTTGCAGAGAAACCCTATGCATGTACCTCAATTCAATCATAAGTCAGTCTCACTCATGCATTCCAACAAAATAACTTAAAAGAATTGCAAAACAAATAACAGTAAATACAGCTCATTCCCAATTTAATCTGTTGCACTGGAATCAAATGGTTAACCCTCTCTATGCATGTGTACACTTTACTATTCTGTTTCCAAATATGAAAATGCCAGTGAATGAGTGAGTACTACTTCACTGCAGTTTTTCCAAATATAGAACTGTCACTGCTGATCAATGGGTTGAAGGAAGGGTTTTCATTGGTAAAGTGAAAGGTCATAGGTCATGATGGAATGAGTTGTGTGAAGGATTTTTATTGGCACAAAGACAGACAAGATTATTGATTATCAGGCAATGTTAGAGAAAGCATGACGTCATAGGTATTTTCCCTAAAACACAGGATGGAATGAGTTGTGTGAAGAAATTTCATTGGCTCAGAACCAGACAGTCAGGAAAATTGGCATTTTGACAAGACACTTGTTAAATTTACATGTGAAAGTTTTCAACTTAATTGTCCTAAAGTATCAAGTGTTATCGAGTACAGAGTGTTGGATATTGAATTTAAATATATGTGGAAGCTGTATTCACTGTCAACTTGTGTCTAAATGGGATATATCAGCATTCAATGTGCGCACATTGTTTGTGGTAACTGACCTTTTTCAGTCAATGATTGGCGCACATGTGAGATTTGTACATGCGCACAGCAAGATCAATAATGCGCTACTTCACACTGGTGTTTGCGCACAATGTCGCGCAGATCGATGTTCACACTTGAGTCTCTCAAAAGAAACTGACTCTACAGCGTTATGTTCGCCCTTATATAGCTTTTCAGGGACCTCTTGGTGTAGGGAGACAATAATAATAACTGACAAAATATTTGCAATAAATGCTGAAATAGTCTGGATATAATTGTCAAATAGTCTTGACACATTAATTGTTAAAGAATTTAATTGTAATATGGATGAAATGTGTTGACATTACCGGCACTATATTTTGTCAAACCCTGGCTCATTACACATAGAATGTAAACAAATTGCACAAACTTATAAATTTTGACAGTTCAGTCTTAAACTTGGTGGATATTAAGGATATTAAGTGAGGATAATGTAAAACCAGTGTTATAAATTGAATCTATGGATGAATAGAAGGATTTACCCAGATTTACAGGTAAGATTGGTATTTTAATATTTTAAATATTTACTGTGCAACTGTGCGCTCTCAGTACAAATTTAACAGGTAAGAGCCAAGTTTTGACAGGATTATTAAGATTTATAAACTCCTGTTAATGGTAAGTACCATGAATAAATTCCGAATAAATCTGTGATACATGAATAATTCATACATACCATTCCAATCTGTTGTGAGTACATGCAAATGAGATAAAATTGAAAGTTTACAGCTGAATGTACAGATGCTGCCTTCTCAAAAGGGATAGCCCAAAGGAGGACTTACTGACCACTGACCAATAAGAATTAAAAAGTGAATAAATTGGTAAAAATGAGTATGCCAAAATATTTCACCCAATTGAAGTACGGTTATAAGTTAAAATAGGTATTGTTAAAATATTATAGAATTTAAACTGAATAAAATTTACATTATATCTAATTTGGTTGAATACCCCAATTACTACAATATGTAAATGATTACAAAGAATTCTTAATGAAACATATTGGATATATTGTTACAACTGAATCCTATTTAAGATAAATTTGATTTTTAATGACAAAGGTGCAGTCACTATTATGTTAAGTCAAGAATGTACGATACCTTCATAACGATAGACTGCTCTTTTCTTCAGATTCGGACCACCAACCAACAATGGAGATGACATCAAGGAAGTCACAATCAATCCAGATGACAGCTGTGAGGATGGTTCTGACCATACTTGGGTGAGAAGCTATATTTATCAGGAATAAAATAGCATCCATATACTAAGGCATATGTTCTAAAAATTCCTGTCGTGGAAAAGACTGTAGAGTCTTATTAACAGGACTAAACAGATTCAATTGTCAAACTGTACCAGTCAGAATATATGAATTTCATAGTAAAAGAAATATATCCGTGTGAACTGCAGAAAATCTGAAAAGGTGTTCAATGGCAAGGAAGTGATAGATTCGATACGTTTGGTTAAAAAACTGTTACTACAGTTAATAGTATTTGCTGCACTGTTGAGCACAATGTTGAAATTACCATTTCAGTATGTATTAATTCGCTAGACTTTTGTATTGTACACTGTTGGACAATAATAAGCAATGGTCAGTTTTTCCTGATCTAAATTTATGTTGATGTCACTTTGAACACACTGCATAAATTACATTACAGCTGTCATTTGAAGGTAGGAAAAAAGATATGCACACTCTGTTAGACAAGATGTCAAAAGGTTGTCACCAGTTTCCAAATAAGGAAGAAACTTGGTCAAGGCTTTCAAAAAACACTTTACATATTTGTTATTCATTTTACTACATTAGTCCTCTGATCTACCCTGATGCAAAATTGGCTAAAATTTCGATAATTTTGTTTCACTGTTATAAAGTATCCTCGCGGGGGATTTCACATGCTGTGGTGACTTCACCTCTTTTACAAACACCACCATACTCACGCTTATCCCTTGGAACTGCATAAACAAAATAAAATAGCAGTGTTTTTACTGTTTGATAATTATTTCCTTCCAGGTGTGTGAACACAGATGGAGGATGATTGCCAACATGGCTGAATGGCGTAATGTGGCTGGCGGAGAGGGAGGGTCTGTTGACAACTGGTGGACCAATGGAAACAACCAGATTGCCTTCTCTCGTAATGGGGCAGCATTCATTGCTTTCAACAATGAGGTTGTGTGTTCGTTAGAACTAACAGAGTAGTTGAACACATTTAGTCATGTGATTCTCACCTCTGTGGGTTTGGGTTTAAATCTAAATCAGGACAACGTGTGGAATTTATTCAGGGTCTGTCCAGACTTTACACAAGCTTTTGTAATTTTTTCAAACCCCAACTTTGCCATCCCTTGGGATTAAACATTGTAGACTTACTGATTTCTGTGGTAAATTTAGCCCACTTCAGGTATTCAATCTTTGTCTTTCTTTTATAGGACAATAAAACTTCTTCAATATGTATCAAGTCGTGAACATGAGATGCTCTTTGTAATCCTTATTCATTGCCTTGTTTGAGATATTATTGAGCTCTTGTTGAGATGTTTATTTATATATAAGCTAAATGATTATTGTATATACTTTTGCTCATTTTAGAAAAACATTATACTATAATGTTTTTACACAATTGGAGTCTGTATATCTAATATGCAAAGAATTAGACCCTTCAGCTAACATTTGGCATATGCCTCATATTAGCAAAAATATAATATAAACTACCATTTCAATGTCTGACCTATCAGGATTACCGATACACTATATTACCGCAACTATTGTGTATGTTGATTTTGCTACATGTCCATGTAGAACGGTGCTAGAGGTCCTCAGTGGCCTAGTGGTTAGCAAGTTTGGCATCTAATCATAGGCTGTCACCTCTGTGGGTTCGAGTCCCACAAGTGGCAATTCTGAGGACCTGTCCCAATATGACCCTGGCTGTTGAACGGGACGTAAAACTCCAACTTTGTAGAAGGGTGCTGATTTACAGTGGAAAATGTATTAAACAAAAAAGTGCAACGTCACCAGGGAAACAGACCGTCACTTAGTTGTCACGTGACACAGTACATGGCTTGTACTTTTTATTTGTAATCTAATCGAGTCCATTGTAAGCACAATTGTTATAAGTCTCATGAGGGGACTTTTTTCTTGACTCAGTCTCAAATCCTAAGCTTGTTTTCAATATAATTTGAGGAAATATGTTTTACCAATCCTTCATAAATTATTCCAATATCAATATGTTGAACCCAAAATAAATCTGAGATTAGAAACACTGACTCAGCCTGAGACTGGGCAAAGTATGATACCTTACCTTAAATGGATCTGTGGACAAAGTACTTGCTGAGTGACAGTGAGCAAGATGTATGCAAAACTACCATGTGTACTGATTTGAAGCAACATTTATTTATTCATTAACCTTGTAATTCATTAAACTTATCTATTATTGTACTCTGCACATACAGGGTTATGACATGAATGAAAACCTCTTTACCGGCTTGCCAGATGGAAGCTACTGCAACATCATTGCCAGTAACATTGACGGCTGTACTGACGTCATCAATGTCAGTGGTGGATCAGCCCAGATCTCCATATCCTCATTCTCTGATGATCCAGTCGTCGCTTTCCACACTGGGTAACGCCTAGCATTATATCTATTTAAACCCCTTATTGCCTGGCAATTGAAGTTAAAAGTTAGGGATATCCCTATTTTTGTATCACAATTCTATCTTTATGTTCGGAAAGACAAGGTTTTTTAGAACATTCTGATAGTTTCATACAAGCATTAGAATTCTGGCAATTACAAATAAACTCAGAGACACATGTAGGAAGGCAATGATGGGATACTGAATAGACTGTACAGCGACTTATTATCTTTGTCAACGATAACAGACATGATGTTGAAAGGTTTCTCTGCCCATGCACCAAATCTTAGTAATATCATCCAAGGGTCTTATATGCTTTGGAAAAACATGCATGCAATTAAATGATTTGCAACTGAAGTTTTTTGGGCGACTTTTTCACAATATTTTCAAAAAAAAAAGCTATGCTGATGTGAATAAAGATAGCGACAAATGAAACGTGTCATTGAAAATTAGTTCATAAAATTACATTTTCAGATAATTTGATTTTTTTTATTACAGCTAGTACTTTCATATTTTGCAGGTCTGGCAGCAAAATGTCTTAAAGAAATGGACGCAGATGTTAATGCAATAAACAATTAAGGAATATTTACTGTGAAGATAATTACCCAACAATGAATTAAATTTACTAATGTAAAACTTGCTAATTAATTATTTTAGTTTAAGCTAAATGTATAATTTGATCATAATAAAATATATGCTGGAGTGTGAAACATGTTTTGTGCATTGGTTTTCCAGATAAATTTTGGACAAATGGGAAGCATTAACTATTATAGTGCTTTTAATGTTAACCATCATCAAAGTCATTGCTACAATGCAAAAAAAAACTCATTTAAGTGGATTAAAAAGGTTTGATTATGTCTTACATTAAAAGGTTATGGAAATACACAGTGTCCCGGCATTTAACTTACCTTGACAGGAAACTGTAAACCTTTTAGCTAGTGCATTCTTCTTAGCTTAGTGTTTCAAATACAGAGCCCTGATTAAATTCATTTCTAATACAGATTGAGGAGCAACACAGTGGTAATGCATTCACCTCCCACCCCTAGATACGAGTTCGAATCCTGGTGCAACCTCAAGTGGCAAAGCCAGTAGTTGCTTGCTATTGGTTGGCTGTTTACACTACAGAAACTTGACCAACTGTATGTACTGGTTTCCTCCACCCTTCTCACTACATATCACAGCAAAACGCTTTCAGTGTAGTCATGAAGTGCACTCTTTCCCTGTTGTTTTAATGATGCTACAATACAGGTAATGATACCCATCTAATATAAGAGTTTTAAAGACATGTTTGCCTGTAATAAATAATCCTTAATTTAATGTTGGGTTTTAGAATTAACGTATAAATTAAACCCAACTCTAATGTAGTAAATATAAGGTTTCAGCATAAGGTAACAGCATTCTTTAATCCTAAATAAAAATTTGAGGCTATTATTTCTGGACCTTCTGTGCATATAGAGGCTCATTGGGACTCAGATTCATAGCTTGTGGTTAATAAGAGTCTCTGGAACCTGCAATTTGAGGCTGGGTCCATCACATAAAGTTCTCTCAAACCCATCTCTTGATAAAGGTATAGCCACCTTAAAATTTGGCTATATTCTGTGTTCCCTCCATAGTACTGGCTTTAGCTATGATCCCAGATAAATGCTTTTGTTATATGCAATGTAGAAGCAGCCTTTTATGGAGGAGATTAGGTGCTATAAAAGTACAATTAGAATTCTACTCATGCCTATTTTTGAGGCTTCAGAATATTCTGGAGAGTTTATTATGAGGTTTATCCTTACATGGATACAGGCTTTTAGAGGCTCAGTTTTATAAGTCGTAGTAAAAAAACAAGATATGCAGCCTCAGTTTTAATGCTTAGCCTTGTGCATAGAGTCTGTTTAAGGCTGAACTGTGTGGCTCAGGTTCACACACATGTACAGGCATTGACATAGACCCTCCTTGAGGCTCAATTTTGTAACCCATGCTCTATGAGAGACTCTTGGGCCTTAATTTTAGGCTCAGGATGGGTTAACAAAACGGTAATTGCAAAAAGAGACCAAGCGTTTGATCGAATGCATTTGGCGCAGAAATAAATCTACCTTCAATAGTTCTCAATACATGCAGAAAGTCCACCAGTACAATAAAATCTGCATGCAGGCCAAATCTGAATTCCTCAAAGCAAAAATTCGGGACAATCACCACAACCCACAAAAATTATGGCTAGTCCTGGGTGATGTGTTACACAGACTCTCAGCAAAGATCCTCCCATCAATAAATCCCTCTCAGCTTTTGGCTGACAGCTTTGTGGAGTTCTTTACAGAAAAAATAGAAAAAATACGCTCAACTCTCTCTACTTCCCTGAATTTGCAACACATTATCCCAGACTCTCCTCCCCCCATGTTTGCGTCATTCTCTACATTAACTGAAGATCAAGTTACCAAAATCATTATAAACTCTTCAAGTAAATCATGTTCCTTTGACCCTTGGCCCACTTTTCTTGTTCTTGAGTATCTGGATATTCTCATCACCCCCATCACTTCCATAATAAACGCCTCTCTTAAACAAGGTAAGTGTCCTAATTTTTTTAAGCAGGCCCATGTAACAAGAATCCTCAAAAAATCATTCTTAGACAAAGACGTTTAGGCTTGTCTCTAATCTAAACTTTATTTCAAAGATACTTGAAAGGGTAGTAGCAGTCTCTAATCTAAACTTTATTTCAAAGATACTTGAAAGGGTAGTAGCAGTCCTACTACAAACTCACCTTCATGAAGCCAGCCTGATGACTGCCTTCCAGTCGGCTTATAGAAAACACCATTCTGCTAAAAGTGCCCTCCTTAATATTCAAAATGATATTCTTCTCAATATGGCCAAAGGGTCTGTCACAGCCCTTCTAGATCTCTCCGCCGTGTTTGATACCATTGACCACACCATTCTCCTGGACAGACTAAATGGTTACTATGGAATCAGTGAACTGGCACTCGGCTGGTTCAAATCATACCTGTAGGGAAGGACACACTCAGTCAAGGTAGGCAGCACACTCACATCCTGTTGCCCTCCAGTATGGGGGTCCCCCAGGGCTCTGTCCTTGGTCCAATTCTTTTTTCTCTCTACACTAACCCAATCAGCTCAATCATTCACTCTCACAGTAGTATTAATTACCATTTCTACACTGATGACACCCAGTGATACATTACACTCTCTCCAGCAAATTTCTTTCACTCTGTACCAAAACTAAAGAATTGCCTAAACGATATTCAAAATTTCATGTTCACAAATAAATTAAAACTCAGTCCTTACAAAAACGAGTTTGTTTTGATAGGTTTGAAAAACAATGGTAAACAACTCCTTCCTCACTTTCCAATCAATATTCTTGGTAATCAGGTCTCACCAGCACAAAGTGTCAAGAACCTCGGAGTGGTGTTTGATTCCAATTTCATCTTCTCTGACCATGTGTCACAGGTCATAAAGTCCACCAGAGTTCATGCGAGAGACCTCTACAGACCTCCCCTTCTAGACCTTAAAACATCAGTTTTTCTACCAAATGCTTTGGTGAGCAGAAGATTGGACTACTGCAATTCCCTGTTCTTATCACTCACTGATTTTGAGTTAAGGAGATTGCAGCTAGTCCAAAACTAACACTACAGGGTTGTCACCCGTTCCTCAAAATTTTCTCACATCACCCCTCAACTGAAAAAACTCCATAGGCTCCCAATCAGGTACAAGGTACAATTCAAAATAGGCCTCATTACATACAAAAACCTTAACCAAGGTCAACCAGTTTACCTGAGAGAATTAATTCTCCCCTACACTTGCAAGGCGTAGTACCCCTAAACTCAAGTTCCGTCATACCCCCACTTTTAACTGCAGAGTTCATAAATCAGTTAAACACTTTTCTAATTCTTTTAGTCACTACACTCAAGTTCTTTGGAACTCTTTCCCCTTCCAAATAAGAAACCGTCCCTCTATCGCATCTTTCAGGAAACACCTCAAAACCCACCTTTTCAACTCCAGTTTCCCAACTTAGTCTCCTTCTCTCTCGGTCTTACCCACAATTCCGGATTACTAACCTTGAACGCCCCTTATTAAATAATGATTTTTGTTAACTAGCACATTGAGTTTCCCTTGGTGGGGAAGATATTGTGCCTGCAAAGCAGTAGATTAGATTAGATTAATTTAGAGGGTCAGTTTTATATGTTTTTGTCTATAATATCCATAGTTGAAAGACTCAGGGTGTGCCACCCTGGTCCTGGTGATGATCCAGTTTAATCTGGTTTGCCTCCTTGCAGAGGGGAGGAGGAAACTTGATTCAAGAATGGTGCATGTAATAACTTTGTGGAAAAAATTCGGAATGAATGAATCCTAAACTGCTGAAATTTGCTTCATCATATTAAACAACAAGGACAAAAATCCTCCATTAAGATTTCTTCAGCCTGTAAATTTTATGGGCCACAATATTTACATGACAAAAGATACCCAAATATAGCTCTCCCATGTGGTGCACATACTTATGAATGACTGTACATGGGTGGAACAACTGTGAATACCTAATCACATCTATGGTTAATATTTCTAAAACTTTAGATGTAAATGCAAGAATATATATGGTCTTATATTTAAAAGGTCATATGCTTTCTAATGCAGTTAAAAGAAAATGAGGTTCAGACAATGATACTTTGTTAAAAGCACTGTGTACTTGTGCATTTGCACAGAATTGTAAATCGGTGTTTTGATTCCGTTTAAAGATTTGAGTGTGGACACAAGCAGAGAGAAGCAGGGAGGAATTCAATAAGAGTTTTGACAATGTGTTAAAATAATCTTACTCTCATGAACTTTTTAATATACTTGAAAGAGTTCAGAGAAAATTACTTGCCAATGTGTTTATCCTAACCTAAACAGGCCTGCAATTATAAGTCATGGATTAATTCAGATGATCTGATCTGTCATGAATGACCTTCTCTCACAGAACATGTTTCAATATCAGATCTCCCAGGACTTGCACTTTTGGAAAAGAGTTGGACAAGACATAACATAAACATTCATACAGGTACACATTTAGGTTAAACAGACCTTTCTGTATGATTGCATTTTCTTGGCTTGTCTATTCATTCTTTATGCTACATTACTACCCTTCCCTCCAATTAGGACAGTTTATTTGGGTTTGTTAAGTATATATATAGCTGTATGCCTCATCTTTATGACATTAAATGCTTTCTCTTAAAACAAGTATTACTTAGAAAGCTTCACAAGAATATAATTTTTGACTACTTGACTGTATGTTTCTGTAAAATTTTGAATCTTTCAAAAATAACTATAGTCTAAGATTTATATGTGTGTGTTTGTATTGGTTACCCAGGGACCTTAGTTGTGGGAGTTTATTAACTGATGTGCAGGGTAAAAGTACTTTATTCCTCTTGTGTGGTTTGTCTAGCCTTCTAGATATTCATGCACCAGTGAAGACTAAACAGCTCATCAAACCAGCCCCAAGCTGGATAACTGATGAGTATAGAACTGCCAAGTGCATGAGAAGGCAGTTTGAGCGTGCCTGGAGAAGAGACAAATCCCCTGAAAATCGTTCCCCTCTTCGACGACAGATAAATAGATGTAACCACATCCTAAATAGAAACAAGGGGTGTTTCTATCGTGATCTAGTCAGTGAAAATTGCGGCGATAGCAAGAGGTTATGGCATGCACTAAACAGAACATTGAGTCGGTCAAATTCTACTGTCCTCCCATCCTTTGATGATGAAAAGTCTTTAGCAAACAGATTTGGTTCGTTTTTCATTGATAAAATTAAAAAGATTCTCGACACCTTTAAATACACCCGATCTCAGGTTCTTCATCCAGACAAGGAGCCGCCGACTTTCTGTTCCTTTCAAGCTGTCACTGAGACTGAAGTCCTTAAGTTTATCAAGGAATCCCCTTCTAAAACTTGCTCCCTTGATCCATGCCCCACTCACATTGTGAAACAATGTATTGACATTCTTCTCCCTTCATTGACTAAACTAGTTAACTTGTCCCTCAAAAACGGCATTTTCCCTAATCCTTTCAAACAGGCTATTGTCACTCCCCTCCTCAAAAAGTCCACCCTTTCAAAAGAGGATTTGAAGAGCTACCGACCAGTGTCCAGTCTTAGCTTCTTGTCAAAATTGGTCGAGCGAATTGTGGCTGCCCAAATTAGATCTCACATGGATTCTCATGATCTTGGTAATACTTTCCAGTCAGCCTACAAGGTAGGCCACTTGACAGAAACTGCCTTGTTGTGCATCAAAAATGAGATTCACTTATCTCTGTCCAAGGGCATGCCTACAGCACTAGTGCTACTTGACCTGTCTGCGGCATTCGATACTATCGATCATGACACACTCCTATCCTGTCTGTCGTCTAGATTTGGTTTTGCTGGATCGGCATTAAAATGGTTTAGATCCTATCTCCAGGATCGTTTTCAGTCAGTCAAGATTGGTTCTAGTCTTTCGAATTTGTTCAAATTGAAGTTTGGAGTCCCCCAAGGTTCTGTCTTAGGTCCCCTTCTGTTTTCCCTCTACACAACACCTCTGAGCCAAGTCATCAGAAAATATACCGGAGTCCGTTACCACTTCTATGCGGACGACACTCAGTTGTTCATTCACTTATCCCTGATGATAGTCTCAAGTCTTTTGACCGTCTTAAATCATGTTTGAATGATATTCAGGTCTGGATGTCTGAAAACAAACTCAAGCTAAATCCCGATAAAACAGAATTCATAGTCTTCGGTGCCAAAGACAGACACAAATGGCTCAGTGACTCACTACCTGTCAATATCCTGGGAAATTGTCTCTCTCCCGCAGATGTTGTACGCAATCTGGGCGTTCTGTTTGATGCAAAGTTTTGTTTCACCAATCACGTAAATTCTGTTATCAAATCCTGCTTTATCAGCCTCAGGGACCTTCATCGTATCAGGAGGTTTCTTTCTGTGGATACATCAGTGGTGATTGCAAATGCTCTGGTCAGTAGTCGTTTGGATTATTGCAACTCTCTTTTTCGCAGTTTGTCATCCCGAAATGCTACAAGGCTCCAATATGTTCAAAATGCGCTTGCACGGTTTGTCACTGGTGCTTCAAAGTACACTCACATTACATCCACCCTTAGGACACTCCATTGGCTACCCGTTAGACAACGTATTATCTTCAAAACCCTAGTTTTGGTCTATAAGTACCTCACCACTGGCCAGCCTAAGTATTTTGCACCATATCTCCCCTTGTACAAATCTGCCGTGAATACAAGACGTTCCAATCCCAAAAATTTGTTCCTTCTGGTTCCCTCTTACTGTCCTTCCATCCATAAATCAAGGTCCATTTTAACAATAGTTTCTCATATGATGCCCCTAAGTTATGGAATGATCTTCCATATGATATACGCAGTGCTCCAAATCTCTCCAGTTTCAAAAGTCGACTCAAAACCTACCTATTTCAGAAATCATTCCCACCATAGCTTCTTACTACCGAACACCGGACCGCCTCCCTGGCAACGACTCGGAACATGTCTAAAGTCTCATGATTTATGCCTTACGGATTGGATGGTGTGCCTTAGAATCCGTTGATACCTAGATTAAGCACCTGGACAACTGATTGATTGATTGAGTGTGTGTAGGGGGGGGGGGGGGTGATTGATGAAATAATTGTGATTGACAGCTCTAATTGAAAACCCCAGGGTGTCTGGTTCAGATCTCGGTCTTTTTCTCCTATCCTTTAAAAACTCTCTGCACCAGATGGTGTTGTGTTTGAATCTGGCTTTGTTTTTTATATAAAGCTTACTTAACAAATATATTCAAAATGTATAAGTCCTCATAAAACATTACTGACCCTCCCCCCATATTGGTTTCAATTTTTTTGGATCAAAAACAATTCCCCAGGTCTCTGCAGAAAATGTATACAGGTCTCAGGAATTTTTAACGCTTTTTGTCATTATATTTTCGTATTACAAACTAACGAGTTTGCGACATTATAATATATCTAAGTTCATGTCTAGTTTGGAAAAATTAAGTTATTGGGTTCAAGTCCATTTTTATAGATTTGAGTGGTATGTGTGACTGGAAATGATATAAGGTGATGGGGGTGGGTTTGGGTTTGAACACCAGCTTAAACGTTATGTTTCTGAAGTATTTGGTGATATTGAAAAGGACTGGTTATAGGCTTAGGCTATGTTTTCGCTCATATTCATCCATCTTGCAATGATATAGCCCCTTCATTTACACAGTATTCCATGAGTAGATCTCATTGCTCTTTTGCTAGTCTAGTTGCATTTCCATCTCGCCAGGCAGGAGCTTCTCCAGTTCAGGATGATCATTTTTAGGACTGTGTTGCTCTGCAGCCTTTAGTCTATTCCTCAGGAAATCATGTTGGATTTATGCTAATAAAGGCATGACTGAAAGCCCAATCAGATGTATTTAAAATCTCTAGCAGTAGAAAGTCTATTTCGGATTTCTACAAAGTCCAGAAAAATTCTACAAATCTGGTGTGTGACCTTAAATTATGGCTCCTTGATTGCTTCAGTCCTTCTTTAAAAAGTTCTTGTTTCAAAACATTTAAATTCCATTGGTCAATCTTTGAACCCTGTAACATTTTCCTGCTGAATGCAGCCTTTGTTTGTCCCTACTAATATCTTTTAAGCTAGGACATCTACACCAAAATAAATTTTAATTTTAATCAGTATATGTAAAAAAATTAAAAGTGGTGTCCTGGCATAACGGCTGTCAGTCACCCAACACAGGGAGGATGTTCGGGTCAGTGTGCTGGAAGCATAAGTTGTGGCAATATTTGTGTCAAAAGGTTTCTTGGTGTCTTGACCCCTGTATCCTTGGCAACTACCTGGGCATCCAATGGCGTATGGCCTGTCATTGTGTGCCCTCAGAAACTAGGGGCAAGTGTCACTTTTAAAATTGAACTTGATCTGAAAATATGTGTGATTGAAATGAGGGAAATTGTGTTTGATTATTTGATGAGGGATTTTATTTTTTTTTATGTTTTCAGTTATTTTAATCTGACGGACGGTCATTTAATTATATGTAGTTATTATTGTCTTCAACAACTACTTCTGCAACTGTCAGTGTACATCTGCGGCAGTGATTGGAACTGTTTGATGCTGCCATTGATGCCTGTGTTGACTTCTCAGACAACCTCATGCTTGTTTTGGCTAGTATAGCTGGATAGAAAGGGATGGTCTAGCCTTTATTACACTTTTTATTGTCATCTGTTTGTGCATGCTATTACAAGCCGAGATTGTCTGAGAACAGGGTGGAGACCCAGCCTTTTAAGTTTCTGTTCCAGTGAAAAATGACTAAACCTAAAAATAAAAACAAAAATTACTGTTCAAAATGCCATGAAAAACACTACCCACCTACAGTAAGAAGTGTCAAATGAATGCAAATAAAAGTATAGACAAGCCAAGTACCAGTGTGCAGCCAGTGACATCGTCATCTGACAGTGATAGTGATGTTTGGGACTCAGGGGTGGGTGCTTTTAAAGTTAACATGGGCGCAAGGAAAAAGGTCACCAAGCAGCAGGACAGGACTGCTCAGATAAGAGGGTTTTGACCCCAGGTCAATCCAGACCCAGTGATCGTTCTGATGACTCCCAGTCCTCTTAGGACGAGCGCCCATTTGGTGGTCTACAAGCACTCATCCTGAGGGAGCTCCAGAAGGTGAATCAAAAACTGGATGTCGTGGAAGGCAAAGTACAAGATCACAGACATCATAGCGTTCGTGGCAAGGACTGTTCAAAGTTAAGTAATTTAGATTACCCTTTGAAAAATGGCTGTAAAAGTGTAATAAGCAAAAAAAAGCAAATATGTAGCTGAGTCCTCATCAGATAAGGAACTCCTCCCCAACACTTTCAGTACTCCGAACCTCTCATGAAATTCAAAAGCAGGTTGATGCTAGGATATCACAAATTGAAGCATATTCAAAGGTCAAAGGTAATTGTAGTGAAAAATTGAAGTCACAGAGGGGGGAGGGGTTGATGTAACAGTATCTAAAAAAGTGGCATGTCCACATGACAATGTTTTGGGTGGGGTCACAAGACAGAGGGTCACTTATGACCAACTGTCTTTGACCCAGTTCATACAAGGCCTCACTAGAAATATTTTGGACGAATCTGACAACAAAGTTAGAGAGCAAATGCTGTGGTATCTTAATGACTTAATGGAAGATGCCACAGATTTTTTGTGGGCGAGTGCTAAGGCTGCTCATGCTGTGCTCCTCTGCGAAATGCAGAGGGGCACAGTATGTTGGTCGGATACTAGTCGGATCGACCAGATCAGAGGGGCACATGCCCAAAAACATAGTCACTTTGGATAGCAAAATTGGGGTAGAAAAGATCAGGATGTTAAAAACCCTGGTATTGTAAATTATATCAAACTGGAAAATGTCAGTTTTCCAAGGACCACGAATATGGGGGAAAGATCCACAAACATGTCTGCTCATTTAGCTTGAGTCAAGGTCACATCTCAGGTCATCCTGAGAAAGAATGTCAAAATGTCAATTAAATGTCATAAAGGGGCTGAGCAGCACAAGTCAGGCTAGTCAGGAGGTGGTTGTTAAAAATTGTAATGCACATTCTTTTATATCTTCTGACGCCAGGTGTAAAGATGTTTTTTATGTTAGTGAATGTCTGCCAAAAGGTGGTACTAGTGTTCTGAGTAAATTTGATGATACCTTGTATTGTGATAAGAGTACTGTAGTTAACACTAGATATGTTTATAATACTGCTCTTGACAAAAAATGTGTCCAAGGTCTGTTAGCCCGTGGAAAAAAGGCCACCATGATGGTCAAGCAGTTTTACACACGTATTAAAGTGAACACTAGGGTTTTTACAGCCAGACCTGATCCCAAGTCCGTCAAAACCAGAAAGAACTCCCATGTAATGTACCCCCATGAGGCTTCCAGTGAAATTCCAGTCAGTGGAACTGGGGTTTTTGGTCATCCTAGTTTTCAACACATTGACAAATCTGTACCCATTGTCACGAGTCGCACCTCCTGTGATAACAATGGCCAACTAATTAGCCAGTCCAACACAGACAATGGAATACACACAATGGTCAATGTGGTTCAGACAGGCTAATTGACGTTTCAATGGAAGTCAATAACAATGGTAATGGCCTGTCCAATGTGGGTGTAAACACAAGAAAGTGGTAAACATGTCAATAGTAATCAAGTGAGTGATGTCACTGAGTGTGGCCATAGTTCTGTAAAAGCAAATGTTTAATGTGTGTCAAGGTGGGGTTACACCTGACAATGTGATTGACAATGTCTTGCTATATGATATCAGTATCAGACTTTCTGATTTTAATCTTGAATTGTCAAATGCAATGTTATTAAAAGATGGTTGGAAGAAGCATGTAGATTATTTAGATAGACATTGCACTGATTTTAGTCTCTGGAAGAGGCAAACAGACTATACCTTCGGCTTTGTTGCACTTACCAACTTGGTTATTCCTGATAAACCAGGTCATATTGGAGTCAAGATCAGCAATCCCATTGAGCAACATTTTCGGATCAGACCCACTGGTATCTCAAACTTTCTGGGTGAAAGAATCCCTGTTCAGTCCCAGTTGAATGTTGAAGAATGGAAAAAATTACTTACAAATTATTGGGATCAGTAATTAATACATTTGATTGAATTTGGTTTTCCTCTTGATTTCATTTGAAAGTCTGTCCTGCATTATGATGGCAAGAATCATTCATCAGCTGTTGATTTTCCTGCTGATGTCAAGATTTAGATGAGGAAATCCAGCATGGAGCAATAATGGGCCCCTTTGATGTAAACCCCATTCCAAATTGTCATATTTCACCCTTCATGACAAGGGAAAAACCAAATGTCCCAAATAGGCGTGTAATCATTGATTTGTCTTGGCCAAAAAAATGCTTAAGTCAATGCAGGGGTTGACAAAAATTCTTATCTAGGCTCGGAATTTTCACTCACCTTTCCTACCATTGATGACATTACAAAAGAATTGATCAAAATTGGATCTGGTTGTCATATATACAAAATTGATATCAGTAGGGCATTCCATAACTTGAAGATTGACCCTGGGGATTATGACCTGTTAGGTTTAAGTTGGGACGCTGCGTTCTTTGATACCTGTCTCTCATTTGGGAGCAGGCATGGTAGCCAAAATTTCCAGCGCATCAGCGACGCCGTCCGTTAAGCGTTATGTTGCCATGGTTACCGCGTCATCAACTATATTGATGTTTTGTTGGATACGGCATGCCTGGCATCGCGCGTCGTTCATTTGATGCTTTGCGTCAAATTCTGGAATGGCTAGGTCTCACTATCAGCGAGAAAAAGTTGGTGGAGCCCACCACCAAGGCAATATGTCTGGGCATCCTTATTGATACTGTCAAGGGAACTGTCACCATCCCTGATGACAAAATGCGTCAGATAAAGCGTACCGTCAGTGAGTGGCAAGAGAAGCAAAATTGCACTAAACGTCAGCTCAATTGCTCTTAGGTCAGCACCTGTACGTGCATAAGTGCGTCCGTCCAGCTAGGGCCTTTCTGAACAGGATGTTGGATCTCTTGCGTCAAAATTATGACGCCCCCACTATAAGATTGACTCAGGCCTTTAGGTGTGATCTTAGATGGTTTAGTACATTCCTTGAACAGTACAATGGCGTTTCAATGTACAATCATAGAAAAATTGACCATGTTGTTGAACTTGACACATGTCTCGACGGTTTGGGTGGTGTTTGGAAAAATTATGTGTACCATCTACCAATCCCAAAGCATTACCTTGGTCTCACCATAGTTCACCTTGAAATGGTGAATATCCTAGTGGCAATCAAAACTTTTGGCCCCTTTTGGGCTAAAAGAAAAATCTTGGTCAAATGTGACAACCAAGCAGTGGTTGCAGTGCTCACACACAACAAAACAAAAGATGCCTTTTTGGCTGCGTGTGCCAGAAATGTTTGGCTTCTAGCTGCTTCATATGACCTAGAAATCAGTTATGTCCACATCAAGGGCAAAAATAATGCCATTGCAGACTTGTTGTCCAGATGGGTACCTACAGCAGATAATATACTTAAGCTTCAGTCACACATCCCCGACCCTTTGTGGCTTCAGGTTCCAAGTCATTTCCTAGAGTTGGATAATAATATTTAATTAAAGTACTCAAATGCTGCACTTTGTTTTGTAGAACCAGTGTTGAAGAACTTGGCTGTGGGCGTCAAGAGGCGTCTGTCCACTGCTTTAAGACCAAGAACAGCCAGATGCTATACCATGTTGTTTAGGTCCTTTGTGGCATTTTGTGTGTGCAAAATTGAATATATTTAGTTTAAATGAAATGCATGTTTTGTCATATCTGGAGTATCTAGCTACAAATGGGGTATCTGCACATAAGCTAGCAAATCATATCTCTGCATGTAAGGTAAAATTTACAATGTTTGGATTACAGTTCCCCTTATGGGATCACCCTTATGGGATCTCCTTGCTGTTGCCAAGAAAAATATCATTGATTTATCCATGTTACAGGAAATGGTCATTCAGTGTTAGAGTATGTATCTAGGTCAGATTTTTAAAGCAGTTTTCTTGTTGGCCTTCTTTGGCTTCTTAAGATTGTATAACATTACTCCCCATTCATTGACCTCATTTGACCCCTCACGTCACCTGGTGACCTTATTTTTGCCAAGCGTTTTTTCAAGGTCATCCTGAAATGGAGTAAAACCATTCAGGCCAGGGACAAGGTCCATATGCTTACTCTCCCCAAGGTCAAGGGTTCGAACCTGTGTCCTTATCAGGCATGCAGACAGGTCTTGAGCTTGTATTCTCTTCAAAATAATGACTCTTTATTTCAGTACAAAGTTGGTTCTACTTAGCTAGTGTTAACTGATACCAGAATTAGAAAATTTCTTTCAAAAGTCAACTTAAGGTTGGGCCTGGAGAAGATCTACTTCACATTTCATTCATTCCTGTACAGTGTATCAAAGATCATGGGTCATGGACCTCTGATTGCGTTTGGTCCTATATTCAGAAAGACCACATGACTGGTGAAGGTATTGCCACTACTTTTGCTAAATTGCTTAAATAAATGCTCCTACATTTGGGCTTTGAGGGCTGTTCTTAGATATGTAATTATATATTTGTGGTTTTAATAAGTTTTCACTTAATCTCAGGGCTTTGTCACCCTTTATTTACGTAACCTTAAACTGGGTGGGTGCCTTTCAACTGGTTTATTTTTGGGAATTTGACCCTTCTTTAGGTAACCTTAAATTGGGCTAAGGTACCCTTAAATTTTGACTTAACCTCAAACTTAAGGGTGAGGTCCCCCTGATCTTATTGTCATACTTGTGTTAACCTTTCATTGAATACATAATTGTAACACCTTCATGTTATGTAATTTTATATTTGGATTGTGTAAAACTATATCTAACAGCTATGTAATTTGTAAAATTGTATTTACATGTAAGATAACATGAAGCCTAGTAGTAATTTGTGGTGACCTTATGGTCACATAGTGCATGGACTGGACACTACACTCATATAATGGCTTCAGTTTAAATGTAGTAGTCACATTATAGTATTAGTTACTATATATATATATTGCATGTTAATTTTTTATATATCAATAAACTTATGCTCCGCACTTGTTTGTCTTCTCCCTGGGGTGGGGGGACTGTGTTATTTTGTCTTCAAAGCATAATTGAATCTTGATTTTAGTGATGTATTTGCACATGTCATGGATAAAATGATTATTGCACTGCAGGAGAGCAGTGTGAAAGGAAATGTTTTATTTGAACAATTGCCTGGCCACAATACAGCAGTGGAGAAACAAAGGCTAACCCTATAACATCTGAAATTGTAGTTTGCTGTCACACCTAGATTGATGAGCGTGCTGAGTCTACTGGGGGTGTTCCAATGCAACCAACCCTACAACTGACACTATGACTCTAGGGTCAGCTGCAAAATTCGGGGATTGGGGACCTAAATACTGAAAAAAAGTGTGCGAAAAATTTGGGTTGGTTTCATCCCCTTGGCAGGACGCTGTGCATCCCGCTTGTCTGGATCAAAATCCCAACCTGACTTGGGGTCCATTTCAATGTCACTCCTCTCAGTTTTTTTATGCGTTTCGGCCACTCCCTCCTCTGCTGAGCGTGTAGTTTCCTCCTTCCTGGCTTCCACCCTCCCCCTCTCCTCTCTTTATTGTTCCAGTTTCTCCTCCTCCCTCCCTCTCCATTCTCTCTCCTCCTTCCTCCTATGTATGTCGGCAGCTATATCCCCTAACTCAAACTCATGTTTCTTTTTAAAAGCAGCATTTGCAAAAAAAAGAGAAAAAAACAACAAAAGCCTATCAACAAGTCAGCCCAACTTGTATCTTCACACTAAATTCTAGTTAATTTGTAAAAAAACAAAAGCCTTATCTTAAATGCTGCCAGATGTAATCAGTCAGATGCTAGATACCAAATAATGCATTGCGCAAACCAAATCGCCTTATATAGTCATAGATTTCATAGCCAACAAGCCAATCGGGATTTAAGCTGAGGAAAGCACTGTGTGTAGGTGTTGCTATATAAGGTAATTGAGTTATTGATTTTTTTTGGTATTGTTTAAGTGGTATTTATGTTTATTGTACTCTGTTAGATTGATCAATTTATTTATTTAACTACAGCTACCACACAGATAATTACTTGCCACAATAGGGCTGAAGTGTCAACTGTGTTGATATGAAAGGAGAACAAGGAATGCTGTACCAAATGACAGCTTCAAGTTGCTTTCCATGGGAATATATCTCTATCTCACCGTCCTTCCCAGAATGCCTGTTAAAATACAAGTATTGCAAGACATGGATGATAGAGAAACTATGGACTTGAGTATGGTTTCAAAAACAAACATCCATTAGTTTCTGTGGTTATGCCAAAAAGTCAATGGGGTTAATTCTTAAATCTACATTCGAGAAAAAATTACATTTAGCCTCCAAGACATAGGCTCCAGGTGAAATACACACATTTATGCTCTTACACTCCCAACTGGCTTTAACAGTTTTGGGGACGGTAGCATTTTAGGTGCTACATCATTCTGTGGCACTTGACTAATTGTAAAGTACCTTAATTATTATAATATTAACCTTTGACCTTTTTCATTTAATTTCTCTCGCCTTTTTGCAGTATTTTCCCTCTTGCCTCACTGTTAATCCAGTTTTCAGTGAGGCAAAACACCATTTTAACCGAAGCAAAACGTTTGTACACTCCCCACCCTTGAAACCGTTTAACTGTAAATTAAAGGTTCCATTCTCATAGAGGTTGCCTTAAACTGTGAACCTAGTTGAAAATGCACCTGGGTGTTTGAACAAAGCAGTCCCCATCTCACACATTCCTCTGTCAAGCCTCACAAGTTGCCGCAGTGTCAGATATGTCAATAAGTATGCTACTGTTGTAAGCCAAGCCTATGTGTCAGGGTGTTCAAAGAAAGTAGCAGTCGAGTTACTGTGTCAGTGCAAAATAGTTAATATGTGAATTAGTATAAAAAGTGACTGTTAAATCACAGAATGTGTATTACAAGTCAGCACATCCCTGGCCCAACAGTTCGCCTCTGTTCCTCGGTACACTGTCCTCACACCTTCTATTCAGCCCCAGGATAACAGTTCCTCAGACACTGCACTCGTGGGCCTCCTGTGGTTTAAGGGGACACTGTAGAAGCCAGGAGTCAAGTGGATGGCCTGTCAATGATGAACACAATAGTTTGTACAGTAGAATAGTGCAAGTAAAGTTCTGATTGTATTTACTTAGTGAGAATTGACTTGTTATGCTGAGACCGATTGATAACCTTAAAATGTCTTACCACTATAGTTTTTCATACTTCCATGATGTTTACATATAAGTCTGCTGTGATATTTTAATTAACTGGGATTACACATTTGCATCATATAAGTAACAAAATCTGCATCACAGATTGGGTCAACTTTTAAATAGTTATTTTAAAAAAAATGTGCGTATTAATGCAACTATTGCTAAGAAGTAAAATGGTTATAATATGATTAGCATGTATATAAATTGTTCAGCATAATTAATACATCGTTGCAATTTAATAGTAAATTCTTCCAAAATGGTAAAATTGGGGTGTCAGCCAGGGTCCACTAAGATTATGTATTATGTGAGTTGTTAAGGGTGTCCTACTACTCGATCCAGTAAGGTATTTGTATACATTTAGCTAGATACTCTGCTTCCTGATTTTAAACTTTTAGTATTTTAATTCATTTTACATTTTATTTACTCTGTTGAATAATATATTGTATACTATCTGTTTATTTGTAATTCTTATACATTATATATGTAAGCTGTGAATGTAATTTGTGGTATAGCAATTTTACACATATGGGGGATTGTCTAGTCTTCTTAATCTCATTTTCAAACCATGCATATCATTGCCCAATTAATTTGTATCAAAATAAATATCTAGCATTAAATACTTAAATAACTGGGTGGCTAGGCCACCTTATCTTTATTTCGTATACAAAAACTCGCCCATTTTAACTCAAAGTACTGTTTATCTGTAATTTTAAGTTTTGACTAAAATTCACTTTAAGGTGAATATCTGGTTATATATTTATTAGTCACCTTTAATCATTTTTTGTATCACCATGAAGGAAAGAACACCCATATTTATTTTTATTATAATTATTACATACTAGTTATTGCATAAACTGAAACTGAGTGTTTCCCCCATTCTCTCGCGAGACTTTTTCCTCTCGAAAAAAGCAATCCCGCGTGAGGATGTGTTTCCCCCTATTAAGGTGTCACCTTTTATTTTCTATTCACTCAATTTAAGGCAACCTCAAACAAGTTCACCACTTTGTGTAATCTTTATGTTGATGTGGCCTTATTTTTATGTGGCTCTTGTGTTTAAGTCATGTCTTAAAGTATGCACGTGAATTGTAGCATATGTATAACAATTCGAATTAAAATCATTTTCCCCAGTTGTCTTGTTTATGAGTTTTAAATCCAAGGTCAGGACATTGGCTGAATATTCTGGCTGCATTACACGAATGGCACACCCTCTCACCCAATGAGAGTATTAAAAAGATTGATGTATTTAAAGAAATAAAAAAACATGATCAATTGTTCTACTGAAGTCTACATACTGATGTCTATTTTACAAAGTCTGGATATTTGCTAGATTCTTCTTTAAGAAAGGGTTATAGTCAGTGAATGTGAATCACCTTCACATTTTTTTTCTTATTATTTAAGAATTGGACTTTCACCTGGTAGAAGTTTAGGTTTTACTATATTTGAGTTTCTACTATGACATTATTGTTTTAATCAGAACAATAATTCACCAAACATATTTAAACAGCCTCTGTCAGTAATTCATATTAGTAACCTAGTTTTACCGTTATGATTAGTCTGGCACGTATACTTAGACATGGATCATTTAAGACAACACATGTTTCAACTCCAAATCGTTCCCCCATTAATTTATAATAATTGCTGTGGGAACATAGCATATGCACTGATATATTACACTAGTCTTTACTAAGACTTAATATAACAATCTAATGTAAAAACTTGTGTCCAGGATTCCCATTGGTCAAGAGCCAAAAATAGCTGGATTTATAAATCTATATATGGTGATCTATTCTAACATCTTGTCGGTATATACCTGTGGACCGGATCTGTACAAGTTGGATGCTTGCTTATGTAGCAGCACTATAATATTTATTACAAAACATAATTGAATTAAGAAAAGTAGATGCTGTGACAATTTTAACTGACTTTGAGGTGATTTGAATATGTTCTCACAAGAAAAATACCACTAACAATAAGTAAACTTGATGGAAAAGTGTACTGCTTTTCGTTTTCTGCACGAAAAAAACGTAGGAGAAATGTTATTTTTTTCTCAGCTAAGTAAATCTAATATTCGTATGTTTATCACATTAGAATATTAATAATCCATCACAAGTTAGACTCAACGGTTCTAAACAGCCAGTCAGGGTTATAATTCTAAAATTCCTCAGTGGCCTAGTGGTTTGGCATCTAATCACTAGTTATCCCCTCTGTGGATTCGACTCCCACATACATACTGCAAATATTGTGGAACTGTTCCAATATGATCCTGGCTTGTGAACGGCATGTAAAAGCCCAACTTTGACTGCATAAAGTCTTTCCAGTGAGCGAGTATTACTATAGTCAAGCTACTTAATGGTATGTTAATACTCAGTATAAAATTCAAACAAAAAATCGGAAACCCTGAAGTGTTACTGGTGTGCAAATAATGTTTTCAGGTAGATAATTCAAGCCAATACATTATTACCAAGACAATGCAAACAGAAAAGCCACCAAAATTACATAATGAAATAGTTGATAGCCTTCGATGATAGGATATAACGTAGTACGGTAACAGATCTGGTCTGGAAATAACAATAAAAGACCCTGACTGGACAACAACCAGTCACATTTATGGTTTGCCAGTAGTTTTCAGTAGTTCTGGATGAAGTTTATTAATCATTCAAGCATGAGCTGCCACCACACTTCACAAGATGATGCAACATGATGACAAACTTAAACTACTTAAACTACCACTGAAAAACAATAACACACTGTGAGACCACTACGTGATGAGAAATAGCTTTCTGGCAAAAGTGTTTTATAACAAGTGCAATCTGAAACAAAGAGAATAAGAAATACGATTTTCTTTTGTCTCCTTATCAGTATATTTTGCATACTGTAGAGGACAGATATATTAACTCACTGATACAATTCATTGATATGCTGATAAGAGATAATTGCAGACTTATGAAATTACTGAGACATTGCTCATCAAAATACATGTAGAATACATTGAAATCAGAATGAAGACTTCTACCTGTTTCATTCTACTTTTAGGTGAGAAAGTTGGTCTATTTTATATCCTGCTAGTATTTGTATTTTTGTATTTGTATTTATACTCAGCGCAATATCTCCATGTACTACAGGACTCAAAGTGCTAGATGAACCATTTGACTGTACAAGTACAGTCCAACTCTCAAATTACTGACATTCCCCTAACTGAAAGACAGAGGCTCAAAGATGACCATTTGTCAATGTCCTTGAGGTTCTTTAACCTGCCACTGGCGATAGGATCCTATGACAGAGGACCACCATTTTAAGTGGTCATCCGAACCACTATATATCTGTCTGTATCTGGGACTGAACCCACATCCTCTGTGTTCCTAGGCGAGTGTGTTACCCGCTAGGTCACGGTGGCAGATACAGTCTAGGTCTGCTCATTCATCATAAATTAAACACAATATGCCTTTACCGATTGTTTTATGTATGATTATGTAAGTTTACATGGCTTTTATATAGAGAGAAATCTGAAACAATAAAACATAAAATAAAAAATATATTAAGCTGCAGGTTTAAAGTGTAGATTCATCTAATACAAAATACTTTTAAAAATACTTTGAATAAGTACATCATCACAAGACTTACTTCTTAGCATCAAACTACATAAATATTTTCTACTTGTAACACTAAAGTAAAGTACATCGTTGTGAAACAGAAACATTTACCTAGCACTACACAATAACTTACAATCCAGTAATATCCTAGACCGAGGGTCTGTCCCGTCGCCAATTCCTATTGATATACTGATGGACACAATGGCGAGGGACAGAGTTCCCATGTACTTGTTTTCTGTGTAAATTTTGAACGGCATATTTCTAGGCATATTACAACAAGTATAAAGTGTTATTTGAATTCTTTTTTGATATTTATGTGCCGTTCACTAATATTAAAATGCCAAACAAACTGGCATGCATGTATTTCAACCTGTTTTTAAAATGTAAACAAATCGTCAACAGTACATAGTTCTCTAAAAAAGAAATTTCTAGCTTGTAAAATCAGTTTAGTTTAACAGCATATGTACTGTAAACCGGATATGGCTATATGAACATAATAATTACTTTTTAAAGTAAATGAAATAATTTCCCATAATTTCAGATTTACACAGAAAACAAGTACATGGGAACTCTGTCCCTCGCCATTGTGTCCATCAACATATCAATAACAATTGGCGACGGGACAGAAACTCGGTCTAGTAATATCCTAGAACAATTACTGTAACCCACAATAATTTTTATGCATCTCTAACTTATATGCAACAATGATGAGATTAGTTGTCTGATTCACTGCCTTTAATGGCTTCACATACTTCGTCTGCAGAAACAATAGCATCCTCAGTAATAGGATTATTATTACAAATATTTGTGATATGTTCCCATAACATGTATCTTCCGATATGTCCAAAGCACCCTAGAAATGTTGACCCCGCAATTTTGCTAAATTTTTCAAACCACATAGTCCATTTATGGTGCTCTGTAAACAACATTTCGTTTTTCACATTTTGACATAATTCCAGAACTTGTCACAGTCATGACTCGACTCAGTCAGTTTATCAGATTTAGTTTGTGACCACAAAGATAGGACCTTCTCCAGGCTGGCAACAGTCCTTGCACAGTGTTAAAAAGGCGTCCCTTTTCTGCGGCTACGCATGTTAAGGCCAATATTCCAACCAGTTTTTTGTCAAACAATGACTTTCTTATCACTCACTCACTTGCTGCTCCTAAGAAATGCAAAATAAACTCATAAAGACTATACTACTCTTCTGTGTACAATTTGTGATTTTACACAGTACAATAGTTGGTTTATTAGTTCATGTTACCTCCGCCAAGGAGGTTATGTTTTCGCCTGGGTTTGTTTGTGGGTTTGTGAGTTTGATGAAATTTTCAGGATATATCTGAAAAGGTAAAAGAAAGAAATGATTCATTCTTGGGGGTGATCCGTATAATCTGGATCTTCTGGATCCATGAAATGTTCTTTTTTCAAGACAGGTAACTCAAAAAGCTATTTACGGATTTTGATGAAATTTTCAGAATATGTCCTAAATGGGACAAGGAAAAAGTGATGAGATCAGCTTCCCCCTCTATTTCATATGGGAGTGATCTGGATCACTGTTTGGATCCATGAAAAATAAATTGGGAGTGATCTGGATCACTATCGGCAAAAATATGAAATAGAGGGGGGAAAAGCAATATCAGTGCTGATGGTAGGTTTTGAAAGTCCAGGAATTGAGCTCCCGTGATGGAGGTCTGCGCTCTCCGAGTGCTCTTGTTCATAATATTTTCTTATCAGAGCATCTTGATGCCGAATATCAGGTACAAGTAAGTTCTGTAGATGGTCATATTCAACTTCCATAAGGAATGGATATAGTATAAACTTTTCTGTTTCAATAAGAAAGTACAGTCTTTCCAAAAGATGCTGCTTCACATGTGACTTTGTTGTATCAGGGAGTAATCTTTACACAAATATACCAAGGCATTTTGCTCCACCTGTTTACCGATAGAAATTGGTTCCCATTTGAGTTGGTTACTTTAGTCCGTGGTTGTGAATTGCCTATTTGGGTTGCACATGGCTTAGTTTGTTGTTAGTGGAGACTGTGTTTTAACCCTGCCTTATAAATTGGAGCTGTACTGAGTATTCTGGAAACTTCCTGTGCTTAACTCATCTGACACTATATAGTTGGTTAATAACAACTAAATCTGGCAGTGTTGAACAGGTTTAACCTTCACTAACTGGGTTTTTCTGTTTGTGGGATCGTATCAGCGATTCATGCATGTTGCATCATATTCTTTGAGGAGGATGATCATGGCAAACTGTATTTAATGAAACTGACTTTAATAAGAACTGTTCCTAAGTTTTGAAGTAGCTTAGAGAGATCAAAGTAATCTTAAGGCGATTTGGGAAGATTGCCCAGATCTTTTGCTACTAAAAGAGGCATTTAAGAAGTCTCTAGTTTTAAAAGATATGAATAATATCCTGCATACCAGATATCTTTCTATATCAGTCTTTTCTTTCAGGATACCATTTATCTGCACAGCTAAGTTTTATAGCTATTTGGTTTGCTGCTTCAATTTCAGTGTTTCTGTAGGAGTAACTACAAAGTTTCACAACACAGTCACATGGGAGTACATTCATTTCATTAACAACAAAACACAGTAGTTCATTTACAATGGGGCTATTTGGCATTTCAGTTTGCTCCAGTTTCTTAGGGTTGTCTCAATTTCTTACCTCAGTTTTTTCTCTTTTCCTTTAATACCATAATTTAGATATACTACTCCTGTAGTGCTCGGCCATTTAATCAGTTTGCGTCCTTTGCACCCACCTTTATCATCCAAACTAACAGAACCATATTTTTACACTTGGTACACTTAATTGCTTTTATTATATATTTTTACTTCGAACTGAAGTATCAAATGCTGTAAAGATTTTAGCTTTGACATATGATTGAACAACAACAACTTCAAGGGCAAGTGGATCTTCTATGTGTGGACACCCCCCACTGTGGCCTGATAACCATCTGCTGTGGTCTGGAGAGGAAATACCAGATCAAACACCTGACCTATACTGTTATGCAGGGCCACACAGTTCTCAAATGGGTGGCTCTAGCCGCCATCCCGTGGCTAAAAGCTACCCGTATCAAGCTTAACCTCAAGGTCATAAAGAACAGGCAACCAGTTCTGAAGCCTGTAGAGCATCAGGTAGTCCACCAAATCACACTGACCCTCTCCTTTGCTTCTTTGTAACTACTTATAAAAGGGCAGCTTTTGAGGATAACTTCACAGGTTTAATTATTTTAGTTCTATACCAAGCAACAGTATATTTTTTTCTTAAATCAAAATGATAGCAAAATTATTGCCACAAACTCCTTGTGACTTCAGTCATGGTAGTGATGGCCTGGTAGGGTAAAAATCGGCCCTGCTCCAAATCTATCTTGTATCTGAATTTTCATTATGATTGTAGTTTTTAAAGAAACACAATACAGACCTTTATAATTAGGCTCAATGTAAACAGAAAGATATAAATATTTAACAAACATTTTTACTACACCTTTCCATTTCTGTTATGGTGTGTCTGCCCATGTAGTTTTAACCATATCACTGGCACAGCTTGGCCTCTTGGCAGCCCTAATTATGTTGTGCCAGGTGTCATCTCATGAGTCATACGATTGATCCTTTCATTGGCAAGTGTATTCATGGTAATTGTGGATGCATAAATATTTTTAAAATGTTTAAAACCTTTTTTGGGATGAACATTCTTCTTCTTAACACTCATGACTGATTATTTCAGTCACAAGGCAGTTACATGTCATCCTGGGGATGTTGCAATTAAATCTTTTGACTGCCACAATCTAGCCTTTACCCTCTTCTGTATAAATAGAGCAGAGTGATCCAAAAGAAGATTAGTTATAAGAGTTCCCGATTACTTCACAAGGCCGCTCGTGGCTGAGTGTTGCAAGCACTCTTTATGTATTGTATCAGTTGGAATCAGGTCATAAGAAATCATTTTGGTAGTAAGACTTATCTTTTTAGATGTTGTAAACCCTATGGGACTGTCGGTTTTGTTCTACATTTTACAGGATCAGTTGCAGCAGCAAACCTAATTTAAAATCATCTTGGAGGATTAATCCTATAAGTGGAACTGGAGTAATGGAGGAGGATCAATTGAACTAGATATAAACACCCAAGTGACCTAACTTCAATCGGCGGTCATAGAGCATAGAGTTGGGATGACAGAAATAAAGATGTTATACTCTATTTTCTGTGTTTAGGCTTTCATCTTGGGCTCTGTTTTACCACACCTAACTGCCATGGCGACAGGACTGTAATTGTCACCTTGTTCACTTGGAAACACTCTGATGTGGCCCTAGAATGTGAAAGGTGGCTGGGCCCAAAAGGATTCTGTGGTGTACAGGTGTGGACCGATAATATATACTGTAAGATTAGCAATGTGATAGTAGATAAAGATAATTTTACAGGGTTATAAGATTTGACAGCCGTTAATGATAATTGTTATTACACATCTGTTATTGCCCAAAGCTTGCAGATGATTATATTCATTGATGATAGTCCATTTCTACAGCATATGGCCATCAAAGTCTTATAAGATTCCTATTACTGATAAACAAATATTGGTTTTAGACAGTGTGTGCATATACTAATATAATATCATCTTCAACAAACACTATAAATGAAGGAAAGAAAATGAAAAAAAATTAACAGCAGACAACAGTCAACAGCTTGGTAAACACACAGAATGATTGATGGTACAGCTAGTTGCGAAATATCCAAGACATGCATTTGCGACAACGATCTCCTATTTCTGCAAAATTAGGTAATAATAAAAAAGTATTAGGTCTGCATGAAATTAAACCATTCTGTTGACTGTGGTAGGTACACCGAAAATTTAACTTTTCAAAAGTGTTTACATTGCTTCAGGCCATTGTAGTGTTAGAGCCAGCAACTGCAAAGTTCAATATGTATCAAATGTCAAATTAGAGTATATAATTTCTTGAATCCTGGTATAAATATTTTCAAAAAACAGATTTCCCCACCTAACGAACATAGAGAAGTGAGAGGAGAGGGCGATGAGTTCCGGCCCTGGTGGGAGAGGTACCAGCCAGTCAGCTACATCCTTGGGTCTCGATCCGGAAACAGAGAGGACTTTATAGACATGGTCAACAGGTGTGAGGCAGTGGGAGTTAGGTGAGTTTGTGGACTTTTCCTAATTTAATTAAGTCAATCTGACTCACTGTAGTAAAATACAAGAGAAGAACAAACATGTAAACACACAAGCCTGTTCTGTAAATGAGAATGTGTAGGATCCAGAAAGAAGTACTGAGCCTGGTGGGTCAAAGGTCATACCTAGAGCTTTACTAGGATTCAACAACCAGCGTAGTCTGATGGGAGAGGTATCACCAAGTCTCTTATATATTTCTCTCCCATTCTAGACACAGAAAGTCCATGGATATTATATATGATAATTCAGTGTACAGTTATGAACTCTGATAGATATGACCAATATTAAAAACCCGAATAAAGAAGATCAAAAGGGTTTACAGCAGTGAGATGAAACAAGTCAAACATGGAGTAAAAGAGAATTCAAAGGGCAATGAAGAGTAGTTGGAAGCCAGAATTTGGCAGAAACTTGAATGGGAAAAATGAAAGGCAAGGATTTTCTGTGCAGGGTATTATACAGTTAAACAGACCTTTTTGCTAATTTTAAGTTGTTGTTTTTCCAGTTAAGGCAATTGATATAATATAGCATAATAGTTATCCATTTAAAATATGGTATTATATAAGTAATACTGGGTGCTTATTTATGCAGTACGTTTTGTTGAAGGATCTATACGGATATGGTAATCAATCACATGACTGGGTCAGATGGAGTGGGGACAGGAAGTGCTGGTTCGGAATTCGATGCTGCAAGCTTATCATTCCCTGGTGTACCTTATGGACCTGATGACTTTAACTGCTGTGAGCAGCTTGGTATTGGGAACTGTGTAGATGGTTATGTCTGTACAACTGGACAGTGTGAGATTGAAGACTATGATGATATTTCTCAGGTAAGACCTTATGGGGCATCACTCGAGCCATATTCCATGACATATGACGTTTTTATGTCCATCCTCTTGTAGTTACCAAGATATACAAAGACAGCCAATGAGGGAACATTTAGATTTATACAAGAAAGATTTTATACAAAATTTATATTGATACTACTCAAAATTACTACCTTTTTATCTTTTTTTAGTTATTAGGAAGTCAAAATTACTACCTTTTTATCTTTTTTTAGTTATTAGGAAGTCAATTAGGAAGTGATTTCGGTTTTTAAGTAAGCGAAACTTTGTAAGTTAATAATGTCTTGGAAGACATTTTTCTCTCAAGATCAATTTCTGTACGATAACTCTCAATGCTGATTTTAATCTGTAGTAACAATAAAATATATTGTTGCTCCCTCTCTCCAGTGATAACTATTTCTCCATTGTGCTTAATAATGTGAAACTAATACACTGCAAATTTCTGAAAACTAGTGTTGCTAGTGTTAAATCGCAATATATAAATGACTTATTGACCCAAAGCATTACATTTAACTTAAGATTCTATGTAATATTTTGGTTGTTGAGGCCAGGGTGATTTTGCTCAAGCATACATATCCAAAATCAAATTCTGTCCTTTAATGTCGAAATGTAACATTTTAGACCTCCTACTGTGTAGTTTGCACATAGCTGCTGTGTTTAAATTCTGGTTAATTATACCAAATGAAATGATACATTGTTTACTTTTCTTCTTAATCTTCAATAATACATTTTCTCCATAACCATTTTGGGTACAATTGGAAAAGTTTATTTAGTCTATTGGCTCTGTACCCTTGAATTAATATTACAAAACACATTACATTAAGAGAAACCAGAAGGGTAAATGTGTTTACCTTTTTTATGACATTACCATTTCTCAAATATTGTCTCTTACAGGTGAGGGATTGTCGCTTGTTCGGCTTAGTTGGACTTGCACTACATTTGGACACAGTGGCACAAAAAGTCAGAGCATACTTTGATGATTTGCTTATTATTGGTGTTGCAGGTTGGTCTCAGTAGATTATAAAAATATATCTAAGTCCAACTGGATTAACACTATTCATAATTTCAAATTCTATTCAATATAAGCACTGACCATTACTTTGTCTTTATTCATTAGCAGATAAGTAATTGGATTTTTTTGATAATCTATTTTATCAGTTTGAGCTCGATCCCAATTGTTTGGAGATAAAACTTACTGAAATAGATTTTGTGTCATTCTGTCTAACAGTGGAATTAATCTTTGAGGATGAAAATTAAGATTTCAAATATATAAAAATCACAGACCTCCAATATGTGTACTTGATAGAAGTTATTCACACATTTATTGACTTTGTAATTTCTCTCACTGCCCAGGCTTTCGAGTTGATGCTGGCAAATACATGTGGCCTGAAGATTTGGAGAATCTATTCAGTGGGATGACCTTACCAGATGATAGTCAACCGTTTATCTTTACTGAAGTCATTGATGTTAGCCTGGACCCAATTAAAGGTGATGAGTACTTCCACTTGGGAATAGTGACTGAGTTCCATTATTGTAACCACATGTTTGGGGCTTTCCGTGGTTATTTTCCTCTGGCTAACTTGGAGGACTTTGGGAGCGAATCATGGGACATGTACCCTTCAGCCAGTGCCTTAGTGTTTGTGGATAATCACGATAACCAGAGGGGGCACGGTGCTGGTGGAGAGGACATCTTAACATTCTGGGAACCCCGGCCATACAAAATGGCTAGCATGTTTGCCATGGCACATCCTTTTGGATTTGTAAGAATTATGAGTAGCTACAGATGGCCAGGAGGCAGACTGGAGAATGATGCGTATGTTGACTATTAGTAGTATTATTTGAAAAGTGTATTGAACAGCATTTTTTACAATAATTCTAATAAAAAATGATCTTGTGACCACAAAACTAATATGTGTATTCTACAGACAAGGTCCACCCACGAATGATGGCAATGACATCAAAGATGTAGTCATCAATCCAGATGAATCCTGTGGAGATGGTTCCGACCATACATGGGTAGGATAACTGTATGCTGGATGTTGTATAATATTGTAGTTATGAGTTCTAAAATAGCCAGTTTTTTCTTTGCCAAAGAAGGCATGGCCCAGTCATGATCAATGTGCAACATTTAAATCAACCCCTGTATTGACCTGGTGAGCCAACTACCCTGTAACAGTTCAAAAACTATTCATTCAAGAAGCTTTTGCATCATTGGGAATAAAATTTACAATGATTAACCAAATCGAACCTTGGACTGTGGCAGATTTTGACCTTGATAAAAATTATATATTTGTTAAACCACTGTACATTTGATGATATATAAATCATTAATATGTGATTCAAATTTATAATGTTAAACATTATTATGTGTTTAAGAAATGGTCCTACATGGCCGACATGGTAAACAGGTCTTTTAATTTAAACAACTGTTGACATATTAACATTTGTATCATGTTGACCTTATGTCAAGAGTTCATTTGGAACCCTACAAAGGTGACTGTCAAGAGGAATGTTATGGCATTTACAAAATCATGTACATAACTCATGTACATAAGTCATTTAATAACAGTTTTTCAACAGGATATGTATTCTAAATGCATTCCACAAGGAAGTATGTGCATTTTTAATGTCTTTATCTTAGGTCTGTGAACATCGATGGAGGCCAATAGCTAACATGGCTGAATGGCGTAATGTTGCTGGCGGAGAGGGTGGGTCTGTTGACAACTGGTGGACCAATGGAAACAACCAGATTGCCTTCTCTCGTAATGGGGCAGCATTCATTGCTTTCAACAACCAGGTACAATTGCTATTCTGTTGTTTCTATTTTGCTCTTACCTTTTTAAATCAGGGCTATACATTCAGGGGACATCTTGGTGTGGTAGGTGACTCAGTCACCTCCAGTCTCCAAGGTTGAATCCCAACCATTTGAGTTCGATTACGTCAATTCAGAAATTCAGGAGTCCCTTGCCCATCCTTGGTGGTTTGCTGTGCAGACTCTTGACCAAGTATGGTATTCACTGCTACACTTCTATCTCTTCAATTGCCCATGAAACCACTTAAACCTCAAATAACACCACTTCTTTTATAGGTTTCAACCTCAAACTGAAGTTAGATCACTTGGATCGAAGGTTTCGTGTTTAAATCCAGGTTATGACATATGAAAATGGCGATGCTCTGTTCCAGTATAGCCCAAGCTGTTAAAAGGGACCATACAAAACTACACCTCTGTTTAAAATATCATGCAAAAACGTGATAAACGAGGCTGGCTTATAATTCTTGATACAACACAAGAGCTTGATAATTTTCAAGCTACATATTAGAAATTTCAGGCAATTTAAGCTAAGAATTGTGTCATAGAAATAGATGTATAATTATGTATTTACATCAAATGTCAGGCCAGCGACCTCAACGCCAACATAGAAACAGGTTTACCAGATGGCGAGTACTGTAACATTGTGCTGAGTGACGTCACCGACTGTAGCAGTACTGTGACTGTGACTGGTGGGTTTGCAAACATCTTTATATCTGGAACAGCCGACGACCCAGCGGTAGCTTTCCATACGGGGTAAGTCAGTGCACCATACTTCTGTGTGTGATTAAGTTAAGGCCTTTTTGCACGAAGGGTGACAGAATATGAGACAATACAATTTCAACCCGATAATAAAATTAGAACTTAGATTTAATTAATTTCCACAAGCCATATTTGGATTAGATGGGGAGATATACAGGCAAGGATATATATATTTATATGTCCAGGACCACTTACTATGGATAATTACCTTCAGAAATTAGGGCGGATATTTCGTTAATGTAACTGAAACATTGTAACATAGATATATTTTATTGTGTAATATAAATCATTATAAAGGTAGCTTTTGCTCGTTTTTGTTGCATTAAAATCCATGGAGAAATGGCAAAGAAAGCTCAAGTTTACTGTACTCCCCTTCTGTATAATAGCTATTTTTAGTTGTTTTACTTGTTATTAACACAAAATGATGGTTAATAAAAGTAAAATATCCCTTATTAAACATATACAAAAATATATCACTCATGAAGATAAGCAATACAACAGAATCTAATTGTCTTACTCGTATAATGTTAACAACATCATCCTGCTTTTTTCATATTTCATACTTGTGAATCAAAAATGTAAATACATGTGAAAAAACATATATCATTAAAAGAAATTAATAAAATATGGTACAAATAGGTCTTCTGACGCAAACTTTTATAATTTAGATTTAACACTTTTCATCCAGGATCTTTTCTTTTTATTATTTTTTTTCAGACCAGGAAGTTTGATCCGAAAGTTCTGAAGTACTGATGGCTTGATGACAGAAAGATTTTGTGGAGTCTTGTATACTTCATTAGTTCAAAATAGGGATATTTTTTGTTCTTGATAAGGTATTTTAAATTGTTTTGTAATCAGTTCCAGAGGAAACTAAAATATATGGCATCAATAAAATGTTTTGTTTTCAAATTCGTCTGACAAACAATCATTTACATGGAAAGAGTAGCTGAACTGCCCGTTAAGTGAAAAGGGAAATCAACAGAATGAAATGTCATTGGACTGGGTAAACGTCACAGATGTGTAATACCTCATACTTGTCCCTCACAAATATGAATGTTGTAATTATTCAATTTACCCCAAGTTCAACAAAAACTGACACCAAAATTATTTCCTTTGATGTGCACGGTTTCAACACATTTAGTAAAATATTTTTCAAACAATGTCATAATATCAATAAAAGTTTCGTCCAAGTTCAAACAGTCGGAATGAGTCTTAATGTTCTTTCTAATATACCTGAAATGTTGTTTTAAATTGTTTATAAACAGAATATAACAGCAGTGTCTGAGAACACACTAATCCTCTATTGGCAGTGCTGAAAAAAGCACAAAATCAATGTTGTATCAGATGCATCCTCGGCTGAGTTGTCTGATATTTTTTTTAAAAAGGTTCCTACTGCGACTCTCATCTTATCTTCTCATTTCTCCTGTTTTATTAGTTTTCACACTTCATCACCCTTAGTTCAATCATGGTGAAAACAATTTCAATGGGAAATGGATATATATTTTAATTACAATCACATAAAATATGTAAATTTTTATTTATATTTGCAATGTTGATAATGTATTATTTATTTATTTATTTGGGGCTTTATGTCACTTTCAACACTGTACAGGTCATATCATGACGGGTAGTTGTAAGGGCAGAGGAAACCAGTACATACAGTTCGCTAGGGTTCTGTACTGTAAACTGCCGACCAACGGCAAGCAACTACCAGCTTTCCCACTTAAGGCCATGACGGGGATCGAACCCCAGCCTCAGAGGTGGGAGGCGAGAGTGTTACCACTCTGCCACCGTGGCCCCTGTTCATACATGTAAACATAGATTTTGCAACAACTTAAGGCCACCTTAAGACAGTTCACAATAATGACAGTGGACAATAGGGTGAAAAAGGTAAGGTGAGCTAAATGTCACCTTAAATTTAGGATTGTTTTAAAGTAGATATGGTGGCCTTACGTTGAAAATGATAATATTAATTCAAGTTCAAGTTTAAAATTTAAGTTTAAATCTCTCCAATGATAAATAAATTAATAATGGAAGACGAGTGGAGGAAAATAGTGCTGAGGAGTAGTAGATAAAGTCCCTGCCTCCACTTCAGACAGAGAAAACTGAATGAGCCCATATGCAAGACAAGGGCGAGGGCTGCAACCAGCATGATGAGCTGAGGACCCGCAGTAAACATATGACACTGATGATGACGCTGAGGAGCTGATGCAGATGACGTATGTGGTCAATCTTTGTGAGCTCCTGTCTCAGGTTTTAACAGAAAACCAGACCCTGGGGCAGCAAGGGACCGACCAACCTGAGCCAACCTAAACCAGAGCCAAGAGCAAGCAGTCAGACAATACATAGGCTACTAATACACAGCCAAGGTGAGGGCTGAACAGAAGCAGTCAACAGTCCCACCCAGGGCCGGCCTCTGTGTCTATAACCTGAAAATACACACACAATTAGGATATTGATGATAAAGGATGGGTTAGAGGGAAGAAAACTTTAAAAACAAGTTTAAATGGCATCCTATTACCTCGACTTCCCTCTCGAGAGTGAGGAATTTAAACATTTTGTTTGAAAAGTGGCCTAGGGTCACAGATAGACCCCACCTTGTGCGACCCAGATCAGATGTACAGATTTCCAGTTATGTACACGGACAGAGAGAGGAACAAGATTACAATACACCATCATTGGAGGTTTTTTTCCTAGGACTACACAATATGATTGCAGTACTTTAAGTAGTAAGAATTTCAAGCTGTAATTTACAAAAAAAAAAGAAATTCGGGGAATAATGGAACCCAATTTTTTTTATATTAAATAACTTATTTGGAATATCCCTACTAAATATCATGGGTAGTTGCCAACATGTCTTATCAACAGTTTTGGACAAGTCAGAAAGATAAAGTTATTACATTTTTGGTGCTTATGCATCTTTCACACTAAAGGGGGTCGTCCCTCGGTTAGAAGTTTTTTAAACCTGCCCCCCAGGTCGCCCCATTTTGTCTGAGCTGTTTACACTACCGGTAGACTAGCACTGATTGGACATGGTTTTTCAGCCATCAATAACAGTAGAATAACAGTACTACAAACGTCAGTCACTGTGAAGCAACCTCAACTCACCTTCAGTAGCTGTCTGATGAAACGGCCCTATACCTTGACTCACCTTTTGTCGCTGTATTACACCGAAAAACAACCAAATCACAACCTTATGTACACTGTGGACAACACCTTCAGTTTTTGTAGTCAGAAATTCTTACGTGCATGTGCAAAATTGTCTGTGCATGCTCATGGTATTGAAATCAGAGGCAAAAATTTTAAACAGTCTAAAACCTCCGTAGGACTCGCAAGGTATTGGATGATTCGCCACTGGCTTGCGAGGTTGTCCCCCGACATCAGCCGGCGATCCAAGGTCAGGGACATTTCCCCAAATGCGGCCTACAGAGGGTGATACCACCTGTAGTGTGAAAGGGATTAAAGGAATGGTGCTTACTCCAAATGATTCTAGAAACTTAGTATTGCAATCATGGGATAAACGTGATATGTTATTCAATGATATCGTAAGATTTGTAAATAGCAAAGCTAGTGTATTCACATAGTATATATTACTAACGTAAATTGAATTAAGTGTATCACGCATGATTAACTGCTGTTAATGGAGTTCAGAAATGGGCTAGACGACACCTTATGTGGGTGTTCCACCACACGACTAAGGCTCCCGATTAAGGGTTTTTGAGGGTCGGTTTCAAAAATTTGCTTAGTCCCAGGCGTCCTGTAAGGGTCGGTTGTGGTCGGTTGAGGCCGTGTGAAAAATCAAACATGTTTGATATTTCTCCCGACCCCAACCAATTATTTTTTCCTGCCATAAACAAAATGTCCAGTCCCAGGCTTTCCCAGGCCTCCTCAGACCAAATTTACACAGTCTTATGCTGTCCAGGGCCGCCTGCGACCCTTAGTTGCATTGCAAAACTAGAATCGGCTATCTCGGTCTGTGGACGCCTGGGGATGCCTCAGGACACCTTGTGGGGTCGGGACTTAATCGTGGGTTAGTCGGGGCTTAGTCCCAGGAGGCCTGAGGTGTCCTGGGACCCAGTCGGTTTGTCTACGACAGAATCGTGGTTCAAACCGACCAGAAAAATGGCTTAGTCGGTGCTACCCCCCCCCCAACAACAAAAAGACTACATCCTGGATTTAAAATGTTTTATTATAATTTAACTTCAAATATATTGTTAACAACATCACATTATATAATATATATGGCGGAAAAGATAATACACCTGTCACCCAAACAAGTAACATTGCATACCCATACTTAAGTAAACACGAAAGTTCCCCCCACCTCTTATAGCAAAACTCGGGGAAATGAGCAAGTTACTGCCCCGAGAGGGCCATAATGTTAACCCAAGCAAAGCCAGGGCAGTAAATAATCTACTGGCCCAGAATGCAATAATCATACAAATTTAGAGATTTTATATAAACAAACCCCAGAAATAATAAAGGGTGACAGCAAACCCATTTGCAAGCAAGAGTTATTGAATTCATAATGTACTAGTATAAGACATAATACAGCAGTTGCATAGCTTTAGTGACATAAATATGTAAAATATAATGTATAGTAATAGTTGAATTTGTAACAGTTTGTCCTTTGGTATTCTTAATGTCCTGTTAACCGAATTAATTTCGATTCCAAGATATACAGCCGTTGTTGTGGGTTCTATAAATTTGGAATGACTTATTTCCGGACCTAGCTCCTGCAATAATGCTAATAAAGTCTGATATGACTGTTGAATTTCCCCTGGCAAGCCAGTATATACCAGGTCATCAATATAGTTGTACAAGTTTGGATAACCGAATGTATCTGCCATGATAAACCGTATGGCATCAGAACAACGCTGGAAGAATACGGAACCGTGCCGGAACCCAAACAGCAAATTTCCGTCAAGATAATAAAAATCATGTTTAAGACCTAACAAATCTATATCCCCAGGGTCTATTCTAAGATGTCTGAATGCCCGACTAAGATCTATTTTGTATAAGAGGGAATCAGCACCAAGTTCCTTGAGACTATGAACAATATGGTCTACAGATGGGTATTTCAAGTCAAAGTAAGACCCCAAGTACTTATCTTTAGGTACTCCATCATTTACTGAGTGACCAGAAGGGAAACTTAAATCTAGAATCACTCTTCTCTTATCAGAATTTGGCTTATCTCTGGTAAGAAAAGGTGATATATGACATGGAAAGGGGGGTTATGCAAAAGGGCCATAAATAGTACCATATTGCATTTCAGTTTGAATATATGCAGGCACATGATCGGAATATTTAACGGGCGAAGCATGATTAACATAAGTAGATTGTAAGATAACCTCCCTGTCAAAATAAGAGGAAATCAGGTACACTCCCTCATACAACTTCCTGTCCTGTATATACCATCAGATCATTATACCGAATAAACCCAGTTTATTTTGATTAAGGCAATTTTTATAATCCACAGATTGGTATTTATTATTTACAATACTATCAGGTATTACCTTTTTAGGATTATATACCTTAGAGGAATTTACATCCGCCATGTTCCATATCAGAGGTACTACTGTGTCATTCCGTACTTGATTGTGGTCTAAGGTATCAGTATTGTCTGTAGCATGTAAAGGTACTTTTTCAGATGGAAGGGACGCGTTAGTGACAACTATAGGGTTGTCCTTAGTCTTACTGATAGTACTCGTGTTAACAGTTGTATCACAATCATTTGTTTCATTGCTATACATGCTGCCCAATGTTTACCCATTTTCGTTTTTATTGCCCGTTAAATGTGAAAAAGCCTGTTGTTTTTCTTGTGGGACAGTTTGTGTCTTACACTTGACACTTTTGTGACACTTTGTGTGCATGGAATTATCCAATGTTTGCCCTGTTCTCTTTTTATTGTCCTTGAAACAAGAAAACGATTCCATGCTATTTATATTTTGGCCACCATTAAACAATGCTGTACCCAATGTTTGCCCTTTTCCGTTTTTATTGCCCTTCACAGTACAAGAAGCATTGTCATGCCCACAGTTTGATTGTGAAGAATAGTCATTGTCCTCCAACTGTGCAGACTGATTACTCAGGGGCAAAGGTTGTTCATGTATCCTTTGTACAGGGCCATTAGAAGTTGTAACCTTGTTTTTCAGATAAGTCTAACATATGTTTTCTCAAAACCGGATCCGACTCATCTCTCATGGTTCTGCCAAACCCAGCCACCCACTGTGTGACATTCCACTGGTCGCATGTTCTTTATTTAAACCCAATAACACATACTCATGTGGCCATTTAACTCTGTTCTTAACCAAAACTTCACCATTGCCACCCATTTGAGACTTTAATTTGTACCTGTTTTGGCCAGATCCGATAATTCTTGAAGTCTTTGTTCGACTTTCAGTTGCAAAAGCGTTTCATCAGTCAAAGCAGCAAGATTTGAACCCATGTGTTCACTAGGCTTACTTGTTAGCTGTATAACTTCACTGTGTTTCTTTGACTTCGTCTCTTTGAGCTTTATACTTTTAACTTTTGATTTATCTGCAGTCTTTTTGTTGTCTTTACTTCAATTTTGTCTAAGCGCTTGCCTATTTTCTCTAATTGTTCTAGGGGGCTCGGTGGTGTAGCGGTTAGAGTTCTCGCCTCCAACCTCTGATGCCGCCAGTTCGAATCTCGGGCCGGGGGCTTCATGTTGGAAAGTTGGTAGTTACTTGCCGATGCCTAGTGGTTTCCTCCACCTGTAAACTACCATCGCAATATGACCCTGGCTGTTGAACGCACCGTAAAACAACAAATAAATCTAAATAAAATAAATCTAAATCTAACTGTTCTAAAATCTGAGCATTGATCACAGCCTGAACATCCTAATCTGACTTATGAACAGTTGCATGTAGCTGTTTTTGTTGAGAGGGACCAGCACCATCTTGTGAATTGGAAGCGTTTAGATTGTCTTCATTATCCGACTCTTGTATGATTCCACTGCTATTCAAGTCACTAACGGATCCTTCAGAATCTGAGTCCGACATTTTAGAAATTTCTTCAAAATTAACACAATTCTGAAATCGAATCTTTTGAAGAAATTGATTATCATCTGACAATTGTATTTCAACAGGCAAATGAACTGTATTCTGTCTATGTGAACGCAAGTTACTGCATAATTTCTGAACAATATTGTTAACTTTACATGTGGAAACACGGAGTTACATAAAACACATAAAAGTTTGGTTACAATACTAAAACAATGTATTAAAAGCCATGTATAAAATAAACATAAAAAGAAAACCATACAATATCACCCAGTCCTATGCGCAGCACCATATAAAGACAATGATGTTTCTCCTCGTGTTTCTAACATGTAAATGGCAGAATAAAGGGTTAAAATCAGAGAGGTCCCACGCTTGACCAGCTGACCACTTTAATATGCAAACAAGGTGTGATACTAATACTAAATAAAGGTAGTTCAGAAATGAGCTAGATGACACCTAAATGTCATCCCGCAAAACAATGACAATTTATAAATTCATTATATGAAACAACATGAGGGAATTAGTGCAAACTGAATAACCATAGTACACTGGGCTGGTATTCACGAAGGGTCTTAGACTTAGCCAGGTCTTAGGCTTAAATGTGGTCTTAAAGCTGAGACTTTTGTCTCAGCTAAGTTTTGTCTTAAATCCGTATTCACAAAAAGGGACTTAGCTAAGTCCAAGATTATCAAATAACCACAGTGGTTTTATGTGTCATGTGACCTTTCTTTTCTGTTTCAAACTATACTATTGGTGATGTATATCATTCATTTAATGCAATTTATCAAAGGAAAAGTGTTGTTTTGACATGGAAAACCTTGTTACCACACATAAACTCCCAAAGACTGCTTTAGTGAGGTGTTCTGTATAATTATACTTTATTTACAGCCATTTCAAATTTTGAAGTGGAGAAAAGTTTATGGCGGCCATATTTAAGTCCTCTTTACAAAACTTAAGCCCACTACCAACCAGTCTTAGAGTTGAGCCCTTGGCTAAGCCTAAGACCGGTCTTAAATTCTTTGTGAATACCACTAAGCCTAAGACAAGGGTTTTAGCAGTTTTTGGGCAGAAACTTGAGACAAAAGTCTCAACTTTAAGCCTAAGCCCTGGCTAAGACCTTTCGTGAATACGGGCCCTGAGATTTTAAATATTATAGGAGACCCATAATTAATTAAAATTACAATTGCAATATGTGCTATGTAGTTTGAAAGCGTAAATGTGTTGAACCAATGTCTTTGTGGTGTGTAGTTACAGAGGTGATAGTTGCTGAGATCATGTAAATATTAAAGGCCAAATGACCCACCAAACAAGGTCAGCCATGGGATTGAGCAAGATGAGAGAATTAAACAGCATCTCATTGCCAAATCATTTGATGTACCAAATTTTCTGGGAGCTAGGATCCCTGTACATTCCCAATCAAACGTTTCTGAATGGAAATGCTTTCTTGTGGATTACTGCGACCATCAGTTACTCCAACTCATTGAGTTCGGTTTTCCACTAGACTTCAACCGGAATTCCCAATTGTCTTCAGGTGTAAATAATCATTCTTCAGCTCTTGATTATAAGAATGATATTATGACTTATTTAACTGAGGAAAAGCAACATGGCGTGATCATTGGTCCTTTTCAAACCAATCCCATACCCAATGCTCACGTGTCTCCGTATTTGACAAGAGAAAATCCGAACACACCCAATTGACACGTCATCATTGATTTATCTTGGCCCAAAGGTTCTTTTGTAAACACAGGCATGGACAAGAATCCTTACATTAGGACTGAATTTGTCTCCCACTGTAGATGATATAACTAGAGAGTTTGTGTGTTTCGGACCTGGTGCGCATCTTTTTTAGGTTGATATCTCAAGGGAGTTAACCTTCTTAAGAATTTTCAGCACATTAGTGACAGATTTTGTTAGGTTTTCTTGTCATGAATTATATCAACAATTTTATTGGTTTCGGTATGCCTGACGTTGCATCCAGATCTTTTCATTGTCTTATGCAGAAGCTTGGAATGCTTAGGTCTCACCATTAGTCAAAAGAAATTGGTTTCTCCCACCACTGAAGCTGTATGTTTGGGTGCCCTCATTGACACTAAAAAAGATACAGTTTCTGTACCAAATGAAAAGCTTACTCAAATAAAATTCACAGTCAGTGATTGGCTTCTCAAAACGCATTGTAATAGAGAGAGTTGCAATCCCTTTTAGGGCAATTGCTATATGTCCATAAATGCATTCATCCAGCTTGCGCATTTCTCAGTAGAATGTTTACAAGCAAATCATGCTAGCAGTGTCATCAAGTTGATGACGCATGCGTTCTGTTGTGACTTGTGTTGGTTTGACAAATTCCTAGTATGCTATAATGGTGTGTCTATGTACAACCATAGACACATAGATTGTGAGGTTTAGCTGGATGCATGTCTGGATGGATTGGGCACAATATGGAACAATTTTGTATATCTTTTAACAGGGCAACGTCACTATTTGAACTTTAGTATAGTGCACTTAAAAATTCTCAACATATTAGTTGCCTTGAGAGCATTTTCCACACATTTTCCACTAAGAAAGTGGTTGTAAAATGTGACAATGCAGAAGCAGTTGACATGTTTAGCATAACAGAACCGGGGACCCTTTCCTGGCTACCTGTGCGCGAAATATATGGCAAGTAGCTGCTTTGCATGATATAGAACTACATGTAGTTTATACACATATCATGGGTCATCAAAATGTCATTGCAGACCTGAGGCAGTATTCACTAAACCCCCTTTGTTTTTAAGGTCCCTTTATTAAAGGAAGGTAGAAAATCTTTGGTGAGGTGACCTTTATAAAGCTAATCACTAAACCTCCTTTATGGTTTCCTAACCAAAGGAGACCTTAAATAAAGGATCCTTTATTAAAGGAGTGCATTCTGTCATCTGATTGGTTGAAAACATTTGTTCATAAAGGCTCCTTTATCTTTCCCGTACTTTTGTATTTTCTTCTTTCCATGTTTATTATTAGTATAAGATTAGTGTTTTGATGTGTTTTCTATATCTGTTTTAGATGATATTTCATATTTTAAGCAATAAATATCTAACTTTTAAAGATTTTTGTATTGTATACCACATTTTATTATCCACCCTGCGCAAATACTATTTGACCCATATAGAGGGACATATGGAGGGGGATATATTTCATTTATATATCATCAGAAAGGTTGTCTTATAGCTCTTCTGCTCGTGTTTGTTACATTAAAATCCATGGAGAAATGATTGAGATATTGCAGGTTAAAGATTGCAGATTTTATATTCACTGGTGCCCATGCTTTTGGACTTGCTTTTTCACATCCGCTCATTAAATATTCATATTATATAACCCATAAATCATACAAATGGTGGATAATAAAAGTAAAACATCATAAATTAGACATATACAAAATAATATCTCACTTATGAAGATTAACAAAATAAAACTGGTGTTACCAACTGGTATAATAATGTTATCTTCATTTATGATATATTTTTTGTGTATATGTCATTTGGGAAGTAATAGCCACTATTCACACAGATATTGTAACACACACATAAAAACATTTTGTTTTTGATGACATATCAACTGAATATCCCAAAAATGCAAAGAAAGATGTATGGTGATATAAATGATGTAGTATGGACAAATAAGGTGCAAATGTCATAACATTTCACCAATTACCTGAATTTTTACCTAAAAAGTCAATACCAAAACTTCACCTTACCTTGAAAATTAAGTGAAGAAAGGATTCCTCAGTAAAGGAAGGTTAGTGAATCTCAAACTTCAAGATTCCCTTGAAAGTTAGGCATTTCCTAGATTTTTGAGGTTTCCTTGAAATTCAAGGAAAGAAAGTTATGCTCCTTTGTTTGGAGGAAGTTTAATGAATAGCAAAACAAAGGAAGGAGCAAGAAATAAAGGAAATCCTTACTTTTTAAGGGTTCCTTGGAATAAAGGTTTAGTGAATACGGGCCCTGTTGTCAATGTGGTCCAATACTGAGAACAATCTTATAAAGTTACATGCATATGTTGAAAATCCTTTGTGGTTGCAATTAGGGCCAGAATATCTGCCCTGAGATTATAATATTTAGTTCCCCCTTTTCAGATGCTTCATTTTGTTTTGTAGTTGCAAAACCTCTGGATCAATTGGCTATGGGTGCCCAGAAGTGACTTTCTGCTGCCTTTCGACCAAAGACAATAAAATGTTATCACATGCTCTTCATATTGTTTGTTGCTTTCTGTCTGATTACAAATATTTCATTGGGAACTGTCACAGTAACAAATGTATTATCTTATCTAGAATACCTTACAGTTAATGCAGTTTCATCTTTTCTGTTAGGAAATCACTTGTCTGCTTTGAAGCAAAGTTTACTATTTATGGATTAAACTATCACGTTTTCTCTCATCCCAACATCAAGTATTTTGTAAAGTCTGGGCGTATTAATAAACCAGTTAAAATCACTAGACAAAATATTATAGATCATGCAGAGTATGTTGCGTTCACTTGTCTCCCTATGCAGTGGCATATATCTTGGTAAAGTTTTCAAGGCACTCTTCTTAGTCGTGTTCTTTGGCCTGTTAAGATGATCTAATCTGGCACCACATTCCATTCATATATTTGATCCATCCCGACAGCTTACTTTTGGAGATTTAATTTTTACCAAGAAGTATCTGAAAATTATACTTAAATGGTCTAAAACATTGCAAATTCGGGATACAGTGCATGTCATCTCACTTCCCCACATTAAAGGCTCGGATTTATGCCACATAAAAGCATATCGTGATATAAAGAAACTATATTCAATTTCAGCTCACAGTGGCAAGTGAGAAGACCAATAAAGCAAAATATCTTCAACAAAGCTTGGAGTTTATTAAAATAAAGTTAAAACAAGATGCACTCAGAAAGAGCAAGACGCTCGACTCCATGTGACCAGTCTCTCAAGTGATATAAAGTATTTTAAGGAAGACAATGAAATAAAACCAAACATGTAAATTAATCTCAAGTAGAAAGCTAGTCATTAAAAATACATTGAAATGGGACCTCTGAAAAATCATGATTTTTTTGTATCCAAAATAAGATCCAGATTTTTCTTTTAGTAACTTCTTCCTTCAATCAGGTCCTACCCACAAATTTTTAAATAATGATCTGTTATTAGTTCTGGAGTAATCTGAACACACACACACACACACACACACCCACAAAAAACAACAGACAAATAGAAAAATAAACAATTAGCACACAAAACATAACCTGCTGGTGGTTGACAGCAACAGTGATGGATAATTTATCAATATTTAGCTACAATTGTCGTGGCTTAAATGACAAAGACAAAAGAACTAAACTTTTCCTTTGGATTAATGACCAGAATTATGATATTGTGTTATTACAAGAAACTTTTTTGATAAATGAAACTGAAGCATATGTGAAAAGCAGCTGGAAAGGTATTTCTTTTTTTGCAAACAGTGATTCTAAACATAGTAGAGGTGTAGCAATACTCCTTAAAGAAAATTTTGATTGTAAAGTTGTAAATAGTTATCCCAGTAAAGACAGAAGAATTTTACTGATAAATATTGAGATTAATGAAAATGTTTTCACTATTGTCTCAGTGTATGCTCCAAATACAGTAAAAGAGCGTGTCGTATTCTTTGACAAATTAAAACAATGGATTATACAATTTTCAGAAAATAAAGATAACTTAATAATTACAGGTGATTTCAACTGTAACGTAATTGAAGATAATACTAATAACTCAAATGTACATACAATCAAAACAGATAACAGTGTAGAAAACCTCAAAATGCTACTTGAGAGCTGTAAATTAAGAAATGCGTGGCAAATTTGTAACCCATGTAAATCTTGTTTAACATATTATGATAAAAGAACAAAAAAATACAGTACTTTAGACTATATCTTTGTTTCTTGTGATCTCAAATGGACAGTAAAAAATATTCAGATATCAAAACCAGTAAAAAATCAAGGTGTAATTGATCATTTTGGCCTAAAAGCAACATTTCAATTAAATACAATGCAAAGAGGTCCAGGAATTTGGAAATTGAATAACAGTATTCTACATCAACAAAAATATATTGATTTAGTAAAAAAAACAATTAATAATACATTACAAAATAACACAAATATAAAATCATGGCAGATAATTTGGGAAATGATTAAAATCAATATAAAAGAAGCATCTATAGAATATTGTGTAAATGAGTCTATAACAAAGACAAAGGTACAGCAAGAGATTCAAAAACAGCTAGATTCCATCAATGAAAGTATCATTGACCTTGAAGCATGCAGCAATCTGCCAGATACATCTCTAGTACAGCTACAAAGATATAAAGAACATAAATCTGAACTTGAAAGCAAACAGCAAAGATTTTACAATGAAAAAGCAAAAGGATATGCTGTAAGAGCAAGAGTGAAATGGGTGAGAGAAGGTGACATACCATCAAAATATTTCTTATCTTTAGAAAAAGCAAGGCAGGCTAACAATGTTAACAAGTAGGCACCTGGGTTAGGGGTGCAATAAGAGGGCATAAACTCACACAAATATGTTGATACCCGTGGGATGGAGGGTGGGGAAGGCCCAGATATAGAATAGTTCCTGTCTTTTACGTTTAGTGGAAGAATCTGGGTTGTTTTCCTCCCCCATCCATTGCACAATGCTGAACTCCAGATTTCTGACACTATGCTTGGGTTGTGTAAAGTGTCTTGAGACAGGGGTAGAATTTAGATCATTGAATTTCTGAACACTTCTGTAGTGTTCATACATTCTCTGTCTAATTGGTCTTTTGGTCTCTCCTATATATTGGAGACCACATTCAGTGCAATTAATAATGTATATTACATTACTTAATTCACAAGTGTATCTATGCCTTGGTGGTAGGTTAATACATTTGAAGGTCTTTTTAGTGTGGAAACTGGTTATTTGGTCCACTTTGGTCAGTTTAGGACAATATGTACATTTTCCTAATCTAGTACATACTGCATTGAAAGCTATTTTCTGTTTAGTTTCATCAGTGGGTGTGAATGTGATAGCTGCTCTTGTAAGTAGATCTTTGAGATTTGGTAGTCTCTTGTACCCTATGAGTGGTTTGTCCTTGAAGATTTGTTTAAGTTCATCAGTATTCTGGATAATGTTCCAGTTGTCTCTGATGAGGGATTTAATGGGTGGGTTCCTGGGGTTAAATTGAGTCACCATGACCGGTGTGTCTATGGTTTCTCTTGGGTTGTCCTCCAGTAGGTCTGACTGTTTGAACTGGTTGGCCCTGTTGAAATGCTTCTTGAGGCTACTTGCTGGGTAACCCCTTTTAAGGTAATAGCCAGTCAGTTTAAAGGCATTTGTTTTGAAGTCTTTATCCAGTGTGCATATTCTGCGTAACCTTAGATATTGTCCAAAGGGTCCTTTTTCTAGTACAGTGCTAGGGTGGGCTGAACTGTACTCTAAGTACAGGTGGGTGTCTGTAGGTTTATTGTATAGGGTTGTGATTAGTTCCCTATGTTCATTGAATTTCACTGTTGTGTCTAGGAAATTAATTTCAGAATAGCTAAATTCATGAGTGAATTTAATTGATTCATGGAGAGAGTTCAAATACTCAATGAAGTGGTTGAGAGACTCTTCCCCATGTGTCCAGACCATAAAGATATCGTCAATGAACCTTTTCCAGACTAGTGGTTTTAGGGGATAACCATCTAAGGCTCTGGTTTCGAACCTATCCATAAATAAATTAGCATAATTTGGTGCTAATGATGTTCCCATGGCTGTCCCTCCTATCTGTTGATAGTGCTCACCATTGAATTCAAAATTCATATTGTGGAGGACTAAAGTTAACAGGTCTAATATGAACTGGGTGATAGGCGTTTTGGTAGGGTCACTCCTTAGTTTATTCGCCACAGCTAATATTCCCTCATGGTTAGGGATATTAGTGTATAAACTAGATACATCAAGGGTGCATAATATTGCTCCCTCTGGGATTTGACCTAGATTCCTAAGTTTCTTGATGAAATCCTGTGTATCCCTAATGTGGGATTTTGTATGAGGAACATATTGTTTTATATGTTCGTCAACAAATTTGCTAATTCTGCTGGTGGGATGATTCACAGAACTGCAAATGGGTCTCCCTGGGACATTTTTCTTATGTATTTTGGGTAACATATAAAATTTTGCTTCTGTGCAAGATTTTGGTGTTAAATGTTCTAGGTTTATCTCACTGATTAAACCTTTATTGTACATCTTTATTAGTGTATCTGTAATTTTTTGACCAATACTTTGGGTGGGATCATGGTCAAGTTTGGTATAGAAATTGGTGTCATTCAGTTGTCGGTAGCCCTCTCTGAGGTAGTCAGTTGTATTCATTACAACAACTGCTGACCCCTTATCCGCTTTTTTGATGATAATTTTAGGGTTTGATGAGGAACATATTGTTTTATATGTTCGTCAACAAATTTGCTAATTCTGCTGGTGGGATGATTCACAGAACTGCAAATGGGTCTCCCTGGGACATTTTTCTTATGTATTTTGGGTAACATATAAAATTTTGCTTCTGTGCAAGATTTTGGTGTTAAATGTTCTAGGTTTATCTCACTGATTAAACCTTTATTGTACATCTTTATTAGTGTATCTGTAATTTTTTGACCAATACTTTGGGTGGGATCATGGTCAAGTTTGGTATAGAAATTGGTGTCATTCAGTTGTCGGTAGCCCTCTCTGAGGTAGTCAGTTGTATTCATTACAACAACTGCTGACCCCTTATCCGCTTTTTTGATGATAATTTTAGGGTTTGATGATAGTTCCTTAAGACCTGTCCACTGTTCTTTGGTCAGGTTTGGTTGTCCCTTATTTTTGAGTCTGCTTTTTAGCAAGCCATCTTTAAATGCTCTCTGGAACACTTCCAAGGATTGATGTATCCTTGGTGGTTTCCAGGAGCTTTTGTCTACAAATTTCTTGTGAATATCTTTATATGGATCTTCACTTTCTTCTAGGTTCATGGCCATAAAATCTACTATTGCCAATTCATCTTCATTAAGATCCTGAAGATGTTTATTGTCATAGTAGAAGTGATATTTAAGGCTTAGCCTACGGTGGAATTCTTTGAAGTCCAGCCAAATCTGAGCCTTATTTGGTGGTCCTGGTGTGGGGCAGAAAGTTAGGCCTTTTTCTAAGGCACCTACTTGTGCTTTACTCAGGGTTTCATCAGATAAGTTAATCACTGTGTGACCAATTAGGCTCTCCATAGTTTTACCTTTCTGGAGGAACCCAGGAGGGGCTATTTTCGCCTCCTCCTTAACTCTGTTTAAGATCTCCTGATAGTTATAGCCTTCCATCATAAGCAATGTGGATAGCCCAGTAATTCCTGACCTCAGAATTTCTGCTCCTCTGAGATCCCTTAGAAGTATCCAAGGACATATTAAACAACAACATTATGTATGTATAAACAGTTTATTAGGTGTTGGTTTGCCAGACTTGATAGGTTAATTTTAATTCCTAACTAGTTTATTCAATCTTTTAATCAAGAATTGTAACTGTTTGTTTGTCTGTCTTTGGCGGCTTGGGGGATTCTGGCGGTTTTGTCTCTGTCTCCCTCTTGGTTTGAACCTGGGTTTGGATTCTGGTTGAAGCCTTCTCTGCATGCTTGTGGTGGCTGCAGCTTTGTATTTATCAGTTAAAGAATCCTTCAATTCCTTAAACTGGCTTTTATTGGTGATATTTTCCAATTCTGCATAGGTGGTCTGGATGTCTGCTTTGATCACAGTGTACTTCGAGTTTAGTTCTTCCACTAAATGAAGTGTCAAGTCTCTCTTACATTTGTTCACTATCTCTGTCCACTTTGTCTTGAATGACTCGTTGACTGAGACTGGTGGAGTACACTTGAAGTTACAGGATACTGGAAATTTGCCTTCCTTGAGGTGGGCTTTGATTGAGTGAATATTTGTTGCTACACTCAGTTTCTTCCTGTGGAGGTTTTTACTCTTCAGGTACAGGGGCTTGGATTCAGGTGGATACCTGTCCCTACTGGTAGACTGTCTCTCAGTTGAAGGGGAGCCGGTTCTCTTTCTCTTGGTGCCTTTGGAGGGTCCTTTGTCAGCTTCTTTTAACTTATTGGAAGCTTCTTGTAGGATTGCCAAAGTCTCACTGCTCATCTTACTAGCTGGAATGGGGGTTCCAGTAGTGGGAGTGTTGAAAGCTGTGTCATTGTCCACTTCTAGGTGGCTGATGCCGGCTACCAGGGCACTTTCACTGACATTCATGTTAACCCAATGAAAATAAAACAAGAAGATTTTGTGTCAGTGAAAAATGAGTCAAGACTTTAAATCTCTGCCTTATATTCACAGTATAATAGTTGTGAATATTTCGATCTGATTTTGTCAGTTCTCATCAGAGGCTGTGAGAGGGGTTGGGGGGATCACCTGAAGTACAGATATGAGATCCTCTCTGATCCTGGGGATCAGATCCGGTGGCCGGCGGATCGGATCAGATTTTTTGTATCTGATTGTTGAAAATGCAAATTTGCATTAATAAATGACTAAATATCTTTAATTATGAATTTAAGTCCAAAAAAACAGTAAATAATTGTACTGTGCTCATTGTAGAGATTATTATTATAAATCTCCTATGTACTGTCCAGTAAGTAGCTGGAAACAATGGATTCAAACTTCAAATTAATTTGAATGCAGTGGTGATATGTAATAAATAATACAACAGGATAATTTGTTTTATTTTTGTGTTTGGTGTATTATACTCATGTCCAAAGATAAAATTGTCATGAATATACACAACTGAAAACCCTTTTTCCCAATGAGAGTCGAGTTGCACTCTCTGAAGCATTGTCTCATAGTGTGTATTGTTTGGGTTCCAAGTAGATCTGTTTCAGTCACCTCTTGCAATACCCGCCTAGATTAGGAGGATAAGGGGGTGAGTATACCACACACAGTCTTGTGGCACTGAATCAGATCTCAAGACCCAATAGCATTGATTTAGTGAGTGGAAGTCAGTGGTGAATATTCATACTTATTCACCCATAATCCGTACTTCCATTAACGTATTTATACCGGAATAATTGTCGGTAAAAATAATAATAAAATACTGGAAAGATGGGTGGCAATCCAACATATTTTGTGGATGCCTTTAATTAGATTTTTATAAAATAATGTTAAAAAATCTATATATATATATTGGAGACAAATAAAGCCCAGATTTTTTATTTGAGCTCTAAGATAGATGTCAGTAAGGATTATTTTATAGTAAAAATAACCGTGATTCACAATAATAACCTTTTAATGCAAGTTAAGTAGTGATTAATATTTATGCAATATATAAAATAAGCATTATATTTATATTAAAATCAAGTGAAATGTTAAAATTAATGATTTTAACTATTTATAAAGTCTAAGACTATTATGTAGTCTTCAGTCCGTTATTTACACAAAATTGCCGGTAAATAATCCGTGAATAAAATGTAAATAAACTGTCTTTTTATATATACCCAACTTTTCAATTACTGGTCTGTGGTGGTGTGATGTTCTGACACAGATTGTTCATGTATTCCAATAAATCAAAGTTCACTAGTGGTTCACTTTGTGGGATGACTCCCCAAATTGGAATTTCAGCTGACATGTATGGGGGGAGGGGGTCCTCTGAGACTGCTTCCTCCATTGGACCTTGATAGGCAGTGCATCTGGGCAGTCCTTGTTGCTCCCTTTTCAGTTGGAATTCCTCAGTGAAATAGCTGGGGATGTCCATATCAGGGGTTTCCGGTGGTGATGAGTCATCTTCCCAGTTATTCATGGGTGGTTCATCAAGGAACAAGCAGTGTGGTGATGTTCCCTTGGAAGCCAGAGGAGGTGCCTGTTGAGTGGTCTTGTCCCTCATAAACTTGGGGGTGGTGTTGCATCCCGTATGTGTGACTGTTTTGATGGGGGGTAAGTCACAAATATCAGTTTGTGTGCTGATGGATATCTGAGTCCTGCTGTGCATGGTCATTGTGGTGACTGTGCATGTCTTTGGTGCAGGGTTCCTTCTATGAGTTGGTTCATCATCATCAGGCCACATATCAGTGAAGAAGGTACTCAGATCCGGTTGAGTGTCCTTTCCTCCAGTTGTCTTATCCTCAGGACAACTTGACTGACTTTCTGTGAAATCCCCTGGTTCAGTTTCAATACAGTCTCTTATTCTGGAGAAAGTATCCATATCAGTGTGGTAGTGTTTCATATGTCTATCCAGGTATTCTTTTCTCCTGAATTCCTGATCACACATGTTACATTTGATCCTAAAGTTCAGGTGAGTACTTTTTATGTGCCTCCTGAGATTTGATCTGTGTGAATAAATCTTATGGCATGTACTGCAAGTGAACCACATTTTTGAATTGTGCACACAAAATAAGTACATAAAAAATATTTTTGTCACACCAAAAATCAATTATGAACTAGTGTAAATGCTATCTTCACAGCTTTTGAATTCAAAGTCCAGATTGTAACTTAGTGACCAAATATGTTACTAAGTAATTTTTACGTGACTAGTATTGATCCCAGAATGACGTCATGAGTCATTCTGCGTCATTTGTGACGTGAATATGTCACTAACCAATTTTGATGGGTTTTTGTGCCCTTTGGTGAGGTGCCTAATATATAACAAAATTAACAAGTAGGCACCTGGGTTAGGGGTGCAATAAGAGGGCATAAACTCACACAAATATGTTGATACCCGTGGGATGGAGGGTGGGGAAGGCCCAGATATAGAATAGTTCCTGTCTTTTACGTTTAGTGGAAGAATCTGGGTTGTTTTCCTCCCCCATCCATTGCACAATGCTGAACTCCAGATTTCTGACACTATGCTTGGGTTGTGTAAAGTGTCTTGAGACAGGGGTAGAATTTAGATCATTGAATTTCTGAACACTTCTGTAGTGTTCATACATTCTCTGTCTAATTGGTCTTTTGGTCTCTCCTATATATTGGAGACCACATTCAGTGCAATTAATAATGTATATTACATTACTTAATTCACAAGTGTATCTATGCCTTGGTGGTAGGTTAATACATTTGAAGGTCTTTTTAGTGTGGAAACTGGTTATTTGGTCCACTTTGGTCAGTTTAGGACAATATGTACATTTTCCTAATCTAGTACATACTGTATTGAAAGCTATTTTCTGTTTAGTTTCATCAACAATGTTATTAGAAATGTCAGAGTTGGAGAAACTAATTACACTGGAACTCAAGCTATATCTGAACAAATTATGAAATTTTACTCAAAACTTTATGAGAAATCTGATATACCAATCAGTTTGATAAATAAATATTTGAATGATGTAAATTTACCAAACTATTTGACAACAGCTGATTGTAAAATGTGTGATTTAGATATTACTACTGAAGAAATACGAAAAACAGTTAACAGATTGAAACAAAATAAGTCACCAGGCATGGATGGCCTCACTAACGAATTTTATCAAACATTCTGGGATCAATTGGAAGCTACATATATGAATATGATAAAAGAATCTTTTGAAAAGAAAATTCTTCCAGATAGTACCAAAAAGGCTCTTCTAACCTTACTATATAAACAAGGCAATAATTCAATTTTGACAAATTATAGGCCTTTAAGTATAACCAATTGTGATTACAAGATACTGACTTTTGTATTAGCAAACAGATTACAAAAAGTTATTGAGAAACTTATTTCAAAGGATCAAAGTGGTTATATTAAAAAGAGATATATAGGCAACAGTACTAGACTGATTAATGATATAATAGAATACTGTGAGAATTGTAACCAACCAGGAGCAGTTATATGCCTTGATTTTCAAAAAGCATTCGATACTCTTGATTGGAATTTTATGTTTGGCTGTTTAAAAAATTTGGCTTTGGCAAAAACTTTATAAAATGGATAAATATAATTTATAAAGAACCAACCTTTTGTATAAAAAATAATGGCTGGATCTCCAGTGAATTAAATATGCAAAGAGGGGTACGTCAAGGATGTGCCATTTCAGCCTTACTTTTTATAATTGCAGTCGAAATCTTATCAGTAAAAATAAAGCAATCTGAAAACATTGATGGAATTAAAGTTTTTGATGAAGTATCACATCTTATTCAATATGCAGATGATACAACTTTAACTTTAGCAGATGAGCAATCTATAACAAATGCCATGAAGCTTTTAAATGAATACTCAAGAATATCAGGTCTAAATTTAAATCTTCACAAATGTGCAGGGATCTGGCTTGGCTCCTTCAAAAACAATCCAGATATATACTCTGGGATAAGATTCACCAATCATCCTATTAAATGCCTCGGAATTTACATAGGAACAGACTATAAGGCATGCGAAGATTTAAATTGGGGTAAAAAGTTAAAAGAGATTGAGGATTTAACTCTTCAATGGAGAAAGCGAAAGCTCACTTTACAAGGTAAAATTACTGTGATTAATAATCTCCTTATTCCTAAAATGATTTATCCAATGACAGTCCTATATACGCCTCCAGAGGTTACAAAAAGAATTGAAAACATTATTTACGCATTTTTATGGGAAAAATGTCATAGGGTGAAAAAAACAATTGTAACTCAGCAGAATATAAATGGAGGTTTAAACATGATAGACATACAGTCAAAATTGTATGCACTAAAAGCAACATGGATTCCAAAATTTCTAAACAATAGAAATAGAATAGCCAACATTGTTAACATGTATCTAACTTCTATAAATTTGAATATGTCACTAATCTTGAGAACAACATTTCGTAAAAGTGATTCCTTTGATATTATTAAAAAGATACCAATGTTCTATCAGCAAATCTTTATCTCCCTTAATGAATGTAAGACTATAAAACCAATAAACAATCTATCTAATTTTGAATTTTTGACACAACCTTTATGGGGAAACGAATATTTCAAATTTAAAAATAAACATTTATACTACAGAAATTGGATTGAGAGTAATATAATTTTTATCAAGGATCTATTTGACAAAAATGGTTTCTTTATTAGCGAAGAAAACCTATTAATTAAATTGAAAAACAAACAAAATTGGATGACAGAATATTTAACACTTAAAAAAATAATCAATAAACTAGCAAAACACAAATTTAATACCAAACAGGGCCAATTCATACAAACGTCTGCCTGTATGAAAACTAATTTCTGGGCAAAAGGAAATCTAATTCATCCAGAAAATATTAAAACAAAACAAATTTATAATATTCTACTAAGTAAAAAATATGAAAAACCCTATGTTGAAAACATGTGGGAAAAACGACTTACAAACGAAGTTAATAATATTAACTGGGCAGAGGTGTATACCCAAAATTTTAAGTGTTTGAAATATAGTAAATTTACAGAGTTTAAGTTTAAAATTATACATAATGTACTTCCATGTGGAAAGCAGTTATGCCGTTGGAATAACAATTATAGTGGATTATGTGTTTATTGTGGTGAAGTGGAAAATATAACTCACCTTCTTTATGAGTGTTCTAGAATTAAAAATATTTGGCGTGTAGTCAGCAATTGTATGAAAACTAATATATTGTTAAAACATATTATAATTGGTTTTCAATTTAACAATGAAAACTATGTTTTGCAAAATAAAATTATTTGTATTGTAATAATATCCTATGCTATTTATAGTGTATGGTGTAAGTGCAATATAAACAATAAAAATTATAAAAATACTGATGTCAAAAGTAATATTAAGCAACAATTATCTTTTTATCTAGAGGTTTTTAAAAGCATCTTTGATAATCCAAGAAAGGAACACTTAAAATGTCTAGGAGAATGTATACTCTATCACTTGATTTGATCATTAATTTATTCAATGTGTATACATAATATGTGCTTGAATGTTTTAAAATATATAAAATGCATATATGTGTGGCCAAAAATATATAGATATTTTTCAGTTGATTTCTTATAAAGCATGCACACAAACCAGAGCATAAAAAATGAAAATGATTTTAGTGGATGGTATCTGTATTTGTACTAATCTCTCATTATTTTCAATGTCACATCATACTGTGTATGATATGTTTGTTAGCAGTCTGATGGTGGGTTTGCTACCCTAGCCCACCCAGATGAAGCAGTTATTGTGAAAAAAGGGTAAATAAAATTATTTTGTAGCAAAAAAAAAAAAAAAAAAAAAAAACCTGCTGGTGGAGGTAAAAATATTGCTTAAAGGTCACTTCTTGGTGAAAATCACGCATGGTATTTTTTTGTGATGGACTGTCAAGGAATTGAAAGTAAAAAGAGAAGATAAAACAGAAATAATAATTAATAAAAATAATGAATATACCACGTACTCCCTCTTTATTATGTTTGTGTCAGTTTCAAGACACAAAATGAGAAGAAATATTTTTACTTAAAGACAGCAAGTATCACAAGCTAGGTTTGTGACCTCACAATAACAGTTACAATGTGACATCACTGAGTAATGACATCACCAGAAAGCAGAATATTGATTTTTAACGCTCGACGATAGGAGAGGGTTATTGTAATCAGTTTGTTTCTGTCAGTCTGTCTGTCTGTCTGTCTGTCTGTGCACCGTTTTGCCCTTATAACTCAAAAACTATACCATCAATCGAGCTCAAATTTGGTGGGTAGATATTTCATGGGGTACAGACGGAATCTTCCAAATTTGGTGTAATTTGTTTGAAAATTAAAGTCAGGAGACAGGTTTTTAAATTTTTAATTGGGTATATACAGTGAAACCTACTTGTCTTCAAAAATCAATATCATGATAGGATTTCCTCCTCATAAATTCTTGCCTCATCAGATATCCTCTGTGGCTGTGAGTGTAATGTGTAGAACTTGTAATCTCATGGTTGGGGTTCAATACCAGTCAATTCTAAATTTTTTTTTTTAATTTTTTTTTTTTTTAGGTTTTTTTTAGCAATTTTTTTAAAGGTCTTTTAAAAAGAAAAGAAAAAAACACAGCATCTAAAATTTTACTGTTCAAAAAAAAAACTTTAACCAAGATAAAGTGTTCAACTTGATGGGCAATAATAGATCAATTGGGCATATACAGAGAAATCTGATTTTCTTTATTGCATAAGTAAAAAAATCAATATTTTGCTGTCTGATGATGTCATTACTTAATGATGTCACAATGCAATTGTCATTGTGAGGTCACAAAACCTAGCTTGTGATACGTGTGATATACTTCTTCTCATTAAATTTATGTCTTGAAATTGACATAAATACAATTGAGAGGGAAGTGGTGTATTTGTCATGTTTATTTATTTCTGTTTTTTTTTTGTTTTTTTTGTGTTTGTTTGTTTCAATTTCTTGACAGTCCATCACAAAAATTTACCCTGAGTAATTTTGACCAAGAAGTGGCTTTTAACCAATATTTTTACCTCTACCAGGAATTTATGTTTGTTGTGTGCTTTTTTGTCTATTTGTCTGCCTGTTTTTCGTGTTTAGATTACTCCAGAACTAATGAACAGATCTTTATAAAAAATTTGTGAGTAGGACCTGGTGAAAGGAAGAAATTACTAATTTTTGGGAAAGACGTGGATCATATTTTGGATACAAAAAAATCATGAATTTTCATAGGTCCCATTTCAATGTATTTTAATGATTTTAGCTTTCTACTTCATATTTCTTCAAAAGTAATTAATAAATTTTGATGTCAAATTTGAAGTAGGAAGGGACTAGCCATGGGAAGGAGTGATTATACTTTAGGAAAGATCCAATTAATATCTTGGACACCAAGAAGCCTCCAGAATTTCTGGAAATGCCACCATGATGGATGTGTGTTATACTTTATAACACTTGTGAGACTGGTCACATCGAGTCGAGCGTTTTGCTCTCTCTGAGTGCATCTTGTTACGTATGTGATGAAGAGAAGCAGTTTCACTGTGTATTCCCAATTAAAAATCAGAAAAACTCTCTCCTGGCTTTAATTTTCACCCAAATTATACCAAATTTAGAAGATTCCATCTGTACCCCATAAAATATCTGCCCACCAAATTTGAGCTCGATTGGTGTTATAGTTTTTGAGTTATAAGGGCAAAACGGTGCACAGACAGAGAAGCAGATTTCACTGTGAAAGCCCAGTTAAAAATAAGAAAAACTCTCTCCTGGCTTTAATTTTCACACAAATTATACCAAATTTGGAAGAATCCATCTGTACCCCATAAAATATCTGCCCACCAAATTTGAGCTCGATTGGTGGTATATTTTTTGAGTTATAAGGGCGAAACGGTGCACAGACAGACAGACGGACAGACAGAAACAAACTGATCACAATAACCCTCTCCTATCGTCGAGCGTTAATAATGTTACATACATTCTGAACACACAACTTGTTAGTTCTGCTAGGGTCAATAACACCATTGCAAAATACCTGATAACTGACAATCTAGTAACTTTTAATAAGTGTATAAATTCCAAATACCAAGCTTCTGCATTACTAAACAACAAATTAGTAGAGCTATTACTCAGTCACATATGTCTTGTTATCACCAAGTAATCCTCATTACTACTATGTTACTGAAGATGTTAGTATTACTAATTAGTTAAACACCAAAGCACAGTACTTGCTGACTACTAATTTAATAACTTTTGAATTCCAAGTGTATAAATGTTCATTAACAAGAACCTGTACAACTACTTTAACAAACTTAGTTGAGCTACTGCTACTGGATGTGATTACATATCCATATTAAGCGATCCTCACAACTACTAGGTTACTATGTACAACACCAACTATAAATTGTTAGGTAGTATAAACCACTACAGTTGTCATTATATTTTTAACAAGACATATCAGGCTGGTTTAAAAATTATACCCAACTGTTGAATGCGTTGGCCAAAGGCTCTTAGCATGTAATGAATATCCTAATCTGAATTCAAGAGGTTAAAGGTCAGCCTCAGTGACCTTGTAAAGGTCAGAATGTATAAGTATATTTTCAACAAAAAGACCCCAAACCCCAAGCGTTATTGTACCAGTTTTTGAAATGTAAGAGGTATTACACTGGCAGCAGTAGGTGTTGAATTTAAATAGGTCCACACTGCCTCACTTCTCCAGTTCCCATGTTGCTTTATATTCTCCAGGGCTACACTACTATCAAAAGCAAGAGAAGCACCGCTTCTACGAAATGAATGAAAAGTATAATGGGCAGGATTTAATCCAATGGAGGCAACACAAGTTTTCAAGAAAGAACGAGCATTAGATGCAATAAGAGGAACTACTCCCTTCTTGGTATTAATCTGAAATAAAGGTTGGCCATTCATAGATTTCATTTCTTTTAACATTTCTTTTAACGCTAGAACTGGACAAATCAATGGATTTTTTTATTCTGGCAGTTGGACCACCTGATATTGGCCGGATTTTTGCATATTTTTTTGCACATGTGATAATAATGTGCGCACCAGGCTTGCTCCATACAACATCTTCTACAATAGGATACCTTGTTTTATCAAACAAACCTATGGAAGCTGGCAGTAATGAAGCCAGACAAAAGAAGCCAAAATAGGCAGTTAAGATTTAGATTTATTTGTTGTTTTACGTCGCGTTCAACAGCCAGGGTCATATTACGACGAGTAGTTTATGGGTGGAGGAAACCAGTGCACACTGCACTGTAAACCACCGGGCATCAGCAAGTAACTACCAACTTTCCAACATGAAGCGCCCGGCCCGAGATTCGAACCAGCGGCCACAGAGGTTGGAGGCGAGAACTCTAACCACTACACCACCGAGTCCCCGAATAGGCAGTTAAGAAAAAAGCTTTATAAGTTATACCATTATAGTATTTTTGAACTACTTTCACTAGTTTCTTTAATATGTCAATGGTAATGACACCTTTAACTTTAACATTCATCCTAGCATTCATCTGGACAGATTTCACAAGCAACTGGACTTTTCTTGAACTTAAGGCTGATATAGGCCAGTCAAACAAGGCAAAGAAGTGTTTCAACACAGAAATACTATTTCTCAGAGAACAGGCTTTAAAGTTCTTTTGTGCAAGAAATTCAAGATACAATACTATTGAGTTCATATTATATGACGGCGACAACCCCATATACATCACAAAAGCCAGGAAGATCTTGAACGTAGCAGTGTAGGCTTTTGAAGTTCTTGGTCGTAGTCCAGCTTCAATTCTCTTATGTGCTTGGTCAGCTAAGGTTCCCACTACAGTGGAGGCTAGCAAAATAGAAGCAAACACAAGAGCAGTATCTAGGCTACAGCATTCTCTTATTACAAGCTATGAATGCCAACTTCCTCTTTTTAAATATTAAAATTGGGCATAAACATACTACATTCAACCGAATGCCATTGACAATATTTTAGTTCAACTTCCCGATGGTCATTACTATATTTATACACCTCCCAGCATGATAAAATATCGGCATGATGGTTGTCTTTATCTCTTATATGTTGAATTCTCAAATTAATATTTAGCTTAGCTGTGTATAGCCATACTGATCTGACAATTGCCATTAATAAAGAATCTTTAATTTTATTATTACTAAAGGCATTAACTACTTCCCAATTGTCACACCACAGTATCACACTCCTATCCCTAAGATATTGCCCCCATACACGTATGGCCACCAGTACATTGACAGCTTCAAAGTAGACTATCGAACCCACCAATTTAAAAAATTCAGGAATTTCACTAGAATAAACAAATTGCTGGTATTTAGCTCCCACTCCTGTTAAGCAAGCATCTACATATATATGTTCAGTAAAATCAAATTTCCAGTGGAAACTGACAGTCCCATTAAATTCCTGTAAAAATACTGTAAACCAACAAATATCTTTAAAAATTTCACTAGGGAGAGTATGTTTACCTTTAGCCGGAAAGCCATGTAACACTCCTAAAATTCTATTGATAAACAACCTAGCTGGTTTAACACATCTGTGTATATATATCAGTTTACCAGCTAATTTTTGTATTTCGTTCCTAGTTGCTTGTTTTTTAAATTGCCAATGATTGCAAATTTCTTTAATTTCTTGTAACTTTTCAGACAGAATTCGCAGAATTCCAGTTTTTGCATTAATTTCTATTCCCAAACAGGTTATAGTGTGATTGTGTTCTTCCACTTTTCGGTCATATTGTAGAAGATTTTTCAATTCCAAAAATTGACTATTTACCAAAGTGGGGGGGCAACCCCTATATAATCGTCCAAATAGTTTATTACCCACACGTTACGTTTACATAACGCAAGCGTAATTGCATCTGTACACATCTGGCACATGGCCACCCCCATTTTCAGGCCAAAAGGCACCCCTACGTCAACATATGTGATGTCACACCACTTTAAACCAAGTAATGGATAGTCATATGGATCTACTCTTAAGTTCCGAAACGCTCTTTCAAGATCAACCTTGAATAACCTAGCTGTAGGTCCCACTAACTGAATACATTCAACTACCTGGTCAATAGTTGGGTATTTTAAATTAAATGGTATGTTGTCATAGACGTCTGAAGGAACACAACTGTTCACACTATTGCCTAAAGGCCATGATAAATCAACAATGATTCTAACACCTCCATCTGGTTTACTTCTCGCCATTAAAGGAGAATAATGCATTTGTTTAAAAGGTGGCTCTTGAAACGGGCCAAATATTGCCTGTTTTTCTACTTCTACTTTAAAATATTTATTAACACCTTCTGGTCTTTGTACGGCTGACAAGTGATTTTTATCGAATCTTTTAAATTCAAACAGTGAATAATCTACACCAAGAGGAAAGCCAAACTCAAGGTATTCACTAAGATTAACGATATCATAACCTTGCAACACCTGTCGCCAGGCCTTAATATTTAAGCCAGACAATACAGGTATCTGGGCCCCTTTATAATTAGGACACCCATAACTTTTAACTATATTATGTAATTTGTTCAAATATACTGCTTTATCTTGACATTCTAAGTGCATGTTATCATTAGAATCATATATTTGCTTGATCATAGCCAAAGGCATAAAACCAAATTCTCTGTTAATCAAAGAATTATTGAAAAACGTATTATCTGCTATAATTCCCATACTTGTTTGACTTTCAACACCATTTTGACTGGTAAAACTGGCACTTGTATCATTCAAGTGCGACCTTATAGTGAGGCTTTTCTCCCCCCCCCCCCCCCCCCCCCCCCTCATCCATTCTATAATAATAACTAAAATTCAAACTTAAACTAAAACAACTAAAGTAACTATTTTGGCCATAAGGTTCATGGTGATGTGTACACTGTTCACTACTAACATTCATAGGATTGAGGCCAGAGGGAGGACACGTGGCATTGTTAGTTGTACATAATATACACAGGTCATTACAGTCAAGTGAAGAATACTGACCCATATTAAAGATGCATGACAGACAACTCACCTGGCCATTCAGTGCAGCATGCACTCTAGTACATGAATTGTTAGTATTACAACCACCTGCCCTACCCCCGGGTCTACTATTCTCAAGGCTATCTACTGCAAATTCAACGTACTTTGTTTCAGATCTTTCCTGACATAATACAGAACCATCTAACAATTCTGTATACGATTCATTATTATTATTTAAAGCCATACTGTTCACTAACCAAAGGTTAATGCTGACACTAAATTTTCTATGGTTGCCGCCAATTTCAGCAGCGTCCATAGAACAAGAATGACCAAATAAATAATAGTACACCATGTCATTCCAATTTGATTGATATAGCTCAGTATTTCTGTACGGTTTGTAAGAATTGTCATAAAACTGAAGCCAACTTTTACCACTTGATAGATGCAAACTGTAGTATTGCTCATATTGCAAAACTTTAGGTTGTCTAATATAAGATTGGTTAAACCTACTGCTCTTTTTTGTTGTTATTCACTACATTATCAGTTTTATTCACCCCTTGGTTACTTTTATTGCGTAAACATTTCGACAGTGGGTGGTCAAATTTCTTTCCTGTTTCCTTTAAGCAGTAGCTACACCAATGTTGATACAATACCCCTGCCGATACATGATCATTATCAAGTCTACAAAAACCTTTGTTGAAATGCACACATGTTTGTACGGTACTTGGGTTATTGCTAACTTTTTGACTTTGTACCAATCTTTGGGTATACCTATTCTTAATTTTTTTCAAGGACATCTAAATGTCGCCAATCTGCTCTACCTCGTTCAATTTCTTGCAATACTGCAGCGTGTGCACGCTTGGCTGTTTGAATATTTAATTCTATAGCATCCTGCATCAACAGTGTATAATACTGCAACATATTTTCCCTAACACTATTGTCTTTTTTATCCAATATGCAAAACAAAAAACCTTGGACCCATTGCTCATTGCTAAGGTCATCATAAGTTGGCTGCTTACTACCAAACTGAATAGCACAGAAATCTTGAGGCCAGTTCACATGACTTTTAATTTTGGCTACAACTGCCCTAAATCGACCAGATTTTAAAGAGGAAGCTGGCTTTACTATCTCGCCTCTTGATGTATTCTAGTATTCAGTCAAACGCCTAGCCACCTTGACTTGTATCTTGGAATCTGACTTCAGAATTTCAAATGAAGGTAGCTTGTCGGGCTTTGAGGTTACAGGCTCCTGGTTCGAGTGCTTTGGGGAACTCTGGGCTGATGGTACAGCTGACAGGTCGTGAATACTCATCTTTTCTTCCTGTCTATGTAACCTCTCATCCTGTTGTTTTAGTTGGTCACCCATACTCTTGACTGCTTCCAGTAATGTATCTAGCTTCTGTGAGACGCCAGTATCATTTACCAGTATCAGTAGCTGATACGTTTGTAGCCTGGTCTACCTCAGAGGCTTGGGTACCACTCTTATCACCATTTTTACTGGCTTTCTTGCCCTTCTTCCCCATTCTGAAAATATAGTAAAATTAGCGACCAAGAATATGGATCTGATTGGAGAGAAACCACTAAATTTGAAGTTAATTCGAAATCAACATAAATAAAATAACCATAAATTAAAACGACAAGTAAATAGTTAGTCTCTCCCCAACTCCAGTCCGTATTCCAGAGCTTTCACGTGCACAAGCAACATGAACCTCACAGCAATGTATCTTGCCTCTGCCAGTCCTTATATAATAGAATTTGGCGGGAGTTGTACATGTGGTCGAACTACTCTTCAGAATAACCGACAGACAAGACCTCATGTATATTCATGAGGCTGTACTATTAGAATTCTAAATATAAACTTTACTGTCCCAGATTCCTGCCAGTGTACTACCATAGTGTATTAAAATTTAGAACTCACTTGCCACTGAATCGGTGTGCAAACTTACATTCGCCTCACCCATCAAAGGTGTATGGTATCCTCTCATGGACACCAGAGTCAGAAAATGTCTTTCTACTTTCATTCTCCAACCAGGTTTCCCTCCACATTTCTTCTCATTCCATGATTTCAGAAGGTCCGGGGGTACATCATGCTTATAAAGCCTGCATTCCCATTGAGCAGATCAAACATCATGGTCCATGGAGTTCAAATTGCATCTGAACTTATATAAAAATATCATCAGTTTGGGGAGGGTGTGGCTACTTCATTGGCAAAAATGTTCAACTAAAATAATGTTTCTGTATGCTCCACCTACCGACATTGTGGTTTGAGGGCTTTCTTGTAATGTATATAGATATAAATTATACCTGAACATATTCACACTAGCAGATGATGCCCCCCCCCCCCTTGGTTTTTTTCATTCCCCCCTTTGTATAATGGTTTGTTTTCTTGACCTTTTACTCGGGATAGTTTGGTAATAATTTTGGGGGGTTCTCTTTAGTTTGCCTTCACCTCACGTGGCCCTTCCCCTTTTGCTTGATGGTAACTACATTTATCTTTTCTTAATTTAGTCGTAATAAGTTTATATGTTATATTTCAATCTAAGATCAGTGTAAAGGTAGTCTTACCTTGATTTGTGTGTGTTTTTGAACTTAAAGGTCATTGTAACGATTGTTTGGCCTTGAATTTGACCTTATTTGTGTAGTTTAAAGGTCTAATCTTTAGTAATTTGGATTAACATTTATGTAGCGGTTTTGCATTGATTAGTAGTCATATTTACTCAGATATATTTTATTACTTTATATATGTATACTTTACTTACTGTTATTGATGTAATAATTTTAAAATGCTCCACAATGGCTTTTTGACTGTCTCTCGTGGTGGGGGGACTGATACCTCTCATCATCCAGTACAAGGAATTTTTGAAACTTGAGTGTTATCATTTTCGTGAATTATCAGTGGGATACTGATACAGGAAATATGGTTAAATATAGTGGGTATAATGATAATTATGCCTATTTTGTAGGTTTTATAGATACTTTTACGAGATATATGTATATTGTCCCTTTGAAAACTTTAACTGGTAAAAAAAAGAAGTGAGGTATTCAGTAAAATAATTAAGGAACAAAATACCAAGCCTAAAAATTTGAGACGTGATCAGGGTAGTGAATAGTTAAATAGGTTGTTAAAAATTGGAAATATAAAAAATATCTATAGCTTTTATGAAACAAAGGCAAACTATGTACAGAGAGTAATTAAAAACTGTAAAATTAAAGTTTAAAAAGTATTTTGCAGATAAAAAAATTTCGTTGGATTGACATATTATATGATATAACTTATGGATATAATAACTCAAAACAGAACATTTAACTCAATATAATACATTCTAATCAATAATAACTCAAAATAGAACATCAAAAATGTCTCCTAGGGAGGCAGAAATGGGAGATCAATACAGGGTTTGTAAGTCACAAAATGGTAATATCAGGCCTAGGTATCCTAAATCCTATTATAATCTCAAATTTCCAAACAAGCAATCAGTTCGAATGAACGGGGTGTGTGTCAGCTGACTGTGTGTTTTGAGTTTCAGAGTAGAAGTGAAAGAAGAAAATGACACAAAACTTGTGCCCTGCAAATGGTATTCAGAAGTAAGGTTATGAGAATTCTGTAATCATATAGAACATAACAGCTGTCACCAGAAGCAGTGAGGAAGCTCTAGAAACTACTTTAAGGGTTTCGCCAAATCTATTAATAGATCAGTGTAGTAACTACTGAGATTATAGAAGGGATTTTCCCAAGTCTATAAATAGATCAATAAACATCAGTAACACAAAATCAATAACTCCCTTACTTGGAATGTTAATACATATATATGTCGTGTACAAGTTAGGATTATGTACAAGTTATAACTTGTACAAAATCTTGTACAAGTTATAACTTGTACGGCTGAGTTGTACAAGTTATAACTTGTACAAAATCTTTTTCAAATTTTGTACAAGTTATAACTTGTACAAAAATTATGCCTGTACAAGTTGTAACTTGTACAGCACTATTCTTCAATGATGTATGGTAATATGTTTTTGCTTTTAACTTTTCAAATTACAGTAGGCTTTAATATAGGTATTCTATTTAAGGAAACTGTAGTAATGTGACAAATTCTATATCAGTTTATGCAGAATGATTCAAATAGATAGATAATTTTTTATTGTCTTGACTGTATGTTTTTATTATACTTTTGCTTTGGGCTGGTATTCACGAAGGGTCTTAGACTTAGCCAGGTCTTAGGCTTAAATCCAGTCTTAAAGTTAAGACTTTTGTCTCTGCTAAGTTTTGTCATAAAACCGTATTCACAAGGGTGACTTAGCTAAGTCCAAGATTATCATATAACCACAGTGGTTTTCTGGGTCATGTGACCTTTTATTTCTATTTAAAATATAATATTGGTGACAAATATCCTTTATTTGACAGATTTTATCTAAGAATAGGTGCTGTTTTGAAATGGAACCTTGTTACCACATATAAATTTCCAAAGACTGCTTTAGTGAGGTGTTTTGTATAATTATACTTAATTTACAGCCATTTCAAATTTTGAAGTGGAGAAAAGTTTATGGCGGCCATATTTAAGTCCTCTTTACAAAACTTAAGCCCACTACCAACAAGTCTTAGAGTTGAGCCCTTGGCTAAGCCTAAGACCGGTCTTAAATTCTTTGTGAATACCACTAAGCCTAAGACAAAAGTTTTAGCAGTTTTTGGGTAGAAATTTGAGACAAAAATCTCAACTTTAAGCCTAAGACCTTTTGTGAATATGGGCCCTTATCACTTATAACTCTGCTACCGTGCACTAGTACTTTATTCAATTTTTATTGATGTACTTTAAATAAATTTTGTATTTTACATTATCCTTGTTACTTGTTTAGATTTGGAGAAAGAAAGTTCAAACTTTCTAATAGAACTTGAAATTTTAGCACTTGCAAACTATCAAAAAGGCATTGGTCTTACTTGTTCACCTAAATTATACCATTAACTGCAATCAGTTAATTAAGGGAGGCTTTATAGGAGTCTAAAACTTGAAAACTTACTGGTACAGCTTCAAAACCATTAAAAAGTGTATTGGCCTAACTTGTACAACTCATTTGTACAAGTTAAGCTTTTTAGAAGCATAAAATCTGTACAAGTTATAACTTGTACAAAATTTGAAAAAGGTTTTGTACAAGTTATAACTTGTACAACTCAGCCGTACAAGTTATAACTTGTACAAGATTTTGTACAAGTTATAACTTGTACAAAATCCCAACTTGTACACAACATATATATAAAGCTTAGATTAAATAATGCACAGACACAGTGCCCATATATGTAACATATACTAGAATATGACAAAGACTATACATCGTATATATTTGGTATTCAAATTTTATAACAGGAAAATTAATGACAAAGGCTACATCATCTCAGAATAACAATTCAATTTGCTAAAGCCTTGCCTGAAACTAAAAATATGATTGTCTATGGGAAATTTTCAGAGACTGTAACCATAGATCAGAGTAGAAGTGTTAACATTTGATAATGAACAGTAAAGAAATTTTTAAACTTATGTTACATGATCCAGAAATTAAGAAAACATCTCGAGGAGTATATCCGTTAGATTGAATTCCACATAGATTGCCACTGCCAGGTAGTCCTTCATTATATTGAGGCAGAAATGGTGGAACACTTTCATTCTTCAGAAAAAAAATTATTATTTAGTAAAGGATTAACATATAAATGTAACAATAAAAGGTTGCAATCAGTGACATTTGTTTACTATTTTATTTATTTTACAGTTATTATTCCAGTCGTAATGAATATTCAGAAGATATTGTGAAAAAACTTAGTACAAATGAAAATGAACGCATAGTGTTTGATTTTGAAAACCATATATTAGTTAATATATGTAGAAAAAATGTACAATATATATTCAAAATGATTTATATTAACTTTATATCCTAGTGATTCCTCAAGTGTATAATTACTATGAAAATAAAAGGTTGTATCTATAGTGTTTCAGAATGACTGATTTTGTATGAGGTGAGAGAAATGGGTAAACCAGAGCAAGTTAATTTGTATAACTCTTGGCGACTAACTAGTATAGGTCCTTAATAGACTTATCTTTAAGAAGACGAAACTATGATAATTTCTATCTGTATTTAGAAATAAATCTTTTTAAAATATTGAATAAAAAACTTGGTTTCCCCAGTTTGATCCTCAATCCTTTCAATGTATTCCATTAAAATTTTGCCAATAACATTGTTACCCGACAACGATGAGATTTTTCAGACCGATACAGCCTCGATGGAGTGGTAACATCTCAGTATTCTAGTTTGTCCTAATCCCTCTGTTCCACCAAAGGATTAAGCCCTGGACAGTCGGTGAAAAAAAGTAAAATGGGTGGGAATATTGAATCGGTATTGAAACCTGGGATTAAATACAAATCAGCATCAGGAAGCCTCAGGAGGCACCAGGTGGCCCATGACAGTCCCCGACTGGTCTGCAACTAAGAACTGATTAAGCCAGTTTTCTGGTCGGTTTGAACCATGATCTTGTCGTAGACATACCGACTGGGTCCAAGGATGCCTCAGGCCTCCTGGGACTAAGCCCCGACTAACCCCCGATTAAGTCAGTCTTCCCCAGACCACAATCACCGATTCTTGTTTTGAAGAACAGCTGGATTTTCTGTGTATATATATAAAAATTCCGCAATCTAATCATCATTATTTTTAGGAACATAGCAGGATGCCACCTTTTAATGGAAGACAGCTTCAGCAACAACTTAGGGCTTTTTTATTCAGTTACATATAATGATGCATTTGCTATTTCTACGTCGACCACAGCAACCAGCACCACCACCACCAGCCAGACAGAGACCTAGAAGAAGGCATAACATGTGGGTCAGGCCATGGCTACTACAGAGAGAGGATAGGGGGGCCTACCACAACATTATGGCTGAACTGTATGCCACAGACATTCCAGGATTCACCAATTACATGAGGATGACCCCAAAATTCTTTGAAATGATAAAGACCAGACTGGAACCATGTCTAGCCAGGCGGGCCACCAACTACAGAGCACCAATCAGTGTTGGGGAGAAGTTAGCCCTCAACATCAGATATCTGGCCACTGGGGAGTCATACACATCATTATCCTGTCAGTTCAGGGTCGGCAGATCCACTATCCCCAAGTTTCTACCAGAGGTCTGTAGGGCCATCCAGGATGAGTTCAGCAGAGAGTACATCTGACTGTTGCTTATGGGGAGTTATGTTTGCAAAGTCGTTTGTCAGTTTGTTGGTTGGGGTTATGTTTGGTATTGGGTTTGTCTGTTTGTTACTTGGGGGTTAGGTTTGGTATTAGCTTTGTGGGTTTGTGTGTTTGTTGGTTGGTGCCTATGTGATCATATAATATCTTTAGGGATGGTGTAAGTGTTGGACTTTTTTATTAAAAATTTAAAATAATCCCATGGATTTTAAGCTAAAAATGGGCTGATTATTAGCCATATTGGGAGTTTTTTTTTTTAGTTTTTTTTTCTATGTGGCCTTTTTGTTATGTGTAGTACCATGGGTTATTTCTTTCATGTTTGGGGTGGTGTGGGTGTTGGACTTTTTTCTTTTTTACTTGTGATAAGTATTTGTACTGAACTGTTATGATTTTTATAATGTGCAACTTAATAAATTGTTTTTGGAATATTTGACTGGCCCTGAAAAGGGCTTGGCACCCACCCTGACTGGATAGCTACTGAGGAGGCTGCTGCTGTTGAGGCGGTGCTGTGGTGGTGATAGTGAAGAGTTGTGGCTGCTGCTGCTTCTGCAGCTGAGGCTGCTCAATGATCTGTGTAGATGTCAGATCTGGTAGCTGGCTTAGTATTCCACTTAAGTTGTGTCTACTGCCCTCGTCCTGTACTGTTAGAACTGATGTAGGGTTTCCAAAGCCAAGTGGGCTGGGTGTATAGTAGACATAACTGCTGATAGCTGCTGCTTGGGTGGAACTAGACGCCTGTTGAGTGTTTGTTGGCAGTATCCCAACCCTCTGGGACTCCGTGGTAATAGTGGCTGCTCTTCTTGGTAGTGGTTGACATCTACGATTGCTCTTAATGCTTTCAGTGTCTCTAAAAATCCTGCCCTTGAGGTCCTCAAACTCCTCCTGGGTAATCTTTTCAGCCTCTGATGCCATGTAGTCGAAGAAGGGCTGCCTGTCTGACTTCTGCTGCAGCAAACCTGAGATCAATGTCCTCATCTGGTCAAAGTGCTGGAGTATCTTGGAGTCTGTTGAAACTGGTGTAGATGTAAATATTGGTTGACTCCTACTCTCCTTCAGGACACATGAATCAAGGTGTTTTGTATCAGTAGTAGATCCACGAGATTTGTCCTGTTTGCTGGTGTTTGGACTGGGCTCGAACCCTGAGCTTCTGTTGGCCCCCTTTCGTCTGATGTGGGTCTTAAGGAAACCCATCTGCTGGTAGACCCAGGACTGTCTCTTGGTCATCTCCCTTGGGGCTTGGCCAGGCTGTTGCTTGAAGAACTTGCCATAATGACTTCTCTGGGATTCAAACCATCTTCTGACATCAAAGGGCTGGAGCTTCAGGTCTGCACAGATATCTGCCCAGAGAGCCTCCTTCTTCTGTCTCTCATGGAAACGTCCGTGCTCCTTGTCGTACAGCTCTGGATCCTCCTTCACAAACTCCACAATTACAGTTTCATGGCTGTCAGTGAATGTTGCACAGACCCTGGCTCTCTTGGCTGATGAATGGAACTCTGAATCTTTCTCTCACCTCTCATATTCTTCGCAAGCTTCCTCAGTAACTTCTGAACATTCCTCTCTCTATTCTGTACCCTCCTCTGTCCTTTCCTCTGCCCTTTCCTCTGTACTTTCCTCCACCTATCCGCCTTCCTTCTCCCTCTCCTCTTGCCTCTCATCCATCTTCTTCTTTCCTCTCTTCCATCCTTTCTCTTTCCTCATAACATAAGAAAAAAGTAAAAAACTAAAATGTGTCTCCTAACTAAATTTGCCTTAAGCTCAAGTATTATATGATATTTAAAAAAACTGAAAACCTCTACAAAACAGTGACACACATCTCTCAGTAGCCAACCAGTCAGTAACAATGAGAATATGTGCGTGGTCGCTTATATAGTCTCAGACCCCCTCATTGCCTCGTTTTAATTTCCGATGAGCAGAAAATAGTCGGCTCTTAATCAGGTCTTAGTCCCAGGCCTCCTGGGGCATGCTCAGACTGTCGCAGACTAAATTTGGGATGTCCCAGGTGGCCTGAGGATGCCGACTTGGATCGGTTGGGGTCAGATTCTCTTAGTCGGGGCTTAGTCCCAGACCTTGATTTTTGGGTCACAGGACACCTGGGATGGTCTGAGGCTTCCGGGGACTAAGCAAATTTTAGAAACCGACTCCCAAAAACCCTTAATCGGGAAGCTTAGTCGTGTGGTGGAACACCCACATTAGGTAAATTAAGTTGTTTATAAATGATAACACTGGAAGAATATTTTAATAATTTCAACCTGAATTCAAAATTTTGATTAAATGTCTAAAGAATATCAAATCTTATCATTCTTTATCTGATGAGTTCCTTCATGATATCTAGCAGATGAAATGGATTGATTTTTTGCCAAGATTTTATTGCATTAATTATAGTTTGCATAATATATTGCTATTAAATAATAATGTAATTGTTAACATGAATGAAATATGAATTGGTCAGATAATAAATGACGTTGAAAGAGATTTTTGATTTTTTTTCTATTAAGGAGATTTTTTTCCCAGGGTGAGAAAACTATATTTAATGGTTTAGTAGTTATGTTAAATATTTTTAGTGAAAATTAAATCCAATTTTCTCCTCTGATAACGTATGAATTGAGGAATTTTTTAGGCAAAAACCTGTATTAATAGATGCTTTAACATATTTATTCTTAAGAGTATATTCAAGTATATTCATTGTTGAGATTTTTCTTAGAAATACCTTTACAAGATATTTTTTGTTTTCCATTTTTTTCTTCTATTATGTAAGATATTGAACACAATGACAAAATTTTTCCCTGGAATTCAAGTTTAAAACAGCCAGTACTATGGCAGTCTATGGCAGTATGGGATGGATAGCATCTTCAAGGAAACCATTGAGGTGTATTTAGAGTTCTACAAGTATTATATATTTCATTTTTATATGTATTGATATAATCTTGCTTTACACATTCATCTAAACTTGGACAATTTATTGCCATATAAATACTGTGTCTGTTCAGTTAATTCAAATGAATGTGGTGTAAGGTTTTTCTAAAGATGGTCGTAGTAAAATTCTAACATTCTTAATTTTGCATACTGCAAAATAAAAAAAATCCTATTTTGCTTTGGCATATTTAAGATCAGACCATTCTTGTACGTTTCAACCTCAAATATATTATTAGAGAGCTTATGTTTACTCTTGTCCATTAAAACTATTACTATAAACTATATAAACTATTACTAATTCATTTGTATATGTATCACCTATTTTTTCTTTATCTGGATTTTTATCCCCTTCAGTTCGAAATTGTGTGAGTTTTTCTATACATTTTCCAAAAGATTGTGTAGGTAGGTATTCGACCATTTGGTAGATCCTTGTTATTTTACAGATCCTGGTCTCAGTATATATAAACACTTGTACATGAGTTATTACTCAGTCACCATTTCCACCTAGTAGAATGAACTAGTTCTGTAGAAGCTAGTCTTTCAATGTTACACTGTAACATAGCATGGTACCAGAAAGTAAAATACTCCTAATTACAAAGATTGTGTTCAATTAAAAGAAATCAATAACAGACTAAATCACACAGTGAATTTAGTGACAGATATAATTTACACAGTATAATTTGGATATATTAAAACAAGTATAAAGGATACTTAATTCATCAACAACGGATAAAAAATGAATCAATTAAAAGCTCCAACAGAACTGGGACTCTCTGGTAATGTACAGGATAACTGGAATAAATTCAAACAAAGATTTGAATTATACTTGACTGCCACAGGCATGTCAGACAAACCAGAGTCCCGAAGCTCTGGAAGTGAACAACACCTTCACCTTCACAGAAGATGAGAGGAACAAGCTTCAGCCAATATTAGATAAATTTGAAGCCCACTGCAGTCCTCCCACAAATGAGACTTACGAGAGATATCTCTTCCGTTGTCGAATGCAGCAGGAAGGAGAAGCAGTTTATTACTGATCTGAAAACCAAGGCACAGCTTTGCAATTTTAAGCATCTACAAGATTCACTGATCAGAGACCAGATTGTCATGGGAGCAGAGACAAGAAAATAACAGAAAGGTTATTGCGGGAGCCAGAGCTGTCCCTGAAGAGAGCTGCAGAGATTTGTCAAGCAGCAGAGGCCGCTAATGTCCAGCTTCAAACACTGACAGCTCAAACTTCAGCAGATGTTTACACAGTAAAGAAAAAGGATTTCATGGTCCAGAAAACAGGGAAACCAGTGAAAGTGTTAACAAAAAAGAAGCAGGCAACTTCATGCAAGCGATGTGGACAGAAGCATGAAAGTGCTCCAAAAAAGTACCCAGCATATGGACAGATATGTTTTAAATGTAAAGGTAAGAACCACTTTGCAAGCCAGTGCTTTTCAAAGAAAAGGCACACAGTGGAAGATTCTGGCTCTGACACAGACAGTGAGGGATATTTAATTCAGGAGGTCACAGACTCTTCTAATAATAATGAATGGATATCCACTGTGCAGGTTAATGGGTCACTTATTCCTTTGAAGGTGAATATTTTATCACTGAGTGACTACAAAGGACTTGCGTCACGTCCCAAACTCACCAAGAAATCTGTATTACTACGTGCGTACAATGGAAATAAAATTCCAACAAGTGGAGTATGCAGAGTAAAGGTGACATCACAGGACAAGGTAGTAAGTGCCATTTTTGTAGTGGTGCCAATGGATACACAGTCAATTCTTGGACTCAAAACCTGTGAACAGTTAGGGCTGGTCAAAAGAGTCAATTTAATAAACAGAGACAAGATGGTTCCAAGTCACCAACTGAAGTATGCTGATGTATTCAAAGGCATAGGTTGCCTACCTGTGACATACAGCATAAAATTAGCTGGAGATGTCAAACCAGTTGTCAGTCCTGCAAGTACCACTGGCACTACAGCAGAGACTGAAGACAAAGTTACAGGAACTAGTGGAGCAGGGAGTGAGAACTAAAGTCACTAGCCCCACAGAATGGGTCAACCCACTGGTGATAGTGGAGAAAATGTCAGGAGATCTACGGCTGTGTATGGGCCCAAAGGTACTGAACAAATATATTCAACATGAATATGAATACATCCCCACAAGACAAGAACTTGTTTCTGACATGGATGGAGCAGCAGTCTTCACCAAATTGGATGTTTCTTCAGCCTTCTATCAAATTCCCATCTGTGAAAAATCCTCAAGACTCTGTACTTTCAACACACCATTTGGATGGTACCGTTTTCTCAGACTACCATTTGGGATAAAGTCAGCCACTGAGGTAATGCACAGAACTGTCACCCAGTTACTGGAAGGTTTAGAAGGAGTTAAATCCATTCGGGATGACATTGTCATATGGGGTAAAAACACTGCAGAACAAGCACCTCCAGAATGTACTAGAAATAGCCAAGAAAAACAATCTCAAGTTCAACCTGGACAAGTGTAAGTTTGTGACATCCTCTATTCTGTTCTTTGGTGAAAAGCTGTCTAAAGATGGAATTCATCCAGACCCAAGCAAAATAGAGGCAATCAGTAACATGAAAACTCCACAGTGGAAGAATGACCTACAAAGAGCCTTGGGAATGCTAAACTTTCTAGCCCAGTATGTACCAAACGTAAGTGACAAGACAGAACACATGAGATCATTACTGTGGAAAGATGTACACTGGCAGTGGGGACCAGGGCATGTTGCTGAATGGAATAAGTTGAAAGCTATACTAACATCAGCACCAGTTTTAAAGTACTTTGATCCCAACAAGGAAACAAAGATCTCAGCAGATGCAAGCCAATGCTCACTACGTGCAGTACTTCTTCAGAAGCATAAGGATAACTGGTGCGCAGTTGCCTATGCAGCACGCAGTCTCACAGAGACGGAGACCAATTATTCACAGATAGAAAAGGAAGGACATTACGACTGGTATTTGGATGTGAGAAATTTCACCATTTTGTGTATGGCAGAAACTTTCATATAGAAACTGACCATAAACCACTGATATCCATTGCTAGTAAACCACTGAGCCAAACTCCACCTCGTATTCAGAGGTTAATGCTCCGACTCCAAGCTTATGATTATTCACTAAACTACACCCCAGGTACACATTTATTAGTGGCAGATGCATTGTCAAGGTCTTGTCCTTATGATCCAGCTGAACACAGTTCAACTAAAGAGGATGTGAAAATACATGTGGACAGTGTGATATCAACACTACCTGTCACTGAAGCTAAGTGGCAACATATAGCCCATGAGAGTGCCAAAGATGCAACTCTAACAGCTGTAATGGACAAAGTCAAACATGGATGGGATGCAGCAAAATCCATAAGGCCTTTCTATGATTTTAGAGAGGAACTTTCTGTCCATGATGGAGTACTACTCAAGGGTCTCAGGATTGTGATACCAGACTCTATGAAAGGAGAAATGGTTGAAAAAGTTCATGAAGGACACCTGGGTATTGAAAAATGTAGGCGTCGTGCCAGATCAGCAATGTATTGGGTAAACATGAACCGTGACATTGAATTGGCTGTGAAAAGATGTAGTATTTGTGCACGGTACAGCAACAAGCAACAGAAGGAACCACTCCTTCCTCATGATAAGCCAAACCAACCATGGGTAAAAGAGGGCACAGACCTGTTCACACTACAAGGAAAAAATTATGTGGCTGTGGTAGACTACCACTCAAACTACCCAGAAATCGTTTCTTTGGCTAACACCTCAGCAAACCAAGTAATAGTTCAGTTGAAGGGCATCTTCGCACGACAAGGAATTCCAGAAATTGTCATAAGTGACAATGGGCCACAGTTTTCTTGCTGGGAATTCAAGAACTTTGCCAAAAAGTGTGGGTTTAAACATGTGACTTCTAGCCCCAAGCACAGTCAATCAAATGGAATGATTGAAAAGTGCATTGGCACAATTAAACATTTGATGAAGAAGGCACACATAGAAAAAGAGGATCCGTACCTAGCACTTCTAGCTTACAGAAGTTCACCACTGGGAGAAGGTCAATCACCAGCTGAACTCTTAATGGGCAGAAAGCTATATACACACCTCATCAGTGCTCATCACCTATTAGGTTCACATGCAAGGATTGATCTGAAGCAAAGCATTTCTATGACAGAAGTGCACATCAACTACCTGAGCTACAACCTGGTGACACAGTCAGATTAAGAAATATACAAGACACTGAGTGGGACAGGAAAGCAACAGTACTGGAAAAGGTAGAGCCCAGGTCATACAATGTTATTGCAGATAATGGTGCTTTATATAGCAGGAATCGCAAACATTTACTCAAAACATCAGAGTCCACCACACTGTCAACTCCTGTGAGGGACCCAATACTATCTCCTACTGATAAACACACTCAGAACACAGAAAGTGACCAACAGATGACTGCAGCAAGTTACAGGCCAAAGAGAGAACACAAAAAGCCAAGACGTCTCATTGAAGAGATTTAGTGTTTAATTGTGACAGGGGCATAATAATCACCTATATAGTTTATACCTATACAAAGCATAGTTGGATAATTTAACTGCAGTCCAGTAATAACAAGGGATCAAGATGTGAATAACTGTGGGAACATTAAATATTGTTTTTTGTGTGTTTTTTTTCAAGAACTAATATGCATGACTTATAATATTAATATATATGTATAATCTTTTTTAATATTACTATAAAAAGCTACTTTAATTATCACTTGCATGTAATTGTTTTCTGTCAGTCATTATTTTTACAAGAAGTGAACTGAACTTTACATAATTCAGTCATGTGCAGTAGTATAAAGAGGCCAAAGCCCAGTATATAATTGAAATATACAGCAGTCTCTGTTGTGCAGTTATATTACTCATTTGATTCATAAATTAAAATAAACCATTTATGAGCTTATTTTTCTAGGAAAAGGGCAAAAGTTAACACCCATTAGCAGGTACATCAGGATACAATCACAACCACAAGTGATGACCACAAATAGTGTATTGCCACATGATCTGGTTCGTTTGTCATTACTGTATATCAGATCACTGAATCATTTACCTAGTTAGTCTTTCTTTCAGGTTAAAATAAGATGTTTAAATGTGTCAATAATGTAGTTGTTCAGTTCTTGGCCAATAGACATTTTTAAACTCTCAGTGCATTTGCCAAATACAGATCCCTGTAACATACAACTGAGATAATGTTTATATATATATAGATGTATCTAAAAAAAGAAGATATGTTAATTGAGCTACATCATAAATCCTAAGTATCAGATAGTTCAACTTGGATAGAAGTATAAGACTTGACACTATTAATTTTCAGAGTTATACATATAAAACATTAAGAGTACCTGTGTGTATTTCTTTCACAAGTAACAATGAAATGTTTCAGTTATAAATGAGAATACCTGAAAAAGTAAAGAAGGGAGATGTTATGTTAAGAGACACATCCTGGTCTCAGTATATATAAACACTTATACATGAGTTGTGACTCAGTCACCATTTCCACCTAGTAGAATGAACTAGTTCTGTAGAAGCTAGTCTTTCAATGTTACACTGTAACATAACAAATATGTTGGTAATAAAAATCGTACAAATGGTTACATTGGTGTCTAATTTTTTTTTGAAAACTGACATTGTTGGATTGAAATATAGCTATATCCTAGAGAAATAAAAGATCTTTCTTCCTTTGATCCATATATTGTACTTTTTAATTTTTTTCTAACCTAGAGTATGATTTATTTGTTTAATAATAGGGCATTGTTCATTGCAATAGTGAAAATAACATCCATGAAATTTGTATACTGTCTTAGTTTGCATATAATAACAATCTATTAGGTAACTACCAATCCTTATTTCTTTTTTATTATTTAAGTCATGTAATATTATTATTTTGTTCCATTATATAATCCATCCATACATAAGAATCAATATATTTCTCACTAACTTCTGGTCTAAAATCCCTCTGTGCTGATCTTCTGACAAATACTCCAGTTGCATTTTCTGTTTGATGGCATAAGAATATAGTCCCTTACAGTCATAACCAATGGCCGCTTTACATCTATTTCCTTCAATATTTTGTATATCAGTAATAATTTTTTTCATACCTTAGAAAAAAATAATATTTGGACCCCCTACTAAATTCTTCCAAATGTGTAACAGAGGTCTGCATTATCTGAATTTATTAATGAAAAATTATTATATGAGGAATTAAACAACATTTTCCTGGCTACCCCAGGAATGGTAACATAATCTTTAAAAATATCAATATCCTGAGAAAAGCATATGTCAGTAAAACTCTTCAAAGCAATACAAAAAAGATGTATTATCCAGATTAATATAATAAATTAAATAATCTCTGAAAGTGTGCATATTCCCTCTAATCCAAGTTTGTTTTAGAGCTTGATATAATCCTTATCAGATTGAGTAGGATTAGATTTGGTCAAAGAATTAGATTTTTTTTATTTCTGAATAAAAGACTTGAGTATCAGGTAAGTTGGGATAATCTAAAACCATTCATATGGGAACACACCTTTAGATATGTTACAACCATATGCTTTCAAGAACTGACTGCATGAATACTCCATGGCGAGGTAATAGACATATCTCAAAATTTTAGATCTAGAGTAGAAATTTTTATTACAATTAGAAGGTATGTAAAACATGATCTCTCTTTTTATTAAATTTAAATCATATTTAAAACTAAATCAGAATTAAAACTAATAACAGGTAACTGGTCTCTAAATTTGATCTCATGTTTTTAATAGTAGCTCTAAAATGAGCAGTGATTTTAGTGTTACAATAATGTAGACCTTCTGTTTCTAGTTCTTATTCGTCCTGAAATTAATTCTTAAATTCTTCTTCATGATACCTATTCACTGACAGGTTCAATTCTTCAAAAACAAAGTTATATATTTTTTTTTATTTCCCAAGCATTATTTTTACTTATATCTATTAAATAAGACATCATATCTTTTATTAAGGCTTTCTGGTTTACATTTATTAAGCATTTAGGGTTTGTAAATCCCTCAATATTATAGGTAATGCTTACACTAATAGGACGATGCATAGATAACCATTTCAGTTCATCAGTAGAAAAATCCTGAATTTTTTGTAACATAGCTTTTATATCCCATACCACAAAATTTGAATAAAATTGTATCTGTTCACACAATGGCATCCTCCTGGAAATATATATAAATATATATATATATTTTCATAGCATACAGAAATATGTTTTTAAATTCTACTCTTTTCTAAAACGTTTAGTGCATTTTTCACATTGATACTTTTTGGCAAATTTCTTAAAATCTGTTATGTAGCTTAACTGTTTCTCATATATATTTATATACATATTTTTGAATTGTCAAATAATGAATCATATGTTTTATTAACAGCATCATTAGCATGAGTTTATTCATTAAATAACAAATACTGCTTCTGTTAGATACAGTGAAAGGAAAATATAGGACATTATTAATCTAATCTAATCTACCACTTTGCAAGTACAATATCTTCCCCACAAAGGGGACTCAGTGCGATAATTAAACAAAGTCATTGTCATAGGGAAGTCGAGGGGCGTTCAAGGTCAGTAATCCAATATTGTGGGTGTGTGACCAGGAGGGAAGAAAACTAAGTTGGGAAGCTAGAGCTGAAGAGGTGAGTTTAAGGTGCTTAAAGATGCAACAGAGGGACTATTTCTTACATGGAAAGAGAAGGAGTTCCAAAGGGCAGGGGCCTAGTGACTGAAGGAATCAGAAAAGTGTTTAACTGATTTGTGAACTCTGTGATCAAAAGTAGGGGTTTGAAGGAACTTGAGTTTGGGGGTACTTTGCCTTGTGTTTCTGGAAGAGGTGTAGGGGTGAGTAGTACTATTTGAGTCAATCAAACGACATAAGTCGTAAAAATTGATCTGAAGTGATTGGAAAATGATCTAGATCACTATTGATAGGTTATTACTGTTGATGGTGCAATATTGGGGACTTCCTGGTACACTCTCTTACTGGGGGGGTGAGATCACCGGAATATTGCTCGCTGATGCTGCAATAACTGACAGCACTTATTTGAACCTGAACCCATTTCACTTGAGAACTACAGGCTGAGATCACTAGTGCAATAACTGGTAGCACTTATTTCAATTTACTTGAGAACTTTAAATGACAATATTTTAGGTATCATACCTCAGTATCAGAATAGTGTTTGTAACATATTGTAATCACAAACTACTTGATGGTGCAATGGTGGTCTACTTCACAAGAATATTGCTGGAAAAATTCAACCAAAAATTGATGTAGATCACTATTGATAGCTTATTGCCTCATTTATTTGAAGTCAGATCACTATTTTGATAGTTTAGCAATACTGGGAGAAGGAGCTACAGGGTTTTTTCGCTGATGGTGCATACTTATATATAACATAATCTAGATCTCACTGAAGAACAGGTAGGCTGATGCTGATGCTGCAATACCTCCAATATGCTGTAATAACTCCCATAATATGTAACTCCCCCAATATAACAAGGAATATTGCTGGAAAATATAAATTTGGACACCTTGTTAAGTTAAACTCATTCCTTGCTATAACTACAACATGGCTGGTACTATTACACTCTGGGATTTGTATCTTCAAGTGAAGAATTTCCAACTGAAGAAACCAGCTGACTTTATGATGTTAGTTTTAAAAGACTTTCCAATAACCTGTTCTGGAACATTTGGAATTTCTGCCTATTATATGGCACTGTTTTATTGGCATTATCCCTTTCATTTTTTCTCTCTGCTATCAGCCTCTTTCCAGATATGTACACATAAAATATCTGGTACCTATCGACAGTGGAAGAATAAGATGAATACTTTTTCACCTATGGCCAGATTCTACACTGACCAAGCCCAGGACATGATAAGAAGAATAGAAGGGGGAGGCGTTGAAGTTGGAGATGCATGAGACATTTACTTTAATGCTACCTAATGTATATACAAATATGTAATAAAATATGTAAATCGTATTTTGAACTCTTTTTTTCCAGGTCATATAAACAGATTTCTTGTAATCTTGAGAAATTTTTGCATCATCATCAATAATATGATGGTAACTGACCCATATGGTCTTCAGAGGCTGTTGCATCATCAGTAATATGTAATCCAAAATTACATATTTATGCAAACATGAATTGCTTCATCATCACTAAATATTCTTATAAATAAACCTCCACATCATCTTAAGAATTTAACAATATTCTGTGACTATCAAAATGGAATTCAAATGTCCATACTGTCAGTGTAATATGCTTAATGCATGTTTGTTGAAAATTCACTTGAAGATGTGTAATAACTTCATATCTCAGAGGAAAACTTCTAAACAGAAATTTCAATGTGAATATTGTCAATGTGGTATGCTTAACCAATATTTGTTGAACTGTCATATGAAAATATGTGCTAAGAACAAGGATAATTTACAGAAATGTAACATATGTGATAAGGAATTCCACTCATCTCAGCTGTTATTTCAACATTACAGAAACTGTGGGAAGTTTATGTGCTTTTAATGTGACTATCCATTTATTAGTACCAAAGCTCTGAATTCTCATATTCAACGTCGTCATAGGACCCAGGAGAATGCAAGGACAGAAGACAATGCAGTTAACAAAGTTTACAAATGCTCCATATGTAAATTCATATGTCAAAACAGGAGGGAACTGTACACTCATCGTATGTCCCAGCATGGTGGAAATGACGTCTATGAAATTCCACCATATGTGGAAGATCTGAATAATCCAGAACTTCAGGCTGAGTATGCTATCAACAGACGCCATATTCTAGCAGGAGATAAAAACTCAGATCTGAAGAAGGTCTACAACTTCCCATCCAATGATCTGCACAGAGGATTCAACGAGATTAGAGGACATTTGACACAAATATATAACGACCAAGAATATGCTTTTAGAATAAATTTTTCATTTGGTATGATACTACAGAATACAGAAACTGGTGAATATGGGTATTATATTCCATATTTTAATAATAAGATCTTACATTTTCCATTTACTATATCTAATAGGAACAGCATTAGATTTCTTATGTTTAAACTTGCAAAATTAGACATTATAGAGCAGGCTAGAGCTGTGAGGCCTTCAACTGCCTGGACATTAGCCTTTATTACAAATATTCAATATGTAGTTTTCAAGACAGAATTCCCATTGGGACAGACAGATAATTTTCCCTCATATCTTAAAAGGAATCCTTATATCATTTCCTTTTACGTTAATAGAGTTACTCGCAAGCCCTATCAAGATAATTTGTGCTTTTTTAGATGTTTACATTATCATTTTAAAGATAAACATAGTGATACATTATTGCAGTACCTTAATAAATGGAACAGATATAACAATTGCTCAGAAATTTCAAGGAATTCCATTGCAAAATTTAAAGGTGTCACCATAGAAGACATGAATAAGCTGGAACAATGCTTTAATGTAAAGATAATTATTGTATCTATGAATTCATCTAGTTCTGTAAATTTGCTGTACGATTCCTTATATGAAAGTGAAATAATAATGTATTTAAACAATTATGAAAATCATCTGAGTTACATAACAAATTATTCCAAGGTAGCCAACAAATTTCAATGTGAGAAATGTAACAAAATGTTTAATAGATATTGGAATCTTAAAAGACATTATCAAAATTGCTATGAAAGAACTAAATACATATTTCCTGGAGGCTTTCATAAATATCAAGAGACAATTTTCGATAAATTAGAATCCTTAACTATATATGTACCTGAATCTGACAGATATTACTCCACTTTTATTGCATGGGATATGGAGGCTGTATTAATGAAGACAACTACCACATGCACTGATCAAATGAATTTTTTGTCCAAACACATTCCAGTAAGCGTTAGCATTGCCTCAAATGTTGAAGGATTTTGTGAACCAAAATGTTTTGTAGATACATCTTCAAATAACCTTATCTCTAGTATGATGACCTATCTCATTGAAATAAGTTCCTCCAATTTAAGTAGACTAAAACTGAAATACGACTATGTATTCCAAGATCTGGATGACCTTATCTCAAAATATACAGTGGATCCAGAAAGTGATTCAGATTTTTCAGAAACTGTACCTGAATCTGACAGATATTACTCCACTTTTATTGCATGGGATATGGAGGCTGTATTAATGAAGACAACTACCACATGCACTGATCAAATGAATTTTTTGTCCAAACACATTCCAGTAAGCGTTAGCATTGCCTCAAATGTTGAAGGATTTTGTGAACCAAAATGTTTTGTAGATACATCTTCAAATAACCTTATCTCTAGTATGATGACCTATCTCATTGAAATAAGTTCCTCCAATTTAAGTAGACTAAAACTGAAATACGACTATGTATTCCAAGATCTGGATGACCTTATCTCAAAATATACAGTGGATCCAGAAAGTGATTCAGATTTTTCAGACACCTCCTTCACAGAATCCACTAACGAAGAATCATTAAGTTCTAACACGAAAACTCATTTTTTTAATAAGATTCTGGATCTTCAGAAGAAATTCGAGATATATCTTTCCCAAATCCCAGTTGTAGGGTTTAATTCTGGTAAATATGACATAAACTTAATTAAGGAAGAGATTATGTTATACATAGCCAGAAATTACGCAGAAAAAGATATTCATACAATTAAAAAAGAAAACTCTTACCTGACAATTGCTATCCCTCAGCTGAAATTTTTAGACATATCTAACTATCTTGCTGCTGGGAGTTCTTATAGTCAATTTTTGAAGGCTTATGGCTGTGATATACCTAAAGGCATTTTTCCTTATGAGTGGTTTGATTCTTTTGACAAACTAGATCACACCTCACTACCTGATATGCAGGATTTTTATTCTACCCTCTCTAATACCAATCCCCTGAAGTCTGAGGCTGAATATCTTGAATTAAAAGAAATATGGAGTACTCAAGGAATGCAAACTTTTAAGGACTACCTGGTTTACTACAATAACCTAGATACAGGTCCTTTTGTTACTGCACTCTCTTCTTTTGTAACCATTTACACAGAGCAAAAAATTGATATTTTTAAAGATTATGTAACCTTACCAGGAGTAGCAAGGAAACTTCTATATGCATCCACAGATTCTAATTTTTCTTTGATTAGTCAACAAAATGCTGATTTATATTACACTTATAGGAAAAATATTGTGGGTGGTCCTAGCATAATATTTTCTCATTATCATGAAAAGGGGGTTTCTAACATTAAGAAAATAGAAGGTAATAAATGTCAGTCTATAGTCGGGTATGATTGCAATGGACTATACTCTTATGCTATTAAACAGAATATGCCTACAGGTGTATACGTAAGAAGACATCCGGACAATAACTTCAGACCAGAAATTTCTGAAAAATATATGGATTCATATGTATGGATGGATTATATTATGGTCAAAGAAAATATCAAAATTTTGCATAAATTAAATAATTCCAAAGAAATTAGAATTGGAAATTTTCTAGTTGATGGTTACGCTCCAACTACAAAGACTGTTTACGAATTTCAGGGTTGTTATTATCATTACTGTCGGGATGGTTGTCCCATTGTTAAGAAGATTAAGTCTTCCCATTGGCTTAAAAAAATTAAGAAAACTCAAATCAAAGATATCAGAAAAAAGGATTTCATTCTCTCCATGGGTTATAAATACGTATCTGTACAACAATGCGACTACAACAAAGCAGTAAAGTCACTCTGCACTGAGTATTATGACCATTACTTGCCTACGTATTACACTAAGAACAAAGGTTCATTATCTGGAAATAAAATTAAATCGGACATTGCTAATGGACAATTATTCGGTGTGGTTGAGGTTGATATATCTGTGAAAGAGGATTTTAAAGAATTTTTTTCAGAATTTCCTCCTTTTTTTTGCATCTGTCAAGTGTCAATGTCAGACATAGGTGAACACATGACTGAATATTGCAGTCAGAATGACATTATATTCGACTACAAGAAACGTCTCATTAGTGGAACCTCAGGGTCAAAGATGTTACTTTCAACTCCACTCTTGCAGTGGTACCTGAAGAATAATTGTGAAATTACCAAAATTTATCAGATAATAGAATATCAACCAAAACTAGCTTTCAGATCCTTTATCGAAACAGTGACCAAATATCGACTGGAGGGTGATCGAGATCCCGACAAAGCAATCATTGGGGAAACCTATAAGTTGGTTAGTAATAGCTCCTACGGATCTCTGCTCATGGATAAGTCCAAGCATTCCAATGTCAAATATTTAATGGATAAATCTAAGGTTTGTAAATTCATCAATTCACCTGTCTTTAAAAATATGAATACATTAGGACAGGATTTATATGAAGTAGAAACATATAAAACTTGAATATCTGTAGACACTCCCATACAAATTGGATTTTTTATTTTACAATATGCAAAGTTAAGAATGTTGGAATTTTATTATGATTGCCTAAATAGTTATCTTAAAAAAATTCATTCGAACTCACACAAACAGACACAGATAGCATCTACATGGCTATAAATCAACCAGATCTTGATCAATGTATATCTGAAAAAAATAAGGATAGATATCAGAATGAAATTTTTAACTCCTGTTCGGATGACTTTTCTCCTCCTTGGTTTCTTAGGAGATGTTGCCCTCATCATATTGCATTAGACCGCCGCAGGGTTGGGATTTTTAAGAAGGAGTTTGAAGGATGTCAGATGATTTCCTTATGTTCTAAGTCCTACATTATTCAAGATTCTGAAGGGAAACAAAAGATATCTTGCAAAAGAATTTCTAAAAGACAATTGCTTGATCCTATGAATAAATTTCAACAGACGTTAAATGAGAAAGTAATTAATTCATCAACTAATGTAGGATTTCGATTAAGAGGAAGTAAAATATACACATATTCTCAAGAAAAAATTGGCTTTAACTACTTCTATTGTAAAAGAGTTGTTGAGAATGATGGTCTAAGTACAAGACCCTTAGATATGGTTCTATGTCCATGGGAGGAAGATGTGATCTTGGTTGAGAAAATTCAATCTTCTTTGTCCAATATTTTTTTTGTTAAATTAAGATACGAGGAATACCATTTTTATTCTCTTGAGCAACTTTACTTCTTTTTATTAGCCAAATACTATCAAAACAATCAATTATGCGAACAGTTAGCTCTAGAAAATGATTGTTTTAAAATAGCTGAGGTAATGAAACCGTATAAAGATGTATACATGGACTCAGAGATAAGAGAGCGCATTATGAGATTTGCAGTACTTCAAAAATTTATTCAGTGTCCCATATTTAGAGAGGACTTAATGATCAGTAAAAATAAACATCTTGTATATAAGCAACCAACTTTTAACAGCGAAGAAACAGCTTTTTGGGGGGTTTCTACACCCTCTAAACTGGTTTCTGTTTTGAAACCATCTTCTTTAGCTGGTAACAATATAATGGGACAAATATTAATGGAATATGTTACAAAAGTTAGTAATTTTTGATTTATTTAAAATTGAAATCGGTGGAAATATAAAAGGACTTCCCAAACTAATCTGCTTATACGACATAAAGCAGAAAAAACAATCCGATCTCTAGTATGAAAGGAAAAGAGTGCATTAGTTTACTTCCTCTTCAAAATTGAAATCGGGATCAGCTTGCCTTATAGAGTGAATCATTTTGTTTTTTAAAAAGTTATTGAACTATGCTTTGCAAAATAAAATTTAAAAAAATTCTGAAATAATTTTATTTTCTTGAATACATAAATATACAAGTGATATGTACAATTCTTTAATACATATATACACAGATAAATACAGTTAATAATAAAAAAAGAAAATACAAATATTAATTGACAATTTCAATGTATAGTCTTTTTACAATATCTTCATTACATTGCAAATTTCTACTGAAGTTTGTTAATATCACATTGTAGCTTATCTTTCTGCAACTGTAGTAGCTGTAGTAGAAGCAAAACAATCCGCAGGACTCTGTATATGGTGATTGTAACCTCTTCTTATTGTACTTGTATGTAAATCCTTTACTTGACAATAAATTATGTATCTCTTTGTTTGGTTGTTTTCCTAATGAATCAAAATACTCCACATGTTTTCTTTAATAATGTAGAACTATCCAGTGACTTCCTTCCTTCTCAGAACTGTCCAGATTCACTACGATAATCGACGGAATAGGAAGATCTTGGGGTATTAAATCTATGCGATAAACTCCCATGAAGATTTTACTGATTTCTTTATCGCTTTTCATCAGATCAAAAATTTCCTCTGTGTTCATTATGAACCAAAACTTACATTTCTACTGTGGTCTATGCTTAAACTCTCAGGAAACTTTCCATAAATTATAATATTTATAGTTTCTGACAAAGCCTTTGCGAATCTCATTGTTAATCTTATATGACCTTCAATTGATTTACTCATAATATGTCCTGAGAGGAAACTTTGAATATCAAACAAGAAGAGTGTGTAACCCTTGTGGTATTCTAATAATTTTATAATAATTCGATTTTTCCTGTCATAATTGTTATCCAATAAAGATAAGTAGGAAGAAACAAAATCTCCTTTTTCAAAATTTGGGGTTAATGCTCTGTTAGGAACAGGTTGACCGTCTACAGTCACCTCGATCAAATGGGTTTTTATCATAATCTCCTGAATATCCTACATTAGAAATCATTCCTATTACTAATTTACTAGGAACTTTAAGGGCTCCTTTAGCCACACTGAAACTCTTAAGGTCACTCCTCCAGAAGGGATATATCGCAGGACTAATTTTTAAGGCCTCATCATGTGCAAGTATCATATTTGGGTCTAAGGAAATATAACATATTTTCCAGACAGCACTAATGATTTTTAACTTGTAATTTTTCGTACCTAATCTCATCAACCTAAACTCATTTAAGGACTGAAACAACTTAAGGTTTATAGAAACACCATTCAGAATAGCTCTATTTTCACCTTGACAGATATCTAGGTATAAACATCCTTCCATATTGCCAGGATTACCATCTTTGGTAGGCCTCCCCCTCTCTGTATATCCACTATTACTCCCTACATACTCTAATTCATCAAAATGTCCTGCCTGATCCTTAAAAAACATAGCTGCCTGAGCCTGAGATAATATCATATCATTACTGGAACCTAGGAGTAGGTCAATAAGTGCTTTGTAAGGATAATTAACTCCTACATCTGGTGAGATAAGTTTCTGATTTAGAGAGAGATCAATCTGTCTAAAAATAGAGTGCAAACTAAAATTAACAGGAGCCACTTGATGATTGTTAGCAGTGGGAACCCCACGAATATCTCTTTCATCTGTTATCTTATCTCCCTCTTCATCTGTGATGATATATTTTATGTGTAATTTACTTTTTCCTAAGCTTATGTAATCTACAGAGGTTCCTGGTACACTAAATTCGATAACACCTCCCTCAGATATTGCTGCAATGGGACTGTAATCTACCCAGTATTCTTTAACTATCGACTTATCAGTAGGAGGTGGAGCAAATAATGACAATGAGGTTTGAACTACATCCATATGGATCTATATTTGACTATTTTATTGCTTCTTCTTCTTTTATCCAATTTCTTTGAATTCTTTCCTCTAGGATTTTTCTTTTTTCCACCTTTACTTGTAACTGTCTTTTTTTTATTAATTTTTTTTTGTTTTTTTTTTGAATGAGGATCTCCTGGACTTGCTTTTACGTCTATCTTTACCACCTATTTGATATATTTTTCTTTTTCTTCCTCTATTTATATCCATCATATCTCTCACCTCGCTTTTGGCCTGTTCAACTGCTGCCTGAGTAGGACTAACTATGGAAACGTCTATGTTTTTATTTTTTTATTTTTTTTCATTCTCCTCATCACTGTCTAAAACATAATAATTTTTGGACATTTCCAATTTTCCTTCCATACATTTTTTACAAAAATTTAAATATTTATCCATAATTTTTTATCTTTATAATCTTTCTGAGCTGCAGTCTTATATTAATCAGTTCTCTTTTAACTATTTGGAAGAAAATGAGGTCTCTTCTTCTTTATATATGTTTGAATTCACCCCAAAATTTCAGATACAATTTATTTTATTTTTATTTTTTTTTATTTTTTTCTTTCTCAGATGTAAAGTCAATTCAACCATTCCTGTTAACTGCTTGCAAACTGGAGGTTCTTGTTCTTTATGTATATCTGAATTCGACTGAAATTTAGGTTTTTAACAGGTAAATAGTAAATTTTATTAAATAATTGATATTTATTCGAATTTGTTTGAGGCAGCAATCTTAATATAACTAGTCCTCTCAGGAACCTCGACTGTAAAATTGTAAGCTTTGTTATTTGGATGAAATTTTAAGGAATCAATTGAAGACAAGAAAAAGTAAACACTCTCCTCATTCATTTTCATCTGAACTCAAAAAAATTTTAAATTATGAAATGCTTTATATATATTTTTACCTTCTATATATTTTCCACCTCTTTTTCTGGAATCCATGAATTGAACTTTGCAGGCCATCCCTTCCATTTCACCAATATCTCTACTTCACCTTTTTTCTTTCTTTTTTTAAGAATTTCCTCAATTTTATACAAAATATCACTATCAATGTATGCTAATTGCAATTCAGCTTTATAAAAGAAACCCTGGATTACCTCATTATTGTAATCTTTTAACTCATACATTGGAATATTTTGATTTAATTTACGATTAATTATAGTAAAAATTTCACCAGACCATTTCTCAGTATATTCTTTGTCGAACATCCTTTTAAGATGACTTATCTTAACCCTCTCTGATATATTAAACTTAAATTTTTTGTTACTTAAGGTTCGTAAGAGTTTCGGATTTTTATCTTGTTTTTTGTGACTGAAGAAACTTTTTGGGTAGGTCAGATTGTCATATTGAGATTTCCAAAGTAAATACTGATTCCTCGATTTTGCATCTTCTGGACTCATTTTAATTGATCTATGGATAGAATTATTGTAACCATAGGTTAAGTCTGACAGAATGTCAATCCATCTTAAGGTTTCTTTGTCACTTAAATATTTTATTATTTTGTTTTTAATAGTTTTAATAACTCTTTCAGCATAATTAGCTTTGGTTTCATAGTATGTGTACAAATGTTTTATTTTATTTTCATTTAACAAATTATTAAAAGGTCGGTTCTTATATTCACTTCCTTGATCAGTTCTTAGAATTTCAGGTGTCTCATCTGTTTCTCTAATTATTCTTTGAAATACGGCTACCATTTCCTCACCTCTTAAAGTTTTTAATGGTGCTGTGTACAGGTATCGAGTAAATATATCTATGAACACTACAAAGTAAGCGTATTCATTATTGTCTGATTTATATTTCACCATGTTAGCCGTATCACTGTCCCATTGATAATTTTTTGTGAAAGCTAAGACTTTAGGTCTTTGAAAAGTCCTTCGAGCTGGGCGAAAAGTTGTATACGTTTCTTGTTTACTTAACCACTTCTTCAAGTACTTAGGGCTTACATGGTATTTTCCCTCCCTTTTAATATGTGGATATAACTTACTGTAACTACCGTAAACTACCGGACTTCTAATGTCATAATAAAGTTTATGAAGATACGAATCAACTTCTTCAGGAGGATTAAAAATTTTTGGTCCATTTTTGAATCCATTCATTGCCTCCACTCCCTTTTTGGATTTTCCTTTCATTTTTTCTGATTTTTGAGAGGTAGTTGTCTTTACTGTATTCTACTGCTGCAGGAAGACCTGGTGGAGGGAGGGGATGTGGTACTTCTGCTTTGTTTTGTGTCTTCTCACTGACCTCTGTACTTACAGATTCTTTTGATTTACTGTCCAAAAATTTGTCTGATTTCTTGTCTAAATTATTATTATTTAATATCCTGCTATGTACGCTTTCAAATTTTTCCCTTTTAGAGTTTATCCCATCTATTTTTGGATGGATATCCCTATGATTGTCAGATATATTCTCATCCACTGTTTTCCGTTCACTTTCTGCAATTTTCTGCTCCTTTTTATCAGCTAAAAAGGATTTGAAACTCTCGTATTGTTCATGTGGTATTAATACGTATTTATTCATTCTAAAATTTTTTCTATGTAATACTTAATTGATACAAGGAGATTGGTTATTCTTTCAAAATGTTTTCTTGCTATACTCCTCCTCCCTCTTTCCTCAGACTTTATATATTTTTTCAATATTTTTAGGTAACCTAAGAATTTTTCTTTTTTTTCTTAGTTAAAGGAAGTTTGAATACATTATAAAAAATTTCCGCCACTGCTTTCAACTGAGATGGTGTCGCATGAATGAGTATATGTTTATTTAGGTCTAAGTTATTCTCTAATAACAGCAGAATGAAATTTTTAGAATTTTTGAGGTTCCTAGACATTTTGAAATATATGTAGACGGTTAGGTTTTTAGGAAAATGAAAGAATTTCTTTTCCTATTTATATATAATCATATGGTCACCAGGAAATATGCTACTTCTTAGCATGTAACTATCTTTATTTCCAGGTGATAAATCGATCAATAGGTAACCAAAAGGATCTGCAGTTGCATCTAAGTAAACCTCTAATAGTTTCTTTGGCATACCTAATTGTCTTCCCAATAATTTAATTTGTTGAATATCTCTAGGATTTTTAAATAAAAAGAAATAATGAGTATTTAAAGATATATCTCGACAATATTTTCCCTGGTGAAATAAATTTTGCAAAATTAAAATTACACTAATGTTTCTATGATGCGATTCTCGACTAAAAAGATTTGCAATGAAAATGTTGTTTAGAGCTGAAACCTGCATGTCATCTATCACTACTATGCACTGGTCATCATTAGGGTAAGACTTAAAATCCTGCTCTGTAGGTAGACCTTGTCTGTATTCTATATCACTGGTGATCTCTTCCTCAAACTTTTTCTGCCAGTTGTTATAAAAATAATAAATTTTCTTAATATTTTGTGAAAACATCGCACTGATATTATTCAAGAGCTTCAAAACAAAGGTAGATTTTACTTACTGGATGTCATAAAGAACTTGCCAAATTTAAAATATTTGAGTTTAATGAACATGAAGTATTTCAACTGTAAATGGCTCGAGGAAATAGATGAGAATGTGAATGTGAGGAGTAACATGTGTTTCACTTCATCAACAATCTTTCAATATTCGTCCATTAAGCAGATATCTACAGAAAAGACAGTGAGTCAAGATAAGATGCTGTCTACCTCATATTGGTCAAAATTTAATCCTGTTACTGATATTTCAGAGGGACAGGATTTCAAAGAGATTAGTGAGCAGATAGATAAGAGACAATCTGATCCAAACCAATCGATTATCACATTGAGTTACAATGAAGAATTCGCAACACAAAGTACGACTTCCCCAAAATATTCACCAACAAAAAAGATTTCGAAAGACAATTATAGTTATTTTTGGTGGATTTCATTAGCTGTTCTATCATGTGTTGTAGTTGTAATAATAATTATTTCCATCCTATATATATGCAGGAAGAAGTTCATCAGAGGAATCGAACCTCGGGACATTGAGGAAATGGATGACAGTGTTATACCATTATCCCAATGTCTCAATCAGGACAACACCCTCAGTGATGAGGAGTAAGTTATAATTTATAATACGTTAATATTTCTCCATCATCAAGTTAAATTACACTTTTTTTAAAGAATCTTTTCTCTGTTCACAACTGAATTATATTTTCTTGTAAATATTCTTTCAATGTCATACCCAAATCGATTATTATTTGGAAATAATTTTAATACATGTAAAAATGTCATTATATTGGATTGCAGCTTATCTATCAACGACCAATTCTCTGTGCATAGGATGGACGATATAGATTCTCATATCCTCTCCATTATAGGTAAATCTTATATAATGTGATCATCTTCATTCAATTTTAAGCTGGTGTAATTTATCTGAAGCTTTTCATTATGGTATTCCTTGTTCCATTTTTCTCGTTCCATGTAATGTGACGTCACATATCAGTCAATGTGACGTCATTTTCCAGTTCTACGTCAGATTATGACGTATATTACCTTATCAAGTTTACTCTTCTGTCGCAAAGGGGTCTTCTCAATAGTTTTTTCTATCTTCTTAGTGTCGTTTGCGTTTTGTGATTATATTATGGAAAAAATGTTTAAAAATATACTTTCAGTCTTATCTTTGCTTTATCTTGTGTTTGTGCGTTATACACTGTGTGTAGAATGTTGGGATACTAACTTTCAGACATCCGTACACGGAATATCAGAAGTTCAAGACTTTGACTAGTGTCATAATTCTGGGAGTGTAATAGTGAACTATTATTCCTGCATTATACCTTTTGTTAGATTACCTGTAAATAGAATAACCAAAACATTCCCATCAGTGAAAATTGTCAATTGGGCGTGTAGGGCAGAGTGTTATGTGGAAGCAAGCAATCTGAAAATTGAGGTTCGTGGCTGTACTGCAGGTGAATATAGATTCTTAATGTTTCAGTTATATTTCATATGAATTTACATGTTCTTTGTGTGTATTCCATTGTTTGTTTGTTTTTTATTTATTTTTTTCAGTGCACAGCGAGGATTTCTTGTATTCCATTGTTTGAGTTTTTTTATTTATTTTTTCAGTGCATAGCGAGGATTCGAAGAATCAAGCTTCTAGGGAGGTGAAGACAGATGATTACAGAGCTGAGGATCATGGGAAATCATCAAGACCTTTGTATGCACTCTTTGTTTTGCCAGTTTTAGCCTTATCTGTAGGAATATGTGTAGGATATATCAGACATTTCATGTTACATCGTGTGAGGAACCTTATCAGAATGGTTGATAACTATATGCTTTCATCTGATAGTGAAGATATGGATCAAACTCCAGTTAAGGTTTTGAATATTCAAGATCAACTGTCAACCTTCGACTATGAATCCAATGATGAACTAGCCTGGGATGACAGTATTGAGTGTAATGCTCAAGATGTAGTGAATCAACTGGAGGAAAATAAAGATGGATCAAATTCTTCATTGATTATTGATATTAATGTCGAGGATTATTTGAAGTTGTTTCCAAAAATCACAGATCAGATCCACAGCACTCCAAAATCTAACAAAATTACAAACATGAAGAGGGATAGTCAAATGAAATCATCTTCCCAATCATTATCTAATACCTCACCCTCGGGTATTGATCATGACAGATTCGAAACAAGTCCTCATCATTTTCCATCCTTCAACATTCCACTGTCTGAATCTAGTGATGAAAGTGTGGATGAGGATGAGTCCAAAAAAATTTAAAGTGACAATTCACAAGATTGTGCCATTGAAATGAAGGAGCCGAGTACGACAAGGTCGGGGAAGAGATACAAGTAATTACAATAGATTGAAAGTCATGTGACAGTAAACATACATGTGTAATTTATTATTAAAAGCAGTAATCGAAATAACACTTCCAGAAATGGTATATCAGACAATATTACTTGATAATTTATATTTAATACAATATTACTTGGTAATTTAGAATGAACAAAAGAAGTTAATGCAGAGTGTTACAATGTATTTCCATATAAATATGTACAAATGATTACAGAGATATTTCACTAAAGATATATATTTAATTTTTTGCTTATTGCAGTTTGAAGGAAAATGTTTCATTTAGAAAATATTTCATTTAATGTATAATCCTGAATATGTAATATTTTTCATTAACCTTTGTGTATCATTGATTATTACAATATGTACAATACACCGAGATTACGTTATTCTGAATGAGGACATTGTAGTTGGAATTATATTTCTTTTTTTCATGCATGTTAAACCTATATTAGTGCTTTGTGACAATAATTTTGTGAGTGAATATATAGCAACAAAAATAAACGCGAATCTAGAGATTTATATTTCCTTATTCTATAACTAAGTCTATACATGCATTGTCAAATGGAATAAGGCACAGAAGTAAACCGCATTGGATGTGTGTCATAACACACAACATTTGTGGGAGTTTCTATTACGTGCTCTCAGATCTAGTTACAGTTTATGTATCTGACTGGACTGAACTCAAACAATTTTGTGCAAAAAAAGAAACAGAGTTAAATGCGAGTTCTTAATGGTATATGATATATTGTAGAATGAAACAGGAGTAAGCGATTTTAACAGTCTTTCCCAATGTATAATTAATTCATATTTCTCAAATCATTGTCACTCCATTGTAATGCATGTATAAGACTTCAATCTTCTTGTATAAACACAAAAATTTAAAAAAAAACTAATTCAGAGGCCTCATAAATATGACAGGTGAATCACCTGTTTCAATTACAGCCATACAGGATGTACATTCCAATGGCTCTGACCTTTCTTTCTGATTCAGAAATGCTGCACATATAGTGCAGTACAGGTGCCCACAGTTTGTCATGAATAATACACTAATTTCGAAATTAATATTGCAAGAGCAACATGAGGCATTTCTTGCCTTTTCATAGTAATATGTCTCCCATTCGTTACACAATGATAAGTCAATGTCATTTGGAAGGTGATTTAGCATGAAGGCAGCTGAGAAGGCTTTGAAAAGGTTACCTTCTGTTAGGTTATCAATTAAATCCTGCTCATAATTCTGTCTTATGTATGTACCTGTGGGCACCCATACGAAAACTGAGGTCTCAGAAGATTTTGACATGTTACAGGTGAATGATTTAGTGAATAAATTTCCCTTTAGATGACTTCTGCACATTGGACACCTTTTTTTTTTCTTCCATCATTTCGCCAAATTCTTCCAAACTCACAGGAGCACTCAGGACAGAGGAAATGAGAGCAAGGGTTTGTTATAATAATCCTGTCCTTCTCCAGATACTCGGAGCAGATACAACATCTCATTGTCTCCATTTCATCTGACACGTAATGCACAAAATCTGGGTATTTCTGGCTGTATTAAAAAAATTTTTTTTTAGGATTGAGGATAAAAGTATCAGATGATTGGTGATATCACCTATTCCTAGGAAAAAATATACACTTTCTTAATAATTTCTAATTCTAAATAAGAATGAAGGGTTAAAGTGCTCTAATAAATGTATGATTATCGTCAATGAGGAAGATAAAATACTGAAGTAAATTCATATTTGAAGCTACAGTTCTTAAGTTATGACCACAATTTTTTAAATTATTATATAAAAAATGCTACTCACGCAATATAGTTAGGTATAGCATCGTTGAGCAAAAGCAGTACCAGAAATGCCTCACGGTAGTTATTCTTGTCCACTAGTGACACCAGCTCCATTAGTGTGACTGTAGTACTAGATATCAAATCCGGATAATAAACATCTCTCTTCTTCCCAAGGAATACGTTGATAGCAGTTTCCATCCTTTTCGACTGTTAACTAATTATGAAATTCAATCAGAGAAAGATCAGATCCAATCTTTGAAAGCTGAGACAGTTGACTGTAGATAGGCATATTTTCATCAATATTTATAAATAAAAAGTGTGTCATCCCATTGTCGATGTAATGGGCATATGTACCCATCTGTTTTCCCATCACCGTCAAAATGTTACAAAAATCTAGAATATATCACCAGACAATATTTCTGAAAATTCTGTACACTTCATTTGATCCACTTTCATGTCTTCAAACATTTCTAGATTATATATCTTCTGTACAAATTTAAAGAAAAAAAATCCCAGGAGCTTCAATTATAATGGAATATTCTCTGAAACCTCACCCCTGCAGGAGGTTTCTGTATCAGCCTTGCACTCTTCACATGTATTGACATCATGCCCTGATCTATCTTGATCCAGAATGCAGGGTTCACAGGTATATATTTCTGAATATTCTGAATACATTTTTTGTGCCACTTTTATGAATTCATTCCACTCATTAAACCTCAAGGAGATGCCTTGAGGAGTAGCATATTTCCTTCCATTTGCCATTTTCCATAAACTTATGGATACGTTTCTATAGGGAAATGCACAGGTGACATATATACCAGATCCTAAATAATAACTGCAGTCCACGTCTTTTTTACCATCAGAAATCTTCTCAATAGCAGATATAATGAACTCAACGTAATGTAAAATTACAACTAATTTAGGTACGGTGAGTTTAATACCTTCATTTTTGACCTCACCTTCTTCCCATTCCTTCAAATATATATTTTCAATAAGTCCATGGGAGCCTTGATATATTACGTACTTGGGTCCTCCAAGATGAAATGTCCTTTTGATCACAGTTGAACTACATTCATCGATTCCTGATCCAGTAGGTTTCTCAACAGTATATTCACTTGTGGGTACATTACTCATCAGAAGACTCGAAAGCGAGTCCTCAAAGGTTTCTGAAATCTTGCTAGTAGTGGTAGTTGCTAAAGACATTTTATTCTTGCTTCCACCCAAACCATCACTCTTCCTTTTCTTAGATGCATTGCTAGATTTAACTACTGCTGCCTCAGCCATTATTTGAAGTTCAGCTAAGATAAAACTATGAGGTCACAAGTGTCATATAACTGAAAAAATCTTCAGTGACAATCAGCGTTATTCAGGAGTGTATATAGATTTAGAGGCAGAGGTAGTAGCACAGCTTGGACCAATGGGATTGTAACATCTAACAAAAAAGAAAAGGCTGATGAGGCAGTTATTAATTGCAATACAAGCAAAAAATTCAGACTATAATGCATGTAGAGACTTGTTCCAGGTTCATCAAGGATATATGTCGAAATATGACCTAAAAATTAACAATTTCATTCATATGATGCAATCATGTAAAAGATTTCACAAGTGATCTGTTACACTTAAAAATGATTGAATCAGATAGCAAGACATATGGACTTTGTTCTGATGACTGTTGTGCCACATATTATGCTGAGCTGTTTTGTTGACTGTTGTGCAACATATTATTATTCTGAGTTGTAGCATGTGGATTGAAAGTGAACACGTGTTTGTTTACATATTGAATAAATTCTAGATCATTAGCCTCACCAAATTATTTCTCAATCATCCAGGCATTTGAATGTAAGACAATTAAGCAATGTAAACATATTGGTGTGTCTAGGTTATAAGCATTGAACTGTCTAGTTACATGCACTTAGTGACCAGATAGATCTTTGAGAGATGCATTGGAATGAAAGACATCATATAGGCTTCAAGATATTTTATTACTTTTTCAATTTTTTTTTACAACAAATGATAATTGAGAAATGGATTTAACATTAACACAAAGACACAGTAAGGAGAATGCTTCTGGTGCTCTTGCATTGGGGTGTCGTAGGTCTCCCACTCTATAAGGTTAAGATTACACCAGGGACAGATAACTTTATCTCCTTGACCAGAATAATAGAACCCAGCTTTCACATATCTCTGAGCAGGAATTGGATGCGACTTGGGCCAGGTCGCAAATGTAGATATTCTGTCATCATATCTGAAAAATCCATCTGTAGGATGAACTTTGGCTTTCGGATCTGATCTGGGTCCTCTAAGATCTGATGATCTGTCAGCTCTTAGATCTGTTTTATCACGCCTTTCAGCTGAAAGATGTAGGCCTGCAACATGACCAGTTTTTTCAACTTTACTTCTACTACATAGAGCAAATCCTGCAAATCCTGGCCTCATACCACCCCTCATAGCCTTAGAGTCAGCTGCATCATTTGATCCATCACCAGTCACTCTGAAAGAATAAGAAGGCTTGGAAGCAGCCTTACAAATATCTATAGTTGAATCAGATTGGTTGGACATTTTTTGAGGTTGTTGATTGCAGAGATTTTAAATTAAAAATGATATTTGAGATTTTTTGGAGGGTTTATATATATTCTTCATATATAAAATATTGCTGAGATTGATTATTAAAGGAAAAAATGATGAAATGCTTCCATTTATAGCACAATTACAGTTCAAACAAAGAGATATCATAGAAATTGAAAATTTGAGAAAAAGGGACGCTTCAAACTAATGCAGTTATCCTACTAGTTGATTATATACAATCTGATTATTGACAGAATATTGAGAAATGTGTCGGATGTAAGAGTATTTGGATGTGTTAGATCGAGGTCTTTCCAAATTTGAAAAACACATTTTGTTGTAATGTGTACAGACAAAAGATTCTACATTGACAAATAAATGGAGTGTGGTTCTTCCAAATGGGTTCAGGTTCAAATAAGTACTATCAGTTATTATCAGTTATTGCACCATCAGTATCAGTTATTGCACCATCAGCGAGGTGTATCAGTTATTGCACCATCAGCGAAACACTTTCTCAAAAGCAAACCAGCAAGTCCTCAGTGTATTGCACCATCATCAAGAGCAATAACCTATCAATAGTGATCTAGATCATTTTCCGATCACTTTAGATCAATTTTTACGACTTATGTCGTTCGATTGACTCAAACAGTACTACTGGGGTGGATTAATTCTCTTAGGTAAACTGGTTGACCCTGGTTGAGAATTTTATATGTAATAAGACCAATTTGAAATTGTACCCTGTATCTGACTGGTAGCCAATGGAGTTTTTTTAAAGCTGAGAGTTATTATTATTAAAATAAGGAATATAATATCTATATTCTCCAGTGCTAGTATTCTGTAACATTATTCCAAAGGCTAGATTTATTCGAAATGCATTAGTCTGCTGATTATACATTTCTCTAATATGTCCTCTAATTTCATTCACTAGCGGATCTGGGGGGGGTTCGAACCCCTCTTGAAAAATAATGTAAAGGGGTTCAACCCAAAGTACAAAATGATTTCTTGAGAGTGGAGTTAAATTTACAGGAAATGCACTCTATTTTTACCAAAATTTTTTTTTCCGGGGGGCATGCCCCCAACCCCCTTAGTTATGGTATTTCTGATGTGAAACCCCACCTTACTATGATGTGAACCCCCACCTTACGTAAAAGCTGGATCCGCCCCTGTCAATGTATCCTCCCTGAATATTATTGAGAAGATATATATTTTTTTTAATATCACCAAATTTATTTATATATACTGTCTATTGATGTAATAAACTCCTGGATTATCGGATTCTCTAATATAATCTGGAAGTGGAGTTGATCACTTCCTCCATGTTGATTCATTCTGTGTGCATAGAGATAATTGCAGTTTTTACATATCTCTTTACAAAATGAACATTTATAAGTCTTTTTTTTATTTTTATGTTTTGATTTGATATGAAATTCCAAAGCCTTTGAGTTTAGTATGGTATATTACATTCATAACAGATAACTTTCCACATGTTCATAAAACTGATCATAAGAATTAAATGAGATCCAAACAGATCCGACATATTTTAATATTTTCTTTCCTAGATGAGCAGACAGTCTCATGATATTCCAGATTCAAGATATTTAATATCACATATTTACAATTTCTACATTGATGTTCCATGTTAATATCTGAGTTATGATAATTTAATCAGATTTTAAGAATTGGTAAATTTTATATTGTATAAATGATGATGAATCAGCATTAATATGTTATCCATATGTTCATATAAATCTTAATGTAGGTGAGAATGAGGATAATTGAGCATATGAATGATATACATTACATCGTCTTACCTAATTGAATAGTATGCATTACATGGTATTAGCCCATGCATATATATGGTAAATCAAAAAAAAAAAGAAAATTATTCAAATGCACATTCTGCTACTTCTGATGGCAACTGAAGAAGGTTACTTTGCACAACTCATACATAAGTCATATTGATCTGGTAGATAGGGGTTGATAGTTTTAGACTCTACACAACCTCTTCTATTCCAATGATGATATTGAAACACTGTCCATACCAGTGCAATTTACAGTGGGTGCAACTAGTGATGAATCATTTTCTGCAAGTTCAGTGTCACATGCTGTGACTCCGACCCCGAAGCTAATTCGCCTGCAATGTTCTTCCTTAGCCCAAACCACAGGATATGGAAAAACTGTTAGAAACAAAATCCATTTTAACCCAATCCAATTACTTAATTCCGCTAGTTTTCATGTAGAAACTCTGCTGTTTTTCCTCAAGCACAAATTCAATGGAACCTACAAATTTCTTACTGTCATGGATGTAAAGGATTGTTAACTCCCACTTCACTAAAATATCACATACAGGTTGTGGCAGCTGCCTTAAGGGCATATCTTCAAATTCATAATCATTTAAAGTAAGACTTCTTTTTCTTCAATTTTGATGTTTCAAAGCATTAACTTATACATTCAATGAATATTATTTCATGTGTAAGCTAATGTAAATGTTTAGCTCACAGTCCCCACCCCAAGACAGTAAAACACAGAGTTGAGGGCACTTTGCTTAATACATAACTGTGGTATATAATATGTATGTTCTATACTAAAATATATTTACAGGTAAGTAAGAGTATACAGATTCTGAGTAAGATAGATACAATAAACAGTGACTAGTAAAGTTAGAGTTCATAGTCCATAAGAAGTCATTATCAGAATACAGATTAACAAGTTTAACTGATTAATCAGTTTAAAACATTTACTACTAAAACAGATTAATACCCTAAAGGCCTACTTGAACCCAGCAGCAGGGTATGACCTTAAAAGGGTTACAGTATGTCAATCCAAGATGACCCCTTCCCAGGGTCATGCATAAAAGTACAATTGGTATTGATTTGAAAGTTAAGAGTGGGTTGAAAGTAAGGTCAGACTAAGGCTGGAGATGAGAAGACCTAATGGTTTACAAAATTGTGTACCAAATACAGTAATAAAGCATTATAATAAGCCCTCAACCCCAACAGTAATAACATCTATGCATTAATGGCAGTAAAAAGTGAAAAGGCAAGATCCTCACCAGAAGAGTGGTTGGCCTGTATGTAGCACCAGACACACTCGGAGGTCATAGTGCCATGGCACTTGATCTGTTGGACAGAAATATATGCATTACAGAGAAAAGTCGCCCCTGACCTACTGAAGGAGTGAAAGGTATAGAAGTGAGGGTTTAATCCCAAGGTCATATTTATGGATTTGAGACATTTTCTGACTTTTCTATCAGTAATAGGCTATCAGCCCAATTGCATTTTTCCTTGAAGGCAGATTGATCTGCAGATATGAGATACAATGAAGGAATGGCCTTCAGTGCCCGAAAAGGACAGATCAATCTGTTTTTCAACTTTGGAAGTGAAACCACCTGAACAAAATCTCTAGTTTGGATGGTCTTAGACCATTTTATGAGTATTTTGACCAGCTTTTTGGTAAAGAAGAGGTCAAAACCTGTCACAGAGTGAGGGGCCAAGTTGGATAGCCCAAAAAATCCTGTTAAAAATACAGCATGAAGGACTTGGCCACAGGTAAAATCATAACAAGCTGCAGATGTCTTCTCAAGACTAGTTGATGTTGCGTCAGGTCAAGGTCAGAGGTCGATTGCTTTTGATAGATTTCTGAAAATATTTGATCTTTGGATGACCCAAGATATGGAAGGGGAAATCATACAAAACAAAACAAGCCTTTATGGCTGAAACAAAATTTGATATCATGGCAACAGAACATTTGTTACAAATAAGACACTCCAGAAATGACAAAATTACTTTGACATCAACCCTGGCTACTGACATATCCATAAAAATACAAAAGCCCAGGAAAATTCTGAACATTCTGAAGTAGGCTTGTCTTGTTTTAGGCCTGAAGGCAGCATGGGTTCTAGCAGCTGCTTTCTCAGACAATGATTTCAATGCCACGTTATCTGAAACAAAGCATAGCAACTGCATTTTAGTTATATGTAAGTTAGTAATGATGCCCCTGCCCCAGGGGCTCAAAAAGACACACTAAACACAAGTATATTTCCTAGCAAGTTACTTGACAAGACACACAAGACACAAACTAAAAAATACACATTACAATTCTGGATCAATGTCCAATAATTTTAAATCAACTGGGATCCATATTGGATCATGAACATGTATACATGCAACTCAGTAACATCTTTGTGACTACCTGTCCAATGTGACAGTAGATCTGCCACCCTGTTGTCCAACCCCTTAATGTGGACATATTGAATGTCTATATCTGATAAAGCACTGGCATACCATATGTTTCTGGCACATGCCCTAAGGAACGGGTCTCTTGCCCTTGCCTGATTTGAGAACTGCGAACTGCTTCACAATCACACTTGATTAACACTTTCTTACTTGCCCACTAGATCTGAAACATTCTGACTGACAAGAGTATGTTTACCATTTCCAAATGGATGATGGATCAGTTCAAGAGTGAGATCAATTGGCCTATGATACTAAAGTGAAACCCCATTGTAGAGTGGTAGGGACTTGTCAAACCATTGAAGGTCACATTTGAACTCAGGGGTCAAAACAATTTTTTGTGCAGCATGATCAGATCTAAGCAAGGCTAACATCCTATTCAAAAAAGCACATGTTGGCTTCACACATTTGTGAACATACAACAGCATGCCCAATATGGACTGCAGTTGCCTCTTGGAACAAGATATTTTTCCAAGTCATAGACGCACAGGGTCACAAATTTGTTTCAACTTATCCGGACAGACGGAGACAGTGCCATTTTCAGTATTGATAAGTATGCCCAGGCATACAACTTGAGTACTATCGGCTACCAGCTTCTTATCACTAATGGTGAGACCTAGGTCTCCTGTGAGTTGAAACAACACATGTTTGATGTCAGGGACGCCCATTCCGATGTAATCGTCAATATAATCTATGACACAAAACCCCTTCTGACGCATTATATAACACATAGCGTCATTGAGGCATTGAAAAATCTGGCTTCCATGACGCATCCCAAATGGAAGACACGTATCGACGTATGCGTCACACCAATGAAGCCCAAAAAGATCAAAATCGCCATGATCAACCTTCACGTCAATCTTGTGTAAGAGCACTCACCTGTCTAAGTGTTTTAGCTGTGAAGTAATGTCATCTATGGCAGGGAAGGTCAAAGCAAAAGGACTATTCAAATATGTGTCCTTGTCTATGCCAACATTGACAGAAACCCCAATGGGCCAGCTCAAATCAATAATGACCCTATGCCTGTCTGAATTGGGCTTGTTTCTACTCATGAACAGCGATGTATGGAAATTTTCAATTGGATTTTCTTTAAATGGACCTAACAGGGCTCATACCTTAGCTCATCCTCAATGTAAGCATCCACATCTTTGGGAAACTGGGTTGCTGAAGTGTGGTTACCCTGTTCATTATGCAAAGCTCAACTTCTGTTAACATCAAGGGAAAATTCAAACCTGAGCAGCTGTAACAGCTGTTGATCCTAGTAATCCTTCAGAAGTTCTTCCAATATCTTATTGGTATTGCAAGTGAGGTTGTGTGGCATTATCTGCTCACCCAAAGGGATAAAGCCAAACTGAAAATCTGATTGCTCACTCCATTTTTTGAAAATAGGGCTGTCAGCCCCAACAGGAACCTGTGATTTATTCAACTGTTGGAAATGAATTATGCTGTTAGCAAATTTTTCCTCAACACCCACAGAATTGGCATCATAAAGTGGTGTGATACCTTCACATCGGGCCATATCAATCAAAGGGGAATTCATACTGTCCTGATTTACAAGATGTGAACCCAAGACCACTTTGTTAATGTGATTTATTGGATCCAAACCCATGCAAATGTCAGGCACATATTTACAAGCACTGCTGTTTACACTACCATTGCAATCCATATTTTCATTTCCTGATGTAGTATCATCACTATGATTAATCATATATTGTGCTCCAGTCAACTCAGAGTCAACAAATTGGTCAATTTGGACAGGATTCAAACCCTGACCTATGACTGGTGAAACTTGAGAGTGCTGACAGTTAATGGTGTTCAAACCATGACCAAGACCTTTGTCAGCATTTTTTGTGACATTAAACTGCACATTATTTGGTATATCAGGTTTGGGTAAGTGTGAACACAACTGATGTTGGACAACAGGGTGACTAGACAGTTTATTTTGGCCACCAGATTTTTTTCTCTGTGGCTACCTTTGAATCTATATTGAAACTAGAACTGACACTTCATCCACAAACATGAGTTTTAACCATGATTTTGGAACTATCAAGAGCATTTTTTTTTACTTTTTGGCAAGCAAATTATCAATGTCTCTGGGTCTGACAGCTGAGTTATAAAAGAACCTAGCCGCATATCTAGTGTCCTTGACACTATGAGTAGTGGTGTCAGAACCACTGTTTAATTTACTGCCACAAGCCGTAAATTGACCAGAGATGGGTTTTTTACAACTTTCAAGAACAGATGCATCCAAACAGCTGCTCCACCCTAGTGATAGGCAGCTGCTCGCTTGTTTTTTGCCTTCTTTTTAAAATTACAGTCTTTTTCTGAATGGTTCAGTTGTCTACCTCCCCACAAGGCAGTAAGCACATATGTGCTTCTGCAACGTACCATTGCTCTCGTGATCACATGTGTGTGTACAAGCACCTGCTTAATTGGAAACCTTTACAAAACCATTGCTTCCTACCTGAGGAATCTGATGGCTTCCCCCAATTACCCCTACCTGAGACATGTGTCTGATCATGGGCCCTTCGGATCCGATCAATTTGGTCTGTGTCTTTCCACTGGAGGGAACCCCGCTCCATCTCACATTTAAGCTTTGCAGAACTGTCATTACCTGGGAGGTGTGAACTGTGATTTAACTCACTAATCCTCCTGTCAACTTTCTTCTGAATAACACTAGACTTTAACTTTTCCATGGAGGGGGTGTCACTTTCGTCCGAGGATGAATCACTGATTACATAAGTGGGTCTGAACTTTTTACTTTTGCTGCTATTTTTATAGAAATTGACAATACAATATCTGTACTTAACTTTCCAGTGTCCACTCCTGAGATTGACGCCTGTACTGTCTGTTGAGCTGTAGCTGCCACTTGATTTTCAACCACATCCAGTCTGTGTGACACCTTCAGCTGCTCCAAGATTTCCATCTGGATCCGCTTTCCACCCAGATCCTGACTCTGATCTGTAGCAAGTGACTCACTTGGAATGGCAGCATCGCTTAACAGTCCCTGGGTCACATCATCATTTTTGGTATTTTTAAACTCTCACTACTTTCCTGTAGGTGGAACATGTCTGTTTTTGCGATTTTTGCTTCTTTGCTTGCTATCTGGCATTTTTTTATAATTTAAAAATCTCTATCTCTGTAAAGAACATTTGCAAAGAGATTCAGATACAAGCTTGGCAATTTCAGACTTAAATCAAAGGGATTAGAATCTGAAAATCATGACCAAATTGGTATAAAAATGCAAGAATGATAATATAGGTTAGAACATCCCACTGTACATCACTGTGAAAAGCCAGAAACTTGATGTATCACATAAAGTTCATCCTGTGGTCAATACACTGTCCAGTTCAATGATTCACACAAATAAAAGACTTGTTTCTTGATAATGACCGTCTTTTCATATGTTTACAGTATCTTACAAATTAAAACCTAAAACAGTGTAAAAAAAAACTAAAATATAAAATCAGAAAATAAAAAATTCAAGTTATTTTTAGCATGATTTCTGTTTAATATCAAGTTTGAAAGTGACTTTGGTTTAAGGGAAACAGGACTGTAAAACATGGGCAGCCAATGGGAAGCCTGTTTACTGGATTGCCTGGCAACTGACATTGGTTTACATAACTTTTAACAGTAGACTGGAACTTTAGTTTCGTATAAGGTACAAGCTAACATTCTGTCTGTGGAGCAGGACTGACATCTGGGGCCTGGACACCCCAATTGAGTGTCTATTGAAGGAGTCTTATTAAAAGCATTGCTAACGATATTTTAAATAGTTTCAATTTTACTGTGTTTCCTCAAGTGTGGAACACAATTTAACTCAGTCATATGTACAGTAAATTACAAGCTGCAGTCAAGGTTCATAACATCCCAGTAAACATTACAAACCTTTATAGACCTAACTATGAATGGTTTAGTTTAGGTTTAAAATGATGGGTCCCTAAACGTTTGCCTTTAAACATTTATAAATGTTAATACATAAATGTTTATAAACGTTAATACATAAACATTTATAAACATTTGTACACCGCTTAAAAACTGGAGAAATATTTCTGTAAGTATATCTTGCTGTATCACTGTTGTTTGAAGCTATCATTACATTCTAAGTAGAGATATAAAAGTATATAATATTGATGAAATTACATATTTTATATCTCTACTTTGAATTTTAGTGATGGCTTCAAACAACAGTGATACAGCAAGATATACTTAAGACATATTTTTCCAGTTTATCTCAAAATGGCTGTGCTGACATCATAATCCAAAATGAAAATGAGGTTAACATAGTGTCTACTCTTTATAAAATGTTTAAAAACATTTATTAAACGTTTACATACAAACCTAATATTGCTGAAACGTTTATAAACCCATGATACTGAATAATTGTCAATATTTAGGTTTATATTTGGTTGTAAAAACGTTTATACGTTTACTAAACGTTTATAAATATTTGCAATGTTTACTGGGATGTATGTTTCACAAGTCTGTTCAATCAACTAAGAACTGTTCTCTTTATTTCTCTGGTGTGAGCATCCGTCAGCCAGTTGTTCATGCACATTGAATGGTGTTTCATTTTTGGAGGTATAGTGCTCCACACCTCATAAAGTAGTATTGGTTTCTTGTAAATTGTATTATTTGAAATATACTCATATATCTACATTACTGAAGTAAATTTCTTGATTTTGTGTATAACTTAAACATCTAAATAATTATTGCAGTTCTGAAAACACCATTTTTTTCCTGCCTATGCTAGTACACATATATGTACATACCTGGTATCTATTTGACATCTCAGTATGATTGCTATCCTAGTGAGTTTTTTGCTAGTAATTTATTAACTATATATATAACAGTATATCCTTTATTTTAACTCTTGTCATTTGTAATAAACATGAGTACATATTTGGGGGGATAATTGTTAAGACAGTTTTTTTAACTATAGCCGGATACATTTTGATCCCTTTTCCAAGCCTCATTAACACAGACAGCATTGTTTCCATATTAAACCTGGGCTCTCTGCCAATCTCCTGAAGGGTAGTCTATAGTTACAAGGATTTTTGATTGGCAACAAATGGCAAGCTCCTGATAACTTTGGCTTTTGTCCAACTCAAACACAATGCTCAACTTAAAAATAATATCTTATTATTCCAAAAAGAAATATATGCTATGTATTAAATACGTAGGCAGATTTTAAAAAGTCAAATTTACATTGTGTTATTTTAGGGGCCGAATTGCTGTCGCATTTTCAATAATTTTCTCATTTGCATTATTCAAAATAGAAAGTTCTATTAAACCAATGAAGTATTTATTTGGTCACAGTTACTGGTTTATATTATAAATATATTTGTTAGACAACTTCATATATATTTGCTAATCCAACACCTTGTAATTACGAATCACAGCTTATAAAACTTGTCTTCCGTGGCCCAATCGATGTCGCCCCATGTAGTTAGTTTTCCATTTCGCGGAACCCTTTTAAGGAGCAAAACTACGTACGCCTCTTGGTTTCCGTGTTTTATAATGCCCGTCATAGCTGTGGTTGTTATGAGTGGTCATTCTCTCGCGAGACTTTTTCCTCTAATGATAGTCTTTGTTCCATGAAGACAGCCGGATCTGACTCGCAATAGTTCTGCCGTCAATGTTGTCCATCGTCAACTTTCCAGAAGAACCTTTCCTCAGGCTGTCTATAATTCCATGGGTATGGATCCTTGCCAAATTGTCCAAGAAATGGGTTTTTGAGGACTCTGGTAAGGAGAGACTGCATTTGTGTAGGACCTATAAAAACGCATTTAGATTTTGTTGGTTTATGATCTGTACTTATCGAAATAAAAAAATGGCTACTTCTAAATAGTGGCAAGTGTTTAATTTGAGAAATATCAGTCACAGAAATTCAAATAAAATCTAAGTATTTTGTAAATACTTGGTTTCTACTTATATGCCAAAAATTAAAAATAAAAACTTCAATGTCAATATGTAATTATTAAAACAAAGAAACACTTTATGCATTGACTAATTTGACTAAAGCACAAAGGACATGCTTATCCATAAGTGAACAGGTGCAGCTTATTCTCAGGATGTAACCTATTGTCATCACTTTGTCACCCAAGGGAATTAACGCAATAAACGTATTCCGCAATGCTGCACTCGACTGATGTCGACATTATTATAAAAGGCAAAATGTGATGGTAATCGTAGTGACATATTGAATCACAAAACACTAAAGATGATGTGTAGAAATTGACATCCATTGTAATATAAACAGATGTTTATCTAATCAAATATTGTCTGAAATGCAGAAAAAGACACATCTTGAATATTGCCTAGGCAACAGTAAGCTTCATTTCAATTGGCGTGATGTTCATCCAATAAAATATTGAGTGGAAAGATGACATACACATATGTAGTCACAGTAACTCAGGAATTCATTTTTTTAATTGGCTGGCTGTTGTGCAAGTCATAAATAGACAGCAAGAGAACTTTGCAAACCATTTTGATAGACATATGTATAATGCAAAAATAGTTCCCCACTGAAACATTCACTATTTATGTAATATATAACGCTGTATACTAGTAGTCGCCAACAGTGCCAAAAGAGTTAAAGTAGTGCTGTGAGTGATATTATTATGGCCCTTTTCATTTGACCATGCATGGGAGGGCTATTGTGTTCCTTACTGTACCTGCTTGTCTTTCAACACATTCTGAATAAAAAAATTTTTAGTCACACTGACCACAGATAATTAAGACAATTAACATTAAACAAAGCACATACATTTAAAAGCCTGTTGTTTGCATGACAATTCAGCACTTCACAAGCCACAACTGTTTGGATGGCATTAAGTTCTCTGTTACGGCAGTACATCCCCATTGCATACATCATTGTGACAGTCTCTTTTGCATTTTCTTTCGGCAACTGTAGTGGACAACATAATATTTGTAACACTTGAAGTAGCTTGGGCATGTTATGAAGCTCCAATATTATGGAATTTAACAAATCAGGATTTCCACTCAATAGGTCCTCTGCTTTTAGTGACAGGCATGATGGTCCAGGCAACCTTGTCTTTGAGCAAAGATTATCCAGGATAGTATCTGTCTCGATCAGGAATTGGTTGAATTCATCAGTTAGGGTGCTATCAAAACTATCCAGATGTTTGTTAAACAATTCTGTAGCTTGTTCAGACACCGGTTGTTTGCTGTGATAAGTATGGTCACTAAGACTTCCAACCTGGAGGCGCTTCTTGCCGTGTCGACTTTTTTGGGGTGTTGGTGTTCCCACTGCACATCTCTTAAACCTTGGATTTACTGGTGTAGATATCAGCGGTAAGTTTTCTGCCTCGTCCTTCAAATTTGTAATATTATGACGAAATATGGTGTATTTCTCAACAACCTTGAAACAAGATACACAGTATCTACAATCTGTGTTTCGAAGAAATTCAAAGTCAGCATCAAAAGCCTCTTTGAAAATATTTAACGGCACATTGGCTTCATCTGAGGCACATTTAAACAAGCGTCTGATCTTTCCTGTGGGCAGTTTTCCACATAGTATGCATTCTGAAATAATAAAAACATAAAAATACAGCCGGAACAATCTAGTTATACAAATTACCAACTGTGTTATAATTTGACTTTGTAGAAGCTGCTTTAACTCGAAAAAGAAAATTTTGCTTTTACTGTTGTCATATTATCCTCATGCCATTTGGATAGTATATTAATCAACAGAAATTAAATTTTTATGAGCAATAATTTTGAAAGATACAATACAGAGTACCTGCAAATAGACAAATTAACATGTGACAATAAAACTCCACAGTAAACATTTGTCAGTCAAATATTCTCATAATATTTTTTGCCTCAAAATATGATTTAAAACTAAAAATATTTATTTATGTTCTATTGCTTTAAAATATCTAGTTATCAAATATGTAATACTTTTCAAGTTAATTTGAAAGAGAACTAATGGAAATCAGATATTTTTAATAGCATGAAAAGAATACAGGAATATACGTGGTCAATAATATTCACGGTAGGAAGTTTCGCGCACCAATTTTGCAATATATGCAGTCAATCTAGGAATATTCGCGGTCAGTCTAGGAACATTTACAAATAATATTTTACAAATAGAAAGCTTGGTTTAAGATCAAACTAGGAACATTTCCAAACAATGTTTTAAAATAGAAAGTTTGGTTTAAGATCAAACTGATAAAAATGTACCAAAATATTTTTATGTATAGTCCAAATACAATGAAAAGTGATGAAAATGATCCCTAACCCCTAACCTTATCAAACAGTCTTATACTGGGGATATTTGCTCATAAATATTAATGAGTCTGTGAACAGGAAATATGCAGGGTTTTCATCTTAAACCAGCATATCTATTATTAACCGCAAATCTATCATATATTTTCCGCGAATCTATCATATATTTTCTGGGATTCTTCCAAATATTTAATGCGAATATTCCAAATATTAACCGCGAATCTTCAAATGTTGACCGCATATCTTTCTGACCACGTATAACATCCTCACGCGGGATTGCTTTTCCTCGAAAACAAACCCTCACAGATACCGCGAGGAATTCTGGGAGTAAACAAAGAACTACTTTTCAACCAGGAAGTGTTTTCCGTAGCATGAAAAATGCTCAAAAATCCATGTTATCTGTAATAACACACGACCTTCTTAATTTTTATAGAAAACATACATACAGATATACAAAATAATGAATTTTCAGCAGGAAAACATAATATAAAGTGTTGTTTCTAGTCTTCTAACATGGGCGAAAATGGAGTTTTGAAAAAAGTAATTATTCGACGATTTTTAATGTGGTGATCCGTGGATTTTGCTTGCTATAAAACCTGTATAATTGCTTTGAAGATTGTCAAAAATAATTTTTCAAAGTAAAATGAATTTTTTGAATGGAAATTAACGTATTTTTGTCCCCAAACTTCAATACAATTTGCTACAAAGCTGGAAAAAACATTGATAAAGCATGAGAGTAATAAAAAATAAATAAAATTATATTAAGGACATTTTAGCAACAACAACAACAATTATAATAAAGACTATGCATGCATACATTTAACAAATGCTTTATAAGATTTAAAAATTACGAATATTTTTTATTATTTATTGATTTTATTTATTTGTTTATTATTATTTTATTTATTTTATTTTTTTTTTTTTTTTTTTGGCATTGGAATTATAATATATAACAACCAAGGATTATATGCAAAAAAATGTAAGCAAAAATAAATAAAATACACAAAAACTGCTGCATGAAAATTACAATAAATTATACATGAATAGCAACAACATAAGACATAAAAAATATCACAATTTAATCCAAAACAATAATTTTGGTTTCTGAACTTATTAAATGGGCCACATTCATTTATATAACCAATAATATTTATTAAATTCTCAATGCCGAAATTATACTTTATTTAACTGGACTACATTAACTTTACTTCCAGTTATTACAGAATTTTATGTATTTTACTTTTACTTATATTAAATTATGTACAAAAGTACATTTAATATCAGGGTATAACTAATGTTAGACATATCATACAGTAAGATAACCTTGAACTCTTTATGAAGCGAAACTTATATTGATTTCTTGACTGCATGTTTATAATTATTATAGTCCGTTTTCATGCTTTTGCAAATGTTTGCTCTCTGTAAATGCTCTTAAAATTTTTTAGTTGCAATGTATGTAAATTTTTAAAAAAATTACTATGAAGCATACATAACATAAATAACTCGAAAATAATTTTTAAAATCTGGATTAAACCATAAAAAATTACAACCGAAAAAGGAAGTAATTACTTGCTAAGGAAAATCAAAATAATTAGTTTTCTTCAACTGTGGATGGAATACAATATGGTTACATTTGTAATACATACGTATCTATTTTTTATTGATTCAGTGTTTTATGTTATGTATTATATCTTATTGGCTATATTGTGATGAGTAGTTCAGAGGGATGTAATTAATAATTACTGTATAAAAGTGGTCTTATTTGTAACCAAAAAAAAAATATTTTAAAATTATTTAACAATGTACTTTTGGCGTTAACCCCAAACTGAAGTAATTACAATATTACAATGACATGAATATACCACAGATAACCTGTAAAGCAAAATAGCCTACATTAACGTCACCTAAAAGTCCTTCCTACAGAACAAAAAATAAAATTTTCATACTTATTTAAGATAAACATTTATAACATTAAAGTCAATGTCTCAAGCAGCAGTTCTTTGTAAAAATCATTTGTCAGATTTTTTAGTAGAACACCACTTGTCAATAATAATTTACACATACAGTTGATTATCTCACAAAAAAATACTAAAACATACCACTATTTTTTACAAAGATTCACAGATATTTGTGGCAGCTGCTATAAACTGAAAATAGAATGCCGGATTTATAGCCCTTTTGATAAAGTGAGCTAACAGAAAACCTCTGTACTACATGTATTTTGTGACCAAAGTTTCTTGTTTTTCTCCATTTAAATGGGATGTGCACAGTCTAGATAGATGCCACGTGTTGTAAGCTTTAAAATGGTGTATTACATGTCAAAATCGAGCAACAAATAACAATTTTATGAATTTTCAAACTATTTTATACGATTGCTGTAGAGAAAAAAAAATCTTTTTCAAAAACTATTCTTGTTGGCGCATTAACACAGTAAAGTGGTGCGTAGGTATACAGCAGGCCATAGACACGACGGTTTCTGAGAGAGATCTTTTTTCGAGAGGAAAAAGTCTCGCGAGAGAATGCACGTATAATACAACGGCAAGGTTATGTCCCGGGACGTCCCGATATATAACATATTGGCTATATGTCAGGAAGTGGTAAATGGTGAAAACTTGGAAGTGCTTCATGTACAGTAGAGAAGTGCTATATATCAGGGGATGCCTTGTTTTAGGATTGTAGCAATATTTTACAAAATGAAAGCCTCCAGAAAGATCAAATACTATAAACTCAGAACTCACGGCAGTAGCACCAACTCATTAATATTCATGAGAAGATATGAGGTCGTGGATTTCCCGGGTTTTTGTTATGATAGTTTATAAAATGGAAGCTTCAATGAAGATCAAACACCTTAAACTCAAGAACTCACGGCAGTAGCACCAACTAATTAATATTCATAAGAAGATATGAGATCGTGGATTTCCCAGGTTTTTCTAACAATATCTTATAAAATGGAGGCTTCAATGAAGATCAAATACCTTAAACTTGAGAATTCACGGCAGTAGCATCAACTCATTAATATTCATGAGAAGATATGAGGTCACAGATTTCCCAGAAAACTAACCATAAAAAAATCAACCAATGAAATTACTTCCCGACATTTAGCCAGTAATTTACATATCAGGATGTCCCGTGATTTAACCACTGCGATAATACAAACTCCCATGAAACCTTCACGGATCACCATACATGTGTTTCCACACAAGTATTGCTGGTTTTGGAAGGTATAAATACCAGTTGACGCAATTGACAGGCTCAGCAGTACAAAACACTAACAATAAACCTAAGCAGGCAACAAAATTCACTGGCTCAGCGGCAACACCAACAACAAAAAAAAAACAATATACCTAATCTACTGCTACCCTGCATAAATTGGCCACGGCTCAGCTACAGTACAGGCTGCAGAAAGACAAATAGGTTATTGTACACCAATGAAAACTTCTGCATATAATTATAATATACATGATTTCAGAGTGTATTAGGCCACTCATGTTAATACCCTGTGAAGGTGTGACGAGGGGGCCAACTTATGCAGGGTAGCAGTATACACATATCAGGCTCACCAAAAACACACTGTGGGTGATAATTGCATAAACACCTCAAAATTACAAGTTTGCCACACCTTTAAATTGTTCAAATGAACAAGTAAATTTGTAACAGATATAAATTTCATATTTTTTATGCAGCAGACCCACCCTTTATCATATGAAGCACTCTGACAGATTTTCTAGGAGTCGCCTGTGCAACAGTCGCCATTTTGAATCAGAAAGCACAAAAGTAGTTCCAAATAGTTCTTTGTTTACTCCCAGCATTCCTCGCGGTATCTGTGAGGGTTTGTTTCATTCTCTCGCGAGACTTTTTCCTCTCGAAAAAAGATCTCTCTCAGAAACCGTCGTGTCTATGGCCCGTTGTATACCTACGCACCACTTTACTGTGTTAATGCGCCAACAAGAATAGTTTTTAAAAAAGATTTTTTTGCTACAGCAATCGTATAAAATAGTTTGAATATTCATAAAATTGTTATTTCTTGCTCGATTTTGACATGTAATACACCATTTTAAAGCTTACAACACGTGGCATCTATCTAGACTGCTAACACATCCCATTTATGGTGAAAATGTCATGTATTCTTTGTCACAAGTTTCCTTATCTAACTTCATCAAAATCTTAAATGCTCTAAACAAGACATGCATATTTTATACTGGAAACAAATATTTTAGATGTCTGCATACAATATTGTAACCTATAATTAATTCTTCAGAGAAACAAATATAAGGACATGAAAAATATTATCAGAAATTGATGTTTGCCTAAAATGTTGCAGACAAATTATTTTATAATTTTCAGAAACCTTAATTATTGTGTTTTGTATTGTGTTAATTTTTTTATGAGACATCTTTTTGCTATTTATGTTTAATTTTTTTTAGTGTAATTTCATATAGCTTTTTTGTAGGGGCCATGGTGGCAGAGTGGTAACACTCTCGCCTCCCACCTCTGAGGCCGGGGTTCGAAGTGTTGCGGGAAAATTATTTTTACAGATGAACAGTAATTTTTAGAGTTATTTATGTATGTATGTTTGATACATATATAAAAAAATCCTAAATTTACATACATTGCAAATAAAAGTTTTAAAGTTTTTACCGAAAGCGGATATTTTTAACAGCATGGAAAAAATTCAAAATATATTTGCATTATAAAGAGTTTAAGGCCATCTTACTGTTTGTATGATGTCTAATATTAGTTACACCCTGATTTTAAATATACTATTGCATATAATTTAATATATTGTCCCATAAGGCCTAATTAAAGTACATAAAATTCTGTAATAACTGGAAGTAGAAATTAATGTAGGTCAGTTAAATAAAGTATAATTTCGGCATCAAGAATGTAAAAATTATTATAGGTTATATAAAAGAATGTGGCATATTTAATAATTTCAGAAACCAAAATTATTGTGTTTTGTATTAAATTGTGATATTTTTTATGATTCACGTTGTTGCTATTCATGTATAATTTATTGTAATTTTCATGCAGCTTTTTTGTGTGTTTTATTTATTATTGCTGACGTTTCTGTATATGATGCAAAACTAAATAAATAAATAAATAAAACTAAATAAATAATAAAATAATATTGGTAATTTTTAAAATCCTATAAAGCATTTGTTAAATGTATGGATGTATAGGTACATATAGAATTGAAATCAATCAATATTATTGTTGTTAAATCGTCTTTAATGTTATTTTATCTATTTATTTTTTATTATTTTTATTACTCTCATGCATCGATCAATGTTTTTACAGCTTTGTAGCAAATGGGGACAAATATATGTAAATTTCCATTCATAAAATTTATTTTACTTTGAAAAATTATTTGTGACAATCTTCAAAGCAACTATACAGGTTTAATACTTGAAATATCCACGGATCACAATATTTAAAATTCGTAGAATAACTCAATAGTAAGTTCAGCGCTGACAGGACAGAAAATATTATGTACGCAGTGGGATGCCTATCCCACCACCGCCAAAGATCCTACATTATTTCTGCTTTTAGACTGGTAACCATGTGGTACCTGCTAAAACGAAATTTGTTAAATCCGTACTTAAACACTTCTGAAAGGAAACGAACTGCCTATCCCACTGTGGACACACAAGGGCGAGGAAGGGCTGACCTATCCCACTGTGCACACTTTTGAGGCTGAGCATCCCACTGTGGCCATTGTACAAATGAGAAGAGCTGCCTATCCCACTGTGCACACACAAGGGCGAGGAAGGGCTGACCTATCCCACTGTGCACACTTTTGAGGCTGAGCATCCCACTGTGGCCATTGTACAAATGAGAAGAGATGCCTATCCCACTGTGGACACACAAGGGCGAGGAAGGGCTGACCTATCCCACTGTGCACACTTTTGAGGCTGAGCATCCCACTGTGGCCATTGTACAAATGAGAAGAGATGCCTATCCCACTGTGGACACACAAGGGCGAGGAAGGGCTGACCTATCACACTGTGCACACTTTTGAGGCTGAGCATACCACTGTGGCCATTGTACAAATGAGAAGAGCTGCCTATCCCACTGTGCACACACAAGGGTGAGGAAGGGCTGACCTATCCCACTGTGCACACTTTTGAGGCTGAGCATCCCACTGTGGCCATTGTACAAATGAGAAGAGCTGCCTATCCCACTGTGCACACACAAGGGCGAGGAAGGGCTGACCTATCCCACTGTGCACACTTTTGAGGCTGAGCATCCCACTGTGGCCATTGTACAAATGAGAAGAGATGCCTATCCCACTGTGGACACACAAGGGCGAGGAAGGGCTGACCTATCCCACTGTGCACACTTTTGAGGCTGATCATCCCACTGTGGCCATTTTACAAATGAGAAGAGCTGCCTATCCCACTGTGCACACACAAGGGCGAGGAAGGGCTGACCTATCCCACTGTGCACACTTTTGAGGCTGAGCATCCCACTGTGGCCATTTTACAAATGAGAAGAGCTGCCAATCCCACTGTGGACACACAAGGGCGAGGAAGGGCTGACCTATCACACTGTGCACACTTTTGAGGCTGAGCATACCACTGTGGCCATTGTACAAATGAGAAGAGCTGCCTATCCCACTGTGCACACACAAGGGCGAGGAAGGGCTGACCTATCCCACTGTGCACACTTTTGAGGCTGAGCATCCCACTGTGGCCATTTTACAAATGAGAAGAGCTGCCTATCCCACTGTGCACACACAAGGGCGAGGAAGGGCTGACCTATCCCACTGTGCACACTTTTGAGGCTGAGCATCCCACTCTGGCCATTGTACAAATGAGAAGAGATGCCTATCCCACTGTGCACACACAAGGGCGAGGAAGGGCTGACCTATCCCACTGTGCACACTTTTGAGGCTGAGCATCCCACTGTGGCCATTTTACAAATGAGAAGAGCTGCCTATCCCACTGTGGACACACAAGGGCGAGGAAGGGCTGACCTATCCCACTGTGCACACTTTTGAGGCTGAGCATCCCACTGTGGCCATTTTACAAATGAGAAGAGCTGCCTATCCCACTGTGCACACACAAGGGCGAGGAAGGGCTGACCTATCCCACTGTGCACACTTTTGAGGCTGAGCATCCAACTGTGGCCATTGTACAAATGAGAAGAGATGCCTATCCCACTGTGGACACACAAGGGTGAGGAAGGGCTGACCTATCCCACTGTGCACACTTTTGAGGCTGAGCATCCCACTGTGGCCATTTTACAAATGAGAAGAGCTGCCTATCCCACTGTGGACACACAAGGGCGAGGAAGGGCTGACCTATCACACTGTGCACACTTTTGAGGCTGAGCATACCACTGTGGCCATTGTACAAATGAGAAGAGCTGCCTATCCCACTGTGCACACACAAGGGTGAGGAAGGGCTGACCTATCCCACTGTGCACACTTTTGAGGCTGAGCATCCCACTGTGGCCATTGTACAAATGAGAAGAGCTGCCTATCCCACTGTGCACACACAAGGGCGAGGAAGGGCTGACCTATCCCACTGTGCACACTTTTGAGGCTGAGCATCCCACTGTGGCCATTGTACAAATGAGAAGAGATGCCTATCCCACTGTGGACACACAAGGGCGAGGAAGGGCTGACCTATCCCACTGTGCACACTTTTGAGGCTGATCATCCCACTGTGGCCATTTTACAAATGAGAAGAGCTGCCTATCCCACTGTGCACACACAAGGGCGAGGAAGGGCTGACCTATCCCACTGTGCACACTTTTGAGGCTGAGCATCCCACTGTGGCCATTTTACAAATGAGAAGAGCTGCCAATCCCACTGTGGACACACAAGGGCGAGGAAGGGCTGACCTATCACACTGTGCACACTTTTGAGGCTGAGCATACCACTGTGGCCATTGTACAAATGAGAAGAGCTGCCTATCCCACTGTGCACACACAAGGGCGAGGAAGGGCTGACCTATCCCACTGTGCACACTTTTGAGGCTGAGCATCCCACTGTGGCCATTTTACAAATGAGAAGAGCTGCCTATCCCACTGTGCACACACAAGGGCGAGGAAGGGCTGACCTATCCCACTGTGCACACTTTTGAGGCTGAGCATCCCACTGTGGCCATTGTACAAATGAGAAGAGATGCCTATCCCACTGTGGACACACAAGGGCGAGGAAGGGCTGACCTATCCCACTGTGCACACTTTTGAGGCTGATCATCCCACTGTGGCCATTTTACAAATGAGAAGAGCTGCCTATCCCACTGTGCACACACAAGGGCGAGGAAGGGCTGACCTATCCCACTGTGCACACTTTTGAGGCTGAGCATCCCACTGTGGCCATTTTACAAATGAGAAGAGCTGCCAATCCCACTGTGGACACACAAGGGCGAGGAAGGGCTGACCTATCACACTGTGCACACTTTTGAGGCTGAGCATACCACTGTGGCCATTGTACAAATGAGAAGAGCTGCCTATCCCACTGTGCACACACAAGGGCGAGGAAGCGCTGACCTATCCCACTGTGCACACTTTTGAGGCTGAGCATCCCACTGTGGCCATTTTACAAATGAGAAGAGCTGCCAATCCCACTGTGGACACACAAGGGCGAGGAAGGGCTGACCTATCACACTGTGCACACTTTTGAGGCTGAGCATACCACTGTGGCCATTGTACAAATGAGAAGAGCTGCCTATCCCACTGTGCACACACAAGGGCGAGGAAGGGCTGACCTATCCCACTGTGCACACTTTTGAGGCTGAGCATCCCACTGTGGCCATTTTACAAATGAGAAGAGCTGCCTATCCCACTGTGCACACACAAGGGCGAGGAAGGGCTGACCTATCCCACTGTGCACACTTTTGAGGCTGAGCATCCCACTCTGGCCATTGTACAAATGAGAAGAGATGCCTATCCCACTGTGCACACACAAGGGCGAGGAAGGGCTGACCTATCCCACTGTGCACACTTTTGAGGCTGAGCATCCCACTGTGGCCATTTTACAAATGAGAAGAGCTGCCTATCCCACTGTGGACACACAAGGGCGAGGAAGGGCTGACCTATCCCACTGTGCACACTTTTGAGGCTGAGCATCCCACTGTGGCCATTTTACAAATGAGAAGAGCTGCCTATCCCACTGTGCACACACAACGGCGAGGAAGGGCTGACCTATCCCACTGTGCACACTTTTGAGGCTGAGCATCCAACTGTGGCCATTGTACAAATGAGAAGAGATGCCTATCCCACTGTGGACACACAAGGGTGAGGAAGGGCTGACCTATCCCACTGTGCACACTTTTGAGGCTGAGCATCCCACTGTGGCCATTTTACAAATGAGAAGAGCTGCCTATCCCACTGTGGACACACAAGGGCGAGGAAGGGCTGACCTATCACACTGTGCACACTTTTGAGGCTGAGCATACCACTGTGGCCATTGTACAAATGAGAAGAGCTGCCTATCCCACTGTGCACACACAAGGGTGAGGAAGGGCTGACCTATCCCACTGTGCACACTTTTGAGGCTGAGCATCCCACTGTGGCCATTGTACAAATGAGAAGAGCTGCCTATCCCACTGTGCACACACAAGGGCGAGGAAGGGCTGACCTATCCCACTGTGCACACTTTTGAGGCTGAGCATCCCACTGTGGCCATTGTACAAATGAGAAGAGATGCCTATCCCACTGTGGACACACAAGGGCGAGGAAGGGCTGACCTATCCCACTGTGCACACTTTTGAGGCTGATCATCCCACTGTGGCCATTTTACAAATGAGAAGAGCTGCCTATCCCACTGTGCACACACAAGGGCGAGGAAGGGCTGACCTATCCCACTGTGCACACTTTTGAGGCTGAGCATCCCACTGTGGCCATTTTACAAATGAGAAGAGCTGCCAATCCCACTGTGGACACACAAGGGCGAGGAAGGGCTGACCTATCACACTGTGCACACTTTTGAGGCTGAGCATACCACTGTGGCCATTGTACAAATGAGAAGAGCTGCCTATCCCACTGTGCACACACAAGGGCGAGGAAGGGCTGACCTATCCCACTGTGCACACTTTTGAGGCTGAGCATCCCACTGTGGCCATTTTACAAATGAGAAGAGCTGCCTATCCCACTGTGCACACACAAGGGCGAGGAAGGGCTGACCTATCCCACTGTGCACACTTTTGAGGCTGAGCATCCCACTGTGGCCATTGTACAAATGAGAAGAGATGCCTATCCCACTGTGGACACACAAGGGCGAGGAAGGGCTGACCTATCCCACTGTGCACACTTTTGAGGCTGATCATCCCACTGTGGCCATTTTACAAATGAGAAGAGCTGCCTATCCCACTGTGCACACACAAGGGCGAGGAAGGGCTGACCTATCCCACTGTGCACACTTTTGAGGCTGAGCATCCCACTGTGGCCATTTTACAAATGAGAAGAGCTGCCAATCCCACTGTGGACACACAAGGGCGAGGAAGGGCTGACCTATCACACTGTGCACACTTTTGAGGCTGAGCATACCACTGTGGCCATTGTACAAATGAGAAGAGCTGCCTATCCCACTGTGCACACACAAGGGCGAGGAAGGGCTGACCTATCCCACTGTGCACACTTTTGAGGCTGAGCATCCCACTGTGGCCATTTTACAAATGAGAAGAGCTGCCAATCCCACTGTGGACACACAAGGGCGAGGAAGGGCTGACCTATCACACTGTGCACACTTTTGAGGCTGAGCATACCACTGTGGCCATTGTACAAATGAGAAGAGCTGCCTATCCCACTGTGCACACACAAGGGCGAGGAAGGGCTGACCTATCCCACTGTGCACACTTTTGAGGCTGAGCATCCCACTGTGGCCATTTTACAAATGAGAAGAGCTGCCTATCCCACTGTGCACACACAAGGGCGAGGAAGGGCTGACCTATCCCACTGTGCACACTTTTGAGGCTGAGCATCCCACTCTGGCCATTGTACAAATGAGAAGAGATGCCTATCCCACTGTGCACACACAAGGGCGAGGAAGGGCTGACCTATCCCACTGTGCACTTTTGAGGCTGAGCATCCCACTCTGGCCATTTTACAAATGAGAAGAGCTGCCTATCCCACTGTGGACACACAAGGGCGAGGAAGGGCTGACCTATCCCACTGTGCACACTTTTGAGGCTGAGCATCCCACTGTGGCCATTTTACAAATGAGAAGAGCTGCCTATCCCACTGTGCACACACAAGGGCGAGGAAGGGCTGACCTATCCCACTGTGCACACTTTTGAGGCTGAGCATCCAACTGTGGCCATTGTACAAATGAGAAGAGATGCCTATCCCACTGTGGACACACAAGGGTGAGGAAGGGCTGACCTATCCCACTGTGCACACTTTTGAGGCTGAGCATCCCACTGTGGCCATTTTACAAATGAGAAGAGCTGCCTATCCCACTGTGGACACACAAGGGCGAGGAAGGGCTGACCTATCACACTGTGCACACTTTTGAGGCTGAGCATACCACTGTGGCCATTGTACAAATGAGAAGAGCTGCCTATCCCACTGTGCACACACAAGGGTGAGGAAGGGCTGACCTATCCCACTGTGCACACTTTTGAGGCTGAGCATCCCACTGTGGCCATTGTACAAATGAGAAGAGCTGCCTATCCCACTGTGCACACACAAGGGCGAGGAAGGGCTGACCTATCCCACTGTGCACACTTTTGAGGCTGAGCATCCCACTGTGGCCATTGTACAAATGAGAAGAGATGCCTATCCCACTGTGGACACACAAGGGCGAGGAAGGGCTGACCTATCCCACTGTGCACACTTTTGAGGCTGATCATCCCACTGTGGCCATTTTACAAATGAGAAGAGCTGCCTATCCCACTGTGGACACACAAGGGCGAGGAAGGGCTGACCTATCCCACTGTGCACACTTTTGAGGCTGAGCATCCCACTGTGGCCATTTTACAAATGAGAAGAGCTGCCAATCCCACTGTGGACACACAAGGGCGAGGAAGGGCTGACCTATCACACTGTGCACACTTTTGAGGCTGAGCATACCACTGTGGCCATTGTACAAATGAGAAGAGCTGCCTATCCCACTGTGCACACACAAGGGCGAGGAAGGGCTGACCTATCCCACTGTGCACACTTTTGAGGCTGAGCATCCCACTGTGGCCATTTTACAAATGAGAAGAGCTGCCTATCCCACTGTGCACACACAAGGGCGAGGAAGGGCTGACCTATCCCACTGTGCACACTTTTGAGGCTGAGCATCCCACTGTGGCCATTGTACAAATGAGAAGAGATGCCTATCCCACTGTGGACACACAAGGGCGAGGAAGGGCTGACCTATCCCACTGTGCACACTTTTGAGGCTGATCATCCCACTGTGGCCATTTTACAAATGAGAAGAGCTGCCTATCCCACTGTGCACACACAAGGGCGAGGAAGGGCTGACCTATCCCACTGTGCACACTTTTGAGGCTGAGCATCCCACTGTGGCCATTTTACAAATGAGAAGAGCTGCCAATCCCACTGTGGACACACAAGGGCGAGGAAGGGCTGACCTATCACACTGTGCACACTTTTGAGGCTGAGCATACCACTGTGGCCATTGTACAAATGAGAAGAGCTGCCTATCCCACTGTGCACACACAAGGGCGAGGAAGGGCTGACCTATCCCACTGTGCACACTTTTGAGGCTGAGCATCCCACTGTGGCCATTTTACAAATGAGAAGAGCTGCCAATCCCACTGTGGACACACAAGGGCGAGGAAGGGCTGACCTATCACACTGTGCACACTTTTGAGGCTGAGCATACCACTGTGGCCATTGTACAAATGAGAAAAGCTGCCTATCCCACTGTGCACACACAAGGGCGAGGAAGGGCTGACCTATCCCACTGTGCACACTTTTGAGGCTGAGCATCCCACTGTGGCCATTTTACAAATGAGAAGAGCTGCCTATCCCACTGTGCACACACAAGGGCGAGGAAGGGCTGACCTATCCCACTGTGCACACTTTTGAGGCTGAGCATCCCACTCTGGCCATTGTACAAATGAGAAGAGATGCCTATCCCACTGTGCACACACAAGGGCGAGGAAGGGCTGACCTATCCCACTGTGCACTTTTGAGGCTGAGCATCCCACTCTGGCCATTTTACAAATGAGAAGAGCTGCCTATCCCACTGTGGACACACAAGGGCGAGGAAGGGCTGACCTATCCCACTGTGCACACTTTTGAGGCTGATCATCCCACTGTGGCCATTTTACAAATGAGAAGAGCTGCCTATCCCACTGTGCACACACAAGGGCGAGGAAGGGCTGACCTATCCCACTGTGCACACTTTTGAGGCTGAGCATCCCACTGTGGCCATTTTACAAATGAGAAGAGCTGCCAATCCCACTGTGGACACACAAGGGCGAGGAAGGGCTGACCTATCACACTGTGCACACTTTTGAGGCTGAGCATACCACTGTGGCCATTGTACAAATGAGAAGAGCTGCCTATCCCACTGTGCACACACAAGGGCGAGGAAGGGCTGACCTATCCCACTGTGCACACTTTTGAGGCTGAGCATCCCACTGTGGCCATTTTACAAATGAGAAGAGCTGCCAATCCCACTGTGGACACACAAGGGCGAGGAAGGGCTGACCTATCACACTGTGCACACTTTTGAGGCTGAGCATACCACTGTGGCCATTGTACAAATGAGAAAAGCTGCCTATCCCACTGTGCACACACAAGGGCGAGGAAGGGCTGACCTATCCCACTGTGCACACTTTTGAGGCTGAGCATCCCACTGTGGCCATTTTACAAATGAGAAGAGCTGCCTATCCCACTGTGCACACACAAGGGCGAGGAAGGGCTGACCTATCCCACTGTGCACACTTTTGAGGCTGAGCATCCCACTCTGGCCATTGTACAAATGAGAAGAGATGCCTATCCCACTGTGCACACACAAGGGCGAGGAAGGGCTGACCTATCCCACTGTGCACTTTTGAGGCTGAGCATCCCACTCTGGCCATTTTACAAATGAGAAGAGCTGCCTATCCCACTGTGGACACACAAGGGCGAGGAAGGGCTGACCTATCCCACTGTGCACACTTTTGAGGCTGAGCATCCCACTGTGGCCATTTTACAAATGAGAAGAGCTGCCTATCCCACTGTGCACACACAAGGGCGAGGAAGGGCTGACCTATCCCACTGTGCACACTTTTGAGGCTGAGCATCCAACTGTGGCCATTGTACAAATGAGAAGAGATGCCTATCCCACTGTGGACACACAAGGGCGAGGAAGGGCTGACCTATCCCACTGTGCACACTTTTGAGGCTGATCATCCCACTGTGGCCATTTTACAAATGAGAAGAGCTGCCTATCCCACTGTGCACACACAAGGGCGAGGAAGGGCTGACCTATCCCACTGTGCACACTTTTGAGGCTGAGCATCCCACTGTGGCCATTTTACAAATGAGAAGAGCTGCCAATCCCACTGTGGACACACAAGGGCGAGGAAGGGCTGACCTATCACACTGTGCACACTTTTGAGGCTGAGCATACCACTGTGGCCATTGTACAAATGAGAAGAGCTGCCTATCCCACTGTGCACACACAAGGGCGAGGAAGGGCTGACCTATCCCACTGTGCACACTTTTGAGGCTGAGCATCCCACTGTGGCCATTTTACAAATGAGAAGAGCTGCCTATCCCACTGTGCACACACAAGGGCGAGGAAGGGCTGACCTATCCCACTGTGCACACTTTTGAGGCTGAGCATCCCACTGTGGCCATTGTACAAATGAGAAGAGATGCCTATCCCACTGTGGACACACAAGGGCGAGGAAGGGCTGACCTATCCCACTGTGCACACTTTTGAGGCTGATCATCCCACTGTGGCCATTTTACAAATGAGAAGAGCTGCCTATCCCACTGTGCACACACAAGGGCGAGGAAGGGCTGACCTATCCCACTGTGCACACTTTTGAGACTGAGCATCCCACTGTGGCCATTTTACAAATGAGAAGAGCTGCCAATCCCACTGTGGACACACAAGGGCGAGGAAGGGCTGACCTATCACACTGTGCACACTTTTGAGGCTGAGCATACCACTGTGGCCATTGTACAAATGAGAAGAGCTGCCTATCCCACTGTGCACACACAAGGGCGAGGAAGGGCTGACCTATCCCACTGTGCACACTTTTGAGGCTGAGCATCCCACTGTGGCCATTTTACAAATGAGAAGAGCTGCCAATCCCACTGTGGACACACAAGGGCGAGGAAGGGCTGACCTATCACACTGTGCACACTTTTGAGGCTGAGCATACCACTGTGGCCATTGTACAAATGAGAAGAGCTGCCTATCCCACTGTGCACACACAAGGGTGAGGAAGGGCTGACCTATCCCACTGTGCACACTTTTGAGGCTGAGCATCCCACTGTGGCCATTTTACAAATGAGAAGAGCTGCCTATCCCACTGTGCACACACAAGGGCGAGGAAGGGCTGACCTATCCCACTGTGCACACTTTTGAGGCTGAGCATCCCACTCTGGCCATTGTACAAATGAGAAGAGATGCCTATCCCACTGTGCACACACAAGGGCGAGGAAGGGCTGACCTATCCCACTGTGCACTTTTGAGGCTGAGCATCCCACTCTGGCCATTTTACAAATGAGAAGAGCTGCCTATCCCACTGTGGACACACAAGGGCGAGGAAGGGCTGACCTATCCCACTGTGCACACTTTTGAGGCTGAGCATCCCACTGTGGCCATTTTACAAATGAGAAGAGCTGACTATCCCACTGTGCACACACAAGGGCGAGGAAGGGCTGACCTATCCCACTGTGCACACTTTTGAGGCTGAGCATCCAACTGTGGCCATTGTACAAATGAGAAGAGATGCCTATCCCACTGTGGACACACAAGGGTGAGGAAGGGCTGACCTATCCCACTGTGCACACTTTTGAGGCTGAGCATCCCACTGTGGCCATTTTACAAATGAGAAGAGCTGCCTATCCCACTGTGGACACACAAGGGCGAGGAAGGGCTGACCTATCACACTGTGCACACTTTTGAGGCTGAGCATACCACTGTGGCCATTGTACAAATGAGAAGAGCTGCCTATCCCACTGTGCACACACAAGGGTGAGGAAGGGCTGACCTATCCCACTGTGCACACTTTTGAGGCTGAGCATCCCACTGTGGCCATTGTACAAATGAGAAGAGCTGCCTATCCCACTGTGCACACACAAGGGCGAGGAAGGGCTGACCTATCCCACTGTGCACACTTTTGAGGCTGAGCATCCCACTGTGGCCATTGTACAAATGAGAAGAGATGCCTATCCCACTGTGGACACACAAGGGCGAGGAAGGGCTGACCTATCCCACTGTGCACACTTTTGAGGCTGATCATCCCACTGTGGCCATTTTACAAATGAGAAGAGCTGCCTATCCCACTGTGCACACACAAGGGCGAGGAAGGGCTGACCTATCCCACTGTGCACACTTTTGAGGCTGAGCATCCCACTGTGGCCATTTTACAAATGAGAAGAGCTGCCAATCCCACTGTGGACACACAAGGGCGAGGAAGGGCTGACCTATCACACTGTGCACACTTTTGAGGCTGAGCATACCACTGTGGCCATTGTACAAATGAGAAGAGCTGCCTATCCCACTGTGCACACACAAGGGCGAGGAAGGGCTGACCTATCCCACTGTGCACACTTTTGAGGCTGAGCATCCCACTGTGGCCATTTTACAAATGAGAAGAGCTGCCTATCCCACTGTGCACACACAAGGGCGAGGAAGGGCTGACCTATCCCACTGTGCACACTTTTGAGGCTGATCATCCCACTCTGGCCATTGTACAAATGAGAAGAGATGCCTATCCCACTGTACACACACAAGGGCGAGGAAGGGCTGACCTATCCCACTGTGCACACTTCTGAGGCTGAGCATCCCACTGTGGCCATTTTACAAATGAGAAGAGCTGCCTATCCCACTGTGCACACACAAGGGCGAGGAAGGGCTGACCTATCCCACTGTGCACACTTTTGAGGCTGAGCATCCCACTGTGGCCATTGTACAAATGAGAAGAGATGCCTATCCCACTGTGGACACACAAGGGCGAGGAAGGGCTGACCTATCACACTGTGCACACTTTTGAGGCTGAGCATACCACTGTGGCCATTGTACAAATGAGAAGAGCTGCCTATCCCACTGTGCACACACAAGGGCGAGGAAGGGCTGACCTATCCCACTGTGCACACTTTTGAGGCTGAGCATCCCACTGTGGCCATTGTACAAATGAGAAGAGCTGCCTATCCCACTGTGCACACACAAGGGCGAGGAAGGGCTGACCTATCCCACTGTGCACACTTTTGAGGCTGAGCATCCCACTGTGGCCATTGTACAAATGAGAAGAGATGCCTATCCCACTGTGGACACACAAGGGCGAGGAAGGGCTGACCTATCCCACTGTGCACACTTTTGAGGCTGATCATCCCACTGTGGCCATTTTACAAATGAGAAGAGCTGCCTATCCCACTGTGCACACACAAGGGCGAGGAAGGGCTGACCTATCCCACTGTGCACACTTTTGAGGCTGAGCATCCCACTGTGGCCATTTTACAAATGAGAAGAGCTGCCTATCCCACTGTGGACACACAAGGGCGAGGAAGGGCTGACCTATCACACTGTGCACACTTTTGAGGCTGAGCATCCCACTGTGGCCATTGTACAAATGAGAAGAGCTGCCTATCCCACTGTGCACACACAAGGGCGAGGAAGGGCTGACCTATCCCACTGTGCACACTTTTGAGGCTGAGCATCCCACTGTGGCCATTTTACAAATGAGAAGAGCTGCCTATCCCACTGTGCACACACAAGGGCGAGGAAGGGCTGACCTATCCCACTGTGCACACTTTTGAGGCTGAGCATCCCACTGTGGCCATTGTACAAATGAGAAGAGCTGCCTATCCCACTGTGCACACACAAGGGCGAGGAAGGGCTGACCTATCCCACTGTGCACACTTTTGAGGCTGAGCATCCCACTGTGGCCATTGTACAAATGAGAAGAGATGCCTATCCCACTGTGGACACACAAGGGCGAGGAAGGGCTGACCTATCCCACTGTGCACACTTTTGAGGCTGATCATCCCACTGTGGCCATTTTACAAATGAGAAGAGCTGCCTATCCCACTGTGCACACACAAGGGCGAGGAAGGGCTGACCTATCCCACTGTGCACACTTTTGAGGCTGAGCATCCCACTGTGGCCATTTTACAAATGAGAAGAGCTGCCTATCCCACTGTGGACACACAAGGGCGAGGAAGGGCTGACCTATCACACTGTGCACACTTTTGAGGCTGAGCATCCCACTGTGGCCATTGTACAAATGAGAAGAGCTGCCTATCCCACTGTGCACACACAAGGGCGAGGAAGGGCTGACCTATCCCACTGTGCACACTTTTGAGGCTGAGCATCCCACTGTGGCCATTTTACAAATGAGAAGAGCTGCCTATCCCACTGTGGACACACAAGGGCGAGGAAGGGCTGACCTATCCCACTGTGCACACTTTTGAGGCTGAGCATCCCACTGTGGCCATTTTACAAATGAGAAGAGCTGCCTATCCCACTGTGCACACACAAGGGCGAGGAAGGGCTGACCTATCCCACTGTGCACACTTTTGAGGCTGAGCATCCCACTGTGGCCATTGTACAAATGAGAAGAGCTGCCTATCCCACTGTGCACACACAAGGGCGAGGAAGGGCTGACCTATCCCACTGTGCACACTTTTGAGGCTGAGCATCCCACTGTGGCCATTGTACAAATGAGAAGAGATGCCTATCCCACTGTGGACACACAAGGGCGAGGAAGGGCTGACCTATCCCACTGTGCACACTTTTGAGGCTGATCACACCACTGTGGCCATTTTACAAATGAGAAGAGCTGCCTATCCCACTGTGCACACACAAGGGCGAGGAAGGGCTGACCTATCCCACTGTGCACACTTTTGAGGCTGAGCATCCCACTGTGGCCATTTTACAAATGAGAAGAGCTGCCAATCCCACTGTGGACACACAAGGGCGAGGAAGGGCTGACCTATCCCACTGTGCACACTTTTGAGGCTGAGCATCCCACTGTGGCCATTGTACAAATGAGAAGAGCTGCCTATCCCACTGTGCACACACAAGGGCGAGGAAGGGCTGACCTATCCCACTGTGCACACTTTTGAGGCTGAGCATCCCACTGTGGCCATTTTACAAATGAGAAGAGCTGCCTATCCCACTGTGCACACACAAGGGCGAGGAAGGGCTGACCTATCCCACTGTGCACACTTTTGAGGCTGAGCATCCCACTGTGGCCATTGTACAAATGAGAAGAGATGTCTATCCCACTGTGGACACACAAGGGCGAGGAAGGGCTGACCTATCCCACTGTGCACACTTTTGAGGCTGATCATCCCACTGTGGCCATTTTACAAATGAGAAGAGCTGCCTATCCCACTGTGCACACACAAGGGCGAGGAAGGGCTGACCTATCCCACTGTGCACACTTTTGAGGCTGAGCATCCCACTGTGGCCATTGTACAAATGAGAAGAGATGCCTATCCCACTGTGGACACACAAGGGCGAGGAAGGGCTGACCTATCCCACTGTGCACACTTTTGAGGCTGATCATCCCACTGTGGCCATTTTACAAATGAGAAGAGCTGCCTATCCCACTGTGCACACACAAGGGCGAGGAAGGGCTGACCTATCCCACTGTGCACACTTTTGAGGCTGAGCATCCCACTGTGGCCATTTTACAAATGAGAAGAGCTGCCTATCCCACTGTGGACACACAAGGGCGAGGAAGGGCTGACCTATCACACTGTGCACACTTTTGAGGCTGAGCATCCCACTGTGGCCATTGTACAAATGAGAAGAGCTGCCTATCCCACTGTGCACACACAAGGGCGAGGAAGGGCTGACCTATCCCACTGTGCACACTTTTGAGGCTGAGCATCCCACTGTGGCCATTTTACAAATGAGAAGAGCTGCCTATCCCACTGTGGACACACAAGGGCGAGGAAGGGCTGACCTATCCCACTGTGCACACTTTTGAGGCTGAGCATCCCACTGTGGCCATTTTACAAATGAGAAGAGCTGCCTATCCCACTGTGCACACACAAGGGCGAGGAAGGGCTGACCTATCCCACTGTGCACACTTTTGAGGCTGAGCATCCCACTGTGGCCATTGTACAAATGAGAAGAGCTGCCTATCCCACTGTGCACACACAAGGGCGAGGAAGGGCTGACCTATCCCACTGTGCACACTTTTGAGGCTGAGCATCCCACTGTGGCCATTGTACAAATGAGAAGAGATGCCTATCCCACTGTGGACACACAAGGGCGAGGAAGGGCTGACCTATCCCACTGTGCACACTTTTGAGGCTGATCATCCCACTGTGGCCATTTTACAAATGAGAAGAGCTGCCTATCCCACTGTGCACACACAAGGGCGAGGAAGGGCTGACCTATCCCACTGTGCACACTTTTGAGGCTGAGCATCCCACTGTGGCCATTTTACAAATGAGAAGAGCTGCCAATCCCACTGTGGACACACAAGGGCGAGGAAGGGCTGACCTATCCCACTGTGCACACTTTTGAGGCTGAGCATCCCACTGTGGCCATTGTACAAATGAGAAGAGCTGCGTATCCCACTGTGCACACACAAGGGCGAGGAAGGGCTGACCTATCCCACTGTGCACACTTTTGAGGCTGAGCATCCCACTGTGGCCATTTTACAAATGAGAAGAGCTGCCTATCCCACTGTGCACACACAAGGGCCAGGAAGGGCTGACCTATCCCACTGTGCACACTTTTGAGGCTGAGCATCCCACTGTGGCCATTGTACAAATGAGAAGAGATGCCTATCCCACTGTGGACACACAAGGGCGAGGAAGGGCTGACCTATCCCACTGTGCACACTTTTGAGGCTGATCATCCCACTGTGGCCATTTTACAAATGAGAAGAGCTGCCTATCCCACTGTGCACACACAAGGGCGAGGAAGGGCTGACCTATCCCACTGTGCACACTTTTGAGGCTGAGCATCCCACTGTGGCCATTTTACAAATGAGAAGAGCTGCCAATCCCACTGTGGACACACCAGGGCGAGGAAGGGCTGACCTATCACACTGTGCACACTTTTGAGGCTGAGCATACCACTGTGGCCATTGTACAAATGAGAAGAGCTGCCTATCCCACTGTGCACACACAAGGGCGAGGAAGGGCTGACCTATCCCACTGTGCACACTTTTGAGGCTGAGCATCCCACTGTGGCCATTTTACAAATGAGAAGAGCTGCCAATCCCACTGTGGACACACAAGGGCGAGGAAGGGCTGACCTATCACACTGTGCACACTTTTGAGGCTGAGCATACCACTGTGGCCATTGTACAAATGAGAAGAGCTGCCTATCCCACTGTGCACACACAAGGGCGAGGAAGGGCTGACCTATCCCACTGTGCACACTTTTGAGGCTGAGCATCCCACTGTGGCCATTTTACAAATGAGAAGAGCTGCCTATCCCACTGTGCACACACAAGGGCGAGGAAGGGCTGACCTATCCCACTGTGCACACTTTTGAGGCTGAGCATCCCACTCTGGCCATTGTACAAATGAGAAGAGATGCCTATCCCACTGTGCACACACAAGGGCGAGGAAGGGCTGACCTATCCCACTGTGCACACTTTTGAGGCTGAGCATCCCACTGTGGCCATTTTACAAATGAGAAGAGCTGCCTATCCCACTGTGGACACACAAGGGCGAGGAAGGGCTGACCTATCCCACTGTGCACACTTTTGAGGCTGAGCATCCCACTGTGGCCATTTTACAAATGAGAAGAGCTGCCTATCCCACTGTGCACACACAAGGGCGAGGAAGGGCTGACCTATCCCACTGTGCACACTTTTGAGGCTGAGCATCCAACTGTGGCCATTGTACAAATGAGAAGAGCTGCCTATCCCACTGTGGACACACAAGGGTGAGGAAGGGCTGACCTATCCCACTGTGCACACTTTTGAGGCTGAGCATCCCACTGTGGCCATTTTACAAATGAGAAGAGCTGCCTATCCCACTGTGGACACACAAGGGCGAGGAAGGGCTGACCTATCACACTGTGCACACTTTTGAGGCTGAGCATACCACTGTGGCCATTGTACAAATGAGAAGAGCTGCCTATCCCACTGTGCACACACAAGGGTGAGGAAGGGCTGACCTATCCCACTGTGCACACTTTTGAGGCTGAGCATCCCACTGTGGCCATTGTACAAATGAGAAGAGCTGCCTATCCCACTGTGCACACACAAGGGCGAGGAAGGGCTGACCTATCCCACTGTGCACACTTTTGAGGCTGAGCATCCCACTGTGGCCATTGTACAAATGAGAAGAGATGCCTATCCCACTGTGGACACACAAGGGCGAGGAAGGGCTGACCTATCCCACTATGCACACTTTTGAGGCTGATCATCCCACTGTGGCCATTTTACAAATGAGAAGAGCTGCCTATCCCACTGTGCACACACAAGGGCGAGGAAGGGCTGACCTATCCCACTGTGCACACTTTTGAGGCTGAGCATCCCACTGTGGCCATTTTACAAATGAGAAGAGCTGCCAATCCCACTGTGGACACACAAGGGCGAGGAAGGGCTGACCTATCACACTGTGCACACTTTTGAGGCTGAGCATACCACTGTGGCCATTGTACAAATGAGAAGAGCTGCCTATCCCACTGTGCACACACAAGGGCGAGGAAGGGCTGACCTATCCCACTGTGCACACTTTTGAGGCTGAGCATCCCACTGTGGCCATTTTACAAATGAGAAGAGCTGCCTATCCCACTGTGCACACACAAGGGCGAGGAAGAGCTGACCTATCCCACTGTGCACACTTTTGAGGCTGAGCATCCCACTCTGGCCATTGTACAAATGAGAAGAGATGCCTATCCCACTGTACACACACAAGGGCGAGGAAGGGCTGACCTATCCCACTGTGCACACTTCTGAGGCTGATCATCCCACTGTGGCCATTTTACAAATGAGAAGAGCTGCCTATCCCACTGTGCACACACAAGGGCGAGGAAGGGCTGACCTATCCCACTGTGCACACTTTTGAGGCTGAGCATCCCACTGTGGCCATTGTACAAATGAGAAGAGATGCCTAAATCACTGTGGACACACAAGGGCGAGGAAGGGCTGACCTATCACACTGTGCACACTTTTGAGGCTGAGCATACCACTGTGGCCATTGTACAAATGAGAAGAGCTGCCTATCCCACTGTGCACACACAAGGGTGAGGAAGGGCTGACCTATCCCACTGTGCACACTTTTGAGGCTGAGCATCCCACTGTGGCCATTGTACAAATGAGAAGAGCTGCCTATCCCACTGTGCACACACAAGGGCGAGGAAGGGCTGACCTATCCCACTGTGCACACTTTTGAGGCTGAGCATCCCACTGTGGCCATTGTACAAATGAGAAGAGCTGCCTATCCCACTGTGCACACACAAGGGCGAGGAAGGGCTGACCTATCCCACTGTGCACACTTTTGAGGCTGAGCATCCCACTGTGGCCATTGTACAAATGAGAAGAGCTGCCTATCCCACTGTGCACACACAAGGGCGAGGAAGGGCTGACCTATCCCACTGTGCACACTTTTGAGGCTGAGCATCCCACTGTGGCCATTGTACAAATGAGAAGAGATGCCTATCCCACTGTGGACACACAAGGGCGAGGAAGGGCTGACCTATCCCACTGTGCACACTTTTGAGGCTGATCATCCCACTGTGGCCATTTTACAAAGGAGAAGAGCTGCCTATCCCACTGTGCACACACAAGGGCGAGGAAGGGCTGACCTATCCCACTGTGCACACTTTTGAGGCTGAGCATCCCACTGTGGCCATTTTACAAATGAGAAGAGCTGCCTATCCCACTGTGGACACACAAGGGCAAGGAAGGGCTGACCTATCACACTGTGCACACTTTTGAGGCTGAGCATCCCACTGTGGCCATTGTACAAATGAGAAGAGCTGCCTATCCCACTGTGCACACACAAGGGCGAGGAAGGGCTGACCTATCCCACTGTGCACACTTTTGAGGCTGAGCATCCCACTGTGGCCATTTTACAAATGAGAAGAGCTGCCTATCCCACTGTGGACACACAAGGGCGAGGAAGGGCTGACCTATCCCACTGTGCACACTTTTGAGGCTGAGCATCCCACTGTGGCCATTTTACAAATGAGAAGAGCTGCCTATCCCACTGTGCACACACAAGGGCGAGGAAGGGCTGACCTATCCCACTGTGCACACTTTTGAGGCTGAGCATCCAACTGTGGCCATTGTACAAATGAGAAGAGCTGCCTATCCCACTGTGCACACACAAGGGCGAGGAAGGGCTGACCTATCCCACTGTGCACACTTTTGAGGCTGAGCATCCAACTGTGGCCATTGTACAAATGAGAAGAGATGCCTATCCCACTGTGGACACACAAGGGCGAGGAAGGGCTGACCTATCCCACTGTGCACACTTTTGAGGCTGAGCATCCCACTGTGGCCATTTTACAAATGAGAAGAGCTGCCTATCCCACTGTGGACACACAAGGGCGAGGAAGGGCTGACCTATCACACTGTGCACACTTTTGAGGCTGAGCATACCACTGTGGCCATTGTACAAATGAGAAGAGCTGCCTATCCCACTGTGCACACACAAGGGCGAGGAAGGGCTGACCTATCCCACTGTGCACACTTTTGAGGCTGAGCATCCCACTGTGGCCATTTTACAAATGAGAAGAGCTGCCTATCCCACTGTGCACACACAAGGGCGAGGAAGGGCTGACCTATCCCACTGTGCACACTTTTGAGGCTGAGCATCCCACTGTGGCCATTGTACAAATGAGAAGAGATGCCTATCCCACTGTGGACACACAAGGGCGAGGAAGGGCTGACCTATCCCACTGTGCACACTTTTGAGGCTGAGCATCCCACTGTGGCCATTGTACAAATGAGAAGAGATGCCTATCCCACTGTGCACACACAAGGGCGAGGAAGGGCTGACCTATCCCACTGTGCACACTTTTGAGGCTGAGCATCCCACTGTGGCCATTGTACAAATGAGAAGAGATGCCTATCCCACTGTGGACACACAAGGGCGAGGAAGGGCTGACCTATCCCACTGTGCACACTTTTGAGGCTGAGCATCCCACTGTGGCCATTGTACAAATGAGAAGAGATGCCTATCCCACTGTGGACACACAAGGGCGAGGAAGGGCTGACCTATCCCACTGTGCACACTTTTGAGGCTGATCATCCCACTGTGGCCATTTTACAAATGAGAAGAGCTGCCTATCCCACTGTGCACACACAAGGGCGAGGAAGGGCTGACCTATCCCACTGTGCACACTTTTGAGGCTGAGCATCCCACTGTGGCCATTGTACAAATGAGAAGAGATGCCTATCCCTCAGTGCACTCTTTATAGTCTAACCATCCCACTGAGGCCATTATAAAAATGAAACGAGCTGCTCGTCCCACTGTGTACACAAGGGCACGGAAGGGCTGACCAATCCCACTGTTGCCATTTTACAAAGGAAAAAGAGCTACCTATTCCATTGTGTACACAAGGGCATGGAATGGTGGACCTATCAACATCCCACTGTGACCATTTTAAAAGTGGAAAGAGCTGCCCAACCCACTGGAGCCACTTTAAAGTGAGGAAGGGCTGACTTATTCCACTGTTGCGACTTTTGAGGCTCAGTTTCCCACTGTGGCCATTTTAAAAAGGACATGAGCTGGCCGAAACTCCTCAGGTCAATAATAAATGAGATATTGTAACATCTGAGATTGAATACCCCTTTTTACCCCACAGGCCTTAAGTACTGTCGGGTATTGTTTTTACACATGGTGTCCAGATGGGGGGGTGAGCATTCGGGCGGGTAGGTGGGGGATTGGGTAGGTGGTCAGAGGTTTGGCTTGGTGGTGGGAAAAAGTTTGACCTTTTCGTAGTGACCTTGACCTATAAAATCTTGTGCAACATGATGCTGTGACCTTGATTTAACCTTTGGTCTTGTCGCAGTGACCATGACCATAAAAATTTTGTCCTGGCAATATCTCTTAAGTGTAAGAAGTTGATATTTGGTAGGGTTGTTGCTTAGGGGTTGTAGGTGTGCAAACTCATGGAGTTGTCTTGATTTGACCTTTGACTTTTTCACAGTGACCATGAGCTTTATAAAATTTGTCTGGGCTATTTCTTGGATTCCATAAGGTGTAGAAAGATGATTCTTGGATGGGTCATTGGTTGGGGAGTAGGTATGCAAAGTCATTGTGTGATCTTTAACCTTGGACCTGCCAAAGTGTGTTCACCTCCCATATTTGAGACATATTTCTCTTATGACAAAGATATATGGATTTCTGAAAGTGATTATTATATGCACTTTTACATAATTATCCATTGACAGCTATTCTCCAATAAATAAATTTTACAGCTTCATAATTTTTAGTTTACTGATTCATGTTGTCATCTTGCTATTGAATTGTCTCGTATTAATATTCTATCTTTACATGCATTTTCTTTTTGTTAGATGTTATTTTCTCTACTTAAACATTATTAGGACCTTTATATTACTGACACTGCTCTGAAAGTGTCCCAATCGTTATACTGTTTCTCTACTTCTATATCTCATGGTATTGAAAACTATTTCCCCAGGTTGTGGCTATCGGCATCTCTGATGCTATTTTCTTTCTTAAAAGCAGGTTCAAAGGTCAAATGATTTGAATACTAGTACTTTGCAATAGATTAATTTAATATACCAAAGTTCTCAGATCAATAATAAGCAAGATATCAACACTTTTAATGTTGGCTACCCTCGTTTGACCTTCAATAAGAGGCCAAAGGTCAAATGTGACATCAAACATCAGCAGATTCTAAGCAAACAATTTCCTATAGGTTTGCTCAACATCCAACACCTCTAGGCATAATAGGCAAGTTATAAGCACTCTAACACTAGCCCCAAAAGAGTGGGGTTATAGTCATCCCCTGTGCCATCTGTTTGGCATTTGCAGTGGCAGCAGTGGCAGGTATGTGGCAAAAACCTTTACAATTTTTTTAATCATAAGGTTTTAGGTATTTCACAGCCTAAACACATGCATGGATTTTCAACAAATTTTCAAGATATGTTTACCCCAAGAGGTTGCATTTGTATCTTTCACCAGCCAAAGCCCGGGTTGGGAGATTATAAAATGCCTTCCATGCATGTGTATATGTGTATGCCCATTTATCATGTTTATACATAAATCTTTATATCTCATTCATTTAGGAAAGTATTTTAACCAAATTTACAGATTGTCAAAAATGTTGTCATCATTTAAAAAAAAATGAAATGGTCGTCATGGCTGACTGTTTGAAAATAATTATGATGTTCCAAAAATTAAAATATTGTAGCTAGTTTCATCAGATTTGCGAATATCATCAAAAAGGAGTAATATTTTCTTTACCATTGGTCCTAGGGGTTTGGAATGAGAAAACAACTTATAGGAAATCATAGCCCAATCCTTTACCTTTGACCCCTGCTTCTAGGTCAATTGGGGTCATCATACTGAAATGGCCTTATATCTCTCTTGTTACTGCTCTTGTGGCTTGAAACAATGGGCTTGGAAATCTTTAGCAAGTGCCAAATTTGGCCTTTGATCCCAGTTCGAAAGGCTGTCATATTTCCCTTATTATTGGTTTTAGAGCTTCCAAATATGAAACAACTTATGGGAAACCATGGCCTGCAAATCTTTTGCAAGTGTCAAATTTGACCTTTGTCACCTCAAGGTCATGTGCATGTGGTGTTATCTTAAAATAAAAGGCTTTAGATTTCCCATATTATTGCCTCTGTGGCTTGAAAATGTGAAACTAACCTTTTGCAAGTCATGGCCTGCAAATCTTTAGTAAATGCCCAGTTTGGCCTTTTGATCCCTGATTGAAGGTCAGTTTAGGTCAACATACTAAAAGGCTGTTATATCTCCCTTAATATTGGTTTTTGGGGCTACTAAATCTGAAGCAACTTATAAGAAATCATGGCCTGCAAATCTTTTGAAGGTGTTGAATTAGAGCTTTGTCCCCTGCTTCAAAATCAAGTGTGGTTATCATACAAAAACGGCTTTATATTTCCCTTATTATTGCTCCTTTGGCTTGAAACTAATGTCTGGGATGACATGGCCTGTAAATCTTTAAAAAGTGCTGAATTTGGCCTTTTACCACTGCTTCAAGGTCAATTTGGTCATCACACTAAGAGGCTCTTATAGCTCCCTTATTATTTGTTCCAGGGCTTCTAAATGTAAAAGCAACTTAGAGGAAATAATGACCTTTGACCCTGCCTCAAGGTCAAGTAGGGTCATCATACTAAAAATAGCATCAGGGATCCCTGAACCCCAAAGCCTGGGGAAACAGTTTTTGACACCATGAAATATAGAAGAAATGAAACGGTAAAAATACCAGGAGACTTTCACAGCAAATGGTGTCATTTATGCACTGTTTCCACTGGAACCGACCCTACGACTCTAGAGTCGGTTGCAAAAGTCGGAGGGTCGTAGAAAAAATGGCGCGAAAATGATGAGTCGGTTATGAAATCCCCGACAGGACGGTAAAGTTACAGACAGGTTGTAATGGCAATCCTGACAAGCCGTAGGGTTGAGAACCTTTTTTGCACGGCCAGTCGTAGAACTTCTACAACAAGCCCTAAACCCCTAACAGACAAGTCTTATCACACACAGACAAGCCGTAATGACAAACAGACAAGCCGGGAGCATGTTCCCAACCCTTCCCAACAGGAATGATTGTTTTTGTGGGTCGGGATCCAGAATTGGGATCCATATCACACTATATAAACTCCCCTCCCCTGTCATATGCCATTCACTTCACACTTTAAAGATGACAGGAACACATCAAGAGGAACTGATAGATCACTTGAGGGTTGTTTTTGTTTTTATTGAGTTTGATTTTTTATTGTACCTGATATATTCAAGACACAGAACACAGCAGAACCCAGCACCTGCCCAGCCAGCATCACCATCACCCCCACCCCCAGCACCAAGAAGGAGAAGGAAGCCACAGAATCCATGGATCCTGCCCTGGATACTGCAGAGAGAGGAGAGAGGTTGCTACAGAACACTCTTGGATGAGTTAATCACTACTGACATACCAGGCTACAGAAATTTCACCAGGATGAAGCCAGCAATATTTTTTTTGATTGAAGAAAGAATTACCCCCCCCCCCCACCTCAGGAAGTCAATCACCAACTTCAGGAAGCCACTGGAAGTCGGCTTGAAACTGGCAGTTACTTTGAGACACTTATCCACAGAGGAAAGCTACACCTCACTGCAATACCACTGGAGGGTTGGAAGATCGACCATCTGCAACTTTATCCCCCAGATCTGCAAAGCCATTTTGAAAGAATTTCAACAAGAATATCTGATGTGCCCCACCGATCCTGAAGACTGGAAGAAAATTGAACAAAGATTTAGAAACAGATGGAATGCCCCCATGCAGTTGGTGCATTAGATGGAAAACACTTTGCTATCAAGAAGTCAGGCAGTGAATATTTAAACTACAAGGGCTACTTCTCCCTGGTACTTTTGGCTTTAGTCAATGCAGATTACAAGTTCTTGTGGGTCATCATCTGATGCACAGATTTTCAACCACAGCAAACTGAAAAAAAGAATTGAAAATGGAACCTTGGGACTACCACCACCTGAACCACTTGGACCTCGGGGGCCAAATCTACACTACTTCCTGCTGGGGGACGACACCTTTGCCCTGATGCCTTGGATGGTCAAGCCTTACAGTAGACACCAACTGACCAGAGAAGAGAGAATAGCCAACTACAGGATATCCAGGGGGGAGAAGGGTGGTTGAGAACTCATTTGGTATACTTGTCAAGAGATTCTGGTGCTGTTGACCACCATGGAACAGAGGCCAAAAGTTGTGAGAGGCATTGTGTTAACATGTGTGGTACAACATAACATGCTAAGAAGCCTTCAGGGGGCAGCAGACAGACCACCCACTCCAGCTGACGACATACAACCACCACAGGGGGACCAGGGGGAACAGGGACATCAAGAGAACTTCATAAACCCATCGAGGGAGGCCAAACATCAACGAGACCTACTGAAAGACTACTTCAATCACGTGGGGGCACTGGCTGGGCAGGAGGAGAGAGTTTAAGAAGACTGAGGAGGAGAACATGCTGTTATATATCAGTCCTTTTCAGGACTATCCAAATAATCCAAGAACTTTTATTTAGCAAAGTGTTGCTTCAAAAACAACCCCAAGTTTCCAACAATTTAATTCAAATTCAATTTCACCAAAAATATTCCCCATCACAAATACCAATCCATCCCACACTCAGTTGAAAAAAGTAAACTATATCACTTACAGATTCAAACCCAGGTCCTCACTTAACAAATTTGCCATCCCATGACCTGGCTTAAATCTCTGAAAAAATAATTTACAAAGTGGTATTAAAAAAAAGTTTCCAAATAAATATCTGGAAATATTTCCTGCAGAATTCACAAGAATTTAAAAAAGTGCTAGGAAATTTGCAAAAAGAAAATTATACAAGCTTTGCAGTCCCAATAATTTCTTTTTTTTAGTTTATCAATCCATTGCCAGTCACATTTTTATCAATTTTGTTAGGCCTCATGTTTGTTGGTGTGTCAGTGTGGATGTGGCTTTTTATTTAAAGTGGGGTTTTGGGAGACAGGGATGTGGGTTTGAATCTGGATCTTGGTTTATGAGGGACGTGGGTTTGAATCTGGATCTTGGTTTTTGGGGGACGTGGGTTTGAGTCTACAACTTTATTTTTTGGGGGTTGTGGGTTTGAGTCCACATCTTTCTTAGGGAGGTTGTGGGTTTGAGTCCACATCTTTATTTTTTGGGGGTGGGGGGAGTTTGGGTGGTGGTTTTACTTTGATTTCTTAGAGGATTATTTTTAAGGGGAATTTTTTTTGTTCTCATTTTGTGGTGGAAGTTTATTTATATGTGTTTAATATTCACACATTCATTCACACAATTTTTTTTGTACTGTGGGGAGGTGTAAGTGTTGGACGGTATGCTTTTTATGTTTTTGGGCACAAACTTGTAGGTTGTTAATTGTTTTTGGATGTTTCGGGTGGCACTAAGAGGGGCCAGGTTTGGTGTGACTTATCCGTTGTGGGCTAATCTGTTGATTTGGGCTGACTTTGACTCTGCTGGCTGGACTGGCTGGGAGGTCTTGAATGTTCATGATGAGTGGAAGATGGCACCTGTGACGGTGCTGGTTGAAGTTGAGAGGGTGAAAATGGCTGTGGTGTGTCCATCTGTTGATACTGAAGCACACTGGGAATAGCTGTGAAGAGACTGGATAATCCAGAAGTGTTGTCTGACTCTCCTCCTGTTGTGAAGGTGCAACTGAAGTTGGGTTGAAAATCATCTGTCTGGAAGTCCCAGGCTGTTGGTCATCCACAACTACATAAGAAGTTGACTGTGCTGATGAAGGCCTTGATGGCTGATGTACTTTGGCAATCACTGTAACTGGCTCTCCTGTGGCTGTCTGTGTATAGGCTGCACAACTGGAATGGAGACTGGTTGAGTTTCTGGTATGGGGAGTATGTATTCACGTCCTGCTGTGGCCTGTGATGCTTCTGGACCTCTCTTGCGTTCTTCAGCCTTGTACTGTATTTCACTGAGAAGCTTCACTCTCTCATTCCTGAAGGCTAAAAAGTCCCTTTCTTCCAGGTTTTCAATCTCAGAGTGGAGATAGTTGCAGAACGACTGTCTAGGACTTGGAGTGGGGTCATGACATGCACCCAGAAATGTGGAAATCATTGACCTCATCTGCTGGAACTGATCTAAGACTGGATCTGCAGAAGTGGTGGTAGTCGCGACTGGAGGCTGTCGTCGCTTGAGACTGGTACTCGAAGGCTGATGAGTAACATCTGATGCAATGCTGATTTCCATCTCAGATTATGTGTCCCTGGATGTATCTGGAACTGAAGCTGAGGCTGCGGCTGCAAAAGGCCTCTGGGGTGACTTGAATGCAGAAGACTTGGAAACTCCCTTCCTTCTGATGTGACCTTGTAGAAAACTGAAACTGTCTTTCAGCCAGGTCTGTCATTCTGTACTCTTCTCAGCTGCTTGTCCTGACTTCAACTGAGTGAGCTTGCCATATCTGGTACATTGAGTATTGAACCACTTCTTCACAGTCTTGACAGGCAAGTTTCTGGTAGCTGCTAGCTGCTCCCAAAGTCCTTCCATCTTCTGCTTGTCTTTGAAACTGTCGTTGGTCTTGTCATACAGTTCCTCGTGCTGTTTAACAAACTCCACGATGGCTTCTTTGTCTGAATCACTCAGGAAAATGGACTTCATCTGGCCCTTCTTCTGTGTGGATTGAGTTGATTCTACATCAGTATCCATATCAGTTCGCATTCTCTTCTCTCCTCTTTCCTGGCTCTCTTCCCTCCTCTCTCTCTCCCTCCTCTCTCTGTCCCTCTCCGCCTGTTCAATCCTCTCTCTCTCATCCCTCACCTCTCTCTCCCTCCTCCTTCCCTCTATATCCTCAGCTGTATCTCCTAACTCAAACTGTGGTTGAGTGTCTCCAGTTGGTACTTCAATCTTTCTCCTTCTGCCCCTTGGCATATGCTGATGAATCATTCAAGTGTACAGCTTGTTTTAAAAAACAAAATCTTAAAATAAAAGTGAAACCTCACAGAACAGATTTCACTCCCAACCAGTCCAGCCTAGCTCAGTACTTAAGCTAATTTCCCCAAAATAAAAACCTGAAGAAAAGCTGCACACCAAGTTGTCAGTCGACAAATCAAAGTCCAAATATATGCAGATTGTCTACTGACTCGCCTTTTTATACCCAGACTTTGAAGCCGACAGGCCGTAAGAAGCAAAAATATTGCCGGCTTGCCTGTTAGTGTTACAGGCCTGTCGGTTATTGTTTATGGCTTGTCTGTTTCAGTTTAAGGCCTGTCAGTTAGAAATTTTCCCGACTCTAGGACACAGTCTGTTAAAGTTACCGACCAGCCTGTAAACTTTACAGGTCTGTCGGGAACACTTACAGACAGGCCGGCAAAAGTTACCAACTGTACTGTAACACTTCCCGCACAGTCGGTGAGTCATCATGTACTGTCTGGAAGTTCATATTTGGGACAAGCCGGATACTTGTTACAGACAGGCCTGTTTGATTAAACGACAACCTGGGAAGTGTAACCCCGTTAAGTTAACCGACAGGCCTGTTGCTAGGGGGCTGAAATTAGGGTCGGATACAAGGGTCGGCAACGGTCATAGAAATATCAAACACGTTTGATATTTCACCGACTCTCCCTGACAGACCGGTAACTTGTAACCGACCCTAACCGACTATGTAAACAATGGCCCCAACACTCCAAAAATGCATAGTTACCGGCCTGTCGGTTCCAGTGGAAACAGTGCATCATGTAAAGGTCCAAATAATGTTTGCAGAGCAAAATAGTGTTTCAGAGAGAAACATAAGAAGCTGTAAAATTTATAAATTGAAATGTACTTACCAGTAGAAATGGCACAATTAAGAAGTACAAATAATAATCAGTTACAGCAATCCATATATCTTTGTCATAAGAGAAATATGGCTCAATTATGGAAGGTGAACAAACTTTGGCAGACCCAAGGTTAAAGATCACACCATGACTTAGTATAATTACATCCCCAACCAATGACCCATCCAAGAATCAACTTTCTACACCATTCTACAACTTTCTCTTCTTACAGTTTCAGAGATATGGCACAAACAAGATTTTTAAGTTCAAGTTCACTGCCTAGAAGGTCAAAGGTCAAATCAAGGCCATACTCTGCATACCCAAACCTCAAATATCAACCTTTTACACCTTATAGATTCTGAGGTATAGTTTGGATAAGATTTTAATGTTCAAGGTCACTACAGCAAGCTCAGTGAATCTAGGTCACACTATCATGTTGAACACCTACAATCCCTAACCAATGTCCCAACCAAGTATCAACTTCCTACACCTTACAGTTTCTGAGATATAACCCAGACAAGAATTTATAGGTCAAGGTCACTATGGCAAGATCAAAGGTCAAATCAAGGTCAAACCATGACATTATACACCTACAACCCCTAAACAATGTCCCAACCAAGTATCAACTTCCTACACCTTACAGTTTCTGAGATACAGCCCAGACAAACTTTTCCTCAAGCCCACTGGCCTGCCCGCCTGCCCACCCACCTGAATACCCAAACATCTAGCCAGACACCTAGCCAGATACCATGGGTGAAAACAATACCCTGACAGCACTTATGGGTTATTTGTTTTCACTTCAGTTTCCTCTCCACCACCGCTGCATTATGGTTTCCCTTGAATATTTCACTCATTATTGAAAGCTTTTCAACCATATTTGGCAGTTATGTACCTTAAGCATGGAAAAAAATTTCCACATGCTTAAATTTGACCTTTGATCTCTATCAAGGTCACATGATCGAAAAATATTTTGGGGGTACACCCGCCTGTCACCATTGCTAAGCAAAATCTACTCAATGCCGAGCCTTGTAATTTCATACACATGTTCATACTATCAAAATTCGGGCTGATTACCTTTTGGGAGTGATCTGCTGAAAATTGACTTATTTATGAGTGATTTTCTCACAGGTACCAACCAGAAAACTTAAAATTCATGTGAAGCCCCCTATTATTTTTAAGTAGTGCATTTAGAGCAACAAAATATATTGGGAGTAGCAGGAAACCATATGTGGAGAGTCTAGAAAGCAAGTTAAATTTCCCCCGACCCCCCTGTAGGGTTCAAACTGGAGTCATAAAATAGCAGATTTTGACACTTTGCCTTATATCTCCTTTATCATTTCTTTTACAGCTTTAGAATGTTACAACAGGTATTGGGAAACCATAGGTAGAGAGTGTATATAGTTCATCAGATTTACCCCCGACCCCCCTCTTATGGGTCAAACTGGGGTCGTAAAACAGTGCAATTTGTCTTTTTGCCTAATATCTCATTTAGAATGTATTAAGAGGTATTGGGAAACCATATGTCAGAGCCTATATAGATGGTCAGATCTACCCCGTGACCCCCACATACAAGCTTTTTATCTATGTTTAAACTATAAAACCTATCTAACCTTTGGGGAAGCTTTGCTTTTGTAAGCAAAATCATTTTCTTAGTTCTAGGGCTTCAAAAACTATAAAACAGGTAAGAATTCATGGCTTGAGAACCATTTGCACATCTTCCTCGCTTTAATGTGGCCACAGTGGGATAGGCATTTGTAAAATGGCCACAGTGGGATGCTCAGCCTGAAAAGTGTGCACAGTGGGATAGGTCAGCCCTTCCTCGCCCTTGTGTGTGCACAGTGGGATAGGTCAGCCCTTCCTCGCCCTTGTGTGTGCACAGTGGGATAGGCAGCTCTTCTCATTTGTACAATGGCCACAGTGGGATGCTCAGCCTCAAAAGTGTGCACAGTGGGATAGGTCAGCCCTTCCTCGCCCTTGTGTGTCCACAGTGGGATAGGCAGCTCTTCTCATTTGTAAAATGGCCACAGTGGGATGCTCAGCCTCAAAAGTGTGCACAGTGGGATAGGTCAGCCCTTCCTCGCCCTTGTGTGTGCACAGTGGGATAGGCAGCTCTTCTCATTTGTAAAATGGCCACAGTGGGATGCTCAGACTCAAAAGTGTGCACAGTGTGATAGGTCAGCCCTTCCTCGCCCTTGTGTGTCCACAGTGGGATAGGCAGCTCTTCTCATTTGTAAAATGGCCACAGTGGGATGCTCAGCCTCAAAAGTGTGCACAGTGGGATAGGTCAGCCCTTCCTCGCCCTTGTGTGTGCACAGTGGGATAGGCAGCTCTTCTCATTTGTAAAATGGCCACAGTGGGATGCTCAGCCTCAAAAGTGTGCACAGTGGGATAGGTCAGCCCTTCCTCGCCCTTGTGTGTCCACAGTGGGATAGGCATCTCTTCTCATTTGTACAATGGCCACAGTGGGATGCTCAGCCTCAAAAGTGTGCACAGTGGGATAGGTCAGCCCTTCCTCGCCCTTGTGTGTGCACAGTGGGATAGGCAGCTCTTCTCATTTGTAAAATGGCCACAGTGGGATGCTCAGCCTCAAAAGTGTGCACAGTGGGATAGGTCAGCCCTTCCTCGCCCTTGTGTGTGCACAGTGGGATAGGCAGCTCTTCTCATTTGTAAAATGGCCACAGTGGAATGCTCAGCCTCAAAAGTGTGCACAGTGGGATAGGTCAGCCCTTCCTCGCCCTTGTGTGTGCACAGTGGGATAGGCAGCTCTTCTCATTTGTAAAATGGCCACAGTGGGATGCTCAGCCTCAAAAGTGTGCACAGTGGGATAGGTCAGCCCTTCCTCGCCCTTGTGTGTGCACAGTGGGATAGGCAGCTCTTCTCATTTGTAAAATGGCCACAGTGGGATGCTAAGCCTGAAAAGTGTGCACAGTGGGATAGGTCAGCCCTTCCTCGCCCTTGTGTGTCCACAGTGGAATAGGCCGAATTTTGCTTTGAAATACTGCATGGTCTTTCTTTAGTTAAAGCAGCTTCCCACCACAGCCGGCCATAGCCGGCTGCCTATCCCACTGTGTACATGCACCATCCCACTATGCCATCCTCCCCTCAGCGCTGAACCTACCTCTCAAACCCTCACAGAAACCGCGAGGAATGCTGGGAGTAAACAAAGAACTACTTTTCAACAAGGAAGTGATTTCCGTAGCATGAAAAATGCTCAAAAATAAATGTTTTCTGTCATAACACACACCCTTCTTAATTTTTATAACAAATATACATATGGATCTATAGACTAGTGATTTTTTACCCTGAAAATGTTACTTAAAGTGTTGTTTCTAGTCTTCTTACATGGGCGAAAATGGAGTTTTTAAACCAGTAATTATGCTACGATTTTTAATATGGTGATCCGTGGATTTTTCTGGCTATTAAACCTGTACAATTGCTTTAAATAATTTTTCATAGTAAAATAAATTTTATGAATGTAAATTTATATATATATGTCCGCAAATTCATTACAATTTGTTACAAAGCTGCAAAATAAAGACATTGGTGATACATGAGAGTAATAAAAAATAATGAAAAAAAAAATGAAATAACATGAAAGGCGTTTTAACAATAATAATGATTAATAATTTCAATTCTACATACCTAAACATGTATACATTGAACAAATGCTTTATATGCTTTTAAAATTACTAATATTATTTTATTATTTATTTAGTTTAGTTTATTTATTTATTTTTTTTTTTGCATTGGAATTATATAAAAACACAAGCATTACATACAGAAACGTCAGCAAAAACAAATAAAATACTCAAAAACAGCTGCATGAAAATTACAATAAAATTTATACATGAGTAGCAACAACATCACTCATAACAAATATCAAAATTTAATACAAAACAGTAATTTGGGTTTCTGAAGATTATTTAAAAGGCCATATTCTTTTAGATAATTAATAATAATTTTTACATTGCCAATGCCAAAATTTTACTTTATATAACTGACCTACAACAACTTCTACTTCCAGTTATTACAGAATTTTATGTGCTTTAATTTGGCCTTATGGGACAATATTAATTCATATGCAATAGTATATTTAAAGCAGGGTGCAACTAATATTACACTATCATACAAATAGTAAGATGACCTTAAACTCTTTATAGATAAAAAAAATATTGATTTCTTGACTGCATGGATATTTTATAAATTTTATAAATATTATTTATAAATTTTATACTCCATTTCCATGCTGATAAAAGTCTTTGCTTTCTGTAAATACTCTTGTAAATGAATTTTTGATTTGCAATGAATGTAAATTAAACAAAAATGTTTATTTATAAAATATACATAGCATATATAACTCTGAAATAATTCTAAAAATCGGGATTTAACCATAAATATATCAACAACGAATTTAGGAAGTAATTACTTGCAAAAGAAAATTGAAATATTTAGCTTTCTTTAACTGTGGATGGAATGCAATATATGGTTATATTACATTTACAATGTATACATATGTATTTTATTTATTTATTCAGTGTTTTATGTTATGTATATAGAGTATATTATTATTTATATTGTGACAGGTAGTTGAGAGGGCTTCAATTACCAATTACTCTTTAAAAGTTGTCTTATTTTTAATTTACATAAAATAATTAATTAAAAATTGTGTATTTATATATGTTAATTTAGACTTTAACCCCAAATCAAATTGAAGTAATCACAATATCAGGAGAAATACAATGACATGAATGTTTCACAGACAACCTGTATAGCAAGATAGCCTACATTAACGTCACCTTAAACTCCCATCTTTAGATAATAAATAAAATGTGCAGACTTACTTAAGGTAAACATTTATAAATTCAACGTGTCAAGCACTCCTCTCTAAAAAATTTGCAGATCAGTTTCCAATAATAATTTTTATATACAGTTGATTATCTCACAATAAAATTACTTAAAGGTTGCAATATTGTATGCAGACATTTGAAGCCAATGCTATATATTGAAAATAAAATGCCAGATTTATAGCATTTTTGGTGAAGTGAATAACAGAAAATTTGAAATTACATGTTATTTGTGACCAAAAATTCAGGTTTTTCTCCTTTTAAATGGAATGTGTAACCAACCTATATAGATGCTACGTGTTGTAAGCTTTAAAATGGTGTATTATTTGTCAAAATCGAGCAAGAAATAACAATTTTATGAATTTTTAAACTATTTCGTACGATTGCTGTAGCGAAAAAAAATCTTTTTTAAAATCTATTCTTGTTGGCGCATTAACACAGTAAAGTGGTGCGTAGGTACACAGCGGGCCATAGACACGACGGTTTCTGAGAGAGATCTTTTTTGGAGAGGAAAAAGAAACAAGACTTTAAGTAAAGTTTTCCTGCTGAAAAATCACTATTTTGTAGGTCTGTATGTATATTTTTAAAGAAAATTAAGAAGGGCGTGTGTTATGATAGAAAACATTTATTTTTGAGCATTTTTCATGCTACGGAAAACACTTCCTGGTTGAAAAGTAGTTCTTTGTTTACTCCCCTCGCGGTTTCTGTGAGGGTTTGTTTTCGAGGCAAAGCAATCCCGCGTGAGGATGATGAGTGGTTATAGAGGTCTATCCTCCACGTGGTTATAGATACGTTTTATCCACGCATGCGTATGTAGATCTAGCCCAGCCGTTTTAGCTTTAACATTTGAAATATTTTAATTGTGATAATTGTGTTCGCTATGTTTGTTTAATGGATTTGCAGAAACACAGTTAAAGGATTCATATATTTGTGTGGAAGTGTATGCCTACTGTACGTACTGTACGTATTTGAAACGGTGACTTTGAAATATTAAAAAGCTTGATTGCATTTGTTCAAGTCTATAAAGCCTAATTATACATATATGGGTATATTGTTTTCACCCAAGGTGTGTGGGCCGGTGGGAAAATATTTAGCCAGGCTGTATCTCAGAAACTGTACTGGTCGGCCAGTGAATTTCGTCACCCCAGTGAAGTTCGTCACCTGCCGTAAGAACGCTCAAGGAGAGGCAATATTCACATTTAAATAAATGGAATATCTTCTTTCAATGGCAAGGTATACGTACATATATGCCATAACTGGACAGTATAAAAACTCTTTAATATTGTCATAAAACGCAGGTGACGAACTTCACTGGGGTGACGAACTTCACTGGCTAAGCAGTAATGTGTAGGATGTTGATACTTGATAGCGACATTGGTTAGGGTGTGTAGGTGTGTGATGTGTGCAACCTTGATTTGACCTTGCCATAGTGACCTTGACCAATAAAATCTTGTCCGGGCTATATCTCGGAAACTGTTGATATATACTTGGTAGGGACAATGGTTTGGGGTGTAGGTGTGTAACATCATGGTGTGACCTTGATTTGACCATGACTTAGTTAACTTGACCTATGAAAACTTGTCTGGGCTAGCTATTTCTCGGGAACTGTCAGGTATAGGGACGTTGGTTACAAGGTGTAAGTGTGCAACATCATGTGACTTTCATTTGACCTTTGACCCTGCCATGGTGACCTTGACCTATAAAATCTTGTCTGGAATATATCTCATAAACCGTAAGGTGTAGGAAGTTGGTACTTGGTAGTGACATTGGTTAGGGGTTGTAGATGTGCAACGCCGTGGTGTGACCTTGATTTGACCTTGCTGTAGTGACCTTGACCTGTAAAATCTTATCTGGGCTATATCTCAGAAACCATAAGGTGAAGGAAGTTGTTACTTGGTGGGGTTTGTAGGTCTACAGCATCATGGTTTGACCTTGATTTGACCTTGCCGTAGTGACCTTCACCTGTAATATCTTGTCCTGGCTATATCGTCAACCATAAGGTGTAGGAAGTTGATACTTAGTAGGGTCATTAGTTGGGGGTTTTAGGCGTGCAACACAATGGTGTGACCTTGATTTGACCTTTGGTCTTGCCGTAGTGACCGTGAACTTAACAATTTTGTCTGGGCTATGTCTGAAACCGTAAAGTGTAGGAAGTTGATACTTAGTAGGGACATTGGTTGGGGGTTTTAGACGTGCAACACCATGGTGTGATCTTGATTTGACCTTGTTGTAGTGACCATGAGTTTTGAAATCTTGGCTGGGCTATTTCTTGGATTCCGTAAGGTGTAGAAGGTTGGAACTTGGTAGGGACATTGATTAGGGAGTGTAGGTGCGTATCATGGTGCCAAAGTTTCTTCGCCTGCCATATTTGAAACATCTTTCTCTCATGACAAAGATATATGCATTGCTGCAGCTGATTATTATATGCACTTTTACATAATTGTGCCATTTCCTTTGACATCCAATTAATAAATTTTACAACTTCATAATTTTTAGTTTACTAGTTAATGCTGTCATCTTGCTATTGAATTGTTTTGTTTTAATACTTTATCTTCACATAAATTTTCTATCTCTTTTGATGTTATTTGCTCTACTTAAACATTTTTGGATGTTTATATAACTGCCACTGCTGTGAAAGTATCCCATTCTTTTTACTGTTTTACTACTTATGTGTCTCATGATGTTGAAAACTATTTCCCCAGGCTGTGGGGTATTCACATCTCTGATGCCAATTTTGAAATTGTATTCACTGGATAGCATCCCTTATCGACGCATGTGGAGAGATATCACCTTTACCACTCTAGCAAAAAAAAAAATATTATAGCTAGACTTCTCAAATTTGCAGGACATATTCATAACCATAATTTCTTGCTTAGGAATATTTTTGGCCTCATTTTGAAAAACAAGATGGCCACCATGGGCATTTTTCGACTTTCAGCGGGGAATTTTTTCAGAGGTTTCCAGTGGATACTTTGGTTTAGCGTTCGCTATGCTGCCGCTGCGCGTAGAGAGATTTTCGGCATAAATGCTCTAAGAGGATGATAACAGCAGCTAGGTTCACCAAATTTGCAGGATATCTTGAAGCTCTCAATTCAAGTTCATCCACAGAGTGCCGAAGTAACCCACATAGCGGACTTTAAAAGTGTCCATATCTCCCTTATTATTGGTCCTAGAAGTTTGCAATGTGAAACCAACCTATAGGAAATGATGTGCTGTGAATCTTCTGATGTTGTCAGATTTGACCTTGGACCCCTCCTTCAAGGTCAAACGAGGACAGCCAGCCTTAAAAGTGCTTATAACTCACTTATTATCGATCCTAGAGGTTTGGGATGGTAAATGAACACGTAGGAAATCATGGGCTGGGAATCTTCCGTTGTGGTCGGATTTGACCTTGGGCCCCTCCTTCAAGGTCAAATGAGCACAGCTAAGCTTAAAACTGCTTGTAACTCGCTTATTACTGGTCCTAGAGGTTTGGGATGGTAAACGAACATATAGGAAATCATGGGCTGGGAATCTTTTGGTGTGGTCGGATTTGACCTTGGGCCCCTCCATCAAGGTCAAACGAGGATAGCCAAACTTAAAACTGCTTATAACTCGCTTATTATTACTCCTAGAGGTTTGGGATGGTAAACCAACCTATAGAAACTCATGGGCTGGGAATCTTTTTGTGTGGTCTGATTTGACCTTGGGCCCCTCGTTCAAGGTCAAACAAGGATAGCCAAACTTAAAAGTGCTTATAACTCACTTATTATTGGCCCTAGAGGTTTGGGATGGTAAACCAACATATAGGAAAACATTGGGCCCCTCCTTCAAGGTGAAACAAGGATAGCCAAAGTTAAAAGTGCTAATAACTCGCTTATTATTGGTCCTAAAGATTTGGGATGGTAAAATCAGCATATAGGAAATCATTGGCTGGGAATCTTCTGGTGTGGTCGGATTTGACCTTGGGCCCCTTCTTCAAGGTCAAACGAGGACAGCCAAACTTAAAACTGCTTATAACTCGCTTATTATTGGTCCTAGAGGTTTGGGATGGTAAACCAACATGTAGGAAATCATGCGCTGGGAATCTTCTGGTGTTGTCGGTGTAATATTTTCTTGTTGTTATATCCCTGCGACTATAACACACAAATGTACAAGTCCAGTAAGCATTTTATTTGTTCAAGCAAGATGTTACAGTGCAGGCTGCCACAGTAGAAAGTCGTGTTTTTTAACCACACACACATATACATACAGATCAGTACATGCATTGGGGATCTGCACTCATTCACAGTGTAGTGTTTATTAGTGTACTAGTTGGAGCCTTATAATATTACAGTCGGATTTGACCTTTGGCCCTTCTTTCAAGGTCAGACGAAGATAGCCAAAGTTAAAAGTGCTTATAACTCGCTTATTATTTGTCCTAGAGGTTTGGGATGGTAAATCAAACTATAAGAAATCATGGACTGGGAATCTTTTGGTGTGGTCAGATTTGACCTTAGACCCCTCATTCAAGGTCAAACAAAGATAGCCAAACTTAAAATTGCTTATAACTCCCTTATTATTGGTCCTAGAGGTTTGGGATGGTAAACCAGCATATAGGAAATCATTGTCTGGGAATCTTCTGGTGTGGACGGATTTGACCCTGCTTCAAGGTCAAATGAGGATAACCAAGGTTAAAAGTGCTTATAACTGGCTTATTATTGGTCGTAGAGGTTTGCGATGGTAAGCCAACCTGTAGGAAATCATGGGCTGGGAATCTTTTGGTGTGGTCAGATTTGACCTTAGACCCCTCATTCAAGGTCAAACGAAGATAGCCTAGCTTAAAAGTGCTTATAACTCCCTTATTATTGGTCCTAGAGGTTTGGGATGGTAAACCAGCATATAGGAAATCATTGGCTGGGAATCTTCTGGTGTGGACGGATTTGACCTTGGGCCCCTCCTTCAAGGTCAAACGAGGATAGCCAAGGTTAAAAGTGCTTATAACTGGCTTATTATTGGTCGTAGAGCTTTGCGATGGTAAGCCAACCTGTAGGAAATCATGGGCTGGGAATCTTTTGGTGTGGTCGGATTAACCTTGGGCTCCTCCTTCAAGGTCAGACAAGGATAGCCAAGGTTAAAAGTACTTATAATTTATTTATTCTTGGTCCTAGAGGTTTGGGAAAGTAAACCAACCTATGGGAAATCATGTGCAGGGAATCTTTTTATTGTGGTCGGATTTGACCTTGGGCCCCTCGTTCATGGTCAACCGAGGATAGCCAAACTTAAAATTGCTTATAACTCGCTTATTGTTGGTTCTAGAGGTTTTGTATGGTAAACCAACCTATAGGAAATCATGAGCTTGGAATCTTTTCGTGTGGTCAGATTTGACCTTGGGCCCCTCCTTCAAAGTCAAATGAGGATAGCCAAACTTAAAAGTGCTCATAACTTGCTTATTATTGATCCTAGAGGTCTACTACACGAAACCAACTCATATGAAATCTTGGGATATGAATCTTCTGATGTTAGATTTTATCTTTGGCCCCTCCTTCAAGGTCAAACGATGGTTCACTGGCTTTGGTGAGTTGTCTTTCCGGTGGATACAAATTTGCATCAGTTCTCCGATGCATAGGTCTAGTTTGTCCTAGAGGTGTGCAATGTGAAACCAACCTATAGGAAATCATGGGCTAGGAATCTTTTGATGTGGTCAGATTTACCTTTGGGCGCCCTCCTTCAAGGTCAGATGAGGACAGTCAAACTTAAAAGTGTGTATAACTCTATTATTGGTCCTACAGGTTTGCAGTGTGAAAGCAGCTTATAGGAAATCATGGGCTGTGAATCTTCTGGTGTGGTCAGATTTGACCTCGGGCCCCTCCTCCAAGGTCAAACGAGGGCAGCCAAACTTAAAAGTGCTTATAACTCGCTTATTATTGGTCTTAGAGGTTTGCAATGTAAAAGCAACTTATGGGAAATCATGGACTTGGAATCTTCTGAGGTGGTCAGATTTGACCTGGGGCCCCTCCTTCAAGGGCAAACGATGGTTCACTGGCTTTGGTGAGTTGTCTTTCTGTTGCATACAAATTTACATCATTTCTCCAATGCGCTAGGTCTAGTTATTATTGTATTACTATTATTATTTTTGAATGGTAGAATATTTTATTAAATATTATTATTTATGAAATGCATTTTGTGTGTGCGTCCATTAGTGTATCACACAGGTTTCTCTGAAACTATTGCATTTACACATTTTTTGTAAATTACTTGTCCTAATGGATTTTTTTATGCCCTTCATAATTTTTTGTCCTATGACTGATGAGTCATTATGCACTAAATCACTTATAACTTGATCATTTTTTTTATTATTGCGTTTAGAGCATATTGTTAAAATGTGTTATTCAGCTAATTTTTCCAAAGCTCTAACATAGTATCTTGGGTGTCTATCCCAATAGTTAAGTGAGTAATAGCTACTTTCTGATTTTTCAATGCCTTCCATATGAAGTAAATTCCCTCGATTCATTGAACAGCTGAACAATAGATATTTGGAGATTCTCAAAGATGAGTAAATCACTTGTAACTTGAAAACTATTATATTTAGAGTATTTGGTTAAAATATGTTATTCACCTACTTTTGTGTCAGCTATAATATTGTAAGATTTTAGACCTGTGGCTCAACGCATAACTGAGCAGTAGCTATTTTAAGATTCTCAGTGTTGACTAGATCATTTGTAGCTGGAAAACCATTGCATTTTCAGTATTTTGTTTAAATATGTTTTCCACCTACATTTTATACCTCAACAGTTAACTTGGTACTTTGCTTCTGAACACCATTTGCAGGGCACAACTTTTGTGTCCTTTTCTTCTTTCACTTCTACTCTGAAACTCAAAACACAGTCAGCTGACAGCTCGTTTACGGGCACTGATTGCTTGTTTTGTATGTGTGAACGGTAACCAAGCATAGGGTTATACAGCTATTCAAGTGTGAATCATGTTTTAAAGCATGTTCTGGTTAACTTTATATTGAGCCCTAAGCTTCCCACTTGAAAGAAGTCGCCCTGATAAAAATTACTAGATCTTTTTAGATTTTTAGATTGTGATTTCAAATACTTTGATATATTTCCTATCTGCAGAGTGGAATCCTATCTATAATTCATTGTCTTCTTGTTTCAGAAATTTGAGGACTTGGGTGGTACAATGGCCGCAACAGAATGGCATCAGATGACATCATGCTAGAAGTGTCTACAGTGGAAAATTGTGAATCTTCTTGTCTGGTTTCTGCATGTGATTATGTTCCATATAAAACTTCACATGCAATCTGTTCGGACTCTTTAAAAGTTACAAGAGAGGAAACAGATTTCTCAATTCCCACAAAAGAAAGGTCAAAACTACCAAAATTGCACTTTGATACGAATCTGTCTTCAACCCACAGCATAGAAAACACAGTGACTTCAAATATTGTACCTGTTGAAGTTCTTCATTTTTATAGTTTCAGTGACAAAGACGCTGAGCAAACCAAATCTACTTGGTCAAGTGCAATACCGCTCCGTGTTCTTAAAGCGCGGTCGCGGTATCATCCTAAGAACGAGAAACGGATTTATTTACCTCAAGTGGAGAAAAGGGGTGTTTGCAGAAAAAGGCTTGGTAAAGGAAAACCCTTTTCACCCTCTGAAAAAGGCAGTTGGTTCACCTACGACAATTTGAAAGATCAGAGTGTAGCTTCTGCTGCGTAAATTATTCTTCTCAAAACTCTTAGGTTGACTTGAGTGTATCATAACCGGTTTATTCTCTGCAGCTATATATATAACTTGATAACCTGTTAAAGTCTCGCATATTAAATTGTGCATTATTAAGTCAGTAACTGTTAACATTTCATTCTGAGTCTATTGTACATTCATTTGAAGTGATTGTAAATATGATTCCTCTGAATTCATTTTATGAAAAGTACCGTACCATCAGTGAGGCCCCGCGGAATGAAGCCATGAAACTAGAACTTCATCGACTCAGTAGCTTTCACAAATTCCCTCCCCATGTGCGCATGTCAGCTGTGAAGCTGTCCAAGGCAGGCTTTTACTACACAGGCTTCCAGGATGAGACCGCCTGCTTTACATGTGATCTGAAGCTCCAAGATTGGGATGACAACCTAGACCCCTTTGAAATGCATAGGAACTACTCCCCACATTGTCCTTTTGTCAACAACAACATTGACAACTTCCCCATGGGTGAAATTGGCCCGAGCAGAGAGTCCTTTACCCTGGCTCAGAAGGCCTCAAGTGTCGAATTACTGAGTGGAAGCCATGCGCAGCAAAGCATCAGTGGGGCTTTTAGAAGTGATTTCCCTCTTACCACCCAAGGTGTTGGTGGAGTCCCCTCCCACTCTCCTCCTTTACAAAGTGATGCTCACTCATTAAACAACCCAACTTCACAGAATTTCTTGAGAGAGGCTGAACTGAACAACAGTAGAAATGGTCAGTCACATGACTTTGCAGCAGGAAACCTAGCACACCGTCAAAATCTTCGCGAACAGGAGGGACCCTTCCAAAGGCAGGGCAGGGATGATGTTTCCACAGCAACTGCCAATAGAAAGAGACCAAACTGGAAAAAAGACTACAGGTATAGAAATATAGCATAGGATTTGGCTCAAGTTATGGCTAACTTTCACTTTTTCCAACAAAAGTAACACATTCCTTGATTTGGCCCATAATTTTAACTTTTTATGTCGGCATACCTTTGGTGTGTCCCCAGCCTCCCCACAGTGTCTCAGGAAAATTCCCAAGGAATTGCCAAACACTTCTTACTTCTACTTTGTGTTAATGAAAACTCCCTTATACTTTGTGTTTAATAGGCAACTAAATGGTTAAATGTTTCAAAGTTATGCTGTATTTTGCAAATTTGGCATGACCATTACTTGCACTGGAAACAAGTACATGTAACAAAGTAATTCCAATTAGAATTTCCAATGTTCTATAGACTTCAAATATCAAAGTCTTGTGCATTGTTTTGTCTTGTTCCACATGTGTTTTGTGAGCTTCCTGTATATGGGCCTGGCTAAATGCTCATCATGTGGTCAACTCTCATAACTGGTTTAATCAAAAGAAAAGAGTGAGTTAGACAAAGCCAAAATGGAATCAATCATAATTATGTTTTATTGTATTGTCAATTTGTGATACCAATATTGAATCATGGTGACATTTTTAACTACAGGTATGAGAGAAGCCGTTTGAACAGCTTTCGCAACTGGCCAAGTAATGCAGCCATACGACCAAGTAGCCTGGCAGAAGCAGGATTCTACTATATGGGAACAGACGATCGTGTGCAGTGTGTCTTCTGCAGAGGTGAAAAGAGAAACTATTGGTCACATGTTATTCCAATTACACTTTCAAATTCAGTTTTACATATTGATAGTTGATGAATATCAAAAGGAACTGGTTAGTTTATGACACCTAATCAGCTAATAGTAATTAGTGATACCTAAACTAATTAAGATCAATATCTTGTATTATGAAGATGTTGTGATCATCAACATTAATACACGGTATCCATTTTCTGAATCCTATATATGTGGTATGTACTTTTGCCAGGCATCCTAAGGAACTGGGAGCCAGATGATGATGCCTTTTCTGAGCACCGCCGACATTTTGGTCAGTGCCCTTTCTTAGCAAATCCTGATGATGTGGGGAATGTGAAGATAGGCCAGGAGACATTCCCTGTGGATGACTCTGGAGCCGTGGATGAGGATCTCAATGTGCATGCAGCCAGAAATGATGTAAGAACTAAAGCCCCTTATCTCACTTTGGTGTTTAAGTGTTCATGTTTGGAGATGTACATACCAGGTGGATAAAACTAAGGTGGAGAAGTGATAAAAATGGGGTGTTTGTGTTATGATGTCACAATGTAAACATAGCCTCTCAGTGGTGATTTTTAGTGCTGATTTGTGATTAAATGTGGTTTCCTTTTTCTGGTAAAAATACCCAGGGACTTACCAGACCTGAAAACAAAGTGAGCAAAGCTTTAATGCCAAAGTCAACTTTTCACCAGAAATGCATCTCTTTCAAAGCCGTAGCATTGAAGCAGATGAGATGATATATTAAGGGTTTTTGAAAGTAGTGTCATTTTTACAGTGGAGCAGTGATTTACCATTATTTCATTCATTACTGATTCAGGTGAAATTTTTGCAGTGGTGAATGGACAAAAGTTCACTTTTTTTCTTTCAAAAGTTGTAAATCTTTATAAACAATTGTGTCATTTTTATAAGAACATTTAAAAAACTTAAAAAAAAAAAACTGCTACTACTTCAATGAACATAGATAGGGATGAAACGGTAATATCAAAACTTTTTTCCTGAAATACACAAACAAAATATGAATTCTGACACGTTGATTGTCAAACCACAAAATCGTTGAAAAAATATGAAATATAAACATCACACAAATCTGAAGAAATTCTCACATTTTATCCAGTATTTTTTTTAGCAAATTTTAAGGTTTTGAGGTGATTTTTGATAAACCTATTTTGTTTTGATCAATTCCATTTCCTATTGAAGTTGGTTCGATTGAGGAAATACTTAAACATAATGTCATGGTATCCCATAATCTGAACAATTGTGTATTGGTGGGATACCGTAGTGAAAAATCTGCTACATAGATTTCTCTGTTCTTAATTCTATATACAGGCATCCCAGGGGAACCTTTTAAAAAGGTTTTAGCCTTTTTTTTGCTAAAAAAAACTTTTTTTCTCATTTTTCAAGAAAAACCTTTTTTTAAGCTGAAAAATGGCGTGAAAACCTTTTTTAGCCTTTTTATGTCAGCTGACTTGTCAGTCAGCTGACATTATGTCATCACTCTGCGGCGTGGGCGTACGCGTCCGCGTGAACAACTTCTTCTCCAAAACTACAAGGCCTAGAGACATGCTGTTTTTTTTAAAAGATACCTTATCTATCGAGGATGAAAAATTGTTCAAGGCATGCAAATCTGTCTGTTCGTCTGTTTGCTAGAGACATTACAAGGGGGTACCCCCACCAAAAGTGTGAAAATTTCAACTTTTTATCACAATTTTCTCAGTGACTATTGCAGGGATTTCTCTCATATCTTGCATATATGTACTAGGCCAGAGGTAGATTCTCTTGTGTGAGTAAAAGATCTGGATCTGTCTTACTTTTTTTTTAATAAATTTTTTTAATAATTTTTAATGCATTAAAATTCATGAAATCATGCACTAAATCACTTATAACTTCAAAAGTGTTGCATTTACAGCATTTTGTGAAAATATGTTGTTCAGCTACTTTTTTCATAGCTACAATATGGTGAGTAAGTTGGGTGTCTGTCTCAATAACTAAGTGAGTAATAGCTACTTTTGGGCTTTTCAGTAACTTCCATTATGAGTAAAATCACTTGTAACTTAAAAACTATTGCATTTAGAGAATTTCGTATAAATATGTTATTCAGCTACTTTTGGGCCAGCTATAACATAGTGAAATTTCAGACCTGTAGCTCATGGCATAACTGAGTAATAGCTACTTTTAGGTTATCACTGTTGAGTAAATCGCTTATAACTTGAAAACTATTGCATTTAGAGAATTTCGTATAAATATGTTATTCAGCTACTTTTGGGTCAGCTATAACATAGTAAAATTTCAGACCTGTAGCTCATGGCATAGCTGAGTAATAGCTACTTTTAGGTTATCACTGTTGAGTAAATCACTTATAACTTGAAAAGTGTTGCATTTAGAGCATTTTGTTAAAATATGTTGTTCAGCTACTTTTTTCATAGCTACAATATGGTGAGTAAGTTGGGTGTCTGTCTCAATAGCTAAGTGAGTAATAGCTACTTTTGGGCTTTTCAGTAACTTCCATCATGAGTAAAATCACTTGTAACTTAAAAACTATTGCATTTAGAGAATTTCGTATAAATATGTTATTCAGCTACTTTTGGGCCAGCTATAACATAGTAAAATTTCAGACCTGTAGCTCATGGCATAGCTGAGTAATAGCTACTTTTAGGTTATCACTGTTGAGTAAATCACTTATAACTTGAAAACTATTGCATTTAGAGTATTTTGTTTCATATGTTATTCACCTATTTTGGGGTCAGCTATAACATAGTGAAGTTTCAGACCTGTGGCTCATTTCATAGCTGAGTAATAGCTACTTTGAAGTTCTCACTGTTGAGTAAATCAGTTATAATTGGAAAACTATTGCATTTACAGAAATTTGTGCAAATATGTTATTCAGCTACTTTTGGGTCAGCTATAACATAGTGAAATTATAGACCTATAGCTCATGGCACAACTGAGCAATAGCTATTCTCAGGTACTGACTGTTGAGTAAATCAGCTATAACTTGAAAAATATTGCATTTGGAGTATTTTGTTAAAATATATTGTTCACCTACTTTTGGGTCAGCTATAACATAGTGAAATTACAGACCTATAGCTCATGGCATAGCAGAGCAATAGCTATTTTCAGGTTCTCACTATTGAGTAAATCAGTTGTAGCTTGAAAACTATTGCATTTACAGTAGTTTGCTTAAATATGTTGTTCACCTACTTTTGGGTTAGCTATAACATAGTAAAATTTCAGACATGTAGCTCATTGCATAGCTGAGTAATAGTTCCTTTGAGGTTCTCACTGTTGAGTAAATCAGTTGTAACTTGAAAACTATTACATTTAGAGTAATTTGTTAAATATGTTATTCACAGAATTTTTGGTCAGCTATAACATAGTGAAATTGCAGACCTCTATGTCATGGCATAGCTGAGCAATAGTTACTTTCAGGTTCTCACTGTTGAGTAAATCATTGTATCCACTGGATAGCTGCAGTGTGTAGAGAGAGATTTCACCATTACTGCTCTGATGAAAAAAAATATTATAGCTAGCTTTCTTAAGTTTGCAGTATATATTAATAACCATAAAATGTTGTCTGGGAATATTTTTGGCCTCATTTTGAGAAACAAGATGGCCGCCCCAGGTGTTTTTTGTCAGTCATGAAAAGTGCTTATATCTCCCTTATTATTGATCCTAGAGGTTTGGGATGATAAACCAACCTGTAGGAAATCATGGGGTGGGAATCTTTTGGTGTGGTCAGATTTGACCTTCAATGACCCCTCCTTCAAGGTCAAACAAGGATAGCCAAACTTAAAAGTGCTTATAACGCGCTTATTATTGGTCCCAGAGGTTTGGGATGGTAAACAGACAGGAAATCATGGGCTGTGAATCTGTTGATATGGTCCGATTTGACCTTGGAACCCTCCTTCAAGGTCAAATGAGGATAGCGAAAATTGAAAGTGCCTACAACTCGCTTATTATTGGTGACAGAGATTTGGGATGGTAAACCATCCCATAGGAAATCATTGGCTCGGAATCTTTTGGTATGGTCAGATGTGACCTTTGGACCCCTCCTTCAAGGTCAAATGAGGACAGCCAAGCTTAAAAGTGCTTATAACTCATTTATAATTGGTCCTAGAGGTTTGGAATGGTAAACCATAGGAAATCATGGGCTGGGAATGTATTTATGTGGTTAGATTTGACCTTGGACCCCTTCTTCAAGGTCGAACGAGGATATTGCATTTGTAGTATTTCTTTAAATATGTTTTAACCTATTTTTTACACTTAAACAATTACCTTGTTATTTTCCTTCATAATACCATTTACAGGGCACAACTTTTTTATCCTTTTCTTCTGTCAGCTTCGGAATTTCTTTCGAACTTGCTGTTCAGTTACCATTTACTGTATTTCTGTACAGCCCTTTTCCTGATAATTATTCTGTCCTCTAATCACCTTCACAAATCAAAAACACTCAGTCAGCTGACACAGTGGGCACTCTCCTCTTGTTTTCAAGCTAAAACCTTTTTTTCTCCAGCTGTCAAATTTGTCGATGAAAATTTAATTTTATTGTTCATACTTTTTATGTGTATGTAGCTATAATTGAGTGTTTCAGACAGTTTGACTTCTGCGCAGAGTCCAATTCCAATTCAACTTTTATAGCGCTTAATCTCTGCCAAAGTGACAGACTCTAAGGCACAACATCATAAGCATAGTCACAAAAGTCATTGTCCTTATCCATAGCAATGGTCGACACCACGAAGAACGCCATATGAGATGGAAAATACTAAGGAGGATAAGCTTGGCAGAATAGGTATGCCTTAAGTTTTTTCTGAAGGAAGCAATAGAAGGGGCAGATCGTACATCATCCGGGAGTTCATTCCATATTTTGAGAGCATCATATGCAAAGCTTAGACCATACAGTACATACATGCCATACAGTGAAGTTACCATTGTGATACCAACAAAATGTTTTGGTCTAAGAGAGGAGTTAACAGTCTGAAACAGCAGTAATCAGTTTCCAAGAATGCCTAAAACATAGGAAGATATACATTTGTTGTTTCCAGAAGAAAGTTGGGAGTATACTGGTTTCAGATTTGTTGCACTGTCACTGTATGTTTTGTGTGTGTGATACCTGAAAAACACTTTCATGGATTCATTCCAACTTGGCACACACATGTATTTGGAGATGAACCGTAACCTAAGGGTTTCCACAATGGAAGTAGGGACAAATTTTATGAGCTTTTTCCCACTTATTAATATGTTCTTTTTCCAGATGCCAAAAATCAAGGCTTTAAGTTGACGTTGAACCTGTCTATGATACTCAAAGACCCTATCTGGGGGGACTTTTTTCTGGGTTTTTTTTTCACAAATATAACTTGTATATGTAACCTTTGTCTGGAAAATTTTAACTCTGTAGTTTACATTTTAAGGTCACATTCAGGTCATTAAAAATATACATACTAGGACTCATTTTATACACTTTTTGCCACTTTAATGCAGCCCTTCCGAGCTAAAATCTCAGTTGTTTCTTTTCATATATGGCAAATTCAAAGTTAAGTGACATTTAGACAATTTTTAAAGCCCATAAAGATCCCACATATAACTTTATTGTATCCACTGGATAGCATCTGATGGATACTATGGATTACATAGGAGTATGCAGCCACAGTGTTTCTTGTTTCCTGTCTAGAGGCTAGGGTATTATAGGTAGGCTAGGGTATTATAGACTTCTCAAATTTGCAGGATATACCAGTATTCAGAACAATAAAATCTTGCCTGGGAATATTTATGCCTCATTTTAAAAAAGAAGATGGCCACCACAGGAGTTTTTCGACTTTCAGCAGGGAGTTTTGTTGGCCCTCTAGAACAAAGGGTATTACAGTGAAGAGATGTCAAATTTGCAAGATATCTTCATCATTACAAAATCTTGGCTGGAAATATTTTTGGTCTCATTTTGAAAAAACAAGATGGCCGCCACAGGCGTTTCTTCTACATCATGAAAAGTGCTTATATTTCCCTTATTATTGGTCCTAGAGGTTTGGCATAAAAAGCCAACCTATAGAAAATCTTGGGCTGGGAATCTTCTGATATGGTCAGATTTCACCTTGGGCCCGTCCTTCAAGGTTAAATGAAGATAGCCAAAGTTAAAAGTGCTTAAACTCGCTTGTTGTTGGTCCTATGGGTTTGCAATTTGAAACCAGAATATAGGAAATCATGGGCTAGGAATCTTCTGATGTGGTCAGATTTGACCGTGGGCCCCTCCTTCAAGGTCAAATGAGGACAGAAAAATTTAAAAGTGTTTTAGTTCACTTATTATTGGTCCTAGAGGTTGACATTATGAAATCAACCTATAGGAAACCATGAGCTGGGAATCTTTTGATGTGGTTAGATTGGACCTTGGGGCCCTGCTTCAAGGTGCAAAGTGATTTGGTTATGTGAAATTTTTCCTATTTTTGTTTAGTCTTGCAAAACTAACATAAACTAAGTTTTTTGCAAGTGAACTTTACGACTTTTTATGTAAAACATGTTAAAGTCTAAGTTTTCTAGCTGTAATCCTTATTGAGTATTGAGGGTGTTTAAATTTAAACCAGAACTTGACCTGTAATCCTTATTGAGTATTGAGGGTGTTTAAATTTAAACCAGAACTTGACCTGTGTACTGTGACCAATATCAGCTTTTTCGGGCAACCTTTTCCTTTCAATATCTGCTTTTCCCCCTTGCATGAAGTGTATTTTAGCATGCATATTCCTTAGGGATATATCCCTCAACGAGTGGTGCTTCTGTTTGCATAAACAGTGGGGTTGGGATGTTGGGTGGTAGTAGATACTGTGACATTTATGTGTTTGCCTTTGTTGCATATGTATATGTTATTTTTTCTATCTGTAAGAAAGAAATCTAAAATTTTGGAGATATAAGCCAATCTCCTGAGATCTTATCACAGTATTTTATGATATTTAATCTCTCCAATAATAAAGGAATACAATCCCTACAAAACTTTTGTGCTACTGTTTTAGAATATACAGAAAAGCATTTAAGGATCAATCTTATCATTGCATGAAGATTGACCCCAAAATAATAAAAAATGATTTATAATACTTGTGAATCACACAAAGTGGGTGCTACAAAAAATACCCAATGTCCGTGGTGTGAGAGATGGTCTGTCTTGATATTTGTTATTGCGACTTGTCGCAATATAGTTTTTATTGGTAGAAGGTAAATCCAGACTCTCTCTTTCAAAAGTTATTCTTATGGCCTTAGAACTTTTAAAGTGAGTGTATCTTTTAGAACTGCTACAGTGTATTTCAAAACAACACGAGTGCAGTATTAATAGGGGAAAAACCTTTTTTTTCAGATTTAAAACCTTTTTTTCTTCAAAAATAGCCTTTTAAAAAACCTTTTTTTCCCTTAAAATTCACTGGGATGCCTGTATATACAAAATAATTGCTTCATCAGTCTACTGAGTAGTCGTATTCTATAACAGTCCATATTGTATTAAACACAGGTTTTGCCCCCAGCAGAGGATTATTGCCGAGGTATTGTGAAAGACAAGCCCATTCACGGGATGTACGCACTCCCTGCAGACCGGCTTAAGACATTCAGAAACTTTCCCTCAATCACCCAGACACCGGAACAGTTCACCAGAGCAGGCTTCTTCTACAGTGGTAAGTCAGCAGAGCTTTTGTGACCAGGTTTCATTCAGACATATGGTTTCTGTCCAGCCATTGCAGAATTTTCAAGATCAATTCTGAACCAAGGATAATTCATCTGCAAAAATCACAAAATATATTTTCCTTGTCAAATGTATCGGACATTGACCAAAGTAATAAATGCAAAGTGGACAGAAGCCAGACAAAAAACAACCAGTTGGTTGGAAACCTGGCTAATCTCCCAAGAACATAAACTAATCCTGACAAACTAAAATCGACTGCCACTCTGTAATGTGGGAAAAACAGTGCTCAAAATATCTATCTCAGCTAGGAAATACTTGGATGATTTAAAGTTTAACCCTGTTTTCAAAGTTTGGGTTTAACAACCCATTTAGCAGCTAAGGTCATATTAGGACAAGCCCTCACTGAATCACAAGTTTTATCATGAGCTAGTGGAGCCTAGTGTTTTAATGGCAATTTTGTCATAATGTCAACTACTACTTCTGGAAGAAAAGTCGGGCATTTTAGTGAACAATAGTAAATGTTTAAAATGTTCAATCACACAAGACTTCCTACCAGTTTTAGTTCAGGTGATATATAACTCTATATAATGTCCCGCTTACCTTGCATAAAGTCATATTTTGTATTACACTATGATCCATTCAGTGGCTAAATGTAATTCCTTGTAATCTGTAATCAGAATACCATAATTAATACACTATCAATTTTCACTTGTAGCCTCCAACATTGTCCTCTTCTCTTCCCTTCAAAGTCCCACGAGTAAATGTGTTTCATTGTATATCAGACAAGAACACAGGCAAATGCAGTAATATATTGTATGATATAAATTATGTTAATGTATGTGCCATGTGGCAATCATTTTGAAATCAAATGTTTAATTTTGCCGCCTTTTAGTGAGTCATCATTTTTGGCGCGAAATTGCCTCTTGGATACCTTTAGTTGCCTTAAATATTTGTCTTGGATGCCAGCCAAAATGATGTTTACAAACTTGAATTAAGTCCTGTAACTAGTGCATTAAACCTGAAGGTACTTGAGTGAAGTTTGTACCTGTGTATGTATATATTATGAATCATAAATAATATGTAGTGACTGAGATGCTGACTAATATTTGCGTGATATTCTCTCATATATAAGATATAGTGTTGTCCCAAGTTACATGTTTGTTCTTGCAACCCACTCACTATACTTTAACAGAGACAGGCAGGAGGGGGGGGGGGGGGGGGGGAGTGGAAAATGTTCCATATTTTAGTCATAATCCATAAATATGTTTTTGTGACAATATATTCCAAACATCATGTAAAGTATGTGTAATTTTTTGGCTATGTCTACAGCAATTGTATCATGCACATCATCAAAAATTTTTTATGCCTTTATAATCTAATATAAGGTTACAAATTTTTTTGTCTTTCACAAATCTGTTGCCCTGTATGTTTACATGAGGGAACGGCCAGAAATGTTAATTTTTCCATGTAAATGTTGACGTATTGCTTGTTATTCAAGCAAAATTGTTTTTTATTTATTTCCTGTGGATAATGAATGTAGAACTCTCCTTATGGAGCAGCTTTTAACATTTACAATCTAAAAGGTAATTAAGTGTGATCCTTGTTCACCAGACATAGATTGCAGGATTTGACTAATCAGCTCACTAAGTATTTCAAGTTGTAGAGGAAAATAACCTGAAAGTAGGAACAAACTGGGAGAACCAACCGCAAAATGTTCACTGTTAAAATAGAAATAGTGGATAAACTATTTTAACCTTTGTTAATGTCTGGTAAACATTTGGAACAATGCCAGTCTAAATTGAAAGTAAACAATCACAAGAAGCTTCTCCAGCCCAGACTAATTTGTAAAACTCTGGCCTGAATGCAGTGGAAATTTCCATCACATGCTCTTTATATGCTCTTTAGTCTATTTCTGTATTGATTCAAAGTTTTTGTGTGAGCAGTGCAAAACAGAGATTGAAACCACCGGTTTTTCCCATGTGGTTGTATGTGGCTGTATTTAAATAACGTATATGTCTGAAATGTGTAATTCAGATTTAGCATGCATGATCCTGGAGTCTAATTTATTCAAAACAGGCATGCATCATGTCATGCTTGCTCATGAATCACTTGTTATTTACAGACAGTTTGTCCTGGTCCTGTTATACATTTGCAAGGTGTGTGTAAATACTTGTGGTTTAAAAGAATAATCATCAATTGTGAGTTCTGATAAAGTACATTGTCAAATTACTTTTCACAATGATCATAAAGAGTAAACAAACCACCAAAACTGGCACCACACCTTACAAATGAGTTATTGAGGTTTAAGTGACTTGTTTAGTCACGTCTTTGGAATTTTTTTCAATAAAGTTTTAATGACAATCAAGGCATGAATAAGTGATATATAGGAAATGCATTGTATATTGTGTACCAGATCTAACATCCTCTAATTGATAGCAGCAAATACAAAAAAAATTCCAATTCTTAGTTCTTGTTAGGATGCATAATTAACTGATAAAAAAAAATCAATACAAACTAATTAAAACAAGAAACTATAACTGAACTTCATATACTCCATGCTTTACTTAAAAAGTTTGATTATTTGAAAATAAATTGAAACATGCCAAAAGTTAGTAATAGACCTATTATAAGTTAACTGTAAAGTGATTTATAGTTTTATTATTACATACTAATAAATTAATAAATGTCAATAAAACAAAAAAAAAAAAAAAAAAGACTGCATAACAAACAGAAAGTAATAATTTCGGATTGTAGGTACATTCAATTTGGTTTTTTAATTTTTCTTTAAATTATCTGTTATTTAGTGTTTAGATTCTATCGATAAATGTTTGATGACACTAGAGACAAATTTTTTTTTCTATGCACATACTAATTTAGAAATTTTAGACAACATGTATTTATTCTATATATGTAAGTATCACTGATAATTTATTTATTGTTGTATTTTTTATTCTATATATGTAAGTATCACTGATAATTTATTTATTGTTGTATTTTTTATTCTATATATGTAAGTATCACTGATAATTTATTTATTGTTGTATTTTTTATTCTATATATGTAAATATCTCTGATAATTTATGTAATGTTGTATTTTTATGCTACTTATGTAAGTATATGATAAGTCATTTACTGTTGTACTTTTTTATTCTTTATATGTAGGTATCTCTGACAATGTGAAATGCTTTTTCTGTGATGGGGGTCTGCGTAACTGGGAGCCCAATGACGACCCATGGACAGAACATGCTCGCTGGTTTCCTCGCTGTGGTTACATCAGGTTGTGTAAAGGAGACGAGTTCATCAAGGAAGTACAGCAAAAGTATGCTCCTCCACCTGTGGTAAGTTACATTTTTTGTAACTCTGGTAAGATACAAGTTACATACTTATCTTCTATGATGCATAAGCATTAATATGAGTGGGAAAATTAAAATTAATTCTTTTTCTGTGATGATAAAATTTATGAGTGTTTTCAATTTTCACAGTCAACATGTTGTATTGCATAAGTCAGTTTCATAGAGTGAACTTTGGAAAATCGTGTATTATATCCTCCCCACAGGTTGTATTTATAAAAGTGTTAAAGCTGTATATTCTCTTGTGTTTTCAGGACAGCAAGCCTCAAGGTCTAAGGATTAATCGCAGTAAGTAGCAAAGGATTTTTTCTTTTTTTTGAAAAATTTATTCGCTGTAAAAGTGTTCCAATCTTTCACCAGTTTATTAGCCGCACTCCATGATATTTTTAGTTTTCTTTCTCTGGTTCCTCATAAGGTTTCTTTTGGCCTGCCTTGCTTCCTCTTTGCTAATGGTATCTATTTGTGAGAAATCCTTCTCATGTCATTGGTCATACTTTCTACATGGCCAAACCACTTGAGGCTTTGTCTCTTTACCCATGCTGATGATCTGGGTTTTCTCCTGTGACTTTTGTGGTGATAATGTCTGGCCAGACAATTTTGCATATTTTTCTGAGGCATCTGTTGTGAAAGCATCTATTTTGTTATTTTCTCTTTTAGTTATTCTCCCTGTTGCTTCTCCATATAATGAGTCAGATTTTACATTGCTGATATAAATCTTTAGCTTGTTGGTGGTGGTGCAATAATTTTTTTGACCCCCATATGTTGGATAAATCACTGAATGGTGGAATGACAAACTATAAAGTTAGATATTTTAGCAGTATGAAATTCGTAACTCTTGATGACTCTTCATTACTCTCTATGAATTTATAGGAGTGAAGAAGTTTAAAGTGGACACTGCCCGTCTGACGGCTATTTTGACCTCTAGGACCATCCTTTCAGTCATTGAAATGGGCTGGGAGTCAGACATGGTGAGACAGGTGGTCAAACGCAGACTGGAGGATCTGGGTAAGGATGTTCAACTCAGAAATCTCATTAAACAGGAGTTAGACAGCCTTTAGTAAAGTTCAGGAAGAATGTTTGTAGACTTGTAAGGATAAAGACCTGTTAAGGATAAAGAACATCTAGTGTTATCCTAGATATGGCTGTATAACCTTTTTTTCAAAAAGTATGAGTTATTTTGCAGTCTAACAGTAGCAGTTAATGGAAGAAACTCAATTTCAATAGGCCAGAAGGACATCCTTAATGGAAAAATAAAGTACAAGAGGGCTGGAGAAATGGATGAACATTGAAAGGTCCATTGAAAAGAAATCCTTGTAACAATGACCCTTGTGTTATATTTCTCATCTCTTTGTCCGTTTGGAGATTACTTCATTTGTAATTATGGATGGTCTATATCTTATTTTTGTGTGTCAGTTATTAGAGCTGAAAGAGAAGACAAAAATCGTGGTCGAATATCCGCATCCCGGAATTCGGAAATTTTCGAATATTCGTTTGGTGTGTTTTAGCACTGTCCATTTATTTTGCCGAAATACCCAAATGCGGTTGTTGGTACAACCGCATGAAAGTTGTCATAAAAACTTAAGTAAACGACGTATATTTTCCTTAATTTTAATGATTTATTATGTTATTGGACAAAAATCATACTTAATTGTGGTATTTTGCGTTTTGATGCCCAATTATTATACATATACCGAATATTTGTTTGCTCATGATGAAAGTCGAATACGGAAAATGCAGAGCGGAGAACGAATAATGCAAATATCCCTTTCAGCTCTATCAGTTAAAGTAACAAGTTACAGACTGATAACTTTTGCATTTGATGAGCAATTTTCTATATTTGTTTGTAAAAGGAGGGTAGAGTAAGCATCGGTTGTGCTTTCTTCTGCTACCAATATTAAAATACATTCTGAATTAAGAATGATGCCACAGTAAAGATATATAGTCTCTTCTGGACAGGAGTTGGATATATAACATGGTCAAGGAGGCGTGGATTGACAGTCTAGATGGCTAGTTTTTTGTAAGTAATAGTGAAAGTTAAAACTGTAATAGCCCCATGTATATTGGCATTCAAACAGTTTTTAACTTTGGGCTTTTAAATTAGCTGAACCTTTTAAAAAGTTGGGCTTATATATTTACTCCACATGTGTGGATGGCACCCAATGAGTTAGTGCCTTACCTACAAAACATACTTGACTGTACACAGTGATATGGGTATTTGTTGGAACCTGTACAATCTTTGTACATTCTTCTTTGCAGATGATGATTTCCCGAACGTTGAAAGTTTGATAGATGCTTTGCAGGAATACGAGCATGAACTGAAGTACATTGACACTCACGGAGACAGTGATCACAGCAATGAAAGCAAGGAAACAAATAATGACAACGGTATTTTGAATTATTTGTAGAAATATAATAACTATAACTACAAAGTAATGTGTCAAAGTCAGTGTCCAGTTAAAAAGCCACATATTAGATTTACAGAGTTCTACATAAACTAGAGATGATGTTCATTATTTTGAAATAATATTCAGTTAACTGACAAAACCTGTGTAAAACTGTGTGAGCAGAGTGTGGGATGTTTGAAAGTAATGAGTATGTGATAATGCTCCAGTTGCATGTGTAAATTATACAAGATGCTATTGCTTTAATTGACAAGAAAGTAAACTGTGTTTATTTCTCTGTGTGTTTGTGTTTTATTTCTCTCTCTGTGTGTGTGCATGACAATCACTGGTATGTTCTTTTTGCAGTCAAAATCTGAGGGGACCTCTATAAAACTTTCTGCTCCTAATTTGTAGGTATCAGTGACAAGCTAGTCCCTCTGGGGACATGATACTACTACATCAATGAGTTGACTGTATTCTTTTGTTATGTGGTAATGTGTTTTATTCTGTAAAATATCTGCTCTGTGGTCCATTAAGGTACACCATCTTCCTGAAATGAACCAGTGATATTTGGTGCCAAGTACTGACATTATTGTGACGGCTGGCATGCTCTGGACCCCGTGGAGTTTTGCCAGATCAACCTGTGCTGCTGAACTATGGTTCAATCCATGGCAAAGCCCTTTTAGATGCATCTCTATGGTGATTAACATTTTTACGTGAAAACATGAATGCAATAGAATGATCGTTCTTTCTCTGATTGAAAACTTGGAGAACCTGCCTCTTCTGCTGGATTTTCACTGTCTGTTTAGCTGGATTTTGATTGTATGATGTCAGTTAAAAGAAAGCGATCTTGTTTCAGGAGACAACGCATGCAGTAATTTGTACTTTGAGGACTGATGAAGATATGGTCCAGTAATGCTCGGTCAGCTTTCTCACAGTGTGAATACACAAACTAACCATTTCTTATTACAACAACCCAAGTTATTATATTCATGGGTTTATTTTCATATCTGTAGAAGAGTGGAGAAAATAAAGAAAACTCTGTATCGTATAACCTGAACTACTTCTTTGTCCCTGCTTCATGTTTGTGGAGTTCCGTGTCTCCGATGCACCCAAGATAATGTTCCCGTCTTATAGCTGCGGCTGTCCATTACCTGTTGTTGAAATATTTAAACAATTTTAGAAGGAATCTAGCCACTTGTGTCATGGTTCAAAAATCCAGACAGTTGGAAAATAGTTTGAGCTACTGACATTACTCTGGCTGATAGAACAGTACAAAAATGTCACTATCTGACACTGTTTTGAGTTTTGTTGTACTTTTGAGCAGTGATATTTCAGTGTCGTGATCTTGTTATAGTCCAATGGCCCTAAATATACTGTACTTATACTCTGTGGTTGTGTAAAAGGTTTAGCCCTTCATGGGTTAAAAATTGTCGATGGGTTGCAAGTTGAAAAACAGTGAAGAGGTGGTTTTGTGGGTATTGTGAATATCGGCCATCGAGTTCAAGGTTTCTTATGGAATGAATGACAATTGTATGATAAGTATAGTTGAAGTGTCATGTCTATTGTGGGTATTAAACTGGGCATGTTGTTCTGACAACTGCAGCAATGATCAGCCAAAGGTCAGCAAAAACTCAAGTAATACATAGCCCTTCAATGTATGCTTGTGCTGATTTTTACTCATCTTTGGCTGATATCATTCTTGAGCAATGCCCGTGTAATGGGTGATCTTTGCTAGCATGAAAGAGTAATCTGTTCCCATTTTGATCATTAATTTCTATGTTTATTTTTGTCAGCCTGTTTTACCCCATATTACATTATAAACAGTTTTCTGCTGATATAATCGGAAAATATTTTTCTTTCTTTTTTTCTCTTTAATTTTGGTGGATCAGACATACCAGAAACAGAAGCTGCAAAGGAAGGATCAAAGAAGAAAAGTAAGTACAGAGTTTTATGTACAAAAGCTTTATTAATTCACTAAATTTATATGTCTGCTGCCATGCTATACCTAGAGCCTGGCTTTCTTACTTTATCCCATCTGTCCCAAAGAGAAGGTGAATGTGTCTTCATTTCTTTTGCTGAACTCTATTCACTTTACCGTTACCTACACAAAACACTTCAACTCTTTTGAGATGCAGTCATTTTGTGTAGCATTTCAGTTCTCGACTCCTGAAATGTTGTGCATAAAATCTCATCTGTAACAGAAAACTGGGGCTATTAATGAGTACTAATTGAATACTGGAGCAATGGATTATTACAAGCATATTTATAGTTTAACCCTGTGAAGATAAAGGGTGACAATATTCTAGTACTGATTCTGTAGTGCTAAACCTACAGAGCCCTGCTTGATCTGTACATCTACGAAAGGTTCCACTTACAGGGTGAGACTATTACTAAAAGAGTGTTCTTTAAAACTTCATGTATAAATATTGGCTTTATTCTATGTATATTGTATTCACATAAACAAGTGGTGTAAAAGCATCAATATATACCATTTTACAAAGAAAAAGGAATCCATTGTGTCCATTTTATAGCTAAAATAGTACTCATAAAACTATTAATGAAGTTATAGAAGTGCTGCAGTACAAAGATTAATACTCGTGTTAGCCCTACCAAAATAAAACCATGCAAATTACCTTACACAGATGTTTTCTCACTCTTAATAACAAGTTTTTGTTTTAAGTTTGCACACTACAGTCAATTTGGACAAACTCAGAATATATGATTTAGCCAGTAGTTGCAAAGCCTGGTAGAAACTAAATTTGAAACTTAGATTCAGAATTTACAATTTAGCCAGTAGTTGCAAAGTAGCTGAAGGCTGGTAGAAACTAAATTTGAAGCTCAAGTGCTAACTTTCAATAAAATTCCATGTTTTTGTGTGTGGTAAATCCAAGCTTTGTCTTAGATTTGATGTGGATCTATTCTTGAACTAAATGGTAATATCTCTGCAAACTTTTTGGTGCTTCTCTCTTGTTGGATTCACAAAATATACTTCAGTGGGAGTATTCTCATGACTGTTAAAAGGAAAGATTTCTTTCCAGAATGATAGTCTTTCCCTCCATTGTTTTTGATTACCAAACACCAATGGTCTCCTTGGTTATGACCCTTATTACGTTTCAAGACTTTTTGACTTACCGGTATGTTTTTGTTTTTGATGGTGTGCCTTAGAATCCACCAGTTTGGAGATTAAGCAATGATTACCTGAAACCTGATAATCCTATTGAGATTGTTAGCATATTTAGAGCTGTTGACTACAAGAATGAATGAACCCAGTTGGCTACTGACGCATTACATAACATCTGCTAGTGAAAACCTCTGTAACCTCCTATATTCACAAATGTTCCCGATCTCAAAGTCCGGAATGGGAATATGGAATATGGGAACCACCAGTTTGCTTGGGTTTCACATCTGACAGATTGAGTCATTGTAAAAGCTCCTTGATTTCTGAACTTTGGGCTTTTCAGATCAGTGGACCATTAATATTGAATCATTTATAGTGAATGGTACACTGAACACCCCATGAAGTAGTATTTGCATTGCAACTTATTTTAGCCATAAACATTTTTGGTAGGATCAAGTACTTCATTTCACTTTCAAATCAGTTTTGATATCACTTGAGTTGCTATATTATCCTGGTGACCTCAAATTCAAATTTATTTCGGAATTTTTGTTGAATTTTACCATTTTTTATGTTTGGATAGTTGGTGAGGCTTTTATTGTTTAGTTTGGAATTCCCATTCACCTTAATTTATGATCAGTCTTGCAGATTTAAGAATAAACAAAAAAGTCAAAAACTTTCACAAACCCATTAATAACATTTATATAATGTTCAATTTTGTTTTTATTACTGAAGTTTTTACTAGTTGTAATCACAAGATAAACACTTGTTTCAACAATGCAGCCATTATTTCCATTTCAAAAAATATCTCTGTCTCTTAATTACATTGCAATTGTTTTAGAACAGGAAAACAGAAAAGGCTGTTTTTTTGTAAAGCTTCTTGTCTTATGATGATTTAACATTTCACAATTCACAAAATCTTAGAAACAGGAAACATACTTATCTTTTTTTTCTGTTTTCAAGTAACCTATGAATGAGCTTGTCTGTAACGTTATACTTATTTTAATATGACTTTGATAGCACTAAATATTTTTATCTTGGATCTTTTGACTCACTTTCAGTTTGCATATCAATTTGAGAGGGAGGTCTGTTTTTGTTTTGCTGTGTGAACTTAAAAAAAACACTCACATTAAATGAGTATCATCCCTGTGTAACAAGTAGTACGGAAGCTCTGAGCTGCCAAAATTTATTTTATATTAAGTGGAATATACGAGTATCTTGTATATACGACTTACTATCTAGTATATACAACTTAATAACTTGTATATACGACTTAGTATCTCGATATATGACTTAAGAACTTGTATATAATACTTAGTATCTCATATATACAACTTAATAACTTGTATGTACGACTTAGTATCTCATATATACGACTTAATAATTTGTATATACGACTTAGTATCTCGTGTGTACAACTTAGTATCTCATATATACGACTTAATAACTTGTATATACAACGTAGTATCTTGTAAAAGTAACTTAATAACTTAAGTCGAATATATAAGATAGTAAGTCGTATATACGAGATACTAAGTCGTATGTACAAGTTATTAAGTCATATATACGAGATAGTAAGTTGTATATACAAGTTATTAAGTCATATATATGAGATAGTAAGTCGTATATATGAGATACTAAGTCGTATATACAAGATACTAAGTCATATATACAAGTTATTAAGTTGTATATATGAGATAGTTAGTCGTATATACAAGTTATTATGTCGTACATACGAGATACTAAGTTGTGCCTACGAGCTATTAAGTCGTACATACGAGATACTAAGTTGTACATACGAGTTATTAAGTCGTACATACGAGATACTAAGTCATATATTCGACTTAATATAAAATAAATTTTGGCAGTCCAGAGCTTCCGTAAAGTAGCAACAGTCTGTGTGTCTTTTTTTTTTTTTTTTTGGGGGGGGGGGGGGGGGGGGGGGGGGGTTGTCTTTTTTTTTCTGTGGTTTTTAAATGATTTACTATTGGTGTCACTCAGTAATTCTGTTTGTGACTTAGATTTTTGAATATTTCCTCCACAAGATCCTACTTTGTTGTGTAACCGTACTCCCCTATATATTTAAATCAACTCTGCTGATTTTTCTTTGTAATAGCTTTTTGTGTTGCATAAACACACCATGCACTCAAATGAAGTATCTATTATATATTCACATGATTACATAACAAGCTTTATTCACACAAGAGATCAATGTTAGATCAGACAACAATCAGCTGGAGTTTGTATATTAAATCTCTTCTGCCTGAGGGGAGTTTTGTTTTATCTTTTGTGACAGTTATGAGAACCCTGGAACCACATGATTTGAATAAATTTGCATGACATGAACAAACAATAAACATTAATGTACAGTGACTTTAATGGGGAAAGTTCTCATTCCAAGACAACAAATCTTACTAATTTACAGTGAAGAGCTTTTATCTAGATATATTGATGAATACCACTGCTTGCTGAGGTAACTCGTCACCTGTCTCTAGCACCTTTTTTCCCTTGCTGAAAGGACATAAGGACATACACAATTTTATTACTATATACACTTTTCTAACCTACTCTTTGCTATTTAAAAAAATAAATAGGCACATCCTACAGAAATCCCTCCTTACACAGCGGTTTGACTTGAATGTGAGATGGGTGTAAGTTTCATGGCATTTAACATGCATATTTTAATATGTCTAAAATTAACATAACATTGATAGAGGAATATGTGATTTGCAATACTCTTAAACACACATAGTCAGGAGGTCTGAGAGCATTTCAGTTCACTATATCTTCTATCAGTGATGCTGACATTAACACACAGTAATAAAGTGCTTGCCAATGCCTTTTAGTCTGGTAAAAGTGTGCACAAGCAAACAGGGGTACTTGTTGATATTTGTGGATATTGATATTGTATATGGTAGCAAAGGGCTCCAAATAACTGAACATTGTAATGAAGTGAGATTTTTGTCTGCCAGGACAAACTTTTCCCATTTGAGTGTGTTTACATGATTACATCAGTCACATAAATTCAATCCATTTTGTCAAGAGTACACTTGGTGGTCTCAAATCTATCTTGGTAATATCATGTGCCTTATCTGTCAGAAATTCAAATACACTTTATCATTATAATAACATCTATTTATAGCACCTCTTATGATCAAGCAATTCATATCTATATTTAGCACAAACTCACTTTCTATTTCACTGCTACATACTTTCTAGGCACCTGCATTAGCAGAAAGGAATTATATAAACTTATATGGGAATGCATGTAGGGAGGAGATGGGGGGGGGGGGGGGGGAAATATCTGATAAAAATTACACTATGAAACTTTTTACAGCTGTAATTTATATAAGTATTGTCCAGAATTCCCTTAGACCTCTGTATTTACTCTTACTTGTTTCCCTCATGTTGCTTGGTTGTTAAATTAGATTACGTCATCGTATCATCATTAATGCAAACACACAACTGCCCATAATGTAAATATCGAAAATTTAGATATCACTTTATATACCGTGTCAATATCTAGAACCTTGATTACAATTCTTAACCAGAATAAAAAATTGAAGCATACATTATTCGCTGGGTGTGGAAAGAATAATTTTAATGCATTCTATTTTGTTACAATGAAAAGAATTTTATTTGGTGTGTATGTTTTCAATGAGTTTGTGTTGTATTATAGCTTACTGAATTGGTCCTATGTGTATTTATCCTGCTACAAAGATGCATTATTTCTTTGCTTTATGGATGCCAAATGTATTGTATTTATTTTGTAAAGACAGTGATATCTATATAGAGTTTGTGTACAAAAGCTAAGATTAGAGTCTGCATCCACCATTTGCATGTTTGTAATTTGAAGTTTTATATCCTTTGAAACTCACACTTTTTAGGCTGAATTTACCGTGCTTTCCAGTATCTGGTTAGTTGCCGAGTTAAAGTTAACTTTTGTGCTGGTTTCTAATCTGATTTTTATGTACACTATTTGAAAAATATTCGCCTATTGTATTTTTATGTGGCATTTAACATATGACATATGTGTATCCAATCTTATTTATCAAATATTGCTAATGAAAATCATTATACAGATTGTATTTTTAAATTGCATTTAACTTGAATTAGCTGTGAAGTATCACTAGTGTGTCTCCATTGTATATCTATCCAATGTGTAACTGCCATAAACTTTACAATAACCACCACACAATGCTGTTGTTTCTTTAAAATTTCAAATGTACATGTTAATCTGGCACAAAGTGTACACTCACTCTGTATCAAAGTTAATTTACATTGTATTTAATCCACTTATTCTATGCTTTACATAAATTTCAACTGCTTAGATAATTAGATTTATTCCTCCATATTTTGTGAGACCTACTGTGATGTCAGTATTTTTCCGTTGTTCTTGCATAAAACTCTTACTTTGTGGGAAAAATTCAGTGATACTAACATTTATTGAGCTACAGGTATATAGCAACATGTAGTAAACAAACAGTATGTATACAAATTTAATTGTTGTTATTTTCAGATATATTGCCTCAGCATATTGAGTAATGACCTGGATAATATGTCTAAAAATAGCATTCAAGCACACACAACCAGGATATATTTGCCCTAGATGTAATCAATGCTCAATACCCATTTGATCATATTTAGGTTGATCTATTTTTTATTGACTTGTTGGTATCTTGTCGGGACTTTTTTTATTGCACTGTGGTTATGAACTGTGAAGTATTGAAATATCCAGGGAAACTGAGAATCTTTAATTCAGATCTAGAATTTGTATCTTGGTGAATGTGTTCAATTGGAGAGAGTTGTCAAATGTCTGAAAATTTAATCGATTCTCCACAAAAGGACACTTGTATGTCAGAAGGTAATACAATTTTGACATTTTGATTGCATACCATAATATGTGATGCCAGAACGATCTTGAAATATATTTGTAGTTGTTTGAAGTCATTGTATTTTTTGCAGAGACCCCTGTTTAGGATTTAATTGTAACTTCTGGTTTAGCATCTACTAAGTTGTGAGGACAATATCTTGTGGGTATGACTCTGTCTAATGAACATGACATGTGCACCACATGTCTTCTGGTCATCAAGACTTATTATGTTACTATCACCAGAACATCTTGTGGGCACTACAATGTCTTGTGAGCACAACATACAATGTCATCCACCACTTATTATGTCATGAACACCAGATGGTGTCGGAATCATTAGATGATATGGTGATCATGAGAAAGTAACTTGTGAGCACCAGATGGTCGCAAGAAAATAAGTGATGACCACTTCTACAACCACACAGAAATAAATTTGCATGTGAATTTCTTTTCTACGGCCATGGTGCGTTGTCTGCATAGTGAACATACCCGCAGGCCACATGGCATGTGAGGGTCACATGGTGTAACGTGGGTGTCACGTGCATGTAACTTCAAGGTTAGCCCATTTGTTGGCCGTGGCCAGCATGCAAGTGCACATACATTGGGATGTAAGACAGGTATCAATGTTCTGACAGGGGCTCAGTATTTTCTTCATGTTTATTGTAAAAATATATTCAATGCTGACAAATTAATGTATATTATACATATAAAAAAGTTGCAAAAATGTTTGCTAAATTGACTGGTGGGCAGATTATTTTGAAACAATTTTTCATCAGGATCCATTGTAAAATGAAGGAATTGTACAACAATATAACGTTGATGTATTGAACCAGAAGTGAAACTAGTCGTCAGATGGAATTGGCCTCATTTCGACAGAATCATCTTGTTGCTTCTGAATTGCTACAGCATGGAGTGACCCACAACAAATAACTCCTCACTGTTCAATATAAATGTGTAGGAGATTGTAGTGTTAAATAGGAAAACTTCCTGAATGACATAGAAGGGCTATATTACGAATGAAGATCACAATATTATACGAGTGCCAGTATTATATTTTTAATCTTCATGAGTAATATATTTTTTCTGTATATGTCTTATAATGTCTAATGAGATATGTTTTACTTTTATTTTCCACCATTTGGTAGCATTTACAAGTTTAAAATATCCATATTTGAAATTTTAAACAGTGAATGTGGGAAAAGACTGTCATGTATTCAGGGGCGCCAGTGAATATAAACCACATGATATTTAACTCGCGATTTCTCTGACGATTCTACAAGGATTTTTATATGACAACAACCAGCAGAAGCACTGTAAGAAGACCTTTCTACTTATGTTAATACATATTTGTGGGTAACACAGTTTCCGAGATATTACTGAAAGAATAGAACTTGTTGACATTAATTATCCATGGTACAGAGGAACTTGTGTATATAAAAAATACATAGTCACATGTATATGAAAAGTATATCCCTCTCTGTATATCCCCCTGTACACATCATATAGGGCTCACAGTGAATAATATATATTAGGATTTTACCGTTTTTGTAAAATTAATGCTTTTCATACTGTAAGCCACAAGAATGGTGCAATATGAAAGTAAAAGGAAAGTTGTTTCATGGAAGTTAAATAAAAAACTGCACAAGAAAGTCATGTTTAAGCAGGCAGTAGCAGCAGTATGCTATTGTTAGGGTCAGAGACAAAAATGGTTTGAATTATTTGGTATACTAATCAATTTTCTGATCATGGTTCTCCCCAGCAATATGAACAGACAAAAAACTGGATTTCATTACATGTACATCAGGAATAAAAATGCACAGCAAATACAGTCTTGTCATTGGAATGGACCAATGCATTAGATGAAGAATAGATAATAACTTACATTGTCATGACAACCAGAAATTGGACGGCATTTATAACTACTGAAAAAATAGCACCCATACCACATGGAAATGTGTAACTAGGATACATGCAAATCAAATGTTTGCTAGGTAGTCAGATGGTTTGCACAATATTTTGGATAACTTTGGCCAATTTATAAATAACTAGTATTGAAGAAGGAACTTCAAGGCTAAATGAAAATACAATATCAGGAGATACGTGGTGGCATACACACAAGTTTGTTACCACAATGAATGCAGTACAATGGCAAATGGTGGGAATTAGGTGGTTGCCAACAATCTGTCAGATATTTTAACCTGTTCAGAAGAGAAACAGTGAGCAAGGAAAATTTAATTGAAAGAGGAAATGCATTACATTTATTATCCACCACGCGACGTATTTGCCCTAAATACGGGGAAATACAGACCGGGATGTATTTTTTTTGTATACACCAACGCCCCGGTACTATGGATATTGAGTGTGATTAACTTCCGGTTTTTCAACAATATCTCGGAAAGTATGTAACTTAAAAATATGTATAATATATCATTAGAAAGGTGTTATTCTAGCGCTTCTGCTCATGTATGTTGCATAAATATCCATGCAGAAATGACTGAGATATTGCAAGGTAAAGATTGAAGTTTTATATTCAGTGTTGCTCATTCTTTTTGACAGTCTGTTTCACGTTTTCTCATTAAATATTCATATTATTTGACCCATAAATCGCACAAAATGGTGGATAATAAAAGTAAAACATCCCTCATCAGACATATACAGAAAAAATATATCACTCATGAAGATTAACAATATAATACTCGTGCTATGCACTCGTATAATATTGTTATCTTCATTCGTGATATATTTTTTCTGTATATGTCATTCGGGACGTTTTCCTATTGTACATAAAATATTTCACACAGAGATATATACAGTGATATGATTACCGGAATGAAAAGGGTGGATGAGGAAGGTTAAATAGATGAACTAAAGCCAAAGTTATATATAAATAAGTGCAGATACTTGTCAAAAAGCCAAACTGTCTCATATGTTAGTTGTCTGCATTACTTGTGTTACACTCATTGGACAGAAATAATGCTCTTTACATCTGATATCAGCCAACAAAAAAGTGGACAGAGACATCTGACTGTTCACATGATAATTGTTGTTACTGCACATATTTTAATTTGTCTCTCATTGTTTTATTGCTTGGCTCCATTAGCTGGGCCTGGAACAGTTTGAAGATATATATGAACAATTAATTTGCCTGGAAAAGTGGGGTTTCAGTGCTATATTTTGGACAGATTGTCACTACATCTGGAAAGACATCTAAAGTATACTTGTACAAGTTCTTAAAGTGAATGCCAGTGTGTGTCATCATCGATTGATGTCAGCCTTTTTAAAAGGTTAAAAAAAGACGTACAATCTTTTGTTTGAAAATATTGAATAGTGTTGAACCCACATGTCTTTAGCATAATACATGCTTGGTCAGCTCTCATTCAGGCTTAAAACCAGATTAAACCAGTTGTAGCTTGGCAGAAACTAATTCAAATTACAAAGATACAATCTGTTCAATATTTTATACTTTGACCACATGTATATTCTCAGTGTTTACTGTCATAGACTAATAACAGCTTTCCCTAGCCTCCTGTCATTCATTGCAATTTTACCCTCAGGAACTGTGTATACAAAGTCAGTGAAAGATGAGAGGAATATCTGCTTATGTTTAGTTTTAAAGGCTGTATTGTTAATCTGGGCTGGGATTCAAAAAAGATCTTAAGTCTTAGGCAATTTTTTTTGCTTAGACCAGTCTTAAAGTTATGACTTTTGTCTTAGCTAAGATTTCTCTTAAATTGGGATTCACAAAAAGTGCTTAGCTGAGACAAAATTTGTGCAAAAAGTATTAACTAGTAGTACTTTGAATTTAAATTAACTAATTTTTTTTTTCAAAAAAAAATTTGTGCAAAAGTTTTAACTACTTTGAATTCAAATTAATAAATTTTAGTAAAACAAAAACATTTTTCATCGATAAATACACCAAACATTCTATTCAAAATTATAAAACAGATTCGTTACTTTTTTGTAAAATTATGTAAAAATAGTTGTCTGTGTTTTATTGTGAGTCGGCCATTTTTATGACTATTTTTACCACAAGAAGGTAAAATGTGGAAATTTATAGGAAATAATTAAATGAGGTAAATTTCTATTACAGTCCACAGAAATTACTTTTATAGGAAGTATAGATCCCCATAGTATATATTTTGTTGGCATAACAAAGGGTAAAATGTAAATACATGCAATGGAATATTTTAAAAATGACTTTAAGTCTGCCCTGCAGTGTCTTAAAGTTATGACAAAATCTAAGACAATTTTTTGTCTTAAGACCTTTTGTGAATCTCATTTTGTCTAAGCAAAAAAAAAAGTCGTAACTTCATGACAAAATAATTGCACAGTTAAGATTTTTCTCTTAAAGTTATTACAAATTTTTGTCTTAGACCTTTTGTGAATCCTGTCCCAGGGAAACTTCATGTGAAGGTCAGTGTGGTTTTCCCCAGTATCTTCTGTGGTTATATATGTGCTTGTGGTTATATGTCACCAAACAAAGGTGAAGGAAAATATTGGAAATGAGGCTGTGTCTGAATAAATGTCAGACCTATTGCGCATTTACTTGACTCAGCATTTAAACACTCCATATTTTGATTGCACCATATTTATGCAGTAGCACTGTGTTCTCTGATATGATATCAGCAGAGGAAAATTACTGGGATGATTTTTTTTCATTTTGGAGTGCAGAGTTGAACAAGTTTATCATTGTAAAACCCATTTCTTATGTTTTAAAACAAAAGATATTTTAAATTTTAAGTGAAATAATTGTAGACCAACTCTCCTGTTTACGTTTGTGAGAACTAGTTTGTGCACAATCATAAACATTTTTAATGAATATTTATTTGCCCAGTGAACATTGACACTACATGCTCAATTCAAAGTGTGAACCCGGAATATATAGAAGGGATGATATTTCATGCAATAAAACAGTACAGAAATAAAAAATAATAATAATACTGTTAATAAAAGAGAAATCCCCCCCCAAAAAAAACAAATTTGCAAACACATGAAAAACTGTGTTTTATTAAATTATGTCACAATAAAGAAAATAATAAAATAGTTTAATCAATTTTATTCACAATAAAGTCCACTGAATTCATGAAGTTCTACTGTCAGTTTTATTTAATAATTGTAAAGAACCTTGCATTATTAAGCGTCCCGCAAGGGACGCTTGTTTGTGTATGGGAGAGCTTCCGGCTCTGCCGGCTCCTGCGGCTCCGCCGGCTCCGCATTTTGTTTTCCTTATAACTCTGTAACCGTTAGGCGGATTCTTTTCAAATTTGGCAGGTTTAGGCAGTAGCCTTGGGGAATTTTTTTGAATATGCTGCAGTGACATTTCAACCAATCAGAGAGGTCACATGACCAAAAATGTCTTTTTTCGATGGGGAAGCTTGTCCGGATGATAACTTGAAAGGAATTTTATCAATTCACCTGAAACTTGGCAAATACATTCATTCTATTAAAATCTGGAAATCATTAGATTTTGGCATTGATTGGTCAAGAAATGGCCGAGTAATTAATGATTAATTAATCATTACGAATTTTCCAAATAAGGAAAACACAAAAATGCTTATATCTCAAAAACCGTGCTAGATAGAGCGATTTCGACGAAATTTTTGACCCACAGGGTATCTCTGCAGAGTAGTTTTCCCAATTTTCAAAAAAATTTTGTCTCGCCCAAAATGGCGGCCATTTTGAATTTTCGAAATTTTCGCAAAAATTGAAAAACACAAAAATGCTTATATCTCAAAAACCGTGCTAGATAGAGCAATTTCGACAAAATTTTTGACCCGCAGGATATCTCTGCGGAGTACTTTTCCCAATTTTCAAAAAATTTTTGTCTCGCCAAAAATGGCGGCCATTTTGAATTTTCGAAATTTTCGCAAAAATTGCAAAACACAAAAATGCTTATATCTCGAAAACCGTGCTAGTTAGAGCGATTTCGACGAAATTTTTGACCCGCAGGGTATCTCTGCGGAGTAGTTAACCCAATTTTGAAAAAAAAATTTTCTCGCCAAAAATGGCGGCCATTTTGAATTTTCGAATTTTTCGCAAAAATTGCAAAACATAAAAATGCTTATATCTCGAAAACCCTGCAAGATAGAGCGATTTCGACGAAATTTTTGACCCGCAGGGTATCTCTGCGGAGTAGTTAACCCAATTTTGAAAAAAAAATTTTCTCGCCAAAAATGGCGGCCATTTTGAATTTTCGAATTTTTCGCAAAAATTGCAAAACATAAAAATGCTTATATCTCGAAAACCCTGCAAGATAGAGCGATTTCGACGAAATTTTTGACCCACAGGGTATATCTGCAGAGTAGCCATGCCAATTTTCAAAAAAATTTTGTCTCGCCAAAAATGGCGGCCATTTTGAATTTTCGAATTTTTCGCAAAAATTGCAAAACATAAAAATGCTTATATCTCGAAAACCCTGCTAGATAGAGCGATTTCGACGAAATTTTTGACCTGCAGGGTATCTCTGCAGAGTAGCCATGCCAATTTTCAGACAAAAAATTCTCGCAAAAAATGGCGGCCATTTTGAATTTTCGAATTTTTGCGCAAAAATTGCAAAACACAAAAATGCTAGTATTTCGAAAACCGTGCTACATAGAGCGATTTCGACGAAATTTTTTATCTTCAGGGTATCTCTGCAGAGCAGCTATCCCAAAGAGCTTTCACTTGGTGAAGTTTCAGACCCATAGCTAATTGCTCACCTACTCAAAAAGAGTAGATGCGAATTACCTCTAAAAGTATTGCAGATGGCCAATTTTTCTCAAATAACTCATTCACCTACTTTTGGAAGAGCTTTCACTTGGTGAAGTTTCAGACCCGTAGCTAATTACTCACCTACTCAAAATGAGTAAATGCTAATTATCTCAAAAACTATTGCGGATACCCAATTTTTATCAAATAACTCATTCACCTGCTTGTGGGAGAGCTTTCACATGGTGAAGTTTCAGACCCGTAGATGATTACTCACCTACTCAAAATGAGTAAATGCGAATTATCTCTTAAAAGTATTGCAGATAGCCAATTTTTCTCAAATAACTCATTCACCTACTTTTGGGAGAGCTTTCACTTGGTGAAGTTTCAGACCCATAGCTAATTACTCACCTACTCAAAATGAGTAAATGCGAATTATCTCTAAAAGTATTGCAGATAGTCAATTTTTGTCAAATTAATCATTCACCTACTTTTGGGAGAGCTTTCACTTGGTGAAGTTTCAGACCCATAGCTAATTACTCACCTACTCAAAATGAGTAAATGCGAAGTATCTCTAAAAGTATTGCAGATAGCCAATTTTTCTCAAATAACTCCTTCACCTACTTTTGGCAGAGCTTTCACATGGTGAAGTTTCAGACCCATAGCTAATTACTCACCTACTTAAAATGAGTAAATGCGAATTATCTCTAAAAGTATTGCAGATAGCCAATTTTTCTCAAATAACTCATTCACCTACTTTTGGGAGAGCTTTCACTTGGTGAAGTTTCAGACCCATAGCTAATTACTCACCTACTCAAAATGAGTAAATGCGAATTATCTCTAAAAGTATTGCAGATAGCCAATTTTTCTCAAATAACTCATTCACCTACTTTTGGGAGAGCTTTCACTCTGTGAAGTTTCAGACCCATAGCTAATTACTCACCTACTCAAAATGAGTAAATGTGATTTATCTCTAAAAGTATTGCAGATAGCCAATTTTTCTCAAATAACTCATTCACCTACTTTTGGGAGAGCTTTCACTCTGTGAAGTTTCAGACCCATAGCTAATTACTCACCTACTCAAAATGAGTAAATGCGAATTATCTCTAAAAGTATTGCAGATAGCCAATTTTTCTCAAATAACTCATTCACCTACTTTTGGCAGAGCTTTCACTTGGTGAAGTTTCAGACCCATAGCTAATTACTCACCTACTCAAAATGAGTAAATGCGAATTATCTCTAAAAGTATTGCAGATAGCCAATTTTTCTCAAATAACTCATTCACCTACTTTTGGGAGAGCTTTCACTTGGTGAAGTTTCAGACAACTAGCTAATTACTCACCTACTCAAAATGAGTAGATGCGAATTATCTCTAAAAGTATTGCAGATAGCCAATTTTTCTCAAATAACTCATTCACCTACTTTTGGGAGAGCTTTCACTCTGTGAAGTTTCAGACCCATAGCTAATTACTCACCTACTCAAAATGAGTAAATGCGAATTATCTCTAAAAGTATTGCAGATAGCCAATTTTTCTCAAATTAATCATTCACCTACTTTTGGGAGAGCTTTCACTTGGTGAAGTTTCAGACCCATAGCTAATTACTCACCTACTCAAAATGAGTAAATGCGAATTATCTCTAAAAGTATTGCAGATAGCCAATTTTTCTCAAATAACTCATTCACCTACTTTTGGGAGAGCTTTCACTTGGTGAAGTTTCAGACCCATAGATAATTATTCACCTACTCAAAATGAGTAAATATGAATTATCTCTTAATAGTATTGCAGATAGCCAATTTCTCTCAAATTAATCATTCACCTACTTTTGGAAGAGCTTTCACACAGGAAAATGAAAAATTGTGAATATCTTGGAAAAGCTATTTCTTCTGCTTTAATGCTCGGCAGGAGATACACACCGCGGCAGTGGTCTTGACAAAAATTTTTGTCTCCCCAAAAATGGTGGCCATTTTGAATTTTCAAAGTTTTTGCAAAACACAAAAATGCTTATATCTCGAAAACCGTGCTATATGGAGCGAACTCAACAAAATTTTTGACCTGCTGGGTATCTCTGCAGAGTAGCCATGCCAATTTTCAAAATATTTTTGTCTCGCCAAATATAGCGGACATTTTTAATTTTTTTATTTTTTGCAAAACACAAAAATGCTTATATCTTGAAAACCGTGCTAGATAGAGCAGACTGCGCTGGCTTTGGTTGCCACAACAGTATAAGGCTAGAAACGAAGCATTTTCTTAATACTTTAGCACTCCCCTTTATATCCTTTTCGGGACGCTTTGTTTTTGCTATGCAAAAACATTATCTTTTTTTTTGCGAGCGATCCTCTAGTTTAATAATTGTAAGGAACCTTCCAAAAGTTTCAAAGTTGAATCTTGACCCCAACTTGCCAACTGTAAGTAGGACAGTCATTAGTGACTTGCCACTGGCCAAAACAGTTTCCACTTAGACATAAGCTTACAATGCTTTCCTCCTCAACTAAAAGCACCTGCCTTTGCAAGTGGCATCCTTACATGTTGAGAACTTTGTTTCACTGCAGACAAGAAAAAGAAGAAGAAAAAGAAGGGAGGAGCAAACAATGGTGACAAGGAGGGAAGTACAGAACAGGGAGGAGCAAATGAAGACTTACACGAACCTTACCAGTACATTGATGATGAGGAGGGTAGGTTTCACTGAAATTTGATTGTGTATAGGATTGAGAGTGTGGGAGGGAAGGTAGGTGTGTGACTGGGGCTTGAGTATGTATTAAAACCCACAGTCCATAGGTCAAAAAACGTTTAAAATTATTTATTCCTTAGTCAATGAGATGATATATTAAAGTCTTACCATATACAGTGCAAGTGCTAGATAATAAACATACATATCAAAGTATTCCTACTACTGCAGATATAAAGATTTATAGAGGATTTCACTATCAGGTAGATGACATGCAATAACTCATCAGCCACTTGGGTTTGTTTAATAGGTTTAGATAACCCCTATGAATATGCCTAGAATGAAATTTAATGAGATTTTTGTCTTGGGACAAAAACTTCCCTCTTGAAGTAGATGGCTGATGGGGAGGAAGGTAAATGTGACTGGGGCTTAAGTATTCATTAAGTAAATGACTGGCTGTGAGTTAAGTAGATGTGACTAGGGTTTAAGTATTAATTAAGGAATAAGTAGATTTCAGATGGTTTGAGGAAGCTGGGTGTGACCAGGTCAGTGGGATTCAGTAGACGGTACAACAAAACCAGTGCCAATTCAGTTTTGGTATGAGAAGTAGTGTGGGTGTCTCAGCATAAGAGAATTTCTAGTTTTCTATGTATAGCGTTTCAGTATATTAAAATGCAGACATTACCACCCACTGCCCTGGTATCCATTTGTAATTTAAAATGGATGTTTGTAAGTTACACCAAGATATCAGAAAATACTTCATTTTTAACAAAAATCTCATGATTTTACTAAGGTCAGATACTCAAGGAAATGACAATTTCCAGAAGGATAAATTGACTGATTAGACTAGTGAAAAAGTGGGTACACCACTGATGAATTTAAGAGCTAACTGAAAGGGATGTTAGATACTGTTAGGACACTGTTAGATATCTTACTGTTAGTTTGTGATATGTGCAAAAATACTGTAGTTATTTGTGCAGACTTGAGCTTTACAACTGTTTCATTGATTCACAATGCAAAATAGGTAAACGAACTCTCATTGTTGCCTGATTTGATAAAAAAGTTTATTAAATCGTTTCTGTTTCACATTTTATATTTGAGGCCAAAAATATTAGAAAAAGCTAGTTGCAAACACATTGTCAGTGGAATATTCCACTGCAGAGTAAAATGAAAGTGCAAGCTTCAAAAATAGACTGAGAGGGGCAAGTATAAAGTGTAGTGCTGTAATAACAAACATGGTCTATTTTTCCACATTTTGTTATACAGAGGGAAAAAACCATTCTGAAGATCTTTCATAGTATATCAAAATAGTATATCATATTAGAAACCTGAACAATACTAGAGTAAATTCACATAAGATATAGGCCCTTTGATAACTAAATTTTTTAAGTGTTCCAATATTCTGCCAAATGAATTATACAGTGGCCATTTAAAGTGATTCTCTTTAGACACTCTTGTTTTGTACAGTTACAAAAGCCTTTGTTCATATCTCTTTCATGTGCAATCTACCCATGTTCTTTATTTCTATCAATGAAGAATATGACTATTGTCTTGTGGAGCACAGGGCAAATCATTCTTTTCAAGAGCATCAAGCAGTGTGGTCCACTTGTGATGTTAAACTGTACTTCAGGGAATATTTTTGTGATTTTTGTCATGAGTAGTTTTCTAAGTGACATCAAAGAAGTCTTTATTTTATTAGTAAGTAGTGTTTGATCCCAATGAACTGAATGAAGTTTCAAAGAAATTGTTAATGTTTAAAAATAGATGGAAAAGAGGTCACACAGACTATAAAATGAGATTTTAAGGAAGTATATGAAGTATAAGAGTGGTGATTTATTGCTTAAACTATGAGAGAAATATACAAGTATTTTATACAGGATGTAAAACAACAGAAGTGAGACTTTAAGGAACTACCCAGTAACACTCCTGTGCCACAAGTATGATAAATAGAGACTCTGATTGGTTGATAAAATACATGTTAATAAGTTCCTGTTGATAGTAGGAAACTTTATTTACTTTATTTATGGGTTGTAAATCTTTTTTTAGAAAGTTCAGTAATCAAAAAGCTATACTTTTATTTTCATTTTTTTTTTTTTTTTTTTTTTTTTTTTGAAAAAATTACCCTTCTTTTGTGTCAGTTTTAGAATTTCCCACACATAATGATACTTCGACTGATTTATTTTTACAAGCAGAAACACTAAATGTGACTTCTTGATACTAGTTTCAGGCCACCAAAAATATGACCCAGTTTTAAGTTCTAAAATGTTTGTTACAAGTCATACATTAATTTAGTGGAATAATATTGAATATAAGAAGAGAAAAAGGGCAGTTTTTGTGATAATTTTGATATTAATTTCTAAGTTAAGTAAGGGACTGGTAAATTAATACTAACTGCTGCTGAGTTGTTAATTTTCACCATCTACACCGTTAGTTTTGTCACAGAAAAAAATAAACACACATTTGTTTAAAAAAAACAAAGACCATGGTTGACAGTCCAGGAAAAATGAAAGAATTCTACTGAATGTCCGTTATCTCACTCAATACAGAAATAGCAAAATTTTAATACAAATGCAAAAACTGGTTTAAAAAATTTGCAGTTAGTTTTGGTATCATGTGACCAAAACAACTAATACTCAGATGAAGTAGTTTTCCATTCACAACCTTCATGAATAATGAGAGATGATGCGTGAATTGTTACTGTTTTTGCAGCAAAACGTCTTGCAGAAGACATTCAACGGATGAAAGATGAGCGTTTGTGCAAAGTTTGCATGGACGAGGAGGTGAACATCGTGTTTCTTCGCTGTGGTCACCTGGTCTGCTGTTCTAATTGTGCGCCAGCCTTACGGCACTGTCCCATTTGCCGAGAGCTCATCCGTGGAACTGTGCGCGTGTTTCTGTCATAAGTTTAAGGGCAGTGGAAATACCCACACCCGTCTGGACTGTTGAGTAAATGGTGATGCATACAGAAACAGGCAACAAGGGCAGAGTATATATATTTCAACACTTTGTGGTATTAAAATAAGGCTGAATTGGTGCCTATAGAATCTTTCAGTGTACTTTTATCCAGGATTGAATATTATAAATTAAAATAAACATTTATGATTATTATTAGGCTTATATTTCAGGGGCCATATCCACAAAGGGGAATTGAAAAATTAGCTTAAGTTTTGCACAAAAACCAGTAAATTTTTTTTTGATCTTTTGCATATTATTGTACGAATACCCCCTGTGGGTATAAATTCCGTAAGGCCAGGAGATATATGTTCAAGTTGAATTCAGATTTGAGTCAGTTATGCAATGTGTATGCTTAACATTTGTTCACTATGTCCCATGTAATATTATCAAACCTCCAGTTATTTTGCGAATAATGCAAAACATCTGATTTAATTAATAGTGAAAATGCCGTATAAAAGAACATGGCAAATACAGCATTTTTTCAACTAATTTCATCTCATCATTCTAGTCAAGGGTAAAAAACGTTTGATTTTATTTTTTGAAAAAAAAAAAACTCTTTAATTTTTTATATAATATAAATGCAAAGATGCAAAGACATTATGACAGTTTCTATTCAAAGACTGGTCTTTCCACATTTCTTTGCTCAAACATGTCAAAATTATCAAGATTTACATTTGAAAAATAACTTTGTTAAGTACCCTGTGTGTTTAGTTTACCAAACTAAGTGAAAATATACCGGGAAATATAAGACATCTTGGTTGCAAAACAGAAATGGAACTGATATTTTGTGAGGCTCAGTTATATCACTCAGTCTAGGAAACATGTCTTCAGTTTTCATAACATAGAGTGAATCATTCAATGAAATAAATGAACCATTTCAGTCTTATAGTTTCGTAACTTTCGTATATAACAAGAATCCGTTATTAATTTGGTTTCCAAGGTATTGTTAAATTATTTTTTATGAAAGTTTAACTTTTAAAAATGAGACTTCTATGATCATTTACTGTTGTGTACTAGCTGTGATAACAAATAATATAGTTACCTCAAAACAGTTTATTATTTTTTTGAGAGAGAGAGAAACTCAAAAAAAACCTTAAGTCATGGTACATCTTGAAGTGTAATGTTTTTTACAGAAATTAAAATTAGTTTGTTTCTTTTTATTTGATGTAATACATGTAGAGTCATCTGCGGGAAAAACCCTTGAACCTTTTACTGAACGGTATTCTTGTTATTTTCATTTTATATGTTATTTCATAATTTTGAGGGTTGTTATTGAGGTGACAGTTGCAGAAAGTTGTTTTGTGAAAAAAAGGAAAATACCCCTAAACGTAACTACTCATAAAAAATTATGAAACACAGTGCATGTCAAACATATAATACTTTTGTAAAGTCGAGATGTAAGTTCCAGTGAAATACTGTTTAACCCACAACTAAAAGTAAATGTCTGTTTCATCTCACTAGAATATTTTTAACAGTGACACTTTGTGATTTTTAAAGCTGTACCCTATATCTCTGTATGCACAGAGTAAGTTATAACTTCACTTTATACCACTATTAACAACTCATTCACAGTTTGATCTATGTCACAATGATGAAAGCCCTCTGCATATCTTCACATCTTGCTACAAGCTTAATGTTATCCCATAGGTCAAGTGATCATTTACCAAACTTGATGTCCACAAGGTCACCGGACCCTTGTAATTCTAGCCTATTGAACCGTGCCTATTGAAGTGCCCACCCTGGCATCTATAATTAACAGATTATTTGGCTTGCAAATCATTATATTCTGATGAATTTTCATTCAAACTGATCTAGTTCTGAGAGAGTAAGTGAAAGGGTTGATAGGTCGGCCATTATTACCCAATACTTGTGAATTTGTCCATATGTACATGTCTCTAAACTAAATGTAACTTCTTGTTCAGATCCCAAAAGGATGAATGCGTATTTTCATTTTTGTGTAAACAAGTTAAACAAAGTAAATATACAGTAAGCAGTTTCTATTCTGTGCAAGAAATTGGTCGAGTAAATTAGTATGACATGTTAGCAGATTGAGTGGGTGTCTGTGTATGTTTGGGTGGGTGTTGTTTTGGTTGGTTGTATAAGCAGATTCCAAATAGATGGTTGCTTTTTTACTTGGAGTAAAAAGCATAATATCTTTACTCCAAATGAGTAGCAACTAGGTAGGGGTGGGGGGGGGATGGGGTGGGGTGTGGGGGTGGTTGGGAATTGGTTGTATAAATAGATCCTGAAGAATGGTTTCTTCTTTATAGGAGTAAAGAATATAATTTCTTTTCTCTTAAAAAGAAGCGGCCATTTTATGTTGGTAGACAATATGGGTGTACTTATGGTTGGGTCGGTGGGTGGGTGTTTTTGGGTTTGTGACATAAGCATATCCCAAAGAGGTGGTTGCTTTTTAACTATGGAGTAAAGAAAGGATAACTTCTCTACTCTAAGGAAGAAGCAACGAGTTTAACACACTGTGATAATAAGTGGTTACAATTCTATTTTCAGTCGAGAAAACATTGTATGTTGGTAAACTGTAGTGATACATATGTTGGTTATGTGGGTGTGTTTTGGGTTGGTTTGTATAAGTTTGGTGTAAAGGAAATATTTACAAATATAACTGTTAATACAGTAAGCTTGTTTACTGATGGAATATTAAATATGTTTGTTACAAAGGGTTGGTTAGGTGGGTAGTAAGGTAACTCACCATTGAAATTGGGTTAACATAATTCTGCTTGTGTATTGCTACTATGTATACTTGGCCAAAAAAGAAACACAAGTTTTATAAGGAATAAATTGTATATCTTGGGTTTCCTTTGTGTACAGTGCCAATAATAAATTTTGTTCTGAATTCAAGAAAACTTTTGAGTTACTAACCCTTCTATCCCTCAGCCTGTCTTTCCTGCGCTTATGTCATGGATTTCAGGAAAGAAAAGGATAACATCCCAAGGAACATAAAAGTTTCGAAGTTTTGCTGTAAGTTTACTCCTTTTTGAAACTCACGGGTGGCAATTATACCTGCCTTTGTTAAGTGTTTTTGAACTGGGACTTTCAGCTGCTAAAATTTCATGCATTTCCAAATGACGGTACTTTGTGAGACTTTATGCATTACTGGGGGAGTATTATGTATCACTGTTCTACTGTAAAACTAATAAATTCATGAATTCATGACAAAAAAATTAATTGTAGTGGTGAAGACTGTATAGTTTTTCTTCTTTTTCTCACTTAATCACAATTGAGTGAACCACAGGTTCTCAGGTAGGTTTTCAGTTAAAATTAGGTTTGACGCTGTTGTCTAATCATCACTGTTTTGCACTGTCACCTCAGTATGACCACTGAAATGTTGCCTGTTGTTTGTATGTAAGCCTTTTGAGGGTCAAAGTGTCTTGACTGTACTGTAACCATAAGAAAATGTGCCCTGAATCTATGCAAATAGGCTTAATTATTCTTAAAAAATGTCTCCGATAAATCTTCATGCACAAAAAGTGGGATTCTATTGTTAATATTGCCTCCTCACAAGCATCTTCAAACAAATTAATGGAACATGATCAAATTGACTCTGAATCCAATCTGGTTAATTTTCGTAAATCCCAAGTATGCAACTTTTTACTTTTGTAATCTACCTCACACAAAGGATAACTATTTAAAAGTTGATCTTCAGACAAATGTTAACCAATAACTTGCCGGAATGTATGATGATTCAGTTCCACAAGTTACAAACTCTAATATATATGACATCACTTGACCATGTATGGGGCACTGACAGATTAAAGTGTGTGCATACAGAGTGCCAGCTTTTGATATGGGAGAAAATGAAACATACAGAGTGCCTTGTCACCAACTTGAGGAGGAATGTACACCATAGTGCACATTGTCACTGGCGTATTGTTGTCTCTGAACCGTGCGAGTCTGAGCACATACTAGCGTGCATTTGTGCTTGTGTGTCAGTTCTTGCCTGCGTTGTTGTGTGCACTTGGTTCACCTGATGTACACATACTCCCATCTCTAAAAGGAGCCAGCTGTTTCTGTCTCCACTAAAATCTCTCATCCTCTCTCAAGTGTATGCTCAAAACCCTTATTTGCCTAGGAACTGAAACAGCCTGGAAAGTGACAGCCAGGTTGGACAGGAAGTGATTGCATTAAGGATTGCCTGGATGCTAAAATACTGTAGATCAAATACTTTTCTTGTAAAAAGTAAAGTTTTGTTTATTAAAACGTGCATTAATGACTCATTAAAATAGAAAGAAAAGTGGAAAGAGTGTTTTCAAGATAACCACGTTTAACACATATCTGTTTTGCACTATGGTATATTTTGTTATGTTTACAGTACAGTCATGTTCAAAATTCTAAACAGCATTTGTATTTATGTGTCGGTGTGCCGTCTAAGTATACCTGTGATTCCTATCAGAGGGAAAGTTCATTGTGACTTAGAAGTTATTCCCAATGTTGTGAATTTCACAGACTGTTCATTGTTTACCTGTGTGTCAGTTTTTACCTGTTCAGTGCTGTAGTTTTGTGTATAACCTGATTGTGACTATCTGCATCCACACGTTTGTACCAATGATATTTCAGTGCAGGTTAATGGGCGCTATCCCTGCACAGGACAATTCATATGACTTCCAGCGTGAATTCACCTGTGCCGGGATAGAACCTACTGACCTGTACTGAGATGTTATTGCTACAGATTTGTGGGCACACATTCAGAGTTATGTCTTTAGATTTGACAGATTGGACTCTGTATGAGGCCCAGGTAGAGGGGTTTTTGAGCTAAAAATGCCTTCTCCACATATTTTGGTTATACTTCCTTTAGCCCATGAGTTTATGTGTCTGTTTGACACAGTTCACACTTATACAGAGTCTGATTTGTTTGCACTTTGACCCTCTGTTCCACTGCCCTTCAGACGGAACAGAGACACCAAACGCATGTACAACATGTTGATAATCTCACAATGGACTGTGATTCATGAACACGGATATGATTGAATTTTAGCTGGAAGACCTGTCAAGCTGGAGGAAACTCCTTTTTTTTAGTTAATAATCAGAATATGTATACGTCAGCGAACAGATTAACATGCAGCAGTATTTCAAATCCACCTAGGTATAATCACAATTGTAATCTCGACTAGGAGAGTTTTTCAGTTTGACTAGGCGACATGACAGTTTTGATTTTGCCTAGGCAGTCTTGCAGTGTTCCTGGATTTGAATATGGCCATAAAACATAGTTTTATTGTAACTGACGTGTTTTGTTATGTAACAAATGCAGTTAAAGAAACACCTTGAATGGCAAATTTTATTTTAACTTTGAATTTTGTTGGCTTGTCAATGATGTTAATGTATTTTAAACAATGGCACAATACTACCCTAATTTTAAAAGCTGTTCTAAAGTGTTAACAAATAGTGTAAAATTCCATCGAAATAAGGTATAATATTGTCAAATATTGTTGCAGTTAGGTAATCATGTGAAATGTAGAAATGGTTGTAGTACCGTCAACTGATACCGATAATATCTTTGTAACCAAAGAGATGATTTTTCAGGGCTGAACTGAGAAACTATTATTGTTCTTAAGTGCTATATTACTTAGAAAAGTCAGTATGATGCAGAAGGGGTGTTATATCACTAAATTCATCAGAATGATATTTTAATACTGCAACAATTAAAAATACTGTTATTTTAATATCCAGGAAGATGTGTATTTATGGCAAAGGAGATTCAGTGTATTCTGTGCTGCTGAAATGGGAAGCAATTTCTTGTACTTAAGTCTTCTATTACCATTGCTCAGCTGTTTAACAAGTATTGTTTTGGGTGTATAAATAACCAGATACTGCCCGATATGCATGAATAATGTTCACAAATCATTTGATGTAACTTTTCTGAGAATATTTACAAAATTGTTGGCATGAAACAAGTAATATAAATAATATTATTGTTCATTACTAGATTTTTTTCATGCATGCTTGTATAGAGTACAAGCCTACTGTTTTGTCACTATTGTTCTTGATACCAAGAAGGTAAGAGTACCTGCAAAGCATTCTGAAAGTCTTCAGCTATTTGTGTACAAGTAATTTCATGACTTTTTGTGTACAAGTAATTTCATGACTATGTTCATTATTGTATGAATATGTATTGTGGAATCCAGGAGCATTTCATCACCACTGACACAGGTAAGTAATGCAGATTGTAAAATGTGTTGTCTTTTTATTTTCAGCATTGTATTTATGTTATGCACACGGTCAAACTAGCAATATCAAACTGTGCACAAATTATAGAGTGTGACTGAAACAGCATTGGAAAAAGACATAAGTTAGAACTGTTTGCTGAAATAATTTACCTTTTAAAAAGTGTTCAGCAGGAAGTAATCTGCATGATAACAAGAGAAATGATGCTTACAACAGAAATGAAGTGATCATAATGGGTGAAATAGTGATACTGGTGTTAAGTGAAACAATTGGAGGAATGAGATTGTGCAATAAAGTTAACCCAATACATGCAGTTGCAGGAAAGTTTTATTATAATGCTAACAAAGACATTATTTTGGAATCATTTCTTGACTAGTTTTTTGGACCACAATATATTGAAGTTTTTTGTTTAAGATCGAGGATCAGTACTGACAATGTGTGCAACACAAGTTTAAGAGCAAGAGGCTCTACAGATATGGTATCAATGTTTACTACTTTGAATATGTTGAAAACGTGCATTAAAATGTAAGATATTGACTTACAAAGACATTATAAAATTAATAAACTGGAATATGGAATTCAAAGTGGACAAGAAGACCTTTTATAACTTTTTATGTTAGCTAAATGCACTGGGTGCTGTACATTAAACTCACTGCAGTGATATTTACAACCAACACTGTAAATCAAGAAACTATTTCTAGTCGTCAAGAATCATGGAATAAAATAAATGGATGAAAAGGATTAAAAATGATGATATTTTTCAACAGAACAATTTTACCACAAAGTAATAAAACATGAAACAAATGTAAAAAGTCCAAAAAAAAAAATTGAAAACATTAAATTGCAAAAAAAAAAAATATAAAGATATAAATATATAAAAAAAAAATGGAAGAATTTAAAAAGATGAGAAAAGAAGCTAAGACTTTTGACTTTTTGTGATTAAACATTGTTGTTGTCTTTCTAAAAAGTTGGTGAAAATAGTCAATTCTAAGTGTCATTATCGACTGATTTTCTCCCCTTTTGAAATGAGAGGTACAACCTCTTATTATCATCTGAAAAATTGTGAAATGTAGATTTTAGAAATGTGAATTTTTAAAAGTGAATTGGTATTGATCACATATTTTATTAAAAAATAATTATAGCATTGCAATAATAGGGTAAAAGAATTAAATATTGACACTGTTTTGAATAGTTATTGTAGCTTTGATTTACTACTTCAAATAAAATTTGATCAAAATCTAAGAGTTAATAAGGAAACTTTGGGAGGAAGAAAGTATAAAACATGTATATAAATATATAGCAACCATTTAAAAATACCAGAGGTTGACAACATTAAATGTATAAAGAGTAGAGTTTGCATGAATTTTACTGAATATTCCAGTAAAAACACCTGTAGAACATTTGGCATGATGTCAGTTGGAAGGTGGGCTACCTTTACTGTTCTGGTGTACAGTCTGGTAACATTCAGTTTAGTTTCATATTTACAGTATAAGTGTGAACTAAATGAGGTGCTAAATAAAAACTAATTTACTTGAAATAATCTCATTGGTTATATTTGGCATTATAAACACCAGTTGTCATTATGTAAAAAGAGATCCATCTTGTATTCTCCAAAGGTATTATTTGACCAGCGAGTGTCAGATTACAGCTTATAAGTGGAAATTTTATCTGGAAGAGCTCAGAAGTTTTTGTATGTTCAGAAATTCAACAGAATTAATTTTCAGGGTTTTCTTTCACTCTCTGTGCCTGTCAGCAAAGGGGAAATTTCCACGTGTATAATTGGTGGCAAGGCCCGGGAACTTGATTACTGTGATGAGTCATGCATTTTTGAATGTTTTAAGTATTTTATTATACTCTTTATGTGTTTTTTCTATGAATACTATTTCTAAAGAAAACCTGCAAGTACATTTAGTCGTTTTAATATATAGGCCTGGAAGACCAGCTACGTTGGTACAAATGTTTATTCATATCAATTTACTGAGGTAATGACTGGACGAAAAAGTCGCAAATAAAGTGAAAGTTTGATATCATTGAAATAATTAAATGGCTGAAATTGAAAAAAAGGACTGAAAGTGGTGTGAAATAGAGAAGAAAATATTTACACACAATCATATGTGCTGACATTAAATGGTGTAATATGTATTGAAGTTAAAGTTTAAAAGAGATACAATTCGAAGGACATTTTGGTGCAGTCGACATCATATTTTTAGAGAGAGATCCTAACCACATGGATAAAAAGTATATTAGGAGCTGGAATATGATGAAAATGTTGTAAAGGATAAATAAGCCTTAGTGTTTTTCAAAGAAAAATATCAGAGAAAGGACTGTATTTGGAAATAATTTATAAGATTATTTTGTGAACTGATAAAGGAATACCACCAAGGATTAAGAACATTAAATTTGGTTCAACATTTAAGATATAAATTAGTACACAAATCGAAGGAAAAGTCATTTCGGGAAGTTAAGAAATTGTTGTACGATTTGAAAAACTTTTGTTCCAAAAAAATGTACAAAGAGAAATGGATGCAATTGAAGAAAAAAATCATTTTAAAATTGTTTTGTGAGCTGAAAACCTTACCATTGGAATAGATTGAAGTATAGTGGAAGGATTAGTAATCTGAAATGTGTTTTTAAATTTCAGGTAGAAAAAGAGAAGTGAACACAATTCAAGAACCATATTGGAAAATTTTTTAAATTGTTTTGTTAATTGGCAAATAATTCGGATGAAGGATTTCAAAATCCAATATGTATTTAAAGATTTCAGAAATGAAAGATTTTGAAAATCAAGGAATCAGCAATTTTAGGAAACGATGACAAAAATGTTTGTAAATATAAACCCAAGATATTAGTTGTATATAACATGTATGTATTTACTGTTTTGTTCAAATGGTAATGTATCATGCCCTATCCTGAATGTTCTGTGCAACACTTGAGTCTCGGCTGAAAACTATCCCATTTACTTGACTGTGGGATTGTCATTTCAAATTATTGGTGGTGACTTTTGTTTAAAAAGATTCCAAAACTATATCAGAAGTCCAGACATTTTGTATCTTGCAAACAAACTTCTGCAAAAGAAAACTTCAGGTTTCAGGAATGCAGTCTAGCATTTTAACCAAAATTTTACAAAGTTCCAGATTGAAGCGATTCAAAATTTATGATTTGCTTTTAACAAATTCTGTTTTCTTTTCTATAAAACTCAATGCTCAGTTTTGGGAAAAATAAATGATTGGTGCAAGGATGTTACTTGATGTTAACTTACCATTAAAGGAAAACCCATATTTGGGGTGTTAAATACAGGAATATCTAGTTAAAATCTCAAGAGAAGATTATTCCAAGTGATGGAATTGTGGTTTGTTGTAGACTCGGCTTTGTCTATCGTTAAGAGTAGGGGCATGGTCCTCGGTAAGGTCATTAAGTGTTGCACTTGGACACTTTGTCTCATAGATTAAACGATAACTGAAACAATGTTCTTTCACATAAAAATTTAGCACATTTTTACAGATTATAATTTTTTCCCTTTCTTTTTCAGGTTGACAAAACTTTTACTACTTTGTGTAAAAAGTAAAATTGGTACCTTCAAAGGTGTCAATATTTTGCAATACATTTTTGTTTCCCTTAAATATTTCTTTTATAGAAGTTGTAACTTTTACTGTATTGTAGTTGGTTGGTGGCAGTAAATATACATTACAAAATACATGAAGATTCTTTTGCAATTTTGGATATTCTCTCTTCTTACATAGATATATTGGTGTGACTGGACAGTTACAAAAAACAAAAACAGCTTCTCAAGTTTAAAATAAAGTAGTGCAACAGATGCCTTGGGTAATGAGACTACAGAGATAATAACTTGAGACTTTTCATTCATCTTTCATAAGGTTACTCAATTATATAGTTACTAGGGATATTGGAAGAGTCTATTTGTGGTCAGTGATTGTAGGGTTTGGGATATGAAACTATTTTAAGGGTTTTTAAGCCCATAAGGTTGGGGTTAAAGTCATCCCCTGCACTCTCCCAGTGGCCGCGGGCATAAAACCCATGCATGTATTTTCACCAAATTTTCAGGATATGTTTATCCCAAAAAGGGCCTATAGCTGATTAGGTTTTAAGGGGTATCTGGCAACAAATGATGTCATGGCAAGACTTTTTAAGATTTTTAGGTCTTATGATTTTTGCTGTTACATAGCCTGAACCCATGCATGGATTTTCACCAGATTTTCAGGATATCTTTTCTTCAAGAGGATCTAGAGGTGATTATCTAAGGCTATGGGATGTATCTGGCAACACTTTAAGTACTTTTCAGTCTTTAACTTCTTAATTTTTCTTAAAGGGGTACTTTTAAACAGGTGGCTACGACAGTTGCATTTTAGTCTCCCACCAGCCAAAGGCCAGGGTTGGGGGACTACGAAACACCATCCATGCATGCAAGGGTTTATGAGTGTGTCTGTTCATTATGTTTTTACACATTTCTTTATATCTCATTCATTTATGAAGATGTATTCACAAAATTTGCAGAGAATGTATATGGATGTCTATGAAAACATCTCTAAAATATTATGTCATTTTACAAACAAGATGGCTGCCATAGCCAGTTGTTCAAACATCATTAAGATGTTCTAAAACTTGAAATATTGCAGCTGGCCTCATCAAATTTGCACAAGAGATACATGGTTAAGAAAACTAGAAGGATTGTAATTTTGGCCTAGAGTTTGAAAAACAAAGTGGCCACCATATCATGTTAAATGTCAAATGGGGTTACCCCATTAAAAAGGTCTTATACATGTATCTTCTTTATCAGTAATCCTAGGGGTTTGGAATGAGAAAACAACTTAGCAGAAATCATGGCTGCATATCTGTCAATGTCTAGTTTGACCTTTGACACCTCCTTTAAGGTCACTAGTGGACCATCATACAAAAACGGCCCTATGTCTTGTATATTGGTCCTTAAACTTGAAATTCTGTTTCAGGGTCACACTCCTATTTTTGCTAAATCTTAGTGGGAGATAACCATCATGGAAGTGGTCTTGTTATAGGCATGCCTGTGCTTGAGAAACTGTTACTTCATAATAAGAGTCCATCTAAATACACAGATTCCTTCTTAATGTTAAAAGAAATCCTCACATCATGAATGAATAAAATAGAGAGTTTGCGAACGTTTTTCATGCCCGTATCTACTTTCTGCTACGTTACATGTCATTGATTTCTGTGTGTGACGTAATTTTATAAGGTTTTAACTGCACAAGGTTACGTTTTATACGTGGCAAATGACTTCGCCACGTAATTTGTTTCCCTTGTGGATTTATTAATTACTGGAGCAATAAAGTGTGTTACACATGTCAGTACAGAGTTCTTGAGAGACTGTAGATTATTTTTAGCAATTTTGTAAATGTTTGAAAAACCCAAGTGTACAACGACCAGCCTTTTTTCATCCCCTGTCCATAACCCAGTTCATTCAGTGCTGTAGATGAATAAAATCAGTGAATTTATCTTTATTGACTTGTATAATTCCCAATTAATTTAAATGAAATGTATGTAAAAATCATAGTTCAAACGCTGTTCACAAACAAAACTCCCCCCCCCCCCCCCCCCCCCATGGCTTTCTCCCATATTGATTAATTATGTTGCGTGTTTTTGCAAGGCGCGTTTGTGAAACATTCGCAAACTCTCTAATATGTAAGTTTTCCCCCTTCTTTAGCTACATGAAAGTTCTTACATCTGACATCTTGTGGGTTCTGTACACTTCTTACAACTGAAGTTATCCCTTAGATTTTCCCAAATCTCAATGTTGTTAACCTTTAATTTGTACCTGCAGTGCTGGGGTTCTTGTCTGCCATCTGGGTTAACAGCTAACATCATAGGAAAGTCACAAATCATTGGGACTGGTTCACACTGTTTACCATAAATACTGCCATTTTACACACAGTTGAAACAATTGGTCAGTGTATAGGATTTCACATTAATTGCTTTACAAATATGCGAAACATTGTTTCATGTGATTTATAAGTTAATGTTATGGTACATGTTACTTCCAGTTTTAATAACCTGTTAAGAAAAAATACTTGTTCAGACAAGGCACATCAACAGTCCTTGCAGTAAATTGGAAAATTTAATGGTTAAATTAAATTTTTATTAGTTAATATCTTACCTAGTGGACCAGTGCATTTGTCCGGCGCGCAGCCGGTCCCGCCAAACGTTAGACAAAAACGTCCTGAGCTGGGCTCTGACCGGGACCGGTAGTGTACTCCTCATTCGCCAGGTGTCGTGACTGCACCCAGCTCCCCTACTGCGCGTGCGCGCGCATGCGTACTTCGTCTTTTTGTGGCCTACCTAAGAATGTCCCCCTTTGAGCTATTACGGGGCAGGTAGGGTGGGACTCTCTTGGTCCACTAGGTAAGATATTAACTAATAAAAATTTAATTTAACCATTAAATTTTCCATTTTATTATTCCCCCCCCCCCCCCCCCCCCCCCCCCCCCCTTAGTTTTGTAGCTGACGAGTCCCCGAGGAAGTGAAGAAGGGGAATTGAAGATTAAGATGGTCCCCCATCTTCAGACTGCAGGGACGTTTTTTTTTTTTTTTTTTTTTTTTTTTTGTTTTTTTTTTTTTTTTTTTTTTTTTTTTTACATGTATGAATACATATATACATCACTATATACATGGGAGCCTCTACTTAGTCCCTAATTTGCTGGGCAGCTACCACAGGACCCAAATGGTACACATCCGAGTCTGCCCATGCCAAGTCCTTCAAGTAAAATTGGGTGAAGGTGTTATGAGATTTCCAGTGACAGGCTGCCAAAATCTGGTCTAAGGGAACACCCCCCTCAAAGGCTTTGGACGCCGCGAACGTCATGAGCCCGAACCTGATGCAACTGTTGAGCCTGTTGGTCTGACATCTGGTAACAAAGGACTATGGTTTGTTTGATCCAGGAGGAAACGGTAGCAGGGACAATATCCTTCTGGAAACTCTTCCTAAAGGAAACAAAAACCAATTCTTTGCCTGAACGGAGATCTTTGGTTTTGTCCAAGTAATAACGTAGTGCCCGGACCGGGCACAGACTCCTATCCTCCTTGAGGGATTTGTCCAATGAAGGAGCCAAGGCTGGAATGATAACAGGGGCCACGCAAGCGGGACCCTCTTTAGCCAGGTGGTTCTTAGAGATGAAACTAGGAGAAGGCGATAAGGAAACATTCGACCAATCCTCTTGGTGCCTAATGTTCCTGTGGACCCAAGCATGAATTTCACTCCTCCGTTTCCCAGAGCCCAAGGCTAGAAGGAAGACAGTCTTAAAGGTGAGGTACTTCAGCGAAGCCTTCCTGAGAGGTTCAAAAGGAGGTTGTGTAAGTTGGTGAAGGACCAAAGACAAATTCCACGTAGGAACCCCACGCCTGCCTTTTGGTTTGTCCCTATGAAAACTGTCCAACAACCTGGACAAGTTTTCATCCTTGCTGATGTTAATTCTGGAATTCCCCACTTTGTCGGCTATGGCAGTCCTATAGCCTTCTATGGTACTAGGTTGAAGATGTTTCTCCTGAAAAAGGGAAAGGAGAAAATCCGCAATTTGCTCTATAGAGGGAGTTCTGAAGTCCACCTGATTCTTTTCACACCATCTGACAAAAACGGACCACTTTGATTCATAAATGGCTCTGGTAGAGCGTCTTTGAGGAGCCTCAATTCTTGTTGCCACTTCTGCCGAGAACCCGGCTTGCTGGATGGCAGAGGCTCTAGGAGCCAAGCATGAAGGTTCAGATTGGGAAGGTCCCGGTGAGGACACTGATTGAACGGTTGAGTGATCAGATTCGACACCTGAGGGAGCAGGAGGGGAATTTGAGCTGACATGTTGACCAGGTCCCAAAACCAAGGCATGTTGGGCCAACCTGGTGCTATCAGAATGAGACGACGGAATCCGTGGTCCAAGAGTTTCGTTACCACCTGATGAAGAAGGGCCGTCGGTGGAAAGGCATAAGCGTCCAGGTCCTCCCAAGGGAGACTTAAGGCGTCCACTTCCCACGCTGATTGGTCTGGAACCGGGGATACAAACCGGGGAAGTTTGTGATTGAACCGGGTGGCAAACAGGTCCACAGACGGGCGGTGCCAACGCCGGCATATTTGAGCAAACACCTCCGGGAGGAGGGACCATTCCGTTTGGATTACCTGATTGAGTCGGGACAGCTTGTCGGCTATGACGTTCAGGTGACCCGGAATATGCCTGGCCCTCAGGACAACCTGCCTTTGATTGCACCAAAGCATCAGTCTCCAAAGGAGGGCACAGAGTGAGCCTGATTTCATACCCCCTTCCTTGTTGATGTAAGAGACCACAGTGGTGTTGTCTGTACAAACAAGAACTATCTGGTTGCAACATAACCGCTCGAACCGTTTTAAGGCCAGCAAGACTGCCTTGAGCTCCAACAAATTTATGTGCAAGGCGCTTTCTGACTCTAACCAAACTCCTTTTGCCATGTAATCGCCTAAGTGAGCGCCCCAACCTTCGTTTGAGGCGTCTGTAAACAGTTGAAGGACGTGTTGAAGAGGGTGTAAGGGTTGACCGGAGAGCACCTTGGCCGGGTCCAACCACCACCTTAGATGTACATGGAGAGATGAAGGAATTGGGATGACCTTTTCCAGAGATTCCGGGGCATGCCAATGCTTTTTTAGGTGCCACTGAATGGGCCTCATATGCAGCCGCCCCGACACTACTTGTTTTTCTGTTGCTGTCAGAAGGCCGATTAAAGAGATGAACTGCCTGACTGTGCAACATTCCAGTCCCAGGAGAAGGTTGAGCTTCTGAGATAGACTCCTCCACCTGTCCTGAATTGGTTTGACTAACCCCTAAGATAGGTCGAAATGATAACCTACGAAGTCGAAGGTTTGTTGGGGAACCAGCTCTGACTTGTCCATGTTGACTACCCAACCTAGCGAGCGGCAAAGGTCCAAAAGGATCTGGGTACGACGTAGGCAAATTTCCCGGCATGGGGCTCTCAGTAACCAATCGTCTAGGTATTGGTAGATTCGAATACCCCTCGATTGAGCCATGAGTTTTGCCTCCTTGACCACCTTTGTGAACTCCAACGGAGCCGTCGACAGGCCAAAGGGAAGTGCTGTGAACTGAAAGGTCTGACCTTTTAAGTGGAACCGGAGATATTTTCGCGACCTGTGGTTTATGGGAATGTGAAAATAAGCGTCGCTGAAATCCAGCGAAGTGACCCACTCCCCCTGTTGCAGGGAGAGTCTGATGGTCTCCGGAGTTTCCATCTTGAATGTTGCTGGAGCAAGGTAAAGGTTCAGTTGGCTTAGATCTAGAATGGGCCTCCATTTCCCGTTGGGTTTTGGCACCAGGAACAACCGGTTGTAGAAACCCAGAGATGACTGAACGGACACCTTTTCGATAGTCTGTTTTTGACCTAGGGAATGCAATGCCTCGTTCAGACTTTTGTTTCGAGAGGGATTTGATGAACCACTGATTATCACAGGAAATCTTGCCAGAGGTGGTCTCTCCTTGAAGGGTAGTTGATACCCTTCCCTGAGGATGGAGACTACCCTTGGATTTGAACCCAGGGAGAGCCAAACCTGCCAAAACAGTTGCAGACGGCCTCCCACAGGTGGATCTTTTGCAACACATGGGGCATTTGTCACATTTGGGGCAAAAAGACACTGATTTACAGACAAAGCACTGTTCACAGATTTTATTTCTATTTGAGAATGAGAGGGTCTTACGTTTTTCTTTTGTAACAGCCCTTTTACAGAAGGTGCAGGAAGAACAACATGCTAATTTACAGTCTCTTGAAAAGTCTCTTTGTTTGCTGATGACACTAGATTGAGATCCCCTAAACTTGAACTTAACACAACTGGGGGACTCAGTAGATATTGATTGTCATTTTCTGGTTTTGTACCACGGGCAGGCTTGGAGTAGTATGTAGAACCAGATCCACCTCTACCACGACCCCTAACCCTGCCTCTGCCCGAGAATTGCCTCCAAGGTTGTTGATTTTGGGAAGAGGAGAAGCCGGATTGACGACTCTCTTTTCATATGGCTGGTACCGGAATTGATGCTTCTTTGAGTGCTGATATGTGCCCGGGCCGGGACCAGTAGCACTCTTGTTTGAATCATGCTTTTGAATATCCTGCTCCGCTACTGCCAGTACATCATCCGGGAATAGCCCGTAAGTGAACAGGGGAGCATTTCGTAGTTTATTCCAGGTATCAGGTTTCAGGCCTGGTTTAACGTACTCGAGATAAGAATCTCTCCTCAACAAAATGAAGTTGGCTAGCTGAACAAATAAGCTGTCTGCGAGGTGCTGGAAGGCAGTACCTAAGGCGACAGAAACACTACTGTGGAAAGCTGACAAGTCTTTCAAGTCCTTGATGGCGTCGGTGACTTCCTTAGGGGCCTTGCCCTGAACAATGGTAGCGTTTAAAAAAGAAATATGTTGATTCATTTTGTCCTGAATTTCACTCACGCACCTGTTGAACCCTGCTGCGTGATTGGTAATCAAAGAGCCTTCCTTAGCACATTGCTCCCACCTTCTAAGAATCTCCTGAGGGATAGGCCTAGATGCTGGTCCTGAAGATGGATATGAGGAAGTCTTGGCAATACGGGAGAATTGAGAGTTCAGGCGTGCTTCGGAACCCGACCAGCCAAAGATTGTACGTCCAGGTCTTTGATTTATATCCTGTTTGAGTCGTGACTGTGTATACCACTTTGCCTGGCTTTTGGGTGTTCTGACAAACTGGTCTTGTTTCAGACCTGCAGCTTCCTGGGAACGAGAAGGGTAACCTTCTGCAACACGAGTGTTCAGTTTTTCCATCTTATAGCAAAGCCAGTCGTCAGCTGGTAACTCTACTGAAACTTTGCCTGGGTTGTCCTTTCCAAGGGTTGTCAGAACGGTTGTCTGCATCACTTGCTGAAGCTTCAAAATCTGGTATGTGAGACCAGCCAAGAAAGGATCGGACCGACCGGACCGTTTCTCTGTAGTTCATTTCCTCGTTTTTCTCATTGATTTCAGTATCTGAAAGTTCACCCTCCTCACCGGATTCCTTATCTGACCGGTCCGGAAGGGGTTCCCCGTCTGACAGAGCCGGATCCGGCTGAGCAAAACTATCCGGTGCAAAGGAAGCAGAAGTACTGGTATACTGTGGACCGGTAATGACCGGTTGAGAGGTGGACCCTAAGGAAGAGACACTGGTGATAGCAGGCACAGTTTCCTCCGGTTCACCAAGAACTTGTAAACCCGGACCGGGTACCACTGTCTTGGGAGGAATAGGGTCCCTAGCAACCTGACTTGCAGAACCGGCAGCAGCGGCCGGTTTGATAGACTTCTTGTGTTTTGATTTTCCTTTCTGTTTTTTAACAGAAGTAGCAGAATCCTCTACGTCCTGATCCGGAGGCCTCACCGGACCGGTGGCTCTGGGATCAGGAGAGGGATTGATAAAAGGCGTATCAGAGATATGGGCTTGACCCGTTGGAACAGGCATCTTTGGAGTAGAAAATGTGTTGGTTCTAGTAAGGAGAGCCTCAAAACGGGCGAATTTTTCCTCCAATTGATTATTTAATAGTTCAAAATCCTGACGGGAGACAAAGTCTCCTGTACTTGTCTGGTCAGAAACCGGGAATGCACTGGTAACAATCCGTCCCTGCGCATGCGCAGCGTCCGGAGACATCTCAATTTCATCTTGATCCTCCACCGGACCCACAACAGTAACTTTACTAGGAGAGATCAAAATTCCTGCTTTTTTTGTCTTTTCGGATTTGGTACTGTGGAGTTGCTAACATACCTTTCTGAGAGTCAGACAATTTATCACACAAATCACAGTCCTGACCTTTGACACAAGGGTCATCTCCCACCTTTTTGTCCCTGCAGCGGGCACACTTTTTATGAAGGTCAAACCCCGCCATAACATGGCCACAACTACCACGCCTCTGTCCTGGTGAAGCCATGATACATATATTTTGTAATATCCGAAGTTTTCCTTCTAACACGTTTGCAAAGAAACAATATAATTCAAAGATTATTTTACTGAAAATTATCCGCTAACACACTATGGCGCCAAACAAAAAGAGGAAGTACGCATGCGCGCGCACGCGCAGTAGGGGAGCTGGGTGCAGTCACGACACCTGGCGAATGAGGAGTACACTACCGGTCCCGGTCAGAGCCCAGCTCAGGACGTTTTTGTCTAACGTTTGGTGGGACCGGCTGCGCGCCGGACAAATGCACTGGTCCACTAGGTAAGATATATTAACGCAATAAAAATAACATTTGAAGGCTCTTTTCTTGAGGTTTTTAAGGTCGGGATTTGACTGCCAAATGAGCACTTACTCTCCATATCTATTTATTTATTCACATTTTATATTAACCTACACTATTGCAGTACACAGTTTTTTATGTGAACTGAAATTTGAGAGTCTCTGCAGTTTCCATTGGTCATTAATTAACATTGTTGGAAACATTTGAAAAATTTAAAACAAGCCAACAGTGTGACTTTTAACTTACTCCTGTTAGTGTAGAAATAACACAAGACTAGCATAGGGTTATGCAGGGTTTTACAACTCATAGCTCATTAGAAACACTCGGGCTTCGCCTTCGTGTTACTAATATCGCTATTCATTGTAAAACTCTACATAACCCCACACTCGGAGTGTGTTATTGCTATTTTAACATATTTCATTTTGTCACAGTTATTCCTTGTCTTCTTACTGTTTTGAAGAATATTTGTAGTGCATACTCTTTGTAATTTGACTTTTAAAAAGTGAAGTGGGATTATCGCTCACATATGAAAAACTGGCCGTGAGGTTATGCTCGGTTTTACAACGGCAATTGACCAATCAGATTCGCGGACACAGCTGTGTCATGTTAGAATGTGTTTTAACCCCAGCTCATAAAGGCTGGGGTTATAGTCCCCTGCGCCATCCGGGCAGCGGCCCCTGCACAGATTTTCATCAAAGTTTCAGGGGATGTTTACCCTAAGAGGATCTAGAGCGGATTAGGTTTTGGGGGGGTATCCGCAAGCAACTGTTGCCATAGCAACATTTTTTTCATTTTTGGGCCTTAAAGTTTCTGGGTGTTTCACAGACTAAACCCCTACATGGATATCCGCCAAATTTACAGGGTATGTTTACCCCAAGTGGATCTAGAACTGATTAGGCAACATTTTTAAGATTTTCGGGTATTAAAGTTTATGCATGTTTTAATCACAGCCTGAACCCCTGTACGGATTTTCACCAAATTTTCATGATACGTTTACCCTAAGTGAATCTAGAGCTGATTAGGTTTTGAGGGGTATCCAGTAATATCTGTTGCCATGGCAACACTTTTAAGATTTTCAGGTATTAAACTTTGTGGGTGTTCCACAGCCTAAACCCATGCATGGATTTTCACCAAATTTTCAAGATATGTTTACCCCAAGAGGATCTACGGCTGATTAGATTTTGGGGGGTATCCAGTGGTAACTGTGGCCATGGCAACACTTAAAAATTTTTGGGTCTTAAAGTTTGTTCTCAAATCTTTAATGTTTTCTGTAACCTAAAATATTGCAGCGAGCTTCATCAGATTTGCACAAAATGCAAATGGATAGGAAAGCTTGCCCGAGAGTAATTGGGTCCTTGTCTTGGAAACAAAATGGTCACCATATCATATCTATAATGGCAAATAGGAGGGTCGTCACATGAAAAAGGCCTTATATCTCCCTCATAAAAGTTTCTTTGGCTTCAAAATATGAAAACTACTAAAATCAAGGCTCCTGAATCTTTTGTATAATATCTTGTGGGTTCTCTGTACTCAGAAGTTGTTCCTAAGATTTTCCCAAATCTCAATGTTGTTGGGCATTTAGCTGTACCTGTGGGCTGGGGTTCTTTCCTGCCGAGACTGGCTATTTTTCACAGATTGCACTTGATGGCATTCCTAGTAATAAAAATATTTACAAGAGAATACTAGCGTCACTTATTGGGAATCGCCCCAATTTTCATGGTTGATTAATGGCCCTTTATTCTAACTGGTGATCAAGCCAGAATCAATGATTTTCAACATTTAATAATCTCCTAAAAATGATCACTTCCTGTAATTATGTTTCCAAATTAATGAAATAGAATCTTTTAGGGATTTTGTGGAATTTCTGATTTGGTCAGTAATTTTGTGAAATTTCTAAAATTTTCAGTAATGTAACAAAATTGCTGTATCTCTGATATTTTTCACTTTTACTGAATTACGTCCAGTGAAATTCTCAGGTGTTTAAAGAGAATGTATTTTCTTTACAGGTAACAGGAGTTGTGAAACAGTTTCCTATATAATGAACAAAGGTTCACCTTTTGAAAGCCACACATTGATATACATGTAAATGTAGTTGGTGGTTCTTGTAAACCTTTATAAGGTGAATATGTGATAGAACAGCTTTATATGAAGTTTGCCAACCAGTTCTACGATTGTGTTTAAAAGTATAATTTTGACTTGATGAATTGTCGCTTCTACTTTCATCATTAACATGTAACTGGGCCAGTAAGCACAAAAGCTACAGGAATGGTTTGTGGTTTTTATAATGGATAGCACTGGTTTCATGAAGTTGCAACAATCATACAATCTTCACAGCAGTGTTGTATAACTTGGACTCAGAAATATCTTATTCCATGCAAGTATCAAAATTAATGTAGAAGTGCCATTCACATAATTACTCTGTGAAAATTCTGAATAAAAGGAGACAATTGAAGATTTTTACAGTTAAATTTAAAACATTACATTAGTACTCAATTACAAAATATAAAGTTCTAGATTCACTATTCATCAGTAGTGGTTTCACGGTTCTTTATGCACAAAAAAGCAGCACTTATCTTCACATGAGCTATTTTTACAGAAAAACAAATGTGTTTATCAAAATAGTCATTTTGCATTATTTTATATTTTAAGTTGTATGTCTTCTTGACAATTCCAACTGCCTACTTGATGCTGCTGTAAGTATATCTGTGGGCAGGGTTCCTTGCCACCAGGTCTGGTCATTTTTACGATAACACAAACTAAAAAGGGTTTCAAAGTTTATTGCACTATGTACACAGACAATTATTATTATTAATTCATGACATTGTGACAAAACTGTTCAGGTCACATAAACCTCCCATAAAGAATATACTTCATTCTAGTACTAATGTCATAATAGTGTTAAAATAGTATTAGATACAACTCATTTTGAGTGATTTCATATCACCCCCCAAGCTTTTATTAAAAGTTTTTAATTTTTATTTTATTATTACCATTGCCATGTTATCATTACATTTAAACAGTAGGTTCCTTGTATCACATCACCCCATGTATTTATTTCTTAAAATATGATTGCAGAACCACTATGTACACCAATACTTTTAAATTCTTTCATTGACAACCCATACAAAGCTACCAAACTACATTTATTTTGTATACGTTTCCAACAATTATTCTGCCATAACATTTTAACTGCACTACATATTGTGTTATTGGTTATTTAATTGAAGTCAACCATGAATGATGACAACATATAATAGAAACTTGACATTTCTTTGGAGATATCCCTTTTTTTTCTTCGAGAACACACTAACTACACAGATTTTTGGGAACTCTTGTTAACCATTTTCTTCATATGAAGTTGGCAACTAGGCAGGTAAATGTAAACATATCACTTTCACAAAAACATGATACACCATGAACGCTTTTCCCATTAGTCTGAAGCCGAGACTCCAAACTTAGAACATCACTGCAAATCCAAGACAAGATGTATCTTTAAACAAATGGCCACATTACATTTAGAAAATAAACATATTTCAGCAGACAACTCTCCCAGTTACTTTTGCTACAAGCAGTTTCTTCTTACACAGCACATTCAAAAGATACTGACATCACTGGGTGCACCTGTATCCAAATGATTTCACCAATGTACTGTCTTGATTCATAAAAGTTTTAGCATTGCTGCTTGTTTGAGAACCAGTGTCTGAATCGAAAGTTAAAATTCCACCATGAGTTCATGAAAAAAGTCTACCTATCTAGACACATAGTAAAACTACATACTCTGCATATTTTTCAGGTTGAGTATAATACTCTAGTATTCTGATAGTGGTTACAAATGCATCCCTACAGCCTATGCAAGAGTGACTAACAAAGTAGGTTCAATGCAATTTCTTCCACCAGTAGCTATATTTCCAAAGTATGACACAGTCCATAGAAGTGAACAAATGATGGACTGGATAGCACAGGGTGTGTGTATTGGGATACCATTTTAAGGTTTACTTTTTTTGTTCAAACCAGTTTAGAAAATGTTATTTGTGGACAGTGTGTTGCTTCCTCTAACCAGCAAGAGTTTCCTTATACAGAAAAAATGTTTATATGTAACTCTGGTATACCATTTTTATACATATAAAATGTTTAGTTATTGTCTCATTTTGTACGTTGTGCCACTGCCACGCACCAGGTGTTCCCAGGGTATAACCTCTTTTTTTGAGGAGTAAATAACCTGTGCAACTCTGATCACTGTGCAATACTTGTGGTCACCACTTCTTTTTCCTTCCAAACCAAGAAAGGTTTTTCATACTGTATTGCTGCCTCACACAAGAGATTTCTTTGTAAGCCATGGTGCATTAAGTATTTTCAGGTCTACAGCCGCACACTGAACTTGTTGGCGAGACTGAGAGCGTGTTCTAATGCATGGACACCTACCAACATCTTAGTGATTGGCTTCACTACCATCTCCCTACAACCAAACAAATGGTAATATAAATAGCCTTATCATTCTCTACAGACTGGTGACTGGATTTAATAACTCTCAATAAGCAAACTGAGTTTATCATCATTTCCCTACAATTTAGAAAGCCTAGTTTAACACAGTACACCCCTGTCACTAAAGTTAGACAGCATTAATCTTAGCGATACAAAACAGGTGGCTAGTCCAGTTTTATGTGATGCATATACACTGATATATATAAACCAGGGTTCACTTATTGTATTTCTTAATAATTTAAGAAAATTACGTAAACTCAGACAATATGATGTCAACTTGTCTAATGCCATCTAACATTTGTCACACGGGTGTACTGACTCCATACACAGTTGCGACTGGTCCAGCCATCTCCCTTCTGAAATTTAATGGCAAAAATACGTCTTAGGAGCAAAATTGCAAATTTAATAAGTAAATTAAATTTTTAAAAGTTAATACCCTATCCAAAGGACAATTGCTTATCCGGTCGGCGCAGACCGGCTGCCAAACGCCAGAAAAAGACGTCCTGTGTTGCCACTAGCTGGCCGGTCCGTAGTACTGTGCACTCCCCAGATGGCGCCTCGTACTTCCTTCCTGTCTAGATAACCTGACGTCATAGCATCTTTTTCGTTGTCTAAACCTATTAGACCCCTAGTAAGCTGATAGCGGGGTCGGTGGGAGGGTCTTGTGTGTCCATTGGATAGAGTATTAACTTATAAAAATTTAATTTACTTATTAAATTTGCAATTTTATTGCGTTAATACATCCTATCTAATGGACAATTGCTGAATAACTACCGCTTGGTCGGCGGGTAAGTTACTAGGGACTTATGTGAACTCACAAGTAATAGCAAATTTTAAACCTACGGTCTAGGCTGACTTCGTCAGAAGACCTATAGGTCCAGGCCTGGGTTGACTTTAAGGTCAGGAAACCCTGCAAGGCCATGGTCGGTTGCCAGCAGCCGGTTATCCGGGGCTATACCACCGTTCCCCCCCCCCCTTTTTTGCAGACCTGCTCTGAGGTAGGGGAAGAGAGGGATGAGTTCAGTCCCAGAATGCAAATAAACCTCCCGAAGGAAGCACGCCACACTTAATTCTTATGTACATGAAGAACTGTTACGCACATATACAAATCTCCTCAATCTAAGGGCCACTTGTGGATCTGCTGAGCAGCCACTAACTAGCCCAACTGGTAAAGCTCCGAATCAGCCCAAGCCCCGACCTTCATATAGAACTGTGTGAAGGTATTGTGACTTCAGTGGCGGGCTGACAAGATTGGATCTAAGGAGACTCCCGACTGGAAGACCTTAGAAGCAGCCAAGGCCCTGACATGATGGGCTTTAACCTGATGTTAAAAGTGGGACTCCTGGTCAGAGAGCTCATAACATAGGATCACAGTCTGCTTGATCCAAGAGGAGATAGTGGCAGGTGAGATGTCTTTGTTGAAACCTTTCTTAAAGGAGACAAAAACCACCTCCTTATTCTGCCTGATGTCTGAGGTCCTATCCAAATAGTAGCACAATGCTTTGAACAGACAGAGGGACCTGTGAGACTTGAGGGATCTATCCAGAGTCGGGGCAAGGGCTGTTATAACCCCAGGGACCACACTGGACACTCTATGGCCAGCTGATTCTAGGATAGAAAGCTGGGTGATGGATACAGGGACACCTTGGGCCAATCGGATTGGTGTCCAATATATCAGTTTTGCCAGGCATGAATCTCACTTTGGCACTTGCCGACCCAAGGGCCAAGAGGAATACCGTCTTGAAGGTCAAATGCTTCAAGGGGGCCTCCTTGATTGGATCAAATGGGGTCTTAGCTGGTGCACGGCCAGTAAGAAGTTCCAGGAGGGTATGCCACTCCTGCCTTTGGGTCTGTCTCTGAGGAATCTATCCAGGAGACGAGCGAGATTTCCGTCCTTACTGATGTTGAAGGGTGAATTTCCCAGTTTATCAACAATGGGTGACCTATAACCATCAATGGTGCTGGGCTGTTTGCCAAGCATGTATCTCACTTCTACGCTTGCCCGACCCCAGGGCCAAGAGGAAAACTGCCTTGAAGGTCAAATGCTTCAAGGAGGCCTATAATTGGTTCAAAATGAACCTTGTCAACTGGTGCAAAAACCAGGGAGAGGTTCCAGGAGGGGGTTCCCCTCCGGCCTTTGGGTCTGTCTCAGTGGAAGCTATCCAGGAGACGAGGGAGATTTTCATCCTTACTAACATTGATGGGCAAATTTCCCAGACTATCAGCAATGGCTGACCTGTAACCATCAATGGTACTGGGCTGCAACTTCCTGTCCTGAAGCAGGTACCTAAGGAAGTCAACAACTGACTTTACAGGTGGTGCCCGAAGTCCACCTGATGAATGATACATCACTTGGTAAAAATGACCCATTTACCCCATAGACTGATCTGATTGACCCCCCTTTGAGGAGCCTCAATTCTTGCCACTGCCTCAGACAAGTCCTGCTCCTCGATTGCTGAGGCTCTAGGAGCCCTGCATGGAGATTAAGATTTGTCAGATTCTGTGAGGGATCTGATTGAATGGCTGTGAACAGGCTGGGCAGATTGGGCAGGTTCAGCGGGATGTGGCTGGACATGGCCACTAGATCCCAAAACCAAGGCATGTTGGGCCACCCCAGAGCAATCAGAATGATTCTCTTACATGGGGAGTCTTGTAACTTCTCCACCACTTTGCCCAATATGGCTGATGGTGAGAAGGTGTATCCTTTTAGATCCTACCATGGCCGACTGAGCACATCCACTGCTGTGGCCAGGGGAACCGGTACCGGTGACACAAAACAGAGGTGACTTGTTGAACCTCGTGGCAAATAAGTCTATTTTGGGCCGGTGCCACCTACTGCATAGAGTGGAAGACCTCTGAAAGGAGAAACCACTGTTTGGATGGTCTGGCCTAGCCTGGACAGCCTGTCTGCTACCACATTAGGCCGGCCTGGAATGTGTCGTGCTTTAGAGTCACTTGTTTCCTGGCACACCAGGTCAAGATTCTCCATAGTAGGGCACAAAGTGGGCCCAACCTCATTCCTCCTTCCTTTATGTATGACACTACTGTGGTGTTGTCAGTTGCTACAAGTACTATCTTGTTTGAGCAAAGGTCTTAGAACTCTTAAAGTCAGAAAAACTGCTTAGAGTTCTAGATAGTTTATATACAACTTGCTTCCCGGAGGGGACCAGGTTGCTCTTGCAAAGTGCTCATCTAAGTGAGCGCCCCACCCTTCTATTGATGCGTCTGTAAATATTTGCAGAGCATGTTTTATTGGGTGTAATGGTTGGCCTGTAAGTGGATTGTCTTCCTTCAGCCACCATTGTAAATGGGGGTGCAGAGACCTGGGGACTTGGATCACCTTTTCCAGTGATTCTGGTACCCTCCAGTTGTTTTTGAGATGCCACTGCATGGGTCTCATATGAAGTCTGCCTAGATTAACATGCTTTTCTGTAGATGTTAGTAACCTATCGAGGACATGAATTCCCGGACTGGGCAAGCTGGTAGGGATAGCAGTTTTAACAGTCTCTTGAAGGCTCTGTCACCAGTCCAGAGTCGGTCGGAACCGATCAGACCCGAAGACAAACTGGTAGCCTACAAAATCGAAGTCTTGTTTGGGCTCCAGCTCTGATTTCTCTAAGTTCATCAGCCAACCCAGTTGCTGACACATTATTTACTAGTTCCTGTGTATGTTGGAGACAAGCCTGGTGGGATCTGGCTCTCACCAACCAGTCGTCTAGGTACTGGTGGCTTCTTAAATCCTTGTGTATGACCATCAATTTCACCTGCTTGGTATCACGGTGAACTCCAAAGGTGCTGTGGACAAACCACAGAAGGGTAGGGCCTTGAACTGGTATGCCTGACCTTGGATGTGAAATCTCAGGTATTTCCTGGATTGTTCTTGTATAGGTATATAGACATAGGTATCCCTCCTTCAACAGTTGTACTACCTATGGTCCAGCCCCCAAGGCTTCCTACATTCCCAGAAAGGGCTTAGTCTGGATCCTATAGGCAGATTGTGTGCCACATTTGGGACATTTGGTATTCTGACAAACATTTTCTGTCCCTCCGGACACTGGTCCGGTCTGGTGGTAATGATCCAGGTTAACAGTCTCCCTGCTCTTATTGCGGTCCGGGGGGGCTGACACAACTTTTCACCTTAATAGACTCGTCGCCCCGGGCCAGCAGCCTGCAAGGTGTAGCATTTACAGAGCAATTGTCATTTGTGAGACGTCTGACCCCTGGCCGGACATGATGACAAAATTTATTATCTCTCCAGTCAAGTCCAGCACCGATGACAGGTTGTTGAGAGGTGTGATAAGGGAAGGTTGCCTGGCAGTAGCTTGGGACACTGTCATATCCCTGTCATATCACCAAGAACACTGACCGGTCTAAGAATTCTCTGTAACCAAATTACATTAGGCAACTCTGTCCGGTACCAAGACTCCATAACCGGTAACTCGCTGTAAACAGTAAATCTCTGTAACCGACACAAAAAACTGGCAGGCTGGGGTCACCAATGAATTTAGACAGCTACTGGGCTACATTTAGCCAGCTTTTTTTTTTTTTTTTTTGTGTAACCAGTTGGGGTGAAGCACTGTACAGTAAGGACTGTGTAGCCAGCACCCTGTTAGTAGACTTGTAACCGGTAGGTTGAAGCAAGTGTACAAGACTGTGTAGCCAGTACCAGTCGGTACACTCTGTAACCAGTTGTTGAAGCAAGTGTACAAGGCTGTGTAGCCAGTACCAGTCGGTACACTCTGTAACCAGTTGTTGAAGCAAGTGTACAAGGCTGTGTAGCCAGTACCAGCCGGTACACTCTGTAACCAGTTGTTGAAGCATTGTTACAACTATCTTGTGTGTTGAATTCACCTTGCTGTAGGTTTCCTCCATTAATTAAAGTATTTCTTAAACGTACGTCTTATTTGTAGATTTGACAGTTACTGGGAAAGCCCTTGTGAACTATTTTTAGAAACACTTGGTGTTCGGTGTGTCACGTGACTAGCTTGCTGGTCGGAAGACACGCGATTGGCTGATTGGAGCTCGTCAGATGTGGCGTTCTTTTGTGATACTTAAACATGCAAATGCGCAGTATTCTGCTCATCCACAAACCCCACTACCGACAACGAAGCCGGGTCTGCAAGGCAGGGACTGGAATCACAGAAGACGTGAGTTCTGAAGAACGCACTTCCGAACCTCCTGGTCGGTGAAAAACACGTGACCTGCTTCGTGATTGTTTGGAAGGACACGCGATTGGCTGACTGGAGATGACGTCAGTATTCGCGTTCTTTGTGTGATGCTTTACCGGCAACTTTACAGTCCACAAAACCCCACCACTGACAACCAGGCCGGGTCTGCAAAGCAGGGACTGTAGTCACAGTAGACGTGAGTTCTGAAGAACGCACTTCCGACCTTCCTGGTCGGTGAAAACACGTGACCTGCTTCGTGATTGGTCGGAAGGACACGCGATTGGCTGACTGGATATGACGTCAGAGGTCGCGTTCTTTTGAGCTGGCCGGTCGGTTGATGCTTTAAAAGCAGAGAAGCCTGGGCCAGTGCGCTCTGTAGATGAAGTCCTGGCTGGTCTGAAGTCGATTCTTCTTCTCAGCCGGCTGTACACTCAAACCAGTTTCCTGGCCATCCACCTCCCTTACTACCAACACAAGTGCCGGGTCCACAAGGGAGGGACTGAGAGTGATTAAAGATGAAGTTCCTTCTATGTAAATACTAGGTGAGGTCGGCTGAACATGAGCTTGCCGGTCGACTAATGCTTTACAGCAAAGATGTCTGGACCAGTGCACTCTGAAGAAATCTGAAGAATTCGAATTACTCGAGCTAGGCTGGTGTGACTGATGCTTTACAGCAGAGAAGTTGGTACCAGTGCGCTCTGAAGATGAAGAATGCATCTTGCTTGGGGAATTCCTTCTTTACAGTGTTCAAAACTACGTAGACTGAAGTTTGCCGTGATTTCTATTTGTAGTACTAGAAAAGACGTTTCTATGGTGATTGTAGCTGGAAGGTTACAGCAGGTACATACAACAAATAACACGGATAAAAATACCTTGTAAGTAGTATATCCATTATATTTCTAAATATTGTCGATCTGCCCCTAACAACACAACTGTTGAATGGGAGGAAACTAGAAAATGGCTGCCTTCATATTTCTCGTAGATTACTTCCCTATCATCAGCACTAAATTGAGTCAACTAGGGAGCGTTTCCAGCAGATTTCTCGATGTATATCCGTGCTTGATATGTAGGTAACACTTTAACAATAAATTATTTGCAAATAAGGTATAAAATCCATCATAATGCACACTTTTCCTTAAAATATCTGGAGATTGTTGAAAACACGTTCGCACAGTACACGCGCCAAACGAAAAAGATGCTATGACGTCAGGTTGTCTAGACAGGAAGGAAGTACGAGGCGCCATCTGGGGAGTGCACAGTACTACGGACCGGCCAGCTAGTGGCAACACAGGACGTCTTTTTCTGGCGTTTGGTGGGCCGGTCTGCGCCGACCGGATAAGCAATTGTCCATTGGATAGGATGTATTAACGCAATAAAAAGTTAATTTTATGTACAAGGGGATTCTACTGCTAAACAAAATTTTGCCGTAACTACAGTATACGGAGTAAAGCATGAGGTACAGAATAGGCCAAAAAGATGCGATTTCCTCAATCCATTGAGACTTGCTACACTGATCTAACAGAGAAGCAATTTCAAATTTCCTGTATCAGGATGTTGTAAATCCATTTTAGTTCTTTCAGGTAACTTATTTAATAAAATTTCAACAACCCATAGCAAATGACGGTTGATGCTGATTCAGAAAAATAAACAAATATAAATAATCATCAGATTTTCTGCAAATTTCTGGCTCCACAGCAACAAGAAAAGTTTCAAGACCGCAACATTTTTCACTTTAACATGCTTGTATAACAAAGTAGGATGATGATCTAGTCTCTTTTAGACACTAAAATGCAGGTATTTTGAATTACATCCAAGGATGCATGAAGAGTCTAACCCAGGAATGCATCAAATTATTGTGATTACAAGGGGTTGGAATGGCCAAATGGGCCACTGGTAATGAATAGAATGTCACATTACAAGCATATATAACTATGATTACTCACCTTGGATTTATCTGCTGGAAGTCCTTAGCTGTACCACTTTCTTGTAAAGTAACCACTGACTGACTCAGAAAACCACACAAATTTTCCAGCTGAGGGATGGTCTTGTCATCCTGTAGGGAGCTGAACCATTCCTTGGGGAATTTGTTCATGATCTGTCAAGTATACATGAAGGAAAATCATGGCAAGTCATGGAAAAAGTGTAGATATCAGTATATCCTACACAACATTCAGGTGCTGTACATGGAACACTAAGTGAAATGCCTGAAATCATCAGTCATTAAGCTTTTCTATATTTCCTTCTTTATATTTCTCACCATTTTGGTGATATACTTCAGTCTACATCAAAACAATAGCAGCTGGATGAAACCAGACCTCTCAACAATTTTATAAAACATAGTTTCACATGAACAATTATTGTATTCTGTTTGTAAATGATTTAGAGTCACAACCTGTTCAAAGCATCATATTTAAATATTATACATAACAGTTTTAGATTCAAATATAAAAGTATTTAAGTTAAGTTGAATTCTTTATCACTGGTAAGGCTGAAACCATACCGAGTATGAAGTTACCCAAGCACTATCTGGCACCAATAATGCTGAACCAGTTGACTGCTTTCTTGTGTATTAAAATTCATGACATTTGGAGTCACTGTTCAAAGCATTATATTTAAATATTACGTTAAATACATAAAATATGTTTATTTGCAAATTATGAAACAATTTGAGCGAATTGCTACATCTCTGCCACCCCAATGTCTGCCATATTTGTAATATTTACATCCTGTGTACATGTGCATTTGACATTTTCAGGATTTCTTCTCCCTCCAAAGATACTATATGTTGGAAACAGTCGTTCACTAATGCAAGCTACTAAACAGCAACCGAATGCTGCCCTTGATTCACAAACTATTATAAACAATGATTTCTACAGACATCGAATGGTCAGTTGAAATCCATAGTAGTAGCGATGATCGATCTGGAAGTAGTACCCACTGATTCATCATTATAACTAAAAGTTTCGTGAAATTTACAGTTACCTTTCATTATGTATCTTCATATTCACGTTTTTTTAATATTTTCTTTAATTAAATTGGCAGATTCCGGTTTATGTCTACCACCATATTCACAGGACGCGAGTGTTTTGGGTAGATTCTTGATGTCAGAACACCATTATTCTAACTAGATCGACACTCTCTTCATCTCAGAAACATTTTAAAGATACAAACAAAAATGGAGTAAAAGAATCGATTATGACTTAATTATCAGTCGAAAAAATGGACTAATTGACCACGAAAATTTGAGGTGATTTCAATCACTATGAACTATCTGTACCTGTTGACACCTGCTGAGTGTTTCCTGATTGAATGGAGAGTTACGCAGTCCCAACATGATGTACCGATTAAGCAGAGCATCCAGTGCCATCTCCTGGAGAAAACAACAGTTAGTGAACTTTTTTTTTTGTACGAGGGAGTCAATATTTAAACACCATGTATAATATGGTAAATTGGCCTGGGGGAGAGTACATAAGCTAATAATCTTCAGTTACAACTGCTTTAAATGTGTGATCAAAAACTTGTTAATACCTGAGATCTGAATGGGTATATTTACAAAATAAATTCACACAGGATTCAAAATACGAAGCTTTCATAAAACATCTATCTACAATTGAAATTCATGTTTAGAGTACCTTGTGCAGAAGGCTTTTGAATACGAAGTTTCATAAAAGGCAGGACTAATTTTAACATGGCCTACCATAATGTACGGTGAACTTATCGGTAATATAGTCACTTGCTATACTCTTGTGCCACAGTTTCTCTCACTCATGGAAATCTATTTTGTTGTACAGGATCCTACCCGTCGGAGTACAGTCCGATAAGCAATTTACCAAATCCCATTGACCAAATAGGCTCATGAACCATTATCAGAGTATATTCTCTTGATCTTAACCACTAAACCAGAGTACATTATGATCAGCACATCTACCAAAGTACATTCTGACTAGCCATTTACTGAATCTACTAACTTAGATAAGACCTTAACCTACTAGGCAAGTCCTTTCTCATGAGCACCATGTATAAGAGTCTCCTAGTTTACCCAAATAGTTAAATGAGACAAGTACCAAAAACTAACGATGCCAGAGTTCTACTTTTAACTGACACAAACTTTACTGTCGTGTATGTTTTACTAGTTATTTGACTTTTGGATATACAGCTTTCTCCCAGATAAAGACAGGCAACAGCAGAATGTGCTTTTCTATGAGGGTTGTTAGTACTAAATCAGGCTTACCTGTAAAGCCTTCTCACCAATTACACCATGCCATAAAAGAATGTTTCCTAGTAGTTTGATGCAGACATTCAGCTGACGGTAAAAGAAGTTGGACCCAGGACCCTTGTTTTCCAACATCCTGAAACCAAAAAGAGATGGCAAATAAAAAAGTTTTGTTCTGTTTGACAATCGCCACTTAAAGGAACTGATCTGGAAGTGTCAGGATTGAGTGTTTAAACAGCTGGGATCATACTGGAACAGGACATTGCAGTATTTCAAATATGCTACATGTAGCTGGATTTGACTCAACCATTACAGCAATGAAAAATCAAATTTGCATTTGCCCAACTTCATTACCACTTGCATGTACCAAAGTGATGGATCATAAAATACAGGATTTCTGTAAAATCGGAGGCTTATCTAACCGGAAAACCTTCAGTAGTTATTTTAGAGCACCTACACAAATAGAAAGTGAAATATATTACAACTGAATGTTTTGGAATCAAACCTCGAGGGAGATACATGTTGTTAACCATGAATTCCAGATAACTTGTTACTCTTCACTGGAAAATCATTTCTGACAAGCTGATGTAGACTGGCACTGAAATAAGATTTTATAAGAATAATTTACTCCTGTTAAAAAAAAAAAAAGTTAAAGGGGTGAGACTGTATAATTGAGAGAAGTGCATCACTAGTTGCCCTGCATTCATACAATACACCTATGTAACTATTTATTGAACAGCCATCACAACTCAGTGGCAACATGATTGCTGGTACTCACTGTTTTGGGCAGAGAGGCATGAACACATCGTTATCCAGACACTTCCTGATCCTCGTCACAATGGCCTTCACCAGAAGCTGAAATGCAGAGCCACACACTTCTATAAAGCTGGTACAAGCAAATCCATAAGTCTATTTCAAATATAAACTCATTTTAACTGAGTTTCAGTACTTCAACTCTAATGTATGAATTGGAGACATTTGAAAAGTGATTCTTACCAAAGTGTTGCTATTTTTCCTGCAAAAATACCTTCATTAAAACTTTGAAAATACTTAGTAGGAGCACTATCTAACTGCTGATACTGCACTCTTTTCCCAGTACTTGGAATCACTAATTTGATTCTCAACATTCTCCTGCCCTTGTGTTAAAACTCCTTCACTTAAGCATGCAAGTGTCGGTTTTCTTTTTACCAATCTGTCCTTGGCACTGACATATCCATACCTTAGTAGTAAAATGTTGTTGCAGCCTTAGTAATGACACGTCTTTAGCTTGGGACGGACATATGCTAACCCAAGCTCCAATGAATCCTTAAACATGGCTTAATACCTAGATCACTGTTCTATGCTGGCCACACAAGCAACATATGAGCACAAAATGTTTGACCTGTCATAACTTGTTTCTAGTTTGTGTATTTTGTGTTTTGCGAGTCCCCATAGGATTTAATAAGTCCCAATACATATGGTTGTGCAGAAATAATTCAACTGCACTGCATGACGATATTGAGGCTACCTGAGTTGAGTGTTTGGTTCAGTGCCATGGACATGTGGTACTGACATCTCCCTGACCTTGACAAGGTAGATTTGAATTTATCGATGTGGGCTTACCTTACCGTAGTATTTAATTGTCTGAGTTGAGTGTTTGGTTGGTGCCAGGGACACTGTGATACTGACATGTCCCTACCTTTGCAATGATGTGCTGTTATTCTGTTGAAGAGGCTTTACCTTAGTATTGAGGCTATCCGAGTTGAGTGTGGGGTACAGTGCCAGGGACTTGGTGAGGGTCTGAACCAGACGCTGAGACTGCTTGCTGGAAAGAGGATTCCACACAGACTCCACAATACCTACAGGTGAAAACAAACAAAACAGTGTCAGTAACAGCCCTAGCGTGCAGTCACAAAAATACATCAATGCAACCCTTTTCATATCTGTAATACAGGAAGATTTGGCTTTGATATTTTGTCATATACAACCAAATTTTAACAATTAAATATATAACACCATTATTTGAACATAGTATAGTAATCTCAAATGTTCAGACAATGGCAGTTCTCAGAATTTTCAGAATGTGACTTGTGCATTGTAGGGCACAAACAATTTATTATTAATATGATGTTGATATTATTGCATCTTCTTTCAAGCCATTTCCATCCAATTATATACGGCACATTTTACAGGCAATATGTGTGTATGAAAAATGACTTAAAACTTTTGCACTATGAAATACAAGACCAGCTTCAGTAGAAGAAGATGTGTCAACTCTCAACCTGCCTTGAATAAACAGAACTCAAATAAGCCCAAAATCTGTGCACATGAAAAACTGAAGGTATTTTAAAATTCCAAAAAATACTTTGACGACTACATGTTCAAACGAAAATGTTTTATTGAAGAGAAAAAGGGCCAGAAAATGGTATTACAGATGGAATTACACACATGGTATCAATTTTTTTCCTTATGCAATTTTCACACATTATATATTCTGAAATAAACTTTAATAACCCCAGTCTCATAAAATTAATGCCACTGATCGCTATGAACAGAAAATCATTTTCAAAGTGTAGGTAGCCGTGTCAGCGGCCAGTGACAAGACAAGACTAAGTAAGAATACCTGTTAATTTGGGTACAAGCACCTTTTCAATTATACTTGGCATAACTTTGAGGTCATCATCTGACCTCGCCACTTGCCGACCCTCGCGATACCCAAAGAACATGAGTGTTTCAAACCAGTCAGAGGACTGGAAGTCAGCACAGGATCCCTGCAAATAAAGAAGGGTTTATTTGAAATCCTAATACACAGCGGACTCTACTTTGCAGACTACTTTAAACATTACAAGTTTGATGCCTGCAGAGGTAACGGTCTAACTGCATAACAAAAGGTTAATTTATACAGTGCCAAAGTGATGGTCATTCCCATTAAGTTTTACAGAAGGTAATTCAATTATTTTTTTGTGTGTGTCTGAAGCGTAACTTGGGCATAATTATGTGCAGACAAGAGGATTGAATGTTATAAAGGCCCCAAGGATGGTTTAGTATGCAGCAATCGTTACTTGAAACAGAAGTAAATTTTAATCAATACATCCCGAATTAATTACAGGGCTACCAGGTAAAACTCCCAGGCAGTGAAGTCAGAAAAATAAATTCAATACATATTTTTGAGCATCCCTGAATTTACTACCTGCAACCTCCTTACCTTTTCATAGCAAGGTTTTTACCTCCTTACCTTTTCACTGCAAAGTTTTACTTCCTTACCTTTTCATAGCAATTTTTTTCACAGTATCAGCTAGTTTACAGTAAGGCAACATTAGAGAGGGATAAAAAGCTTAGCAACATTTGTCCACTGAAGTCACGTCACTCGACTTCTTTGTAGTCTCAAAAGACACAATCCATTGTTTCTGCTGATGCCTATAACCTGTTCACAATACAGGTCTGTGGAAGTGAAGACTTTATACAAGTTACACCTTGCAACAAAATATATCAAATATCTGTACAAGGTGTAACTATAACAACAGTATGCTTTATTAGTATACCTTTCATACAGTTATTCTTGTTAAACATGAGTGTCACTGCAGATGTGAAAACACACTTTGTCTTTATTACATTGTCAGGCCTGATATCCAACATGTTACATGACCCAATTACAGTGCACACATCAGGTCATATCACCTGATTACACTGAAGACACATCATGTGACCCCACTACACCAGGTCTTGTGACCTGTCTGTACAGACACATTCATTCTCACCTCCAGGGGGTTCCATTGTATTAGTTTTAACTTTACAAACGGGGTGAAGAGTTTGGGCAGACAGAGTCCTATATACGCCTCATGGTACGATTCTCCCTGTTCATTACGCCAGCGCTCAAACCTCGACTTAACACCAGAGATCTGAGAAAAGTCTTCCTCCACATCTTCAAACAGACGCTCTGCTTCAGCCGACAGCCGCTCTGAAATATGGGAAAAAATGCCAGTGATTTTTTTGGCTGACAAATATCTGCATAATTTAAAAATGCTTAAAGTTTGGGTTTTACTGACCATTCAAGAGCTAAGCTCATATCAGGTCCTCAGTGAATTCAACATGTTGCTAAGACCTGGACTTGAAACCCAGGGCCTGAGAAGTGAAACTTATTCAGCAATCAGCTATTAAGGTGTTGGGCATATCAGAAGAGTTTGCTCAGGATGGAGGCGAGCAGTACTTTTCTCACTTACAGTCACAGGTGGGACCAAAGTGTGTTACAAGTTAACTGAGAAAGAAATACTTCATAAGCTTATGCCCATCAATGATATGAAGTGACCGACATACCACAGTAATTTGGTTAATTTTATTGTAATTGGAATTTTTATAAATAAAAATACTTACATAATCCCAACAAATGCTTACGTGACCTACCGTTCGGTCAAGGACACAGACAATGTGTCTCGCCATTTTTTTTACTGAAAGTACACACGTAAACCCCAGCGGGCACCTGCTTGAGGTTATATCTCCACTGTAAGTTGTCATTCTAATTTTGACCCTACCCCTCAGAAGATGGTAGAGGGGAGGAGGGTGAGACTCTCCTTGTTGGGATTATGTAAGTATTTTTATTTATAAAAATTCCAATTACAATAAAATTAACCAATTTTATTGCATAAAAACGTACTTACATAATCCCAACAAATGCTTGAATGCAGCCCTGAGGTCCATGGTGGGTAGACTTCTGAGGACTGTCAAGTGCTATAGGAGAGTTCTTTAGGTTATACAGATACAAAAAATGCGTAAACACAATATCTTATACTACAAACACTGCAATATACTACATATAGGAATACTAGTATCATTATTACTGTCATAGTCATTACAAGTACTGCTAAAGTGAAAAGTAATTGTAATAAAGTAGCTGTAAAGTACTCACCCACTTATGAAAGCAGCATGCTGTACTGTACATCAAATAATATGCATGAATCCCTCCACCTTGTCAAAACAGTAGTGCAGGAGTCAAAGGTCAGCTGTGCCCAGTTGAATAGAACTGCAACAGTCAGAGTGCAGCTGTCCCTCAAGCCAAGCAGCCATAACATGAATTCTTAACCATATTCTTGTTCCAAAAATCAAAGTCCTAGTACATTCCAGTCCAATTCCATACATCCTGAAAACATAAAGGCTGATTATATTATTAAGTCTCAATTGTTCACTATATGCTGTGCAGACACAATGGGACCTAACTTAAAAATATCATCATTTTCCCAGCAAATATCTTTCAAATAAAAGTTTGTGAAAGTATTGTGGGACTTCCAGTAACAGGAGCTCAAGACCTGCTCTAAGGAGATACCTCCTTTAAATGCTAATGATGCAGCCATAGCTCTAACATCATGAGCTCTGACCTGAGTGACCTGTTGATCAGCCATATCTGAAGACTGATAGCAAGTTTGAATGGTGTGTTTGATCCACTGGGAAATGGTTATTCTTGTGATATCCTTAGAATAACCCTCCCTAAGTGATACAAAGAGCAGGGCCTTGCCCTTTCTCATGGATTTGGTCTTCTCTAAATAGACCTTGAGGGCCCTAACTGGACAAAGTGACTTGTCCTCCACCAGCGAACTGTCCAACATGGTAGTAAGAGCTGGTATCACAACTGGTTTTATGGAATCAGGGCCATCCGAAGCCAATTGGTTTTTGGCCAGGAATGCTGGAGAAGGAGAAACTGTGACCTGTGACCAATTTCTCCTTGAAGAGACAGAAGAGTGAGTCCATGCATGTATCTCACTCCTTCTTTTTCCTGAGGCTAAAGCCAACAGGAACACTGTCTTGTAAGTTAGCCACTTCAAAGGAGCCTCAGACAAGGGCTCAAAGGGAGGTTTTGTCAAGCCTAGAAGGACCAAAGAGAGGTCCCATGTAGGTATGGACCTATTTGGTTTAGGTCTATCCCTGGTGAAGCTGGCAATAAGTCTATTCAGTTCTAGACTTTTTGAGATGAGTTCACCCTGAGAACCCAAAGCATCAGCTATTGCTGTTCTATAGCCAGTAATTGTAGCTGGTTTGAGGTTTTTGACTGTGAACAGGAAGTTTAAGAATTCTGCTACCTGGGGAACAGTTGTTGAGGCGATGTCCACCTTATTCTGTGAACACCATTGCCCATAAATGGTCCACCTTGATTGGTAGACTTTTCTTGAGGATTCCCTCTGAGGTGCCTTAATTCTTTCTGCCACCTCAGATGAGAATCTTCCAGAATTGGATTCCTGGAATCCAAAAGCCACAAATGTAGATTCAGGTACTCCACATTGTTGTGGAACCTGTTGGAGTGTGGCTGTTTCAGTAGTGTCTTCCAATGAGGGAGCTGTAGGGGTACCCTGGTCGAGACATCCACCAGATCCCAAAACCATGGCATCCCTGGCCACCCTGGAGCCAGTACTATCATCCTGCATGGGTATGTTATTATTTTTTGAATTACTTGTGGCAGGATGGCTACTGGGCAGAAGACATAGCCGTCTAGGCCTTCCCAACAGATATTCAATGCATCTATTTTCCAAGCCTTTCTGTCTGGGACAGGAGATACATAAATTGGAAGTTTGTAATTTAGATGAGTTGCAAACAGGTCTACCATTGGTGTGTGCCAAACTTTGCAAATTTGGTTGAATATCTGTTGGTGAAGGGACCACTCTGTTTGTATGACCTTGTCCCTTCTTGATAGGGATTCTGCTTTCACATTTAGGGATCCAGGTACATGTCTTGCTCTTATCTGGATCCTTCTGGAATTTGTGAATGCCAGAATTCTCCAGATGAGAGCGCACATTTCTATGGAATGGGTGCCTCCTTCTTTGTCCAGATAAGATACTACTGTACTATTGTCTGAACAGATGAGCACGCTTTGACCTTGCAAGTGCTCCTGAAACCCCTTTAGGGCCAGAAGAACAGCTTTTAGCTCCAATACGTTGATGTGAAGCTGAGCCTCCTTGTTTGACCAGAGGCCACTGAGGACTATTTCGTTCAAGTGAGCTCCCCAGCCTTTTTGGGAGGCATCTGTGAACACCAAAGTGTTGTGAACATGAGGATGGAGAGGAGCACCTGCCATAAGATTTTGTAGATCCTCCCACCATTTGAGATAGTTCTGGAAATTCCTTGTTACTGGGATGCTTTTGTCCAGTGACTGGGGAAACTTCCAGTGTGACCTTAGGTACCACTGAAAAGGTCTCATGTGTAACCTTCCCAGAGGTACTGTTTTTTCTAAGGAAGCTAATGTCCCTATGAGTGACATGAACTTTCTTGGAGTCAAGACTAATGACTTTCTGATGGAAACAGTCTGAACTTTTAACCGATCGAGTTTCTTTTGGGTTGGAAAAACCAGACCCCTCTGAAGATCGAAGTGATAACCCAGAAAATCTAGATTTTGTGTGGAAACCAATTCCGATTTTTGGAAATTGATGAGCCAGCCTAGTTCTTGGACCAATTTCACTAAATTTTTTGAATCTTTGAGACATTGATCCTTTGTTGGTGACCGAAGAAGCCAGTTGTCTAGATATTGATGGATTCTGAGGTTCCTGGCTTGAGCTATGAGTTTTACCTCTTTCACAATGCGAGTAAACTCTAGGGGAGTTGTCGCGACACCAAAAGGGAGAGCCTGAAATTGGAAAACCCCTTTTTTGGTCTGAAATCTCAGATATTTTTGAGATTGTGGATGTATTGGAACATGAAAATAAGCGTCTGTGAGGTCTATCGAGGTGACCCACTCCCCTTTTCGAATCGACTTCCTGATAGATTCGGCTGCTTCCATTTTGAAAGTTGGAACATGTAAATGGGTGTTCAACATACTTAAATCTATCACTGGTCTCCACCTTTTCATGGGTTTGGGTACCAGAAACAGTCTGCTGTAATATCCCAGAGTAGAGGGTTTCCTGACACGAGTTATCGCCTTTTTTGCAAGCATGGCCTGAACTGCTTCGTGTAGAGTGCCATCTTTGTTTTTGTTGTGATATTTGCTCAAAATGAGCGGAATTTTCGATAATTTGGGTAGAATTTTGAAGTCTAGGTGATAACCATGTTGTAGTAAACTTACTACTCTGGGATGTGCTTGATTTTTTGCCCATACCTGCCAAAAATCCTGTAATCTTGTCCCTGGAAAGTCACTTCCTCTTTCCGCCTCTGCCTCCTCGCGATGCGCGCGCAGAGAAGTGGTTATAGGTTGAGTTTTGCTGCATTCGTTTGTCACGAAACGACCTGGTATTCTCCTGAGATTTTGGATGTGAAGATCTCCCGAAATCGAAGTTCTTAACAGAATCTCTGTATGACTTGGATTCAGAATCCTTCAAAATGGAGAGCCTTTTGATCATGTTATCCTCAACCTGGGATAGGATATCCGAATTGAAAACTTCCTGCTGGTCAAAATGATCAGTACGCAAGTTTGCCAAGTCCTTAGGACCCAATTTTGAGCTGCAGTCCTTCAATAAGCTGTCTCTCCTTGCAAGTAGCATATTGCAGGCCAGAGTCATATTTTGTTTGAGGACTGTATCCAGAGCTATCTCTAAGGAGGATGTGACAGAAGCCTGTAGCTGAGAATATTTAATCATGAGATCTGCTGATTCCCTGATGGTATCCAGATCTTCTGAACCTTTAATTTCAGTAGCTAACTCCTGGATTCTATTGTTGAGCTCCTCAATGGCCATTTTAAACCACACTACATGGCCCAAGATTTGAACATTCTCTCTGCAAACTGTCTCTTGCACAATAAATTGTTTGGAAGGTACAGATATGGAAGCTGACAAAGACTTTACTTTGGATATGTTGAAGTATGAGTCAGGTAGTTTTGGAGCTCTCAAAGGAGTATTTTGAGGAGAGGTAGTGTAGTATATCATGTCAGGCCTCTCAAAGGCCAAAAACTGTCCCTGAGATAGTGATTCAGAGCTGGACTTGTCTTTTACTGTGGTTCCAGAGGCCTTCCTGAACCTATAGTCCCACATGGACTGTATATCCTGAACAGGAGGTAAAGCCAGATTCTGCTTTCTCACCACCTACTTGGAAGGTTTCTTAGAAAATGCAGAGGGAGCCACAAGGCACTCCACTTGTGGTACCTCTAAATCCAATAAATTCCTGATGGCATTGAGCATCTCTACATAGGAGGGATCTAACTCCTGGGAGTGAGAGTCTGTATCCCCCTGAGGAGACCTAGATCTGTGGCGTTTCATTGCAGGTAAAGAGGATTCCTCATCAGATAGTTCCCCCTCTGAGGGGACTGGTCTGGTCTGGGAGACAGGGGCACACATACCCTGCTCCTGAGAGAGAGAGGAAGAGCTGTTTTGGAAGATGTAGGTTTATCCCTGCTCTTGAACTCCTCAAACTGAGAAGCCAGGGAAGATAACTGATTATTCATTGCCTTTAGCATCTCCTGAAGAGACGAATCAGGAGTAGAAGAGGTGGAAGTTGAGGACTTTGAAGGAGTTGGCTCATCCAACAGAGAATCATCGAACTTCTCAGTAACTTTACTTTTTGAAGATTTCTTCCTATGAGGAATTTTCAAAGGACCAGCACAAATAGTGCACTCAGATACCTTACCAATAACACATTTATCCTTGCCTTTCTTGTCGTTTCTACATTTCAAGCAAGCCTGGTGATTGTCCCAAGGCAACATATCACCCAAGCAAATGGAGCATTTCCTTTGTTTTTCGGACATCTTTGAAGCACCAAAAAGAACGCGTGTGTACTTGACGGCGGTCAAAATAAGAATGACAACTTACAGTGGAGATATAACCTCCAGCACGTGCCCGCTGGGGTTTACGTGTGTACTTTCAGTAAAAAAAATGGCGAGACACATTGTCTGTGTCCTTGACCGAACGGTAGGTCACATAAGCATTTGTTGGGATTATGTAAGTACGTTTTTATGCAATAAAAATATACTTCATACAAGTATTTCTGTCTTCAGTAATTCAGCATGTCAGGAACAGCCTGTACCAAGGTCAACACTTCTTACATAAAGCTGTTCAATACAAAGTCTGTCAACAAGAAGCTAACATTTTATGGTATTCTGAACATAAACCCCCAGAACAAGCCCCGTGGGCAACACTAGATGTCTAACCTGACCTTTCTCAGAATTATAGTGGGCTATTTCAGAGGGGCTTTGTTCATCATCCGTGGAGAATCCGTCCTGATGGTCCACAATGCCCTGCTTCTCTCGCTTCCTCTTCCTCCTAGTTCTGAAAAAAATATATGATTGAACACCTTGGTCAGATTCACACAAGATCTAAAATCATGTTTTTTTTCTCAAATATAGACAGATTTTTCTCTTGGTTGCCAATGAGTTTTGTCTGAAGTGTTTGTTTGAAACCTAAGACTGTTGGGATTGAGTTTAGACTTTGTTTCGTTTTTTTTTTACTGGTAACCTTTCTGCAGTGAACACTTACAGGCCTGGACAAGCATCAAGACACATTCAGGTGCAAGGGGGAAAGTGTCTGCTTATTTTGACAAAGGAAGCATTTACATGTGGGAGAGTTCTTTATACATGGTGCAGTAACATGTGCAATTTTACCATAACCTTCAAAGAGACCTGTAAGATCAGTTTTGATGTCAAATGGTTAGAGTCTGATGGCAAGGTAAATATTTTTAAGCTCGATACTTCAGTTTCAATAGATAGTATAGCCTGATAAAATTGTGTGCTTGTATTATGTGGATCATATGTGTGAACATCTTCACTCTACATGTGAAGGGACCTGTAATTTTAGGCTGTGTATACTGGAAACCTGTACCTCCGAGTTTGACATGGTAAATGTGCATTACTTAACTCATCTTAATGCTTGTTTACATTCTCTTTTATGTCAATATTTGTTGAGCAGCAAGATGTGTGACAAAGTTTTGGTGGGAGTGTGATAGAGCTGTATATGGTGCATTTTTATACAAAGTGAAAGAATCTGTGTGACTTAATGCTGAATCAAAGTAGTTTCTGTTAACGATGATGTTAGAACATTCAATTCTCCAGTGAAATATATAAAATTTTGGGTTACCAAAAATGTTGAGACCATATCCATTGGTCTATTGCCACCAAAAGTCATATTGCAGCTCAAGTAATATGTGACCACACAGATTAATTTGGTGAAAATGTAGCCTGTGTCCAGAGTTTGATTATTAGTTCCAATGAACTTTACCCTTTACTGTGTCAGTAAGTAGCATATGTATGTACAGTATAGCTGTCGGTTCTTTTTTCACACCTGTAGTTACATGTATATATGGGTGTGTGCAGCTATTGCCTTGCAGTGTGTAGTGGCTTGCAGGAAACCTTACATTTCAACTTTTTTTCTTTTGAAATTATTTTTTTTATTTTAAAGGGGATTAAAACAAGTAGTTTTTAAATATTTAAAATAATTAAACAGGACTAAAATTCTAAATTTTTCATGTTATCCTTACACACGGAAAATTCAAGAAATGCTTTGGGTGAAATGATGTTGAGGTAATGAACATGTTTAAATATCTTGAAATTTTAACACTAATGCAATAACCTTGTCACAAAGGTCATCAGCAGAAATGTTCGTCCAGTCCAGTTAGCTATAATGATCCACAAGGGCATCTGAGGAGGATTTATGCACTAGTTACCCCACAGCCGTTAAGGGCTGTCGGGGTATTGTTTTCACCCATGGTGTCCGGATAGGCGGGCAGGCGGGTGGGTGGGTGGGCTTGCGGTGGGAAAAAGTTTGTCCAGGCTGTATCTCAGAAACTGTACTGTGTAGGAAGTTGATACTTGGTAGGGACATTGGTTAGGAGGTGTAGGTGTGCAACGTCATGGTCTGACCTTGATTTGACCTTTGACCTTGCCGTAATGACCTTGAGTTTGAAAATCTTGTCTGGGCTATATCTCGGAAACCATAAGGTGTAGGAAGTTGATACTTGGTAGGGACATTGGTTAGGGGGTGTAGGTGTGCAACGTCATGGTCTGACCTTGATTTGACCTTTGACCTTGCCGTAGTGACCTTGACCTATAAAATCTTGTCCAGGGTATATCTCGGAAACCGTAAGGTGTAGGAAATTGATACTGAGTAGGGACATTGGTTAGGGGGTGTAGATGTAAAACGTCATGGTGTGACCTTGATTTGACCTTTTGACCTTGCTGCACACATTCTTACCTCCGAGCCTCTCTTTCTGCCACTCGTCTCTGTTTTTCTGGATTGGTATTCGGGTCGACAGCCACAGACTTAGCTAAAACAGTAAAAACAGATACAATGCTAAAATAATGTGCAAACTATGGTAATACAACAAAATCAATGAGGTTTATGGAAAATTCTCTCTTGTATTTCATTATAATGCTGGTTTTAAAGTTTAAACATTGCAGAGTCTCCCTGATCCTTTTCTTTGCTTCCATAGAGACTCAAACATGCCTCCTGAGAAGTTAGAAAACACTGTATTGGTTTACTTTCAATCACCGACTAATCCTTTTGCATAGTGTAATATCTCATTCACATTTTAATGCATGAGGACATTATGCACAACTTGGATCACTTTTGGAATCTACTTTCTCAAGTTAAACTTAAATATAGCAGTGTTCTCTATAACACATGCAATTTCTCAGATCTTTAGAGAGGATAGCTTTGATTTTTGACTGATACATTTTCCCTACCCAAAAAGCTTATTTTCTGTGGGATACATTTACAGGTATTGTTTGTGGCTGGGGTATTTACCCTACAACCTATTTTCATGTATATTCATAGGATGTTCTATGAAGTTAAACTGATATCCTTGTAATGTGCTGTTGTTTATGAAATGCGCTACATAACTTTTTTCACATGAAAAGGTCACAAAAGCTGACCAACAATAAAAATGTTTTGAGTTAAAAATAAATGTGTGTCATGAACGCAACAAATTCACTGGACCTGGCATATATCCCCTGAATCTGATACAAAGAACAACATAATCACAGAATTTTCTCTGGTACAGACTGGTATAGATAGTGCTGTAAGTCGTCAAGAAATACTAGAGTCGATGCGTCGAAACTAATGGTCGAAGGTGAACCGACAAAAGTCACACCAGTGTTTGTCCAGTACTCCAGAAGAAATATATTTTATTAATTAGCCGGTTTTAAATAAAAAACGAATTTTCGTAGTTTGATCTTTGACCCTATCCAATGAATTATTGAATCTCGTGAGAATTTATATTTGCGGTTAAAAAATTGAGGGGATCAGCCATTGTTGTTTCCACTTGAAAGCTGTCACAAATTAAAAATGTGATTGTTTTCTTTAAAAACGCTAATTATCATACAATTTTATTAGGCAAGTAATATTTTGGTGTATTATAAAAGATTTGATGAAAAGTCGATCTTTATAATGTATGAACCGAGGCGTCGGAATTTCAATGCTCGCAACTGACTATGACCAAGTCAAGCCGCATCGTTACTGCACTAGATATAGAAGTTTACCTCAATATAATTTTCATTGGATAAAACATATTAACATCTGGATTGAAAAGTTGTCAAACAGCAAATGAAAAATTTCTCAAGCAGCTATCTTAAAATTACAGTGTGCATTTGTAGCAGTCAAACATTTCTCTCTACAATCAGAACAGTTTAAACGGATGATCAAAGCACCAAGAATTATTTCCACTTAACCAAGCATCCAGATAAAGGAATACGTTTTCTTGGCCAAATTTAACTTTACTTAAAACATCTATACCTCAAGGGGTTAAGACTGTACTTTGAAACTTAATAACTAGCCAGTCAAGCCTTCACACCTTGATACTGATGTGACTATCAGCCACTTGTCTGAGATCATATCAGGCCACATCTCTCAGACACCAGTGATAAACAAAACCTTTTAAGACAATAAAAAACTAAGTAAAGAACACTTAAAGTCATGAAAATGTAACAACACCCATACAAAAAGACTGTCAAATCATTGTTTTAGCAATATACTTAAGATTTCTATTTTTGCGGATATTTTGAAATCTGAAAAATGGGTGTTTCAATGTCATTTACCTTCTTAGGAAGCAAGCTTGAGTCTTCACAAAATAAGAGTAAAGATTATGGAGACCCTTTCAATGTAGCCCTACAGACAACATCTTTCATATTTGTGATTAAACATATCTGTAAGTACCCATTCTTCAGCTGTAAAACCTTTTGTTACATATGTGTGGCTATGGAGTAACACTCACCATAAATCTATTTTACAATAAAGCGACTTTTAAAGGGTGGATAACCAGCAATCTTGGATAATACTGTGCAAGGAATCAACAATAAAGAAAAGCCCTGTGTTACGGCAGTAAGACAGTCAGCACTGTATGCCACAGGACAAGTGTATAGAAAGATATCAAAAACTAAATTCATCACCCTTGATATATTCACAACAAAACTTTCTTCAGATCTTTAATTGGTATTCATGAAGTGACATGTATCATGAGTGAAATTGTATCACATCCATCAATTCTTGACATCAAATTAGTCACTTTCTACTGCACTATTCGGTATCCACATTAATTCAACACCAACTTCTATCACCATGGTGGCTACTGACGTAGCTAGTGTCCACTGGCTGGACTATGTTGTGTTTTTTGGGATCCTACTTCTCACAGTGGTAACTGGCATCTATTTCTCCTGTGGTGAAAACAGTAGTGAGGAGTATCTTTATGGTCGACGACGTATGGGCTTGCTGCCTGTGTCCATGTCTCTGTTTGTGAGCTTTGTATCAGCCATCACTATGCAGGGTATTCCAGCGGAGGTGTTTGTGAATGGAGTAGACATGATTGTGACAGTACTCTCAGTGTGGGGCATGTGGCTGGCTGCTGCAACCTTCGTGCCCCTGTACTACCCCCTGCAGCTGTCAAGCGTCTACCAGTACTTGGACCAGCGGTATCACTACCGACCCCTGATTGTGTTGACCTATGCCTTAGGCATCTGCACGGCAACCATCTTCATGGGAATCATCCTGTTTGGACCAGCAACAGCCCTGGAGAGTGTCACTGGCATCCCTACCTGGACTAATATCCTTGCACTCACACTGGTCTGCACCATGTACACCGCTCTGGGCGGGATGAAGGCCGTACTCTGGAACGACACCTTCCAGGCAGCCATCATGTTGCTTGGATTAATCCTCATCATCATAGTAGGGCAGGTCAGGGTTGGGGGGATTGCAAACACCTGGACTGAGCTGGAGAAACGAGGCCGTATGCAGATTAGCCTGGTGCCTGATCCAACTATACGGCTCACCATCTGGACACCTATCCTGGCAGGGTTAACTGCCTGGGGAACATATGGGAACCAGCCAGCAATGATGAGGTATGAATCTCTGCCATCCCAACAGAAAGCACAACTGTGTGTCCTAATAGGAAGTGCCGGCCACATTGTCATATCCCTCCTAGCCATTCTGGCAGGGATCACAGTTTTTGCTCACTATTCGCAGCTGGGCTGTGAACCCATGGCTATGGAGGTCATCTCAACACCCAACCAGTTGATCCCATACTACCTGATGGATGCTGTGAACATCCCAGGTATACCTGGGATTTTTATTGCATCCATAGTAGCAGCATCGCTCAGCTCCATCTCTTCCATGCAGAATGCATTAGCTGCTGTGTCCTACCAGGAGATCCTGAAACCCTGCATTGGGCAAGTGTCAGAGTTTAAGGAGACCTTCATCCTAAAACTGATCACTGTCTTCTATGGCCTCCTCTCTATGATGATTGCTTATGGGGCACAGTACATCGGTGGAACGCTAGTACAGCTATCCCTTCTTACGCTCAGCATCACCGACTCTCCAACTGGTGGGGTATTTTTCCTGGGGGCTATCTTCACCTTTGTCAGTGGGCAATCTGCCTTCCTTGCCTGCCTAGGCACCATCTCACTCTTTGTTGCATTCCATGTGACCAGAATTGTAACCGGTATTCCAGAAACTGAGTACAATCTCATCAATGAGACATGTTGGATGGGAACAAACCACAGTGATAACTGGAGGGATAACTTCACCAGTCCTCAACCTATAAATCCCTACAAAGTCTACAACCAGTCTGACACAATGCTGTGGAATTCTACTGAATTATCTGTCAACACTGTAGGTTGGAGCATACTAAACCTGTCCCAATTTTTATATAGTTCCTGTGGTGTAATAGCCACAGTTCTACTTGGTATCAGTTTCAGTGCTCTGCCATGGCTCAGAAACAAGTTCAATGTGGAAGGCAAGCATCTCTTTCCCTTTGTTCGGAAACTTCTTGGAAAAGAAAAGACAAACTCCTCAGAAATAAAGGACTTACAGGAAGAGATTACCTTGCTGACTAAATCAAGATCATTTTCTGAACCAACTGAAATGGAAGTTCTGACATCTATTTAAGATCATGATAGTGAGAAAATCTATTGTGAAATTGTTGCATCTTTATTTTCTTAAATGTGTTGTTTCAATAAGCATAAAAATAAATTAACCTTGTTTAATATTGTCTTGATAATTCTATTTATTTAATCATTTTAATTCAGTGGAGCTACAAATAGAACATTAAATATCACTTGTGTAACAGTGTAAGTAGTAAGTACCAGTGTAATCACACTCGTGTGTTTGGAATGTATCCTTTTGTGATGGCTATTCTATTTCATTCAAGTACATCATAACTTACTGTATATCAGTACAAATAACTTGGTAATTTAGAATACAACAAAATAGAATGGAAGTATTTATAGAATGTAAAATCGATAAGAATCCTCTAATGTCCAAAAAGGGAGAGTCCTAAAGCAAAGCAGAGGTCATTATCCAGCAAGTGCGAAACAAGGAGAGATGCCCATTGAGGTGAATATGCCAAATTGAACAGGTAGGCCTTTAGTTGGCTCCTGAACTTCTGAACAAACTGTTTCCAAGATAAATTCAAGATGGCTGCCAAAAATGGTGGGAAAACAGTTTTTGGCAAAAAGTGGCATATGACTGCGGCTACCCTGGGCGTCAAAAATTTCGAAATCACTATCTTGCACCGTTTTTGAGATATTACAGATTTTTCATTTTCATTAAGAAAAATTATGGCTTTTTGTTAGCATGAATAAGTCAGTCAGTTTGTATCGGATCACTTCCAAAAGTTAATGATTTCCAAACATCTAATTAGCTATGGGTCTGAAACTTCACCAAGTGAAAGCTCTCCCAAAAGTAGGTGAATGATTAATTTGAGAAAAATTGGCTATCTGCAATACTTTTAGAGATAATTCGCATTTACTCATTTTGAGTAGGTGAGTAATTAGCTATGGGTCTGAAACTTCACAGAGTGAAAGCTCTCCCAAAAGTAGGTGAATGAGTTATTTGAGAAAAATTGGCTATCTGCAATACTTTTAGAGATAATTCGCATTTACTCATTTTGAGTAGGTGAGTAATTAGCTATGGGTCTGAAACTTCACCAAGTGAAAGCTCTGCCAAAAGTAGGTGAATGAGTTATTTGAGAAAAATTGGCTATCTGGAATACTTTTAGAGATAATTCGCATTTACTCATTTTGAGTAGGTGAGTAATTTGCTATGGGTCTGAAACTTCACAGAGTGAAAGCTCTCCCAAAAGTAGGTGAATGAGTTATTTGAGAAAAATTGGCTATCTGCAATACTTTTAGAGATAATTCGCATTTACTCATTTTGAGTAGGTGAGTAATTAGCTATGGGTCTGAAACTTCACCAAGTGAAAGCTCTCCCAAAAGTAGGTGAATGATTAATTTGACAAAAATTGGCTATCTGCAATACTTTAAGAGATAATTCGCATTTACTCATTTTGAGTAGGTGAGTAATCATCTACGGGTCTGAAACTTCACCATGTGAAAGCTCTCCCAAAAGTACATGAATGAGTTATTTGATAAAAATTGGGTATCCGCAATAGTTTTTGAGATAATTAGCATTTACTCATTTTGAGTAGGTGAGTAATTAGCTATGGGTCTGAAACTTTACCAAGTGAAAGCTCTTCCAAAAGTAGGTGAATGAGTTATTTGAGAAAAATTGGCCATCTGCAATACTTTTAGAGGTAATTCGCATTTACTCTTTTTGAGTAGGTGAGCAATTAGCTATGGGTCTGAAACTTCACCAAGTGAAAGCTCTTTGGGATAGCTGCTCTGCAGAGATACCCTGAAGATAAAAAATTTCGTCGAAATCGCTCTATGTAGCACGGTTTTCGAAATATTAGCATTTTTGTGTTTTGCAATTTTTGCGCAAAAATTCGAAAATTCAAAATGGTCGCCATTTTTGGCAAGAGAAAATTTTTTTGAAAAGTGGCATGGCTACTCTGCAGAGATACCCTGTGGGTCAAAAATTTAGTCGAAATCGCTCTATCTAGCACGGTTTTCGAGATATAAGCATTTTTGTGTTTTGCAATTTTGCGAAAAATTCGAAAATTCAAAATGGCCGCCATTTCTTGCGAGAAATTTTTTGTTTGAAAATTGGCATGGCTACTCTGCAGAGATAACCTGTGGGTCAAAAATTTCGTCGAAATCGCTCTATCTAGCAGGGTTTTCGAGATATAAGCATTTTTATGTTTTGCAATTTTTGCGAAAAATTCGAAAATTCAAAATGGCCGCCATTTTTGGCGAGATAAAATTTTTTTGAAAATTGGCATGGCTACTCTGCAGATATACCCTGTGGGTCAAAAATTTTGTCGAAATCGCTCTATCTTGCAGGGTTTTCGAGATATAAGCATTTTTATGTTTTGCAATTTTTGCGAAAAATTCGAAAATTCAAAATGGCCGCCATTTTTGGCGAGACAAAAATTTTTTCAAAATTGGGATAACTACTCTGCAGAGATACCCTGCGCGTCAAAAATTTCGTCGAAATCGCTCTATCTAGCACGGTTTTCGAGATATAAGCATTTTTGTGTTTTGCAATTTTTGCGAAAATTTCGAAAATTCAAAATGGCCGCCATTTTTGGCGAGACAAAAATTTTTTGAAAATTGGGAAAAGTACTCCGCAGAGATATCCTGCGGGTCAAAAATTTTGTCGAAATTGCTCTATCTAGCACAGTTTTCGAGATATAAGCATTTTTGTGTTTTGCAATTTTTGCGAAAATTTCGAAAATTCAAAATGGCCGCCATTTTTGGCGAGACAAAATTTTTTTGAAAATTGGGAAAACTACCCCGCAGAGATACCCTGTGGGTCAAAAATTTCGTCGAAATCGCTCTATCTAGCACGGTTTTCGAGATATAAGCATTTTTGTGTTTTCCTTATTTGGAAAATTCGTAATGATTAATTAATCATTAATTACTCGGCCATTTCTTGACCAATCAATGCCAAAATCTAATGATTTCCAGATTTTAATAGAATGAATGTATTTGCCAAGTTTCAGGTGAATTGATAAAATTCCTTTCAAGTTATCATCCGGACAAGCTTTCCCATCGAAAAAAGACATTTTTGGTCATGTGACCTCTCTGATTGGTTGAAATGTCACTGCAGCATATTCAAAAAAATTCCCCAAGGCTACTGCCTAAACCTGCCAAATTTGAAAAGAATCCGCCTAACGGTTACAGAGTTATAAGGAAAACAAAATGCGGAGCCGGCAGAGCCTGAAGCTCTCCCATACACATACAAGCGTCCCTTGTGGGACGCTTAATTAAGGTCGCACCATGACATTGCACCCATACACCCCCAACCAATGTCTCTTCCAAGTATCAACTTTCTACAGCTTACAGTTCCTGAGATATGCCCCGGACAAGATTTTAAAGGTCAAGGTCACTACAGCAAGGTCCAAGGTCAAATCAAGGTCACACCATGACGTTGCACACCTATAACCACCAACCACTGTCATTACCACGTATCAACTTCCTACATCTTACAGATGCTAAGATATAGCAAGGACAAGATCTTAAAGTTCAAGGTCACTACAGCAAGGTCAAAGGTCAAATCAAAGTCACACTATTATGCCTTACACCTACACCCCCAACCAATGTACCTACTAAATATCAACCTTCTACACCTTACTGATTCTGAGATATAGCCAGAACAAGATTTTAAAGGTCAAGGTCACTACAGCAAGGTTCAACTGAAGGCCACAGCATGGTGATGCACAACTACACGCCCTGACTTACGTCCCTACCAAGTATCAAATTCCTACACCTTACAGTTTATGAGATAAAGCCCGGACAAGATTTTTAAACTATGGTTAGATCACAGGTCAAATCAAGGTCACACCATGGCGTTGCACATGTACACCCCCAACCAATGTCCCTACCAAGTATCAACTTTCTACAGTCACAGTTTCTGAGATACAGTCCAGACAAACTTTTCCCACCGCATTTTCACTCAAATTTCAAGAAATTTGATGTGTGCCATGGAGTATCTGCCCACCAAATTTAAATCAATTGATGTTATAGTTTTTGAGTTAAATAGGCAAGTAGGTGCACTGATAGATGGACAGAAAGACTGCACGAAACTGATTTCAATAACCTTTTCCATCACTGCTTCACTTTACAGGGAAACATTATCTATCTTTGTTATCACTTATGTATCTTCTGAGCCATCGTTATGTATTTGACCAGAAGTTAGTAAATTCAAACAATTTTGTAGCCATTGAGCAGACAGCCTGGTAACTTCTTTAAAACAATAGAATAAATGCACAATTTTATGATTAAATAGGGGATGTCTCTGGATTGGTCTTTGACACTTTCATGTGTCTTCAACATATCAAAGACAACAAAGAACTAAAGCAAACTCACTTCCAAATCTTTATTTATCTACTGGAAGTTGTTACTTCTTCTTTTTTCCTTTCATTTCATCTACCAATGTACATGGCCTTATGGAATCGCTGACACACTCATTCACAAAATTTTTTATTCTGTTTTCTCTTTCCTTGCTTTAAAAAGCATTTTCCTAAAACTTGGATCTTCTCTTTTTTTCTGTTTAAGGCCTGTCCATGTTTATGCTCATCTATTCATTATTATCATTACAGAACACTCGTTTTTGCCACTATATTTTATCAGTATTCCATGGATATTTTTTTCTTTTAACTGACAAGTTCTTCTATAGCTTAAGTGGATCCAGCATCAGACTGATTAACTACAACCATCAACTTCCTGGTTATGTTAGTCCAATCCAAGGCCATACAAAGTGTCCAAAGGCAATTTGATATCATAGTCTCAAGAGACATTTACGCTTGTGTTGAAATGTGCATGACATTTCCAAAGAGAGAATGATACTTCCTCGAAAAGACGGAGTTGTTTTTTTGTTTTGTTTTTTTAATGATAAAGGATGGTTATAGCCAAAATCTGAATAATGACTATCACATAGTTTAACTTTGCTAACAGTACGTAACAAGACTTTGTCTGCAATATAAACAGAACAGGATTGTACTTCATTACAAAATGATAACATAAGATAATTTAGATAAGTCACTGAATTAAACTGTGATTCATTTATTGGAGCTATTATTTGAATATAACATGTAAGCCTGGGCGGTTATTGTTAAGCAGCCATCCAAAATCATTATATAGTCACCAGCCATCCAAACTCATTATATAGTTACCAGCCATCCAAAATCATTATATAGTCACCATTCAACACTTTCAACAGGTCATCTTACAGATGAGGTTTAACACTTACTGATACTGAATCTTATCACACAGGAACAAATAACTGCACGCCAAAGTTAACCACAGAGTTACCATTCAAGAGCTACCAAAGCTCATGACAGTTACCATTTAACCTAAACTGCAGATCATTACGGATTTACCATTCAACACTAAACTAAGCTCAGAACATGGTTAATGGTTGATACATGTACTTACACAGCTCATCACAGAGTTCCCATTTAACACTAAACTAAGCTCAGAACATAGTTAATGGTTGATACTTGACAAAGCTCATCACAGAGTTCCCATTTAACATACTACAGCTCACAAAAAGGTAGTCTTAAAGACTTACCAAAACACATCCTCATGTCCTCGGACTCATCCTTGATGTCCTGCTGCCAGCGCTGACACACTTTCTCTGCCCGCTTCTGCCACAGCTTCACAAGGCTCTTCTCCAGGTACATCACCTGCGGTATCTGTAAACACGGAAACAACTCCATAGTCTATGTTAGAGCTAGAAGCAAGAACAATTACCTCCTAATCTTTTTCTTTCACCTTCAGCAAAATTTGAGGAGGGGAGGGACCAAAGACTAATTGTCTTTCAATACATGGTACAAATCATATCACGAGTAGTTAAAGCTGGGGACAGACAAAAGCAATGCAAACTAGACTCTGCATTGATAACTACAATATACCAGAAAACAACACCCAGCTTTCCCAGTCAAGGATAAGGCAAAGGTTCAAATCAAAACCTCAGAGGTAGAGAGTGAGCACTTTGAGACAACAGTCCTATAGTTATTTCATGTCAATTTTGAAGCTTAATACCATGCTGTGTAATGAAATAAAATTTAAACAAGATATTGGCACACTTAACATCAAATATAAAAATAGCATCAGAGATGCCCGTACCCCACAGCCTAGGGAAATATTTTTAACACCATGAGATATAGAAGTACTGTATCAGTACAAAGTTCAGGATACTTTCAGAGCACTGTCAGTTATATAAAGGTCCAAACAATGTTTAAATAGAGAAAATAATGTCTAAGAGAAAGACAATGCATGTACTCCTTATCTACATCTGGCATGGCCGAATTATGGTTTAGATGTTTTGAATATTACCATGCATACAGAAGTGCTAACACACTCAATGAATGCTTATGTGTGATGTTGGAGCAAAATCTGTGGCTCACTTGATAAAATTCCATCTGTTACAATGGGAAGTTATAAAAGTAAAATTCTTAATGAATTCTAATTAGGACTTTAACAGTGCTTATCTGCATTAAAAGACAGACCCAAAGGTGCAACAAGATTTTAAAGGTCAAGGTCACTACGACAAGGTCAAAGGTCAAATCAAGGTCACACCATGATGCTGCACACCTACACCCCCTAACCAATGTCCCTACCACGTATCAACTTCCTACACCTTATGGTTTCCGAGATATAGCCCGGAAGAGATTTTATAGGTCAAGGTCACTATGGCAAGGTCAAAGGTGAAATCAAGGTCAGACCATGACGTTGCACACCTACACATCCTAACTAATGTCCCTACCAAGTATCAACTTCCTACACCTTACGGTTTCTGAGATACATCCCGGACAAACTTTTTCCCGCTGCCCACCCGCCCATCCAGACACCATGGGTGAAAACAATACCCTGACAGCCCTTAACGGCTGTGGGGTAAAAAGTTTTAAATTATATTTTCAAACTTAATCATACATAGAGCCCATCATACTTCAAGAATTGCTTCTTATCGGAAAAGCAACCAACAAGTGGCTTTGCACTTCTTGATTGCTCAGTGGTTTTTTGCTTTCCTAAATGAGCACATTATAGCTTTCTTCTGCCTTGACACATTTTACAAGTTCTAAACGCTTAAAATGATAGTTGTAACATTTGAAGAGAGTGGGATTTCTTTTTGAGAATAGCCCTCTGTAATACACAAAATTAGTCACTCAATGGTCCAGAAATATACTCAAATCTATGTGTGAGGATAGAGGAATGGTAAAGCGGGCTCAAATGCAAAACTGTCACCACTTCCTACACTCTCTGGTCACTCACCTTTTCACTGAGACATTCCACCAAGTCAGTGACGTAGCCACGCATTTCCTGAAAGAACCGGTACTGTGCAGCCAGCCCCTCAGTGTTGTTAGACAGGGTGACGATGGAACTCTCACAACTCTCAATGCGAGAAGAAAGGTCTTGGCACTCATGTGAGTGAACACGGTGATTGGTAGAGAGATCCTCCAGTCTGAGGGAATACAAAATAAACAAATACTGCTAACAGATCAACAAAAAACAAACAAACACAGCAACTCCCACAGCTCTCAATATCAGAGGAGAGGTCCTGGCACTGGTAGAAGTACACTCAGTGAGAGATGGCAGAGCCCAGTAAAATGTGACACTGGGAAAAGGCACTGCATACAAACTATGTTGTCTGCAGAATGCAGTGACAAACCCAACTAAATAAAAGCACACAAAACAACAAAATGATGGAGCTCTAAACACCAGAGCTGAGATCAGTATACTTACAGAGATTATGAGCACTGAAAGAATAAGGCAATCTCCTTATCTGAGGAAAGTGACAAAGACAACAGTGGAAAACACACTTTAATACTAGATCCTCTGGTCCACGGAAACAGAACAAATACAGCTTCATGTAAGATACTAAAAATAACAAGTTAACAAGATCTTCTACAAACAGTAGGACAATTTCAATGACTTAACGCCACTGCAATCGAATTGCCAAGGTCAACAAATATGGTGAAACAGAAGATCAAACAGGCTGGGACATCAGACGGAAAATGTTTTAGTTACACTTTGAGAGAAATCAAGAACCTGTACCAATCCAATATAAAGCCTCTCTTACATCTCTTATGTGCCCTTATATGCTGCTTATGGGGAAAAAATGGTTACACTTGCAAGTGACATACAAGTGGGTTGCATGGGTTCTGTAGGTATTTTCATCACCCACACAGCATGCCATATCTGTAGAGATTAAAACGGGCAATTTCTTCCAATTTACGGTTTGTTTCTAATATATTTTAAGGGTTCCTGCAATTATATGTGTTGACATGTGAGAGGGCAATTGGAAAATGTTACAGTATTTCAGTAAAATGCTCTCAATCCTGAGATACCAGTTGATGTTATGATCACCACATCATCTGGTGAGCCTAAGATCATCTGGTGATCACTACTTCATCTGGTAATCACAAAATAATAGGTCATATGAATATATGATCTCATGCACAGAACTTGGTGCCTGATAAATTAGCCTATTAATAATGTCCTACCATGGCATCCGTTGCACACACCACCATATTCACAGGAAATGGGAACTTTCAGTAGATACTAAAACCAACAGAATAAATTGGATCCTGGTTCAATGACTGGTCATCAAAATGGACAATTTATCAATCAGTGCTGATTCTAGGAATTTCGAAAAGTGGGGGTGATCCCCCACCACTGTACAAAATGTGGGGGAGGGGCCAAAAAAATCTAGGGGATGATTTTATGATAAGTTTAAACTAAGGATGGGTCGGTATGAAAAATATGTACATCGGGAGGTCGCCAATGCAAAACCGGTGTAAAAGGAAATCCTCCCCCCCTGAAAATCCTCCCCTGAAAAATTTTATATTGAAAAATTCTTGATAAACTTTATTAAGCATAGATTAATATAGTATGTAATTCAATGAACACAGCAAAAATTCTAAAAACACACCTGCATCAACAAACTAATAATATATTTTTATACCACATCATCATAGATGACCCAGAATTACATCACAACAGAATTAGTAGTACAGTACATATAGCACTAGGCAGTATTAACAAAGTAATAGTAAATTATACTCAATGATATATATGCAAAATATACATTTCGGGGTTCTTTGGGAGTTACCAACAACAGTAAAAATCACTAATGATTTCTTCAGAAAATAATACAGAAAGTATGCCAGTGACAAAAGTATGCATTTAAAGGGGGGGTTCCATAATATTTTTCATTTTGTTAATATATAGATAGATAGATAAATTTTTTATTACACTGACAGTGTGTTTTTATTTTTTGCCAAAATTCCCTGGGATTTGAAGAACTTACAGTTTCTATATTTGCAATAATATTTTTGTTATATTGCCTCTCATAATATCGGAGTCTTTTGTCAAATGTTTTTCTTGCAGTTGAAAATTTCATTCTTAATGATTTTTTATGTTGTAAATTACTTGTTAAACATCGAGCTGACCTTTCCTTATGACACATATCTTTCCATAAGCTAGTTAATTCACTATTCCAAAATGGTTTATAACTTTTAAATTTTTTACATAACATCTTTCCTTGAGATTAGTAATTTATATATTTATCTACTTCTGCAATAGTACATTGACAAAATTCAGAATACACAAGATCTAGCTGACACTGTTGATTTTCAGTTTTTTTTTTAATACAAAATTTGTGAGGATTTCAAGATCTGTTACGAAATCCTCCCCCCGGGGTGGGTTATTTCCTGGTGGGGGGGTCATATTCCTAGGAGTTCCTCCCCCCTCCCGGGGTGGAGGATTTCCTAGGAAATTTACCCCCCGGGGGAGGATATCCTAGGACATCCTCCCCCCCCCGGGGGGGGGGGATTTCCGGGGGGGAGGATTTTGTGGTACACCGGACCGATTCCAGGATTCCGCATTTTAGTAAACCCCAAACAAACATGGATGTTTCCTCTTCACGACATCGCAATAAAAGTGATCAAATGCGCGAAATACGAGATAAAAGCTTATAATTTCTTCAGATTTCTTGTTTGTTCCCAATATTTTAAGTTTTCCTTCCATTATATGAGCTGACAAGCGAAATTGAGGTTATAAATTGTCGCAACCTAAACATGGAAGTTCTGCTCAACGTAATCGATAGTACTGTATAAAGTCTGCAAATGCATGAAAAATGGGGAGAAAAGCTCACAATTTCTTCAGATTTTGAGTATGTTTCTAATATTTTAACTCTTCCTTCCATTATATGTGCTAACATGCGACGTGGTGGTTGTAAAATCTTGTCACGGTATTTCAGTAAAATGCTCTCGATACCGAGATACCGGAACTACTGACCCATCCCTAGTTTAAACTAATGACAAGAGGGTCAAAGATGCCCCAAAAGGCAGGTTGCGCAGGCAGCAATAAGGTTAGCGACTGCTGTAATTACATTTAGAAACAAGGAAAGAAATGTTAGGTCACCCAGTTAAGCTGAATGTGTTAGACGTGCTAAGAAATGTAGAACTTGTAATCTAAGTTACATAATTGAATCTATGCTATAAACGGACAAACGAAAGGACGTAATTACACCAATTTCGAAAGCAACTTAGCTATGATGGTGACGTATCTCCCTGTCAAGTTTGAATTCGATTGGACAAAGCGTTTTCGAGTTAGAGTCCAGAAACAGAAATGTTGACGGACAAACGAAAGGACGGAATTACACCAGACAAAACACAGACAAACGAACAGACAGAACTACACAAATTTTGAAAGGAACCTAGCTATGATGGTGTTCTATCTCCCTGTCTAGTTTGAATTCGATTGGTCAAACCGTTTTCGAGTTAGAGTCCAGAATCGGAAATTTTGACGGACAGACAAATGGACAAAAAACGGACGGAATTACACCAATTTCAAAATGAACCAAGCTAGGATGGTGATCTATCTCCCTGTCAAGTTTGAATTCAATTGGACATACCAGTTTCGAGTTAGAGTCCGGAAACGGAAATTTTGACGGACAAACGAACAGATGGAATTACACCAATTTCGAAAGGAACCTAGGTATGATTAGTTTTACTCTATTCAGGGCCACCAGCCCCACAGGTACGGGGCGAAGAAAGACACAAAGTTCCTCCTACAGAATTTAAAATGAAAATACTGGTACTGGGTATTTATGTACTGTTGACTGTCGGTACCGGCTTGACTGGCCCATTGTTGTTACAAACCTGTCAATATCGTTTCTCTTGCCTCCATTTTTGAAATATCCAGACACTGCATGCTTCATTTTATTTATTGGGTGTATTTTACGTAAATAGTGTCTGTAGCCACATTATTTTTGACTTCTTTCGCAACTTCATAAACGATCACGAAATCACATTGTCAACAAGCATTATCCAAAACGCGTTTTGACGGAAGAAATCAAACCCTCGATAAACTCTCAATCCATGCACTGTTTCGATTTTCTAGATCTCTCGTCTTTTCGCTTTATATACTTCCCACATTGCCTTGTGAACTACGCGTTCTCACACATTTTTGTCCCCGCAGACTCCAAGAAAATCCGCATTTGTAGGCGAATTAATGCACGATCCCGCGTAAAACGCGTCCTAGAAGCAACACCGTCAATGTGAACAGAGTGATTTCAGCACTACCCACCTTTCCCTCAGTCTCTGTACCATCAGCTCCATGTTGATTTTGGGCAGGTCAGACATGGGGACAGTGCGTTTGATTGGATCAGGGCTGGCAGCGTACGTGTTTTCAGGCTCCAGTGTAAATGTAGGTGTGTTGCTGGCCTGTGTGTTGCCACTGTACACAAACTGCTCAAAACCACCATAGTACATGGCTTCCTCACCTCCATCTTTGCCATCTTTGCTCTAAACACACCAAATATGTCAAAAGATTTACTGTATTTATGCAACATGGAGAAGAAACATGTTAAAACTTGACAACAACTACTGCATTGAAAAATACTAAACCCTGGCGTAAAATAGGGAGGACAAAGGTACCTTATTCCAGAGCAGCAACAATATTCACTGTCAGTATTCACACAACAAAATTACCAGTTCAAAATTTAACCTCATTTCAAGATTGTTTCAATGCGGTGGCTGGGGAACCAGTTTACACTCACTTAAATGATGTACATGTATATTTCAATCTTATTTCTTTTTGGATCCAACTAACAACCAAAATAAACAACTAACTAGTTGTTACACTTAAATTGGGTAATTAGGTAATAAATACAAAGCTTTCTAGTTCAACAAAAACAGGTTCTACTTTTGTTAAATTTATATTACACTGAGACACCAATTCATGAGCCAATTTACACATTACAATTTTACATCACTTGTGTACAGTACTGTATGGGTGGTCAAGTACTGGTCTCCTGGAGAAAACTGGTCACAAACTCTTGCTAACTGGATGTTGTTTTAAAGGACACCAATGTAGAACAGTCAGTGGGTAGTTAAGACTGTTCAACTAGAGAGAAATGTGCAAATATATCTACCGCCAACAAACTAACATAAAATCAATACAAATGCTGGACAAGATTTGAACATGTATCATAGCAAAGATTGGCACATGTAAGAATTCAGCACTAAAGTAACTTAATTTTCTCTGAATTATGAAAATTGTGATCACACTTGTGATTGACTATTTTTACCCAAACCAGTGTCTTGAGATTTGGTTGATCCCCTCGTGGTGAGTTTTACATGCTGTGACAATTTCTCATTTCTTTTACTTCAGTTCTGTGAGTGACCTCACTGGCCAGTCTTACAGCGTTCGAGCAGTAGTACAGGGGTTAAAATACAATTTCAAAATCTAATTTGGCTTTGAAAGTCCGTCAATATTGGACTATTGTTTCTTGCCATAAAGTGCACTATTTGACAGGACATGAAGTGCTTAAAATGATTACAGATGAGACATATGCTGCTACTAATGATAACAGATGAGACATACGTTGCTACTAATGATTACAGATGAGACATATGTTGCTACTAATGATCACAGATGAGACATATGTTGCTACTAATGATTACAGATGAGACATATGTTGCTACTAATGATCACAGATGAGACATATGTTGCTACTAATGATTACAGATGAGACATGTGTTGCTACTAATGATTACAGATGAAACATATGTTGCTATTAGTGCTAGTAAATTTTATGAATCATGAAAATCTACAAATTCCCCAATAATTAAAGCATACAATAGTAAGTGTAAAAATACAAGAACATGTTTAATATAGTGACATGAAAGTTATTTTAAATGGTATAAAATTCATACATCCAAGGTGGACAAATCTATTATGAAACAAATTATTGTATCCTCCTCTCCACAACTATGTTGTTTCTATGCCCTGCTTTAAGCTTTTATACTAAATTTTCCCTCAGTGTCATACATTTTCACTTGTAGTTGTGGGACTAAATTGTCACCAGAGCCCTCATTTACATAGATATTGAATGCAATATGAAGTTTATGTTTGATAAGCGTACCCTGAGTAGTGACAGGCAAGAGACTTCAAAACAGCAAAAATGTGAATTTTCAACATAACATAAGCCAAATATTCTAACAGTGATTCTGCTAGCCTATTTGTCTTCAGTCTCGGAAACCAGCGTCACATGATACTAAACAAGAGATATGATCCCTTCCTTACTATCTAGGTATCAGCACACCAGTCTATTACTCACCTGAGCAGGTATACTGACTCCCTTTCTGATCTGCTGTACTTCCCAGTCATGGTCACTCTCCTCACTCTCTGTTAAAAACACATAATCAGACTGTACCACTCATTGCCCACGTCCACAGTCACAAGTTGACCGCCCAATCTGACCGATAAAGTTCCTGTCTACTCATGTCTCATCAAGTTAGTCTGGATTACGACCTAGAATTTGGCTGATACAACCAATGTTTTCAGCCATGTGACTTATCTAGTCCACTCTACTGATATGACCAATCTTTCAAAGATGGCGCCGAGTGATCTTTTAACACAAGACCGATCTTACAAGTCTCCCAATCAAATTTCATAATTTTCCATGTGATTGTGACTTAATGACACAACTTATCCCCTTTAATCATGGCAGTTACAGAAAAATCAGAAGATCTTTTCAGTTGTCTAACATGTATTTTTATGCCAAACCAGGTCAAACCCAAATCCATTTTTCCAGGCCTTTTTCACCACATTTAGTGCTAACATGTCCCTGAATTCAACAAAGACTAGTCAAGTGCTATCAATACATTGTTGGAGGGACTTCAATGGTGCTACACCAGAGGTGGACAATTCATTAGATCAACCATTCTTTTAAAGAAGCCATAATTCAATATATATCATACTTTCAATACATAAATCTTTACAAATGCCGCAAAATTTCAGGAAAAAGACTATAAACAGTAGATACAAAATGTACATAGTTTATAAACAAAACAAAATACAACCGAAAACAAGAAACTAGTTACAATATCAGTGTGGTATATTGTAGTGGTGTTGTGATTAGATGTATTGTCGATTAATCGTCGGTGACAGTGTAGAATTGTGGTCGGTCACTAATGTTTTTAATGATCGATTATTAAGCTTATAACTTAACTTTCCTGATTTATATCAATATCCATGTATTTTAAAAATATTTTAGGTATTTTTACTTCATAAACTGACAGTTTTGTCTTAAATTTCAAGTTTGTTTATGTCTACCGCCATATTTACAGGAAGTGGGTGCTTTTGGTACATTCTAAATGTCGGAACACCGTTATTCTTACCGGATTGACCTACACTTTATCCTGGAAAGTGTTTCTTAAATAATAAACAATAACACAGTAAAATAATCGATTATGGGTCGATTAACGCTCAGAAAAATGGAAGAATAATCAACCACGAAAATTGGAGGCGATTCCTAGCACTAGTATGTTGTAACACTGGCTTTGAATAAATCAGGGTTCCCACATACTTTCGACAACTGGATTCAAGGTCTCTTCAAGGTCAACAACAACAATTCTCAAGGATATATTTTAAGGCACGGGCTCCTTTACCTCAGCTTCTAGTCGTCTGTTCTTCCCACAAAATTCTTTCTTGTCACATGATTTTAACACTTTTTAACTCATTGCAACAATATTAATTAGGGCTGCAAGCGAGTCCGAAAATGCGCCTCAATTCCTCGTTTTGAAAGAACCGACGCAGACTCGGTTAATCGATTGATTATCGCCCATAAATATAAACTGCATCACATTTTGACATATTACACCTTATAAAATTATTAAAATGCACACAACATGAAATAATGTTGATAATTCATTTAATTCTGGAATAAATGCGCATTTATAATGCAAAAAAACAGGAACGCTTAACCATTTTAATATTGCAAGATTTGAGGAGTCTTTGAAATATGTTATATAAAATGCCATCTTATAAAAACATTGTTACGCAAACATTTAAAGTTTGCAGATGCTTGAAATATAAAATACTGGAAACGAAAACACCTTATATTAGTGAAAATATATAAATATGTTACGTAAATAGATTTTACGTCTATTTTTACTTGGTTTCGAAGACCCGGTTCACTTTTCTTGACTCGAGTATTAGACTGAATCATTTCATTTCCGAGTAACCAAAGAATCATTGCCGCCCTACTAGTTAATACATTTAATAATATTTTACCATAAACTTGTTCACACTAGATAATACTTGCTTTGCTGAGTGTGCCATAAGCATAAAATAGATGATGCAGACGCAGAAGTTGGAGAATAATAAATTCAAGGACTTTTTAAGGATTTTATTCAATTTTGGCCAAATTCAAGCACTTTCAAGGCCCTGAAAATAAAGCAATATTTTTCAAGGATTTTCAAGGATGTGGGAACCCTGTAAATAGTTTGTAAGCAGCAATTCCTTCCTTTCTTACAGGTGGAGGAAAACAAGTGAATACAAATTGGTCAAGAATCTCATTTCTAAAGTAATACACAAGTTACAACCAAAATTCAAGTTAAAGGTGAACTACTCACTACTTGTACTATCACACATGCAATTTTATTGTTGATTTAAGTTAAACTGTACTTATCATAAACAAGGTATTCCAGATAGGAAATTTCAATGATGAAGAGACTCCAAAATACAACATTTAATTCTACTGGAAAGCTATAAGTGTAGGACTGCTGCCAATATTCCCACCTTCATGTGCCTCCAGAATTGTCTGCTGAATCTTTCGTAAGTTGGACTCAGAGGAAGAGGTTGCTACTGTGAAGTCCACACGTTCCTCCTCTTCACTCTCATCATTTTCATCATCTCTGAAAACCAAGTGCATGTGCAAGATAAAGCTACAGTCTTGGAAATATGCTAAATCAAATTACTACCCATATTTCAGTAACTAGATTGGGCCAACTCGGCGCCAACATATCCCCAGACAGGTCATCACTCACGCCACAGGTTTTGATCGGGAATTTTTAAAAACATAATTACCCATTATTATATGAACTTCAGCACATCAATCTACTCTGTTTATATCTTCCAAGGAAGATGGTGTATCCCCAGACGCCGAATACATAACTCAAATTATATTTTCAATCTTCCTGCAATGATAACTCTAAACCTATTTTCAAAGTATTTAAATGATTGATGATTGAATGTCCATTCTAAAATAATAATCCCAAAAGAGCATATCTGTTTCTATATTTGTTGACAAATAAAATATTATTTTTAACTCAACTCATCATACTTTTCAATCTTCCTTCAAAGTATTTAAATGATTGATGATTCAATGTCCATTCTAAAATTCATAATCCCAAAAGCACATATCTGTTTCTATATTTGTTCACAAATAAAATATTATTTAAAAAAAAAATATTTATATTATTATTTTATTATATTATTTTTAGAATTTGCAAATTGTTTTCAGTTATTCATTTCCTCTATACCTATATATGTGGTCCATATATATGCAACCTAAATATGTGACACAATCTCAGTTCTGACTCCCCTTTGTGTTATATGTAATGAAGCCCACCACCTCCCACCCCCACCCCTCTCCCCTTCTCCACACCTCTCTCACTATTACACAAGATCTGCAACCCCATTGAGGTCTTTGTTTCTCATCTGATATCATTAAATACCTTTGTTTATTTAGTGTCACTCAATATAGCTGGAGGTCCCAGAGGTGGGTGGGGGGAATCCGGGTGGGGGATGTGGGTTGAGACTTAGTTTAGTTTATTAGTTTATTATAGTGACATGTATTATGTTGACAAGGATTATACAAAAACTATTGAAGTAATACCCAGCCCTATATGGGCTTATAAGTCACTTTAAATAGAGAGTTAATAACAAACAGAGCAAACATATTTTGAGGTAAGATACAGTAAATAAAGACAGCAATTCAATACATAAAAATTAACAATATAATTTACTTTTTCTTTCTTGCCACAAATCAAAAATAAAATTAATAACCATATTGACATTCATATGAGTTAATACCCTTGATAATTGATCTATTAATAATTCAGATTTATCTATATTTAAAATTTTGAAATATTTCATACGAATCAGCTCTAAAGCTGGACAAACACAAACAAAATGTATCTCATCTTCTACATCTTTTTTACACAGTTTACATGTTCTCTCAAAGAGATGGAGTGCTACAGCATAAATGGTAAACAAACAATCTATATAAAAGGGGTACTCAAATACAAAAAGAATTGAGAATTTTAAGTATGTGATTATCAACTGAAATGAGTTCATAACTGTAGGAGCTGTGTCAAAATTAACTGAGGCAAGTTGAATAAAACTGGGCTAGTTGAGGGTTAAAAATCCCCTAGTTTTACTACATACGGATATAATTTCATTAATATTGGGACTTAAAGCTCACTTAAAGTGTCCATTTTGTCTACTTGAATATGTTTAACCGGCGTTTAACCAGTTTCATTTTAAAAAGTTAAAAACTCAGCAAGCAGAGGTATAACACCTAAAAATAAGTTCTTAAAAGACTAAGATAGCCATAACATTATTAATATTCAAAATTTAAATAGACAGGCATTTCCTTTTAAAAATTCAAAGATTTCAGCTCTATAACCCACATAGTTTGACAGTTACTGGGCTTTAAAGTGGCATAATGTCCATAAATTGGGTTTCTGTGGGCATTTTACAATTGTTAAAGAGACCTTAGCAATTAAACTACAGATCTGAAACTTTTTGGGGGACATACATAACAAACAAAAATTATATATAATACAGTTTAAGACTTGTCACACTAAGCATTTCCAAATAACAGGGCAAAATACGGAAAAAATGTCCAAAAAGGCACTTGGGCGAGTGTCTATGGCCCTCATACACAGGTTAAATGTCTACTAAAAACCTTGATTTTCGCCATATGTAAAAAGGACATAATAATGCATTCCCAGATGGGATTTCAGCTCCATCAATCACATAGTTTAACAGTCACAGGGCTTAAAGGTGGCAAAAAGTCCAAATATTGGGTCTCTGTGGGCCTTTTAGAGATCTCGATGTGGCTTTCAAATTAAAGCTTCAGACTTAAAATTTGTTACATACTAAGATTACACATAGAATATGTATCTAATAAAGTTTGAAACTTCTCAGACTTACCATTTCCAAGTTACAGAGCAAAATATGTGAAAAATGTCTTAAAAGGGTCACTCAGGTGGGTGTTTAAGGTCCTCATACACAGGTTAAATGTCTACTTGAAGCCTTGATTTTTGGCACATGTAAAAAGAACATAATAATGTATTCCCAGATGAGATTTCAGCTCTATCAGTCACATAGTTTAACAGTCACAGGCCTTAAAATTGGCAAAAAGTCCAAATACTGGGTCTTTATGGGGCCTTCTAGAGACCTAAATGTGGCCTTCAAATTAAAGCTTCAGACTTAAAATTTGTCACATACTAAGATTACACATAGAATATGCATCTAATACAGTTTGAAACTTCTTAGACTTACCATTTCCAAGTTACAGGGCAAAATATGTGAAAAATGTCTAAAAATGGTCACTCGGTGGGGATTTATGGTCCTCATACACAGGTTAAATGTCTTCTTAAAGCCTTAATTTTTGGCACATATATAAATAACATACTAATATCTTCCCAGATAGGATTTGAGCTCTATCAGTCACATAGTTTGACAGTCACAGGGCTTAAAAGTAGCAAAAAGTCCAAATATTGGGTCTTTGGGAGCCTTTTAGAGACCTCAATTTGACCTTCAAAATTAAAGCTTCAGACTTAAAATCTGTTACATACTAAGATTACACACAGAATATATATCTAATACAGTTTGAAACTTCTCAGACTTACCATTTCCAAGTTACAGGGAAAAAGATGTGAAAAATGTCTTATAAGGGTCACTCGGGTGGGTGTTTATGGTCCTGATACACAGGTTAACTGTCCATTAAAGGCCTAAATGTTGGGGCACATATAAGAAAACACATAGATATATTCCCAGATGATATTTAACTTAGATGAGAGACATAATTTGAAAGCTACAGTGCTTGAAAGTGGCAAAAAGTGCATAAATTGGGTCTCTGTGGGCACTTTTGAGACCTTAAGTCGACCCCTTTGGGTAAACCTACAGCCCTAAAATTTTCTACAGACAAGGATTACATATCAAAGTTATACCTAGCACAGTTTGAGACTCATCAGAATTACCACTTCCAAATTATAGGGCAAAATATGTGAAAAGTATAGCAAAAAATCCCTAAGTGGGGGTATTTATGGGCCTCAAGGACAATTTTCTCCTCAACTTAAAGTCGTGATTTTCGGCACATGTACTAAGAACATATTAATGTGTTGTCAGGTAAAATTTCAGCCAGCTGAGCATCATAGTTTGTGACCTACAGGGCTCTAAGTGGCCAAAAGTCCAATTTCTGACCTTAAGGTGGCCATAAGTTCTTTTTTACTGGGAGTTTAAGGTCACCTTAAAATAGGGATCTTCCTTTGGGCACCCTTAACATGTGTACCAAGTTTGAAAAAAAAATATTAATTTGTTTTTGAGTTATCGCGTCCACAAGGAAATTTCTACGGCGGCGGCGGCGGCGGCGGCGCGACGGACCTGAATCCAATATATCCCCGACTTTCGTCTGGGGATATAATTAAACATACTGGAATAAAATATATTAAAGTATCTATAAAACGTGGTCTAAAAATGTTGTTGAACAAAAAATATTTAAACATGGTATTTAATTGGCACATATAACTTTAAATAGTATTTTCTAATTTTGACATACCACATCATCATTACATTACCAGTAAACTGCCATTCTTATATACTGCACTTTTATCAATTCTCAAAACCACTACAAGGTGATTTCCAACCGATCTGCATTGCAAACATCTTCAATAATATTTTCTAAATAATATAAAACATATTTTATTTTAAACCACCCTTAAATTCAGACAGATCATTGCATTTACTTTCATCTCACCGACATGCATGTTGAGGGCAGACGGCTAATAATTCAGGGCATGCCACTTCACGGACATACTTCCCTGTTACAGTATATACGCTTCAAAGCCACCTCACAGGTCAGGAAATATTACTGCAACTACATCTACCATGGACCATGTCTGATCTTTATTGGAGATCCACCTGGTTAGTCGTGACAGGATCCTCCACAAGTCAAACATATAAATCACTGACAGCAACCCCAATAGTCGTGAATGTATAACTAGACAGGAACTTGTCATCACTGTGTTGTCCATTATGACACCTACCTGATAAGTCGAGATTTGTCTTCAGAGTATCTCACTGTATCATCCACTGGCACAAAGTCACCCAGGTCTCGTGCCAGCTGCCTTTTTTTACGGATAGCGTGAATCATGGCGGCGTCTGGAATCTGGCCTCCTGCAGAAACAAATCAAAAGGACACTGAATAAAATTTCTGAGTGTGAAAAGTCCATCTAAATCAACATTGACAACATGTAAACTTATGCACAGTCATGTACAGAACTGGTTAAACATTGTTACATTAAGATACTGACAACCTGAACTATTACATATCATGTACAACTATTACTACATAAACAAGTATATCAGAACAGATATTGTTCACAATTTTTTTTCTGAAGAACTAGTTTTATAAACGGATTTCCATGGTAGCTTCAGGCAAAATTTTCTTACTATTTAAGAAATGATCTCCCAGATCACATACATGTAGCTCACATTAACACTCGCTGTAACAATGAAGGAAAAAAAACTTTTTATATTACAACCTGTACCTTGATTCACCATTTGCTATGACTATGCTATCTAAGGCATTACCTCGTAACATTTCATTGAAAGTGGGTTCTTCATTGTCAGAAAAGTCCACATCAGACCCTGGACCCAGACTACCTTCCCTGCTCTTTGGTGTGTCTGGTTTACTACTATTATTCTCTTCCTCAGGAGTAAAAACTTTCTTCTACAAAATACATGGTGTACTGCAGTGGGTACATCAAATAACTGTATGGACATCAATATAAAAATACTTTGATATCACATAATATGGAGGAGGTAATATTGTCCATTAAAAATTCGGAATCCGGGATGCCAAAAAAATTTTGTTCTAAGATATCCTAAACCACTAACAGGAAGTGAAGTTAAGTTCAAAACAAAACATGGAACTTCTGATCAAAAACACATTCAGTACAATTTCTTTAGATTTAAGGTTTATGTCAAATATTTGCAGTGTAATTTATAGTTATACACAAAATGCATACATTGCTTTGCATACCAATATTAGAAACCCTTTCCCAAAACAATGTATATCACCAATATTGATAAACTAAGTACACAATAGTACACATGGGTTAATGGATCAATTCATAAAGTGGGTAGATTTTTCAAGAATTTCTACCAAAATAAAAGTATGCTATATTCCTGTATTGTAAATTTTTGGAAAAGTTTCACAGTACATAGCCACACATTACAAAAGATCAGATCTGGATGTTTTGATGTCTGTTACGTTTGATAATTTAACGTATTCAATTGAATTTTTTACCTTGATCATGGGAAGGAAAAGCTTGACTGTGATTGCATCATGACACATTGACATACCAAATCTATTGATCATTAGTTCATTCCTATTTTCTTTCTTGTAAACAGTTTTCATGAACTTTAAATATAACTAGACCTAGCGCATCGGAGAACCGATGCAAATTGTATCCACCGTAAAGACAATGCACCAAAACCTCTAGGACCAATAATAGCGAGTTATAAGCACTTTTAAGTTTGGCTGTCCTCATTTGACCTTCAAGGAAGGGCCTAAGGTCAAATCCGACCACGCCAGAAGATTCCCAGCCCATGATTTCCTATATATTGGTTTACCATCCCAAACCTCTAGGACCAATAATAAGCAAGATATAAGCACTTTTAAGTTTGGCTGTCCTCACTTGACCTTGAAGGAGGGGCCCAAGGTCAAATCCGACCATGCCAGAAGATTCCCCGCCCATGATTTGGCTATCCTCGTTTGACCTAGGAGGGGCCCAAGGTCAAATCCGACCATGCCAGAAGATTCCCAGCCCATGATTTCCTATAGGTTGGTTTACCATCCCAAACCTCTGGGACCAATAATAAGCGAGTTATAAGCACTTTTAAGTTTGGCTGTCCTCATTTTTACTTTGAAGGAGGGGCCCAAGGTCAAATCCGACCACACAAGAAGATTCCCAGCCCATGATTTCCTATATGTTGGTTTACCATCCCAAACCTCTAGGACCAATAATAAGCGAGTTATAAGCACTTTTAAGTTGGGCTGTCCTCATCTGACCTTGAACGAGGGGCCCAAGGTCAAATCCGACGACACCAGAAGATTCCCAGCCCATGATTTCCTATAGGTTGGTTTACCATCCCAAACCTCTAGGACCAGTAATAAGCAAGTTATAAGCACTTTTAAGTTTGGCTGTCCTCATTTGACCTTGAAGGAGGGACCCAAGGTCAAATCCGACCACACAAGAAGATTCCCAGCCCATGATTTCCTATATGTTGGTTTACCATCCCAAACCTCTAGGACCAATAATAAGTGAGTTATAAGCACTTTTAAGTTGGGCTGTCCTCATCTGACCTTGAACGAGGGGCCCAAGGTCAAATCCGACGACACCAGAAGATTCCCAGCCCATGATTTCCTATAGGTTGGTTTACCATCCCAAACCTCTAGGACCAGTAATAAGCAAGTTATAAGCACTTTTAAGTTTGGCTGTCCTCATTTGACCTTGAAGGAGGGGCCCAAGGTCAAATCCGACCACACCGGAAGATTCCCAGCCCATGATTACCTATATGTTGGTTTACCATCCCAAACCTCTAGGATCGATAATAAGTGAGTTATAAGCACTTTTAAGTCTGACTATCCTCGTTTGACCTTGAAGGAGGGGTCCAAGGTCAAATCTGACCACATCAGAAGATTCGCAGCACATGATGTCCTATAGGTTGGCTTCACATTGCAAACATCTAGGACCAATAATAAGGGAGATATAGGCACTTTTAAAGTCCACTATGTGGGTTACTTCGGCACTCCGTGGATGACCTTGAATTAGGAGCTTCAAGGTCAAATGTGTGCAAGGTTGTAGAGGACATGTATATGTGTCATACATATCACCTATGAAGAGATTCAACCTTCTACCTATGAGGAACAGCCAGTAGAAAAATGTAGATTATTTTCAAAGAAATGCCCGTGGCGGCCATCTTGTTTTTCAGAATGAGGCTATTTTCCTTCCCAGAGAAGCTTACCCCCCAATGAAGATATCCTGCAAATTTGGTGAACCTAGCTGCTGTTGTTTTCCTCTTAGAGCGTTAACGCCGAAAATCTCTCTACGCGCGGCGGCGGCGGCGCGAACGCTAAACCAAAGTATCCACCGGATGCTTACGGTAGATACAATAAATCTAAGAAACACTTTTGATATGAATATAGCAGAAGTATTTTTGACTAAAAAGTCCAAACACATCATGAATGTTTGGTGCAGATATTTTTCAAAGATTTTGTGCAATTTTACAATTTAAAGAAGCAAGTTTTGAATCAATTTTTAAATAAGGTTGCTGCCATCACTTTTTTTCTGCTGGTCTGCCAAATTTGCAAATTTAATAAGTAAATTAAATTTTTATAAGTTAATACCCTATCCAATGGACAATTGCTTATCCGGTCGGCGCAGACCGGCCCGCCAAACGTCAGAAAAAGACGTCCTGTGTCTCCACCGCCTAGGCCGGCCCAGTACTGTGCACTCGCCAGATGGCGTGTCGTACTTCCTTCCTGTCTAGACAGAGTGACGTCATAGCATCTTTTTCGTTGTCTAAACCTATTAGACCCCTAGTAAGCTGATAGCGGGGTCGGTGGGAGGGTCTTGTGTGTCCATTGGATAGGGTATTAACTTATAAAAATTTAATTTACTTATTAAATTTGCAATTTTATTGCGTTAATACATCCTATCCAATGGACAATTGCTGAATAACTACCGCTTGGTAGGCGGGTAAGTTACTAGGGACTAGGTTAAACTCATGTTGAATAATGAACAATTCCTTTTTAAGCCTGGGAAGACCTTGTGGTCGGTAACCCTTGAGGCTATGGTCGAATATCATCATCCGGTTACAAGAGGTTGAACCGTCAGTCGACCTTGCCCCCCCCCCCCCTTTTAACAGACCTGCTCTGCTCTGAGGTAGGGGAAGAGAGGGATGAGTTCAGTCCCATAGAAGTAATCCTCCCAGTGGAAGTACGTCAAGAATTTTTTTTTTTTTTTTTTTTTTTTTTTTTTGACTATGGGTGCAATATATACAGAGATGTACTACTATTTACATATGTACAGGTCTCCTCTAATTCCTCGCCTGTTGGTGGATCTGCTGGGCAGCCACAACAGGACCAAGGTGATAGAGCTCTGAGTCTGCCCAAGCCACATCCTTCAGATAAAATTGAGTGAAGGTATTATGAGATTTCCAGTGGCAGGCTGATAAGATCTGCTCCAAGGAGACTCCCGACTGGAAGGCCTTAGAAGCAGCAAAGGCCCTCACATCATGAGCTTTGACTTGATGTAGGGTGTGGGCCTGTTGATCAGAGAGCTCATAGCATAAGATCACAGTCTGCTTGATCCATGAGGAGATAGTGGCAGGTGAGATGTCTTTGTCGAAACCTTTCTTGAAGGAGACAAAAACTAATTCTTTGCCCTGCATAAGGTCTGAAGTCTTGTCCAAATAGTAGCGCAAAGCTCTAACTGGACAAAGGGTTCTGTCAGACTTGAGGGACCTATCCAGAGTAGGAGCCAGAGCTGGTATGACCACTGGCGCTACACTCTCCGGACCCTCTTTGGCCAGCTGATTCTTGGAAAGAAAGCTGGGAGATGGAAACAGGGACACCCTAGACCAGTCAAGACTGGTGTCTGATGTTCTTATGCTGCCATGCATGTATCTCACTCCTTCTTTTGCCCGAGCCCAGGGCTAAAAGGAAGACCGTTTTGAAAGTCAGATGCTTCAGTGATGCCTAAGGGGCTCAAAAGGAGCCTTTGTCAGCTGGTGTAATACCAGAGAAAGGTTCCAGGAGGGTATACCCCTACGCCCCTTGGGTCTGTCCCTGTGGAAACTGTCCAGGAGACGGGTGAGATTATCCTCTTTGCTGATATTGACTGTGGTATTACCCAGTTTATCAGCAATGGCAGACCTGTATCCATCAATGGTGCTGGGCTGCAAATTCTTGACCTCAAAGAGGTAGAGTAGAAAGTCAGCCACCGACTTCACAGGTGGTGCCCTGAAGTCCACCTGATTAGCGACGCACCACTTTGTAAAAATGGTCCACTTTGCCTCATAGACTGATCTGGTTGATCTTCTCTGAGGAGCCTCAATTCTTGCTGCCACTGCTTCAGAGAAGCCCTGTTCTTTGATTGCTGTGGCTCTAGGAGCCATGCATGAAGATTTAGGTTGGTCAGATTTCTGTGAGGGATCTGATTGAAGGGTTGTGTCAACAGGTTGGGCAGCTGAGGTAGACTCAGCGGAACTTGGCTGGACATGGCCACTAAATCCCAAAACCAGGGCATGTTGGGCCATCCCGGAGCAATTAGAATTAACCTTCTGCACGGGGTGTCCAGTAGCTTCTCCACCACTTTGCCCAAGATGGCAGTTGGTGGGAAGGCATAAGCGTCCAGATCCTCCCATGGTAGAGTGAGAGCATCCACTGCCACAGCTAGGGAGTCCGGAACTGGGGAGTCAAACTGAGGTAGTTTGTGGTTGTATCTCGTGGCGAAGAGATCTATTTGAGGCTGGTGCCACCTCTTGCATAGGCTTTGAAAAACTTCCAGAAGGAGGGACCACTCCATCTGTATTGTCTGGCCCAGCCTGGATAGTTTGTCGGCTATCACATTCAGCCGGCCCGGAATATGACGGGCTTTTAGAGTCACTTGTCTCTGGGAACACCAGGTCAAGATTCTCCACAGGAGGGCACACAGGGGGCCCGACCTCATGCCGCCTTCCTTGTTTATGTATGCTACAACTGTTGTGTTGTCTGTAGCCACTAGGACTATTTGGTTTACACAAAGGTCTTGGAACTCTTTTAAGGCTAGAAAGACTGCTTTTAGTTCCAGATAGTTTATATGTAGCTTGCTTTCTGGCACTGACCAGGACCCCCTTGCAGTGAGCTCGTTTAAGTGAGCGCCCCACCCTTCTTTTGATGCGTCTGTAAAAATCTGCAGAGCATGTTTTATGGGGTGTAAGGGTTGGCCTCGTAGGATGTTCTCGTCCTATAGCCACCATTGCAAGTGTGGGTGAAGTGACCTGGGTAGAGGAATAACCTTTTCCAGAGATTCTGGCACTCTCCAATTGTTTTTGAGATGCCACTGTATGGGTCTCATGTGTAGGCGGCCTAAGTGAACTTGTTTTTCTGTGGCTGTCAGTAGGCCTATCAAGGACATGAACTGCCGGACCGGACAGGTCGGTAGAAGCAGTAGTGATTTTATTTTGTCTTGAAGGCTTTGCCACCGGTCCGGTGTCGGTCTGACCCGGCCGGACCTGAGATCGAATTGGTAACCTACAAAGTTGAAGACTTGTTTTGGCTCCAGTTCTGATTTTTCTGCATTCACTAGCCAACCTAGTTTCTGACACATTTTTACTAGGGTTTGTGTGTGTTGTAAGCAAGTTGAACAGGATTTCGCCCTCACCAACCAGTCGTCTAGGTACTGGTGGATTCTTATACCCCTGTGTCCGGCCATCAATTTCACCTCCTTGGCTATCACAGTGAACTCCAAGGGCGCTGTGGACAGACCAAAGGGAAGAGCCTTGAATTGGTATGTCTGACCTTGGACATGAAATCTGAGATATTTCCTGGATTGTTCCTGTATGGGTATGTGGAAGTAGGCATCCTTGAAGTCTACTGATGTTACCCACTCCCCTCGCTGGAGGGATGTTCTGATGGTTTCCGGTGTCTCCATTCTGAATTTTTCCGTCTTGAGAAAGGGATTCAGTTTGCTTAGGTCTAAAATAGGCCTCCATTTGTTGTTCGGTTTGGGCACCAAAAAGAGCCGGTTGAAAAACCCTAGAGATGTTTGGTTGTGGACCCGTTCTACAGCATTTTTGTCGATAAGCTGCTGCAATGCTTCTAACAGGTAGCTGTTCCTGTGAAGATTGGCATAGCTGCTTACGACTGTGGGAACCCTTGAAAGTTTGGGTCGGTTTTGGAAGGGAAGGGTGTAGCCCTGTTTTAGGATTTGAACTACCTTGGGACCGGCACCCATTTGTGACCACACTGTCCAGAAGTTTTGAAGTCTTGCCCCTACAGGAAGATTTAAGGCAGCATTTTTAACACTTTCTACAAGTTGGACACAAGACAATTGAGTGACACAAGAAACACTTTTCACAGATTTTAATAAGCAATTCTTTGGATAACACTCTGGCCGCCCGGGACTTAACTCTTTCTTTTGTGAGTGCCCGGGCGCAGAAGGAACACGAGAAACAACATGAGGCTTTACATTTAATGTCTTTTGATTCTGTGAAAAGGGTGGGCTCCTGGCCAGCAGTCGTGTGTGTACTTGATCTAAACAATAACTGTCATTTATATGACTGCTGGCCCTTGGCCGGTCGGGATGAGTATGTGGAGGTGCGGCCTCTACCTCGCCTAGGCTGTCTCTTGCCAATTGTCTTCCAAGCCGGTTTCTCCTGCCTAGAGTCCTTGTAGCTTGGCTTTTTATCCTGCCTTTCGTAAGGGTGGTACTGACCCTTGCTGTGGGATGAAGTAGACTGACCCCTGGACTCAAACTGTGCTATGTCCTCCTCAGCTCTCTTTATTACAGCATCAGGAAAGAGAGTAGCAATATGAAGGGGGCAGATCTTAAGGCTGTCAGAGTGTCCGGTTTGATTCCGGTCCTGAGGTGACTGAGATAAGCGTCTCTCCGTACAAGTGTGAGGTTGCCCATAGAAACAAAGATAAATTCTGAAAGGTGTTCCATGGCTTTTGCTGCAGCCTGAGATATGCTAGAGTTGAAGTCCATAAGGTAATTCAATTCGTCAGCTGCTGCAGTGAACTGTGAAGAAGCCTTGCCTTTATTTTCAGATCTCAATGCCTTAAGTTGGTCCTTCATATTTTGATGGACTCTGAAGAGACATCGGTTGAAACTGGCTGACTGATTACAAATAACTGATGCCTCTCTAGCCGACCTCTCCCACCTACGTAATGTCTCTTGTGAAATTCTGCGAGAGGCCGGTGGGGTTGAAGACATTCCAGAGTACTTTGCTATCCTACTATAGCTGTTGTTGAGCTTTGAAGAGTCGGTAGACCAATGACTAAGCTGAGATGAGTCTGCTTTAGGGTCGGTTTTAGGATCTATGTGAAGCCCATACCATTTGGTCTGGGACTTAGCCGGCCTGAGGAAAACGTCCTTTCCCAAACCACCAGGCTCTGAACCACGGGAGGGGTAGCCCTCAACTAGGGTAAGATTCAGTTTAGCTAGCTTGCGGCATAACCAATCCTCAGTCGGCATTCTTACTGACACCTTTCCGGGAGCAACAGTCTTTGGGCCGGCAAAGGGATTGTCATCTGCAGTACTTGTAGTACTCTCCAACTCCGGTATATCCGACCAACCCATAAAGGACCGGATGCCTTGCATTGTGTCCCTGTAGTTCTGTTCTTCCGACACTGGCTGGTCCGGTTCGGTCACTGACTGATCCTGGTCATCAGAAAGCTCCCCTTCCTCAGTATATAATTCTAGGGGGGGTTGATCCGACAAGCTATCAGCCGCAGATGAAAGACTAGATATACTGTCTTTTCTTGGTCTATGCAAGGTCGGTGAGCCGGTGTCAGTGGGTTCAGAAGACAATGACCGGTCAGTAGCAGAAGGTCGGTTCAAATCTTGGGGGTCGGTACCAACTATCCCAGCAGCAGGTCGGTGAGTTTTAGTTTTACTGGAAGGCTGATGCAGAGTTGCAGAGGAGCCTTGTCCAGTAAACTTAACAGAAGAGGTCGGTCAGTTACTCTTAGTTTGACTGGCCGGCTGATGCCTAGTAGCAGAGAAGCCCGTTCCAGTAAACTGACTTGAAGACGTCTGTGAGCTGGTCACTGCTTTACTGGTCAGCTGATGCTTTTCAGCAGAGGAGCCAGATCCAGGAAGCAAGGAGGTTGAAGGTCGGATGAAAGGTTCCGTAACATTCTGAGTCTGTGGAGGTGAATGGGTCGGTGCTACTTTAATATCTGCAGAAAAAGCTGGCTCAAAGCTCTTGGCTAAAATTAAGGCTTCTAGGCGACTAAAGCGCTCAGACCACTTGTTGTCAAGTTCGGTGAATTTCTCATCCGCAGTGGGCTGGGATGAAGTGGCTTTAGAAAGAGGGGGATTTGACTTTCTTGGTGTCTTTTTTGCTATCTTTCTTAGGCTTTTTCTCTGGAGGTGGAGCAGGAGCAGGGGATTTAACAGTACCCTGACTATCCACAGTTCCAATCACAGACACACTGGCCGGGTCGACAAGTTCCTCATCGTCTTTAGAAGGGGTAGAATCAGCCGTTTTCGCCTCACGCTTTTCTTTCTTGATTTTATAAGCAGGCGTAGAGATCTGTAGAATTTGCTCAGAAGTAAAAGATTTGCAAATAGGACACTGATCAGAAGACTGTGGGTTTTCTACACAAAAATCCTGTCCCTTACCCTTCTCTCTGCAACGCGCGCAGTGTGAGTGTGTGTCAAAGAGAGCCATTGCATGGCCACATTTCCCTCTCCGTTGGCCAGGAGAAGCCATGATGTACTTGAAGCAGATATAAGTAGAATAAACGTTGAAAAAATAAGATGTCTGATATAATTCTGAAGAAAAACTTTGCTGTAAAAATTTCCTTGTGCACAGCCACGCGCCAAACGGAAAAGATGCTATGACGTCACTCTGTCTAGACAGGAAGGAAGTACGACACGCCATCTGGCGAGTGCACAGTACTGGGCCGGCCTAGCCGGTGGAGACACAGGACGACTTTTTCTGACGTTTGGCGGGCCGGTCTGCGCCGACCGGATAAGCAATTGTCCATTGGATAGGATGTATTAACGCAATAAAAATAAACTTTCTGATTTTTTTTTTATTATTATTTACACAGCACCAAAACAGCCTGAAAAATCGACCCAATTCATGTTAACCCACGTACTGTAAATCAATCGAATTTGGGCTGGTTATCAGAGGGTGAGTACTCAGGGTTGTTTTTAGCACCCGTCCCAGCCCTAAAAATAACTGGAAAAGGCTTCAGATTTTGATGACATTTTCAGGAAAGGTTGACAATGGCAGAAGGGAAAAATAGCATGAGAGATGCCCGTACCCCACAGCCTAGGGAAATATTTTCAACACCATGAGATATAGAAGTACTGTACCAGTACAAACTTCAGGATATTTTCAGAGCACTGTCAGTTATATAAAGGTCCAAACAATGTTTAAATGGAGAAATAATGTTTAAAAGAAAGACAATGCGTATAAAGATAAAGTATTAAAACAAGATAATTCAATAACAAGATGACAGCATTAATCAGTAAACTAAAATTCAACACTCTTTATCTACATCTGCATGGCCGAATTATGGTTTAGATGGTTTGAATATTACCATGCATACAGAAGTGGTAATACATTTAATGAATGCTTATTGTGGTGTTGGAGCAAAATCTGAGGCTCACTTGATGAAATTCTATCTCTTACAATGGAAAGTTATGAAAGTAAAATTCTTAATAAATTGAATTCTAATATGACTTTTGCTTAATCTGCATCAAAAGACAGACCCAAAGGTCCATGAAGATTTTAAAGGTCAAGGTCACTACGACAAGGTAAAAGGTCAAATTAAGGTCATACCATGATAATACACACCTATAGCCCCTAACCAATGTCCCTACCAAGTATCAACTTCCTACACCTTACGGTTTCCGAGATATAGCCCTGACAAGATTTTATAGGTCAAGGTCACTATGGCAAGGTCAAAGGTCAAATCAAGGTCACACCATGATGCTGCACACCTACACCCCCTAACCAATGTCTCTACCAAATATCAACTTCCTACACCTTACAGTTTCCGAGATATAGCCCGGACAAGATTTTATAGGTTAAGGTCGCTACGGCAAGGTCAAAGGTCAAATCAAGGTCAGATCATGACGTTGCACAACTACACCCCCTAACCAATGTCCCTACCAAGTATCAACTTCCTACACCTTGCGGTTTCCGAGATATAGCCCGGACAAGATTTTATAGGTCAAGGTCACTACAGCAAGGTCAAAGGTCAAATCCTGGTCAGACCGCGATGTTGCACACCTACACAGCCTAACCAATGTCCCTACCAAATATCAACTTCCTACACCTTACGGTTTCCGAGATATAGCCCGGACAACATTTTATAGGTCAAGGTCACTACAGCAAGGTCAAAGGTCAAATCCTGGTCAGACCATGACGTTGCACACCTACACCCCCTAACCAATATCCCTACAAAGTATCAACTTCCTACACCTTACAGTTTCTGAGATATAGCCGGACCAGAATTTATAGGTCAAGGTCACTACGGTAAGGTCAAAGGTCAAATCAAGGTCAGACCATTACGCTGCACACCTACACCCCCTAACTAATGTCTCTACCAAATATCAACTTCCTACACCTTACAGTTTCTGAGATATAGACCGGACAAGATTTTATAGGTCAAGGTCACTACGGCAAGGTCAAAGGTCAAATCAAGGTCACACCATGACGTTGCACACCTACACCCCCTAACCAATAACCCTACCAAGTATCAACTTCCTACACCTTACGGTTTCCGAGATATAGCCCGGACAAGATTTTATAGGTCAAGGTCACTACGGCAAGGTCAAAGGTCAAATCAAGGTCAGACTACGACATTGCACAACTACTACCCCTAACCAATGTCCCTACCAAGTATCAACTTCCTACACCTTACAGTTTCCGAGATATAGCCCGGACAAGATTTTCAAACTCAAGGTCACTACAGCAAGGTCAAAGGTCAAATCCTGGTCAGACCATGACGTTGCACACCTACACCCCCTAACCAATGTCCCTACCAAGTATGAACTTCCTGCACCTTACGGTTTCTGAGATACAGCCCGGACAAACTATTTCCCGCCGCCCGCCCGCCCATCCGGACACCATGGGTGAAAACAATACCCCACCAGCCCTTAAGGGCTGTGGGGTAAAAAACGACACCGGGTATTCGCCTTGAAAGAACCCATCCGAATTCAGGTAACCGTGTTTTGGTTGTCACCCACTGGAAGTGGCAGAGAAGCAAACATGGCAGATGATGTAAACATAACGTTTCAAAAATAATGTTAAATATTGATATAAATAAGGAAACTTATGTGAAAAACTAATATCAGTTAAAGAAGTTTGTACTCGGTCTCTTAAAGAATTCGGACCCTTTTCTGGTAACCGGGTAACCTATCACCGCCTTAGTCAAAATATGTCTTATCTATTGCATCCTAACGTATGTTTAGTTTTCAAATACAGGCTTTTATGGAACCAATCTGAATTCATATCACTTGAAACAATATTCAGATAGCAGTTTTCATTGAAAGAAAAAGTTCAAATATTCAAAAAAATAAATTCTGCCGTCAAAAAAGCAATTTACAAACAAGCAATCAGTGACCGAATGAATCGGTCACATATCTAGGGTTTGGCAGAGTGGAATGGCTTAATGTATGTTTCATGTGTGAAAGGTTTACAGAGAGTGGTTGTGCATAAAACCAATGTCCCTACCAAGTATGAACTTCCTACATCTTACTTTCCGAGATATAGCCCGGACAAGATTTTATAGGTCAAGGTCACTATAGCAAGGTCAAAGGTCAAATCAAGGTCAGACCATGACGTTGCACACCTATACCCCTGTACACCTTATGGTTTCTGAGACATAGCCTGGACAAGATTTTATACGTAAAGGTCACTACAGTAAGGTCAAAGGTCAAATCAAGGTCAGACCATGACATTGCATACCTACACCCCCGAACCAATGTCCCTACCAAGTATCAACTTCCTACACCTTACAGGTTCCGAGATTCTAATTCTAATAGTACTTTTATAGCGCTTAATCTCTATCTAATGATAGACTCTAAGACGCAGAAAGCCAAAATCAGAGATCGTAATCGTTAAATCAGGGACATTGCAGGGGTGATTTTATAGGTCAAGGTCACTACAGCAAGGTCAAATGAAGATCACATCATGATGTTGCACACCTACATCCCCTAACCAATGTCCCTACCAAGTATCAACTTCCTACACCTTACGCTTTCCAAGATATAACCCAGACAAGATTTCCAAACTCAAGGTCACTACAGCAAGGTCAAAGGTCAAATGAAGATCAGGCCATGATGTTGCACACCTAAACATCCAATGTCCCTACCAAGTATCAACTTCCTACACCTTGCGATTTCTGATATACAGCCCGGATAAACTTTTTCCTGCCTGCCTATCTGGACACCATGGGTTAAAACAATACCCCGACAGCCCTGAAAGTAACAATTGCTCAGCTATGCCATGAGCTATAGGTTTGTACAGTTGAACCAAAAGTAGGTGTACAACATATTTAAACAAAATACTGTAAACCAATAAATTTTAAGTTACAACTGATTTACAACATCAAAGTAGCTATTACTCAGCAATGCAATGAGGCACAGGTCAAAGTAGCTTTTGCTCAGCTAAGCAATCACTTATAGGGCTGCAATTTTAATACGATATAGCTCACACAAAAGTAGATGAATAACATATTTAAAGAAATACTGTAAATGAAAGAGTTTTCAAGTGACAACTGATTTAGTCAAGAGTAAGAACCTGAAAGTAGCTATTGCTCAGCTATGCAATGAGCTACAGGTCTGTATATGTAATTATATTTATACTCGGCGCAATATCTCCATATACTACAGAACTGAAAGCACTATTTAACCCATACGACTGCACAGGTACAGTTCCAACTCACAAGGAATTGGCATTCCCCTAACTGGAAGATAGAGGCTCAAGGATGACCATTTATCAGAGTTCTTGAGGTTATTTAGCCTGCCACTGGGGATAGGATCCAATGGCAGAGGACTGCTATTTTAAGTGGTCATCCGAGCCACTGTGTATCTGCCTGTACCTGGGTTAGAACACACGTCCTCTGAGTTCCTAGACAAGTGTGTTACCTGCTAGGCCGCAATGGCAGATAAGGTCTGCAATTTCATTATGTTATAGCTGAGCCATAATAAGCGAATAACAGATTTAAATAAAATTTTCCAAATGCAATAGCTTTCAAGGCCAAAGGACATAGTGGTTCACTTGTAACTTGAAAACTATTACATTTAGAAAATGTTGTATAATATGTTATTCAGCTACTTTTGAGTCAGCTATAGTATAGCAATTACTGGGGGCTGTTGGTTGCATGTTCACCAGTTTCCCACGGTGGCTTTCCAAGCAATTTTGAGACTCTAGAATTTGCCAACAACGGGCCAACCTTGGGCCAACAGTGGATTTTTGTTCAAGATGTTAGTGAGCAGTAATAAGGGATTTGGGGAAACTTAGTCAAAATTTATTCATCATTATATATCTTTAGTGATTTCAGTGAGCCCACAATTTTTAACTCACTTTTTAACCATTTTAGAAAATATTTTTATTATAAATAAGAATTTTAACCAGTGTATTTACAATAGTGGACCAATGTTGAAAATGTTTCGAAGATCAAAGCATATGGATACCGATAAACAAAACTCTTGGCATGAGGTTACAGTACAGTAGTAAACCCCCATCCAAGAAATTCGACTAAGTCATATTTCCTCATTAATATTATGAGGCAGGCCCATGGACAGGAAGTTCGCTGGTATTTAATCATAATCCAGCCTTTTTTTTCTATTATCCAAGAAATTCTGTGACCTCATATTTCCTCTTTAATATTAATGAGGCAGGTCCGTGGACAGGAAGTGCACCGGTATTTAATCTTAAACCAGCTTTTCTTTAAAATCTATGAAATACTGCTGGATTATGATAAACAAAACTCTTGGTGTGAACTTATAGTACAATAGTAAACCCCCATCCAAGAAATTTGATTAGGTCACATTTCCTCATTAATATTAATAAGGCAGGTCCGTGCACTGGAAGTGCACTGGTATTTATTCATAAACCAGCCTTTTTTTCTATTTATTCCAGAAATTCTGTGATCTCATATTTCCTCATTAGTGTTAATGAGGCAGGTCCATGGGCAGGAAGTGGACTGGTATTTAATCTTAAACCAGTTTTTCTTTGAAATTTATAAAATACTTCTGGATACCGATAAACAAAACTCTTGGCGTGAACTTACAGTACAGTAGTAAACCCTCATCTAAGAAATTTGATCAGGTCATATTTCCTCATTAATATTAATGGGACAGGTCCGTGGACAGGAAGGTCACTGGTATTTAATCATAAACCAGCCCTTTTTTTCTATTTATCCAAGAAATTCTGGACGTCATATTTCATTAATATTAATCAGGCAGGTCCGTGGACAGGAAGTTCACTGGTATTTAATCTTAAACCAGTTTCTCTTTGAAATTTATAACATACTAGTACTGGGTATCTGGAATATAGGCGGTCAATATTGGAAGATTCACAGTAGATATTTGGAAGATTCGCGGTAAATATATTATAGATTCGTGGTTAACAATATTTTATAAATTGATATGCTGCTTTGAGATTAAAACTACCAGTAGCTGCCTAATTAATATTAATGAGCAAATATAAGGTCACAGCAGTTCTTTTAGGGGGTTTCCTGACAATATTTTACAAATAGAAAGGCTGGTTTAAGATGAAAACTACCAGCATATTTCCTGTACATGGACCTGCCTCATTAATATCAATGAGCAAATATGCGCGGACACGGCAGTTCTTTGCGGCCCGTTCTTTGAGGGGGGTTTCCTGACAATATCTTACAAATATACTGCCTGGCTTCTTAACTTGGCACACGCCTTAAATTGGCACAAAACGGAAGACAAAATATTACTTGTTATTCTTTTTTTATTGCCCACACTCGTGGATTTCCATATACCATATAAGGAAATTAAAATGATCACAGAAATAATTTAAATATCTTCGGCAATTTCCGTATACAAATTGTGCCAATTTGAGGCGCTGATTTCATGTAGAAATTGTATTATCGCTCATTAAAAACGAGTGTAAAAGGTTTATTATTTTGATTTTATGCCAGTAAAATGCTTGTATAACTTGCGCTTGTGCCAATTCATATTTTAATAAAAAGAAATCCACGAAACTACACTAAAAACAATCAAAAATAAGCTTTTTGTGTCCAAGGTGTGCCAAGTTAAGGCTGGAGGCAGTACTAGAAAGGCTGGTTTAAGACGAAAACTACCAGCATATTTCCTGTACATTTACCTGCCTCATTAATATTAATGAGCAAATATGCGCGGACACGGCAGTTCTTTGAGGGGGTTTCCTGACAATATTTTACAAATACTGTAGAAAGGCTGGTTTAAGATGAAAACTACCAGCATCTTGTTCATCGCTTCAGCCGTGGGCGATAATAGAAGATTTTAACTAAATATGCAGATTTCGACATTTTTCGTAAATATTTCTTCTCACATATCAATAACATACATATTTTATATTTTTTTATTATTTTGTTTCATATTTAACCCTTTTCTTACGTCTTCTGGCAATATTTGAAGTTTTGAAGTGACAGATCTCGAAAATAGAGGATTGCGCATGCGTGGATCGTGGGCTTGAACAAGCTTTTCGGACTGGTACCCTAAATAATATTTTTCAACGAAAACGAGTCCCCGAGAAGTGGGTATGCAACCAGGGGCCGTATTCACAAAGATTCTTATTCTTACAATTATGCTTATTCTTAGAATTTTTCTTAGAATTGTCTTTTTTCTTAGAAAAATTCTAAGAATAAGAATTTTCCTATTCACAAAGATTCTTATTCTTACAATTATACTTATTCTTAGAATTTTTCTAAGAATGGTTTTTATTCTTAAAATTTTTCTAAGAATAAGAATTTGGTATTCACAAAACTCCTATTCTTAGAATTTTCTAAGAATTTTGTTTAAATCTAAGAATGGCACATAGCATGCTTAACTTAAGAAAAATAGTTGTTTTGATGATTATAGTGCAGCAATTGATTGCAAATCGACATTCAGAACAGAGTTTTACATATTAGTTGTCAATTGTGTGTACTTTAACAAAATGCTGCCTCTTTATATTATTTTTAAAAATTCCAGTTTTCTGTTCACGTAGGCTAAGATCTGTATTTTTAGAATTATTCTTAGAATTACACTTAGTCTAAGAAAAATTCTAAGAATTGCATATATTTCCTTTTACCTCTATTCTTAGAATTGTTCTTAGCTAAGAATTGTTTTGTGAATAGAATTTTATTCTAAGAATAAGAAAATTCTGAGCAAAGAATTTTTCTTAGACTTAAGTGTAATTCTTAGAAAAATTCTAAGAATCTTTGTGAATACGGGCCCTGATCATAAAAATCAAAATAAAATTGAAATCTTAGCAAGCATTTTAGATTGGTACCCTAAATTATATTCCCTTGATTTGAAAAACTTTGGCAATATATTGGCCAAGATACTACTTTTTAAAGTTAGTATGCACAGCAATGAACAGTAAATGCAAAATATAATGTTCAATTAAAACAATTTTCCTGTGAACTGTGTATGGAATTTAATGCAATAAAAATGACATCAAACACTAAATATGTGTGAGTAACTGAGAGGAAAGGCAGGCCTCATCACTCATGCTACCTTTAGTGGGGAAGATCAGAAGGCACTTCTGGATTGACCTGAACAGTTATTCAGCTTTGGAACAATTCTGTGATGGAATCACTTGTTTTCATATCACACATAGAGAACTTAGACCACAGTGCTTCAGATATTTCTTATGCTTCACAAAATAGAAAGGCCTTGTGGGTTAGCAGGTTTGACATCTTATGATAGGCTGTTACCTCTTTGTAGGTATGACTCCCCCAAATGACAATGCAGAGTACCTGTCATAATATAACCCTGGCTGTTGCTGTTGCATCAGACATAAAATCACAACTTTAACCTTTGACAAAATTAAATCCACATAATAAAGAAGTCCATATTTAAATATCCCTACCTTTATATCATTTTACTGTGTTATAGTATATTAATTATATCATATTTAGAACAATAACTGGTGTGACTGTTTTTAAATATTTGAAGAATACGAACACCTGTTGAGATACGCAATCTTGCTGGAATTGTGTTTAAAATAATTTTTGTGATTGTTTTATTGAAGCTAGCAATAGAATATCTATACCAATTTAAAGGAAAATTTCTAGAGGTTATGTTCCTTTTGATTTGAGGAAAATTGGTCCAATATCGACGAAGATACTTGTTTTAAAAATTACTATGCACAGCAAATAATAATAAATAATATTTTTCTCTGTGACTTGTGTATGGAATTTAATGCAATAAAAATGATATCAAACACTAAATATGTGTGATTAACTGGGAGGAAAGGCAGGCCTTATCACTCATGCTACCTTTAGTGAGGAATATCAGAACGCACTTCTGGATTGACCTGAACAGTTATTCAGCTTTGCCACAATTCTGTGGTGGAATCACTTGTTTTCATATCACACATAGAGAACTTAGACCACAGTGCTTCAGATATTTCTTATGCTTGACAAAATAGAAAGGCCTTGTGGGTTAGCAGGTTTGACATCTAATGATAGGCTGTTACCTCTTTGTAGGTATGACTCCCCCAAATGACAATGCAGAGTACCTGTCATAATATGACCCTGGCTGTTGCTGTTGCATCAGACATAAAATCACAACTTTAACCTTTGACAAAATTAAATCCACATAATAAAGAAGTCCATATTTAAATATCCCTAACTCTATATCATTTTATTGTGTTATAGTATATTAATTATATCATATTTAGAACAATAACTGGTGTGACTTTTTTTAAATATTTGAAGAACACAAACACCTGTTGCGATCCACAATCTTGCTGGAACTCTATTTAAAATAATTTTTGTGATTGTTTTATTGAAGGTAGCAATATAATATCTATACCAATTTAAAGGAAAATTTCTAGAGGTTATGTTCCTTTGGATTTGAGGAAAATTGGTCCAACATTGTCCAAGATACTTGTTTTAAAAATTACTATGCACAGCAAATAATAATAAATAATATTCTTCTTTGTGACTTGTGTATGGAATTTAATGCAATAAAAATGACATCAAACACTAAATATGTGTGATTAACTAAGAGGAAAGGCAGGCTTTATCACTCGTGCTACCTTTAGTGGGGGAATATCAGAAGGCACTTCTGGATTGGCCTGAACAGTTATTCAGCTTTGTCACAATTCTGTGGTGGAATCACTTGTTTTCATATCACACATAGAGAACTTACACCACAGTGCCTCAGATATGATTTCTTATGCTTGACAAAATAGAACGTCCTTGTGGGTTAGCAGGTTTGACATCTTATGATAGGCTGTCACCTCTGTGTAGGTTTGACTTCCCCAAATGACAATGCAGAGTACCTGTCCTAATATGACCCTGGCTGTTGCTGTTGCATCAGACATAAAATCACAACTTTAACCTTTGACAAAATTAAATCCACATAATAAAGAAGTCTATATTTAAATATCCCTAACTCTATATCATTTTATTGTGTTATAGTATATTAATTATATCATCTTTAGATCAATAACTGGATTGATTTTATTTTAAATATTTGAAGAACACAACCACCTGTTGAGATATGCAATCTTGCTGGAATTCCGTTTCAAATAATTTTTATGGTTGTTTTATTGAAGCTAACAATAGAATATCTATACCAATTTAAAGGCAAATTTCTAGAGGTTATGTTCCTTTTGATTTGAGGAAAACTGGTCCAATATTGACAAGATACTTGTTTAAAAATTACTATGCACAGCAAATAATAATAAATATTATTCTTCTCTGTGACTTGTGTATGGAATTTAATGCAATAAAAATTACATCAAACACTAAATATGTGTGATTAACTGGGAGGAAAGGCAGGCCTTATCACTCCTGCTACCTTTAGTGGGGAATATCAGAATGCACTTCTGGATTGACCTGAACAGTTATTCAGCTTTGGAACAATTCTGTGATGGAATCACTTGTTTTCATATCACACATAGAGAACTTAGACCACAGTGCTTCAGATATTTCTTATGCTTGACAAAATAGAAAGGCCTTGTGGGTTAGCAGGTTTGACATCTAATGATAGGCTGTTACCTCTTTGTAGGTATGACTCCCCCAAATGACAATGCAGAGTACCTGTCATAATATGACCCTGGCTGTTGCATCAGACATAAAGTCACAACTTTAACCTTTGACAAAATTAAATCCACATAATAAAGAAGTCCATATTTAAATATCCCTAACTCTATATCATTTTATTGTGTTATAGTATATTAATTATATCATATTTAGAACAATAACTGGTGTGGCTTTTTTGAAAATATTTGAAGAACACGAACACCTGTTGCAATCCACAATCTTGCTGGAACTCTGTTTAAAATAATGTGTGATTGTTTCATTGAAGGTAGCAATATAATATCTATACCAATTTAAAGGAAAATTTCTAGAGGTTATGTTCCTTTTGATTTGAGGAAAATTGGTCCAATATTGTCCAAGATACTTGTTTTAAAAATTACTATGCACAGCAAATAATAATAAATAATAATATTCTTCTTTGTGACTTGTGTATGGAATTTAATGCAATAAAAATGACATCAAACACTAAATATGTGTGATTAACTGGGAGGAAAGGCAGGCCTTATCACTCATGCTACTTTTAGTGGGGAATATCAGAAGGCACTTCTGGATTGACCTGAACAGTTATTCAGCTTTGCAACAATTCTGAACTTTGACCACAGTGCTTTGACCATTGACAAAATTAAATCCACACAATAAAGAAGTCCATATTTAACTACCACCCCCACCTCTATATCAATTTTATTGTATTATAATATATTTATATGATATATTAACAAATAAATACATAAATATCAACACAACATAAGGGGCTGTAGTCACAAAAGGGATCAAGCTGAAGTTGAGCCAAAAAGTGTCTAGTTGTTTATAATAAGCTTCACCTGATTTTTGGCTCACCCTGAGCTTGATTCCTTTTGTAAATATATCCCCAGAACCCAGTCATCAGGTCATCATTGTCTCCTGAAAATATTTTCGGTTCACACTACTTACAATTTCCCGGGGGTCTCAGAAGAAAAATGGACAGGGTACCAGACTAATCAAAAGACGTTTTTCAGAAACAAAAGATTCACGCCATATGTTTTCAAGAGAAACCGGTCCAGATAGATCTTATCAGCACAGTTTAATTAGGTCGCTGAGGTCAATAACAAAAATCCCTCCACAAATCTTAAAAACAAAAGATCAAAAACTGTGATATTTATTAGAATGTTTACTAGTTGAAATTATTCAAAACGATCCGAAAACGGCAATTAGTTCCCACTCGAAACGCCCGAAATTCACGAAAAAAGACTAGCAAAAATCCATAACAGTATCTAGGGTTGGCCCGAGATGGCCAACCCTAGATAAAAACAAGTCTCTGGTGAAATTTAGACATGTTCAACTTAGTCCAAAAGCTCAAATATCAAATATTTAACCTGTCACTCACCTTTTGTAAAACTTTAACTTAAACTAACCTGGGTTTTATTCTTCTTCTCCTGCTGTATTTCTTTTTCTCTCTGTAGTTCTTTTTTCAACTGTTTTGTGTACTTTTTACTGTGACTAGATTTCTTAATAGTGAAAATTTCATCTGAATCTCCTAGAAAAATAAATATCAGACCAAAACATATAAGGTAAAGGTATACAGTACTGAATTCTAGATTTGTATATTACCAAATTAATGTGTATGCGAACATTTAACTTACTTTCAGTTAACAACTTTACAGATGCTTTAGATTTTGTATATTGATTAATGCAGGCTATTAATTGCACACAAGAAGCTATCAATCAGGTCACTGGTATAAATAAAATGCCAACTAGAAAAATAGTATCACAGATGCCCAAACCCCACAATCCAAAGAAATAGCATGACACAACGAGACTCCAAAATTAAAAAGTAGGTGATGCAAAGGTATGGGGAGTAATAACTCAAGACAGACAAAATGTATGAAAAGATAGAGTGTCAAAACAAGACACTTCAATAGTAAATTGACAGCATTAGTAGATATAGTACATTATAAAAAGCTGAAAATTTATTATTTGAAGCACAACTGTCAACGGAGACAGCACACGCGACTCAAGAAATTCAAACTTCCCCGAATTTCTAAGGATTTTCCGAAATTTCTGTGTTTTTTTTCTCAAAATTCCCCGACTTTTCCCTGACCAGTGGCAACGCTGTTACTTTCTGTTTCTAAATTTAAAAGTCATATTTGAATTTGATGCCCTTATAGATTCAAAATTTAGAGGTCCTGTGACAGGAGCTTGTTGTTTGATTCCCAGATCTGTGACATGAGCCGCAGAGAATGGTGAGTATCCAAACATATGCAACCAAAATGATCAGAAATATAATAAGTCTCTGATTCAGTGACTACATATTCATTCTAAAATATTATAAAAACATTATTCAAAATCGAGACTGTGAGCTTATAGTTTAAGTGATTAAAAAGTGAATATATCGAAAACCTGTATATTGGCTATGAATATTTTATCTTCCAGCTTGTGACAAGCGCTGCTCGGAAAAATGACAGAATATCTACCCCCCTTGACCCATGTTTTAATGGTGTTTCGAATGAATGCATCTCTCTCTTCACTTGATCCTGCCAGCTGATCCACAGTAGCAAAGCAGTAAGGACGATGATCGGAGTTTTCGTGCTAGCACTAGTTTTTATGTGTTTGCAGTACATTTAACAATATCTCAGCCAATATAAAATGAAATTTCTTGAAATAAAACTGACAAAATCTACTGTTATTTTTCTTTAAAATGACACATTTATTATTTCTGTAGTTTAATCAGGTACTTGGATATCACTTGTCAAAATTTTTTAGTCCTTATTTCGGGTTCATGCAATAGTTTGTTTGTCAATAAATTTTTATCCATGCAATGTGAAATTTTGTTGTTCTTTAATTGCTTGTAAGTCTGTCAATACATAAACAATTTTTTACAATTAAAATACAATTGGAAAGTTTATTGCGTAGAGTTCAACAGTTATGTCTGTGTTATTGTACAGTATTGTAAAAAAATTATGAAATTTTAAAGTTTCTGAAATAACCAACAGACAGCATGAAAACTGGGTCAGTAACCCTGTGACATATAACCTTTGACATTCAAAATTAAATGAATACAAAAAATATTTTTTAGCATTTTAGTGGATATTTTCTTCATAATTTAGCCTAAATTATGTGTGAAATATTTTATACTTGTGGAGAACTTAATAAATGAACTTGTTTGATTACAAACTTTATTGATATTTTTTATTACGGCTGCGTTTTTATTAAGTAGTGGACTACTGTAGTGCTTCTAGGCATAACTTGGCCACCACTCATTTGAATGTGTCAAAGAGGCAAATGTGTGGTTGCACAGTGCTTAAAAGTGGTATTTTTCATAAATCTTATTGTAACAGACCATTCAAGAACGAAACAGGCCTTTAGATTTGTAGAAATTTCAAAATATGATGATGGCGGCCAACTTATGTCCGCAGCCAAGTTATGCCTACTGCTCAGCCAGTGAATTTCGTCACCCAGTGAATTTCAGCACCTGCCATTTAAACCCTCAAAAACCAGTAATACTTGTGTTTAAACACATGTAAACAAAACTTATTAATATGTAATGCAGCGATGTAGATTAAGTGTAAAAATGATTTATTATTGTCATGAAATGCTGGTGACGAAATTCACTGGGTGACAAAGTTCACTGGCTGAGCAGTAGAAGCAGTACTAGTAGCATGATTACTGGTGAAACTGACACACTGTACATGGGTGGACACAAACTGTCTTAAGAACTTCTCGAATATAAGCGGCGTAAACAACAAAACTGCACAAACAAACAGAACTAGAAATAGGACGCCCTGTTGATAGTAGATGCGAATAGAAACAGGATAGCATAGAAGAACACACATTATCATGTGTAATGTCCACCCCATGAACCTTGCCCAAATTGTACAGTAGTCTTACAAGACCCTGTTTCATTTGTAAAATATATCAATGATGCTTAAATATTTATTAGTGTAGATGTAAATGATTTCAGCTTCATGCCTTTTTGCATTGGTTGGGTTGAAAATTTTGACGAAATCACTCTATCTTGCACAGTTAAGAAGATAGAAGCAAATTCCTGTTTTTCTATTTTTGGCAAAAATTTGAAAATTCAAAATGGCCGCCATTTTTGGGAAAAGGAAATTTTTTTGAAAATTGCCACGAGTACATTTCTTAGATACCCTATGGGTCGAAAATTTTAACGAAATAACTCTATTTTGCACGGTTAAGGCCAGTTTGTGTTTTTCCATTTTGGGCAAAAATTCGAAAATTCAAAATGGCCGCCATATGTGGGGAGGGGAAAATTTTTTGAAAATTGCAAAGAGTACATTTCTTAAATACCCCTTGGGTCGAAAATTTCGACGAAATCGCTCTATCTCGCACGGTTAAGGAGATAGAAGCAAATTTGTGTTTTGCCATTGTTGGTAAAAATTCGAAAATTCAAAATGGCTGCCATTTTTGGGGAGGGGAAAATTTTTTGAAAATTGCAAAGATTACTGTGGGTTGAAAATTTCGACGAAATCGCTCTATCTCGCATGGTTAAGGAGATAGAAGCAAATTTGTGTTTTGCCATTTTTTGGCAAAAATTCTAAAATTCAAAATGGCCGCCATTTTTGGGGAGGGGAAATTTTTTTTAAAATTGCCAAGAATACAATGCTCAAATACCTGTGGGTCGAAAATTTTGACGAAATCGCTCTATCTCGCATGGTTAAGGAGATAGAAGAAAATTTGTGTTTTGCCATTTTTGGCAAAAATTCGAAAATTCAAAATGGCCGCCATTTTTGGGGAGGGGAAAATTTTTTGAAAATTGCATAGAGTCGAAAATTTCGACGAAATCGCTCTATCTCGCACAGTTAAGGAGATAGAAGCAAATTTGTGTTTTGCCATTTTTGGCAAAAATTCGAAAATTCAAAATGGCCGCCATTTTTGGGGAGGGGAAAATTTTTGGAAAATTGCAAAGATTGCATTCATTAGATACCCTGTGGGTCGAAAATTTTGACGAAATCGCTCTATCTCGCACAGTTAAGGAGATAGAAGCAAATTTGTGGTTTGCCATTTTTGGCAAAAATTCGAAAATTCAAAATGGCCGCCATTTTTGGGGAGGGGAAAATTTTTTGAAAATTGCAAAGAGTACAATCCTTAGATACCCTGTGGGTTGAAAATTTCGACGAAATCGCTCTATCTCACACAGTTAAGGAGATAGAAGGAAATTTGTGTTTTGCCATTTTTGGCAAAAAATTCAAAAATTCAAAATGGCCGCCATTTTTGGGGAGGGGAAAACTTTTGAAAAATTGGCAAGAGTAGAATTCTCAGATACCCTGTGGGTTGAAAATTTTGCCGAAATTGCTCTATCTCGCACGGTTAAGGAGATAGAAGCAAATTAGTGTTTTGCCATTTTTGGCAAAAATTCGAAAATTCAAAATGGCCGCCATTTTTGGGGAGGGGAAAATTTTTGGAAAATTGCATAGATTACATTCCTTAGATACCCTGTGGGTCAAAAATTCTGTCGAAATCGCTTTATCTCTTACGGTTTCTGAGATATTAGCAAATTACTCAAAAGTAGTACTGAAAATACACAATGAAGTACCTAAATGGCTATTACTCATGTACTGACAAAGCTATCAGTCCCAAATGCAATACCAAGCGAGCTATGGACATAACAATCTTGTATTCAAAATTGTAGTAAAATATCTTTAATTATTTTGGCTTAAATGCACGGAAACCAATGGGTACTGAAAATAGCTGTACTTAAGTATTACTGAGTAAGCAAAAGAGGCACAACAGCCAAAAGCAATCCCAAGCAAGCTACTGACCCAATAAGCCTGCATACCAAATTTGGTGACAATAGCTCTAATACTTTTCCTTTAAATGAGCGGAAACCATGCGTGACGCCGGACATCGGACGCCGGACATCGGAAAAAGCAAAAATAATATATCCACCCCCCAGGGGGGTGGACATAATAAACTTAAATACAGCTTGTTAAGTCATTTGTTATTTATTTTATTCGAAGAGCTTCGATCCACGGCATCGTGGATTTAAGATTTATCATATTTACATGACATCGTGAGCTCTAGGGCTGGGGCTGAAAACAGCATCAAGCACTCGCCCTCTGACCACCGGCCCGAATTCGAGTAACCGCGAGATTTAGTATCTAGTATCTACCATTAGAAGTCTTCTGTAAACAAATAGTCGGTTACGGAAACAAAACTTCTGAAGAAAAACGTTTTCTATTTGACCAGATATTATAGAATATGGAGTAAATTATACGTTTTCAAGCGAAAATAAAAACTTTAATTGATATTATGTGACCAAAATGCTGAAATGTGGCATATTTTACGCAAGCGTTTCATTACGTGGGCGATAATACAATACCTCGTGAGTAACCGAGGATTTAAAATGGACTCGAGTACTAGCAAAGATCGACTCGTCTATCGAGGCTCGAGTACTCGTTCACAGCCCTAGTGAGCTTAATGTCATACTTAAATACACGGCCCCAACATTGAGAGAATTAAGTTTAACATTTAAGTCTAACATTTACCGTAAGCCAAAAAATAAAAATTAGTTTTGAAGCTACAAAAATCCAGGTTGTTACTTCAAGTTTTCTTTTTGCGGAGCAGCATTGGGAGCGATAAAATAGAACTAGTGTAGGGATTGGTGCTCGATCTTTCAATATCGATCGATCATCCCACAGAACTGCCGATATCGACACATACTACCAGCATTTCAATATCGAAACCACATATAAGAAACAGACAAAAATAAAATAAACAGAGTAATTTTACTGCTTAAATAAATATTTATTATATAAACGCCTTAAAAAGCACATTTACAACCGAAATAAATTGGTTCAAGTCTGGCGCCATCTTTGTTTACATTGTCAGTGACAACTTCCGGTTTCACGGAAGAGAAACAAAACCTGACAGCTAGTACACAAAAAAGCATGAAAACTCTTATTTGATTGGATTTTTGTTCATTTTATTTAATTTTATATTGCAGAAATATATTTTTGGTGCATAAGTAGTATCTTTTGATAATTTCGTGAATTTAGATGTGCACGTTTTCAAATAACCTGTATTATCGCCCACGGCTTACATTAACGGTCCCGATATTGAAATATCGATCGATCCACAACCCTAAATTTTCATTCGATATCGATCCTCAATATGGCTCTCGATCCCTATACTAAATAGAACCCATGAGGTTATGCAGGGTTATACCATGTAATTTTTTGTCTCTTAGCCAATCAGATTCGCGGACACAGCCGTGGCACATTATATAAAACACACGACTAGCGTGGGGTTATGCAGGGTTTACCAAGGTACACGAAGGTGAAATTTTAACTTTTCACATTTTCCTTGTCTTCTTACTGTTTTGATGCAGATTTGTACTGTATATTCTTTGTAATTTGGGTTTTAAAAAGTGAAGTGGGATTATCGCCCACCTTCCTTTACTGGCTGTGAGGTTATTCTCAGTTTTACAATGGTAATTGACCAATCAAAATCGTGGACAGAGTCGTGACATGTTAGAATACTGGGGCCGTGTATTTAAGCGTGACATTAAGCTCACGATGCCATGTAAATATAGTAAATCTTAAATCCACGATGCCGTGGATCGAAGCTCTTCGTATTTTATTCAATTTAATTATTTATACCACTAAAAAGAGGCTGGTTATAAAACTCGGGAGCTGGAGCTTTACTCGGAGCCGCGCCTCTACCGCACCTTTTCACCGCACCCCTCCTCTGATTGGTTGTCTTGATACTGCCACTGCACCTAATATAGATCTTGGTGTATAACTACCAGCATAATTTTTTTTTTTAAATATTGCGAGAAGACAGAGTGAGGTGCGGTGACAGTAAAATATTGCTGGATCATGTATTTGTAAAATATTGTTAGAAACCCCATTGTAGTCTCACGTTTTCATCACTCTGTAGATTACAACTACCAGCATTTGATATTTTATTTGTTTTAAATATTGCGAGAAGACCGAGTGAGGTGCGGTGACAGTAAAATATTGCTGGATTATATATTTGTAAAATATTGTTAGAAACCCCATTGTAGCCTCACGTTTTCATCACTCTGTGGGTGTACAAGTACTACAGCATTGGAGGTGCGGTGGGGGAGGGGGGGGGTGCGCGATGGGGTGCGGTAAAAATATTTGTAAAATAAAATATTGCTGGATCATATATTTGTAAAATATTGTTAGAAACCCCATTGTAGCCTCACGTTTTCATCACTCTGTAGATGTACAACTACCAGCATAAAATTTTTTTTTGTTTTAAATATTGCGAGAAGACAGAGTGAGGTGCGGTGACAGTAAAATATTGCTGGATTATATATTTGTAAAATATTGTTAGAAACCCCATTGTAGCCTCACGTTTTCATCACTCTGTGGGTGTACAAGTACTACAGCATTGGAGGTGCGGTGGGGGAGGGGGGGGGGGGGTGTGCGCGATGGGGTGCGATAAAAATATTTGTACAATAAAATATTGCTGGATCATATATTTGTAAAATATTGTTAGAAACCCCACCGTAGCCCCATATTTCCTTCCTTCTGTGTGTGTAGGAAGCAATCTGTAGGAAGTGTCCCGCAATATTTTACTGTCACCGCACCTCACTCTGTCTTCTCGCAATGGTCGGCATTTGATTTTTTATTTGTTTTAAATATGGTGAGAGAAGACATAATGAGGTGCGGTGACAGTGATCATAATGTACTCGTACAATTCTCGGATTCAATGGTGCGGTGACAAAATAAGGCTACAATGGGGTTTCTAGACTAACAATATTTTACAAATATATAATCCAGCAATATTTTACTGTCACCGCACCTCACTCTGTCTTCTCGCAATATTTAAAACAAATAAAATATCAAATGCTGGTAGTTGTAATCTACAGAGTGATGAAAACGTGAGACTACAATGGGGTTTCTAACAATATTTTACAAATATATGATCCAGCAATATTTTACTGTCACCGCACCTCACTCTGTCTTCTCGCAATATTTAAAACAAATAAAATATCAAACGCTGGTAGTTGTACATCTACTGCTCAGCCAGTGAAGTTCGTCACCCCAGTGAAGTTCGTCACCTGTACTTTATGAAAATATTAAAGCATTTTTACTGTCCAGTTACAGCATATATGTGAACCTTGCCGTTAAAAGAAGCTATTCCATTTATTTAAATGTGAATATTGCCTGTCCTTGAGCATTTTTATGGCAGGTGACGAACTTCACTGGGGTGACGAAATTCACGATTTACGTGCAACTCGCTGTCATAGGAAGTCGCTAACGGAAACTCGCTGACACAACTCACTGACAAGAAATATATATGTGCATATATATACAAGTTATCTTATTTGCTTATGGTCGTGAGTTCTGTAGTTTAAAGTATTTGAAATTCGTTGAGACGTCCATTTTATAAAATATTGTTAGGAAATGCCAGGGGAAATCCGTGACCTCATATCTTCTCATGAATATTAATGACTTGGGTGCTGTTGCCGTGATTTCTGTAGTTTAAAGTCTTTGTCTATGCTTCCATTTTATAAAATATTGTTAGGAAATGCCAGGGGAAATCCGTGACCTCATATCTTCTCATGAATATTAATGACTTGGGTGCTATGGCCGTGAGTTCTGTCATTTAAAGTATTTAATCTTTGACGAGACGTCCATTTTATAAAATATTGTTAGGAAATGCAAGGTGAAACCCGTGACCTCATATCTTCCCATGAATATTAATGACTTGGGTGCTGTTGCCGTGATTTCTGTAGTTTAAAGTCTTCGTCTATGCTTCCATTTTATAAAACATATTGTTAGGAAACTAGTATAACGTTTGTTTAATCTGCCATATCTAATTTGCATATTGTCAGCGAGTTGTGTCAGCGAGTTAGTGTCAGCGACTTCTCTTGTCAGCGAGTTGCACGTACACCAAATTCACTGGCCGACCAGTACTGTAGAGTGATGAAAACGTGAGGCTACAATGATACCGCTACAATGGGGTTTCTAACAATATTTTACAATGATATTATCCAGCAATATCTTATTGTACAAATATTTTACCGCACCCCACCCCTCCGACAGCACCTCCGGAGCTCCGAGTTTTATAAGGCACCCTAAAAAGAGCCAAGTTCTGAAACCGTTTATCTTTGTGTCCACCCGTGTAGTGGTGGTGGACCAATTCACGCCCGGGTACCAATTCACGCCCACCCCTGAATTTATCCAAAACAATCAAGGTTAAACAATATATTACAAATGTATATGATCAATTTGAGGATTATCTATGATGTGGTAAACATCTTCTCTATGAAAAATTATAAATCTTCAAGAAAATTGGGGGTGGGCCTGAATTGGTACCCGGGCGTGAATTGGTCCACCACCACTACTACAAATTCGCAATTAGATTACCTTCATCTGCTTCAAAGCTTAAAACGGATGAGCTCTTTTTCCCCATTCCTTCTTTATCCTTTTTCTTCTTCTTTTTCTTGGGAATTTTGTCGACAGCTGACGACGAATCTTCGTCAACATCGATGACTTCCACGCCTGGGACGTCTGTCAAAAATGTGGGAGTTCCATTGCCTGTCCCGTTCTCTGTGGCCTCATCATCATTTCCTGGTTCAGCATCGTCAGTTGTGGAGTCTGCCTTCCTGCCACGGAAGTTGCGTTTTGGTTTCTTGAACATATTCACAACTTTATTACAAAATGTCTTGTTCAACCACCACACTTCTTCCGAACGAAACGATTTGACGCATGGTAAATCAGAAAGAGAAAACGAGAATGCCGTACCTGTCCCGGAAAAGGATACACAAACATATATGAAAGAAAATTAAATTTTATGCCAATACATATATCAATATATGTATTATTTAGGTGCTGTGATCAGCTTATCTGACATGACTGATCAATGCAGGCCCTACTATTAATTTACTTTCTTATTACCTATAATATTACATTTTTTGGTCTTCCTAGTTAACATCACTGCCTTATTTTAGAAAGGTTTCCAGATGACACAAATTGCTTTTATACTGGTTCAGATTTTAATAATATCTGTAATGCTATAACACTGGAATTAAAACATTTAAATGTATGGTTTGCATTGATTAAACTATCACTAAATGTAAGTGAAACCAATTATATGGTCTTTATAAATAAACTTTTACTTGGGGATGCCAAAATTGTAATAAATAACCATGATGCTGAAACAGTATAAACTACAAAGTCTCTTGGTGTTATCATTGATGAAAAATTAACATGGAAATATCATATAGCTCATATAAGTGGTAAGATCAATAAAAATATATCAGTTATCTATAAAGTAAAGAAATTTATAAGCTTTGATGCATAAAAACATTATATACCTCCTCGATTTTACCATATTTAACTTACTGTTATATAATCTGGGGCAATGCCAGTAAATGTAACCTGAACAAAGTCATTGTGTTGCAGAAAAGAATTCTAACAATAATTTGTAACTCTAACTACAGAGAACATACTTCACGAGTTTTTAAGAGATGTAAGTTACTAAAATTTAGTGATTTAGTAAACATAAATATTTTAACAGTGATGTTTAAAGTGTGTAATAATTTATTACCTGAAAAAAAATTCAAATATTCTTTTTAAAGAATGTGAATTGTCATTATGTAACTAGATCACATGGTAAATTTAGTTACCAATATTCTAGAACAAATTTAAAATCTAAAAGTGTTTCTGTCATTGGTGTCAAGCTTTGGAATAGACTCAGCAATGAGAAAACAAATATAACTTGTTTAAAAAAGTTTAAATATGAGGTTAAAAAGAGTATGTATGATATGTATGTTTGAAATAATATTATTTATAGGTGCTTTAATTTGTAATATCTATACCTGACATTGCAATTTCAAAATTGTATTTATTTAATAAATATATAACCTTGCATAATTGTAAGTTAAATTAAATATAATTGTATAAATAGGTAACCGGAAACAGGGGTGGCACTCATCAAAAGCCAATATCTTCTGCCAACTCCTTTTCCCAAATTTATATAATTCATATGTATTTGAAGATGTCTGTTGCTTTCATATTACTTTATTTTATGAAATGTTGTTTTCATATAACTTTATTGCAATCTTTTATTTTACAATTGTATATGATTATACATTGATTATCTGGGAAATAAACTTAAACTTACTTAGGTTAGTAAACAGGCATCTTCCCACATTGAAAGAACGGGGGCTGGATTACTGAGTGATGAGTAAATCCAAATTTTGGTGTACACCATTCTAGCACTGAGAACTGCATATTTTTGTGGGTGTGTCCATCATGGGTGAGGCACACATTTTATTAGCCTAATCTGACATCAGCGAAGGAAGTAATTATTTGGTATTGCTTCTTTTCCCAAAAGTATGAAATGTACTTATTATCTATTTTAATGCTATGCATAGAAAAATAGACAAGCAGTAGCTGATAACATAATTAACACTTTAACCAGCTGTTATTTATACTCCCTATACTAAACAAGGTCAAAATTAAAAGATAAGTTAGCTTATGTTTTCCTTTTTTACTTCCAACAGGAAAATATGTAATAGATAGAGCAGAGTATTACTTATTATATATATTGATCCATCTCTGACAATGAATCACACTTCAACTTTCAATTATTTATTTCTCATTTTATTATTTTGTGCCAAAGATTTTAATGATTTTCTTTAGTTTGAGAGGAGGCACAGTCACATTGGTGATAATTAACATTTGTAAAGTTCAGTTCATTTGACAGTACAGAACCTTCACCAAGCGTATATATTCGTTTCTTCTGCCCATAAAAGTGTATAGGTCAAAATAAATGATGGAAAGGTATTGCTCCCAAAGATGCCAATTTATTGTGCCCCCTCCATTCCCCTTATTTAGTTAAGGATGCCAAAGTAGTCTCACTGATCTTTAAAGGATCATGAAGAACCCACTATGGCTACCCACCATAGCCCTCATACTGCTTAGAAACTAGCTAATAATGAGATAAAAATCTTTCTACTTACATGTGGGCTGCTCCCGGAGTAATGTGTTACACCTAATCTTCAAAGGCTAGGACAGAGGGGCCCGAAAGAGCCAAGATTTATTCAGTATACTCCTGGATCATCTAGGTAGGCCTGCACTATGTCCACGACTGGCAAAAATCCAAAACTTTCTTGGTCCAGGAACAAGTTTGGAAGCTCATCTGTAGAAATAGAATTGGGGTCTTAAGTAAATATAACCCCAGAGCATAAGGAAGTTCATTTATGACCGTTTGACATGAAAACTCTGCAGTAAGTTTTTGTCAGTCCTTAATTTTACAAATATTTCACTTTCCAATGTATATTAAAATAAAATCTGATCTATTGTTTTCTCTTTCATTTAAAATACCGGTACATGCAATATTCCTGGATGTAAATAAAATTTCATATTGAAAACAACCCAAAGGCATTTAAAGGAATCACACAATCTTTTGTTATTTGAAGGACATTGAAAAATTGGGACCAAAGTCATCACCATAGCATAAAAACACAACAAAGATTTAATTTGGGTGTATTTTATGTCCTAAGGATAATACTCAATTTGTAAAAAAAACCTAGCAAGAAATTATCTTTTTATATTTTAATAGGCTAATTGGTGATTCTTCTTGTTTGCAAGTGTCATATATTTTCTCAACATATTGACTAAAAACAGAGTTGTTGCACATGTGCACTTGGAACTACAATTAGGCATACTAATGTAATTTCAGATAGTTTTATACAAGAAAATTGATGTAGTATTGTGTGCCAGAAAATTTGCAAAAGTGTTGAGAACACCAGAAAAAATATATTGGAAAAACATTTATTTTGTAATAAAGTAGCATACATTACAGATGATTTAATATAACAATTATTATGTAGCATATACTTGTGAGTTAATTTCATTTTTAAAAATATTGGTACAGGATGTATTAGCACCTTTGTACATCCTCCAATTCTTAGAAATTGATTTAAAAATTAAATAATATGTATCAAGATATCAACTGAAGTTAGCAAAATAGTTTGCACTGGCATTTAAGAGGTATTATAACCTTAAAGGTAATAGGCAACATTTTTCACAAAAACTGTGAAAACAACTTCATTACATGCATAAACATCTTTCTAAACACAAAATGTGGTTTGTTTTATAAAATACATGGTATGAGAGCCACAGATTACATTTCCAAAAAAATATCACGAAGTAAAGCCGAAAAGCCGACATTGTTGTTTTTCTCACAATGGATGAGTGATGACGTAATAGGTTCATAGTGAATTTGTTGTCGTAAGAGTTAAATGGAGAGAGACGGAAGTGATTGGTGAAAGACTGAACAGTTAACTTTTGGTAGAAAAAATACAGGTCTGTGATCTTATTCTTGTATTTAAAAAAGTAAAACATTCTACAGTTTTTCTAGTTTCACCTAATTGTACTGGTAATTTAACCAGTGAAGTTGTTACAGACATGGATGAAAGACATGCAGAGATAAAACAGTGCAGATGATTTGCCTTCCCAGTATGCAGTAATATAAAAAAACATTCTTCTACCTAAACCCATCCTGTCAAATCACATTTTTACAAACTGAAGGAAGATAACATTTTTCTTTTCCAAAAAAAGCTCACTAGCCTTTATTTTTTCCAGATGCTGTTTTTTTCCTCAAGTTTTACCTAATTTTTAACCACTAACAGTTCTAAGAAACACAGATATACTATGAGTAGGCTTGTCTTGGAATGCAGAAAGCATAACATATGTATGAGATATTGCCTCCTTCCATTTTTTTCAAGGTTTTTAAACTGTGATGGGAAAGTAGTCTTTCACAAGTTAGATAAATTTACACAAAACTAAGAACCTGTTGACAAATTCAAAAGTTATCATTAAAATGTACTGGATACTGTTTTTTGCCTTTAATCACTGGTACTTCTATCAAGATAAGGCATGATGTAAAGTAAAATCAAAATATACAATTTGCTTTCATTTGCATAAATCATTTATAAAAGCATGCTGTTGTAGTCAAATTTATTGAATTTATTCTGAAAGAATCATCCTTGAAGTTTTAACTTTTACGTTATCAGTTCATGAAATAATTCAGTATATAATGGGTTTTCCTTAAGATAGTAGTCAATACTTCTTGGCCTTAAGTTTGGATAATTTTAAGTGTTGAAAATTAGCTGGTGACATTTTATTCTCAATTTAAGCCTTTGTTGAGACCAAGAAAAAGGAAAAGGTGTTTAGGGGAACTGTAATCAACACTGTAGATGGCTAGACACATTATGTATACTGTGAAAGCAGCATTGTTTACAGTTTTGGTGGGAAAGTTCTGAACTAATTTGGGAAACATATATGATTATCCTTGCTTGAGGCCTAGTTCTTAAGACCTTTATGTTGTATTTATTTCATCTCCTAGCAATAGTTAGTTTTCAAAATTGAAAAAATAATTATCAAAATTCATCTCAGAGTTGAACCTGGTTGACTGCATTGTTTGGTGATTTTTATGCAACTTGCTTAATACCTCTCTAAATATTTTTTTATCTGAAACAAATATAAAAGATGTTCTGAAGGCTATTTCAGAAAGTTACTGTGGCAGACTGATGTCTTATAAACAAATAAACTTTATAAAAACAGATTATGCAATCTTTTAAATATATATGTATGTCGAGTGAAAAATAATGGCGACAGTTGTGAAATTCTTGAAAAAACAGCCAGAAAGTGACTGAATATACCATGTAACCTTGTCCAAACACATCTTATTTTTACAGAAATTGAACTTACATATGTATATGTAATCATTAATGAATGATCTGAAAATGTTTCCTATGACCTTTAAAGTTAGTATACCAGTAATATAATTATTATCAGAAGTTTAACGTCACCACACACAAATGTTCTAAGGGCACTAGATTTTTACCCACCAACTATGATCTGAACCTATCTTGCAGTTTTGAATTATTTATTATTTTGACTACAGAAAAATTATAAACCCTAACCACAATGCCAATCCTGAAGTTTGACATCACTAGAAGGCATGACATCACAGGCCTTTGAAGTGCCACAGCATGTACTATTTTTCACAGAATGAAGCCACCCCCAAACACTTTCTCAGGGACCTGGACATGTTCCACACAGACACACGGAAGGGATTTTGTTTTCTGTTTATCCTTCTTTGTTTATCCTTTGTCAAGGCATTGTTCTATCAGATGGATATAAAGTAAGATTAATTTGTTCTACAGGGAAGTCTGAAACACTGTAAATTGCTGTTTTCCTTTACAATGTACAGTGAGAGATGATATGATTATTAAATAAACAGTTGGACCCCACCCCATGATTTAGCCCAACTGTTTGTTAATTTATTAATTGCCACATAAAAAACAACAAATCTGTATGTTTGGGGTAATAAAACTTGGGTTAGAAAAACATTACATGACAGTTTCCAAACTATTAACTAATGAAGTCATAAGTATTAAAAACGTAAACCATACTCTTCTAGAAAATTTTAAAAATTTAGATCATAGGAACACAAATTAATGGTGGGTCCCCTCAACAGAAATCATATAAAAACGATTTCTATGGTCCTCTAATTCTAGTTATGTCATACATTTATTTTTATGTCTTGATCATATATATTTTCTTAGTGGAGCCAAAAAATTAAGTCAATATTATGTATTGTGATAATTAGTAATAACATGCCCAATGCAAAAGCTTATTTCAATGAAGGTCATACCTTTACATTCAGAAATCCCACATAAAATGTAGGCTTATTAGTGTTGCCTATTATTGCATTATTTATGTAAACTGCTTTTGTTCTGAGAAAGTCTGTTTACAAATATAATTGTAAGATATAATTATCAGTTTAATAATTAAACAAACAAGGTTAAAACAACATAATATTTTAAAACCCATCAAACTATATGTTGCAAATGTTTAAAAGAGATTGTGCCATGGTATGCGAATGAAGAACACCAGTACTGAATGAAAACTTTTTGGTCTTTCCTTTTAAACAATACAGTCAGTGTACATTTTCTTACACACCAAAAAACCTTTTTGTATTATTTCTTAAATCAGCTAAGTTAAGGTATAATTGAAAAGCACTTCAGAAGGTTTTCAGTGGCGTAGTGGTTAGCATGTTTGGCATGTCATCACAGGCAGTCACCTCGCTGTGGGTTCCACTCCCACTAGTGTCAAAACGTGGACATGCCCCAATATATCCCTGGCTTCAGAACAGGATGTGAAGTCCAAACTTTGAACTTTGAAAGCACTTCTGGTGAACTATTGGAAACTTGCTTAAGGTATAGAATATATGATGATATATACATTTAACATTACATGTTATTATTTGGCATGGTCGTGTCTCAATAAAAAACATCTTGAGTAAAGCAATAACATGCACTGTCATAATAATTAATTATTGCTTTTGGGGTTTTGCTCTAGTTGCCTTTTGTGTATTTTTGTCATAGCATAAAGTACTAAACAAACTGTGAGGTGCTTTTTAAACAAAATTCTTGAAAGTTCTTAAGTGATTGAAAGGTTTTCCACAGCAAAACATTTCCCTTTCTGATACAGAATTAAACAGTAGGGCAGGAGGTGAACAAGTTTTACAGTGTACATCAGTACATATCCATTGAAGTTGTATCCATATCCACATCCAAAGTAATACATGATGTGTCTCTAAAATGTAGTTTCAAGAATAATGTGGATATTTTCCTAATTTTGTATGTAGAAAAAATACATTATATGGAGGGAGGCTTTTTGAAGTCTACATTTTTAGCCCCAACTGGAAAAAGCATGAATTGGGATTGTAGCTCCCAATCCGTGTTCAAGAGGGGGAATTTTTGTGGCATATAAAAATAACAAAGCCGACTGCAGGAATGCAGAGAGGAAGGACCTTTTTTCCAAGGAATGGGATAGCCCTCCACTGGGTGCACTAGGTACTGTTGTCTCGGATATGTACTTAAAGACACTCTTGACCTATAATGTCTCACTATGTGGCCTTGCAGGAATCCAAAGTTTTCTTCAACCATGGTCTGGTGACAAGTTAACTAAGGTGTTCTCCAACCAGATGTCATGTGGGTCAGCATCACATATATTGTTCTAAAAGACTAGAACCAATTCTCGCAGGTCTCCTTGTCCATTTGGATGTTCTGACAGAACTCGACCCACCCCAGTAAACATTACAAACGTTTATAAACATTTATAAACCTGACTATCAACGGTTTAGATTAGGTTTAAAATGATGGGTCCCTAAACATTTGCCTATAAACATTTATAAACATTTAAGCATAAACGTTTTATATATAAACATTTATACAAGTGTTTAAAATCTGGAGAAATATTTCTGTAAGTATATCTTGCTGTATCACTGTTGTTTGAAGCCATCATTACATTCTAAGTAGATATATAGAAGTATATAATTTGATGATATTATATACTTTTATATGTCTACTTAAAATATAATGATGGCTTCAAACAACAGTGATACAGCAAGATATAGTAACAGAAATATTTCTCCAGTTTCTCTCAAAATGGCTGTGCTGATGTCATCATCCCAACTGAAAGTGAGGTTAAAATATTTTAACCCTTTGTAAAGGTTTAAAAACGTTTATAAACATTTATAAACCAAACTAATGTTGCTGAAACGTTTATAAGCCCTTAATATTGAATAATTGTCAATATTTAGGTTTATATTTGGTTTAAAAAACGTTTATAGGTTTACTAAATGTTTATAAACGTTTGTAATGTTTACTGGGACAGGGCTTGCTTCTTTATGGGATCCAAAATAATCCATAAGGCCTTTGTTATAAATCAGTTCATTGCCTCTTTAAAAGTTTCAATCTTGAGTAAATGACACTGCAGGCCTTTCCCTCCTCTTATTCAATCTGTGTCATTTTGTGTCATCTCCAACTCCCCCGCCTGTGCCTCTTCTACCTGTGTCTCCGATGCTTTTGCCTCAGTAGCCTGCTGTGTCTCAGGAAAACATGTTTGTGTCACTTTCTTGGTTAGGTTTGGTCCGTTGAAATGCACGGGTGGCATGAGCAGCTTCATATAGTTACACAGGTTGGTTAGGTTTGGATGATGGAAATAGATGGGGGGAATGGGCTGGATCAGATTATCTGTTTCCTCTTTCATCAGTCACTTAAGCAGTGCGAAGGTCTCATTTGGAAAATGGTTACAGTGTGTGTCATCTATCTTCATAGCCTGGTACAACCAGTCTGTCCTTTCCCTACGTGGCTTTCCTGTTGGGCTGGACTTTTGGACCACTAACTCCAGGAATTAGCCCAATTTCTACTTTTCTACTTATTTCGGACCCTTCTGCAGGCTGGGCTCAGAGAGACAGGAGTCGAAGTCCTTTTCTCTACATGAAATGATGTGGTGGGAAAGGCTGTGTTTCTAGAGAGGTCATTCATTATTACACGTGTCATTTACTGCTGGTTCCGCTGCACCCTTGAAACTGTGGCTGTGACACAGGTAGAATGATGTAGCTACTGTGACAATGAATATGCCTCTGGTCTTACAGACTTGGTGATGCTGCTGCTCTTTATGTGCTTCCTCAAAAGGCCAAAGTTGTCCACTGCTGCCTCTTGGCTCGGACTCAACTGTCCAACATGATGGGGGAAAACTACCCACATAATTTTAAATATTGTAAACCTTCCATAGAACGTGCCAGGTAATTGACGTTTCGCCACTGTGTCACAAGGTCACATACAAACCTCAGACGGTAGTTGAAGGTAGTTAAAGGACAGAGGTGTTTTGCCCAATGCCTATAACCATGTGTTATACCGCCTGTAGTGTGACTGGGGTTTTAACCAAATTCACATGCTGGTCATATAGTTCTGAGGCAGTTACTTCTGACGATAATACAAATGGGATGTTTTTGAGTTTTTCACAGAACTGATCCATATCAATTGTATCAATAGATACTAATGATAACAGCCTGTCGTTCAATGATGAGTACAGGACAAGAGAAATCAAAATAACATATTACAAGTGGAAGGTCCAATATGAAATTGCCAATACTATCATCTTGAACAAATACAGAGTCACGGGGGAGATAAATAAATCCAGAGTATGTCAAAGACTATGTTTTGGATCAGTAACACCTTAAACCAAGTTGCAATACTGGAGAATGTCATTGAATCTGGACATACCACTGCACTCCACATTCAGATGAATATTTATGTCACCATAAATAATGTAATCAGAATCAATTGATGATAGAAAGCAAGAGAAAGCCCAACAAAGCCTACCCAAATTGCAAAATTCAACAAATCGTCACTGTATGGGAGCAGACAGTGAGTTGATCCATGAAAGTAGAATTAGCCAATACAATTTAGGAACTTCAGGGATTAATAGATCTACATGCAATTATTAATTTTTCCAATGATTACTTGTCTTTCCCCTCTGTAGTCTTGGGTTTAATCTAGTTATAATGAGAACATGTGGGAACAATTGATGACCTATTTTTACATTTCTCTAGAAGTTTAAATAAATATATAAACTTATCTTGTTCTTTGTACACACAATCTTGTAAAGATTTGTACATACAATCTTGTAGCGGGAATTTTGGTAGTATTTGTCACCAATGCATGATTACTGAATCTTACCCAAACTGCATGGATTGGCTTATTCCACTTATTAACTGGTGTGATTTGACTCATATAATGTGTCGTAAGTATTTTATGAAAACAAGTAACAGAAATATGAAATATCCTGAAGTTGGCTATTATTTTGAAACATTGGACATTAACCCGATCCAAAGGTTTTATTATCCCTTTCAGCAACTAATACCTAGGTCACACCTTTCTGTGCTGAGGTCACTAGGTACAACTGAACGTGCTCATCTGACTCTAACAGCTGTGGTCTGACCACATCCAATCCACTTCATGGTGAAATGTACTGGCTGGTGAGATGAAATGGGTGGTGGTAATGGATACGGTGGCTTGTTTTAAGTGGGTACTGACAAGATATGACAGTCTGTTTCAAAGTCATAAGCATGAGGCCTTCAATCAGAAACCAAATACATACAGAAACAAGTGTAAGGAAAGGTGTAGCCTAAGCATAAGACCACTGAGCCCCTTCCTGAAACCTTATATTCTTCAAAAATCTCAGCCAGTTCTTAGGCTGAACTCTGACATATTTTCACACAAAAGAGAAAGTCATAAACCTTGGCTGGGTCATTTCATGAATGCTGCCCCTGGGCACTAAGGGACCCTGTTTAGTGTATTTTTTCAGCTTATTCCTGGTGAAAATAGTTGTTTTATTTAACCTACTAAAATGATATTTACTAACGTATTTTCCGTTAGGGGGAGTATTTTTTTCTTTTTCCTTGGCCCCCATTCATAAAACTTACTAGGACAAAATTTTGTCTCAAGTCTTAAGTTCGGTCTTGAGTTTAAGATCATTTTGAAAATACCAATTTAAAATGTGAATCAATACTTGGGTGAAGCTTTTGTCAAAAATAATAGCCCATGCGAATTTTTCTGATAGCATTTTCTGACTGCATAGAAACAGAGAAGTAGCATGCAAACAGAAAAAAAAATAAAACAAATTTTAAAAAAAACAAAAACTTTCATACTCTTTAAGAATACGTGCGACAGTTTGATTTATTTTTATCTAGACTCGATCTTAAATGTAACTACTTCCCCAACCTCCCAAAATTTGATTGTGAACGATCTCTTGCCATTTGCCATTGAGGGATTTTCCAAAAAATATAATTGCAGGGAAACTATTTTCTAATCCTTCTGAAAGACGTTCAAATATTTTAAATATCAGCCAGTTGTTGGCTCATAATCATAATTAAGAGAATACAATCATATTGATGTTGTCATCTCAGATAAGATTGATAAATTAAATATTCCCATTTCCATAAATTGGGCATGTTTCTACTTTTTGTGAGTTGCGCCACCACATTAGACTTGTTCCAAGTCTTTGTATTGGTATCCAAAATCGACTTAGACAGTTACATTATACCCCATCATTCTGGAATAGGGGGGGGGGGGGGGGTAAAAATTTTTTTTGTCAGGTCTGGCTGTTTCTCCAAAAGTCATACAGTACCCATATATTACACAAAAGACAAAGGACTTGGTGAAAGTCTACGACCACGTATAAATGTCACTAATACCTCGGTGCACCACCCGCCTGTCTCGATAATGCAGTCCCGAACCTTGTGCTATTGGCTATATGACTTATGTTTAGGTTAGAAGTATGCATGCAGCGATCGTATATCATATGTTTTACATATGTTTAAAAAAACACTTTCCAACAGAGCGTTTCTGTATTGAGTAGTCACAATCTATCTATATAGTTTCAGTAAGTCTCTTTGATATGAGATAGCTCTATGGTGAAACCACTTGTCCTTATGTTGCTACGACTAATCCTGTAAACTATTATTTTGCAGCATAATGGCAGCTCAAGAAATTGTCTCATACAATATGTTAAAACCATTTCATATGTGCTAATCCATCCATACAGTACGCAGCCATGGAGCAAGTGATAAGAGTATGATTAGTCCAAAAACATTTGGAGAACGAGAATAAGTAGAATATATAATTCAACATATGCAACATAATAAATTTGTGTCAAGTATAATTTAAAATTAAAATATAAAAATTGAAGATTAACCGAAATAGAAACCAAACATAAACAGATCACTATTAAAAGAGTTATAGAAGGTCAGGATTCCAGAAGTAATGGGACCAGGAGAAGTGCCCAAAAGTGATGAGAATATCTAAAATGTCACAAGATTGACGACACAAGATCAGCAGTAACTCAATATGTAAACCTAGCTGGAAATATGAGAACAATCAAAAGATATATGTGCAAAATAATAAATATGCAAATGTGCTGCAAAGGTAAGATGTGCAGTGTGTTTCTTCATATTTTGGTCTTAACGATCCAACCATCCAGTGCCTTAATGGGGGAGTTTCACTGGAGAGTCGGGGACGAAAATCCAGAAAAAAGCCTGTGAAAATGTTGGGTCGCTTTTGTCTCCCCGACTGGATGTCATACATCCCGGCTTGTCTGGATCAAGATTCCGACCTGACTTAGGGTTGGGATGATTTCATCCACGACAAGACGGGAAACTAGCAGGACAAGCCATAAACCCCAAACTGACAAGCCGTACTGATGAACAAAGAGTACTAGAGCATTTTCCTGGTCCACCCCAACTGGACTGATTAATTCCTGGAGTCGGGATTGAGAGTCGGGATCAAACCCACAGTATATAAACCCCCACTGGCTGTCATAAATCATCATATCTCACTGCAAAGATGCCAGCTTTATATCAGAGAGACTTTCTACAAAAGCTTAGGGTAGATTCTACTTTTGTTTTTATTGAGTTTAATCTTTTGATTTTCATCATGATTTGCTGGCAGAAAAATGACACATCTGAACCCAGGACCAGCACCTGCCCTACAGCCAGCACCCATAGCCTCAGCAAGCCCCCAGGAGAAGAAGAAAGCCACCAAACCTCTGGGTCATGCCCTGGATACTTCAAAGACAAGAAAAAGGATGCTACAGCAACCTCCTGGCCGACTTAATACACACTGATATCCCAGGACATCAAAATTTTGTCAGGATGCTACCTGCCTTTTTTACCTCATCGAAGAACAAGTACACCACTACATCAAGAAGTCAGTCACCAGTAGCCCTTAGAAGTAAGATTGAAACTGGCAATAATAAATAGACCTACACTTCTTTGCAGTGTCACTGGTTGGTTAGCCTAACCAACATATATGTAAATTTGTCCCCTCAGGTCTGCTGACTTCCAAGTGCTGAATTCCAATATGAATATTTGTGCTGCCCTACTGACCCTGAAAACTGGAAAAACGTGGAGGAGAAGTTCAAAACCAGATGGAATGTCCCCATGTTGTGGAGGCAACAGACAGGAAGCATATCACCATGAATAAGCCAAATAAATCTGGCAATGACTATTACAACTACAAGGGCTTCTTCTCCCTGGTGCAGCTAGCCCTGGTGAATGTAGAATACAGATTCCTCTGGGTTAAGTGGGTCTTCATGAGATGCACTGATTTTCAACAGGGAGATTTTAGGGAGATGATTGAGGAGGCACCTTAGAGCTTCCGAGACTTGAACAACTGGGGGAGGGAGGGCCAAATATCCACAATTTCTTACTGGGTGACGATGCCTTTGTCTTGATGCCGTGGATGGAAACCCTACAGCAGAAGACAACTAACTCACAGGGGAAGAAAGAATAGCCAACTACAGGATCTCCAGAGGCAGGAGGGTGGTAGAGAACGTGTTTGGAACATTAGAGAGCAGGTTCAGGGTACTACTGGGTACCATGGAGCAAAAGCCGTAGGTTGTCAGAGAAATTGTTTTTACATGTGTGGTGTTGCACAACATGCTGAGGACACAACAGGGCAGAGCAGAAGACAACTCACAAGGGAAGAAAGAATAGCCAACTATAGGATCTCCAGAGGCAGGAGAGTGGTGGAGAACGTGTTTAGAATTGTAGTGAGCAGATTCAAAAGTTTCATTGGTTTCGCCCTATTTTTTTTTTTTTTTTTTTTTTTTTTTGCCAAAGTCCTAATCCAAATTTTTTTTAATCTTTTATGATTTAAATGTTTGACAGCAATGATCCTGAAAAGGACTGATTGTGGGCAAGTGCAGTGCTATTTGGCATCGGGTGACAACAGAGGAGGCTGAGGCTGGACTGGTTGATGCTAGCTGGTTGGATGTGCTGGCTTGCTGACATCTGAGTCTCTGGGATGGTTAAGATGTATTCCTTTGCAGCTGATGCTGGTTGCTGTGGCTGTTGAAATGTCTGTGACACAAATGTTGCACTTGAGCTCCTAGAAAGTTTCTGTTACTGTGGTTGCTGGGGCTGACAGCTCCTTTCCTCTGTCTTGCTTTGGATGCCGCTTAGAAATTTTACAGCCTCGTTTCTGAATGTTTGGAAGTCTCTAAATTCCAAGGCCTTCACTTCAGATGCCAGATAATTACAAAAGGTTGTTCCCCCTTGGCCCAAGAAATTATGACAGCATGGTTTTCACCTGTGTAAACTGGTCCATGACCTGTTGGTTGCCTGAAGAATACCCAGAAACTGCGCTGGGGCTTGTAACTGAAGGCTGTATTGTGGGGTCTGATCGTATGCTGATCTTCATACTATCCATGTTGGTTGAAGCTCTGGAGATGTCGTGTGCTGAGACATTGGCTGCACTGGCTCCTCAGGCTGGGGACTTGAAGCCTGAAGATTTGCATCTGTAGTGCATCTTCAAAGAGTTAAATTTATCCTGAATCCAGTTCTGCCTTTCTATCATTTCTTTTGAAGCCTTACTAGACTTTGGCTGCATGAGCTTGCCGTAATGAGTCCTTTGGGATTCAAACCAAGTCTTGCACACAGCTTGCGACTGTTTGCGAACTCATCCCAAAGACATTTCTTCCTTGAGTTGCCCTTAAAATGTTAATTAGTCTTGTCATACAACTCCTCATGGTCCTTCACAAAGTCTGTCAGATGCCAGATTCCAAATGATGCATTACGCAAACTGACTCACCTTATATAGTCACAGATTTCATAACTGGTAAAGTCATGGGTTGGTAAACTGAGGCCGACTTGTCCTACACATTTCTTGGCTTGTCTGTTGCTGTAACCGCCTTGTCGGTTTCTGTTTCCCGCTGGTTGTGATGTGTTCCAAGCTTGTCCTGCTGAGATGTTGGGAGAGTTTGGACTGGAAGTAACCATGTCATGTCGGTAATGTTTATGACAGGTGGGTTTGTTTTCAAGTACAGTCGGTTGGTGTGTATTCCTGTCGGGAGGTGGTGTCCTAGTACTTAAGCCACGAAAGGCAGGGAAGTTCTTCCAGACAAGATGGTAACAGAAAATAACAAAACGGGAAGTGTGACCGACAAGAGTACAGTTTGCAGGTGGGCAGAGCCAAGGTCTGGACACAGAGTAGTGGTGGGTCAGCCAAATATCAATGTTTGATATTTTGCTGATCCACCGCAGCAAGCCGGGAAACTACAACCGATCCTAACCTACCCTGTAAACATTGCTCCCCACCCTCCAAAAATACCTAGTTAATGACAAGTCATATTAAACCAAGAGTACAGTTTGGATACTACAATTTGAATATATCTATTGGGGGTCATGCTTATCCGTCCAGTTCCCCAGTGCACCCCTATTTTAAACTGGTCTTCTCCGAACGTATCACTGCTCTACCCTGTCCATACAACTGGTTTCTGGATCTGCATAAAATTTTTCTTCTCCTCGAGGATTATAAAGAACAAGGCCACTGCCGCAGCATTTATCTCCCGCCTGGAATCAGTAATAATGGAGAATAAAATGAGATAAGGGCTTTATAGTAAGATAACCCCACTTGACATTGAAGAATGGGTCAAAGGTAAAAATCAGCAGCCTCAGGCCTTTACTTCCTTTAAGTTGTTTTCACATTTGGAACCCCTATTAGCAATGATAAGGGAGATATAAGGCCTTTTTAATAGGATAATCCCATTTAACATGTGATAAGACAGCCATTTTGGCTTCGAAACTAGGTCAAATTACTATCAGCTTAACTTTCCTGGCCATATATATTTTACGCATATTTGATGAACCTAGCTGCAATATTTCATGTTTTAGAGCATCTTAATGAATTTTAAATAATTGGATATGGTGGCCATTTTGTTTTTCAAAATAAGGCCAAAATTTTTCTCAGACAAAACATTTGAAGGCCAAGAGTTTTAATGGTCTGAACCTGTAAGAGCAATATTAGGGGAGATAGAAGGCCTCTTAAAATGTAAATTTGATGAAGCTAGCTGGAATTTTCGACATTTAGAACAACTGTATGATTTTTAAACAATTGGCTATGGCAGCCATTTTGTTTTCCAAAATGAGGCCAAAATTTTGCATAAACATTCCTTGCAAATTTGATGAAGATGTCTTTATAAATGAATAAGATATTAAGGTTGCACACACGCATGGAAGCTGTTTACAATTTTAGACCACAGCCTTTGCTTTTCATGGTCTGTCTTTACAATCTGAAGCCACAGCACCAATAATATGGGAGAAATAAGGACGTTTTAGTGTGACGACCTTGAAGCAGGGGTCAAAGGTCAAATTCAACACATGGAAAAGATTACCAGGCCATGACTTCGTACAAGTTGTTTTCACATTCCGAACCTCTAGGAGCAATATTTGGGGAGATATAAGGCCTTTTTAACAAGATAATCCCATTTGACATTAAACATGCGATATGGCGGCCATTTTGTTTTTTGAACTAGGTCAAATTTATTATCAGGCTAGGTTTTCTAGCCATATAGCTTTTGTGCAAATTTGATGAAGCTAGCTGGAATATTTCAAGATTTAGAGCACCTTTACGATTTTCAAACAATGAGCTATGGCGGCCATTTTGTTTTTCAAAATGAGGCTAAAATTTTTCAGAGACAGGTTTTCATAGCCATAAACATTCCCTGCAAATTTGGTGAAGATATGCAATATTTGGGGAGATATAAGGCCTTTTTCATAGAATAACCTTGTTTGCCATTAAACATGCGATATGGCGGCCATTTTGTTTTTTAAACTAGGTCAAATTTATTATCAGGCTAGCTTTTCTAGCCATATAGCTTTTGTGCAAATTTGATGAAGCTAGCTGGAATATTTCAAGATTTAGAGCGCCTTTACAATTTTCAAACAATTAGCTATGGCGGCCATTTTGTTTTTCAAAGTGAGGCTAAAATTTTTCAGAGACAGGTTTTCATAGCCATAAACATTCCCTGCAAATTTGGTGAAGATATGTTCATAAATGAATGAGATATTAAGGTTTATGCAAAAACGTGATGAACGGACGGACAGACGGACGTACGGAAGGCGTTTTATAATCTCCCGACCACGGCCTTTGGCCGGCGGGAGATAAAAACACAAATGACAGTGACAGTAGTTGATCAGACTTGCTCCAAATCTTTGGTTTTTTATTGCACCAAATCTGACATATATTATTTATGAGTCCACATGATGAGTGGGAGACCTTCTGCCTGCCCTAAATTCTGGTAAAAAGTGATTCATTCCTTATATAGACAAAAGGAATTGAAGAAAGTCTAGTAGTTGAATGATTTGGATGGTGTGCCTTAGAATCAGCGAGTTTCGGAGATTAAGTACATGGATACCTGATACCTGTAGTTGATGAAACTCTGATAAAATAGGACACTTTTATTCATGAATATTACTGGTACTTACCATATGAAAGGAAATTTTTTTGACAGCAACACTTTTATATGTACTATCATATTTGCTTGACCTCATAACCTTCTTACTGTTTACTGATATAACACTGCATGGACTTTTTTGAGTCTATTATTAGATTATATGAGGAAGAATGACATTTTACCAGAATTTATTTCAACAAACCGTAGGTTTCTCCACCCATAAAGTGGATTCATACTGATTTCATGTAATATTTGGTTGTTTATTTATTTGGGGTTTTATGTCGCTTTCAACACTGTACAGGTCATATCACGACTGGTAGTTTTGCGGGCAGAGGAAACCAGTGCATATAGTTGATCAAGGTTCTGTACCGTGCCGACCATCGGTAAGCAGCTACCAACTTTCCCAAATAAGAGTCTGGGGTTTGAGCCACCGACCTCAGAGGTGGGAGACAAGTGTGTTAACACTGCATAATATTTGGTGGAGTAACAAATACAAATACATAATTGAAACATGTCTAAACACTGCAGCAATTGGTTGAAAATACTGAAACTATAAACCAGACTTGGCATGGATACTGACCTCTTCATATCCCTGGAAATCAGATTATTAATCAATGAGGTGCATTGTACATTTAATGCATTAAAATGCTTTATGTTTATTCAGGCTTACATAGTCTCCGTTCCAATTCATGATATTACATGGGTCAACTTTATGACTTGTGTATATTCCACATGTGAAACATTTTCACCACACGTTTTCTATAATTCTCTGTATTGTTGAAGCTGTGTTTGTGCATATTTCCCATGTTACTGCAGTGAATTTCATTTAATTTTTTTTGGTTTAACATAGCTTTCAGCACATTGTACAGGCTATATTTTTGCGGGTAAATTTAAGGGGAGAGGAAACCAGTACATACTGGCTAGACAAGATTCTGTACTGTAAACTACTGGACATCGCAACTACCAACTTCCACACATAAGGACAAGAGTTTGAGCTGCAGGCCTCATAGGCAGGAGATGAATGTTTTACCCACTACACCACCAAACCCCCTGTTACTGTAATTAAATATCAAATAAAATGACAAGACTCATGCTTTCTGGGTACCTCCACCAGGTGATCGACTAAGGTGAATGGGTTAGGGGATGAAACTTTACTAGAGTTCAGTGAGTTCAAAGCCATGCATTGTCTTGAAAATGTAAAGTGTCAAAACTATCCAGACTATTCTGGTCAAATTAAATGAATTGAAGGTTTACAATTTCATAAAGAAATAATAGTGTAAAATGTTAAACTAAAGGTTTGTGATTTTAGGAGAATAAACTTTGGTGCTCAATAGATGAACACAAAATATATTTTCACATTACAAACCTGTAGCCGGTGGAGACATAAGCAACATCACACACGGAAGGTTGAACAATAGGTTAATAAATCGTTATTCTTCAGCCCCGAATGTCAGTCACTGGAGAGCCTGGGCTGTACTTGTTCAGTCAGGATGGGTTCTATAGCTTTTAAAGTCCTTTAGTGGAGATATTCACTGAGTTTAATATGTAATACACAAAAACTTCCTAAGACACCGGATTATCTTTACCCCTAAACCTTTGCTCGATTTTATAAGGTAAATTTAATTTTATTCCAATAGAAAAATGAGCCTGTAGCTGTTTCTGATATTCAATCTAACAATAATCTGCTTGAAGCTGGATTGGATGAACGTCCTGATATACAGTTAGAATTTGTGTTTCCTCTTGAGACTCTTTATCGGCTTTGTCAAATAATTGCGGGTGTTTTTCTATTGTGCTTGTTGGAATTTGAAATTCTGTAGAAAGAAATTGAAATTTGAGATTCAGGTCATTATTTTCTGAGAGAATTTGAAATTATAAATAACTCAGCATTTCTGTAAAGAGATATTGCATCTGGAGACAGATTAAAACAGATTCATCGCAATTCGGGTTGAGTGTCCAAACTACATAGTCTGAGGTCTGGCTTTAAAAGTTTCCAAAGCCTGAGTGCCATGAAACTTCTTCAATTAGACAGCTTAATTTTGACAAGAGATTACTTGCAATATTGTCAAATGTTTCTGCTTAATCATATATATCCTGTTACGTTACAAATCTTCAAACATTTAATGCAAACTTACAAAATTGCATTATAGTAAAATCGTACAACAATCATTTCGGATGCCCTTTGAACACAATAGTGTTAAGCCAAACCATTTCTTCTATGCGGTAAGTCAATTGATAAAAAGTACTACCACTCTCAACCCTTGTCAATCCAAATTGAGAGGGTTCCTACTAGAAAGGTGACAGACCCAATTCTGCTTCAATCTGCTTCAATCCATCTCTTAAGCAGGGTTAAGATTCATCCTTGTTATCCTGGATTGAGACTGTTCCCACCAAATGCACAATCTGCTTCAATCTCAATCTGTGTCAACCCGAGTTAAACACTCGTCTGTTCATATTCAATATCGATGAAGAGTGCCACATGCTAAGACACAATCCACAAAGCCTGGGATGAAGATCCGAACCACACACCATCTGTGTTAATGCCAACACCCTAACCATATGCCACATTGGTCACTTTTCAGTGAGAGGAGACATTTTCAGTTGGAATTGGAGCAAACCTTTGATTTTTTTTCTAGATAAGAGTACTTCTGTCAGCCATAATCGCTCATGTATGTTCTACCATGGCGATCAACCTCCCCTATTAGCTTATGATCCATTGAAAATTTGCCATTCGGGAGGCAGTTGGAATCTTTGTAAACTCAATCAGAACATTTGTAGTTCATTCGCCCAAATCAAACAGACCTCTATAGCTATCTAACATCTCAATGGTTGACAGACCATGCTTGTTTAGTAAATTGGCTAAACGATTCTTTAAAACTATAGCCTTTGAGAACACCACAAATGTTCTTCTATATAGGTTTTAGGCACTATGAAAATTAGATTAGCAAAAGTCAACAACAAACTTACATGATCTTTACAAGATATCTTTGAAATCAGAAAATGGGTCGTCTTTTGGAGAGAGAGAGAGAGAGTTAGAGTGAAGTTGGGTTTTTGTGGATGTGTGTTAAATACCTTTTTCTTGCAGTTTTCTGATAAACATTATTTTGAATTATATATCAATGGATAGCTAAACATGTGTAGTATATTTTGGTAGTTATTATAGATGATAATAACCTTTGTGAAAAAAATATTAGGTAAAACAAATTGTGGTTTTGGATAATATTTCTGATATTGTAAGTATATTCAACCTACTTCTTCATTATTGTTACCATATAAGGCAGTGCTTCTGGTACATGCATGTGTATGTGGGTTCACTAGTTAATAGACTAATTAAGAAAGAATCCCAGTAACTGAGTGTGGTAAATTAACCAGTAAATAGTTTTTTTTTCTTTCCATAAAAACAGGACTCTGTCCTTTCAAATAATCTAGTGACAAGTCTTTTATGACACAGGGTTGGACAAGGATTTAACTCATTGAATTATTGGACTTATTTGTGCAGTGTTTCCACTAGAGTGACAAACACCTTGTATAAAGAGAAGCAATAAATTTAGATACATCTGACCTTTAAAGTAATCTGCAAGTGTAATAAACTGTATTCAGATTAATTTTACAGTAGATACCTGTCTACATTTAAGGGCTAGTATATTTTGTTAGAACTTATACACAATCCACAAGTGACTATTATTTTTCTTGTTTATCAATTAGTAGTAAATTATCCCTGTTGCTTCAATTGTGTCAAACCTTTGAGTTGGTTATAAGTAGCCAATCTACTGATAGTTCCTTTATGCAGCAGTACATTTCCAGAATACAAAAGATGAAAAAAGATTAAATATCATATTAATCAAACATCTTACTACAGCATTGACATTGTTGCATACTACAAATTATTGTATATAATATTATGTTTGTATTGTTCTGAGAACACCAATTGAGAAGTTTAAATACTATCAAGCAAATTATACATTATTGTACTAAAGTATGGCAATAAAGCAACCTGTGTTCTTTCTGCACAAAGAGGCTATGCCAGAGCCTGTTAGAACAGAAAATGAACTCAGTAGTTATGAAGTCTGCATGTCTGCAGCTAACAGAATTGATGGAAACTTGATTGAAGGGGCCCAGAAGGTCGGAGGATTGTGGAAGCTCTATGTTAGCACCCCAGAAGCTAGAGCAACTCTTCTATCCAGAAATCTTAGTATACGAAACAGGACTGTGTGTATGTATGACCAGAATCCATTTGGGATGAGAAGACAGAATCGTGGCCAAACCGAGAAGATCACCATACAAGATCTGCCTTTGTCTGTGGAGAATGAAGATGTGTACAACCTCATAACTTCATTTCCAGGATATGAAATTGTCGGTGATGTGAAGTTTAGCAGAGCCAGGAAGCCTACGGGTGGATGGTCAGACTTCAAGAATGGGGACAGGTTCTGTTATGTAAAGGCTCCTTTGAAAGACCCATTACCCAAGTCAGCAAGGATTGGAGTCCTGAGGTGTAAACTGTACCATTTAAGTCAAAGGAAAGTAGAACGGCAATGCAAAGTGTGTCGACAACAAGGACACAAAGAGTTGACAGAAGAGTGCCCCTACTATGAGCCAGATTACAGGGACTGCACCATTGCTTTTAGATCACTCTCAATCTTCTCCAACTTCTATCACTGTGAAATTGACTTCCAAGGCAAACTACACAGGAGTGTAGAGCACGCCTATCAATACACGAAGGCACAAGTGTCAGGGTATGATGAATCAGCGAAGAAGATATATATGGCAAAAACGGCAAAGGATGCCAAACTGATTTCAAAGGAGATTCCAGAAAGTGAAGCCTGGGATATTATTAAGCTGGACATAATGACTGAGCTGATCAAGATAAAAATGGACTCATGTGAAGCATTCTGTAATGCTCTGATGGAAACAGGAAATAAACTATTAGTAGAAGCAATTGGAGACCTTTTCTTTGCCAGTGGGCTGTCACCAGAAGCAACCATTAACACGAGATCAGGGAACTATCCAGGATTGAATGAACTGGGCAAGATCATGATGGAACTACGCAGTGCATATCAACTGTCATCAGAATTAGTTTCCAAGAATCTGATGGCATCATCAAACAGTCCATTGAATGAACAAGACATTTCTCAAAATGAAAGTATTTTCCTTTACAAAGAGTCACAGTGCCCAACTGTAGAAAGTCAACAGGTCATATCCACAACCAAACAAGAAGATGATGCCACTAAGGCAACTCCTGTAACAGGAACAAATACACAAAGGCTTCATAGAAATGACAGAAAACTAACAGCAGCAATCAGATCTTCCAGCGTTCCAGCAAAGAAGGATCAAGGTGCAGAAAATGCAAGATTGACACCTGAGGTCAAAATGAGTATCAAAAACTTCTTCACAACAAAGAGACAAGCTTCATCCTCTCCTGAAAAAGATGACACAGCATTCAGAGACAAACAGGCAAAGATAGCAACTAACTAGTTCTACCAATGCTAATTTGGTCTCTCTAGAATGTAAAATGCAAAATTTAAATAAGAAAATGGAAAAATTAAATATCCTTTCCTTAAATGTAAGAGGTTTACGAAATAGAGATAAACGTAAAGCATTATTTCAATGGATTTTAGATAAGAAATTTGATATAGTATGCCTGCAAGAAACATACTGCACACAAGACTTTGTACAAAAATTTAATAGAATGTGGGAAGGGCAAGTAGTGCACTCATTCACTGATTCATGTCACTCTAGGGGTGTATGTATTATTATAAAAAAACATCTAACATGCAACATTATAGAAACCCTTTCTGATGAAAGTGGAAGAAAGGTTATAACTAAACTTAAAAGTGGTGATGACATTTACAGTATTGTTAATATTTATGCACCCAATAATACCTCAGAGAGAAAAAAGTTTTTGTAGGCCTAGAGCATTGGATTCAGAATCATATTTCAGAAAATCACTATGTAGTACTCACAGGGGATTTTAATACTGCAATAACAAAAGAAGATAGAAAATCTGGGTTGAATGATCCTTGTTCAAGTCAATTGATAAAACTGGTAAATTGCTTACGGCTCTTTGATATTTGGAAAAATAAAAACCCACAAAATACTAAATACACCTGGGAAAGTGCAAATAACTCAAATATCAAAAGTAGAATTGACTATATCTTTATATCAAAAAATTTATTGCCACTTGCAGAGGAAAGTTTGATAACTAATGCACCAGTAGGGGACCATAAGGGGGTAATTTTAAAAATACATTCAAGTGAAAATTTACCTGGTCCAAATTATTGGAAGTTCAATGTTTCGTTCTTACAGAATAAAGATTATTGTGAACAGATCACAAAAATATTTGAACAACTTATACAAAAGTTCCACTGAAGGTACACGAAAAACAGTAATATGGGATCTGTTTATGGTTAAGGTAAAAGAATTCTCGATTCAATATGGGAAGCAAAAGGCTAAAGCAGTAAAAGATGAATTAAGTAAAATGGAACATGAAATTGAAATACTAGATGAAGCAATACAAAAAACAGGAAATATACTTTTTAAATCAAAAAGAGAAAATATAAGAAAACAAATGCTAAATCTCTTAAACAAAAGAGCTGTTGGTGCACAGATAAGATCCCGTGCAAAATATATAGAAGAAGGTGAAAAGTCAACTTCTTATTTTCTAAGATTAGAAAAACAAAGACAAACAAACAATAAAATCATGATGTTAAAAATAGCAGGGAAATGCATCACAGACAGTGGAGGAATTCTTAAAGAATGTTCAGAATTCTATAAAAAATTATATACAACCACAAATCCTAACATGAAGAAAATCAATGATTATTTGAGTACATGCAAGTTAGCAAATCACCTAACAGAAGATCAAAAGGACCTCTGTAATAAACCAATTAGTCTAAAAGAATGCACGCATATTGTTGAAAAATGTATGAAACCTAATAAATCACCAGGTCTAGATGGAATTCCAGTTGAATTTTACAAAACCTTTTGGCCGGTTATTAGTAGTTTTTTGATAGAAGTTTACTCAGAAATTTTCAAAAAGGAAAACTTAACTTATTCACAAAAAACGGCAGTAATTTCATTAATCTTCAAAACTGGTGATAGAAGCTTGTTAAAAAACTACAGGCCTATAAGTTTGACCAATACAGATTATAAAATATTGGCTTTTGTTCTAGCAATGCGAGTACAAAAAGTTATGCCCAGTGTTATAAATAATGACCAGACTGGGTATATTAAGGATAGATTCATAGGATTTAACATTAGAACTGATTGAATACTGTAACAAATTTGATAAAAAGGGGGTATTATTATTTTTAGATTTTAAGAAAGTGTTTGACAGTTTAGAATGGAAATTCCTTCAGAAAGTGGTAAAAAATTCAATTTTGGTCCAATTTTTCAAAAATGGGTTAGAATTCTGTATACAGAACCAGAGGCTGTCATAAAAAACAATGGCTGGCTATCTGAAAGTTTTAATATGTCAAGAGGAATCCGACAAGGGTGTCCTTTATCAGCTCTGCTTTTTATTTTTGCAGTTGAAATTATGTCTACCATTTTAAGAGATGACAGTGCAATAAAAGGAATTGAAATAAAAAACCCCTGTAGCTCAAAAACATACAAAATATCTCAATATGCAGATGATTCAGTCATAATATTAGAAGACACTGATCAAATAGCCCCGCTGTTGGGTAGAATGAAGCAATTTGGAAAGTTAGCTAGGTTAAAATTAAACTTGGATAAAACTAAAATTATGTTATTAGGAACACTCAAAGGGAAACATAAAAATGTTGATAACTTAGAATGTATAGATAACATTAAAAGTTTAGGAATCTATGTGGGGCATGACAGAGAATATTGTATTGAAAGGAACTGGACAGATAAAATAAATAAAATTGAAAGTATGCTGAAAATGTGGCGAGAACGATCTCTCACACTTTTGGGCAAAATTTTGATCATTAAAGCCTTGGCGCTTCCTCTTGTATCATTTGTAGCATTAAACTGCTATACACCAGATTGGATTGTTAAAGCTCTAAGTAAAATATTTTTCAATTTTGTATGGGGTAATACTGCTAAAGTTAAGAAAAACACACTTACAGGTAATTTTGATCAAGGTGGCCTAAAAATGATTGAAGTAGGCTCTTATTTCCATGCATTAAAAGCCTCCTGGATAAGGCGTTTATGCAATGCAAACAAGGATGACACTTGGGCTTATATTCCAACCTGTATTTTGAAAAAACTCCATGTTTTGGAAATTATTGATCTCCTTTCTGAGCCTAACATTAGCAGGTATAAGAGTTTTAAGCATATTCCCACTTTTTATAAGCAAGTTATTGAGGGATACATTCATGGAAATATTAAGCATGATGCTAAGACTGATGATATTGACATAAAAGAAATTTGTATTTGGGGAAATAAACAGATTTTAAATAAAAACAATGAGATACTGTATTTTACAAAATGGATTGAAAGTGGGATTATTACAGTAAGTAACTTAAAGATTATTGAAGGTAAAATATGTAATTAATACCTTTTCAATAAATTGTGAAACAAAGCAAACTATTTAAGTGAATTATATCAGATTACATATGGTCTAAGAAAAATCTTGACGAAGAACTTCTCTTTATATCCAACCAGCCAGATACAAAGTGTTAAAAAGGTTGAACTTGATTTTATATCTACCAAAGATCACTATCACAAGATAATACAAAAACAGTTAGTACCACCAACATCTTGGGACTACTACAATAAACTTCTTAACATACAAAACTATAATTACTCACTGGTATATGTTTTAAAGGTTAAAAGTATCCCAGACAAAAAATATGTGAGTATAACTACAAACTTTTAAGTAATATACTACCCTGTAGAAAAAAACTGTACAAGTGGGGGAAAGCACCAGATGATAGGTGCAAACTGTGTGGAGAAATAGAAACAGTAGAGCATCTGATTTTTCAGTGTCCATATAAGAAAGCTATGTGGGTGAGAATTTACTCTATGCTTAACATAGAATGTAGTCTGAAAGCTCACATACTGGGGTGTCAAAATAAAACTATTGAATGGGCACTAGCTGTAGTTCAATATTGCGTTTTTAAAGAATGGGTCAACAGCAATAATAAAAATTGTGTGTCAAAGTATAACTTTTTAAATGGAGTTAAGTTAAGCCTAAAAGTATATGCTAATGCATATATGTTATGTAATTATATAGATATTGTTAAACTTATCGAATTATTTCTGAATGGAATATGTATGTAATTTGATTTGTCATCTGTTTTTGTCAGTTATATTATTCACATGAAACAGACTGTGGATTTAATATTAATGGTAAAAATGAAATGTGATAATGATAATATAATAGACTAAACAAATGGAAAAAAATAAATAATAATAATAAAAAAATAATAAAAAAAAATAAGAATAATAATGAAAAAATGATGAAATGATGCAAAGAAACCCAATGATGATACCCTAAACCAAACACAGTGAATTATTTCACACTTATGTGTTTAAAAGTAATTAAAAATAAATTAAAGTAAAAAAGCAGTCTTTTGACATACTAAAAGAAAATCTTTAAATATGTATATGTCAGAATCTCTCTCTTTCTCTCCATCATGTGAGTTGAGATTTGTTAGGTCTGTCATGTGTGATGGTAACTGATATATACATATAAAGATTCAAAAAGCTTAAATACTCTTTCCAATCTTGAAATAAGATTTCAAGGGTCTGAGGGTAAAAAAAAAAAAAAAAAAGAAGAAAAATGGGTCGCTCGTCTAAAAACTCGCACAGACCTCAAGTTTATGTACAGTTTGAAAACAGAGACCATTCTAAACACTCATTACCAAGAACACACTAAGACAGGCTTTTAAACACTGATCAGTTAAGTAGACCATGAAATATATGTTCCAAAATTTAGATTTGGCCATTATGAAGCTTCACAATTATGTGTCACATCGTCTATTGTTCCTCTTCACTGCACACAGAAAATATCACTCCAAAATGTCTAAAATAAAATTTTTGGTGCAATAAAATATGGACATAGAAGCATAAATCAGTTTATGGGTCTACTTTTGGTGAATTTTTGACTTTGAACCTGAATAACACAAAGAGTATTTTGAATATTTTTAATGTTAATACCTCACATAATAGAGTTTTTACATTGTAACCATTCCTGCCCAGGGTAGTACACTGACCTATTTGTGAATTACCAATGAAATCATTTAACTGGCATGTGGGTGGAGCTTGAAGTAACCATCAAGGGTAGTATGGGTGGTCAGTGGTGCACGTGGGGTGTTTCCGCTCATTAACAAAGAAAATTTTAATATTAACCCATTATGTTGGAGGGATGAAGGACCTAGTACACATTTCACAATCAGCAGGGCCAAATATGACTGTTCTTCACTATGCAACTGGTTAACATAGAGGAACATGTATGTACGGTATTGTACACCTTTTGGTTTTGGGTAGTCTTGTTCTAGGCTCTGAGATATTGTTTAACATTTTATATTTTATATATTTTTCTATATTTTATATTTTTCCAATTGAAAGTATCCATGATATTCAAAGAGCAAATTGAATATTGGAACTAAGTGTGATTGAAAGAAACAATCTGACATATAGAAAACATACTTAATTTCCTAAGGGAATCAGCAACGTTGCATTCTAACCAAAGCCTATTATTGATCAAATACCAAGTTTTTATGTTTCATGTAAGAGTGGTAACACTCTCGCCTCCCACCTTTGAGGCCAGGGTTCAGTTCACGGCTCTATCTCAAGTGGGACACCTGGTAGTTGCTTGCCGTTGGTCGGCAGTTTACAGTACAGAACCTTGACCAACTGTATGTACTGTATGTTTCCTCTGCCCTTCCAACTACCTGTCATGATATGACCTGTACAGTGTTGAAAGCGACGTAAAACCCCAAATAAATAAATTTTGTTTCATGTAAAGGCCAGCATAGTATTTGTACAGACTTGCAGTTTTTCATGTATATAGCCAGGGGCTCTGGTACAGCCCATGGGCAAGGCTAGATGTGTTGGTATACTGAATTGATAATATGATACACCAGAGTGTGGGGTTAGTGTTTTAAAATATCACTTGAGCAATTGTGAAGTTTAATTATAACATGTCTACCAAAATTCCTTTCACAGAGCCTAAAATAAATGACATATTTCACTGGTGTGTAAAATTTATCAAGTTACACAAATAACAATTTCTTGGTACTTCCTTTTTCCAAAACATCCTGCACCAGTTTTTTCCCATATAAGGACTGGTAATCTCATCAGTTAAGTATCCAAATTGTTATTGTAATAAACAAACAAACCAAAGATATCCAATCAGTTTATTTTTCATAGCAAAGATTATCAGGTGACAATTTTACCAAAGATAATTTTAATAATTTCACCATTTTTAGAAAAGTTGTTTTTAGTCCTAGCAAAACTTATGCCATGAGTGTGATAATACACAGTTGGATTTGTGTGCAATATTTGAATGAAGGGTGATTAAGCCTTAAATAATCAGTAATATTCCTGAGAATAGTCTGTATCCTATCTGGTGGAATTAAATCCAATGGTAGATAAAACATTGTAACTGTTTATGAGTTTATCCATTTCAGTTATCATGAGTAACATTGTGGACACTTCATGAGCATTTATAGAGTGCATTATTGTGGACACTTGACCCAATACTTTCATGTTAGCATTTACATCCTCTATATCCTGAGACCAATAGTACTGCAGTCTATCCATTTGCTGAAAACTTTCATTAATCAACATTTTGTTTTTATTAACGCCATCCAACAGCACTTGAAAGTTTTTGTGTGATTCAATTTCCAAAGAAGATAGTTGATTCTTAAATTTTTGGAATCCTGCAAATGCTTCTGGGCTAGTTTCTAGAGCAATTATATGAGACTTTAATGCTTCAACATCTTTCACAGTAGCTGTCCCGAACAGGTTTTTAGATACAGTTCTGATAAAATCTGATGGGGCTCTCTTATTACGCCTTTGTTCATTCAAATTATCTCCTTGTTTTATCACTTTGCCAGCTGGTATTAATGCATTCATAATGTTTATGTTTTTATTCAAGTCTTTCCTCAACAATGCTCTGACTGAATCATATATCCCCAATGTGTCTCCATAATTACGGCACAGGTCTGTGACAAAGTCCTCCTGTCCAGGATAAGACTTTTCTGTGCAAAAAGAACTGTAACCACTCAGAGCAGAAAAATCTGGTAATGGAACTACAATTGTGTGTCCCCAATAAGAGATTGAGTTATCCAACATCGCAACTCTTCTGAAGACAGTTTCCAAATGTTCCTTAACAATGACTTCCGGAAGTCCTAAATCATCTGAATATCCTCCTAGAATCAGGTTGAAGCCAAGGAAGAAGGTGGCCAGCCTACTCCACATTATGGCTGGGTATTCTAATGCACTAATTCTTCAAACAGCTGGCAGTTGCTTCATCTCTCTGCAAGAGAAATAAAGCATATTACTTCTTGTTTAACATACGTGAAATGTATCAATATAGCTTCATTACTTTTTAATGGGACATTAAACTGTGAAAGTGTTTGGTGGCTTTCCCACCATTGGGATATTATGTGCTTTTATATACTGCTTCACCGTTTCGCTTAAATTGCTCCATGGTTCATAAGAGTGGGATTCCTTTGGATAGTTTGCCCACTCAATGAGATACTCTGGCTTTCCTGATTTTGAGTATCTCCCCTTTATTATACGGCTGACCTCGTACTGTTCTTCTAAATCTTCCTCTGGTATACTGTCCAACTTAGATATATTGGGGAATCTTAACTTCCTTTTCCTGGTTGAGCATCTTAATGTTGGAACTACTTCATCAATCACCCTATTGTCATGTAATATTTCTTCAGGCTGAACTTCATTCATGTTTTGCTCTTGGTCATGGGTTGTGTCACTGCTATGTTCTTGATTCTCATTTTCTTCATTCCTGGGTTCTATAACTTCTGCATTTTCTTGATTGACTGTCTCTGCAATATTTCCTTGTTCTACCACAGTTTCATCAATATCAATTAATTCTTGGTCTTCTACCAATTCATCTAGCTCATCTTCTTTTGCTAAAATTTGGCGAAGTTCTTCATCTACTGGGGGCACCACTGTCCGGTCGATATATGGTCATAAGCGATCAATGTGTACCTTATTATTTAAGGGTTTTAGATCATGACCCCTGACTAGTCGAAAGTTTTTATTTCTGACTTTCTCTGTGATTATGTAGGGTCCACTGAAAAGATTCTTCAGCTTCTTGTTTTCTCCCACTTTTACTGCAGGGAAGTATACCCAGACTCTCTGTCCAACTTCATATTCCTTTATGTAAGCCCTCTTATCATATTGCTCCTTCAGTTTCTGCTTATGGTACTTCATGTTTGATTGGGCAATTTCATGTGCATGATGAAGGCCTGTGACGAGATCTCTTACAAAGTGTTTGTTTATTTCGCCTGGCACATCAGGTACTTCGGGCAAAGCGACGCTTATTGGACTTCTTGGGGTTTGCCCAAACATCAAATAGAAAGGCTGATAATGTGTGCTCTCTACAGAAACACTAATATTGTACGAGAAAACCACTCCGCGAATCATTTTACACCAATCTCTGCCAGCTGAGTCAACATACGCAGAGAGCTGTTTGGCAATAGAGTAGTTAAAACGCTCTACCATACCATCTGTACTTGGTCTAAAAGGAGTGGTTACTAGTCTCTTAGTCCCCACCATCAGTGCAGCTTCATTGAAAACTTGTGAAATCAAAGGAGTGCCCATGTCACTCAAGAGGTGGGTTGGCGCACCATACCTGTATACAATTTCATCCACAAAATGTCTTGCAATGATGTGAGATTTTATTTCCATAACTGGAAAACACTCTGCATACTTGGTTGCACATTCCATGAAAACTATCAAGTACTTGGCTCCAGTATATGATTCTTTCAAAGGTCCTAATATATCCACTGCCCAGACATTGCCAACTCTAAATGGTGGTAGTGGTTCCAATGGAGATCTGTATGGTTTTGTAGGTTTCTGGATGAACAACAGTCATGACAAGACAAAACCCAATTTTGTACATCTCTGTGCATTCCGCGCCAATAGTAATCCAACTTTGCTGTGTGGTATGTTTTCCATATTCCATAGTGGCCTCCTGATGGGTCACCATGCACAGCTGTGAGCACATCGTGGACCAAGACCCTTGGAAGTACTAGTTGAATGATAATTTGGTCATTTTTCCCAAGTCCTTCTGGATACCACATATGGTAAAGCACACCTTCAATAAGTTCATAATTCTGAGAAATTGCAACTAGTCTCTTGGCATCTCTCACATTTGTTGGCACAATGTCTTCTTCTAAGTATTTTACAATGGGAGATATATTCTCATCTGCAAGTTGCATCTTTCTGAGGGATTTTGTTGTTAGATTTGGTCTAACATCCGCTGGCGCTTTTGGTCTGTTTATCCATGGATTTGAGGTTTTTGCGGTCATCCTCAGATCTAGGGCTTCGTCTTGTAACTCCACATCTGGCTTCAATGAAGGGTCAGCTTCCTGCTTGTCCTCCTCAACAACATTGTTGATACCAGGTGGCAATATGTCATCTGTAATGTTATCTAGGTCCTCTGTGGTCCTAAAATTACCTTCCTCCTGTCGACTAAGACCATCTGCATATCCTAGAGATTTGACAGCTTTATGCTCCACAGTGTAGTTGAACTGTTGCATGTAAGATATCCAGCGAGCTATTCTGCCACTAACAGTCTTTTGTCCAAACATCCATTTCAAAGCTGAGTGATCTGTGACCAGCTTAAAGGTTGTGTCCTTAAGATATGGCTCAAAGTGGCGTACAGCTAATATAACAGCAAGAGCTTCTTTGTCTGAGATACCATCGTTCATCTCAGCTCTTGTGAACGTCTTCGCACCATAAGCAATTACTCTTTCCTTGCCATCTTGAACTTGACTAAGAACCATCCCAGCTAAATCATTACTTGCATCAGTTGTCAAAATGAATGGTTCTTGGTACCTTGGATAGGCAAGTATGGGTGGTGAAGAAAGTGCACTTTTTAACAGTTCAAAGGCATTTTGGCATGATTCATCCCATTGAAATGGTACATTTTTCTTAGTAAGGTTTGTCAGAGGTGTTGCAATCTTACTATAATGTTCAATATATTTCCTATAAAATCCACTAAGTCCCAAGAATGACCTCACTTGTTTCACATTTGTGGGCCTTGGAAAGTTCTGTACAACTTTGCATGTGTCAGGCAGTGGTTCAACTCCTTCACTAACCAAGTGTCCTAAAAACTGAATTTTCCTCTTTCCAAACTCACACTTTTTTGGTTTTAATTTCAAGTTAGCAGCTCTGAATCGGTCAAAAACCAATCTGAGATTCTCTAAGTGTTGCTGGAAAGTGTCAGAAAAAAATGACAATATCATCAACAAAAACTAGGCAAACCTTCCACACAAGTCCTCTCAAAACCTCCTGCATCAGTCTAGCAAAACTTGAAGGTGAATTTTTCATGCCAAAAGGTAACCTCTCGAACTCATATAATCCTTCGTGGCAACAAAAAGCTGTCAAGTGTTTAGAGTCTTCATCTAGTTCCATTTGCCAGAAACCACTCAGCAAGTCAACTTTGGAAAAGTATCTGGCTCTAGCATTTCCAAGTGAATCCAGAGAATCATCGATACGTCCTATGGAATGACAGTCTGCTATAGTCTGAGCATTTAATTTGCAAAAATCAACACAGAAACAAAGAGTGCCATCCTGCTTTGTTACCATAACCACAGGTGATGCATATGGACTCTCTGAAGGTCTAATAATCCCTTGATCTAACATTTCCTGGATTTGTTTTGAAATTTCTTCTCTCACCTTTGGGTTACACCTTTTAGGAGCAATTTTGATAATCTTACTTCCAGGCATTAGTCTAATTGTATGTTTCAAGACATTTCTGTGACCCAGACCTTGTCCTGGCATTTGGAAAAGGTCAGCATATTCCCAAAGTACATGCTGTAAATCCTCAACTTCCACCAGTGTAAGAATGGTTTTATCCAACATAAACTGATCATCAAATTGTTGTTTGTCATTAGACTCATTAGTCACTTGTTTATTAGCACCAGTGTCAATACTTTTGACATTGAGAACTGTCTCACTAATACTGTCACCTCCTTTCAATAACTGTACCCTTGCTATATTGTCTCCCTTTTCTATAAGACAAGGCATTTCAGTGTTATTCACCAAACAAACTGGTACCAGGCAGTTCTGGCTGTTCACTTGTACCACTGTACTGCCAGGTTTAACTCCATGTAACTCTGAACTGTCACAAGGAACTATCAGTCCTAATACATCAACACAGGGTTTTTGTTTTAAAGAGCCATAAAGTAAACTTCTTTGTTTTGGCTCTATGGTTTGTGTTTGTTGTGCAGATATTTCCAAGACATCTGGAATTGTAGCTATTCCACTTCCAAAATCAACATTAATCCCAGTAGATTTCAAAAAGTCAGCTCCAAGTAACACAGAATATGGCATTGTCTCCACATATTTTAAACAAACCCAAAAATTATTTCGGCCTATTGAGAAGGCAAAAGTTAACTGTCCAGCAAACTTAAATGTTGAATTACAAACAGTTAAGGCTTCACAGTCATAAGGTTTTAATAACTGTCTCAAAGATGGAAATTGTTGAAAAAGTTTTGGTCCAGCCAGAGTAATGGTTGATCCCGAATCAATAAGCTCATACAGTGGAACTTCCTCATAATAAATCTTCATGAAGGACAAACCTTTCTCAGTTGTAATGTTCTCCTTACTAAACAAACACTTGTCCTCATGTCTCAAATAACTCACTTGGCTGGGGTTGGTTTCCACACTTACATTCTTCTTGGCTGCGTCACAGCCCCATTCTGAGACGCGTTTTGGTAGTTTAAAGATTGTCGTTTGGCTCCATTCCACTGATTAAATTGCCTCTGTTTTAGTTGTGGGCAGTCGTTTTTCAAATGTCCCCTTCTGTTGCACTGGTAACATATAGCATCTGAGGGCTGAGGCCTCCTGATGCAATTAACAGTTGTATGGCCATATCTATTGCACCTTTGACAGTAGGAGCGAAAATTCCCTCTCACCACTGGGTTCTGACCTTGTGGACTTCTCCCCTGAAATGGTTGGCTTCTCATATTAGCTTTCATGAACTGAACATCTCTTCCTTGCTGTCGAACCATACCTTCTAGGTTGTTTATGGCCTTAGACAAGTCACCCAAGCTCTTGTTGTAAGTGTCCTGCATCAGATTCACCCGGTCTGAACTGGCGTCCTTTGGCTTTAAGTTCTCTATGCTTTCCGCCAATTTTGCTTTCAGCTCAACTTCTTCCAGATCTGCTGGTTGTTGACCAATCACAAAGGCCTTTATCCCTGGCAAGAGACCTCTGAGAATGATTGATCTAGTCTCTGCTTCACCTTTCTGTAACTGGCTACATCTCTGTCCGACATCAGTAATGTATGATTCAACAATCTCTCCATGTGCCTGAACTCTGCAAATAAGCTCTGCTCCTTCAACCAATGAAGATTATTTGCATTTATATACTTCTGGTTAAAAGCCTCCTGCAGTTGTTGCCAATTTTCCCTCACAGCTTCTGGTAGACTATTGTACCAAACCTGTGCAGCTTGTTCCACCATCAAACGAAATATCCTGGCTTTCCTCTGGTCATCCATGTTGCAGAATTCTGAATAGCTTAAAAACCTTTTCATGCAGTGATCTGCATCTTCACTGGCAAGTCCTTTAAATGATGCTGGCCTTAATGAGGATGCTTCAGCTTGGTTTCCCCACTGCTGTATGGCTTGTTGTATTTGTATCCTGTTTTGTTCCTGGGCAGCATCTTGCTGGTCATTTTGGTGTGCAAGCCCTTGAACCTGTGTCCTCAGTTGATCAATGTTCTGAACTAAAGCATCCAGATTAGCCATGTCTGATCTTAATATATAACCTTTTTGAAATTTTGGTTTTGCACTTCCTAATTTAACAACTTTCTTTGGTTTATCCAGTTTGTCCCTTAATGTTTCGTTTATTTACTTAACAAATGTAAGATTTTCCCTTTCTGTTATTCAATATCTACTCCATAGGCAGGTACAATATTTTTGTGAGATTTGGTCATGTGACTCATCATAATTTTCCTACTAGAATGAAGAAACTTGCAATAAATACAGCTATATGTCCAGGATGTGGTAGAAATTACATTATTTCCAAGGTGATGAAGTGCATGTGACCCTTCACTGATCAAATGCAGGAAATTTTCATCTGACTTTGAATATGGAAATGTTGTGGACGATACTGTTTTTGACATTATGGTTGTCCTTTAGAAGCGATCAAAACTTCACATTAATGTTCTTGAAAATATTTGAAGCACTAAATCTTTGTGATCACTCAGATGGCATTGTGGTCACCCAAATTACCATGACCCTTTTTTTCACAAATTTTGTTTTTTAAATGTCCCTCAGATTACCCGGATGTCCTTGAGAATACCCGGCATCTCCACCAAAATGTTATGGCCATTTTTCTTTGGTCATAACACACTTTAGGGGTTGGGATCTTTTTCCCATATAAGGACTGGTAATCTCATCAGTTAAGTATCCAAATTGTTATTGTAATAAACAAACGAACCAATGATATCCAATCAGTTTATTTTTCATAGCAAAGATTATCAGGTGACAATTTTACCAAAGATAATTTTAATAATTTCACCATTTTTAGAAAAACTCAACACATAACCAACAAACAAAATATAACGTGTGTTACCTTTTAACTTTATGTATCATTTTAATCCACTTCACTCTAGATTTAATAAAGTCTTTCCAAACGAAATTATCAAACATTTCACAAGTTCACACTTCATAAATAATTTCCAAGTCCCAATGAATGAATGTTTTTCAAAGTCCAAAACAAACAAATATTTCCTAAGTATTTTCCTTCAATGTATTAAAGCTGATTCTATTTGTTGAACAAGACACTAAAGCATAAAGTTCTAGGAAGTCATAAAAGCCTAAAGCCCTGGGAAGATATGGGTTTTTATAAGAAAATGTATATGGGGGCACTTTTAGTCATAACAGGAGCTCACCCCAAGCATGTGTTGTTAAGGTCAGGGCACTGCCACTTATGGAAAATCAATCTGCAAGTTCTACCACAGCACTTGCAACTAACAGGAGCCCCCTCAACATAATGTGTTACTGAGGTCAGAGCACTGCCCATTACAGAAAATCAATCTGCAAATGCTACCTCAGCACTGGCCAGCACTTGCACAAACCTGTAGCCCTTAAAACTAATAAAAAGTCAAGTCATTAGAGCACTAGCACAAACAATATTGGGATACAGCAAAGGCCTAATTACTGCAAGAATTTATCAGAGTTGTCTAATGGACACATCCACCAACAACATGTCCATTTACTGCTAGTAGAGCAAAGAGCAGTATTGGAATTAATGGATTTCTTGTAATTAACAAGCATTATTTTGCTTAGTACAGGAATTATCACACACAGGTATATTTTATTTTACTATTGTCAATTTATTTATTAACTGATAGAATCTATTTAACTTATTTATTTTTATCATGGTCAGTAACAGAAATAGTTTTCAATCTTGTTTTGGAAATTTTGATATACTTGTACAATATGTGAAATTTGTGTCATAACAGTATAAATTCTGGAACAAAACTCCATTTCTACTTGAAGTTTCACTGCAATGTTCTTTTTGATCAGTTATCATAGAGAGATTGAGTAACTGTAATCAAGAATGGTTTTACTATGTTAACAAAGTGATTATTTTATTATTTATAAAACTACAAAGGGACATTGGGATTGAAAATTACAGCACATGGTAGTTTGGATCGCAATTGAAATAGCCTTTAAGTAATGATCAACCCTAAACATAATGTATAGGGCTTTCTCCAAGATCTAGAAAATGGTGTATTGCTTTTCTACATGGATATCAAAAACTGTAGGGCTTTTCTCCTGTAGGGCTTTTCTTTGGAGGGCTTTTTTCCAGCTTCCAATCAATAACTAAGGGACTGGCATATTACACTGATGAAATGTAATTGCTTCAATTCAAAAGTCCAATAGTTAATTTACCCAACTGTTACAATGAAATTATTAACTGTCAAGTTGGAGTTATATTTTTAATCATCAACAAAATAATTAATTGTAATTTCTGGGGCTCACAAATGTGATCACAATTTAGCAAGAACACGCACTGATTTGTAAAAAAAGGACCACGCACTTTTAATAACCCGCCACTTGAGATTTCACAATAGATTGTACTGGCCAGTCCTTAAAAGGTTCCAACAGACAATACATCAGCTTTGGATGTGTACACAAATATTGCTCTACACATACATAAAGTTGTGACCCCTCAAATTTTATTTAAATCAGGCACTGCCATATTAGGCAAGTAACTACCCGGCTTACTTCCCACTGGTGTACAATGTAAAAACTCTACTAGGTGTGTTATCCCTTTATTACTGTGCCGAATATTAATTCCTTAATATTTATTAAATTATTAAAAATATTGCTTTTTCTGTCTCTAATTGACCAAAACCCTTGAATCAGTTTTGGGTCTATTTTGAAAAAAAAAACTCTGAATGAATACTTCAACTATAGGAAGTGTACCATATATGGCATATTATATGTGGTCAGTAATCAAACAATGAGCCTGTTTTACCAATTTCAAATGTGAAGTAGTGTGTCTTCATGTTTATATTTCTAGAATATGAAGTGTTTTTTGGTGGAAGTAATGATCAGTTTATGGGTCTAATTTTGGTATCATTTTTAGTTCAAACCTTAATAACACATCCAGTATTTCATTTGTTTTCATGGTGATAGCACAGATGTTATCCCTTTATCATTGTACTAGATATCATTTTCTAAATATTTATAGAAATATTAAACACATTATCTTTTGTGTCTCTTATTGTTGAAAATAGTGTGATAAGTGTATGGGTGTATTTTGGGAAAAAAATTTCACACTTGACATATCACTTCAGAGATTTACAATATCTGTATTGTTACCTGTGGTCACTTAGGACTGACAAATCATGATTTCAAATTGTCCAAATGCAGATATTGTTTTCACCCATGGCATCCATCTTTGCTGACAAGTGAACGGATGGGTGGACAGTGGGCATGGGTAAACATCTTGTCTGGCCTGTATCTCAGAATCTGTTAGATGTTACCAAGGATGTTGATACTTGGAGACCTTAGTCTAACCTTTGACCTTGACTCTGTCAAAATGTTTTTCTACAGTAATATTTCAAACATATTTCTCTGATGACAATGATATATAGATTGCTGCACCTAATTATTACCTCCGTCAAGGAGGTATCACTTTTGTAATGGAGGCCACGGAAGCGCAGTGGTAACACACTCGCCTCCCATCTCTGAGATCAGAGTTCAAATCCCCACCTGACCTCAAGTAGGAAAGTGGCTTGCCCTTGGCCAGCAGTTTACATTTATTTATTTGGGTTTTTACGTCGCTTTCAACACTGTACAGGTCATATCACGACGGGTAGTTGGAAGGGCAGAGAAAACCAGCATGTTGAAAGCAACATAAAAACCCAAATAAATAAATATTTTTATAACTATCTGCTTGTCTCTTTGTCTGCTTGTGCATTAGCAGGATATTGCAAATAATACGAGTTGGATCTTCCTGAAAAGAAATCAGAAGATGTGTCCACTTTACATCCCATTAAATTTTTAGAGTGATCTGGGCCTGTATTCACAAAAGGTCTTAGCCAGGGCTTAGGCTTAAAGTTGAGACTTTTGTCTCAAGTTTCTGCCCAAAACCTGCTAAAACCCTTGTCTTAGGCTTAGTGGTATTCACAAAGAATTTAAGACCGGTCTTAGGCTTAGCCAAGGGCTCAACTCTAAGACTGGTTGGTAGTGGGCTTAAGTTTTGTAAAGAGGACTTAAATATGGCCGCAATAAACTTTTCCCCACTTCAAAATTTCAAAGGGCTGTAAATAAAGTATAATTATACAAAACACCTCACTAAAGCAGTCTTTGGAATTTTATATGTGGTAACAAGGTTTTGCATTTCAAAACAGTACTTTTTCTTAGATAAAATGCATTAAATGAAGGATATATGTCACCAATAGTATAGTTTGAATAAAAAGAAAGGTCATGTGACTCAGAAAACCACTGTGGTTATTTGATAATCTTGGACTTAGCTAAGTCACCCTTTGTGAATACGGTTTTAAGACAAAACTTAGCTGAGACAAAAGTCTCAACTTTAAGACCACATTTAAGCCTAAGACCTGGCTAAGTCTAAGACCTTTCGTGAATACCGGCCCAGGATTATCGTCTGGACACAAGATATAACTTGGATTTATCTATTTACTTATTATTACATGCATTTGTAGAGGTATGCACTCTCCAAGTGCTCTGGTTATAGATAATTCTACCTAATTCTGTTGTTTCCATTGACAGCATTACTTCAATTAATAAATTTTAAAGCTTCATAACTTTTAGTTTACCAATTAATGATTTGATATTGCCTTGTTTTGATACTTTGCATACGTTTTATCCTTCTTAGTTGTCTTAGTTTGTCTTGCACCTTAGTATATTTATTTATTTGGGGTTTTACGTCGCTTTCAACACTGTACAGGTCATATCACGACGGGTAGTTGGAAGGGCAGAGGAAACCAGTACATAGAGTTCGCTAGGGTTGTGTACTGTAAACTGCCGACCAACGGCAAGCAACTACCAGCTTTCCCACTTAAGGCCGTCACGGGGATCAAACCCCCGACCTCAGAGGTGGGAGGCGAGAGTGTTACCACTCTGCCACTGTGGCCCCTGCACCTTAGTATAGCTTACAATACAATTTCTTTATGTAATGTGGTCCAATGCTATTTCCCCAGACAGTTAAATTTCATTAAGATTGATGAACAGAAAAATTAAAATATAATACAACACCCCAAACGTAAATATGTGTTTACATTTGTAATTATACATCAAACACACTGAAGTTTTTATAATTGAAGTGCTTGAAAACACACCACTACACAAAATACTTGGCCAAACTAGGCTCACAATTTGGTCAGTGTCCTTGTGTTACAGTCTATATACAATGAACTTGAAACAGCAGGGGGTTCAGTCAAGTGTGACATTTTTTTAGACCCAAAAACAGGTTCAAATGTTTTGGTCAATTAGCAACAGAAAAAGCAATGTTTTTAGTATTTATATAAATATTAGGCAATTAATATTTGGCCCAGTAATAAATGGATAACACACCTATTATTTGAGGTATTAATATTGAAAAGATATGAAATACTCTTTGTGTTATTCAGGTTCAAAGTAAAAAATTCACCAATATTAGACCCATAAACTGATTCACGCTTCTATGTTTATGATAGGTATTTATTACTTACACCGAAGAGATGTATTATCTCTACAATATACTTCTGTTGTATTTTTAACTATGAAGAATGGCAATTTTAAGCATGCATTGTTATGCATTGAAAATGAAATTTGTTTCAGGTGTTATATAATCGCATCTGTTTTTTTGTTGTTGTTGTTTTTTTTGATTGGCAGACATAACATTCTCTCTGTCTGCAAAATGCAAGGTTCTTCCTTAGTGCATTATGATTTTCTGAGACCATTTCGCTCTCGAATAGACTATCACCAAGTCCTTTTATCTTTTGTGTAGTATATGTGTACTGTATGACTTTTGAAGCCATGGCGGCCACCTTGACAACAGTTTGCATTTTTAGAGAATATTCTCACTAACTCCAGAATGCTGATGGTAAAATGAACTCCTGTAAGTTTCCAATTTAAATTTAATATAATAGATATCTGTACAAAGACTTGGAGCAATTCTATTTCTGGAGTGAAGTTACTTCCGCAGAGAGAGTGTAAGATCCACAGTTATAAAATACACCAATTCATTATCTCAAAAACTCACAAAGTAAAGGATTAATGGTAACCAATTCAAGCAAGATATTCAAACCCATATCCTCAGATATGTGAGACAAGTATATTGCAAATGCCTTTAATGGCTGAGTGGTTTACAAGTTTCTCATTTGATCACTGCATGGTCTCTCAACTATGTGGTCTTGGGTTTTAATCCACCTGATAGAAACGTGGTGGAGACCTCTCCTGATATAATCTATGGCTGTTGAAAAGGACTTGAAATCCCAAGTTTAACTTTAATTGCAGGAACATATATCTCTTACATAGGTGTGTGTGATCATTTATGGAATTTATAAAACAAGAAATCTATCACCACTGTATATCGTGTACATGTGACAATGCATGTTCTCACATAGGCTTCCATAGCTTTTGTTTGTGTTTATCTTAAGGCTGTTATTTACACTCTTTAAGGTTGTCAACAGCAGAAAACATGTCCCAGCCAATCTAAAAACTCCAGTGAAGCTTTTTGTACTGATTACGGTAACAATGTCTAGTTTGTATGAAGTTGGCTTCAAGAGACAAGTAAGAGTGTTTCAAGGTTTTTATGACTGGTTTTCATGCGGCTAGATGTACGCTTGGGCAGATACATAAACTGTATATAGTGGAGGATTCTGCATAGATGTACGTTCAGTATAAATTGTTTCTGGAACAGTTCAGGATGTCACGAGTAAAGTCTGCAGAACAACTCAATGAATTTACTAAACAGCAAAAGGTATAACACTGAAAGAGTAATATAATTATTTTCTTTTATATTTTAAGCTTTTTTAACTGTCGTTTCTTGTATTGTTATATTGTAAACTATATATTATGTGATCAAGATTGTCTTTGATATTCAGTTGTTTTGTGTATTTTAGTCATTCTTATAATTAAGTGATTTTAGTTTACTTAATTTTAATCAGATTATCAAAATCTACATTTTGGATATTTATCTTGTTAAAACACTTAAAGGATAACTTTATTGTTTTGCAAAAACATATTAGTTCAGTAATAAGTCATATAAAAAGGATCACAAAATGATTAAATTGTGCATCTGCATATAAATATGCTACTACACGGGTGGTCACTGAGATAAACGGTCTTCAGAAATTATGAAACAAAAACCATTACAGGGTTTAAGCTGCAATATAACAAACCAAATGTCATGGTAAGCATTGTTTAAGTATATGTTATCACTTAGTTTATACGGTTTTGTTGTTTATATTACTTAAATTTGAAAGCTTTGAAGACCGTTTATCTCTATGACAGTTTATCTTATTGACCACCCGTGTAATAACGAAAAAGTACAGAGGATGTTTGTAACATTTGACAACGCCTCGTCATATGATGATGAAGCAAAAATTCCAGAGATCCTTGGTAATGATCCTGGATCATGAAGTTGATAAGCGAAAAACAAAGATCACTTACAGTAAACCTGAATTAATGTGCTTTTTCATGTTTTATTTGTTTATTAAAGCTTTTGTAATTTAGAAATTCTACATTATATCTCGATATTATAAATACTATTCATTTAATTTATTATGTAAAGGATAACTTGATATTCATAGTTTAAGTTTTGAGTGAAAACTTAAGGAAAAGGTAATTTTGATAAATTACTGTAAAACAAATTAACCTATTTTAACAGCTTTTAGTGGGTCAGATATCAAGATACAGTCACTTCTTTTTCCAAATGACATTTCTAGTCATCATGACAAATCGTCTTATTTACAACGTATCTATCTACAAAGTCCACTTTAAAATAGCCTTGCTTAAAACTATGTTTGTTGAAATAGTTTGAATATTTATATAAATTTGACTCAATAGAGCCTATTTCATGAAATGTCTTGTGTTAGATATGTTGCAATGTTGTATCCCTTCTGTAGAAAAATGTGCAGTTGCAAACCCACTTGCTTCCCACCTCCCAATCTGGTTCTGGGTTTGGAAACTGGCCTGAAGACGGGGGTGGGGGTGGGGGGGGGGGGGAGTTATCAGTTTTTGTAGAAACAAACTCTGTATCCTTTATTCAGAAGATGTGTGGGGGCTGTTTAAATCTCTCGAAAAGTCCAAGCAAAAGTAGCTTATTTCTGTTATAAAATGTTTATTATATTCTCTTCAATGACTTCTGTTTATTGTTTGTTACAAACTTTATGTTGGAGATTATATCATGAAATCACATTCATATTATATAACAGTGGACATGATTCTTTCTATAATGAACTGAAAATGTGCAGGAATACATTTTCATTGACTATGCGGCTCCCCATTTGTGCCCAATATAGTTATCTGTGCAGAATCTGAATCATTGACTAGTATTCAGTGCTTTCCTCCAACCTCTTAACTACACTTGATACTGTGATGTGTAAAATATGTTTAACCAAAATTAATCAAGCAATCAATTAATCAAAACAAAGTTAAATATTCAATATCTACACGCTAACTTAAAAGTTACAAACATTTGTGTGAGAATTGTTATTTAAAAAATCTATAGAATAAAGTGTAAATCCTATAAGGGATTTATGTAACTTCGACACAGATTTGAACCCAAAACCCCATGGGTGAATTCAGCTGACTTTTTGCCTGATTACTATGAGTCATGTAGCAGTATACAAAGCTGACCCACGTGTTCAGAGGCCAAGTAGTATTTAATGCCTCCCTTCAGCCCTGTTTTGTTAACCCATTTTAAGTTAACCAAAGACGATTCTGTCAGAATAATGAGAGTTTCTGGTTTACAAGATATAGATTACAGCCACACCTCATTGTCCATCTAATCTAGACATAGATGTACATTACTAAATCACTGTACTGGTGAAACATAAGGTGGATAGAATACAATCAATCTGACATTGGACATTAACCAGAAATGTCAGGGAACCAAGAAGAAGTTAAGGTGGAATACTGCCCCCAGATTCATGGGTTTTCTCTTTAACCATGCATTATGTAAAACAGGCAAGAAAGGTAGCACTGAGTCTATCAAGGGAAAGATGACCTATAAAATGTGTTGAAGGTGATACCATACCCCAATGAACACCAAATCTTCATTTAGTAACTTCAAAGGGTAAAACATGAGCCACTGAGAAGGCTAGACATATAGTACAGATTTGTCAGTTTCTCCACAGTACAATATTTTGAATGTAAGGCAAGGCTAAGTGTCTGACATTGTACACACTTGTACAGACTGTTCTTGCCTTATGAGACACCTTACACAGACCTGTACTCTGCATACATGGTGTCAAATGTCTTCAAAGAAAACATAAATAAATTCTGTGTACAGTGTGCACACAACATAACTTTTGATCCTGCCTTAATTAATTAAAGTTTTGGGGTATGTGTGAGGCATCCTTTATAAGAGCCTAGTCATGAAAATCCATCAACACCTTCTATTTATTTTACCATGGGGTAACTTCTATAAACAGCATAATTGTTCAAGTATAAGTCAAAAGTCAAAATTGGTGTTTTGTGCCCTGTTCAACAGCCAGGGTCATATTGGGACGGTTCCCCAGCATTGCCACTTGTGGGAGTTGAACCTACAGAGAGGTGAAAGCCTGTGATTAGATACCAAACCTGCTAGCCACTAGGCCACTGAGGAGCTGTTCAAGTACGAGAACCTGATCATAATAATATTAAATAGTTTGTGTTGCCGTTTTTTTCAGTTTCTTCATCACACAGGTGGAATTTAAATATTTAACCGATAAATTCTATTTTACTTACTCAATTTTTTGTGCTAGGTGCATGAAATACTTACAATATTCAAGTACTTAAAGAGTTTAAGCCTCTCCCAATGACTGGATGTTATCAGTAGAAAGGTCTTATACACTATATCTTTGGCAAACTCCATTAAAATGACTTAAGGGATTTATTATGTACCCCTACTGATAGATACAGACAAGCAAAATAATTTACATCGCACAGATAGTCTCTGGGCCAAAAATGAACATAATTGCAATGGAATTTTCACCTTTCATCACAGACTGAAATCATTGCTTTTATCATACCATAAAAGAATACTCATTAATTACCTCCACCAGGAAGTTTGTTTTGGGGTGTGTTAGTCTGTCTGTAAAATATGTGTACAGAGTAACTCCAAAAGTAATGAATGGATCTTCTTTAGTATTTTTCATGTGGGTAGAGCTTGACCAAAGGAAGAAGTCATAAAGTTTTAGGAAAGATCCGATTCATATTCTGTATAAAAAATCACAAATATTCAATAATGTGCTCTGGTGGAGGTCTGCACTCTACAAGTGCTTCTCAGTTTTCAAATGCATTGATTTCATTGACCTATGTTATAACTGTGATACAACTGTATCTTATTCCAGTCTCAAGGAAACAAAAATCTCTACTTAACCAGAGCTTCCACATAACAGTACATTCCCTCCATGGACCTCAAATTTATTTCTGCTTGATTTTACTTAATGATGTTATAATAAACAGAGTTTGACTTCTTAGTTCTAATTTGTTGAATAAAATGAAAAAAAGAAATATTGATTGAAAGTCAATTTGAAAAAATCTTTAAAATTTGGACAAAATTTATACAAACTATGGTAAATGACATTCAAAGTGACACATCTGAAACATAGTATAATTATATTTGAAAGAATGACAAAGGTAAATTTCACAGAATGACAAAGGTACATTTCACAGAATGACAAATGTACATTTCACAGTCTCACCTTTGGGTATTAGTGGAATCTTTGAGATCTCATAATAGGGATATGCTGTAGTTTTGTAGGTTTGATTTATTTGGGTTCAACATCACCTTCAACACATTGTGTAGGTTATATCACGGTAGGTAGTTTTAAAGGCAGAGGAAACCAGCAGCATATACTAGTTGGTCAAGGTTCTGTACTGTAAATTGCTAGGCGTCAGTAAGCAACTACCAACTTTCCCACATAGGGTCTGAGGTTTGAACCACAGACCGGAGAGGTGGGAGGCAAGTGTGTTACCCACTATACGTTACCGACCCCCCCTGTGTTCTTGTAAGTACAAATGGTAGATTGCTTTCAATGGAACTAAATCAACAGTGTGCCTAAATTACAATTATAACCGTAAGATTTTCCAGAAGAACCAGTGCAAGTTAAATTTTGTGCAAAAGAGGAAGCATTTTTGAGCATACAAACTTTGTAAAACAAGGTTATAGTTATACAGAAAGTGTTCTGTATGTACAGATATGAACTACACAGGTGTGCTAGTAAATATACAACAAAGAAACAAAGAGTTGGTGTATTTAAATATAACAAGTGATATTTGTAGCATTCAAATGGTAAAGTTCACTTTTTATCATCTTCTTCAACAGTCATTGAAAATCCTTCAAGAGACCTGCCCATTAGTTCACATAATTCATACAATCACCTTATATGTAGGTCAGATATAAAATCCCACATTCATTCTTTACCGCAAAGTAAGTTTTCAATGATGGCTGATACATACATCTAAAATACAGTGTATAATGCAGTATAAAACATTATTACACAAAAAAATATAATTCTAAAACATGAGTATATAAGTATATGAGTATATAACACAATATACAAAAGATATTATGCTGATGTATTAGTCCATAGTAGAATATTCAAAATTTAATATTTTTATATAAATATGTAATGTGCAAAAATATATAACTGATACTGTTTTTATACTGGCTCTATGAGAACCCTCTTAATTTCTATAATCCAAATTCCCTGATGGTTGTCAGGTTTTGTAGATGACAATTTAGCTCTCACCTCTCTGGCTGTGGGTTTGAATCTGGCTCATAACAACATGTGAAAAATATTGATTGGCTGTTTCAATTTAGCTCTAGCTATTAAAAGGTTCTTCAGCGTCCTCTTGAAGTCCATAAATTAAACTTAGTACTAACACAATCTCTATACCAGTGGATTCTTAGGCATAACATATTCAGTAACTTCTCCAATAATTCAAACAAAGGCTATGGTCTCAACTCTTCAGTTTAAATCCATCTCATAGTGACATGTGTGATGGGCTGAGGGTCTGTCCTGATGTCACCTGAACTGTTAAATAAGATGTAATGCCCTAACTTTGAGTTTAACTTGTTTTATGAAAAGTAATCTATTCTATCAAGATTCATGTAAAGTGAATTTTATTTTGCAATCTCAGACCCCGGACCCAATGACCACAGGGGCCGGGGCACCTATTGCAGACAAGATCAACATCCAGACAGTAGGACCGCGGGGACCGGCCTTGCTCCAGGATGTGGTGTTTCTGGATGAGATGTCACACTTTGACAGGGAGAGAATCCCAGAGAGGGTGGTGCATGCAAAGGGATCTGGTAAGAAGTTTTATCATTCAACCAGGTGACCTAGACATTTCACCTTTAGAGTTAAATTTTATGCATAGAAATTTTTGTGTAAATTGACATTTGATGAGGAAACCTTCTTACAGAAAAAGGTGCATCCAAAGGAACATGTGTAAGAAATTTGTCAGCAATCATTTGTGAATTGATAAAGCATTTCCTATTTAGAATTACATCTAATTCTCTGGGATATTATTTTTTGGACCTCAGTTCCCAAATGGGTGCAAAAGAATACAAAAAGTCAACTTCAACCATCATTACTATCAGGTAAGATACCATGGATTTTACAATTTGGATCAGTTTTTTAGAGAAAATGAAGAAGTTTAGAAATGGACAGTATTCTTAAAAGGGTGACACATACAAAAGAATCCAGGTTAGAAGTTTGACATTAATTTTTACTGCTGACCTTGGCTTTTTCATATTTGGAATTTCTTTCAATCTAAACTTTTCCAGCAAAAACTTTTGTTTGGACTGCAGTGAGTTAGTGGTTGATGGAAAATTTATCAGTTAATCAGTTTGCTCCTATCTTTCTCGTTTGAATACATGGAGGACCTGTTCTAATAGGACCTTAATTGTAATTGTATCCACCAGAAGCATCCGGTGGATACTTTGGTTTAGCGTTTGCTACGCCGCCGCCTCCGCCGCGCGTAGAGAGATTTTTGGCGTTAACGCTCTAAGAGGAAAACGACAGCAGCTAGGTTCACCAAATTTGCAGGATATCTTCATTGGGGGGTAAGCTTCTCTGGGAAGGAAAATAGCCTCATTCTGAAAAACAAGATGGCCGCCACGGGCACTTCTTTGAAAATAATCGACATTTTTCTACTGGCCGTTTCTCATAGGTAGAAGGTTGAATCTCTTCATAGGTTATATGTATACCAGATATACATGTCCTCTACAACCTTGCACACATTTGACCTTGAAGCTCTTAATTCAAGGTCATCCACGGAGTTCTGAAGTAACCCACATAGCGGACTTTAAAAGTGCCTATATCTCCCTTATTATTGGTCCTAGAGGTTTGCAATGTGAAACCAACCTATAGGAAATCATGTGCTGCGAATCTTCTGATGTTGTCAGAATTGACCTTGGACCCCTCCTTCAAGGTCAAACAAGGATAGCCAAACTTAAAAGTGCTTATAACTCGCTTATTATTGATCCTAGAGGTTTGGGATGGTAAACCAACATATAGGAAATCATGGGCTGGGAATCTTCTGGCGTGGTCGGATTTGACCTTGGGCCCCTCCTTCAAGGTCAAACGAGGATAACCAAAGTTAAAACTGCTTATAACTCGCTTATTATTGGTCCTAGATGTGTGGGATGGTAAACCAACATATAGTAAATCATGGGCTGAGAATTTTCTGGTGTGGTCGGATTTGACCTTGGGCCCCTCTTCAAGGTCAAAGGAGGATAGCCAAAGCTAAAAGTGCTTATAACTCACTTATTATTGGTACTACAGGTTTGGGATGGTAAACCAACATATAGGAAATGATGGGCTGGGAATCTTCTGGTGTGGTCGGATTTGACCTTGGGCCCCTCCTTCAAGGTCAAATGAGGATAGCCAAAGTTAAAAGTGCTTATAACTCGCTTATTATTGGTCCTAGAGGTTTGGGATGGTAAACCAACATATAGGAAATCATTGGCTGGGAATCTTTCTGTGTGGTCAGATTTGACCTTGGGCTCCTCCTTCAAGGTCAAACGAGGATAGCCAAACTTAAAACTGCTTATAACTCGCTTATTATTGATCCTAGAGGTTTGGGATGGTAAACCAACATACAGGAAATCATGGGCTGGGAGTCTTTTGGCGTGGTCGGATTTGACCTTGGGCCCCTCCTTCAAGGTCAAACGAGGATAACCAAAGTTAAAACTGCTTATAACTCGCTTATTATTGGTCCTAGATGTGTGGGATGGTAAACCAACATATAGTAAATCATGGGCTGAGAATTTTCTGGTGTGGTCGGATTTGACCTTGGGCCCCTCTTCAAGGTCAAAGGAGGATAGCCAAAGCTAAAAGTGCTTATAACTCACTTATTATTGGTACTACAGGTTTGGGATGGTAAACCAACATATAGGAAATGATGGGCTGGGAATCTTCTGGTGTGGTCGGATTTGACCTTGGGCCCCTCCTTCAAGGTCAAATGAGGATAGCCAAAGTTAAAAGTGCTTATAACTCGCTTATTATTGGTCCTAGAGGTTTGGGATGGTAAACCAACATATAGGAAATCATTGGCTGGGAATCTTTCTGTGTGGTCAGATTTGACCTTGGGCTCCTCCTTCAAGGTCAAACGAGGATAGCCAAACTTAAAACTGCTTATAACTCGCTTATTATTGATCCTAGAGGTTTGGGATGGTAAACCAACATACAGGAAATCGTGGGCTGGGAGTCTTTTGGTGTGGTCGGATTTGACCTTGGGCCCCTCCTTCAAGGTCAAACGAGGATAACCAAAGTTAAAACTGCTTATAACTCGCTTATTATTGGTCCTAGATGTGTGGGATGGTAAACCAACATATAGTAAATCATGGGCTGAGAATTTTCTGGTGTGGTCGGATTTGACCTTGGGCCCCTCCTTCAAGATCAAACGAGGATAGCCAAAGTTAAAACTGCTTATAACTCGCTTATTATTGCTTCTAGAGGTTTGGGATGGTAAACCAACCTATAGAAACTCATGGGCTGGGAATCTTCCGGTGTGGTCTGATTTGACCTTGGGCCCCTCCTTCAAGGTCAAACAAGGATAGCCAAAGTTAAAAGTGCTTATAACTCACTTATTATTGGTCCTAGAGGTTTGGGATGGTAAACCAACCTATAGAAACTCATGGGCTGGGAATCTTTTTGTGTGGTCAGATTTGACTTTGGGCCCCTCGTTCAAGGTCAAAAGAGGATAGCCAAAGTTAAACTAGCTTATAACTCCCTTATTATTGCTCCTAGAGGTTTGGGATGGCAAACCAACATATAGGAAATCATGGACTGGGAATCTTTTGGTGTGGTCAGATTTGACCTTAGACCCCTCGTTCAAGGTCAAACAAGGATAGCCAAACTTAAAAGTGCTTATAACTCACTTATTATTGATCCTAGAGGTTTGGGATGGTAAACCAACATATAGGAAATCATTGGCTGGGAATCTTCTGGTGTGGACGGAATTGACCTTGGGCCCCTCCTTCAAGGTCAAACGAGGATAGCCAAAGCTAAAAGTGCTTATAACTCGCTTATTATTGGTCCTAGAGGTTTGGGATGGTAAACCAACATATAGGAACTCATGGGCTGGGAATCTTCTGGTGTGGTCGGATTTGACCTTGGGCCCCTTCTTCAAAGTCAAATGAGGACAGCCAAAGCTAAAAGTGCTTATAACTCGCTTATTATTGGTCCTAGAGGTTTGGGATGGCAAACCAACATATAGGAAATCATAGGCTGGGAATCTTTTGGTGTGGTCGGAAGTGACCTTAGACCCCTCGTTCAAGGTCAAACAAGGATAGCCAAACTTAAAAGTGCTTATAACTCGCTTATTATTGATCCTAGAGGTTTGGGATGGTAAACCAACATATAGGAAATCATTGGCTGGGAATCTTTTGGTGTGGTCGGATTTGACCTTAGACCCCTCGTTCAAGGTCAAACAAGGATAGCCAAACTTAAAAGTGCTTATAACTCGCTTATTATTGATCCTAGAGGTTTGGGATGGTAAACCAACATATAGGAAATCATTGGCTGGGAATCTTCTGGTGTGGACGGAATTGACCTTGGGCCCCTTCTTCAAAGTCAAATGAGGACAGCCAAAGCTAAAAGTGCTTATAACTCGCTTATTATTGGTCCTAGAGGTTTGGGATGGTAAACCAACCTATAGAAAATCATGGGCTGGGAATCTTCTGGCGTGGTCGGATTTGACCTTGGGCCCCTTCTTCAAGGTCAAACAAGGATAGCCAAAGTTAAAAGTGCTTATAACTCGCTTATTATTGATCCTAGAAATTTACAGTCTGAAACCAACTCATACGAAATCTTGGGCTAGGAATGTTCTGATGTTAGATTTGACCTTGGGCCCCTCCTTCAAGGTCAAACAGTGGTTCACTGGCTTTGGTGAGTTGTCTTTTCAGTGGATACAAATTTGCATCGGTCTCCGATGCGTAGGTCTAGTTCTAATTGGACTTTTATAGCACTTAATCTCCCCATGCAAGCGGACTCTAAGGCACAACAAAACCAAAAAGCAGTCAACAAAATTTCAGTATCCAGAGACATGAGAGGGGTCAAGCACCACGGAGAATGCCGGGGATGATCCAGGCTAAGGTGGGTATGTTTTGGTGTACAGGTAGGTTTTAAGGTGCTTTCTGAAGGAGGCCAGGGAGGGAGAGGCACGAATCTCATCTGGAAGAGGATTCCACACAGTGGGAGCATCAAAAGCAAAACTATTACCAAACTGTTTGACAGATTTATGAACAGAAGGGTAGAACTTTGGAATGACAAGGAAATTACCACCACTTTTACTGCACCTGGTACTATAAGAACTGCTGCTGGGAGAAGATATGGAGCAAAATACCTAGGAAAACCTGTGTGAAGAAAACTATAAACAAGTGTGGCTGTCTCAAACAGTGTGCGTTGTTCAACAGGAAGCCAATGCAATTTCTTAAGCACGGGAGTTATACTGGTGTATCGACTGGTGTTTGATACAATTCTGGCTGCACTGTTTTGGATGCACTGTAATTTGTGTAGATTGAACTTGGAGAGGCTCCTATATATATAGATCCTGAAAGTGAGTTGCAGTAATCCAACGACTACTAACAAGAGCGTTAGCCACAAGCACAGAAACATCTGAGTAAGAAACCACCTGACATGTCTGAAATCACAGAGTTTAACAAAATAACTTTTGCAGACATTCTGAACATGCTTGGACAAGGACCTTAGCTGTTGAACATGTGAGTTTTAAACCCCAAATTTGACCTATATCTGAAATTACTGGTGCATCAACAGGGATGTTGTAATTTGTCCGGGGAATAATTCATGCATGGGAATCTACAGTACCACTTCATAGCCTTTTATTAAATCTATACACTCTTCAAAACTTTATCACAACTCTTCTTGGTTTACTCCTTATAGTGCCTCTAACAATTACAATATATGCATAAAGCAATTAGGACTTCAACGCAAAGATAATTATGTGACCTTATGGATAACATCAAAACACAGGAAAATGTGAACATAAAAGATCATTCATATTTTCAATTATACTTTTAATCTTGAAAGTTATTATATGTTCCGTTTGAGTGTGTCTGAAGTCATTTATTGGCATTACCTATTCTACCCATTCTATTGATTCAGTGTCACTGTTATGCATATTGTGTTGGGGTATAATTACCATGCCTTTGTCCATTGATTCATCCCCATATGATATTTGAAAGAAGTTACAATCAATAATCCTGATGTACAGAATATTATTCGACTCGGTGTTTTATTGTGACAAACTTGCTACAGACATGTGATATAAATCACGGTTCAGTTGACTCAATAGAACCGCAAAAGTTAAAATGTATCAATAGTAACTATAGGGTGAGGAACCGAAATGTATGGTTCTACTGCTACAATGCATTAATATGTATGCAGTGTTATTGATTTGTTTCTTGTGTGTTGTTTTAAAAGTCAGATGTTGTTTTGCGTAATTATTCTTCAAGAAAATAATTTATTATTTATCAGACAATAAAATAGGAATGCTTCAGTATAGCTACAGGGGTAGCTAATGCATGGTAGCAAATTAGAAATGAGATTGAATAATTAATTGTGGTTAGGAGAGATAAGTCTTGACATTGAAATATATATTGTTATTAAGAAACAAAACAGCAGGGTTTGAATTGAATGGATTTTGTGAAATATTTGAAACTGTACTGTAGGTAACTATTAACTTGTTCAAGCTGTGAATATAAATAATAGCTAGAAAGGCACTTGAAGAGTGCAAACCTCTGCCAAGTAGCTGGTTTTCAGCATTATTCTTTCCTCTTCTGGATCATAATATGTGGAATTTTTCTAGAATTCAGAATAAACTTAGGCATATTATAAACTTGATTGTGCGAGTGCCTTTATTTTTGCCGAGGTGTTATATACACATACAGTGGAGTCAGTAATCTGGATCACTACCAAAATCAAATCACAGAGGTAATATCATATAAGAAAAACTCCTTTACACCCCAAACTCAAACTACAACAATGAGTTTAATGACAAGACTGTATGTCAAAACTAAACGCACAGAATGAATTAGACATTGGTAAAATAGAACTACCATCTTCCCTAACACACTCGTCGAGTAGAAGTTTCATATAAAGGCACACTAATGCTCTGTAATCAGTTTACAATACAACTATTTAATATGGCAATACCAATGTCATAACTGCAGGACAGTTGAAAATTAACAGAGCAATAGTCTGTTACAGTTTGGAGTGCAAACTGCAAAATATCCTGCAATAAACACAATTATCCTGCAATGAACACAATTATTATGTCACTTTGACCAATACAATACTCCAATGAACAGAGTATCCACTGAATTGTTATCCTAAGAATTAACACACATACACAGATGCAGAGAAAAAACAACACACATCTGCACTGGGCAACAACAAACCAGAAACTGACTGGGTTATCAACATTCCTTATCTCATGTAATCCTTGGTGACTGTTTGGGATGAGTAGAACAGTTAGGTCTCTCAGGGTGTTTTATAACTTAATGCTGTTAAAGCTGGAATTCTATGTTTGGCTTTTGGAGAACAGGGTCCAGTCTAAATAATGGCTTAGTGTGATATGATAAAAATGATGAAAATGTTACCAAATAAAAATAGTTTTTTAGTACAGATGTACTTCTTTAAGTAGACCTCTGACTGGTTGAAGTCGATATCAGGTTCAAATTGGACATTCATTTTGGACAATTTAACCTGTTATCTAGGAATCCTGGATACAGTATTTATACTATATTGAATGTTACTGGTATATTGTTAATATTTGACCTATGTGTTCATACTTGAATATTTGACCTAAATATGTTCATGATATATTCTCTCATTTTAGGGCTATAAAAATCTGTGTTCCTATTGTCAAAACAAATTTTAGTACGAAGAAGTTTTTTTCTGCAGTTATGAAATTCTGCTCATTAAGGGTTAATGGCAATGTGTCTCTACACACGAATGTCATAATCACATACAAGTATATGACAATGGATGTCAGTATATATGTGCACCATATCCTGTCATGAAATGTTAGTAGACATTCTTCATGTGTGTTAATGACAGTGATAACACATGACAGTAAGCCACCCTGTACAGAACTCTATGATGGTGGTGATGAATGTGCTAACTAAATTGACTTATGTTTCATCAAACCTCGCCTACTGACAAAAAAAGAAAAAAAAGGTTTTATTTGTTTTTTAAACCTCTGTCTCACTTTAATATTGTAGCACAATGGTAGCCATGTGTAGCACAAAGGTGTAACTTGATGCCTCCCATATCATAAAGTCTGTAAACATTATAAATTAGCTAAAAGATCATCCAAAAAACTTAAATATTGAACCTCAGAGCTTTTTATACCAAACTAAAGCTGATTTTGCCTCATATTTCGCCAATTCCTTTTGTGAATGTGGCCTTGGATCTACATTCAAACTTCATTGGATCAGTATGACACAGCTTAACATCAGAAATGTATATTATAGCTATTTTTCATGTTTAGTACAATCCTTTCACTCAGAGACATTTAAACCATAGATTCTTTCATCTGGAAAATGGTGAAAGCCCCATAAAGTCTAAAATGTAAACCTGGTTAAAATAAAACAGCTTGTTCAAATGAAAATATGTTTCAGCAGGAATTGATCACAAACATAGCTTTTATTGTATCCCCGGATGAAAGTCGGGGATACTTAGGATTCAGTAAAGTCACGCCGCCGCCGCCGCAGAGATTTCCTTTCGGACGCGATAACTTAAAAATATTTTAGTTAGACCTTTCAAATTTGGTATGTGGGTACGTATGTGCAATGCCACGAACGCTATTGTTTTGTGACCTTGACCTTCAATTTCAAGGCCAATGGTGGCCTCTTAAAAGTCAGATTTTGGCCATTTTTCACATTTTGGCCCAGTTCTCATATACAGAAAGTTAGATCATCCTATGGCTGGTATATATAATACATATATATGTCCTCTGTAAGCATGTAGAAATTTGACCTTGAAGCTCTTCATTGAAGGTCATCCACAGACCGCCGAAGTACCTCACCGAGTCCATTTTTGGCCTTTTTGGAGATATTTTTACACTTAATGCTGACTATATTGCATGGAAACTATTGAAAATGGCTTTGGAGGTTGAGTACATGATGGAGTACCAGCATCCAGGCTTACTGGTTGCAGAGGATTGTTGGTTACAGAGAGAATCTGCTGATTCCTTAGTAGACAGAATGAGGGCAGTTGTTTCAAATAAGCCTACCCCTGCTGAGACGTAGTCTAATTCACCGAGTTCTGCAAGCTCCTATGAGTTTTCGCAGAACTGTGGAGCGACCAGGAACTGGTTACAGAGCATTGCTTCACCTATAACCAGTTAGGCCCTGGTACTGGGCAGGTCCACAGGACTGGCCAACAGACCAGCAGAAGGCTTTTAAGGGTGCAAGTGGCCGTCTTAGACCAACCAGTTACTGCCCGAGGAAATTGGTTACAGAGAAATTCTTATATCAGTCATTGGTCCCGGTGAGATGACTGTCTCAACCTACTAGACCAGTCAGCCAGCCTACTGTCATTGCCAGCTAGCTGGTCGAAAGTGACTATAGATAAGAAGACTTTCCCAACAAGATTTGTCCAACTACCTGTCAGTCTTATCAGACCCCTCACCAGCCAGTTACTGGTTGTTTTGTTACCTTGACCTTCAATTTCAAGGTCACTGGTGGCCTCTTAAAGGTCAGATTTTGGCCAATTTTTCACATTTTGGCTCGGTTCTAATATACAGAAAGTTAGATATTTTTGGCCTCATTTTGATAAACAAGATGGCCGCCATTGGGCGTTTTTTGTCAGTCATGAAAAGTGCTTATATCTCCCTTATTATTGGTCCTAGAGCTTTGGGATGGAAAACCAACCTATAGGAAATCATGGGCTGGGAATCTTTTGGTGTGGTTGGATTTAACCTTGGGCTCCTCCTTCAAGGTCAAACAAGGAGAGCCAAACCTAAAAGTGCTCATAACTCGCTTATTATTTGTCCTAGAGGTTTGCAATGTGAAACCAACTGATAGGAAATCATGGGCCGAGAATCTTTTGATATTGTCAGATTTGACCTTGGACCCCCTCCTTCAAGGTCAAACGAGGATAGCCAAACTTAAAAGTACTAATAACTCACTTATTATTGGTCCTAGAGTTTGGGATGGTAAACCAACATATAGGAAATCATGGGCTGGGAATCTTCTGGTGTGGACGGATTTGACCTTGGGCCCCTCCTTCAAGGTCAAACAAGGATAGCCAAAGTTAAAAGTGCTTATAACTCACTTATTAATGGTCCTAGAGGTTTGGGATGATAAACCAACCTATAGGAAATCATGGGCTGGGAATCTTTTGGTTTGGTCAGATTTGACCTTGGGCCCCTTATTCAAGGTCAAGCGAGGATAGCCAAACTTAAAAGTGCTCATAACTCGCTTATTATTGGTCGTACACGTTTGGGATGGCAAACCAACTTACAGGAAATCATGGGCCGAATCTTTTTATGTGGTTCGATTTGACCTTGGATCTCTCTTTCAAGGTCAAACAAGGATACCCAAACTTAAAAGTGCTTATATCTCGCTTATTATTGTTCCTAGAGGTTTGCAATGTGAAACCAACCTATAGGAAATCATGGGCTGGGAATCTTTTGATGTGGTCAGATTTGACCTTGGGCCCCTCCTTCAAGGTCAAACAAGGATAGCCAAAGTTAAAAGTGCTTATAACTCACTTATTAATGGTCCTAGAGGTTTGGGATGATAAACCAACCTATAGGAAATCATGGGCTGGGAATCTTTTGATGTGGTCAGATTTGACCTTGGGCCCTTCCTTTGAGGTCAAACGAGGATAGCAATAGCTAAAGTGCTTATAAATCGCTTTTTCTTGGTCCTAGAGGTTTGTAATGTGAAAGCATCCTATAGGAAATCATGCGCTAGGAATCTTTTGATGTGATCAGATTTGAGCTTGGACCCCTTTTTCAAGGTCAAATGAGGATAGCGAAAATTAAAAGTACTTATAACTCGCTTATTTGTGTTCCTAGAGGTTTGCAATGTCACACCAAGCTATTGGAAATCATGGGCTAAGAATCTTTTGATGTGGTCAGATTTTACCTTGGGCTCCTCCTTCAAGGTTAAGTGATAGTTGATTGGCGAGTTTTCTTTCTGGTGGATACAATTTGCATCGGTTCTCCGATGCGCTATGTCTAATTACACTTGTATCTTTCATTAAGCAAACATTTTATTTACTTAGTGTCAGTACAAGTTGCTCCCATAAACACTTATGCCCCCTCCCTACAGGGGTATATTTGTGTCAACCATAATACTCTGTATGTCATGCTTCAACCATGTCCCGTCCGGGGATACACTGCGTCGAGACACAATCTTAAGTTTTTTCTATTTCAAGGGAATGCATATTGATACCCCTCCAAGTAGAACTGTGATTAGTAGAATATCCCTTTTTAACATGGAAATAAATGGACAAAGTCCTCAGACTGTAAATAGCACTAAAAGAAAGACAATATATTGTAGCGGGCTGGGTATACTTAGTCTGCAAATGAGAATATGTTTAACTTTCAGTAAATAGTCCTCAATACATGGCTAGTTATTGATTATGACGAACAGAAAACAAAAAAAAGGAAATTGATGTGTCAGGAGAAAACGTTCAGGGGTTCGTAAACTAAAATCTGTTGTCATAAGTTTGATGAATTTGTAAATATACTTGGTCTTGGATCATGTCCAGTGTCCACATGATGTGATCTGAATAAGATTATGGGGGATCAGGCCATTAAAATTTTCCTTCACATCATACAGGTGAATCCCGTGTCCAGTGCTCCGTCTGTTGTAGCAGAAATCCAGTTCCGGTTTTCCAGTGATACATTCCATCTCCATCTGAGGCTCCAAGTCCCGTTTTCCATAGTGAGGCTCATCATCCTATCCTAGGTGCCAACGTCCATTTTCAGAACTAAAATGTTCCCAAATTCTCCATTTAAGCCTAACCTTAAGCAACAGATTATACAATCATAAGAACCTTTCCAAATGAAGATCCAACTCATGTTGGCTTGTCAAAAGTGACATGGACAGGTAGTGAATATAAAAAAAAGAAAGAGTCTGAGAAAGGCTAGTTATTATTGTCAAATATTGATTCTTACAAATCATGCAACACAACACCGTGCAAACAAACGAAACACAGCAACACAGCAAATAGTCAGCACAACACAAAAGAGGATTAATAAAAAAAATACATGTGGTAATTCAATCAACTGATATCTAATAATCTCTAGTGAAGCAAAGATAACCCCACCGTATTAAAGTAATAAAGTTATTGTAATTGTAAGAAGGATACACAAGATGTAGCCTAGTTACACATTTCTGTAAAAACACTCCAAATTACTGCATGTCATCTAGTCATAAAGAAATGCATGAATACAAGTATGTACACCACCAAAATACACCAGAAACACCTAATCTAGTACCATTATTTGATATTTACCCAGAAATCTAAAATACCTGCCCAGTAGTTGAAGTTAAAGAACTAAAACAACAAGAAACTCTTGCCCAAATTTAACTGTTCCATTTTGTGGGAGCCACCCTCTTTTACCCAATTATATATATATATAAAAAAAAAGGTACTACATAATTATATACAACGCTGCATCCCCTTGTGTCCCATTGGTGCTGTTTCCCCTTATCCACAAGGGTATCTCAGAAAGATCCCCATACCAAAAACAGAAGATTCCCAGAACTTCATCGGTACCTTTTTATTGTGGTCCCTAAAGAGGCTCCTAGTGTCACCAATATAGTATGGGCTCCTAGTGTAGCTCCTAGTATGGCTCCTAGTGTGGCTCCTAGTGTGATAGTTAGTTTGATTTGTTTTCCAGTTCCTCCTCCAATATTTGAGATTGTCAGTCTGCATCCAGATTTCAGACTGGCCTGACTGGTCCTAGTCACCCCCTTATATACTTTTCTAATCTGTTGGATTACATCATGGAATCCCCCCTTAACCAATCAGTAATGGCTCCTAGTAGGAGCTTAACTATAAACATTAAAATTTATCACTTACATAAAATGTATAATTATACATGTATGGTGACATTACAATTTATAATTACTCAACTTGCTATAACAACATTTAACATGATAATAATTACAACATTAATACCCTTACACAATTTAATGGAAAACCATGACATCAACATCCACATTTCATCAGTTTTATAAATAGATTTCACAGTTTTTAAAAAAAATAACAACACACACAAAGCATCTTACCTTGGGATAACCCAGGATCCCCATACAAAGCACACACTAACACAAAATCTCTGCATACCTAGGGTTCACAGACTGTCACACTTTGCCAGTGCTATGCTTGCTTAAGATCATAGAACACCTTTACTTATTTTAAAACCTTAAAAAAAATGCATTAATTAATTAATTAACAATGATTGATAGTAATTTGTTACAACACTCCCCCACTTCAAAATGTAGCGTCCCGCACATTCGGTGAGACAAACAAACAAACAAAAAAAAAATTTCTATTGTCCTTCAAAGTCATTTATGTCACTCTCATCACTGTCTTCTGATGAACTCTCTTCACTTATATGAAGTCCTACTGCATCGAGTTGCTCCCTCACCCAGATTTCTCCAGGGGTGTCTCCAGCAGCCATTGCCGTTGATGCATCCTTGGTATAGACCTCCATTGCAGTGGCGCAATCTATGACCTCTGGTGTCTTCGGGTCAGATCCAACCTCTACGAGTTCAAGGCATATGGGGTCACAGCCTGTCTCTTGGAGTATTGGACACACTGGGTCACAGCCTGTGTGTCTGATTTCCGGGTATGATGGGTCACATCCCCTCTCCTTAGTTTCCACCTTTGCTTCTGATGCCTTTGCAGCTGTCTGCACCAGCTTATGCTGAAGATAGTGAGGAATTGGACATTTTGTACAGTTGATCCTTAAGATTTCCTTCTTCCCGCCTGGCACAACTTCCTGCTCCACTTCCATCACTGGTAGGGTGATCCCATGCTCACAGGTTTCTTTCCCTGAGCACACAGTGATGGGTTTAACCTGTGACTTAAAACTCCTTGGATCTTGTAGTGAAGATCCTGCTATGGGGCTAATTGGAATTTCCACTGGTCTTATTTTAGTACTCTTTGGGAAAGTTATAAGTGGTGTCGGATAGTACTCTCTATTTGATTCAGGTCTCGTGCCATCAAGGTTTAGGGGTGAATAGGTGACAGCTTTCCCAGGAAAAAGATCTTGCTTTGCTGTGGTGACGGCACCAGCAATAATGTTGTCACAGACCTGGGCTGTACTTGGAGAAAGTGGAGCCAAGTCCTCATTCCTTTGCCTGTGTTGGGTAGCTTTGTGCTCATTCTCCTTAGTTGCCCATGAAGGTGATTTTGCCATCCTCTTCTTCCCTGGCAGTGGCGAGCAGGAACTCTGAGACCTTTTCTTGTGGGTCTGGGATTTGGCATTCTCGATACCTGGTGTATGTAAGCGGGATGCTCCAGGTTGCAGAGGCCTTAACAAGCGAAGCTTGTTTTCCTTCATTTTGTCATAAACTTCTTCATGAGCATATCTGATGTGCTTCTCAAGAAGGTTCTCTCTCCGCTTGAAAGATGCCTTTTGGCAGACGGGACATTCATAGCGAGAATCACCATGCTTCTCCCTGTAGTGCCTGGATAGGTTGCTTGCCTTCAGGAACGTATCTCCACAGTCACGACATGGGTGTTCTCTTGGCATCCTTTCGACCTGGGACAACAAAAACAACAAAATAACATTCACTCCAAATACATTCATCAATGGCAGCCTTAGCTAAAGGGGTTTGGATTTTATTTGTGTGTGCTGCTAACTTGCTAGTGGTGGTTAGTAGACCAACACCATTATCTACCATCTGGCTCCTGAGACGTCTCCTACCATAAACTAAAAATAAGAAAGTCTCTCCGGAGGTCTCCGCATTCTCTGTGACCTGGGTGCGAGGTCTCCTACCTCCGGTGGAGGAGGTTCTATGTCTCCTCTAACCCCCTCCATACCTGACCCACCTCTGGGGTTGGCCATACCCCCATATTGGGCCTCCTGATAGTCGTCACCATCAGGTTGAACGTTCCTACGTTCAAGTCCCTCATCTCCCTGAGATGAAAATACCTCTGGGTGCCCTGCACCCCATCCATGGTGGTCCGTAGTCTCAGAGTCAGAATCATCATTTTCAGAACAGCTCCCATTGTTTGTGTTGTTATTGCCTTCTTCCCTCAATCTTTGTGTCCCCAGGTATGGTTTGAGTCTGTTGAAATGCACAATTAATCTTTTGCTGCCAGGCTTCTTCAGCTGGTAAAGTACCTCACCCAATTTTCGTGTGACTTTGTAAGGTCCCTGCCACCTCCGTTGCAGTTTTGGAGAGATTCCAATTTTCTTCCTGGTCACTGCTACCCACACTAGTTCTCCTTCTTGATATGCCTTCCCAGAGGTGTTCCTGTCATACAGACGCTTCTGCCTTTGGGCACCAGTTTTGAGATGATGCCTTGCCATTTCAAAGATATCTTCTAGCCGGTCCCTGAGATGGTATACATATTCTGATGAGTCAAGGGTGATGCCTTCCTGATTTGGGGGCCTACCCATAATCAAGTCAATGGGCAAAGTTGCTTCCCTGCCAAACATCATCTTATAAGGTGAGACTCCAGTGGTTTCCTGCTGGGTTGAACGATAGGCTAACATAAGTGCTGGAATGTACTGATCCCAGTCTCTTTGTGTGTCTGAGACAAACATGCTGAGCATCATTTCCAGGGTTCTGTTGAACCGCTCAACCAGTCCATTTGCCATAGGATGGTACGCACTTGTTCTTGTTTTGTCCATATCCAGGAGGCCCGCAAGTTCAGTAAAGAGTGTTGACTGGAATTGTGTCCCTTGGTCAGTGAGTATTTCATATGGCACTCCAAAACGACATATGAATTCACTGAAAAATTTGCGAGCTACAGTGATAGCTTCCTGATTTGGCATGGGCAGTGCCTCTGTCCACTTGGTGAAGTGGTCCACAATGACTAAGACATACTGATTTCCCTTTTTACTTCTTGGCAATGGTCCCATGATGTCTAAACTCACACGCTCAAGTGGACAGCCTGACAGAAACCTTTGCATGGGGGCCCTTCTGGCTTTCTTCATTCCCTTTCTTGATGCACATGTATCACATTTCCTGCACCAGTTTTCCACGTACTGTCTGTATCCACACCAGTAGAACCTTGCCCTTATTCTTTGCAATGTTTTGTGCTGCCCCAAATGTCCTGCAACAACTGAATCATGTGAGTGCCTCAGGACCTCTTCTCTCAGGTTGTGAGGGATGATCAACTTCAACTCTTGTCCATGTCCCATTGGATCCTCCCACAACATATATAGCACTCCCTGTCTGATCTCTATGTGATCCCAAATGCACCAGTAGTGTTTAAGCTCTTGACCTTCCAGTGATATTTCTTCCCATTTTGGTCTTTCTCCCAGTGCTTTCATGGTGATAAACTTTGAGAGGACTGGATCCTGCTGTTGTTTTTCTTGCAGCTCTTCAATACTCCAAGGCAAGACCCAATTTTGCTGTTGATCTTTAAGGTTTCCTGTTTTAATACCTGCCACCTCAATTCTACAAACATTATCCGCACTTCTTCCACACTGTTTACAGGGTACACGGGAGAGCGCGTCAGCATTTCTATGTGTATTTCCTGGGCGATGTTGGATTGTGAAATCATAGGTGGAGAGAACTTCAAGCCATCGTGCTGTTTGTCCTTGTGGGTCTTTGAAATTCATCAGCCATCTTAAGGAACCATGATCAGTCCTGATGATAAAATGCTTCCCAAGTAGGTACTGTTTGAAGTACTTTGTAAAGTAGACCACAGCCAAAAGTTCTTTCCTGGTGACACAGTAATTGCGCTCACTCCTTGAAAATGTCTTGCTTCCATAAGCTATCACCTTCTCTGCCCCATCTTGCACTTGGCTAAGAACTGCTCCCATGGCTTTATCTGATGCATCAGTGTCCAGCGTAAACTCATCCCTCTCATTTGGGTAGGTCAGGATTGGGGCTGATGTTAGCTTTACTTTAAGCTCTTCAAATGCTGACTGGCAGTTGTCTGACCAGGAAAATTTAACATTTTTCTCAGTCAACCGGTGTAAGGGTTTTGCTACTTGACTGAAGTTCCTGATGAAGCGTCGGTAGTATGCACAAAGCCCAACAAAACTCCTCACCTCAGTTGTGCTTCTGGGTGTTGGCCAGTCCCTTACAGTTGATACTTTTCCAGGGTCTGTTGCTACCCCATCCTTTGATACTATATGTCCCAGGAATGCTACTTGCTTCTGAAATAGTACACACTTTTTGGCTTTCAAGGTAAGACCTGCGTCCTGTAGTTTCTGGAATACTACCCTTAAGCGCTCAATTCCTTGTGGGAAGTTCTTTGAAAATGATATTATGTCATCGACATACAGCAATACTTCTGTCCACTGCTCTCTTGCAAAGATTTTCTCCATCAGTCTCTGAAAAGTGGCCGTCCCATTGGACAGTCCAAAAGGCATCACTTTGTATTGGTATAGTCCATGTCTCCCCGTGCAGAAAGCTGTTTTTTCTCTGTCTCTTGGTTCCATCTCAATCTGGTGATACCCACTGGCCAGATCCAGGGTGGAAAAGTACCTTGCTCCTGACAGGTGGTCAAGGCTTGACTGGGCTGAAGGGGTAGGATAAGAATCTTTCTTGGAAATGTCATTGAGCCGTCTGTAATCTATGCATGTCCTTAGGGTCCCATCCTTCTTCCTTACCAGGACTATTGGAGCACACCATGGGCTGTTTGATGGTTCTATTAGGTCCTTTTCTATCAGGTCCTCCATTGCCTGATCCAGTTCCTGTCGGAGGTGAATTGGAACTGGCCGGGGCCTTTGTTTGATTGGTTTGGCATCTCCTGTGTCAATCCTGTGGTTAATCAGGTTGGTCCGTCCAATTCTTCCATTTCCATCGGCAAATACATCTTGAAACTCTAGCAGGAGATCTTTCAGTTTCTGTTTTTGTTCTCCATCCAGATCATGAGAGCTTCGGTCAAAGAGGTCCTGGAGATGCTCTGGTAGATTTTCTTGCGTTCCCTGCCCTAATGTTACAACTGCTACTGACCATGTGGCTCCAGTGTTTTGGTTTTGTTCTATGTTGCGTACTGGCTCTGCAACAGCGAGTGTTGTATTCTTTCTCAGTGTAACCTCTTGTGGTCTTGGGTTTAATATTCTCATTATAACATTTCGATTTTTGGAGTCTATTAGTGTTCTAGCCACTAGGATTCCTTCTTTTATCACTAATGATGGTGCTGGCTCTGTTATATAAAGACTGCCTGATGGCCCATTTGGAACCAGTTTTCCCCGAATCAACTTTTCTTGCTCTGGTGGCACCACTTCATTTTCCATAGTTGTGATCCTACAGCATCTGGAAACTGGCAAGCCTTCCACTGTGAGTGGGATGTTGTCACCATCTAGCTTCATCTCTGATTTAGCAACATTTAGAATGCATTGGTGGTTCCCTAGGAAGTCCATTCCTAAAATCCCTTCAGCCTTGATATCAGCAACTACCACGTCCTGCATCAGTTGTTTACTCCCCAAGGTAATCTTCATTTTGGATCCACCCATTACTTGCAGTTTATTCCCATTGGCCAGCCAAACCTCAAATGGTACTTTGTATAGTTCCTCCATGTTATAATCATTGATAGATTCAAACACAACCCTAGAAATAAGTGTGATAGCTGATCCAGTATCAATTAAAAACTTTATCCTGATCCCACAAACCTCACCTTCAGCCACCATTCCATTCTCCCCAGATGTTGCAGATACTAATACTGGCCGCTTCTCTTCTGGGACTGGCCTTCGGCCGCTCTGGTCAGTCCCTTGTAGTTTGACCGTTTGTCCTTGTTTACCCCCTTTGGCCTGCATGTGAATCCATCACCAATGGTATCTCTTTTACAACCCTTCCGACTGTGCCCCAGTTCTCCACAGTTCCAGCAGCGCATTGGTTCACTTCAGTTTGATCTGCCTCCCTTTAAGGTTCCGATATCTCTTTTCATTTCATCCATGACTTGAGTCAATTTCTCAATGGCAGATTCCAAGTACCCTTCCTTTGACTCCTTGTCTCCAAGCTGGGTCTTTTCACCAATCTCAATCTCTCTCACATTCTTTCTCCAACCACCTCCAGCTCTGTGCTTTTCTGCCTGTTTGAATGCCTCCAGCTCCACAGCTATACCAACAGCCTCATCTAGTGTAGATGGTTTTGACTGAAAAACTTTAAATCTCATGTCTGGATCGTCCAACGCATCCAAAAAATGGTCCTTACTCAGGATTTCTAGTAGAGCACCTTTGGCATCTGGATAGGCCTTTGCAGCTAAGTTTCTTATAACCTGTGCTAGTTGTGGCAGTGATTCTTGATTCTGTCGAAATATATTTCTCAGCTGGATCCTAAAAAGGTCTGTCTTGTCACCGGGGTTAAAGCGCTTAGTTAATGCATCAACAAAACAATGATAGTTTCTCTTGTATTCTGTCGGTATGGAGAGCAAGATATTACAAGCTTGACCTCTGAGACACACAGCTAAATACTGTTTCTTGTCTTCAGTGTCCCACCCGTTGAGTTCAGCCACTGCATTGAAGTGTGTCAGGTACTCCATCCAGTCACCCTTACCATCAAAAGTGTCAGGCATCACTCTCTGTCGCTTTGTATTCCCCCTGGGCACTACACTGGGGTGACTCCTAGTATACTCCCGGTCTGGACTTCCTCCTGGCTTAAATCTGTAACTTCCAGCCCCTCTTTCCCTTCTGGGCATAAAAATGTCATGTCTAGTTGTCTCTGGGTGCTGGTTTTCCCTCCTGCTATTTATCCATGATGACCTAGAATCCCTCCATCGGTCATCCCAGTCTCGTTGTTCCAAAAGAGTCTCCCTATCTGGCCTATAACCCTGTCTAAATGGGCTATATTCCTGTTCTTCACATCTTTGTCTGGACTGAGGTTCTCTTTCAAATGGTGCCTCATCTCGAATCCTATAAGAGGGCCTTTCCTCAGCAATCCTGTCGGAACCCTTGGTGAACCAAGGAATGCCGTACCCTGTCAGTCCAGCCACTGACTGACTGTGTTCTCCATCCCTCATTGTCTGGGTGATATCCTTTTCCCTCTCTGGCTCAGGAGTTCCAGCTCTTCCACCCACTCCTGTCTCATGACACCTTCCCGTCATCCCAAGTAGGGTCTTGGCTGCATCTTCGTCTGCCTGCTGGTCTGATTTGACCTCACTGGTAGAAGCCTCATCCCAAACTGTCAGGTCTTGTTCATCTTCCTCTAACAGTCTCCCTACAGGTTCTGCCATATCCAGTCCCTACAATAGTTTCCTGGGCTGTCGATGGCTCCTAAGATCCCACTTCTGACACCAAAAATATTGTAGCGGGCTGGGTATACTTAGTCTGCAAATGAGAATATGTTTAACTTTCAGTAAATAGTCCTCAATACATGGCTAGTTATTGATTATGACGAACAGAAAACAAAAAAAAGGAAATTGATGTGTCAGGAGAAAACGTTCAGGGGTTCGTAAACTAAAATCTGTTGTCATAAGTTTGATGAATTTGTAAATATACTTGGTCTTGGATCATGTCCAGTGTCCACATGATGTGATCTGAATAAGATTATGGGGGATCAGGCCATTAAAATTTTCCTTCACATCATACAGGTGAATCCCGTGTCCAGTGCTCCGTCTGTTGTAGCAGAAATCCAGTTCCGGTTTTCCAGTGATACATTCCATCTCCATCTGAGGCTCCAAGTCCCGTTTTCCATAGTGAGGCTCATCATCCTATCCTAGGTGCCAACGTCCATTTTCAGAACTAAAATGTTCCCAAATTCTCCATTTAAGCCTAACCTTAAGCAACAGATTATACAATCATAAGAACCTTTCCAAATGAAGATCCAACTCATGTTGGCTTGTCAAAAGTGACATGGACAGGTAGTGAATATAAAAAAAAGAAAGAGTCTGAGAAAGGCTAGTTATTATTGTCAAATATTGATTCTTACAAATCATGCAACACAACACCGTGCAAACAAACGAAACACAGCAACACAGCAAATAGTCAGCACAACACAAAAGAGGATTAATAAAAAAAATACATGTGGTAATTCAATCAACTGATATCTAATAATCTCTAGTGAAGCAAAGATAACCCCACCGTATTAAAGTAATAAAGTTATTGTAATTGTAAGAAGGATACACAAGATGTAGCCTAGTTACACATTTCTGTAAAAACACTCCAAATTACTGCATGTCATCTAGTCATAAAGAAATGCATGAATACAAGTATGTACACCACCAAAATACACCAGAAACACCTAATCTAGTACCATTATTTGATATTTACCCAGAAATCTAAAATACCTGCCCAGTAGTTGAAGTTAAAGAACTAAAACAACAAGAAACTCTTGCCCAAATTTAACTGTTCCATTTTGTGGGAGCCACCCTCTTTTACCCAATTATATATATATATAAAAAAAAAGGTACTACATAATTATATACAACGCTGCATCCCCTTGTGTCCCATTGGTGCTGTTTCCCCTTATCCACAAGGGTATCTCAGAAAGATCCCCATACCAAAAACAGAAGATTCCCAGAACTTCATCGGTACCTTTTTATTGTGGTCCCTAAAGAGGCTCCTAGTGTCACCAATATAGTATGGGCTCCTAGTGTAGCTCCTAGTATGGCTCCTAGTGTGGCTCCTAGTGTGATAGTTAGTTTGATTTGTTTTCCAGTTCCTCCTCCAATATTTGAGATTGTCAGTCTGCATCCAGATTTCAGACTGGCCTGACTGGTCCTAGTCACCCCCTTATATACTTTTCTAATCTGTTGGATTACATCATGGAATCCCCCCTTAACCAATCAGTAATGGCTCCTAGTAGGAGCTTAACTATAAACATTAAAATTTATCACTTACATAAAATGTATAATTATACATGTATGGTGACATTACAATTTATAATTACTCAACTTGCTATAACAACATTTAACATGATAATAATTACAACATTAATACCCTTACACAATTTAATGGAAAACCATGACATCAACATCCACATTTCATCAGTTTTATAAATAGATTTCACAGTTTTTAAAAAAAATAACAACACACACAAAGCATCTTACCTTGGGATAACCCAGGATCCCCATACAAAGCACACACTAACACAAAATCTCTGCATACCTAGGGTTCACAGACTGTCACACTTTGCCAGTGCTATGCTTGCTTAAGATCATAGAACACCTTTACTTATTTTAAAACCTTAAAAAAAATGCATTAATTAATTAATTAACAATGATTGATAGTAATTTGTTACAATATATTCTAATTTATTCTTTATAAAACTTGCATTTCTTTTTAAATTAAATATGTTTACAAATGCCTTTTACCAACAATTTTTCTGATCAGTTGAGACTCAACAATATTCAATTATATATCGGAAAATGGTTTTTCAATGAAAAATGCATCATGACAATTAAAGCACCCCCAAAGGGCATGCCTTCAATTTCTTAACCCTAAATTAATGAAATCTTCATAAAATGGATTTTCATAAGTTTCTGAAACAGTATGCCATTTATTATCTCACTATATTGAGATAGGGAGATTTTGTTTAGATAAGAGAAGGTTCATGCAATAAATGAGTCACTTTACTGCAACCATAAGAAAGAAAGAAATGTCACAAACAAGAAAACTTTGTAAAATCAGGCGTTTGGATAATACAAATTTGACCCTAGATTTACATTTAATTTTTTAATTTTGTGATTTTCAGGTGCCTTTGGAGAGTTTGAAGTGACCAATGACATCACAAAATACACAAAGGCAAACATCTTTTCAAAGGTTGGCAAGAAGACACCGATGTTTATCAGATTTTCTACTGTTGGTAAGTTTAATACTTTTAGGACTTGAACTGCTTCATTCCTAGTCCTCACAATAACAGTCGTCTCACTATTCTGATCCCTGAGTTGTAGAATCTGTTGATGGGATATCACAAACATGAAGTGCTCAGTGTCTGGGTGATTCACAGGTTTGCCATTTAGTCACTTGCCTCTTATCTCTGTTTTGATGGGTTTGAACCAAGCTCCTGCAGGGTTCCCACGTCCTTGAAAATACTTGAAAAAATTGCTTCATTTTCAAGGCCTTGAAAGTCCTTGAATTTGACAAAAATTGAATAAAATCCTTGAAAGGTCTTGAATTTGAACTTTTGCATCTACATCATCTAGTTTTACAGCTATGGCAGACTCAGCAAAGCAAGTATGATCTAGTCTGAACAAAGTTTATGTTAAAATATTATTAGATGTGTTAACTAGCATTGTTGTAATGAGTTTACAAAATGTTAAAATCATGTGACAATAAAGAAGGGGAGGTAAAGGAGGCCGTGCCTTAAAATATATCTTTGAGAATTGTTGTTGTTGGCCTTGAAATTCCTTGAAAAGACCTTGAATCCAGTTGTCGAAAGTCTGTGGGAACCCTGTCCTGGCAACATGTGGAATTCACTGAGGACCTGGTCTCATATGTCATATGACCTGAGCTATTGAATGGGCCATAAAATATGAACATTAAGAAACTAGGAGTTTATAAAAGGGCTTAGACTAAGGATAGCATTTCCAAAAAAAAAAAATAGAAAACACTGGAGCAAATGCTAGTGCAATAAAGGTTTTAAAACCAATGAGGCATATATGATATTTGACTGAATATAATTTTAGGCAGGAAGGAGGGATCTGCTGACTCAGCTTAATATTTTTAAATTGTGATTTTAATAACAAAGTTTGTGATATATATAATATTTTCATCACAGATGGGAAGAAAGGTTCAGCAAAATCTCTTTAATATTATGTAATACTATGTACATGCATTTTTAACACAATTTTCAGGATATCTAACATTGTTTTCACGGGTGGAAAGAAAGGTTCTAGATGCACAGCTTAATATAATGTTATGTATTTAATGTCACATTACACAATATTCATTTTTATTACAGGTGGGGAGAAAGGTTCTGCCGATTCTGCCCGAGACCCGCGTGGTTTTGCCATGAAGTTTTACACAGAGGAAGGAAACTGGGATTTAGTGGGAAACAACACACCCATCTTCTTTATCAGAGATCCCTACTTTGTAAGGACAATTTAGCTACCCTTCCAATTCATTCAGAACTTTTCTTTATATGCTGAAAGTACTATGGCTTAATGTTATTGTCAAACAAGAATTTTTTCATTTTTCTCCAAAAGCTTTCTCCCAGAAATGTAAGATGTATGAACAATGACTATAAGCATATATTCATGTGTGTATAAATACAGATTTATATCTGTGGTTATGTCTCTACATTGTTCTGACATAAACCAGCAGTCACTAAATACATACCTGTATTAAGAAACCCAGAAAATGTCCCATTTTTCTTGAATTTCTGATCAGTAAAACAGGGTGGTGGTTGGACAGTACAGCAAACATCATGGCCTAGTATGCTCAAATGGAACATTAAAACCTTTGTAAAAGAAAAGTTGTTAGTAGTAAAATATTTTTATTAAACATTTGTCCAGAAACATTGTATGGCATAGTGTTTGCTGTATATTTGACCGAAAATAGCATTCTATGTATTTGTAGTTTCCAAGTTTCATCCACACACAGAAGAGGAATCCAAAAACAAATTTAAAGGTATTGTAAAACTTTCAAAACATTTTGCCCATAAATATTGTCTTACATACTGGGGGTTCAGATTTAAAGCTCTTCACTCACATTACTGGGTCATATCGGAGGGAATAAAGTCATTTTTCACAACCCTTAGGGTTATTAAAATATAAAGTAACATTGAGTCATTTAACCATTTATCAAACCAGGGATCTACATAGCATACACTATCAAAACCAAATTACATGCCAATGGTTCAACAACTGGTAGTATGTAAAATAATAGATTCTTTCTCTTGACAGATAAAAATTTCATCACTTTCCCTCACTTGATTACATTCCATATTAGACATTACTTTTTCAATTATTTTTTTGATTTACTTACTTATCTTATTTACTTAATTATCTTGATTATCTAATTCAAAATTCTCTAGGATCCAGACATGTTCTGGGACTTCATCAGTCTGCGTCCAGAAACCACCCACCAGGTGTCCTTCCTGTTCTCAGACCGTGGCACTCCCTATGGATTTAGACACATGAATGGCTATGGCAGCCACACTTTTAAGCTGGTGAATGCACAGGGGGAGGCTGTCTACTGCAAATTCCACTGCAAGGTAATGGTGTCCCTGATGCTTGATTTACTTAAAAGATACTTTACAATAAAACTTGGAATTATGGTCACCCTTTGAAACCGGTAAATGCTAAGGGGCAGGCTGTCTAATGTAAATTCTACTGCTAGATAATAATGTTCAGGATTGATTTACTTAAATAAAATTAGACTTCTAAATTAGAGATCATATCCACATCTTGAAGTTGGTGGATGTTTAAGGGTGTCAGTGTTCTGCAAATTTCAATCCAGGAATTACATACTTTATATGGAAGCCAGAATTTAAGTTTGTACACTCCCATGGTAACTGAGGAGGTACTTAAAAGCATACACCACCACAATGAAGTCAGGCCATATGATCATGAATACCTTTTGAAGTGCATTTTTGCAAACAGTTGGTTCATTGCATGCTTATTTAGGGCATTGAGTCTTTGTCCTTATTACATTGTAGTACATCAAAAATAGACTGAGCTGCAATATTGCTTTTGTTGTATGCAACTGTAGACTTTAGGTAGGTATCACTAGATTCAGATGAGCATATAAGATTTTGAAATTAGTTCTTGGAGCATGATATAGTTTGCTGATTGTATGCTCATTTTGGGCATTCAGTCTTTGTCCTTATGATCCATCCATGATTTTGCTATTAAATCCAGACTGACCAAGGTATCAAGAATCTGATGGCTCCTGAGGCTGACCACTTGGCTGGTGCTGATCCAGATTATGCCCAGAGGGATCTGTACAACGCCATTGAACAAGGCAACTTCCCCTCCTGGACCATGTACATCCAGGTGATGACCTTTGAACAGGCCGAGAAGTGGGAGTTCAACCCCTTTGATTTGACAAAGGTAAGTTGAAATTTTAGGTTGAATGCAAACAAACAAATTTATCTTCCTTTTGTGTCTTTGAATCACCTATAACTTCAGTTAACTGAGCTCTGCCTGCCGAAGTTAATCACTATTACTCCAATGCACAAACTGATTTTATCCAATTTTAATAGAACTCTGTCACTGTATCAAATTATTTTAAGCTGCCTAAATCAAGGATGATTGTTCTAAAATTATGGTTACCATGGATAGTCATAGTGGAAAAACTCTGGTTTATAAAATGGGTTTAACTTTTTCCCTGAAACAGCTCACTGAGCTCAGAGTTTTCACACATCTGACTGTAAAAACTGTAATTGAACTGTTTAGTTGAATTGTAAAGTGATTGCATAGAATTTTACAATGCAAGGAAGTCTCATCCTGTTTACTTGAGTAGTATAACATAGACTTGTGTATCTTGTGAGATCAACTGCTCACATTGATTCACATCTGGTCACTCGCTGCCAATATTCAGAAACTAGGACCAACCAGCCTTATTTATCTAAATACATTTGACAATATTTAGAGTTTATAAACACATTAAAACATATGAAAGACTATTTGAAAACATACTTAATCATACAAAATCAGGATTCATATAAGGTAGGAATTGTGTACTTGACTGCTTAACTTAAAGTTTATTACTTACCTCCAGTTCACCAGACATTTACTAAAACATTTTTCACAGAATGTTTATCTCAAAAGATTACGTCAGAAGAAGAAATAATAATACAGTGAGAAAATGTGAATTTTTGCTCAGTATTTGAAATTAGCCAATGGAGATTTAAATTTAAAAAAAACACTGAAATCACAAATATGACCAGAATTTCCCCTGTTTCTTCATTTACCAATTGCAAACTGTGTCATATTTCTCAATTACTTACTTTACATTTTATTCTCTACAGTTATCTCAAATCTCTGACCTGTCTTTTTGTAATCTATTCTTGTTGCTACAGGTATGGCCTCATAAGGACTACCCATTGATCAAGGTTGGTCAGTTCCGCTTGAACCGTAACCCTGAGAATTATCATGCAGATGTGGAGCAGTCCGCTTTCTCCCCCTCTAACTTTGTTCCCGGCATTGAGACGAGTCCGGACAAGATGTTGCAGGGACGTCTGTTCAGTTACCACGACACCCATCTGCACAGGCTTGGTACTAACTACCTGCAGATCCCAGTCAACTGTCCTTATGCTACAAAAGTCAGGAACTATCAGAGGGATGGATTCATGACCATCAACGGCAACCAAGGTAAAAGATTGATGGAGTTTATTCAATGATTTTTGTCCCAGGGTTCAGGGCAACTTAAGGTATCAAGTCTAAGTGCTTGGATGAATATTTTTGGCTAGTTGAGATACAGAAAAAAGAAATTAAATATTAGCTGAGATAAAATGTTTGTCTGAGATTTTACCTGACAATCAAAAGCCCACAAGATTTTCTCAATACCAGCACAAGAAGAATGTTAAAATTTCTATTAGTACACTTCACATTCTTAGATTTGCTCCCAAAAGTAAGTGTAGTGATTACCAAGTAAAAGTAAAATATCAAGTTTGATTTGAAGTAAAAAAGCTACAATTTCAGACTTTGTTGCCCCAGAATTCTAAGCTATTTCAGCAGACCTTGTATTGTTGTAACCTCCAATATTCTTATGTTTTATATTTCTTTAGTTTTAGCTTATCTCACCTTGCACAAAAATTTGCAGCATTATCTTATGCTGAGACCTGAAAACTGGTTCCTGTTATAGCTAACTTAAACTTATGCTCACTCTATCAATACAGATTCTTCTATTACATCAGTTGCAGTACAATTAGTTCCCAACCATAACTTACACTTTTAACTTAAATATTGTCCAATACATCTTAGATCACATAACAGTAAAACACAATCACTCAGGTTTATTTTGTTGTAATATTTAAGCTGTGACAGAGTAAGCATGAAAAACATCTTTGTTTTTATGAGAAAACTTCTAAAGTTAGTCCCATTCATAGTCTTCATCACTAAAAGTAGCCAAATGATAAAACAGAAACGTATGACTGGTATTCACAAAAATTTAATCAGCTGAAGTTCAGTAAAAATATAAGCTTTTGTGCTTAACTTAAGCTGTATTTTTTCTTCATATTTAACTGATAACTTTTGAGAGTACAGCCCTAGTGCAACAGGCACACAGCCATCGCCAGGAAGAACCATTTGTATTTTGATATCTTAAAGTGTTCCAATGTGTCCACAATAAGCCATCTACAATATGTTTTAACTCAGTACTGGTAACATAAGATAAGTGTTTCATTGAAAGGTGACCTACACGTGTTAATATTATAGATGTAAAAACAAAACACATATGGACTGTTTTGGTTTCAGGAGGTGCTCCAAACTACTTCCCCAATAGCTTCTCTGGACCAGTAGATGACCGCAAATACATGGAACACTCTACCAGGGAAAGTGCTGATGTGGGAAGGTAAGGGTTACTTGGTACATTTGCATCTTTTGGCAGACTTCTTTGGTAGTGAGTTAAATTTCCAGAAGAAATACACACTACTATGTGCAGTGTCCTTAGTTTGCTATTTTCAATGATCAAATCTTTATTTACACTTATTATTTGTGAATTAGAGTCAATGTCTTGAAAAGAAAAGGCATTTATTAATGTAGGCTCAAATGGTAAATATACTGGAAACAGAATATATCACCATTTGGCTAGTTAGAGTATTTTTGAATTGTAATAACACAGTATCCACTTGAAATCTATCCCTCAAAATTGTGACATGACCCATCAATATGCCTTACAGATCAGAATTTACTCATCAGCCATCCAGACTGTCTGAGGTTTCAGTTCATTGCTTACTTGATTTTTATATCAATTTGATATGTGCCCAGTTACTAAGCCAAGCAATGCCTACCCTGGTGAAAATATGGTGTACAGAATCCTATTACTGGCCAAGTTTCACAAAACCTACCTTGGTAATGGGCTCCTTAATGATAAGGTGTATTTTTCACTTTTGGGAAGGCCAACTTAAGATTTTGTTTCACAAAGTCTCCTTTAACATGCCTTACTGAAGGCCTTCCTTAAAACCTAAGGAGTAAGTTTTATGTCTCCTTTAGTTCAAAAGCAGGGTGAAAACTACACGAGTTAGATTGAAGTTGGTCAGTTCATAAAGTGGATCCATTATTTAGGGATTTCTACCCTTCAACCCTTGCCTATTGATAGGACTGGAAAAAAACACAAATAAAAAATGACAAATATTCTAGGTTTTCAATCCAGACACAGATAAAGATCATCAGTGTTTTACTTTTTCTATCATCAGTCAGGATTCAGGTTAAGTTTAAGAATGACCAAATCATACATGGACCCCACCTTGATGAACAAGCAGCCAAACATTTGTGTTATTTAATGTCTATTCTCGTGCTTGCACTGTTGCTTTTTAAAGACATTATCATTTGATATAATTTTGAAGCCGAAATATCTAGTAAGTTTTACATAGGATGTCGTTGTGAAAAGGTACTTAAACTTGCCCTATGGACTTCTGCCAAGTGGAAAAACTACGCACATATTAAATGAAGTACTTGTAAAACAAGTCCCAGTTATTGGCTCAGGTCACCAGTCAACTTTATTATATCCACCCCCCCTGGGGGGTGGATATATTATTTTTGCTTTTTCTGCCGTCCGGCGTCCGATGTCCGGCGTCACGCATGGTTTCCGCTCATTTAAAGGAAAAGTATTAGAGCTATTGTCACTAAATTTGGTATGCAGGCTTACTGGGTCAGTAGCTTGCTTGGGATTGCTTTTGGCTGTTGTACCTCTTTTGCTTACTGAGTAATACTTAAGTACAGCTATTTTCAGTACCCATTGGTTTCCGTGCATTTAAGCCAAAATAATTAAAGATATTTTACTACAATTTTGAATACAAGATTGTTATGTCCATAGCTCGCTTGGTATTGCATTTGGGACTGATAGCTTTGTCAGTACATGAGTAATAGCCATTTAGGTACTTCATTGTGTATTTTCAGTACTACTTTTGAGTAATTTGCTAATATCTCAGAAACCGTAAGAGATAGAGCGATTTCGACAGAATTTTTGACCCACAGGGTAGTAGAAAAGTATTCTATACAAAATTTAAAAAAATTTCAATTTTCGCCACTTTTGGCGGCCATCTTAATTTTTTGCGAAAAATGAAAGAATCTTAATATCTCGGAAATCGTAAGAGATAGAGCGATTTCGACACAATTTTTGACTCACAGGGTAGTAGAAGAGTATTCTGTACAAAATTGAAAATTTTCAATTTTCGCCACTTTTGGCGGCCATCTTGAATTTTTGCGAAAAACGAATCAAATCTTAAGATCTCGGAAACCGTAAGAGATAGAGCGATGTGGACAAAATTTTTGACCCGTAGGATAGTAGGAAAGTTTTCTATACAAAATTGAAAATTTTCAATTTTCGCCACTTTTGGCGGCCATCTTGAATTTTTGCGAAAAACGAAAAAATCTTAATATCTCGGAAACCGTAAGAGATAGAGCGATTTGGACAGAATTTTTGACTCACAGGGTAGTAGAAAAGTATTCTGTACAAAATTTAAAAATTTCAATTTTCGCCACTTTTGGCAGCCATCTTGAATTTTTGCGAAAAACGAAAAAATCTTGAATATCTCAGAAACCGTAAGAGATAGAGCGATTTGGACAGAATTTTTGACCCGTAGGGTAGTAGGAAAGTATTCTATACAAAATTGAAAAGTTTCAATTTTCGCCACTTTTGGCGGCCATCTTGAATTTTTGCGAAAAGCGAAAAAATCTTAATATCTCAGAAACCGTAAGAGATAGAGCGATTTGGACAGAATTTTTTACCCATAGGGTAGTAGGAAAGTATTCTATACAAAATTGAAAAATTTCAATTTTCGCCACTTTTTGGCGGCCATCTTGAATTTTTGCGGAAAAACAAAAAATGTTAATATATCTCAGAAACCGTAAGAGATAGAGCCATTTTGACAGAAATTTTGACTCGCATGGTAGTGGTAGAGTATTCTATGTGCAATTGAAAAATTTCAATTTTCGCCACTTTTGGCGGCCATCTTGAATTTTTGCGGAAAAACAAAAAATGTTAATATCTCGGAAACCGTCAGAGACAGAGCGATTTCGACAGAATTTTTGACCCATAGGGTAGTAGAAAAGTATTCTATACAAAATTTAAAAAAATTTCAATTTTCGCCACTTTTGGCGGCCATCTTAATTTTTTGCGAAAAAATGAAAGAATCTTAATATCTCGGAAACCGTAAGAGATAGAGCGATTTCGACACAATGTTTGACTCACAGGGTAGTAGAAAAGTATTCTGTACAAAATTGAAAATTTTCAATTTTTGCCACTTTTGGCAGCCATCTTGTATTTTTGCGAAAAACAAAAAAAAACCTTGAATATCTCAGAAACCGTAAGAGATAGAGCGATTTGGACAGAATTTTTGACCCGTAGGGTAGTAGGAAAGTATTCTATACAAAATTGAAAAGTTTCAATTTTCGCCACTTTTGGCGGCCATCTTGAATTTTTGCGAAAAGCGAAAGAAATCTTAATATCTCAGAAACCGTAAGAGATAGAGCGATTTGGACAGAATTTTTGACCTGTAGGGTAGTAGGAAAGTATTAGAGCGATCTCGGAAACCGTAAGAGATAGAGCGATTTCAACACAATTTTTGACTCACAGGGTAGTAGAAGAGTATTCTGTACAAAATTGAAAATTTTCAATTTTCGCCACTTTTGGCGGCCATCTTGAATTTTTGCGAAAAACGAAAAAATCTTAATATCTCGGAAACCGTAAGAGATAGAGCAATTTGGACAGAATTTTTGACCCATAGGGTAGTAGGAAAGTATTCTATACAAAATTGAAAAGTTTCAATTTTCGCCACTTTTGGCGGCCATCTTGAATTTTTGCGAAAAAATCTTAATATCTCAGAAACCGTAAGAGATAGAGCGATTTGGACAGAATTTTTTACCCATAGGGTAGTAGGAAAGTATTCTATACAAAATTGAAAAATTTCAATTTTCGCCACTTTTTGGCGGCCATCTTGAATTTTTGCGGAAAAACAAAAAATGTTAATATATCTCAGAAACCGTAAGAGATAGAGCCATTTTGACAGAAATTTTGACTCGCATGGTAGTGGTAGAGTATTCTATGTGCAATTGAAAAATTTCAATTTTCGCCACTTTTGGCGGCCATCTTGAATTTTTGCGGAAAAACAAAAAATGTTAATATCTCGGAAACCGTCAGAGACAGAGCGATTTCGACAGAATTTTTGACCCATAGGGTAGTAGAAAAGTATTCTATACAAAATTTAAAAAAATTTCAATTTTCGCCACTTTTGGCGGCCATCTTAATTTTTTGCGAAAAAATGAAAGAATCTTAATATCTCGGAAACCGTAAGAGATAGAGCGATTTCGACACAATGTTTGACTCACTGACTCACAAGGTAGTAGAAAAGTATTCTGTACAAAATTGAAAATTTTCAATTTTTGCCACTTTTGGCAGCCATCTTGTATTTTTGCGAAAAACAAAAAAAAACCTTGAATATCTCAGAAACCGTAAGAGATAGAGCGATTTGGACAGAATTTTTGACCCGTAGGGTAGTAGGAAAGTATTCTATACAAAATTGAAAAGTTTCAATTTTCGCCACTTTTGGCGGCCATCTTGAATTTTTGCGAAAAGCGAAAGAAATCTTAATATCTCAGAAACCGTAAGAGATAGAGCGATTTGGACAGAATTTTTGACCTGTAGGGTAGTAGGAAAGTATTAGAGCGATCTCGGAAACCGTAAGAGATAGAGCGATTTCAACACAATTTTTGACTCACAGGGTAGTAGAAGAGTATTCTGTACAAAATTGAAAATTTTCAATTTTCGCCACTTTTGGCGGCCATCTTGAATTTTTGCGAAAAACGAAAAAATCTTAATATCTCGGAAACCGTAAGAGATAGAGCAATTTGGACAGAATTTTTGACCCATAGGGTAGTAGGAAAGTATTCTATACAAAATTGAAAAGTTTCAATTTTCGCCACTTTTGGCGGCCATCTTGAATTTTTGCGAAAAGCGAAAAAAATCTTAATATCTCAGAAACCGTAAGAGATAGAGCGATTTGGACAGAATTTTTGACCCGTAGGGTAGTAGGAAAGTATTCTATACAAAATTGAAAAGTTTCAATTTTCGCCACTTTTGGCGGCCATCTTGAATTTTTGCGAAAAGCGAAAAAATCTTAATATCTCAGAAACCGTAAGAGCGATTTGGACAGAATTTTTGACCCGTAGGATAGTAGGAAAGTATTCTATACAAAATTGGAAAATTTCTCTTTTCGCCACTTTTGGCGGCCATCTTGAATTTTTGCGGAAAAACAAAAAATGTTAATATCTCGGAAACCGTAAGAGATAGAGCCATTTTGACAGAAATTTTGACTCGCATGGTAGTGGTAGAGTATTCAATGTGCGATTGGAAAATTTCAATTTTCGCCACTTTTGGCGGCCATCTTGAATTTTTGCGGAAAAACAAAATATGTTAATATTTGGAAACCGTAAGAGACAGAGCGATTTCGACAGAATTTTTGACCCGTAGGGTTGTAGCAGAGTATTCTATGTGAAATTGAAAAAATTCAATTTTCACCACTTTTGGCGGCCATCTTGAATTTTTGCGAAAAACAAAAAATATTAATATCTCAGAAACCGTAAGAGATAGAGCGATTTCGACAGAATTTTTGACTCATAGGGTAGTAGCAAAGTATTCTATTCAAAATTGAAAAATTTCAATTTTCGCCACTTTTGGCGGCCATCTTGAATTTTTGCGAAAAACGAAAAAATCTTAATATCTCAGAAACCGTAAGAGATAGAGCGATTTGGACAGAATTTTTCACCCATAGGGTAGTAGGAAAGTTTTCTATACAAAATTGAAAAATTTGAATTTTCGCCACTTTTGGCGGCCATCTTGAATTTTTGTGAAAAACGAAAAAATCTTAATATCTCAGAAACCGTAAGAGATAGAGCGATTTGGACAGAATTTTTCACCCATAGGGTAGTAGGAAAGTATTCTATACAAAATTGAAAAATTTCAATTTTCGCCACTTTTGGCGGCCATCTTGAATTTTTGCGGAAAAACAAAAAATGTTAATATCTCGGAAACCGTAAGAGATAGAGCGATTTCGACAGAATTTTTGACCCGTAGGGTTGTAGCAGAGTATTCTATTTGAAATTGAAATAATTCAATTTTCGCCACTGTATACTAATAAATATTTAAGCATCCATATGTTTTACATATGAAACGGGGTCTTGTAATACTACTGTACAATTTTGGCAAAACGTTCATGGGGTGGACATTACACATGATAATGTGTGTTCTTCTATGCTATCCTGTTTCTATTCGTATGTCGCAGCTACAATCAACAGGGCGTCCTATTTCTAGTTAATATTATACAGTGGTGACTGGTATGATTACAAGGTCATGTGATACACATAGTGTGAATGGATAGAATGTGCGGCCCCTCACTGAAATTCTGTACACAAGTAAAATTAATCGGCATATGCTATCTATAATTTGAGAGACTTTAAGCTGTTATTATTTAAAATTATATTTATCCTTTTTATTCCCATACAAACCTATACAAATTTAATTCAAAACATATTTAGTAATAAAACATCAAAAAGAAGCTAATTGCTTGTCCATCAAAGCCAGCATTTTCAATAATTCTGGGCTGGGATTCACAAAAGGTCTTAAGTTTAAGCAATTTTTTTGCTTAGATAAATCTTAAAGTTATGACTTTTGTCTTAGCTAAGATTTCTCTTAAATTGGGATTCACAAAAAGTGCTTAGCAAAATCTTAGCTGAGACAAAATTTGTGCAAAAAGTCTTAACTATTTTGAATTCAAATGAACTAATCTTAGTAAAACAAAAATATTTTTCATCAATAAATACACCAAACATGCTCTTTAAAATTATAAAATAGATTTGTTACTTTTTCTTTGTAAAATTATGTAAAAATAGTAGTATTTGTGTTTTGTTGTGAGTCAGCCATTTTTATGACAATATTTTTACTACAAGAAGGTAAAATATGGAAATTTAGAGGTAATTAAATGATGTAAATTTTTATTACAATCCACAGAAATTACTTTTATAGGAAGTATAGATCCCCATAGTATATATTTTGTTGGCATAACAAAGGGTAAAATGTAAATACATGCAATGGAATATTTTAAAATTGTCTTAAGTCTGCCCTGCAGTGGTCTTAAAGTTATGACAAAATTTAAGACAAATTTTTGTCTAAGACCTTTTGTGAATCCCATTTTGTCTAAGCAAAAAAAGGTCTTAACTTTATGACAAAATTCTTGCAGAGTTAAGACTTTTCTCCTAAAGTTATAACAATTTTTTGCTTATGACCTTTTGTGAATCCCGGCTATAACAGTAATCTCTGTTGATTGTAATAGAAATTTGCACCATTTAATTACCTGTAAATTTCCACATTTTACCTTCTTGTGGTACAAATAATGTCATAAAAATGGCTGACTCACAATAAAACACAAATACTACTATTTTTACATAATTTTACAAAAAAAAAGTAACAAATCTGTTTTATAATTTTAAAGAGCATGTTTGGTGTATTTATTGATGAAAAATATTTTTGTTTTCCTAAAATTAGTTAATTTGAATTCAAAATAGTTAAGACTTTTTGCACAAATTTTGTCTCAGCTAAGATTTTGCTAAGCACTCTTTGTGAATCCCAATTTAAGAGAAATCTTAGCTAAGACAAAAGTCATAACTTTAAGATTTATCTAAGCAAAAAAATTGCCTAAACTTGAGACCTTTTGTGAATCCCAGCCCTGGTGAACAATCAGTTGAATTTTGGGAATTTCATCCTTCTGAAAGGCTAAACTTGAATTTTAACTGACAACCTATTAAGGAGAAAAACTTGTCTTGGAAGCTGTCCAACAATCTCGCATGATCACTGTTTACAAAATGTAAGGGTTGAAAAAAGTTTATTATGTCTTCAGTTGTTATCTGTAATGTGAAGAATTCCAGTCCACTTGTGAAATGTAGAACGATATTCTAGGGGTGTGAAATTCACAAAAAGAAGTACTTAAATTGGATAATAGTTATTTCTTGTACATGTATACATGATTATTTACATTAGAATCTTGAATTTTTAAGAGCTGGTCTTGAATTAAAATTGTAAATGTTACATTTAAATGTGCTAAACTAAAATCATGTCTTTGTAATAATTTGACAGAAAATTTAATAGTTCCTGATATTTCAAGTTTTTTTTCTGTCAAAATTTCAACCCCTTTGACAAGAATCAATGACTTTCATATATTCCCTTTTTACCTTGACATTCAACTTCATAAACAAGTATATATTTCACAGAAGAGGTAAAGATGCTTGCATATATATTGATTGTCCTTTTATGTTCAGACAGAGGACAATTTATATGATAACCCTATGAGATAGACATTACCTTTTAGAGACTATATCTTCTACATTTAGGTGTATATAAATATATATTTGGACAGATTTATGTGAGTGATCTCTGAGACTTGGATGTAGAGAGTACTGGAGTAGAATGCTTAGGGTTCAGTCTTTGTCTGGGCACTTTACGTAAGATATGTCACTCTGTATTGAGACCTAAGTGGGTAATAACACTAACCAGGAGGAAATTATCAACTTAAAAACAAACATTCCTTCTGCTTGGGAAAATAAAAACCATGTTTTGCCAGATGCTGCCAAACTAAGGATCAGTTACATGTCTTTGCAGGACACTTCTATCCAATGAGTTATAGTGTAACATAGTCTAGTTTGGAAAGCAATCTGTGTCAGAGACATCAAAATACTGTACTAAAACTGGGGATGTGTCATTCGTAAAACATTTTAAGACAATAGTTTTAATGATATTAAATTTGATTGTTACGAGTGTCTGACTTTAGACGAGTGGTTTAAGATTTAATCCTTGTTTAGGTGGAGAAAATGTTTTCAACAAGTTATGTCCATTTCCACCCAGAAGTAAGATTAGATTATAGTTAATATAAACTGGTGAAGTAAAATGCCAGGATCGGCAGCTTGTTCCGAAAAAGCAGATATACCGTCAGTGAGATGGAAACTGTGAATAAGCATCAGCCTTACCAACCATTGGGCCCTAATCCTTCAGGAAACATCCTTCAGAAATAAACATCAGCCTTACTAACCATTCGGCCCTAATTCTTTAGAAAACATCATTCAGCTATAAGCATCAGCCTTACTAACTGTTAGGCCCTAATTCTTTAGGAAACATGTTTCGGGAATAAGCATCAGCCTTATGAACCAATAGGCCCTAATTCTTTAGGAAACAGGTTCAGGAATAAGCATCAGCCTTACTAAACCATTAGGAACTAATTCTTTAGGAAACATGTTTCAGGAATAAGCATCAGCCTTACTAAACCATTGGGCCCTAATTCTTTAGGAAACTTGTTTCAGGAATAAGCATCAGCCTGACTAAAGCATTGGACCCTAATTCTTTAGGAAACATGTTTCAGGAATAAGCATCAGCCTTATGAACCAATAGGCCGTAATTCTTTAGGAATCATGTTTCAGGAATAAGCATCAGTCTTACTAAACCATTGGGCCCTAATTCTTTAGGAAACATGTTTCAGGAATAAGCATCAGCTTTACCAACCATTAGGCCCCATATCCTTTAGAAACCATCTTAAGACTCACCTTTATAACTCAAGCTTCCCTACTTAGTATTTTTTCCCTTTAGCCCACAACCCTGGAAACGGGTTACTTATCTTACTGACTTACATTGACCCTTGACTATCTATTTGAACAATACATTTGTTGATGTATAGTGCACTAAGTTCCCCATTGTGAGGAAATATTGTGCCTGCAAAGCAGTAGATAAGATTTCATTAGATTAGATGAGATGAACACTATGTTTATGTACTAGCATGAAATAAATATAGCACATGTATACTCACAGTCTTAATCAATTTTTAGGCGCCTATTAGATTGATGTGTCCAATATCCATCTGTCCGTCCACATTTTTGTTTCCGGACTCTAACTCAAAAACGCTTTGTCCAATCGAATTCAAACTTGACAGGGAGATAGAACACCATCATAGCTAGGATCCTTTTGAAATTAGTGTAAGTCCGTTCATTTGTTTGTCTGTTTTTTGTCTGTTTGTCCGTCTACATTTCCGTTTCCGGACTCTAACTTGAAAACGCTTTGTCCAATCAAATTCAAACTTGACAGGGAGATAGACCACCATCATAGCTAGGTTCCTTTCGAAATTGGTGTAATTCCATCTGTTTGTTTGTCTGGTTTTTGTCCGTTTTTGTCCGTTTGTCTGTCCGTCAACATTTTTGTTTCCAGACTCTAACTCGAAAATGCTTTGTCCAATCGAATTCGAACTTGACAGGGAGATAGATCACCATCATAGGGAGGTTCCGTTTGAAATTGATGTAATTTAATTTGTTTGTTTGTCTGGTTTTTGTACATGTGTTTGTCTGTCAACATATCCGTTTCCAGACTCTAACTCGAAAACGCTTAATTGTCCAATCGAATTCAAAATGAAATTGGTGTAATTCCATTTGTTCGTTTGTCCATTTATAGCATAGATACAATTACATAACCTAGATTACAAGTTTTACATTTCTTAGCATGTCTAACACATGTGCCTTAACTAGGTGGCCTAACATTTCTTTGCTTGTTTCTAAATTTAATTACTGCAGTCGCTAACCTTATTGCTGCCTGCGCAACCCGCTTTTTGGGGCATTTCTGACCCTCTTGTTCAATGTTTTTTTAGGTTTAATTCTTCTGATGAAGACAATTTCACTCAAGCTGGGAACTTTTACAGAAATGTCTTAAGTGAACAGGAGAGGCAACGATTGGTGGAAAATATTGCCAACCATTTGACAAATGCCCAAGAATTCATCCAGAAGAGAGCTGTAAGTCGGTGGCATTATGCAAATACATAAGCATCTGTATACAAGACAACATAATTGTTTAACAGTGACTTATAAGCCCATGTAGGGCTGGGTACCTTTAAATCATTGTAAGATGGATTATAATATGTATATAATTATGTACAAGTCACTATAATAAATAAACTATCTATCTATCTGTCTAAATTGGATATAGTGGATGATACATTGTTCCACCACCAAAAATACTTCTTTGCTAGCACTCACACAAGAAAAACAGTTGTTCCTAGCTTGGATGAAGTTTTTCTGTATATTCATTGCTATGATCTGTTGCCTGTAAGTAAATCTAGCATCATTTTGATATGTCTGACCTGTTGTTTTGGGGTTTTTTTTGTGTCTGGTAATCAGAACTGCAGAAAGGCCCTGGTTTGTGTACTGTCAGTTCTGCTTTATGTTTATTTAATGCTCAGATGTTTGAAGATCTTTACCAAGTGAACCAAGAGAACTTAGTTAGAATATTGTGTGCATGTTAGACTTGAAACAGGGCTTTTTTCAATACTGTCAATACTTTGGACTTCTTGAAATTATCCCTTAGGCTCAATGGTGATATATAACTGGCATGGATTCTGCTGGTACTCCAAAGGACTCTCTCATGTTTGTCTCCCATCTGTACCTGTTGGACAAAAACAGTCAGAAAGCCCATCTGAGCTGGAAACTATTATTTTTTCATTTCTTAAAACATTTTGAAATATTGTAATATTGATGAACTGCTAACAAATAAATTCATTCTACCAGTAAATTCCATCAATATATGCTCAAGTTTGTCCAGTACATAATACCTTGTGTGTTACAGGTGAGCAACTTTGCTAAGGCTGATCCAGCCTATGGTAAGGGCATTGAGACTTGTCTACAGCAGCTGAAAAACACTAGCAAGCTGGACAACACCAAGATATAGGTATGTCACCTGTGATACATATGTCAAAAGGTGGGGGTGTTCACATATGTTTCATGTCATCATGAAGTTAAATGTGTATGCAAATATAAGGGTGTCTTACTTGTAATCTATAAATATATATAAATATAAGTTATTCACCAGTGATATGTGACTGTAATGGTATAAATGCAAATATAAAAATATATCATGCAGAAAGTCCAATTTGGTAGAATTTCAAATTCTACCGGTAGAAAGTCCAATTGGAGTTTCTACCAGTAGAAAGTCCAATCTAGGAGATTTGGGTATTGCCCAAAATGTATATGACATATATACCACAGGTTATATAAATATTAGTTATTTTGATACATCACCAGTGATAGATAAATGTAATGATACAGGGTCACCATCTGTGTCTACATTTATGATTTAGATATATCACAAGTGATAGATGAACACGAAGATAAAGGTATGTCACCTGTTAACACAAAGAAATAGGTATGTCACTTGTGATATATGAACACAAGGATATAGGTATGGCACTAGTGATATATATATGAACACAAAGATACTGGTTTGTCATTACTGACATATGAACACAAGGATATAGGTATGTTACTAGTGATATATGAACACAACAATACAGGTATGTTACTAGTGATATATGAACACAATAATATAAATATGTGAAAAATGAACTTAAAAACTCACCTTCTATGATGTTTGCTCATTAAATGTATGCCCGAGTTCATTCCAAAGTCTCTATTTTTAATGTATTACAAATTAAAATGTCTGGTCTATGTTTCAACAATGCTAACTAGTTAAACAAACATACATCAGAAATTTTAATGACTTTCTATTTTTAATATTTTTCTATTTACAGAAGATACATCAGAGTATCACTGAAAAAAAAGACACATTTCATGGACTATCCAGCTTACAGATAGACGTATATATAAAAAACTGGAGGACAATGAAAGAGACTATTGTTTAATGAATAGTTGCAATATATGCTTCTGAAGTTATACATTAATCTGTTCATTTGGATTTGATAATCTGTTGAAACCAAGAAGTTATATTTTTATTTAAAGATTTATGTGTCACTTTTAGATATTTTGTTAACTACAATTGTAAATGTTGTCTTGACATGATCAAAGTATTAGTTATAGTGCTGATAGACTATATTATACATGTATACATTCATTATATGTAACAGTGATTGTTTTGTCAGTATGTGGTGTTATATCAGAACGGGTGCTGGGCAACATTTTACAACATGTTATTGTACAAATGTTAGAATAAAATAAAAATCAGATTTTGCAATATTTCTTAATGATGAACAGAGTGGAATCTCTAGTAGCTGAACATTTTTATTCAAGCAAAGTTACATTTTCATGTTGACTGATAGTCAAAACTCATTGAATATAAAAATTTATTAGCATAAAGGAGGCGTGTTGTACACTAAACCATGCTGTCTCATATTTCTTATACTATACTAATTACCTTCGCCAAGGAGAAATTATTTTCATTATTTTTATGTTTGTCTGTTAACATGACCACACAAATACCACTGGTTGGAACTTCATGAAGAAAACTCGGAAGATGGGTCTTGGTCTGAGACTGATGTGGTTTCCCATTTACTTATTAGTACATGCTGGTTGTAGTGTACTTCTGTCACTGATAAAGTGTAATTCTGAAATCTTAGTACAGAAACTACAGTATGGTATTCAGGCCGTGTTGGTGTTTGATATTTTGATTAATTAATTAGGGTTGGAAGGAATTAGTTTCCAATCACTGCTCCCCCTTCCTGTCCACAAAGGACAATTGAGTAACTTAACCTCTGCTCTGAAATTGGCACAGCTCAAGGTACATGTACATCTAGTAGCTCAAATGTATGGAATTCAACGTTAGATCTTTATTCACTGTGGAAGCAATTGGACATTTACAGTTTTAAACATCCTTCTCTCATTGTCTGCCCTATTTCTATTACACAATGTCCAAAAAAGCTAAAAAAAGTTTAAGAAAAAGCTTTTATACTCAAAATAAAATATTAAATGGATCACAGTACTAAAAACTCTATTCAAATATACTGTCACATGTACTGAATATCAGCATATAAAACCAGTAGCTTTCTTAATCAGCAGTGACTGTTATCATCTGGCAGGCTCCTTTATAATATGCTATATATAAATATGAAAGTGAAAAAAGAGAAATCTTAATTCGTGACAATGGACAGTTGTAATAGTGTGTCTTTGTGCCATATTTGGTTGAAAGACTATCATTCAAAAGTGGGCATTACTGAAAAGACTGAGAGTTAATTTTACCTTTTACAATTCGGTGAAAATACATTGTCCAACATGCCTGCATTTCCAAATCATTGTCCAGAAAACTTTAAGAAGGTTACATCTATAGAGCCTATGTCAAAGACAAATATTGAACATGCTTCCTTTTGTTATCCACAATGCACCATATTTATTCAAAAAAGTGGAAAACCCAGACAGGGATATATTATTATCATCATTTATTGTACATTATTACTACTAATAATTAGTGTTCCAAATAAGTGTTCAAATTAATAAAAAAAACTACAGGGTTTTCGTTCAGATTTTAAAACCAATTTGCTTTCACATATGGTATAATATATGTCACTAGAAAGGTAGTAAAAGTAGAAAATGACTCGGAAAGCTAAGAATGGATTTTAATCATGTTTTCAGGAAATATTGATGATGGCACAAGGAACAGATCAATCAAATTAGTTGGTTCAGACCACTGTATGGATACTGAGATTTTTAAAGGCATTTTTTATTATTGCAATCACAAGTAATATTGTAGATGTTAGAGGTATTCACTTTTCTGAGTGAGCTTATTTTCCTTTTTAATCATACAAAATGGCGGATAATAAATATAAAACATCCCTTATCAGACATACTAGTATATGAGAAAATATATCACTGATAAAGATTAACAATATACTTGTACTGTGAATGATTTTATATTGCCTGAAATTTAAAGGATACAATGCACACTTTCATAGAACCTTAATTATTCAAAACATATATGCGTACATAATAAGAAATACTGAAACCTTTCGGTAAACTTATTTTAAAAGACCTTAAACCAGGCTAAACAACCTAACATTTTAAGCTTATTACCCCACAGCAATTAAGTGCTGTCAGGGTATTGTTTTCACCCATGGGTCCGGATGGGCGGTCGGGCAGGAGGTGGGAAAAAATTTGTCCGGGATGTACCTCAGAAACCATAAGGTGTAGGAAGTTGATACTTGGTAGGGACAATTGTTAGGGGGTGTAGGTGTGCAACGTCATGGTGTGACCTTGATTTGACCTTTCCACAGTGACCTTGAGTTTAAAATCTCGTCCTGGCTATATCTCAGAAACCGTAAGGTGTACAAAGTTGATACTTGGTAGGGACATTGGTTAGGGGGTGTTGGTGTGCAACGTCGTGTTGTGACCTTGATTTGACATTTGACCTTGCCGCAGTGACCTTGAGTTTGAAAATCTTGTCTGTATCTCGGAAACCATAATGTGCAGGAAGTTGATACTTGCTAGGGACCTTGTATTGCCACATCTGTATGTATGGGTAATATTAAAAAAATTTAAACCATAATTCGAACATGCAAACATGTATAAAGATGGGAGAGGTTTATTTGTGTTAGGTCACTTTGGTATGTTGGACAATATTCAAAACATCCCAACCATAATTCCAATGTGCAAGATGTGTTTATATAAACAGCTTGCAGAACAAACAGACTTGTGGGTTCTTAACTTTTTGACCTGTATGTATTTCTGTCGATTGTGGACTGGCAGATTTTTGTTAATTTCGAACCCTGTTAGGGGGAGGGGGTGTAGGTGTGCATCATGGTGTCATTTTTATCTTTGGCTCTGCCAAAGTGCATTCACCTGCCATATTTGAGGCATGTTTCTCTTTTGCAAAGATACATGGATTGCTTCATCTGATCAATATATGTACTTTTACATAATTGTGCTGTTTTCCATTGACATTTATTCTCCAGTTAATCAATTTTACAGCGTCATAATTTTTAGTTTACTGATGAATGTTGTCATCTTGCTATTGAATTGTCTTGTTTTAATACTTCATCTTTACATACATTTTCTTTCTTTTAAACATTATTTTCTCTACTTAAACATTAGTTGGACCTTAAAATAACTGACACCCCAGCAGGCAATAGGATGTCAAAAAGAAATCAAAAAGACACTGGGTATGACATCCAAAACTCATGCTTATTTGAAATTCGAAATGACATCATATGTTAAATGTCAAATAGATCTTTAGTAGCCTAGTCTATTTGACATCTCCAAAAGCCATAAAAATGACATCTAGTAGCCGATTATAAATTTGATATCAGCATAAGACATCAATATGATGACCCAATTTGGACTGATTTCATATCTATGTGACATCAGAAACTGACATCAATTTGATGTACTGATTTAAAAATCTGATTGACATCATTTTGCAAGTGCTTTTTAGAAATACAGTTAAAAATATTTTTGGTTTCAAAGTTAATACTGTGTTACATTGTTTAAACTCCCAACATACAACTCATCTAATCATAGGCTGTCACCTCTGTGGGTTCGAGTCCCACAAGTGGCAATTCTGAGGACCTGTCCCAATATGACCCTGGCTGTTGAACGGGACGTAAAACCCCAACTTTGACCTTTGGCCCAACATACAACTGCCATTTTTGCACACTTACCTGACACAGCTTTAAGTCATTTCCATGTACTATACAGATTATTCCATGGGAGAAAATAATGAATGTCATCTGGGAACAAGTTGGGAAACTTTATACCACTTGTAAAGATACAAATTATGGGTACAAACGTTTGAATATTAGAAGCACTTTTTCTAAACTTTTTTTCTTTATTTGTTCAATCTTTGGCTTGGTTGCAAACACTAAAGAATACATTTGTTTACAAGTCAACATATTTATTGAAGGTTTTTGCTGTCACACAGCATTTTAGTTACAGTTTTAAACATAATTGTTTTGTCTATACCAAAAATTAATTATTTCTTTCAAAGCAACATCACACAGACTATAGGACAAGTTGGTTAGTAGGTTCAGCATCTAATCACAGGTTGTCACCTCTGTCTGGGTTTGCCCCTACTCATGCGAAAGAGCTGAGGGCCTGTCCTAATATGACCCTGGCTGTTTTCAGGATGTAAAACCCAACTTTGACTTAACACAGACCAGATAAATTATTCCGACTTAGGCATGATTTAGACATCCATACGATGTATTGGTAATATTCATAAAAAATGAAATCATAATTTTATAGAATACCAATGTCAATCTGATCTCAAATGATATGATGATACTCTACTTTAAATGTCTTAACAAAGTGACATCACATTAATATCATTAAGAGTTCAGAAACAATGCCCGTATATTATTCGAACATCATATTTTCATCATTTGACATGACTACACAGAGTCATGTTGGGATGGTGTCAATTTTATGTCATTGAATAGGATAATACGATCATGTTAGGTCTGGTAATCATTTTGACATCTAGTTGATATTATAGGTATGTCATTGACATAAAGTCATGTCATGTCACATAAACTGGATGTCAGATTTGTGTCAGATGACGTGACCACCTAATATCATGTCCGAGTGATAGTTAGTTGATGTCATTGTTGGTATGTTTGTAGCCATTGTGGGAAGATTAAAAAATAATCTGGAATAAGTTTTAATTGTCTTTTATTCCATGTTTTTATTTCACACAAAGGTTCACATCCTATCACACACAACACAAGTGTTGGAACACGTTTTTACCCTCTTTATAAGGTGCCGTTAGTTTTAGTACTTGATTTACCATCTACCTAATAGTCTGCAAATATTGCGAGAATAAGTACGACGTTTCCGTTTAACTCAACACGCCCCCTTAAACGAATAAGTTGTCTAATCTCTTGCGTGTGATTGGTTTTGTAAACATATCTGCAAGATTTTGTTCAGATGGAATATACTTCAGTAATATATAGCCCTTTTGAACTTCTACATGGATAAAGTGATATTTAATGTCTATGTGTTTTGTCCTTTGGTGAAGCACAGGATTTTTGGCTAGGGCTATAGCGCTCTGATTATCAACAAAAATGTCAACAGTGTTAACCTTGTCCCCTGAAAATTCTTCATAGAGACACCTCAGAAACTTTGCTTCTTGAACGCATGAAACTAAGGCCACATACTCAGCCTCACAAGTGGATAGGGCAACACATGTTTGTCTTCTGCTCTTCCAGCAAACCATGTCACTATTTGTGTTCATAATAAAACAGTAACCACTAACACTTTTTCTATCTTCTAGATTTCCCCAATCAGAATCACTAAAGCCTTGTAGTTTCACGCCTGTTGATTTTCTGAAATTTAGACTTTGAGATTTTGTTCCCTTGAGATACCTAAGGACATGCTTTGCCCATTCCAGATGTGCTTTTGTTGGATGTTCTAGAAACTGAGATAGCATACTGACACTATAACATATATCCGGCCTTGTACATGTCATCAGATATATTAGGCTTCCTACAATTTGCCTATACAGACATGAATCTTCTAGTGGCTTTGAGTCACTTGATCTTAACTTGTTCACATTCATTTCACAAGGAGCAGCCTTTGGCTTACAGTCATTCATCCTAAACTTATCAAGCATCTGTTCTATATATTTACTTTGATGCATTGTAACACAATCACATTCAAAGTCAAACTGAATGTTCAAGAACAGAGATAATTGACCAAGGTCTTTCATTTTGAACCGTTTGCTCAGTGTTTGCTTTTCATTTTGCAATACATCTTGACTATTTGCTGCTATTATGATATCGTCTACCCACACGAGTAAAATAACATAGCAGTCATGAGTTTGCTTTGTGTACACACGCATGTCAGTTAAAGATTGCTTGAAACCTTGTTCAATGAGATAGTCATGCAACAGTAAGTTCCATATTCTCCCACTTTGTTTCAGGCCATACAAAGATTTGTTAAGCTTGCAAACAAGCTTTTCACCCTTTGTTCCCATCTTTTCAAATCCCTTTGGTTGTTCAACATAAAGTTCACAATCTATTGGCCCATTCAGAAATGCAGTTTTGACATCCATTTGATGAACTTTTAGGTTTTGTTGCATGGCTATCTGTAACAACATGCGAATGGGCGTAATACGGGCAGTTGGACAGAATGTGTCTTTGTAATCAATATTTGGGATCTGGGAATACCTACTCTTTTGACAGTATAGACCCATTTTCCACCAATCAAATTTGCTCCGGTAGGTAGTTTGGTGTACTCAAAAGTTTCATTTTCATCAAGTGCACTAATTTCATCTTTCTTTTCAATAAGTAATTTCAAAAGAGGGAAAGGTACATGGAAGTTAAACACCAGTTTTTTAAAAGAAAAGGACTTTGTAACCCTAGTTAACAGGTGTATAAAAGAAGAATATCAAAAGTATGCTTTTCCTGTTTATAGTCCACAATACCTATATAATGTAGCAAATGATATAGGTCTAAATATAGACTACGACTTATTCCTTGAAGTTGTGTTGCTTAGAATTAGAGGGGAAGCTATTAAATATGGGTCAATGAAAAAAAGACTTAGCAACCAGCAACAAAAGCAACTAGAAAGAGAAATAGAGCAATTAGAAACTGTTACAAAAGATAATGACCTTGATTTGGAGAAGCTTGAAAGTAAAAAAAAGGAATTGGTTGAGTTCAGACAAAAAGAGATGCAAGGTCACCTGATAAGATCAAGAACCCAATGGGTAATTGAAGGTGAAAAACCAACAAAATATTTTTGTGCATTAGAACATAAAAATTATATGGATAAAACTATTAAGTGTTTAAAAACAAAAAATCACACAGTGACCAGAAAACAGGAAGAAATTTTACAAGAAGTAAAAAATTATTATGAAGAGCTTTTTAAATCTAAAGATAATATGTTGCACAATTTTAATTTACAAACACTGCTTCAAGGTCAAAACATAAAAAGAATAACTGATGCAGAGGCCAAAAATATAGAAGGATATCTTACAGTACAAGAAATAAGTTATGCGCTTAAAAATACTAAAAACAATAAAAGTCCGGGGCTAGATGGTTTTCCGGCTGAATTTTTTAAAGTATTTTGGAATAGCCTGAAACATTGTGTGACAAAAGCAATTAATGCTAGCTTTAACAAAGGTTTAATGTCCTTATCTCTTAGACAATGTGTGATAACGTGTCTACCAAAAAATGGAAAAATGCGTGAAAACATACAAAATTGGCGACCTCTTTCTATGCTATCTGTAGTATATAAATTATGCTCAGCTGCTATAGCAAATAGAATTAAGCCATTATTAAATAAAATTATTGATGAAACATAGTGTGGATTTGTACAAGGCAGGTACATTGGAGAATGTACAAGGCTAGTGTACGATGTATTAAGTTATACTGAAGATATGCAAATTCCTGGTATGCTTGTCTTATTAGACTTTCAAAAAGCATTCGATTCCATTTCTTGGACATTCATATATAAAACCTTGTCCTTTTTGGGATTTTCACAAAACTTTCTAAAATGGATCAAATTATTTAACACAGAAATAAAGGCAAGAGTTATACAAAGTGGTTATCTGTCAGATCCTTTTAGCATACAATGTGGATGTCGACAAGGAGATCCTATTTCGGCATATATATTCATCCTGGCAGCTCAAGTATTAACATTATTTATCAAAAATAACAATGACATAAAGGGAATAGTAATTGGTAATTCAAAATATAAAATGACTCAGTTTGCTGATGATACAACTTTGATTTTAGATGGGACAACAAATTCATTGGAAGCAGCATTGAATATTCTAGAAATTTTTGGTTCCATTTCTGGTTTAAAGGTAAATACTGAAAAGACACAGATCGTTTGGATAGGCAAAAAAAAATACTCAAAAGAAAAAATTGCCTGCAAAAGTTATACATGGACGACGGTAACGAATTTTAAATTACTTGGTATAATTTTTTCTGTAGATCTAGATAAATGTCCTGAACTTAATTATTCAGTAAAAAAAAGCAAAAATTAAAGAAAGTATTAGTCAATGGAACAAAAGGTATCTCACCCCATTGGGTAAAGTAACTGTCATAAAAACCTTTCTGATGTCTAAAATAAATCACCTTTTCACTACCTTACCAGATCCAAAAGAAAAATTTATCAATGAAATAAATGACATATTTTTTAAATTTTTGTGGTCTGGTAAGCCAGACAAAATAAACAGAAAAACTGTAGAACTAGAAAATAAAAATGGAGGGATAAATATGATAAATTTTCGAAATTCTATAATTTCACTTAAAGCAACTTGGGTGCGAAGGTTAATAACAAATCAAAGCTATAGTAAGCCTTTATGGATAGAATTATTTGAAAAGATGTATAATACCAATATTACAAAATTTACCAATTTTGGAACTTTCTATCCAGTTATACTGAAAAAAAGGTCAAACAATTTATTTTGGAAAAATACATTTGATGCATGGATTAAAATATCCAATAAACAGGAAATCAAAAATGGTACAGATTTACTAACCAGTCCATTATGGTACAACACAGAAATGTCTTATCAAGAGATGTATCTACCAACATGGTACGAAAAAGGAATAGTTACAGTAGCAGATGTTATAAATGATTTAGGTACTGTGATGGATCTTGACACATTAAAAAGAGTATATGGCATAAATACAATAAACCCTCTCCATTATCTCAGAGTACAACAAAATGTTAAAGAATTCTTAAAAAAATATAGATTTGGACAATCAAATAGAGTAGAGCGACCTTTTGTTCCATTTTATGTAAAGATATTGTATGAAAACAAGAAAGGTGCAAGTGTCTTCAATAGGCTGATAAAGAAAAAAGATAAAAATGAACACTCAATGAAAGATAAATGGCAGGTTGATTTAAATATCAGAGTTGATGATACTGCATGGAAAAATATTTTTAATTCCTGTTATAAAAGTCTTTGCAATAATACTCTTGTATGGTTCCAAATAAAGGTACTATATCGAGTGATAGGAACTAGAAACTATTTGTATAAACTCCATCTAGTAGACAGTAGTAAATGTGTTTATTGTGGTGAAAATGAAACAATTGTGCATATGTTTGTTGAATGTGAAAATGTTAAAAAAATTTGGCACTTACTTGAAGAATCTATTTACAAGACAATTAGGATAGATGTCATCTTTGGCAAATTAGATATTCTGTTTGGATACCGTTTGAATAATCAAAACAAAATTCCTGTCGATGCAATTATTCTAAATACAAAGAAGTATATTTATGATACAAATTTTAAAAGCAATAATAGCCCTTGTTATATATTTGAAGCTTTAAAGTATAGATTTCAACAAACATATCAAGATGAACAATATTTGGCAATAATAAACAACAGAAAGAAAAAATTTAATGATGTTTGGTTCAAATGGATACCTGTTTTCTTAGGAAATGTCTAACCACTAGCCCTTGAAAACGTGTATTTTTAAAATTTTGGCTAATTTGTCTTTTTAGTTCTCTATGATTTACTTTAAATACAATAATGTAGACATGTAATGTACAACATATAATGTGCAAATAAAAAAAAAAAAAAAAAAAAAAAACAAATTTCATCTTTCATTGCCTGATGCCATTTCATAGAGTTTTCACTCTGAATTGCTTCTTCAAAAGTTTTGGGAGTTTCAGAATCACCCATTTGATATAGAAAGTCAATGTTTTGATCAGTGGGGGCATCAACCATTGTGACATAGTCTTTTAAATAGACTGGTTTAGCAAGCTTTCTGACTGACTTTCTACAAGTGCTATTCACATCATCAATGGATAGGTTTGGGTCTACACTGTTTTGGTCATTACCTTGAGCTTGTTCAACAAGAGTATTCTCAGGTATGTAAGGTTTAATAATGTTTTGTTCTACATTTTGAACTGGTTCAATGGCACAAGCTTCAGTTTTCTGAACTACATTGTCACAGAATTTCACACATCTTACTCTCTTGACTTGATTCTTACTCTTGAAATACACAAGATATGCGGGACTTGACTTATCATAACCAATAAACACCCCCTTTTCACAACGTGGTTCTAGCTTTGACTGATTTTGTATGTATGCAAAACAACTCGTACCAAAAATTTGCATCTTACTGAGGTTTGGTTTCTTCCCAGTAACTGCTTCAAATGGGGTTATCCCCAGTCTCCGATTGAGACAGCGGTTTCTGATATACACTGATGTATATACTGCATAAGTCCAAAGAAACTTTGGCAAATTTGCTTCAATTAACATGCATCTTGCCATGTCGAACACTGTCCTCCACCCTCGTTCAACAGTACCATTTTGGTGGGGGCTGTACGGGGCACTAAACTCGTGCCTAACCTTGTTTTGAACCAACAACGACTCAAATCTGCTACATGTGAATTCCGTTCCATTATCCGATCTTAAGGTTTTGATTTGCCCAAAAGGGGCAATATCTGCCAAAAACTTCTTAGTAGCTTCACATGTGTCAGATTTGGCTTTCAGGAAATATACCATATATACACCCGAGTAATCATCCACAAACATCAGACAATACTTGAAACCTTCACGGGCAGTAGGCTCAATTGGGCCTGCTAGATCACAGTGGACCAACTCAAATAACTTACTGGCTTTTCTGTCAGGATTTCGATTTCGGTATTGAGGCATCTTCCCCAAAGTACAAGTGTCACAGTTAAATTCTGACTTATCTGAGACTTTCATACCGTCAACGACGTTTTCTAATGCTAGGATGTCTTGTACATTGCAATGACCCATAGTTTGGTGCCAATTTCTGCTACTACGGGATACTTTTTCGGAACCTTTCACAGAGTTCAAATAGTACAACCGACCTGATTGATTGATATCAAAAGCAGTGCCATCTGGGGCAATTAGTTGAGCATTGTTTGGACCAAAATTGACATTTGCACCCCTTCTAACAGCAGCTTGTACAGATAAAATGTTTTGCTTGTAGGATGGTATATACAAAGCATTTTCAAGTACAATATCATGTTTAACACCATTGCTGTCATGCACTGAAATTGATGCATTACCCTTACCAAGGACTACATTGTCTGATCTACTACCATCTGCTAGTTCAATGACGTGTTTTTCAGTACTCAAATCTTGCATTGAAAGAAAACTTTCTTTACTAGTAATAATATGTGCAGTAGCACCACAATCAACCAAAATAGAGTTACAAACATCAGTCAAAACAGTGTCAGTATTTTGTACATAGTCTGCTTTAAACACGAATGAGTGATCATCAGCATCTTCTTGGACGGTCTTCACAGTATCACTGCTTGGTTTCTTCTTGTTTTTGCGACACTCACCAGTTGTATGTGTTGAGCTTTTACAGTTATTACACCACTTACGGTTGCTCTGGTTGCCGTTGTTTTGTCCCTTGTTGACGTGACACTGGTAGGACTTATGATTGGGTTCTCCACAGGTGTAGCATGTTATATTTCTTCTTGGGTTGCTTGTTCTTGGATTTAGTTGCATAATGGTATCTTTTTCACACGCAGTCCCGTGACGATACCTTTCATTCTCTTCGAACGACTTCAGTGCTATTTTATAGTCCAAGAAACTACAATCTTCATCTTTCTGAGTCATAACTGTACAGAAGGTGTTGAACCTGTCAGGTAGCCCCTTCATGGTAATTGCCATCAGCAAGCTGTCACTAATGTTTTCTCCAGCAGTTTTCAGAGAATTGCAGATAGTTTCTGCTCTAATTAAGTAGTCAGTTACATTTTCGTCTTCACCCATCTGTAGTGATGTGAGCTGAGTGTACAGGTAAATAATACGAAGTTTACCTTTTCCCATGTAATGTTCATTCAAAATCTTCAATGCTTTCGGACCATCATTTGGAGCATCACGCATAATCAGACTCAGGCTTCTGTCATCCAAGTACTGAATTAGCTGTGCAAATGCTAGTGCCTTATTTGCTTGACTTGGTTCATCAGCTCCACGAAATATTCCATACATTCTCATATGTCCCAAAAATTTCATTTCCCACAGTTCATATTTATCCTGATCTCCATCAAAGTGGAGTCTGGGCCCATAACCTGTTGGTATGTTTGTAGCCATTGTGGGAAGATTAAAAAATAATCTGGAATAAGTTTTAATTGTCTTTTATTCCATGTTTTTATTTCACACAAAGGTTCACATCCTATCACACACAACACAAGTGTTGGAACACGTTTTTACCCTCTTTATAAGGTGCCGTTAGTTTTAGTACTTGATTTACCATCTACCTAATAGTCTGCAAATATTGCGAGAATAAGTACGACGTTTCCGTTTAACTCAACAGTCATATACTAACATGACCAAAACGTGATGTCAAGAATTGGACCTGTGCCTGCTGGGACTGCCCTGAAAGTATCCCGATCTTTGTACTGTTTCACTACTTCTATATCTCTAAAGGCTGACTGTGGACATTTATGAGAATGCATAAAAATAGATAAATTAAATGTTTTAAAAATGCATTAGTTTTCAAGACATAAGAAGTTTACTCAACAGAGTGGTTGTAAAAGTAAAAGTACTTAAAGTTGTAAAAGTAGCTGTACAAGTAACTCATTTATACACTGAACAACTAGTCTGAAAGTTAACAGAGTTATAGTTTACAAATAAAAGGTGAACAATAGCATGTAATGGGGTTACATATAAACAGCATGCGATGTTTGAAGGGAAAGCAGTGTAGTTTATTCAAGCGATTTGAAACATGACTGAATCTGTTTAAAATGTATACACAATGCAACATACACATTTTAAATCTGCTGCAGTCCGCCAATGTTATCCTTTGTTGTGTGATAGAGCATGGAGTTGCACTAGTCCATGTCCATGGTATTAGCCCCCATCATTGCCATTTCTTGGGTAAGAAACCTACAAATTTTACAGAATTCCTAGAGAAGGTAATAGAACACGCAACAAACACTATCCAATCCATATCAGTGTTTTAGGCAGTCAGAATGCACAGGATGATCTGGTGTTGAATGCTTTGGTAAGTCAGGAGGAATTACGCTGACAGCAGTATCCTGGTCCACTGAGGTGGCAATGTCACTATACATATTTTACTTGCATGGAAGGCCCTATATGATGACTGATTGATGTTTGAGATAGCCTGCTGAGTGATGTACTCATTTATTTTTTTTGGTCACAGGTTTCTCTAAGTTTGGAGATATTGCAGAGGTTGAAATCTGGTTGATAACTTTTGAGAGTGTTTCCATCCAGGCCAGCTTTCTTATGCCAAAATGTGGCACAAATAGTCTTGAAGCAGAATAGAAAGCGGCCCTCTCACGGGGTCATTCACAGTATTAGTAATAGCAGTTAGGAGCTTTCTAATGCAGTAACAGATCAGCAAAATAGGCATTTAGTTTAAATTACTTGATTTATTATGGGGCAGTTCTACAGCTATGTACTATTCCAGTACTTACACTATTCTGAATCACGACTGACACCAGATAAAAGGTAAAAATCAGGGCTAATACATGAATTTACTGCCCGATATTCACAGGTATATCTGAATACAGCGGATGAAGCTGAATCTCCTTAAATATGTCTCTCTGCAACCGTCATAGGCCGCAAGTACCTTCATATCTGTTCCTGTTTCAGTCAGTCTTAGATAGGTAATGCTCCAGAATCTGAGACATGTACAATATCATTCCTGCCTATGCTGGATTGTTTGGTGTTTGTCTTTCACCTGGATGATCCAGGATGCGTCCCCAGGATCAAAATAAAACTGCCCTGGATCCACTTTCTACAATTTTATTTTTTGATTGTCAACAGTCATCATGGAAGTCTGTAAAATGTCAGGTGTAGCAATGGTGTTTATTATTCTCCAGAGAAATTTCTTATTTATGGAGGCCCTGTTTGCGCAATACCTCATGCAAAGAGGCATGCGAGCCAGACATCAATGTGTGTGGGTGTGACCCTAAGGGACCATATCAGACACCTGACCAGGTGGGCCACTTTGATTGACTGATAAATAGTAAATAAATAGTAGGATTTGTATAGCGCAAAATTGATGCAAATCCTCTAATGTGTAAGTCCAAGAAGGGAGAGTCCAGGGACAGATGCCCAAACTGGAGCAGTGTGGCGGGAGTTCATGCATCAACTTCTGAGAATGACACCTGAACTCTTCCAAGAAATATTGCAAGAGTTTAACCCAGAAAAAAAACCTGCTTCAGAAACCCCCTCAGTGCTGGCCTCAAGGTGGCTGTGACTCTTAGACATTTAGCACCCTAGCAAATCTATCCCTCACTCCAGTACAATTTCTAACTGGGAGTACCATCACCAAGGTAATCCCTGAGGTTTACCAGACGATCATGGATGAGTACCAAGATGAGATTGTATTGATTTAAAATACAACACATAGATGGCTTGATGCAGAGGATCTTCAGATAGAACACACCTCATGCCCTCGGAACCTTGCTGGTAACCATTATTTCAATTATAAAGAGTTCCATTTGATTGTCAGGCTAGCCTTGGTAGACAGGGAATACAAGGTTACGTGGGTGGACACAGGCACCATGTAGTGGAGCAAATTTAACTCAGATACAGCCATCTTCAACCAGTGCTAGCTTTGTGATTACATTCTAATCAACCGGCTAGGCATCCCAGCCCTGGAACCTACTGTGGGGGGAGACAATAACATCCCTTACTTATTTCTTGGTGACGGCACCTTTGCCCTCAAGATATGATTAATGAAGCCATGCTTGCACTGAAATAAGGACTTTCTAAAATGTTTATTTTAATACAGACTGAGCTGAGCTCGTTGAATTGTTGTAAGTTCATTTTGTAAACTGGCCAGCCAATTCAAGCTACTGCAAACCTTCATGGCACAGAAGCCCAAAATGGTGCAGAAAATAGTTAGAGCCAGCATGATGTGTCATCTTGCATAGTATACTTAGGACTAGAGCGGGCCAGAATGTTGCAGATGAGTGGGGTAACCAGCCAGTAGCAATGCTACAAGACAACCCAGATGATGGGTATGATCACAGAGGTTCAGAGGCCAAATTGCAAATGGAACAGTTAAAACAGTACTTTATGGGCATAGGAGCAGGTAGCTCAAGACATTGCAAAAGAAAAAATAGCATCAGAGATGCCCGTACCCCACAGCCTAGGGAAATATTTTTTTAACATCATCAGATATAGAAGTACTGTATCAGTACAAAGTTCAGGATACTTTCAGAGCACTGTCAGTTATATAAAGACTCAAACAATGTTTAAATAGAGAAAATAATGTCTAAGAGAAAGATAATGTATGTAAAGATGAAGTATTAAAACAAGACAATTCAATAACAAGATGACAGCATTAATCAGTGAACTAAACATTACAACAGTTTATCTATATCTGGCATGGCTGAATTATGGTTTCGATGGTTTGAATATTATCATGCATACAGAAGTGGCAATACATTCAATGAATGCTTATGTGTGGTGTTGGCGCAAAGTCTGTGGCTCACTTGATGAAATTCCATCTGTTACAATGGGAAGTTGTAAAAGTAAAATTCTTTTTTTTTTCTTTTTGGTGTGTTACAATGCAACTATTACAAAAAAACATTCATATCTATTACATTAAAGAATATTCTTCAACAAATAGAGTAGTTTTTAAACAAAAACATATACAAGATAGATATTGAAGAGAAACAACATGTGTGGATATTATGAAATCCAAATCAGATGAGTATAATTTTATACTATAGAGTTTACTGGAAAGAGAAATATGGTGCTACCCAGTAAACATTAGAAACGTTTTTAAATGGTTTAAATGTTTACAAAACATTTTTAAAACCTAAGTAAACCCTATCTTTGGTTTTCCAAACATTTCTAAGCAAACGTTTTTACTGTAATGTTTATTTAAAAAACATTTTATAAACATTCTCTATAAAAATGTTTTTATTGAAAATGTTTATTAAACATTTATATAATAACTCAAAAAGCTAGGAATGACTGGAAACGTTGTTAAAACATTTATAAAACAGCTGAAGAAATTAAGGTTTTGCTGGAAATGGTTTTCAAATATTCATCATGAAATGTTTGATAAACAGCACACAAAAAATGTTTAAAAAACATTGCTTCTCAAATGTTTTAAAAACATTCTATAAAAAACATTTTTTAAACCTATAATTTTAAACCTTCACCTACAAACATGTCCAAACAAAGATGGCGGTGAGCAATAATAGGGGATTTTAGAGGACTTTGTCAAAAATTGCCCCACATGCAATCCCTAAAAGTATTAATTCAATGGGGGCACAATTTCTAAGTCATTATCTTACAATTTTAGACATGAAAATAATATTTTCAATAGTGAGCAACCATACAAAGATATTGAATTTGACCTCTGACCCCATTATTATTCTGACATTATTATGTTCATTTATAGTATTTTTCTAACATTTATTGTTAAACATTTAATAAACAGTTTTCATAAAACATTTTAAAAACATTCCATTACAAATGGTTTTGGTACCCATAATTTTTTAACCTTTGCCAAACATTTCCTTTTAAACATTTGCAAAACCTAAAAATGTTTACTGGGTATAAACTATGTACATAGTCTTTGTTCATTACTATTGTACTATCTCAATAAGACAACTAAACTTTTCTTTAAAAACAATATAATTTTCTTGGTTTTTATGTAATACTATGTCAATGTTTAACTTATCTTTTAAAAGATACTTATATCTATATAAACTTAATTCCTTTTCATTTTTCTTACATTCCTTTATAAAATATTTTCCATGGAGGATGATGTAATTTATTGTATGGAAAAGTCTTTTGTCAATATTTATAACACCCAACAATATCTCTAGAACAGTGAAGCCAAAATTAACTCGAAGTTTCTCTCTGAGCCATGTTTCAACTTGAACCCAGAAAAATTTGGAAGATTCACAATAATAAAGATAATGTTCCAGATTGTCAGTATGTTGGCATATTGGGCACTGCAGCGACTCTTTTATTTTCCAAACAAAAAGTTTATAGTTGCAGTTGAATATTCTATGGATTATTTTAAATTGAAAACTTATCAGATATGAATCTTTTACTATTTTTGAAGCCAGTGAGTAAATTTGAGTCCAATTAGCTTTCTCAAGGAAGGGATAATACTCTACCCATTTATTTTGGCTACTGGGATTTAGGTATTCCCTATTTATATCGTAATGTAGACATGTCGACTCTTTATTTAATTTAAATCTTTCAAACATTGCTTGGGTATATCATAGGAACATGGCTCTATCTTGGGCAGACCATTCAATTTAGTTTGTATAACACTCGTAATTTTATTATATTTCATGGCATCAATTCTTATATTATACTTATCTTGAAATTCGCATCTTTGATAAAGTATTCCATTGTCTTTAACAAAATGTTTAACCAGATTAATTCCTTTATTATTTCACTCTTTATATTCATTTAATAGCCATTCTCCTCTAATATGAAACAAATCATTTTGAAAAAGGTGTTCTTGTAATAATTCACACAGGTTTGCAGGCTCAAAACTTGTAAGGTCATACCAATTGCGAAGCAGGTCTTGATAGTATTCAGTTGCTGGTTTTTCAATCACATAATATAACCTTTTTTAAAGATATAGTGAGGCTCTGTATTGAAAAGAAACCAAGACAACTGTTTCCATTTTGCATTGATGGGATTTGTAAATCTCTTAACCCACATAATTTGAGATGTCTGAACAATTTTCTTTATATAAAGCATTTTTAGGCCACCACGGCTTATAGGTTCAATTAATGTATTTTTGGCAGTTAATGCCTTTTGGTGGTTCCATACAAATTCGGTAACAAGACTCTATATCTGCAATTAGCTTTTCGCTTGATGAGAGACATGAGATCAGTGTTAGTATATGAGGAACTATTAATGATTTTATAATTGTTATTTTACCCTTTAGTGTTAGTGCCCTCCCCTTCCATGTAGTTATTATACTTTTAATTCTTTTTCAAATCTGTCTTTAATGTTAAGTAACTTAGCTTCTTCAAAGTCTGTGGAGAAATAAGTACCGAGGGTTTTGAAGGGTGGTTTAGACCAACTTATTCCTAAATTGTTTTGTAGAAATGACCCATCATTATATATAATAATTGCTTCAGTCTTGGCCTTGTTGAGTTTCAAGCCTGCATACCTATAAAATTCCTCAAACACTGAAAATGCATGACATATTGAATCAATATCTTCAACAAATAGAGTCATGTCATCAGCTAGTTGACATAATGTTATTCATGTGTCATTTATATTAATTCCATGTATACAATCTAGATTACGCATTATTTTAGCAACTACTTCAGTAGCCAATAAAAATAGGAGTGCACTTAAAGGGCAGCCTTGCCTAATACCTCTTGATAGATAGAAGTACTCTGATTGGTATCCATTATTTGTAACACAACTTTCAATGTTTCTGTAGATGGTGGCAATCCACTTCTTGAAATTTGTACCAAAGCCGTAGTAATCTAGGCAACACTTTAAAAAGTCTCAACATATGGTGTCGAAGACCTTTTTGAAGTCCACCAATAATATAACTGATGGTTTTCTAGTTATATGACAATAGTCTATGATATCATTAATAAGCCTTATGTTTTCACCATAATATTGATTCTGCATGTATCCAATTTGGTCAGGATTAATGACCTCTGGAAGTGTTCTTTTTAATCTTTTGGCTAGAACCTTGGTTAAAATTATGTTGTCAGTGTTCAAGATTGATAATGGACGCCAAGATTCTATCTTTGTTAAGTCTTTTCCTTTTTTGGGAATTAAACAAAGAACAAAGAAACAAAGTAAAATTCTTAATGAATTCTAATATGACTTTAACAGTGCTTAACCTGCATCAAAAGACAGACCCAAAGGTGCAACAAGATTTTTAAGGTCAAAGTGACTACAGCAAGGTCAAAGGTCAAATCAAGGTCAGACTATGACGTTGCACACCTACACCCCCTAACCAATGTCCCTACCAAGTATCAACTTCCTACACCTTACGGTTTCCAAGATATAGCCCGGACAAGATTTTAAAAGTTAAGGTCACTACGGCAAGGTCAAAGGTCAAATCAAGGTCAGACCATGACGTTGCACACCTACACCCCATACCGTGTCCTTACCAAGTTATTTAGCTAATCATGAGCAGTTTGTTCATTTTAATAGTGTTAACTCAGAACTAGATAAGGTGTATATATAAACAAGTGTTGTTGGGGCTACGAATGTTTTACACTTAGTTCACCATAAATAAGCTTTCATTGAACATCAGTAAAGCTAATTTTATGGTCTTTGGCAAGAAGATTTGAACTCTAATGTCTGCATTAATGAGTTTAAAATAGAAAGAGTACAGGCTTATAAATTCTTGGGGGTTCTAATTGATTCATGCAGAATTATCTTGGAAAGCACAAACTGAGTATGTAAAATATAATTTATACATAAATTTTGCAGTGCTTCAAAAGGTTTAGCCATTGTTGCACGGAGAAGCTTGTTTAGGCTATATTCTATTGTTTTTCACTCTCATTTGCGTTACTCCACTGTATCATTTGGTGACTGTAGTAAAGTGTGTGTATTACCAATTATCAGAGCACAAAAAGGGCTGTTAAGTTACTTTTTAATCTAAAAAATAGAGACCATACAAATTCATTCTTGGAGAACTAAGCATACTGGAGTTCTCAGACTTAGTAGAATACAAAATAATGATATTAATGTTCAAAGCTTGGAATGTTAACCTGGCAGAAAAATTACAATCTTTGTTTCAAAGAAATAGTTATAATAGACATTATACTAGGCTATTATGTAATTTTAAGTTTAAGTTTTTTAATCAAAATTAAATCTAATTACCTGTCAATTATTGGTGTTAGATTCTGGAATGAGCTAGAGGAGAAAATAAAACCCGTTGCTCATTGTTCAAGTTTTTAAAAATATGCTAAAAGCAACATATATGAAAAATACTAAGATAATTTTTAGTTCTTATGTTTGTAATTATTGTTAACTTACATTATATACCAAAGTTGGGTAATAATTGTCTCTTTAGAATTATAACTCGATATCATCATGGTGGGTACGTATTGTTTAGGAAATAGCCTATAGATGCTGAATCTTCTCCTATTTCCGCTTTTTAATTCTGTCAGTGTGCAAATGTAAAGTACCTTGTTCAGGCCCAGGTTTATATAACTGTATTTGTAGTCATTGTACATAAACACACAGCAAATGAAAGAAATTATTATTATTTAATCATTTTTCTGCACATCTAGCTGCACACAGATTATTTATAGATGGACCTTAACAATTGCTTTATCTAAACCGGTGGTGGTGACCTTCAACTTTTAATATTACAGAGTCCATTTCCCATTTTGGTTTTGTGTTCACTGAGCATTGGACGTGTTTTAAATAGAAGTCCAATTTTAGCTGTAATTCATAATTGTTTCCGAAAATGGCCAACAGGGAAAAGGCAGCCGATCAACTCAATGAGTTTAAAAAGGGACAAGGGGTATGTCATTTGTTATAAATGTTTATTTCAGACGTTTTGGTGGCAGTTTATCTACTCATGAGTGTCGTGGTGTTTGATACTGTAGCCCTAGTACTGTACTGCTGATAAGCTTTCTTCTTGGCTTGGTTATCAGACCTATACGGTGGCATGGGGTTCTCAAATAAATAGCTTTATGTAAACTTATATGTCAGTTGCACCAGTAATCATGCTACTTAATAAAAAATATCAATAAAGTATGAGATAAAACAAGTTTACATTAAGTTTTCCACAACTATAAAATACTTCAGGCATTATTTATGCTGAATTATGAAGAAAATGTCCACAAAAATGCTAAAAAATATTTGTTGCATTCATTTAATTTAGAATGTCACAGGTTATATGTCAGAGGGTTACTGGCCCAGTTTTCATGCTATCTGTTGGTTATTTCAGAAACTTTAAAAATTAAATAATTTTTGCACAATACTATACAAAACAAAGACATAACTGTTGAACTCTACGCAATAATCTTTCCAATGGTGTTTTAATTGTAAAAATTGGTTATGTATTGACAGATTTACAAGCAATTAAAGATAAACAAAATTTCACATTCCATGGATAAAAATTTATTTTCAAACAAACCATTGCATGAACCCAAAATAAAGACTAAAAGAGTTTGACAAGTGATATCCAAGTACCTGATTCAACTACAGAAATGATAAATGTATCATTTTAAAGAAAAATTATAGTAGATTTTGTCAGTTTTATTTGAAGAAAGTTTGTTTTATATTGGCTGAGATATCGTTAAATATGCAGCAAACACACAAAAACTAGTGCTAGCACGAAAACTGGACCATCGACCATAATACGATTACACAGTAGTGTCGATAATAAACTTTTCTGGAGGTTGGTGCACTACAGGATATGGTGTTACATACCTTTGCTCAAGTCATTTAATTTTGTGATTCATATTGTAAAGGAATATAACTACAGGGCATTGACATTGGTCACCATATAAGCAATCCATAAATGTTTTATATTGATTCATTAATATTGAGACAACTCCCCAAAAAAGAAAATTTATGCTCTTTTATTTTATTTATGTATTATATATTTTTTTTCCAGATCACTCCCATTTTTAAGATAATTAAATTTGTCCCTGTTTTTAAGATGATTCAACATATTGCTTTGATTTTTGCAGAAAAGTAAAAGTAAATAAATCTAGCATCTATAGACTTAAATTGTGAGTTTATTAAAAAGAATATTTTTTGTTTATCTTTTTTTTGGAGATGCTCAAATCTTTGCTTCTGTTTCAGAGTATGTTTAGTGGTGGTGGACCAGTTCATGCCCGTGTACCTATTCATGCCCACCCTCAATTTTCTTAAAGATTTTTGATTTTTCATTGAAAAACGGTTTTCCACAACATAGATAATTATCAAATTGATCATACACATTGGTAATTTATTCTGTAACTGTGATTGTTTTGGAGAAATTAGGGGGTGGGCGTGAATAGGTACGCTGGTGTGAACTGGTCCACCACCACTATATTATGGAACATACAACTTGACTATGCAACTTGCTGGTATATGGGCCAAGGGAAAAAGCCTGTCAGTTCTGTACCCATACACTATGTATCCTCATTCCTCAACTTTTGTGACACTGAATCAATGAAAATAATAGTAGTATAAATTTTTGTCAGATGTCTGAATCAATGACCACTGGAGGTGGTGCTCCAGTGTCTGATAAGATGAATGTTCAGACAGTGGGACCTCGAGGGCCAATGCTAATGCAGGATGTGGTTTTCATGGATGAAATGTCACACTTTGACAGGGAGAGAATACCGGAGAGGGTGGTGCATGCAAAGGGATCTGGTAAGAAGTTTGCCTGCAATCTTTGCTTGTGTTATTAGAGTCTTGTTCACAGAAGATTATTAGAGTCTTGTTCACAGAAGATTCTAGCCTAATTGCAGGCTTCAGTTGACTGTTCTTATATGCATTTGTCAAGCGTATGACTTGGCTAAGACCTTTAGTAAGAGATTGTTCGACTTCTGTGAGTGTGGTTTACGATTTAAAGTAATTAAAAAATCTACGACCCAAGGTTTAGTTTACGATGAGGTTTAAGATACATTCTGAATATTTTCATGATAGCTTCCCGATTGGTGTTGCCATTGTCTCAGAAATCTTATGATAGGTTTGCCAAAGGTTCCATATCTATCCGATTGGTCTTCAATAGACTTGAGATGAAAAAGATAGGTTTGCGATTGATATCAGATGCAACATCTGAACAACTGTAAATAGGTTTAAGATCACTGTAAAATTAAAAAGATGATAAAAGATGGGTTTACAGTGTCATAAATGTGACAAGGATCGGGACAGGTTTGCAATAATTTCAAATAATTTGAAATTCTCATAACCTGTTTATCTGTAAAACCGGCTTTGAGGTCATTCTGATTGGAAATATTCATTTTCAGATTCCCAGAATTTTAGAATTAGGTGCAAGGTTTACGATATATCACAGAAATGGAACAGCCCTCTATAGTGAAGGTGGCCCCCGGGATTTGATATTTAGTATTACTTGTTAAGGTTAGAATTATTTTGGAAAGTAATTACAGTATAACCTCTATTATCCGACCCTCTTGGGGGAGGAACAGTTGGTTTGGATAATAGAACGGTCAGATAATAGAGGGGCTAAAATAACTGGTTTAAATGGAGTTGGGAGAGTGGGTTTGAGGTCAGATAATTGAAAATTTGGATAATAGAAGGTCAGATAATAGAGGTTCTACTGTAGTTTATAGGCAACAACTTTCACTGCAACATGATCTCACATAGATTGCTGTCCAACTGGATGGATGATGACATTTAGCTGACATCTAGTGATTTAGCTCTAAAATTAACTACATTAGCAAGCTTAAGAAATGGTCTGAAATTCTCAACCAGTATTCTTATTCAAATACATGCTCCTAGACATTTATTCACTCCGAATTCCCAAAGCAATTTCCCATTCTGGTATGGGTTCCATGATTTTGTTTTAAAAAATTGAAACAAATATTTTCTACTTCATAAGATGAAAATGACTATTTAAAGTCAATCCATACTTGATGACCTAAATGTGCCATCTTAGTTTACACAATTTTGTAAAATGACAATGGACATTAACCTGTGTAATTTTTGGAGTTATTCCACGTTGAAAAATGTATAGCATTTGTTGAGACAGTCAAATAAAAGAAATAGACAAGTGTGTACAGGAAATTTCTGTATTGCACAAAATGAACTTACAAAAATGTGAAAAAAAATTGGCAGTTGTTAGTTATTGTATCCACCAGAGGCACCCCGTGGATATTTTGGTTTGCGTTTGCTATGCCGCTGCTGTGTGTAGAGAACATTTTTATGTTAACGCTCTCGGAGGAAAACTACATCAGCTAGGTTCACCAAAGTTGCAGGATATCTTCATTGGGAGGTAAGCTTCTCTAGGACTTAAATTAGCCTCATTCTGAAAAACAAGGTAGTCGTCGTGGGCATTTCTTTTAAAATTATCTACCTTTTCCTACTGGCTGGTTCTTATAAGTAGAAGGTTGAATTTCTTCATAGGTGAGATGTATAACAGATATACATGTCCTCTACTACCTTGTGGACATTTGACCTTGAAGCTCTTAATTCAAGGTCATCCATGGAGTGCCAAACTACCCCACCTACTGGGGACTTTAAAAGTGCCTATACCTCCCTTATTATTGGTCCTAGAGGTTTGCAATGTGAAACCAACCTATAGACAATTATTTGTTGGGAATCTTCTGATGTTGACAGATTTGGCCTTGGGTCCCTCGTTCAAGGTCAGATGATAGTCCACTGGCTTTGGCAAGTCTTCCCGGTGGATACAAATTTTGCATCGGTTCTCGGATGGTAGGTCTAGTTTTGTGTTGTGTTTACAGGTGCATTTGGTTACTTTGAAGTGACACATGACATCACAAGGTATTGCAAAGCCAAAATCTTTGAGCATATTGGAAAGAAAACACCAATGCTTCTCAGATTTTCTACTGTGGGTAAGTAAAAGCTTGTTGATACTCTATATATAATAGTGGGTATATTGATATTTGCAATATTTATTGTTTTGGGACAGGCCTGCTGATATCTGTGTATAAAGATGCATATCAGTTTCACCATTTTAAGTAAAACTGTAAAGTTACAGTGCACATCTTTGAAAAAGCCTAAATCTGAAGTAATTGTACAGTTTTATCTCATGTTTTTGTCTGTTAAATAAAAACTGTCATGTTTTGATTTGGTAAAGTTCACTTCGCGATTTGGGATATGCTAAAACAAAAGCGTTTTCGTTGTCCTGGATTTGGACTATTTAGTAGGCAATCGCAGCTTTCCAATATCAGCTGATATTGAAATATTTTTGCATTCAATATCGATATCCACAGAGCCAAACAATTTACCCACTAGTATATAATACATTGGATATCTCTGCAGTCTTATCTCGTTCAAAAACATTCATGGTGTTGTAATATTTTTTAATCAAGTGGCTTTTTTTTCATTTTTAGAATGGCCTTCTAAGGAGACTTGTAGTTAGATTTCTTTAAATTTCAGAAGAGAAGGCATTAGTGGTCCTACGATTCGACGGAAAATCGATTTGACGTCTATTCAAAAGTTTCGATATAGAAAATCAATTCTCATTTTAAGAATCGATTGTGAATCGAAAGTAAGATTTATAAACCACCTAATTTTCCCTTTTTCTACAGATATTTAACATTTTATTTTCGTAACATTTGTTTACATTATCTGCCATGTTTCTTTCACTGGTATGTACTTCCTGTTGGTTACAACTAAAACTCAAAATTTCTACACATATTCAGAAGATCTTTTAATACAATAAACTAAGTTCAACCTAAATTAATTTAACTTTCACTGCTTCATACACAACATGCATACTCCCTATAAATGGAGAATAACGACCTTGGCCATAAATCAAGTGGAGAGAGAACACACTACTGTAATACTTCGGCAGTCTGTCATGAATATTTTTGACAAATTTTGTTGAATAAGAAAACTGAAATGTTTACTACACTGTCATATTTAGAATTGTACAATATCAAAGAAATTATAATTATATGAAATGAATAGATCATGAAGATCTGCTTAAAAAGGGAAATTCACAGAATATTTTTTTCAGGATGAGAGAAATTAAACAGAATAATAGGCAAAAGTTTTACAGTAAAGTTCAAAGAGGAAAAGGAGAACAGGGAACTTGTGTGTTGAAGCCAACATAATTTATAAACCTCATTTGTGACTTAGATGGAGATATTTGCAGTTTTAAGTGAAGTTGGAACAAGTAAGACATGGTTATGTTAGTAGTGTGGAGTTACAATGAACAAAACTGGTTGAAATAATGGCTATTTTTTAAGGTTGGTTGGTTGCTTAATTTGCTTTAGTTACATTCAAAATACTTCAGATGACTTATGAGCTGAAAAGGGTTGATGACATAAAGGAATGACAATTTGTAACTGTTAAGATTACCTTAATAGATAATCACATTTTGGCTGAGTCTTTTAAACACCCTTCCCCATCCTGAATTTGAACCAAATAACCTTGAGTTTTGAAATTCAACTTGTAGATTCAGACTCTACTGTATGCATGTGGTATGTGCATGTCTCATCTTCAGTGTAATGCTGGGAAAAAATTGTACACATGCTACCACATGCTTATTGCTTTTTAACCTAGTGGTTAAAAAGTCTGGCTTCTATTTTATGATAGGGTGTTACCTCTTTGTGGATTCCAATCCCACAAGTGGCAATACTGCATGCCTGTCTCGGCTATTATGACCCTGGTTGTTGAACATGATGTACATCTTTAACTTAAACTTTAACCAACACAATTTTAAATCAATACAATTTGTGAGCATTTTGTTTCACTATTCACTTCTTTTCTATCTTAAAACATATACACACATGCTTCAGTTCTAATGGAACTTCCAACTTTTGTACAGGGCTTCCAACTTTCCAAAGTTACAAGCCCGACAGCCATTAACTTTTTTGCACGAGTTTCGAACACTGCCCAAACTATAACCAAATAACCTGGATTTTTTTCACTACTGACCTATCAGAACAGTTGTTATATTTGGTAAAAAAAAAATTCTGTCTTTCTTACAAAGCAAGCAGAAAATTGATTATAATTGATAATCGATCACTTAGAATTACCGATTAATCGATTCTGATTTTTTAGACCGATTCCTAACACTAGAAGGCATACATGGTTCATGCCAGTAAAGATTGTGATAGAGTTTTCACAGCAAATTAAACCATATCATATAGTCAAATATTGGTTACACTGTATGCTTAAATGTTTTGTTCAAAGAGCTCTGCAAATATGGGAAATCCAAATAATGTAATTCATTAAGCAGAAAGATTCAGGGGACTCTGTTAATTTTCAGTAGTAACAATACCTTTTGGAATACTTAAGTCAGCTAGTTGGGGAAAAGTTCTACACACTGTTTAATACTGTGTTTTATATCATATTACTGTTATGACTTGGTATTGGCACATTATTTTTATATCCCAGGTGCCAAGATGTACTTGGCATTATATGTCACCATGCTATTTATTCACATGGTGCTGTATATTTAATTATCTCATGAGAGCTATTGACCAATGATCCACATACTCTGCTTGATACTCTGAAATCCTATGTATTTCATAAAATATTGCATAATATTTACTATCTGTATCACAGGTGGGGAGAAAGGTTCAGCTGATTCTGCCCGAGACCCGCGTGGTTTTGCCATGAAGTTTTACACAGAGGAAGGAAACTGGGATTTAGTGGGAAACAACACACCCATCTTCTTCATCAGAGATCCTTTCTTTGTGAGCTAAATCTCCCTTTATGGCTTTTATTTCTACTGTTCTACATTACTTAAGAACAAGTTTGTTTACAAATATTGTGTTCTGTCAGTAATTAAAGTATTAAAGACATGAAGACTACATACTAAGTATATTTTCCCCACCCATCAAAGTTGTTTAGATAGTTTGTCAAGTTGTTTAGTTAACCAGTATTCAGCACATTGTTTGTTTTGGTGTGTTTTGGAACTACAACAAACACAGACATTATTGACAATATCCAAATTATATACTGAGAAATGGTTGATATTTCAACAAAACAATGATAAAAAACATGTAAAATTGGTTAAATCATATTGACTTCTTCAAGAATAAAATCGAGGTTTATTCACTTTAAAATGTTTTAGCAAAACACTTAAAAGACTTGTATATGTTTGTGGCCAAATGTTCACTATATCAGTGGCAAGCAAATCCCTCTGATACTGCTGGATTTCATTTGTTGTAAAGTCCTGGAGACTTTTTTATTTTCACAGAAGATCAGATCATGATGAACCATTGAAACTTTTTTTTTGTCCGTTGTGGCCCAGTGGTTAGTAAGTTTGGTATCTAATCAGAGGTTGTCGCCTCTGTGTGGATTTGACTCCTACAAGTGGCAGTCCTTTGGACCAGTTCCAATATAACCTGGCTGTTGGATACCCTAACTGATTTTTTTAAACAGGTTTTCCCTTTTATTTTCTTGTTGGTCATGAAAATTTTGAAGTAACGTTCCTAACAGTCACTTTAGTATATGTATCCAATTTTACAATTGTCGTCAATCTCATTGCCCAATAATTACTTTGGGTGGAAGTTAAAGTAATTTTATTTGTTTATATTTCTTAAAAGGATGTTCGTTATTTTCTATGCTGTTATTTTCTAGTTTCCGAGTTTCATCCACACACAGAAGAGGAATCCTAAAACAAATCTGAAGGTTGGTATGTAAGGTATAAAGTCTACACAGGTTGATAGGAATTTATACATGTTAGCAAAAACATTTTAGTTTGTAAATTCTTTAGAACATCCTACAAGCTGAAATAATTCTAAACTGGGTTAAATTAAGTATAACCTTTGTAAGAAAATTGGTTCATGTTGTATCAGAAGCAGCATTTCGCTCTCGTGTTGTGATGGTTTATTATAAGTGCCAAACAGTTGTAATTAGGGGTGGGACGGGTACAAAAAAACAGCACCGAGTACTCGCCCTCTGACAACCGACCCAAATTTGAGTAACCCCGAGATTTAGTTCCCACCAGAGATTCTGTAAACAAATAGTTGATTCCAGAAATGAAACTTTTGAAGAAAAATGTCTTCTATTTAACCAAATATTATATAATAAGTAGTAAATTATATGTTTGCAAGTGAAAGCAACAACTTTAATTGATGTTATGTGACGGAAATGCTGAAACACAGCATATTTTACACAAACATTACATTACATAATACATTGCCTCGCAATTAACCAAGTGCTTAAAATGGACTTGAGTACTAGCCAAGATCGACTCGTCTATCGAGGCTCGAGTAACTGCTCATAGCCCTAGTGGTAATATCTTGCATGTTAAGTGCTGAACAATTGTAGTCCATATGTGCAATTGTCATTAACTACAGTAGATTGAGAAAATGTTTAGAAGAAAAGTATTTACATTTATCCCACTTTAGGTGTTTGGTAAAGAGCCTTTCATATGACACAAATCAACTTTCCTTTGATAGAGAATACCGTTTTCATTAGTGAATACTTACGCAGTGAAGTTTAGTTGTACTTTTCAACTTTTACCTCCTTGCTACTTTATCTCTTCCTTATATATTTTTACATTCCACAGGATCCAGACATGTTCTGGGACTTCATCAGTCTGCGTCCAGAAACCACCCACCAGGTGTCCTTCCTGTTCTCAGACCGTGGCACTCCCTATGGATTTAGACACATGAATGGCTATGGCAGCCACACTTTTAAGCTGGTGAATGCACAGGGGGAGGCTGTCTACTGCAAATTCCACTGCAAGGTAATCAAGCATCTGTTTTTCTTAAATGATGTGGGACTGTTAGAACTTAAGATTATAGCCACACTTTCGAACCCATGACTGCTCAAGTAGAGACTGTCTTACTGTAAGTTCCACTACAAGGTAACGTCCAGACCCATTAGCAAGTTACTCTGTTTTCTATACATGATTTTCTGCAATGCCATGGGTACTTCTGAAAATAAGGCATGAGTGCCATGAGCTGGTGAATACCCAGAGAGAAACTGAGTATACTAAGGGGTATTGTCGGTATAGCTGGACAAGTATTGTTTTCCATACATGATGTTGCTAAGAAGTGAGACTTATGATTTATGAAATGGCAGACACAGCTGGGAGAGTCTAAATATTCAGGAGTTGCCTGTTAATATCTCCACAGGAGTTAGGTACGTTCATGTAGCATTTCAGTGAGTTTGTTGATTGCATGCTCATTTGGAGCACCGAGTCTTTGTTCTGATTAGCCACTCTTATTTTTTCCATCAATCCAGACTGACCAGGGTATCAAGAACCTGATGGTTGATGAGGCTGAAAATTTGGCAGGCTCAGATCCAGATTATGCCCAAAGGGATCTATACAACTCCATCGCTAACGGCAACTTCCCATCCTGGACCATGTACATCCAGGTGATGACCTTTAAGGAGGCTGAGAACTGGAATTTCAATCCGTTCGATCTAACCAAGGTGAGAAGGCAAATTCTTTTTTACCTGTTTAGTTTGTGTCAAATATGTGAACATGTATTTATTTGTTATTTAAAATTGTCAAGATTCTGGCCATTGTGGCTGGTAGTCCTATTATGGCCAGACTTTGAGTCAGTGAATTACCTTCAGTCCATTTTTACCCCGCAGCCTTTAAGGGCTGTGTGGGTATTGTTATCAAAGATGGTGTCCAGATGGGTGGGCAGCGGGAAAAATTTTGTCCGGGCTATATCTCAGAAAATGTAAGGTGTAGGAAATTGATACTTAGTAGGGACATTGGTTGGGGGTGTAGGAGTACAACATCATGGTGTATCCTTGATTTGACCTTTGACCTTACCATAGTGACCTTGACCATTAAAATCTTGTCTGGGCTATATCTCAGAAACTGTAATGTGAAGGAAGTTGATACTTGGTAGGGACATTGGTTGGGGTATAGGTGTGCAACATCATGATGTTACCTGATTTAACCATTGACCTTGCCATAGTTACCTCAACCTTTAAAATCTTGTTTAGGCTATTTCTCGGATTCTGTAAGTTGTAGAAGGCTGACACATGGTAGGAACATTGCTAAGGGGTTGTAGGTTTGCAACATCTTGGTGTAACCTTCATTTGACCTTTGAGCTTGCTGTAGTGACTTTGAATTTTAAAATCTTGTCCGGGCTATTTCTTGGATTCTGTAAGGTGTAGAAGGTGAAAAACTTGATAGGGACATTGGTTAGGGAGTGTAGGTATGCAACATCTCAGTGTGACTTTGATTTGACCTTGCCGTAGTGACCTTGACCTTAAAACTCTTGTCAGGGCTGTATCTTGAAAACCATACAGTGTAAGAAGTTGATATTTGGTAGGGAGCATTCGCTAGGGGTGTAGGTGTGCAATGTGATGATGTGGCCTTGATTTGACCTTTGACCTTGTCTTAGTGAATTTGATCTTTAAAATCTTGTCCAAGCCTTATCCCGGAAGCCATAAGGTGTAGGAAGTTGATACTTACCTTTACCTTGGCTCTACCAAAGTGTGTTCATCTGCCATATTTGAGACATATTTCTCTTATTACAAATATATATGGATTGCTGCAACTGATTATTATATGTACTTTCACTTTATTGCGCTATATACATTAACAGCTATACTTCAATTAATAAATGTTACAGCTTCACAAGTTTTAGTTTACTGATTAATGCTATCTTATTATTAAATTATCTTGTTTTAATACTTAACTTAAAATACATTGTCTTACTCTTGGTCATTATTTTCTCTACTTTAACATTATTTGGACCTTTATATAAGTCACTCTGAAAGTCTCGAGATCTTTGTACTTTTTCACTAATTCTATGTCTCATGGTGTTGAAAACTATTTCCCCGGGCAGTGGGGTACAGGCATCTCTGATGCTATTTTAATGTTATATTTTCCCTTAACATTGCTTAGATTTGAATTAATTACAGTTCTAATTTCCCAGTACAGCTAGCTTTGTCATCCCATGCAAAGGGACTTGTCAACTGAAGTGTATGAGAACAAGTAAAGCACATCGTAAAAATAAGAAAAAGAAAGTGTTAAAACCAGTGGCATAAAATGCAAGAGCAGCTGACTCTAGTTTGTGTGATTTCATTGCAATGTACATGGCCGGATATTAACATTTCCAGCACTTACCAGTAGGCCAAAGTGGCATTGAGATTTCACTTGCCCTGACCAAAAATCTACATGGCTATACTTTGTTGTTCCATAGGTTATTAAGCATTATCTTGAAATTAATAATTGCATTTTAATAAGGTTTTCTACATGACATATTGATACTTACAGTGTCATGTTACCAGGGCCAAAGTTGTCTCCCAGTTGTCTTGCAGGGACCTTTAAAAGTAGGAGTAATCAGACTTAAAAATACATTTAGACAATACAAACAAATAGAAAAAATAGTAACATTTTAGCCAATTTTAGTTACCTGCCATGAAATCAAGGGAAACACAAAATCCACTTGCCCTGACTGGAGGTTCATTTGCCGTGGGCAAGCAGGCAAAAGTTAATGTCCAGCTTGATATAGGTAACATAGTGTTAGATAAGGAGGAGCTATACAGCAGCTTCTGTAGTGAATGTGAATTTGCTGACAGTGGCTACAGATCGTGTTTGAGAAGTGAGAAATGAGGGATATCTGCAGTGTGAAATGTGTGTCTATCATTGTCCTAAAGGTTGTTTGGAGTAGCCCTGTGTATTGGGTTAACCAATGCATCTTATGATTGAGTTTCTGCTGTACTTGCTCAAGTGGATTATAGGACTCAAATAAATAAAACATTTAAAGTGTTACATTTCAAGGAATGACAAAGTTTTGTGTAAATGTAGTAGGGATGGGTCGGTAGGCCAAGTCTCTCGGTATTGAAAGCATTTTACTGAATCATCATATTGAGATTTTACCACCGCTACTTCACTTGTCAACACGTGTAATTGAAGGAAAACTTAAAATAGTGGACACAACCCCTCAGTCTGAAGAAATTATGAGCTTTTATCTGAAAGTTTTGCGTATTTGCAGATTTTTATAGTACAGTAGAACCACTATTATCCGAGTATTTATTATCTGAATTTAGAGTTATCCGACCTCAAACCAACTTTCCAAACTCAATTTAAGCCTGTTATTTTAGCCCTTCTATTATCTAGCCCTTCTGTTATCCAACCTAATTGTTTTTACCCAAGAGGGTTGCATAACAGAGATCCTACTGTTGTAGTTTTGTTGAGCAAAACTGATGTGTTTTGCTAAATATGTTTCCACACTTTATAATCCCAAAAATGAAGTAAGATCTATATTCTGTGGTTACAATGGAGTTTGCACTTTAGATGACAATTGTCACTGTTACAAATTCAAGGCAGTTTCAGCCAAGAAATACTTGACCAGTTTTGCAACTTCATGGTTTCTAAAATTCTTTAAAATATTGTGGTTTGTAATTATCTTAACATCAGCAATGAATTTGTGGCAAAGAATCCAGTGTATTCCCTGTATTATACCTGCATTTGTGCACTAGTTAATGGAGCTGTTGTACAATTAGTGGGTAAATTTTTTTTCTTGTGAGTTGAAATTAAATTCTACTCTCGACGATTTGAAGAGTGGTCAAAAATATGAGAGATGTTTTCACTGAAATCCTTATTTTACAGTATATTAGTGAAATTGTGACATGCATATCTTGTGGACATATCACCCTGTTAATCAGGGTTTCAGATTCGCGTCGGCCATCGGTCATTGACCGAATTTTGCAACAAAACCCCGAATTTTGAATAGAATATTAGGACATATTGTCCGAGTCATATCCGTGGGCGATAATAGAACGTCTTTTTATTTACAAATATGAAGTCACATTACAACCCTAAAATCTCACGAGATCTACGTGATTTTAAATTTTTTATTGTAGCAAGGTCTAGACGTCTTTTATGAAATCTCGTGACAAGCCACGTGATCTGCAAGGAAATCCCAGACGAAATCCGTGTCCTCATATCTTCTCATAAATATTAATGACTTGGGTGCTGTGGCCGTGAGTTCTCGAGTTTAAAGTATTTGATCTTCGCCTATGCTTCCATTTTATAAAATATTGCGAGGAAATCCCAGGGGAAATCTGTGTCCTCATATCTTCTCATGAATATTAATGACATGGGTGCTATGGCCGTGAGATCTCGAGTTTAAATTATTTGATTTTCGTCTATGCTTCCATTTTAAAAAATATTGCAAAGAAATCAAATGGAAAATCTGTGTCCTCATATCTTCTCATGAATATTAATGACTTGGGTGTTATGGCCTTGAGTTCTTGAGTTTAAAGTATTTGATTTTGTCTATGCTTCCATTTTATAAAATATTGCAAGGACATCCCAGGCAAAATCTGTGTCCTCATATCTTCTCATGAATATTAATTATGGTCGTCTAGTATTTTCGTGTAATTGTAGATTTTGTTTTCTGTAGGGTTCCACATAAATTTTACTGTAATATTCTGAATTTTTGCTTTGATAAATATTTCTTTTTATTAATAATTGCACTGAAAAAAAATCAGATTGAAAGTTTATTTGCTAGCTGTAATGTTTACTGCCAGTGGACATTTTAATAGCATGAAAATCTCATGGATCACCGATTCACCATACTTAGGTTCTGTGGCCGTGAGTTCTCATTTTAGTAATACATGATCATTGAATATCATAAAGACTTTTTGACATTTTAACTAAATGAGATTTTTATTACGATTCAGTAAATTTTACTTTATATCCCATTCATATAGGGTCATTGACCTTAATGACTTAATTTTAGCAACCTGTAGAATGAAAATTTGATTGACAAGAATTCTGTCCTAAATTCTCCGAAAATGTCCTAAGCGTTTTCCTAGTCTTAGGACAGAATGTCCGGCTGGACTTTTCATGTAGCAGAATCACTGTTAATGGTGGATAATTCAATCCTATTAGTATTCTTCACTTCTGTGTTTTATGTGCATGAAAAGTTGACAACAACATTCATTACTTGAATTAACTGTCCTCCAGTTTGTCTAAGGTCAAGGATTTGCGTTCATTTAAATGGTGGATCACAAAGTGTTTGGTTTAAATGTGATTTTCACTTTGCAGTGAAGAATATGTGATAAAAACCAAGAGTGTGTAGATTTTTGTTGTTTTTGGGTAAAACATGAAGTTATGCATGTATTCATTGTATTGTAAACAACTCCCTTTTTGTCCATGTCTATTTATGCCACCATTTCTTTGCAAAGTTAGTTTATTGTTTATAATATTGACTGTTTTGGAATTGCAATAATCTTGATATGTTGGGGGGAGAAACACAGAGAAAATTAAATGGTACATCCCTTTTTTCCAGCAGAACCAAGTTGTGTGAGTTTTTAGACCTGTTTCTGTGTAATTGATGCTAAAGTATGTTACACAAGTTTATTAAGTTACTTCCATCTTCTTGTATCCTTTTGGCACCAGGACACAAAGAACCAGGACAAAGTACTAAGTAATAGCAAGTCATGGCTGTCTGACAGAATATTCCGAGAAATATCAGAGTTGTACTGTGTCTTCTGAAGCATTTTCTGTGCTTTGAATTATAAATATGCAGCATAGTGCTTACATTTTTTTTATTTACAAAGTTTAAATCTTACAATTGAGGATCTGTATGATTTATCACATGTTTTCTACATCCTTGTTTATTGCATTGGAAAGTAACTTAAAATTTTAAAAATTAAAATGCATTCATTTGGCAGGTTATTTCTTCATTTAAGGATACAAATTATTGTGGTCCAAGCATACAAACTGATGATTGATGTAATACATGACTTGTTCACATCCTTGTATTATGTTCCTACTTGTCTAGAAACAGGAGCAGATGTCTGGTAAAGGTGTGGTTTTTAAGATTTTAGGATGTGTTTTTATTCTGCGTGGTAGTCTGTGAAACAGAGAAGGTCTTTGTGAAATCACTGAATTTAGTCAAAAGTGACATATACACTACACCACATAATATCAGATCCTATTTATTATTGGCACTCAAGGAAATAAACAAGTACGGTGTGCCTACTGATTCTCTATAAATAGAAATTTCTCAACTCATTAATGTTAATACTTAACTTCAGCTGTGAAAATTAACTCCCAATGAAATATAAAATCTATCTTTATCATATCATAGATATATAACAATAACATCAGTGAAAATTAACTAAAATTCCTGTAAGTTTCGTAAATTGGTTTCTTCTAGCTCAGATTTGCAATTTGACAGTAATTAAAGATTTAACAAATGATGCATATTATGATGTTAACTTTTGATATATTTTAGTGCATTACAGAAATGATCATATTTGAAGTTTTAACAATCATTTTTTTTTATTTATTACAATGGTCAAATTATCTGAAAGAACCTGAAAGATTAAATACAATTTTGAAATATGTATAGTTCTTGTTCATTAAACAGTAAAGTTATCACATAAAAAACAAGGATGTCCTGTCTGCAAAAGGAATGTAATTCAAATTCAAGGGTCTTGTCACCTCCAGTATAACATTTGGTTTGAGTTTTTTCCTATCACCTAGCAGGATACAAACTGTTTTGTCAGGCAGTATTGTGCAAGTTCACACTTTGGCCAGAACATTTAATAACACATCTGTGTAGAGGCTTCCAAGAAATCAGAGTCATTTGATACTGTTTTTATCAGGAACTAAACAGGTGACATTGCAAAATAGATTGATACATGACCAGGAAATAATAGAAATATATATCATTCACCAAATGAGTACTTACCAAGGTCAAAGACACTAAGTTCTTGTTGTCTAATTAGAATAGACAAATGTAACAGATGCTACATTCACATCAGTGAATTTTTAATCCTTGAACAATGTCATCATAAAAATGTACTAAAACAGACTGTTATTCTTAGTAGTGGTACTTTGAAAATGGTGTACGGAAAAAAGCCCATCAAGTGAATCCCGTAAGAAAAAAAGCCCATCAGGAAAATTGCCCATCAGCTAAAGTCATGGTTACGAAAATTACCCATCAATTTTTTTTTAATTTAGTGTTTTATTGAAATACTTACAACATAATACAACTTTTTCAACAAACTTTATGCCCATCAATTTTTTTTCAATTTAGTGTTTTATTTAAAATACTAACAACATAATACCGCTTTTTCAAGAAACTTTATTAGATTAAGAACAATTTAACATGATTATAGAACTTCTGTTCAATCAGTACATTACAGGCTAACATCAACAAACATGATAATTCATTTTTAGCACTTTTTCATTCAGATGCAGCCTTCCTTTGATATAAATAAATGAAAGAGGTAACAGAAATAAGTGTAATTTGCAAATACAATCTCACTCTTTACCCATCATTTGATTTATACTGAGAAAAGAAAATGAAAGAAGCACTAAGTTGCAATTTGTAATAACCCTCACACACTGCCCATCAATTGATTTGTTGTCAGTTTTCAAATAATTCATTCTCACCTGAGTAGATACACCACATACACCCTTCCTTTGATGTAAATAAAAAACTTAGGAAACTTATGCACCCTTCTTTTGATATAAATAAAATAACGTGTGAAATTTATGCACTCTTCCTTTGATATAATAAATAAATAAAAAAACTTATGAAACTTATGCACAAACCTGAAATAGAAGTGGGCCTTAATCAATTGTAAATGTAGTTTATCAGAACCTTGCGTCAGATTTTTATAAATAATAGTTAAATTATACGTTGTAAATGTTTAAAAATTGATGGGCAGTTTTCCTGATGGGCTTTTTTGCTGATGGGATTCACTTGATGGGCATTTTTCCTGATGGTCTTTTTTCAGGGATTCTATGAAAATAATCCCTCACCCTTGTCTATTTTAAAGTTTTTGTGTCTAACCAAGTATTTATGGGTTAAATATTGCTTTCAAGTTCAACAAAATGCCATTGGTCACATGAGGATAGGTAGTTTGGGATGGACATGTATTGTGTTTTCCATTAGTTTACCTTGCGGATATTTACAAAATACTTAAACTCTTTGTGTTAAAATCAGTGTAGATTCATTATCTTTTGCAAAAGCATACTGTTATAAACTGTTATAAGAAAGGTATATAATTATCTATACAGAAATGAATTACTGCATACTCCTATAAATTCATAACTGAATATTAAGGAGTACACCATTTGGCCTTACTAATTTGTAGTAATTACCATTTTATTGCAGTTAAACCATGCACCTTTTGTCAAGTATCAACTTCCATTTTAGTTTCTTTTAATCCTCCTTAATTCTGGTCAAATGTAAAGTACTTGTTATGAAAAGCTCTAAAATTCCCTACCTTCTTCATGTTAAATTTTCAGCTATTTGATTTAAGTTTCATTGGACCTGAAAAGGAACTCAGAATTTTATTTTGAAGGTTTTAAGAATAATGCCACCGAGAAGGCTTCAGTAATTATGTTGGACATAACCTGGCTGCCCTTGCTTACTTCAAATACTTTCTTTTCCAATATTGTATAGCATTTTTATTTGGTGCAATATCTCCTTTACTACAGAGTCCTATAGTGTGCTATTTGATCCATCCCGAGGGCAGAAGTACTGCCCAAATTCTAGTGACTAGGACCCAATGACAGAGGATGCCCATTGTAACTTTTTAAATGGTCACCATGATTGTTGGTATACTAAAGTGTCACTTTCAGAATTATTTCAAATCAATTAGTGTGTAATTTCTCAACATAGTTCTGTAAGTTAGAAAGGCTGAACATGGATATCCTTAATGTACAGCTGGCATGACTTATATTCAGGTAAGATGTGATTTCTTAAAATGTAATTGCTGTTATAAATGAAAGTAATAGGATTTTTTAAGTTGTTACACAAAGTAACAAATTATTACTGGGTGGTAGAATTTTAACTGCAAAGTGATACATTTGATGGAGAGAAACAATATCTCAACTTCAATATAGCAAACTGCAGATGGTGTAAAACAAGTCAGTTTGTTACCTGTTTAACAGATAAAAAAAATTGATTTTGATTTATTTCATTGCAGATAAAAAATTGATGAGAGTAATGGGTTCCAAAATAACATATTCCCATGTCTCCTTTCCTGGCACTTCAGGGCTACATGACAGTTAAGTTGTCATTGTTTTAACTACTCACTCTCTATTTACAGGTGTGGCCACACAGTGAGTACCCCCTGATTCCAGTAGGCAGATTTGTGCTGAACCGAAACCCTAAAAACTACCATGCTGAGGTGGAACAGTCCGCGTTCTCCCCCTCTAACTTTGTCCCCGGCATTGAAGCAAGCCCAGACAAGATGTTACAGGGTCGTCTGTTCAGTTACCATGACACCCATCTGCACAGACTCGGTACCAACTACCAGCAGATCCCTGTCAACTGTCCCTACAACACCAGAGTAAAAAACTACCAGCGAGATGGCTTCATGACCATCAACCGCAACCAGGGTAACATTTCAATGTATTTTTGTACTTTTAACCATGTACAGAGATAAATGCAGTGTTCCTATCTAGGGATGCTAACTAGCAGTTGACACTCGCCGAGCGAGGCAAATTGAGTGTGTTAACATTCATGTAACTCAAATTTATTATTCTGTGATAAAGGGTGAAAATAACTGTTGGGTTTGTGATGTTGACTAACGATCACTGATAACTTTTGGGTGTATGAACACAGCACATAATCGTGAAAAGCTACCAGAAAGACAAGTTTCTGACCAACAGCAACCAAAATGAGAAGTTAGGGCTGACATGATTCATTCTATTTATTCTGGAATAGTCCTTCACTCTCAGCCTACTCTATAGTGATTACTGTGTGTCATTGTGTGATTTTCTTCCTAAAGTGACAGTGAATCAGTCAGATATAATAGAAATTAATAGATGTACAGACATAGTAACAGTCATGTAATAGTACATGGACAAATTTTAAGATTAAAAATATTAAGTTAAAATTAAATTTTTAAATTATATTTATAGTAATAATTCAAAATTTTAAAAATAACATTGAAAAATGAAATATTTATAGTTAAAATATTCAGAATTATTAAAAATTAAAAACAGTCATTTAAGTTATTGTCATACATTACATGCCTGTTGACTGGTAAATTTTCAGACGATGCCCCAAATTACTACCCCAACAGCTTCAGTGGACCCAAGGATGACAAGGCACACATGGAACACAGATTTACTGTCACTTCCACTGATGTGACAAGGTGAGCAAAACAATGCAAGACTCACCACCACTTAAGTAGCATGGTGTACGCTGGTTCCATCACTTAAGTAGCATGGTGTACCCTGGTTCCATCACTTAAGTAGCATGGTGTACCCTGGTTCCATCACTTAAGTAGCATGGTGTACCCTGGTTCCATCACTTAAGTAGCATGGTGTACCCTGGTTCCATCACTTAAGTATCATGGTGTACCCTGGTTCCATCACTTAAGTATCATGGTGTACCCTGGTTCCATCACTTAAGTATCATGGTGTACCCTGGTTCCATCACTTAAGTAGCATGGTGTACCCTGGTTCCATCACTTAAGTAGCATGGTGTACCCTGGTTCCATCACTTAAGTAGCATGGTGTACCCTGGTTCCATCACTTAAGTATCATGGTGTACCCTGGCACACATGGAACACAGATTTACTGTCACTTCCACTGATGTGACAAGGTGAGCAAAACAATGCAAGACTCACCACCACTTAAGTAGCATGGTGTACGCTGGTTCCATCACTTAAGTAGCATGGTGTACCCTGGTTCCATCACTTAAGTAGCATGGTGTACCCTGGTTCCATCACTTAAGTAGCATGGTGTACCCTGGTTCCATCACTTAAGTAGCATGGTGTACCCTGGTTCCATCACTTAAGTATCATGGTGTACCCTGGTTCCATCACTTAAGTATCATGGTGTACCCTGGTTCCATCACTTAAGTATCATGGTGTACCCTGGTTCCATCACTTAAGTAGCATGGTGTACCCTGGTTCCATCACTTAAGTAGCATGGTGTACCCTGGTTCCATCACTTAAGTAGCATGGTGTACCCTGGTTCCATCACTTAAGTATCATGGTGTACCCTGGTTCCATCACTTAAGTAGCATGCTGTACCCTTGTTCCATCACTTATTGATAAGTAGCATGCTGTACCCTGGTTCCACCACTTAAGTATCATGGTGTACAAGGTGAGTCACTGCAAGCCCTGAGCTCTGGCATAAAACCTGCCTCAAGCACCTAGTTTGCAAGCAGTTCAGGGAGAGTACCTGTGTTCTACACTAGCTGTGAAATGAAAAGGTTGGAGCACATGTTTGCAGTCACTTTGAGGGATGTAACAAGGTAAAGTTATTTGGAGGGAAGAGGACATGGGCTCTAGTCTTAATGTTGGATCAAAGGTGTACTTTTAGTTGCACTCGTATGGAATGGCGAGTCACTATGCTGAGATGGGAGAGGGAGTGATTTCTAATATAAATATTAAATAAATTCATAAGACACTATCTTTCACCCCTATCTCCAGACACTTCACACAACCCAAACATAGTGTCCAGAAAATAGAGTTCAGTATTATTCAATAGATGGGGGAGGACACCAACCCAGAATCTTCCACTTAATGTAAAAGACTGGAGTTATTTTACATCTGGGCCTTCCCCACCCTCCAACCAAAAGGTATTAACTTAGATGTGCGAGTTTATGCCCTCTTATTGCACCCCTGACCCAGGTGCCTATGTTTTTAAAATGCATAAGACTTTGATGATTTTCATGGATTTATTAATATGGCCAGGCATATTTCTCAAGATTCATTGGTCTGGGTTCAATGTTGCATTCAACACATTGACATATCATGACAGGTAGTTGAGGCGTTGGAGGAAACCAGTGTATACTAAATGAAAACCTTCAATTAACAGCATGCAACTGCCAATATTTCGGCTTCAAGGACATATTATTTTTGCTTTTTCCGCCGTCCGGCTTCACACTTGGTTTCCAGACATTTTAGGCAACAGTTTTTATCCTATCTTTACCAAATTTGGCATGCAGGTTTATTGGGTTAATAACTTGTATGGGATTGCTTTTGGTGATGATAGCTGTATAGCTAACTGAGTAATAGCTACTTTGCTACTTTTGAGTATCTCTTTGGTTTCCAGACATTTTAAGGAATGCTATTAAGCCTAGCTTTCTGAAATTTGGTATGGAGGTTCATTGGGTTAATAGCTTGTATGGGATTGCTTTTGGGGGGAATTGCTTCATAGATCAGTGAGTAATTAATTAAATAAATGAGTAATTGGCTATTTTGAGTACTGAAAAAGGCAAATGTGCTCATATCTCCTAAACCGTGCGAGATAGAGCGATTTCGTCGAAATTTTCGACCCACAGGGTATCTAAAGAATGTAATCTTTGCAATTTTACAAAAAAATTTCCCCTCCCCAAAAATGGCGGCCATTTTGAATTTTCGAATTTTTGCCAAAAATGGCAAAACACAAATTTGCTTCTATCTCCTTAACCGTGCGAGATAGAGTGATTTCGTCAAAATTTTCAACCCACAGGGTATCTAAGGAATGTACTCTTTGCAATTTTCAAAAAATTTTCCCCTCCCCAAAAATGGCAGCCATTTTGAATTTTCGAATTTTTGGCCAAAAATGGCAAAACACGAATTTCCTTCTATCTCCTTAACCGTGCGAGATAGAGTGATTTCGTCGAAATTTTCAACCCATAGGGTATCTAAGGAATGTACTCTTTGCAATTTTCAAAAAATTTTCCCCTCCCCAAAAATGGCGGCCATTTTGAATTTTCGAATTTTTTGCCAAAAATGGCAAAACACAAATTTCCTTCTATCTCCTTAACCGTGCGAGATAGAGCGATTTCGTCAAAATTTTCAACCCATAGGGTATCTGAGCAATGTACTCTGGGCAATTTTCAAAAAAATTTCCCCTCCCCAAAAATGGCGGCCATTTTGAATTTTCGAATTTTTGCCAAAAATGGCAAAACACGAATTTCCTTCTATCTCCTTAACCGTGTGAAATAGAGCGATTTCGTCGAAATTTTCGACCCACAGGGTATCCGAGCAATGTACTCTTGGCAATTTCAAAACATTTTCCCCTCCCCAAAAATGGTGGCCATTTTGAATTTTCAAATTTTTCCCAAAAATGGCAAAAAACAAAATTGCTTCTATCACCTTAACCGTGCGAGATAGAGCGATTTCGTCAAAATTTTCGACCCGCAGGGTATCTCAGAAATGCACTCTTAGCAATTTTCAAAAAAATTTCCCCTCCCCAAAAATGGCGGCCATTTTGAATTTTCGAATTTTTCCCAAAATTGGCAAAACACAAAATTGCTTCTATCTCCTTAACCATGTGAGATAGAGCGATTTCGTCGAAATTTTCAACCCACAGGGTATCTCAGAAATGTACTCTTAGCAATTTTCAAAAACTTTCCTCTTCCCACTTATGGCGGCCATTTTGAATTTTCGAATTTTTGCCCAAAATGGCAAAACACAAAATTGATTCTATCTCCTTAACCGTGCGAGATGGAGCAATTTCGTTGAAATTTTCGACCCACAGGGTATCTAAGAAATGTAGTCTTAGCAATTTTCAAAAAAATTTTCCTCCCCACATATGGCGGCCATTTTGAATTTTCGAATTTTTGCCCATAATGGAAAAACACAAATTTGCTTCTATCTCCTTAACCGTGCAAAATAGTTATTTCGTTGAAATTTTCGACCCATAGGGTATCTAAGAAATGTACTCTTGGCAATTTTCAAAAAATTTTCCTCTTCCCAAAAATGGCGGCCATTTTGAATTTTCGAATTTTTACCAAAAATAGAAAAACAGAAATTTGCTTCTATCTTCTTAACCGTGCAAGATAGAGTGACTTCGTCAAAATTTTCGACCCAACCAATGCAAAAAGGCATGAAGCTGAAATAATTTACATGTACACTAATAAATATTTAAGCATCATTGATATATTTTACAAATGAAACAGGGTCTTGTAAGACTACTGTACAATTTTGGCAAAAAGTTCATGGGGTGGACATTACACATGATAATGTGTGTTCTTCTATGCTATCCTCTTTCTATTCATATGTCGCAGCTACTATCAACAGGGCGTCCTATTTCTAGTTGAACCTAAGATTTGAGAAGAAGGAGGCAAGTGTGTTTCCCACTACAATCTGCTCCCTAAGTGGATAAAGAGAGGTGGCCTCGTTAATAGCTTTAAAAGAATCACATGTATGAGGGTGTAGTCACTAATGTCCAAGGGAATGTGGAAAACCATACTTGTGAGTTTAGTCTAAAGTATAAAGGTTCAAACAGAACATGTTTTTACTGGTTAAGTGAGGTGTTAAGTAAACCTGCAATAAAAGAAAAAAAAAATCTGAGTATGGTGTCATGACATTTCAACCAATTAGAGAAGTCACATGACCAAAAACATGTTTTTTAAAGGGTGTGCTTGTCCAGATGATAGCTTAAAAAGTGCTTCACCTATTTACATGAAATTTCGTAAGTAGATTTGTTATATATATGTCTGGAAATCATTAACTTTTGGAAGTTATCTGATACAAAATGGCTGACTTATTAACAATTAACTAAACGCCATGATGAAAATGAAAAATCTTAAATATCTCAGAAACAGTGCAAGACAGGGCGATTTCAATGAAATTTTTGACCCCCAGGGTATTCCTAGAGTGAACCAGCAATTTTTTTCTAAAAATCGTTTACCCACCATTTTTGGCCGCCATCGTGAATTTCTGTGTAAAATACAAAAACACATCTCGGAAACTGTGTGAGATAGAGTGAAATTTTTTACCAACAGGGTATCTGCAGAGTCATCTGGTGACTTTCCCCAAAAAATTTTCCTGCAGTTTTGGTGGCCATCTTGAATTTCTGGGTAAATTGTAAAAATGCATTTATCTCGGAAAGAGTGCGAGATAGAGTGATTTTGGCAAAAAAAATTTAACCACAGTGTATGTGCGTAGAGTCATCTGGTGACTTTTCCCAAAAATTGTTTTCCCAGCATATTTGGAGGCCATCTTGAATTTCTGCAGAAAACACAATAAGGCATTTATCTCAGAAATAGTGCAAGATACAGAGATTCGGAGTTAATTTTTTTTGACCCCTCAGGGTGTCCGCAGAGTCATCTGAGAAATGTTGTGAGATTTGGTTAAATTTTTTACTCCCAGGGTACCCACAGAGTCATCTGGTGACTTTTCCCAAAATTATTTTCCCGCCATTTTTGGCGGCCATCTTGAATTTTTGCATAAATAGCAAAAAACACATATATCTCTTAAACCTTGTACTTTTTTTGTATAAGTAGAAAAATTTCTTTTTCTCTAGCGAAGCCATACTCTAGTTCAAATGAAAAACTGCTGTTCCTTTTTCCAGGTACAATTCTTCTGATGAAGACAACTTCACCCAGGCAGGTAACTTCTACCGTAAAGTGCTGTCTGCTGCCGAGAAGGACCGACTGACCACAAACATTGCAAACCATCTGGTCAATGCCCAGGAGTTCATTCAGAAGAGAGCTGTAAGTAGAGCACCTTAACACCTCAGTTCCACTTTGGCAAGTTATGTTTTGTTGATTCAGAACTCTGGAGGCTGCTGAAGCTGGCCCTCTTGAATAGGGTGGAAAATTACACAAAACCATGTGATTTGTCCACATTGAAAGCAGAAGTCTTACAACTCAAAAAATCAGCCTTATGACCCACTCCTGATCACAATGATTCATAAAAATAACATGTAATTACAATCTCTGATAACCCTTGTGCAGTGCTTGGGAGAGTCACACTATGTATCCTCACTTTGGACAAGATCCCTCCACTCCATTCTTACAGAGAGTGAACAGAATTAATCATAACCCCATGAAGCTAGGTTGTAGCATACTAAAGATAAGTGGTGTCAGCCTGAATATAAGCCCTAGTCTACTTGAAGCTGAAAATATTAGTCATCGTCGCCCAAGACAGAAATACTCAAAAACACTTTGAAATGTGCGTAAAAATAAAGAGAGACTGTGATTACTGGGATTGTGCTCCGGACCTCGGCAGTTCATGCAGGAGACACCATTAAATTGAGGAGACAAACTCATGAAACCTCTATAAGCTGTTTAGATATGAACTAAACTTACCCAAATCCTTTATACCACCTAGAAGTATTCTGGACTTGCTGTCTGTCAGAGAAAGTATTTCATCTAAATAGATATACAGCAGATACTATGATTAACTAGGAGTAACCCATGTTTAATTGGTTATTTTATAACAAAATGCCATTAGGACATTCTTACTGATTATCTTTGTTACTGCCATGGGTACAGATGTGTCTTTGTGTTTTCTATTGTGTTGCTGTGTCTCTGGGATGTTTATACTTGGTAACACGATCAACTCCCCACTTTGAGGGTGTGGGTTCATGTCTCGTTTCCAACTTTAAAATGGAAAATTGGTTGTTAATCGTTTCTATTATGTTCATTCTGTTACCGTTATCATAGTTTCCTTTCTGTCCATTCATAATATCTGTACTTTGCATCCACAGATCCAGAACTTTGGCCAGGCTGATGCCGAGTATGGTCGCCACATTCAGGAGAAGATCAGCAAGCTCAAGCCCAAGTCCAGTCAGGTACAGAGTAAATCCTTGAAGGCTTGTGTATGAGTATTGGGGTCTACAAACACCTTCAGACCCAGACATGCATTCATTTCTCTGTGCGTAAATAAAAAAACAGAGCACAGGATTGAATGTAATAATGTCATATAAAACATTAAAATAGAACCAACATCGGAACTTGTGGAAGATTCCCGTTTAGGTAGCCTTTTGTTCTAATTATGTACATATCTGGCAGATTATAAGGTACATAACACATACATCCTGTGAATGGCTCCTTTGAAATAGCAACAAGATGCAAATTTTATCAAAACTCTGCAACAGGTGTGATATTGGGCCACAATTTTACAAAATTTCAAATTTTATAAAAGTATAACCAAAGTAAATTAATGAGGGTATTTTCTGACAGAATTTTTCAGTGACATATGTTTAATGCACTAGTAAATGTCACGTGGTATTGTATCAGCTGTATGAAATGCAAGCTGAGGAACCAAGAATCACACGGCTACTTGGTATTTGTTAAAGAGCTTTTTACAACTGTATATGTGCATATATATTACAGTAAAATTGTTGGACCAGTAATTTTGCAAAATTACTGAATGCTTTAGGGATTTCGCAAAATTCCTGATTTAACGAGTGTTTCATAATATTTCTAAAATTTTCAGTAATATAACAAATTCCTGAAATATCTGAGCAGGTATTTCATGAAATTCCAAAATACAAAACAATGTAAAGAATAATGGACTTTATTTCATAAATTTGTTAATACAACTTTACTGAGACATATATACAGGTGGTCACTAATAAATTAGTAAGAATTTAATATCTGACATACTGGGTAATATGATAATTTTTGTTAGATTACTTTATATAGTAATTCTTGATGAAAAAGTTCTGGCTTACAAATGCAATCATGTGTGAATAATGTGTAAGAGTTTCTATGTAAATATAATATTAATGAATGCATAAAATTAGCTATGACATTTTCTTTGAAGATTAAGTTTATTTTGCAAAAACAGTCCCAAGATTGTTGAGTATATTTCTCTTTTGGAGTAATGGACAGTGCACTACTTGGGGAACACCATTTTCACCCAGTCTGTATTCATCAGAGAAAACTTACAATAGGGTTACCAGTTTGTCACACAGGTGTTCTCCACTTGTATTAGGACCCGTTCATAGAACTGAGTGAAGATGGACACAGGTGTGAAGTTCTTTGTGCAAGTCTGTAGTAGAGCTCAGCATACTTTAAACCTGAAAGGCCAGTTTTGATGACATAGAACTTGTAGAGGAAAAGTTTGAACTTCCATGAGATGATAAACTTGATGGTAGTTTTTCATGAGAAAAGGAGTAAGTTTACCACTGCCAAATTACCAGATTTTTTTGTAACTTTTGTAGGCTTCTGCGCCTGCCAACCTGTAAGAGTTGAAGCTAAAGTGATGTACAGTGAATGCCAGAAACTTGAAGTCAGATGTACATACATGTGCAGACTGGTACAGAGTACCACAAACACTGGGTTTTAAAGACATTGAATATATGTTTGTGAAGATATTTGCTGTATAGACATTGATCATCATGTGTTTATGAATTTCCTTTGCTTAAAACATTGAGTGTCTGTCAGCAGGGCTGATGTGATGTATAAGGCTTATGTTTAAAGTTACATGTGATTTTTGACCTGTAAAATTTTAACATTAGGGAAAACATTGTGGATGTTATCATAAGTTAAAGAAATTTAGCATTGCAGATGAAACACACAAGTTTCAAAAGCTAATATGTACCATAAACAGTTGCCAGGACTTGCGTTATGTGTTCATTGTAATCAATTTAAACCAATGGACCAGACAACAGCTGTACAGTAATGAGTAAAGCTAGATGCATGTCACCTGTATAAATACATGTAAAATGACACACTACTTGAAATGCCACATTAAAATATCAGACCTTTATGTATATGCTTCTGTCTGTTTATGACCAGCTGATGTATCAAGCTTGTTTTTGTCAGTACGTTTGTCAAAATGCTTCTTTATATAAAAAAGTGGAATCTCGAGAGCCAGGAAATACTCTATGTTAGGCAGGAATTTCACAGAATTGGGTAAATCTTAATGGAAATGTCAATCGATCAGTGATATTTGAATGGAAGTGTCTATTAGTGATCTTTAGTTCCACGTAACTGAATTCTACTAAAAGGAGTTTGTATTTCAGATAATTTCTGTGATAGTAAACATATTTAGCCTGTTTTATATTGCCTACTTCATTTGAAAGTAGATTTTGATTATCTGTTAAGGGTATAAAATAAATATTTCCAATTGTCCGAGGTTCATGTTTTTTATGCCGTCACTCTGTGGCGTTGGCGTCCGCGTCCGTGTGAACAACTTCTCCTCCAAAACTACAATGCCTAGAGACATGCTGTTTCTTTTTAAAAGATACCTTATCTATCGAGGATGAAAAATTGTTCAAGGCATGCAAATCTGTGTGTTCGTCTGTTTGCTAGAGCCATTACAAGGGAGGTACCCCCACCAAAAGTGTGAAAATTTCAATACTTTATCACAATTTTCTCATTGACTATTGCAGGGATTTCTCTCTTATCTTGCATATATGTACTAGACCACAAGTAGATTCCCTTGTGTGAGTGTCAGACCTGGATCTTTCTTAATTATTTTTTTATGAATTTTTAAAATAATTTTTAATGCATTAAAATTAATGAAATCATGCACTAAATCAATTATAACTTGAAAAGTATTGCATTTAGAGCATTTTGTTAAAATATGTTATTCAGCTACTTTTTTCATAGCTACAACATGGTGAGTAACTTGGGTGTCTATCTTAATAGTTAAGTGAGTAATAGCTACTTTTGGACTTCTCAGTAACTTCCAGCATGAGTAAAATCACTTGTAACTTGAAAACTATTGCATTTACAGAATTTTGTGTAAATATGTTATTCAGCTACTTTGGGTCAGCTGTAACATAGTAAAATTTCAGACCTGTAGCTCATGGCATAGCTGAGTAATAGCTACTTTTAGGTTATCACTGTTGAGTAAATCACTTATAACTTGAAAACTATTGCATTTAGATTAGATTTTGGTAAATTACTTGTCCTAATGAATTTTTACGCTCTTCAGTGTTTTTTGGGTTTGGTGAACTTGTGCCTACTTTTGAGTGAGTAATAGCACTTTTACCTAATATAATTATATGACTTATAACTCTCAAACTATTGCATTTAGAGTATTTTGTTCAAATATGTTGTTCAGCTACTTTCTCCACAGCTACAACATGGTCAGTAGTTTGGAAGTGTATCTCCATAGCTAAGTGAGTAATAGCTACTTTGTCAATTTTTAATGATAACCATAATGAGTAATTGGCTTATATCTTCAAAAGTATTGCAGCTACACAATTTCTCTCAAATATGTTGTTCATCTACTTTTTTGTGAACTGTAACATATTTAAGTTTCACAACTCTTGCTCAATGTACAAGTGAGTAATGGCTACTTTATTGCTACTTTTAGTGAAAATGTGAAAAATCACAAATATCTCGCAAACCGTAAGAGATAGAGCGATTTCGAGCGAATTTTTGACTCAGGGTAGTACAAGAGTATCCTATGCAAAGGGGAAAAATTTCAATTTTCACCACTTTTGGCAGCCATCTTGGATTTTTGCGGAAAACGAAAAAGTGTGAATATCTCAAAAACCGTAAGAGATAGAGCGATTTGGAGCGAATTCTTGACCCACAGGGTTTTACAAGATTATCCTATGCAAAGGGGAAAAATTTCAATTTTCACCACTTTTGGCAGCCATCTTGGATTTTTGTGGAAAACGAAAAAGTGTGAATATCTCGAAAAGCGTAAGAGATAGAGCGATTTTGAGCGAATTTTTGACCCGCAGGTAGTACAAGAGGATCTTATGCAAAGGGGAAAAAATTTCAATTTTCGCCACTTTTGGCGGCCATTTTGGATTTTAGCAGGAAAACGAAAAAGTGTGAATATCTCGAAAACCGTAAGAGATAGAGCGATTTCGAGCGAATTTTTGACCCGCAGTGCAGTACAAGAGTAACCTATGCAAAGGGGAAAAAATTCAATTTTTGCCACTTTTGGCGGCCATCTTGGATTTTTACGGAAAATGAAAATGTGTGAATATCTCGAAAACCGTAAGAGATAGATCGTTTTCAGGCGAATTTTGACCGGCAGGGTAGTACAAGAGTATCCTATGCAAAGGGGAAAAAAGTTCAATTTTCGCCACTTTTGGCGGCCATCTTGGATTTTAGTGGGAAAATAAAACATTGAAAATATCTTCGACATGGTAAGAGATAGAGCGATTTCGAGCGAATTTTTGACCCACCGGGTAGTACAACAATATTCTGTGCCTAGGGGAAAATTTTCAGTTTTCGCCAGTTTTGGCGGCCATCTTGGATTTTACCAGAAAATGAAATATTGTGAATATCTTGGAAAAGGTATTTCTTCCCCTGTAATGCTCGGCGGGAGATGCATACTGCGGCATTGGTCTTGTTTTCTTTAAATATGTTTTTAACTTGCTTTTTACACCTTAACAGTTACCTTCTTACTTTCCTTCTGAACACCATTTCCAGGGCACAACTTTTGTGTCCTGTCACTTCTACTCTGAAACTCAAAACACACAGAGCCCTTTCGCGGGCACTGATTGCTTGTTTTACACATAGCGTGTGTAAAGCTGAAAGTTTGTTTTATGTACAGTTCTATGTGTCCTTAGCATCTTGCTGGTCTTTATGAATTGCTGGACTTTTACTTTGGATGAGACAATATTGTCAGTATATAATGAGATATCGAGACCATTTTACTGAAATACTGAAACCAAATGTTATAACCAGCATGTCAATTGGCTGCACATTAAATGGTTAGAAAACATCACGTATCACAAATTTGCAAAATGTATGAAGAAAGTATAACCATTTCTCCAATATATTCTTACATATACATCAAGCTTGTATAACTTGAGATGATTAAGCGTCCCGCAAGGGACGCTTGTTTGTGTATGGGAGAGCTGCCGGCTCCGCATTTTGTTTTCCTTATAACTCTGTAACCGTTAGGCGGTTTCTTTTCAAATTTGGCAGGTTTAGGCAGTAGCCTTGGGGAATTTTTTTGAATATGCTGCAGTGACATTTCAACCAATCAGAGAGGTCACATGACCAAAAATGTCTTTTTTCGATGGGGAAGCTTGTCCGGATGATAACTTGAAAGGAATTTTATCAATTCACCTGAAACTTGGCAAATACATTCATTCTATTAAAATCTGGAAATCATTAGATTTTGGCATTGATTGGTCAAGAAATGGCCGAGTAATTAATGATTAATTAATCATTACGAATTTTCCAAATAAGGAAAACACAAAAATGCTTATATCTCGAAAACCGTGCTAGATAGAGCGATTTCGACGAAATTTTTGACCCGCAGGGTATCTCTGCGGAGTAGTTTTCACAATTTTCAAAAAATTTTTCTCTCGCCCAAAATGGCGGCCATTTTGAATTTTCGAAATTTTCGCAAAAATTGCAAAACACAAAAATGCTTATATCTCAAAAACCGTGCTAGATAGAGCAATTTCGACAAAATTTTTGACCCGCAGGATATCTCTGCGGAGTACTTTTCCCAATTTTCAAAAAGTTTTTGTCTCGCCAAAAATGGCGGCCATTTTGAATTTTCGAAATTTTCGCAAAAATTGCAAAACACAAAAATGCTTCAGCCACCAGCAGTTCCCAAATTTAGCATTAAAGAAATAAAACACAGATTGGGTTTTCAAATTCTATTTCTACTTCTTTTGACATATGCACAAGTTTATTTACAGTAATAGGTATACTTCTGATCAAAACTAAAGCTGACATTGGGATGACCCTCATTAGTGAACCAAGGTCATATGAACATTGCAAGGTCAAGGTCTAATGGACCTTGAGGGTTTGACCTTTGACATGGACAAGGTCTAGTGGACCTTGAAGCTTGACCTTTGACATAGGGGTCACAATGGGGCTAAAATAGTCCACAAAAGGTCAAAATAGAGGTGACCTTGGAATGTACGAGCCGAACGACAGTGAGGTGAATCACACTACCCAGCCAGGGAGCATTAGTTAGTTCATAGTGTAAGGTCGTTCCAATGTCAGAAGTAATGCGTTGTGACTAGCTAGTGGAGCAACCATGTGTTACACACATGTTAACCAGTGATAAATTTGGAAAATAAATTTAGTAAAAGGTATGTAAAATGTATTAGAACTTGTGATGAAATATTACTTTATTTGTTATTAGGTCAGGAGATCACCCAAACCCCAAGTAGTGTTAAGAGTGTAGGGAAGCCTGAAAGGCAAGGGAAACAGGGGATGTAGCTGAAGGAGTAGAGGAGAGGTAGGTCCAGACCGCATCAGATTTCCAGGTGCCATGCTTCATGATGTGTTCTAAAGGAACACCATTCTGGAATGCCCACATGGCACCTGCCCGCCTGAAAGCATGGAATGTGAGAGGAGGGTGGAGACCTAGAATATTGGAGATTTTCTTTAAATGCTTCCTGGCCATGGAATCAGTGAGGGGAACAAGTGAAATAGATCTGGGGATTACAAACAAGGGGTCATTGTCTCCTGCAGGGTGGAGGAGAATCATGTTGTTGACAGCCTTGATAGGACACAATGGTGAGTTTCCTAGTGAGGGGAGAGGAATGGTAACACATTGTTTACGATCCTGCATTGTCTTGGACCATTTGATTAACAAGACTGCACTGGTTTGAGAAAGAATAAAATCCCCTCTGGCCAGTTGTCTAGAAGGGTCGAATGTCTTGATAGTGTGTGGGAGTATATTTGAAAGGTGGAGGAATGAAAAGAAGGAAAGTAAGTACAGAGACTGAAACTTCAGTATGAGGAAAAACAGAGCATTGCTGAACTATAGATTCTAGGAGTGTGATATCAATGCTAGTCTTCATGGTAGGGGAAAAGGGGGCCTGGATTTTTATAGACTTTAAGAATAATGGAATTCGCTCATCCCTAAAAGGTGTTGTATCCAAGGCATTTAGTATATAAAAAGACCTCAAAGCAGCCATATAATTAGAAATATGAGAGGATGATAAGTTGCTTTGGTACAAATATTCCATAAATGAAAGTAAAAATTTGGAATTCACCTCAATTTTTCTCTCGCCCAAAATGGCGGCCATTTTGAATTTTCGAAATTTTCGCAAAAATTGCAAAACACAAAAATGCTTATATCTCAAAAACCGTGCTAGATAGAGCAATTTCGACAAAATTTTTGACCCGCAGGATATCTCTGCGGAGTACTTTTCCCAATTTTCAAAAAGTTTTTGTCTCTCCAAAAATGGCGGCCATTTTGAATTTTCGAAATTTTCGCAAAAATTGCAAAACACAAAAATGCTTCAGCCACCAGCAGTTCCCAAATTTAGCATTAAAGAAATAAAACACAGATTGGGTTTTCAAATTCTATTTCTACTTCTTTTGACATATGCACAAGTTTATTTACAGTAATAGGTATACTTCTGATCAAAACTAAAGCTGACATTGGGATGACCCTCATTAGTGAACCAAGGTCATATGAACATTGCAAGGTCAAGGTCTAATGGACCTTGAGGGTTTGACCTTTGACATGGACAAGGTCTAGTGGACCTTGAAGCTTGACCTTTGACATAGGGGTCACAATGGGGCTAAAATAGTCCACAAAAGGTCAAAATAGAGGTGACCTTGGAATGTACGAGCCGAACGACAGTGAGGTGAATCACACTACCCAGCCAGGGAGCATTAGTTAGTTCATAGTGTAAGGTCGTTCCAATGTCAGAAGTAATGCGTTGTGACTAGCTAGTGGAGCAACCATGTGTTACACACATGTTAACCAGTGATAAATTTGGAAAATAAATTTAGTAAAAGGTATGTAAAATGTATTAGAACTTGTGATGAAATATTACTTTATTTGTTATTAGGTCAGGAGATCACCCAAACCCCAAGTAGTGTTAAGAGTGTAGGGAAGCCTGAAAGGCAAGGGAAACAGGGGATGTAGCTGAAGGAGTAGAGGAGAGGTAGGTCCAGACCGCATCAGATTTCCAGGTGCCATGCTTCATGATGTGTTCTAAAGGAACACCATTCTGGAATGCCCACATGGCACCTGCCCGCCTGAAAGCATGGAATGTGAGAGGAGGGTGGAGACCTAGAATATTGGAGATTTTCTTTAAATGCTTCCTGGCCATGGAATCAGTGAGGGGAACAAGTGAAATAGATCTGGGGATTACAAACAAGGGGTCATTGTCTCCTGCAGGGTGGAGGAGAATCATGTTGTTGACAGCCTTGATAGGACACAATGGTGAGTTTCCTAGTGAGGGGAGAGGAATGGTAACACATTGTTTACGATCCTGCATTGTCTTGGACCATTTGATTAACAAGACTGCACTGGTTTGAGAAAGAATAAAATCCCCTCTGGCCAGTTGTCTAGAAGGGTCGAATGTCTTGATAGTGTGTGGGAGTATATTTGAAAGGTGGAGGAATGAAAAGAAGGAAAGTAAGTACAGAGACTGAAACTTCAGTATGAGGAAAAACAGAGCATTGCTGAACTATAGATTCTAGGAGTGTGATATCAATGCTAGTCTTCATGGTAGGGGAAAAGGGGGCCTGGATTTTTATAGACTTTAAGAATAATGGAATTCGCTCATCCCTAAAAGGTGTTGTATCCAAGGCATTTAGTATATAAAAAGACCTCAAAGCAGCCATATAATTAGAAATATGAGAGGATGATAAGTTGCTTTGGTACAAATATTCCATAAATGAAAGTAAAAATTTGGAATTCACCTTGAAGTGGGGCAGCCCAGCCGCCACCTGGAAAGCCAGGAAATCTCTCCACATACGCGTATATTGCCTTAATGTGGAAGGCCTGAGGCCCAATGGAAGCCTAGCAGAAGCAGAGGTGGCCAGCTGGGCTGCCACACCGGTGAAATCTGAAAAACAGAAAAAATATAGGTGTAGGAAGAATATTATCAATCATATGTCATAATTAAGGAGAATGAGGTCTATATGAGTGTCCACCCAATTATGGCAGGGAAGAAAATCTGTTAACTTAGCCATGGGGTTATCAGTCAAAGCCCACCGGGATAAAAGATCTGCTATGTTATTGGATTTGCCTGGTATATGTGTGAACAAGAATTCAATGTTATATGTGGCAGCCAGAAGCCATAAATTCCTGGCACAGGTAGCCAAGACTGAGTCCCTGGTTTTCCCAGTATTTAAAACCTGGACCACAGCCATATTATCACAATGTATTTGGATCTTTCTGTTGTGCCAATAAACAGCCCAAATCTTGGCTGCAACTATGATATTTAACATCTCAAGATGACAAATGTTGTAATCTTTATAACCCTGGGGGATCTGTAAGGTATATACCATAGAATCAAAATGGCTGCCTAAGCCTGTTAAGCATGCATCTAAGTACACCTGAGCACTAGGGAATGTCTTGTGATAGTAAGTAATACCATTAAAGTTACATAGGAAGGTATTAAACCAGGCCAAGTCCTTGAAGAAGGCATTGTCAAGCAATATTTTTTGCACTTCAAAATTACTTCTCAAGAGATCAAGTATGCGATTAAGGAAAAATCGGGCCGGCTTAACACACTTACTGATGTATAATAAACTACCAAGTAGTGATTGAAGGGCTCTTTTGCTACAATAAGTCTTAGTAACCCAATTATTACATAAGTTGACAATTTCTTTTAATTTTTGTTGGGGAATTGAAAGAGTACGATTAACGGTATCGATTTGTATGCCAAGACAAGTTACTACAGTGTCAGGGGGTACCAATTTTTTCTGAGAAATTTCCAAACCTAATTCCTGAAGTAATTGTAACAAAAATTGGTTGAGGGTTGAATCTGGGAGGGCAATCCAGTATATATAAGGTCGTCTATGTAATTAAAGAGGTGAGGAAAGCCATGCTGTTGCATTGTAAACCTAATTGCATCTGTGCACCTCTGAAAAATTTGGCTCCCATTTCGATATCCGAACGGTACCGATTTATCGATAAAATACTGATTTTGAAAAGTTAGACCTAATAAGTCAATGTCCAAGGGGTCTATTTTAATTTGCCTAAACGCGCGACTGATATCGACTTTATAAATTTTGGCTGCTGGTCCCAGTTTGCACAAAGTATCTGTAATGGAATCTATGGAAGGGTAATTAAGTGTATACTGGGTACCTAGATATATGTCCTTTTGAACATGAGCATTGACTGAGGCCCCTTTGGGCCAACTTAGGTCCATTATAGTCCTCTTCTTGTTAGAGTCCTGCTTGTCCCTGACCATTAAAGGGGATACATGAAGCGGAATGGGCTTATGGTCAAAGGGACCTAACATGGCGTTAAATGATAATTCCTCCTCAATGTATGCTTGTACATGTTGAAGATTCTGCAGAGCAGAAGTATGATTCTGTTCTGTGGACATTAGAATACTGTCTCGTGGAAAATCGAGAGGAAATCCGAATTCTAATAGATCCAGGAGCTGAGCGTCCCAGTATTCAGATAAGTATGAACGCCACCTTGAAATATTAAGATTTGATTGGACTGGGATACGACAGCCCAAAAAATTTGGCTTCCCACTTGCCTTTATCAGTTTGTGTGCCTGGAGATCAGTGAAGCTGGTATTGTGTCTGACCGGATCCCCATCATATAACTGGAATTTGCTAAGAGGGCAAAAGCCAAACTTATGTTTCTGATTAGTTACAGCATTAAAGATTTGTGAATTGTTAGTAATGACTGGAATATCATCACACTCAGTTAGTTGTATATTATTAAGGTCACAGTTTCCGTCTATAACAGTGTGATAATTAACTGTGGAAACCGAATCACTGTTTCCAGCTGTTGTGTGAGTGTGAACTACGACATTTTTGTCATTGACATCTCTGACCTGAGCACTGAACCCGTCCAAAGACCCAATTCCGTTTTTATTCCCCTCCAAAAATATTTTTGGTAAAGCCAAATTCGGCTTACAGTGCATATCGGGGATGTCAGGAGGTAAGAAACCTCTATCTGAGGATACACAACTAAATACACTGTCAGAGGTCATATTCTGTTGATCCACATTGTGTGTGGCTACATTTACATTGCTCATGTCGAGGCTTACATCCGACATTGACATGTCAACATCCTGTTTTTTATTTCCTGAACCCCTTGCCAAAAACCCTGTTTCGTTTTTATTCCCTGTAAACAAAAATTTTTCCTGTCTAGCCAACACGGGCTGTGAATTCTTAAAACAGGATGGAGGTTTGCACTCCTCTGAGCGCTGTTTTTTCTGTTCCCTGAGAAGACAATTATCACGCCACAATACTGAGGCATTGTCTTTAGTCGACAAACCTTGCCCTGTGTACATATTATTATGACCAGCATTGTCCGGGGAATCAGCTGATTCCTGCAGACATTGAAATCTGTTATATAAGGAAACAGTATCTCGTGGCTCGTATACTGAATACTTTGCAGGAATACATTTGCCGTATTTCACAGGGACCCCGGCCACAGTGGGATGAGTTTGACACCGATGTGATTTTTTGACGACTTTGGACAAAATTGTATTTGTAACAGGGGTTTTTTGTTTGAGGGTGGTACTATGTACCTTACTTGGGGGTACAGGGTACAGGCTCAATGGGAACGTCACGGTAAGGAACCTTCTGTTTCAGGGCCTGAGCATAACTCTTGCTAGGAATAATTTCAGAGAATTGCTTAAATTTCCTGTACCATGACTGAATTAACAAGTCAGAAGCTTCTATCTCATTCTGGGCATTTTTGAATTTTGTTGCATACATAATTCTGGTACGTGTGCGTGGGTGACCAGCCCAAGTAGTACCCACATTTACTCGTTTTTTGATGTTGAAATTTTCTTCAACTTATTCTTACACTCAATTTCCGGATGTGGAAACATTTTTCCACTGGAAAAGCATACACTGCACACGTGATTGTACCTAACACCCCTGGTATCATGACTTTTGGTGTGGGAACACGTGCCCTGGTTAAAGTAGTGACATGGCATTGCTTTTTGAGTTTTCTGAAAATTTTTCTTGTGAAACTGTGAATGACTGGAGGGATGGGTATGTCTTTGGGCATTGGCTCGCCGGATCCGATCAATTTTTTCAACCTGTGAGTAATTGGCAACCTCCCCTTGCTCCATCCGACACAGGAGAACCGCGTGGCTGGCTTTTGCCGCTTCCCAAGAAAAATCTTGGGCATCGTCCAACAATGAAACCAGATAATCTAACATAAAATCTTTGGAATCCGAATTTTTTTCTTCCTTCATAATGCGGCAAAAGCCAGCCACCCATTGGAGTACAGACAACTGATCATAGGAAACCCGTTCCTTACTTGAACCGGAAAGAACATACTCATGAGGCCATTTAACTTTGTTCTGAACCAAAACTTCAACAGCCCCTCCCCTAAGGGATTTAATTTTACCTGGTTTGTCATTTTCTTGGAGTTGCTTTAGCCGCTCTTCTACCTTAAGCTGTATCAGGGCATCCTGCCTCAAGGTATTGAGATCTGGGACTGTAGCAAGGTGTTTACTCTGCGAAGCCACTGTGACCGGGGTTTCAGAATTTTTGACCTTTTTTGTTTTGACAGTTTTGTTTTTTACTTTAGCCTGATCAGAAGTCTTTTTACATGATTTTTCTTCCATATTGTCTAGTCGTTGCCCTAACGACTGCAACTGTTGCAATATCTGTATATTAATCATTTGTTGGCTAACGGACCCCCCTATGGCCGGATTCTGATCCGAACCAGCATTTGTTACACTAGTACTTGGGCTATTAACCAACGCTTCACAGTCATGTTCATCGATAGAAGAATCTGTATCTGACACTTGCCCATTGTCCTTGTTGTTGGCCAGGAGATCCGACATAAATCGGGTGTCATCCGACAGCTGAAGTTGAACTGGAAGCTCCACTACTTCTTCTCTTGACCTCAAGTTATATGGACAAGTGGCTGCTTCTGCCATGTCGTCAGTTAAAACATTAAACAGTAAAAACTAAAAACCCTAAGATGTAAAAGAACTTGTAAAAATAAAGCTTCTGAAACTTTTCAATGTCACCCCGTTCACCTCCAGGATTCAAATGGCAGAACCCCAAGGTCTGATGGAGGTGAACCAATCGAGAACCAATAGAATCAAAGATTACAAACTACATGCTGATCAATACTAACACCCAACTGTGTCGACAATAGGAACCCCCATGGCTGAACTTGTTGGCACCTTGATGCCAACCCGAAATATCTCGAAAACCGTGCTAGATAGAGCGATTTCGACGAAATTTTTGACCCACAGGGTATCTCTGCAGAGTAGTTATCCCAATTTTGAAAAAAATTTTCTCTCGCCAAAAATGGCGGCCATTTTGAATTTTCGAACTTTTCGCAAAAATTGCAAAACATAAAAATGCTTATATCTCGAAAACCCTGCTAGATAGAGCGATTTCGATGAAATTTTTGACCCACAGGGTATATCTGCAGAGTAGCCATGCCAATTTTCAAAAAAATTTTATCTCGCCAAAAATGGCGGCCATTTTGAATTTTCGAATTTTTCGCAAAAATTGCAAAACATAAAAATGCTTATATCTCGAAAACCCTGCTAGATAGAGCGATTTCGACGAAATTTTTGACCCACAGGGTATATCTGCAGAGTAGCCATGCCAATTTTCAAAAAAATTTTGTCTCGCCAAAAATGGCGGCCATTTTGAATTTTCGAATTTTTGCGCAAAAATTGCAAAACACAAAAATGCTAATATTTCGAAAACCGTGCTACATAGAGCGATTTCGACGAAATTTTTTATCTTCAGGGTATCTCTGCAGAGCAGCTATCCCAAAGAGCTTTCACTTGGTGAAGTTTCAGACCCATAGCTAATTATTTACCTACTCAAAATGAGTAAATGCTAATTATCTGTAAAAGTATTGCGGATACCCAATTTTTATCAAATAACTCATTCATCTACTTGTGGGAGAGCTTTCACATGGTGAAGTTTCAGACCCACAGCTAATTACTCACCTACTCAAAATGAGTAAATGCGAATTATCTCTAAAAGTATTGCAGATAGCCAATTTTTCTCATATAACTCATTCACCTACTTTTGGGAGAGCTTTCACTTGGTGAAGTTTCAGACCCATAGCTAATTACTCACCTACTCAAAATGAGTAAATGCGAATTATCTCTAAAAGTATTGCAGATAGCCAATTTTTCTCAAATAACTCATTCACCTACTTTTGGGAGAGCTTTCACTTGGTGAAGTTTCAGACCCATAGCTAATTACTCACCTACTCAAAATGAGTAAATGCGAATTATCTCTAAAAGTATTGCAGATAGCCAATTTTTGTCAAATTAATCATTCACCTACTTTTGGGAGAGCTTTCACTTGGTGAAGTTTCAGACCCATAGCTAATTATTCACCTACTCAAAATGAGTAAATGCGAATTATCTCTAAAAGTATTGCAGATAGCCAATTTTTCTCAAATAACTCATTCACCTACTTTTGGGAGAGCTTTCACTCTGTGAAGTTTCAGACCCATAGCTAATTACTCACCTACTCAAAATGAGTAAATGCGAATTATCTCTAAAAGTATTGCAGATAGCCAATTTTTCTCAAATAACTCATTCACCTACTTTTGGGAGAGCTTTCACTCTGTGAAGTTTCAGACCCATAGCTAATTACTCACCTACTCAAAATGAGTAAATGCTAATTATCTGTAAAAGTATTGCGGATACCCAATTTTTATCAAATACTCATTCACCTACTTTTGGGAGAGCTTTCACTCTGTGAAGTTTCAGACCCATAGCTAATTACTCACCTACTCAAAATGAGTAAATGCTAATTATCTGTAAAAGTATTGCGGATACCCAATTTTTATCAAATAACTCATTCATCTACTTGTGGGAGAGCTTTCACATGGTGAAGTTTCAGACCCACAGCTAATTACTCACCTACTCAAAATGAGTAAATGCGAATTATCTCTAAAAGTATTGCAGATAGCCAATTTTTCTCATATAACTCATTCACCTACTTTTGGGAGAGCTTTCACTTGGTGAAGTTTCAGACCCATAGCTAATTACTCACCTACTCAAAATGAGTAAATGCGAATTATCTCTAAAAGTATTGCAGATAGCCAATTTTTCTCAAATAACTCATTCACCTACTTTTGGGAGAGCTTTCACTTGGTGAAGTTTCAGACCCATAGCTAATTACTCACCTACTCAAAATGAGTAAATGCGAATTATCTCTAAAAGTATTGCAGATAGCCAATTTTTGTCAAATTAATCATTCACCTACTTTTGGGAGAGCTTTCACTTGGTGAAGTTTCAGACCCATAGCTAATTACTCACCTACTCAAAATGAGTAAATGCGAATTATCTCTAAAAGTATTGCAGATAGCCAATTTTTCTCAAATAACTCATTCACCTACTTTTGGGAGAGCTTTCACTCTGTGAAGTTTCAGACCCATAGCTAATTACTCACCTACTCAAAATGAGTAAATGCGAATTATCTCTAAAAGTATTGCAGATAGCCAATTTTTCTCAAATAACTCATTCACCTACTTTTGGGAGAGCTTTCACTCTGTGAAGTTTCAGACCCATAGCTAATTACTCACCTACTCAAAATGAGTAAATGCTAATTATCTGTAAAAGTATTGCGGATACCCAATTTTTATCAAATACTCATTCACCTACTTTTGGGAGAGCTTTCACTTGGTGAAGTTTCAGACCCATAGCTAATTACTCACCTACTCAAAATGATTAAATGCGAATTATCTGTAAAAGTATTGCAGATAGCCAATTTTTCTCAAATAACTCATTCACCTACTTTTGGGAGAGCTTTCACTTGGTGAAGTTTCAGACCCATAGCTAATTACTCACCTACTCAAAATGAGTAAATGCGAATTATCTCTAAAAGTATTGCAGATAGCCAATTTTTCTCAAATTAATCATTCACCTACTTTTGGGAGAGCTTTCACTTGGTGAAGTTTCAGACCCATAGCTAATTACTCGTCTACTCAAAATGAGTAAATGCGAATTATCTCTAAAAGTATTGCAGATAGCCAATTTTTCTCAAATAGCTCATTCACCTACTTTTGGGAGAGCTTTCACTTGGTGAAGTTTCAGACCCATAGCAAATTACTCACCTACTCAAAATGAGTAAATGCGAATTATCTCTAAAAGTATTGCAGATAGCCAGTTTTTCTCAAATTAATCATTCACCTGCTTTTGGGAGAGCTTTCACTTGGTGAAGTTTCAGACCCATAGCTAATTACTCGTCTACTCAAAATGAGTAAATGCGAATTATCTCTAAAAGTATTGCAGATAGCCAATTTTTCTCAAATAACTCATTCACCTACTTTTGGGAGAGCTTTCACTTGGTGAAGTTTCAGACCCATAGCTATTTATTCACCTACTCAAAATGAGTAAATGCTAATTATCTGTAAAAGCATTGCGGATACCCAATTTTTATCAAATACTCATTCATCTACTTGTGGGAGAGCTTTCACATGGTGAAGTTTCAGACCCATAGCTAATTACTCACCTACTCAAAATGAGTAAATGCGAATTATCTCTAAAAGTATTGCAGATAGCCAATTTTTCTCAAATAACTCATTCACCTACTTTTGGGAGAGCTTTCACTTGGTGAAGTTTCAGACCCATAGATAATTATTCACCTACTCAAAATGAGTAAATGTGAATTATCTCTTAATAGTATTGCAGATAGCCAATTTTTCTCAAATAACTCATTCACCTACTTTTGGAAGACCTTTCACACACGAAAATGAAAAATTGTGAATATCTCGGAAAAGCTATTTCTTCTGCTTTAATGCTCGGCGGGAGATATACACCACGGCAGTGGTCTTGACAAAAATTTTTGTCTCCCCAAAAATGGTGGCCATTTTGAATTTTCAAAGTTTTTGCAAAACACAAAAATGCTTATATCTCGAAAACCGTGCTATATGGAGTGAACTCAACAAAATTTTGGACCTGCTGGGTATCTCTGCAGAGTAGCCATGCCAATTTTCAAAATATTTTTGTCTCGCCAAATATAGCGGACATTTTTAATTTTTTTATTTTTTGCAAAACACAAAAATGCTTATATCTTGAAAACCGTGCTAGATAGAGCAGACTGCGCTGACATTGGTTGCCACAACAGTATAAGGCTGGAAACGAAGCATTTTCTTAATACTTTAGCACTCACCTTTATATCCTTTTCGGGACGCTTTGTTTTTGCTATGCAAAAACATTATCTTTTTTTTTTGCGAGCGATCCTCTAGTTTCATTTTGGTTGAATCCACTTTGTGGCAGTAGGCCCATTTAATTACAACAGCTATAAAATACAACCTTTTCAATATCAGGTTATCAGAACAGCTTTGCATTGGTGTTATATTGAGAAAAAAACGGTGCGCTTGTGTCATCCCAAATAGTTACCGACTATGTCCAAGTTATATGTTAAGTTCACAGAACTTTCCCTGATATATCCTTCAGTGTTTAACAATACTCTGAAATGGCAAAACTGTCCAACTCTAACCAGCAATAAATGCAGTGAAGTCTGAGAGCGTCCTTGAATATGTTTTCCTTCAGTCTCGAGAAACCTGCATGAGCAGCTGATTTACATTTCCATTGAATGCAAATGAAATCTGTCAACCTCTGAAATAACGCGATAAAAAGAAGGCGGACACAGAATGAAATGCTTTATCGTTGACTTGGCATTTTTATCTGTATCAGTAACGGCTACCTGTGGAATGGGATGTGAATCCCGAATTAACTTTGACCTATGTATCAAACATGGAATGACACAAAGAATGTTTCAAACTTGTAATCACATTCTGATCTACACTTATAAAATCTTACTGAGGGCATATCTCAGAAACTGTAAGGTGCAGGTAGTTGATACCAGGCAGAGATATTGGTTAGGTGTGTAGGTGTGCAATGTCTGAGTGTGACCATGATTTGACCTTTGACCTCGCTGTTATGATCTTTAAAAATATTCTCCGGGCAATATCTCAGAAACAAAAAGGTGTACAAAGTTAATACTTGGTAATGACATTGGTTGGAAGGTGTGCGTCATCATGGTGTGACCTGGATTTGAAATTGGCCTTGCCACAGTGATCTTGGCCAAGGCATATCTAGGAAACCATTAGGGTTATTGATAATTGGCAGGGATATGGGTTGGGTGTAGGTGTGCAACATCCTTGATTTAAAATCTTCGTAGTGACCTTGACCTTTATAATCTTGTTCTGGCTACTTAACTGTTTCAAGTAATATTTAGTTTTCTGCTCACTTAAAGAAAAAGAGAAAGAAATATCTTAGCCAAAATTGGTATGGAGGATATAGGGTTCATAGATTGCTTGGTGTAGCTTTGGGGTGTTACAGCTTGAATTAATATCTTATTACTTCATCACACTTTGTTCCGCTCACTTTAAGCAAAAGTATTGTAGCTATCTTTATCAAGTTTTCTATGCCAGGGTAATTGGATGAATAATATGCTTGGTATTGCTTTTGGGAGTCATAGCTCTAAAGCTAAGTGAATAATTGCCACTTAGCTACTTAATTAGCTATTTTCTGTTGCACTTTTCTGCTTAGCTAAATGAAAAGTGCAGGAGATATCTTAACCAAATTCGGTATGGAGGGTTACAGGGTCCACAGCCTGCTTAGTGGTGCCTTGGGGTGCTATAGCACAATAACAATGCTATTGATAGGCTATAATACCTAATAAGCTATTTTGAGTTTATATCATATCACTTTTTCATCACACATTGTTTCCACCCATTTTAAGGAAAAGTATTTAAAGTATATTTTCAAAAATTGCTATGAATAGTTATTAGGCCAATAGTTTGCTTAGTATTATGTCCACCCCCCTGGGGGGTGGATATATTATTTTTGCTTTTTTTGCCGTCCGGCGTCCGATGTCCGGCGTCACGCATGGTTTCCGCTCATTTAAAGGAAAAGTATTAGAGCTATTGTCACCAAATTTGGTATGCAGGCTTATTGGGTCAGTAGCTTGCTTGGGATTGCTTTTGGCTGTTGTACCTCTTTTGCTTACTGAGTAATACTTAAGTACAGCTATTTTCAGTACCCATTGGTTTCCGTGCATTTAAGCCAAAATAATTAAAGATATTTTACTACAATTTTGAATACAATATTGTTATGTCCATAGCTCGCTTGGTATTGCATTTGGGACTGATAGCTTTGTCAGTACATGAGTAATAGCCATTTAGGTACTTCATTGTGTATTTTCAGTACTACTTTTGAGTAATTTGCTTCTATCTCCTTAACCGTGCGAGATAGAGCGATTTCGGCAAAATTTTCGACCCGCAGGGTATCTCAGGAGTGTACTCTTTGCAATTTTCAAAAAATTTTCCCCTCCCCAAAAATGGCGGCCATTTTGAATTTTCGAATTTTTGCCAAAAATGGCAAAACACAAATTTGCTTCTATCTCCTTAACCGTGCGAGATAGAGCGATTTCGTCGAAATTTTCAACCCGCAGGGTATCTAAAGAGTGTACTCTTTGCAATTTTCAAAAAATTTTCCCCTCCCCAAAAATGGCGGCCATTTTGAATTTTCGAATTTTTGCCAAAAATGGCAAAACACAAATTTGCTTCTATCTCCTTAACCGTGCGAGATAGAGTGATTTCGTCGAAATTTTCGACCCACAGGGTATCTAAGGAATGCAATCTTTGCAATTTTCCAAAAATTTTGCCCTCCCCAAAAATGGCGGCCATTTTGAATTTTCGAATTTTTGCCAAAAATGGCAAAACACAAATTTGCTTCTATCTCCTTAACCGTGCGAGATAGAGCGATTTCGTTGAAATTTTCGACCCACAGGGTATCTAAGGAATGCAATCTTTGCAATTTTCAAAAAATTTTCCCCTCCCCAAAAATGGCGGCCATTTTGAATTTTCGAATTTTTGCCAAAAATGGCAAAACACTAATTTGCTTCTATCTCCTTAACCGTGCGAGATAGAGCGATTTCGTCGAAATTTTCGACCCACAGGGTATCTAAGGAATGCAATCTTTGCAATTTTCCAAAAATTTTCCCCTCCCCAAAAATGGCGGCCATTTTGAATTTTCGAATTTTTGCCAAAAATGGCAAAACACAAATTTACTTCTATCTCCTTAACCGTGCGAGATAGAGCGATTTCGGCAAAATTTTCGACGCACAGAAATTTTCTACCCACAGGGTATCTAAGGAATGTAATATTTGCAATTTTCAAAAAAATTTCCCCTCCCCAAAAATGGCGGCCATTTTGAATTTTGGAATTTTTGCCAAAAATGGCAAAACACAAATTTGCTTCTATCTCCTTAACCGTGCGAGATAGAGCGATTTCGGCAAAATTTTCGACGCACAGGGTATCTAAGCAATGCAATCTTTGCAATTTTCAAAATATTTTCCCCTCCCCAAAAATGGCAGCCATTTTGAATTTTCGAATTTTTGCCAAAAATGGCAAAATTTTCGACGCACAGGGTATCTAAGCAATGCAATCTTTGCAATTTTCAAAAAATTTTCCCCTCCCCAAAAATGGCGGCCATTTTGAATTTTCGAATTTTTGCCAAAAATGGCAAAACACAAATTTGCTTCTATCTCCTTAACCGTGCGAGATAGAGCGATTTCGTCGAAATTTTCAACCCACAGGGTATCTCACGAGTGTACTCTTTGCAATTTTCAAAAAATTTTCCCCTCCCCAAAAATGGCGGCCATTTTGAATTTTCGAATTTTTGCCAAAAATGGCAAAACACTAATTTGCTTCTATCTCCTTAACCGTGCGAGATAGAGCGATTTCGGCAAAATTTTCGACGCACAGGGTATCTAAGCAATGCAATCTTTGCAATTTTCAAAATATTTTCCCCTCCCCAAAAATGGCGGCCATTTTGAATTTTCGAATTTTTGCCAAAAATGGCAAAACACTAATTTGCTTCTATCTCCTTAACCGTGCGAGATAGAGCGATTTCGGCAAAATTTTCGACCCACAGGGTATTTGAGCATTGTACTCTTGGTAATTTCTAAAAAATTTTCCCCTCCCCAAACATGGCGGCCATTTTGAATTTTGGAATTTTTGCCAAAAATGGCAAAACACTAATTTGCTTCTATCTCCTTAACCGTGCGAGATAGAGCGATTTCGGCAAAATTTTCGACGCACAGGGTATCTAAGCAATGCAATCTTTGCAATTTTCAAAATATTTTCCCCTCCCCAAAAATGGCGGCCATTTTGAATTTTCGAATTTTTGCCAAAAATGGCAAAACACTAATTTGCTTCTATCTCCTTAACCGTGCGAGATAGAGCGATTTCGGCAAAATTTTCGACCCACAGGGTATTTGAGCATTGTACTCTTGGTAATTTCTAAAAAATTTTCCCCTCCCCAAACATGGCGGCCATTTTGAATTTTGGAATTTTTGCCAAAAATGGCAAAACACTAATTTGCTTCTATCTCCTTAACCGTGCGAGATAGAGCGATTTCGGCAAAATTTTCGACGCACAGGGTATCTAAGCAATGCAATCTTTGCAATTTTCAAAAAATTTTCCCCTCCCCAAAAATGGCGGCCATTTTGAATTTTCGAATTTTTGCCAAAAATGGCAAAACACAAATTTGCTTCTATCTCCTTAACCGTGCGAGATAGAGCGATTTCGTCGAAATTTTCAACCCACAGGGTATCTAAGGAATGCAATCTTTGCAATTTTCAAAAAAATTTTCCCTCCCCAAAAATGGCGGCCATTTTGAATTTTCGAAGTTTTGCCAAAAATGGCAAAACACAAATTTCCTTCTATCTCCTTAACCATGCGAGATAGAGCGATTTCGTCAAAATTTTCGACCCACAGGTATTTGAGCATTGTATTCTTGGCAATTTAAAAAAAAATTTCCCCTCCCCTAAATGGCGGCCATTTTGAATTTTCAAATTTTTGCCAAAAATGGCAAAACACAAATTTGCTTCTATCTCCTTAACCATGCGAGATAGAGCGATTTCGTCGAAATTTTCAACCCACAGGGTATCTAAGGAATGTAATCTTTGCAATTTTCAAAAAATTTTCCCCTCCCCAAAAATGGCAGCCATTTTGAATTTTCGAATTTTTGCCCAAAATGGAAAAACACAAACTGGCCTTAACCGTGCAAAATAGAGTTATTTTGTTGAAATTTTCGACCAATAGGGTATCTAAGAAATGTACTCTTGGCAATTTTCAAAAAAATTTCCTTTTCCCAATAATGGCGGCCATTTTCAATTTTCAAATTTTTGCCAAAAATAGAAAAACAGGAATTTCCTTCTATCTTCTTAACCGTGCAAGATAGAGTGATTTCGTCAAAATTTTCAACCCAACCAATGCAAAAAGGCATGAAGCTGAAATAATTTACATCTACACTAACAAATATTTAAGCATCATTGATATATTTTACAAATGAAACAGGGTCTTGTAAGACTACTGTACAATTTGGGCAAAAGGTTCATGGGTGGACATTACACATGATAATGTGTGTTCTTCTATGCTATCCTGTTTCTATTCGCATCTACTATCAACAGGGCGGCCTATTTCTAGTTGCTTTTAGTTATCATAGCTTTAGTAATTTATTAATGGCTAATTAGCTATTTTGAGCAGCAATTTGGTTTCCATGCTTTAAAAGGAAAAGGAATCTGAGGGTATTTGAATAAAATGTTCTTTGGAAGATTATTCGATGATTAGGTTAGTTGGTATTGCTTTTGAGAGTCCTAGCTCTATAGCTAAATGAGTAATAGCCACTTAGCTACTTGATTCACTATTTTCAGTAACACTTTCTGCTCACTTGAATGAAAAGTGCAGGAGATATCTTTACCAAATTTGTTATGGAGGATTAGATGGTCCATAGCTTGCTTGGCATTTCTTTGATGTGTTATAGCTCCATAGCTATGTTTTTAGTAGCTAATTAATCATCCCTCAAGGGATGCTTGTTTGTATACAGCAGAAATTCACATGGAAGGGGCCGCGGTCTTGCACTTTATATTGGCCAAGGTTGGGTTATTTGCAGACAAAATCTATTTTTTCCAGGACAGCAGATAAAACTGCAAAAAAACTGGACAAAACTGGAAAAAACTAACTTTCATGAGATTTAATAGGATATAAAGTGCCTTATATAGCAGATAAGTTACTTTAAACAATGTAAAAAATATACAGGATCAATGTTTATCGTTTAAACAGGTATAAAACAATGATTATTACTTTAACATTTTAAATTATTCAGAGTGAAAAGGCAGATTAAAAACATCAAGTGAAGAAGTCATCATCATTGGTCATAGACATACCAGAGAGTCCCTCATGTAAAAATTCCCACCCAGCTTCTTGGAAATTTGATCTCCCCTACCAGTGACAGGGTGTATCCAGTCATGGAAAACCTGGAAAAGTCATGGAATTCCATTTTTTTATTTCCAGGCCTGGAATGGTTTTGGAAAATTTATAAAAAGTCAAGGAAATTAAAAGGCATCCTATTGCAAAATGGCGCTGTTCCTTTCTTTCAACCAGCATTTCAATATAAGGATACGTTTATGTAATCAGATCAAATTTTGGTGTCTTACACATCTTTCTGTGCTGTGACTGGAACCTTGTGTGTGGTTCTCAAAGGCAAACCGGCAGGAGCTTGTGGCCTCGGCTGGAGCGCGTGGCCTCAGTGCATATCTCTTTCATGCCACGAAGCATGTAAAAGGTCCTTGATTTTAAAGCTTTGGTCATGGAGAAGTCATGGGAAAAAATATTGAAATTTAGTGGATACACCCTGCAATGAAGTTAAGAACCTGAGTGTTACTTTTGACTCTGGAAACACTTTTGCTAATCACATAACCAAGGTTTATCATGCGTGCTACTATTAATTCAAGGACCCAAGATGCATCTTGAAATTCCTCAGTGTTGAGACTGCAGTCCAGGGTTGGGATTCACAAAAGGTCTTAAATCTTAGACAAAATTTTACCTAACCCCAGTCTCAAGTTTAAGATTTTTGTCTTAGCTGAGAATTTATCTTAAGTTGGCATTCACAAAAGTGCTTAGCAAAATCTTAGCTGAGACAAAATTTATGCCAAAAGTCTTAACTATTTTAAATCCAAATTAACAAACTAGTAAAGCAAAAATATTTTTCACTGATAAATACACCAAACATGCTCTTCAAAATTATAAAACAGATTTGTTACTTTTTTTGGTAAAATTATATAAAAATAGTAGTCTGTGTTTTATTCTGAGTCAGTCATTTTTATGATTATTTTTACCACAAGGATGTAAAATGTGGAAATTTATAGGTAATTAAATGATGTAAATGTCTATTACAATCTACAGAAATTACTTCTATAGGAAGTATAGATCTCCATATTATATGTTTTTGTTGGCATAACAAAGGGTAAAATGTAAATACATGGAATGGAATATTTTAAAAATGACTTAAGTCTGCCCTGCAGTGGTCTTAATGATAAGACAAAACTTAAGACAAAATTTTGTCTTAGACCTTTTGTGAATCTCATTTTGTCTAAGCATAAATTTTGTCTTAACTTTATGACAAAGTTTTTATTATTTAAGACTTTTTTCTTAGACTTAAGACAAATCTTAGAATTTAGACCTTTTGTGAATCCTGCCCCTGCTTGCAAATTCAAGCCACTGCAATTCCCTACTCTATGGCGTAAATAAGTATAATAGAGAGTTTAAGATACACGTTTTGGAAATTACGTGTACTGCAAAATCTATAAGTATACGTAGACGTTCCCGTATGTCATTTTTGGTTTAAGATACAAGTACTACGTGATGTCATGCTCCCCTCCCCATTTGGTTATTTATGCTTGGAAATGGAGTGAATTTCACTGCAAGGAATGTATGGTAGAGGGATGGACTGTTTTTTACTTCATCATGTATTATGATTCAATTAATGTAATATGTAAACTTTCTCAACAGTTGCTGTGCTTGTAAAATAAAATAATAAAGATTAAATACATAAATGGCCAATGTATACATAAACTATTTAATTTCAAGTTTTGTTTTTTCTTAAACTTACCACAAAGGTAAATACAATATAGCATGAGAAGGAATAGTCCGTCCCTAATCTGTTGCATATGGCAAAAGCTACAGGCTTTTTAAAAACAGTGTTATCAAGTGTATTTTATGTCTAAAACTACATTTTAGCAACATAAATATAATGTAAGATACTTGAATATATTAGTATTGCTTAACAGTTGATTATAGAAAATGAAGATTTAATAGTATAAAGTTGAGATAAACCAGAACTAGTTTTTCACGTTGTGAACTTGTAGCTTGACGTACGGAGTTTGATAAAAACGCCAAAGATGACGTCATACGTTCTCTTTGCAGTACACGTCGCGACGTGTACTTGTATCTTAAACTCTCTAATATGGCTGAACTGCAAAAGATTTAAAATGCCCTTTGTAGATTTGTCTTTAGACTTGATAAAACTAGTCCTGTTACTCCCTATCTTCAAAAACTACACTGGCTCCCAATTTCATACGCATCTTATTAAAGATAATCTTATTACATTCAAGACATGTTCCTGCATAGTATCTCTCCTCCGGTGGGCTCATTATTGGATCTCGACTAGACATGTCCCTAGACTTTCCGTTTTGACTTCAAGTGCACAAGAGGATGTTGTACCAATTTTATGCTATAGAAATGCTTCTATTCAATTCTACAAAACTCGATTCCGACAAAATAATTTTTTGTGGCCATCTTGAACTTTGCGTAAAACGGAAAAACATGTTTATCTTGGAAACAGTGCGCGTTAGAGTAATTTTGCCGAAATTTCTGGTCTGCAGGACATATGCAGAGTGAGATGGCACTTTTGGCCAAAATTTTTATTCCCACCATTTTTGGCAGCCATCTTCAATTTTGCCAAAAAAACTGTTAATGAAACCAAAAACAGGATTCATTATAGTCTAAAATATATGTAATACCTAGGTCACATTGTTCCATGCTGGCCTCACAAGCCCCCACATACCACCCCAAAATATTTATCTCATCTGGGCTCATTTGTGGCTCAGTGCATTTTGTGTTTTGGTAGTATCTGTTCAGTGCATCGAGTTGAGATTCATATTAGGTTAGGGCATATTCAACACAACACAGACAGCATTTCCAACATGTGGCGGATTTTTAAAAGTGTTTGAAATAGTTGTTAAATCCTCTCACTTCCTGTCTCAGCAGAGCAACAGTAAGGTGGTCATTTGATTTGTATCATTGAGTAGTCTTCCCAAAAGGTGGTCACAAAAAGGTTGATTAAGTTGAACACTGCTGTAGAAATTTACTCCAAGCAAACTAAATTTACATCTATTAGTAACTATATATGGAATTCAACTTGTCATTAAGGGTATTAATGGAAAATACTCTTCACGTTGCAGTACTGCTTATACATGAAATATACTGGTGAAATATGGCCATTACTGGAAAGACTGGAAAGATGTTTGAACCTAATGATAAGACTGATTTTTTTTTTTTCCGTTTTAATAAGAGACAAAAATATCATTTGACAGTAATAATTTAATCACTAGAATTTTTTCATTTAAAAAACAAAGTTGTGACGTTGAGAAAAATAGATAAATAGATATTATAAAGTGATAAAAATGTGCAAATTAGAAATATGTGACAAACTGTTGTACAAAGTATCATAAACTGGGAGGGTTCACAATCACTTGTTTTGCTAACTATTAACTTATATCAACAAAATGAAATGAAGTTGTGCAAAGGACAAGCATAACACAATGGAAATACTTATTTGTCGAAAAAATTAAACTCTTTGTTTAATGCTTGACAATTTAGTGGTGAGGTAAACTTCAACTGTTCCTTTATTACAGATTAACATTATGAAGCAGCTATAAGAAGTCTTGCTCTTGTAAATAAATCTGAACAAATATCTACATTGATAGTTTTTTTTCTGTTAGAGTGCATTTGATAAGTATCCATAAAACATTAAATGCAAAGAGTCTTTGTCACAGACAAATTTTCTTGTCAATAAATAATGTTATTACTTTCCTCAATCTGAACAAGGAAACATGTTTCAGGTGAATTATAATTCTGAGGACTGTAATGTTAATAGTATCATGATGCACACATACATACTAGCTTAACTTTTCAAAGGCATATATATGTGAACATAATAGCCTTAATTGGTGTTAACCACTTTTTTCAATATTTTTATGTCAGCTGACTTGTCAGTCATCTGACATTATGTCGTCACTCTGCGGCGTGGGCGTACGCGTCCGCGTGAACAACTTCTTCTCCAAAACTACAAGGCCTAGAGACATGCTGTTTTTTTTAAAAGATACCTTATCTATCGAGGATGAAAAATTGTTCAAGGCATGCAAATCTGTCTGTTCGTCTGTTTGCTACAGACGTTACAAGGGAGGTACCCCCACCAAAGGTGTGAAAATTTCAACTTTTTATCACAATTTTCTCAGTGACTATTGCAGGGATTTCTCTCATATCTTGCATATATGTACTAGGCCAGACGTAGATTCTCTTCTGTGAGTATCAGACCTGGATCTGTCTTATTTATTTTTTAATAAATTTTTTTAATAATTTTTAATGCATTAAAATTCATGAAATCATGCACTAAATCACTTATAACTTCAAAAGTGTTACATTTAGAGCATTTTGTTAAAATACGTTATTCAGCTACTTTTTTCATAGCTACAATATGGTGAGTAACTTGGGTGTCTGTCTCAATAGCTAAGTGAGTAATAGCTACTTTTGGGCTTTTCAGTAACTACCATCTTGAGTAAAATCACTTGTAACTTGAAAACTATTACATTTAGAGAATTTGTATAAATATGTTATTCAGCTACTTTTGGGTCAGCTATAACATAGTAAAATTTCAGACCTGTAGCTCATGGCATAGCTGAGTAATAGCTACTTTTAGGTTATCACTGTTGAGTAAATCACTTATAACTTGAAAACTATTGCATTTAGAGTATTTTGTTTCAATATGTTATTCACCTATTTTGGGGTCAGCTATAACATAGTAAAATTTCAGATCTGTAGCTCATGGCATAGCTGAGTAATAGCTACTTTGAGGTTATCACTGTTGAGTAAATCACTTATAACTTGAAAACTATTGCGTTTACAGAAATTTGTGTAAATACGTTATTCAGCTACTTTTGGGTCAGCTATAACATAGTGAAATTACAGACCTGTAGCTCGTGGCACAACTGAGCAATAGCTATTTTCAGGTACTGTATGTTGAGTAAATCAGTTGTAACTTGAAAAATATTGCATTTGGAGTATTATGTTAAAATATGTTGTTCACCTACTTTTGGGTCAGCTATAACATAGTGAAATTACAGACCTGTAGCTCATGGCACAACTGAGCAATAGCTATTTTCAGGTTCTCACTATTGAGTAAATCAGTTGTAACTTGAAAACTATTGCATTTACAGTATTTTGCTTAAATATGTTGTTCACCTACTTTTGGGTCAGCTATAACATAGTAAAATTTCAGACATGTAGCTCATTGCATAGCTGAGTAATAGCTACTTTGAGGTTATCACTGTTGAGTAAATCACTTATAACTTGAAAACTATTGCAGCTACAGAAATTTGTGTAAATACGTTACTCAGCTACTTTTGGGTCAGCTATAACATAGTGAAATTACAGACCTGTAGCTCATGGCACAACTGAGCAATAGTTATTTTCAGGTACTGTATGTTGAGTAAATCAGTTTTAACTTGAAAAATATTGCATTTGGAGTATTTTGTTAAAATATGTTGTTCACCTACTTTTGGGTCAGCTATAACATAGTGAAATTACAGACCTATAGCTCATGGCATAGCTGAGTAATAGCTACTTTTAGGTTATCACTGTTGAGTAAATCACTTATAACTTGAAAACTATTGCATTTAGAGTATTTTGTTTCAATATGTTCTTCACCTATTTTGGGGTCAGCTATAACATAGTAAAATTTCAGACCTGTAGCTCATGGCATAGCTGAGTAATAGCTACTTTGAGGTTATCACTGTTGAGTAAATCATTTATAACTTGAAAACTATTGCATTTACAGAAATTTGTGTAAATGCGTTATTCAGCTACTTTTGGGTCAGCTATAACATAGTGAAATTACAGACCTGTAGCTCATGGCACAACTGAGCAATAGCTATTTTCAGGTACTGTCTGTTGAGTAAATCAATTGTAACTTGAAAAATATTGCATTTGGAGTATTTTGTTAAAATATGTTGTTCACCTACTTTTGGGTCAGCTATAACATAGTGAAATTACAGACCTATAGCTCATGGCATAGCTGAGCAATAGCTATTTTCAGGTTCTCACTATTGAGTAAATCAGTTGTAACTTGAAAACTATTGCATTTACAGTATTTTGCTTAAATATGTTGTTCACCTACTTTTGGGTCAGCTATAATATAGTAAAAATTCACACATGTAGTTCATTGCATAGCTGAGTAATAGGTACTTTGAGGTTATCACTGTTGAGTAAATCAGTTGTAACTTTTAGAGTATTTAGAGTATTTTGTTTAAATATGTTATTCGCATAATTTTGGGTCAGTTATATCATAGTAAAATTGCAGACCTCTATGTCATGGCATAGCTGAACAATAGCTACTTTCAGGTTCTCACTATTGAGTAAATCATTGTATCCACTGGATAGCCGCAGTGTGTAGAGAAATTTCACCATTACCGCTCTAATGAAAAAAATATTATAGCTAGCCTTCTCAAGTTTGCAGAATATATTAATAACCATAAAATGTTGCCTGGGAATATTTTTTGGCCTCATTTTGAAAAACAAGATGGCCGCCAGGGACGTTTATTCGACTTTAAACAAGGACTTTTGTTGGCCCTCTAGAGCAAAGGGTATTATAGGTAGCGATCTCAAATTAATTCGCAGGATATGTTCCTCATTATAAAATCTTGACTGGGAATATTTTTGGCCTCATTTTGAAAAACAAGATGGCCGCCACAGGTGTTTCTTTGTCAGTCATGAAAAGTGCTTATATCTCCCTTATTATTGGTCCTAGAGGTTTGGGATGGTAAACCAACCTGTAGGAAATCATGGGCTGGGAATCTTTTGGTGTGGTCGGATTTGACCTTTGACCCCTCCTTCAAGGTCAAACGAGGATAGCCAAACTTAAAAGTGCTTATAACTCGCTTATTATTGGTGTTAGAGGTTTGGGATGGTAAACCAACATATAGGAAATCGTGGGCTGGGATTCTTTTGGTGTGGTCAGATTTGACCTTGGACCCTCCTTCAAGGTCAGTTGACGATAGCCAAACTTAAAATTGCTTATAACTCGCTTGTTATTGGTCCTACAGGTTTGGGATGGTAAACCAACCTACTGGAAATCATGGGCTGGGAATCATTTGGTGTGGTCGGATTTGACCTTGGACCCCTCCTTCAAGGTCAAACAAAGATAGCAAAACTTAAAAGTGCCTATAATTTGCTTATTATTGGTTCTAGAGGTTTGGGATGGTAAACCATCCTATAGGAAATCATGGGCTGGGAATCTTTTGGTGTGGTCAGATTTGACCTTTGGACCCCTCCTTCAAGGTCAAATAAGGACAGCCAAACTTAAAAGTGCTTATAACTTGCTTACCTTCCTTCATAATACCATTGGCAGGGCACAACTTTTTTGTCCTTTTCTTCTGTCAGGTTCAGAATTTCTTTTGAACATGCTGTTCAATTACCATTTACTATACTTCTGTACAGCACTTTCCCTGATAATTATGCTTTCCTCTCATTATTACCTTCACAAATCAAAAAACACTCAGTCAGCTGACACTGTGCCCGTTCACGGGCACTCTCCTCTTGTTCAAAAAGGCAAAGCAAGTTCCCTTCTACCTAATGCCCAGGTCCCACCTCAGCGATTTTTACTTGAGAATTCAGCAGCTTTAAACTCTTCATCATATGTACCAAGATCAGGGTCTGTATTCACAAAGATTCTCAGAATTTTTGTTAGAATTATACTGAAGTCTAAGAAAAATTTTATGCAAAGAAGTTTCTTATTCTTCAAATAAAATCCTATTCACAAAACAATTCTTAGCTGATTAATTCTAAGAATAGAAGTAAAAAGAAAATGTATTCTATTTTCATAAAATTTTTCTGGATCCTGCATAATTTTGCTTTCCTGGATGAGCACATTCTCAAGGTCTTGTCATGCCAGTCCTGCCCTGTAAGTGCACATACTGCTATGGCTTTAACATTATGAAATATGAATAAAATAATATTTAACTTGAAATTATGAAAACAAAATAATGAAATATAAAAAGTAACATTAAAGTTGAAGTAATTTTTACCCCACAGCCCTTAAGGTGTTGAGGTATTGTTTTCACCCATGGTGTCTGGATGGGCGGTCGTCCGGGCGGCAGGAAAAAGTTTGTCCGGGCTGTATCTCAGAAACCATAAGGTGTAGGAAGTTGATACTTGGTAGGGACATTGGTTAGGAGGTGTAGGTGTGCAACGTCATGGTCAGACCTTGATTTGACCTTGCCGGAGTGACTTTGAGTTTGAAAATCTTGTCCGGGCTATATCTCGAAAACCGTAAGGTGTAGGAAGTTGATACTTGGTAAGGACATTGGTCATGTGGTGTAGGTGTGCAACGTCATGGTGTGACCTTGATTTGACCTTGCCGTAGTGACCTTGACCTATAAAATCTTGTCCGGGCTATATCTCGGAAACCGTAAGGTGTAGGAAGTTGATACTTGGTAGGGACATTGGTTAGGGGGTGTAGGTGTGCAACGTCATGGTGTGACCTTGGTTTGACCTTGCCATATTGACCTTGGCCTCTAAAGTCTTGTCCGGGCTATATCTCGGAAACCGTAAGGTGTAGGAAGTTGATACTTGGTAGGGACATTGGTTAGGGGTTGTAGCTGTGCAACGTCATGGTGTCACCTTGATTTGACCTTGCCGTAGTGACCTTGACCTATAAAAACTTGTCCGGGCTATATCTGGGAAACCATACGGTGTAGGAAGTTGATACTTTGTAGGGACATTGGTTAGGGGTTGTAGATGTGCAACCTCATGGCGTGACCTTGATTTGACCTTTGACCTTGCTGTATTGACCTTGACATATAAAATCTTGTCCGGGCTATATCTGTCCCTACTTGGTAGGGACATTGGTTAGGTGGTGTAGGTGATCAACGTCATGACATGACTTTGATTTGACCTTTGACATTGTCATAGTGACCTTGACCTATACAATCTTGTCCGGGGTATATCTCGGAAACCGTAAGGTGTAGGAAGTTGATACTGGGTAGGGACATTGGCTAGGGTGTGTAGATGTAAAACATCATGGTGTGACCTTGATTTGACCTTTGACCTTGCCTTAGTAACCTTGACCTATAATGCCTCGTCTGGGTTATATTTCGGAAACCATAAGGTGTAGGAAGTTGATATTTTTTAGGGACATTGGTCGGGGGTTATAGGTATGCTTTGTCATGGCGTGACCTGGATTTGACCTTTGATCTTGCATATCTGATGCTATTTTATCTCTCTACTGGGATATCTGATACTATTTTATCTCTCTTATATCTCTTTTATATCTTTTTACTTTAATCTTGGTTGTTGCACCATTGGGTGTCTTTTGGTGTAGATTAAGCACTGTTAAAGTCATATTTTGCAACTTTCCATTATAACAGATGGTATTGCATCAAGTGAGCCACAGGTTTTGCCCCAACACCACATAAAAAGCATGTATTGCCACATCTGTATGTATGGGTAATATTCAAAACATTCAAGCCATAATTTGACCATACAAATGAATATCAAAATGGGAGAAGTCTTAAAGCTTCTTAATTTTTGGTTTACTGAATTGTCTTGTTTTAATACTTTATCTTTACATGCAGTTTCTTTCTGTTAGATGTTATTTTCTCTACTTAAACATTATTTGGACACTGACACTGCTCTGAAAGTATCCCAATCTGTGTACTGTTTCACTACTTCTATATCTTCTGGTGTTGAAAACTATTTCCCCAGGCAGTGGGGTACTTGCATCTCTGATGCTATTTTTATTTCTTGATAATGCCCATTGTTATTTTTTTTGGTTTTTGTTTGGTGGACATGTTCCACAAATGCTTTCATATTAAAACTTTAATTTTGGTCACATCAATTTCAAGTGAAAATATATTTCAGTTTGAAATAAACACATAGAAAGTGTCAGCATTCTATATTATTAAACATAATGGCATCATGCATGGAAGTAAAGTTTCTTTTAAAACTGACACAACAGCCAATTCCTGCCAAAGCCAGACCATGATCAGATTATAAGTTTTTCCTCTTCCACTCATGATGCTGAAAGTCAATTATCAACCAGTGTGTTTCAACTAAAACACTTCACAGATTTAGCCCCCACCAAAATGGGAAGGCAAAATCAACATTGAATGGTAGAAGGATAATTGACATTCAAGACTGTCAAATATTGAGCAAAACACAGTATACTGGACACACTAGAATAAAACAAAATTAATATATTGCTCTTATTTTACAACTACAATATTTCTACAATTTAGTTAGCACACACAGAGCTTAAAGCTTAAACTGATAATGGTTGTGCATTGACACAAATTCACAGTGTAAGCTTTGTATTTGAAACCATTATACACATAATTGTCCAAATATATAAAAGACTTCAGTCACTTTAGAATCAGTTATAAATGAATGGAGGGTAGGCAAATGTTTTAGTTTTTCTTGTTCCTTAGATATTCAATCAAGAAGCATGACTCACAAATGTACATGTTGGAAGCAAACTTGAGTTGTTGTCAGTCTTAAGATTGATGGCTAGTTGTATCCCCGACGCGAAGCGGGGATACTATGGATTCATCATCGTTGTCGTCCGCGCCCTCGTCCGCAGAGATTTCTTGTTAGCGACCTACAGTCCACATTTCTTTCTGGATTTCTTTCATATTTGGCAGGTGGCTTGATATGGTAGAGGACTCGCCACCCTATCTTTTTGGTAGGCTTTATGTCTAAATTAGGCCTGTGGTAGACAAAAATGTCTAAAATGTGGAATATTGCTTGTTAGCGACCTACAGTCCACACTTCTTTCCAGATTTCTTTCATATTTGGCAGGTGGCTTGGTATGCTAGAGGACTCGCCATCCTATCTTTTTGGTAGGCTTTATGTCTAAATTAGGCCTGTGGTAGACAAAAATGTCTAAAATGCATTAAAAGTCATGAAATCATGCACTAAATCACTTATAACTTGAAAAGTGTTGCATTTAGAGCATTTTGTTAAAATATGTTATTCAGCTACTTTTTTCATAGCTACAACATGGTGAGTAACTTGGGTGTCTGTCTCAATAGCTAAGTGAGTAATAGCTACTTTTGGGCTTTTCAGTAACTTCCATCATGAGTAAAATCACTTGTAACTTGAAAACTATTGCATTTAGAGAATTTTGTATAAATATGTTATTCAGCTACTTTTGGGTCAACTATAACATAGTAAAATTTCAGACCTGTAGCTCATGGCATAGCTGAGTAATAGCTACTTTTAGGTTATCACTGTTGAGTAAATCACTTATAACTTCAAAAGTATTACATTTAGAGTATTTTGTTTCAATATGTTATTCACCTATTTCAGAGTCACTTATAACATAGTGAAGTTCCAGACCTGTGGCTCATTGCATAGCTGAGTAATAGCTACTTTGAAGTTCACACTGTTGAGTAAATCAGTTGTAATTGGAAAACTATTGCATTTACAGAAATCTTTGTAAATATGTTATTCAGCTACTTTTGGGTCAGCTATAACATAGTGAAATTACAGACCTGTAGCTCATGGCACAACTGAGCAATAGCTATTTTCAGGTACTGACTGTTGAGTAAATGACTTGTAACTTAAAAATATTGCATTTGGAGTATTTTGTTAAAATATGTTGTTCACCTACTTTTGGGTCAGCTATAACATCGCGAAATTACAGACTTATAGCTCATGGCATAGCTGAGCAATAGCTATTTTCAGGTTCTCACTATTGAGTAAATCAGTTGTAACTTGAAAACTATTGCATTTACAGTATTTTGCTTAAATATGTTGTTCACCTAATTTTGGGTCAGCTATAACATAGAAAAAATTCAGACATGTAGCTCATTGCATAGCTGAGTAATAGCTACTTTGAGGTTATCACTGTTGAGTAAATCAGTTATAACGTGAAAACTATTACATTTACAGTATCTTGTTTAAATATGTTATTCACATAATTTTTGGTCAGCTATAACAGAGTGAAATTGCAGACCTCTATGTCATGGCATAGCTTACCAATATCTACTTTCAGGTTCTCACTGTTGAGTAAATCATTGTATCCACTGGATAGCCGCAGTGTGTAGAGAGATTTCACCATTACCGCTGTAACGAAAAAAAATATTATAGCTAGCCTTCTCAAGTTTGCAAGATATATTAGAGGGTGCACCACAGTATTCTATTGGTAGGCTTTATGTCTAAATTAGGCCTGTGGCTATATTACTTGCCTACTAAAAATGAGTAATTCTGCATTTTCTCTAATAGTATTGCAGATAGCAAATTTTTCTTAAATAACTCATTCACCTACTTTTGGGAGAGCTTTCACATGCTGAAGTTCCAGACCTGTAGGTAATTACTCACCTACTCAAAATGAGTAAATGCGAATTATCTCTAAAAGTATTGCAGATAGCCAATTTTTCTCAAATAACTCATTCACCTACTTTTGGGAGAGCTTTCACTTGGTGAAGTTTCAGACCCGTAGGTAATTACTCACCTACTCAAAATGAGTAAATGCGAATTATCTCTAAAAGTATTGCAGATAGCCAATTTTTGTCAAATAACTCCTTCACCTACTTTTGGGGGGAGCTTTCACTTGGTGAAGTTTCAGACCCGTAGGTAATTACTCACCTACTGAAAATGAGTAAATGCAAATTATCTCTAAAAGTATTGCAGATAGCCAATTTTTGTCAAATAACTCCTTCACCTACTTTTGGGAGACCTTTCACTTGGTGAAGTTTCAGACCTGTAGCTAATTATTCACCTACTCAAAATGAGTAAATGCTAATTATCTCTAAAAGTATTGCAGATATCCAATTCTTATTAAATAACTCATTCATCTACTTTTGGGAGAGCTTTCACATGGTGAAGTTTCAGACCCGTAGGTAATTACTCACCTACTCAAAATGAGTAAATGCAAATTATCTCTAAAAGTATTGCAGATAGCCAATTTTTGTGAAATAACTCCTTCACCTACTTTTGGGAGACCTTTCACTTGGTGAAGTTTCAGACCTGTAGCTAATTATTCACCTACTCAAAATGAGTAAATGCTAATTATCTCTAAAAGTATTGCAGATATCCAATTCTTATCAAATAACTCATTCATCTACTTTTGGGAGAGCTTTCACATGGTGAAGTTCCAGACCCGTAGGTAATTACTCACCTACTGAAAATGAGTAAATTCGAATTATCTCTAAAAGTATTGTAGATAGCCAATTTTTCTCAAATAACTCATTCGCCTACTTTTGAGAGAGCTTTCACTTGGTGAAGTTTCAGACCCGTAGCTAATTATTCACCTACTCAAAATGAGTAAATGCGAATTATCTCTAGAAGTATTGCAGATAGCCAGTATTTCTCAAATAACTCATTAATATGAAAACAACTTATAGGAAGTCATGGGCTGAAAATCTTTTCATGTGGTCAGATTTCACCTTGGGCCCCTCCTGCTTATTATTGGTCCTAGAGGTTTGCAATGTGAAAACGACTTATAGGAAATCATGGGCTGCGAATCTTTTGATGTGGTCAGACTTCACCTTGGGCCCCTGCTACAGGGTCAAATAAGGGGAGCCAAACTTAAAAGTGCTTTCAGCTTGCTTATTAACGAAAAATGCTGTTTATCTTCTAAACTATGTTACTTGGCCTTTGTCGGTGGATACATCCAGCATCTGGCCACAGATGCGTCCTTAGTCTAGTTTAATTTAGCATTCTACGTTTAGTTACCAATCTTAAGATGGCTTGGCCAACCTTAAGATGGGACATAAATATCATATTTTAATATATGAATTAAATATTTACAGCAAATATTAAGGTTTGAAAATAAATCTGTTGAAATGTTGATAGTAAATCCTTCAATGATAATTTTCTTTGTGTATGTAATAAATAAATAGCACATCAGTGAACTCAACAAAAAATTATGTATTGTAAGTGATTGTAAATGGGAAGTAAAATGTAACACTTGTGAGACTTGTTTTGCTCACATCCGGGATCTTAAGCATCTCAGATAAACATCACATGTGATCCTGCTCTTACGGCTGCAAATGCTTTGGTTGGTTATCAACTTTACTACTCTAAAATTCCTTGTTTAGGAGTCTCTCTGCCTTTGATTTTCACAAGCTGCAATGGGCCCAGAACGTTTTTGCTAGAATTGTTACCAACACCACCAAGTACTCACATTACTCCTGTTAGAAACACTCTCCATTGGCTGTCTGTTGAACATAACTCTGTATTTAAGACTGCCTTACTGGTGTACAAGTTTTTACAAAGTGCTTATCCTAATATTTTGAACCTTTTCTTAAACCTAGACACAGCATGTACAACACTTGTACAATGTCAAACGTTGGTGTAGCACTTGAGGTCCCACACTTTGCCTCATCAGTATATAAGTCAACTAAGCACCTTGGCCTCAGCTTGCCATATGATGCTCAAAAGATTTGGAATGATTTGCATGATGATGTATGTTCAGTCACATCTCTCTCCTTGTTCAGGAAGAAGTTGACAACCTATCTCTTTACAAAAGCATACCCCTTAAGGGCTGTTGGGGTATTGTTTTCACCCATGATGTCCGGATGGGCAGGCGGGCGGCGGGAAAAGTTTGTCCGGCCTGTATCTCAGAAACCGTAAGGTGTAGGAAGTTGATACTTGGTAGGGACATTGGTTAGGGGGTGTAGGTATGCAACGTCATGGTGTGACCTTGATTTGACCTTTGACCTTGCCGTAGTGACCTTGAGTTTGAAAATCTTGTCTGGTCTATATCTCGGAAACCGTAAGGTGTAGGAAGTTGATACTTGGTAGGGACATTGGTTAGGGGGTGTAGGTATGCAACGTCGTGGTGTGACCTTGATTTGACCTTTGACCTTGCCGTAGTGACCTTGAGTTTGAAAATCTTGTCTGGTCTATATCTCGGAAACCGTAAGGTGTAGGAAGTTGATACTTGGTAGGGACATTGGTTAGGGGGTGTAGGTGTGCAACATCATGGTGTGACCTTGATTTGACCTTTGAGCTTGCTGTAGTGACCTTGACCTATAAAATCTTGTCCGTGCCATATCTCGGAAACCATAAGGTGTAGGAAGTTGATACTTGGTAGGGACATTGGGTAGGGGGTGTAGGTATGCAACGTCATGGTGTGACCTTGATTTGACCTTTGACCTTGCCATAGTGACCTTGACCTATAAAATCTTGTCCCGGCTATATCTCGGCAACCATAAGGTGTAGGAAGTTGATACTTGGTAGGGACTTTGGTTAGGGGGTGTAGGTGTGGAATGTCATGGTGTGACCTTGATTTGATCTTTGACCTTGCCGTAGTGATCTTGACCTCTAAAGTCTTGTCCGGGCTATATCTCGGCAACCGTAAGGTGTAGGAAGTTGATACTTGGTAGGGACATTGGTTAGGCGGTGTAGGTGTGCAACGTCATGGCGTGACCTTGATTTGACCTTTGACCTTGCCGTAGTGACCTTGACCTATAATGCCTTGCCCGGGCTATGTTTCGGAAACCGTAAGGTGCAGGAAGTTGATATTTGGTAGGGACATTGGTCGGGGGTTATAGGTGTGCAACGTCATGGTGTGACCTGGATTTGACCTTTGATTTTGCATATCTGATGCTATTGTATCTCTCTACAGGGATATGTGATACTATTTTATCTCTCTTATATCTCTCATATCTTTTTACTTGAATCTTGGTTGTTGCACCTTTGGGTGTCTTTTGGTGTAGATTAAGCACTGTTAAAGTCATATTAGAATTCATTAATGATTTTATTTTTGCAACTTCCCATTGTAACAGATGGTATTGCATCAATTGAGTCACAGGTTTTGCCCCAACTCCACATTAAGCATGTATTGCCACATCTGTATGTATGGATAATATTCAAAACATTCAAACCATAATTTGACCATACATAATTGTGATATTTTCAATTACAGCTATTCTCCAGTTAAGAAATTTTACAGCTTCATAACTTTTAGTTTACTGAATTGTCTTATTTTAATACTAAATCTTTACATGAAGTGCTCTGAAAGTATCCCAATCTGTGTACTGTTTCACTACTTCTATATCTCATGGTGTTGAAAACTATTTCCCCAGGCTGTGGGGTACGGGCATCTCTGATGCTATTTTTGTCTGGTCTTTCTCCTGTTATGTCTATGGTTTTATGGTTATGGATTTCTACTTTTTACCCCACAGCGCTTAAGGACTGTCGGGGTATTGTTTTCTCCCATGGTGTCCTCATGGGCGGGCGTTTGTCCGGGAAAAGTTTGTTACAGAAACAAAAACAAACCGTAAGGTGTAGGAAGTTGATACTTGGTAGGGACATTGGTTAGGGAGTGTAGGTGTGCAGCATCATGGTGTGTCCTTGATTTGACCTTTGACCTTGAGTTTGAAAATCTTGTCCAGGCCATCTTAACAACCGTAAGGTGTAGGAAGTTGACACTTGGTAGAGACATTAGTTCGGGGGTGTAGGTGTGCAACGTCATGGTGTGACCTTGATTTGACCTTTGACCTTGCCATAGTGACCTTGACCCATAAAATCTTGTCTGGGTTATATCTCGGAAACCGTAAGGTATAGGGAGTTGATACTTGGTAGAGACATTGGTTAGGGGGTGTAGGTGTGCAATGTCATGGTGTGACCTTGATTTGACCTTTGACCTTGCTGTAGTGACCTTGACATATAAAATCTTGTCCAGGTTATATCTCGGAAACCGTAAGGTGTAGGAAGTTTATATGTGGTAGGGACTTTGGTTAGGGGGTGTAGGTGTGGAATGTCATGGTGTGACCTTGATTTGATCTTTGACCTTGCCGTAGTGATCTTGACCTCTAAAGTCTTGTCCGGGCTATATCTCGGAAACCGTAAGGTGCAGGAAGTTTATACCTGGTAGGGGCATTGGTTAGGGGGTGTAGGTGTGCAGTGTCATGGTGTCACATTGCTTTGACCTTTGACCTTGCCGTAGTGATCTTGGCCTATAAGGTCTTGTCCAGACTATATCTCGTAAACCGTAAGGTGTAGGAAGTTGATACCTGGTAGGGACATTGGTGAGGGGTGTAGGTGTGCATCATGGTGTGACCTTTAACTTTGGCTCTGCCAAAGTGTGTTCACCTTCCATATTTGAGACCTCTTTCTCTTATAACAAAGATATATGGATTGCTGCAACTGATTATTGAATGCACTTTTACATAATTGTGCTTTTTCCATTGACAACTATTCTCCAATTAATAAATTTTACAGCTTCATAATTTTTAGTTTACTGATTGATGCTGTCATCTTGCTATTGAATTGTCTTGTTTTAATACTTTATCTTTACATACATTTTCTTTCTTTCTCTTAGATGTGATTTTCTCTACTTAAACATTATTTGGAGCTTTATATAACTGACACTACTCTAAAAGTATCCCGATCTTTGTAATGATTTACTACTTCTATATCTCATGGTGTTGAAAACTATTTCCCCAGGCTGTGGGGTACGGGCATCTCTGATGCTATTTTTCTAAATTATGAGCTTAGAGTCTGTCTTTAATTTAGAGATTAGGCACAATAAAAATACATGTACTTTAACAACTAGAATTTACAAATATTCCATCTTAAGATGGACTGTCCCAGACGACCTTAACATTGTATATACAATCTTAAAATTAGCATCCAAACTTAAGATCTAATGTTGGGCTACCACCATATGAGCTTTTGCTTCAACAGATAACACACTTCTTGCAATGCAAAATTGCAAGGCACTACATTTGCCATATATCAACTTAATAAGATGTATCTGACACAATCATATGAAATTTATACTTTTGAAATTTTCCCGTACTGCATTTTTAGCAATTTTTTATCAGTAAGTTGTGTTGTTTCCGTGTCAGAAATTAAATAAAATAAAGAAGGGACCATTTCAAATGATATACCAAAGAACCTTAACAGCAATTTGTTTTTTGTTCTTGCCGACTTTCATCTTGCAGTTGTATAGGGTCCATTTCTGTGTTGTGTTGACTGAGTGTGAGACGTGTTTCTGGTGGGACCAAATTTTGCAGTAATTCATTCTGTTTCCTCAAAATGGGCACCAGGGATAAAGCAAGTGATCAACTCAAGCAGTTTAAAAAGAAACAAGAGGTATGTTATCCATTAAAAATTATTTATTTTAGTGATTTTTTGAACGTTGCATTTATTATGGTCACTTAGCACTAATTTCACAGCACCAATTACTGTATAGTAGTGGTGCATATTTCTTTAGAACAGGAGTGTACAAAGTATGACAAATATTTGATATGTTCTTTTGGATATGCTATGTAAATGATTTGAAAGTAGCGGTTAAATGTGTATGTTACTAGCAAACCAAAATTAAATGTTAAAACTGGATGATTTTTTACGAAAGGTCAAGATCACTTTTTCATTACTCCAAGGAATCAGTAACCACTTTTGTCCTCAAGTTTCTGCTCATATGTGCAATGTATTATTGTTCAAAATTTATAATTTTGTTAAATAACAATTGAACTTTTCACCCATTGCATTCTATAAGATTTTAAATTTAGGTTTTGATGTCTGTTATTCTGAGTGCAAATCTGAGCAACATTTTTTTCTTTATGTCAACCACATGTATAAGTTTGTACAGAGCCCAGGAAGGGACATAGAACTGTTTTCCTGTAATTTTTCTATCTCGTTACCATGAGATAGTAAGTCATTCCCCAAAGATAGCAAGTCATTACCACAAGATAGCAAGTTGTTACCACAAGTTAGCAAGTTGTTACCACAAAATAGCAAGTTGTTACCACAAGTTACCAAGTTGTTACTACAAGATAGCAAGTTGTTACCACAAGATACTAAGTTGTTCCCACAAGTTAACAAATCATTACCTCAAGATAAGTTATTACCACAAGATACTAAGTTATTCCCACAAGTTAGCAAGTCGTTCCCACAAGATTACTAAGTTGTTCCCACAAGATACTAAGCATGCACAAGTTAGCAAGTCGTTACCACAAGTTAGCAAGTTGTTCCCACAAGATACTAAGTTGTTCCCACAAGATACTAAGTCATTTCCACAAGTTAGAAAGTCGTTACCACATGATAGAAAGCTGTTCCCACAAGATAGCAAGTCATTCCCACAAGTTAGAAGTTGTAGTAATGAGATATTAAGTAGTGGGAATGAGATACTAACTTGTGGGAACGAGTATCTTGTGGTAATGACTTTCTAACTTGTGGGAACGACTTGCTAACTTGTGGGAATGACTTCCTATCTTGTGGGAACGACTTACTGTCTCGTGGTAACAAGATAAAAAAGATGACAGGAAAACAGTTCTATGTCCCTTCCTGGGCTCCATAGGTTTGTCATGACTATGATATAGACTGAATTACTTATTTAAGGAGAATTGAATATGACTATTAAATCTCTGGAAATACTCCAATTTGAGCTTTCTTGCAAGTCATTGGTGTGAATTTATTGTGCCATTCTACTTCACATTTTGCATAATTAAGTTATGAATAAATTTTATTAAGATGAATGCTATCTTTATAACTCTTCATCTTTCTGTAACTTTTTCCTGAATAAATATTTTGTAACTAGGCAAAGAGTTTCAGTTGACAGTTGCTTGCCTGTGCCCATTGGTTTTTCAGTGCAAAATCTTGTACAACTAGAATGTACTCCATTCCCTCAACTATCTTTTTTTGCTATAACCCCCATACAGTGTGTTAATTTAAAGCATTCAACTCACATTGATCAATGTGAAATCTATTTCTGTGACAATTTGATCAGTGACAGATGTATAATGTGACAGGAGTCGGAGAGACTGACCACAGGAGGTGGTGCCCCAGTGGGTGATAAGCAGAACATCCTGACAGCTGGTCCTCGAGGACCATTGCTGATGCAGGATGTGGTGTTTCTGGATGAGTTGTCACATTTTCACAGAGAAAGAATCCCGGAGAGGGTGGTGCATGCAAAGGGATCTGGTGAGACGTGTGTCCTCAATCCTTACTTGTAGGCCATGAGATCTCATATTTAGAATCACAAGATAATAGGCATTTGACTAGAAAAAACTTTAATGGGGTGAGAATACCAGGTACTTAGACAAATCTACTGTACAGCTGGACTGCTGGTAACATTTAATCAAAATTTAAAACAATCGGTAGTAAGGTCACTGGACATATAGAAACTTGAATCCCTAAGAATGATTCCTTCATCAACCTTTAGTAATGGCCTCAACTACTATTTACTAGCATTCTTATAAAATCCATGTATACCTGGACATTTAGACAGTTGTAAAGAGAGATTAAAAAGAGAGATTATGCCTTCATGCATGGTTTGTATTTTTGCACTTTTTTGGTGAAATTGTGTAAGACCGAATGTCATAGTAAAAGTACTGTATTTTATGTCAATAAATACATAAATAAAGAGATTATTTGCTTTCAGCTCTGGTTGTGTGTTTTGTGAATGCAACATTGTTATATTTTGTTATTCTCAGAATGTATATCTTCATACTGCCCTTATACTGCCTCTTATATTAGAAACACTTTCATCTCAAATAATTTGAACCAAAGAGATAGTTTCTTTCAAATGTTCAAAGTATTTTGATTCTTTCAAATGTTCAAAATATTTTCAGTTATCTAAACTTTTTAAAGAAATTACAGTAAGGGCCAGTTACACATAGCCGGATGTGCCACGGATATAGGCTATGGTTCCATATATGGTAACTGGCAAGGGATAAGGGTGTGTCATGTAAAAGATTTACGGATCTGCCACAGATCTGCTACGGATCTCCTACGGACCGCCACGGTGCCCCAAGGACAGGTTTGTGGATGAAAAGACTGCACAAAGGATTGGTCTTTTGACTGTTTTTTTTAATCCGCAAACCCTTTCCGTGTCAGTCCGTAGCAGATCCGGTTAGATCCGGCAATGTTTTGGGGGATATTTGTTGGCGTGGAAGCGTCAAGGATGAAAGTGAAGCCACAAGGACATCCAGGATGGGTTTATGGACAATAAGGACACTCACAGATGAGATACAAAAGAGCTACGGATACTAAGGTCCGTAAACAGTTTGATTTTTCCATAACGGCCTAGGGATCTTATCTGATCCTTGACATGTCACTACGCTACCGCGACATGCCACTACGGATCTCACACGGACATTACGGATGACCGTACAGACACAAAATATGATCTGTAAATCACTCAACATTTTCCAAATTAGGAAACCTGGCGTCATCCATCAATGTGTAACTGGGGTCTAAGAGCTCAACAGAGCCATTACTCTAAGTCTATTTGTTCGAAATCCCAGACCCAAACTCTCCTTTCAGGTAAGGACCCTGGGTTTTTGATTCATAATGCTTATGCCTCCATGAGGAAGTTATGTTTTTCAGTGCGTACTTTTGTTTATCTGTCTGTTCATCTTTGCAATTACTCTGAGGGTAATGAACAGATCTTTATGAATTTTTATGTCGGTAGGCCTTGATAAACGAAGGAGTGAGTAAATTTTAGGAAAGATCGGCTCATACTCTGGATACAGAAAAAATCCCTAATTTTTGGTACAGCCCTGGAGGTCTGCCTTACTTTAAAAGTGTTATGTTTTCAGGTGCATTTGGTTACTTTGAAGTGACACATGACATCACAAAGTACTGCAAAGCCAAAATCTTTGAGCATATTGGAAAGAAGACACCAATGCTTATCAGATTTTCCACTGTGGGTGAGTAAAGGCATGTAAATCCTATGTTTTTGTTTCGTTGTCGATGCTGTTCTTTTGCATCAATTGCATTTTATATTCTTTCATTTTTGGGAGGAATATAGATACATTTTTTTCCTTTGTAAGAGTAAAGAGAGTACCACTTTTTGATAAGAAGACATACATGTTTGATGTTAATATAAAATGATAATTTCCACAGCTAAATAAAGGATACGGTCTAATATATGCGTTGTTCCATACAGTCAACAGTTTCATCAAAAATGATTCATGTAATGATAACACTGCAAATCACAGCAAAGCAATGCATTCAGGGAGAGAGGTTTGGAAGCTCTACTTATTACATTTATAATTAACAGTATTAATACTGTTCTGATAATACTGTATATTTACTACTTGGTGAAGATTTTCATCGCAGGTAGGGGAGACTTGTCCTACAATCTCTGCTTCGTATTCATATGACATCACACTATGTATTACATAACACAATAACACTATAACACTATTACATATACTGTGTGTTGTATAACACTATTACATAACACAATACATTTCATGGGATAATTCAATTACAAGCTTCCTCATACCCTGCTTAATCCTGTATAATAATGTATATTTAACATAATATTTACTATCTGTATCACAGGTGGGGAGAAAGGTTCAGCTGATTCTGCCCGAGACCCACGTGGTTTTGCCATGAAGTTTTACACCGACGAAGGAAACTGGGATTTAGTGGGAAACAACACACCCATCTTCTTTATCAGAGATGCTATGTTGGTGAGTTTATTGTTTGCGGTGACCTATAATTCAAGTATACAAATATTAAGCTCTGTAAATATTTGTACTTAGAATATAGATGTGATGTTATCTATACAAACTCATCCATTAAGATCAATGTCAAAAGTGACAAGTGCATGAAATACTGGATTTATTTTGTTTCAAAGGCATGCAAACCCCTATTCAGTTTTTAAGTGTGAGCTCTAGTGAGGCTCGCTCTTCCAGGAATCACTTTTTTTCGTTTTTTTTTGTCTCCAGACTTTTATGGATTGTGATGTAGTGTGATATGTCTCTCCACTGAAGTTAAGCAGCAATGGGCTACGTTAGTACAGAGATGGGTGACCGCTTCAGTGCACTACTGCTGTCTCTGATGGCTTTGCGACTCCCGCTAGTAGACCGAAAACCCCTTTCCGCCTTATTGCGACTACTTTCCTGATTTTTAGTTGCTCATATTCACAAGTGTCACTTTTGGTGTATTTACCAAAATGTGACTGTGATGTGAATTATTATCAATCACCAGTAGCTACCTGGAAATAAAGAAACAAAGAATATTTCGTAAATTGGTACAGGACACTACATGGGGCATTGTTTGAAATAGCTAGTCATCGATTTAAAACCAGGTTGAGATATTTTAGATATTTCAATCCTGGATGCATTCTGAAAGTTGTAATGTGAATCATCTTTCCAAGAATATCAACTGTCACTGTTTAGCAGCATTTATGAATTTTTTCCTGGTTATTTTGTTTCATTTATGTTTAAATCAAACTCATATGCATGTATTCACCATACACCTCTCAAAAGATAGTTTTCTGATGAAGCAGTCAAGCTGTTTTGTTGCTGTAGCTGACATGTTGTATCCTATTTTCTAGTTTCCGAGTTTCATCCACACACAGAAGAGGAATCCTGAAACAAACCTGAAGGTTGGTATGAGAGATAAAAAGTCTGCACAATTTAACAGAGATTAAGACATATTTACAGAAGTAAGTTTATAATTTCTTAATTTAATACTACCAGCTTAAATGATTCTTAAATATTTTTCAAAAATTTAAACCATGAAGAAACATTGATTCATGTGGTGATTAAGTAACACTTTATGGTTCTGCATGTGTTGAACAATTGTGGTCAACCTTCAAAATTGTCATATTAAATAAATTGGATAGCAATAAAGTTTAACAGTTGTGAGTTCATGGGAAAAGTATTTGAACTAGAAATTAGTAGGCACCTTACAGTTAGTTAAAAGGGAATACTGCTTAATTTTTAGTTGAGTTAACTTAATAATTATACTTCATTTTCCTTTCATTCTTCCTTTGATGTCATGTTTTCCTCATATGTTATATATTTTACATTCCACAGGATCCAGACATGTTCTGGGACTTTATCGGTCTGCGTCCAGAAACCACTCACCAGACGACCTTCCATTTCTCAGACCGTGGCACTCCCTATGGATTCAGACACATGAACGGCTACAGCAGCCATGCCTACAAGATGATGAATGCCAAGGGGGAGGCTGTCTACTGTAAATTTCATTGCAAGGTAATGTACTGACTTTATAGCACATTATAATGTTTTCAAAACATGACTTTGTTAATGCCATGGCCTTTCTAAAATATGGCGTGGACATCCCAATATTTCCTTATCAATCTACACAGACAAAACTCTAATTTATTTCTTTTTGTGTATTTCTGGTGAACCATTTCTTGTTTGAACAATACTGATTGGAAGCTTTCCTTCATTTTTGTGTCAATCCAGACTGACCAAGGTATCAAGAACCTGATGGCTGATGAGGCTGAGGAGTTGGCAGGTTCAGATCCAGATTACGCCCAGAGGGATCTGTATAATGCCATCGCCAGTGGCAATTATCCATCCTGGACCATGTACATCCAGGTGATGACGTTCAAAGAGGCTGAGAACTGGAGGTTCAACCCATTTGACCTTACCAAGGTGAGCAAACTAGTTCTGTTATCACTGCCATATTGTAATTATTGCATGTATTTAACTGTCAGTTACAGTTGTAAAATTTCTGGCAAGAGTTAGTTCACATGGCCAGCTCAAAGTCAGTGAAGGTCTTTGATTTCTTTTTATTGCATTGTTCTTACTGCATTACCCGGCTGAGGCATCACAACAAAGAAGCTTGGTGGCTCAACTAAGTGTATTAGAGCTGGTGATACAAAGAGACTGAAAGCATTAAAACTCAATGCATAGAGTTTGAGAGCCACTGGCTCCAGTTCAGCTGACATCATGTAGAGGTAGCTGACACAATACTAAAGCTGGAGGACCTAGATCATCTGACTGAGAATTTGCTGAAGAAATTTACAAATTTCAATTTATATCAGTATTATACATTTCCCAAAATTATATGATACACATACCTTATTTAGCTTAAATGTTTTTGCAGTTGGCAGTTTTTGATGGTTTCTGTAGTCTTTGCCAAAATGTTTCCATTCATCATCCATTTGAATGATAAAGTTTTACTGTAATTGACCATGAAGCTTCGTTTTGGGGTTCTTGACAAAGTTGTTGAGTATCAAACATTGCAAGTGCTGCTTTTCAGGATTTCTAAAATTGTGTGTGTAGAAATACTGAATTTACAGTTATTAGTAGATAATTCAAAATGTAGTAGCTTGTACATTTTGTGGATTATGATGCATGGCTTATATTCAGTAATTCAAGCTCTTTGGTAGTCTTTACTGGTCTCCTTTCAGAAGTATGGTTACACTAATCAAAACGTAAAATGAATGCTATCTAAGTAGTCTAAAGTCAAGCGTTTTTCCCTGTTAAATAGTGGGTCACATACTGTCTGGTTTAAAACATGTGATTTGCACTTTGAAGTGAGAAACATGTGATAAAATGAATCTTGAACATATTGCTGCAAAATGAGACATGACAAAATGCAGGTATTGTGTTTTTACAGACGACAGTTGCTTTTTTGTTGATGTTTATTTGTGTCCCCAAAGATAGTACAGTGTTGATTATATTGTCTGTTTTTTTAATTAGAGTCATTACAGTTAGTGATAGCAGACGGTTCTTTGTCCCATATATTTGTCAGGGGTTATTTCTGCATCTGTGTCCAGCACTTACAATGTTTGCAGTGATCAAAGAAACTGGAACAAATATGCATGGATTAGGCGAGCTTAAGAAAGAAATAGTATGGTTTCATATCAATATTTGTGTTTATAATCCATAAATGCAGTATAAGTACTTGTAGTATATTTTATTATCCAGTCTACCATGACATAAACATTAGATTTTAAGAGCACTACTTCATAGATTGTTACACACAGAGCCTCACTGGGAGATTATCATGGGCTGGTATTCACAAAATGGATGAAGCTCAAGTTGAATAAAAAATTCTCTAAAGTTTGCAGCTGTTTATACTAAATCTGAGCTGAGTTTTGGTTCACTCATTACTTGAGCGTGATCCCTTTTGTGACTATGGTCCATGGAACACAAGCATAACCCAAGTAAGCTTCTGCAAGCTTATCTATAATCCCTTGTCTAGCATGCTTAATACTTTCTATATGCAGATTTAGAAATATCCTGATTATTAAGCGGTGCCTATGTTACACCTTTCTCTGTGGTCATATCTGTATGTATTTGGTTACTGCTAGACAACCTTTTCATTATTGCTCCAAACAGAGACCTTGTATGTTGGCAGTACACATTGCAGAACAAGCTGCTCTGTACATCCATCCCACCCCCTTCACCTCTCCTTTGTGTATCTTTTAATACAGCTTATAAAAGGTTATGGCAGTTATCTTCTTATAAACTGTCATAAAATGTGGAATTATCAGTACTGAAATCAATTATTTAGATAAAATGTTTCAGTGACAGAAGTATGTATTTCAGTCCAACTGTTCAATAACTAATGCTGAAGGTGTTCTTGTACGACTTGCCAGAATGTCACTATGTGTACAATACACAGCTGACACTGTGCAGTTCTACTTTATGCTTCCTGGTTTTGTCATTTCCTTGCTATTGGTGAAAAGTTAACCGCCACTTCTTGTTAAAATACATAGCTGTCTGGTTTCAGTTACAACACTAATTCCTGTTAAATACAATTTACCTGTTTTGTTCCAGTTAACACTTTTCATGTTCAATGTCAGATGCAAGCTTAATGTTGGTTCATCCTCTGATCCATTAACCACTAGTCAAAAGCTGATATTCTCCAGGTACCTCCAGTGTACGTCCAGCTGATATGACTGTTACATTTTCCTGATTTTGTACTTACTGGCTGTTTTAGGTGTGGCCACATGGTGAGTATCCACTAATACCAGTGGGGAGATTCACGCTGAACCGTAACCCCAAGAACTACCACGCAGAGGTAGAACAGTCAGCATTCTCTCCCTCCAACTTTGTCCCTGGCATCGAGGCAAGCCCAGACAAGATGTTGCAGGGTCGCCTCTTTGCCTATCACGACACCCATCTGCACAGGCTCGGTACCAACTATCTGCAGATCCCTGTCAACTGTCCCTACAACACCAAGGTGAAGAATTACCAGCGAGATGGCTTCATGACTGTCAACAGCAACCAAGGTATTTCTGTCATTAGAATTGTTAACTGTTGAAGTACAGTATAATCCTGTTGATTTGAATTGCAAGGGACCAACAAAATCTAGTTTACCAGTACACCCATATAGCAGGATGAATTTCAGTGGAAAGGGTCACTCATAGAACTCGTCATTTGATGCTCCTTAAAATCTACTCAACAGAGTCCTAATTCAATGGGTTTTACTGCACATATGTATGTATTGGGGGACCAATGTTTTGCTTTTGTTAAAGAAGACTTATGAAAGAGAAGAGGCTATTTCAAACATATTAAGTGCAAAACAGAAGAAAAGTGTCATTTTTGGGAGAATTAAAAATAAATGCAGACAACCAAAGTTATGATAATATAGATATTACATGTAATTACTATGTGGTTTATTATCTCCCACCGGCCCACCAGGCAGGAGATAATAAAATGCCTCTTTTGTGTGTGTGTGTGCATGAGGGGGTGCATGTGTGCATGTGTCACACAGTTTAGTACTCTAAAGTGGAGGGCTGTGGGGTCTTATGCTTAAATAATATTAATTCAGTTCCTCATGCCCTCCATTTTTTTGCTGCTTTTGCAGATCTAAGTCAATAGCTAAGTGAGCAATGGAGCTAGTTGCTACTTTGACAAAATTGCTTATAACTCCAAAATTACTGGATTTAGAACATTTGGGAAACATGTTGTTCAGCTACTTTCTCTATACCTACAAGATGGTAATTGTGTTAGAGCTAAGTGAGTAATAGCTATTTTCTGATTTCACAGTGCAAAAATGAGTAAATAGCTATCACCTTTGTTACTCTTAGCTACAGATTCAAAGATGTTGTTTCGCCACTCTTAGATGTTCTATGTAATGGCACATTTTCAGAGCTGTAGCTACAAAGCTAACTGAGTAATTGTTACTTAAACATTTTACAAATAAGTAAATCAATTGTAAGTTTAACACTATTAAATATACAGGGTTTTTTTTGACTGGGGTAAATTATATTGGCTCCATTTGTTGTGTCCTCCATATTTTGATTGTTTTTGCAGATGTAGGTCAACAGCTAAGTGAGTAATGGCACTAGTAGCTACTTTTAGTAAATTGCACACAGCTTGAAAGTGGCTGCATTTACAACATTTTGCCAAAATATGTTGTTCAGCTACTTTCTCTGTACCTTAAAGATGGTACCTGTTTCAGAAGCTAAGTGAGTTATGGCTATTTTATGTATTTAACGATGAGTAACATAAATGAATGGCTTTTTTCTTTGTAACTGCTAGCTGCGTAAAAGTTACAGTGATTTGGTAAAATATGTTGTTCACCTACGTTTTGATGTTCAGTGTCCTGGCATATTTTCAGAGCTCCAGCTTCACAGCTAACTGAGTAATAGTTACCTTGACTTTTTGACAATGAATAAATCATTTGTAACTTCAGTATTATTGAATTGAGCATTTTTGTGAAATATGTTCACCTAGTTTTTAATGTTCTGTGTCATGGCGAATTTTCAGAGCTGTAGCTCCATAGCTAACTGAGTAATAGCTACTTTGACATTTTATGCCAATGAGTACTATTGAATTTTGAGTTTTCTTGTGAAATATGTTGTTTACCTACTTTTTGATGATCTGTGTCATCTGTGGCAAATTTTCAGAGCTGTAGTGCCATAGCTATTTGAGTAATAGCTACTTTAACATTTTGTGAATGAGTAATCACTTGTAACTTCAATACTATTAAATTTAGATGTTTAAATCAAATTTAGAGGTTTTTTGATGTCCACATGCTTTTTAAAGTTTTCTGTCATGGTAGATTGTCAGAGCTGTAGCTCCATAGCTAACTTGGGTAATAGCTACTTTAACATTTTGCCAATGAGTAAATCACTTGTAGCTTTAATACTATTGAATTTACATTTTTTGGGCGAAATATTTTGTTCACCTATTTTTTGATGATCGTACGAGATAGAGCTATTTCGTGCAAATTTTAAATATAACTGGGTACTAAGGATCACTCCTCTGAAAAATAGAGAATTTTTCCAAATTTTGGCCGCCATCTTGAAATTTGTTGGAAATGTTGTTTATCTTGAAACCCATAACAGATAGAGCAATTTCGGGCCACTTTTGTACTCCCTGAGTACTAAGAACTACTTCTTTAATGGCCTCTAAAAATTAGAGAACAATACATCTTGTATCTGGCCACTGATGTGTCCTAGGTTTAGTTGATGTTCTGTGTCACGGCATATTTTCATAGGTATAACTTCATATTTGTATATCATATAGTGTTTAATCCCCGGCAGGAGATCTTACCACTGCAGTGGTCTCGTATTTTATGTTTCAGAGGGAGCCCCAAATTACTACCCCAACAGCTTCAGTGGACCCGAGGATGACAAGGCACACATGGAACACAGGTTTACTGTCACTTCCACTAACGTAGCAAGGTGAGTAAAACAATTCAAAACTAAAGTTCCAACCTAAAGTATCATGGTGTACTTGAATTCCACCCCCAAGTATCATGTTGTACAGATTTACTGATAACCAGATCAGGGAACTGATTTTTAAACCTGAGTCACTGATAGAGATTCGCATGGATCATGGTTTATTCTATACCGTAAATGACCTATTTAGCGCTCAGTGCCCTAAGGAAAAACTATTTTTAGTCAATATTTTGGCGGACAAAAGTTCCCCTTTTATATATTGTTATAGTGCATCCCATCATGCTGATGTTTTTCACAAAAGTTGTAAAGGCCATTTTTACAGGACCATCCATTTATTGTTCTGTGTGTGTATGTATGGTTTGAAAGTCTTGCGTGAACAAAAGCTAATACTTATATAATGGGACCATTCATTTAGAGATAGGGTGCGGTTACAAGGGCGGGTGTGCTAAATAGGTCATTTATGGTATTTACAAATTTCATGTACTTCACACTTTCCATTCACTAGTACTATTCCTCCAATACTCACTCAATCACCTACCACTTGGTGCATTATTGGCTATGTGTATTATACCTGGTGTTATTTTAGGTTTCTAGGGGCTGTGTAAGGGGTCACAGAGGTCTAGTAATATCCTTTGGAATAAGTTTGGCAAATAATAGCTTCATGCTGACCACTGAGGTTGTGGGTTGAATCCAAAACCTGCCTGATGGCCCACTCCCAAAAGAGAGATATAGACCAAGCTTTCAATTTGCACTTATAAAAGTATTTTGAAAACTGATATTGAACCAGACAGCTTCATTTTTAGGTACAATTCTGCTGATGAAGACAACTTCACCCAACCTGGTATCTTTTACCGTAAAGTGCTGACTGCAGCCCAGAAGGACCGACTGACCACAAACATTGCAAACCATCTGATCAATGCCCAGGAGTTCATTCAGAAGAGAGCTGTAAGTAGCTTGCCTTCAGCTGATTGGGTTTTAACTAAATTGTACCCAAATCTTTATAATATCTGGTAACATGTGGGATGTAAATACTCACAGCCAAATATTCACTGACCTTTGGCTGAAACACTTGTACAGTGCCTACTAGTTTGTCTAGATTCTCTACTGTGTACCCTGAGTCAGTGAAAAGCATTCACCAACTTTCTCACCTTATGTCAGGTCCTGATAAGAATCCACAACCTCAAATGTAAGAGATAAGATTGTTGCCCACTTCCCAACATGACCAATTGTCATACAAATTACTTTATCCTCATTGACATTATTATCCTTGTTTTTGTGTGCCATACCTTCCAGTATGTCTAGATGTATGTTGGTCTATTGGGTACACACTTATCACTCACCTTTAAGGTTGTGGGTTCAAAGCTTTAGTTGCTGTATTGATCAACTGTTATGACCTTCATTTGACCAATTGCTATGACCTTCAGAATTGTGCAGTACTATATTAAATGCAAATACATCAAATGTTCAGTGTTTATGAATCTGCTATCTTTGTTCACATTTCTTTATCTCCATGGTTTTATTTTACTGCCAATGTTTTAGGTATCTTTATCATACATTCTCTTTATGTTTATTCGCTATCTCTGTACAACCAATGACCAGGTTATCTTTGTTTCCACAGATCCACAACTTTAGCCAGGCTGATGCTGAGTATGGTCGCCGTGTCCAGGAGAAAATCAACAAGCTGAAGTTCAAACAGGTATGAAGTATATTTCTGTGTCTTCCACAGCCAGACTTACATTTATTTATGTGTTTTAAATCACAACTTACCCATAGTAGCTTTTATTAATATGGTGGAGAGTCTCAGTATCCACTTCAAAATCTAGTTTAATAACTTTATAGTTCTCGATCTCCATCATCTGACAGACTCTCAGATGCAACTATCCATAAATATATTGAATTAGAATTAGTCCATTAACATAGCCAGATCATATCAGAGATAACACAGGGCTATGGGGTGGCTGAGGTGAATGGGCTTTTCTTGAAGGAGTCAGTTGAGGTCATATTGCATGTTATCAGGTAGATCATAAGATATTAGGTACATCAATGGCAAAACTATGACATGTCTTGAAGAAGTTGAGGTATGTAAGATAAATGTCATTTCTGGGTCTAATCACACTGGTGCTTCCAGAAATAACCCTTTCGGCCAACCTGTTGAGAGCTTAATCGCATGTATTTCTGACAGTTATATTTTGGAAACTCTGTAACAGATTTGATAAATGACTTATAAATCTTCTCAAAAATTGGAATTTAAATATAAAAAGCCACCGAAGTCAGGGTGAAATAATACAGGTGTTTTCCTCACTCTTGCTAATTTCTTATTTCATACTTTAAACAAGCCCCAACACCTACATTATTGTCTATTAGTGTAATGAGGAAACAAATCCTGGATAAAGAACTGGTTGTATATCTATGTTGGACCAAGCCTCACTTACTGTGAAAATCTATGTAAATCTGTACATCAGAATTCCTTGGTTACAGATGTTTCTGCACTGTGAACAACTTCTTGACAGGGTGTTGCAGGTTTACATCACATTAGAATACATTTATAGTTATTGGTAAAAAGGACACTAGTGAGGTGCCTTGTTCAAATCTGTCCAAATGATATTGTTCATATTCTGTTTTCTGTGAATGTTTGTAGGCTTCTCAACCTGCAAATCTGTAAGATGGAAAGATGAACCGATGGTTAACAATAAATGCCAGAAACTTGAGGGGAAAAAAGTAAAAGTGTCTTGAACTGCTTTAAAAACTGGATTTTGAGGAGAAATTATATATGCTTGTAAAGATATTTACAGCTTGGACATCAATCATAATTTTATTAAGAATTTATTTTGCTTAAAACATGAAATATCTACAGCTGGGGTTAATATGGTGTGTAAATCTTGCAGAATATGCAAGTTTTTTATAGAAAAATATTGTTGCTGTTTATGATCAAGTTACTTGTGATTTTTGACTCTTTAAATTGTACAGTTTGTTATATTTCAAATTGGTAGTTGAAACAAACAAGTTAAAGACTCATTGCTAACAACAAACAAGAGGATTGTGTGTGTATATTGAAATGAGTTTACATCAATCAACTAGACAATAGTTTTGTCATTTTACAACAAAACTAAATGTATGTCACATGCGTTAACACATGTAAAACTAGACAGTACTTAAAGAGATAGCCATCCAATATAAGAGTCTGTAATAGACCTGAAAAAAAACAAGTTTTAAAGATTTTGTCTGTATTTTGTACCATTGCATATTGCGTCAATGTTTTTTTGAACCCAGGATATTGAACCTATTTACTTCTGATAACATGTTAATAAGAGCAACACCATGTAATCATTATACAGAGAGAATATATTGCTTAGTATTGATTTGATCTTGTTCTTAGAATTGGGTCAATTGTACATATTTTACATTTATGCATATGCACGATGTTGAGATGTATATATCTAGTTAATAAATTGAAATTAATATCAGTATTAAGGCTTTTCAGTGCACGTGCCCTTTTCAAAATGATTCTTTGTGTAGCATTTTAAATTGTCTATTTCTGATAAATTCTGCAAAAATAAACATACTTTACCAGTTCCATTTTTTTGTCTATTTCTTTAAAGTAGATTGCCATTTTTGTATAATGTCCAAGGTGTTTTCTTCACTCTCGGTGCATGCAAGACCTTAAATTTGTTTCAACTACAGTCTGTTGTTGCCTTCACATCTTACTGATCAGTCACAACTTTCATGGGTTTCCAAAGACCATGCACGAACACATAGAGGCTGAAGTTGTGAACAACTTGCTTGTTTCTCACCTCTATGCTAGTGGGTTCAAATCCAACTTATGGCAACAATGATTGACCAGATTTCTTTCCTGCATTTATTACTAGAGAATACAAGAGTTGACTATTTCCACATTATAATCACATATCTACTGAAATGATAGCCACAAGATAACACCAACAAGGAATAGGAGTATGTGGGCTTAACTACATTATTGCCACAACAAGGTGTGTGGCTTTGTGTTTTTCTGTGTGTGTAAATTTCAGATATTTATAAATAACACATTAATTGGAGCAATTGTTTCAAAAGTGTATGTATTATCAGTTAACAAGAGCAAATTAACAATTCCTTGTTCAGTTTACCAGATCAAGTGACAATTCAATTATACCTAGTAATCACACTACTAAGGAAAGAAGCCAATAACAAAAAGAATTTTATGCAAGAATGCTTGTAGTTTAGTAAGTTAAAATTGATAAACTGTTGCCTTGTTAAACACAATTTGTACAAACACATCTGTTGTTAATATTAACTTAATAACACCAATGTAAAAAAATAAGGCATATGAAGCTGAAATCCCTCATCATAAAAAGACCAAAAAAACAATTTAATATATCAAATAATGTATCCAGTAATTTACCATGCTTCAATATAGTTCACCCAATACACATACATGGCAAAAATATTACTCGTATTATTGTTTTAAATGTTTACAGCTCAATTGCAAACACAAAAAAAATGATTGTTGTTTAAAATATTTTGTAAAACTTTAAACAACTTTCACAAGTAAATTTTTTTCCTACCTTAATCCTTTGTAAGCAATAAGTACTCAGTGAAACAAATGCTGCCAAAATTGATTGTCTTTGAATTTCTGCATGAGTCTAATTTGGCATAAAATGTAAATTTATTACTACAATATGATAACTAAATAAGCAAATATAATGTTAACAATTGCAATTAATCAATTGCTAAAAAAGTTAAGCAATCTTAAAAAAGAATTCTTTGTGTTCAGTTCATTAGAATTACTTAATCAGTTAATTAAAAAATCCAATAAAAAATAGGAAGTAGAAATCTTTCATACATTTGTAAACATTGGGAAAAATAATTGTCATTAAGGAATTTTACTTGCATTACATAAACTTATTTTTAGATGCTTTACTGTTCTCAGCTTTTGAGACTTTTTGATAAAGATTAAACTCTATAGAGTGGACACTCAACTGGGATTGAACTGAATCTGCTTCAGCCCTCAATCTTTGTCAACATCGATTGTAGCCTGTACAAAATATACATGTATATGGTGTGCTAAGAGTTACTTATCTCATTCTCACAAGACTGTTGTGTACACAATGTAATTATCTTGTGATAAATGAGGTAGTCACAGGCACATTATTTGGCAAATGATATATATTCTGCAATGTCCTAATAGGGGCTCCGTAGATTACACATTTCAACTTCAGCAATTTCTGTCCTCGATTCTGTCCAAGATCCATTTGAATAGTGGGTCACAAACAGTCTGGTTTAAAACAAGTGATTTGGACTTTGAATATACAAACATGTGACAATATTCATCAAAAATGTTTTTGTACATGTTTATCTGTGTCAGCAGGTTTTTTTAGCCTCATCAGTACAGTTTTAATTCTGACTGTTTGGGTTCTAGTCATTACAGTTCAATATGTGACAAGAGTTATGTTTGATTAGTATATGTGTCAAGAGTTAGTCTTATTCAGATGTGAGGAGTAAATACCAGTTTGTAAAGATAAAGGAAATAAAAAGAAATATTCAAATATATGTGTGAAGTTTAGTCCAGTTTTAGTCAATGGTTTTACTATGAAGTTTCAAATCCTAATAGGGCTGTTCCACTGTCAAGATAGATCAGGAGGAACCTCAAATTTGGCCATTAAGGGATATCCCTGTATATGTCGACGGGCTATCTTGAACATCTGGCATCATCTGGGCTATACTCTCATGTTTCAAAAGGTGACTTACAACCTATCTATTTCAGAAGTCTTTCCCTCCTTGGTTGGTGGAGCGAGTTGTTGCTAAGCAACTTACATCACACATCAATACTAACAAACTGGATAATCCACATCAGTCAGCTTATAGCCAGGACACTCCACTGAAACAGCTCTATTGTCAAAAAAACGTGAGGTCCATCTCTCTCTGGCATGCTGCGAACCTACGGCTCTAGTTCTTCTTGATTTATCAGCCGCGTTTGACACCATAGATCATAATATTCTCCTTGGTTACCTTATATCCTGGTTTGTTCTTTTTGTGGAACTGTTCTAAAGTGGTTTGCTTCCTACTTGAGTGATCGATGCCAGACCATCAAGATAGGCTCCATCATCTGCATATTAAATTCCACTTCTATGCGAACGACACACAGCTATACATCCATCTCTCCCATAAGAATGCCTCTGCTGCTCTTGCCAAGCTAAATGCCTGCCTTCATGATGTGCAACGATGGATGTCTCTTAGTAAACTGAAGCTCAACCCCCAAAAAACTGAATTTATTGTCTTTGGCTCTAAGGCTCAGCATTATAAGATTTCCTCCCATTTTCCTGTTAGTATTCTTGGTAGCCTTCTTCATCCGGTTGATTCGGTCAGAAATCTAGGAGTGTGGTTTGATGCAGAATTTTTCTTCTCTGAACATGTCAAGAGGACTTGCAAAGCGTGCTTTCTTCAGATGCGCAACCTTCGTAGAATAAGACAGTATCTCACTACAGAAGTGGCAGTCCTTGCTGCAAACGCCTTGGTTAGTAGTCGTCTAGACTACTGCAGCTCTCTGTTTAGGGGTTTGTCATGTTTCAGTTAGCACAAATTGCAAAGTATTCAGAATACCCTTGCTCGTATTGTTACAAATCATAGAAAGCATGCTCATATTACACCCATTCTGAAGCAACTCCACTTGCTGCCCGTTAAATATAGATGTATGTTCAAAACTGCAACACCAGTTTATAAATTTTTACATAGTGGTTCTCCTTCCTATTTTCAACTATTCTTGTCACTCAGCAGCTGTTCCTATAGTACCAAGTGTAATCACCCAGATCATCAATACCTTACTGTTCCTCCTTTCGGCTCATCAGTCTTCAAGTCTGGCAAACATTTTGATCACAGCTTTGCCTTTGATGCTCCTAAGATCTGGAATAAACTCCCTCATGATGTGCACAGTGCAGCATTAGTTGCCTCCTTCAGAAAGAAGCTTACAACTTACCTGTTTGCAAAAGCATATCCCCCATTGCCTCTCCTGTCACCCTGTGTCTCCTTGGTATGACCTGGCTATGTCCTCGGATTAATGTTAGCTGCTTTGCTTTATGTTCAGTTGCGCCTTAGAGTCCATCAGTGATGGAGATTAAGTGGCATAAAAGTCCACATTGGATTACATTAGTTTATGAGTACTGAATCAATTGTCTTCCTGGAAATGACCCATATCACCTTTTTGTGTCACCAGCATTTATGCTGCGTGGCATATAGGGATTCCTTTGGCCTCTATTTTTGTGGCATCAGTGGGGTTGTCTGTCGTTGTTTCACTTTATATTCTGGACAGTATCTCAAAAATGGCTGGTCAGATTAAATTCAAATTTGACATGTGGATGTAACTGGTCTTCAAGGTGTGCCCTACTTTAAGGTGACCTTAAATTCCCAGTAGTAACATACCGACACTTATATTGAGTTTAAGGTTTTTCATTTACAGATAGTATCTTAAAAATGGGTTGACAGATTAATTTCAAAGTTGGCATGTGGTTGTAACTGGTCTTCAATGTGTTGCCCTAATTTAAGGTGACCTATGTATCTGCTATGTATTAGAAAGTTCTGTCGAGTTTATGTTTTTTATTTTTGCATAGGGTATACTGAAAATAACTTGAGAAATTTCGTTCAAATTTTGCATATGTAACTGGCCATTGATAAGTGCCATATATTAAGGTGACCCTAAACTCCCAGTAATAACAAAATTATATTCAGTTTCAGTTTGGCAATTTTTGAACAGTACTTCAAACATTGTGTAATTCTAGGCATGTTTCAGTTGGGATGTAACAAACCTTGAACAGAACCTTCATGAAAAGATTACATAAAACTCCCTCACAGCTGCAAACTAACTCTGAGTTTAAGGTTGGGACAAATTTTTTTTGCAGTTTGGAAGACATTCATCATGTACATATATCTGCACTAAATATTGTCTCTTTTGTAAGGTTATAGTTAATTGCTGATATTTTATAAACATATGAGTTTAAGGTTGCATTAGTTTGTCTCACTAGCAGCTATGATGGGAGGACATACATGGTCAGTGTTGTCGTACTTCCTTTCCAGAGAGTAACTCAAAAAATGGCATGATGGATTAATTTCAAATTTGGCATATTGATGTAACTGGTCCTCAAGGTGCGCCCTATTTTAAGGTGACCCTAAACTCCCAGTAGTGACATACTTATATTGAGTTTAAGGGTTTTCATTTAAGGACAGTATCTCAAAAATGGCTTGACAGATTCAATTCAGATTTAGCATGTGGATGTAACTGGTATTCAAGGTGTGCCCTATTTTAAGGTGACATTAAATTCCCATGTATATAACAATTATGTTGAGTTTACATTTTTTTTAATTTTTCCATAGAGGATACTTTAAATAACTTGAGAAATTTCATTCAAATTTTGCATGTATATGTAACTGGCCATAGATAAGTGCGCTACATTAACGTGACCTTAAACTCCCAGTAATAACAGAATTATATTCTCTATAAATCTGGTGAATTCAAACAGTATTTCAAATAGAACTACTGTGAAATTCCAGGCATGTTTAAGTTGTGGATGTAACAAACCTTCAACAGGAACTTCATGAAAAGATAACCTTAAACTCCCTCACAACTGCAAACAAACATTGAATTTAAAGGCATTTTTTTTTGTGTGTGTGTGTGTGTTTGGAAGATATTTGATGTGCTAATTGAGATTTTTTTTCATTGATATTCATCATGCACATATATTTAGACTAAAAGAAAAAGGTCTCTTTTGAAAGGTTACAATAAATTGCTGATATTTTAGAAACTTATGAGTTTAACGTTGTAACAGTTTTGTCACTCAGCTGTGATGGATCACCTATATGACCAGCATCATCATCACACTTTGTTTCTAGAAAACATGTCAAAAATTGCTTGTAGGATGAAATTCAAATTTGGCATATGGGTGTTGCTGGTCATCGATATGTGACCTATTTTAAGACGACCTTAAACTCCCACTAATAACACATTTACATTGAATTTAACTTTTGTGATTTGTGGGCAATAGCTTAAAAATGGCTTCACAGATTTAAATCCAATTTGGTATGTGGGTGCAACTAGTCTTCAATGTGTGGCCTATTTTAAGGTGACCTTAAACTCTTTATTACAAGATAATTAAATTGAATTTAATTGAGTATCTCAAAACTGCATGACAAATTTAATTTAAATGTGGTATGTTCATGTATTTAGTCCTGAAGATGTACCCTGTTTTAAGGTGACCTTAAACTCCCATGTGTAAAAGAATGTTACTGAGCTCAACTTTTTTTATGTTTCCACAAAGTATACCAAAAATGGCATGACATATTTGATCTATATTTTGCAGTAACATGTAACTGATGTTACAGAAATGCCTTACGACTACATTAAGGCGATTTTAAACTCCCAGTAACGGCATAATCATAATTTTGGATTTAAATTTTGGATAATATCTTAAATTATGTGCACTTGATTTTAAGAAATGTTTAAATTTTGGATATAACTAACATTGTACAGAGTCTACATGGTTAACATGACCTTAAACCCTTTTAACATTGCATTGAAATACATTCAGTTTAAGGTTAGGACTAACTTAGTTGGATAGTTGGACAAAATTAAATTGGTAGTTTAGAGTTTTTGTTTAAATTAAATATGTACACTTATCTAGACCAACACTAGATCTTTACTGTAATGTTACCATAAAGAACTGATAGTTAAAGAAATGAGTTTAAGGTTGCAACTTATTTTAATTATTATATCCATCCTGCCTGGAATGGATATTATTTGGTCTTTCCCCCTGAACCATCCTTCATTGCTGCTCATTTACAGGTACAGTTTTTTACGTGTCTGGGAGAATGCGTATGTAATAGCAGTCAGATTCAGTTGTAGGGGAATGGTGGTCGCTAGTTTGGAAACCAGCCTGTATGTACTAGTTATAACGTGAAAATAGAATAATATTAAACATATTAAATGGTGGGGTGATGGGTGAGTTAATTATACAGCCAGACATTTTCCCGCGAAAATGGGGTTCAAAAGTACATAAACTCCCGCCAATTCTGCTTTATAAAGGTGTATACTGGCTGGCATCATTAGTTGTGGGGTTGAATGCCGAGGAAAGTCACCTAATTGCTGGACATTGAACTGCCGTAGTTAATGCTAAATCTTAAGTTCTACACGTGGCAGAGTCAATTCCCAGCCATTTTGTGACGATGGCTTCAAAAAATAAGAAAAATGCTAGCAAGAAAAATGCAAGTAAAAGTGGTGAAAATGAAAATGGCAGTTTCAGTATACATGAACAAAATCAAAGTACAGATATGACAGTAAATAAAAAGTTGGATCTTCTGTTGGAAGTTGTGAAAGGACTTGATACGAAAATTCAAGAACAAGATGTACGAATCCAAAAACAAGAAGAAAGAGTCAGCCTACGTGATGTATCAGCACTACCATCTGCGCAGAGTTCACCGAAGCAAAGCAAGGATTTACAGCCAGACAAGCTCCCGTCATTCCACGAACTGAAGGGAGACTCGAGAATCCAAGCTGAGGTAGATAAGCGACTTCAAGCTTATCAGAACACATCCAGAGCAGAGTTTTCGGGTAAGTCAAGTACTGTAATCAAATCAGGTCGTTTCAGAGCAGGGGTAGCAAAAATCAAAAACCCAATTAGTTGGCCACAGGATTACTGTGCAGTAAATGTAGGAAATAAACAACCAACGTATGACGAAATGAGTCTGGAGCAATGGGTTCAGGGCATGATTTTTTGTATTTTAGAACAAAATGATGAAAAGAGTAAAGAAAATATGCTCATGTACTTTGCATTACTAATGCAAGATGCTATTGAATTATCAGCAAGTACAGCTCGCAGGGCTCACGCAGCTGTACTACAGGAGATGGAGAGGGGGAAACTAACCTGGTTAGAACCAGATTTAGTGGAAAAAGCGAAAGTTAGAAATACACAAAGAATTTTTCAAAATCACAAAGTTGCTCCAGGCCCATCCTTTCAAACACAATGTTGTTTACATTTTAATAAAGGTCAGTTTAAATACGACAATGAACATATGGCAAATGGAACCCTATATCAGCACTACTGTTCCTTCTGTATGAAGGAAACTCAGAAAAAATATGACCATCCATTGACAAAATGTTTAAGGGTGAAAAATAGTCAAAGTCAGTCAAAAAATGACAATGTGAAGGGAAAGCAAACCGAACAGCGAGTTTAAAACTATTTACCAACGGTCTAAAAATTGCTATATTAGTCTATACAGAAGTAATAGAGGATATAGTAGTATAAACGACATAGGTAAAAATATTAATAATAGTAAAAATTCACATTGCAGTGATTTAATTGATATAAATGTATATAAATATGATACAGACGAGGCCCGTCTTGGCTCAATGGACATACAACCTTGTGTTACAGCAAATACTTGCTTTCCAAGTTCTATCAACAGCTTTATAATACAAGAGGTTGATAGATATGAGAATTATAGTATGAATGAAAGTATGGTGATATTAAATAATGAGAAAGTTACTGGAAAATACCAGTACACGTTAGGCATTAATAATAATCAGTCACAAGAAAAAATAAATAATCATGAGATACAAGTAGAGAAATCTACCAGTGATAATCGATACACAGAAAGATCTGAGAGTAATCTGAATAATAACAACGTGACGTTCACATTTGGTCATACTAACACTTCCTTAAATTGTACTACTGTACACTTCGTACAAAAGTGCCAGGTGAGTACTAGAAATAACACCATACGTGGTCTAGATCGTGCATCATGGGAAACTAATATGAGATCTAATGGTGAACTAACAGATACAGATGATAATATAAAGTATATATACAAATTTATCACAGATAATACAGAAAACGACAGTTCCATATTACTAAAGGTTACTAATATTACTTCATCATGCAGTGCTTGGTATACAAAGCAGGCTAATAATGAAAGTAAAACCAATAGTGACAATAGTGATAGTTATTGGAACTTAAATGACATGAATAACATGTTACAGGCATACTGTGACCTTGGCATTCGGCCTCACAACTATAATAATCAAGATTTTAGCATAAGTTGTACTTATATAGATACTATAGATAGTAGTGATACATTTAATCGTGGTTTTAGTCAAGTACATAGTATACAAACATGTATATCCAGTAAGCATAACATGGAGTATAATAATGTTAATAATAGTAATGTAACAAGAGATAAACATTCAGCATTGGTTTCCTCTGGCTTAGAAGTTATAACCAGGGAGTATGGGTTCTTGCCTGACTGCGTTCCTAAATTCGAGATACGGCCAATAGCTGCGGAAATGACACTGAGTAATGACGTTGAGTGGTTAAACCGAATGCATGCAGCAGTGAAGAAATATAATTGTTCAAATTACAAAGGTGCAAGAATACCAGTAACCTCAGGTTTAAATATTCCTATGTGGAGATATATATTAAAGGATTATGATTTGCCTATTATAGGTGACTATTTACAGTTTGGTTTTCCAATTGATATTGATTTCAAGAATTTTCAACATAACACCCACATAGTTAATCATAAATCAGCATTGCAAAGGAAACATGGCGTTTGCAAATATTTTGCCACAGAGGTTAACAAAAAAGCTATGTTAGGTCCATTTGAGGAAAAACCTTTTGAAAAAATCCATTATTCCCCATTAATGGCTAGGGACAAACCTGATGGAGGGGTCCGAGTTATTGTGGACTTGTCCTGGCCATTATTTAGTAGTGTAAATAGTGGCATACCTGATAATATGTTTGATTGTATGCCATTTAGTTTAAAATATCCCACTATAGATATGGTGATAGAAAAAATACAAGACATTGGTCCTGATGCCCTCTTATATAAGGTGGATCTGGAACGTGCCTTTAGAAATTTAAGGATTGATCCTCTAGCATACCCTTTGTGCTGTTTACAGTGGAATGACGTCACATACGTCGACGTCAGCGTAGCTTTTGGCCTAAAGATCGGGGCGGCGGCTTGTCAAATGTGTACGGACGTAATTACGTTCAAATTACGCCAACAAGGTGCTTGGGTAATAAATTACTTGGACGATTACATTGGGGTTGGAAATAAGCATAAAGCTGACTCTCATTTTCAGTCTTTGTTGAATATCCTACGGCAAGTAGGTTTGCCAGTCAATCAACAGAAGGTAGAACCTCCTAGTTCAGTTATAGTATGTTTGGGCATTCAAATTAATGCCAAAACAGGAGTAATTTCTATACCTGACAAAAAATTACAAGAAATTCAAGAAATATGTAAAGTATGGGCTAGTAAAAAATTTGCTACAAAAAGACAATTGCAACAATTAGTGGGCAAGCTATTGTATATACATAGGTGTATACGCCCGGCCCGTTTATTTGTTAATCGAATTCTCACCACATTACGAAATGCACCTGCCATGGGCAATTTCAGATTACCGGGTCTAATTTATAAAGACATTGCTTGGTTTAACAAATTTTTACAAAAATTCAATGGAGTAGTAAAAATTCATACAAAAAATACACCCCATTATAATGTGTTTGTGGATGCATCCTTACAGCAGGTTGGGGGAATTTGGAACAAGAAAGTATACTCATGCAATATTCCTGATAGAATAAAAGATTTAGTGTCCATTGCCCAATTAGAAGCTGCCAATATTATGTTAGCCGGTAGGTTATGGGCTGATCAATGGAAAAACAAAAAAGTAACAATATGGTGTGATAATTTGGCAGTAGTGCATGCATTCCAAGCCCAAAAAATTAAAGATCATTGGTTAATGGCATGTTGTCGAACTGTGTGGTATATTTCAGCTTCATATAACATAGAATTTAAAATTCAACATATTTATGGAGTGGACAATGTTAATGCGGACATATTATCAAGATGGCACACCTACAAATACAGTAATAAAGTAGAAGTGCAAAATCTAAAAAAATGTAATTGGTGTGAAGTAAATAACGAAATGTTGTGGCCAGACTTTGAAATTTAAAACCTGATAACAGTACTTGACAAGTAATACCTCCTTTGGAGGGTATATTACCTTCAATACCTGCCGCGTTCATTTTGTATTCGTAGGTAACCCGAAGCTGAAGAAGTTACAAGAGCAAGCCAACGACAGAATGCGCACAGCTATGCGACCAAGGACAGGTGCATCATACCTAGCTGCCTTCAGACAGTTCATAGCATTTTTGGTGGTAATGGGACTGGACATTCCATATCGAGAATCAGTGATTATAGTATATTTAGAGTATCTGATTCAGCAAGGGTTACGAAGTTGTACCATTCGAAACCACATTTCTGTAATTCGACATTATTTTTCTGTGTTTAATTGGCCAACAGTGGCCTTATGTGGAAGAAAGGTGGCCTTACTCATAAAATCAGTAGAAGTTAATGCAAGAATGTCAATCAGAGTTAAAGGAATCATTACAGTTAAGATACTGGAAAAGTTGATTACACAAACTTTAAAATATGAGAATGGATATGTTTTAGCTGCTTTATTTCTTACAGCCTTCTTTGGCTTTTTCAGATTGTCCACTTTATTGCCAAATAAAGTTTCAGAGTTTGACAAAACTAGATTTCCAATCCAGAATGATGTGATTTGGGGAACTCCTGGAGTACATATAATTATCACATGTTCCAAAACTATGCAGGCGTCAAATCAGGCAAAAGTAGACCAATTGCCAGCCCTAATGGGCAAGCAAATTTGTCCTGTCCAAGCGCTTCACAAGTTATTGGCCCAATCTCCAACACATAAAAATTTGCCCCTGTTTCAAATACATACAAAACGAGGTTGGTTTCCATTAGTGGCTCCTAAAGCGCGTTCTTTTCTGCGATTGGTAATTATATCCCTTGGTCTTAATCCTTCTAGTTATACTTTCCACGCATTCAGACGTAGTGGTGCATCATTGGCATTTGATAGCAATGTGGAATTGTCAAAAATAAAGCAGCATGGCAACTGGAAATCAGAGGCAATTTGGACCTATCTAAACTCCACTCCTACAGCCGCTAGCATAATTCCATCCACCTTCAAACAACTTCTAACATAACTAAACATCGTTTGGGGTTTGGCAGGTAGTAAATTCAACTTCAATTTACCATATTTTAGTTGGTGACATTCAAGTAATGAAGTAAAACAAGTATATTTTATTTCATGATATTTTATTACCATTTTAATATGTTAAACGCTTTATCACAAGCTAATGCTAGTGTATATATTGTATAAAAGTTTAACAAAAGGTAGTACTAGTTCTCTTGGTCTGTAAACTACATGAGCAAACAGAAGTTACAAGTTTGTAAACCCAAAGTAAACACTGAAGTAGGATAACAGTAGTGGGCTATGTAAACTAATGGTCTAGACTGATATCTCGAGTTATGGTGCAAACTTTCTGTTAACTCTAAGATACCAAGGTAGCAGTAAACTAACAGGTTCTTAGTTGATGTCATAACAAAGCTAACTCAGTTGTTATTAATATATATTAACATGTATAAAGTTAATAAACTCCAAATGATTAAAGTTTATAAAGGATGTTGTTATTCTTGTTTATTCCTCCTGCAACTGCCAGCTAAATTTGGTGTGGAGGTTTAATGGCATGATTGTTTGGGATTGCTTTCTTGACAATATCTGGCAACCAGTATTGCCATGGTAACACCTTTCCTGTTTCTTGGCCTTGTCAGTTTGTGGGCATTTGACATTATTCCAAAGTTTCAGAATATGTTTCTTGTAAGAGGAACTTGTTGTAATTTGCTTTTAGGCAAGTCATGTTTGAAGGTGGATAGATACTACCCTCTTAAGAGTCTTTAAAATATAATTGAGATTAGAAACAGGCCTGTAATTTTTTAACACTTCTTTGTCAAGAATGAATGGAGTAACGTGGGCCTGCTTGAAAAATGTATGACACTAATCTTGTTCAAGTGAGGCATTAACTATAGACGTGATGGGGGTGATAAGGATGTCCATATAATCAAGGATGAGCAAAGTGGGTCAAGGGATCATGATTTAATAGTTGATGATGATTTTGGCAACTTGGTCCTCAGTAACAGTGGAGGTGGAAAAGGTTGGAGGAGGAGTGTCAGGGGAGATGTGTTGCGAACTGGAGGAGGCAGGAAGAGTTGAGCATATTCTTTTCAATTTTGTCTGTGAAAAACTCAACAAATCTGTCAGCCACAAGCAGGGCGGTTTATAGATGCAAACTACCAATCCCTCTGGATCGATGTGGGCAGATATGGCTCATGGTCCGACTCCCAGATCTTCCAGCAGTGCAGACTGAGGGATATGATTGAAAATGACTCCACTCAGTTTTCTGGGCTGGGGGAATTGAGGGCATTCGCTGTTTCTGAATTTGGTATCTTTAGTTGGGTTTCTTTACCTCCATTTTCTCATCTGATGACTACCAATGACTCAGGTATTATTGTAGTAATAAATACTGAGTGTGAGGGCGTTTGTTACAGGATATATGCCCGGCAAAAATTCCAAATAATGCCAGAGCGCCGTCCTGTAACAAACGCCCGAGCATGAGATATGTATTACTATTATAAAGACCGGCCTATCTGGTTTCAAGAAACATGCCTTTATTTTTATGAGGTGACACGAACGAGGACGTCGCCATATTGTTTTGAATGCATGATCGCTCTCGTAAAAGCAGACAATTTTACTATCGACATACAATCGACCAATCGAAACAGCACTTCCGTTTTTCAGCGGCCGTTATTGGAGGTTTTACTCCGTGCTGATTCTATGCGCACAGATGGGTTTTCGTTCACTGCGCACTTCCGGTCCTTATATTATCATACATTCCTCTATGTCCATACACATGATCTAGTTCCATAAATACAGAACTTCAACCAGTTGATGCTGAGAGTATGGTTGCCACATTCAGATCAGCTAGCTGAAGTCCAATTAGGTCAAGTATCCACTTGACTGTGTATGATTGTTGAATCTACTAATACTCCTTGACTCACATTTGTTCCTATTTAGCAGATGGATTTAGATTTATTTGTTGTTTTACATCGCATTCAACAGCCAGGGTCATATTGCGATGGGTAGTTTACAGGTGGAGGAAACCAGTGCATACTGCACTGTAAACCACCGGGCATCGGCAAGTAACTACCAACTTTCCAACGTGAAGCGCCCGGCCCGAGATTAGAACCGGCGGACTCAGAGGTTGGAGGTGAGAACTTTAACCCTACACCACCGAGCCCCCCTATTTAGCAGATAGATTAAACCCCTACTGTGCCATAGCAATTTATGGATCAGTACATGGCAGAGAGACTAGATGGTCGAGGTATGTAATATAAACATGTATACTGGCTCCACTAACGGTGGAACTTCTAGAGATAATCCTTTAGGTCAACTTGTAGTAGAGTCATGCTAAGCAAGTAGATTTCTGGCTTTTTTTATTGGCATATTATTATTGGCACATGAAAAAAAATATTAGAGTTTGACTCCTTAAAAATATGCAAACTCTATTAAAATACATTTTGATACATAGCCACTTATCACAACTTCACAGGCAATAAAAACTTTCCCTGGGTACGTTTTCCTCACACACTTCTCATAAATACCACCTCAGACTGTATAATCTCTGTGCTGAAACTTGAGAAGGTAAAAATTCCAGGAATGTTGAGATTTATGTGCATTATAAAACAAGAAACACTGTACTTCCCCTAATAGGGGAGAGTCTGTTACAGGTTTACCACTTTTTTTCTTAGGACTCCTCCATTATATAAAGGGAAGATGCACACAGTGAAGTTCCAGGTAGTGCATTGAATTTAATTCAAAATTAAAAGGCTTTTCAATGCAAGTGTATTTTTCCAAACAATTCTTTGCATGGTAATCTGTTTCTGAAAAAAAAATTGTGATAATAAGTCCATTTAACCAGTTGAAGTTACACTACATACTTTAGTGAAAGTAGATTTCCTTTCTCCATTGAAGGATAGAACTAAAAATTTTCTATTATACAAGATATATCTTTTCCCAAATAAAGTGTGTGACTGTGCAAAAGTTGCAGTCTGTTTTAACTGTAATATCCTATGCCCTTCCCCTAACTGATAAGTCTAACCTGTTGAATTTCTACAGACCCTGTCCAAATGTGTTGAGGTTTCAGTATTTTGTGCCTTTCCCCCCACTGACAAGTCTGACGTGTTAAATTTCCACTGAGCCTATCCAAATATATTCAGGTTTCAGTTATCAAACAAGTTCTGCTTTCACTTTTGGCTGTTACCTTTCCTTGTTGGTTCAAATCATGTGGGTTGATACTGTAGTGATACAAACTGTAGTAATGAGAGTGTCGTTTGAAACCTTTTACCCATGCAATGAAATGTGAATGCAAGAACCAAGTTGGCTAAATATGCTCGTGAACCTACACGTATGATAAGTGACTTAGTAGAATTGAAGACAAAGTTAATTTTTTAACTTTAGTTAAAGACGAGGCTTCTTTGTTATTTTTATTACCAGAGACTTTTCCACACAATTAGCACATTATGGATGTCCACTGAGAGATAAAGGACATTAAATATAACATAACCCACAATATGAACCTGGAATACCTTATCACAATCACCACATACATGTATAAATGCTCCCACAATCTCCTGTGCTTACATTACTGCGATGTTTTTACATGTTCCATCTGACTGACATATTCAGAAGATCACATTTTATGGACACTTTACAAACATGACAAATAAGTAGTCTTAACAGAAAGCTATGTAAGAAATAGAGTAAACTGTTTTGTCTTCATGTTTTACAAACACACAACAGAGTACCCGGTTTATTTTCTCTTTTTCTAAACATAATTATGATTTTAGAAACATTATTCTTTCTAAATGAATTCCTTTTATTAAGGCCCAAGTATTTCTACAAGTTTCCTACTGTAAGTCACCCATGTATTGTTACAATATTCCAATTTCATAACTGTTATCAATAGTCCCTGTACCATATTTCATCTTTGTAATTAAGTAGTAACTTTAAATATATTCCCTTCCTTCTTTTTTCTGTCAGACACTGTAACAACTAGCCATTGTACCATATTTCTTCTTTTAACAGTTCAAATTTGAGGCTAACAATTTGTGTAGTTCATTCCTTCTCAGTAAATTTAAATTTTCTAACAATAGTCTTTGTTTTCCCCATCATTAGGGTGCCTGTTCCATCCTCTGTTCTGACTCAGGACCTCCAACCTGTGGGTCTGGTCTGTCACTGGCCTGGTCATCCGTCTCCATGGCAACCTGAAGTGGATCAACACATGGTTACAACCAAATCAACTTCCACAAGACCTATTCTGACCAATGCAAAATTGCTGTAAATTTCCAAAATATCATCTGAGGTTCAAAAGAAGGGTAAAATTCAAATAAACACACGGCTTGATAAGCATTTTAGTGCTATTTCAATGCAATGCATCTGTTACAGGGAAACTCTGTCATCGGGATTTCGCAAAATGTGTGATTTTAAATTTTTAATGTGCTAACAATGGGGCTTTTCCATCTTCGCAGGCCAATCGTAAACCTACTTTAAGATGGAAAAAAAAAAGTTTCATGATTCCCGTGTGTAGTTGGAGATAGGTTTAAGATAGGGTGAAGATCTTATCATGATAATGCAGAGACTGCCACACAAAGATTCCTGAAAAGTTTACAATAGGTGTACGACAGGTTACAAACCTTAAAGATCAACTTTAGATGAAAAAGATAGGTTTAAGATAACTGTAAGATGGAAAAGATTGCTTTGCGAGTTGCTTAAGATAACAAAAGATGACTATAGGTTTACAATAGGTTTAAGATGATAACAAGCAATCAGTGCCCGTGAACGGGCTCTGTGTCAGCTGACTGTGTGTTTTGAGTTTCAGAGTAGAAGTGACAGAAGAAAAGGACACAAAAGTTCTGCCCTGCAATGGTATTCAGAAGTAAAGTAACAAGGTGGCTGTTCAGGTGTGAAGAGTAGGTCAAAAACATATTTTAAAAAAATACTGCAAATGCAATACTTTTCGAGTAACAACTGATTTACTCAAAAGTGAGAATCTCAAAGTAGCTTTTGCCCAGCTATGCAATCAGTTAAAGGTCTGCAATTTTAACATGGTATAGCTCACACAAAAGTAGGTGAATAGCATATTTAAAGAAATACTGCAAATGCAATAGTTTTCAAGTTACAACTGATTTACTAAACAGTAAGAACCTGAAAGTAGCTATTACTCAATTTTACTATTTTATAGCTGACCCCAAAGTAGGTTAATAACATATTTAAACAAAATACTGTAAATGCAATAGTGTTCAAGTTACAACTGTTAAACTGAACACTGAAAACCTAAAAGTAGGTATTGCTCAACTATGCAATGAGCTACAGGTCTACAATTTCACTATGTTATAGCTGACAAATAAGCATATGAACAACATATTTATGCAGGTGTTCCACTGGAGGCTGACCCTACGACTCTATATACATGTATGTATATAAGGTCGGCTGCAAAAGTCAGGGGGTCGGGGACAAAAATCCACAAAAAAAGGCAGGAAATTTTTGGGTCGGCTTCAACTCCCCGACAGGACGTGAAACATACAGGCTTGTCTGGATCTAGAGGCCAACCTGCCATGGGGTCGGGATGTTTTGTACAGACTGGTCTGGAACCTACCAGGACAAGCCCTAACAGACAAGCCCTAAACCCCCTAACTGACAAGCCCTAGCAGGTCCCGATAAGCTGTACTGACAAACAGACAGGACTGGAGAAATAGACAGAATCACCCCGACCAGACGTGCAGTCAGTATTGCAAGGACAGTTTTTGATGAATTTTTGGGAAAAAAAGGATCAAGTGTCCACCAATAAACAAAATAAACAAAAAGTCACTAGTAAATATTTGGATCCCATCACGTGACCTAAACGTCCAACTTTACTTTTTTGTTATTTAATTGTAGTTTTCAGGTTTTAGCTCTCATATTATATAAGATATGAAATAAATATATGTCTGCTTCAATTTATGAATGAAAAAGTCATTTAAAATATAACATTTTCATTTAAAATGGTTTATCCTGTGGAAAAAAGTAGGGAGAGATGTGCTTCTAACAGTCTCTCACGTGACAATGAAAACCTTCTGCTTGTTGCTGCCTTTTTTCTCTAATTTCGAGCTTCTGGGAAAGACATTATTCTCGTGAAGGAAATAAACTTGCTGTAGTTCTGGTCACGTGATGGGATCCAAATATTTACTGGTGACATAGTTTTTTATTTGGTGATTGATCGACACTTGATCCTCTTTATTCCCAAAAATTGCTAATGGGTTTTTACAGTCAGAATAAATATCTTGTGATTGAATCCAAATAGTTTGTTAACTTTTATTTAAATTGCTCTGGTGAAATAGGCTGAGTACACCTACATGAAACAGAATACTCTAAATGCAATAGTTTTCAAGTTACAACTAATTTACTCAACAGTGAGAACCTTAAAGTAGCTCTTGCTCAGCTATGCCATGACCTACAGGTCTGCAATTTTACTATGTTATAGCTGACCCAAAAGTAGATGAACAACATATTTGTAGAAAATACTTCAAATGCAATAGTTAATATCAAGTTACAACTGATTTGCTCACAGTAAGAACCTGAGAATAGCTATTACTCAGTTATGCCATGAGCTACACTTCCTTGAACATTTTTTCATCCTCGATAGATAAGGTATCTTTTTTTTTTTAAAAAAAAAGGATGTCTCTAGGCCTTGTAGTTCTGGAGGAGAAGTTGTTCACGCGTACGTGGACACCATAGAGTAATGCCATAAAAATCTGATAAGGATCACTAGCAGTTTACGATAATTTAAACAGTTTAATATTGTCACTGTTGGTGATGGACTTGCAATCCCAACCAACTGGGAACATATCGCAAAGTTCTGTAACTTCTGTAGATGATGGCTTTACGATGGCCTTAAGATCGTTGCAATGAAAAAGATCTTTCTCCCGATCTGACAAGTTACAAGATTGCAAACGTATCACAAAGCTTTGTCGCCAAGGTGGAACAGGTCTGAAAGAATTTTAACCAAATGCCAGGATATGTTCAGAATGTTTTATGTACAATTGCAACTTTCACATCTTGTGAATTCTTGGGAATCTTGAAAACACATAAAGCTAATACCTCACACAATTATAATTTAACACTAAACTATGCATCATTTCCAAAGGAAACTTGTGGAAATATGCATGAGCCATTCAAAATGACTGAATATTTTAACATGGTTAAAAGTCCATGATATATGATAATATCATAAATGTTTTGGAATACATATATCTGTCATATGTGAATATTTAAGACTAAAATATACAGTAGTGCAAAACTCCAACACTTTTGTGAGAACACTGAACAGTGAATTTCTAAAACTACTATTGAACTGTGAACTTTTTAGTACCAACAGTAATATACAGAAAGCTATATTCAGTCAAAACAAAAGAAACTCAAAGAACCAGAGGAATACCTCTGTATAGACAAGCGTCACAAATAACAGGGAAATTTTTTAGAAGAAAGGTCAAAGTTGGGGGGGGGTCACAGTTACAACAGCCGAAGTCAAACCATGACAGGCCCTCGGTGAATGCTATGTTATCATGGGCTGGGTTTGAATCCACAACTACTGGGGGGACAGTAAGGCATACCAAATATGTCAACCTCTCAGACATGGAGGTCTCTAAAAGTGTGGCAGTAAAAAAACCAGTATTTTATAATGTTTAAAGATTAATTCTATTTGACAACCTTTTACTTGGGGTTCAATTGTTTATCTAGATTAATTTGGAAATTTTAATTACTTAAATGTAGCTTTTATAAGCTACAAGCTTACCATGTGGGACTTAATGCTGATCTCGGGTTGCCACACCCGGGGCCAACGTCTTAGAAAAAAAGATCGTTCTTGTTAGCCACCGGATATACTGGTAGTTGTCGTCACGTGATAACTTCTGACCAATCGTCCTACTTTCTCGTTGAAATTTTTTAAACCTACCCCTCAGCTGTAAACAGCGGGGAGGCAGGGTGGGACTCTTCTAAGTCCCACATGGTAAGCTTGTAGCTTATAAAAGCTACATTTAAGTAATTAAAATTTCCAATTTTATTACGCTACAATAGCTTACCATGTGGGACTTAATGCTGAATTCAACCGCCCGGTGGCGGGATTACAGCTGAGACTGGAAGGTATGTCATTTTTTTTTTTTTTTTTTCTAAGATTTTGAATTAAACGTCTAGAATAGTGCCAGAAATACCAGTCTGAGTCCCATTTACAGTGCCCCGATCCCGAAGGCCGGGCCTGTAACGAGCCAAAAACCTAAGAAAATGAGGGACAGTGCTAAAACTGTCTAGATGTTTTATTGTAGGACGGAAGTGCAGCAGTGCTCACTCCGAGGTCTGAGGGTCCAAAAGGGCCCTTCACGTATGACTGACCAACCCAGTGGTTGGGAATCTCATAAAAATTTTTACAACCTGAAAATGAGATTAATGACAACTAAATAAGTCCTTAATAGAAATTACTTGATAATTAAAGGATAAAATGACCTTACCCGTAACATCTTGAAGGTAAAGGAATACCTAGATCCTGGGAAAGACTCCTGAAGACTTGGTTGTAGCGGATGTGCCCCCCCCCCCTTTTTTCTTTCCGAGGATAACTGGTCTGAGGGGAAGGATCTAGGACTTGTTGTGCAGCCACTACGGGTCCCAGGTACAAATTGTTGTCGGTGTCCGACCAAGTAAGGTCTTTTAGGTAAAAATTTGTAAATGTGTTGTGAGCTTTCCAGTGACAGGCTTGCATGATTTGGTCCACCGATACCCCACCGTAAAAGGCCTTAGAGGCCGCGAAAGCCCGGATGTCATGCGCTTTGACTTGGACCAAGTCCAAGGCTTGTTGATCTGCTTGTTTGTAACAAAGTAAAATGGTTTGTTTCAGCCATGAAGAGAGTGTAGCGGGTCTGATGTCTGAGGTATGTCCTTTCTTAAAGGAGATGAAAAGGAGAGAACGAGACCCTCTCAGGTCTTTAGTTCGGTCCAAATAGAACCTCAGGGCCCGCACGGGACACAGGGTCCTGTCTTCTTTAAACTGTCTATCTACAATGGTAGTCAGAGCAGGAATAGTCACTGGTGACACACTTTTAGAACCTTCTCTTGCTAGTTGGTTTTTGGCTATGAAATCAGAAGAAGGGAACAAGGCGACCTTTTCCCATTGGCCTAAATTAGCTACTTTGTTAGCGACCCAGGCATGGATTTCGCTGCGGCGCTTGCCGGAGGCCAAGGCTAGCAAGAAAGCAGTTTTTAAAGTGAGATGTTTGAGGTCTGTGTCTTTCATGGGCTCAAATGGTGCTTTGGTGAGCTCGTTAAGGACAACAGAAAGGTTCCACTTGGGTAAGTTTCTGGAACTTTTAGGACGATCCCTGTGAAAACTGGAGAGTAACCTATGAAGGTCTGCATTGTGTGCAATATGTTGGGCCGTTGGGCCCAAAGTGTCAACGATTGCAGTCCTGTAACCATCAATGGTCGAGGGGCGCCTGTTTAAGTCTTGGTACAGGTACATGAAAAAATCTGAGATTTGTTTCACAGATGGAGTGGAGAAATCCACCGAATTTTCTCTGCACCATTTTTCAAATAGGGCCCACTTTGACTTGTAGATGGTCCTTGTTGATGACCGCTGAGGGGCAGCAATTCTCTCTGCCACCTCCACAGAGAAGCCTTGTTCTTGGAGTTGTCCGCTCCTAGACACCAGGCGTGGAGGTTCAGGTGCTGGGGGTTGTTGTGGAACACCAGCTTGTGGGACTGTTTGAGTAGGGTTGTTGACACTGGGAGTTGCAGTGGGATCTCTGTTGAGAGCTGCACTAGGTCCCAAAACCAGGGCATCCCTGGCCAGCCTGGGGCTATTACGATGATCAGGCACTGGCATTGCCTGATCTTTTGGATCACCTTGTGAAGGAGAGCCGTAGGAGGGTACGCATATGCTGTGAGGTTGGTCCAGTTTATGTTCAGAGCATCTATGTCCCAGGCCCTTGGGTCTGGGATAGGAGACACGTATAGAGGGAGTTTGTGGTTCAGGTGAGTGGCAAATAAGTCTACATGAGGTGTGAACCACTTCTGGCAGATCTGTTTGAAGACCTGTGGGTGTAGAGACCATTCGGTTGACTGCACTTGGTTGGACCTGGATAGCAGGTCGGCCATCACATTCAGGCACCCTGGAATGTGCCTGGCTTTCAATGTTATGTGATAGTGATGGCACCAGGTCATGATCTTCCACAGGAGAGCACACATCTCTGCCGAGTGTGTTCCTCCTTGTTTGTTGATGTAGGCTACCACTGTTGAGTTGTCCGTCGCAACCAACACTGTTTGATTCTGGCACTGGTCCTTGAAGTCTCGAAGGGCCAGGGAGACCGCCTTCAATTCTAGGACATTTATGTGAAGCCTTTTTTCCCGATCTGACCACAGACCCTTTGTAAAATTTTGGTCTAAGTGAGCGCCCCAACCTTCGTTTGAGGCGTCGGTAAAGAGTTGGATACTGTGGTCTTTGGGATGAAGGTCTGCACTTTTCATCACATTGGAGGGATTTTGCCACCAATCTAGGTGGGCTGCAATGGCTTCTGTCCAGGGAAGGAGGTTGTCCAGCGACTGAGGATATCTCCAGTGCTCCTTGAGGTGAAACTGAAAGGGCCTCATGTGAAGACGTCCCTCCGGGACCATTTTCTCCGTTGAGGCCAATTAGAGACATCAAACATCTTGCAGTCAAAACACGTTTTGACTTGAGTTGTAGGATCAAATCCTGAAGTTTGAGCCATCTCGCTTGAGTGGGTTTTACAAGGGCTGAATCTAGGTGGTATTCGTAGCCCACGAACGAGAACACCTGTGTAGGTTTCAGTTCTGATTTTTCCTGATTTATTATCCACCCCAAGGACTGAGTCAGTTCTACTACTGCCTGAGTGTTCACTTGGGCTTCCTCCTGAGACTGGGACCTGATCAGCCAGTCGTCCAGGTATTGGTGAATTCTGAGTCCTCTTGAGAGGGCCATTAGTTTCACCTCCTTTACGATCATGGTAAAGACCTGGGGGGCTGTGGCTAGTCCGAACGGGAGGGAGGTGAACTGGAACACCTGAGCCTTGTAGCAAAACCTTAGGTATTTCCTTGAGCTTGGGTGGATGGGGATATGCAGGTAGGCGTCCGACAGGTCTATCGACGCTACCCACTCCCCTGGAATCAGGGAGGTCCTGATGGACTCTGGAGTTTCCATTTTGAACTTTTCTACGTGTAGAAAAGTGTTGAGCCTGCTTAAGTCTATGACTGGCCTCCACCTTTGGTGAGGCTTGGGTACTAGGAACAGGCGACTGTAAAACCCGAGAGATTTTACATTGTCTACCCTTTCGATCGCGTTCTTTGACAGGAGGGACTGGATACAAGTAGCCAAGGCTTGGTCTTTTTGTTGGGCCTTGTACTCTGACAGAATCAGAGGAAATCTGATCAAGTTTGGCTTTGAACGGAATGGCAGAACGTAGCCATTGGTGATAATGTTTAACACGTTTTGAGAACATTTGTTTGTGAGCCAGTCTCTCCTGAAAGAACGGAGGCGACCTCCTACTGGTGGACTGAGTGAGGCTTTGGAGGAGTCATTGGGGAGGGGGGTTTCCACGCCCCCTTCCTCTATTGTGGGGTCAAAAACGACCCCTGAAGCCTCTGAAGTTGGATTTTCCTCTTCCCGAGGGAAAGGACTGGTTACTGCTTTGAGAGGTATTGCCCCCATAGGGGCGTTTCCTGTAGGAGCCTCTTTTCTTGTGGGGACCACGAAAGGGCTTATTCTGGTAGGGTGCAAAACCCTGAGAATCTTTTGAGGTGCCTTTTTTGAGAAGGAAGTCCTCACCTTCCTTCACTAATTGAGACTCTAACAAGGAAGGGCCCCAAAAGGACGAGTTCCTGAGTTCTTGACGTCTCGTTTCTCCTAATTGTGGATGTAATAGAGTCATTTCGGCTTCGCGCCTGAGCAAGCCGGTATTAGCCATAGAGTATAATTCCCTCTGCAAAATATGGGCTAGAGATTTGCTGAGACAAGTGAGGGCCCTGTGTTGGACAAGTACTGTCTTGTTCCAAAAATCTAAGTAGTCAGCTACTTCCTCATATCCGCGCTTTGCCGCTTTCTCAGGATTGGCACCTTTCTGAATCTGAGACTTTATCTTCTTGACCGTAGACTTGATGCTATGTTGGCTATGTTAGCATTGCAAGAAGAGGAGGTTTTGGCAAATGCAGCGGTGAAGTTGAGGGTAGAGATGTTTTGTCTAGCCTGAAGTTCTAGCTCCTTGAGAACTGGCAGGGGAACTCTGGCTACTGGGGGCCCAGAAGGTCTAGGAGTAATACAGATCTTAGCAAAGTCCGTATTCAACTCCTGAATTTTGTCCTGAAAAGTTGGTTGTCCCACCTTGTACCACTTTGAAGTTGAGGGAGGAGGCCTGACATATTTTCCCTCAGATAAGTTGGCAGCCTTAAAGTCATGTTGGAATTTATCAAAGGCGTCCTTGATAACTGAGCTAAGTGGAAGAATAGAGGAGGGACCTCTAGGTCTGAGCTCTTGACGGCCTTTTTCATCATCCAGACCCAACACTGAGGTGGACGACCTGGGCATAGATTCCCTGGGGTCAGGGAGAGACAAAATACGCCTGAAGGTGTCCACTTCTTCAGAGTATTGTGAGGGCATGTCAGACAAAGCTACTTCCCTATAATAAGGGGGGTCTGGATCATGTTGTGGGAGGTCTTGATCAGAAGCTACTCCTGAGGGCTGAGCCCTAGAGGGCTTAGAAGACCTGTGTCTGGTTTCAGGGGAGTGCTCCTCCTATGAGGTAAATGACACGTATCTAGATCTTGATTTATGTTTGCTCTTGTCAGAGTGTTTTTTGGATCTAGAAGAAGGGATCCGAGGTTCATCGGAATCCTCATTTAGTTGGTCCGAGGCAGAGCTCGGGTCAACTGGCTGCCTATGGCTTTGCTTTTTGTGAGAGTACGAGACCTCTTCGGGGTGACCTTCAGAGGGGGCAACGTACTGATCCGAGGAAGGTTGAGTAGATAGTAAACGCGGAGGAAGTGCTGGGCCGAAGTCCACATCCATATCCTCGCTTGGGATGTTAGAACCAGATCTCGGAGGGGGCAAATCCAGAGGGGCAGCAGTAGTACTGGACAAGCCAGGTTTTGAAGCAGGAAGAGAAGACTCTACCTCGACTTTCTGTTTTGCAGCCAACTCCTCTCGGAGTGACTGAAAAGCTTCCAACATGGATGCCTGGAAGGTGCCCATTTGCTGCTGTAAATTGCAAATTTAATAAGTAAATTAAATTTTTATAAGTTAATACCCTATCCAATGGACAATAGCTTATCCGGTCGGCGCGGACCGGCCCGCCAAACGTCAGAAAAAGACGTCCTGTGTCTCCACCGGCTAGGCCGGCCCAGTACTGTGCACTCGCCAGATGGCGTGTCGTACTTCCTTCCTGTCTAGACAGCGTGACGTCATAGCATCTTTTTCGTTGTCTAAACCTATTAGACCCCTAGTAGACTGAAAGCGGGGTCGGTGGGAGGGTCTTGTGTGTCCATTGGATAGGGTATTAACTTATAAAAATTTAATTTACTTATTAAATTTGCAATTTTATTGCGTTAATACATCCTATCCAATGGACAATAGCTGAATAACTACCGCTTGGTCGGCGGGTAAGCTACTAGGGACTTGTGTGAACTCATGCTAGAGATAATGAAAACTCTGCCTTTAGGCCTGGGAAGACCTAGAAGTCAAAAACCCCTAAGGCCATGGTCAAATATCATCATCCGGTTAACCGGGCTGGAAACGTCAGAGTCGACCTTGCCCCCCCCCCCTTTTTGACAGACCTGCTCTGAGGTAGGGGAAGAGAGGGATGAGTTCAGTCCCATAAAAAAGTCTCCCGGAGGAAGTACATGAGATTTTTTTTTTTTTTTTTTTGATGCTTCTTAACTATACGTGCAATATATACAAATATGTACAACTATATACATAGGCACAGATCTCCTCTAGTTGCTGGTCTGTTGATGGATCTGCTGAGCAGCCACAACAGGACCAAGATGGTAGAGCTCTGAGTCAGCCCATGCCACATCCTTCAGATAGAATTGGGTGAAGGTATTATGAGATTTCCAGTGGCAGGCTGATAGGATCTGCTCCAAGGAGACTCCCGACTGGAAGGCCTTAGAAGCAGCGAAAGCCCTAACATCATGAGCTTTAACTCGATGTAGGGTATGGGCTTGATGATCAGAGAGCTCATAGCATAGGATCACAGTTTGTTTGATCCATGAGGAGATAGTGGCAGGGGAGATGTCTTTATCGAAGCCTTTCTTGAAGGAGACAAAGACTAGCTCCTTGTGTTGTCTTATGTCTGAAGTCCTGTCCAAATAGTAGCGCAAGGCTCTGACTGGACAAAGGGATCTATCGGACTTGAGGGATTTATCTAGAGTAGGAGCCAGGGCTGGTATGACCACTGGGGCTACACTCTCCGGACCCTCTTTGATCAGCTGGTTCTTGGAAAGAAAGCTGGGAGATGGAAACAAAGACACCTTAGACCAATCGGACTGATGTCTGATGTTCTTGTGCTGCCATGCATGGATCTCACTCCTCCTTTTTCCAGAGCCAAGGGCTAAAAGGAAGACAGTTTTGAAGGTCAGGTGCTTCAGAGATGCTTCCCTGAGAGGTTCAAAAGGGGGCTTTGTCAGCTGGTGTAGAACCAGGGACAGGTTCCAGGAGGGAATGCCCCTCCGCCCTTTGGGTCTATCTCTGTGGAAACTTTCCAAGAGACGAGTGAGATTATCATCTTTGCTGATACTGACTGTCGTGTTACCCAGTTTATCAGCAATGGCAGACCTGTATCCATCAATGGTGCTGGGCTGTAACTTCTTGTCCTCAAAAAGGTGCATTAGGAAGTCAGCCACCGACTTTACAGGTGGTGACCTGAAGTCCACCTGATTAGCGTCGCACCACTTTGTAAAAATGGTCCACTTTGCCTCATAGACTGATCTGGTAGATCTTCTTTGAGGAGCCTCAATTCTTGCTGCCACTGCCTCAGAGAAGCCCTGTTCTTTGATTTTAGAGGCTCTAGGAGCCAGGCATGGAGATTTAGATTTGTCAGATTTCCGTGAGGGATCTGATTGAAGGGCTGTGTAAGAAGACTGGGAAGGTTGGGTAGGCTTAGAGGGACCTGACTGGACATGGCCACTAGGTCCCAAAACCAAGGCATGTTGGGCCACCCGGGGGCAATAAGAATGAGTCTCTTGCACGGTGAGTCCAGTAGCTTCTCCACCACTTTGCCCAATATGGCGGTCGGTGGGAAGGCGTATGCATCCAGCTCGTCCCATGACAGAGTAAGTGCATCCACTGCTACCGCCAGGGGGTCCGGTACTGGAGAGACAAACTGAGGTAACTTGTGGTTGAACCTCGTGGCAAAGAGATCTATTTGAGGCTGATGCCATTGGTTGCATATCTGTTGAAAGACGTCCGGAAGGAGGGACCACTCTGTTTGGATGGTCTGACCCAGTCTGGATAGCTTGTCGGCTATCACATTGAGATGGCCTGGGATGTGCCGGGCTTTTAGGGTCAATTGTCGCTGGGAACACCAGGTCAAGATTCTCCACAGTAGGGCACACAGTGGGCCCGACCTCATGCCCCCTTCCTTGTTTATGTAAGCTACCACTGTAGTATTGTCGGTTGCCACTAGAACGATTTTGTCTACACAGAGGTCTTGGAACTCTTTGAGGGCTAGAAACACTGCTTTGAGTTCCAGATAATTTATGTGCAGTTTGCTTTCCGGCACCGACCAGGACCCTCTTGCAATGAGCTCGTTTAAGTGAGCGCCCCATCCTTCTTTTGATGCGTCTGTAAATATTTGCAGAGCATGTTTTACTGGGTGTAATGGTTGGCCTTGAAGCACATTGTCTTCCTCTAGCCACCATTGTAGGTGAGGGTGTAGGGATCTTGGTAGAGGGATAATCTTTTCTAGAGATTCTGGTACCCGCCAATTGTTTTTGAGGTGCCACTGTATAGGTCTCATGTGTAGTCGACCGAGGTGGACCTGTTTTTCTGTGGCTGTTAAAAGGCCTATCAGGGACATAAACTGCCGGACCGGACAGGCCGGTAGAGACAGAAGGGTCTGTACTTTGTCCTGAAGGTTTAGCCACCGGTCCGGAGTCGGTCTGACCCGGCCTAACCTGAGGTCGAACTGGTAACCTACAAAATTGAAGACCTGTTTGGGTTCCAGTTCTGATTTTTCCAAATTCACCAGCCAGCCTAGGTCCTGGCACATTTTGATGAGAATCTGGGTGTGCTGGAGACAAGTTTCTAGGGATCTGGCCCTCACCAACCAGTCGTCTAGGTACTGGTGGATTCTTATACCCTTGCATATGGCCATCAGTTTTACCTCTTTGGCTAGTACAGTGAACTCCATGGGCGCTGTGGACAGACCAAAGGGCAGTGCCTTGAACTGATAAGTCCGGCCCTGGACATGAAATCTTAGGTATTTCCTGGATTGTTCCTGTATCGGTATGTGGAAGTAGGCATCCTTGAAGTCTACTGAGGTGACCCACTCCCCTTGTTGGAGGGATGTCCTGATGGTTTCTGGTGTCTCCATTTTGAATTTCTCCACCTTGAGGAAGAGGTTTAGTTTGCTTAAATCCAGTATTGGTCTCCATTGGTTGTTGGGTTTGGGGACTAGAAAGAGTCGGTTGAAAAACCCCAGAGATGTTTGATTGTGGACCAGTTCTATCGCATTTTTGTTCATAAGCTGATGTAATGCCTCCAACAGGTAGCTGTTCCTGTGAGGATTGACATAACGGCTTATGACAGTAGGAGACCTTGTAAGATTGGGTCGGGTCCGGAAAGGGAGGGTATAACCTTCCCTCAGGATTTGAATTATTTTCGGACCGGCCCCTAGATCCAGCCAAGTTTGCCAAAAGTTCTGTAGTCGAGCCCCCACAGGTGGATTGGAGGCAGCATGTTTTACACTTGTTGCAGGTTGGACACAAGACAATGGAATGACACAAGAAACACTTTTCACAGACTTTAATATGTACTTTCTGTAAATACAATCTACTGGACTTAGATCTTTCTTTTGCGAATGCCCGGGCACAGTATGAGCATTTGGAACAACATGAGATTTTACATTTGATAAAACAGGATTTACTAAAGTCTGAGGAAGGCTCCCGGCCAGCAGTCGTCCCTGCAAGGGTGTCATACAGTGATTGTCATTTGTACGACTGCTGGCCCTTGGCAGGTCGGGAAGAGTAGGTGGAAGCACGTCCTTTCCCTTTTCTAAACTGTTTCTTCCCAATTGTTTTCCAAGCCGGTTTCTCCGATTTGGTGTCTTTTCCACTGTGTCTCTTGTCAGGACGCTCATAAGGGTGGTAACGACCCTTGCTATGCTGCTGTCCGGTGTGTCCTTTTGACTCAAACTGAGCAATGTCTTCCTCTGCACGCTTAATAGTGGCATCCGGGAAGAGTGTCGGTATGTGAAGAGGGGCGGTTCTCAAAGCTGTGAGGGTGTCCTGCTTGATACCCGTCCTGAGGTGGCTAAGATACGCGTCCCTACGGACCAGGGTGAGATTCCCCATGGTTATGAACACAAAATCCGACAAGTGCTCCATGGACTTCGCGGTTGCTTGTGTAATACTGGAGTTGAAGTCCAGGAGGTAGTTTAACTCATCAATGGCCACCGAACTCTTTGAGGATCCTTTACCCTTATTTTCAGAAGACAGTGTCTTGATGTGATCTTTCATGTTTTGTTGTACTCTAAACAAGCACCAATTAAAACTCGCAGCCTGGTTACACACAATGGAGGCTTCCCTAGCCGACCTTTCCCACCGGCGCAGCGTTTCCTGAGATATCCTGCGTGAAGCAGGTGGAGTGGAAGAAAGTCCGGTGTAACGGGCAATCCGGCTGTAACTGCTGTTTAGTTTGGAGGCGTCAGTACTCCAACTGGTCACTTTAGTCGGATCCGGTTGAGAGTCGGTGTGCAGGCCGTACCATTTTGACTGAGAACGGGGAGGTCTGAGAAATACATCTTTTGCCAAACCACCGGCTTCTGAGCCACGGGAGGGATACCCTTCAGTTAGTGTCAAATTTAGCTTCCCTAGCTTCTTACAGAGCCACTCCTCTGTGGGCATTTTAATTGAAACTTTGCCCGGTGTCACTGTCTTAGGCCCTGCAAAGGGGTTGTCATCTGAAGTGGCTGTTAAGTTGTCGACCTCTGGAATATGGGACCATCCCATATAAGAGCGGATGCCTTGCATTGTTTCTCTATAATTTTGTTCTTCCGAAATAGGTTGGTCCTGGTCCATAACTGTTTGATCCGGGTCCTCAGAGAGTTCCCCTTCCTCCGTGTATAGATCCAAAGGAGGTCGGTCCGACTGGACACTGTTAGCCTCTGAAGAAAGGCTGGATACACTATCCCTTCTAGATCTATGCAGAGTAGGAGAGCCGGTGTCGGCCGGTCCTGTGGGGAGAGGTCGGTCAGTAACAGCAGGCCGGTTCTGAACCGAGTCCAGTGGAGTAGGTCGGCTACTAGCAGTTTTACTGGCAGGCTGATGCATACTAGCAGAGGAGCCTTGTCCAGGAAACTTGGAGGTTGATGTAGGTCGGCTGGATTTAGTTTGACTGGCCGGCTGATGCTGGGTAGCAGAGAAGCCCGTACCAGGAAACTTAGAGGAAGAAGTCGGCTTGTCGGTCACTGCTTTACTGGTAGGCTGATGCTTTTCAGCAGAGGAGCCATTTCCAGGAAGCGTGGATGAAGTTGAAGGCCGGATAAACGGCTCAGACACATTCTCAATCGATGACGGAGGTGAATGGGTTGGTGTAACCTTAACGTTGGCAGAAAAGGTAGGTTCAAAGTTCTTTGATAAAATCAACGCTTCCAAGCGGCTGAAACGTTCCGACCACTTAAGGTCCAAGTCTGCAATTTTAGAGTCTGCAGTGGTCTGACTGGTAGATTTGGAAGCTTTAGCAGGGGGGGATTTGTCCTTCCTAATATCCTTTTTTAAGTCCTTCTTGGTCTTTTTCTCTGGTGGAGGGGCGGGAGAGGGAGATTTCAGAGAACCTTTATCCACAGCCCCTATAACAGCTACACTAGCGGGGTCCACCAACTCTTCTGATTCTTGAGGTGGAGCTGTAACAAGCTTCTTAGCCTCCCGTTTCTCCTTCTTCAATCTATAAGAAGGTGTAGCTAACTGCTGACGCTGCTCTTCAGAAAAGGCATTACAAATGGAGCAGTTATCTGATTGTGGTTCTTTAATACAGGGGTCAGAGCCCTTACCCTTCTCTCTGCAGCGTGCGCAATACTGATGAGTGTCAAAATTAGCCATGGCGTGACCACAACTCCCCCTGCGTTGTCCTGGAGAAGACATGATATAAATACTATCCGTTGGACACAATAAGAAAGCTTCCAGAACAAAATGTCTGATGAAAACTTTAAAAAATATCTGGCTGAAAAAATTCCTGTGCACTAGTCATGCGCCAAACGAAAAAGATGCTATGACGTCACGCTGTCTAGACAGGAAGGAAGTACGACACGCCATCTGGCGAGTGCACAGTACTGGGCCGGCCTAGCCGGTGGAGACACAGGACGTCTTTTTCTGACGTTTGGCGGGCCGGTCCGCGCCGACCGGATAAGCTATTGTCCATTGGATAGGATGTATTAACGCAATAAAATGTATATTTAAGGAATCACCGAGTGATTTCTCTAGGTTTTTCTGGATTTTATTTTGCAAAGCCGTACCAGGGGTGGGTGGAATAGTCTTGGCTGGCGTTTTCAAGGACAGGGAACTGAAGGCAAGAGGTTGAGGACGGGGGGGGTGAGGTAAAAAGGCTATCAGCAGCACACTCGAGGTCTGCATTGGACCCAGTGAAAGAGTCCCCGTCGCCTTCACCCAAAAGATCTAGTTCATCTTTGGAACTAGATGTCGCTTTCTGCTTTTTCAAATACCGTTTCCGGTTTTGGATTTTCTGTAGTTGCTCATCTGTAAAAGACGTGCAAATTTCACAAGGGGTTTCAAAGGTGACACAGGGGTCATCTCCCTTGCCAGCCTCCCTACAGGTAGGGCAGAAATTATGTGTATCAAAACTAAAGCAGAAATGGCGGCATTTCTGCGCTCTCGGTTTGTCTTTATTAGTTTGATGAGACGACATTTTATACGCAATAAAAGACGTACAATGTATTTGCCTGAACCGAGGAAAACTCAAAACACGCGACTGAAAACAAAATACTTATCCTGTGAAAATTAAAATTTTACAGAATGATCTATGATATATATTACAAGAAATATGCAAATATTAGCCTCCAACAATAAGTAAAGTCTGAGAAATAAATGAAAATGTCTGTATATTTACAAACTGCTACCAGTCAATCGTGGCCAACGAGAAAGTAGGACGATTGGTCAGAAGTTATCACGTGACGACAACTACCAGTATATCCGGTGGCTAACAAGAACGATCTTTTTTTCTAAGACGTTGGCCCCGGGTGTGGCAACCCGAGATCAGCATTAAGTCCCACATGGTAAGCTATTGTAGCGTAATAAAATAATTATTTATTGATGCACAAAGGTATATACAGGAAACACACTTTCCTAATGCACTTTATACCTTTAACCATACTGCAGTAAGACACATAGTCTGCATGAGAACAGTAGTTTATATAATCAAGATATGTACCTGGTCATCTTCTTCCACAGGTCTGGCATGAGATCTCTCCTCACCTTCAATCAGAGCCAGCTGAGTGCCAGTTCAGGATTATAAGCATACTCTTTGATGGACACTTGTATTTCCAGATCACACATAAGGTACATACAAACATGTCCAACAGTGTGTACAGTAAAACCATAGTGAGTTGGTGAGGAATGTAATCCTACTTATCAAGAACTAACATCTATTTCATTTGCAATCAGGACCAGCTGAGGGGCAGCAATGATTTGTAAGGCTGAAACAGTCCATCTAATTTTGCAGTCTGCTAACCCATTTAAGGAGACTACTTGTTTACTGGATAACCACTAACTCACTATAAATGTTTAATAACCGATCTGAAATGAGCTTGTCATAATTACAACATTGACTAGAGCCATATTTTGCTATAATTTATTTCATTCACCAGCTGGATCACGTAATTAGCCATAAATGCAAACTGTAATAAAGATAACAGGCAAATCTGTATTGATTAGTATAAAACCAAAAAGCCGAGTACCCTCATGAACTATTTTAGGATTACAGGTTTGATGTGAAACCTGGGTTTTGAATATCCCTTTAAAACTCTGGTTATCCTAAGACAGGCTGTCAGCTGGTTTGCAACCTCAATCAGAGATGAGTGCCAGTGTGTGAGCTTCCCTGTTACTGGTAACACTGCACAATGAGGATATGCTCTCGACTGTGTAAGCATAATCAGGCATAGGAGACTGTAATATGACTCACTGATGTCAACTCACACTTTACGGTCAGTTATATTGTACTTTTAAAGTCAGTCAACTTTGGGGTTTTATGTACCACTTTATAGTTACATTTGAATAGAGTTTTGCTATAACCCACATGGTAACATGAACTGGAGTGGAAGTCTTAATGACAGAGATTTCAGCATACTAATGATTTGCAAATAAGTAATAAGTAGAGGTGAGTGGGTAGTGGTGCTATACCGGTATCCAGAGAATGATACTGAAATAGTGTGACCACTTTCAGAACTGGAATCTTGAATATCAGCTAATATAATTATTGGGAAACATAAAATATTAAATATCAAATCTGAATCTGAAGAAATTATACACTATTAACTCATTTTTCTAGAAAATCTGGTACCATCACACCCCTAGTAATAAGTGATAGAAGAATTTGATATCATTCTTTGATAGCAACTGCCTCTTGAATTTCCAGGACAAGTCAAATATATTTCAACATACCCCAAAAATCAGTACAGAAGAAATCTAAATTATGAAAATAGCATCAGAGATGCCCAAACCCCACAGCCTGGGGAAATAGTTTTCAACACCATGACATATAGAAGTATTGAAACAGTACAAAGACTGGAATACTTTCAGCACAGTGTCACTTATAAAGACCATGTATGTAAAGATAAAGTACTAAAACAAGACAATTCAATAGCAAGATGACAGCATTAATCAGTAAACTAAAAAATATGAAACTTTAAAATTTATTAATTGGGGAACAGCTGTCAATGGAAAATAAATGAAATATTAATTATGTAAAAGTGCATATAATAATCAGTTGCAGCAATCCATATATGCTTGTGTCATAAGAGAAAGATGTCTCAAATATGGTAGCTGAACATACTTTGGCAGAGCAAAAAGGTCACAATATGATGCACACATACATTTACATACACCCCCTAACCAATGTCCCTACTAAGCGTCAACCTTCTACACTTTATGGCATCCAAGAAAAAGCCCAGATAATCCCAGATTTTATAGGTCAAGGTCAATGCGGTAAGGTCAAAGGTCAAATCAAGGTCCTACACCTCTAACCAATGTCCAGGGTTAGCGAAGTACCTCTAAAATATGGAGTCCAACGGACTACATGTCCTCCGAAAAATGGAGTCCCAATCATTTTTTCTGAGTCCAGTGTTTGCATTAGGGTTATGAAACATCGGGTACCTTGTACCTCATGGCTCATCAAAAAGAGGTACCACTGTATGAAAATTGGGTGCAAGTAATAATTTTTCTCCCGTAATTCAGATACAGTTAAATATATAGAAGCACTATCCAATTTCCTTTATACTGATAAATAATATGCATCTGTCCATAAATAAATTTTAAAAATATTTCTAAAAGCTGAACCCCAGTCAACAAACTTCATTTTAGTGCAATTAGATTGAAATTTATTTTGTATGATTATTTTATTTAAGCTACAAATATGGCATTGATACTGTTTGAAAGACAAAAATTTGTAGCTTTTCTTGCTTTTTGTTTGATAAAAATTCATTGGGTAGTTCTAGAGATATAGTTTTTTTTGTTACATCCCCTGTAAATATTTTCGAATGTTGCAGCTTTTATTTTCCGGGCAACTTTCCGGGGTTCAATATCAAGAGTTTACGAGATTTAGTAAAATAGTTTGTCTCCCACGAAATTCACCATTCTGGTTTGTTGTTTCGACTGCTTCCTTGCAGAGATCAGGCTTTCTTTCGATATGTAACGTTTTGAGTAGATTTGCTACTGTACGAAATATATCTCGCTTTACAATGGTGGACGTAAACAACTTGCCAGGAAATCGCTCGAAACCATTTAATTTTAAAATATCAAGCTTATCTTCAGTGTTATATATATTGCTTGTACATCTACGCTTCCTGCCAACTGAAATTCGCTTCTAAAGCAGAAATATTTTCTTCATAAAAATCGCGTCCAGATGGACGCACTGACAACCGAAATTTGCGTCCAAATCTGAAATACCGCGTGTTTAACATAATCGGACGGCGTAATCGCGAACCCTGAATGTCCCTACCAAATATCAACTTCCTACACCTTACGGTTTCCGAGATATAGCCCTGACAAGATGTTACAGGTCAAGGTCACTACGGCAAGGTCAAAGGTCAAATCAAAATCACACCATGAAGTTACACACCTACACCCTCTAACTAATGTCCCTACTAAGTATCAACTTCCTACACTTTATGGTTTCCGAGATATAGCCCGGACAAGATTTTAAAGTTCAAGGTCACTATGGCAAGGTCAAAGGTCAAATCAAGGTCAGACCATGACGCTGCTCACCTACACCCCATAACCAATGTCCCTACCAAGTATCAACTTCCTACGCCTTACTCTTTCCGAGATGCAGCCCGGATAAACTTTTCCGCCACCCGCCCATCCAGACACCATGGGTGAAAACAATGCCCCGACAGCCCTTAAGGGCTGTGGGGTAAAAAGTATACAATAATCTCACTTAACTATTAATATCCCTATTTAAATTTAAGGTCAATTTAAAAAGAGCACTAAAGTACTGTTTAAATACTTTTAGCATAGTGAGCAAGACACTTCAATTCCCAGCCTGACATGAAATAGGAAAGCTTGTATTAGGCAAGGGTGAGCAAATACCAACTTTCCCATTTCATGTCAGGCTGGGAATTGAAGTGTCTTGCTCACTATGCTTAAAGTATTTAAACAGTACTTTTGTGCTCTTTTTATATTTCAAATGGATGGTTCAAACTAATATCTAGGTTACAATTGGCCGAAGCACTGGGTAGAATTGTGTTCTAATTCCACAAAACAAAACCTTTCAATAACTAAAGGATACATATCTGGCAACCCCTTCATTTTCATATATTGTGAAATCTGTGTCTTTTCCCACTATTGCCAGAGAACAATTCTAAAACACAAAACAGAGTAAAATACACCAAACAGCAAAGTGAACACTGCGAGTTTTCATGTGCCTAACAACAAGGCTGATCACTGAGACCTGCCTACTGTACAAGTCATATGATGCAGTATTAATTGTCTTTAATGCTTGATTGATTTTATTTTAACATCACTTTCAACACGGTCTATAGGTTATTTGTATACTACAGTGGGTAGGTGAGGGGATGGAGAAAGCCAGTGCTTACTAGGTGGGTCAAGATATTGTTCTGACAACCATCAGGCAACAACACGCAACTACCGAATTACCCACTTGAGGTGTGGCCTGGATCATTAACATGACCTATGTGGGTCACGGTGTGATCACCCTACACCAACAGGCAAACTACAGCTGGCTCACAGAAAGCAGTGGCGACTTGTCAGGTATCTGTGAACCACAGAGCATGGCAAGTGACTGCCAGTTCTCCCACAAAGGGCCAGAGACAGATTCCACAAAAAATATCAATATGAGAAGTATGTTATCACTTCAATACCAGCCCATTGCAAAGTTTATTGTCCATTGCATTAAACCTACTCTTTATTTATTCAGTGAACTCATGATGTATATAATCTTTGATCAATTGTACCCAAATTGCAGCCAGGCAGTCCATCCTTTGATAAGGTAATCACTTTGCACAATTTCATGCACTTTATTGCTGTCAAAGTTTCTTGTATAATTGACCAAAACCATTTTTCATCCACTTTGTGGTGTAAAACACTTATCTCTTGGACTTCAAGTTTATGCATCAAACTTTTTTGTTCATCGTACCTCAAACAAATATGACTGGATACTTCATGTTTCATAAATCCAATTATTATTATTTGGGGTTTTACGTCGTTTTCAACACTGTACAGGTCATATCACGACGGGTAGTTGGAAGGGCAGAGGAATCCAGTGCATACAGTTTGTCAAGGTTCTGTACTGTAAACTGCCGACCAACGGCAAGCAACTACCAGCTTTCCCACTTGAGGCCGTGCCGGGAACCGAACCCCGGCCTCAGAGTTGGGAGGCGAGAGTGTTACCACTCTGCCACCGTGGCCCCTTCATAAATCCAAATAAATTGTTTTAGAATTCATAAAATCCCTCAAAAACATCTTAACTTTGAGTTATCTGACAATGTAAATGAATGAAAAAATGTGCTAATTGTTTATTTTGTTTTTATGAAGTAATGAGCTATGGATAAAATCACCTGTCAGAAAGCAAGGAAATGTTATTACAAGCACTCCACTTACTTTGGTGGAGAGTTCTACATCATTAGGCAGCGTGTCTCTCAGAGCACGCAGCCCGTGCTTCACCAAATCCTCTACTGACTCTAAAACCAAAACAATTTAGACATTTCAATGTGACTCTTACAATCATCTGCTGGATTTCAGTAACACTATAATCACAGTGAATCTTCTGGATCAAATAGAGTAGTTATGTTATTTAACCACACTGTCAGAGTAAGATTTTGTTGAAACTTTGGGAGACTGGAACAGAGTTCTTAAAATTTGAATATTCAAACAAATAAAGCCGAGACAGAGGCATGTTAACTGTTTATGTAAACCATTATGATTCAGATTTCCTCAAAAATATTGAGACCAGAAAAAAATATTTTTGGGGAAAAATACTTGTGCATAAAACATGATAAATACAAAGGCTCGTTATACAGCATGTGTATCCTCAAAACAACTTCCTGAAACATATTTTGAAATCAAATGAAGAAAGCCTGCATCTATTACCAGAACTTGACCCACATAAGGTTTGTCTCTTGATTAAAATTAGCTTTATCGACTTATTTACTTGACATAGAAGCACACACCTTGCAACAGCAAAACTGTATAAACAACTTTAGTATTATTTCCTCCCAAAAGGGGTTAGAGAATATAACTCACTACAGTCAACAGAAGATGAGTATTTCCAAAGACATGCTCAGTTAAAATTTCCAAAATTTATGCCGTTTTCAATTTGTAATATAATAAGTTAGCCAGTAAGAATTAACAATAAAATCCAAGAGCCCCCAAAAATTTTTCACTGGTTGGCTGTATGTTAAAATCAATAAAATATTTGTTAAATATGCGAAGTACCTGGGTTTAGCTGGAACAATGACAGGAAAACCGGGGCTTTGTTGTGGCATTGTTATTCTGTTGCAGTCAATATTTATACATCTATTATGATTACACAGTATCCAAGTTACCTACTTGTGGTAGTATTTATCTGGGTGTTTTCCAAATATGAATATGATGTATTTACTGCAGGGGTACAGGCCAAGGTTTTCTTTTTCTAGGTTAAAACCTAACCTACTTAAGATCCACACAATTATCCAGTCATTTTCTTGGCAAGAACTTATACCTTTACCATATTTTCAAACCATTTCCCAATGATGAATCTGATCCTTACCATCTGAGATAGGTATTTACTTGGGGGGAAAACTTTACCTACCGTCATTGTATTTGTCAAGGTGCTTTTCTAGGTAAGTTCGGGCAGACTGGGAGCGGGCACCAATAGCCATGGCCTTGCAGTCAAAGTAGTTGGCAGAAGGACAGGTCTGGTAAATGTGAGGCCCCTTTTCCTGCACAAATAAATTTATGTTTCAAGTTTAATAGGCACCTGGTAAAAGCAAGAAACATGAATTTTAACAGAACATATGGATTTCACCACTGAAGATTTCCATTTTCCCGGTCTATTCAGTAATTTTCTTTCTCAAATAGCAGAGCACTCCTTACAAACCTAGTTGAAATGATGTAAACAAATAAGTAAATTGACAAGTCTCATATTAACACCTACGGTCATATTGGTGCAAAATATAAATCTACCAGTGCTTTTCACACATTTCCAAAATTTGATTTGAACTGGTGACCACACCAGTCAGAGCCAAAGAATCAGCTACCAAACTATTAAAATGACAAGATCCATAAACTGTAACACATAACTCTACCAAATATTGACATGTCATACTGAAAAAGGTTAAAATTGATGAGTTTTATATGTCTATTTCCAGTGTCATGTCTGATATTTAGTCAAGAAGATAAACTGTGTTATGGAGTCTATTAACCGTCAGGCTATATTCACAAATGGGATGAGTGAAAATGGATGTACAAAGTCAATTTATAATTGAGCCAAGAAGCTATATATTTGAGATTTGTAACCATCCTTTCCCTGATCTCCTTTGTGAATATCTGCCCTGGTATACAGTACCATTCAGATCCCTGGGTAGTAAAGGGGTTAATATACACTGCTGTATAACTCTCTCAAAAGTCAAAACTGTCTGAATCTTTACTCACATCGTATCCAGCCACCAGCAGTCCCACACCAAAGGGTCGCCTGCCATACCTCTGAGTGGGGATCTGGGACTTGCTGCCAATCATGCCTACCAGTCTGTTCACAGGGAGAGCCCGGTCATACACGTAACGGGAACTCAGGCACTCGTAACGCATGAAGCGACTGGAAAAATACAGAACAGCTCAAACACACAGGGAAACATAACACACACAGGTCAGACACAGTGGGAGATCTGAGGCATTCATGTTGCAGGAACTCATGTACATCAACAGATATCCTTACAATCTTTGTGATTTTTGTAATAATTTTAGGTCACTGATCTAGTCTGTTGCAGAAATTCAACAGAATTTGCTTCTTTGTGTTTAATTTTTAGGGGTGTCCCATTTGGTACAGTCAGTTGTCACTGCACATTTACATCGAACATTGCCCATGTTGACCTACAAGAACCAAAATTTGAGGACTTATAACTCTCCTCAAAAATAGCATCAGAGATGCCGTACCCCACAGCCTGGGGAAATAGTTTTCAACACCATGACATATAGAAGTAGTGAAACAGTACACAGATTGGGATACTTTCAGAGCAGTGTCAGTGTCCAAATAATGTTTAAGTAGAGAAAATAATATCTAAGAGAAAGAAACTGCATGTAAAGATTAAGTACTAAAACAATCCAATTCAGTCAACTAAAAATTATGAAGCTTTGAGACTTATCCCATTTTGATATTCATTTGTATGGTCGAATTACTGTTTGAATATTTTGAATATTACGCATACATACAGATGTGGCAATACATGCTTTTATGTGGAGTTAGGGCAAAACCTGTGGCTCACTTGATACAATACCATCTGTTACAATGGGAAGTTGCAAAAGTTAATGGTACGTAATATGACTTTAACAGTGCTTAATCTCTATCACAAGACACCCAAAGCTGCAACAACCAAGATTCAAGTAAAAAGATATAAGAGAGATATAAGAGAGATAAAATAGTATCAGATATCCCTGTAGAGAGATAAAATAGCATCAGATATGCAAGATCAAAGGTCAAATCCAGGTTACACCATCACGTTGCACACATATAACTCCCGGCCAATGTCCCTACAAAATATCAATTTCCTACACCTTATGGTTTCCGAAATATAGTCCAGACAAGGCATTATAGGTCAAGGTCACTATGGCAAGGTGAAAGGTCAAATCAAAGTCACATCATGACGTTTTACATCCACACACCCTAGCCAATGTCCCTACCCAGTATCAACTTCCTACACCTTACAGTTTCCGAGATATACCACGGACAAGATTTTATAGGTCAAGGTCACTACGGTAAGGTCAAAGGTCAAATCAAGGTCACACCATGATGTTGCACACCTACACCCCCAAACCAATGTCCCTACCAAGTATCAACTTCCTACACCTTACAGTTTCTGAGATACAGGCCAGACAAACTTTTTTCCACCACCCGCCCGCCCACCCATCCGGACACCATGGGTGAAAACAAAAACAAAAGCACACTTACATCTGAAAGACAACTAGGTCAAGTCTTGAGCCATGTTTGAGATACAAAGCCTGACAAATAGTACAGTAGAACCTCGATTATCCGGCCTTCTATTATCCGAATCTCCGGATTAACCGAACCGAAACTGTGTCTCCCTACTGGCAGTACATATAATGAACCGTGTAGCGTGAGCGATAATACAGGATTTTACACAGTCTCGCAAACGGTTAATTCTAGTGCCTTATAAAACGTACCATTCACAGAAACGCCTAACTTCTTTGATCTTTATCACCATTGTTACAATAGGGGAGGGATTAATTCAATTACACGACCCCACTACACAATGAAAGCGTGTTTGATTGGGTTTTGCAATTTATAATCTCCCAGAGTATGTCTTCACAAACTGACAACGTGTATAAAAGAAAAGACATTAACAACGCATTTCCAACCAAACATATCACAGAAGGCGTATTCGCTTGGGGTTTTGCAATAAATAATCTCCCGGAGTTTTTCAATTAACAAATGCGGGACAATAGAAATCTCAAATTAAAACGTCAACAATGCATGAACCTACCGAACACAGCCAGTTAAAATCCGCGTAATATTTTAAATAGAAATAATAATATTCACAGATGTGGAGCAAATAAGCGACAATTAGAGGGTCAGTTACAATATATTACACAAATATATTAAATATATCATCAATGAATACCGACGTTTACATTAACTGCATTAAACGAAATTTCTTCAATTATCGCCCACTTGGTAACCCATAGACGGTGAATTTCGGTTGCCTTCATCTATCCGAACCCCTCGGTTATCCGACCGGATTGTATGTCTCCCATGGGGTTCGGATAATTGAGGTTCTACTGTATATAGGAAAGCATGACAACTCTTGTTTTATGTCATTTTCTTTTATTTCCATTGCAAAAATGTACTTTTGATGTCTAAATAGTATGTTATACTTATTTCTTGAATCAACATGTGTAGCTTTTGCAAAACCTCTGATATCACCCACTGTCATGGCTTACGCTAAGGGTTCCGATCTTGAAATACAACACCCTAGATGTATTTCTTCCATATTGATCCTCCACATGGCAGTGCACCTCTACACTAGTGTAGTGGTGACATTCCTCATTTTATAATGTGTATTTCATGGAATTAGAAAACAAACCTGTTGTGCCTACACTTACCTGAGCAGTCGAGCATCAGCAGTCAGCCCCGCAATGGACACACCGATGTGGTCATCAATTGGCAGGATTTTCTTCTGATGGGCCGACAGTTCTGAAGGTGCTCGCTGACGTAAAAGCAAAGGAAGGACATTAGAATATACAGAAAACTGGAGCTATGTAAAGTTAGTAAAATCAAAAAGAGATACAACTGTAGAACCACTTCTGAGGTTCTGACATCGCGGCATGTTGTGGTTTTGAAGGCATAAGTTTAAGTGCGCCATGACTAGTACCAAATCCCATGGATATTGGGGAATACACACTGTACTGCATATAAAAGACAAATGAATGCGAGGAAAGCATGCATGATTTAATATAACTGTTACAGGGACTAACCTTGGTACTAGAAGATCTCCAAGGTATTGTGATCTAGTAACTGACTGCACATGAAAAACAAGTAACAGCATTCAATGTTCAAAGTTGGGTATTTTAAGTCCCTTTCAACAACCAGGGTCATTTTGGGAGAGGTCTCTTGTGGGAGTCGAATCCACACAGAGGTGACAACCTGTGATTAGATGCCAAACTTGCTAACAACCAGGCCACCATGGACCCCTGTAACAGTGTTCAAAAATCACACTTTTCACAAGTTTGTGGTGCAGCAGAATGCATCACCAATGTAACCTCTCTGTATTTGTTGCACCCAACAAATATCTTAATTCCAGCATCATAAAGTCATACCACAATAATAGGTCATTATCAATGGATTGGCAATTCATTCAATAGCTCAGTATAAGAACAAAAAAAAAACATTTATTTAATTTTTCTTTTCTGTACTTGATATCCAGACTAGATTACAATTCTCCACAGAGATGGAGACACTCTCACCTTTAAGGCCACAAGTATGGCATGTGTTTTGTTCTTTATTCCCACTGTAGCTGAGCCTTGCTTCACAGCTTCCATAGCATACTCCAACTGGTGAATTCTACCCTGTAAGTGTGGTAAACCTCACAATAAACAAATGACGGAATAAGTTACAGATAACCAAGAATTATGAAATATTTTAGAAATGAATTTGTCTATATGTAAAAATTTTGTGTTTCATATGGAACACATTTCGGGTTTCTTTTCCCCAAAATATATTTCCACTACTCAACGAACACATAAGTTAAATATACTGCTATAGCAATACCAATACAAATCAGTCCTCATTTTTATTTTTCTCAAAATACACACTCAAAATGTCATAAGGTATGGCTACTCTAAACTGTGGACTCGTATGAACTCTATTCATGATAGCTATTAAACAGTGTGTAAGTGGTTACTGCAAGCTACAAACATATGTGAAAATCATAAACACACATACCTGTGGGCTCCACACAGTAACATCATTGTCATACTGATTTCGGAACTGAAAAATAGAAAAACATATGGGTATTTTTTGAAAACTAAATCATGTTTAAATTACAAGCTCAGAATCTCCCAACAAACCAGTAAAATTTATTACTATAATAAAGAGGATAACTTATTCCATTTTTCCCTCCCAATCTATAAGTAAGCTTGTGACCAGGTGGTCAGTATTCGTGATTGGGGTCGATTTGGGAAGATCTGGAGAGTTTCTGGTCCACTTGATAGTAGTTAACTAACACAACATACTGTTGAAAGAAATAAGCATACTAAACAATGTGAATACTGAATTGTGACACAAATTTGGGTATCTCAGCTAGCGGGGTGAATTTTTACAACTCGACAATGGTTGGCTATAAAAACTTTTTCTGTTATAGAGCATTTCACATAAGATTGAATCATTTCATGTTCTACATTATTCTAAACATATGTTTGTAAATATGCATATTATGCTTTTAAAATACATACATTCAAGGGAAACTACTCATTTAAGGGAGCCATCACAAACTTTTCATATTAAAAGTCAGTGACCCACGGTCAAAAACTGAAGTATAATTTACTCACATTTAAAATGCTCAACAGATTTCACAGTTTCTCAGTCTTAATGTAGCAAAATCATAAATAATATTATCTCTTAAGTTTTTACAGTAGCTATGTTCAACCAAGAATATGCAGTAAAATACCTTACATTTTAAACCTTATCAACCATGTTTGGTAACTACTATACCTACGGAGAAAAATAAACCCTTGAAAATGCTGAAGAGACAATGTAATTGAATTATTCAAAGGGTGATATTTCATTGAAAGCAAAACTTTTATACTTCGGCATGTTGTTCTAATAAAGGTCTTTCAAAAAATACATAGCCCTTGGGCTATTTTTACAGTATGGGCAGCTGAACTGTAATATAAGGTTATTCTCAGTCACAAGTATAGTAAAAAGAAATGGTTGTAACTAAGTTAGTGATGTATTCACTAAGGAAGAAAAGAACCACAAAGTGGAACATAAATACAGGTAGAGTGAGAGGTGGATTTTCACAGTCATCATTTACAGATATTTCCAATATATCTTGTCAAATGGACCAGATGTTAATAGCGCACACTGAGCTTGGCAAAAAAATGACTGAAAGTAATGAATGTGTAACGTTCCAGATTTTTTATGAATTTAGGTTGCTCCAAAACAACAGGAACACAGCAAACAAATGGTGAAGACATTTAAATTGCTAATCAATATTTAGGGGCTGTATCCACAAAAGGGATACAAAAAAATGCTTTACAGTGACATGTTAATTTAAGCAAATTTTCCCTGATCTTTCACTAATCCATTGTTTGAAATTGCCTCCCGGAGTTGCATACAGCTCAGACAGGGTAGCACTTTTTCCCATCATTTTATATTATAAACAAGACCACTGCCGCGGTGTGTATCTCCCGCCGACCATTAAAGGGGAAGAAATACCTTTTCCGAGATATTCGCTATTGTTCATCTTCCGCTAAAATCCAAGATGGCCGCCAAAAGTGGCGAAAACTTAAACTTTTTCCCTTAGGCACAGAATACTGTTGTACTACCCTGCAGGTCAAAAATTCGCTCGAAATCGCTCTATCTCTTACCATTTCGAAGATATTTTCAATGTTTTGTTTTCCACTAAAATCCAAGATGGCCGCCAAAAGGGGTGAAAACTGAAATTTTTCCCCTTTCCATAGGACACTCTTGTACTACCCTGCAGGTCAAAAAGTTTGCTCGAAATCACTCTATCTCGTACAGAGTTTGAGATAGTCACACTTTTTCATTTTCTGTAAAAATCCAAGATAGCCGCCAAAAGTGGCGAAACTTGAAATTTTTCCCCTTTGTATAGGATACTACCCTGCGGGTCAAAAATTCGCTCAAAATTGCTCTATCTCGTACAGTTTTTGAGATATTCACACTTTTTCATTTTCTGTAAAAATCCAAGATGGCCGCCAAAAGTGGCGAAACTTGAAATTTTTCCCCTTTGTATAGTATACTACCCTGTTGGGTCAAAATTCGCTCGAAATCGCTCTATCTCGTACAGTTTTCAAGATATTCACACTTTTTCATTTTCCACTAAAATCCAAGATGGCCACCAAAAGTGGCAAAAATTGAAATTTTTCCCCTTGGCATAGGATACTCTTGTATAACCCTGTGGGTAAAAAATTCGCTCGAAATCACTCTCTCGTACGGTTTTCGAGATATTCACACTTTTTCACTTTCCGCTAAAATTCAAGATGGCCGCCAAAAGTGGCGAAACTTGAAATTTTTCCCCTTTGTATAGGATACTACCCTGCGGGTCAAAAATTCACTCGAAATCGCTCTATCTCGTACGGTTTTTGAGATATTCACACTGTTTCATTTTCTGTAAAAATCCAACATGGCCGCCAAAAGTGGCGAAAATTGAAATTTTTCCCCTTGGCATAGGATACTCTTGTATAACCCTGTGGGTAAAAAATTCGCTCGAAATCACTCTATCTCGTACGGTTTTCGAGATATTCACACTTCTTCATTTTCCGCTAAAATCCAAGATGGCCACCCAAAGTGGTGAAAATTGAAATTTTTCGACTCTGCATAGGATACTCTTGTACTTCCCTACAGCTCAAAAATTCGCTCGAAATCACTCTATCTCATACGGTTTTCGAGATATTCACACTTTTTCACTTTCCGCTAAAATTCAAGATGGCCGCCAAAAGTGGCGAAAATTGAAATTTTTCCCCTTTGCATAGGACACTCTTGTACTACCCTGCGGGTCAAAAATTCGCTCGAAATCTCTCTATCTCTTACGGTTTGCGAGATATTTGTGATTTTTCACATTTTCACTAAAAGTACCAATAAAGTAGCCATTACTCACTTGTACATTGAGCAACAGTTGTGAAACTTAAATATTTTACAGTTCACAAAAAAAGTAGATGAACAACATATTTGAGAGAAATTGTGTAGCTGCAATACTTTTGAAGATATAAGCCATTTACTCATTATGGTTATCATTAAAAATTGACAAAGTAGGTATTACTCACTTAGCTATGGAGATACACTTCCAAACTACTGACCATGTTGTAGCTGTTGAGAAAGTAGCTGAACAACATATTGGACAAAATACTCTAAATGCAATAGTTTGAGAGTTATAAGTCATATAATCATATTAGGTAAAAGTGCTATTACTCACTCAAACGTAGCCGCCAAAAGTAGCGAAAATTGAAATTTTTCCCCTTAGCATAGGATACTCTTGTAATACCCTGTGGGTCGAAAATTCGCTCGCAATTGCTCTATCTGTTACGGTTTGCGAGATATTTGTGATTTTTCACATTTTCACTACACGTAGCAATAAAGTAGCCATTACTCGGGGTAGTTAATCCTTCTAAACATTCACAGCCCATGATTTCCTATGGGCTGTTTTCATATTCCAAAATTCCAGAACCAATAATGGAGAACATACAAAGCCTTTTTGCAAACACACTTTGACCTTAAAGCAGGGGTCAAAGGTTAAATCTGACCCTTCCATAAGATTCCTAGCCCATGATTTCTAAAAGGTTTGTTTGACATTCTGAACCCATGTGACCAGTAAGAGAGAACTATTTTATGTAAATATCTAACAATATGTGGAATAGGCCAAAATGTTGATTATATTTTGGACAAAACCGGAAAACCCCCTTCATAAATTAACAACAACAACTGAAAACCCAGAATCATACAAAATCATTTATTTTAATTTTTTATATTTAAATGTTACAAGAATAGTAGCTCTTATACATTAATTACATATTTATACCTTTATTATATTCTATATTATATGTTTATGTTATATGTTAAGTATCCTCATGCACTCACATTTACATTTACAGAAATACATACACAATATATACATAACACATAAATTACATAGACATGAATTTCAGTAACATTTTCACTTAAACACTAGGTTATTTAATGTAGATTCTAGGATTCATATTGAAATATACTATTGTATGTGTATAATCTTATGAAATACATTAACATAATCACAGTGAAAAATGTGGAGTGGTGTAAGCACCTTAACTTTAAAAAGTTTAATTCCAGTTCTAGTTATGCAGCCACAACTTTTTCCAACTTTTTTGAAACGAAGTGGCTATTAATCCGTATTTAACGGGCTAATATTCTCCCAGTCTATAGAACCTTATATGGGATAATAAAACAATGTGCTAGTTTTAATTGGAAAAGTAATAACTGCAGGGAAATTTACGTCAGCCACATTCAGCATACTCTAGTGACTGGCTGTTTGTGTGTGTGAATCCACGTGTCTCTATGTCTTTTCAGTGGGGAAAAGCGTGAGGGTGTGTATGTGTCTTAATGTATGTATATCTACTTGCCCATGTCAAATTCTGATGGACAGATAGAATTCTATATAGTTTAACTGGGATTCTGTTTTTCACAGGCAATTGATTTTGTATGTTTGGCTGTGTGTATGGCTCCACAGACACCTTCAGGAATAGGTGTTAGGTATTTAGCAAGATGAATATAAAATACTTTGTAAGTATTTACACATGTGCATAATCATCTCTGAGTTCAAATGTCTGTTACTTAAAACTTGCTTATACTTTATGGTTCACTTAAAACAAAAGCTTCTCCCTGGAAATACGTAATTAGACTCCTTTATTGCAGGTTGGTTGGTTGGTCTTTGAATAATGGATTAATAACTTATTGAACCATAAGTGTGTGAAAGTGTCAATAGTCCAGTGGTCTAGTGATCCGTGAAATATGGATTAATAGTCATGCCCTTTTTTAAAAGAAGCCATGTCTATGTGTACAATACACTAAATGTTAAAACATAAAATGATAGGGGAAAGGGATTATAAATACATGTATATAGTAAACACCAAATCCATGGCGTCAAGGGATTTTGGGATCTCAAAATATAGGAATATAGGAAATTACCTAACGAAAATATAGGAGGTTTTGAGCAAATTATAGGAGATCTAATACCCTATTTCACTCATCAATCTGATGAGAAATGCATGCTTTTTTAATATTATGGCCTCCTCCACCCCTTACAGCCATCTTACCTCCTTTTTATTACAACTCTTATGAGATAAACACTTAGATAAACACTGTTCAAGTGCATACTTTTGTGATAAGTTCACAAATTGATAGTTTATTATTGATCCTAGAGGTTTGCAATGTGAATCCAACTTGCAGGATATTGTGGGCTGGGAATCTTCCGATGTCAGATTTGACCTTTGGCCCCTCCTTCAAGGTCAAATGATGGTTCACTGGCTTTGGTGAGTTGTCCTTCCGGTGGATACAGATTTGCATCGGTTCTCCGATGCGTAGGTCTAGTTAAAGTTGCCAATATAAATACAGGACTGATCATTTGTACTGTATTTATGCTGGAAGCATTGCTAAAGGTAGCACACATTACATGTATGGTACCTTATGGGTAAATCTAGCTACCAGTATCACATAAGTGAATCATCAAACATGAAGGGAAATACTGGTTAGCAACAAAGTTGAAGACAAGACAAGCTATATTATGATCAGATATGCTGTGTAGCAGCAAAAATTTTATCTGAAATTGTTGTGGGAGTTGCTGCTTTGACACGGGGATACACAGCTCTAGAAATATAGGAGACAATTCCTTAAAATATAGGAAATACAGGAGAACTTATGCAAAATATGGGAATTTTTTCCTTCCCTCTAAAATATAGGATGTGAGCCTGAAATACAGGAGAATATAGGATTACCTTGATGCCATGCAAATCCCACAAACTTTTATTTGATTGCCTTAACTTTATTGTCTAGGCACACTGCACACAATTCCAATTGAGATTTAGTAGCTGGGGTTCAGCTCCTCAAGTGTCAGCTACTAGAAATAACTCTGGGGTAGATAAACCCCTTGGATAAACCCCTCAGAACTAAACTGCTTCTGAAAGAATGGGTTTAATAACACAAAAGGGCATCACAATATGTCTTTGCCTCATGAATTAAACCAGAAATATCACTTGTATTGTCATTTAGGCTGAGATATGTCACACTTGAGTTATACCACTAATTTTCTCCCATCTTTAAATGAATGAAATATGAAATTAAAATTCTACATACATTTTAATGGATAATGTTTTGTGTATTTTTTTAGTATTATTATATATTTTAATTTTCTAGTCTCCTGTAAATATAATTAACAAAAACAGAATTAACAATCATAAATGTTGCCCTGCTCCATTGGACTTTTAGTGACTTTGATTACATAAATACAGAGGGCAAGTGAATGTGTGTTTTAATTGTAAAAAATAACTGTATAAAATAGTGACAAGAATTTTTTCTACTACTATTCAGAAACAAATTAATTTAAATCTCATAACCCCCACGGAAACATCTTTTAAATTTTTTACTGCAAATGGGCAAACATGTCCAATAGATGTCCTATTCTTTCAAGGTCCCCATTTACGGGTTTGCCTCTTTAAGTATCAGTCTGCCTTAGGGCTCTGATTGATTTAAAAAATAATATTAAAATTTGGAATTTTTTAATTGTTTAAATAATAAGTTTTGTCATGTAATTGTTGTAATTAGTATCAAGTACTTTATGTGATGTAATATTATTTTTGTATAGTTATATTTAATTTAAATCAGTTTTTTCCAGTTTTGGCCAGTATTGTCCGGTTAAAACCGGCAAAAAGGGTGGTTTATCCAGTTTTTTCCACTATCCCGGAAAAAATAGGTTTTATCCAGAAAAAAAAACAACCAAAATATAACCTAAAAGGTTTTTGTGAACGTCTCCCTCACTCAATGTCATGCTGTATGTATCCTCACTTGTGACTGGCTGATTTTACAATCACCTTGACAACAGTCGGAAATACCCAAAGCTATTTTTGTCTACTTTATAATTTTGCATTTACGCCTAATTTTGTAATTTTAGTTAGTGAATGTACAAAATTATCACAAAATATGACTTTATTATCTCAAAAAGACGGATCACGTGAAGAGAGAAGCGTACTTAGTTAAAACACCGTTAAAACATGGGTCGAGGAGGGGAAAAGACTATAAAGAAATGAGTTTAGTAACTATCGGTTGTATTTAAATCTTACCGATCATTGCTCGGCAATGAGCTAGCGAGCAATAATACTGAAGTTTACAAACATTTCCCCCATTGTCATTTGTATACTGCCTTGCTACCAATTATTACCGGGTAGGTACCACTTATCGCCACCAATAAATAAAATGTTGATATTTCAGTAATGGCCACATATTTTGAAAGCTATTTGTTGTGTATTTGTTCTGTTCACTCTGTTCTGCTTTACCTTATTTGCTTGACTTTGGATGCTACTGTACTTGTTGTGAAGTTATGTCCATTTGAATTCTATCTGGCGATAATTGGCAGCAAGGCATTACTTTAATCAAAGAGGATATTCCAAGCTGTTTGGCTTCTCATCTCAGAATACACGACCTGTGCATGCGCAAGATTTTATCCTCGTCGCACTCGACATACAAGGCCAAACTCGGTCTGCTCGACAAACATGGAATGACTCTTAAAATTTGAGCGATAATATAAAACCTCCCGTTTTGCAAAATTAAAACCTGTTGTAATTACTACAAAATGATATATATATTGATATAATGATCACAAAAGGAAGTATCTTCTGTTCAAAGCAAGTTTGTGGTATAAAAATTGTTAAATATGCATTTAAAAAAATACCATTTTGCCGAACTGGAAGTAGGTTGCTACTAAAATACGATCCTTGTAAACGTTCGCATATTCAGTATTTATTTTATATTTGAAATCAAGAATTTTCTAAGAACTTTCTTATTCTCAGAAAAAAAGTGTATAGACAAAACATGAACAGTAAGCACTTCAACATTATTTTAGATATTTAAAGATTTAGAGGGAGAAAAAATATACTTGGCCGCCATATTTAAGACCAGTCAAAAAGACTGATAATAAATCACTCAATTCAGGCTTTAATTTTAAATCTATTGTAAAAATCCTGCTCATCAAAAGAAAACCACTGGATTGGTCACAAAAAATGGCTATTAATACAGATATTTATATAAAAAAAAATAGAATATGTCATATTTCTCTTAACTTAAGGAAGGTCTTAATTATTCGCCGATTTGAACATCAATCTTAGAAGAAAATCTAATAAGAAAGAATGCTAGGAATAATAATTTAGTAAATACCAAGAATTCTTATTCTAAGAATTTTGTGAGAAAAATTCTAAGGAAAGGCTTATTCTAAGTATATTAATATTAGGGAATATGGGACCCAGTCTGACATAAATGTTTTCTTGAGAGGCCAAACACTTTCAATAAATTCAGTGGATTAAAAACACCATAATAGTGTTTAATTACTTTTAAAATTTTAATTGCAGTTTAACTGAACAAAACATTTAAATGTATTTCATTGTTAAAAATTATAAATGATGTATACGGAAGAGTAAAAAGGCCAACATACCAATTTTTTATCTCTATTTATTAACTTAGTATCTCCATAAATCGAGATACCTCAGTCAATTGATTAACTAGCAAACTCAACTTAACTTTTTTGATTTATCAACTGACTAACTTGATAAATCAACTTAGCCCTAGGACCAATTACAAATGAGGTACAGAGTATTAAAAGTATGAAAGAGGACATTAGACTTTGAATGTAGGGTCCAAGGTCAAACATTACCCCACTAAATCCATCATACAATGTGGTTTGATATAAGCTGTTTACACATCACAAAACTCTAATATCATTTTAAAAAGCCTTAGGCATTACAAGTATTGTAAGTATAAGTATTATTAGTATCAGGGACAATAATAGGGCTTGAAAGAGGGGACCAAGGTCAAATGTGAACCCACCAAAAGATTCGGGAAACATGATTACCTATAAGTTTTCAGATATCAAAGAAGATGCAGGGCATTATAAGAATGCATAAACAGGAAGCTGGACAAACAGCCCCTTTGCCAAATCATCCCTCTGCAATTTGGCTGACTTAAAACTTGACACCTGCAAACTCTCCCCAAAGTAAAAAAAAAAACAAGAAAAAGTGATGTAGTAACAATACTTTTATAGTGCTTAATCTCCATCAGAAGACGGACTCTAGGACTAGCATTTATTTATAAAAAGTACATTATCAGGTTAGCATCCCTTAATTGTAACCTTGTTCCCCTGATTTGAAAATAATTGTGAATGATTTCTATGATCATGTTTTGTTTGTTTCAAAAGGGTGACAAAGTGTGACTGACACATATCAAAGATATTTAGATGTTGTTATGAATTCCTTTAACCCATCTTATTAAGACACTTGTTAAGAAACTTATTCATATTAGCTTACTTCTTAAGTAATAATGAGCAACTGGTTAGATTACATTTTAAAAGGCAATCACCTTGTTGGAGATTAGTTGCTATAAAAGTTTACTAGAATACATTTTAGGTCAAAGTCATGGTTTCTGTTCACTAGCGCATAACTTTTGTGATCTTTGTTTATCATTTTCTCTTTGAGGGAACAGTCATTTGCTTTGGGCCAATTTAACTAGGGAGCTTTATGTTGGGGGCCAATTTAATGGGACTTATTCGGTAAAGCCAATTGACCTTAAATGAAGAGATTCAAGGTGAAACAACTATGTCACAGTGAAATACATAAGTCGATTTTTCAACTTAGTAACTCAATAAATTAACTTGGGTGTCTCGATTAAAAATAAATAAAAAAATTTGTCATGTTGGCCCTTCAACTCTTTCATAGATGTATTTTTGTTTCAAAGAATATCTTTGATCATTAGAATTCAAGCATTTCTAATTAGTGAACCAATTAATGTGAGTGTATTGGAAGCATTATATAACACAACATGGATGAAAATCTTACAAGTAAAATGTTCATTCCATCATTTTACATGCACATTTAAAATTCTCTTAGATGAAGCAAAAACTATACAAATCAGGCAAATAAAAAATGCGTGGACAACGAAACAGATTATTACAGGTATTTAGATATCAATAATATGACATTAAGTAGGTAAAAGTGTGATGCCAGAGCTCTCTTAATGTGCATGATTTTTGCAAGCAAAAATCCAGACTCTCACATGGCACATAATTCAATATGGACACAATCGGAACAAGGCTACTGCCACAGTTATTATCTCCAGCCTTAGGATCAGTAATAATGGACAACTAAGGGAGAAATAAAAGGCCTGTGTAGTAAGAGGACTCCACTTTTTTTTCAATAGCATATTTTAAGATATTGATATATCTGTTGTAATAGCTACTGAATAACATTAGAACTATATTTTTGTGTTATTTTGCTCAAGTAACTAAATGTAAGTTAGGAAATACCTTACATAATTTTTTTATAGATTATTCAAAAGGAAAAAACTCCTTTGCGTAACACATTTATTTTTCCCCAACTTAATAAAACATATTTTGCACAAACGCTTTAAATGTGAGACATTAAATACAAAACTATATATTTTGTGTCATAAATCCTGCTGATTCGACAAGTCTGATAAAATAACTGTTAATACACATCATTATATTTTTATGTATTAATAGCAAGAGGTATTGGGATTATAATGCTCAACATACACAGTTACAAACTAAGTTATAGCTAAATAACATCTGGTTGATAATCTTCTACCACAAAATATTGTCTGATAGAGTACAATGTACCTGTTACTTGCATTTAAAACCTTAACATTTTACAGACAGGATTAATGAAAGTTAATTTCTAATAATTTATCATATTTCTTGCAAATCCGTAATTTTTTGGACTTCTTTGTTGCTTGGTAGATAAATGATTTTATACTCAATTTTTCTCGATCACAAATCAAAAGTGAAAATATGATTATAAAGGAACCCAAATTCTAAATTGTGTGATGAAAAGTCAATACATATTTTATTGCAAGTACTGTAATGGATTATGACAATTGGACCAATAAAAGACTTTTAATTTTATAATCCGTAAACATACAGAAATTAACATACAGAATATGTCCTTATTTTTACAGCCATGACATATGATTACTTGAAACAATAGATTTACACACATTTTTGTATACAATAAAATAATTGTCAGAGTTGTGAAATGGTTGTAGTGAATTTGAATATTTCAAATTTGTGGTGCATTCAATATTAATAGCATTGATTTTGTTTAATGCTACATGTGTTACTTTTTGTCATCCAGTCATGTATAATGGATAAATTAGGCCAAACACCTTTTCCAAAAAAAACAACTGAAAATGCTTGAACTACATACATGCATAATATACTCAGAAAGTGCTTATCTATCTTATGTTAACGATCAACAGATTGATTGGCTCTTTAATGAATCAACAAAAAGTAAAAGATACCATCATTGACACAACTTGAGTAAATGCAAATCAAAACAAGGCCAAAAGGTGTTTTGGTCCCCTAGCGCATGGGCAAAGCCATCAGAGACACGAGTAGTGCACTAGAAGTTACAAAAGTCTCATGACAGAAAGAAATTCCAACTTAGATACATCCCACAGTTGGTCCCGAACTGAGACGGTCACCCATCCAAGTACTAACATAGCCCATTGCTGCTTAACTTCAGTGAGCAGACAAATTGGGCGTTCAGATTAGTGATTCAACCAGGGTTGACACAGATTGAACCAGATTGGTGACTAGTCTGAACGCTCACAATCCGGGTTGACAAGGGTAAATCTCAACCCTACTCAAGAGATGGATTGAAGCAGATTGAAGCCGATCGATTCAACCCCCTGTAGTGTGAACCCTCTCAATCCGGGTTGACAAGGGTTGAGTGGATTGTTACTGTAACCAACTGACTTATTTCCTTGCAACAGTTGCTTAACTTAATATATGTAAATATATATATATCTTTATCCTTTTTGAAGCAGGGGTACATGATTAACACAAAGGCCACCAAAAATTATTGTTGTGTGATTTCTAGATGGTTGCAATTTAACATTAAATACATGAATATTGTAGTTATAGTAGGAATGTTTAATAAACAGAATATTTAAAAAAAGATTACAATTGGTCTGGTGCTGAAAACTGACAGACTTAATAATATAAAATGTCTATTTTAATTATAAAACGTTATATAACATTATATAGGGATTTTGTATAATTTTAATTATTTTTTTCATTATTTCAATCCAGATTAAGATGAATCTGCTTCAATCTGTTTCAACCCTCAATCCTTGTCAACACAGATTGTAGTGTGAACATGATGAAATAGTTATCACTCTGTGCCAAAATTCCTGAAAGTCCAATGCAAGAAGGACATATGTATGGGAAAAAGGCAGAAGGACATGTGTCCTTTTAACTATTGGAGAGCAAGAGAGGGAAATTTAGAATGCACAGGTAAAGTCCGGAGACAAAAAAAGTGATTGGTAGAAGCGTGAGCTCTTTCAAGGCTCGTGCTTAAAAATCGTGCTTAAAAAGCCAGCACCTGTTTTGAAAGAGTGCATGATTAGGCAGCACCTATACTGAATGAGTGCATAATATATATACCTCTACAGTGAATGTGAAAGATAAATGCAGTTTTACCCCACTTTATATCACAGGCTGTTTCTACAATGACCTTACTCTATATACAATATAACTAGGGTGCCCAATAACAAATACTATTGCGAAAAAAAGAAAGAAAAATGGTAAAAGTAGCTTATACTCTGTCCATTTGCCAAGAAAATTTAAAGACATATATTTTTTGTGTGTTTAAACCATGGGGAAAATAATGGAATTTTATTTACAGCAACAATTTTTTGGAAGAATTACACAAGCATAACTTTTCATGATGAGGATATTTTCTTACTTTATTGATAAAATTATGGCTTTTTTGTAATAATATAATAATGAAGTATTCGTAAAGTGCCAAATTGATGTAGACATCCTGTAAGGTAGTAAATTCCAAACAGGGACAGTCCAATTAGCAGAAAGGGTCTATCTCCATGTAAGAATCCGATATGGGAGAAGACTATTGAGTGGGCAAGTTTGAATAGGTAGGTTTCAAGTGTTTGAAATATTTCAAGTGTTGAGGGCACCCTAGATCTTCTAAAAGTGTTATCTATCGCAGTTTTACATAGTCAAGTAGAGGTTTGGTGGTAGTTTTGGTTGTCAGTTGTTGCCTTCTGTAAGTTGTTTTCTAATGGTTGTTTACTGTAAATTGTATTCTTCTTGTCCTGGGTTTCTACTTGACAATTGGTGTATTTAATAAAAAAAACTGTTTTGTTTTTAAGCTTTTATTTCAACAAAGTTATTACACACAAAAAAATAAGTTCTGATGATGATGGTGCCTCAGTTAGCTCAGCATTACCTCATGGTCTCCTTATGATCTCACTAAAACTGGCCAAACTGGCTCTTTTTATAACAAATTGTGAAATGCAAGCCCTGAGTCACAAACATTCCTCTATCTGGAATGTTACCGGAACTAATGGTCACATGTTCACATACCTCAGTAAAATAACCAAATAAAGAAGTCACATGATCGGAGAATTTAGTAATTTAGTAAATTCTTATACACTGTTTGATCATGTGATCAACACCTTGCCTAATAAGGGCCTGTAGATGGTCATGTGACTTACCTACATAAGAAAAGCTGCAAACCATGTGACTAGGAAGGAAGCACTGTTGATGGTCATGTGACCTATTATCTGATAATTCTGTGATAACATTTCCTTATAAGGAGAGTCATGTGACTGGGAGGGAATTGTGAGAAAGACTGTTTCTTACACCTCAAAATGTCATGTGACCACTTATTTTGCCAAACTAATCTCTAAATATGGGATGATGTTCCTGTGTCTGAATTCCTGAGCTATGATTAATATAAGACAAAGCTTCTCATTCTTTACACTTGTGTAACGCTGTTATACAAATAAAACTTACAAAGACAGATCATTTACATTTTGCATTTTTTGTATAATTACCTACACAAGATATTAAATATAATAACTGGTAACTCAGAACAGTTTCAACTACAGTGTACAACAACATACATTGCTTAATTAAAATGTATTGACTCTTGATTAGCATCTGTATTTATGCTGAACTATTTACACAACACAAATGTTTCACAATTTGACTTTATTTGACTATGAACTTTAGATGTATTTGCTTATTGTTTAATTTCATTTACAAGTTAATTATTAGGATTACTGAGACTTATTGGCAGTGATTTTAGTAAAATCATAATGTAGATTAAAAACTTTCCAGTTATAGCATCTCTACAATGATAATACTAAACAACACTTAGAGCTTGAGCTGTGTTTGAAGGACAGCAAGCAAATGAACTTCATGATAACAATAACACACAATGAGCAGAGCAGGGTAGGCTTGTATATTGTAATATTGGGATCTTTATATCAACACTTTCAGATATGGTGATTTTCTGTTATGTAACTGTCTTTAACCATTTCATATATAAAACATGGGACTAATTAAACAATTAAAACAATTCTAATTAAACTCTTTTTCCCTCCCTAATAATATACATAGTAGTCCTGTACACATTCACAGTTATGCATATCATATACAATATCTTTTGATAAACAACATCTCAGATGAGGAGTAATATTCATAATATGTGTATAACTCAGTCAAACTATTTTGGAATTTCCACCATACACTTCTGAGACATCAACTCCTCTGTATCCAGTCTTAACCCAATAATCTGACGTAGATTAAAAGTGATACAAAAATAATTTTATTTTTTCAAACCATATAAAAATGCAGAAATGTAATAGCACAGTAATTTCATACACTACTTGTCAGCCCATAGCTGAAATATTTCACACTTGAATGACATTTTCAATAGTCAATGATATGCTGCCTTACTTGTGTATGTTAGCAACCAATTAACATTATTTAAGAGGACTCCACTTGACATTGAATAAGGGGTCAAAGGTCAAAGTCAGCAATTGGAAAAGAGTTTTAGACCATAACTTCCTATATTTTGTTTTCACATTTGGAACCCAGTGGACCAATGGAAGGGAGATAACAACTGGGTGTCATCTGCATAAAAGTGGAATTTGATGTTGGGTGTATTCCATTAACCTCAATCATAGGAGTGGTGTATAAAGAGTACAACGGAGAGCCAAAGACTGAGCCTTGTGGCCCACAAGTTGTGTGACTCCAAACAGCAGCTCATGATATTCAGAGAGGGTTGACCCAATTTTAATTGCTTGAAATCGGTGGCTGAGATAGGATGTGAACCACTTCAAGGCCGTACATCACACACCAAACCATAACTTAAAACAATAAAGAAGAGTAGTGTGGTAACCCAGATAGCAAGACTCTGTAGGGCCACCGCTGGCCCACTGGCGGCATAGCTGTCGGTCCGACGTTGGCTGCAGGCGGTGCCCAGCCGTTGGCGTGACCGGCTGATAGGCAGTGGTCCACCGTTGGTAGCCGACAATAAGGTTTTCTGATGGACCTTCAGTGGCCCACTGTCGGCAGCCAATGATAAGCTTTTCTATTGGTCCACCAGTGGCCCACCTTCAGTAGCCAACAAGGTTGACTGGTGGTCCACCAGTGGCCCACTGTTGGGTGCCATCAGTGGTGGTTCTCTGGTGGCGTGACCAGCTGATAGACAGTGGCCCACTGTTGGCAGCCAACAATAAGGTTTACTGGTGGCCCATCAGTGGCCCACTGTTGAGTGCCAACACTGGTGGTTCTCTGGTGGCGTGACCAACTGATAGACAGTGGTCCACTGTTGGCAGCCAACAATAAGGTTTACTAGTGGCCCATCAGTGGCCCACTGGCTTTTTGGCCGGTGGATGTGTCGGTCTGACATTGGCAAGCTACTGGTAAAATTTTACTACCACTATAATATAGAATCAGCCAATCAGATTGCAGCATGAAGTTATGTGGCCATTGTTTAACAGAAAGCAAATAATTGACAGATTGTGGGTGGATTTTAGTTAAGGGAATCCCTGATAAGTCACATGACCAAACATAAACAATGGTGGAACAGTATCTTAGGATGATATGTTCCATAGTCAAATAATAAAATTATATTGTTCAGAAACAACTTTTCTTACTGTGAATTTCTAATGAGAATGTTATTTTTATGTCTAAAATTGTTAAATAGTTAGTTAAAAATTGTGGGCCCACTGAAATATGATTTTTAGACATACCATAATAAATAATTTTTTACTAAGTGTCTCAATATCCCCTATTATTGCTCGCCGCCATCTTGAATAAAAAGCCACCATTGGCCCACCGTTGGCCCAACCTTGGCAGCCTGAGTTTTGGTTGGCAAGCCTTCATTGGGCCAGCATTGGCATGGGTAATTCGGCCACTGATTGGAATATATTTCAAGGGTAATTCAGCCACTAATTGGAATATGTTTCAAGTGTAATTATTCCTTTCAACTTAAGAAACTTTATATTTTATCGGACACATACATATTGCAGCCAGTGGACCAAGGGTCGTCCAGTGGTGGCTACACCTCAACCCCAATTAATAGGGTTTTGATTGAATATCATATTTTTCTTCTGTACATGTTTTATGGTTTGTTTACAGGGGAAACTTTCACTTCTGTTAACTTTTCTGTGTAATTATCAGATGATTTTATTGATTAGATCTAAAATCCGGGTGGAAATTAGAAAATTCCCATCAGTGGCCCATCGATCATAGCTTATATACCACTGATATAGTTGGTGGGCTGCCAGTGGTAAATCTTGGAAGAAATTTGTGGCCCAAGAATGGGAAGAAAAGAAATATATATTAAGGCAGAGATGTGACATCTGTTATTTAAAAATGTTGGTGTCTCGGTGATATACACACACATACATAAAGTATCCAATTACTTTGCCGTCTGTGGGCCACCGGTGGGCCAACAGTATGTGTACCATGCAGGCAGAAGGTGGACCACTGATGGACCACCAGTGGCAAATCTTACAATTTTTTCATGTAATAAAATTCAGAACAGCTACTTTTGGAAAGTAATTCACTTGAAACAAATGAATTTAAGCCAAGACAGCCTCTCTTCAAGATCTGTCAAAACAAATGCCGTTCAGCAGAGCTTGAGGTGTAGCCACCAGAGGACCACCATTGGTCCACCAACTAAGTATAGCTCTTACAGATGATAGTTGCATGTGTCAGACAAAAACAAATTCTGCGATAGCTTTAGGTTTCATCAAAAAACAAATTAATATCAAAAGGAAAAAATGAAAATATCTTTCTTTAACCTTCACTAAAAATATATATATATATGTGCCACCAGTGGCCCACTGGCTGCCCATCATGGGTCATGTACTACTTATGTAGTGGGTGGACCATTGATGGACCACCTGTGGCAAATATATAAGCAAGTAATATATAAAGTAATAAAGTGGAGAAAAGACTGACTGAGCAAAATGAAGGAATACAGAATAAGTTTGTTAAAAAATGACATTAACTTATGTTAAGTGAAAGAAAACACACATTTTATCTAATTTTTCCCAGGATTTTACACCAGTGGGTGTAGGCTGGTACCTGAGCTACAGCCACTGACTCTGGTAGTTGGTGGGCCAACTGTGGGCCACGCAATGTATTTATATTTTGAAATAATATGTTTTTAACATTGAATATTGTTAAATAATATGTCAGAAAACAGTATTTGAGGTTGCTTTTGAAGTTGTTTATAATGCTTTAAAATTTTGAAAAAAAATGCAGTCAGTGGGCCACCAGTGGCTCAGTGGTGGCCCACAAGCTATATTTTGCCACCCATAGCCAACGGTGGCCCACTAGTGTCTTGCTATCTGGGAAGCTAGTCAAATCCAGCCAACAGATTGAGTAAGAAGTAGGTTTTCCCAGTGATAGTGAGATGAATCTCATTTTTGATATGCAGCAGGGCCCAGGATTGTTACTATTGACACGATGTATGTGCTGTTTGACAACTACCCACACCACCAATTTTGACATGAAACATAGTCCTGATACTGGACGATGGATCTTCAAATCTTTGCTTGAAAGTGATGTCTTCTTTATGAGAAAAATAACAATCACCTTCTTGAATTTTTGAGGAAAAACACCCTCAGCTAAAGACAAATTTACAAGTTTTGTAACTGATGAAAGTAAAATATCCATACAATCTTTAGGGAGTAGGCACTGGATCTAAAAGACATGATTTTGTAGGGAATTTTTGATGATTTTAAGTACCCTGTTCTCGGAGACCATATGGATGTGAGATCGGTTAGGAGGTGGATAAATGGGATGAATAATTGCTGAGGAAGAAGCTTGGAACATGTCACAAATCCTTTTTATTTTTTGATTGAAGAAAGAAGCAAATTGGTTTGCCAAGGAGTTTTCTAACTGATAAGGAGGGAGAGACATCTCTTGGCCCATATCAAGGCCACATCAAAGTACCTGCCATAGTTTCTTTGGGTCATGGCTATTATCACTAATGACAGTTCTATAGTATTCGGCTTTGATTGCATTGCACCAAGCAATCTGTCTGCACAATCTTCTTCTACTCAACTGAGACTTATCTTTATGCCACATATGCCCACAAACTGACACCTGAATGATTTGGCCAGAAAGAAAAGGAAGAGGAACATGGACCGGGTGTGTAATACATGCAGGTCACAACAAATGATTTTAAGTGATATAACAATATTTTTGAAAGTGGAATAAGTTGGTGCATCAAGCAGTATCAGGATTTTGAATGTGAGTTTTTATAATGGCCAAAATTTCAGGTATATTTGAAACAATTGTATAACAAATCAAGAGGCCCTTGTTCCTAATAGAGCAACCGTTCATGAAGCCAAGGTTTATAGGACCTGAAATATCACCAGATAACAGCAACAGCATCAGAAGACACTTGGCATAGGCATGTGCAGGGAATTTAATTGAGAATATTTGACAAGAGTAATCCATAACTGGGCCAGGAACCTGAAGTGCACAGGGAGACCAAGAAGTAATTTTGGTCTGCAACTTTTAGCCAAAATAGTAGATTGAAGAAACGAATTCTCATCAACATGATGGCGGCGAGCAGACAAGAGTGATTTATGGACACCTAGCAAACTAAGTCATCAGGGTGACTCACCATAATGTCTCCAGTAAGCTAATACTCTGATCTTCGTCCTATGAGCAAATCATGGGCACCCTATTCACCCCAGTAAGCCTCAAAACCTTAAACTGCATTCAATAACAGTTAAAACACAAGAAACTCACAACAGTACAAATAAAAAGTCGTTGAAACAACACTGCAAGATGGAACACAAATAAATACAAATAAGAAATTGTTAAAACAACACAGTGTAAGATGGAATACTATTAGAGATAATATAATAGTTGACAGTGACTCAGTAATTAGCAGAAATCTGGATGTACCAGCCCCAGATCAGCATATCCTACCCAGTAAACATTAAAAATATTTTAAAATGGTTTTATCTTTTGGGTTACTAACATTTACATTGTAATGTTTAAAAAAACTTTTGATAAACATTCTCTGTACAAATGTTTTTGCTAAAAATATTTATTAAGCATTTATAAAATAATTCTACAAACTGAGGTATGACGAGGAACAATTTTATACATTTATAAAATGCTTAAACAACATTTGTTGATAACAGTTTGCAAATTTTTGCTCTCAAAATGTTTTATAAAGATTGAATAGCAACTGGTTTTCATATCATCATTTTAAAACATTTTTTCGTTTTCAATTAAATGTTTGGATATCATCCTATCACAAACACAAGCACATCTTATATGAGCACCAATTTTCCCCTAAAACATTATCAATGGGTAACCTCTTGTTGATCCATAAATTTGGATGTAGGCCACACAATACACATAGAATCTTAATTGTTATTTGGCTAATAACTGTTCCTGGTAAATATATGCGAAGAGTGACATTCTCATTTTTGACAATGAGATCCTGAGGTAGTCCATGGAATGACAATGAGGACAGTGGAAACTGTTTTGGACATCCTTTATTGTATTTGATCCTTCTTGTCATTGATATTGTTTCACACATATACAATCACAATTCACATAGATGTCACTTCTGTTTCACTACAATTTGTTGCTTCACACATGAGTTTATTCTTCTTTAACTGGTTTCTAAAATACTTAAAAATCCAATTAAAATACACTTTTATGATATTGAGTTCCAGTTTGTTAACAAATATTTGATTCTATAATATAACTGTTGAATGTTAGAAATCCAATACAATTAAAGTTTAAAATGTTGGAGATCAAATTTATGAATGTTTCTGAATGTCAAATGGGTTTTGAGATAAGAATTTAGAATTTAATTTAGATATAGCCAAATAGAATTTGATGTTGCTAATTCTGATGTTAATCCTAATCGGCTCCGTCAGTGATCTGTTAGTAGCAAACAAATAAGCTTGTATTTTCATGATTGGCTGTGTTACTCGAGTGATGTTTTGAGAGATTACACATAATCACTGAGTTGGCTGATAGAGAATAAAAGCTGTTGCTTAATTGACTAGCTTTAATCGTAAAGCCATGGATTTATACTGGTTATTATTTTCATTACTTGTATTTTTATTTTTCATGCAGTTGTATTTAATTAATTAATTAATATGGCTGAATAGTACAATAGTACATACCTGCCTTACATTTGTAGTCAACTGAAAGTGTTACCACGCTGAATTAGATAATCCAAGAAAAAAATTTTGCTTTACAGTGATACTAATAATGGGCTAGTGTATTGTATTTAGTGTATTTCTGAAATGATTTGCTATTAAATAACCTGAATGGTCCAGATGTCCAGGAAAAATAAGCAAATCTGGAAATATTGCGTTTTAAGTCCATATCAGGGAAAACCAAATTGGTTGCATGAACCGGTTTGACTGGGCAAAAACCCTAATGAATGTTTTACACCATATGTTTCAATTATTCACTCAACCGGATTGGTTTATATAATATATGTTGATACTGTAAACATTGCAATCACAGTATGTTGTAATTCACAAGGAGCATTATAACACTATGTCTATTCCTGGACATCATTCACAATTCCACTATAATTGTTACAATACGTGTACCAATAACATACTAAGTTCTTCATAAAAGGTGCCTTATGATAAATTCAACTAGAAATTGTGTACGTGTCGAATGTATATTGATGTCGAGTACAGTTAAATTGGAAATTTTATTTAAATGTAGCTTTTATAAGCCACAATACCTACCTATTGTAACAATATGCTTTACTGGTGGTTGACCACTGGAAACTTCCAACCGGAGTAAAAGTTGAAAACTTATTACCCGTGAAATACAGATAGCCGGGGCTATCCGGAACACTGGTCAAAGGGGAATGCCGATGATATAATACCGGTGCGGATATACACGCACCTGCTGGCTAGGCCATGTGACCTATCAGATGCTCGATAGAGCTCTTCCTCAATTTTTTGTTGGAACCAAACCCCTCAAGCCAGTGACAAGCAGGGGGGACCAGGGAGGGCCTGTACTATTGTTACAATAGGTAGGTATTGTAGCTTATAAAAGCTACATTTAAAATAAAATTTCCAATTTTATTACGCTACAGTAGTCCTACCTATTGTAACAATATGCTGAATCCCAGCACACTAGGATGGCTGGCTAGACTGGCACTGGCATAAAGGAACATCATTCTGGTGAATGCAGCAACCATCTATGTGAGCATTCAGAGAATAGGGTGGAGGAAGAAGGACTTCATGCACCCCAGGCAACCAGAGCCCATTGAAGACCAAGGGGAGTTATCCAGCTCTCCTGTGGTTGAGGTGAGGCACCAAGGAGAGATAGCACCATCTTAGTTTGGCACCGCCAGTGTAGGCACTCCAAGCAGCAAAATCTAAAAAACAAAGTACACAAAGTACAGTGAAAAGGTTGTTAAGGAACACTGACACAACATAAGAAAAATTCTTAAGAAAGTAAGATTAAGAGATAAAGAAAAAGTATAAAAATATAAAAAGTTAAATTCTCAAGAAAACTGGAACAAATTTACTCCTGGTAACTTATAAGTAAGCAGGGATTAAAATACAGCAGGTGAGAAAAGAGATCCACTATTTGGTGTCAGAGGGTTCCAACATGCCCCATCTACACGGTTCTCGGTTTTGTGCCTCCCCTCTTCAGGTCCCTGGAGCGTGTTCGGAAGGAGGCATCACCTGCTGTGCTGTGATAAAGGTGCCCAGACAGTACTAGCCTTCTGTTTGGTCTTGTCCGGCTAGGTCCTTGAGGTAAAACCTGGTAAAGGTATTGTGTGATTTCCAATGGCAGGCTTGCATAATCTGATCCATTGAAACCCCTCTGTAAAAGGCCTTGGAAGCCGCAAAAGCTCTAATGTTATGGGCTTTTACCCCTAATAAGTCCATGTCTGCATTGTCTGCCTTGGAGTGACAGAATTTTATGGTGTTTTTAATCCAAGACGAGATAGTGGAACACTAAATATCCTTAGTATGGCCCAGTTTATATGAGATAAACAATAATTGTCTACCACCTCGTGAGTGTCTTGTTCTGTCCAGATAACACCTGAGGGCTCTGACAGGGCAGACAAGAATATCCGTGTCCTGGGAGTCTTGATTGTACTTCAAGGCTGGAATTACCACTGGAGAGATCGATTGAGGTACGTCTTTTGCTAGTTGATTCTTGGCAAAAGAACCTGCTCCCAATCATCCAGGCATAAGAGTCCATCAAGAGTCCAGGTGTGAATCTCACTATGTTTCTTTCCTGAAGTTTAAGCTAAGAGGAAAACTACTTTCCAAGTGAGGAATTTTAGATCAGCTTCCTCCTGTGGTTCAAAAGGAGGCTGGGTTAGTCTGTGTAACATGCCCAATAAATTCCATTTTAGGATGTTCCTAGAGCTGTTAGGCTTGTCCCTATAGAAACTGACAATGAGTCTGACAATGTCAACGTTGTTGCTGATATTTATTCTTGTATTACCTAAGGTATCTGCGATAGCTGTTCTGTAACCTTCGATGGTGGAAGGGCATTGATTCAGTACATTGAAAAGGTACCAGAAGAAGTTGCAGATATCACTTATAGATCGATTCCTGAAGTCCACCTGTTCCTCTGTGGACCATCTCTGACAGACTGTCCATTTTGAGGAGTAGATGGCTCTTGTTGAGCCTTTGAGGAGTAGCAATTCTTTCTGCCACTTCTGCAATGAACCTGCGTTTCTCGGAGAGTTGAACTCCTAGATACCACACATGGAGATTGAGGGATGCTGGGCTGGCATGGTATTGGTTGTTCAGTGGTTGTTTCAGTAGAGTGCGAATGGGTGGTAGTTGTCTTGGTATGTCCAGAGACATCTCCACTAGGTCCAAAAACCATGGTTTTGTCGGCCAGCCTGGGGTGCAGATTTGAGTTTTTGTACAACCTTGGGCAGCAGGGCGGTAGGAGGAAGAGCATACGCAACTTGGTTTTCCCATGGAATGGTCACCATAACCAATTATTTCAAAATCATTAAGATGCCCTAAAACTTGAAGTATTGCAGCTAGGTTAATCAAATTTGCACAAACGATATATGGCTAATAAAATTAGCTTGATAGTAATTTGGACTAGTTTCGAAAATGAAATGGCCGTCATATCACATGCTTAATTTTAAATGGGATTATCCTATTAAAAAGGCCTTATATCTCCCTTATCATTGCTACTAGGGGTTCCAAATGAAGTTATGGCCTGAGAGTCTTTTCGAATTGCTGACTTTTACCTTCTTCAATGTCAAGTGGGGTTATCATACTACAAAGGCCTTATATCGCCTTTAGTTCTCCATTATTACTGATTCTAAGGTGGGAGATAACCGCTGGGGCAGTGGCCTTGTTATTAACGCTCGACGATAGGAGAGGGTTATTGTGATCAATTTGTTTCTGTCTGTCCATCTGTCTGTCTGTGCACCGTTTCGCCCTTATAACTCAAAAACTATAACACCAATCGAGCTCAAATTTGGTATAGGCATATATTTTATGGGGTACAGACGAATTTTTCCAAATTTGGTGTAATTTGTGTCAAAATTAAAGCAGGGAGAGAGTTTTTCGTATTTTTAATTGGGCTTTTACAGTGAAATCTGCTTCTCTGTCTGTGCACCGTTTTACCCTTCTAACTCAAAAACTATAACATCAATCAATCTCAAATTTGGTGGGAAGATATTTCATGGGGTACAGATGGATTCTCCCAAATTTGGTGTAATTTGTTTGAAAATTAAAGCCAGGAGAGAGTTTTTCTTATTTTTAATTGGGAATACACAGTGAAACTGCTTCTCTTCATACATACGTAAAAAATCAATACTTTCCTTTCTGATGATGTCATTACTCATTGATGTCACAATGCAACTGTCATTGTGGTGTCACAAACATAGCTTGTGATACTTGCTGTCTTTAAGTAAAAATATTTCTTCTCATTTTATGTCTTGAAATTGACATAAACATAATAAAGAGGGAGGTGGTATATTCATCATTTTTATAAATTACTATTTCTGTTTTATTTTCTCTTTTTTTCTTTCAATTCCTTGACAGTCCATCACAAAAAATTACCATGCGTGATTTTCATCAAGAAGTGACCTTTAAGCAATATTTTTACCTCCATCAGCAGTTTATGTTTTTGTGTGCTAATTGTTTAATTGTCTATTTGTCTGGGTTTTTTGGGGGGGTGGGGGGTGGGGGGTGGGGGGGGGGAGGGGTGTTTGTGTGTGTGTTTAGATTACTCCAGAACTAATGAACAGCTCTTTATTTAAAAATTTGTGGGTAGGACCTGACTGAAGGAAGAAGTTACTAAAAGAAAGATAAAAAAAAAATCATGATTTTTCAGAGGTCCCATTTCAATGTATTTTTAATGACTTTAGCTTTCTACTTGATATTTCTATGAAGATTACTTTACATGTTTGGTTTTATTTGTCTTCCTTACAATACTTTTTTCACTTGAGAGACTGGTCACATGGAGTCGAGCGTTTTGCTCTCTCTGAGTGCATCTTGTTATTAAGTAAGTGTTGATTGGAGTACACAAGCTAACCAATTAAATTTGTTATATACTACTCATATTTCTTTGAAATATATATATGTTTAAGGTAAGTGTGAGATGAAGTATACAACTAACTGTTTGAATGTGTTATTAGGGGAATTAAAAATGGGTATGAATATTAAATTTATGAGGAATTAGTAAATATCTGTATCAAGTTTCATGCTAAAGTTTGAAGAATGTGCTTATTACAGAACACAACATATCACGATGTCATTGTTTCTTGTCAGTAAGTGATGTTTCAGTAATATATGACTGGATATGACGGGCTGATTGACTGACTTATTTATTTTTGTTACTTCATATTTTCTTAATTATATAGGCAAGTGTTTCTCCACAGTATTTACTTTGCAAATGGAATTTATATTCTTTATTATTAAGATTCACTCTGGTTTGAGCAGTAACATGCTAAATGGTGTTTTCAAGATTTATCACCAACATTTGAAATAGTAGGTGCATCCTTGCTTATGGGCAAGGCAAGTGGTGGATGTAAGATGAAACATGGCTTGGACAGGTTTCTGGAAATTCAGTGCAGTGTTTTTATGAAGTGTAGTGATGTATGGAGGAAGAACAGAAATAGCTTTTCTCTTTGCTGTTTTCATCCTTTGAATGGAATTGAAAAAGAAAGGCCAAAAAGATGTTCAGATACCCTTGTTGCTCTATTTATTGATGTATTTGGGGTTTTACATTGTTTTAACACTGTATAGCTCATATCACGATGAGTAGTTTTGTGGCTAGAGGAAACCAGTACATACAGTTGGTCAAGGTTCTGTACTGTAAACTGCCAACCATTAGTAAGCAACTACCAACTTTCCCACATAAGGTCCGGGTTTGAACCACTGACCTCAGAGGTGGGAGGGGAGTGAGTTACCACTGTGCCACCATGGCCTCTCCTTGTTGCTCTAATTGATCACCTATGCCCTACATTAGTGAAGAAGAAAATGAAGAAAGTGGAGAAGAAACTAAAGTTGGAGAAGATTACATTATGCTGGATAACTGAGTGCATAACTAAAACATAACACATCAGATTTAATGATGAAAAGCATAAATAACATTGTTGGACATAAATAACTAGTCACAACTGTTTCAATATTGTAATCATTTCTTAGACAAGTAAAGAATTTCTATTACTTGTATTAATCATTTTACCACTTTCATTATTCTGTATTACTATTACTATTATTTCCATTATTATTGTTAAGTATTTATTCAAAAGAAGTATTTTGCAATAGTTCGCTGTAATTCTTGTTTTACAGTAATTATGCACCGAAATGACAACATATACTGTTTCACAATAAATGTATTACACATTGTACACTTTTACAAGAGAGTGAATGACAACATAAAATGGAAACAAATGACGTTTGCTATCGCCTTTAGCAGGTCCGTCAGCAATACTAAATACAAATAGGTCTGATGACTGTTGCCTCAATTACTAGTGGTTTACAAGGTAACAATTGTGGAAACTTGAATTGATAAATTAATTTAGGTAAGTATTTAGGGTATAAATTGTTTGTATTAGGAATTCACACAATTAATCCACACATTGTTCATACAGTTATATCATAAATTATGTCAGGAATTAAAATAATGCATAATAACAATATTCTGTACGAATTTGTAATGTATATATTTCTTGTATTATATGTGTCCACATTATCTTAGTAAGCATATTGGTGTGTATGTTATTGTACATAAACAGGTAATTAGAGTCAGTGTGTCAGAAATGATCACAATGCACTCTGATACTTTAATGCTCCAGCTATGCAAACAAGCTGACAAACTAATTACCCACTAAAGTTATTGTCACCCAAATATATAAATTACACCTTTACTCTTTGGTCTATTTAAGTCAAATAACCTATTGTCACTTTGATGCTATAATGTGTGAATACATAGATGGTTCACACCAAGTCAAGTGTCACAGGCCATTGTCCTCTGACCCATTGTCTTACCCACATGGGGTCAGTAATTACCCTATGAAGTGACACCCCAGCTAGACAGCTGGGTGGCATCTTGTAATTGTGAACTAATACCTATTGTAAACGTAAGGGTGCACACCTGCTTCCCTTATAATTAAAGATATATATTATATAATTAAGACATATATATTGCATCCTTTCTTATGTAAATTTATCATTGTCTGCCACTGCCAGTCTCTAGCCATTGGTCAACTACATTGAATCATAGTGTCTAAGCTTGACCTGAGTATGTGTCCAGCCAGCTCATTGGTCCCCACTAGAACAATAAGCTGCTAGTCCACTAGCCTAAGTCTTACTATATAAGTAACAGGTACAGTGGACCTAAAAGAAAAAAATACTGCCTGACGTCCCGCACAACGGAGACACCTGAGCCTAACCCCCGCTGGTGATATTACTAAAAGAAAAAATACTAAAAGAAAAAAGTGTAACTTAGATAAAAATAAATAAAATTTTACTCAGGCTCACCTGGTAAGTTGGTATGTCACAAGACACCCGGTAAGTTGGTACGGAGATGGTAAGTCAGTAACCTTCACTGGTAAGTCGGTAAGTCTCGGGTACCCAGTGAGCCGGTACCTCAAAATGGTAAATCTGTAACCTTCACTGGTAAGTTGGTAAGTTACACCTGAAAAGAGTAATTCGCTACCTACGGTAGCTAAAACAGAAAACAACTTATTTAAGCAAAACCTTAGGGTTTCAGCCCTTCTCAGGGCTACCACAGCTGAAGTTCTCTCGAACTCCTGTGGTGGAAGAAAGAAGAAGATGAAGAAGAAGATGAAGAAGAAGATGTCCTGAATACTGTCCTGAAACAAGAACAAGAATAGAAGCCAGACACACAGCCTTCCGAAACCCGAACCTGCAGCACGGGTGCCACCAACACCCAAAACAAAAGCCAGGCAAAAGGCACCACCCCTAAGGTGTCAGACCTAATCCGCCTTCGGCGGATACCATAGAACTCACCTAAAAGAAAAAAATACTTCTCAGGGCTACCACAGCTGAAGTTCTCTCGAACTCCTGTGGTGGAAGAAAGAAGAAGATGAAGAAGAAGATGAAGAAGAAGATGTCCTGAATACTGTCCTGAAACAAGAACAAGAATAGAAGCCAGACACACAGCCTTCCGAAACCCGAACCTGCAGCACGGGTGCCACCAACACCCAAAACAAAAGCCAGGCAAAAGGCACCACCCCTAAGGTGTCAGACCTAATCCGCCTTCGGCGGATACCATAGAACTCACCTAAAAGAAAAAAATACTGACAAGTAGTGAGCTCTGGGTGTCATGCTGAATGTTAGAACCCAGCAGCTGTAGCATAAGTTCACAACTTAATTACAAGATATAGTTACATGATATTTAGTAAATAAAGTATGACCAAGTGAAGGGTCAATGTATATGTGATAGAGTTAAATGAAGAAATGTATTAAAGTTATTGTGAAAACATAATTCGTGGGACACTTAATGTTAAATGGAAGAATAATTCAATATTGGACAATAAACTAACTATTATATTAAAACAAACATTGTGTGTAACTGTTGTCAAACATCCCCGAAATCAGCGATATGATAATTATGTTGGTAACTAAACGGTTGAGCATCAGATGCAGGTACTGCTCGTGCTTGTTTGTCTGGAGTTACTTGTAATTGTGCAAGATGGTGTAAGAAATGAAGTTTCTGAATGTTCATGTGGTACGACATTAAGATAAGGCAATCTGGGCGGTGTATATTGTTGTGGTTGTCTTGGAGCAGTAGGTGTAGAATGTAATCATGGGTTATGAGCTTGTGAAGGTGGGGTTCTTCAAATTCTGTCATTGTTGAATTCATTGTAGTGTCTGTGCATGATTGAGATTCTGGTGGAACATGTAGCATAGGGGCTGTCAACAAATAATCTTGTACAAGTACCACAGTGGCACATAATTGTCTGTTCAGGTGTTTGTATAAGTAATGCTATCCAACGAAAAATGTAGAAGTCAGTTTTCAATGGGATTGTTAGCAACGTGAATGACCATGAGTGGTCCTGTCATCAAGTGTAGTCTGCACAAGATGTAAATAATAGCTGCTGTGATAACAAATGTACGAATTAACTAATGTCTATTACATTGTCATTCAATCTTTGGAAGATTGTTGCAGCTAGTTGAAATGCTTTCTGAGAATACACGAGTCTGTCAAGAGAATTTTTGAATGAAATGTTATCTTTCTTAATGTTTTGCATGACTTTATTTAGTTGTAATTGATTAGTTTGAAATGCAGCTAAATATTTAGCGTAAGCATATGCATATATTTGCAGCAGTTGTGGAGCAATTGATGTTTCTTCCTGTAGCAATAATTGGTGACCAAATAAGTTTGAAAAGACTGTATTAGGTTTCAGATACTTTGCTACCATAACATTATCTGGGTAGGTGACGATACTACTTGTGTTTGGGTGATGGCAAGTATCAAATAGTGACTGTATTTTTTTTAATCCTACATTCACTGTGAAATTGAAAGAAAGTTGGAATTAACAGTAAAAACCATCATTTTTGGTCTCACATTTGTTGCCACGGTTGATTTGGTATTGCGAAATATCTGACAGAATGTAGCTGGTGTGGTCACATCTGTATACATCTGGTTTCAATGGTTTGTATATTATGTGGTAAATACAAACATCAGTTGTGGTTGTGACATTCTTGTCCTATTGTGTTACAGTCTCTGCACTCTGCAAAAGGGTTGCAATGTCTAGCACCTCTTTGAAGCCCATCAGGCTCCTACTAAGAACATCTCATGGACAGGTCAGGAGAGATAAATGTCTGCATCATCACAGTCGTCAAACACCCCCAGTCCAATGCGGGCTTCCGGGACCTCGGCCGAACGAGTATAAAAGAAATAGACGAAGTTTCAGTTATTTGGTTATAGAAAACAAAATACCTTAACTTTTGAAGGTATTTTGTGCTCTGTTAGTGCATTTATAGGGGCTTTTGCTATGGCAGACAAAATTTGTTTTATAATGGCCATTAATCTTATGTATCACAAGGAAATGTAAAAGAGTCTGAATACTTGTTCCATGTGTTCCCGAATACCAAAAAATGAGGTCCTCATTCTCTTTGAATACCTGTCCAATAAGTAAAAATTTCTAACTTATTGCTAAAGATTGCTCAAGCAAAAGTCTGTTAGGTTATAAAAGTTTCCAATTTTCACCAAAAACTAATATTTTGGTAGTTTGAATTTAAAATATGTCTTGAATATAAATGCCTATACACATAAGCCTTATTGGAGTTCCGTTCATGGAAAATGTATGTGGATAAACAAATCTACGTAGATCTCAACCAAGAAGTGATTTATACTTGATAAAAATGCAAAAATATACATACTTTCTTGCATAACACACATCATACTTAATTTTTATAGAAAACATTTATAGGAATGGACAAAACTGTGATTTTTCAATGTAAAAATATTTTCTTAACTACTGTTTTCAGTCGTCTAAGGTGGGCAAAAATAGGGATTTTTGGACCTGCATGAATCCATTTTGGACTTTTTTATTTATTTAAAAAATTTAAATTTACCCTTTTTAAACGGAAAAAATTTAATTTGTGGTGCTTTTTATTTAAATAAAGCCATAGGGTGTTGGCAAATATTTTTTAGAGTGATGAAACACAAGAAATTAAATTTTGAGAAACTATTTTCTTCAAGGAAATAACATACATTAAACATTCATAATTACTGAAGTAAAAATATGGCATGTGTACCATTTTAAGGACATTTTATTGTAATTTTAGATTTTCCTTAGCTTAATAAAATTAATTGTGGATATGATAAATATTACATAAAATGGTGTGTACAATAAGTATCAGCCAATCCATAATTCTCGTGGAATCCACCAATGCTGGACCAAAAACTACATATTTTTTTTAAATCTGATATTTTTATCATTTTAAAGGCAAATTATTACTTCTATTAGTTCTTAATTGAAGCAGTTTTTGTATATTTGCCAATTTTTTGATTAAATGGTGAAGAAAAAATTGCCAGGTATGTTTTAAAACTACCTGAAGTTAAGGACGTTAGCGGTTGTTCACTGCAGTGTCTAGCCATTTAGAGGACAATTATTACTGGGGACTATCCGCCCCCACACTTTTCCAGCTATGTCTGATTTTGAAAGTGATCTCTAAAATAAATAACCATTTAAGAAGGTGTGAGGGAGGATAGGCCCCAGTGAAAACAACAACTGTGATCCATTGTGTGTAAATAGATGTCACAATGCCATATCAGCTTAATAAAATATGTTCTTAATTCTCTTGTAAAAGAAATTATCTTACTCCAGTATTATTATGTTCAGTGCCATTAATTTTATTTTAAAGTAAATTTTGGATAAAAATCATTCTGCACTATTCTTTTCGTAATAAATTGTGAATTCATCTACATTCTTAAAGAATGCCAATTATAGGAAACCATTTGTCACATGTACCCATTTTTAAATTTTTTCAATTTTTAAAATAGTTTACTTGCCAATATAGATATAAACATATAAAAATAAAATCTGGTCTAATTATTTCACTCTTTATATTCAAGATATATGCACATGTCTAGGCTTTAAATAGAATTCAAAGGCAATAGTCATTTTTTTGTCAAGTTAGCATTAATTATTAATTTTAATTATTATTGTTATTTATGAAGTATTATGAATTAAGTGTTTTTTCCATCAGAAAGTCTAGTATGTTCACAGAAATATGTATTTCAAACTCCAAAACAATACTGCAAATCACACTTAGTGCTAGTATTCGTAGAATGTTGAGCACACATTGAACTGGTATTCATACAGACTTTTTAAAAATTATATAATTCGAATTTTTACATTCATTAATTTATTGTATATTTCAGGCCTTGCCTTACTAAAACATTGTCCACACTTACAGTTATGGAATTTATTTGATTTTTTGTTATATGTGTCTTATACTCGTTTGTGTGAGTCCCCGGAAGCCCGCATTTTCTTGTAGTCGATTGACAACTGTGATCATGACAATATCTTTTTTCAGTTTTGTCACCAACTGTTCAACTCTCATAATTATGTACCGATTCGGTGTATTGCTGTTTCATGGAATCGTAATTGATTTCTTTCTCCCAGTCTTTACCCTTTAGATAAAATTGTTTCTTGAATTCATCAAATATATCGGAGCATTCAAGGTTCTGTACTGTAAACTGCTGACCAACAGCAAGCAACTACTAGCTTTCCCACTTGAGGTCGAGCCGGAATTCGAACTCCAATTTCAGAGGTGGGAGGCAAGAGTGTTACCACTCTGCCACCATGGCTCCTATTAATTTTCATCATTTTCTTAGATTTCCAAAGTTTGCTTAACTCAGTTTTTAAAATCTTGATAGAGTCTTTTTTGCTTGACTAATAACTGTTCCTGGTACATATACAAGAGGAGTGGCATTTTCTTTCCTTATCCAACAAAAGAGTGGACATTGGACAATGGGATCCTGAGGTAGTCCATGGGATGACAATGAAGACACAGAAAACTGTTCTGGACATCGTTTATTGTATTTGATCATTCTTGTGGTTGACATTGTTTCACTCAATCAAAATTCACAAAAATGTCACTTCTATTTCAGACATGAGTTTATTCTTCTTTAACTGGTTCCTAAAATATTTTATACATCTAACTTAAATACACTTTAATGATATTGAATTTGAGTTCGTTACCGAATATTTGATTAATAATTTATAATTGTCAAATGTTAGAATTCCGATAAAAGTAGAGTTTCAAATGTTTTAGGTCGAATTTATGAATGTTTCTGAATGTCAATGTTAATGGATTTGGGGATAAGAATTTAGAATCGAATTTAAATATAGTCAAATAGAATTTAATGTTGGTAGTTCCGATGTTAATCCTAATCTGCTCTGTTGGTGATCTGTGAGAAGCCATCAAGTAGGCTTTGTTTATGAGCTTGTATTTTTGTTATTGGCTGTGTTACTCAATTGATGTCTTGAGAGATTACAAGTAATCGCTGAGTATGCTGAGAGAGAAGGAAAGCTGTGCTGCATAATTGATCATGACTAGCTTTAATTATAAAGCCATGAATTTATGCTACTTACTAATATCACTCCTTCACTCTCCAGATCTTTATTAAAAAATTTTTGTTGGTAGGACCTGGCCAATGGAAGAAGTTACTAAAAGAAAGATCTGGATCTTATTTTGGATACAAAAATTCAAGAATTTTCAGAGATCCCATTTCAATGTATTTTTAATGAATTTCGCTTTCTATTTGATATTTCTTCGAAAATTAATTTACATGTTTGGTTTTATTTTATTGTCTTCCTTACAATACTTTATATATATCACTGGTCACATGGAGTCGAGCGTTTTGCTCTCTCTGAGTGCATCTTGTTAACGCTCGACGATAGGAGAGGGTTATTGTAATCAGTTTGTTTCTGTCTGTCCATCTGTCTGTCTGTCTGTCTGTCTGTCTGTCTGTCTGTGCACCGTTTCGCTCTTATAACTCAAAAACTATAACACCAATCAAGCTCAAATTTGGTGGGCAGGTATTTTATGGGGAACAGACGGATTCTTCCAAATTTGGTGTAATTTGTGTGAAAATTAAAGCCAGGAGAGAGTTTTTTTATTTTTAATTGGGCTTTTACAATGAAAATTCTGCTTCTCTGTCTGTGCACCGTTTTGCCCTTATAACTCAAAAACTATAATATCAATCAATCTCAAATTTGGTGGGAAGGTATTTTATGGGGAACAGACGGATTCTTCCAAATTTGGTGTAATTTGTGTGAAAATTAAAGCCAGGAGAGAGTTTTTCTTATTTTTAATTGGGCTTTTACAGTGAAATCTACTTCTCTGTCTGTGCACTGTTTTGCCCTTATAACTCAAAAACTATAACATCAATCAATCTCAAATTTAGTTCATGGGCAGGTATTTTATGAGGAACAGACGGATTCTTCCAAATTTGGTGTAATTTGTTTGAAAATTAAAGCCAGGAGAGAGTTTTTCTTATTTTTAATTGGGAATACACAGTGAAACTGCTTCTCTTCATCACATAGGTAAAAAAAATCAATATTTTGCTTTCTGATGATGTCATTACTCCGTGATGTCACAATGCAACTGTCATTGTGAGGTCACAAACTTAGCTTGTGATACTTGCTGTCTTTAAGTAAAAATATTTCTTCTCATTTTAATAAACAAAATAAAGAGGGAGGTGGTATATTCATCATTTTTATTAATTATTATTTCTGTTTTATTTTCTCTTTTTTTTATTTCAATTCCTTGACAGTCCATCACAAAAAATTACCATGTGTGATTTTCACCAAGTGACCTTTAAGCAATATTTTTACCTCCACCAGCAGTTTAATGTTTTTGTGTGCTTATTGTTTATTTTTTTTATATTATTTTATTTATTATTTTGTGTGTGTGTGTGTGGGGGGGGGGGGGGGGGATGTAGTTACTAAAAGAAATATCAGGATCTTAATTTGGATACAAAAAATTCATGATTTTTCAGAGGTCCCATTTCAATGTATTTTAAATGACTAGCTTTCTACTTGATATTTCTATAAAGATTAATTTACATGTTTGGTTTTATTTTATTGTCTTCCTTACAATACTTTATATCACTTGATGAACTGGTCACATGGAATCGAGCGTTTTGCTCTCTCTGAGTGCATCTTGTTTACATATGTGATGAAGAGAAGCAGTTTCACTGTGTATTCCCAATTAAAAATAAGAAAAAAATTCTCTCCTGACTTTAATTTTCAAACAAATTACACCAAATTTGGAAGAATCCATCTGTACCCCATGAAACACTAAATGCCCACCAAATTTGAGATTGATTGATGTTATAGTTTTTTATTTATAAGGGCAGAAACAAACTGATTACAATAACCCTCTCCTATCGTTGAGTCTTAACAATAAATAGGAAACAGCACAATTAAAGCCATTTGCCAAGATGACCTCTACTACCACAGCATCAACCACAACCATCACTTCAGAAACTACCATCACAACAATGTCAACCACGATGTCAGACACAGCAGCCAACAATGCCTCAGCTTTATGAGCTACCTCCACCACAACTGATATCAGGACTAACAAGCCAAACAAAGAAAGTCAAAGTCAAATTTGGGGTTTTACGTCCCATTCCACGAGCCAAAGAACAAACCACTCCATCTGCCCTTTCAGGGTCATTCAAATCTCTGCAAAACAATTATAAAGCCATGTGTTTAAAAACTTTAATACCTTGGAACAAAAAGCAAATACTCCCCACATGACACATACCAGAGTCATACACATGCAACAAAATACAAGTAAATAAACAAAATAACAAGTAAATAGAAAAAAAGGGAAAATGTTTGAAATGATAATGAACTAATCAACTAATGTAAAGAAATACAGAAAATGACAATAGTTTGGAATAACATTAAAATAAAATTGTCAGGAAAAGGATTTTGCAACTACCATAAATTCTGTAATAATACCCCCTCCCCTAATTAAGGCCCCTTTGCAAAACTTTTAATAAAAACTTTCAGTGGCCAAGGGTTAGAAATTGAAACCACTGGTAGGTACTTGAGAAATGCCCAATAAATTTTACATTTTTTCAGTCTGGATCTTTTTAATCATACAAATGTAAGAAAATCTTAATTAAACATTTGCTTTTCACCATAACTCTGATAGCTAGACACAGTTAAAGTATACAGTAAAATACTTTACAATATTGTTGTTATAGCTATGCCTCTTAACTGTTACACCAACAGGAAGTAAGGCCAAAACACAAGACAGAAAGCTCAATGAAATATTTTAAGGTAGTTATTTAACTTATTGTTATAAAAGCAGAAACCCAGTAAAATGTCACTAGTTTAGAATAAGATTAAAATAAAAAGACTAGCAAAAGGGAAAACTATTTCATTTAAAAACATGTGAAACAAGTGCAGGTTATGTTATATATATGGGTTTTTCTGTTTCTTTGTTGGTTTCTCCCAAAGTACATAAATTGGCATTTTTAGCATTTAATTAGTGCTTTCGAGAAGGGTATCAAAAAGGGCGGGGGGGGGGGGGGGGGGGTCAGCAAGTGTATCACTTGTTAACAATATGCAAGTATTAAGTTTGATATTTTTATTAAGTGGTTACGAGACTTCCCAATCCCATTCCCATCAATACATTGACTAGCATGGGTTGACAAGAACATAATAAAAGTGTCAAGCTCCGCCCACACTGGTCTAGCTCAGGATCACCGTGCACAGTGCCTAATTAATTAATGTCATGTTGAGCGTTCAGAAATACAGTTCTAGCCAAAGAGACTTTTCCCTTATCAAAGTTTTAGCTCTGTAAGTATGGCATTGATTTTGTATTATGAACCGGACACAATTGTGACCACCCGTACCGTGTTTGCCAATTTATGACGTCATACAGCCTCTTTTAACGTTAGCGGGAGTAAAAAGTGTAGTGGACAACCTCAATAGCAATAAAGGACGAGGTTTGAGTATTGTATCAGCGAATAAATCACAATTAAGCTTCCGGGTGAAATTGTTCCCGGCTGTTCTGAAACAGATCACGTGATTCTTCCTTCTTTCTGTTGGGATCCATCCCCGGCAGTGAGGTGTCGGTAAGCAGGGACGGACCGGGAGGGCCTATATCTGTTTCAATAGGTAAGTATTGTAGCTTATAAAAGCTACATTTAAAATAAAATTTTCAATTTTATTGCGCTACAATGTACTTACCTATTGAAACAGAGTGCTGAATTCCAACATCTTGGATGGTGGGAAGACAGCTCACTGACTAGGATCCGGTGAAGAGCCATGAATGGTGAAGGAAGGAGACCCGGACTCAGCATCCGTGCCGGTATGTTGAAGATCCGGTAGGAGGGGTGTGCTCTTCTGGGAACCTTGGGAAGGCTCTGGAGGAAGTTGTCCGGTAGACTGAAGCCCGTCAGGGAGGCACTCCATAATGGCTGCAACGATAAAGAATAAGAGAAAAATTAAGAGAAGATAAGGGAATTGTGAGTTAACGAAAAATTAACGACAATTCTATGACAAAAGGCTGAGTAAAGAGAAAAAAGGACACCTCAAATTAACTCAGGTTAGTTATGGAAGATATGAAGGAGAGATAATTACCTTAAATGGTATGAAGCCATGCTCTACGCGGTCAGGCTTCTGACCGGCCCCATCTGCTGGATGTGTCGTCTGGTAGTCCCCCCCCCCCCTCTTTTGGAGGTGAGAGTCCTGCTAGGGAGGAGTCACTACTTGTTGAGCAGCCACAAAGGATCCTAGGTGGAAGGATAGGTCTTTTTGGTTCTGGCCTGAAAGATCCTTGAGGTAGAAGGATGTAAAAGTGTTATGAGATTTCCAATGACATGCTTGGAGGATCTGGTCCATGGAGACACCCCCATAAAAAGCTTTGGAAGCAGCAAATGCTCTGACGTCATGGGCCTTAACCCCTAGAAGGTCCATGTCCGAATTTTCCACTCTTGAATAACAATATTTAATGGTGTTTTTAATCCAAGATGATATGGTGGAGCACTGGATATCCTTGGAGTGGCCTTGTTTATAAGAGACAAATAACAAGGCTTTATCCTGTCTTAAATCTGCTGTGAGTTTAAGGTAGGTAGAGAGGGCCCTCACGGGGCATAGTAGGGCGTCCTCGTTAGAGTCGTTTTGTGGAGTTGCAAGAGCGGGAATAACCACTGGTGATACTGCTTGGTTTCCTTCCTTAGCTAGTTGGTTCTTGGCAATAAAGGAAGGAGAGGGGGTGAGTTGAATTTGGTCCCATTCGCCTAGGCATAATAACCCGTCTAAAGTCCAGGCGTGTATTTCGCTGCGCCTTTTTCCTGATGCTAGGGCTAGAAGAAAAACTGTTTTCCAGGTAACATACTTCAAGGGAGCCTCCTGTAATGGTTCAAAAGGAGGTTGTTTGAGCTGGTGTAGGACTATGGAAAGATCCCTCTTGGGTAAGTTCCTGGAACTTTTCGGCTTATCCCTATGGAAGCTGGCAATAAGTCTGGCTAATTCTGTATTGTTGCTGATATCCAATGGAACATTTCCTAATGTGTCAGCGATTGCTGTCCTATATCCCTCAATGGTGGATGGGCGTCTGTCCTTCTCATTGAAGAGAAAACACATGAATTCGCATATATGTTTTATAGAAGGAGACCTGAAGTCCACCTGTTGTTCGATGCACCACCTTTCGAAAACTGACCATTTTGAGGCGTAGATGGCTCTAGTAGAGAGTCTTTGAGGTGCAGCAATTCTATCTGCCACCTCTGCGGTAAAGCCTTGGTTCTGGAGGGCTGTGCTCCTAGATACCATGCGTGGAGGTTGAGGGATTCCGGGTGAGTGTGGAATTGGTTGTTCAGTGGTTGTTTGAGTAGAGAGCGAATTGGTGGGAGTTGTCTCGGGATGTCGAGTGACAGTTCCACCAGGTCCCAAAACCACGGTTTTGTCGGCCAGCCGGGGGCTATTAGGATGAGCCTGCATTGTTGGGACAGTAGTTTCTGGACCACTCTTGGTAGCAATGCTGTCGGAGGGAATGCGTACCCTATCATGTTCTTCCAGGAGATGTTTAGCGCGTCCACCGCCCAAGCCTGTGGGTCCCGGATTGGAGACACATAGGTTGGAAGTTTGGTGTTCAGGTTGGTGGCAAACAGGTCTATTTGTGGCCGTTCCCAAAGTAGGGAGATCCTTGTGAAGATATGAGGAGCCAAGGACCATTCTGTGTGTTGGATTTGGTATCTCCTGGAGAGGCCGTCCGCAATAACATTGAGAGAACCTGGGACGTGCCATGCTCTGAGTGTTATTTGGTGCTTGTTGCACCATGTGAGTAGTCTCCACATGAGGGCACAAAGTTCGGTGGAGTGGGTTCCCCCCTGTTTGTTTATGTGGGCTACCACAGTTGTGTTGTCTGATGCTACCAGCACTTGTTTCTTGTGGCATTGGTGCGAGAAGTGTTGTAGGGCTAGGATTACTGCCTTTAGTTCCAGTATGTTTATGTGAAGGCGTTTTTCTATTTGAGACCATAGACCTCCGACGGAGTCGTGATTTAAGTGAGTGCCCCAGCCTGCGTTTGATGCGTCTGTAAAGATTAGAATGTCGTGATCTCTGGGGTGTAGGAATTCTCCGACTAGGACGTTTTGGGGATTTAGCCACCATTCCCCGTGTTGTTTCATTCTGTGAGTCCAAGGAATTGGAGAATTCAAGGGCATCGGAGCTCTCCAGTGAGTCTTGAGATGCCATTGAAAAGGTCTCATGTGTATCCTGCCCAGTTTCACAGTTTTCTCCGTGGATGCAAGTAATCCAATGATGGACATAAGTGTCCGTGCACTGAGAGTTGATCTCGTCGCGATTGCGTTGAATGTATTTTGGATCTTGCTCCATCTGTCTTTTGTGGGTTTGACCAGGCCTTGGTCCAACGCAAAATGGTAGCCTATGAAGTCGAACCTCTGCTGGGGGGTGAGCTCCGATTTCTTGAGGTTTACGATGAAACCCAGGCTTCGAACCAGGGAGAGAAGTTTTGTTGTGTTTTCCTGAGCCTCTGGCTGAGAAGTGGCTCTTATTAACCAGTCGTCTAAGTATTGGTGTAGACGGATGTCTTGTTTTAAGGCCAGGAGCTTTACCTCCTTCACTAGGGAGGTAAAAACTAGGGGGGCCGTGGCCAGTCCGAAAGGAAGGCTGGTGAACTGGTATGTGGTTCCCTTGTGGTGAAACCTGAGGAACTTTCTTGATTGAGGGTGAATGGGGATGTGTAGATATGCATCTGACAGATCTATTGAGGTGACCCATTCTCCTTGTCTGAGCGATGTGCGGATAGATTCTGGAGTTTCCATCTTGAACTTGGAGACTGTTAGGTATTGGTTTAGGGAGCTGAGATCTATGACGGGTCTCCATTTGTTCCCTGGTTTTGGAACTAAGAACAGTCGGCTGTAGAACCCGAGACTGTCTTGTTTGTTTACTTTTTCTATTGCGTTTTTGGTTAGAAGATCCAGAATAGAAGTCGACAAGGCATTGTCTTTGTCGGCGTCGTTGTATTCGCTGTGGATGCAAGGTGTTCTGGACAACTTGGGATGGTCCCTGAACGGTAGGCAGTAACCCTGTCTTAAGAGGTCCAGTTGAAAGGGGTGAGCGCCTTGTTGTTCCCAATGTTCTACAAACCACTTGAGTCTGCCTCCTACAGGGAGGTCTTTTATGTTTTCTTGGATATATAAAGGTACCTTGCCTAACTGTACACTCGGAGTCTTTACCCCCTCCGGTGGGGTGTTTTTGCTCAGAGTCACTTGCCTCTCTGGGAGGCCACTGCTCCCGGGATGGTTGAGTGGTTTGTGGGGATCCCAAGGAAGCCCTGAAGGGGTTGAAGGAAGTTGTCCATGATTGAGTGGGGGAGAGGATTGAGGAGTGTCATTGGTTTTGTGTTTGTTGTTGGCTCTGGTTGCCACTGATGTTTTTACCTCTACCCCTGCGAGCTCCTCTGCCTTTGTTGCTACCACGAAAACCACCCATGTGTGGTTGTTGCTGTGGGTAGAATTGAGGGGGCATGACATATTGAGGAGGGGGCATCTGGTAATACCCTCCTTGTTGATACGCCCCTCTGCCCCTGCCCCTGGGTTTTTTCTTCTGCTTGCCGTAGGGGTGAAACCTTGTGCTTTGTTGGTTTCCGGTCTTAACTCCGAGACCTATCAGGTGTTGTTCGTATTATTGCATCAACAATCTCTCGAATAGGTCTGGGCCAGAGATAGGGGCTGCCCGTAGATTCTTTAGGCGATAAGAATCAAGACTATTATGGGCGTTCTTGAGATAGGAGTCCCTTCTGATGAGGACTAGGTTGGTTAGCAGGTGGAGAAATTTCTCCAGTAAGTGTTGATAGGCGACAGCGGTACTCCTGCTGATGTCCAGCATGAACTGCATCTGTGGGGTATCCTCTACAGTTGAGTTGAGCAGTTGATGAAGAAACTGATCCCTGTTGTTTGGGTCTGGATCTGATGCCAGTAATCCAAATGTCTTTTCCCTTTGGTCTCTAGCTGCTCTGAGATTGTTAAGGGTCGATTCACTGGCAGTTGAGAGTGTTGATAGAAAATTTGAAGTAGCAATGCACTCCCTAACCATAAGTTCCAGTTTAACCAGTTCTCGTTGGTTGATAGAGGCTGTAGGAAGGCCTTTGTACCCGGGCCTGGCAATGTTTGAGAAAGCCTGTGGTACTACTTGAGGTCTCTGTTCAAACCTTTCCCCTGCCACTGGGTACCAGTTCCCTCTGTTTGGTGGGTTGGGTACAAATTGTCCAATATCCAGGGAAGTTGATGAGGCTGGTCCAGGTTTGACCACCATATCCTGGTTTTGGAGCAGTTTTGCGATGTCATCCATAAGGGGAAGTTTGAGAGATGGTGGACGGGAGGATTGCTCCATGCGGAACATATTTGGATCGCGTCCAAGTCCTGAGCCGAGTTTGTAATCCTCCGTCTTTGCCGGGTCGTCTATGCCATGGTATTGGCGTACTCGGTCGATGAATGCGTGGAAATCTGCCTTGGGGGGAGGTGCTAAGTTCTCCGGTTCTGAGTCATCTACTTGAGAGGCAGATGAGTAGGATGATCCAGACTCCAAGCCATAGTCTCCCTTCTCGAGCCTTTGGAGGGGAGATTCTGATTGAGTTGGTGGTTGGGTTGGAGATGGAAGAGTAGGAGAAACTACCGCTTTAGTGGCTTGAGCGATAGAAGCTGACCCCTTTACCCCTTTTAATCCTTTCTTGACTGTCTGGTGAAAGGAGGTGTCCATCGGTTCTGGGGGTGTTGGAACCGGTTGGTTAGGTTGTGTTTGAACGACCTGGCTAGGTTGAGCCTGTGCAGATGGTTGTGGTGCTGAACTATCTGAAGGAGTTGGGGAGAATTTCTTGAACATTTCCTCCATGGAGGAGGTCAGAAACTGTTGAAGGCCTGATTGAAGTTGTGAGGATAGGTCCAACATTTGTTTCTGATTTCGCTGTGACAAATTCTCCATCATTTGCAGGTTTTGCTGTTCGAAATGTGCTTTTAGCATCTGTGTGCGAGGAGTAGGTGGAGGTACCAGTCTCTGTGGATCTGGAGCGGACGAGAACATTGGGTCCTGTTGGATGGTGGCTTTGGGTGGTGCTGGAGTCTTGAAAAAGACTGTTGATGTGGTGGGCACCGTGAGAAAAGCCGCGGACCTTGGAGGCGGTACAGAAGGTTGTACAAATTGTATCCCACTAGAGGGGAGATTCTGTGTCGACTGCAGTGGAGACAAGCCGGCCGGTGCTGACACTCCGGTCGGAGACACATAGCCGGTAGTACCGGTCCCGCTATCCTCGGTATTTAAATCCAAGATGGAGTCGTCTATTTCACCGGCCTCCAGATCCTCATCTTCCGGTTCCGGATCAGCCGACAAATTCTTGGATGCACGCTTGGCACTTCTTTCGTGAAATACAGTCCGGAGGTGATTCCATTCCACCTCTGTAAGGGCTGAACATGCAGAGCAAGCCTCTAGAGGGGCTCCTGAGGCACAAGGGTCATCCCCTTTACAGTGCATTCTACAGCTGTAACACCTCAGGTGTTTATCAAATGCTGGCATCCAGTGCCCACATTTTCCCCTCTTCTGATAAGGAGGAGTGCCTACCATGTTAGTGGTGGAAAAAATAAGTGTCACAAAATACAAGACACAAGTAGTTAATCTCACCAAAGAGTATACTAAAGTTGTCTATAAACAACGGTGAGACAATAGATATATTCCTAGAGTAAATATCCTCTTAGAAACTGTATAAAAACTGTCACAAAGTGAGAGTTCCAAAGAAAGCCAACTGATAAGATGGCTACCAACGGAAAGAAGGAAGAATCACGTGATCTGCTGCACAGTCGTCACATATCCGGTCATCTCGGTACCGGTGTATCCGGTGAAGTGAGCCGGCTCCGGGGAGACCTCTCCCCGCACTCGGCCGGGAAAGTTTCCAACTTTCTACCCGTTGGCAGCTTTTCCGGTGGTCAACGGAATAGCACTCTGTTCCAATAGGTAAGTACATTGTAGCGCAATAAAAGGATATCACAAAAGGTCTCAGCTTTGGCTGAGCCACTGGCTCAAATGTTGAGACTGGTAGAAAGTGGGCTTAAGTTTTGTAAACAAAGGCTCAAATATGGCCGCCATAATTCTTTCTTCACTTCAAAATTTGAAATGTCTGAAAATAGGGTACAAGTATATAAAACAACCCCCTGAAGTAGTCTTTGGGTGTTTTTACATGTTTATAAAGTTTCCAATTACAAAATGGTATTTAACCAGAGATATTATGTGTCAAACAAGGAACTTATATGTCATCAGTAGAATATTGTGACTACAAAAAATGGTCACATGACACAGAAAACCACTGTGGTTATTTGATAAGCTTGGTCTCAACTGAGACCCCTGCTGTGAAAACCATTTGAGACAAAGACTTAGCTGAGCCAAAAGGCTCAGATTTGAGCCAGTGGCTCAGCCTGAGACTGGGCTAAGTCTGAGACCTTTCATGAAATCCGCCCCTGGCCGTTTACTTGGCCGTTTTGAAACCTTCCTTGGTTTTGAAACGGCCTGGCCAGTTCAAAACCTGGTTTCAAAATGGTCAAATCAAAAACCTGGCCATTTTGAAACCTCACCTGATTTCTAAATTTTTCTACAGCATGTGTTTTTGTGTGAACTTCAAATCAGTCCTTTGATTATAAAAATAATTTCCTGAGCAGGGGCTTTCTATAATCATAACTTGTGGAATAGGTACTCAGGTATGGGGGTAGCTACAGTTAACCTGTGATCTTTTACTTGAAAAGATTTATTTAAACAAATTGTATTGTGTTGTTGTATAACACAAAGTCTGTATCATAAAAATTATCTATCTCATCAATCTATCTGCATGAAGGTGCTGTATATTTAAACCTGTTTGTTTGACTTGCCAGCTTAATTAATAAGCCATAACGAAGCCATGATAAATATTAACTCTTTGATGTTGATTTGTTCGCCATTGATTGTCAGAAGTGCTTAATTGGATTTATTCCTATTGTCGCAGCTCTTTTGATTTTGATTTGTTTCACTTAAATATTAGTGGGCTGTTTAAAAGGTAAATATGAAAGGTTAAACAAATTCACATAATGGGAAGATTAATCAAGGAGAAATTTATTGTTTGCTTTTCAAAGAATTAGAGTAGATGAGCTAGAATACATTTGCTTTTTGGCACCTTCTTTAGTTAATCTTACTCAGTTAATACTGACATACAATTATAATGATTTGCTATTGTTATTACTTTAGAAGATATCCCTTGATGTTGATTTGTTTTATTTGCATTGGGTGGGGTGCATAAAAGGGATTAGTGATAAAATATTATTTAATTCTATTTCATTTTACGCTTCCTTCTTTTTTTGTTCTTAATATTGATATATATTAATAACTATGCTTTTTACAAAAAAGTTTTTGTATGCACTAATAAATGTTGTATGTTCTGTTCGATATATGTTTCACAATAAGCCAAATGCAATTCTAATAAATATAAGTTTTTATTGTATTACAACTGTTACATTTAAAACCAACAGAACAAACCTGTCCACTAATGTCAAACTGGTGAGGTATCAAAACGGCTAAGAGGATTAGTTGGCCGTTTCAAAACGGCCAAGCCATTTCTAAACCATGCAAAGGTATCAAAACGGCCGTGGCCATTTCGAAATGGCCAAAGGTTTTGAAACGGCAAGTAACAGAATAATGGACGAAGCCCGATAGGGGCGAGTCCATTAATGGCTGGATGCTTGTAATTTATTCGCCGATACAGTACTCAAACCAAGTCCAGTATTGCTAATGCTATAAAAAAGACCGGTGTAATGCCATATTTTGCATCCCTGCCAAGTAATCCACAAGCTCTTTTAGCTTTTAGGGGATGCAAAATTTAGAAAACAAAATAATGCATCCCACACAATGAGGGATTATGGGGTGCAATAGCTGGCAGCCAAATTGTGCATCCCTTTGCTGGAGAAGAGTATGTTATGGGGTGTGATTAACTATTCAGGGTTTAACAATACACCTATCAAGCAGTGATACCATTGAGATTTGAGCCTAACAAATAATCACTGATAAGTGCAATTATGATCTAAGTCAAACAAATCAAGGGGATTATATGGTATTATCCTAATTTGATGTACTCAATGGTGAATTTGGGTAAAGTCTGGGAATAACTCAGCAATTTATTTAATCATATGGTTTTGCAAACATTACATTTAATTAAAATATTAAACCTAATAACATTTAAATGTAATATGGGACACACTGTGTAATCAAGTCAAGCAAATCAAAAAGATTTAATAGTCTTGTTTTAACTCTATATTTGTTTGGTAAAATGGTGGTCAGCAATTACTGTTGTATACACCTTATTGCATTGCTTGATCCAAAGTTACTTTTATGGTCTCTCAATTCACACTTCCAGTCCAATATAGTGGGTTAGCCATATTTAAGTGAGAACTGACAATCAAAGTCAAAAAACTCTCTTAATACTAAAATTTTAAATCTTGAAGTAACACTAGAGTAATCACTTATAATATATGTTGACCTGTCTATATTCAAACCTTTTTATAGACATATCTAGATAGAAATGTGTAAGAAGCCATTGCATAACCCCTGATTGAACACTTAATGGGATTATTTACATTATCAGTGATATCCACAATGCACTATGGTTTGAATTGGTTTCTGAAACATCAGAAGTCCTGGAACTGGAGACTATGTACAGTAAGAAGCCACAGTTAACAGACTCTTTAATCTATCCCTGTTTGAATTATGTTTCTTTGAATGGTAAAACTGTATTACTTGTAATTATACTATAATTAAGTGAAGTAATATCAAGCTGAAATTATTATCTGTTATGAAGTCTTGATTAGGAGTCTTAGAAAAATGTACAGTTTTGAAATATGTAGTAGGTCTATTTTTTTCTGAAGACCATATCTTCAGCTATGTAATAAATCATTGTACTATTTTATTATCTGAACACATTTTTGTAATAAATGTATAATAACTTGTTGTTTAATACATCAACTTGAAATTATTATTTGACAACTAATTCATAATATCATTAGCAAAGAACCAATATGTCAAGCCCTGAATTTAATGGACAGAGTGTTCAGTGACAAAGGGAAAGTGGTCTCTGTAAGAGGGAATTAGATTGCTTTACCCAGTGAAACTGGGGGGGGGGGGGGGGGGGGGGGGGGTTGCAAAATCTGGCAAAGGGGGTGCACTATTTTGCAAGGGGTGCAATATATGGCAGCCATCCTTGCCAAATTTTGCACCCCCACTCACTTTTTGGGTAATGCATTATCTGGCACTACACCGGTACGATTTTAACACAAAAAAGTCTATTAATTCAGTAATTAAATGTAGTTGTTGTAGGAACTATATCTTTGCTGGATTACACAGGTGGTCACTGAGATAAATGATCATAGAGATGAACGGTCTTCAGAATTTTTCGTATCTAATTAGTATAAAGAGCAATATAACAAACAAATACCAAATGTCATGATAAGCTAAGTTTCAGTTTATTTTCTTATTTAGTTTGTGTGATTTTGTTGTTTGCATTAATTAAATTTAAATAATTCGGCTCTGGCACAAAATAATCCTACCTCTCAAGCTACAATCGCACAACCTCACATTGTCTCTATCGCCCCTCTATCTGCGGTTCCAGCTGCCACAAAGTTAGAGGAACCCATGGATGCAACTCCATCCCAACCACCACCGACTATCAAGAAGGGCTTAGCCAATGTTAAAGGTTCCTCCGTCATCGCCTCTCAATCTCTTCAGGCAGTGGCATCTCAAATACAAGGACCTCCCTTGGCTCCTATACAGACTACTATCATTCCAACCTCTGCTTCCTCAATGGTAGTCCCCTCCAATATAGCACCTGCCCTTTCAAAACTGCAATCTCCTTTGCAGGTGCTGGAACAAGAGGAGTATGGCACAGATATTTCAGCATCTTCTTTCACCACTCCAAGGTCAGAAGAACCCACAGACACTAGTAAACAGGCAGCCCCCCCTAACCTACCCTTCCGAGAACTTGTTCAAAGGGTTAGGGAGTTTCTCTCCAACCCAGACCCGGCCGCAGAGGAACATTACAAACCGGGTTTGGCTCTAGGACGCGATCCGTTACTTCTCCAAGAGAAAGCAGGCAGACCACCATCCATAAAACTTTCCATGGTGGCTGACCTTTCATGCCTTCATACAGCCCAGGATGAAGCAGTAAAACCTAGTACTTTTCACTCCACCCTAGATATTGGAAAATTTCCAGCTATTCCCCCTGACAAAGGTAGCTGGTACAATGTAGTGGACAAAAAGTACTTGCAGACTCCTCAGGTTGTGCCACAGGCTTTCTTCAATATCGCCAAGTCTGGATATATGAGTTGTCCTCCAGCCACAGTTCAACAAAAAGAACTAGTACAAGTTGAGTACATGTCTCGTGAAAATATTGGCATTGCCAATTTTCTCTCCACCTTTGGCATGGCCAGTGAATCATGTCTCAACAACCTCAGAGTGTCTAGAGACCAACAGGAGAAATTGTTTGACCAATTTAGAGCCACTCAGGATGGACCAACTCGGAAGCAAATCATGCTACAACTTAACCAAATTACGCAACAAGAAGCCTCCCAAATGCAATTCATGCTTGACATAAGTAGGTGTATGTTAAAAGCCTATGGGGACCTGGTCGCAAATTTCATCTCTTCACTTACCAACTTAGTCTTGCTTAGAAGAGATGCTTACCTCCGCCACGCTCACCCAAACCTGGATGCATTCAGGCTGTGCAACTTATGCTTAGCAACCACCTCAGGAGGTGATTTGTTTGACAGGACCCTGGTGCAAGAACAAGAACACCATCTCATCGGGTTGGGGGTAAAACCAGGATCCAAAATCCACCCCTACAAGAAACACAAAAAGGGCAGAGGTGGACAGCGTCAGCCCCCTCAGGGCGTCTATTACCAACCAATGCTGGCACCCCAATACATGGTGCAACAACCCTTTTTCCCCACCCTCACCAGGGGGGTCACAGAGGAGGCAGAGGCAGTCTTAGGGGACCCGGCCGTGGGGGTAACAAAAAAAGTAGCAAGCAACAGCAGTCTCCTCAATGACATTTCCCAAACAGTGTTACCCTCAAAAAATCCTGGACAAAGACCTAAAACACCTTTGGACATTCTCTTGGATTATATTCCCCAGTGTGCCTCTCCGGAGGGGGAAAAGACTCTGAGTGTTTAAGAACTCCTGTGTTTTCAAACCCCACAGGAGGGGGTAAAGACTCCATGTTTGCCCACCCCACTGGAGGGGGAAAAGACTCTGTGTTTTCACATTCCACAGGAGGGGGTAAAAGCTCCTTGTGTAAACCCCTCATGGGGGGAGGAGACTCCTTGTGTACAGGCTCATGGTGTATTTGTCCAAGATCAAGTTCAGAAACAATCAAACCCAGTAGTGGGAAGCAGACTAAAATTGTTCCTGCCAGCATGGAAAACCTTAGGCGCACACCGCTCAATACTAAACCTCATCACAGAAGGATACAAACTACCCTTCAGGGAGCATCCAATCTTGTCCAGGATACCATTCATAACCAGAGGTTACACAGACTTCAACAAACAAAGCACCTTGTTGACCTCTATTCAAGACTTGCTACACAAAGACACAGTTGAGACCGTCCAAAAACCAGACAGTCTAGGTTTTTACAGTTGCCTGTTCCTGGTCCCAAAACCAGGTAACCGCTGGAGGCCAGTAATAGATCTAAGTTGTCTCAACAAGTTTCTGGAAGTCCGAAAGTTCAAGATGGAGACTCCAGAATCCATATGAGCATCTCTCAGGAGGAACGAATGGGTCATCTCCATCGATCTCACAGATGCCTACCTACATATACCTATCCACCCTCAGTCGCAAAAATACCTCAGGTTCTGCCACAAAAGCTTCACTTACCAGTTTACCAGCCTCCCTTTTGGCCTGACCATGGCCCCATTGGTTTTCACCAGCGTGGTAGAGGAAGTGTTTTGATTGCCTCGGACAACACTTCCATGGTATCGTACAGAAACAATCAGGGCGGTATAAAATCCGCAGAACTTTGCGCTCTAATGTGGAGAATCCTGACTAGGTGCAGCCTCAACAATGTCACACTCAGACACGTACCGGGGTCACTCAATGTGATAGCAGACGGCCTCTCCAGGAGGAATCAGATCCAACCCCCAGAGTGGTCCCTATCTCCACAAATCTTCAAACAAATTTCCAAGATATGGGAGAGTCCCCAAGTGGACCTGTTTGCGACCAGCCTTAATACAAAACTTCCTCTGTAAGTCTCTCTGATCCCAGATCCTACCTGGTTGCTTATGCTTTTCCTCCCACCGCCCTGCTGCCCAAGGTTGCACAAAACTCCAATTGCAAATGTGCAGGCTAATTCTTATCACCCCAGGCTGGCCAACAAAATTGTGGACCTAGTGGAATGTCACTGGATGTACCACGACAACTCCCTCAGATTAGAACCTTACTCAAACAACCACTGAGCAACCATTACCACACCAACCTGGCTTCCCTCAACCTCCATGTTTGGTATCTAGGAGCACAGCGCTGCAGCAGTGCGGGTTCACTGCAGAGGTGACAGAAAGGATTGCTGCTCCTCAGAGACTCTCTACTTATCAAAGTGGTCCGTTTTCCAAAAATGGTGGGTGGAACAACAGGTGGACTTCAGGAATCCCTCTTTAGGAGACATCTGCAATTTTTTCTGGTATCTATTTCATGACCTATTGCAGACACCCTCGGGAATTCAAATTTGAACATCAGCTCCAATACCGATATAGCCAGGTTAATTGCTAGCTTCTACAGGGATAAGCCCAAAGTCTCCAGGTCTCTACTAAAATGGAATCTGTCATTGGTGCTACAAAAACTCACTCAACCTCCTTTTGAGCCAAAGGAGGAATGCACTCTAAAACTACTTACTTGGAAGACACTTTTCCTTCTAGCCCTAGCCTCTGGTAAGAGGCGGAGCAAAATCCATGCCTGGACCTACGACGGAACTCTAACCCTGGTCGACTGGGAACAGGTCCAATTCACTCCCTCACCCTCCTTCATACCCAAGAACCAACTAGCTAGGGAGGGTCCACAATTCATCTCCCCGGTCATTATTCCATCCTTGAAGTGCGACCAAGACTCTCAGAACATGGATGTTCTCCTTTGCCCTGTCAGGGCCCTCAAATATTGCAGACACCAGATCAGGTAGACAGTTACTCTTTGTCTCCTACAAGCTGGGCCACTCTAAGGATATTCAGTGTTCCACTATCTCGTCTTGGATAAAGAACATCATTAAGTTCTGTTACTCCAAGGTGGATGCAGCAGACATGGACCTCATAGGGGTAAAGGCCCATGATGTCAGAGCTTTTGCTGCTTCAAAGGCCCTCTATGGGGAAACCTCAATGGATCAAATCATGCAAGCCTGCCAGTACTTTCACCAAATTTTATCTCAAAGACCTTGCTGGTCAAGACCAGAAAGAAGGCTCCTACCATCTGGGATCTTTTGTTGCAGCTCAGCAGGTCATGCCTCCACTCTAGCTCCAGGGAAGAAAACTGGGCCCATATCAAGGTAACTATCTTCTTTCATTACTCTTTCTACCTGCTGTGTTTTTCCTGCACCGTTATTAGTTACCAGGAGTATCTCATTATTTCCAATCTTCTTGAGAATGTAATTTAAGTTTACCTTTTTGGTAATCTTAATTTTGCTTTCTTAAGATTTTTCTTGCGTCGTATCATGTTCCCTGATACCATTTTCATCATACTTTGTGTACTTTATATTTTCAGTTTATATCAGCATTAGAGTGCCTGCGCTGGCAGTGTGATCTAAAATGGCTCCTCTCCTTCCCTTTGTGATACACTCCAACCTCAGGAGAACTGGAGAACTCCCCTCAGCCTTTGATGAACGGTTCCTCAACTTCATTGCAACTCTTTCCTCCTCCCTGGTCTCTGGATGCTCTTCTTTCATGGTTGATATCTTTGCCAGACTCTTTAGCCAGTGTCCAGTCTTCCCAGCCATCCAGTATGCTGGGATTCAGTATATTGTTACAATAGGTAGGATATTGTAGCGTAATAAAATTGGAAATTTTATATTAAATGTAGCTTTTGTTAGCTACAATACCTACCTATTGTGACAATAGTACAGGTATACAGGTATTTTCCAGATACCGGTAGCTTCCTGATTGGCATTGCCATCACCTCATTGATGTGGGAGTAAGTCAGATAGGTTTAAGATCAGTGTAAGATTAAAATTATGACAATACGATTGCTTTACAATGTTATAAATCTAATAGGAATTGGGAAAGGTTTGCGACAACTTCAAAGACTTTGAATTTCTTGTAAACTGTTCCCAATGGGTTTACAAATGCTGTACTCGTAAACCTATCGGGAAGTTCCGTATTTTCCCTACAGGATTTGTACGATTACTTTTAAGATCATTAAGATGTATAAGAGTCAGTTCCCAATTCCACAAAATTGACAATCAGGAGCAAGGTTTTATGATATATCGCAGAAATGGAACAGCCCCATAATGCACCTTTAACTGCCCAATTTGGATGTGCTATTTATAATTTTGTGTGGAGATTTTAAACAGACTGGTGTATTTTATCAGTTGTTTTATCATATTTTTGAGTGCTGACTCGATCTTGAATGAAACAACATTTAGTGGTACATCCGCCAAGGACCTTTTATTTTCATGACCATTTGTCTGTTTATTTGAAGATCAGAGGATGGGTGTTATATAACTTTGAGACTGATCTGGATCACCATCTGCAAATATAATCAAGATTTTTCTATTTTCTTTATTATTATTATTATTATGTGACTTGCAAGAGGTATGCACTCTCCTATATAGTGATTTTGATTCTAATTGAATTGCAAACCTGAACATTCAACTTTGAAATAACAGATTAAGTTACACAAGAGGAAGCTGTTTGGTCACAAACATACCTTTAAAAGTGGGCCAAATTACTATATTTATCCAAAATGTCAAAGTTATTTATTTATAATACACAACACATACTTGATATGTATATATAACAGGAGTTGTTTATTTTATTTTGTTTGTTAAGAATGCCATATAAATCCTCCCTCTTCAGTTAAATGATCTTTGGAAAGCACTCAAACCCCACTCATTGGATCTGGGCCAATGAAAAGCTTGGATTGAGACACACACCCTCATGCATGAAAATATTCTAGAGGGCTAAAGTAAATACAGCTCCCTGCTCCCCAAAATACCCTTAAAAGAAGTGGGGAGAACAACACATGACCAAATCCAACTCTACTGTTGAAGGATACATAGTTTTCAATTAGTCAGTGCATAGACCGCATATCGATAACAGATTAAATACTATTTTACAGCAGTTGTAAGTTAATACCATGGATGCAATTAAAACTAAGAAACAGAAAACTGAAGATATTGTTTGCAATGGGGATGCCACAGAGGTAAGACACTTAATATGATTTATTTGTAATAATAATTGGAAAATAATTGAATATATTCTTATATACAAAAAAGCATGAATGTAATTTTAGATTTTCCATTTACTATCACCTGATCACTGTATTTAATGTAATATAACATATATTCATTTGTGGAAATCAACATAATTAATTGTGAGATGAATAGTTATGAAAAGCCTTAAAATAAAGACACAGTGTATTGTGACCATTTCTTCCATGTGATGCATAACTAACAGACGATGTCTTCATTTTGAATATAAAACAGCTGACTGAAAAGAAGTATAAATTCAGCGCTGTGGACTCATTCTTTTTTCATCTTATTGAACTGAAACATTCCCAGTTTACAAATATGTTCTTACTTAATTATTGCATGAGATCCACAGAGCACCATTATATTCCTCAAATCTTTTAACATTTGATTTCACATCTTGCTACTTTGGTCTTGTGGGAAACACTTAATACAGAGGAGATGGGATTGAACCATTGGTTAAAACACAGGTTTAACTTCAGATGTTGTAATCACAGTCTTATCGTATAATTATGCGATGGAACATCAACCTGATAAATGTGTTATTATGCTGTCAGTGTATATGTTATGTACATGTGTGTAGAAAGTATAAAATTCATCGTTCAAAAAGACAATCAAGTCGGCAAGAAATACAAGTTACAATGTATGATTGTGTGATTTACAAAGAAACAAGATCAAATAGAAATCAGTTTTTGTATCCAGAATAATTCGGATCTTTCCCATATCTAATTGCCTCTTCTGTTAACCAGGCTGTACCCATATTAAAACTTTCGCAAAGACCCACTCATTATGTTTTGAATAATGTCATCCAGAAAGCCAAAGTCATGAAAAATACATTGAAAATAGATCCTTTGAAAATTTGTGATTTCTTGGATTATCCTGAATGTGACCGATGTCTTTCCAAAACTTAATTACTTCTTTCTTTGGTCATGCCCTATCCACATGAAAATATTTTTAAAAAATCAGATTCATTATTTTTGGAGTAATCGCAAAAACAGACAGACATACAAATAAACATACCCAAAACATAACCTTTTAGTGGAGATTATAATACACTGAATGACCGATAACAGAGTTAGGAATTTGAAGTGCTTTTCTTATGGTAAAGCTATCTAATTCCAGCATCCTGGTTACCATGGCAACCTGAAAGAGAGCAGTGTCAGCTTGGTGTTTGCCATGAAAGAGCAAGTCGGAGCCCTGGCTAATGCATTACGTATATTTGAGGTGAGTGTGGTTTTGACTCAGACATTGGGTATGTCTAAGGTATGTAAAAGTAGCCCTGTATTTAAGCTGTGTAAAAGTAGTCCTGACTCGGCCATTATGTGTATTTGGTGTGTGTCAAAGTAGACCTGGCTCCATCATCATGTGTATTTTAGGAAGAAATAGTAGCCCTTGCCAGGGCGGTAGATGTAATTGAGGTGAATAAAAGTAGCCCTAGCTAATCCATCACATGCATTTGCTTCTTTAAATTTCACTAATGTGTATTTACAATATTTTTCCTTTACAAATAATACTTTCATAATGATCAAAAACTAAAGTAAAATACTCTACACAGCTGTTGCATATCTCCAGAAGTCTGCAAATCCCATTAATTCACAAATTTTCATTCTTACATTTTTTTGTGAAAATTCTAAAAATAAGAAGAATAAGATAATTCATAATTAGTTAACTACATTGCATAATGGTTTAATCTCTATAAATCTCTGAGAATTAAATCCCAGGACGATAACTTATACATTTTTAAACCTGGAGCAATCCAATCAATCTTTGAAATTTTTTAAATTTTTTTTCCACCAGCAACACAATGTGAACCTGCAACACATTGAGTCCCGCCCCTCTAAGAATTACAAGGATCACTACGCCTTCTTTGTATCATGTGATGATAGTCAGGGAGGACTGAAAGAAGTCATCGAAGACCTACGGCCAAAGGTCACCACGCTCAAAGTGTTCTCCCGTAGTACTGAAGGGACAGATTCCGATGAAACAGGTACTGTAGTCAGTCTGTCACTGTATACACAGTTGAATATTGTTTACTTTCAATAGAGTCAAAACTAATACTTCTAACTAGCCAGTTTACAGAATAAATTCCAACCGGAAAGGCCCCCTGAAGGACCCAACACTTACTTCTAATTTAAAGGAATTCAACTAATCACAGGTCACCTGAAAGGGCATTGACTTTGTATGAATATGGTGAGATTGTCGGAGAATTAAAATTAAATTTGCGAAACAGTTTATAAATTGCTAGTTGATAAAGATAATAAAGTAGAAATATATAATTTTTTTAATTTTTATGAATACTTCGTGGGAATATTATGCCTCATAGAAGAATAGCCTTTACTGTCATACTTATTTTACATAAGAAGCATTGTCCTTTTAAAGCATTGTAAAATACTTGACAGCACAGATTCAAAAAAAGTTTGACAATCCGGATAAATACAGGAGTGCTACACATATTGTGGGAAATGACACTTGCTGCTTAATCATTTTTGTCCCGCTGTTCTAAACACTGTAACGTGTACATATTTGTAAGTATTCATGTTTCTTTTATTAAGATGTTAATTAACTCTTTACTTTTGCAGCCGAGTCACCGGAGGAAGGTTTGTAGACACAGTATTTGGTGTCACTGTTATTCATTACACTTTTCCACCACAGCCAATTTACTCCTGCTTATCTTTTCCCTCAATATACATAGTTCCTGTCAGTGCCAAACCTACTCCTATTCTTGGTTACATCCAGTGTTTATGTTACGTATTTTTATATATTTGTCAACCCTTTTTGTGACAAATCACTTCTGTTGAAGATAACCAATTACACTTACTTTGAAGCGTTATTTTTGATATAATAACTAACAAGGCATACAAGTTTCTTTCCAGGCTTATCATTCCTGGACAAGAGTTTCAATCCCCATCTCTGTAACTTGCACTCCAGGCTCTACTGCTTTGTATCTCTGTTTTCGGTTTTTTGTAGTATTATTGTTTAATTCTTAAACTTTTCTTATTAGTTTTGCCTATGTATGTGTACAGAAACAAACTAACTATTTAAACAATTCCACCTGTATCATGCTTTTTTAACATGTAACTCTTATGCACCAAATAACAACAGAAATTATCCGAAACATTATACATGATACTGCAAACATTATTTTGTTCCAGGTAAACTCAAAAGTGTTAGCTTAAAAACCTGCTGAAACTCAATGAGATGTCATAAGACAGATGTACTTTGCAGCAGTTGCTGTAAAATTTACAAAAAGTAGGCACAGCACTCCCCCCTCATCCAAATTCAGAAATAAAACTTTGAAATAGTGTTTTAGAATTGCTAATAGGTGTTCAAATGCATATGCCTGACACATTCTAAATCTGTGTCTGATTTAAACACATGCTTTTTTCTTTTATGGCATTTTCTTCAAAGTACTGGCTTGGTCCAAGCCTATCATACTGACAGGATGAATACAGCTTACTCTTCTTATTTCCCCCACAGTGCCTTGGTTTCCACAAAAGATTTCTGACCTGGACAGATTTGCCAACCAGATCCTGAGTTATGGATCCGAGCTGGATTCTGACCATCCTGTAAGTATGAACTCTGTTTTTAAATACACAATGTTCCATCTGTTAACACATTAACATTTTCTCATGTAATGCTGCAAAGGTCAATGTTTGGATTTTAAGTCTGTTTCAGTAGCTAACATATTAATAAAGTTGGAGACTTTAGAATCAGTTTCCTCTTCATATTCACTCTGCCACCTCACTGACCTATTTCAGAGAAAGGGTGAAAAACCTCTTATGTCCGACAGAGCCTTTCCACCTTTAGAAGTTAAGTGATGCTTGGTTGCTCACCATTTCTGTGGTTAACAACTTGTGCTTGTGAAATGGTTAAAACTGTCCAACTTGTTATATGCATGTCCTGAAATCCAGGTCACCTGTCATGAGATACCCGTGTTTTATAAAAAGTGCAATAAAGTGGGGGCATGCGCCAATCAAACATCTGGATAATCAAAATTTGAATGACAGAAGTTTTAAAAAATAGTGTACTTGGAAGATTGCTTTTGAAATTGATTGTCAGATGAAGGAAATTCACATAATAGACCTTCTATTATACAAATATACATAAGTATATGGGATTTGTTGAAAACATGTTCATGAACTTAAATTCTTGACTGAGATAACACAATTGTCAGTATTACCAATTTTGCCAGTAGTACTAGATCATAATACACCTTTTATTAATCTTCTATTTCTTTAAACAAATCACATCAAACGCTAAATGCTACTGATTTGAAAAATCTTAATGGGGACCTGTTTCATTTCTGCGATATATATTAAACCCCGTTTCTGATTGTCAATTTTCAGGAATCAGCTTTGAAGTTGCAAATCTCTCCAAATCCTTATCCTATTTATTGCATCATAAACCCCATCGTAAGGTGATTTTTTTAATCTTACAGTGATCGTAAATCTATCTTACAGACATACAGTAATCTTTTCCATCTTACAGAATTTGTAAACCTGTTTCATCTTAAAGGACCCACAAACCAATCGAATGGATCAGGAGACTCACAAACTTGTCAGAAGATTTTCTGAGGCAATGGTAAAGCTTTCAAAATATCTTTTACATCGGAAACACATCTTAAACCTAATCATAAATTATACCTTGTGTTGTGCAATTTTTTATCACTTCAAACTGCAAACCTATTGTAAACCACAGTTGCAGAAATGGAACAGGCCTCTTAGCTCTATTTTCCATTACTGTAGGTGAATAGCCATCAGAAAAAGGCCTTTATTGTCAACTGTTCACAAATCATCCATCAAGGCACTGTCTGATAGCATGAAATTTTTCAGAATTTTAATCATGGAATAATGTTTGGTGTAATTCTTACTTTATATGGACGTTAATAATACTAGCAAAATTATGTCATTGTTTGTTTCTTTTTGTGTGCATGAATGAACACAAATAGATACACCTGTATTTATAAAGGTATAAACTAGTACTAAGTCCCAGATTAGTGTGCTTGTCTATCAGTGGGCTGAGATTTGTGGACTGTATGATGACTTAAGAACTAGACCCATATTGTTTGTAAACAAACTTATACATAAACAACTTGTGCAACATAAACTAACATTTTATGCCCTTATAACCACAAAAACATTTATAAACTGAAAATAGTTTGGCAAAGCTTCTTATTAAAATCATCTTTTTGCAACAAAACAAATAAAGAAATTATAATAATTCTTAGCAGTAATTTTTAAAGAGTATGACAGTTATGTACATTTTATGGTATGCTCACAATGTCCTTGACTGTCAGCAATGAAAAAAGCTTGGGCTTCAATGAGAAAAAAAAAAGTTGAAATATGTTCTGTCACTCAAAAATCAAATACATGTACTGTTATTGTTTTGTTGGGCAACTGAGCACAAAAATGCTGTTCTCAGTAAAACTGAAATGGTTTCCATGAAAAAAATTATTTATATACTATTAAAATGCATCAAAGTCAAATTCTGTTCATTGGACTGAAAGTTTGAATAAGATTGACTTACTGAGTGTAATATGGTGTTCTGGCATGAAGTGAATGTACTAACCTCCACACCCCCGACATTTTTGGATTTGTTTTCACATAGAGGTGTTTTTGGCTGTTTTTCATAACTTGAAAAATGTTAGCACAGGAAAAATATGCATAAAGTAGCAAAACTTCCCCAATAACATATACAAAAAAATATATCACTAATGTCCAAGATGACAACATTATATATACAAATTTGTAGCATGTGTATTATGTTATTTATCTTCATGAGTGATATATATTTTTTGTATATGTTTAATGATTGGTAGTTTTACCACAATTATCCACCATTTTGTATGAATGATAAGTAAAATAAATCCATATTTAAAGAAAGAATGCAAAACAAGCTGTCACATACAGGGACATCACTGGATATAAAAACATTTACTTTTTATCTCAGGATCTTGCCACCATTTTTAACTGGATGTCAATGTAACAAAACATAAACAAAAGCTCTGTAAAAATACCTTTATAATGATGTATGTAACACAAGTTGATGAATTCGTGACATTAATAATGCATGGTAAGTCACACCGGGGAATACAAACAGTAGCACACATTGCTCACCGATTTAATCAAGTGGCCACAGTTAATATCATCTATTCTCACAGTTTTAATCCATGATGACACAGATAGTGAACTGGTGTCACAGATTATTCCTTTGTTAGCACAAAATAGAACCAATGTTTTCAAGAAATAAATAAGTTTATTATTTTTTATGTGCGTTTTTGTCTTTTTAAGCGCGAGCTCTAGCAAGGCTTCTAGAGATCACTTGGTTTTGTTTTGCTTTGGTCTCGTGAATTGTGGCATAGCGTGATTAGTATGTGTCTCAAAATACACTACTCGTGTCTCTGATGGCTTTGCGGTTCACGCTAGTACACCAAAACCCCTTTCAGCCTTGTTTTATTACTTGTAGATGCTGTCTTCTGAAGGTTATGTACAGTCCAATTTTTATGTCAGCTGACTTGTCAGTCAGCTTACATTATGTCATCACTCTGCGGCGTGGGCGTACGCGTCCGCGTCCGTGTGAACAACTTCTTCTCCAAAACTACAAGGTATAGAGACATGCTGTTTTTTTTAAAAGATACCTTTTTTTCATAAACAATATTTTAATAAAAGATACCTTATCTATCGAGGATGAAAAATTGTTCAAGGCATGCAAATCTGTCTGTTCGTCTGTTTGCTAGAGACATTACAAGGGGGGTACCCCCACCAAAAGTGTGAAAATTTCAACTTTTTATCACAATTTTCTCAGTGACTATTGCAGGGATTTCTCTCATATCTTGCATATATGTACTAGGCCAGAGGTAGATTCTCTTGTGTGAGTATGAGAGCTGGATCTGTCTTACTTTTTTTTAAATAAATTTTTTTAATAATTTTTAATGCATTAAAATTCATGAAATCATGCACTAAATCACTTATAACTTCAAAAGTGTTGCATTTACAGCATTTTGTTAAAATATGTTGTTCAGCTACTTTTTTCATAGCTACAATATGGTGAGTAAGTTGGGTGTCTGTCTCAATAGCTAAGTGAGTAATAGCTACTTTTGGGCTTTTCAGTAACTACCATTATGAGTAAAATCACTTGTAACTTAAAAACTATTGCATTTAGAGAATTTCGTATAAATATGTTATTCAGCTACTTTTGGGCCAGCTATAACATAGTGAAATTTCAGACCTGTAGCTCATGGCATAGATGAGTAATAGCTACTTTTAGGTTATAACTTGAAAACTATTGCATTTAGAGAATTTCGTATAAATATGTTATTCAGCTACTTTTGGGTCAGCTATAACATAGTAAAATTTCAGACCTGTAGCTCATGGCATAGCTGAGTAATAGCTACTTTTAGGTTAACACTGTTGAGTAAATCACTTATAACTTGAAAAGTGTTGCATTTAGAGCATTTTGTTAAAATATGTTATTCAGCTACTTTTTTCATAGCTACAATATGGTGAGTAAGTTGGGTGTCTGTCTCAATAGCTAAGTGAGTAATAGCTACTTTTGGGCTTTTCAGTAACTTCCATCATGAGTAAAATCACTTGTAACTTAAAAACTATTGCATTTAGAGAATTTTGTATAAATATGTTATTCAGCTACTTTTGGGCCAGCTATAACATAGTAAAATTTCAGACCTGTAGCTCATGGCATAGCTGAGTAATAGCTACTTTTAGGTTATCACTGTTGAGTAAATCACTTATAACTTGAAAACTATTGCATTTAGAGTATTTTGTTTCAATATGTTATTCACCTATTTTGGGGTCAGCTATAACATAGTGAAGTTTCAGACCTGTGGCTCATTTCATAGCTGAGTAATAGCTACTTTGAAGTTCTCACTGTTGAGTAAATCAGTTATAATTGGAAAACTATTGCATTTACAGAAATTTGTGCAAATATGTTATTCAGCTACTTTTGGGTCAGCTATAACATAGTGAAATTATAGACCTATAGCTCATGGCACAACTGAGCAATAGCTATTCTCAGGTACTGACTGTTGAGTAAATCAGCTATAACTTGAAAAATATTGCATTTGGAGTATTTTGTTAAAATATATTGTTCACCTACTTTTGGGTCAGCTATAACATAGTGAAATTACAGACCTATAGCTCATGGCATAGCGGAGCAATAGCTATTTTCAGGTTCTCACTATTGAGTAAATCAGTTGTAGCTTGAAAACTATTGCATTTACAGTAGTTTGCTTAAATATGTTGTTCACCTACTTTTGGGTTAGCTATAACATAGTAAAATTTCAGACATGTAGCTCATTGCATAGCTGAGTAATAGTTCCTTTGAGGTTCTCACTGTTGAGTAAATCAGTTGTAACTTGAAAACTATTACATTTAGAGTAATTTGTTAAATATGTCATTCACAGAATTTTTGGTCAGCTATAACATAGTGAAATTGCAGACCTCTATGTCATGGCATAGCTGAGCAATAGCTACTTCCAGGTTCTCACTGTTGAGTAAATCATTGTATCCACTGGATAGCAGCAGTGTGTAGAGAGAGATTTCACCATTACTGCTCTGATGAAAAAAAAATATTATAGCTAGCTTTCTTAAGTTTGCAGTATATATTAATAACCATAAAATGTTGTCTGGGAATATTTTTGGCCTCATTTTGAGAAACAAGATGGCCGCCACAGGTGTTTTTTGTCAGTCATGAAAAGTGCTTATATCTCCCTTATTATTGATCCTAGAAGTTTGGGATGATAAACCAACCTGTAGGAAATCATGGGGTGGGAATCTTTTGGTGTGGTCAGATTTGACCTTCAATGACCCCTCCTTCAAGGTCAAACAAGGATAGCCAAACTTAAAAGTGCTTATAACTCGCTTATTATTGGTCCCAGAGGTTTGGGATGGTAAACAGACAGGAAATCATGGGCTGTGAATCTGTTGATATGGTCCGATTTGACCTTGGAACCCTCCTTCAAGGTCAAATGAGGATAGCGAAAATTGAAAGTGCCTACAACTCGCTTATTATTGGTGACAGAGATTTGGGATGGTAAACCATCCCATAGGAAATCATTGGCTCGGAATCTTTTGGTATGGTCAGATTTGACCTTTGGACCCCTCCTTCAAGGTCAAATGAGGACAGCCAAGCTTAAAAGTGCTTATAACTCATTTATAATTGGTCCTAGAGGTTTGGAATGGTAAACCATAGGAAATCATGGGCTGGGAATGTATTTGTGTGGTTAGATTTGACCTTGGACCCCTTCTTCAAGGTCGAACGAGGATATTGCATTTGTAGTATTTCTTTAAATATGTTTTAACCTATTTTTTACACTTAAACAATTACCTTGTTATTTTCCTTCATAATACCATTTGCAGGGCACAACTTTTTTATCCTTTTCTTCTGTCAGCTTCGGAATTTCTTTCGAACTTGCTGTTCAGTTACCATTTACTGTATTTCTGTACAGCCCTTTTCCTGATAATTATTCTGTCCTCTAATCACCTTCACAAATCATAAACACTCAGTCAGCTGACACAGTGCCCGTTCACGGGCACTCTCCTCTTGTTTTATAAATGTAGACTTTTTCCACAAGTTTTCTTTCAAACTTTTTCCAGGTGAGGGTTTTGAGATGTTTTTCTTTCTTAAAAAGTGGATAGGCAAGGAAATTTATTTTCATATATTATAAGAATTTCAGAGGCCAACATTTTTATAATGTGCACCTCACTTTTGCATGTTTATTTTCTTAGTGCATGATCATGTGCTTGGTTTTTTTATGGGTTTGAACCTTTAGGTTTCATGGTAGTAGAACAGTCATGTGAAAATGTTAGTGCAAAATACAAAATAAAATGAAAAAAAAAATTTGTAACTTTTTTACCTTTTAACAGTGTCATTTTGGTACATACCAGCATTCTTTTCCACATTTTGTTATGAGTTGGATTTCAACAGGAAAAAAACTGAAATAACGAGTACAAGTAGATCTGTTAAATAGAGCTAATGACTGAATCACACCAGGTTCATTTGTCTACAGAAATCAGGGAAAAAATAAGTTATCTCTTCTGTTACATCTGAGAAAAGTTTAATTAAAAATAAAATCCTAATCAACTGGATACTTGTCATGTTTGTTTCAAGAACATTTCAAACATTTGTAAAATACATCAAATGCATAACAAGAAATTATAATGTTTGTTCCATATAGACTGTTAAAACAAATTCTATTCAAAGATGCACTCATTTTTATCATGTTTAGTTTTTCCCTAATATAAAACCAGGGTATAAATGTCACTGATGGGCTCACACCTTTCCATCAAGACTCCCCGACATTTGTACATTTGATGTGTCATTCTAGAACTAGATGTAGCAATCCAAAGAAGATGTCCCTCATGGTTCCTTATTATAGTTCCTCGATTCATAAATCAGAAATATATTTCGATAATTGTTACTCATATGATACTGCCAAACTTTGGAATGATTTGCCACTGAAAATTCGAACATTCAAACTGCTCCTACTTTCATTTTTCAAAAGTCGACGTAAAACCTATCTGCTTTCCTTTTCTAGTTTTCGACTACCAAACATTGACGGTCTCCTTGGTTACAACTCTTATCACATTTCATCGATTTTTGATTTATAAATTATGTATTAGTTTGGTATGATTTAAATAAAATAAAATTAAACAAATGTTACCACCAAAACAAATATCAGATAATTAGAATCCAGCAGTTCTGAGATTAAGTACATGGATACCTGATACCTGAATATTGGGTACCTTTAAAGTCTGGCACTCCCATATATTTGAATCTGTTAAAACCAATAGTGTCACAAACCCTAAATGTGTCTCTCATTTTGATCTTACGAGGGTCTTAATGCTGGAGTTTTCCTAATAGTTTCTGGATTTCTTGCCACTACAGTGTTCATCTTTGACTGAATTTGTGATATATTGTGTTACCACCACAACAGTCTCCCCTTTCACTGTCAAACAAGGAGAAAATTATGAACATCTTGTTAAACAATTGGAGAATCACATCCGAGCCAAATGACCTGAGAAATGTGAACTCAGCATTAATCCAATTCATATAATCTGTTTTTCTTATTAAAATTTGACACAATTATTAAATTTACTGGAATTTATAAGTATGAGGACTATAGAGAGTATTTAGTTTTGGGCATTAATTTGTCCAATATTAATATAAATTTTAAAGAGAAATTAAATTTTATTATTTATAAAATATCATACTTGTTAATCTGTTGTTATGTGACTTCAAGGAGATTAATCTTTGCTCAAATAATTAAGATCTTTATTGTTTGAGAAAAAAGACTCCACATTACATCAGGTTTTAAAGCTGTGTCTTGGCCAGTCATCAACAATGGAAAGTTTTTCATTTTCAGAGTTTTATTACTTCAACGCTTGAATTATCTTTGAAGTACCTTCAAATGTTTCCACAAACTCAGGTCAGGTGAGAAAATTGTGAAACGAGTTGGCCTTTTTGGAGGAGTGTCAAATTTTAAATGTCAAAAAGTAGGTCATCCGTGTTTGTAGAGTTGGGTAGCATACAGTGCAGCCTCTCACATACTGGAGAAATGCCAAACAATTCTCAGTCAAATTACAGCGTGGCTGTGCAGCTTTGTTATTAAGCCCTTTATCTTCTGCTAGTCCATAGATTAAGCACTAGAAAAGTTTAACTAGATTAGATGTGCAAGAAACTATGAAGAGAAACAGAGCATCACTCTTATATATTTTATATCTTCGTAAGCTGCAATGTGTTCAAAATAGTCTGGCTAGAATTGTCACCAACACCACCAAGTACTCACACATCACTCCTGTTAGGAAGATTCTACATTGGTTGCCTATTGAACAACGCTCCATATTTAAGACTGCCTTACTGGTGTACAAGTTCCTAAATTGTAGTCAACCAAGATATTTTGCACCTCTTCTTAAACCCAGACAAAGTGTCTACAACACACGCAAAAGCCAAGCTGATGGTGTGTTCCTTGAGATCCCCCACTTCGCCACCTCACTATAGAAGTCTTCTAAGCATTTCGGCCTCAGCTTTGCTTATGACGCTCCAAAGATTTGGAATGATTTGCCTGATGATGTACGTTCGGCCACTTCTCTCCACTCATTCAGAAGGAAGCTCAAAGCCTATCTCTTCGCACAAGCATACCCGCCCTGACTTTTGCTTTCCCTCATTTCTCTCCGTGGCGCTGACCCTTGCTATGTCTCAGGTTTATGATTACAGTTTTTTGCTTCTGTTTGGTGCGCCTAGAGTCTGTCTTTGGATAGAGATTAGGCGCTATAAAAATACTATTAGAATTAGAAATATATTATCTGACCAAGCCACTGACATGTGGTTGTGGTGTTATGGCATAGGTGTAAGTGTCTGTGTCATCAGTTTTACCTTTGTTACTGCGTGTTAGTCTGAATGATTAATACCCTGTTCACACTACAATCCGGGTTGACAAGGACTGAGGGTTGAAGCAAATTGAAGCAGATTCATCTCAATCTGAGTTGAGTGTCCACACTACAGACTTTAATCTGGATTGAAAAGTCTCAAAAACTGAGTACTGTAAAACTCCCAAATTTAGATTAATTTAATGCATGTAAGTTCTTTAAATGACAATTAATTTTCCACATTGCTAAAAGTATAAAAGATCCCAATTTTAAATTAGATACCGTTCAGATAAATAGCTTTTCAAGTTTATATAATTAATCAAAGAGAATGTTATGTTTTTAAGATTTTGCCACTTTTTCAGAAACAAACTAACTGCAATCATTTGAAATAGTTCTGCATATTAGACCATACCACTACAATTACAAATATTCATATATTTTATACCAAATTGCAATCATACAGAAATCACACAACAATCATGTCTGGTGACCTATGTTTTAATTAGGTACCTGCTTACAAAGGATTAAGCTTAGGTACCTGCTTACAAAGGATTAAGCTACATATAAAAATTAAGTTAAGCAATTGTTTCAAGGCAGTAAATAAGTTAATTACAGTATCAAAACACTCAACCCTTGTCATCCCAGATTGAGAGGGTTCACACTACAAAGGGGGTTGAGCCAATCTGCTTCAATCTGTTTCAATCCACCTCTTGAGTAGGGTTGAGATTTACCCTTGTCAACCCGGATTGTGAGTGTTCACACCTAATCCCAATCTGCTTCAATCTGTGTCAACCCGGGTTGAATCACTAGTCTGAATGCCCAGTTACACTTTCACCAGGGATCCCCAATGTTTGGTCATTGGTGAGCATTTTGTGTTCCTCTGCTACCCATTTCTGATTTCCTCGAGTTTCACTGATAAATTAAGATAACTGTCCAGACATCTCCAAACCCATTTATTTTAGCCGATCTGAAGAGCTGAAGCACAGAAGTTTGCTGTACAGGGCAGCTACTGGGAAAATTATGACATTGCTTAGATTAAGAAGAAAAGATAATTGATTTCCTCATGAGGTCTTTTTAACAGAACAGTTGTAATTTTTCAAATAAATCTTGTTTCATTCTATCATCAGTGTGGACAGACATTATTTCACACTTGACCCTCAGTACCTGCTGATACAGAAATTACATGCTGTAACAGATAGGAGATTTGATCAGCTGTTTGTTGATACCTGGTTGTTGATTCATTTATTAGTTTGATATGATTTAAATAAAATAAACTTAAACAAATATCAGATAATTCAATGTCGAAGATTCATCTCTAGTTTGTAGTTATTAAGTTAGTTGTGGCTTGCTTGTGCAGGGTCTTTGATAACTGGTATGCACTTCCATTTTTCCAAAATGCAAAGATTGCATCTTTAGGGGTAATTTTTATCTCCCGCAAGCGGCCGAAGGCCGTGGTCAGGAGATTATAAAACGCATTCCATATGTGCGTGCATCCGTTCGTCACATTTTTACATAAACCTTAATATCTCATTAATTTATAAAGATATCTTCATCAAATTTGCAGGGAATGTTTATCGCTATGAAAACCTGTCTCTGCAAAATTTTAGCCTCATTTTGAAAAACAAAATGGCCACCATAGCTAATTGTTTAGCTAATCTTAAAATATTCCAGCTAGCTTAATCAAATTTCCACAAAAGCTATATGGCTACAAAAGCTAGCCTGATAGTAATTTTGACCTAGTTCAAAAAACAAAATGGCTGCCATATCACATGTTTAATGTCGAACGGGGTTATCCTATTAAAAAGGCCTTATATCTCCCCAAATATTGCTCCTAGAGGTTCATAATGTGAAAACAACTTGTAGGAAGTCATGGCCTGGGAATCTTTTCCAGGTGTTGAATTTGACCTTTGATCCCTGCTTCAAGGTTAAATGAGGTCGTCACACTAAAACATCCTTATTTCTCCCTTATTATTGGTGCTATGGCTTCAGATTGTAAAGGCAGACCATGAAAAGCAAAGGCCGTGGTCGAGAGATTGTAAACGCCTTCCATATGTGTGTCTGTATATGCATCCGTTTGTCAGGTCATAAACCTTAACATCTCATTCATTTATAAAGATATCTTCATCAAATCTGAGAATCTTTTCCAATTGCTGACTTTTACCTTTGACCCCTTAAGTGGGGTTATCTTACTACAAAGGCCTTATATCTCCTTTAGTTCTCCATTATTACTGATTCTAAGGCAGGAGATGACCGCTGCGGCAGTGGCCTTATTATCAATGAAATTTTAAATTCTGCCAGACTAGAAGTCTAACAAGCTGAACAGATTTCATATGCTACTTTTGTTTTATGTTTAATGTAGTCTACATTGTCAGTAAATTTATGTAAATATTATGAATCAGGCTCAGGTGAACCCACATTAAGGGTCCTTTCACTTTTGTCCATCTGAGTAGATTTTCTTGTATCTTATAAACTTGAACAAGGTAAAAATGGGACAAAACATGGTTATTTTTCAAAAGAGCGTTTTATTGTAAAGTTACAACAGAGAGGTGTGAAGGGGGTATAAGAATTGTATGATTTCAATGGATCATGTGATACAAAACTGATGACTACAGCTCACTTAAATAACCCAATCCCAATGTTCAGAAACATGTTTTTTACACATTTACATGAATTAGAAATCATGTGCTGATTGGCCAACTTCTGAATATTGCGACTTGGAAATCACATGACTGACTCTAAATAGAGAGAGTTGTATCAATTTGTGTAACTGTATTTACAACAAAGTTTACATACTTAAAAATACAATTGGAACCTCAAGGTAAATTAATTGATTCCAGGACTAGCTTCCACCGACACATCCAAATGTTTCACTATTTCCAGATGTTGGAACCCCAACGCTGGTTTCTCTAATACTAAATTCATCTTACTCTGGTCCTATTTGCATGGAGGCTACTGTATACTATGTAAAAGTGTCAAATATATAAACTTGCATATACAATGTAAATTATGTTAACACACGATTATATCAATTCAGTTTGCTACAAGATTTAAATTTTAAATAAAAAAAATATGTCACATAAAGCTATGATAACACAACTGTTTTTCAGTTTTATAAAAACTTCTGTTTTACTTAACACAAATATTATGAAATACTGTTAGTCCATGCAACTCTCTGAACCCCCAACCTAAAAAATTTATGTATTGTATTATTTTCTATAAATAAACATTTTATGTATTAATGTTCTATTTTAAAAAAGCAAAAACTATTGTCTTTCCATTTTATGTTGTTCAAGTGAAAGAGGCCAAAAGGGCTAACATATTTTTCAAGAGATTTGTATTTATAAAGTTATGCTTATTTCAGCATTATACCTATGGATAACAATAAGGGTCTGTTTCTCTGCCAATTATACAGGTGTATGCTTTTGTAAATAAACAAGTTTTTACAATTGAAGACCATATGCATAAAACCCTTGTGTCAGTTAGTGAAGTCAACAATCAGCCTTCCCCAAGTCTCTCCCTATTGGGTATGTGTTGTCTTTCTGTGAAGGTACACATTTCTCACCATATGGTGAATCTGATCAATTTGAGCTGAAGATCACTCATTTCACAATGAATACAAAGTCTGCAAGCGGTGTCTTTTAAACCACTAACTATCAGTAAGCAAATAGTCCAACTTTCCACTTTAGGATAGGAGTTTTTGTGTCCTTTTTAATAGCCAGGTAGACTTGCTCCAAGTCTTTGTATTTTTACCGTCAGTAACCAGAACAGTAAATTTAAATTGGAAACATATAGGAGTTCATTATACCACAAGCATTCTGGAGTAAAGGGAATAGTTTCTGTTTGTTTCTCCAAAAGTCATACAGTACCCATATACTTTAAATTACATAAAAGACAAAATAACTTGGTGAAAGTCTAATAACCAGGGACCGTATTGACAAAAGGGATCAGCAAAAGATGAGCCCAGCTGAAAAAATGGGTTTGTTGTTACTGGTCATCATGTTGTTCTCCAGGATTTAGTGAGAAATATTTTTTTATTTCATTAATCAGATGACCTTGGTTATGTGACAGAAAATGCTCTTGCCTTGCAAGTCCCTCTCTATTGGTTTGAACCTTGGTAATAACTTCAAGTAAGAGTGTTAACAGTTACTTATCAGTGTCCAGTGGCAGTATTATGACCTACAAACTCTGTACTACGTGTGGCTGTTGCTTACAGTTGGATGATTTGGCATATGACTTCATTTGGCATACCTTGAAATAAACAGTTAAACTGAACTCTAGCCAGTCATTAACACAAATATGAATACTTTCATTTGCAAGCTGTAAAGAGTGGTCATTTGCAAATATTGGGTACAAATTTCAAATAGAAAAATTGAAAATGTGTTATCGCCCCAGACAAAGCACTTGAAAGTTTAGTTACTCTGATATATTTTATGTAAAGTATGCTTGTTACACCTTTATTATCTCCACAAAGGAGGTATATATATTATTTACATGACCTTTATTTTTCTGTTAGCAGGATTAAACAAATACTATTGGTTGGAACCTCATGAAAAAAAATCAGAGGATGGGTCTTGGTCAAATTTAGATTCCATTAAATTTTGAGAGTAATCTGGCTGACTGTTTAGATACAAAAAAAATCATCCGGCACTTTTCCATTTACTTATTGCTACCTTGGCAGAGGTATTCACTCTCCTAGTGCTTTTTAAAGCATGTTTACATGAAAGGAAAAATCCAAATCATTTCCACCAGACTTGATAGGTCAAGGTCATGATGGCTAAGAAGTGGACATACTAGTTGGTCGACTTTATGAAGTCTTTGGTATCTGCAAGTAAATACCAAGTTTCTCACTAATACCAACTTTAAAGGTTCAGGGGTTGAGATTAGAACCCATCACATGGGAAGTGTAAGGTAAGCATGTCCTCACTACCCCAATGCATTGTTCCCACAATTATTGTTGTGATTTTATAAGCCTTTATAATTTTTGCTCATTTATTCATTTTATTGACACAAACTAAAGCTAATCTACAAATCTTTCTTAAGTTACAGTGGTCATAATTGTTAAACATCTTCAGGTTGTGCCAAATTACAAAGGCAAGTGGTACAGACCGGTTATTGAGATGTGACCTATAATATGCTTTGAATATGACATAAGGCTCAGAATGAATCATATGAAATCAATTAAAAACAATCCAATGCCAGTGGCCTGTCATAAGGCTAGTGAGCTAGTGATAAATGTAACATAATGGGTTTCAGTTTCTACAAATCAACACTTGTTATGAAACCAACCACATCTCAAAAAAGCTGTTGGTACAGATTTTTACCTTGTTGTTGTATAATGGAGAGTCATATAGCTTCTCATACAATCAACGGTGGAAATATTCACATTGGATAAAACGTGACTTCAGTGAAAAGGGATCATTTCTTCATACCCAGCTTGAGTTGACATAGAACATATAATGCTTATTACTGCAATAATTTGGCCTTATTCCAAGACATTGCAACTCACTGATATATGGTATGAATACATTTGTCAATGAAGTTTGAATTGTATGAGCCCTTGGAAAATTTCCATGTGTGTTATGATTTGAATTTTATTCATAACAAATGTAAGTAATTGTGGATTGTGCACATTTTAACACATCTTAATTATCAATAGTTACCTTTGAAGTTATTAAACTGCAATGTGTCGGATTTTGCAAAACCTCCATGATAAGGTGCACCACTGTAACAGATCATGGAGAGTAAAAACTACACAAGATATTTTTACAAATAAATGTTGATGTTAAACTTGTCAAAGACACCGCTTTCCATTATGATTTTACATAATTTTTGTGATATTCAGTTTCATACACTTATTGATTCATTAAGCTGGTGTTTTCATAACAATGGGGAGGTCCTCAGTGGCCTTGTGGCTGGCAAGTTTGGCATCTAATCACAGGCTCTCACCCTTGTGTGGTTTTGAGTTGCATAAGTGGCAAAGCTGAGGACCTGTCCAAATATGACCCTGGCTGTTGATTGGGACATAAACACCAACTTTGACCATAAGAATGACACTCAATGGCTAACACTAATGCTGTTGTTATCTCAAACCAGAAAAGGGCTTTCTGAGGACATTCAATTAAATATACATGTAGAAGTGATCCTGTTGGGGTTTGGATCATTTTGCTATTTTGGGACTATTTCATAATCATGTTTTGAAATGAAGTCATGCAGTCATGTTTATATCTCAAATGAAATAATTCAAAGACATGATTTGGAAGATTCCAAACAGTTGTTGCATAAGCACTAAACTTGCCATTTTTAAAGAAAACTAACATAATTTAAATGTTATATGTTCATCTAGAGAACCTCTGAACAATACCTTTCTTTCCTGTATTACTAGTAGGAAGTACATTTGCAATGTAAGGTAACATTGCAGACCGCATTATAAAACACCTTTCCACCCCATATTTAAAAGTGCTTTGCAGATGGAATATTTATCTTTTTCATCATGAAAGTGTCTCTTGAATAAGATTGTCTAATATTAAAAAAACGAGCCACAGTTTAAAGAGTTCTGATGTCTTCTGGCAGTTGGTTCCATTGGCTTGGAGCCTCAAGCATGAGGAATTTTGTCTGCTGTTACAAGATAACAATCACAAACCCAAAATCAACAAAGTACCCACTTTTACTCACGCATTTACAATAATTGCATTAACTGTATTTAGCTAAAACAAATTTCTTAGTAAAGCAGTCAATGCAGATTTGTATTTTTTCAGGGCTTTACAGATAAAGTGTACAGGGCAAGAAGGAAGGAGTTTGCCGATATCGCCTTCAACTACAAACAGTGAGTACCTCTATGGGCTTCCATCCTGTAACCTAATCTAATTTATAAATTAGCATTTTTGTAGTGCTTAATTCTTGCCTGATTTCAAACCTACAGCAAGGATACAAAGTAATGCAATGAAATGTTTAGCTCTATGGGAGGGCTGATTTTGTAATTTGGCATTCTTTAATCTGAAACATACAGACATTTTGTTTTAATTGAAATTTTTATTGATTACAGAATGTAAGATCACTTGTTGAAATCCTTGAGGTTACTAAGCATCCTAGTAAAATCTTGATACCTAAATGCTTGTGGTAACTGCTCACACTACTTACCTTTGCAGAAATACAGGCATCTTTAAGGGTGTGTTGCAGTTTCTTGCCATTTAAATGTTTCAGAGTAAAAAATGTTACATGACAGCTCGCACAGCAGAAAATACTTAAATTTTCTTTGAATTATATGAAATTATCAAATTGTGATTGTTGTGACAATTTTTGGACCATTAGTCTTAGCTGATGAAGAATTAGCATGAATTTTGATTTCTTTGGTCTGATTGTAAAAGGTGTTCCTGACTGTAATTTTCACATACATGGGTGGTTGTAACAAGAAGAAAATGATCTGTTAACATGGAAATTTCCATGGTTTATGATGCAAAATAGCCGCAGTTTATTCCTCTTGAAAATAAATTCCAATGTGGTAGGGGAGTAAATATGTTCTTGAAATAAAGAACATGGGTTGATAAGATTCAGTTGAGTTTTGTCAATTATTATTTTCATAATGATATTTTGTTAATTATTCATTGTTATTAATGTGGACATTTTTCAGTGGCCAGCCTATACCCAGAGTTGAGTATACAGACGATGAAATCAAAACCTGGTAAGGACTTAAAAATATGTGTGGTAAAGTGTTGTCTTTTGATTTGCATCTTCATCAAACTATCAAACCATTACATCACTTCTGTATTGTCATGACTTCAGTGCTAGAATGTCGTATTTTAAATGCTCAAGTGTGAACAGTGTTTACATTATAGTTATAGTAAATAGTGCACCTTTACAGTATCACTGGATAAAATGGGGTGAAATAGGGTATTTATAACAGTTTCAATACGATTAACATGAATATCTGAGGGGGAGAGTGGCACACTAACTTCCCACCTCTCAGGTCTAGGGTTCGACCTAAAGAGGTAAAGTGGGTAGCTGTTTGACAGTGTCCTGTTAAATAAGTCTTTGTTAAATTAGTTCCTTTTGTCCATTTCTACACTATCACTCAATGGATATGTTGTGCATTAGAATCTCATGTCAGCAGAGATTAAATGCAATAAAGTTTAATTAGAATTTTAGAAAGAGAAATAGTTATAGTATATGTTGAAAACACCAACATTTTCTTTACTATTTAACTTATTTTTATTTATTAATATTCATGCTTTGTAATTCCTAAACAATCATTTAACAATTTATTCACTATCCATTTTATGTACATTAATTTTTGAGGGAAATAATTTAATGTTATACCGTGCCTGATTATTAAAAGTAGAGACTCAAAATTAACTACACATGTAGTATCACCTGCTCTCCTCTGTCTATTGTAATATAATCAGTTCTATACATTGTGTTGAAAATGATTTTAAACCTAAATCATCAATCAATCAGTCTGAGAGTGTGTTTTCTATAACCTGTACAAAAAGTGTGAATAAATGTAAGTAAATAGCTGACCGAGTAAACACACAAATAGCCTTTTAATGTTTTTTTTTACTTCTATTGGGTACAATCTTCACAGAACCTACCAATAAGAATTGCTGTACATAAACACATGTGCTGCATTATTATATTTTACAGACACTGTAATTGTGTTCTGTACTTGTAGGAGTACAATCTTCAGAGAATTGACCAAGCTGTACCCCACTCACGCCTGTCGGGAGTTTAACCATGTGTTTCCGCTACTCATAGAGAACTGTGGTTACAGGGAGGACAACATCCCACAGCTGGAGGACGTGTCCAGGTTCCTTAAAGGTAATGACAAATATATTATAAAGCATTAGTATGTAGACTAAACAGCTGGAGGACGTGTCCGGGTTCCTCACAAGTAACAAGAGCTCTAAAAATTTATCAAAGAGTTTGTGAATTATGCAGATGATTTAACCAAGACAGTCATAGGATGTGACTAGATTTTTATTGCAGTTATAATGAGAAAGAAGAAAAGTATAAAGAAAAATGTTTTATTTGAATATATTGTATGATTTTGTTTGCATTCTATTCTATTCTGTGCTGTTATGGCAGAATAGAATAGAATATGTTTGATATTTCTTGATAAATATACTGTGATAACAGCCTAAAAGACCTTCTGTGTTCATTGTTCCAGCTTATTAAATGTTTAATTAATGTTGCAATGAGGCAACTCTAAACAAACCAAGGGTGGAGATATATTTATAGTGATCTTACTGTAAATAGTTTTGCATTCAAATTATGTATGACTTGGTAAAGGTACTTTGCCCACTGCATTGTTTCAGGTATCAAGGATTCAAAAACTGCCATAACAAGATTATTCTCATCAGTTTATTGCATGGACAGGCAACTTACCAGACTTATGGGCATGTAAGAACTGCAATATTTTACAATATTGTGAACATAACCTCTTGGACTTTAAACAGATTTTAATTCTAGTATAATTTTCCATCTCCAGATTGCTCTGGCTTTACCTTGCGTCCTGTGGCCGGACTCCTCAGCTCCAGAGATTTCCTGGCTGGCCTGGCCTTCCGAGTGTTCCACTCTACACAATACATCAGGCATGGGTCCAAACCCATGTACACTCCAGAACCGTAAGTATCCATACAACATATTCATAATATAAAAAGCAGGTCCAAACCTATGTAAACTCCAGAACAATAAGTATCCATCAGACACAGGTTAACAAACTATACACAGTACAGAACCATAAGTATTCATAATATTAAAAACATTAAAAGGAAGTGTGCAGAATATACAAAACAATGCAGTGCGCATATTTTTGCTGACATTTATCTGAGGCAATAAATGGACGATCGCCAATAATGGAGAAACAAACAATACAGATAAAATACAGGGTGACAAGTTGGTGTGTATAGAAACATATTCACAATAGTATTTATGGATTAATAAATGAAAACAGTCTTTATAATAGAAATACAGTCCTCATGTTCATACTTTATGACCTCTATAAAAGGACGGAACTTCCAGCACAATGGACTTGCACTCCGCGCTCGTCCATTATCTGCTGGAAGTTAACCGTCCTTTTATAGAGGTCATAAGGTATTCACCCTCGGACTTTATTTCTACAGTGGAACCAAAGTGTAAAACAAATACATTCATTACATAGGCTAGAGCTGTTTTGAACATACATTGTAAATTCTAAAATGGTGCATATGTTTTTAAGGTGCAAAGCTTTGTCAACATATTCTTTTCTTGACACTGATGTTTCAGCTGTGATCAATTTTGTTCCAAATTCAAAATTGTTTTATATTTTACAGGTATGTATGTCATAACTTAATATGACACTTTGCCTTGTGTTTTCTTACAATTAAGTATTATTACAGGGACACTTCACATTGTGTTTTCTCACAATGTTCTGTAATTTACACGTGAATTATGAGTTATCAGAGGAACACATGGTCTTAAGTTTTCTCACAGTCCTGTATTTTGACAGGGATGTCTGCCATGAATTACTGGGACATGTACCATTGTTTGCTGATCCAGAGTTTGCTCAGTTTTCCCAGGAAATTGGATTGGCCAGTCTTGGAGCTCCTGATGACTATGTTCAGAAACTGGCAACTGTGAGTAGCTGGAGTTGGTCTCGAAAAATTTAATTGAAATGAACTGACACATTGATTGGTAATATATAGCACTGGAGCCTTCTTTATGTCAATGAATACTCCTGTCCAGAAAAAAAATGTAATATTCACCAAAGCTGTTCAAAATCACCATTGGGGCCAAACCCCAACAAATTATATGTAACAGGAATCAAAAAATGAGGTCATAGATTAGATAAGTAAGTAGTCACAAAGATCATGGGGTTAATGAGAGGTTTTCCTTTAATTAAAAAAAAACAATGCTGGTGTCATTGAAAACAAATTTCACATTTCACATTCCTTAATTTTGACATAATGATTGTGATATGCGTCAGTCTTATTAAGTTGTTACTAAAATCATATATTCTTCAAGTATGCACACTATTGATATCAAGGCAATATAATAGCCATTATAGCTCCAACTATGTCTAGGTGTTAAAGGTATACATCATAATGTGTATTACTCGTAATGGGACCATACTTCAAATTGTCAAAAGTGATTGGTAAATGATGAGCTAAATATCAGCTCAAGTTTAAATAAAAAGGCTACATAGGTCAATCTTTCACTGATTTCTGTGTGATCTCCTTTATGCCTACCAGCCCCAGATATTTTACCTCACTGTGTATGTTTCAGTGCTACTGGTTCACCGTGGAGTTTGGTGTGTGCAGACAGGGAGGGGATCTAAAAGCCTATGGTGCTGGGCTGCTGTCTTCTTTTGGTGAACTGGAAGTAAGTAATGGGGAATTAACACTCACCAACGTTCATTTTCATCTCAGAGAGTTTGAGGTCAATTAAGCCAGTGAAGTTTTTAGAATTCTTAAGTTAATGACAACTTGGATAAATTGCTTGTGTTAAATAAACGTATATATTTATTGCATTAAGGCAGAGCAAATTAATATTGTAAAAATGTAAACCACAAGATATTAAAGTATCATAGAGACAATGACCTGTTTAATGAAGTACTACTTACTTTCAGTACTGCCTGACAGACAAGCCTGCATTGAAGCCATTTGAACCTCAAGTTACTGCAGACACCACATATCCAATCACTGAATTCCAGCCAACTTACTTTGTAGCCGACAGCTTTAAAGACGCAAAAGAGAAAATGACGTAAGATTGAGGATTAAACTGATTGACATTTTTTGTTTTATTGTAGCTTTTAACACCCTGTGTAAGTCATATGACCACAGGTAAGTTTGAAGGAATGAAGGAGGACAATACATACTAGTTGGTCAGAATTCTGCACTCTAAGCAATCCAGCATCAACATACAAAATTCAAATAAAATTCTGTTAAAAACCTATTTGTAAGGTAGATACATAATGATTTCTTGTTCTTCTAATTGCAACCTGGTTAACTACTTTAGTTTTTTTTTCAATTTTGATGTGCATATAACCATGATACCATCATTCAGAAATTATTATATCCCCAGACGAAAGTCGGGGATATATTGGATTCAGGTCCGTCGCGCCGCCGCCGCCGCCGCCGCCGCCGCCGTAGAAATTTCCTTGTGGACGTGATAACTCAAAAACAAATTAATATTTTTTTTTCAAACTTGGTACAAATGTTAAGGGTGCCCAAAGGAAGATCCCTATTTTAAGGTGACCTTAAACTCCCAGTAAAAAAGAACTTATGGCCACCTTAAGGTCAGAAATTGCACTTTTGGCCACTTAGAGCCCTGTAGGTCACAAACTATGATGCTCAGCTGGCTGAAATTTTACCTGACAACACATTAATATGTTCTTAGTACATGTGCCGAAAATCATGACTTTAAGTTGAGGAGAAAATTGTGTTTGAGGCCCATAAATACCCCCACTTAGGGATTTTTTGCTATACTTTACACATATTTTGCCCTATAATTTGGAAGTGATAATTCTGATGAGTCTCAAACTGCGCTAGGTATAACTTTGATATGTAATCCTTGTCTGTAGAAAATTTTAGGGCTGTAGGTTTACCCAAAGGGGTCGACTTAAGGTCTCAAAAGTGCCCACAGAGACCCAATTTATGCACTTTTTGCCACTTTCAAGCACTGTAGCTTTCAAACTATGTCTCTCATCTAAGTTAAATATCATCTGGGAATATATCTATGTGTTTTCTTATATGTGCCCCAACATTTAGGCCTTTAATAGACAGTTAACCTGTGTATCAGGACCATAAACACCCACCCGAGTGACCCTTATAAGACATTTTTCACATCTTTTTCCCTGTAACTTGGAAATGGTAAGTCTGAGAAGTTTCAAACTGTATTAGATATATATTCTGTGTGTAATCTTAGTATGTAACAGATTTTAAGTCTGAAGCTTTAATTTTGAAGGTCAAATTGAGGTCTCTAAAAGGCTCCCAAAGACCCAATATTTGGACTTTTTGCTACTTTTAAGCCCTGTGACTGTCAAACTATGTGACTGATAGAGCTCAAATCCTATCTGAGAAGATATTAGTATGTTATTTTTATATGTGCCAAAAATTAAGGCTTTAAGAAGACATTTAACCTGTGTATGAGGACCATAAATCCCCACCCGAGTGACCATTTTTAGACATTTTTCACATATTTTTCCCTGTAACTTGGAAATGGTAAGTCTAAGAAGTTTCAAACTGTATTAGATGCATATTCTATGTGTAATCTTAGTATGTGACAAATTTTAAGTCTGAAGCTTTAATTTGAAGGCCACATTTAGGTCTCTAGAAGGCCCCATAAAGTCCCAGTATTTGGACTTTTTGCCAATTTTAAGGCCTGTGACTGTTAAACTATGTGACTGATAGAGCTGAAATCTCATCTGGGAATACATTATTATGTTCTTTTTACATGTGCCAAAAATCAAGGCTTCAAGTAGACATTTAACCTTGTGTATGAGGACCTTTAACACCCACCTGAGTGACCCTTTTAAGACATTTTTCACATATTTTGCTCTGTAACTTGGAAATGGTAAGTCTGAGAAGTTTCAAACTTTATTAGATACATATTCTATGTGTAATCTTAGTATGTAACAAATTTTAAGTCTGAAGCTTTAATTTGAAAGCCACATCGAGATCTCTAAAAGGCCCACAATGACCCAATATTTGAACTTTTTACCACCTTTAAGCCCTGTAACTGTTAAACTATGTGATTGATGGAGCTGAAATCCCATCTGGGAATGCATTATTATGTCCTTTTTACATATGCCGAAAATCAAGGTTTTTAGTAGACATTTAACCTGTGTATGAGGGCCATAGACACTCGCCCAAGTGCCTTTTTTGACATTTTTTCCGTATTTTGCCCTGTTATTTGGAAATGCTTAGTGTGACAAGTCTTAAACTGTATTATATATGATTTTTGTTTGTTATGTATGTCCCCCCAAAAAGTTTCAGATCTGTAGTTTAATTGCTAAGGTCTCTTTAACAATTGTAAAATGCCCACAGAAACCCAATTTATGGATATTATGCCACTTTAAAGCCCAGTAACTGTCAAACTATGTGGGTTATAGAGCTGAAATCTTTGAATTTTTAAAAGGAAATGCCTGTCTATTTAAATTTTGAATATTAATAATGTTATGGCTATCTTAGTCTTTTAAGAACTTATTTTTGTGTGTTATACCTCTGCTTGCTGAGTTCTTCACTTTTTAAAATGAAACTGGTGAAACATATTGAAGTAGACAAAATGGACACTTTAAGTGAGCTTTAAGTCCCAATATTAATGAAATTATATCCTTATGTAGTAAAACTAGGGGATTTTTAACCCTCAACTAGCCCAGTTTTATTCAACTTGCCTCAGTTAATTTTGGCACAGCTCCTACAGTTATGAACTCATTTCAGTTGATAATCACATACTTAAAATTCTCAATTCTTTTTGTATTTGAGTACCCCTTTTATATAGATTGTTTGTTTACCATTTATGCTCAACCCACATCCCCCACCCGGATTCCCCCCACCCACCTCTGGGACCTCCAGCTATATTGAGTGACACTAAATAAACAAAGGTATTTAATGATATCAGATGAGAAACAAAGAACTCAATGGGGTTGCAGATCTTGTGTAATAGTGAGAGAGGTGTGGAGAAGGGGAGAGGGGTGGGGGTGGGAGGTGGTGGGCTTCATTACATATAACACAAAGGGGAGTCAGAACTGAGATTGTGTCACATATTTAGGTTGCATATATATGGACCACATATATAGGTATAGAGGAAATGAATAACTGAAAACAATTTGCAAATTCTAAAAATAATATAATAAAATAATAATATAAATAATTTTTTTTTAAATAATATTTTATTTGTGAACAAATATAGAAACAGATATGCGCTTTTGGGATTATGAATTTTAGAATGGACATTGAATCATCAATCATTTAAATACTTTGAAGGAAGATTGAAAAATATGATGAGTTGAGTTAAAAATAATATTTTATTTGTCAACAAATATAGAAACAGATATGCTCTTTTGGGATTATTATTTTAGAATGGACATTCAATCATCAATCATTTAAATACTTTGAAAATAGGTTTAGAGTTATCATTGCAGGAAGATTGAAAATATAATTTGAGTTATGTATTCGGCGTCTGGGGATACACCATCTTCCTTGGGGAGATATAAACAGAGTAGATTGATGTGCTGAAGTTCATATAATAATGGGTAATTATGTTTTAAAAAATTCCCGATCAAAACCTGTGGCGTGAGTGATGACCTGTCTGGGGATATGTTGGCGCCGAGTTGGCCCAATCTAGTTTATAATATGGATAGTTAGAAAATATCTGAAACCTGATACAGTACATTTCAAAACAACGAGATACATACCTGTACTAGTATTCAACTAAGACTTCTAGCTAGCAGGGTAAATTTCAATTGTATGTATTTCTACTTAAAGTCAATTCTGCTTCACAAGTCCTACGTTAGGTCTAAGGTGTTCAGTTGACATATCTTAATTTAATCAGAACAAAAAATCTTTTACATAAAGAATTCCAGTGAAAAAAAAATCCATTTTACTGGGTGGATGTGCACTTGTTCCATGTTTTGTGTCACCTTTGAGGAATGGAGTACTAAGTATTTTCCACTGTTTCTCCAGGGCTTTTGCTGCAACCATCCCCAGGTCATTCGGTGTGAAGTACAATGCTTACAGCCAGAGAGTCGAAGTGATGGACAATTACAACCAGATTACTGCATTTGCCACCAGCATCAAAAGTAAGCTAAAAGTTGGATTTTAATAGTTCCAGTGATATTGGGACAGCTAGTCTATCATGCACTGTTTCCCACTGATTGTCATAGTGTCATTTCTTATACTGTTATCAGCTGGATTCAAACACATGACCACAGAATATTGGGTTCACTGACTGTTGAAGGCTGCTGAAGCTCACTGGTATCAAAAGAAAGAAGCAGACCCCTTGCAACAAATATTTAAAATGTGTCTGTGACATAAACTGTGTGTAAAGATCAGTAGATATAGTAACAATTTGAAATAGCAAAGAGTTAATTGACAACCATTGCCAAGCCACTGGTTTTAGTTATTCCATGTTTTCTCTGGTTTATTTTACAACATACTGGTAACCAAATCACCAGTATTTAGATAAATGTGGGAAGCATTTCTAAATAAGTAGAGCAGACAGCAATCATTTGTTCAGATTCAGAAAAGAAAAGGACCAGGTCTCGTTGGTGCTTAAGCAATTGGTGTTTGAAATGAAAAATTGCAGATTTTTAAAGTACATGTACACCAACAATAGAGTGGGAGGTTGGCTATCAATGATTGGCAACATAATGCCAGCGATTATACAGAAATAGCAAATTTTACTGTTTCTATCTGTTACAATTCTTGACTTTATTTTGTGTTAGAGCCATGACTGTTGACAGTATTTCAAAAACATTTTATCAACATTTTGTCTTGTTTTTACCCTTCACCAGATGATCTGTCTCGACTGGAAGATGCCCTGATCAAGTGTTCAAGGAGAGGCATCAAAATATGAAGAAACATCACACTTATTCCCACATACAGGACTGATACATGTGTACAGAAACTAGTATTTACATGTATAGATTGTTACATTCAATGTTAACAAGTGACAATACCCTAGCTTCTTGACGGCATCTCTATTGGTAGTGTAAAAACAGTTTCAATGTCCAAATCAAAGTGTGTTACACTTATTTATGTTGGAGCCCAACTTAGGAGTCAGCCCATCTTAAGATGGGCTATAGCCCAACTTAGGATCCTAAGTTGGGTAGCCTATCTTAAGATGGGCTAGAACATATCAGCCCAACTTAAGATAATAGAATTCCAGAAACAATTTTTACTCTTGCTATAATAAGAAATGTTTTTGCATGTGCAAATGAAAGGAAATTATAAAACATTATTATGAAAAAGATGACATTATCATTGATCTCCTTGAATGTTCCTTGAACAGGATTTTTGCCTATACATTCTTTTTTTATTTTGAAAAAAAATATGTTAAATTTTATCAAAGATCAACAGTCTTTAATTACAGAAACTAAAATGAATTGTGTTTCCTGAGCCCTGAGAAGCATTACAATATTCCTTTGATGTTGATTTGTTTGTCTATATTGGGATGATTTCTTTATTGGATTTGTGGCTATTGTTTCAACATTCTATTGATGTTGATTTGTTTCACTTGTGGTGGGTAAAGTGCACAATAGGAAAACCTCAATCATAAAGTGAAACAAATCATCATCAAAGTAATATCAAATCACAAAGAGGCTTAATCCTATCAAACCTTTATGGGGGACAACCCATATGTGATTTTATGGGCGAGTCATATTATAAAATTTAGCAAAGTTTTATAAACAGCATTTTATTTTCACAAAAAAGAGCAAATTACATTTTTAAAATTACACTAATTATTACTAAAATGTAATTTAGTCAAACAAGTTAATCTTTTGTATTCGGTTAAACAGCAGTAATTGTCTACTTAAGAACCTAGCTTTGCTTTTAACAATTATGATTATGTTAATTGTTTTCCTTAAACATGTAAAAATACCTTAAAGAATCTTTGAACAATACCTATTTAATCCTGTCAGCTAGTCACTCAAGCACAAGTGAAACAAATCAAGTTCAAAAGTAATGCTGGGACAAAAGGTAAATCTGTCAAACAAATCAACATAAAAAGAATCTTGAAACAACAGATAAATCACAATGTAATCCAGTTGCCTAATCACTCCCCAGAAGTAAAACAATTAAGCTCAAAGGAGTGGTTGAACAACAGACATCTTGTCAGCTAATGACCCTCCCATTGTCAAACATATTAACTGCCTTGGAAAGACAAATGAATTCAGACTAATCCTATCAATGCATACTGAAGTAAATAAAAGGGATAAAAATATTAGGTAAAATAGTTAATAATATCATTTCATTTTGAGAATAAAAACTACCTGTGCAAAATATAAGTTGTAAGCAAATATTTATGAAGGATAAGAAAAAAAGAAACTTTAAGTAACAATAGCAATTCACAATCATATTCTGTTTAATTAAAATTTTAGTACTTAATTAAACTGGTTGATTAAACAGTCCATAAAGTATGACATAATGTTTTGCTAATATATATCTGTCAATTCATCTTAAAATAAGACATTCTATCTAAAAGGATAATATTAAATTTTAGATTTAAAGACCTTCTTGAATTTTATTATCCTAAGTTGGGCTAATATGTTATAGCCCATCTTAAGATGGGCTAAGCCCATCTTAAGATAGGCTACTCAACTTAGGATCCTAAGTTGGGCTATAGCTGACTCCTAAGTTGGGCTCCAACATTTACATTTAAATTTCTGAAGAGACATTAACTTCATTGGAGTACATTTTGAGTATGTGTTGGAGTTTACCACCTGGTTGGAGTACATAAATGAAATAATAATCAAGTCTGAACTAACCACAGATTGTCATAGTCATATACTGCACATACTTATGTGTATGCTTATGATAGCTGAAATATGAGATCCCCCCCCCCAAAAAAAAAAACAAAAAAAAAACAAAAACAGTTAATTTCAGAGTCAATTTGAATTGCAGAAATTCCTCTAGGGATTTGAAATTTACAATTTTAAATGGGCATTTTACTAAACAAAGTTGCTGATTGAGTAAAGTTAATGGTAAGTTTCACTTTATATATAACTGACGTTCATTGGATACAAGAGGTTAAGGCTATTTGGGCAGTGAAAGTGACAACACTATTTTTCGTTTTGTCTGGCAGCTGGTGTGCATGAGTCATTGTGTATCAATTAAATTGCTTAACATGAAGTGGGTTGACTCATAAAGTGGGTGGATCCCCCCCCCCCCCCCCCCCCAAGTAAGCTAATGCTGCATGTGTTTTTCGTAAACTTTTGGAAATGACTTGTACTACAAAACTCTACTGCAGTATGTCAGTTTTGATTATTTTAATGTCCATCAAATTCCATAATTTAAATATTTAATTTGAAATTTTTGCAATGCACACGAGTGGAGGGAATAACCTAGCTGAAGTGACATCATGACATATTCACAATACAGATTGATTTTTCAAACACACATTGATAGTTTCATTCTTGTATATATGTATTTCATGAATTAAACCACTTTTACTTGAAGGAAATTAACACACTTTTTACTTGCTTAGACAAATTATGACATCTTGATAAAATTGACAATTTTTGCAAGAGGAAAGAGCTTTATATGAGTAAAGTTTAATCTTAGAATATTAAAATTATTTAGTAAATTATAAGTACATGTATATCTTGACGAAACACATCTTGATTCCTTTGATTTTAGTAACTTTACAACCCAAAGAAAATTTAGCAAAATTCTTAGCGTAAAACATGATTAGAAATTATAAGGTTTTTATTGTTTTCACCCATGGTGTCCAGATTTGTGGGCGGACATTCGGGTGGGCGGGCATTCGGATGGTCGGGCGGCAGGAAAAAGTTTGTCCAGCCTGTAAAAACTGTAAGGTGTAGGAAGTTGATACTTAGTAGGGACATTGGTTAGGAGGTGTAGGTGAGCAACGTCATGGTTTGACCTTGATTTGACCTTGCCGGAGTGACCTTGACCTATAAAATCTTGTATGGGCTATATCTCGGCAACCGTAAGGTGTAGGAAGTTGATACTTAGTAGGAACATTGGTTGGAGGTTGTAGGTGTACAATGTCATGGTGTGACCTTGATTTGACCTTGCCATAGTGACCTTTACCTATAAAATCTTGTCCGGGCTATATCTTGGAAAAAAGTAAGGTGTAGGAAGTTGATACTTGGTAGCGACACTGGTTAGAGGCATTAGGTGTGCAACATTATGGTGTGACATTGATTTCTCCTTTGACCTTGCCGTAGTGACCTTAACCTTTAAAATGTTGTCCAGGCTATATCTTGGAAACCATAAGGTGTAGGAAGTTGATGCTTGGTAGGGACATTGGTTAGGGGTAAAGGTGTGCACCATTACAGTGTGACCTTGATTTGACCTTTGACCTTGCCGTAGTGACCTTGACCTGTAAAATCTTGTCCGGGCTATATCTCTGAAACGGTAAGGTTTAGGAAGTTGATACTTGGTAGGGACATTGGTTAGGGGCTGTAGGTGTGCAATGTCATGATGTGACCTTGATTTGACCTTTGACCTTGTCATAGTGACCTTAACCTATAAAATCTTGTCCAGGCTATATCTCGGAAACTGTAAGATGCAGGAAGTTGTTACTTTGTAGGGACATTGGTTAAGGTGTGTAGGTGTGCAACGTCATGGTGTGAGCTTGATTTGACCTTTGCCCTTGTCATAGTAACTATGAGTTTTGAAATCTTGTCTGAGTTATTTCTTTGATTCGTGTAGAAGGTTGACACGTGGTAGGGACATTAAGGGGTGTAGGTGTGCATCATGATTAGACCTTTTTGCTTTGTCAAAGTGTGTGCACCTGCCATATTTGAGACATCTTTCTCTTATGACAAAGATGTATGGATTGCTGCAACTGATTATTGTATGCACTTTTACATTAGTGTGCTATTTCCATTGACAGCTATTCTCCAATTAATAAGTTTTACGGCTTTATATTTTTTAGTTTGCTGATTAATGCTGTCATCTTGTTTTAGTGTCTTTATCTTTACATACATTTTCATTCTCTTAGATGCTATTTTCACTACTTAAACATTATTTGAAGCTTTTTATAACTGACACTGCTCTGAAAGTATCCAGATCTTTTACTGTTTCACCACTTATATATCTCATGGTGTTGAAAACTTTTTCCCCAGGCTGTGGGGTACGGACATCTCTGATGCTATTTTTTCATACTTAAATTTAGATATTTGATTTTAACATATTCTGAAGTCAGAAATAGAAATTAAACTAATTTAAATGTGCATATTAAAAAGGCAATAAACTTTCCACAAAATTGTTAAAATAAAGAGGTCAGCTGTCTACCTTTACATAACATATGTATTGCTTGTATTCCTGCTATTGTTTTGTACGTGTCTCCCAAATATCATATTTCTGTGCTATTACTTAATACATACACAACACTAGGAAGAAAACATGAAAAGTCAACCCACTTAATGCTAACTCATGTATGGGGATTCACTTGAAATTGCCGTGATTGGTTGTTCTTCAGCATATAATAAGGTGGACTTTATTTGCGGAACATTTTATGAATTATGTCTTTTCTTTCAAACAATTGCAAAATTTTTCATGTTTTCATGTCTGGTTGATGTGTCAAAAAATATACCCAGTTGTGAAAATGCTATTACATTTGATTTTTTAATTCTCCTCTTTTTTCCATTTGTGTCATCTTTACAATAAATATTAATTCCACTTTCACAAAACAATTGGAATATGGAGAGTTTCTTTACAGTGGACAAACACATTGAAATTTGAGAAGAGTTGTTTCGGGTTTATATTATTCTGAAATTATTGAATGTGAATGTTTGTAAAAAGTTTAAAAGAGCTAATATGTGATATATTATGTACAGCGTTGTCATTTTTAAAGTAGTTTTAGCTTACCAAAATACAAATTAATAGTTTTACAGTTGTTTTATTGAATGCCATGTCATTTCGCCCCTTTAAAATAAAAAGCTTCTTTTACCAGTGCATAAATTAAACAATGCTTCTATCATGATGATCAACCATACTGTGGTGTTTTGGGAGTAATCGCAAAAAAATGGTTTAATTTATAACACTCTATTGTATTAGATTTTATAGGATTGGTTGAAATACCAAGACTAAATTTTCTTTTGTTCACAATCTCTGGTGTTATTACATTACATGAACACAACACATGTCTAAAATGTCCTAGTATAGATATCTTATAATCGAGGACATTATGAAATCATGTTATGAATGGTACATGCACTTATTAAAATTGTTGATATTCTTAGAAATTGAATTTACTCTTACTTGGCCATTTGAGCTGTACAAACTTTATGTGTCTCCTATATAATGATTATATTTTCCGATTTAAATTGATAATTTGATACAGTGCTAGATTCATAGTAATGAATTAGGTCCTCTGTCACCTAGTGATTAACAAGTTTGGCATCTAATCATGGGCTGTCACCTCTGTGAGTTCGAGTCCCACAAGTGGCAATGCTGAGGACCTGTCCTATTGTGATCCTGGCTGTTGTAAAACACCATTTTTGAGAAAGCAAAGAAACATTGCATATTTTGACAGAATTTTGGAGCAACTTTCTTTAACATGGCATAAGTGATGCCAGACAAATAATAACCTACATGCATGCAGTGTGCTTCTTTATCAGTTTGTTTTTAGATTACCTTGTTGGATTCTGAAAAATGACATATTTTAGTTTCATACCCTAGTTCCATTTCCAAAACTAGTAAAATCTCCGATTTAAAACTTCCGAGGCTATGATTATTCCTGTTGAAAAGGGGTTGGAAAACTGATGAACACATCAATCAATCAATCAATCAATCAGTTGTCCACGTGCTTAATCTCTGTATCAACTGATCCGTATCATCAGTTGTTCCAACTGAGAAATTGATGAACACATGTTTGTTCCAGCTAAAAATACAAGTTGTATGAACAATAAAATTAACATGTGGTTATTAGCTCTTGGCTGTTAAGGTTCATGGCGATTAGTCAAAACACAAACCCAAAATAAATTTTATCCAGTGATTTATGGAATTCGAATCCTTTCTTTGGAAAAGATCACGTGGCTCCATTTTATACACGAGTGTACACAATTAGCTGTAACACCACAATACATGTTGTAGCATCATTAATATAATTGATAGAAACATTGAGAGAAGATGTGCCTCATAACTAAAGAAAAATTGTACAACCAAGACAAATTGTAGGAACATTTGGCACAGGTAATATGACTTCTCTTTTTTCTTGAGACAAATCATTACAGCAGGATCCCAAGTTATATTGCTTAGCTCTTACAACAATTTGTGAAAGTGGGACGGTAATAATACAATCAATTATAACTGTAAAACCAGGGTGTAATAAGCTTAATGTTTGCATTCCCTAGGATAATGGTTCAACTAATATGTAACAGGGTATTGGATAGCAATTAAAAAAAAAAGTTATTTGGAATGAACATATACTATAGAATTTAAGCTGGAATTGTGTTCTTTAACATTAGCTTAAAAGTTGCGTTTTGGAAATAAATCTGTTACTGTTTATCAGAATCAAGTACCAATCCTACCTGATTGTAGCAGTTATACTAATACTGGCTATTTTATTGCGCTACAATAGCTTACCATGTGGGACTGAATGCTGTTCTTGGATGGCTGCCAGGCCCGGCCAACGTCTAAGAAAAACAGACATTTATAGTTGGCCGGAGCCTCAGGTTGTCGTCACGTGACCTACCCCATTTGTCTTCTCCTTTCTTGTTGGCCGCCGCCATCTTGGAATCCTTGTGAAGCTTTTTCTGCCGTTTTCTACTTATATCTCAGTTCATTTTGATTGTTGGATATTTTTTTCAGCCATTTTGTTTATTAATTGTTAAAGCACATATTACATAACTTTCCGTCCAGTTGGATAAGTATTTTTTCTTTTATACCTGTTGTGAGTTTTCGCCTCGGCTAGGCTCCTATGTGATGGGGTTTCACTTTTTTTATTGCATTTGAACATGTCTTCTTATCAATCCAATAAAGATAAACCCCGTGCATCTAAATGCCATCATTTTTGTCATACATTTGACACTCATAATTACTGTCCTACCTGCAGGGAGATGATCCCTGTGTCACATTTATCTCACCATGTGATATTTGTGCTTCCTTTTCGGAAGAACAATTAACCAAGATCACTCATAGAAAGAGATATATCAAGAAACCTGACAAAACATCTGACAAAAATGATCAGGACTTAGATTTGTTGGGCGATAATTCTGTTGAATCCTTCGCTGGCTCACAAGCAGACCTTGAGAGTGCTGCTGACCATCTTTTTACTTCCCCGCCTTGCCCTCAACCTCTTGTTTCGAGGCTTTATCATTAAGAACTCCAGCTAAAACTGTCCCACCTACTCCAGGTACTGCTTTACAGCAGAAATTAGAAACAAAGCTCAAGAAGTCCTTGGGATCTCGGCTAGACATTCAACTAGATCAAAAGATGGGTGGTTTCCCGGCAAATATTTTAGAGGCAATGAACTCCCTTCAAGAAGATTTTCAGAAATCTCTCAATAAAACTTCTTCACAAGTGGAGGTAGATCAGACCTCCGCTTCGGCCTCAAAACCTGGCCCATCTAACACTCGTCTGGACCCCCCCCCCCCCCCCCCCCCCCCCGTTGATTATGGCCCAGCCTTACCTCCACGCCTTGACTCTCATTCTAGTCGCGTCGATGACGCCTCAGGTCACAATATTAGTTCTGTCGAGGAACCCTCGAGGTTGCCCTCGGCCCAACCAAAGAAGTCTTCTCACTCTTTCAAACAGCATGATGTGGTCCCGAGCTCTGTCTCGGACCACTACTCTGATCAATCTAAGGATCCTCGGCCTGCCCCTAGCAGAGCCAGGAAACGTGCTGATAGATCAAAACACAAATCTAGGTCCAGATATTTACCTTCTTCCTCAGAGGAGGATCAGTCCTCTGATCTCAGACATAGGTCTCCAAAACCTTCTAGGAAGACCTACACTGATCCTCCTTACTACAGGGAAGTAGCTCTGTCTGACATCCCCTCTCAGTATGCAGAGGAGGTGGATACCTTCAGGCGTATCCTCAAACTTCCAGACCCTAGGGACTGCTTACCCAGGTCTTCTACTGCGGTCATGGGCCTTGACGATGAGAAAGGCAGGCAGGAGCTCAGGCCAAGAGGCCCTTCCTCTATGCTGCCTCTGAACTCTATTATCAAAGATGCCTTTGATAAATTTGACCAAGACTTTCAAGCAGCAAATTTACCTAAGGGTAAATATATCAAAGCTCCTCCTTCCACTGCCAAGTGGTACAAGGTGGGACAACCTTGTTACGAAGACAAGATTCAAGAACTAAATACAGACTTTGCCAAGATCTGTATTTCTCATAAGCCCTCTGGGGCCCCTATGGGCAAGGTACCCCTACCAATTCTCAAAGAATTGGAACACCAGGCGAGACAAAATATCTCCACGCTTCACTTTACTACCACCTTTACCAAGACTTCTTCCTGCAATTGCACTCTGGAAAAGTGCCAGCATAGTTTGAAGTCGATCTTCAAGAAGGTCAAATCTCAAATCAGGAAAGGTGCCGACCCTGAAAAGGTAGCAAAGCGTGGATACGAGGAAGCCTGTGAATACCTGGATCTTTGGAACAAGACACTTTTTATCCAGCACAGGGCCTTGACTTGTCTCAGCAAATCCCTTGCTCATATACTCCAGAGGGAGTTATATTCCATGGGCAACACCAGCTTGCTTAGGCGCAAAGCCGAAATGACCCTGTTACAACCACAATTAGGGGAAACGAGACGTCGGGAACTCAGGAATGCGTCCTTTTGGCCGGCTTCCTTGTTCAAGTCTCAATTAGTCAAGGAAGGTGAAGACTTCCTTCTTAAAAAGGAACCTCAAAAGACTCTCAGGGTTTCGGACCCTACCAGAATAAGCCCTTTTGTGGTCCCCACAAGAAAAGAGGCTCCTACAGAAAACGTCCCTATGGGGGCAACTCCTCTCAAAACAGTAACCAATTGTTTTCCTCCGGCAGGGGAAAACCAAACTTCAGAGGCTCCAGGAGTGATTTTCGACCCCATAATAGGGGAAGGGGGCGTGGAAACCCCTCTTCCCAATGACTCCTCCAAAGCCTCCCTCAGTCTACCAGTAGGAGGTTGCCTCCATTCTTTCAGGAGACTGGCAAACAAACAAATGTTCATCAAACGTGTTAAACATTATCACCAATGGCTACGTACTGCCATTCCTCTCAAAGCCAAACTTGGTCAGATTTCCTCTGATTCTGTCAGAATACAAGACCCTTCAAAAAGACCAAGCTCTGGCCGATTGTATCCAGTCTCTTCTGTCAAAGAACGCAATCAAAAGGGTGGAAAATGTCAAATCTCTCGGGTTTTACAGTCACCTGTTTCTAGTCCCCAAGCCTCACCAAAGGTGGAGGCCAGTAATAGACTTAAGCAGGCTCAACACTTTTCTACATGTAGAAAAGTTCAAAATGGAGACTCCAGAGTCCATCAGGACCTCCTTGGTTCCAGGGGAATGGGTATCGTCGATAGACCTATCGGATGCTTACCTTCACATCCCCATCCACCCAAACTCAAGGAAATACCTAAGGTTTTGCCACAGGTCACAGGTGTTCCAGTTCACCTCCCTTCCTTTCGGACTAGCAACAGCCCCCCCCCCCCCCTCCAGGTCTTTACAATGATTGTAAAGGAAGTGAAGCTAATGGCCCTCTCCTGAGGACTCGGACTTCACCAATACCTGGACGACTGGCTGATCAGGTCCCAGTCTCAGGAAGAAGCCCAAGTGAACACTCAGACATTGGTAGACCTAACCCAGTCCTTGGGGTGGATAATAAACCAGGAAAAATCAGAACAGAACTGAAACCTACTCAGGTGTTTTCGTTCATGGGCTACGAATACCATCTAGATTCAGCCCTTGTAAGACCCACTCAAGAGAGATAGCTCAAACTTCAGGATTTGATCCTACGACTCAAGTCAAAACATGTTTTGACTGCAAGATGTTGTATGTCGCTAATTGGGTTGCTTACCTCAACAAAGAAGATGGTCCCGGAGGGACGCCTTCACATGAGGCCGTTTCAGTTTCATCTCAAGGAGCATTGGAGATATCCTCAGTTGCTGGACAACCTCCTTCCTTGGACAGATGCCATTTCTGCACACCTAGATTGGTGGCAGAATCCAGCAAAAGTGATGAATCCAACTCTTTACAGACCCCTCAAACAAAGGTTGGGGCGCTCACTTAGATCAAAGATCTACCAAGGGTCTGGTCAGACCAAGAAAAATCTACACATAAACGTCCTAGAGTTGAAGGCGGTCTCACTGGCCCTTCAAAATTTCAAGGACCAGTGCCAGGACCAAACAGTTCTAATTGCAATGGACAACTCGACAGTGGTAGCCTACATAAACAAACAAGGGGGAACTCAGTAGAGATGTGGACTCTCCTGTGGAAGATCATGACTTGGTGCCACCACTATCACATAACATTAAAGGCCAGACACATTCCAGGGTGTCTGAATGTGATGGCCGACCTCCTATCCAGGTCCAACCAAGTGCAGTCAACAGAATGGTCTCTGCATCCACAGGTGTTCAAACAGATCTGCCAGAAGTGGTTCACTCCTCATGTGGACCTGTTTGCCACTCATCTGAACCACAAACTCCCTCTCTATGTGTCTCCAATCCCAGACCCAAAGGCCAGGGACATAGATGTTCTGAACATAAACTGGACAGGTTTCACTTCTTATGCTTACACTCTGACGGCTCTCCACAGGGTGATCCAAAAAATCAGGCAATACCATTGTCTGATCATCGCAATAGCCCCAGGCTGGCCAGGGATGCCCCGATTTTGGGACCTAGTACAGCTCCCAACAGAGATCCCACTACAACTCCCGGTGTCAACGACTCTACTCAAACAGTCCCACAAGTATGTGTTCCACAACAATCCGCAACAGCTCAACCTCCACACCTCCAACTCCAAGAACAAAGCGTCTCTGTGGAGGTGGCAGAGAGAATTGCTGCCTCTCAGCGGTCATCAACAAGGACCATCTACAAGTCAAAGTGGGCCCTATTTGAAAAATGGTGCAGAGAAAATTCGGTGGATTTCTCCACTCCATCTGTGAAACAAATCTCAGATTTTTTCATGTACCTGTACCAAGACCTCAACAGGCGCCCCTCGACCATTGATGGTTACAGGACTGCCATTGTTGACACTTTGGGCCCAACGGCCCACCATATTACACATAATGCAGACCTTCATAGGTTACTGTCCAGCTTCCACAGGGGCCGTCCCAAAAGTTCCAGAAATCTTCCTGAGTGGAACCTTTCTGTTGTTCTCAATGAGTTCACAAAAGCATCCTTTGAGCCTATGAAAGACACAGACCTCAAACACCTTACCTTCAAAACTGCTTTCTTGCTAACTTTGGTCTCTGGCAAGCGCCGCAGCGAAATCCATGCCTGGGTTGCAAACAAAGTATCTAATCTAGGCCAATGGTTAAAGGTTGCCTTGTTCCCTTCTTCTGACTTCATAGCCAAAAACCAACTAGCAAGAGAAGGTTCTCAAAGTGTGTCTCAGGTGACTATCCCTGCTTTGACTACCATTGTAGATAGACAATTCAAAGAAGACAGGACCCTGTCTCTCCGGTGCGGGCCCTGAGGTACTATTTGGATCGGACCCAAGACCTGATTGGGTCTCGGTCCCTCCTTTTCATCTCCTTCAAGAAAGGACATACCTCAGACATCAGACCCGCTACTCTCTCTTCCTGGTTGAAACAAACCATTCTACTTTGTTTTAAACAAGCAGACCAACAAGCCACACAACCAAGTCTTTAGGAGTCTAATCCCAGGGTCTAGGTATAGGTTTACCTCATCAGGGTGTTTCGGCTAAGGTTTTTATATTCTTCATATTCTTTTAGCTTTAGCATTAATTGTATAATGTATTAAGGACCTTAAGGTTGTCATTAATCTCTTTTAAGGTGGCAATAATTTTGGTACCTCTGAGCCTTGGGCTCAGACTCCTTCCGTGATGGCCCTTGGGGCTTTACCCCTCTGTACTTCGGCTACACCTCTTTCTCCTGTCAAAACACCCAGACAGTTTATTAGCACTGTCAATCATTTTTAGGTTTTTTGGCTTCTTACAGGCCCAGCCCTCGGGTTTGGGGCACTGTAAATGGGACTCAGACTGGTATTTTCTAACCTTCATTCTACTTATTCTATCTAAATTCTAAGAAAAACAAACATATTTTCCAGTCTCAGCTGTAATCCAGGAACCGGGCGGTTGCATTCAGCATTCAGTCCCACATGGTAAGCTATTGTAGCGAAATAAAATTGAAAATGTTAATTACTTAAATGTAGCTTTTATAAGCTACAAGCTTACCATGTGGGACTGAGAAGAGTCCCACCCGACCTCCCCGCTATATTACAGCTGAGGGGGTATGGGTTAAAATTTCAACGAGAAAGGAGAAGACAAATGGGGTAGGTCACATGACAACAACCTGAGGCTACAGCCAACTATAAATGTCTGTTTTTCTTAGACGTTGGCCAGGCCTGGCGGCCATCTGAGAACAGCATTCAGTCCCACATGGTAAGCTTTTAGCTTATAAAAGCTACATTTAAGTAATTAAAATTTTCAAATTTATCTCTTTGGTCACAAGACAAAAATATCAGTGAAAGTCACAAAGGCTCCTTTCAAAAGTGACAGTTAAATCTGTCAAACCTTTTAGGAGCTTTGCAAGAATGACGAAATGAGAAAACTGTCCTTAAAGTTATAGAAATTACAAAGTTAAAAAAGCATGATACCTTGTCTCAATAATTTCCAGTTAATATACTATAGACAACCAAGTTAGTTCAACCAATCACTTCAAATTCTAGGGTTTTTCTTTTTATTTGATGGTGCTTTCTGCTTCACTTAACAAGTCTCTTTTATTTGTAAATCCAGTTATATACACATTAGACTTATATAGCCAGAATCGGACATCATCATATCTTGACTACAACATCACTTGCAAATGCATTAGCGCATATGGCAATGCTTTCTGAACCTATAAATTTGACCACTAAAAGTTCAGTTCCATTACTCATTCCAACAATAGTTTTTGCTGTTGACTGTTCAGTATATTCGATCATTCTTACTTCAAAACTTACCTATTTGACTAAGCTATTCTACTGCAACATCCTTGCCAGCCAGTTAAAGGTCAAAGTCAAAGTTGGGGTTTTACGTCCCGTTCAACAGCCAGGGTCATATTGGGACAGGTCCTCAGAATTGCCACATATGGGACTCGAACCCACAGAGGTGACAGCCTATGATTAGATGCCAAACTTGCTAACCACTAGGCCACTGAGGACCTTTGCCAGCCAGTTCTACAATATTGTAAGCCATATCTGTTCCCAGCATATGGTCACAAATTTTTTTTCATTGTTCACTGAGAAACAAAAGTTCATTGTTCACTGAGAACCAAAAGTTGATAGATGCTACTAAGATACCTTAGTTAAAATATGCGCCATGCATTGTTTACATTTGAAATTAGGCACAATTGTTTGAATAAATGGGTAAGTTATTTTCCTTATATATGACAATATTAGTGTCTACATTTGGTAAAATGATTTAAGTTAATTACTACACCATGTATAGATTACAATGATGTGCAATGCAATCAATGTATATGTTAAATAAGTTATGTAGAAAGGTTTGTAAATTTAAGGTGGATAGGATCTTCTATTATCACCCATTAAAATAAATGTGAATTATTCACTTTATTTGATTTATTTCATGGGAAATCCCAAAGTAACATTTATCCTTTACATATTTTACTGTTTCTCTCTCTTTTGAAATATTTTAACAATACAAAATTGAGTGTAACTATAATGTTTGTTTCGTTTAACTAATTAACTTGTTTGTATATGGGAGAACCCAGTAAACATTACAAATGTTTATAAACGTTTAGTAAACCTATAAACGTTTTTTAAACCAAATATAATTCTAAATATTGACAATTATTCAATATTCAGGGTTTATAAACGTTTCAGCAACATTAGTTTGGTTTATAAATGTTTATAAACATTTTTAAACCTTTACAAAGGGTTAAAAATATCTTAACCTCACTTTCAGTTGGGATAATGACATCAGCACAGCCATTTTGAGAGAAACTGGAGAAATATTTCTGTTACTATATCTTGCTGTATCACTGTTGTTTGAAGCCATCATTATATTCTAAGTAGAGACATAAAAGTATATAATATCATCAAATTATATACTTTTATATATCTACTTAGAATGTAATGATGGCTTCAAACAACAGTGATACAGCAAGATATACTTACAGAAATATTTCTCCAGATTTTAAACACGTGTATAAACGTTTATAAACGTTTATATATAAAGATTTATATAGACATTTATAAACATTTATGCTTAAACGGTTATAAGTGTTTATAGGCAAACATTTAGGGACCCATCATTTTAAACCTAATCTAAACCGTTGATAGTTAGGTTTATAAACGTTTATAAACGTTTGTAATGTTTATTGGGAAGCTTCGCTGGATCCGCCAGATCAGTATTTTCTTTTCGCAATAGCTTTGCAGCCATAAGGCGGATTCTCTTCATATTTGGCAGGTGTATGCAGTAGCCCTGGGAAAAATTTCTGAATATGATGTCATGACATTTCAATCATTCAGATGTGTCACATGACCAAAAACATGTTTTTCAAAAGGGTGTGCTTGTCCGGATGATAGCTTAAAAAGCGCTTCACCTATTCACATAAAATTTAGCAAGTAGCTTTAATACATAGATGTCTGGAAATCATTAACTTTTGGAAGTGGTCCAATACAAAATGGCCGACTTATTAATGATTTACTAAATGTCACAAAACGCTGAAAACGCAAAAACGCATTTATCTCGGAAATGGAGTGAGATAGAGAAATTTTGGCGAAAATTTTGACCCACAGGATATCTGCAGAGTATACTGGCAACTTTTTGAAAAAATCATTTTTCCGCCATTTTTGGTGGCCATCTTGAATTTTTGCAAAAACGTGTTTATCTCAGAAACAGTGGGATAGAGTGATTTCAACAAATTTTTTGACCCACACAGTATATGGAGTGTACTAGTGACTTTTTGCAAAAATCGTTTTCCCACCACTTTTGGCGGCCATCTTTAATTTCTGTTTAAAACATGTTTATCTCGGAAACGGAGTGAGATAGAAGCAATGTTTGATGCAATTTTTGACTCGCAGGGTATCTGCAGAGTCTACTGGCAACTTTTCACAAAAATAGTTTTCCCACCACTTTTGGCGGCCATCTTGAATTTCTGTGTTAAATGCAAAAACCCACTTATTTCGGAAATGGAGCGAGATAGAGCGATTTCGATGAAATTTTTGACCCGTAGGGTATCTGCAGAGTCTACTGGCGATTTTCCGAAAAATCATTTTCCTGCCACTTTTGGAAGCCATCTTGATTTCAGTATCAAACGCAAAAACCTGTTTATGTCAGAAACAGAGCATGATACAGCGATTTTGACGAAATTTTGTCTATTGGCGACATTTCGCAAAATTCATTTTCTCGCCACTTTTGGCTGCCTTCTTGAATTTCTGAGTTACTTGAATTTCTGCGTTAAACACAAAAACGTGTTTATCTCTGAAAGGAGCAAGATAAAGTGATTTCGATGAAATTTTTGACCCGTAGGGTATCTGCAGAGTCTACTGGCGATTTTCCGAAAAATCATTTTCCTGCCACTTTTGGAGGCCATCTTGATTTCAGTATCAAACGCAAAAACCTGTTTATGTCAGAAACAGAGCACGATACAGCGATTTTGACGAAATTTTGTCTATTGGCGACATTTCGCAAAATTCATTTTCTCGCCACTTTTGGCTGCCTTCTTGAATTTCTGCGTTACTTGAATTTCTGCGTTAAACACAAAAACGTGTTTATCTCTGAAAGGAGCAAGATAAAGTGATTTTGACGAAATTTTTGATATACAGGGTATCAGCAGAGTCTACTGGCGTTTTTTTGCAAAAAGTGTTTTCCCCGCCACTTTTGGCGGCCGTCTTTAATTTTTGCATAAAACACAAAAACCCGTTTATCTTGGAAATGGAGCGAGATAGAGCAATTTCCACAAAAAATTCACCCGCAAGTTATTTTCCCAAAAATCGTTTTCATGTCACTTTTGGTGGCCATTTTGAATTTCTGTGTAAAACGCAAAAAATTAAGTAAATAAATAAAAAATAAACAAACCAGATTATTCTAGTAAACCTTGCATTTTGTCATAAATGGAAAAAACATATTAACCACAGGAAGACAGTCATTTCTACAAACTGATTAATACTCATTGGGACGCTTTGTTTTTGCTGTGGAAAAATAATTTCTTTTTCTCTTGCGAAGCAATACTTTGTTTGAGAAACTAACACATTGGTTTGGTTAACCAGTCTGATTTGTAGGAGCTACAGGCTTTGAGCTGGTTAGCCAAACTAATATACATTTGTTAGAATTAGTTGTCCAAACTATTCTATGTTGGTTAATTTTTACAATATTTTATTTTCACAATTTTTATTTTTTTTCAGCTTTATGTAATAGTTTGGAGACCAGCCAATTAATAAATCTATTGATTTTGAATATTACGTATCTCACGTGAAATTCTGTGTGCACTCAAATAGTGAAATCATTTTATTTATATTTTTGCAACCTCCTTTATTTAAAGCAACGAGGTGGATACCAGAACAAGAAGTACCAAAGAAAGTAGTGTTCAACATTGGCATGCCATTGTAGCCAATTGATTGAGCTTGATGAATAAGCCATGAGGATAAAAGTCAACTTTTTCAAGGAAAGTTAGCAAGTTTAAGGTGTAAATATTTAGTATTAATTTGCAATATTAATGTGAAATTTTAATTATGTTTTCCATGTTCATTGAGGCATTTAGATTTTTTCCAAACTGCAAAATGTATTGCAAATTGCAAAGTGACAGCTGAACTGTTTCTCCTAAAATATCGATATAAAAATATGTTAAATGTAATAGAATTATAGAAAAGTTTTTTATTTCAATAATTTTGGTCTAGTTAAAATTGTAAAAGGTGGTAGCAAAACATTAAATTTTGTCTAATATTTTATAGCATTGATTTTTTGGTACATTGAAAACTAAGTTTAAAAATACTGGTGTTTGAGTATTTCATTCACTTGGTAAATTCTGCAGTTTCTGTACATAAATTATTAACCCTTTTAACCCTTTTTGTGTATTTTAATTCATATACCAATCAGGTAGGTGGTGGTATCAGTTCAGCCTAACCAAACTACATATTTCATATAGCAATAAATTGGGGATGCACTAAAGCATACCTTTTTTCACAATCTTGGAATCAGAACAGTTTCACATTGGCAGTACACTGAAAAAGACAATTTTTAACTGTCACACCCCTTAATTTTATTAACCTTTCAGCTGTTTTTGTTTGTCTCAGTTGTGGAATATTTCATGACTAAAGCCAATGTCACATTAAAACTGGATACACACATTAAATGCTTTCAAATTTTTCGAAACTAATGGAGAACGTCTTTATTTCACCGAGGGGCACCACATTTTTGTTTTACAGCCTGAAAACATTGTTGAAGACATACCAATTATCATAATCCAATAATTATGATTCTGCAACATAGCAAGAAAGAATAGATAGCAGATTTGAAATTACACATTCATTTCTACAACTCACTGGACCTGATTACAGAGATGAACAAGGACTAGATATAGTAGTTGAATCAGATTGACTTAAAAGTACTTGAGCATTTATATAATATCAACATTAAAATCTTCACTGTGCAGTGTGGAATAAATATAAAAATTGATTTCAGTGAAACCTATCTTTGTTACAATTTTCATTATCTGAGATTTAACTGATTTCTAAAATGCCTTTATTTTTGCTACATTTATGACAAATTTAGTCTGAAAGTGAATAAGATACAAGGCCTGTATTCATAAAACATGCAGACCCAATTTTGTCTTAAGTTTTGGTCTCAAGAGTGAGACAATTTTTATGTCCACCCCCCTGGGGGGTGGATATATTATTTTTGCTTTTTTCGCCGTCCGATGTCCGGCGTCCGATGTCCGGCGTCACGCATGGTTTCCGCTCATTTAAAGGAAAAGTATTAGAGCTATTGTCACCAAATTTGGTATGCAGGCTTATTGGGTCAGTAGCTTGCTTGGGATTGCTTTTGGCTGTTGTACCTCTTTTGCTTACTGAGTAATACTTAAGTACAGCTATTTTCAGTACCCATTGGTTTTCGTGCATTTAAGCCAAAATAATTAAAGATATTTTACTACAATTTTGAATACAAGATTGTTATGTCCATAGCTCGCTTGGTATTGCATTTGGGACTGATAGCTTTGTCAGTACATGAGTAATAGCCATTTAGGTACTTCATTGTGTATTTTCAGTACTACTTTTGAGTAATTTGCTAATATCTCAGAAACCGTAAGAGATAGAGCGATTTCGACAGAATTTTTGACCCACAGGGTATCTAAGGAATGCAATCTATGCAATTTTCAAAAAAATTTTCCCCTCCCCAAAAATGGCAAAACACTAATTTGCTTCTATCTCCTTAACCGTGCGAGATAGAGCGATTTCGGCAAAATTTTCGACCCAAAGGGTATCTAAGGAATGCAATCTTTGCAATTTTCCAAAAATTTTCCCCTCCCCAAAAATGGAGGCCATTTTGAATTTTCGAATTTTTGCCAAAAAATGGCAAAACACAAATTTGCTTCTATCTCCTTAACCATGCGAGATAGAGCGATTTCGTCGAAATTTTCGACCCACAGGGTATCTAAGGAATGCAATCTTTGCAATTTTCCAAAAATTTTCCCCTCCCCAAAAATGGCGGCCATTTTGAATTTTCAAATTTTTGCCAAAAATGGCAAAACACAAATTTGCTTCTATCTCCTTAACCATGCGAGATAGAGCGATTTCGTCGAAATTTTCGACCCACAGGGTATCTAAGGAATGCAATCTTTGCAATTTTCCAAAAATTTTCCCCTCCCCAAAAATGGCGGCCATTTTGAATTTTCAAATTTTTGCCCAAAATGGCAAAAACACAAATTTGCTTCTATCTCCTTAACCGTGCGAGATAGAGCGATTTGCGTCAAAATTTTCGACCCACAGGGTATCTGAGCATTGTACTCTTGGTAATTTTTAAAAAATTTTCCCCTCCCCAAAAATGGCGGCCATTTTAAATTTTCGAATTTTTGCCAAAAATGGCAAAACACTAATTTGCTTCTATCTCCTTAACCATGCGAGATAGAGCGATTTCGTCGAAATTTTCAACCCTGTGCCGGCACAGGGTATCTAAGGAATGTAATCTTTGCAATTTTCAAAAAATTTTCCCCTCCCCAAAAATGGCAGCCACTTTGAATTTTCGAATTTTTGCCCAAAATGGAAAAACACAAACTGGCCTTAACCGTGCAAAATAGAGTTATTTTGTTGAAATTTTCGACCCATAGGGTATCTAAGAAATGTACTCTTGGCAATTTTCAAAAAAATTTCCTTTTCCCAAAAATGGCGGCCATTTTGAATTTTCAAATTTTTGCCAAAAATAGAAAAACAGGAATTTGCTTCTATCTTCTTAACCGTGCAAGATAGAGTGATTTCGTCAAAATTTTCAACCCAACCAATGCAAAAAGGCATGAAGCTGAAATAATTTACATCTACACTAACAAATATTTAAGCATCATTGATATATTTTACAAATGAAACAGGGTCTTGTAAGACTACTGTACAATTTGGGCAAAAGGTTCATGGGTGGACATTACACATGATAATGTGTGTTCTTCTATGCTATCCTGTTTCTATTCGCATCTACTATCAACAGGGCGGCCTATTTCTAGTTTTTATTTCAAACTACCAAATCTCAACTTTAGACTGATATATTGTTGCCTCAGCTATTAAAAGTTTCAATTATCAGTTTTCATCTTTGGTGACATACATATTTTACTTTCTGAAAAACATTCTGTGAATTTAAAGCTGACACTATTTTATGTCTCAAAATTAAGACTCCTGTGAATATTGGCCTTGGAGTACAACTGTCATTTTATTATTTTGAGGTATTGTAAGTTTTAAATATTAAAATGCGTTAGTAATATAGTTTATTCTGTATGTACGCATAAACCTTTTTTCGGTGTTCCTTCAAATGTCAATGTGAAAGTATGTTGATTTATGTACTTTAAACCTCTTGTATCTAACCTAGAAAGAAATGAAAACCCTTTTGCTTAAGAACAAAATTCCACGTAACAGGATAAATTTCAATTGAAAAGGCTATGAGATGACCTAAAGTTATTTGTATTGTAATTTGTATTTAATGAAATGGGCTTTTAGTAAGCTATGCTGGCGGCTCAGTTGTGTAGAGTATAACACACTTGACATCAACTTCTGAGGTTGGCAGTTTGAACCCACTATTTACACTGCAGAATCTGGACCAACCAGTAAGTACTTGTTTCCTCTGTCCTCGAAACAACTGTCATGATATAACTTATACAATGTGTTGAAAGCAACAATGAAACCAAATAAATCAAATTTAATGAAAACTAAACTATGTTCTACTTAAAGGATTATTATTTTATAAATATACGTAGTTAACTGTCAAATAACTTGATTGGTGAATTTACAACTTGGTCTCAAAGACTGACTTTCTTGATATAAGAGCAACCTAGATCAGCTAGACTGTATCTTGGATTTTGGAATAAGTTGAACACCTTGTGTTACCAACAAGCATATCAAAATGGAACTTAGTGAGATATCTGACAAATTTGTTCCTGGGTTCAAGACTTTGGTAATACTTTCTAAAAGATTGTGATAAAACTATATTTTAAATCTGTTAGAGATAAGTTTTTGTAAGTTGGCAATATATTTTGTTCTGGTTAACAAATATTTCAGTGATCTGTCAGTTGTGATATTTAATAACATGATTGTGTGATTGCTGATTTGGGTGTATTTGAAGAATAAACTCATTTTATCAGTAGTTGTGTTTTTCCACTTGTCACCAAAAGGGAAATTCAAAGATCCTGGTGTTTATTAAGGCTGGTAACTTCACAGAAAACTGGTCATAATAGTATTATTAAGAGGACAGTAAAACGAAAAGTGCACTTTACATCTTGAACATTAGCAGTTTACTGAATAGTTGTACAAATTTTCGCATAAAATGATCTTATGGGGTATATTTTGTACATTTTGTACATTTTGGGGAATTAAGAAACTACTTAATGAAATACAATACTATTTTTGGCAGTCCTATTCTATAAGATATCTGAGAGAGGGCGTCAGTGTTGTGTTGGTTAACATACTCACTTCCCACCTCTGAAGACCCAACACGAAGTGGAACAGTTGGTAGTTGCTTACTGATGCCCATCAGTTTACAGCACAGAATCCAGACCTACCAATGTAATGTGTTGAAGGTGATGTTAAAGCCAATTAAACTGAAAATATCAGTTAAAATTGTTGTTTTAAATTTTTATTTCTGATGAACTATGTTTCAATAAAGCATTTTGAGAGTGTGAGTGACTTGTTTCTTGTCATATAAAGCATTTTTGAAAAGGATTAGGTAATAAACTTATTAGACCATGCAGCCAGATTAGTAATACTTAATCAATTTGATTAATAAAAGTAACTTACTGATCTAGTTTGACAAACCTACTTATAGCTCTTACCGATGAAATCAGTTTAGGCATCCAACTTACATTGGCCTATTTAGCCAATAAAAGTAACCACACTAACCAACCAACTTTGTTCAAGTAACTAACTCACATGGCTGGATAAACTAAGTCATCTGGTTGTACAAACCAATCACTTTAGTTGGAGTAAACAAGATGCTTTGTTTGAGGAATCAGCTTTGTTAAATCTAACCAACTTGTGTCTGTTTGACCAACCAACATACTTGGATGATTTAACTAACTTGGTTGGTTAAGTTAGACATCGTAGGAACAACCAACGTTTCTTTGTAAGACCAACTAACTTTTGTTTTCAGTGTTGCATCTTAGATTTTGCATGGATAAAACACACTGAAAACCTCTGACAAACATTAATTCGTCAAGACTTTGTCAAAATGGTGCCTTAAACGACAAACTTCCCAATTGACAAATTTTAACTTGTCACTTTCTTGTTGGACAAATTAACAGACAAACTTATGACAAGAAAATGACCTTGATAGTCCAATTAATTTGTCATTTTGGCTACCTGTTATTGGCCAAGTTCTTATGAAATTAAGCTTAAGTGCACTATTTTTCTTATCATCAGTTTTCAGCTAATCTGAGAAATAAGTTATCAACATTTGGCTATCATCCAACAAGAAAATGGCATTTAAATTAGCCAATTTGGAAACTTGTTGTTTTAGGCACCATTTCGACAAATTAATAATTTTCAGTGCAGTGTGTAGATTAGATTAAATTGTTTTAAGAACTCAATAATGATGTATTATTTTGCATCATAGCAGTGCATGTTGAGCAGTTTTGGGATCTAATTGCATGTCTACCTTGTTTTTTTTCTAAAACTCGTGCATTTAAGCCAAAATAATTAAAGATATTTTACTACAATTTTGAATACAAGATTGTTATGTCCATAGCTCGCTTGGTATTGCATTTGGGACTGATAGCTTTGTCAGTACATGAGTAATAGCCATTTAGGTACTTCATTGTGTATTTTCAGTACTACTTTTGAGTAATTTGCTAATATCTCAGAAACCGTAAGAGATAGAGCGATTTCGACAGAATTTTTGACCCACAGGGTATCTAAGGAATGCAATCTATGCAATTTTCAAAAAAATTTTCCCCTCCCCAAAAATGGCAAAACACTAATTTGCTTCTATCTCCTTAACCGTGCGAGATAGAGCGATTTCGGCAAAATTTTCGACCCAAAGGGTATCTAAGGAATGCAATCTTTGCAATTTTCCAAAAATTTTCCCCTCCCCAAAAATGGAGGCCATTTTGAATTTTCGAATTTTTGCCAAAAAATGGCAAAACACAAATTTGCTTCTATCTCCTTAACCATGCGAGATAGAGCGATTTCGTCGAAATTTTCGACCCACAGGGTATGTAAGGAATGCAATCTTTGCAATTTTCCAAAAATTTTCCCCTCCCCAAAAATGGCGGCCATTTTGAATTTTCAAATTTTTGCCAAAAATGGCAAAACACAAATTTGCTTCTATCTCCTTAACCATGCGAGATAGAGCGATTTCGTCGAAATTTTCGACCCACAGGGTATCTAAGGAATGCAATCTTTGCAATTTTCCAAAAATTTTCCCCTCCCCAAAAATGGCGGCCATTTTGAATTTTCAAATTTTTGCCCAAAATGGCAAAAACACAAATTTGCTTCTATCTCCTTAACCGTGCGAGATAGAGCGATTTGCGTCAAAATTTTCGACCCACAGGGTATCTGAGCATTGTACTCTTGGTAATTTTTAAAAAATTTTCCCCTCCCCAAAAATGGCGGCCATTTTAAATTTTCGAATTTTTGCCAAAAATGGCAAAACACTAATTTGCTTCTATCTCCTTAACCATGCGAGATAGAGCGATTTCGTCGAAATTTTCAACCCTGTGCCGGCACAGGGTATCTAAGGAATGTAATCTTTGCAATTTTCAAAAAATTTTCCCCTCCCCAAAAATGGCAGCCACTTTGAATTTTCGAATTTTTGCCCAAAATGGAAAAACACAAACTGGCCTTAACCATGCAAAATAGAGTTATTTTGTTGAAATTTTCGACCCATAGGGTATCTAAGAAATGTACTCTTGGCAATTTTCAAAAAAATTTCCTTTTCCCAAAAATGGCGGCCATTTTGAATTTTCAAATTTTTGCCAAAAATAGAAAAACAGGAATTTGCTTCTATCTTCTTAACCGTGCAAGATAGAGTGATTTCGTCAAAATTTTCAACCCAACCAATGCAAAAAGGCATGAAGCTGAAATAATTTACATCTACACTAACAAATATTTAAGCATCATTGATATATTTTACAAATGAAACAGGGTCTTGTAAGACTACTGTACAATTTGGGCAAAAGGTTCATGGGTGGACATTACACATGATAATGTGTGTTCTTCTATGCTATCCTGTTTCTATTCGCATCTACTATCAACAGGGCGGCCTATTTCTAGTTTTTATTTCAAACTACCAAATCTCAACTTTAGACTGATATATTGTTGCCTCAGCTATTAAAAGTTTCAATTATCAGTTTTCATCTTTGGTGACATACATATTTTACTTTCTGAAAAACATTCTGTGAATTTAAAGCTGACACTATTTTATGTCTCAAAATTAAGACTCCTGTGAATATTGGCCTTGGAGTACAACTGTCATTTTATTATTTTGAGGTATTGTAAGTTTTAAATATTAAAATGCGTTAGTAATATAGTTTATTCTGTATGTACGCATAAACCTTTTTTCGGTGTTCCTTCAAATGTCAATGTGAAAGTATGTTGATTTATGTACTTTAAACCTCTTGTATCTAACCTAGAAAGAAATGAAAACCCTTTTGCTTAAGAACAAAATTCCACGTAACAGGATAAATTTCAATTGAAAAGGCTATGAGATGACCTAAAGTTATTTGTATTGTAATTTGTATTTAATGAAATGGGCTTTTAGTAAGCTATGTTGGCGGCTCAGTTGTGTAGAGTATAACACACTTGACATCAACTTCTGAGGTTGGCAGTTTGAACCCACTATTTACACTGCAGAATCTGGACCAACCAGTAAGTACTTGTTTCCTCTGTCCTCGAAACAACTGTCATGATATAACTTATACAATGTGTTGAAAGCAACAATGAAACCAAATAAATCAAATTTAATGAAAACTAAACTATGTTCTACTTAAAGGATTATTATTTTATAAATATACGTAGTTAACTGTCAAATAACTTGATTGGTGAATTTACAACTTGGTCTCAAAGACTGACTTTCTTGATATAAGAGCAACCTAGATCAGCTAGACTGTATCTTGGATTTTGGAATAAGTTGAACACCTTGTGTTACCAACAAGCATATCAAAATGGAACTTAGTGAGATATCTGACAAATTTGTTCCTGGGTTCAAGACTTTGGTAATACTTTCTAAAAGATTGTGATAAAACTATATTTTAAATCTGTTAGAGATAAGTTTTTGTAAGTTGGCAATATATTTTGTTCTGGTTAACAAATATTTCAGTGATCTGTCAGTTGTGATATTTAATAACATGATTGTGTGATTGCTGATTTGGGTGTATTTGAAGAATAAACTCATTTTATCAGTAGTTGTGTTTTTCCACTTGTCACCAAAAGGGAAATTCAAAGATCCTGGTGTTTATTAAGGCTGGTAACTTCACAGAAAACTGGTCATAATAGTATTATTAAGAGGACAGTAAAACGAAAAGTGCACTTTACATCTTGAACATTAGCAGTTTACTGAATAGTTGTACAAATTTTCGCATAAAATGATCTTATGGGGTATATTTTGTACATTTTGTACATTTTGGGGAATTAAGAAACTACTTAATGAAATACAATACTATTTTTGGCAGTCCTATTCTATAAGATATCTGAGAGAGGGCGTCAGTGTTGTGTTGGTTAACATACTCACTTCCCACCTCTGAAGACCCAACACGAAGTGGAACAGTTGGTAGTTGCTTACTGATGCCCATCAGTTTACAGCACAGAATCCAGACCTACCAATGTAATGTGTTGAAGGTGATGTAAAGCCAATTAAACTGAAAATATCAGTTAAAATTGTTGTTTTAAATTTTTATTTCTGATGAACTATGTTTCAATAAAGCATTTTGAGAGTGTGAGTGACTTGTTTCTTGTCATATAAAGCATTTTTGAAAAGGATTAGGTAATAAACTTATTAGACCATGCAGCCAGATTAGTAATACTTAATCAATTTGATTAATAAAAGTAACTTACTGATCTAGTTTGACAAACCTACTTATAGCTCTTACCGATGAAATCAGTTTAGGCATCCAACTTACATTGGCCTATTTAGCCAATAAAAGTAACCACACTAACCAACCAACTTTGTTCAAGTAACTAACTCACATGGCTGGATAAACTAAGTCATCTGGTTGTACAAATCAATCACTTTAGTTGGAGTAAACAAGATGCTTTGTTTGAGGAATCAGCTTTGTTAAATCTAACCAACTTGTGTCTGTTTGACCAACCAACATACTTGGATGATTTAACTAACTTGGTTGGTTAAGTTAGACATCGTAGGAACAACCAACGTTTCTTTGTAAGACCAACTAACTTTTGTTTTCAGTGTTGCATCTTAGATTTTGCATGGATAAAACACACTGAAAACCTCTGACAAACATTAATTCGTCAAGACTTTGTCAAAATGGTGCCTTAAACGACAAACTTCCCAATTGACAAATTTTAACTTGTCACTTTCTTGTTGGACAAATTAACAGACAAACTTATGACAAGAAAATGACCTTGATAGTCCAATTAATTTGTCATTTTGGCTACCTGTTATTGGCCAAGTTCTTATGAAATTAAGCTTAAGTGCACTATTTTTCTTATCATCAGTTTTCAGCTAATCTGAGAAATAAGTTATCAACATTTGGCTATCATCCAACAAGAAAATGGCATTTAAATTAGCCAATTTGGAAACTTGTTGTTTTAGGCACCATTTCGACAAATTAATAATTTTCAGTGCAGTGTGTAGATTAGATTAAATTGTTTTAAGAACTCAATAATGATGTATTATTTTGCATCATAGCAGTGCATGTTGAGCAGTTTTGGGATCTAATTGCATGTCTACCTTGTTTTTTTTCTAAAACTTCAATCAATTATGTACATATATACTTGTACCCTCGCAATAAGTTGACTTCAGCATGTGAAATTATGCTAAAAACATATTGTTGTAATAGTTTGTGCAAATAAAAAAATATAAGGTGATACTATAACATGTATTTTTAAAGCTATGTCTGTGTGTTATGACCCACTTGAGAAATTGTCGATTTTGTGAAATGTACAAAGAAACTGTCCATTTCATAGATAAGAAATCACTTGACCATATCATGAAATAGACAACTAAATGTACAAATTTTTAACTTTTATACACAGTAAAAGAAAATTACATTTTATTGAAACGCTACCTAAAAACACCTTATGAATCAAACTTTTACTTAAAATCTACTGATGATTGAAAAGTGGTCACGCAAAAAGAAACCAATATACTAGACAAGTGTTTTTTTATTTTTATTCGCTCACGTGTATGTGTAGTCTACAGGAAGTCCAACATTTTCCTCCTTGTTTCTACCCTTTACTGACAATACCAGCTCAGCACTATTTATATCGGCCGTTTAATTTAAACACTACATCTCCTCTGTCCTTTAGTAAAGTTCAACAATCTTAGTAAATGCAGTAAGAAATGAATTAAATAGTGTACTGTCGACTCATGAAATAAAGACAACAAACTAAGAAGAATATATATGTAGGACCTGAGTCCTCATCATTCATTGCAAATTAAAATTACATGTATCAACACAGAAATTAATGAGTATGAGCAGATAATATTCATATATAACAATTACACACCGAAGTCACTTATTTAATTTAATGTTCATAAACTATTATCTCAAGAATGGAAAGTCATTGAGGTATACTACTCTCCTTCCTATGGGGATTATTTTGCCCCATAAATTATGTATTCCTGTCACTAATATTTTACTAAATCTATTAGTCTCATAGGTGCTTTCTTGATCCGTGCAGATTTTTTCACTGGACTTATGGGGGTCTGTCCTGAGGGATCTAAAAATGCATTTCCAGACTCATCTTTTTCAACCGTTTGGCTATTACCTGACTGAAGACTCCCTGGCTCATCATTATGAGCCTCCTCACATCCTTCAAGAGCAGTCTCTTCTGACTTTTCAGATATATTTGTACTTTCACTTAAGTCAGTCCCAGGGTGGATTTTCTTGAAAAATGATGCATTTTGTGTTATTGTTTTGTCATCATTTTCTGCTGTCACCAAGCTGTGTTTTGTCTGCTTGACCTGAAATCGTTTGGATGAAAAAGGTGTACTGAATTTATTTAATTTGGGTTGTCTTACCAGTAAGTGATCATCAACTTTAAAATCATTATGCTTTGTCCTCTGTCTGTCATCAGCATGCAACTTTATCTTGTTCTTTTGATCATAATCCCAAAAGTATATGGCCTTGTGATCAAAACCTGGCTCTATAAATTTAGCTTTAACTCTGGTAAACTTTCCTTTAAGCTGATGATTGAAAAAGGCAGTTGCCGGTGCCACACCAGTGGTACAATGGGGTGTCATTCTGTAATTTCTCAGGAAATTGTACATTTCCTGTTTGCAACTTTGACCTCAGGTATGAGGAACTTTTAAAAAAGTCCTTACAAATCTCTCTGCTTCTCCATTGGCCTCAAACCATAATGGAGTCACTTTCTGATGAGTAAACCCCAATTCTTTTGCAAATTCTTTGAAATCAAAGCTATTAAAAGGTGGTCCGTTGTCAGTAGTTTGGCATTTGCTGCTGTTTTATTATTATTATTATTATGTATTTATACTCAGCGCAATATCTCCATATACTACAGGACTCAAAGCACTATTTAACCCATCCGACTGTACAGGTACAGCCCCAACTCACAAGTAACTCACATTCCCCTAACTGGAAGACAGAGGCTCAAGGATGACCATTTATCAACGTCCTTGAGGTTCTTTAACCTGCCACTGGGGATAGGACCCAATGACAGAGGACCGCCATTTTAAGTGGTCATCCGAGCCACTATGTATCTGCCTGTACCTGGGATTGAACCCACGTCCTCTGAGTTCCTAGACAAGTGTGTTACCCGCTAGGCCACAGTGGCAGATGTCAATGTTTGACATTCTATGCACTTTCTCACCTTCTCATCTGTCAGTTTATCCATGAAAGGGAACAAAACTTTACTGCGTAATAACATTTTTGTCTTCACCAGTCCCTGGTGACCCTCATGAGTAAATCAATTACTTTGTTCTGTATTGAAGTTGGAATCAACCACTTTTCCATCAATACTGGAAAGTTCATCTTTAATCTTCATAAAACATTGAATAACCTCCCAGTCAAGCGAATCATTTGAATACCCTGCTGTAGAATCCCATTTGCCTGTATGTATTGCTGACATTACAAATTGAAGACTTTTGTCCAAATTGGTGGCTTCTATCACCTCCCGCAGAGACATAGCTTTTGGCACAGATTCTTGTGAGATGACATGTAAGAGATGTTCACTGTGGTCACTCATTATACTATTGACTGCACTTTCTCTATGTGTCACATATCTAGACATGAAATCGGCAGGGTTGTCTACACCATGTCCATAATGTGTTGTGAACTCAAAGCATTGTAGGCAAAGTCTCCATTTTTTTTATTCTTGTGGATGCTTTAGACTGAGGATTGTTGAAAATCCATAACAAAGGCTTATGGTCAGTGTGTATGGAGAAATGGCATCCCAGTAAGTATATCTTGAAGTGTTGGCAAGCCCATGCCAATGCCAAGCTTTCCCTTTCTATTTTAGAGTAAGGTTTCTTCACAGCCGTTAGAGCCTTGCTGGCATATGAGATTACTTTTTTGTCCTGAGATAGGATAGCCCCTAAGCCTGTTGGGCTGCCATCTATGTGCAAATGGGTTTCTTTGTTTGGAACAAAATATGCCATAACCTTGATTGACATTAGTTTATCTTTTAGAATTTTTAAAACTCTCTGTTGTGCTGTGCCCCACTCAAATTTGGAATCTTTCTTGGTAAGCTGGCGTATTGGTAGGACTATGTCTGCATATCCAGGTATAAGTCTTGAAATATAGTTAGTCATGCCCAGCAAACTGTGGCATTCAGAGACATTTGTTGGTGTTTGCATGTTAACTTTGGCATTAATTTTAGCTGGATCTGGTTTCATGCCATCGCCACTGAAAACCCAACCATAGAATATAACTCTTGGAGTGTAAAATTCACATTTTTGTCTATTTAGTGTCAAACCTAGTTCAAAACATCTTTTTAGCAGTTTCTGTAACGCTTTATCATGCTCCACAGTATTCTTTCCATACACAATAATATCATCACTGATATTTTTACAGTTCTGAATATCACCTATAGCTGTTGCTATGACATCCTGAAATTTCTCGGCAGCTGCATTGATGCCAAAACTAAGGCGTTTGTACTGAAACAAGCCCTTATGTGTTGAGAAAGTTGTGATGTATCGAGAGTCTTTGTGTAGCAGCAACTGATGATGTCCACTTCGAAGGTCTAATTTTGAAAATATGGTGGCTCCCTTTAAATCATGAATAATTTCAGGTAATGTGGGCATAATGTGTCGCTCACGTTGAATTGCCATATTAGCCTGTCTCATATCAATACAAAGGGGCCACGGTGGCAGAGTGGTAACACTCTCGCCTCCCACCTCTGAGGCCGGGGTTCGATCCCCGTGACGGCCTTAAGTGGGAAAGCTGGTAGTTGCTTGCCATTGGTCGGCAGTTTACAGTACAGAACCCTAGCAAACTCTATGTACTGGTTTTCTCTGCCCTTCCAAACTACCCGTCGTGATATGACTTGTACAGTGTTGAAAGCGACGTAAAACCCCAATATTTAAAAATAAAAATATCAATACAATTTATTTATTTATTTGGGGTTTTACGTCGCTTTCAACACTGTACAGGTCATATCACGACGGGTAGTTTGGAAGGGCAGAGGAAACCAGTACATAGAGTTTGCTAGGGTTCTGTACTGTAAACTGCCGACCAACGGCAAGCAACTACCAGCTTTCCCACTTGAGGCCGTGACGGGATCGAACCCCGGCCTCAGAGATGGGAGGCGAGAGTGTTACCACTCTGCCACCGTGGGCCCCAAATATCAATACAAAGGCGCACACCGCCTTGTTTCTTAGGAACTAAAACAACTGGATTTATCCATGGGGTTGGACCTACAGCTGGTTCAATAATGTCTTGGTCAAGTAGTTCTTTCAGACACTTCTCAACATTTTTTCTTTAATGAAAAGGAATTTGGCGGTGCAACTGCTTCATTGGTTTAATATCATCATTAATGTGTAGTTTGATTTCAATTTTCCAATTCCATGAAATAAATGTGGTTAACTTGCATATATTGTATTTGTCCTCTTATCAGTGTTACCAGGTGTTTCAAGGTTTTCAGACACAGAGTATATGATTTTCAAAATTCCAAGTTCACAGGCAGATTTATAGCCCAAAATGGAACAACCTTTCCCTTCCACAACAATAAAGTCACAAATTTCACAGTTTCCTTTATAATTCACTTGTGCTCTGAACTTTTCCTACAACAGGTAAAGAAGTCTTAGAGTTGTATGCATACAGTGTAGTACTGTACTTTGTTACTTTCACATGTAAAAATTTTTGCAATGTCTGAGTTAACAATATTGACAGCTGCACCACTGCCCACCAAACACTGAATGTTCTGCCCGTTAAGTTTAATATTTATTTTTGGGCGATCTGACTTTTCATCAACAGCAAATGTGTATTCCTCATCTGACAAGGAAGATAGTTTCTCCACCTCCTTTTCTCTTTTTATGATTTACAGTCCTGCTCCTATTTGCTCGAGCATTGATTTTGCATGAAGATTGACACATTTTCGCAAAATGACCAAATTGTCCGCACTTGTTGCACTTCCTGTTTTTAGCAGCACAAATGCCACTGTGTGGCCAAGATCCACCACAACGAAAGCAAGTTTTACCTTGATCTGTAGTTTGCTTATCCTTAAGTCTGTGCCTTTTGTCATCAGACACATCAACAGCCAAAACACTTGCAGCGGACTCTATTCCAGATGTCTGTGTGTCACTTATTTCTAGCGCACGTGCTTCATCCATCAAAGATTTGAGGGTAATGTCAGGTGTTTTCAGTGATTTTCATTTTAATCTGCTTGAAGAGCAACATTGTATAATTTGAGACTTTATTTCACCATTTTTATCGTGAAATTCGCAATCAGCTGCAAGTTGTTGTAAGTGTGTTACATATTCATCAACAAGCTCACCTTCATTCTGTTTTGCCTGACGAAACCTATAAATTGCATATTCCTTATTTTTCTTGGGTTCAAAATGTTCTGTCAGTCTAGTCTTTAGTGTTGCAAAATCATCACCTGTGTTCTCTAAAGTTTCATAAATGTGATACACTTCTTGTCCACCATAGTGTAGCAATAGAGCTCTCTGGTGCTTGGTGTCAGTTATATCTGCTGCTATAAATAAATTTTCGAGTCTCTTAATCCATTTACTCCACTTATTAGCCCCATTTCCATCACTGTGTAAATCAAAAGGTTCAAACACAGGGAGTGCACTTGCCATTGTGGGGGTATTTGATACCGTAACACTGTATTCCAAAATTTGTACACAGCATCTAACGCTAATATCTGTATGAAGAAAAGAGTTGTACTGTAGAACTGCTTCAATAGCAATAAATCTTCTCTCTCTTCTGGTGTTGTGAACTGCAGACAGTGTGTGTTTATGTTAAACTTATTCCTTGGTTAATCTTTCTTTTGGCAACTGTATATAGCAATTAAATAGGATACTGTAATATCCACTTGACAGTACATATGTCTGCAGTGACAGATAAACATCCACGTGATAGTTCAAAATTCCCATCGCCAAAATGTAAAGTGGTCACACAAAAAGAAACCAATATACTAGACAAATATTCTTTTATTTTTATTCGCTCACGTGTATGTGTAGTTTACAGGAAGTCCACCGTTTTCTTCCTCCTTCTTGTTTCTACCCTTTACCGACAATACTACTCAGCACTATTTATATCGGCCGTTTAATTCAAACACTACAATGATAAGTAAGCAATTATTATTTTTTGTATCTTATCAGGACAGAACTCAAAGAAGTCTAATATACAACAATTGTTAATTAACATCAATAATTTTAAGACTAAGTCACAGTGTTAACACTATTAATTTTACTTGTCCACATTAATTGCTTTGTTTACTTGTCCACATAATCACAAGATTAATAGCTGTGCATCGAAGACAATTTTGTATCTGAGGCCCTTTTACAAGCATGAGCTCTTTTTAGATAAAGAGTATGGCAATGACATCAGACATATTTTATTTCCCACGTATGCTTTGTTTCCTGACAATTTCACAAACTGTGTAATGTTCTGGTGGTACATCTTCTTCTTTAAGGCCAGAAAATTTCACCCACTTGGCTAACTTGTTTTGCTAGAGTGCCTCTGATTATACCAGCTCTGGTCTCCATTGTTTTGCCATTATTATCTGTCTTCAGGACAACACCAATAAGATTTGGAGGTTTTTTATATTTTATTCCATTATTGGAATCATCATCTGCCACTGTGGCCTAGCGGGTAACACACTTGTCTAGGAACTCAGAGGACGTGGGTTCATTCCTAGGTACAGGCAGATACATAGTGGCTCGGATGACCACTTAAAATGGCGGTCCTCTGTCATTGGGTCCTATCCCCAGTGGCAGGTTAAAAAACCTCAAGGACGTTGATAAATGGTCATCCTTGAGCCTCTATCTTCCAGTTAGGGGAATGTCAGTTACTTGCGAGTTGGGGCTGTACCTGTACAGTCGGATTGGTTAAATAGCGCTTTGAGTCCTGTAGTATATGGAGATATTGCGCTGAGTATAAATACATAATAATAATAATAATAATAATTGGGTTGATTCAATCCTTCAAAAATGAATAATTACAGCTTGAACGAAGTGATATAAGCTGTCAAAATTGTTATTGCAGTTACAGTTAATGGTGTGGCAATGGTTCATCATATTAGGTCACTTAAGAAAAATATGTTGCCTTGAAACTGTAAACATTTGACATAAAGAAGGGTGTCTTATGGAAGTATTCTTTTAATAAATATGATACTTTACAAATATCTTGATTAAAAACAATCAAATTTCTGGATCTGCCCATCATTTTCTCAAACGACGAATGTAGTCCATTAGGAAATTGGTGCACTAAAAAGTTTCGTACATACTTAAAAACCGGGTTTAGGTCCGAACCACACCATTTTTACAGGTAACTTCCGCTAACAAACAAAGACGTGTTTTCAAAGGTATATTTTGGGGTCTGTTTTAAACCAAAATCCTGTATTCGGTAGGATATCCAATTAATAATTTACAAAAATAAAATCCGGCAATTGTTTTGTCCCAGTTTATATTATTTTAACGCGTACACATCCTGATGATTACGCTGTTATGAAATTTGGGGTCTCAAACAAAGGAACTTGGGCCTCTTTTGCTTGGGTTTACAAAGACCTTTGTTTCTTGGGTTAGAGAATATGTTTGTTGTCTGTATCATTCATTTTATTTTATATATTAATGTTCTTTGTATTTGAGTATGTAATGAAATGTTTCAAGAAGTTTAAGGACTTAATAAATACGAATTACAAAACAAAAAAGAAAGTCATTACTGTAGTCGCCATTTTTGTTGGTTGTATGAGTCATTAGGTGGTCGGTCATAATGAATTCTCATGTATGGCAGGTTCTATTGACTTTGGTGAAGTTCTAATTTTGTTGACATTGCTAATCAGAAATATATTCCAATTTAGAAACCTCGATTTGTGGTTTATTATTATTTTATTTTTGTATTTTAGAACTTTCGAGACTCTACTTCAACTGTGATATTGAATTTAAATATAAAAAGAACAAGCTGGAAAGGAAATGATTCAGGCTTGACATATACAACAGACAGATAAAACATGGGGACTCTGTCACTTGAAGTCCTGAAGAAGGGCTTCAGTAATTTACTTAATGATGCCCAACCAATGGTCATACCAGACTTCCTTGCCTGGGTGGATATGAAAATTGCAGAATACAGACTAACTGGATATCTATGTCCAAGTAAGCATATATAGTTAAATGCTCAGCATAGCTTTGTAATTAAGGGTTACATTTTTTTTTGTAAACCACATTTGTAAGTCTCTTTGATTCCTGATTAGACCGAGTTTCTGTCCCGTCGCGTACTGCTGTTGATATTTCTGATGGAACGCAATGGCGAGGGACAGAGTTCACATGTACCTGTTTTCTGTGTAAAGTTTGGACGGCATATTTGTACACATATTACCACAAATATAAAGTGTTATTTGGTTTCTTTAAGGGTTTTATGGACAACTCGGCCCACTTCAAACTCGGCCCATTTTAAAGTCGGCCCATTTCAAAGTCGGCCCCCTGCAAAGTGAACATGAGAATAACTCAATAATATTCACATTTATGTATAAAATATGAAATCACAGTATTCTTTACTATTTTCTAACAATATGTTATAGAAATGCTGCTGGGAGATCAAGTATGTTACCTGGAAACTTGTACTTAGCTGACGAATTAATATTTCAATTTCGTGGACTTACACAATTCAATTATATTCATTTATACATAAAAATATAGGGTCACAGAATTCCGTGGGGTTTCCTTGCAAAATTTTATCAACAGAAATGTTGCATAAAAGTTATATAATTTACGTGAAACTTTGTTTAACCCAACTACCTTAATAAGGCTTATAGTTTGTATGGGCCGAGTTTGCAGGGGGCCGACTTTGAAATGGGCCGAGTTGACCAGATTCCCTTTAAGGTATGTACATGTGCCGTTCACTTATATTTCATGCTGATCAAACTAGTATGTATATATTTCAACCAATTTTCAAAATGTAAAGAGACCTTCAACATTACATAGTTATCTACAAAAAAAAAATCCTGGCTTCTAAAAGCAGTTTAATTTAACAACATATGTATTGGAAACTGGATACAGCTATAATAGACATAACAATAATTTTTTAAAGTGAGTGCAATAATTCCCCACGGTTCAAGATTTACACAGAAAACCGGTACATGTGAGCTCTGTCCCTCGCCATTGTGCCCATCAGTATATCAATAGCAATTGGCAACAGGACAGAAACTCAGTCTAATTCCTTATATGCCTGGCTTGGGGTGTATACAGTGTGTCTATTAATATGAACAAAGTAACTGCTGTCACAGCATCATGGCTTTAATATTTTGTTTTAAGTCACGGCATCGATGCCTTTGACTTTGTTCATGCGACTCACTTTAAAGATTAATTATTCTTTTAAAAACCTCAAGTCCATTTGTTTTCTTGATGCCATGACTTTTCAATCACATTTTGATTTACTCCTGCATATTAATGGGGTTTGGACTTTGTGTTCCTATATGTTGTCCATCTTTGTGCACCTGCAAGTGTCTGTGCATGCCAATACATTTGATGTCACAAAATTCTATGGTTTTTTCTAGGAATATTGATTAACAAATAATGTTTTGATTTTTATTTTCTCAGTTTTCATGGGAAGACAAGTTAGAACTAATATGCAATTTGCTTATCAATATTTATGTCTCCCATGCCTTGCAGGTTTCGTTTGTTTTCTTGATGCTGTAACTTTAGACAGAATATTTAAACCACAATATTTTGACAGGAGTCACTTTGTCACATGAAATGCTGAGGGTTTTGATGTTGAAACTCTATATTTTGGTTTAAAATTTTTTGATGCATTTCAACTCTGAGGAAGCCTATGTAGATCTAGTAATAGTAATAAAGGAAAGTAGCAATTGCCTGTTCACCAGCAGATGCACAGCGAATTAACCATTTCATACAAATGAATATGTGTGGTATTGTCGGGACAATCCACAAAAATGGTAGGATATAGTTGGAGCAGCTACAAAAGTGGTCGAGGCTTGTATACATATATTTGAAATTCTGACTTAATAGCAAACTGCTTGACATGGGTCATATTTCTTGCCTTTGCTTTGCTACTTGCTGGTGAAGGAAAGCTTAAAATGTTTTGGTAAATTATTGACAATATTTTATAACCTACATCTCGCTTGTCAACGTCTATAATGCAGGGCAAACTTAAAATATTGCATTCTTGAAAAATGCATGCTTTTATTATTTTTGTGCATTTGGGGATTATTATTGTGACTTCGTTGAGAGGAAACTGCCATGTTTTGGTCTTGTTACCTGGGGGTTTACTAAAATGTGTCCCAGAATCTGAAGGATTTTACACTTACAGCCTCCTGCTTACACATTTTTATGTCGTCACTCTGCGGCGTGGGCGTCCGCGTGCGCGGACACATGAACAACTTTTTCTCCAAAACTACAAGTCCTAGAGACATGCTGTTTTTTTTTTAAAAGATACCTTATCTATCGAGGATGAAAAATTGTTCAGGGCATGCAAATCTGTCTGTTCGTCTGTTTGCTAGAGACATTACAAGGGAGGTAACCCCACCAAAAGTGTGAAAATTTCAACACTTTATCACAATTTTCTCAGTGACTATTGCATTGATTTCTCTCATATCTTGCATATATGCACTAGGCCAGAGGTAGATTCTCTTGTGTGAGTATGAGACCTGGATCTGTCTTATTTTTTTTTTAATAATTTTTTTAATAATTTTGAATGCATTAAAATTCATGAAATCATGCACTAAATCACTTATAACTTGAAAAGTGTTGCATTTAGAGCATTTTGTTAAAATATGTTATTCAGCTACTTTTTTCATAGCTACAACATGGTGAGTAACTTGGGTGTCTGTCTCAATAGCTAAGTGAGTAATAGCTACTTTTGGGCTTTTCAGTAACTACCATCTTGAGTAAAATCACTTGTAACTTGAAAACTATTGCATTTAGAGAATTTCGTATAAATATGTTATTCAGCTACTTTTGGGTCAGCTATAACATAGTAAAATTTCAGACCTGTAGCTCATGGCATAGCTGAGTAATAGCTACATTTAGGTTATCACTGTTGAGTAAATCACTTATAACTTGAAAACTATTGCATTTAGAGTATTTTGTTTCATATGTTATTCACCTATTTTGGAGTCAGCTATAACATAGTGAAGTTCCAGACCTATAGCTCATGGCATAGCTGAGCAATAGCTATTTTCAGGTTCTCACTATTGAGTAAATCAGTTGTAGCTTGAAAACTATTGCATTTACAGTATTTTGCTTAAATATGTTGTTCATCTACTTTTGGGTCAGCTATAACATAGTAAAATTTCAGACATGTAGCTCATGGCATAGCTGAGTAATAGCTACTTTTAGGTTATCACTGTTGAGTAAATCACTTATAACTTGAAAACTATTTTATTTAGAATATTTTGTTTCAATATGTTATTCACCTATTTTGGGGTCAGCTATAACATAGTAAAATTTCAGACCTGTAGCTCATGGCATAGCTGAGTAATAGCTACTTTGAGGTTATCACTGTTGAGTAAATCACTTATAACTTGAAAACTATTGCATTTACAGAAGTTTGTGTAAATACGTTATTCAGCTACTTTTGGGTCAGCTGTAACATAGTGAAATTTCAGACCTGTAGCTCATGGCATAGCTGAGTAATAGCTACATTTAGGTTATCACTGTTGAGTAAATCACTTATAACTTGAAAACTATTGCATTTAGAGTATTTTGTTTCATATGTTATTCACCTATTTTGGAGTCAGCTATAACATAGTGAAGTTCCAGACCTATAGCTCATGGCATAGCTGAGCAATAGCTATTTTCAGGTTCTCACTATTGAGTAAATCAGTTGTAGCTTGAAAACTATTGCATTTACAGTATTTTGCTTAAATATGTTGTTCATCTACTTTTGGGTCAGCTATAACATAGTAAAATTTCAGACATGTAGCTCATGGCATAGCTGAGTAATAGCTACTTTTAGGTTATCACTGTTGAGTAAATCACTTATAACTTGAAAACTATTTTATTTAGAATATTTTGTTTCAATATGTTATTCACCTATTTTGGGGTCAGCTATAACATAGTAAAATTTCAGACCTGTAGCTCATGGCATAGCTGAGTAATAGCTACTTTGAGGTTATCACTGTTGAGTAAATCACTTATAACTTGAAAACTATTGCATTTACAGAAGTTTGTGTAAATACGTTATTCAGCTACTTTTGGGTCAGCTGTAACATAGTGGAATTACAGACCTGTAGCTCATGGCACAACTGAGCAATAGCTATTTTCAGGTACTGTATGTTGAGTAAATCAGTTGTAACTTGATAAATATTGCATTTTTGACGATTTTGTTAAAATATGTTGTTCACCTACTTTTGGGTCAGCTATAACATAGTGAAATTACAGACCTATAGCTCATGGCATAGCTGAGCAATAGCTATTTTCAGGTTCTCACTATTGAGTAAATCAGTTGTAACTTGAAAACTATTGCATTTACAGTATTTTGCTTAAATATGTTGTTCACCTACTTTTGGGTCAGCTATAATATAGTAAAAATTCAGATATGTAACTCATTGCATAGCTGAGTAATATCTACTTTGAGGTTCTCACTGTTGAGTAAATCAGTTGTAACTTGAAAACTATTACATTTAGAGTATTTTGTTTAAATGTGTTATTCACATAATTTTTGGTCAGTTATATCATAGTGAAATTGCAGACCTCTATGTCATGGCATAGCTGAGCAATAGCTACTTTCAGGTTCTCACTATTGAGTAAATGATTGTATCCACTGGATAGCCGCAGTGTGTGGAGAGATTTAAAAATTACCGCTCTAATGAAAAAAAAAAATATTATAGCTAGCCTTCTCAAGTTTGCAGAATATATTAATAACCATAAAATGTTGTCTGGGAATATTTTTGGCCTCATTTTGAAAAACAAGATGGCCACCAGGGATGTTTATTCGACTTTAACAAGGACTTTTGTTGGTCCTCTAGAGCAAAGGGTATTATAGGTAGAGATCTCAAATTTGCAGGATATGTTCCTCATTATAAAATCTTGACTGGGAATTTTTTTGGCCTCCTTTTGAAAAACGAGATGGCTGCCACAGGTGTTTCTTTGTCAGTCATGAAAAGTGCTTATATCTCCCTTATTATTGGTCCTAGAGGTTTGGGATGGTAAACCAACCTGTAGGAAATCATGGGCTGGGAATCTTTTGGTGTGGTCAGATTTGACCTTTGACCCCTCCTTCCAAGGTCAAACGAGGATAGCCAAACTTAAAAGTGCTTATAACTTGCTTATTATTGGTCCTAGAGGTTTGGGATGGTAAACAGATATATAGGAAATCATGGGCTGGGAATCTGTTGATGTGGTCCGATTTGACCTTGGACCCCTTCTTCAAAGTCAAACGAGGATAGCCAAACTTAACCGTGCTCATAACTCGCTTATTATTGGTCTTAGATGTTTGGGATGGTAAACCAACATATAGGAAATCATCGGCTGGGAATCTTTCGGTGTGGTCAGATTTGACCTTGGACCCCTCCTTCAAGGTCAAACAAAGATTGCCAAACTTAAAAGTGCCTATAACTTGCTTATTATTGGTTCTAGAGGTTTGGGATGGTAAACCATCCTATAGGAAATCATGGGATGGGAATCTCTTTGTGTGGTCAGATTTGACCTTTGGGCCCCTCCTTCAAGGTCAGATAAGGACAGCCAAAGTTAAAAGTGCTTCTAACTCGCTTATTATTGGTCCTAGAGGTTTGGGATTGTAAACCAACCTATAAAAAATCATGGGCTGGGAATGTTTTTGTGTGGTTGGATTTCACCTTGGACCCCTTCTTCAAGGTCGTACGAGGATACTGCATTTGCAGTATTTCTTTAAATATGTTTTAACCTACTCTTTACACTTAAACAGTTACCTTGTTACTTTCCTTCATAATACCATTTGCAGGGCACAACTTTTTTGTCCTTTTCTTCTGTCAGCTTCAGAATTTCTTTTGAACATGCTGTTCAATTACCATTTACTGTACTTCTGTACAGCACTTTCCCTGATAATTATGCTTTCCTCTCATTATTACCTTCACAAATCAAAAACACTCAGTCAGCTGACACAGTGCCCGTTCACGGGCACTCTCCTCTTGTTTTATATTGACCCATTCCTACTAGTTACTCAGATATGACTGTTTGATCTATGTTATCACAATAAAAAGAAGTCCATTGTCTGCACTTATTTCCAATGTACACAACATTTTCCGAATGTCTTGATCAATATCTCTAATTTCTTACACTAAAAAATGTTATAACAAGTTTACTGAAGAGGCACCTGTTTAAGTCATGTATATGTTCTGTAAATTATTGAAAGGGTATTTTAACAGTGCTTCTGCTCAATTTTATTTTATTAAAATCATCCCAGGTCCACAAAATGTTAAACTAAACATTTAAGTAGTCTGTCTCGACTCCAGTCAAATTCTAAAAAAACAATTAGTTACACAACACTTTACTTTGACTTTTGTATTTGGTGTAAGCAGTTAGGGTTATAATATATGAGCTTTTACAAGTCAACTGTTTATCCAATTGTCACAAACATTTTTCAAAAGTGTCTTATTTGCATTGTAGGAAAAGGTGTCACTGCTGAAGTCCATTCAATGGAAGTTGTGAAGCCAGTTACTGACCATGTGAAGCGTGGCACTGAGACAGTTGAAGTAGAGTCATCTCAACCATATGAGAAACATACCAAAGATTGCAAATCACCCCAAACTATGATCTCACCAGATGGGATGAAATGTTCATCCTTTCAAACTAGTCAGGCCAGTCCATTGAATCTCAGCCCTGCTCAAAATGGGTCACTTGCCAAACTGCTAGCCAACAGCCATCCAACCCCATTGCATAATTCCAGGTTGGCATTGAAAGTGCCTTCCTTACCTGTCTCACCATATAGTCAGTCACCTGTTTCATACCAAGCCTCCCCACCTCCAGGTACCACTGCAGTAAAGCCCGAGTCCTACTCAGCCTTGAGATCGCTACTCCAGGGATCTGCCCGTGTGAACCTCACCTCAGAATTTGAAGAGAAGATTGCTGCAGATCATAATGGCATGAATGATGATGATAAATATAAAGGAAAGCCTCATGATTGCCCAGAGTGTGGGAAGTCCTTTTTATATCGCTCCAGCTACAAAAGGCACATGAAAATACACCAGGGTGTGTTCACACATCATTGCAACACATGTGAACGCAAATTTGCCAGGAGGGAACATTTCATAAGACATAAATGCACTCCAGTGAAGCCAGGTGACCATAGGCATGTGGAAGATTGGGGTGGCCTGACAAACAGCCCTCTGAAGATGGAAGAAGTATGGAGAATTGGAGTGCCATCACCAGTAGGTTACATAAGCAAGTGGCAAGACCACATAGATACTGGTTCAGAAAGTAGTGGTCAGGGAAGCCCCGACTATTATGGTGAATCCAGAAGAAAGAAGTCTGCACCACGCAAGGTCCTGCCAGAGGTAGAAGCTCACAACGAGTCCTACTTTTCTGACCTGGATGAAAGCATCTATGATTCTGTGGGAATCAAGACCGAGAATGGTGCTCTTGATTTCTCAATGAAGTCCAAAAAGAAGACAAAAGAAATAGTCTCTGAGAATGGATCCCTTGATCTGTCTATTAAATCAGCAGTCAAAATTCTGAGTGAGAAGCAGCCCTCTGTTGTCAGTGATGACTGTGCTGTGAAAATATTACCCAGTCTTGTGGCTGAGAATGTCCACCACAATCTCTATGAATCTCCTCCAGTGGGTTTCAGGATAGGAGATCTCATTGAAAATGCAGTGACAAAATATCACTCGGCAGATACACAGCAGTATATGTCACCCATAAAGGCTGAGGAGAGGGCAGAATTCCTGGCAAATAACCGGCCACAGGTACTGTCGCCACCTCGAAATGATGCTTGTGAAACAGATCAGGATGGAACATCTAGTGGAAAGCCAGACCCGAGTGATGCCACTGGCAGTGATGCTAACTTCCTGTCTACAAATACGGGAACATATCAGATCACAACTGAGGAGGTGGACTCTGACAGCCCCATGACCGAAGTGGGTACTCCTAATAAGGTTATCAAGGTAGTAAAGCAGGGAAACTACCTGAAACTGAAGAAAGAGGCTCAACTCATTGATGGAGAGCTGCGATTTGTTTGTCCCCACTGCAACAAGGTCTTCCACCGGAGCTCGAACTTTTCTCGTCACATGCGTATCCACCGTGGTGTCTTCAGCTACATTTGCTCAGCCTGCAATCGAGGCTTCTACCGCAAGGAGCACTTTGACAAGCACAAATGCTACCGCAAGGCCATGGCGACAACCTGGGACAGGAAGACCAGAGTAGACATGGACCAAGAGGTGATTGAGCATGGAGATAAGGAGAACCTGGTGGATTGTCCTGAAAAGGGCGAGGAGCGGGATATGGGAAGGAGTGAGGGTGAAGGTCATCTGAGGGAATATCAGAATGAGCCTGTGTATCCATTATGTGAGCCAGATAATGTTTTGGCAACAGTTGAACAGAAGCATGATCGACTGTACAGTGATCCGGTGTGTGCCAGTGATGAGGAGCCAAATCTGGTGATTGATGAGTGAAATACACACTAGGCAAAATATGTACTGTTTGAAATGGTGCTTGGATGTAACAAAAATAGCATCAGGAATGCATTTGACAAGGTAAAACCTTGTGGAAAAAAAGAGTATAAAAATGAAACTGTACTTGCACTGGATAAGATCTTTGATGAATTCAGATGATCATTTCAACTGGGGTGATATTTCAGTCACTTACAGTCATTAGTATGAAGCTCTTGTTGTCATAGTGGCTAAGTGTATTATTTGTTACAGTAAAATTGTATGTATTTGCAGTGTATTCCAGTTTAATGGTATTCTGGTATGGTTTTGTGTGCTTGTCCATAATTTATTGCAGAATTTAGTACTTTGTATTTATTTGAGTGCATAATCTTTAGTTTTTCTGTGTGGTAAGTTATGGCCTGTCTATTTAACTTTTGTCTGTGGTGGCTACCAATGTATAAAAGTTTCAGTTTTCCTCCTGTTTGTTAAGATCTAGTCCATTTTTATGTATGGTCAAAGTTATGTTAAGACTGAATAACTTTTTTTTCGATCAGTTTGCTTTATTCTTACAATATGCTTGTATAAACTAAGTAACTTTAAATATTTGTTTATGTCTGGGAATTCCTTACACATGACTAGGATTTAAGATGCAGTTGAATTAGATTCTCTATTCTGTCCATTTGTTAATAAATTTGATGGTTTGGTATGTTTTATCACGATAAATTATGTCTGTACTCGGGAATCAAAATCCTGATTAAGGAATAAAGAAAACTGTAGTATGTTTGCCATGGTGATTTTTTTAAGCACTTGTATATCAGTAAAATGAGTTTTGATTCCGAGTACAAAATATTAAATCATATCTTAAGCCAGTGCAACCCAATATTTAGTACAAAGAAAGCGATATAATGTGCCCAAGTATATTTTCTTACCTATTGTCCAGCATGTTTAACTTTGACATTTGGCCTTTGAAAGCCCACTCCAGGCTAGCTAGGCCCTGGTTTTCCATGGAAATTACTTCACATTGTCATATTATCCTCAGTATAATTCTCTTTTTTTTTTTTTAACTACACAAAATTAAACACAGACCGGTTTTCAATATCTAGTATATTGAAGAGCAAAATCGTGTGATTTAATACCTACCGTTAATACCAATGCTGATATACTTATCACTTTTTAATTAGAATTTCCCATATCTTATCATTCTTATGTAAGAAAACCTGTTAGCGTCATTGTCTTGTTTTTCAGAGGTGCCAACTAGTGATATTTTGTATACAGTTTCTATTAAGACTGTACACTTTGTGTAGTTTTATAGCACTGGTCTCACTGGTTTGTGTTCACTTTTTTTGCCAGAGCAATACACCAGTTCAAAATTTACATATTTTTTATTTTTATATAAAAATGCTTTTGCAACAAAAACGTTTTCTTCTCTATTCATTGTTGTGAAAGTGAATTTTACAAAGAATAATGTCAGGTGCCTTTTTTGTATGTACTGAATATTTATATCTGGACCCATGGTACGGTGCATTTGTGTGGCCTTAAAACATTAGTGTGTCTTTACATTGATCTACAATAACTACTAGAAGCTACACCTTTTTGAAAAATGTAAAATTTTGTCCACTTATGTATTAAAACTTTATTTATTTTGTACTTGTAGAATCTTCTTATTTATATTGTATACTCGACAACATGATTTTGTTTGTGTAGCTGAAACTACGAAGCATTCGATATAAATTTAAAGACAACAAAGTATTATGTCTGTTTATAACCCGGGCTAGATGTTGTAGCATTATCTACATATTATTGGAGTATTTTACAGTTTTCTATTGTATCAAAGCCCCTTCCTCTTTGTACCTTATTCCTCTATGTTAACACAACTATATTTTTCTCCTTTAAGTATTTCTAGAATGATTTGTGTTCATTTATTCAGGTTTTTTTATTCAGTTTTCAAGATCTCTCAAGGTTTTCTGTTTAGAAACAAGAAATAACCATGCCTGTACATCTTGCTTGTGTGTTCATATTTTATTTGTGTGAATATTAAATATATATATTATTCATAGTGTGCCTCATTTAAGTGAATTATATCCAAGTATTGGAAGTTTTTTTGTTTTTTTTTCTGATTTTCAAGAAGATCTCAATTATAATTTAGTAGTATCTATGTAGCTATCATGTACTACGTACATACATAAAGCTCTGTTTAACTTGTATATTGTATTTAAAAATTATTTATGTGTATTGGTCAGTTTTTTTATTGCATAAAAACGTACTTACATAATCCCAACAGAAGCTTACGTGACCTACCGTTCGGTCAAGGACACAGACAATGTGTCTCGCCATTTTTTTTACTGAAAGTACACACGTAAACCCCAGCGGGCACCTGCTGGAGGTTATATCTCCACTGTAAGTTGTCATTCTTATTTTGACCGCCGTCAAGTACACACGCGTTCTTTTTAGCGCTTCAAAGTATATTTACAATAGGCGCAGTTTATTTTTCTGTTATGCTACCTTGGGATATTCACCAAGCTTGCATTAAAGGCAGAATGATGGAAAAGGAAAGGATTAATGCATTTCTGGTAAGAAATAAGAGTGTTCCACTACATGACCAGTCTGTGGCCTTCTGACTTCCCAGTTTGAGGAGTTTGAACCCACATATAAACCTTCTTCGTTTTCAGGAGCAGGGTATGTGTGCCCCTGTCTCTCAGATAACACCTGATTCATCATAAGGCGACTTTTGATGATTCAAACTAACCTTCCAGGAGACACTGTAGGTCTCCCTATTTTCTCAGAGATTCATCTTTTCACAGGAGCAGGGTATGTGTGCCCCTGTCTCTGAGATAACACCTGATTCATCATAAGGCGATTTTTTGATGATTCAAACTAACCTTCCAGGAGACACTGTAGGTCTCCCTTTTTACTCAGACATTCATCTTTCACAGGAGCAGGGTATGTGTGCCCCTGTCTCTCAGACAAGACCTGATTCATCTGTAGGTGAACTTGCTGATGATTCAACTTACCTTCCAGGAAACACCAGCAATCTAGGTCTCCTCAGGGTGAGGCAGGCTCCTATCAGTTACAATTGCACCCCTCCCATGTGGAGATATGGAGTGTCTTTAGAGGGCTGCTGCATCTAGAAGTTCCACAAGTTGAGTGTCTTGTGGCTCCTCCTTTTCATAGGAACCTTCTAACCAGGTTGTTAAGAAGCACAATTTAGCCTTACCTCCTGTTCAGCACATGGGTTCACAGATTTAGGAGGCTTCAGGAACTACATTGTAGGTCAAAGAGCAGAATCCTAGTTCTCATGGTCAGTTTCTTGCCTTTGAGAGGCCACATATGACCTTACATCACTTCTCGAGAGAGACTCCTTTGAAGTCTTCTCTACTATCTCTGTCTCATCTAACAGCACATTATACAGGAGTCAGTCTACAGACAGAATGTACCATTTTTAGACCATGTCACATGGTTTAAGATGGCCATTGAGTAGTTGCATATCAGGATTCAGGAACTAGCCTCTGAATTGGGAGTTCAGGAGATCTGGAACTGTGTCGTAGTCAGCAGATCTCCTGGACAAGTACTTACAACTCCAGACTTTTGTTACCTCTTCTCTGGAGATTGCTATCTACACTGACTTACAGTAAAATATGGCCCATCCTTGCAACATGTTCCTACCCAGGGACACTTGGTTGAAGTTTGTAGTTCGAACTTGGGTCCTAAGGATCTTCCTAATCTGCATACAGGCCACTTTGATTAGCAGGAAGTTTATCATCTACACATTTTGTTTCAAGTGGAGGACAAAATGTTAAAAGACTCTACATAACCAAATCTGCCACCAGGGCATACAGACATACTGTCAGGAATTTTGATTTCGGGAGGTTATCTCACTCGAAACGTCTCAAGTCTTTTCGTGTCAAACGAACACAGCCAAATTCATGCTGCGCGCGCATCGCAAATGGCAGCGAAGAAGAAGCGTTAATAAAAGGTCAAGATTACGGGATATTTGCCAGGTATAGTCAAAATACCGACCTCAGCCCAGATGAGTAGTTTTACTAAGACATGGCTGTTGTCTAGATTTCATAATTCTTCCAAAATTGTCGAAAATTCCGCTCATTTTGTGTGAATTTGACAACAAAAACAAACATGGCGCCCTCCACGAAGTAGTTCAGGCTATGCTTAAAAAGGGTGATAACTCATGTCAGAAAACCCACAACTCTGGGATACTACAGCAGATTATTTCTGGTACCCAACCCATGAAAAGGTGGCGACCAGTAATAGACTTAAGTATGTTGAACCAACATTTTCATGTGCCGACATTCATGATGGAAACAGCCGAAACTATAAGAAAGTCTATTCGACAGGGGGAGTGGGTCACCTCGATAGACCTCACAGATGCTTATTTTCATGTTCCAATTCACCCACAATCTCAAAAATATCTGAGATTTCAAATGAAAAAAGGGGTTTTCCAATTTCAGGCTCTCCCTTTTGGTGTCGCAACAGCTCCCCTAGAGTTTACTCGCATTGTGAAAGAGGTAAAACTCATAGCTCAAGCCAGGAACCTCAGAATCCATCAGTATCTGGACGACTGGCTTCTTCGGTCACCAACAAAAGATCAATGTCTCAAAGATTCGGAAAAATTAGTGAAATTGGTCCAAGAACTAGGCTGGCTCATCAATTTCCAAAAATCGGAATTGGTTCCCACACAAAATCTAGATTTTCTGGGTTATCACTTCGATCTTCACAGGGGTCTGGTTTTTCCAACCCAAAAGAAACTCGATCGGTTGAAAGTTCAGACTGTTTCCATCAGAAAGTCATTAGTCTTGACTCCAACAAAGCTCATGTCACTCATAGGGACATTAGCTTCCTTAGAAAAAACAGTACCTCTAGGAAGGTTGCACATGAGACCTTTTCAGTGGTACCTAAGGTCAAACTGGAAGTTTCCCCAGTCACTGGACAAAAACATTCCAGTAACAAGGAATTTCCTCAATTATCTCAAATGGTGGGAGGATCTACAAAATCTTATGGCAGGTCCTCCATCCTCATGTTCACAACACTTTGGTGTTCACAGATGCCTCCCAAAAAGGCTGGGGAGCTCACTTGAACGAAATAGTCCTCAGTGGCCTCTGGTCAAACAAGGAGGCTCAGCTTCACATCAACGTATTGGAGCTGAAAGCTGTTCTTCTGGCCCTAAAGGGGTTTCAGGAGCACTTACAAGGTCAAAGCGTGCTCATCTGTTCAGACAACAGTACAGTAGTATCTTATCTGAACAAAGAAGGAGGCACACACTCCATAGAAATGTGTGCTCTTATCTGGAGAATTCTTGCATTCACAAATTCCAGAAGAATCCAGATAAGGGCAAGACACGTACCTGGATCCCTAAATGTCATAGCAGACTCTCTATCACGAAGGGACAAGGTCATACAGACGGAGTGGTCACTTCACCAACAGATATTCAACCAAATTTGCAAAGTTTGGCACACACCAATGGTAGATCTATTTGCAACTCATCTAAATTACAAACTTCCAATTTATGTATCTCCTGTCCCAGACAAAAAGGCTTGGAAAATAGATGCATTGAATATCTGTTGGGAAGGCCTAGACGGCTATGTCTTCTGTCCAGTAGACCCTGCCACAAGTAATTCAAAAAATAATAACATACCCATGCAGGATGATAGTACTGGCTCCAGGGTGGCCAGGGATGCCATGGTTTTGGGATCTGGTGGATCTCTTGACCAGGGTACCCCTACAGCTCCCTCACTGGAAGACACTTCTGAAACAGCCACATTCCAACAGGTTCCACAACAACGTGGAGTACCTGAATCTACATGTGTGGCTTCTGGATTCCAGGAATCCAATTCTGGAAGATTCTCATCTGAGGTGGCAGAAAGAATTAAGGCACCTCAGAGGGAATCCTCAAGAAAAGTCTATCAATCAAGGTGGACCATTTATGGGCAATGGTGCACAGAGAATAAGGTGGACATCACCTCAACGGCTGTTCCCCAGGTAGCAGAATTTTTAAACTACCTGTTCACAGTCAAAAATCTCAAACCAGCTACAATCACTGGTTACAGAACAGCAATTGCTGATGCTTTGGGTTCACAGGGTGAATTCATTTCAAAAAGTCTAGAACTGAATAGACTTATTGCCAGCTTCACCAGGGATAGACCTAAACCAAATAGGTCCATACCTACATGGGACCTCTCATTGGTCCTCTTAGGTTTGACAAAACCTCCCTTTGAGCCTTTGTCAGAGGCTCCTTTGAAGTGGCTAACTTACAAGACAGTGTTCCTGTTGGCTTTAGCCTCAGGTAAAAGAAGGAGTGAGATCCATGCATGGACTCACTCTTCTGTCTCTTCAAGGAGAAATTGGTCAGAAGTTACTGTTTCTCCTTCTCCAGCATTCCTGGCCAAAAACCAGTTGGCTTCGGATGGCCCTGATTCCATTAAACCAGTAGTTATACCAGCTCTTACTACCATGTTGGACAGTTCACTGGTGGAGGACAAGTCACTTTGTCCAGTTAGGGCCCTCAAGGTCTATTTAGAGAAGACCAAATCCATGAGAAAGGGCAAGGCCCTGCTCTTTGTATCCCTTAGGGAGGGTTATTCTAAGGATATCACAAGAATAACCATTTCCCAGTGGACCAAAAACACAATTCAAACTTGCTATCAGTCTTCAAATACGGCTGATCAACAGGTCACTCAGGTTAGAGCTCATGATGTTAGAGCTATGGCTGCATCACTTGCATTTAAAGGAGGTATCTCCTTAGAGCAGGTCTTGAGCTCCTGTTACTGGAAATCCCACAATACCTTTACAAACTTTTATTTGAAGGATATTTGCTGGGAAAATGATGATATCTTTAAGTTAGGTCCCATTGTGTCTGCACAGCATGTAGTGAACAATTGAGACTTAATAATATAATCAGTCTTTATGTTTTCAGGATATATGGATTTGGACTGGAATGTACTAAGACTTTGATTGTGGAACAAGAATATGGATAAGTCTTCATGTTATGGCTGCTTGGCTTGAGGGACAGCTGCACTCTGACTGTTGGAGTTTTATTCAACTGGGCACAGCTGACCTTTGACCCCTGCACTACTGTATAGACAAGGTGGAGGGTTTCATACATATTATTTGATGTACAGTACAGCATGCTGCTTTCATAAGTGGGTGAGTACTTTACAGCTACTTTATTACAATTACTTTTTACTTTAACAGTACTTGTATTGACTATGACAGTAATAATGATACTAGTATTCATATATGTAGTATATTACAGTGTTTGTAGTATAACATATTGTATATGCATTTTTTTGTATCTGTATACCTAAAGAACTCTCCTATAGCACTTGACAGTCCTCAGAAGTCTACCCACCATGGACCTCAGGGCTGCATTCAAGCTTCTGTTGGGATTATGTAAGTACGTTTTTATGCAATAAAATTGGTTAATTTTATTGTAATTGGAATTTTTATAAATAAAAATACTTACATAATCCCAACAGGGAGAGTCCCACCCTCCTCCCCTCTACCATCTTCTGAGGGGTAGGGTCAAAATTAGAATGACAACTTACAGTGGAGATATAACCTCCAGCAGGTGCCCGCTGGGGTTTACGTGTGTACTTTCAGTAAAAAAAATGGCGAGACACATTGTCTGTGTCCTTGACCGAACGGTAGGTCACGTAAGCTTCTGTTGGGATTATGTAAGTATTTTTATTTATAAAAATTCCAATTACAATAAAATTAACCAAATCTGTACCCTCTGCTCCAAAGTATTTTGTATTTATGTAATTTGCCAGATATTTCATGGTTAACTTGAAATGTGCTGTTGTTGAATAATGGGAGTTTTGTCCAGTTAAAAAAAATGCATCTTTCCCAGAAAATTTTAGCTTTTCAAATATTTCAGACATTTGATCAAATATGCCAAAGCTAAATTTCTTTCATAGCCAGTTATCATTTAATACAACAATATAGATTAAAAATTTGGCCAGGAATTAATTTCACTATCTATTTATAGATTAAATACCAAGTAAACCTTTCCATTTCTACTGTGTAATGTTGTTGCTAAAGATTTGTATTTTGTACCCCTTTCACAAATCATGTTTTCTTTATTTGAAGTCCAAAACAGTGCTTTGAAGAAATCAAATTGTGAAAGTATCTTGCTGCCCAAGAGGAGCCCTGTGGTTATCTAGTTTGTTGATATTCACATAGCTCTCACCTCATTGGTAATGGGTTTAAATCCTGCTCAAAACAGCAAAATTCTGATGGCAAGTCACAATGTTTGGGGTTAAAGAAAGAGATGTAATAGCCGTCACTGACCTTTGACTGGCCTGTATGAAGTTTTAAAGCTTTCCACTTGATTTTCTGATACTTCAGCAACTTCTTGTAATGTGGTATTATGTCTGGAGGTTTGGTGGGTAAATATATATTCTTATATATTTCATAATAATTTTGTATATTTATCAGTATATTATATGAACGTTATTCAAGTATTGATACATATTATGGACATTCATAGTTTTTGTATACTGACATGGAATCTCAATGTAACATACATGTGTTGATCTCATAGGTTCTTCAATGTATTCCAAATTTATTGGAGCTGTTATGCTATATAAACCTTTTCAGTATCTAAATAAAGAATATTTTTAAAGAGAGTCCTCGGGAAAGCATCACTTTTTTCTTCCAGTTTCAGAAAACATTTGTACAAAACTATGCATTGTAAATAAATTCCCACAAAAACTATTTATTAAATAACTATAAAAAAACTCTCCACAATGTGTAAGAATTTGATGCTTGTGCGAGCTAAGAATTAAGTAATTTGTAGAATTTATCCAGTGTGATAGGTTAGTCTGACTGCCTCTAATTGTCACAAAAATCATAATTAAGTAACAAAAAGTTTGTTTTCTTGGTAAATTTTGTGTGTGCTGTGACACATTCATGGTTCCTACTGTACATAAGTTTAACACCTGTAAAAAGTTCTGTTCTGCTCAAATTTACACCTGTTAATGGTTTTCCAGTAGTATTGGTTTGGATAAAACTGACACTTGTTGATTACACTTACTGGAACCCATTGTATCTGGACCCGTGTATAACGATTTATACCTGTAAGATCATGCAATGGAAGGTGTAGTTTGGAAGGACATTTTTGGAAAGTGTAAGTGTGGCAAAGTGGATGTAATCGTATCCCCGCTGCAGAGATTTCCTTTTGGACGCGATAACTTAAAAAATATTTTAGTTAGACCTTTCAAATTTGGTATGTGGGTATATATGGGCAGTGCCACAAACGCTATTGGTTGTGACCTTGACCTTCAATTTCAAGCTCACTGGTGGCCTCTTAAAAGTAAAATTTTTTTACATTTTGGCCCAGTTCTCATATACAGAAAGTTAGATCATCGCATGGGTGGTATATATAATACATATATATGTCCTCTATAAGCATACAGAAATTTGACCTTGAGGTTTTTCATTGAAGGTCATCCACAGGCCGCCAAAGTACCTCACCGAGGCCATTTTTGGCCTTTTTGGAGATATTTTCACACTTAATGCTGACTATATTACATGGAAACTATTGAAAATGGCTTTGGAGGTTGAGTACATGATGGGGTACCAGCATCCAGGCTTACTGGTTACAGAGAAAATCTGCTGATTCCACAATTATGGACAGGAAGAAGGCAGTTGTTTCATATAAGCCTACCGCTACTGAGACGTAGTCTAATTTGTCCAGCTTCTATGAGTTTTCGCAGAACTTTGGAGCCACCAGGAACCGGTTACAGAGCATTGCTTCACCTATAACAAGAAAACTATTATAGCTAGCCTTCTCAAATTTGCTGGATATATTCATAACCATAAAATCTTGCCTGGGAATATTATTGGCCTCAATTTGAAAAACAAGATGGCCACCAGGGATGTTTATTCGACTGAAAGCAAGGACTTTTCTTGGCCCTCAAGAGCAAAGGGTATTATTGGTAGAGATCTCAAATTGCAGAATATGCTCCGCATTACAAAATCTTAATTGGAAATATTTTCGGCCTCATTTTGAAAAACAAGATGGCCGCCATGGGTTTTTTTTTGTTAGTCATGAAAAGTGCTTATATCTCACTTATTATTGGTCCTAGAGGTTTGGGATGGAAAACCAACCTGTAGGAAATCATGGGCTGGGAATCTTTTGGTGTGGTCAGATTTGACCTTGGGCTCCTTCAAGGTTAAACAAGGATAGCCAAACCTAAATGTTCTCATAACTCGCTTATTATTGGTCCTAGAGGTTTACAATGTGAAACCAACTTATAGGAAATCATGGGCCGGGAATCTTTTGATATTGTCAGGTTTGACCTTGGACCCCTCCTTCAAGGTCAAACAAGGATAGCCAAACTTAAAAGTGCTTATAACTCATTATTGGTCCTAGAGGTTTGGGATGGTAAACCAACTTATAGGAAATCATGGGCTAAGAATCTTTTTATGTGGTTAGATTTGACCTTGAACACCTCCTTCAAGGTCAAACAAGGATAGCCAAACTTAAAAGTGCTCATAACTTGCTTATTATTGGTCTTGGAGTTTGGAATGGCAAACCAACTTACATTAAATCATGGGCCGGGAATCTTTTTATGTGGTCAGATTTGACCTTGGACCCCTCCTTCAAGGTCGAACAGGGATAGCCAAACTTAAAAGTGCTTATATCTCGCTTATTATCGGTCCTAGAGGTTTACAATGTGAAACCAACCTATAGGAAATCATGGGATGGGAATCTTTTGATGTGGTCAGATTTGAACTTGGGCCCTTCCTTCGAGGTTAAATGAGGATAGCAAAATCTAAAGTGCTTATAAATCACTTTTTCTTGGTCCTAGAGGTTTGTAATGTGAAAGCATCCTATAGGAAATCATGCGCTAGGAATCTTTTGATGTGATCAGATTTGAGCTTGGCCCCTCTTTCAAGGTCATATGAGGATAGCCAAAATTAAAAGTGCTTATAACTCACTTATTCGTGTTCCTAGAGGTTTCCAGTATCACACTAACCTATTGAAAATCATGGGCTAAGAATCTTTTGATGTGGTCAGATTTTACCTTGGGCTCCTCCTTCAAGGTTAAGTGATGGTTGATTGGCGAGTTTTCTTTCTGGTGGATACAATTTCCATCGGTTCTCCGATGCGCTACGTCTAGCTACATTTGTATCTTTCATTAAGCAAACATTTTGTTTACTTAGTGTCAGTACAAGTTGCTCCCATAAACACTTATGCCCCCTCCCCACAGGGGTATATTTGTGTCAACCATAATACTCTGTATGTCACGCTTCAACCATGTCCTGTCCGGGGATACACTGCGTCGAGACGCAATCTCTAGTTTTCAATAAGGGTATAATGTTGACGCTGGCAGTTTGAGATAATTGAAGTGTTACTGTAGAGGTACATGTAGAGGTCAGGTTGTATTGTGTAGTTACATACTGCTGGTCACACTTGTGACATCTGTCCACCATATTAGCCATATCAAAACTAACTAGTGTTGAGACGGTAGAAGAGCTGTAATATCTATAATTCTGTCATCTGAGATGTAAATGTCATATTAACATACATTTATATAGGGATCATAGTTCATGGGGACTCTGTGTGTTTATCATCTGTAGTTTGTCCAGTTAGATTTAAATCTTGTTCTGGCTGGGTGGTTACTTGGATCTCACATGTTTGGCCATGGGTTCTAATACAACATATTGATTGAAATATTGATGGTTTATTCCAGAGTGAGGTTAATTGTTAAATAGGCTTAAATACTTCACATTCACCTCAAAATTATCTTGATTCACAACCCAGAGCAGAATATTTGGCTGTATGTGACATCCAGTGCACGGGTAAGAATAAATTCCTGGTCATTTGTCAAGACTATGACTGGAGAAGTACTGGCCATTCTTTTGAGAAAAGTTGCTCCAATGACTATTTTGAATTTTTGGGAGTTTATGAAACTGAAAATTTGTGCATCTCATCCATAAAATCGTGTGTATTGAAGAAATGGCTCAATTGGAACACTTTGTTGTACAAATGACACCCATTGGAGTACAAATAATTCAGTGATTCTTTTGAACCGGAATGTAGACTTGCAGTGAGTTTGTGTGTAATTCTTATGACCTTGACATTCATGGTGACCGTGAGTAAGGTTTCTGTGAGTAGTAATGTCTCTTATCAAGTACTCTTTCACTTTAAATAGTTCCTGACTTTGGAACGAGTGTGCGAGTACTATCCAACATCCCCTACCTTGAGTTATTTTGGCTGTTGAAGTCTGTGTTTTGTTGGCCATGTTTTTGAGCTGCTGTGTAATTGTGTTGTTTGCTTTGTACACCGTGTGTCTCTCTGTGGCGTGACTTTGTGTGCTTCTGTGTATCGTATAATGGTATATTTTTGTTTAAGCATAGCATTTACACACATATATTCAGAGTTCTTTGACGTAGTTGTTAGATTTGTATACATATGTACGTAAGGGGTGTGTGTTGAGACTTTAAAATGTCTGGTGGGTTTTCTAAATAGATTGTAGTTTTAGTTGGGGGTAGTTGGGAATTTTTATAAGAGAAATCATTTTTCCTTGGTTTTTAATGCTTTGAAAAATGCTTTTAAGATTTGATGGGTATTTATAACAGTGAAATTTATAGTAGGTACAAGTCTGTTTTGTGGACGCTTTATTTCTGTATCAGTTTATCTATTTTTGTATCAGTTAATTGTAAGAGACAGTGAATTATGTAGAGTTCACTATTAGCTATTTACCAGTGATGTGTTCAGTAGAACAGTGATAGACTTGATAAGCCTTGTTCTAAAATTCTCATTGTAAGTGCTAATTTCTCCATGTTTTGTGAAGCGTTATGAAGTTTTGAACTTCTTCTGGCAAAGTCAGTTATCTTATCTTGGGATAATTACTTTAGTTAAAGGTCTGTATCTATATCAAGTAAAATAACCCTTAAACATAGTAAAAAAAATAATAGACTGTCATGATATTTTGTGAGTATTGAGTAATCTTGTCTCTTTAATTATAAACCATAAAGTATAGTAGCTTGTATTCTGTCATCTGTTTGAGAGTGTAGTAGACATTGTATTTTGTCCCATTCTGTTGATACACAAGGGTTCTGCCACCCTATGGTGCTATTTGTATTGTACTATAGATTTGAACTCAATGTTTGTATTTTTGTCCATCTGTAATGTCTATAAAATGGGCAGGGAATCTTAACATAGCAATAAAAGCAACTCTATTGTTTTTAGCCATAAAAACTGAAAAGAAATTAGATAGCCTGAAGAGTGTTTGATTGAAATCACTCTTTATGATCAAATTTGATAAGAGTTTGTGTAAATTCACCATGATCTTACTACATCATGGCATACTTGTGTCCAGTTGAATAGCATGTCTCTAGTGCCTTGATATTCCCCTAAAAAGTCGAGTTTCTGTAACTTTGTTCCAAGTTATTCCTTCTGAACAATTATTACTACTACATCTCACACAATGTGATATGTGTTCACTAAAATTGAGTGCTCTGATTTTCTCAAAAATAGTCATTTCAAGCATTTTTTCAGTAACTGTATAAGTTGAAATTTTTTGGGAAGGATATTTTACAAATTTTTGATATTGTAGTTAGTGGTGTGGCTTAAGCAACTTTGTGCTTTGTTCAGTTTCATTATCGGGGGAGAATGCTCACGATTTCTTCCCTGTCGTTTGGTTTTGGTGTTTGCAGTTTCTTTTTGATTTAAGTTTCTGTGCCAACACTTTCTTCGATATTAATAAAAGCACAGTAAAGTTATTTTGCAAATGTAAATAAAAATTGACACATTAAATCTGGCAAGTAATATAACACAAAATTTTAACATTTTTGCCCAAATTTTGAGAAAGATAAGCACCAATAATCTTCCCAATTTGAGTCACCAGTAATAAAAATATGGTAAAACCAAAACTTGATTTTGACTTTTGATTGGATTTAAGTACACCGATTTTTGAGTAACCCATGAAAAGTTAAAATATATTTCTGATAGATTATGAGAATGTTTTTTTGTATCCATATTATCAACCCGTGTAGTAAGTCCTGAGATGACCGTAGCTGTTATTCTATAGTTTAGCATCTATTTATGTCAATGTCACAACATGTACTGGTCTTTTATATATCACTCTTTAAAGTTTACACCATATTTATATTGACTATTCACTATTTACACATTTTCAATTAAGATAGAGATTTTAATGATATTTTTATATAAACCAGTTTTTATTTTGTGAAAATAAATGTTCTTTAGCTAAAGCTTCGTGTATCAATTTGTTTCCCCCTATTTTTTTTATAATCTCCTCACAGTGCAAGGTTTTCTTCACAGACCATAAAACTTAACATAAAAACAGTTATACTTCCTACTCTCCAGTGCTCCCAACAGTAGTGACTCTCCATAGTTAAAATGACTTCCGCTGCTGTCATGGGTTCATATGAATGAATCTGAACTAACACTATTGACTTTGAAATATAACAAACATGACATCAACAGAAACACTTCAGAATCCTCTAAAAGTTAGACCAGCTAATTTCATAAAATATTTAGGATACCCTCATTGGTGGCAAAGCTTGTCTGCAACTGAAGTTAGAGGTCCTCAGTGGCCTAGTGGTTAGCAAGTTTGGCATCTAATCATAGGCTGTCACCTCTGTGGGTTCGAGTCCCACAAGTGGCAATTCTGAGGACCTGTCCCAATATGACCCTGGCTGTTGAACGGGACGTAAAACCCCAACTTTGCAACTGAAGTTAGCTTCATCTTGGAAGACAAAATGGCTGTACCAGCTGTAACATGTTGTGTCGCATGTTTGTTAGTGAAAGGTTGAACCTCTTCATAGGATGGTCTGTATTAGAGATACACATATCCTGTACAATCATGCAGTCATTTGACTATATATTTCAAACAAACTTAAATCATGGCTCGATATTTTATGATGTGGTGATTGAGGTCATATTTGAACCCCTTCAAGAAATGAGGATAGTCAAATTTAAAAATTCTTCTAACTTGCTTTTTAATCCCACAACTTTTAATTAGATTGTGCAGTGACTGTTTTCACTCTTGAATTTGGGGAGGGGGAGGGGAAAATCTTGCCAGGGCTGCATCTCAGAAATGGTCCGATATGGGAAGTTTATTCTTGTTGGGGACATTGGTTAGGGATGTAGGTGTGCAATGTCATACTGCATCCTTGATTTGACTTTTCACCTTATATTGACCTTCGGCTATATCTTAAAAATTGTAAAATGTAAGAAGTTTATTGCAATGACCTTTGCCCTTGGCTCTGCCAGATTGCTTCTACTGTCACATTTGAGACATGTTGTTCTCTCACAAAGCTGTATTGACTGCTGCAACTGTTTCCTCCTAGCTCAGATTTGGGCCCAATCCTCTTCACACTCTACGCAACTCCTCTTAGCACAGTAATATCTAAATTTAATGTCACACATCTATATGCAGATGATACTCCAATTGAATACTCTGAATTGGTAAATTGCCATGCGGCCATCCAAATGTGGATGTGAAATAAACTCCTACTGAATCCCAACAAAACTGAATTTATTTTGATCGGGGTGCTGGAACCAGAAATTCCTTGAAGTCATCACTCGCTGTTAGTCTCCTTGGAAATACCATGGAAGCAACTGAATCAGTGAGAAACCTTGTCACCCTGGATGCTCACAACTCGATGCAACATGTGTGGTTAATTTATGTTGTGTACTCTGCTACCATCTCCGGGAACTACATAGGGTTCATGGGTATCTAACCCACCAATCGGCTGTAAAGGTGGCAAAGCCATGGTCAACAGCCATCTGGAATACAGCAACTCTGCTGTATCACACAGAAAAGACAAAAGAATATGAGAAGACTTCAAAGAATTCAACACACCCTATATGTCACATGTGCAAACTTAGAAAATTCAGCCATGTGTCACCTGTCCTACACAAACTACACTGGCTCCCCATTCAGTACTGTATACTGTTTAAATACAACCTCCTTACAAGGCAATAAATTTTAGCCAACCCCCATATCTGTTCTCTTTAATTAAGCATAGTGACCTTACACAGGGCAACCGCCTCCAGTTTCCTCAACCAGACCAAATAAACGCATGGGGATGCGTAGTTGTGCAGTTGCAAAATGGAACAAACTCCCCCAAGCTGCCATAACTCAGGAAAGTATTAATGGATTTAGGCAACAGTTCAAGACCTATCTATTTAGGTTAGCCTACCCACCACCATAGTCCTTCTACCCTATCAGATGCTAACATGGACATGGTCTATTTTTTGGAAATTAGACTATACCATCTCAGTCATCAGCAGGTTAGAGGATGTCTTCATCAATTTGGCACTTGTTTTTTAAATGGCCCCCTAACAGCTTGGGTGTTGTTTCTTTCAAAGAGTGGATAAAATAGTAAATAAAGAAGTTACAAAAGTTTTGTTAAGAGTAAATTTACAAAATATGGATAATATAATCTACATAGCACTTGTTGTAGTTGATTAGAAGTAACTATAATATTTTGATATGCTAAAAGTAAAGAAATAATCTTTCAGCCAGGTGGGAGTGAGTGATATTATAACATGTGGTTTCAATGTGAACAATACTGCATGGCCTGATGGAGATAGAGCCTTTCAGCTATAGTGTCGGCAATTTATTTGGATAAAGTACAGGTACTTGCAGAAAATACTTATATCTAAAAAGATTTTTGTCTTAAGACAAACTTTGTTTTTAAATACTGATATTATTTCCTGGTAAAACATTTTGATAAACTTGATAGAAATGGCCAACACAAGAAGTGCAGTAGAAAAAGCAGAAATGTTGGAAGCTATAACTAAAATATTGGATCAAAAGATAGACCCTATAAATGAACAATTAAAAAAGCTTGATACAATTGAAAACTCTTGACTACGCTTTGGAAGAAATAAAAAAAATATCTGAACTTGAACAAAACTTGGAGACAGTAAAAACAGACTTGTCAAATTTGACGTCAAAATGTGAAAGCTTGCAGAGTGAAAATAAAAGCTTACATGAAAAGCTGCTAAAGCAAGAGACTTTCTCTAGAAGGAACAACATGAAAATAAATGGTTTGAAAATAAGTAACCAGGACCAACTGGAAGAGGGAGTTTGCAAGGCCATAGCAGATGCTGAGATAAGTTTAGGACCAAGAGACTTTGATAGAATTCACTATCAGGGCCCTCCTGTAAAAGGCCAGCCTAGGTCCATTCTGGTGAGGTTTCATTACTTCAAAGACAAGAAAATAGTTATGGCAAATAAAGATAGATTTAAAGCAAAAAACATACATATATCTGATGACCTCCCATTAGAGATACAACAAAGGAGAATGGTTATTATGCCTATCTTCTTCAAGGCGCTGAAAGTATGCCCTAACCTCAATCCAAGACTCCGAGTCGATACTTTAATACTTGGAGGGAAGGAGTATGGAGTACACAATATCAGCTCAGTGCCAGTGAAGCAATTGCACCCACATAGTGTGTTTACACCTGAAGGTAACGGTGTTACAGCGTTTTTCAGCAAACAATCACCGTTAAGCAACCACTACCCATGTAAATTCAAAGTTAATGAAATACAGTTTAACAGTGTTGAGCAGTGTGTCATGTATAAGAAAGCGATGAAGTTTAAGGATATTACAACCGCTCAACAGGTACTGGTGACCGAAGCACCGGAAAAAATCAAAGTTATGGGAAGGCGTGTCCATGGATTCAACCCCCAAGCTTGGAAGGATGTAGCAAGCGACTACATGTACAGTGCCATGTACGCCAAGTTCAGCCAGAACCCAGAGCTGCGCGCTTTTCTCACTCAAACCGACAAGACTGTATTGGTGGAAGCTAGCCCGACAGATAGGTTCTGGGGAGCAGGAATTCCTTTGCAGAATACGGACATTTTTGAACCCACAAAATGGAAGGGAAAGAATTTGGCAGGCAAAGTGCTAATGAGAGTAAGACAATCATTGCAGTGAATTTTTCTTGATAAACAATTTAAATTTTAAGTGTATCTTAAACTAGAATAATGGACATCAGAATTATATAAAGACAATAAACAGTTAAATGTGAAGGGTCTATTAATTTACTTAAACAATGAAATTGTAGTTAAAAAACTATATAAAGCTGTTAATAACGTATTTGTATTTAAAAAACATGTATCTTGCCAACGAAAATGAAAATATACTTGTAACTTATTTGTTATTATAGCTTTAAACAATCATTTAATGAAATACAACATTAATATTTGGAATTTGGTATGATTACTTATTAGTAGATACTTAAAGTAAAAGTTAGATGGGATCCTGACTCATTAGTTAGTAAACTAAAAGACCATATGTAAAACGAAAAAACAAATAGGGTAAAACAGAGCACAGGCAATATATGCTAATAGAGTACTTATCGTTATGTTTATGTGCAGTTAATAATGATAATAAAAACATATGGTTATCATACTTCCACATGAGCAAAAGGTAGTCTTAATTCCAAAAAAGTAATTTACTGAATAAAATTAATGAGAGATTACTCAATTATACATTGGATAAAGGCTTATTTTGTAAAGGGCAAAAATGGCAAAGGTGATAGTACCTATTAGTAGTTGATGTATCTTCTTTAGATTATACAGATTGGTTTTTGTGTTTAACATCATAGAGGGTGGATTGAAATTTTGAGATCACCCCTAAAGGGATATCTGTAAACAGTTTCTGTGCAAGATTCAATATGAATGTTCTTTATACATAGATGTGAAAATGTGTACTAGAGTTATATTAACCTCAGTGAGTGAACCTGTGTTGTCTCCAAGTTTAAATGGTAAATTAAATATTCCTTGACCATATACAAGGCTTAATGTGTGTTTAACCAATGAATTTTAAATGATTGGGGTTTAACCCCATTGTATGACACACACTAGAATGAACATGTGGAGGGAAAAAACATACAGTGCAGGCTTATTAACCTGAAATCCATTTCTTGCAACAGCCAAAATAATCTTAGTTTTATTTGAGTCAGTTTTAATTCCATCGTATTGGATAAAATACTGTTTATGCGGTAATCGAAACAGTTAATTTAAATATTTAAGATTTTTACTAGCATTTAAAAGTAACAGGAGTAAAAAACCATTCTAAGGTTATACTAATCACACAAGTTCCTGTTTGTTGTTTTTAAAGTGATAGTCAGGGGCCACGGTGGCAGAGTGGTAACACTCTCGCCTCCCACCTCTGCGGCCGGGGTTCGATCCCCGTCGTGGCCGTAAGTGGGAAAGCTGGTAGTTGCTTGCTGTTGGTCGGCAGTTTACAGTACAGAACCCTAGCGAACTATATGTACTGGTTTCCTCTGCCCTTCCAACTACCCGTCGTGATATGACCTGTACAGTGTTGAAAGCGACGTAAAACCCCAAATAAATAAATAAATAAAGTGATAGTGGCATGATCATGGTTTAAGGTCACACAGAATACATCTTCTTTACTCTAGGTAAAGAGATATTTTGTATGAAATAAATATACTGCAATGTTGACAATGTTCAACAAATCTTTACTCTAGCAATTGAAAAATCCGATCCACTCATAACAAGGCCCATACTTCTTAAGTATGAACCTTAAGTTTATTCCATACTTAAGCCATTTTATATTTTTATGTTTTCCATTAGAAATATTCGCGTTTTTGTTTTTTTGTTTTAGTTTTGTGTTTGCTAAGAACATTCTATGTAGAGAAGTCTGTTATACATCATTAGAAAAGTACTTTGTTTTAGTTACACTAGCCCAAGAGAAAAAGCTGAATTTGGAAGAAAATTTAACAGTGTGTAAATGGTTATTTTTAAAATGTTACATTTGTTACATAATGATAGTTTTTGAACTATTGGAGTGGATAAATTTGAGAAATGTTTGTACTGATCCCTATTGTGTGCGGGTGTGCTCAATACTCTCTAGTACTGGCATTGTTTATTTTAACATGGCAGTAATTTGGACGCTTTTCAGTATTATTTAGAATTAAATATTGAAAATGGGTGATAAAGTTAAACTCTTAAGTGCAAATTGTAGGGGTTTGCGCAATAAAATTAAAAGATATGATGTTATTAATTACATGAAAAGTAAGAGGATTAATATATTATGCCTGCAAGATACACATCTTACATCAGATGATGAAGCTGATTTAAAATCAATTTGGGAAGGTGAGATATTACTACATAGAGTTAACACTAACTCCAGAGGAGTCGCCATACTTTTAAACAATACATTTGAATATAAAATTAAAAATATCTTTCGAGATAGTGCAGGATACATGATCGTGCTTGATTTTCAATTAAGTGATATAAGTGTCAAATTAATTAATATTTATGGTCCAAATGCTGACGACACCAGTTTTTATAATTTCATAGCTGGATTATTAAATCAAAATGAAGAAGAGTATGTATTATGGTGTGGAGACTTCAACATGATATTTAACCCAACCTTTGACAGCCACAATTACATTAACTTGAATAACCCCAGATCTCGCACAGTGGTTATGAATATGATGGAGGAATATAATTTAGTGGACACATTTAGATACTTTAACCCTGAAATAAAAAGATTTACATGGCGCAGACAAAACCCATTGAAACAAGCTAGATTAGATTATCTTATAGCCTCATCTAGTTTTACAGACCTTGTGAACAAAACCGATATTATTCCTGGCTATAGATCAGACCATTCAATATTACAGCTAGATATTTTGTTAAATAAATTTTACAGAGGTAAAGGGAGCTGGAAGTTTAACACGAACTTACTCAAAGACATAAATTATCTTAAACTTATAAATGAATGTATTCAAGAAGAAATAATAAAATATGCTGTCCCAGTTTATAATATCGAAAAAATCAACTTAATTAATGAACACGATATACACTTGAGAATTCCAGATGACTTATTTTTAGAAATGCTCATCCTTCGCATGAGAGGTGAGAGTGTTAAGTTTTCTAGTATTAAAAAAAGAAATGAAAATATAAAGGAAAAGAAACTTATCTCTGAAATACAGGCTTTAGAAAAAAATAATGATAGTATAAAACAAGAAACACTGGAATCCAAAAAAGCATGAATTAATACAGTTAAGAGAACAGAATATGAAAGGACACTATGTTAGGTCACGTGTTCAGTGGTTACATGAAGGTGAGAGACCAACACAGTATTTTTGTTCATTGGAACAACATAACTATTTGAATAAAACTATTAAAAAGGTTAAGAAAAAAGATAACACATTGATCACTGACCAGGGACAAATTCTGTTAGAACTAAAGAATTTCTATAGTCAACTGTACCGAGCACAAGATGAAAGCTTGAAAGAACTTGACCTTGATCTTATATTTAAGGACATAAAATTAAGTAGAATAACAAATGACCAGGCAACATCAATCGAAGGTGATTTGAAAGAAGAAGAGCTATTTGAATCTTTAAAAAATATGAAAAATAATAAATCGCCGGGGATAGATGGCTTTCCCGTTGAGTTTTTACTTAGAGCCCTTAATACTAGTTTTAAAAAAGGAATTCTTCCTCTGACCTTACGACAATGCCTTTTAACTTGCCTTCCTAAAAGTGGAAAGCCAAGAGAATTTATTAAAAACTGGCGACCATTGTCAATGTTAAGTGTTATTTATAAACTTGCCTCTGCCTCAATAGCAAATAGAATCAAACCACTATTGAATGGTCTGATCAGCCAAAACCAGAATGGCTTCGTCCCGGTCGATATATTGGGGAGTCAACACGGTTGATATATGATATAATGCATGCTGCTGAAAAATCTAAAATACCAGGACTACTAATGTTAATCGATTTTGAAAAGGCATATGATTCGATATCTTGGAAATTCATATATAAAGTGTTAACACAAATGGGTTTCACAGAAAAGTTCATAGGTTGGATAAAGTTATTCAATAAAAATATAGAAACTACTATCATGCAGAATGGGGTTATGTCAGAATTCATCAAGATAGGTCGTGGCTGCAGACAGGGGGACCCAATTTCAGCATACCTATTTATTATGGCAGCTGAAGTATTAAATATGCTTATAACTTATAATGATAAAATAGTAGGCATAAAATTTAACAACACTGAGTTTAAATTGTCTCAATATGCTGATGACACCACTCTAATCCTAGATGGTTCTCAACAATCATTACAAAATGCACTTAACATATTGGAAATCTTTGGCACATATTCTGGGTTAAAGGTAAATACAGACAAAACCAAAATTATTTGGATTGGTAAGAAAAAACATTCAAATGATAAATTAATAAGTCAAAGATTTGATTGGAATACTACTGAATTTAATATGCTTGGGTTGAAATTTTCAGTAGATTTACAAAAAATGCCAGAAATTAACTTTAGAAGTAAGCTGGTGGAGATTAAAGACAGTATCAATCACTGGAGTAAGAGAAAACTTACTCCCATGGGCAAAGTTACTGTGATTAAAACTTTTTTAATGGCCGAGCTAAACCACCTCTTTTTGAGCCTACCACACCCAGACATAAACTTTATTAATGAGTTAAACAACATATTCTATAAATTTATATGGTCAAACAAAACACCCAAAATAAATAGAAAAACCTTAACATTGGATTACCACTTAGGTGGCATAAAAATGGTACAATTAGAACACTTTATAATGGCACTTAAGATCACGTGGGTAAGGAGGCTGATTAAAAAAAATGCACCTTGGATCAAACTTTTCAGACATCAGATAATCTCAGATATAAATAAGTTGTTATACGTAGGTTCTCAACTTGGTTTAGAAATTAACAAAAAAATTACCAATAATTTCTGGATCGATGTTTTTAAAGCTTGGGATACATTATGTAATGAACAAACAACACATAGTTATGAAGAGTTACTATCTGCACCCTTATGGTATAATACAAAATTGTCAATAGAGACTATGTACTTTCCCAATTGGTACAGAAAAGGTATTATATTGATCTCAGATGTATTGGATGTTGACGGTAGTTTCTTTACCATTGAGAAAATTAAAAAGGTCTATTCTCTGGACAGTATTAACCCCCTGAATTATATAAGAGCCAAAACAGTTGTGAATAAGTATATACACAAATATGATCAAATGAAACATTCAAAAATTATTAGACCAGTGATGCCAATGAATATGTGTATTATTAATACCAGTAAAAAGGGTGCAAAAAGCTATTACAGAATTTTAGAACAAAATAAATATAATGACCATAAAATGAAGGTAAATTGGAACCAGGATTTTGGAATAAATATAGATAAAAAAACTTGGAATGTAACATTCAAAATTGCTTTTAACACGATATCAAACAATATCCTTACATGGTTTCAAGTAAAAATTTTGTATAGAATACTTGGAACTAGAAAATATCTGACAAAACTAGGCATGTACAATGAAGACATCTGTAAAAGGTGTAAAATTGAAGAAGAAAATCTAATGCATATGTTTGTTGGGTGTGCAGAAGTTGCAAAATTTTGGCAAGTTATAGAAAATTATGTAGCAGATAATTCAGGTATAAAATTAAAATTTACTGATTTTACTATCATGTTTGGATATCACCTAACAGATAGTAATAAAATACCTATTAACGCATTAATTCTTGTGGTTAAAAAATATATATACGATAGTTCAATCTCAAATACAACTGGTAATTTAAATCTACTTGTTTTAAAACACAGATTACAAGAAGTGTATTCAGATGAAAAAATGCTAAGTGTTCTCAATAGCACAGAAAATACATTTAAACAAAATTGGGGAAAATTGCAAAATGTATTTAGCCATCCATGAACTTATGGGGAATGCAGGGCTCAACTGCACAGAGAGATTGGTGCGCTTTTGTAGTATGTGAGTTGTGTCAAAAACATTCTGTGTTGTATTACAATGTATTTTTGTTTTGGTTTATAAAAAATACCTACGCTGAAGTCTTTTGTTATATGATAAAACATGTATATGGGATTACTAAAACTGTATCCTACTTTGTACATTTGATTTGGTATATGGAAAAAAAAAGTACTGTTTATATAAAAAAAAACATGTATAGGTGATTACTAAAACTGTGCTGTTTAAAACTGTATAACTGATGTAATACTGAGTGCATTATTGATTGTGACCTCTACATAGAAATAAAGTTAAAAAAAAAAAAAAAAAAAATTTGGCACTTTATTAATGCTTCATACTACTAATCGTGCAATCTCCATTAACAGCTATACTTCAATTAATGATAGATCAGTTAATAAATTTGACAGCTTTGTAACTTTTACTTTCAAGTTTGTGCTGTAATCTTGCTGTTACTCTTTCTCTACATATATTTTCCCTTTAGCCTTGCATCGTATTTCTGAAGTTTTACATAATTTACACTGTTCTGAACAACTCCTGATGTTAATTTTGTTCTTTTCATTTTTACAAATGGAGTTTAATGCTATTTCCCCATGCTGTGGTGTACAGGCATCTCTGATGCTAGATCCTTGGTATTACAGATTTTGGAGGTTAACAGTAGAAAGCCGTAACCTGAAGTAAAAATCAAGGTAAAATTGATGCACTCACAAATGAAGTTACCTCTCTTGGAAGATACATGAAACAGGATACCTTTAAGTTGCTAAATGTCAAATTGCAAAGCTCTGATAATGCTGAGGAAATTTGTGAGGTTATTATTCACTCACTGTGCAAGGATCTAGCTATTTTTCTAAGTGAACATAGTATTGTATGAGCCCAAGTCAAGGCAAGTGACTCCACCATAGTGAAGTTAAACTCTTAGTTCTCCAGGCAGAGGACTGATTCAGGGAATACGTGTTGTGGAAGACTTTCTTAGTGGGGTTCAGAGGAGAAGAACCTTTCAGCCTATACTTAAGTCAGCCTTCCAATCAAATGGTACAAAACACGGCTTGTGGAAAAATTCTGATTAATAGTAAACTGTACACCATAGGAAAGTACCCAACATACCCAAAATTAACAACTGGGTAACACTTCTGCTGTCAACAAGAACAACAGAACTGCTTCCTTCACAAGTCCGTCACCAATATCCAATCCTCACTTATACCATGTCATCATTGATAACCAGGAATTCATGTCAGAGGAACAGTTGCTTATGTACAATAAAGCCATGTACTGTCATGATTTAAGCACTGCTCAACAGGTGTTACTCTTTACAAATCCAAAGGAAGCTAAGTTCCTGAGTAAAAGTGTAAAGAACTTTGACTTGAATTAGTGGAGGTGTATTTGTAAGAACACCATTGTGAGCACTGGATTGGCTGCCAAATATGTCTTGAGAATGACGCACTAATTTCTTTGCGGAAATATTCCAGGACAGCAGGCTAGTTAATACATATCCCCACGATGAATACTGGGAAGTTGGTCTTTCTCTACATGATGACGATGTCTGGGACAGCTCTAAGTTGAAAAGTAAAAATTCATTGGGGAAACTACTTAAAGATCTGCTTTATAACTATTAACATGTGAACACCGAAATTTTACAATGAGATTTCTACACTATTTTACCTGATTTTGTACCACATTTTTTCTGTGAAATGGACTACCAGTACTGATAAGTTGAGGCCATGATCGACCAGACCGAGGCTGTAGATCTTTTCCTCTCTGTCGTTCCTTATCTGCTGACTACCACTTAATTCATTTGCCAAGTACTCTCCTGTTAGACCATTAATTCATGACCTGTCCTGTCTTTCAACTATTAATACTGTCAACCGGTATTTGGACTTCAAAAGTATCCCACCTTGTATGTGAATGGGAATGTTAACACTCATAGTCCCAGGGAAGGGCCCACCAGACTCAACTGGTCTGGGCATGCTCTTCTCTCTACTGTTGCTTACTTGCTGATGACCGCTTAACACTATCACGATCAGCTTATATGTAGACATCACCCATATCCCAGCTGATCTTGTACAACACTTGTGAGTGGGATTGCAGGCGCCAATAGTCTGAGGCTCGTCCCCACCGGACTGAGGTTGTTCATGCATTCACGTGTATGTCACTCTTTGTAACCAGCAAATGAACACTTGCCAAGTACTTCACTTGTATATTACAATTCTGCAGTTGTTGAATAATTAATATCAAAGTGTAAAAGATAAATTGGAAGTATATGTGATGGTGCCTTAATCTCAATCTAGCAAGTCTCTTTGTAAAGCCTCAATATTGCATATCAGAATTTTACTTTGTTGTTTTAGTGTATTGAATTAGTGGCAAGAGAAACCAGTTCAAAATCACTGCACTATAAACCACTGATCTTATATACACCCTTATGAGGACTTGAATCCTGAGTGAATCAGTTTCTTATCCAGTTCTTTACTAAATGCCTTAGAAATTTGATAACAAAGTAAAACAAATGTGTAAATGCAATGTTTTATTTTTTCAAAGTGAGTTTTTCTCTTTCAATGAACAAATGGTCCACATAACAACAAAGACCACATAATAATAGTTAATCATTATATCACTTATCTACAGAACATACTCATCACAACTTTGAAAAGTAACCCAAATGCAGGTTATATCAAACTCATATACACAAAAGTGCCACTATAAACAAATTCACTGCCTTGTTGATCAAGTTTGCTAAATTATTACATTATCCAATTAAAATATCCATGTTTCAATCAGTAACAAAAAATATTCTAAGTACATTCAAAAAGACTATTTTATAATGGTACTAACATTGACATACAGTTTAAAAGATTGTGCATTATTTAGTCAGAATGAAAATGATTGGGTCAATTAAAGGTCAAAGAGCAGTTTGTTGCATCCTTTTGGAAAGCTCAGGCCATATCAGGACAGGTTGCATGTTCTCATGATCTGGATTTAAACCCATCACCATAAGGATGATGGTGATTTAGTATTGGTATAAATATTTCAATATTGATAATAGTGCAGAGTTTTATCTGTAAATTACAATAGTGTAAATATGAATATCCTTCAGCTGATGTACAGATGAAACAATTTATTGGGAAATTATTATGAAACATCGGTAAACTAGATTGGGCTGCCTTGACATATTCCAAGAAAGGCCATCTCTCACACCAAAGGCATGACTGGGTATTTTCTGTGGGACCCATATTCTGTACACCGCAATTATTATGAAAAATATAAATAAACATCCACTAAACTGAGAACTCGAGCAACTTAGATTTTAAAAACTGGATGTTAAAATTGGGCCAGGAAGTTAAAGACTAATTTATGACATTAAGGCCGTCATATATTTAATTAATATTTGCAGTTTAGTTTCACCAGAATGTCAGGTTGTTCCTTTGGCAAATCTTAATATATGTGCCAAGTTTGAACGAAAAATGTCAAAATCTAAGTGAATCAGGGTTAAATCCTTTTTTGGCTTTAAGGTGGCCATAAGTTCTTTAACATAAAGAATTTAAGGTCATCTGAAACAGGACCCTCCTCCGACCATCCATCACACGTGTAACATGTTAAAAAACAAAATGTTGATCGGTTTTGAGTTATCATGTACACAAGGAAATTTCTAATATAGTGGCGATGTAACAGCCCAGGATCCAGTTTATCCCTGATTTTCATTTGGCATATCTTATTCACTGGTTTACTTGTAAAAATGAGGCTTTTTCATTGGAAGAAACTGTATTTTAAATTGACTGATCTGGAAAGCCAAATTGAAGTTTCATACTGAAATGTCATTTCAATATCAACAGTCAGGTGATTAATTGCCAAAACTGCTCGGATCATTTGTTAACATAAATTGCTAAAATTTAGATTCCCTCAAACTATTTGGCTGTACTGATTGAATCTGTTAAATATTGACTCATTTAACATTCACTTCATTGCTACAAAAACTGACTGAAATAATACTTTGACAAAAACTAAAATGCATGAAACTGTAAAAATGCTAAAATAAATACACTGTCGAATGCTTCACTAAAATCATGATGCAAAATACTTCCAATTACCTTTATACATATCATATAGTAATCTCCATAAATATGAATACAAGCCTGAATATATAGACTCAATAAATAAAAGCAGTAAATTCACCTAAAAACAAAACACACTTGTTAGCACAATACTGATGTGAGATTTTGGAGTGGGGACAAACTTTATAGCATGTCATCTAAGAAACCTTAACAACAAAACAGTCAATACACTGTCTTTATGCACAATACAAAGTAAATGCCACAAAGTACACAATGCCATCTCAGTTTACTCTTGCTGAAATAAAATGTTGTCAGTTTGTAACATACTGTCTTCAGTATATCACACGTTGCCACAAGTTGGATTGGAACTTCAAACCACAAAGACGACAGTCAAGAGAAAAATGCAAATCTTCTGTAGTTTCTGGAGAAAGTTAGTGTATCATGTTAAAAAGTCAAATACCAGACTTGCTGACCACTCAGGAAACTGATGCAAATAAATGTCGGTCCAATGTTACTTTTTCATATTTAGATCTGGTATAAAACACTGTTTTTCTTTACAAATATGTAAATTTTGTCTGGAGAAATATTTCAGATTTACAATATAAAAAAAATAGTACGAGTGTGTATTTACATTGATAATGCTGTTTTCTGCTGAATCACGATATGCTAAAAAATTACATGAAACAGTCTTTTACATTTGTACTGCGTACATTCTACAGTACTGAGTACAGAATAATAAGATAACTACAGTGTACTTATACCATGTACAGGAGAGCTTACGAGTACAAAATGTTACTTCATGGTACTGTCAATACAATTTGAGTATCTTCTTGGAACATGGTTCAAGACACATTTCCAGGGTACTGGATCCATTACTCAAGTATTCCACAAAGGTACTGAATACACACTGACTGAATTACCAAGTGCACTGAATACTGTACAAATTATACAAGGACTTCAGCAGTACACAGAATGTAGATGTAACACACCATTCAATTGATAATTTTAGATAGCTTTGCTTTAGCTGAATATAATGGCTTACGAAAGATATCTGTACAGAGCATCCGATAGTTTTTGTTGCAGTAAAACAATGAGTAAATGTCAGGAAAATCTAAATTCAAACATTGAAGTTTTTATATTGACTGGTGGCACTTACAATGGACATGTTTCATGAGATTCTTACATAAGTGCAGTGACAGTACAGTTTTAGGAACATATAGACTGAGTGTTTTTATTTAAACTGGTGGATAACACAACTCCGCAATACACACTACTGGGCATTGGTGGGCAATGTATTACCTTTTCCAATTGCAGGTCTGGGTCGGGGTTCAAACCCAGGACCAAGAGGTGGGAGGCAAGTGTGTTATCTGCCATATTATCAAAGAGCTCTCTTGATGCAAGGAAGCAAAAAAATGCAATAGTATTCCCTACAGATTGGACATTTGCAAGATTTAGCAAGACATACACTCAGCATACTACGTACACACATGGTGACACAACAGAGTTCACATACTGGCTTATATTTGTAAACAAATTTTAAAATATGAATCTTCTGATTTCTCTGCTGCAAAAATTATTTCTACTACAAACCTGAGAACATGTGAACGTCATCTGAACAGAATCTGCCACCAAATGAAATCAATCTAGTGTCCTGAAAACATGCCCATGCTGAGAAAAACATCCAGGCCAGAATTACAATATAAACCACAGCATTGTACTGGGGTGACTCTGACTTCATGTGACAATGGATCAACAAGTGTTAAATTTGTCACTGGCTAAACCAATGAAATAAAATATACTGGCAATAAAAAATATTAAAGAAAAACAAAGGGAATAAAATACAGAAGGAAATTCTGCATCAGATTAGTTACAAGCCATGTTACCAAATCATTAATTTGATTAGAATGTCTTGATATATGTAAATAAAGGGGTTACAGAGCGGGGGTTGACAACTGGTTAGTTCACATTTCTAATGAAAGGTGCACAGAGAATCAAAACAATGTTATATCTTTAAAATGAACAAAAAGGTGCAATCATTCTTCAAAATTGGATCAAAATTACAAAAGGTTATGTCATTTTAACTGGCTTTCTACTGAATATGCTGATGATATGTACTGATCTGATAAAGGTTGGAGGATTACATCTGATGGGATTGTACTGTTTCTGGTGTGTATAGTGTATACACAAGATATGTCATGTCAATTCTTGGCTGATCAAGTTATACTGAGTACATGACAGCCTTTACTTTTCTGGGTTGCAAAAGTCAAAGTTGGGGTTTTACGTCCCGTTCAACAGCCAGGGTCATATTGGGACAGGGCCTCAGAATTGCCACTTGTAGGACTCGAACCCACAGAGGTGACAGCCTGTAATTAGATGCCAAACTTGCTAACCACTAGGCCACTGAGGACCTCTTTTTCTGGGTTGCAAGGTATTGGAAAGTTTGAAAAATATAGTACAGAAACTGGACCGCTGCAAAAGTAAGTTCTCTGGTTATTAACACATTGAGACAGAAGAGTTCTTTATATTGAGACAGTGAGATAAAAAATTCTAAAACTAACCCCAACCATAGAATACCATTAAACACTAACTTTCATATTTTTAAATGTAAAATACATTTTTATGAATAAAAATGTATATCCTTACCATATGAAAACACTTGGGTAAGCGTGGCTTGGCGTTCGGTGACCGCCACATACACCGTACATAGAATTTAAATATATGAGGGGAGACCCTCTTTAAACCTATATACTTGCTACCTTTGACCCCTGGTGACCTAATGTAAATATACTCTACCATATGAAAACACTTGGGTTGAATGCCCACATGGAAGGATGGTGGGAAAAAGACAGACTGAGGAAAACCACCTAAGGTTAAATTGCTACAAAAGGATACTTCCTCGTGCAATGCAATTGAACCCAAAACCTCTGTGCAGAAGCAATAACTCCACTGAGTTAAGTGAGTAGCATTAACCACTGCACTAACTTCAACACTGCTGTCTACACCCTATTAGGTCAGCTCAAAGGAGAAGGCATAAGTATGCCCTGTGCTCAGAATGGGAAAATGCCCAGAGGCACTAAGAAGCACGGTTCTGAAAATAGAGATGAAGAATAGATTCCCTAAAAGGGAAATGCCACCCCCCTTTTTCTGAAACTAAAAGTTTCAGATGGACTTAAATTGAGGAATTTAAGTTGAAGAGAGAGAAATGGCTGAGTGGAAAAGGATGTCCACTCCACTTAAGAAATCATAGAGATTCTTAAGAACAACATCTCTGAAGGAAAATAAGTGAAGTGCAAGGATTCCAAGAGGAGTCCCCCTTCTTGAGAGCTACATTCCTAAAGTAGAAGGATGTAAAAGTGGAATGGCTCTTCCACGTGCAGGATCTCATGATGTCTAGGAGTGGGATTCCACCCCTAAAGGACCAGGAAGCAGCCTGTGCCCTGACATCATGAGCCCTGACACCATGAAGAGATGCATTCTCTGTGGAACAGAGATTAAGGGAATAAAGGATAAAATGCTATCCAAAAAGATATTGTCTGAGCAGCAATATCACCCTCTTGGACTTCAGAAGAAAGACCAAGAAGAAATCCTTCTAAGAAAGTCAGAATAGCTAGATAGATAATATCTTAGGAATCTGACTGTAAAAAAGGAGAGGTCCTCTAAGTCATCCTGACCAAAGACAAAAAGTCAAAGCAGGAAGAGCCTTCTGAAGATAACTGGCTTAAGCCAAGAAAGTAAGATCTGACTTAAGGATGACTTAGGCCATCCCTAGAGAGTGAGAAAAAACCTCTAAATAGAGGAATGAAAATCACTCCTTCTCCTTCCCAGAGGGGGTAAGAAAGACTGTCTAAAATGTGAAAAACTTGGCTCAGCAAATGAAAAGGGTTCAAGAGGAGCCTTGGTAACAGCCTGTAGAACCAAGGATTAAGTACCAAACAGGTAGGTGACGACTACCCTAATTCTGGACTTAAGGAAGCTCTAAATGAGACTTCCTAGCTCCTTATAAGAACCCAACTCCAAGTAGTACATGGAGAGAGCTGACCTGTATCCCTATTGTCTGAAAAAAATTCCTAAATAGGAACAAAACAGCAATAAATGGGACGGTTGAAGCATGGCAGAGTGGCCATGTTTCTCACAAGTTTTTGAAGCAGTTCCACATTGCTTCATAGACAGCTATGGGCCCCTCCTGTGAAAATTCTTCTTAAAGGAAACTTCAGCCAGAAAGCTTGAAGAAAGGAACTCCATACAAATAATAACAAAACTCTAGATGAGATTGTTATAGAAGAATAAGAGGAAGAGCCAATGGCTTTCTTAAAGGAGATCTTGAGGCCAAACCTGGCAATTACCAAGAAAGGCTACAAGAAGCATGATACAGCTCTGAAAACAAATAAACAAATCACATATCCACCCAAAAGAATTAAGATTAGATACCGACTTAATCAATCTAAAAATAGTTGATCTCTTAGATAGTGAGAAAAAATTGGCAACAGCCGAAAACTTAAGAGCAAGGCCAGAATGGAACACAAACATTATTAATATATACTCCCTATTGGATGCTATTCCAAAATATTGGAAATTAAAAATAAACAATGTAACATGTAAGTATACAGCAATCCCCAAATTCAGTTTAATTCTTAACAATAGATTAACAGAAATTACCAGAATTACAAGTAGGAAAGTATATTCCGAACTAATAAGAGATATGGTAAAAGAACCCACAGTTATAGAAACTTGGTTGGATTTATTCCCTTTTTTGGAACATATTGAGTGGAAGTCTGTGTTTATATTAATATATAAAATAACGAAAGAACCCTACTTACAGTCATTCCAATACAAAGTTTTAAATAGAACCATTAATTGTCGATATAATCTCTACAAATGGAAGATAATCTCTTCAAAAACTTGTAATTACTGCATTCAAACTGACACTATAGAGCACCACTTTTACTACTGTAGTGACTCAAATAACTTTTGGAAGGAAGTTACCGTATGGCTATATAACATAACTAATATAAAGTTCAACTTCACAATATGTGAAATAATCTTTGGATTCTTCAGAACCTCCTTCACTGATGAGCATGTACAGTTTGTGTTTAATTACATTATATTGTTAGGAAAATGGTACATTAATAAACAACGATCTAATAATCAGCGAATAGAATTTCCCAACTTTATATGTTTAGTAAAAGAAAAACTAGAAATTTTGAGAACGAGTTATATTTTACATGAAAAACTAGAAGCATTTGACAAATTTTTTGGCAATTTGTACAAATATTTTGATTAATAAAGACTCAAAGATATGCAGATCAAAGATTATGAAACAGTACCATGTTATTGTATTAACATATACTTATGTTTGTAGACTAAGAGTAAATGTCAATAGTGTTTGCAGAACGTCAAAACATTACTCAATGATTGTTAACTTCTACACTAAATGTTGTGTATAAATAATGCAGATTTAAATCATCTAAATTTATATGGTATGTATATATATAAAATCAATCTTGCTATAGCAACAAAAAGTATAATTTTGCTACTTTATTTTGCTACTGTTACTTTATTGTTTTTTACGTATTATTATTTTGCTGTACTGTATAACAACGAGGCAATAAAATATTAAAAAAAAAAAAAAAATGATACAGCTCTGAAAGTTGATTAACTTCCTGGCCATAGAGGACAAGGAGCTGAAGGAGGGAAGGAGTAAAACAAGTACTCCAGACCAAAACACTCCAGGGCATCTGTTGCCAGAGCCTAAGGATCTAGCACAGGAGGCACATGTAAGAGCAGCTTGTGATTGAATCACATGGCAAAAGAGATCTAAATAAGATGAGAAGTCTGAGACTACCATCTGAAGATCCAAGAATTGAGAGACCACCTTACATGAAAGGTGAGCTAAGACCTCCAGAGATTGTCTGCCAAGGATTCATGCCCATGGAACATGAGAAGGAGGAAGAACAGACTTGTTCTTAAGCTCTCTTGATATAAAAGAAAGCACAGACAACAGTGTTACCTGAGCAATCTGAAGTGTCCTTTGAAGAAAGGACAGGGAAAGAACAAATGTCTTGAGAACAAGACATCTGTGTTGTCTGAGGCTGAAAGGATGATCCTTTGATGAAAGGATAATAAAAGGAACAAATGTCTGAGTAAAAAGGACAGCTATGAGCTCTAGAAATGATGAACAGATTGGACTGCTACATCAAAGATGGACCTTAGGTGGTCCATAGAGCACAAAGAGCTCCCAAACCCTGAAGTGAAACATCCATGAAAGTAGATGTAAAAACTAGGGAATTAAAGGGAGATATGCAAAGACATAGTTCCCAGGATAGTACCATCTTGAATGAACCTTCATAGAAGGATCAAGGAATGGAAAATCCAGAGCACCTTTGAGAAGGAAAATCAAGTGTCCTGAGATGACACAGAAGAAGTGTCATGTGCAGGGACCTTGAAGAAGTGGCTTCCAAGTGGAAGCCAAGAGAAATAAAGGAGCCCAGTTGGAGAGGTAAGAAACAGGTTAAGAACCTGACCCAGGAAGGAGACCTGTTAAAGAAACAGATCTAAATACTTCCTGCTAAGAACCACTCCAAGTTGAAAGTCAACTCTAATAGAGTTGGTAAATGAGCCTCTGACAACTATTGGCTCTAATGAGCCAATTTGTAGTCACATGTGCACTGAGATGCCCAACCTCAAAGCCAACTTTCCTTACTTCCTTGACTAAGGAAGTAAATCCTGAAAGGCTAGTGGCTAGACCATAAGACATTGCCACAAAGTGGTACACCTTGCCCAAAAGCAAAACTATGAGCAAGAGTGAACCAAAGGAGCCAAAGGAGAGAAAGGAGGCAAATTGAGGAAGATAAGTGGTCCACTGGCCAGTCGAGAAAATGATCAACTGATAAGTTGCATCCTGATAGTCTGGAAAACCAAGAAAAGATATAAATCTAATGGTGGTTTCCAGAATTTCTTTGTCAAGCTAAGATACTTGAACTGCTCATGTGAACAGACAGTGTGAGAGGACAAAGAACAGCATTCTTCTGTGGAGAAGAGCTGAAGAAGAAATCAGGAAAGTGGAATTTGAGAGACTACTGGAAGGTGAACCAAGTTCCAGATTGCTGGAAAAAGAAAGGCAGCACCCAAACATTTCAAATGAAATGGAAGAAATCAGTTGACCTCCCACTGGCAAGTGGAGGGATCTGGAAGTAAGAGTGAATATTAGAGTAAAACACAACACTCTTATCTCCTGAAGGACACCATAATAGAGGTTGAGGCTGAGCCTCTACCTCTGGAAGGCATTCCACCATCAGAATGTTGGAACCTGGAAAGGAACCACATCCGTAAAGCACTAAGTTAGAGAGAAGACTCCCTAGTTGGGAGGAGAACCCAAATTACCCTACCAAGTGACTAGGCACATGTGAGGGAAATGGATAAAGAAATCTCTCAAAACAAAGTGCAAAGATGGCTGAAAAAGGGCCATAGATCAACCAGCTAAAATGGAGCTAGAAGACCCATTGAAGAGATGTCCAAAGCATGGTGGATGAAAAAGACCAATGAGAAAGTATTGCCTTGTCAATCAACTTGAATAAGTGATCAACAAAACAGGACTGAAGGAAAAAATCCCACAGTACTAAGGACCCTAGGGTCCATCTCAGATCTCCCCTAATAGCAGAGGAACTCTACCTAGGGAAGAGAAGGTCTTAAGAACCCCACCAGGCTAGATCCCAGGTCCGGAAACCTGAGCAAGTCAACCCAAAAAACCCTCTGAAGAGGATTTGTACCTGGCAAAACTAAGTTTTAGAAGGTAAATTTGGGTAATTACCCAACCTACAAAACTTAGAATAAGAAGATCCCAAAAAGAGTGAGTGACAGAAATTAAGAATCTGGCCTCATGAAGGAACTTCTAAGCCTGGGAAAAGTGGTTGACTTAGAGAAAATAAGACTGATCAAAAGGAAAGAGCAGTCAAATTAATTCCCTAATTCTGTTGGACAGGAAGCTTGAAAATCTTCTGTGGAGAAGATTAAAGGATGAAGTCCTAAGCACCCATATAGTCCAACAGACTGGCACCAAAAAGTTGGAATAGGGTTCCTGAAGTCTGCTAAAGATTAACTGTAGACAGAGGAACCCCCAACATACCCAAAAGGGAGATGTGCCCATTGATCGTCAGATCTAAAAAAATGGTGAAAACACAATAGAAAGCTGTTGAGTAACAGAAGATTTCCACCAAACCCCAAACAAATTTTTTTAGATTTAGAAAATGAATGGAGTAGTGTTAAGGAAGTAGCAAAATCAGTTGGATTCAACTGATAAACTCTTCTAAAGGGACCCTGAACATGAATGGTCCTGAGAAGGTAATCCCAGTACCAAAAAGCAGTCTGATTAGACTGAAGCCTAGGCACAAAAGAGGCCAAAGGACTAAAAATGGACTGAGAAACCAAATGACCAATTGACATAAAATTGGAATGTAGGAAACCAGTAACAGTGAAATGGATCTCCAAAAGGTGGAAGACAAAGTCCTCCCCAGAAGCAGTAAACCCCCAACCTCCAGAATTGAAGGTGGAGAAAGGCTAAAAATGGAGACCCTAGGCTCAGAATTGAACCCCAAAACACTGAAACCAGGATCCGAATTCCAGAAATGTCAAATGAAAGGGCCTGTACAAGTAAAGAACCATGAATGGTAGGTAGTAAATACCGTAATGTTACGCTATGAAAAATGCGATAACAATTGAAATTATTACACATTATGCTCTGAAATAATAATATTCAAAGAAATATGTAGAAGGAATGTATAAACAAACCTGGAAATGCTGTAATCACCATGAAAATGAATATTTTCTGACAACCGATTGGTTGATCTCCATTTTGGATGTGACGTCATCGTCACGTGACCTGGTGAATGATTCGTAAAAAGCTCAAAAATACGGTCAATATACGTGGTGAAACGAAGAATTTCGTAAAAAGAATGAAGGAAAACCGAAAAAGGTGAATTATAATGCCTGTAGAAGTGCATAAAGGAATTAATTCACCGCGGAAATGAATATTTCCAAAGGAAATCCAACATTCTGACACCACGTGACCCGATGAGCGAAAATACCAAATAGGTAACTACGTGAAAAACAATGCACAGTCAAAGTAACAATATAGTCAAAATACGTGGAGAAACGAAGAATTTCGTTGAAAAAATGAAGGAAAACCGTAAATTAAAATTAAAATGCCTGTAGAAGTGCATAAAAAGAATTAATTTACTAAGGAAATGAATATCTCCAAAGGCAATCCGACATTCTAACACCATGTGACCAGATGAGCGATAATATGAATTTTGAAGAAATACATAAAATATTGCCCAAAGTATACAATAAATTCACCAGAAATCGAAGTAAAAGGTAAATAAAATGGAGGAAAAGTGAATAAAACAGCAAAGAAGTACTCACAGAGCTTCAAAATCATGTAAATGCAGGTCTTTTGAGAGGTAACAAAATGCCTGTTGCTTGTTCAACCGCCACAAAAAGAATGAACTATTTCTGTATTACTGCGCATGGCAGTGAATTAGGTCACCAGGGGTCAAAGGTAGCAAGTATATAGGTTTAAAGAGGGTCTCCCCTTATATATTTAAATTCTATGTACGGTGTATGTGGCGGTCACCGAACGCCAAGCCACGCTTACCCAAGTGTTTTCATATGGTAGAGTATACTTACATTTTTATGAAATAAAATTCCACATTCAAACATAAAACAGTTCACACTTCTTGAGTTCACAATATCAAATTAAATGTCCCCCGTTAGAGTTGGTTAAATGTTCACTTACACCAACGTTTCCTGTCCGATGCTTTCAGTAAATAAAATCCAAGTGAGAAACTTGCCATAATACTGCAGTGATTGAGGTAATGTGGACAGGAAGTGGATGCTTCAGGGCAATCATACTTAGACAGGGAAGCATTGTACTCCACGAGAACTACTGTTATACAAATGTGATGACAGAAAAAAGGAACAGATTGAAGAGTCAAAGATCTACAACACACAAGAGGGACATGAAACCAACACAGTCACGACAGGGTATTTAACTTGAACGACAAAGTTACACACTACCAGTTCATTCCTTGTACATTTCTATGATCTACTGTGTTACCATTTAATGAATAGGGTAGATCAGTAACTAGAACCTCTGATAGCCATAGGATTGATTTGTTCCACTATATATACAGGGATCACTCTTTCTTAAGCCCATACTCTAATAAACGCCCCTCCCCAAATTTGGTAAAATGTAGAAAAAAGTAAGAAAAAAGGTCCCAACCCCAAATCAGAGGTAAACCAAGGTTCTTCAAAAAAATATATTAAAACAAGTCGAACATACAACTACATGTATTGTGTCTTTTGCCTCAGGTCTATACTTGACAACAGCACTGATTGGACTTCCTGTTGACGTACGTAGCTGATCAAATGTTTTGCCAAAAGAAAACCATAGATTGTTCAATGTAACAAAGGGTGAAATGGCCATTAAAAATTCCAGAAAATATGTATTTCATCAAAGAAAGACTGAAATAAAGGCTTTTATTACCTATATTTATATTAACTAAACGCCCAACCCCCACTTTTGCCAAAATCTGCCTTTATCATCCACAGACGTAACAACAAGTGATCCCGGTATATATAGCAGACTCTGTAAACTAGACCTTCTAATATCCACGGGATTTAGTTCTAGCTAACTCCACTATACAGAGGAAGACTCTGTATAGCTAGAAACCTTCAAACCTTCACTATATTAAGTTTGTTCAACTAGAAAATATCCACAGGATTTAGTCTGTACAACTAGACCATTTATTGTCTGGATTAAGTTCCAGGTTTAGCTAACTACCACATTATAGAGTAGAACCTCATATTACCACACAATTTAGTTTTAGTTCTAGTTATCTTCCAGTCCACAGAAATACCACATTTTGTGTCATGTTAGGGCTTTAAAAACGATTCCATCTGCATCCAAATTCATGTTTCACTAATTTTACAAAATTACATAGAGTAAACATAAAACTTGTAATTTTCTGTTGAGACCAGAATTATCTGAGGAGTAGTAAGAAATTCAATGTAAAACTGTCTGTGTACTCTAACAAATATTCATAATCTACCTCACAAAGAAAAACTAAAGCAAGTAAAAACACGCTAAGCTGATGCCATTGGGAGACTGTTAAATACAGACAAAAAAAATTCAAGAGACTGTACAATAAAAATGCATCACAAGTTACACAGTAAGATATACAAATATTTATATACTTACAAGTCAGTTAGAAAACAACAGATGTAACAAAATTCAATAAAAACAGTGATATCAGTAACAGTGAATCAGTCAATACCATATAGTTATATTTTCCAGAGGAACCCTTCCAGAGCTATCACCAGGGTATCAATAAATTTAAAACACTCACAGACCTGCTTCTATATTCACTAACATTGTTCTTTTTAGATGATAGGCATTTTTTTGGAAAACGAATAATTTCTAATAATTTTTTTCAAAATATTCATAAAAGGTGTATGTGCACTATGTTTTGAACATTTCCGTCTACAAATAAAACCGAGATGTTGATCTTACCTTGGCTCCATAGCAACAAAGATTCTTATTCTTATTCATTTCTTTGAATACTCTCATTTTTTTAGTTTTCATGAAAAAAAATACGAAGAATAAAAATAAAATTCTGAGAATTAAAATTGTTCAAATTGCCATAAAAGAGTAGTTTCTCTACAAATTTTCCACAAATAATCCTCCTTATACTTATAAGCCAAAATATTATTCCTATTTTTTTGTACACAATTTATTTTACCACTGTGCAATTACTAATCTTAGAATTTTAATAATTTCCAGGAAATAGAAAATTCCTATTTTCAGAATTTTTTCTGAATCTAAGAATTTTCTCAGGAAATAGTTGTTTTCTTGGATTAAATTCTGCGACTGGGAGTAATGCCGAGACAGAGAATGTTAGAGAACATGAAACCAGGTTAGGGTTTATTTAACTGTGGCATTAATTTGTCCCCAGGTAACAGTTCTGAACTTAGCCTGCATTTCCATGCACACAATTTACATGTGTTATTGTCGCTTTGTGAATGATCAAAAAAATTTTCACATCTAAAAATGGAATTTACAATTGGTGATAGTTGAATAACAACTGCATGTCCTTTTTTCTTTATGAATGAAAATTTTATTTCAAATTTTATATGTTTTTGTTAATATTTACTGAAAAATTATTTAGAATTGGAAGATTTTTTGGTTGATTATTATTGAAATTGTACTGATAAATGTACACTGACACTGCACATTAATCTCACTAATCGTGTATGTGGAAATGTAGACTCTGAATATTCAGGTAGCTCCACACACCAAATGCACAAGTATAGCAGAGACGGATTGGTATTGCATTGTAAGTCGTCACACTAATCTTTCCCTTCTTTCTCTGACCCTACAAGTCATTCTGACACCCATCCCTGTAGTAAGTTATTAGGTTTACAACTCATAAGTCATCCCTATCTCAACCCTGTTCATGATATCTCAGACAATATACATCCGCTAGATAAATCCACACAAGTCACACCAGAGAGGTAACTCAGTACATGGCATAAATCAAACTCTACTACAAAATAATCTCCAACCAATCAGCTTCACTGACGGAAAATTACACTTTAAAAACTGTACAGTTACTGATATTGTGTCAATACAGGATGGACTTTTAATGTCTTTGAAGTTTAGTTGAGATAACTTTCCCCTGAAATAATATATACTTGTGCTGGTATCAATACATATTTTAATCAAAAGTGTTTTGCACTACATTAGATCAAATAACCACAAACTACAAGTGTGTGTTTCAGTTTTTACATATGATAGAGTCAATTGCACAAAACTATTTCTTAAAACGGGCTACAGAGTGGTGATGACCTAGTTCAAACAAGATTGTGCTGACTTGATGCCAACATATCCCCAGACAGCCCATCTCTCACACCACAGTCATTCACTGGGTATTTTTTGTAGCACCCAGTTTGTGTGATTCTAGGGAGTAAAAGTGGTAAAAAGTCCATAATTGGGACTATGTAGGCAGTTTAGAGACCTTAAGGTGATATCAAAATTACAGCTACAGACTTCAAATTTTACACAGACAAATATTACACATAGAAATTACATCTAATACTGTTTCAGACTTGTCAGATTTACCATTTCCAAGTTACAGGACAAGATATGTGAAAAATGTTGAAAAAGGGTCACTCAGGTGGTGTTTATGGTCCTCATTCACCCATAAAATATCTACTTAAAGCCTTGAGTTTTGGTACATGTAAACAGAACATATTAATATAGTCCCAGATGAAATTTCAGCTCTATCAGTCACATAGTTGGACATCGAGAGGGCTTACAAGTGGCAAAAAGTCTATAGATTTGGTCTCGGTTGGGCATTTTAGGGACCTTGAGGTGACCTTAAAATGAAAGGTACAGATTTCAAATTATTCACAGACAAAGATTACATATAGAAGTTATTTAATACAGTTTGAGACTTGTCAGACTTAGCATATTCAAGTTACAAGTTAAATTATGTGAAAAATGTAAAGAAAAATGTCTAAGTAGGGTCTTTTCGGGTCGCTAACACAATTTTAACCTAAACATATAGTCTTAATTTTTGGCTTTGTGAAGAAGAATATATCAATGTGTTCCCAAATAAAATCTGAGCCAGATGAGCCACAAAATCTTTGACCTAGAGGGCATTAAGTGGCCAAAGGTCAGATTTCTGACCTTAGGGTGGGTATAACTTTTTTATTATTGGGAATTTAAGGTCACCTTAAAATAGGGTTCCTCTCCTTGTCCAAATACATGTGTGTTTCAAGTTTGAATGAAATCTGTGAAAGCATTTTTGAGTTATCGCGCACACAAGTCAAAACGTATGACGGTGGCGGGCAGCGCGACGGAGGTAAAACCAGTATATCCCCGGCTTTTGTCTGGAGATATAATAAGCCAAGTTACTAATTTAGACAACCAGAAAGATTCTTTAATAGTAGAAATGGTCTCTCGTCATAAATTTGAGCCATATTTAGCTGGAAATTAAATCCTTTTGAAATATTAACTTGTGCTAATCTTTCAGTGGCAATTGACCTTTAGTAAAAAGTTAATTTCTGTAAATTTCTTAAAATTTAAAAATCAGAACAAATTTGAAAATTGTACTTTTAGTTTTTGATTACCTTGACAACACAAGTGGTTTGTTAGGATACATAATACAGAAAAATAACCATGTATAACCATGTATCTTACATTATACACACTGTAACTCACGCAATATCGCAATGTATGCAGATGACACCATCCAAACTGACATACACAGTAACCCTGAAATCATTACAACCTTACAACAGACAAATTCAGAAAGCTACAAGACCATATTTTGACTTTTGTCGTGCTTTGGACTATATACATGTCCAAATTATCAGGTGCAAGAATTTAAAATTGTCAAAAATGTACATTTCCTGTAAACCTACATTGGTACAGATATTAAAGTAAAAGTTTTAAATATTGTAGTCTTTAAAACACCCATTTTGGTATATATTACACAAAATAAGAAAATGATTTAAAGGATAAAAATATCAGTCTGATAATAGGGAAACTTGTGATAGAACTAGAAATAGGCCGCCCTGTTGATAGTAGATGCGAATAGAAACAGGATAGCATAGAAGAACACACATTATCATGTGTAATGTCCACCCATGAACCTTTTGCCCAAATTGTACAGTAGTCTTACAAGACCCTGTTTCATTTGTAAAATATATCAATGATGCTTAAATATTTGATAGTGTAGATGTAATTTATTTCAGCTTCATGCCTTTTTGCATTGGTTGGGTTGAAAATTTTGACGAAATCACTCTATCTTGCACGGTTAAGAAGATAGAAGCCAATTCCTGTTTTTCTATTTTTGGCAAAAATTTGAAAATTCAAAATGGCCGCCATTATTGGGAAAAGGAAATTTTTTTGAAAATTGCCAAGAGTACATTTCTTAGATACCCTATGGGTCGAAAATTTCAACAAAATAACTCTATTTTGCACGGTTAAGGCCAGTTTGTGTTTTTCCATTTTGGGCAAAAATTCGAAAATTCAAAATGGCTGCCATTTTTGGGGAGGGGAAAATTTTTTGAAAATTGCAAAGATTACATTCCTTAGATACCCTGTGGGTTGAAAATTTCGACGAAATCGCTCTATCTCGCATGGTTAAGGAGATAGAAGCAAATTTGTGTTTTGCCATTTTTGGCAAAAATTTGAAAATTCAAAATGGCCGCCATTTTAGGGGAGGGGAAAATTTTTTAGAAATTACCAAGAGTACAATGCTCAGATACCCTGTGGGTCGAAAATTTTGACGAAATCACTCTATCTGGCACGGTTAAGGAGATAGAAGCAAATTTGTGTTTTGCCATTTTTGGCAAAAATTCGAAAATTCAAAATGGCCGCCATTTTTGGGGAGGGGAAAATTTTTGGAAAATTGCAAAGATTGCATTCCTTAGATACCCTGTGGGTTGAAAATTTCGACGAAATCGCTCTATCTCGCACGGTTAAGGAGATAGAAGCAAATTTGTGTTTTGCCATTTTTGGCAAAAATTCGAAAATTCAAAATGGCCGCCATTTTTGGGGAGGGGAAAATTTTTTGAAAATTGCAAATATTACATTCCTTAGATACCCTGTGGGTCGAAAATTTCGATGAAATCGCTCTATCTCGCACGGTTAAGGAGATAGAAGCAAATTTGTGTTTTGCCATTTTTGGCAAAAATTCGAAAATTCAAAATGGCCGCCATTTTTGGGGAGGGGAAAATTTTTGGAAAATTGCAAAGATTGCATTCCTTAGATACCCTGTGGGTCGAAAATTTCGACGAAATCGCTCTATCTCGCACGGTTAAGGAGATAGAAGCAAATTTGTGTTTTGCAATTTTTGGCAAAAATTCGAAAATTCAAAATGGCCGCCATTTTTGGGGAGGGGAAAATTTTTGGAAAATTGCAAAGATTACATTCCTTAGATACCCTGTGGGTCGAAAATTTCGACGAAATCGCTCTATCTCGCACGGTTAAGGAGATAGAAGCAAATTTGTGTTTTGCCATTTTTGGCAAAAATTCGAAAATTCAAAATGGCCGCCATTTTTGGGGAGGGGAAAATATTTTGAAAATTGCAAAGATTGCATTGCTTAGATACCCTGTGCGTCGAAAATTTTGCCGAAATCGCTCTATCTCGCACGGTTAAGGAGATAGAAGCAAATTAGTGTTTTGCCATTTTTGGCAAAAATTCGAAAATTCAAAATGGCCGCCATTTTTGGGGAGGGGAAAATTTTTTGGAAAATTGCAAAGATTGCATTCCTTAGATCCCCTGTGGATCGAAAATTTTGCCGAAATCGCTCTATCTCGCACGGTTAAGGAGATAGAAGCAAATTTGTGTTTTGCCATTTTTGGCAAAAATTCGAAAATTCAAAATGGCCGCCATTTTTGGGGAGGGGAAATTTTTTTGAAAATTGCAAATATTACATTCCTTAGATACCCTGTGGGTCGAAAATTTCGACGAAATCGCTCTATCTCGCACGGTTAAGGAGATAGAAGCAAATTTGTGTTTTGCCATTTTTGGCAAAAATTCGAAAATTCAAAATGGCCGCCATTTTTGGGGAGGGGAAAATTTTTGGAAAATTGCAAATATTACATTCCTTAGATACCCTGTGGGTCGAAAATTTCGACGAAATCGCTCTATCTCGCACGGTTAAGGAGATAGAAGCAAATTTGTGTTTTGCCATTTTTGGCAAAAATTCAAAATGGCCGCCATTTTTGGGGAGGGGAAAATATTTTGAAAATTGCAAAGATTGCATTGCTTAGATACCCTGTGTGTCGAAAATTTTGCCGAAATCGCTCTATCTCGCACGGTTAAGGAGATAGAAGCAAATTAGTGTTTTGCCATTTTTGGCAAAAATTCGAAAATTCAAAATGGCCGCCATTTTTGGGGAGGGGAAAATTTTTGGAAAATTGCAAAGATTGCATTCCTTAGATCCCCTGTGGGTCGAAAATTTTGCCGAAATCGCTCTATCTCGCACGGTTAAGGAGATAGAAGCAAATTTGTGTTTTGCCATTTTTGGCAAAAATTCGAAAATTCAAAATGGCCGCCATTTTTGGGGAGGGGAAATTTTTTTGAAAATTGCAAATATTACATTCCTTAGATACCCTGTGGGTCGAAAATTTCGACGAAATCGCTCTATCTCGCACGGTTAAGGAGATAGAAGCAAATTTGTGTTTTGCCATTTTTGGCAAAAATTCGAAAATTCAAAATGGCCGCCATTTTTGGGGAGGGGAAAATTTTTGGAAAATTGCAAATATTACATTCCTTAGATACCCTGTGGGTCGAAAATTTCGACGAAATCGCTCTATCTCGCACGGTTAAGGAGATAGAAGCAAATTTGTGTTTTGCCATTTTTGGCAAAAATTCGAAAATTCAAAATGGCCGCCATTTTTGGGGAGGGGAAAATTTTTGGAAAATTGCAAAGATTGCATTCCTTAGATCCCCTGTGGGTCGAAAATTTTGCCGAAATCGCTCTATCTCGCACGGTTAAGGAGATAGAAGCAAATTTGTGTTTTGCCATTTTTGGCAAAAATTCGAAAATTCAAAATGGCCGCCATTTTTGGGGAGGGGAAATTTTTTTGAAAATTGCAAATATTACATTCCTTAGATACCCTGTGGGTCGAAAATTTCGACGAAATCGCTCTATCTCGCACGGTTAAGGAGATAGAAGCAAATTTGTGTTTTGCCATTTTTGGCAAAAATTCGAAAATTCAAAATGGCCGCCATTTTTGGGGAGGGGAAAATATTTTGAAAATTGCAAAGATTGCATTGCTTAGATACCCTGTGTGTCGAAAATTTTGCCGAAATCGCTCTATCTCGCACGGTTAAGGAGATAGAAGCAAATTAGTGTTTTGCCATTTTTGGCAAAAATTCGAAAATTCAAAATGGCCGCCATTTTTGGGGAGGGGAAAATTTTTGGAAAATTGCAAAGATTGCATTCCTTAGATCCCCTGTGGGTCGAAAATTTTGCCGAAATCGCTCTATCTCGCACGGTTAAGGAGATAGAAGCAAATTTGTGTTTTGCCATTTTTGGCAAAAATTCGAAAATTCAAAATGGCCGCCATTTTTGGGGAGGGGAAATTTTTTTGAAAATTGCAAATATTACATTCCTTAGATACCCTGTGGGTCGAAAATTTCGACGAAATCGCTCTATCTCGCACGGTTAAGGAGATAGAAGCAAATTTGTGTTTTGCCATTTTTGGCAAAAATTCGAAAATTCAAAATGGCCGCCATTTTTGGGGAGGGGAAAATATTTTGAAAATTGCAAAGATTGCATTGCTTAGATACCCTGTGTGTCGAAAATTTTGCCGAAATCGCTCTATCTCGCACGGTTAAGGAGATAGAAGCAAATTAGTGTTTTGCCATTTTTGGCAAAAATTCGAAAATTCAAAATGGCCGCCATTTTTGGGGAGGGGAAAATTTTTGGAAAATTGCAAAGATTGCATTCCTTAGATCCCCTGTGGGTCGAAAATTTTGCCGAAATCGCTCTATCTCGCACGGTTAAGGAGATAGAAGCAAATTTGTGTTTTGCCATTTTTGGCAAAAATTCGAAAATTCAAAATGGCCGCCATTTTTGGGGAGGGGAAATTTTTTTGAAAATTGCAAATATTACATTCCTTAGATACCCTGTGGGTCGAAAATTTCGACGAAATCGCTCTATCTCGCACGGTTAAGGAGATAGAAGCAAATTTGTGTTTTGCCATTTTTGGCAAAAATTCGAAAATTCAAAATGGCCGCCATTTTTGGGGAGGGGAAAATTTTTGGAAAATTGCAAATATTACATTCCTTAGATACCCTGTGGGTCGAAAATTTCGACGAAATCGCTCTATCTCGCACGGTTAAGGAGATAGAAGCAAATTTGTGTTTTGCCATTTTTGGCAAAAATTCGAAAATTCAAAATGGCCGCCATTTTTGGGGAGGGGAAAATTTTTGGAAAATTGCAAAGATTGCATTCCTTAGATCCCCTGTGGGTCGAAAATTTTGCCGAAATCGCTCTATCTCGCACGGTTAAGGAGATAGAAGCAAATTTGTGTTTTGCCATTTTTGGCAAAAATTCGAAAATTCAAAATGGCCGCCATTTTTGGGGAGGGGAAATTTTTTTGAAAATTGCAAATATTACATTCCTTAGATACCCTGTGGGTCGAAAATTTCGACGAAATCGCTCTATCTCGCACGGTTAAGGAGATAGAAGCAAATTTGTGTTTTGCCATTTTTGGCAAAAATTCGAAAATTCAAAATGGCCGCCATTTTTGGGGAGGGGAAAATTTTTGGAAAATTGCAAATATTACATTCCTTAGATACCCTGTGGGTCGAAAATTTCGACGAAATCGCTCTATCTCGCACGGTTAAGGAGATAGAAGCAAATTTGTGTTTTGCCATTTTTGGCAAAAATTCGAAAATTCAAAATGGCCGCCATTTTTGGGGAGGGGAAAATTTTTTGAAAATTGCAAAGAGTACACTCCTCAGATACCCTGCGGGTCGAAAATTTTGCCGAAATCGCTCTATCTCGCACGGTTAAGGAGATAGAAGCAAATTACTCAAAAGTAGTACTGAAAATACACAATGAAGTACCTAAATGGCTATTACTCATGTACTGACAAAGCTATCAGTCCCAAATGCAATACCAAGCGAGCTATGGACATAACAATCTTGTATTCAAAATTGTAGTAAAATATCTTTAATTATTTTGGCTTAAATGCACGGAAACCAATGGGTACTGAAAATAGCTGTACTTAAGTATTACTCAGTAAGCAAAAGAGGTACAACAGCCAAAAGCAATCCCAAGCAAGCTACTGACCCAATAAGCCTGCATACCAAATTTGGTGACAATAGCTCTAATACTTTTCCTTTAAATGAGCGGAAACCATGCGTGACGCCGGACATCGGACGCCGGACATCGGACATCGGACATCGGACAACGGACATCGGACATCGGACGGCGAAAAAAGCAAAAATAATATATCCACCCCCCAGGGGGGTGGACATAATAAAGCTTGAAAATGTAACATTTTTAATCCATTACTGTACGATAATTGCAGTACTGTTACTGGTACATGTACCACTTAATGCCAGGCAATTACAACTGTAATTTATAAGACCAGTATTGGTCTGAAAAGTGAAACAGGCATGCCAAGTAACAATTAAGTTTAAAACTATCTAGAACTTATGCAAGTAAAATTATAATCAATACTTTCTATGTTTTCAGAAATCAAGCAGTAACTAGTTGTACATGCAATGTAAATTGTATCTATATTCAGATCTCAATTAAAGTGACAGATGAAACTGGTGCCGCACAAAACTCACTCTTACTTATCCATTGGATTGATAAACTGCAAGGAGAAGGGTAAACCAAAACCTAATTGATTATTTCATTTGTTTTCAGTTTTGTACATAATAAAACATAGTAGTGACACAAGCACCAATATTTTCAGAAGCATAGTTGTTATTCTTAGAATTGTTATTCTGAGAAAGACAAAAAGAAATCTATAAAACTTTGATAAAAGTCGGACCTCGTTTATAATTACTACAACTTTACTACTTGAACCTATTCCAAAGAATTACAGGCTGTACAAAATAGAGGGTAAATCCTGAAAGATAGAAGGTCAACATAAATAGATAATACATGATCTAACAGTAAACCAAATCAACATAACAGATTCAAAACCACACTGTGTAACTTCCTCTGAACTTTCTAAAACTACATTCTATAACTGAGTTTTGGTAAAATTCCTCATTGTGTATAATCTAAAACAAATTTTTTACATGATGTATAACAACAAGATATATATATTAATGTTTATATATTAATATGTACATACATCAATAAATATGTGTGCATTTTTATGTGAGATAATAAAATATACAGCCTAAAACAAGCAACATTCTCTCTGCAGGAGGGAGTTCATTTCATCTGTCTACACTCTCAGATCTATCTCGAGAACTATGCACCACCACGGGAGCCTCTGATTGGCTGTGGCTTTGAGTGTTCATCACTGATTGGCTAGTTTCAATTTGATTGGCAGGTAGCTGCTGGAGGGATGTCCCAGAGGCCCGGCTTTCAGCATTAGTGAGCAGATGAGGTTTAGCACTGGTGGGGGTGTTTTTGGGTGCCCTGGGTTGGGGTGAGGGGTCTTTGTCAGCAGTAGGAGGTTGGGGCTGGTGCTGGGGAGAAGGGTTAGGGGAAGGGATGCCCCGGGGTGCTTCCCGACTAGTACTACTTGCACTGTCTGGGGGCGTGTCCTCCTCTTTGATTGGTTCCATCTCATCAACTACAGGCTCCGCCTTGTTCTTCTGTAAAAAGGGCAAAATTTTAAGTGAATATAAATTGAATGTTAATTGAAGTTAAAAAACCTTCAGTCAGGACAAAAGTTTAAAACATGATTGTGCCAACTCAACACCAACATATCACCAGACACGCCATCTCCCACTCCACAGGGGTTCACTGGGTATTTTTGTAGCACCCAGTTTGTGTGATTCACAATTATTATGAACTATTTTTCATTTTTTTTGTCATGCCATTTTTTCTGGTAAATTTTGAAAAACCTAATCTGTGTAGATTGTTCATGGGCCTCAAATACAGGTTAAAAATCTACTTAAAGCATCGATTTTATCACATTTCAAAAGAACATATTAAAATAATGCCAGATGAGATTTCGGTGATATCAGTCACATAGTATGACAGCTCTAGGGTTTAAAGTGGTAAAAAGTCCATAATTTGGGTCTCTGTGGACATTTTAGAGACATTAAGGTGACCATAAAATTAAAGCTACAGACTTCAAATTTTACACAGACAAAGGTTACACATAGAAGTTATATATATTATAGTTTGAGACTTGTCAGACTTAAGATGTCCAAGTTAAAGGGCAAAATATGTGAAAATGTTGAAAAAGGGTCACTCGGGTGGGTGTTTATGGTCCTCAAACACAGGTTAAATGTCTACTTAAAGCCTCTGATTTTGGCACATGTAAAAATAACATATTTATATATTCCCACATGAGATTACAGCTCTATCAGTCATATAGTTTGACAGCTAAAGGGCTTAAATTGGAAAAAAGTCCATAAATTGGGTCTGTGGGCATTTTAGAGACCTTAAGGTGACCTTAAAATTATAGCTACAGACTACAAATCTTTCACAAAGATAACATATAGCTTTTAACCTAAACACTAGCTTTTAACCTAAACATAAAGTAATGATTTTTGGCATATCCAAGTTAATTATGTTAATGTGTTTCAAGGTCAATTGGGGCCAGATGAGCCACATAGTTTGTTACCTAAAGGACATGAAGTGGCCAAAGACAAATTTCTGACTTTAAGGTGGCCAAAACTTCTTTATTATTGGGAGTTTAAGGTCACCTTAAAATAGGGTTTCTCTTCGGGCCCAAATACATGTGTGTGCAAGTTAGAATGAAACTGTGAGTTATCGTGCACACAAGTCATAGGGGCCACGGTGGCAGAGTGGTAACACTCTCGCCTCCCACCTCTGAGGCCGGGGTTCGATCCCCAGCACGGCCTCAAGTGGGAAAGCTGGTAGTTGCTTGCCGTTGGTCGGCAGTTTACAGTACAGAACCCTAACGAACTGTATGTACTGGTTTCCTCTGCCCTTCCAACTACCCGTCGTGATATGACCTGTACAGTGTTGAAAGCGACGTAAAACCCCAAATAAATAAATAAATAATGCACACAAGTCAAAACATACAGCAATGATGGTGCTGGCCTGATAGAGGTGAAACCAGTATATCCCTGACTTTCATCCGGAGATATAATTAGCTCAATGTTTAACTAGAGGATCGTTTGCAAAACAAAGTGTCCCGAAAAGGAGAAATAATGGCAGCTTAATCATATAAGGATGCTCTGCTTATAGCTCAACAAAGCCAGAATATAGGAAAAGTAGTCCTTGGGCAGGGTAGTTATCTTGGATACAGTGTGTTTCAAAAATTTTGATGAAATTGCTCTATCTTGCACGGTTAAGGAGACGGAGGCAATTTGGCGTTTTGCACTTTTTGTCACAAATTTGAAAATTGACAATGACCCCCATTTTTGGGAAGGGTAATTTTTTTTGAAAATTGGGTAGAGTAAAATAAATTGAAAAATTCAAAAAGGCCGCCATTCTTTGCAAGTGAAATATATTTAATGAACCTTGGAAAGGTGGTTTTCACAGATACCCTGTGGGTCAAAAATTTTTTCTGAAATCGCTCTATCTCACATGGCTTTCGAGATTTTTGTGTTTTGTGATTTTTGCGAAAAATTCGAAAATTCAAAATGGCCACCATTTTTGGCAGGACAATTTTTTTTTGAAAACTGGGTCAGCTACTGAGCAAATTTACCCTGAGGGTCAAAACTTTTGTTGAAATTGCTCTTTAAATTTTGCCGAAATCCCACAAGTAAATTTTTATTTTATGAAGAAAATGGTTTCAAAATACTCATATATCTTACAATACTTAGTATTGCTCTATATGTGTACCTTATGAGCCTATATTTACAATTTTGTGTTTTGCATTTTTTGTCAAAGATTTCAAAATTGAATATGACCCCCATTTTTGGGGAGGAGAAATTTTTTGAAAATTAGAGGGAATAGTTTGTCTAATTACCCTGTGGGTCGAAAATTTCAACGAAATCGCTCTGTATCACACGGTTAAGGAGATACAAGCAGTATTGTGTTTTATTCGTTAAGAAAATTGTCAATGCTTAATTAATTATCAATAACTCAGTCATTTCTTAACCTATCCCTGCCAAAACTTAACGTTGCCCATATCTTTATATGATGAAGGTATTTGCTAAACTTCACGTGGATAGATAAAATGCTTCGTAAGTTATCATCCGGACAAGGACGCCCTTCCAAAAAACACATTTTTGGTCATGGGACCTCTCTGATTGGAGAAAATGTCATCACAGCATATTCAGAAAAATTTCCCAGAGCTACTGAATACACCTGCCAAATATGAAAGAATCTGCCTCATGGCTGCGAAGGTATTGCAAAAAGAAAATGCGGATATGGTGGATCCGTCGGAGTCGCTTCTCCTATACACAAACAATCGTCCCTCGCAGCACACTTAACCAGGTGTGTGACAGCTGGGTGTCCATGCTGCGAAAACTGACCCAAATACAGATACTCGTGGTTTTGTGAACCAAATTGAAGTACAAGTGATGCAAATATGGTGGTTTGTGCAAACAAATTCATTGTCAAACATCTGTGAAAATAAGGAAACTAGACCAAATGTTTTTGCTATGGCAAAACCGAAGCTTCCAACAGCCTGTAAAGTGTATAACAGTAGAAAGAATTTGTAATAACAAAGGCTGGTAAAATCATCATCTCCTTTACAATACACCTTTACACCACCTTTTTACTATTCCCCTGATGTTGTCCTGTTACATTATACCTTTACATCACTGTCCTATTCCTTAAGTCTTCACTTGTTTGTGACATAATTGTCTTCTTATGTTTCCTTGCTGTATCCCCATTTTCTGTCTCCAAGCATCACCCTTCTATAATACCCACTGTATTCTCTCCCTTGCATTTACTTATTATATTCATCTTTCTGTTTTCACTATTATGTCCTCTCTACTACTCATACATTCTCTCACTGTAACCTTCCTATCAGCCTATTTACCACCTTCTTGTTACCTCCTTATATCTCCTACAATCACCATTTTCAACCAGGCATGTATAATGCTCCTACCTCCTTCTCCTCCTCCTTAAGGGCTGCCTCCTCCTTTAGTACTTTGACCCACATTTCGTGGTTGTCTTGCAGGTGTTTGGTCAGCCAGCAATGGATCTCCTGCTTCTGGTCCAGCTTGCTGCCTGACTCTGTAAATGCATCAAGTGTAAATGAGTTAAAACATTAAGTCTTGACGAGGTACAGCAAGTCTTAAGAAGCAAAAACAAGATTGAAGGAGTCAAACAGCTAGTTTAAAAGAAGCAATAGAGCAAAACAGAAACTCTCAATCATAATAAAGAACAGAAAGTCATATTAAGTTTTCTGTTTGAACCATAACAAGATACAGAACTTATTGTAATGAAACAGAGCTTTAAAGCTGATAATTAAAATGTGCTAATAACAGTTCAGTTTTTAAAGAGATACATCATACTGGCAAAATGAACTCCACATATTACTGATACTGTATATTACGGGTAAGAGATTTAGATGAAAGCATGAGGACATTATTGAGGAGGATATTTATCAAATAACAACAAAACATGCTCATCAAAATTGCTATAAAACCTTAAAATGTGTAAAAATACTGGATAAACTTTTAAACTTTCTGCAGATTTATTGTATGTTTGTTATAAATATGAACTTTTTTCTGGCAATTTTCTATCCCTCCTTGCATATCAGCGCCTTGGCGGGTGTTTTTGATATTGTTTTCCAACTACTCCATAAAATGGTCTTGATACTGTGACACCGGTAGTACCGTCTCATCCCTGGAAAAACTAGGGATTTACAACAGAGAGCAAACTGTTTAAATGACAGACTTTCTGTTGTCTGTTTAAAAAAAAGAATGTATGAGACACTGTACCTTCACTACCTTCCTTGGCTTTACTTCCAGAACTCTCCCCCTCAGTACCTGATTCCTCTGTGAATAGACAAATCAGATTAACATATAATTAAAACTACACATTTGAATTTGACTAAAATTTTAAAGTTTCAAACCTGTATATTTGACAAGATTATGAAAATAGCATCAGAGATATCCATAACCCACAGCCAGGGGAATAGTTAAAACACCATGAGATATACCGGTATAAGTGACACAGTACAAAGATTGGAAGCCTTTCAGAGCAAACAGTGTGACATGATGTTGCCACCTACACCCCCTAACCTAAGCCCCTACTGTGTATCAACTTCCCATACCTTATGATTTCCGAAATATAGCCAGAACAAGATGTCACTATGGCAAAGTCAAAGGTCAAACCAAGGTCACACCATGACGTTGCAAACCTACATCTCCTACCCAATGTCCCTACCAAATATCAACTTCCTATAACTTATGATTTCCGAGATAATTCTAATTCTAATTGGACTTTTATAACGCTTAATCTCTGTCATAAAGACAGACTCTAAGGCGCATCATACAAAAACATTGTTCAATATTCATAAACTAGAGATATTGCAGGGGTCAGCACCGCAGAGGAAGCCGGAGGAGATTGGAAATTTAGGGTGGATATGCTTTTCCAAAGAGGTATGACTTCAGCTTTGACCTGAAGGAGGCAAGTGAGTTTGCAGAACGGACCTCGTCAGGAAGGTTATTCCAAATCATAGGTGCGTCATACGCAAAACTGAGTCCAAAATGCTTTCGAGACTTGAAAACTGAAGCAAAGTGGCGAACCTCAAGAAACATGCCATAAGATTGACTTCGACGAGTGTTATATGCACTATGTCTGGGTATGAGAAAGGGTTCAAAGAATTTGGGGTTACCACTGTGCAGGAACTTATAAACAAGCACGGCAGTCTTAAAGATAGAACGGTACTTAATCGGCAACCAATGTAGTGCTTTTCTAACTGGAGTGATGTGTGAATACTTGGTGGTGTTGGCAACAATTCTGGCAAGACTGTTCTGAACACATTGAAGTTTGCGCAGATCCAGAGCTGAGAGACCTCTGAACAGAGAGTTACAGTAATCAAGACGACTTCCGACCAGAGCATTGGCAGCCATAAGGGCAGCTTCATGTGTCAGATGTCCTCGGAGTCGCTTAAGATCACGGACACTAGCAAAACAAGCTCTGAGGACTTTCATAACATGGCAAGAGAATGAGAAATCTCAAACCAGACACCAAGGTTCCTAACTGCATCTACTGGTGATATAAGATTACCGAGTATATTGACTGGGAAGGAGTGATAAAGTTTTTCACGCTGAGACTTGGACCCAAAGACAATGGATTCGGTCTTATCAGGATTTAGCTTAAGCTTATTTGTAGAGAGCCATCTCTTAATGTCTTCTAGGCAGCGTGACAGTTTATCAAGGGCCGAGGCAGCATTTTTATGTGTGAGATGCACATACAATTGTGTATCATCAGCATAGAACTGGAAACTAATACCAGGATGATTCTGTATGACTTTACTCAGCGGAGTGGTATAGAGTGAAAACAAGAGGAGAGTGCCCGTGAACGGGCACTGTGTCAGCTGACTGAATGTTTTTGATTTGTGATGGTGATAATGAGAGGAAAGCATAATTATCAGGGAAAGGGCTGTACAGAAATACAGTAAATGGTAACTGAACACATGTTCGAAAAATATTCCGAAGCTGACAGAAGAAAACGACAAAAAAGTTGTGCCCTGCAAATGGTATTATGAAATAAAGTAACAAGGTAATTGTTTAAGGGTAAAAAGTAGGTTAAAAATATTTAAAGAAATACTATAAATGCAATATCCTCGTTCCACCATGAAGAAGGGGTCCAAAGGTCAAATCTGACCATACCAAAAGATTCCCAGCCAAAGAATTTAGGATGGTTTACCATCCCAAACCTCTCGGACCAATAATAAGTGAGTTATAGGCACTTTTTAAGTTTGGCTATCCTTGTTTGACCTTGAAGGAGGGGGTCCAAGGTCAAATCCGACCACACAAAAAAATTCCCAGCCCATGATTTCCTGTAGCTTGTTTACCATCCCAAACTTGTAGGACCAATAATAAGCGAGTTCTAAGCAATTGTAAGTTTGGCTATCCTCAACTGCCCTTGAAGGAGGGGTCCCAGGTCAAATCTGACCACACCAAAAGAATCCCAGCCCATGATTTCCTATATGTTGGTTTACCATCCCAAACCTCCAAGACCAATAATACGCGAGTTATAAGCACTTTAAGTTTGGCTATCTTCGTTTGACCTGGAAGGAGGGGGTCCAAGGTCAAATCCGACCACACAAAAAAATTCCCAGCCCATGATTTCCTGTAGCTTGTTTACCATCCCAAACTTGTAGGACCAATAATAAGCAAGTTCTAAGCAATTGTATGTTTGGCTATCCTCAACTGCCCTTGAAGGAGGGGTCCCAGGTCAAATCCGACCACACCAAAAGATTCCCAGCCCATGATTTTCTATAGGTTGGTTTTCCATTCGAAACCTCTAGGACCAATAATAAGTGAGTTATAAGCACTTTTAAGTTTGGCTATCCTCATTTGACCTTGAAGGAGGGGTCCAAGGTGAAATCCGACCACACCAAAAAATTCCCAGCTCATGATTTTCTATAGGTTGGTTTTCATTCCAACCTCTGGGACCAATAATAAGCGAGTTATAAGCACTTTTATGTTTGGCTATCCTCATTTGACCTTGAAGGAGGGTTCCAAGGTCAAATCGGACCATATTAACAGATTCCCAGCCCATGATTTCCTACAGGTTGGATACAATGATTTACTCAACAGTGAGAACCTGAAAGAAGCTATTGCTCAGCTATCCCATGACATAGAGGTCTGCAATTTCACTATGTTATAGCTGACCAAAACGTCTGTGAATAACATATTTAACAAAATACTCTGAATGTAATAATTTTCAAGTTACAACTGATTTACTCAAGAGTGAGAACCTCAAAGTAACTATTACTCAGCTATGCAATGAGCTACATGTCTGAATTTTTGCTCTGTTATAGCTGACCTAAAAGTAGCTGAACAACATATTTAAGCAAAATACTGTAAATGCAATAGTTTTCAAGTTACAACTGATTTACTCAATAGTGAGAACCAGAAAATAGCTATTGCTCCGCTATGCCATGAGCTATAGGTCTGTAATTTCACTATGTTATAGCTAACCCAAAAGTAGGTGAACAATATATTTTAACAAATTACTCCAAATGCAATATTTTTCAAGTTATTTCAAGCACTTTTAAGTTTGGCTATCCTCATTTGACCTTGAAGGAGGGGTCCAAGGTGAAATCCGACCACACCAAAAAATTCCCAGCTCATGATTTTCTATAGGTTGGTTTTCATTCCAACCTCTGGGACCAATAATAAGCGAGTTATAAGCACTTTTATTTTTGGCTATCCTCATTTGACCTTGAAGGAGGGTTCCAAGGTCAAATCGGACCATATTAACAGATTCCCAGCCCATGATTTCCTACAGGTTGGATACAATGATTTACTCAACAGTGAGAACCTGAAAGAAGCTATTGCTCAGCTATCCCATGACATAGAGGTCTGCAATTTCACTATGTTATAGCTGACCAAAACATCTGTGAATAACATATTTAACAAAAAACTCTAAATGTAATAATTTTCAAGCTACAACTGATTTACTCAAGAGTGAGAACCTCAAAGTAACTATTACTCAGCTATGCAATGAGCTACATGTCTGAATTTTTGCTCTGTTATAGCTGACCTAAAAGTAGCTGAACAACATATTTAAGCAAAATACTGTAAATGCAATAGTTTTCAAGTTACAACTGATTTACTCAATAGTGAGAACCAGAAAATAGCTATTGCTCCACTATGCCATGAGCTATAGGTCTGTAATTTCACTATGTTATAGCTAACCCAAAAGTAGGTGAACAATATATTTTAACAAAATACTCCAAATGCAATATTTTTCAAGTTATAGCTGATTTACTCAACAGTCAGTGCCTGAGAACAGCTATTGCTCAGTTGTGCCATGAGCTACAGGTCTGTAATTTCACTATGTTATAGCTGACCCAAAAGTAGCTGAATAACATATTTGCACAAATTTCTGTAAAGGCAATAGTTTTCCAATTACAACTGATTTACTCAACAGTGAGAACTTCAAAGTAGCTATTACTCAGCTATGCAATGAGCCACAGGTCTGGAACTTCACTATGTTATAGCTGACCCCAAAATAGGTGAATAACATATTGAAACAAAATACTCTAAATGCAATAGTTTTCAAGTTATAAGTGATTTACTCAACAGTGATAACCTAAAAGTAGCTATTACTCAGCTATGCCATGAGCTACAGGTCTGAAATTTTACTATGTTATAGCTGACCCAGAAGTAGGTGAACAACATATTTAAGCAAAATACTGTAAATGCAATAGTTTTCAAGTTACAACTGATTTACTCAATAGTGATGACCTAAAAGTAGCTATTACTCAGCTATGCCATGAGCTACAGGTCTGAAATTTTACTATGTTATAGCTGACCCAAAAGTAGCTGAATAACATATTTATACTAAATTCTCTAAATGCAATAGTTTTCCAATTACAAGTGATTTACTCAACATTGAGAACTTCAAAGTAGCTATTACTCAGCTATGCAATGAGTCACGGTTCTGGAACTTCACTATGTTATAGCTGACCCCAAAATAGGTGAATAACATATTGAAACAAAATACTCTAAATGCAATAATTTCCAAGTTATAAGCGATTTACTCAACAGTGATAACCTAAAAGTAGCTATTACTCAGCTATGCCATGAGCTACAGGTCTGAAATTTTACTATGTTATAGCTGACCCAAAAGTAGGTGAACAACATATTTAAGCAAAATACTGTAAATGCAATAGTTTTCAAGTTACAACTGATTTACTCAATAGTGATGACCTAAAAGTAGCTATTACTCAGCTATGCCATGAGCTACAGGTCTGAAATTTTACTATGTTATAGTTGACCCAAAAGTAGCTGAATAACATATTTATACTAAATTCTCTAAATGCAATAGTTTTCCAATTACAACTGATTTACTCAATAGTGAGAACCTCAAAGTAGTTATTACTCAGCTATGCAATGAGCTACAGGTCTGAAATTTCACTATGTTATAGCTGACCCAAAAGTAGGTGAACAACATATTAAAGCAAAATACTGTAAATGCAATAGTTTTCAAGCTACAACTGATTTACTCAATAATGATGACCTAAAAGTAGCTATTACTCAGCTATGCCATGAGCTACAGGTCTGAAATTTTACTATGTTATAGCTGACCCAAAAGTAGGTGAACAACATATTTAAGCAAAATACTGTAAATGCAATAGTTTTCAAGTTACAACTGATTTACTCAATAGTGATGACCTAAAAGTAGCTATTACTCAGCTATGCCATGAGCTACAGGTCTGTAATTTCACTATGTTATAGCTGACCCAAAAGTAGCTGAATAACATATTTATACGAAATTCTCTAAATGCAATAGTTTTCCAATTACAACTGATTTACTCAATAGTGAGAACTTCAAAGTAGCTATTACTCAGCTATGCAATGAGCCACAGATCTGAAACTTCACTATGTTATAGCTGATCCCAAAATAGGTGAATAACATATTGAAACAAAATACTCTAAATGCAATAGTTTCCAAGTTATAAGTGATTTACTCAACAGTGATAACCTAAAAGTAGCTATTACTCAGCTATGTAATGAGTCACGGGTCTGGAACTTCACTATGTTATAGCTGACCCCAAAATAGGTGAATAACATATTGAAACAAAATACTCTAAATGCAATAATTTCCAAGTTATAAGCGATTTACTCAAAAGTGATAACCTAAAAGTAGCTATTACTCAGCTATGCCATGAGCTACAGGTCTGAAATTTTACTATGTTATAGCTGACCCAAAAGTAGGTGAACAACATATTTAAGCAAAATACTGTAAATGCAATAGTTTTCAAGTTACAACTGATTTACTCAATAGTGATGACCTAAAAGTAGCTATTACTCAGCTATGCCATGAGCTACAGGTCTGAAATTTTACTATGTTATAGCTGACCCAAAAGTAGGTGAACAACATATTTAAGCAAAATACTGTAAATGCAATAGTTTTCAAATTACAACTGATTTACTCAATAGTGATGACCTAAAAGTAGCTATTACTCAGCTATGCCATGAGCTACAGGTCTGAAATTTTACTATGTTATAGCTGACCCAAAAGTAGGTGAACAACATATTTAAGCAAAATACTGTAAATGCAATAGTTTTCAAGTTACAACTGATTTACTCAATAGTGATGACCTAAAAGTAGCTATTACTCAGCTATGCCATGAGCTACAGGTCTGAAATTTTACTATGTTATAGTTGACCCAAAAGTAGCTGAATAACATATTTATACTAAATTCTCTAAATGCAATAGTTTTCCAATTACAACTGATTTACTCAATAGTGATGACCTAAAAGTAGCTATTACTCAGCTATGCCATGAGCTACAGGTCTGAAATTTTACTATGTTATAGCTGACCCAAAAGTAGGTGAACAACATATTTAAGCAAAATACTGTAAATGCAATAGTTTTCAAGTTACAACTGATTTACTCAATAGTGATGACCTAAAAGTAGCTATTACTCAGCTATGCCATGAGCTACAGGTCTGAAATTTTACTATGTTATAGTTGACCCAAAAGTAGCTGAATAACATATTTATACTAAATTCTCTAAATGCAATAATTTTCCAATTACAACTGATTTACTCAATAGTGAGAACCTCAAAGTAGTTATTACTCAGCTATGCAATGAGCTACAGGTCTGAAATTTCACTATGTTATAGCTGACCCAAAAGTAGGTGAACAACATATTAAAGCAAAATACTGTAAATGCAATAGTTTTCAAGTTACAACTGATTTACTCAATAGTGATGACCTAAAAGTAGCTATTACTCAGCTATGCCATGAGCTACAGGTCTGAAATTTTACTATGTTATAGCTGACCCAAAAGTAGGTGAACAACATATTTAAGCAAAATACTGTAAATGCAATAGTTTTCAAGTTACAACTGATTTACTCAATAGTGATGACCTAAAAGTAGCTATTACTCAGCTATGCCATGAGCTACAGGTCTGAAATTTTACTATGTTATAGCTGACCCAAAAGTAGCTGAATAACATATTTATACGAAATTCTCTAAATGCAATAGTTTTCCAATTACAACTGATTTACTCAATAGTGAGAACTTCAAAGTAGCTATTACTCAGCTATGCAATGAGCCACAGATCTGAAACTTCACTATGTTATAGCTGATCCCAAAATAGGTGAATAACATATTGAAACAAAATACTCTAAATGCAATAGTTTCCAAGTTATAAGCGATTTACTCAACAGTGATAACCTAAAAGTAGCTATTACTCAGCTATGCCATGAGCTACAGGTCTGAAATTTTACTATGTTATAGCTGACCCAAAAGTAGCTGAATAACATATTTATACGAAATTCTCTAAATGCAATAGTTTTGAAGTTATAAGCAATTTACTCAACAGTGATAACGTAAAAGTAGCTATTACTCAGCTATGCCATGAGCTACAGGTCTAAAATTTTACTATGTTATAGCTGACCCAAAAGTAGCTGAATAACATATTTATAGGAAATTCTCTAAATGCAATAGTTTTTAAGTTACAAGTGATTCTACTCATGATGGAAGTTACTGAAAAGCCCAAAAGTAGCTATTACTCACTTAGCTATTGAGACAGGCACCCAACTTACTCACCATATTGTAGCTATGAAAAAAGTAGCTGAATAACATATTTTAACAAAATGCTCTAGATGCAACAGTTTTCAAGTTATAAATGATTTTGTGCATGATTTCATGAATGTTAATGCATTAAAAATTATTAAAAAAATTTATTAAAAAAAAAGTAAGAGAGATCCAGGTCTCATACTCACACAAGAGAATCTACCTCTGGCCTAGTACATATATGCAAGATATGAGAGAAATCCCTGCAATAGTCACTGAGAAAATTGTGATAAAAAGTTGAAATTTTCACACTTTTGGTGGGGGTACCCCCCTTGTAATGTCTCTAGCAAACAGACGAACAGACAGATTTGCATGCCTTGAACAATTTTTCATCCTCGATAGATAAGGTATCTTTTAAAAAAAACAGCACGTCTCTAGGCCTTGTAGTTTTGGAGGAGAAGTTGTTCACGCGGACGCGTACGCGTACGACCACGCCGCAGAGTGACGACATAATGCCAGCTGACTGACAAGTCAGCTGACATAAAAAAGGATTGGCCCAGAACAGAGCCTTGAGGCACACCATACAATAACTTTTTGGCATCAGATAGAATTGACCCTATCTTAATGCACTGTACACGGTCTGAGAGATAAGACTTGAACCAATCGAGGACAACCCCGCTGACACCGAACCAGGAGCTGAGAGAATCAAGAAGCGTATCATGATCAATAGTATCTAACGCTGCTGATTGATCCAAGAGAACGACAGCAGTAGCCTCACCTTTAGTGAGATAGATATAGCCAAAACAAGATATCGAAGGCCAAAGTCACTGCAGCAAGGTCAAAGGTCAAATCAAGGTCACATCATGACACTGCACACCTACACCCTCTAACCTATGTCTCTACCAAGTATCAACTTCCTACACCTTATGGTTTCTGAGATATACCCCCAAAAAATTATTCCTGCCACCCGCCTGCATGAACACTCACCCCTGCCATCCAGACACAATGGGTGAAAACAACACCCGCACAGCCCTTAAAGGCTGTAGAGTAAAACTATTTATTGTGTTTCTAATTAGGATAAATTTTATAATCAAATTTTTGCAACAATTTTAGGTGATTTATGCAAACTGCTCCATAATTTAAAAAATTTATTTGGTATTTAATTCAGTAAAGCACTCATTCTGTGGAAATATGGCATACCAAGTCATAAAGTCACCTTACATGACATATTCCAAGTTGATTGTTCAAACAGAGCACTTATTCTGTGACAAAGTGGCTCATAATGCACCATTTCTCGTATTCCTCTTTCAATCTGATACTTCAATAATGCACTTATGCTGCCAGAAATAACTTACAGCCATCAGCAAGAACAAAAGAAAAATCTGTCCCACGTCACAATGCACGCTTACCTGTACCCTTATTCTAAATAGTGTACTTGGGGCCGTATTCTTCATCAATACTTTGCTAAGATCACCTTAGATCCAAGTTAGGAATGGTTTTTTACTTACAAGTATTACTTAGATTTCATTTATTCAGCAACCTCTACTTTGTTAAGTATTACTTAGATTCTAAGTTAGAAAAACTCCATATACTTTGCATCGTAACTGTAGACTTGGAAACCAGTATATCTAAGTTAGGAAGAGTCTTATTCCACAACAATTCTTATGTAAGGTGGTACATTATTTTTCTACTGAATCATCTGCCTTGCTAAAAATGGTGAAAAAGGTAATTTTCTTGAGGGAAAATGCTGTTTTAATATTATGTCGCAGTTTAATACCAATAAAACACAAGATTCCCTGCAATAATTGCATATTTTAAAAACATTCTATCATCTAAGATCAACAGATAATATAAAATCTAAGCAGAGTTCTAAGGTGAAATTAGAGTTAGGAATGTTGATGAATACCATTTTAATTTAAGTTAGTAAAAGCTTGAGAAAAACATAGAAGCCAAGTTAGGAACAGTCTAAGTATTGTTGAAGGATACGGCCCTTGTTCTGTGACAAGTAATTGATATTCATCAAGCTGGATCAGTAAGTCACCTTCTTTCATAATTCACCCTGAACGTAAATGAGATGGTTAATTACATCATGGACATAAAACAGGCCAGACACTTGGAGTCTACCCACAAAAAGGCCACCTGTAAATTTGCTGCAAGTAACAACGCTAATAAAATGTTCAGTGCTCTTCATTTAAATAGAGAGGGCATGACATTGTCGCAATATGTAGCAGGTTGTCAGAAACGAGACAATCTTAAGTCCTATTTCCAGGTATCTGACACGCATCAGATATTGTGGCTTACAATTCTCAATACAAGGTGCCAAATATGGTGGCAAAGTTACAGAACTTATGTAACTCTGTGTAACATATTTCTTTCAAATTAGTTTTTTTAAAGTTAAATTAGATTTAATTAAAGTTATATTTTGATAACCAATACTAGTTCATTTCTGTGTGTCATTTATGCTCATTCTCTGGTATGTGGCAACTAGGTTTAATTAAGATTTGTTTTAAAAAAGAACTAATTTTGAGTACTTTTTTCTGGATTAATTTATGCTCAATTAATTCTTAGGAAAAAATAATTGACGATGAAAAGAAACCTTTTACCCCATCCTACTGGGTTTCCAAGACAACATCATTCCAGAAAATTCAAATAAAGGTGATTAGGAATTATGGTAAAGCTTCCCATTAGATGAATTACAGTAGAATCTCTATGATATACACATATTGGCAGAGGCAAGTTGAATGACTGGATTGTTTACTATTACTTTCAAAACATTGTGAGTGTCATATCTTCAGAATTGATGGGATGGAGGAAACCTGTGCACACTAGCCAGTCAACATTCTGTGTTGAAAACCATCAGGCATTAGCAAGCACCTGTCACACCTAGAACAGAACCTAAGAAATGAAAGGTAGGAGGCATAGTCCCACCGAGTCACTGCTCCCTTATACCACAAATTTGCCTCCCGACTCTGCTGACCACATAGTCCCGACCAAAACCTCAAAACAATCTCGAGATGGAGCTGATCCAACTCACAATGATTTCTAGCACAGAATCTTGATGTGATTGGCTTTATTTATTTTTAAGATGGTCACTCATTGGACAATTTTATAACACACTTTATTAGGACATCTGGGGATCTTAGGGTCCCAGCATATCTTAAGGTCTTACAGTTTAAGCTATTGTTCTGCCTAATACTGACTGATCAGAAGCCAACAAGGATTAAATGCGATCAACTTATCACTGTTAAGACAGTAGCAAATCTGCATGAAGGAATGACTTCCTATTAACATGGAACTGGGGACACAAGACTTTTTATGATTAGTTACTGATTAGTTAATTGCAATTTCTAAAGCATTATGTTTGTGGGTCCTCTCCTGTCCCTAGGGTCTGGTTAAACTTAACTCCAAGGCTAGATGGTGACAAAGTGTTTACAAGTTATTCTTATAGCAATAACAGGCTGCTTCTTCCTAGCCAGGGCCATACTGATTCACTCCATAATTCCTCATAACCACCACTTGTTATAATTATCATGGATTAGTAAACTTTACATACAGCCACCAACTTATATATAACAATATAATAAGTACACCTGATACTTATTGTAGTAAAACTTTGAGCTTCTGATATCATCCATGGCTATACCAAATCAAAGACCTTTTCGAAATCAATAATTAAAATCATCCTTAGTTGGAGCACCTCCATCTCGAAATTGTTGAGCAATCTCGAGTTGGGCGCGTTATCTTTTGATGAAGAGATTGCGCAAGTACTATCTCGAGATGGCATGGATCGGTACTTTGCGCCCAACAGTACCACTTATCCTTTCACTCGTGTCCCAAGCAGTCATGAGCAATCTTTTTGGTTGTAACTTAGTTGTGACTTATCTTGAAAGAGCTAGAGCTACTCTTTGTGAAACAATGCGTGGTCCTTAGGATTGTCATCCAGTCTTTAGGCTGATACCACCTATCTTGTGTATTTTTCCATAAATAAAAAGCCAACTGACCTGGTCTCACAGAGAAAATTATTCACTACTACCAATTACTACGTTACACTGGTTGAGGTTTGTGTTAGGTGTTATATCTACAAATGGTAGAAGTTTGGAGCAGGTTGCAAGACTCATCTTGTCAGTCATATGCGGCTTGTCATGTTTTGCTGCCTCTTTATCAATAGGAGCAGAGGAAGTAGTAGCACCCTGAGTTTAAAATCATGTCTTACAATGAGTAGTCACATTGGTGGAATTAAATAGGAGAGGTGATATAACATAAAACTGTAAAGGGCCAGTAGTACTTAGTTGAGAAAAACTGAATGTTCAGACAATACATGTTCCGATAATAGAGGTTCTAATGTGTTTCGTTCTATACATAAAATATACGTACAAAGTGTCTGATCAAGTAATGACACAAATCACACTGTATGTCTTCATTACATTACAAGCCTGTAATGTACATTCATAATATTTCTAAAAGGTTTGACAGCACCAAATATACTGAACAACAAATGGTTGAATTAAATTTCCAAAGAGAGAACATTCAGCACTTAGGAAGGGAAAGGTGGAGGGTAATCATATTTGAATGGTGTACTTAGCAACAGAAGGCCGACTACTTTCCTATGTAAAGGACAGGCCAATAAGTGGCCTTTTCACTGAAGATCTTTGTAAAAAAAAGAAGCCCTCGCTGAAATGGGGCTGCACTTACGTCACCACACATCATTCATTATAGATGTGAGTGACACGAACACCAACATTTGAATAAACACAAACCATTATTTAATGTTACTGGAAATTCTGACGGTTGTTCAAAGTGACATTAAACATTCTTATATATCTGAATTCAGGGCTGAAAACTAGTTGTCAAAACAAAATGCTGTGACTTTCAAGCATGAGTACATAACCTCCTACATTTTCAAAAAATGAAACAAAGTAAGCGAGTTTGAGTTAAGGTTTTTTTTTCTGTACAATGTAAGCCCAAGCATTTATCATGTCTATACAGAAAGATAAAATATGAAAATTTTGCAGTGGGGCAGAGAGGTAAGGAGGAAGGGAGGGGGGAAATTAGGTCAATCATGTCACTCAATAGATGCTAAAAGCAGACCAATCAAATGGAAGCTTACAAAAGGCCATAGACAAGGTTCCTATTAATGCCTATTTATTCTGGACTGACACTTTAAACCTAATATCCAGCCTCTGAAATGGATTTATGAAATGCAGCTACAAATCCTCTTAAGGAATTATTACTTAAGTAGAACTTTAAGTTAGTAATTAACCTGGGATTAACAGGACCTAAAGGCCTTTCTTTTATCCAATGTTTTAATGCCTGGTCTATAAATCCACTTTAAGTTGTCTCTATTACATATCACAAAGTTCTTTTGCATTTAATGAGCCTCTTGACTGATAGTTGAAAGATGACAATAACAGACAGAACAGGTGGTTTCTCTATGTCATACTAATATCATGTACAACAATATATATTTCTATCACAATTTACCCATGTAATGCATGCAATTTAAGTGACCAGACAAATCCCTTTACTCTGATTGGTCAGGGAAACTGAATTTGCCATCAGTGTTTCTATACTTATAATCATTCTTCTGATCCCCTTCTGCGCCACTCAAATCTTTACACGGTTGAAGCTAGCTAATGAAATAGCAAGAGAACACACATTTAAAGAAAAAGGCCCATATTTACTATCACTGTGGATAAAATATGTTACTGAAACAGAATCACATTTAACTTTTTGGAAAAAGTAAACACGTGTGACTTTTAAATTTATCAATCAAAATGGTTCAATATCTCAAGACATATTCATGTTTTCTTCCAAAATTTAATAAAAATAAAAAAATGCTTACCAAGATATTTTAAATAGTGCTACAGCAAAAACAGCCAATTGCTTTTACAATATATGAATAGCACAACATCAGTAACCTCTTTTTGATGCTACAACTTGTTCTATGATTATTTTCATGCTCCAAGGATGTTTATGCCCCTTGGTTAAGCACATCCCATCTCTATCCCTTGTGTTATAATTAGTCTTATGTCACTCCTGTCTGTTCGCCTATCACTCTTTACACACCAGAATGACGTCAGAGGTTTCTCCTCTACTTAACCATGCCACAATATGATGGTTCAATTGGTAAAGACAAGGGACCTCCGCAGTCCTTTTCCTGTACAAGTCTTGGCCAAAAGGGAATCGAGGAAATAACTGTCACATAAAGCCCTGTATGTCTTCACCTGATGGTCTTTTCATGTCCGAGATCAAATAAAAATGCCAGCCATAGATTAGCCTAGCTAATCTGCAGTTAGTGCAAGGTCAGGGTTATTTGTATTCACACAAGTGATGCTCTTATCCCGCCAATTATTCCGTTTACTAGTAACTGGAGATGAAAGCATAAAACATTATTTCCCTCAATGTCTTACCCAATCTTTTTGCAAAACTGCAGATGATAAAGTCAGGATTTAAAATTTTCACATCAATAAGTACCACTTTCTCTGTTAATTGTTCAATCCTCTGATAGGGTACAGATGTTCCTGTTTCTAAGTAAAGCTTGTAAGGGCAATTAGGTCCATAATTATCCAAGCGTTACAATGCATTTCAACTGTAACTAGATATTGCGTCTCGACACAGTGTGTCCCCGGACAGGTCATGGTTGAAGTGTGACATACAGAGTATTATGGTTGACACAAATATACTCCTGTGGGGAGGGGGCCTAAGTGTTTATGGGAGCAACTTGTACTGACACTAAGTAAACAAAATGTTTGCTTAATGAAGGATACAAATTTAACTAGATGTAGCGCATCGGAGAACCAATGCAAATTGTATCCACCAGAAAGAAAACTCACCAATCAACCATCACTTAACCTTGAAGGAGGAGCCCAAGGTAAAATCTGACCACATCAAAAGATTCTTAGCCCTTGATTTCCCATAAGTTGGTGTTACATTCCAAACCTCTAGGAATACGAATAAGCGAGTTATGAGCACTTTTAATTTTGGCTATCCTCATTTGACCTTGAAAGAGGGGCCAAAGCTCAATTCTGATCACATAAAAAAGATTCCTAGCAGTTGAGTTCCTAGGATGCTTTCACATTACAAACCTCTAGGACCAGGAAAAAGTGATTTATAAGCACTTTAGATTTTGCTATCCTCGTTTGACCTCAAAGGAAGGGCCCAAGGTCAAATCTGACAACATCAAAAGATTCCCAGCCCATGATTTCCTATAGGTTGGTTTCACATTGCAAACCTCTAGGACAATAATAAGCGAGATATAAGCACTTTTAAGTTTGGGTATCCTTGTTTGACCTTGAAGGAGGGGCCCAAGGTCAAATCTGACCACATAAAAAGATTCCCGGTCCATGATTTCCTGTAAGTTGGTTTACCATCCCAAACCTGTAGGACCAATACTGCCTTGCTACCAATTATCGCCGGGTACCAATTACCGCCACCAAGAAATAAAATGTTCATATTTCATTAGCAGCTAAATATCTTCAAAGTCTTTTGATGTGTATTTGTTTGAATCAGTTTGGAAATAGTTATACTGTATTTACTACACTTGGAAGGTACTATTTGACAAGTTGTGTCTATCTGAATTTTGCCTGGCGGTAATTGGTACCCGGCGATAATTGGTAGCAAGGCAGTAATAAGTGAGTTATGAGAACTTTTAAGTTTGGCTATTCTCATTTGACCTTGAAGGAGGGGTCCAAGGTCAAATCTGACCACACCACAAGATTCCCAGCCAATGATTTCCAATAGGTTGGTTTACCATCCCAAACCTGTACGACCAATAATAAGTGAGTTATAAGCACTTTTGAGTTTGGCTATCCTCGTTTGACCTTGAAGGAGGGGTCCAAGGTCAAATCTGACCACATCAAAAGATTCTTAGCCCATGATTTCCTACAAGTTGGTTTACCATCCCAAACCTCTAGAACCAATAATAAATGAATTATAAGCACTTTTAAGTTTGGCTATCCTCGTTTGACCATGAAGGAGGGGTCAAGGTCAAATCTGACAATATCAAAAGATTTCCGGCCCATGATTTCCTATAAGTTGGTTTCACATTGTAAACCTCTAGGACCAATAATAAGCGAGTTACGAGCACTTTTAGGGTTGGCTTTCCTTGTTTGACCTTGAAGGTGGGTCCAAGGTCAAATCTGACAATATCAAAAGATTTCCGGCCCATGATTTCCTATAAGCTGGTTTTCCATCCCAAACCTCTAGGACCAATAATAAGGGAGATATAAGCACTTTTCATGACTGCCAAAAAAATGAGGCTGAAAATATTTCCAGTCAAGATTTTGTAATGCAGAACATATTCTGCGAATTTGAGATCTCTACCTATAATACCCTTTGCTCTAGAGGACCATCAAAAGTCGAATAAACGTCCCTGGCGGCCATCTTGTTTTTCAAAATGACGCCAAAAATGAGGTTCGAAAATATTTCCAGTGAAGATTTTGTAATGTGGAACATATTCTGTGAATTTGAGATCTCTACCTATAATACCCTTTGCTCTAGAGGGCCATCAAAAGTCGAATAAACATCCCTGGTGGCCATCTTGTTTTTCAAAATGAGGCCAAAAATATTCCCAGGCAAGACTTTATGGTTATGAATATATCCTGCAAATTTGAGAAGGCTAGATATAATATTTTTTTGTTAGCGTGGTAACAGCCAATAATAAAGGAGGTATATGGCCTCACAGTCTAAGATACCATTTTGAGTCATTTTAGCAGGCCTAAGGTGACCTTGAAAACAATGGCCAAGGTAAAAAAACTGGATGCTGGTACTCCATCATGTACTCAACCTCCAGAGCCATTTTCAGTAGTTTCCATGCAATATAGTCAGCATTAAGTGTAAAAATATCTCCAAAAAGGCCAAAAATGGCCTCGGTGAGGTACTTTGGCGGTCCATGGATGACCTTCAATGAAGAGCTTCAAGGTCAAATTTCTGTATGCTTACAGAGGACACATATATATATATTATATAAACAAACCATAGGATGATCTAACATTCTCTATATGAGAACTGGGCCAAAATGTGAAAAATGGCCAAAATTTGACCTTTAAGAGGCCACCAGTGACCTTGAAATTGAAGGTTAAGGTAACAAAACAATAGCATTCATGGCATTGCCCATATATACCCACATACAAAATTTGAAAGGTCTAACTAAAATATTTTTTAAGTTATCGCGTCGAAAAGGAAATCTCTGCGGCGGCGTGAACGTACTGAATCCTTAGAATCCCCGACTGTTGTCCGGGGATACAATAAACAGGGTACCAATCTGTTGGAAATTTATCTGCCCAACTAGTGGGTATATCCATTTGTACTACCGGCTGGGGAAAGACATGCTTGTGCGAAGTATTCTTTCCAAGGGTACACTCACCATGAAGAGGCTAAGCATCGAACCCCATACCTTTCAATACGCTAACTATTTAGACATGGACCCTACTACAACTGTTGATAAAACTGACTGATATACTTTTCTTTCCACAAACAGAATCCTGTTATGTTACATAGTGGTTCAGAGAAATACTTCAACCTAACCAGGCCTTCTAGGTAAAAAAGGTTTTACCCAGAACCAGAAATTCTGACTTAACAGCAGAATTGGACTTAACAGCATTTCATTTAGAGGCTTCATCTATAACCCAAAATAAGGACCAAAAAACATATTTTGCTTGGCTTTTTAACCCTCTGTATTTTAGTCACATGACCAGGTTTTTGCTCTTGTTGAGGACTTTTAGATGCACTGGCTGACAGATACAGGCAATTCCCAATGGACAGACTTCCTCTGATAAACAACACTGGCACCGCTGTCTGTTTGTACATCATATTTTGCCAACATTTCATGGATTTATGAGACTAGTTTTCTGTTCTATTAGCAAATGTATTTGACAGGAAAAATTGCCCCCAAAGGAAGTTCTGCCGGATGGCCTTTTCTGTCAATATATTTTAAAATGCAGTTGAAAACCGATGTATCTCTATGTGAATTTATTGTTCTATATTTCAAAGGTGCAACTATGGATTAAAATGCACATACAGTGGAGCCTCTTTTATCCGACCATGTGAAGACAGTAAGATTTCAGTTGGTCGATAGAAGAGTTATGATTAAAACAGGAGCTTTCACACAAAAAACAAGAGAGTAGAAAAGAGGTCAGAGAATGCTGATTACAGAGGGTCTAATATTAGATGTTTTTACCAAAATCTCCTGTTTTGTTCTTTCACAAAAATTACTGTCTCCAGATTCACAGCTTAATTTACCCATTTAATAGGTCCATATACAAGAAGTACTAGGGGAGTATCTATAATTTCCATGCAAAACCCCTAATACAGAGTTGTAGACGAGCGTTTCTGCTTGTAACTTCTAGGTAAAAAACCAGGCCAGTTTTCTGCACTACTGATACTAATGCATGCATGTTTTCTCCATTGATGTCCCAGATCAGTGTTAATATAATGATGACAAATGTCAGTAGCTGGCACAGTATGGAAGCAAAAACCCTATTTTATGGACAGAACTTTCTGGCTTGTCTACAATACTCCTTGAAATCAAAATTCAGTGGATGCTTTATTATCCGAGTAAACTACGACAAAATTTTGTTCGGAAAATAGAATGTTCATAAGATAGAAGAGGTATTTCAGTGTAATAGAACAGGAAGTATTAAATTTGGCAGAGTCCATGTGAATATAAGACCACAATCCAATTAAGAGTTTCCAAGTTACACACTGGGACACACAAACCTGTACTTACAATACTTTCACCCCTCCCCTTTAGAAATATTGCATAAGGTTTGAGTCTATGCATAAATACGGCATAAACTCTGCAAATTCAGTAGATTTGGCTTCTCTTCCACAGTGTATCAGACTACTTAATACTGAGTAAAACTACTGTATGCTGAAGCTGAATAGATATGTTAGTACTATGTGATTGCTATGACAACCATCATGTCATACTTTCCATCAATTAATTGATACAATGAAATATCAAAATTTTCTATTTTCAATGTTATATTTGATGAGATTTCAAATCATCAAAAGTCTAAAATGTCTAATTTAGGGATTTGCAATAACTCAGCAGCAGTCTCGCCACAGAAGTGTACAAGTAACAACTAGATCTGATGCTTACATTTAAAAATTATAAGAGTAACAGCTTCCACTCAATATTACATAATCTACATCAGAGATGGCCATTTAAAACCACCTGTTACAAGACAGTTACTCATACATCATGACAGAGCCGATTTTTCTTGTAAGTACCTCATTTAATGGGATCTGTCTGGTCGAGGGTTTTTGTTCAATGCATGATTAACCTCAAGCCATGTAACCTTCTGAAAGGTTCGGTGCCCCACTGAATTATACAAATACTTGCATAAAGAAAGGACATGTTTGGCAATGCTTACCCAGGGTAACTCTGCTGCATAAACAACCCCAAATATTACACTCCTGTGGACTGTTTCAGGGCCTCAGTTTCTACCTCTCCTCACATAATCCCGTGTATTTTAAGGATTTATATTGAGTACTGTATTTATAATAATAACTAGTCCTACTCATCAGATATCTAATGCAAATTTGCATCCGCTAGACAAAGTACCCTAGTTAGAAGGTACTTTACCTACCACAATCCTATCAGGTGTATATAATTGTTAAATCTAATAGTTTAGCGGATACAATTTTACCTCCCTGTCTGACCTTGAAGTTTTATTGCTCGTGATTTTTTGTAAGTTGCCATCACTTTCTAAACATAGCCGTTCAATCATAAATGAGTTAAAAAAACTTTTAAGTTGGCTACCCTTGTTTGACCTTGAATGAGGGACCCAAGGACAAATCTGACAACATCAAAAGATTCCCAGCCACTGATTTCCAAAAGGATGGTTTCATGTTCCAAACATCTCGGACAAAAATAAGACACTTTTAAGTTTGGCTACCCTTGTTTGAGGTAGAAAGAGTGGCAAAAATTGAAACCTGAGCACACCAAAAGATTCCAAGCCACTGATTTGCTACAAGTGGGTCACTTTTTCCAATCCTCCCATATCAATAATAAGCAAGATTTAGGCATCTTAACGATATATAAATCTGTAAAACATGCCATCCATAAATAGATTCAAACTTCCACATGTAAGATCAACCACTAGGAAATAGGAGATAGACTTCAAAGATATGATCAATGACGCCATCTTACTTTTTCAAACTGAGGCTAATTTCAGTTACAGACAAGCTTATTCACCAATGAATATCTCTTGAAAATTTCATTAAGCTAACTTAATTAAGTTTGCAATGGGGCCTTTAACTGTGAAAATCTCTGGGTCAAATGATCACGTTCCGTTACTCTTCTGAATGACATCACTTTGTGTCACTGTTTATGCTTACCGTCTCTATGCATGGGGTCAATGACCCATGTTCCCGGCAGCAGTCCTGCAGCCCCAAGTGCATTGCACAGTGGTGCCACCAGGTGGTTGATGAAAGACTCCTGTAGTTTGGCGAGCTGTGGGTTGTTGCGGTCCATGTATGGACTGATGGGAAGACCGAGTCTCTGCTCCTCATCTCCCTGAACATAAAGAGCATACAGTCACAATACAGTAAATACACAATACAGTCAAAAATACACAATACACTGAAACATGGACCAAAACAATGGCGATCCTCCTGAAAGGAGAGACAATAACAGATCACAAAATACAGTACAGTATTAGGCCACACAGTACAAGAACAGGTAAAGACAACAAATACAGTAATAGGCCTAAGTACACAGTACAATGACCGGCCAAAAATCACAAAGTCATTTGAGTAATACACAAGAAAGAACGCAATACACTAATGGGCCAGAAAATATAGTTCTCCTCTGTTCAAAGATGTCTCTAATCATGCAGTAACCAATGTATGCAATGGATATACCCAGAAAATGCAGCTAAATGAGATAAATCTTTCAAAAAAATCCCTACTTCTATCTGTCTGTCAAAACAGGAAGCTGAGGATAGGTGGTACCCTCTCACCTGTTCATAAAACTCCTCACTGATACGGTCTGTCCATCGCACATGCAGGTCCTTGCGTTTGGCCGGCCCGTTGATGTCGGCCATCTTGATGACGATGTTTGCAGCCATGAGCCGGTCAGCCTCCGATGTCCAGTCTATGCCGGGGGCGTCTTCGTCATTCACCTATAACAGAGTGAGGTGGTCTATTTTGACATTATCACCCATGTACATGTTAATGCCTGGACCATAAGAGTATGAAAATATCCAGTGTATACTGGTTACACCCTATCTCATGTGTAAGTGGAGGTTAATGTCTCAACTATCTACTTTTGAAAGGAAAGACAAAGTTAAAAATGGGTTTTACATCCCATTAGACTCAAACCCACAAACATCAAGGTGACAGGCATGTAACCATATATCTATCTTGTACGCTATTAGGTCACTGAGGTCACGGTTATAAAAGAAAAGAGAAATCTGAAGATAACCTTAGCTTGAAAATGAGGGTTGTAAACCAGGTCACTGAAGTCATAGTCACAAAAGAAAAGAGAAATCTAAGGATACTCTTAGCTTGAAAATGAGGGTTTATAAAACTACTTGCAGATCCTTTGAGAACCTTTCAGCAGCAGAGAGAAGGTCTCATCACTGTATATAAGTGAAAAATGTGAAATTTGGACTTTTAAAAACTATTACTCGAACTTTTTTCTTATTCTTAGAAGTTTTTTTTAGGAAAATGATTGTTTTCTGGAGTAATTCCAAGAGTAGGAAGTTAGAGAATGCAGCACCAAGTCTTTTAGAAGTGAAATTGATTTAAACTAGCCACTGCCTGGGGTATCTTTTCAGTCATCCATTACACAGAGGTGATAATCATATGTCCTAAAAGTGTACCACAATGTAATTTTTACTCTACAGTGTAGAGTAAGATGCAAAAAGCCCAGATTTTTTGTCAGAAGAGTAACAAATGAGGGTGCTTTAGACTGTATACCAGACATTTTAAGTAATATCAGAGTTTTAATCTATATCAGGGATCACACTGATACTCTATAAGTTTTGCAAAGAAAAAAAGCCACCACTTTAAAGTTAAACATTCAAAAAGTGGATTATCAGAAAGATAGACATTCTTGGTAGCATTCAAATTCTCGCACCAATGTCATATATTGTTTCCTAAGAAGCTTCTGCTTCAAAAAAGATTCCCTGATGTCTGAATGCCTTCCATGACAATTATTTCTCACACTTTAATACGTCCTAAATAAATGACTTTACCTGACATTTAAATCCAGGGACATACAAAAAGTGTGCAAAGAGAGGGGGGAGGGGTATGAGAAAGAATTCAATACACAGGTCACTAACACACACTGAATCAATGCATTTTCCCCCAATCTCAATGGCCCTGGATCTTGATTAAGCTGTAACGTCACAAAGGGGCTTGATGAATGAGACTGTGTAACAAGACAGCATTGTATGTTTGTCCTTAAGGACTTTCCATCTGAGTTAATGTCCCCGAAACAATAACTGACGAGCAGTATTCTCTTGTGAAACAACCTTGTCCAAGAGCTTGGTAGTTAGAAAGCCTTTATTTCTGTGTTCCTTATGCCAGGGGCCAATTTCACAAAAGGAACTGGAGCCTGGCCTCAGACTCAATTCTGAGTCTTTGGCTCAAATTTTTGGAAAATATTTTGTTGAGTCCAGTGTCAGTTTGCAAAGGGACTGAAATTGGCTGAACCACAGACTCAAGTAGTGAGATTGTTAAGTAGCATGACTGAAACTGGACTATGTGTGAAACCCTTTCATGAAATTGGCTCCTGGTTTATACTTCTCTGGTCTATTTTTATCATATTTATGACATGATTTAATGGAGCAATGGAAGAATGTGTCCATATGTTTATAATTTTGTTGCAATGGAATCATCCATCCAACAGGTTTTCCACTTATGACCATTGTAGGTCAAATGTTGAAACTATTGCAGTAACTGATCTCTAAAGTACCACCAATTTCTAGAAATGACACATTTGCTGGATCAAAACTAGTTTCAAGACTTTAAAATATCTGGTCAACTTTTTTGGAATCCATAAGCAAACAGGACACACATGATGATATGACAAAACCTGAGGCTATAAAGACCCGCTTCTAAAATGAGGTCCTGTTGGAGAACTATGAATGATTTATTAGTTTTCTTTGCAAGTATTACAATATTCAACATCACTCAGTAAGTTTTTGCAGAAAACCACAGGAAACGAACCCTGGAAAAGCCTGCGTGACAATCTATACATGTAGTAAGGCATGCAAAATTTGCCAGCATAAATTGTTTAAATTTGATAAAACTTTCAACACATTTGATCGACTGCAAAGCTTTTTTGATTATTTCCCTTTGCTCAAAGTTATTTGCAAAAATGAGTAAACCCATATAGTAAAGTATACTGGCTTAATGCATTAAAACAGTCATTACTTTGGATGGCAGAGCAAACTACATACTTTAAGCACTTTCTTTACATGTGGAAAAATAGGATGAACTGGTGATGTACATTTTAGGGATTTTTTTATAAACAATTAAAGGTGGTGGCCAATTTTATGCATCTGTTGAAATTTGTATAGCTTACTCTGTCAGATTTCTGTGAGTACATTATGGCCTTGGTCGGTGTGAATTAAATCAAGACTGTGTACCCTGCTGGGACATCTCTGCTTTCTCAAGTTGGGGCCTAAGGTTCTGTTATTAACTGTGATTATAATATTCTGATCTAATTTACACTGGATGAAACAAAGGTTTGAAGCAACGTAAGGTGATTATATGATGACATTGTGCTTCTGGGGTGTGATGCATTCTGACCTAAATCTATTATAGACAGACATGGCCTTTTTTTGTCAAAACAGGCTGTTTAAGAGGACAAAAAGTGTGTGTAGCTTTGAAGTGTAAAATTTCAATAGGGATTCTCATCACATAGGAGCAATGACACAAGGGTACAGAAGTTACCCAACAAATGAATTTTGTAAACATCACTAGTTCAATGAATAATACAGTGGTTTTTGTTTCTCCCCCAAATTCTGCCCTTTTCCCTCTATTATTTGTGAATATGAAGAAAAAACTAATCTATAGGAAGGAAATTGTTTTTGAATTTGGACTGATACACAAGATACAGGTGCAACCCACTAAACCTGGATCTCAGGTAACCAGAACAGTCCCACTTAATGAGGAATTCTAGATGACAAGGCACATTTCAATAAGAAAGGTCTCAATGCAAATTTAATATACACTTTATTGCTATTAACACCACATCAACACTTTAGCATGTGTATTCCATTGTTTACAGGTGTGACTGCAATTACTGTTTCAGAAAGCAAGCCACTGTCAAAGTCATTATACTTCACAGAATCAACTGACTGACTGATATTGGCTTAATGTTGGTTTCAACACGTTGCATAGTCACCCGGGGAGGGGGGGGGGGGGGGGGGGGGGACAGTGCATACTAACAGGTTAATTCTACACTGAAAACCAATTGGTACAGGCACGCAACTACCAGTTTTTCACACTTTAGATGGGGCCAGAAATCAAACCCTAGACCTATGTATTCTGCTACTGTCTTTTTAATGTATTTATGGGGTTTGGGTAGAAGGCTGCTATATCTAATATCTAATCTATTGGGTGCTCTGTTTTAACTTTATGTTATCACTTATTTTTGTGTTTCCCTTTCATAACAGGATTGGTTGTAGTAGCACCCTGCCTTTGAAACTGGCTGGGTTTCATGAAAAGTCCTGAAAGTGGAACAGCAGCTTAATGTAAGAAAAATGTCATGTACATGTTTTTGATATTTTGCAGAGGCACCACCACAGTGTGAATAAATCTAACAAAATTTCCTTTAATCACTCTCTGCAATCCACAAATTATACTGGCCCATTTTAATACTGCCAGTCACTACCAGCCAATAAAAATCAATCTCAACCCCCATCTTCACAATGAATTATTTTTCACTACAATTCCATGTGTATGTTTCACACTGCTGCCTTTTTAATTATTTTAATTTGTTGTTATCACTAAGGCGTCCCTGGAATCAGGTTCCTGCTGTTTGGCACTAGTTTTGAGAACAAATCACCACAGTCTTTCAGTCCAATTATTTTGCAGAGGACTTAAAGCATCCAGAGACCCTCATCAACCTACTGGTCTAGTTACAGGACTCGCTAATACCCAGTGGTCCTTCATCATCCAGGCCACAAAGTGGATTGTGTTAAAGTAAAACCCTACAAAGCATCTTGATCTCAAATTATTATGACCTCAATGTGCCATCCACATATATCTCGTACGAAATAAGACAAACATTTGTTCACAAGATATTTTAGTTTTACATTAAAAACTCCAGGTTACATTTGTTAATATGAACAACATACTTTTAATATTTGCAAATGGCAATTCTTACATACAAGCAGTTTTATTGGGAGAGAAATTGCATGAAATTAGCCCTAAACCCCAAACAATGATGAAGTTTTGTGCCTGACTGGTCCTTGGAGAGAAACAGGAAGTTGGTCAATTGCAACCCCTCCCATAAGGTTTGTGGACATGTAATGGCTTGTAAAATCTGTGGACTTATCTGAACATTGCACATGAAGTGAATGGAGTTACTGAAAAGATTTATTACATTGAGATTTTAATTTGACCGATTCCCTTCTGGATTCTAGGGTTTTGGAATATTAACATCACAGTCATTCACGATGAATCTACAGTGATCATCAATGTTGCTTTTATTTAATTAATTTAAATACACCTCTATTATACAACCATCTACTACTTTTAATTATAAAGTGCATTCCATTCCCTTTAAATTTATATTTCTCCATCGTTTTATACAAAAATATATCTTCTGTCAGAATTTAATCTAGCTTTTGCAGCAATATTGGGCAACAGATGTTCAACATATACTTAATTGACAATTCAAGAAAACAGGTAAATGCTTTCTGGTAGCCTGGTTTTATACTTCTACTAAATGGATATTCTGCTTAAAGGGGTTGGCCAATTAGAAGCACTAATACAGAAACTGTGGTTTTGTAACCTGTACATATTCTGTCGCTGTGGCCTTGTATGTAACACACTCGCCTAGGAACACTGAGGATGTGGTTTCAAAACCAGGTACAATCTGACACATGGTGGCTCGGATGACCACTTAAAATGGCTGTCCTCTGCCAATAGGTTTTATCACCAGTGGCAAGCTAAAGAACCTCAAGGACATTGATAAATGGTCATCCTTGAGCCTCTGTCTTCCAGTTTGTAGAATGTGAGTAACCTGAGAGCTTGGGATGTCCTTGTGCAGTTGGACTTGTCAAAATAAGGCTTTGAGTCCTGCAGCATATGGAGATATTGTGCTGAGTATACATATACAATAAAATACAAAATGTTAATTAGTTGTGTTGTAACTTAGGCTGAAACTTTCATGATCATCCTTTTAAAAGGAATAGCTAGGGGGCTATTTTCCTTTGTAAATCTATTTATAACTCGTGCTAATGCATATTTAAATCAAAAGAGACTTGTTCACATAAAACAGGATGCAGTACAGGTTTGGTATGGCAGTTGTGCTGAGTTATGGTAGGAAGCACCACAGAGTAGTAAGAACACCTGCTTGCTTATTTCTCGATATACAGTCAAATTGTGAGGAAACTTTGAAGGCCATCCATCATTTAATATGTCAAATCCCCAGCTTACATGTCTTTGCTGCAAATGTAATAAGCTGCAAGCAAGTTTTGGAGCTACCTGAAAGAACTAAATACATAAACAGGTTTTCTTATTTGGTTGGTATGTCAGAATATTTGCAGATTAGTGCCATATTAGGTGATGAGTAGAATGGTTGTTGGTTAGGTCTGGGGTTGATCTGGGTAGCAGTAAGTACTTCATTGAATTCATTTTATTATTGGTTTAAGTATGAAGATCAACTGAGTCAAAATGTAAAAAAACTTGTAAAAAGTAAGTATATTTTATTTCCTGATAAAGCAAAACCATGGGATATTCAACCAAATTTATAGGTTTTGTTGTTTTTTAATGTTTTTCTGACAATTTTGAACATAACCAACAGCCAAATTCGGGTTTACCTAGGCTAATATGTTTCATCCTTGGACTCACTGTTTCTTTGTGACCACAGTCCTTTTTTACACAAAAAATGCAGAATTTTTCTTGTATTTCATCATACAGTAAGAAAGATAAATCTCATTATTGAGGTAACACATTTATTTACCTTCAATTATATATTTTGATAAATTTATGCAACTTTTGGTTATTCGATTGATCTGTTACAAAATGCACATAAATTTGTTCTTCTTGCTTCATTTCAAAGTAGACACTTCTACCACAAAAAAGTCTCCACAGTGAAAACTTTCTGCCAAACATTTCTTCTAAAGGAAAAATTCCCTTTCAATGTAGCCATCAAGTTCACTGTCTCCTACAAAATTCCCAAAATATCCGCACACGACATGAGAGAGACAAAACTAGACCTCAGTGTGTGACAGAATTGAGTGCCATCTTAACAAGGCTATTTGATTACTTGGCAGGCAATAGCAGCATTAAACGTAAGCTGAGAAATATGACTGGGAAGAGTGGACGGCTCCCCAAAAATATCCAACAAAGATGAATAAGGATGGAAAAATGGAGAAAATGGATACAACAGATGTCTTGTGAGACATTTAATGGACAATATTAAAAGCTAATGTGGCAATTTTAAATAAATACTTTTACTGCTTGGCAATGTAACTGTACAACTTGAACACGACTTGTTTATTTGTGGTTATCCTGTGTAATGACTGTAGTCTGGGTTTCTGTTAATAAGAATATACACTGACAAAAGTGCCAGCTATAAACACATTTTATATAATAAAACACTGTCACCACAATTAACCTGTTTCAGGTCTTATTAGGGTGTGATATTGCAATTTCTTCAGAGTACTAAATTGGCATTTATATATCCAATCAACATACTGCTTACAAAACTTTATTTTTCCATCAGTTATTTTATTGGCTGACACTGATTTCATTGTTTACTCAATTGTTGTGCCAATTTAAGGTGTGTACCAAATTTCCCATGAATGTGAAATATTTTTCAACAAACTGAAACTCATTTCCAATACGTATCACAAGAGTCTACACAATTTTTACTCAAACAGTTCATCTGGTCAATCTCAGGGGCCACTTCATCAAAGTTCTTAAATCTTTAAAGAAATTTTAGTTTTTCTCAAATGTAATATTTCACCACAATCTTAGATGATACTTTTTTTCTAAGATGGTATTTACTGAAGGTTCTAGGCAGAGTTAGGGCTGAAATATAAGATTACTAGGATGCCAACACCAGTTTCTTACTTGGTTATATGAAAAGCTTGTATGAGCTTGACTGACTCGCCAAAACTAAGAAAAACATCCGACAATTAAGACTTAAAACAGTTTAGTTGAGATCAGTTGAGACTTTAATACAATATACAACTTCATTTGTCCCCACCACTTAGTATCTTTGAACATGACATGATACAGTGTCCAATGTGTGCAATATGTATGTAACCTTTGAGCAAAATAAACATTGAGTACATAAAAATAAGATACTCAAGAAGGTCCAGTGAGAATATTAGTGTAACTTTCTTCAAATCATGTGCTACTGCCCAGAACAACAGCCATTCATCCAAACTAAAAGCTGTGACAGATATACACGAGGTCAATCCCAGTATTAATGCCCTGGGAAATAATGTTCTGTGATAAACATTGTTTTACTGGGTTTGGTATCCATGCCAATGAATGAGCTCATTACAGACTTGTAGACAATGTGCTACCTGTGGAAAATAATAATGAAGGTAATTTGACTACTTATTCTATGGGGACTGTGTCTTACAGTCACTATTTTTTTATTTAAGGCAGATTCAGAGGAGGTGTGGTTATACAGGCAAGGCAGGATGATGATTTAAATATTCTTGCAAATATCTGTTGAATGTTTCTTTGTAATAAGGGATGACATACTTATTTTTAGGATTATTAAATGTTGCCCATATATTTGCCCACATGGGCACATTGATTTTTCAAATCATATGTACATATAGAGGAACTTTAAGTAGAATACTGCTCACACTGGACACATGTGTGAACGAGTGGGTCCTTTCTGTATCTTTACACATTTACTCTGCAAATGTCATGCTTTTCCAATGTACTTACCAATCATCTTGATCCTCTCCTGTCTTGAATTGATGTAAAATCATACAATCTAAAGACCTGAATGCACTGACTACAAAGTCAAAGTTGGGATTGTGTATCCCTATTCAACAACCAGGGTCATGATACAGGTTGACAACATTGTGTGAGTCAAACGCACACTGAGGTGGCTGTTATTAGGTCCCACACTCAGTAACCACTAGACCACTGAGGACCAAAGGATTATATTGAAGCAGCCCTCAGCATTTGTCAGTTGTGGAAGCTGAACCTTCACAGATTAAAGCCAGACTTGCTAACCAGCAGGCCACTGAGGACCTTTGTTCTGAACACAATATCATACAATTTTTATCTTGCAGAAAGTTTTGTCAGATTGGTTGGTATTTCCAGTGGAAATCAAGGAGCTCCAATAAAAAAGTCCAGTTTTTGGTTGTTTCTATTCCAGTTGTTGTTCAGTCTGGTCACTTTGACGGCTTAAGAATTCTAAAACTCCACATGGTATTGTATGCATATGAAATTCATTGTTTGAGGAAACCCAGATTTTACTACTTAGAATAAAGTGAAAATTTTTAGAAAATTTTCTATTTTTTATGACAGTCTTAAATCAATTCTTTAACCATTGAGAATTTGCTTTTAGATGGTGAATTATAAGGATTTTTTTCCCAGTGAGAATGTTCAATTACTTTGTCATTGGAATGTAGAATATATTTTTTAAAATTATTTTTGCTATTTCTTTTTCAATTTTCTAAGGAAGAAGAAAAAAAAACAATTCAGCCCAAACTAGAAGTAGATTAAGGTTGTTGGGTGTGTATAATTGAATCTTGTTTTTTTGTAACTTTGTGTGTGCAGTTTAAACCCAGCTGCCAGTCACTGAAGCCAGATTAGTGAAATCACTGATTACAAACACATCACCAAAAGCAATCACATGTCACCAGTCAAACCTTTTAGAGCTTCGTTGTTACCATAGCAACCATAATGTTTAACCCTCTGTGTTCTTAGTGAGGCTATAGAAATTCTAGTTTGATCTTTATCATTTTGTGCCTATCATCTTTATTTGGTTTCTACCAGAAGTTTTGTGGCTTTTAAGTTGAGCAAACATAAAGCTGAGAAATGGAATTCTTAGACTTTGGCAATAGACCCTTCCGACCCCTGGGGAATCACATATACACACACATTGTTTCAGAATACATTTGAGCTGAAAACACTTTTCACAAAGACTAGCATCTCTTTCTGTTTACCATTAATCTGAACGACACCAATACACAGTATCCACAAAACAGCTGCATATGAGACGTTGATTGGTTTAAAAACCTAGTAGACTGGTCATTAGTTTAACCAGAGAGCAATTGAAAACATTTAAAACAGTTTTAAAATTAAAACCAAAGTGTCAAAGAAAGAGAGTACTTGTTTTGTTGTCTTTGATAAGTACTCAAATACTTTTTTTCAGATGTAATAATGTCACGCACCTTTGCATTGAACTCGGCCAGTAGTTCAAAGTGGCGCTTGAGATCGGTAGCGAGTATGGCCTCTATCACAAGGAAGCGGAAACGCTTAAACTCGCCCTTGTCTAGGTGTTTGAGCCAGTTAAAGCGTGGGCTGGAGAGAAACAGATGCCAGGCGGAGGCCGCATGGTGAGACTCCAAGACTGAGCGGTCGTTATACAGGACAGCCTGAAAATAAAGAAAAATGTAAAGAACATACTGAGACTTGTGATTATAAGACTGAATTTTTGTCATTCAGAACAGCATGCAAATACAAAGACTGACCAATATTTACGCATTCAGACACTGCCTTAAAGTACAAAGATCAAGTTCCACTGGGGAATCGTTGTTGTTTTTGGTGCCTCAGAATCTGTTTGATAGTGGTGTAACGATTCGCCAAGAACTCGATTTCCCAACTTGAGTCCGCATTTTAGCATGTACATCGATCCCACTGGAAACCTCGGCGACGAAAAAAAAAACAAAAAAAAACAAAAAAACTATGGAAGACGTTTTGAGTGGACGATAATAGAAATAATGGCTACAATGTGAGATCGTTTTTATAAATTTTATGGACTTTCATTGTATAATAGAAATACTAGCTACAATGTGTGATCATATTTATTCATTTTTTATGAACTATTATTGTTTTATGAAGTACTTAAGGGCGATAATCGGGAACATATGCGATCGCGGTACTTCGTTTTATATTCAATGTATGTTTAAGTAGCCATAACTTCCTTCTTTCTGGTCCAATTTTTATAATTTTTTTAACATTATGTTCAGTTTAATTAGTTGAATTCTGTCTAGATTGAATCTAGATTCCTCGGATTAACAGATTCGCTTGTGATGTGACTAGAATCTGAATCAGAATTATGAATCTCTTGATCTACCTCCTGAGGTAGATCAACAGATTCAGATTCATTGGATTACCCATAATGCTTTGCAAAATAAGGGCCACCAATTGTGGCAGCAGATTTTAAAAATTTAGTGATTTTTATTATATTTATAGTAGTTTATCTAATTTTTTTCACTTTGGATTCAGAATTTGATAAAATTTCATTTCACAAATTTAGCTAATCCAAAGAATCCGAATCTGAATCTGGATTGCAGAAATTGTACAGATTTTTGTTTGTAAAATACGCCTATTGATAGATTTCAAAGAAAATTGCCAACAGTTATTTCTACCGGAATCCAAGATCAATATTTGTAAATCCGTCACTGACAGTAGCCCAGACACTTCATAGTTTTTATGGAAGGAATTTTTTAAAATTCCCTGTATGACCCAAAAATCGATTCGACTCGATTAATCATCTCTGGACTTTTCCGATTAATGGATTCTGATTTTCAAGTCCGATTCCACCAATACTGTTGGAACAAGAAATCATTGTTTTGTGCACAATGTGCTTATTCAGAGATTTAAGACTATGAAAGTCTGATTACATTTGTCATACTAGGAGCTTTGTTGCTTTATAAGGAGCCTCAAAAGAACCGTTACTTTGCTGCATTGTATATGGTAGTACAGATTAAGTACTGTAGAATTCTGGTGAAGTCAGATTACTCACCAGAGGAGCATTGGTTGCCACCAGGAAAGCGTTAGTTCTGCCAGGGTGGTCGTAGTCGTGCATGGCAGCAGCCGCGTACAGTGCCATCAGCTCCAGTGGGGGGTAGTTCCTCGCCATCACCCCGTAGGAATTGTCCAGAGACTCTGGGGCAGGACCATTGGCACAGCCATCAAACTCGCCATCTGTGTAAAATACACAGGAAAGAGAAGGTAATACTCATCAGTCACATCCATTCCAACAGCTTATTTAAAGTAGAAATGGATCAGAAAACCCTTTATTATCATGACATGATACATTTGACTCAAATACTGGGGAATAAAAATAGATTAATAATTAATTAATTTCATTTTATAATACACATATTTTGCTGATTTTGTGTAAACTGGGGGCCAATTTTTCATCTTTATTTCTAAAATGATGTAACTTACACCATTAGAAAGGCACATTTACCAAACTTTGGCTTGTTTTTGTTGCAAGTCAAGTTTTTATATTCACTGGTGATATATAATATGGATACATTTTATGGCTGTTTTTTTGCACACTTTAGACAAATGTGGACTTGTTTTACTTATTATTTATCAAGTGGACAGTAAATATAAAATAAACACTGTGTGAAGTATACTTTTAACCTTTTTCCTGCAGACTCAAATGTTAATTTTTTTTGCTTCAAAGACATCAAGTCTTGGGTAATTATTTATTGTCTTAACATTGCAGACAAAAATAGGTCTTGAAGTGTTTTGATGGAGAGCTAAACACAAAAACAACCAGTTCTACTGAGTAGTGTCTCATGCGTACTGATATCGTGATTAGTTTGAAGCTGGTGGCCCCTGGAGGCTGATGATTATCATTAAATTGACTTAAAATCCCTTGATCTTGTGAAGGCCCGAGTCCTTAATTTATGGTGTATTTTTGTGACTGAATCGCCAATAAAGTTCAAGCAAAAGTAGTTTATTTTATTATAAAATGATGGCCGATGTTTTATCCAATGTGTTCACTGCTTTTGTTTGTTTTTGTTATTATTTATTTATTTATACGAATCCTACATTTGAAGTACCTAATTCATGAGATAACCTCTGTTTCTGACACATCCAACTCACTGGACAAACACTGCTTTTGTGTCATATCTGATCACTCATAAGTCAATCCTAGTTTTTTTTTTTTTAAATTACCTGAAACAATACATGAGCCCTAACTCACTAAATGTCATGCATGTTTTGATGTACCTGATTCACAGATCAACCCTTTTGTTCAACATCCCTAACTAATACTTGGCATACATTAATTTTTGCCATACCTGACTCACTTGGTCAAAGGCCAAAGTTTGGGTTTTGCATACTACAACCAAAGTCATATAGAGACATACCCTCGGCATTGAAAGCTATGGAAGTGGAACCCATACAGAGGTGAGAGCCTGTGATAAGATGCTAAACCTGCTAACCACTAGGCCTGCACCGTGAATCTCTCGTGACTCACTAGGCTCCCTATTTATGACAGACCTTACTCACCAGATGACCATTGTGTTTGATGTACCTGACTAACATGGCAACCCTTGTGTTTACCTGACTCCCTAGAAGACTGCTGTATTTACTGCACCCGACTCACTAGATGACCCTTATTTACTGTATCTGACTCACTTGGCAACCCTTGTGTTTACTAAACCTGACTCCCTAGATGACCCTTGTGTTTATTGTATCTGACTCCCAAAATGATCCTTGTCTTTACTGCACTGACTCACTTGGCAACTACTGTGTTTGTTGTACCTGACTCACTAGTTGACTCTTGTGTTTACTGTACCTGACTCATTAGTTGACTCTTGTGTTTACTGTACCTGATTCACTAGTTGACTCTTGTTTTTACTATACCTGACTCACTAGACGACCCTTGTGTTTACCATACCTGACTCCCTAGATGTCCCTTGTGTTTACTGTACTGACTCACTTGGTAATTACTGTGTTTACTGTACCCGAATCATTAGATGACTCTTGTGTTTACCATACCTGACTCACTAGACGACCCTTGTGTTTACCATACCTGACTCACTAGACGACCCTTGTGTTTACCATACCTGACTCACTAGACGACCCTTGTGTTTACCATACCTGACTCCCTAGATGTCCCTTGTGTTAACTGTACTGACTCACTAGGCAACTACTGTGTTTGATGTACCTGACTCACTAGACGACCCTTGTGTTTACCATACCTGACTCCCTAGATGTCCCTTGTGTTTACTGTATCTGACTCAATAGACGAACCCTGTGTGAACTGCACTGACTCACTTGGCAACTACTGTGTTTGATGTCTCACTAGGTGACTGTTGTGTTTACTACACCTGACGCACTAGACAACCCATTTTTGACAAACCTGATTCACTGGATGAGCCCTCTTTTTCCGCCTCACATGTTGTGGTCTGGAATCCTGGGATGGGTTGAGATGTGAGATAGTACACACCGTGCAGCACATCAGTAGCATGGATCCTATTATGATCTGAAACAACATAATCTTCACAGATGTAACTCAAATGAGAATCGAGAATACCACAATAACCTCTACACACAATTTCACTGATCAGAGGCAGCCTGGTGTTTAAACTTGACTTACGGTCAAATTTAGGGTATTATGTCTCCTGAAGTATGTAAGGTCATATAAGGACTAAGTCATCACTGCATCACCCCACATGCTGCCCTGACTGAAAGAAATGTGTGGGATGAATGGAATATTCAAATTTGGCCATAATTTAGTGTTCTTAAATAACAGATAAACTGTTTTGTAAAGAAACAAAAAAAGTTAAATGAATTTTGACAGAGATGAAAGAGTGTGGGACTTTCAAGGCAAGTGGAGATTTTCTCAATATATAAATATATCAGTCTACATTTTAAGATGTTACCAATCTAATAATACTTAAGACCAAATCATTCAAATAAAGGCTGATTGTATTGTGCCCATAGGAGGATGATTCATAAAAGACCAATCTTTACAGATTTGTCAAGTGATCAAAATTAAATATCTACAGGCTGAACACACTTGAAGCTGTATCTCCCAAATTACTGTCATTTTAAAACAATTGTAAATGAACATTTTATTTTAGCACATAAAACTTAAACATTACAACCTGTTCAAACTTCTTCATATAGCATTTGGGAGGATAAGGTAAGGCCATTTTATGCAATAAAAATAATTTTTCATTATACTTTAAAGAGTCAGGTTAAACAGGGCTTGCAGCTAATGCCAGGAAATCTTAAAATAATCTGTTGAATGATTAATAAGACTTGGAAAATTGGAACAAGACATGAGCGAAAACATATTGCATTCACAGTGATCTACCTTTGGTTCTGTGAAACTCTTGAATAATCTTTTAAGTCAAGCTGTTACCAAATTGTGGTCAAACCTTGCAATTTATTCCATTTATTTGTTACTTTCAACCCATTGTATGGGTCAGATCTTGATGGACAGTTACAAGATGCTTCAGATTTTGTACTTTAAACCACAAGTCACTGGTAAGCACTAAAATAAACACCGACTTTTATATCTTTTCTTGAGAGCATACGAAAGTTACACAGATTTTTATACAATTTGGTACAAGTTTCAAGGGAATATTTTAAAAATCCATAATATCACAATGATGAAATTGCACTTAGGATATGTTGCATTCAAGTGCCGTATGATCACCTCATGATATGGGGATTATATTTGTGACACTTTTTGAAACAAATTCTAACTTCATATTGATCAACAAGTAACAAACAATGAATTTAAAAATTCTTATTTTTAGTAATTTTTTTTATGCAACAAGATTTGTGTTTTAAAACAACGACTGTTTTCTTAGAAAATTCTAAGACAAAGAATGTGAAAAAGACCAGAATATTGTATTGAAAGCAATAGTAAATCACAAAAAGGCATGGCTCAACTTTATTCTACTTGTAATTGGAACATCTAGTAGACTCATTAGCCACAATGAAGTATAATAAGAAAGAATTAATTTGATCTCTCAGAATAATGATATTATACAGAATCTCAATGGTTCTCTTTATTGTCAAGACATAGCTGTTGCTAATACTTTGTACACTTCTAAATGAGTTAGTAATTATAGCTGATGAAATACTGGGTCCTAAATCAATTGCTAGTTGCTCTAAATAATATGTTCATTTGTACATTTCTCTAAATATCCCTGGCAACTCGCCAATTTCATGCAATTTTCTTTATTGACTACACAACTTTCACTGTGCGACGGTACATCTCTTCCATTCTTCCAGTTAATCAGTATTTGTATTGACCTTGTATTTACCTTGTATTTACCTTGTATTGACCTTGTATTTACCTTGTATTTACCCCCCAAACAGCAAATTATTTGGTCACTTCTGCATTGGACATGGACCTATCGGCACCATAGTTTTTACCACTTTGAGACTTAAATATTAAATATAGAGAATATTTTGCATTTCCTAATTTAAGTAATTTTCATTCATGTAAACAAGGTTTTTTTTTTATAAATTCTTGGGATATTTTGTGGTAATCAATTACAATCTAATCTGTCCAATCTTAAATGGACTTTTATAGCAGTTAACCTCTGGAGCTCTATCATATGACCATTGTAGTCTCCTGTTTATATCAGAACATTTACCACAACAAATCAAAATTTGGTATACGCGTTAATATCCATAGGAATGAGAGCTCACTACCACTTTTACCTGTGATTGATATGTTGGTGGAGACAACTGGTAGCAAAGACACTTTATGCATGTTTTGTACGTGTTTTAACATGAAAGTTGAAGCCTTGAAGGCAACAACACATTAATGCAGGAAAAGTTTATATTTATATATTTGTTTTAAAATGGTTTGCATCTTGCACATATGAATTGTACAGGTAAATAAATATATCAAAAAAATTTGTTGTCAAATGATACTTGAACATCGGTCAGTCTTCAAAACAGCCACCCTTGTTTAGAAGTTTCTCTACACTGGTTTTCCCAAGTATTTTGCTCCATACATCTCTTCCTACAGCAGTTCCTACAGTACCAGGCGCAGTCAGAGTGGCGGTAATTTCCTGGTCATTCCCAGGTTTCAACCCTCAGTCCATACATCCGTCAAACAGTTTGGTTATAGTTTTGCTTTTGATGCTACCACTGTTTGGAATGCTCTTCCTGAGGAGATTCGTGCGTCCCCCTCTCTGGCCTCCTTCAGAAAACGCCTCAAAACCTACCTTTACACCAAGGCATACCCTCCTTAGTCTTACTTACCCCCTAGCGTTCTCTGTGGTGCTTGGACTCTTTTCTGTCCCTGGATTTTGAAATTGGTTGACTGTTTTTGTTTTATTGCGCCTTAGAGTCCCCTTTGAATAGGGGAGATTAAGCGCTATAAAAGTCCAATTAGAATTGAATTATAGTACTCATGAAAACATAACAAATATCGGAGATGTGCTTTTCAGCCTTAGTTACAAACACTTATTACAAATGCCACTAAGGAGATGTTAATTCATTTTCCAGAATCTAGATTTAAGACAGGGTTTTGATAAGATATCATGTTTAAAGGTCTGACCATGTCACAGTGTGATTCCATGTTAACTCTCTAATTAATCAGAGAACTGACGTGTTTTATGTCATCATACCAGTCAGGAGTATCCATTACTAAACCAGTGTGAACAAAGAGCTCCCGTCTTGAGCCCCTTAGACACTTTCCTCCTTACTGTATGCTTAATCACAAAAAATTGACAAATTATGGACAATTATTTGCTTAATACAAGGTTTCTACTGATTTTTTCCCTCATACATGTACACTTTAGGGACTGGCTCCCATTGTTAGTTTTCTCTTGTTTTATCTCTGATAAGATTACTATAAAAATGTTCAATTCGTATAAAGATGTTCAATTTTCAGATGTCACAAAGACAAGTCAATGGCTGAAAAATGAAGGCTGAGAACATTAGAAACAATCTCAAGTCCTTACAATTCATGGATCCAATGCGTCCACGTTAATGTCCAGAAATATAAGCTGTCAATTCCATGAAATTTTCTAGGAATAATGACTTACCAGTTCCAAATTTATTAACAGATGAGGATCGTCTAGCATTGTACCATCTCTGGCATGAATGAGTCTTTACACAACAGACTACCCCTCAATAAAGACTGTATTACATCAGAGATGGAAATTTAAGTAATTTCCTTGAGAGTACTTCCTATTTATTTATATGGGGTTTTATGTTGCTTTCAACATTGTACACATCATATCACAATGGGTAGTTTTGTGGGCAGAGGAAATGAGTACATACAGTTGGTCAAGGTTCTGTCCTGTAAACTGCCCACCATCGGTAAGCAACTACTGACTTTCCCACATAAGGTCTAGGGTTTGAACCACCGACCTCAGAGGTGGGAGGCGAGTGTATTACCACTGCACCACCGTGGTCCCAACTACTTCCTATTCAAATCACTCTGGCTGGTTATATAGAATTCAGACACAGTAGTAGTATTTTCTTGTCCGATTAGCTACTAACCAATTAACTGGTTAGTTACTTAACCGATTAGCTTTTAGATGTAAATTTGAACCATACTTTAAATTAAGATATACAGCTGATGCATGTGTTTGCATTGGTAACTTGAACCTACTGTAACTGTGACTAATCAGTCTATCACACTTGTGTGTGATGTAAAATGCTGCAAAAACTCCTCATATGACATAGCTTGTAAACTAGTTCATTGTTCCTTCAAACAAGCGAGACCTTGTTCCTGTAATGAAGGGCTTTGTGTGAATCAATGTGCTTTGTCTGGACACAATTGGCAGTAAAGTTCATTGAGGTAGTGTGTGCTTGTGTTGTGAGTCTCACCCTGACATGACGAGAAGGATTCGTACAACTAAATCATCTTCTTCCCCAAAACTCCACACATCAGATACAAAGATAATCTCACCTGGGATATGTACCAGGACAAAAATGTGGAATATTGTAATATTTTTGTGTTAACTCAAACACTGTAACACAGTTTACTGGGGACTATACTGAAGCTTTTTCTTTGTGTCTTGTCAATATTTGATATACCAGTGTCCGATAAATCCATAATATGCAGTGAAAGCATCTATGTCAATGAAGAAGAAATCTTCTTAAGAAGAGTAAACAAAATGAATATTCATGGAGAGTGAGCAGACTTAAGGAAGGGTTAATAGATTTTTCAGTCATGTTGTTCACCAACAGCCTTGATTTTGTATTTTAAGAATTTGAAAGAACAGATTTCTGTCCTGTAGCAGCTGTTGTTGAGAGTGTTCTCACTCATATACCTCGGAATGAAATAGCAATCTCTTTCATCTGCAGTCAATGACTTTGTATTTTTAAGATTATTTTCAGTTTTGACTGCATGGCGTCCAGTGACTTTTTACTAATAATTGATACTTGAGCAGTCTTCACTTATCCTATATTTCCACAATCCCAACCAATGATGTCCAATAGCTGATGCAATTCATCACATCATTACACAGATATCTGGCTGTGTGTGAATTGAATGTAAATATTTTTACCAATTCAATCAACTTAGAATTTGTAATACACTAGTAATCTCTAAAGAATAAAGAAATGGATTACAACAAGAGTGTTCATTTCTACTTAAACACTGGCACTTTACAAAATATCCAGATAAAAAATGATGTAAAATGGGTCACCTACTTCCCAAGCATAATTGCGGATTTTATAGTTTTTATCGGTAAAAGCAGAACTAGTGAGGAGTGGAGTAACAGTATAAAGTGTGCCCAAGTATAAAGGTTTCTATTGGGGCAATGCTAATACAGATTGCTGTCCAGGCAGTGTGAATCCATCTTTAAGTTGAGAAATCAAAGCTGCTTCCTTTGTGTTGCCATGAAAAGACTAGGTCTATTCACCTGTCCACTTAACTGAAGGTAAGTTATTGTCACCTGCTTGTTGACAGGAAATGGACAAAACAAAACAACCCTCACAAGCCTCAGGTCTCATTCAGTGTGATAATTAGACACAGCAAGAACTTGTGAGTAAAACGGATGGCTTGTTTCAGTCACCAGGAAACCGAGCATCCATTTTCAGTGACAATATTATTCAGTGCTGCCTCCATACAACTTAGATAAACACGGCTGTGCTTGGAAATATCATACAGACAAAAAAAAAAAAAACATTTGGAAAAACACTGGTTCTGCTCTGGAAATGGACAGAAATATTTGCAAGATTGACAAATGGAAAGAAAAACTAGACATTGTGTCTCGACGCAGTGTATCCCCGGACGGGACATGGTTGAAGCGTGAATGTGTCGGGCTTGAGCCTTTTTCCTGGAGCACCAGGTCAGGATTCTCCATAGTAGGGCACAAAGAGGGCCCGACTTACTCCCCCCCCTCCTTAAATAGGCAACCACCATGGTGTTGTCTGTAGCTATGGTAGCAATAAGGTTCAAGCAGAGGTCTTGTAACTCCTTTAGGGCCAAAAGAACGACTTGGTTCCAGGTACTTTATGTGTAACTTGCTTCTGGAAGGGACCAAGTTCCCCTTGCAGTGTGTTCCCCTAAGTGAGCACTCGCCCTTCTTGATGTACCTGTAAGGATTTGCAGAGCATATTTAATTAGGTTTAATGGTTGACCTTGAAGCACATTTGTCATCCTACAACCACCATTTTAGATGGGGTGGAGTGAACTGGGATCATCTTTTCTAGTTAGTCTGGTACCCTTCAGCTGTTCTTCAAGTGCCACTGTATCGGCCTCATGTGGAGGTGACCTAGGTGGACTTGCTTCTGTATGGGTGTATTTTTTCTGGAACCAACAATCCTCTGGAACAAGTAAGTCTGGATACTGCTACCCCATCATGTACTCAACCTCCAAAGCCATTTTCAATAGTTTCCATGCAATAAAGTCAGCAATAAGTGTGAAAATATCTCCAAAAAGGCCAAAAATGGCCTGGGTCAGGTACTTTGGATGACCTGTGGATGACCTTCAATGAAGAGCTTCAAGGTCAAATTTCTGCATGCTTATAGAGGACATATATATGCATTTTATACACCAGCCATAGGATGATCTAACTTTCTGTATAAGAGAACTGGGCCAAAATGTGAAAAATGGCCAAAATCTGACCTTTAAGAGGCCACCAGTGACCTTGAAATTGAAGGTCAAGGTCACAAAACAATAGCTTTTGTGGCATTGGCCATATATACCCACATACCAAATTTGAAAGTTCTAACTAAAATATTTTTTAAGTTATCGCGTCCAAATTGAAATCTCTGCGGCGGTGTGACCGCACTGAATCCAAAGTATCCCCGACTTTTGTCCGGGGATACAAATATTTCTGGGATTTACATAACTCGTATTTTAAACAGTCACTCCAAATGAGTTAAAAAGGTTTGCATGCATTTTTCACAAACATTAAACTAGAGGATCGCTCGCAAAAAAAAAGATAATGTTTTTGCATAGCAAAAACAAAGCGTCCCGAAAAGGATATAAAGGTGAGTGCTAAAGTATTAAGAAAATGCTTCGTTTCTAGCCTTATACTGTTGCGGCAACCAAAGTCAGCGCAGTCTGCTCTATCTAGCACGGTTTTCACGATATAAGCATTTTTGTGTTTTGCAAAAAATAAAAAAATTAAAAATGTCTGCTATATTTGGCGAGACAAAAATATTTTGAAAATTGGCATGGCTACTCTGCAGAGATACCCAGCAGGTCCCAAATTTTGTTGAGTTCGCTCCATATAGCACAGTTTTCGAGATATAAGCATTTTTGTGTTTTGCAAAAACTTTGAAAATTCAAAATGGCCACCATTTTTGGGGAGACAAAAATTTTTGTCAAGACCACTGCCGTGGTGTGTATCTCCCGCCGAGCATTAAAGCAGAAGAAATAGCTTTTCCGAGATATTCACAATTTTTCATTTTCGTGTGTGAAAGGTCTTCCAAAAGTAGGTGAATGAGCTATTTGAGAAAAATTGGCTATCTGCAATACTATTAAGAGATAATTCACATTTACTCATTTTGAGTAGGTGAATAATTATCTATGGGTCTGAAACTTCACCAAGTGAAAGCTCTCCCAAAAGTAGGTGAATGAGTTATTTGAGAAAAATTGGCTATCTGCAATACTTTTACAGATAATTCGCATTTACTCATTTTGAGTAGGTGAGTAATTAGCTATGGGTCTGAAACTTCACCATGTGAAAGCTCTCCCACAAGTAGATGAATGAGTATTTGATAAAAATTGGGTATCCGCAATACTTTTACAGACAATTAGCATTTACTCATTTTGAGTAGGTGAATAAATAGCTATGGGTCTGAAACTTCACAGAGTGAAAGCTCTCCCAAAAGTAGGTGAATGAGTTATTTGAGAAAAATTGGCTATCTGCAATACTTTTAGAGATAATTCACATTTACTCATTTTGAGTAGGTGAATAAATAGCTATGGGTCTGAAACTTCACCAAGTGAAAGCTGTGCCAAAAGTAGGTGAATGAGTTATTTGAGAAAAATTGGCTATCTGCAATACTTTTAGAGATAATTCGCATTTACTCATTTTGAGTAGGTGAGTAATTAGCTATGGGTCTGAAACTTCACCAAGTGAAAGCTCTCCCAAAAGTAGGTGAATGAGTTATTTGAGAAAAATTGGCTATCTGCAATACTTTTAGAGATAATTCGCATTTACTCATTTTGAGTAGACGAGTAATTAGCTATGGGTCTGAAACTTCACCAAGTGAAAGCTCTCCCAAAAGTAGGTGAATGATTAATTTGAGAAAAATTGGCTATCTGCAATACTTTTCGAGATAATTCGCATTTACTCATTTTGAGTAGGTGAATAAATAGCTATGGGTCTGAAACTTCACCAAGTGAAAGCTGTGCCAAAAGTAGGTGAATGAGTTATTTGAGAAAAATTGGCTATCTGCAATACTTTTACAGATAATTCGCATTTACTCATTTTGAGTAGGTGAGTAATTAGCTATGGGTCTGAAACTTCACAGAGTGAAAGCTCTCCCAAAAGTAGGTGAATGAGTTATTTGACAAAAATTGGCTATCTGCAATACTTTTAGAGATAATTCGCATTTACTCATTTTGAGTAGACGAGTAATTAGCTATGGGTCTGAAACTTCACCAAGTGAAAGCTCTCCCGAAAGTAGGTGAATGAGTTATTTGAGAAAAATTGGCTATCTGCAATACTTTTAGAGATAATTCGCATTTACTCATTTTGAGTAGACGAGTAATTAGCTATGGGTCTGAAACTTCACAGAGTGAAAGCTCTCCCAAAAGTAGGTGAATGAGTTATTTGACAAAAATTGGCTATCTGCAATACTTTTAGAGATAATTCGCATTTACTCATTTTGAGTAGACGAGTAATTAGCTATGGGTCTGAAACTTCACCAAGTGAAAGCTCTCCCGAAAGTAGGTGAATGAGTTATTTGAGAAAAATTGGCTATCTGCAATACTTTTAGAGATAATTCGCATTTACTCATTTTGAGTAGGTGAGTAATTAGCTATGGGTCTGAAACTTCACGAAGTGAAAGCTCTCCCAAAAGTAGGTGAATGAGTTATTTGAGAAAAATTGGCTATCTGCAATACTTTTAGAGATAATTCGCATTTACTCATTTTGAGTAGGTGAGTAATTAGCTAAGGGTCTGAAACTTCACCAAGTGAAAGCTCTCCCAAAAGTAGGTGAATGAGTTATTTGAGAAAAATTGGCTATCTGCAATACTTTTAGAGATAATTCGCATTTACTCATTTTGAGTAGACGAGTAATTAGCTATGAGTCTGAAACTTCACCAAGTGAAAGCTCTCCCAAAAGTAGGTGAATGATTAATTTGAGAAAAATTGGCTATCTGCAATACTTTTCGAGATAATTCGCATTTACTCATTTTGAGTAGGTGAGTAATTAGCTATGGGTCTGAAACTTCACCAAGTGAAAGCTCTCCCAAAAGTAGGTGAATGAGTTATTTGAGAAAAATTGGCTATCTGCAATACTTTTAGAGATAATTTGCATTTACTCATTTTGAGTAGGTGAGTAATTAGCTATGGGTCTGAAACTTCACAGAGTGAAAGCTCTCCCAAAAGTAGGTGAATGAGTTATTTGAGAAAAATTGGCTATCTGCAATACTTTTAGAGATAATTCGCATTTACTCATTTTGAGTAGACGAGTAATTAGCTATGGGTCTGAAACTTCACCAAGTGAAAGCTCTCCCAAAAGTAGGTGAATGAGTTATTTGAGAAAAATTGGCTATCTGCAATACTTTTAGAGATAATTTGCATTTACTCATTTTGAGTAGGTGAGTAATTAGCTATGGGTCTGAAACTTCACCAAGTGAAAGCTCTCCCAAAAGTAGGTGAATGAGTTATTTGATAAAAATTGGCTATCTGCAATACTTTTAGAGATAATTTGCATTTACTCATTTTGAGTAGGTGAGTAATTAGCTATGGGTCTGAAACTTCACAGAGTGAAAGCTCTCCCAAAAGTAGGTGAATGAGTTATTTGAGAAAAATTGGCTATCTGCAATACTTTTAGAGATAATTCGCATTTACTCATTTTGAGTAGGTGAGTAATTAGCTATGGGTCTGAAACTTCACCAAGTGAAAGCTCTCCCAAAAGTAGGTGAGATACCATGCGGGTCAAAAATTTCGTCGAAATCGCTCTATCTAGCAGGGTTTTTGAGATATAAGCATTTTTATGTTTTGCAATTTTTGCGAAAAATTCAAAAATTCAAAATGGCCGCCATTTTTGGCGAGACAAAATTTTTTTGAAAATTGGCATGGCTACTCTGCAGATATACCCTGTGGGTCAAAAATTTCGTCGAAATCGCTCTATCTAGCAGGGTTTTCGAGATATAACCATTTTTATGTTTTGCAATTTTTGCGAAAAATTCGAAAATTCAAAATGGCCGCCATTTTTGGCGAGACAAAATTTTTTTTCAAAATTGGGATAACTACTCTGCAGAGATACCCTGAGGGTCAAAAATTTCGTCGAAATCGCTCTATCTAGCACGGTTTTCGAGATATAAGCATTTTTGTGTTTTGCAATTTTTGCGAAAATTTCGAAAATTCAAAATGGCCGCCATTTTTGGCGAGACAAAAATTTTTGGAAAATTGGGAAAAGTACTCCGCAGAGATATCCTGCGGGTCAAAAATTTTGTCGAAATTGCTCTATCTAGCACGGTTTTTGAGATATAAGCATTTTTGTGTTTTGCAATTTTTGCGAAAATTTCGAAAATTCAAAATGGCCGCCATTTTGGGCGAGACAAAAATTTTTTGAAAATTGGGAAAACTACTCCGCAGAGATACCCTGCGGGTCAAAAATTTCGTCGAAATCGCTCTATCTAGCACGGTTTTCGAGATATAAGCATTTTTGTGTTTTCCTTATTTGGAAAATTCGTAATGATTAATTAATCATTAATTACTCGGCCATTTCTTGACCAATCAATGCCAAAATCTAATGATTTCCAGATTTTAATAGAATGAATGTATTTGCCAAGTTTCAGGTGAATTGATAAAATTCCTTTCAAGTTATCATCCGGACAAGCTTCCCCATCGAAAAAAGACATTTTTGGTCATGTGACCTCTCTGATTGGTTGAAATGTCACTGCAGCATATTCAAAAAAATTCCCCAGGGCTACTGCCTAAACCTGCCAAATTTGAAAAGAATCCGCCTAACGGTTACAGAGTTATAAGGAAAACAAAATGCGGAGCCGGCGGAGCCGGCGGAGCCAGAAGCTCTCCCATACACAAACAAGCGTCCCTTGCGGGACGCTTAATTAATACATGATCAGGGTTTATATGTTTGCTTGGTATAATGTCCCCAAATTGAGTTTTTGTGATTTTGTTAGGTTATGAAAAGTGAAGTAACTGCATCTACTGAGTGAAAAAAGTTGGCTATTGCTCATGAAAAGTAGAAAATGGCAACACTATTATATTCCCCCCCATCTGACAAAAGCCGGACAATTCACCCAAATGAATATTGTACGCAATTGTATTGGATTGTATTGTTTCTTGTGTATTTATACAAGGTATGTCATTCAATTTTTGCATTGTATCGCATTAATGTGGACAGGCCTTTATAGTAGGTGTTCTAAAAGTAGGACACTTGTCCGCCCTACATCCACAGCAAAGTGTGGAGATTCACTGCTGATGTACTACTACTAAGGTAACAGAATACCAATCAGTTAAAATGAATTCATTACATTGTTTCTGAAATATTATCATCAGCAAATGTTTGTCTGTGAAGAACAACAACTGACGTGCAGTATTGATGGTGTCACTTTGACACTGAATTAATAATTCATATTATAAACAAGGCTTGTATGAATATAACAACTGTCTGATAACAACCACAAATGCCTGTCACTAAATAGTAAAATGTCAGGCCAACAAAACTTTTACTGAATATATGATGTCAGTTTTCAGTTGGAAACCTTATTTAAAATTCGCCAGGTTCTTTGAATACATAAACAGATTCACAAAGACATATTTCATTTTGAAGACGACTGTAACATAAATTGACAAAAACTCTGGTGAAAGTATATCAATCAGTTACTACTTTAAGTGAGGTCAGGCAGTAATTGTAACCAGGTGTCTAACACTGTCAGACTCCTCTAAGTAGAACTGTGTTCAACTGATTTCCCATTTTACCCGAAGTCTGCATCAAATCTTTGTGGAGAGACATTTTCAACCTATGTGGAAATCTCCTGGTTAAAGGGCCGCTTAATCAGAAGTATATCTGTGATTTCTTGTTATGTCACTTCATACTTAGGTTTCAGTCTATACACACAAAATAAATACATATATCATAAAATGTGCTGAACTGTATGGCAATGAATGCAAAAAGTGTTTGTATCTTTAATGTTTTTGCTTCTTAATTTCTTAACATAAAATGCAGGCACGGCAATTCAATTATTATATCCAATTGTTCCTTTTTGATTTATGATAGTGTAATGTATACATTATGAAAAATCAGATCCATTTGTTCTTTCTGTAGATGAGAAAAAAGAAGCATTTTTTATACATTTGATTACATTTGTCATTGTACCTTGAGATTAGGGACCCCCACTTTCCAATATCACTCAAAGAGTCAAATAGCCTTTTCGTATTGCTACCGTTGGAGGGCAAAATCTGACAAATGCCAAAGAAAGAAAAAAGCCGCTCATAAGGAAATCCTGCTAATTTTATATTGCATTGTGGGAGATTCAGATCAAATCCATGATAAATGTGACAAGTTCCTGTCACTTTTTTACCTGCTACAAACTAGAGAGTACTCACAGAGTGCAAACCTCAACCAGTGCACATTTCTGAACAATTGTGAATTTTTGGTATCATGATTATGATCCCACAATGTAATCCTTTTATCATTTGGCTAGGCTCTACCAACATTAATAAAATTATCAATATGTTCACACTAATTTTATAGTAATGTCAACCAGAAAGCCAAACTCACTGAAAATACACTGAAAATGGGACCTTTGAAAATGTGGGATTCTTTTGTATCAAGAATATGATCAGATATTTCTGCAAATTTTATCAGGCTTTCCTTTGTTCGGGGCCCTACCCACATTAAACATTTCGGAAAAAGATCTGTTCATTACTCGTGGAGCTGTCTCAAACACAAACAGACAGACAGGCATATGCACAGTCAGACATAAAGTTCAGCTGGAGGTAAAAATCGAGAGAATTTTACATCTCCCCGTGTAATTTTCAGGGGTTGGCTCCCAAGTGAAGAATGAAACATGCTTTACATGGTGAACTTAACATGTTTACAAGTACAATTCACTTTCTCCGATTGCTAGTAATCTATGACAAGCAGAAATACTTTTTCTGGTACCTTCAAATTTCATACATTAACGTCTAAATGTAGCAACAAAGCAAACATGTGACGGGAATTGTAACAGCGTTTCAGTATTTAACTATGTATTGGAAGTAGTAAAGACACATATAGACCGACTTGGTGCTAATCTGAGGTCATATTTGAGACAGTAATTTTGAGATTTACAACGGATACATATTTAAATTGTCACAACTTGGTGGTTCTCTGTGTATGAATAACTGCCATTATCACTGCCATTTGTTGTTATAAACTTTTCTGTGCGATTGCTGAATGAATTTGCAGTTACCTGTGAATCTATTTTTTGTTCCAAAAATATAATGCTATAATGGAAACACTCTTTTAGATAGCATGTATAAGACAGAGGTTACTTACAAGGCTTGTCCCTGTAACCAAGCTCCAGTGCATGGAAGTAGTTGAGAAACTCGGTGAGAGGAATGCGGAATGTGTCGAATAGCCCTGTCTCCAGAAACAGTCTGTAGGTCACCTGAAAACAGACCAACAAATACTGTACACTTCTGACATATCGCCAAGGTTTAAAGCTTTAAATAAACACCTGCTTGTAATGAATACCAAAAAAAATACACGTCATTTTTAACATTAGTTTTTCTGCCAGTGAATAACTTGAAAACACACAGCGACAACATGGCAAAGATTTTGTTTAGATTTCACTGAGATTTTAAAGGTAAACTTTTCATGTTTACACATGATGGATCTACTTGAAATAATGGAATGGCACTTGGAAATGACACATAAAAACTAGTAAGCAGAGAGACCAGGCATCCACCAAGCTAGGCTAGAGCCCCTACATAATAATTTCCCTCAAAGCATGACCATGAAAACTGTTGGACACGGAGGCAAAAGCCTTGAAAATTCAGTGAAAATGGGACTTTTGCATATTCTGTATTTTCTTTCGTTCTCCAGAATATCATCAAATCCCAATCTTTCCCAAAATTTGATCATTTCTTCTTTTGTTCATGTCCCACCCACATAAAAATAGACATAAAGATCTGTTGATTAGGTTTGGAATAACCCGGTTGTGTGACCATGAACACAAACAAATGCACCCAAAAACATAAGCTCCCTGGCGGAGGTAATACACTGTAAAGTACTGGAATGCAGCCAAGTATTCACAAGTACAGTCTTGAAAGTTCTATTGTAAAGTAGAGATTAAGCATTAAAAATATCCATCAAGGTCAGTGGTTTGGAGTTGTGGAGGAACAACTGCTGAAAGACCACTATTTAAATGTCACTGTTTAAAAACTACGGCTTGATCACCACTGTTTGACTTTGTAATTCAGCAACTTGATTACCTTATTTAGCATTAATTTCCTGAGATATTGACTTTTCAAACTTTCCCTGTATGACCCTTTGACTGCCGCATTGAACCATGTCACAAGTATGACACTAAGAGATGACAGAAGTGTGAATCCTGCATTACTTTAAAACAATAACAGTCTCCAATCTGTCATTCTGGGAAAATAAAAAAGTCTAGCTGTAATGACGTCATTTTCTCTACCTTTTTCCTCACTGTTTATTGCTTTACGCTCTGATGCAATTTATAAAAACTTTATTTCCACTCAAAAGAATACTTCCTTCTGGGCTATCTGTATTTCCTTAACACAAAATAGAAAGAGCTGAGAATAAAACTCTTCACTTTTTTGTCAGTATTCTCAATAATATTTGCAAGAATATCTTTATTGGCTGTGACTTGAATTATCAGAAGGTATAATTTTTGTGTTAAAATTTCCTTTTATGAAACAAAGATTCCACGTCAAAAGTGACAAAAGTCATGATCATAAAGGACAAAAACATTAAAAAATGCTTGAATCTTTTACAATGCCATAAAAGCTAATTATCAAACATAGACATACTTTGAGTGCTTACATGTAGGTTATCTGTCTTGTATCTTATAATTTATAAAATAAACCCAGCAATAAGCAGTTGGTTGCATGCACTTGTTTACAAAATACCTCCAAAACTTGTATATACTGGTAGATCTTCATGAAATTTTCAGGAAATGACAACAATCATACAAGAAACAAATGATTACATTCTGGCAGTGACGTGTATCAGAGTCTGGGTCCAGGAATAAGGAATGTTTTATCATTGCAGCCATAAGCCATATCAATACAGCCGTAAGCCATATCAATGCAGCCGTAAGCCATATCAGTGCAGCCGTAAGCCATATCAGTGCAGCCATAAGCCATATCAATACAGCCGTAAGCCATATCAATGCAGCCGTAAGCCATATCAGTGCAGCCGTAAGCCATATCAGTGCAGCCGTAAGCCATATCAATACAGCCGTAAGCCATATCAGTGCGGCCGTAAGCCATATCAATACAGCAGTAAGCCATATCAATACAGCCGTAAGCCATATCAATGCAGCCGTAAGCCATATCAGTGCGGCCGTAAGCCATATCAATACAGTTGTAAGCCATATCAATGCAGCTGTAAGTCATATCAGTGCAGCGATAAGCCATATCAATACAGCCGTAAGCCATATCAATGCAGCCATAAGCCATATCAGTGCAGCCGTAAGCCATATCAATACAGCCATAAGCCATATCAGTGCAGCCGTAAGCCATATCAATACAGCCGTAAGCCATATTAATACAGCTGTAAGCCATATCAGTGCAGCCATAAGCCATATCAATACAGCCGTAAGCCATATTAGTGCAGCCGTAAGCCATATCAGTGCAGCCGTAAGCCATATCAGTGCAGCCATAAGCCATATCAATACAGCCATAAGCCATATCAATACAGCCATAAGCCATATCAATGCAGCCGTAAGCCATATCAATACAGCCGTAAACCATATCAGTGCAGCCATAAGCCATATCAATACAGCTGTAAGCCATATCAGTGCAGCCGTAAGCCATATCAGTGCAGCCGTAAGCCATATCAGTGCAGCCGTAAGCCATATCAATACAGCCGTCAGCCATATCAGTGCAGCCGTAAGCCATATCAGTGCAGCCGTAAGCCATATCAATACAGCCGTAAGCCATATCAGTGCAGCCATAAGCCATATCAATACAGCTGTAAGCCATATCAGTGCAGCCGTAAGCCATATCAGTGCAGCCGTAAGCCATATCAGTGCAGCCGTAAGCCATATCAATACAGCCGTCAGCCATATCAGTGCAGCCGTAAGCCATATCAATACAGCCGTAAGCCATATCAGTGCAGCCGTAAGCCATATCAGTGCAGCCGTAAGCCATATCCATGCAGCCGTAAGCCATATCAGTGCAGCCGTAAGCCATATCAGTGCAGCCGTAAGCCATATCGCAGCTCCTGGCCCTTGGAGGAGATCTGCACTCTCCGAGTGTTTTCAAGTTTAAAGTATTGTTTCCTGTTATTACTTTAAATTTGTGTGACATTTTGTAAATTACTGTGTACTTGGTCAAATATGGGATTGCAGTGAACTGAAGCTCTTGAATAAGCACACAGCCAAAATATATTTCTTATAAAATGTTGGAAAAATTTTAGGAAAACATGTGTAGTGCCAGACCCAAAATGTGACTGTCAGAGTCTTTTAAGTCCAAGTAATGTCATAATAACATTATATACCTTATTATATCACAAAACTGTAAAACATTCACACATAAAAAGTGCATTATATATGTTTAATCAGCCAGAATTGGTCCAGTAGTGTCTGGGAATGTATGACATTATCTACTGTTATTTGGGTGTCTCATAATCAGGGTACATAAAAACCGGGTCAGACGAGAGATCGCGGTCATTGTGAGCGAAAAATGGATTGCCTATAAATGACAATTCCTAGCAATCAGTCTCACTCAAAGTGTGTTAGACGAACAATCGCATTACTTTGTAAGTGGAGTGAATTTATGGACCTCATAAAAATTTCACAAAAGATGCCTCAGCACCTCCTGCAATTAAACAAGCTCCCAGGAGATTTTTTTTACAAGCTAAGCTATGAATGACAGTAAATTTTCTGGATAATCCCTATTGTTATGAGCCAGGACTAACAAATTGATTAATATATAAACATATTATACAGCAGGGTACATGTATAATTGATAAGTCTGAGGTGGGGCGGCTCCTTTTCTTGTTAACTCAATCCTACAAATTATACTCATCCATGGTTGGTTTTAGTATTGGATGACACACCCAGTCTACAGATAAGTGGGCATCAGTATTCTGTAAAGTTTAACCCACGCACTAATTTTACTCAACGGATGAAAGGACAAAGTATACGAATGCAAAACTGTATGAATCATCACACATTTTGTGAATGTCTGCTAATAAATTCAATCATCCACAAATTTGATTTTATGAACTTATTTTTATTCCCCCAAGTTACACTTTAATATATTTTTATGCTAAAATGTCTCTTCTGTGTTACAAAATACTTAATCAAAATCATCAAAAATTGGTAGATCTATGTTGCTTTAGCCATTCCCAGTGAATAAAATAAACTTTAAAAACTTTTAAAAACCACTTCATACAATGTTAAAAATTTCTTTAAACATTTTTCTTGATCCAGAATTGGTTATAAATCATTCCCAAAGTCAAGTCCACTGTGAACTGACCAAAGTCTACACTGCCCAGTAAACATAGCAAACGTTTATAAACGTTTTTTAAACCTATAAACATTTTTTAAACCAAATATAAACCTAAATATTGGCAATTATTTAATATTATGGGTTTATAAACGTTTCAGCAACATTAGTTTGGTTTATAAACGTTTATAAATGTTTATAAATAAACGTTTATACAAAAACGTTTATAAACGTTTTTAAATGTTTATAAATAACCGTTTTTAAACGTTTACAATGAGTCAAGAATATTTTAACCTCGCTTTCATTTAGGATGATGACATCAGCACAGCCATTTTGAGAGAAACTGGAGAAATATTTCTGTAAGTATATCTTGTTGTATCACTGTTGTTTGAAGCCATCATTACATTCTAAGTAGATATATAGAAGTATATAATTTGATGATATTATATACTTTTATATACCTCCTTAGAATATAATGATGGCTTCAAACAACAGTGATACAGCAAGATATACTTACAGAAATATTTCTCCAGATTTTAAACACGTGTATAAATGTTTATAAACGTTTTTGTATAAACGTTCATAAACGTTTATGTAAAAACGTTTATAAACGTTTATATATAAACGTTTATAAACGTTTATGGGCAAACGTTTAGGGACCCATCATTTTAAACCTAATCTAAACCGTTGCTAGTTAGGTTTATAAACGTTTATAAACGTTTGTAATGTTTACTGGGTGCTGTACAGCCATGAGTTGTTAGGGATAGAGATGTCAGGCAACGGCATTCAGGTGGGAAAGTTCTGTTGAATAAATAGGTTGAAAATACTCTCAGCTAGAATAAATACACTAATTGTAGCAGTCATTTGCAAGTCATCTCAATTAACACCAATTTGAATCTGATCATTAACGAAATTAGAGAAAATGGGTTCATGACGTCAAACATTCGACAGACATTGAGCTGCAAAACAAGGATGCTAATTAAGGCTCTTGGAAACAATAGACTTTACATTGTGGCCATTTCTGTGGCTGTGACATAGAATACAGCTTGTGACCAGTGGGAATCATAAATACGAATAATGCCCCTAAATATGGATGTAAACACTAGGCTCTAGTGAAACCTTCACCACACTGTGTATTTTGCATCAAAATTTAACATTTTTCTTTTTTGGGATCAGACACTAATGTTTTTCCTGAAAGTGAAACTGAAACCATCTTGATAAGCAGGATTTCTCAATTAAATTTGACCTTGAGTTGTGAAAATATCTGCTTGAAAGCCAATGAAATCTGTATCCTTTTACCTTATAATACAAGGTAATCTGAGTTGTCCCACTGAGTTCTTAATGGTAAGGCCACTTTGAATATCAGGAAAAATGGCTTAGACTTACAGGTCCAAGTGTTTGGGAATTGTGAAAAAAACTTCCACCCATAGTAATAGCTAACAACAGCTCAAAAGAAAAATAGCTAACAAGAATAGCAGAAAGCTGGTAATTGAAAACTCAAAAGTGCAAGAAAACTATGCTTGGAACCTGGTGGTTTTCAAAGGCAAAAGTGCTGTTGGGATGTGATAAAAAAGTTCTTCTTAAAAAGGAATACCACTTATCAGAGCTTATTTAAAACAAGTAGTTATTGAGAATTTTAAAAAAATAACATTAGAACGACTGCTTAGACCAGCATAGGTTCATAGTAAAGATTCTGAGACACTTTTATAAATTTATTTATTTATTTGGGTTTTAATGTTGTTTCAAAACATTGTATAGGTCATATCATGGCAGGTAGTTTTTAGTATAGGGATTGGTGCTCGATCTTTCAATACCGATTGATTATCCAATGGAACTGCCGATTTCGACATATGCTACCAGCATTTCAAAATTGAAACCACATATAAAAACAGACAAAAATAAAAATAAACAGAGTAATTTTACTGCTAAAATAAACATTTAGTATATAAATTCCTTACAACAGAAATAAACTGGTTCAAGTCTGGCGCCACCTTTGTTTACATTGTCAGTGACAACTTCCGGTTTCACGGAAGAGATACAAAACCTGACAGCTAGTACACAGGAAAACATGAAAACTCTTAGCTAGTTAAGTACAGTTAAATTCAGTAAGGGGAAGTCAGGAAAGAAACTCCTGCCAATAACAACTGAAAAGTAAGTCTTTCTTTGCTAGGCAGCCTTTTGACAAAGATCATATCCTCAGAGACTGTAGCTATTTTGGATCTGATCCAACAGATATTTTCAATGTATTCAAAGCTAAATTCTTCAGAAGGCTCATTGTTCAATACACTAAGGGAATTCCCCCAGAATTCCTACATTTTTCTGAAAATAGACCAATCCATATTTTGAAACTTGATCTTTATACCACAGCAGCCATTTACATTGAAGATGGGGGACCAATCCCTCTGTTTCCCCAACTGTCTCCCCCCAACCACCCCCTCTCTTACTTCTTTTTAACCACAGGCCAAGGCTCCTTTAGGTGGCAAAAAACAGCTTCGGTTTCTCTTTGACAAACCCCTCAAGGCAGGAATATATGACCTTCCTAGCCAGTTCTTGTCAGTGTTCAGTGCAGCTTGTATATCAGTGTTGCAGAGATTTCCAGAGTTTTTGGGGACACTTGTGCTTGTTACAGAAAACACCGTTCTCAACTCTGGTCCCATGTAATCATTATTTGTGAAGAATTGTACAAAACTTTTCATCAATCCCATTAGAACATTCAACACTAACAGAAGAAGTTGTAACAATTACAAAGTATTCACAAAATAAAACCCAGTCCACCCTTTGCTTACAGTGGAACCAACCTTAACTTATCACGGTTCAAACGATGGTTTTCAAAAAGTAGGAAGAATGTCCGTTGCTAATGAGTGTGGCTTTCCACAAAAACGTAAAATATGTCAGAATTTTATATTACCTATAACCCTTTGAATAACTTATTAAACTAGTATTAAAGGTCCAAATGTACCAATGCTAATGTAATCTGGCCAGATAATTCTGTTTGATTTCACATGATATGCCTTGTCCATTTGCACTAACAAACTAGACCTACGCATTGGAGAGCTGATACAAATTTGTATCCACCGAAAAGACAACTCACCAAAGCCACTGAACAATCATTTGACCTTGAAGGAGGGACCCAAGGTCAAATCTGAAAACATCAGAAGATTCCCAGCCCATGACCTCCTATAAGTTGGTTTCATATTGCAAAGCTCTAGGACCAATACTAAGCAAGTTATAAGCACTTTTAAGTTTGGCTATCGTCGTTTGACCTTGAAGTAGGGGCCCAAGGTCAAATCTGACCACATCAAAAGATTGCTAGCCCATGATTTCCTATAGGTTGGTTTCACATTGCAAACCTCTAGGACCAATACTAAGTCAGCTATAAGCACTTTTAAGTTTGGGTATCCTCGTTTGACCCTGAAGGAGGGGCCCAAGGTCAAATCTGAGCATATCAAAAGATTCCCGGCCCATGATTTCCTATAGGTTGGTTTACCATCCCAAACCTCTAGGACCAATAATAAGCAAGTTATAAGCACTTTTAGGTTTGGATATCCTCGTTTGACCTTGAAGGAGGTGCCCAAGGTTAAATCTGACCACACTAAAAGATTCCCAGCCCATGATTTCCTATAGGTTAGTTTACCATCCCAAACCTCTAGAACCAATTAGTGAGTTATAAGCACTTTTAAGTTTGGCTATGCAAGCTTGACCTTGAAGGAGGGGTACAAGGTCAAATCTGACCACACCAGAAGATTCCCACCCGATGATTTCCTATAAGTTGGTTTGCCATGCCAAACCTGTACTATCAATAATAAGCAAGTTATAAGCACTTTTGAGTTTTGGTATCCTCGTATGACCTTGAAGGAGAGGTCCAAGGTCAAATCAGACCACATCACAAGATTCCAATCCCTTGATTTCTTATAGGTTGGTTTACCATCCCAAACCTGTACGACCAATAATAAGCGAGTTATAGGCACTTTTAAGTTTGGGGGATCCTTGTTTGACCTTGAAGGAGGGGTCCAAGGTCAAATCTGACCACACCAAAAGATTCCCAGCCCATGATTTCCTATAGGTTAGTTTACCTCTCAAACCTCTAGAACCAATAATAAGCAAGTTATAAATACTTTTAGGTTTGGATACCCTTGTTTAACCTTGAAGGAGGCGCCCAAGGTCAAATCTGACCACACCAAGAGTTTCCCAGCACATGATTTCTTATAAGATGCTATCTGGTGGATACAATGACACAATATGAGCCGATATCAAACAAGTTTTATGTTAAAGAATTCTTCAACTTATATCAGATCTGTTGGTATGATCAGCATGTAGCAAAGGGTGCCATTTAAAACAGGGTGTGCATACCTTTGCCAAGGCTCAATACCTCCAATATTGCTTATGTCTTTAATAATAAAAAAAAGATCTTTTAAAAAATTCTTGGATCCAGATGGTGATCCAGATCACCACCAAAATCTAATAATCTGTTCTTTCTGCCAATTGTCAACATTTCCTGAATATTTCATCAAAATCCTTCTGTAACAATTTAAGTTATCTTGCAAACAAACTGACACATGCTGCCAACTACACAACCTCCTTGGTGGAGGTAATAAACAGAACTTCCTTATTTGTGATCTGAGTTTTTTTATTATTTCCTTTATTTTTGTTTCTCTGGAAATCATTTTTAGTAGAACTATTCAGATGATTCTACTACATTGTACTCAATAAGGTTTGATAGTTTTACTATTTTCAACCATAAACTTGCCCAGGCATAAAAATCAACAAAAATCTGGAATTTTTGTAAAGACATTTGTCAGGTCACTTGCTACTGTTCATAATTGAAGTAAACATGTGCAAATCAATAGACTGCTGGAAAAAAGAGTCACGTTCAACCACACTGGGTCTCTGGAGTATTATCTCGTCAGAAAGACACTATTTTACAAGTTTTTACTGCTACAGTGGGAGTAGACAAATTATGTCAGGATAACTGGGATTATAAGTCAAACCAAATGGATTCTGTTTTAGTTTTAACCCTTCTTCATCATTGTCTGTCAACCACAGTGCTGTCCAGGGTTGTGTATATCATACTGTATGGTGTCTGTTAGGGACAGTCTACACCTATTTGTGCGTGGGTTGTAAAAATACTCAAGTTCTTTAAAAAAATTATTTAGAAGACAAAATGGACACTGGCCAAAAATTGCTGTTTTATGATGAGAAAAATACTCATTAAAGAGTATAATTATGATAAACGAGAATAAATGTTGCCTCTCTTTCCAGTCACCATTGTCATGTAGTCTGTACCATATCTTTGGCAACCACTGGATGGCTCTTACATGTACTATTATACTTCTTCAGTACAATTCAATATAAATAGTCTGGTTCATTACATGTAAGGAATACATCGATACATATATTTAGGGTTATATTTTTAGGTAATTTATGAATGTTGCATTCTGTCATCAGGTTGTGACATAATGTCATTAGCACTTGTACAGCGATATGGTCATCAGTTAAAACTTTACAAAGATAATATCCCAAAACCTCACCCAAAGTCTGATTAGGTGGCAAAAAATAAGATTTGAACCAGACGACCCACATAGTTTTTGACCTAGAGGCATCAAGTGGCCAAAAGTCAAATTTCTGACCTTAAGGTGGCAAATACCACCTGTAAGTTTGCAATAAAACTTTACCCAAAAAAAGATAAAAGATGTTTTAGAATTTAAAGCCATGATGACCCTGGGGAAAGCTGATGAAAGGTGAAATGAAATCTTCTGAGCAGTACATATATTATCTGCTTGACCAAGTAAATACCTGTGAAATGAATCGGATTGAGATGATTAGTATTCATCTGCTCACTCCTACTGCAACCTTTGTCATTCTAAACTTAAGATTCTTAGTATTATGTCACGAAAAAATACCCAACAGTTTGTAGCCATTGTGACCTCGAAGAAACTGATCAAAGGCGAAGTGAAATCTTTAAAGCATTATACATATGTCGTCACAGAACTTCAAATTTGACAGAAGTTCCAATCCTTGTATTCGTTTTGTTTAAATGGATTTAAAGTTCTGTCGACAGAATTTCAAATACTGTTGTAATGTTTAAAATGTTAAAAGAATATACATTTAAACTTTATTTAGGACACATAAAGACTTTTAAAGTAACATACATGAAATAACTAAGAATACACTTAAAATTAACAGAAATATTTTATTTATAACTTGTATTGGCACATGTAGCCTGAAGTGTAGTCACTGTAGTGTGTAAAAATTCTAAACTGATATACATGAAATTACCAAAATAACAGAAATATCACGTTTATAATTTGTATTCACACATGTAATGAAATATTAAGACATGCATGAATAACCATATGTACAATTTATGCTCGTAAAGACATTCAAAGTTTATATTTTTTTTGACATGCCATGCTGTTGATATGGCACTTGGTGGAACATTTGATGCCTTTCTTTTTGCAGCAGCAAAGCAGGTAATTAACCTTTGTGATTTGGTACTTTACAGAAAACCAGAGCAGGTTAATAATATTTGTGGTTTATGAAATAAAACTATAAAAATGACAAAGCTAAGTCACAAATCAATTAATTAAATGTTAAATTAATTTAGTAGGTAGTTAATCTCTGTAACTAATTAGAAAATAGGTAAACCTTTGATGAAGTCAGTCATAAACTACTGAAAAATACATGATAAAATAGTTTACTTGAAGCTAAATTAATTCAGAAATGAAACAGCAGTGCGTATGAATTGAATATCAAACCTTGGGGGTATTGCTCTGAGGTCCGAAATTGGATTGGAAGTTCTGTCAAGAAATATTGACAGGATTTGAAATTCTGCTGACAGAATTTGAAATTCATCTCTTGCAAGCTATGTCATTCCAAACTACACAGAACAACATATTAACTTCAAGAGAAGAAATAAAATCCAAAATGACCTTGAATGAAGTCGATAAAAGGTGAAGCGGTATCTTGTGAACAGTAATGACAGCTGAAGTGTTCAATCTCATTACCCCTTTTCTAGAAACACCCTACTGGCCGCATATTCAGACAATTCTATCTATTACAACCTTTTAAGTTAAATATTTAACACTTTCAACTGAAACTCCTTTTCTGTCTGTATTGGTAAATTCCACCAAACTCAGTCATGTAAACTTTAATAGTGCTATATTTAGATGTAATTTTACAGCTACTGTTCAACTGATTTTAACAAAACCGAAATTCATTGAAAATTTTTTTTTTACAGAAACTGGTTCCAAGAAATTGAAATCCTTGCAAAGCAATATTTTAAAGGAGATTCGATTGTACATTGGATGTCTGCTTGAGTAGACCTAATACATGTTAAGTGAGATTGGATTGACTCGATTAGTATTCATACACTGACTGCTTCTGCATTACATCTGTCACTACATACTTAACTCCAAGATATTTTGGAATTTAAAGCCATGATGACCTTGAATAAAGCAGATCAAAGGTGAAGCGATATTACTATGTCAGTATCACATACAGTAGAACTACATAAACTGGAATCTGACAGGACAAAACAAATACTTCTAGTTAACCAGCTATTTTAGTTGAAAAGGGTCTAATACCAAGGTCACAGCTTTCCTTGCTTGAGGTCATGCTGAGCTACAACTGAAGGGATTTGTCTACCATTGCTCGTGGTTCAACTACATTCTATCCTCTTCATATTTTGACAGATCATGCACTCAGTGGGATATGTATTTGGGTAGGATGAATTCAGTGGTATTTGACATAACTCTGAATGCATTTTGCCTTGTGGACTGCTTTTTGGAAATGTTTGAGAAATCTTCTAAAAAAATAGCCAGCCTCGGCAGGCAAGAACCCCAGCCCGCAGGTACAGCTAAATGGCAAACAACATTGAGATTTGGGAAAATCATAGGAACAACTTCTGTTGTAAAAAGTACAGAGAACCCACGACATGTTGTACAAAAGATTCACAGGCCACGGTTTCTTACAAGTAGTTTTCATATTTTGTAGCCCTAGAAGCAATTATAAGTCAGATATAAGGCTTTTTTGATATGATGACCCTCCTATTTGGTCTTAAAGATGCGATATGGCGGTCATTTTGTTTCCAAAACAAGGACCCAATTACTCTCAGGCAAGCTTTCATATTCATTTACATTTTGTAGAAATCTGATGAAGCTAGCTTCAATATTTTAGTTACAGAAAATATCAATGATTTTAGAAGAAACTTTAAGACCCCGAAATTTAAAAGGGTTGCCATGGCAACAGTTGCCACCGGATACACCCAAAACATAGCTCTAGATCCTCTTGGGACAAACATATCCTGAAAATTTGGTGAAAATCCGTGCAGGGGTTTAGGCTGTAGAACACCCACAAACTTTAAGACCTGAAAATCTTAAAAGTGTTGCCATGGCAACAGTTGTTACCGGATACTCCCGAAAACCTAATCTGCTCTAGATCCTCTTGGGGTAAACATATTCTGAAAATTTGGTGGAAAATCCATGCAGGGGTTTAGGCTGTGGAACACCCACAAGCTTTATCCCCCCGCCGCCTGGATGGTGCAGGGGACGACTATAACCCCAGCCTTTATGGGCTGGGGTTATTAAAAACTCTACACAGCTGTATTACCCAACACATGCTTAAGGGGTGAAGGGTGAATATAGGGGTCAGCTCATTCTTCAATGTCTACTAGCAAGAGGTCTCGGAGCCCTAAGAAAGGGGTCATCAAGCTCACATCAACTCGATACAGATATGATCATAAGGACAAGTGGGACCTAGCTATAATGATCTTATATTTAAGTCAACTTTAAACTGAATTAAAGGGCTTCAAATGAACTCCCCCTGTTCCAATGTCATGAGTTTTGCTACCAAGTCCAAACCACCCTGATGCAGCCTCGACCATAATTTTATTGGTCCTGTGACTTTTTACTTCCAAGGTCAGGACCATAATCCAGCATAGTCCCATGTATCTTGTCCCCTGTTTTCATCATACAACTTATCTTCCAACATAAATGGGGTTGAGTGATCTTGTCCACTAGTCGTATGAGTCTCCTGACTCATCAAGATGCAGGTTTCCTGCCTTTATAACAGAATCAATCATACCAGTACCTCATGTTTAAAATTGTGTAGGTCATGTGATCAATAGCAGATACAGAAGTGGGATAGTAAAAGGATTTCATCTATTCAAGAAAACGTGTAAAACTTCAGATGAAAAGCCTCCTGAGTATCTGGTTATTAACTGTACCTCAAACGAAACTCTGCTTTAACCAAGTTCTAAGTAGCCAGATAACAAGGTGAATGTCAGTTAATAAATCCTATTCAGATTAGTCTATCTTCCCCCATAGTGCTCACCCCTATCAAATGCTAACACTAGGGATGGATTGGTACATAAAAAATGTGTACATCAGGAGGTCGACAAAAACTATACCAATTTCAGGACTCTACATTTTAGTACACGCCAAACATGGACATTTCTTCTTATTGAAATTGCAATAAAAGTCCCCAAATGTACAAAAAATACGAGATAAAAGTGTCTAAATTCTTCAGATTTCTGGTGTGTTTCCAAAATTTTAAGATTTCCTTCCATTATATGTGTTGACAAGAGAGATTGAGGTTATAAAGTGCTATAACCAAAACATGATATTTCTGCTCAATGTAATCGCTACCGGTATAAAAGTCTGCAATGTACAAAAAATGGGATTAAAGCTTATAATTTCTCCAGATTTACGGTATGTTTTTAATATTTTAACTCTTCCTTCCATTATATGTGTTGGCAAGCAAAGTGGCAGTTTTAAAATCTCATCACGGTATTTCAGTCAAATACTCTTGACACAGATACCAGGCATACTGACCTATCCCTCCATAACATGGACATGTACTTCAATACGTCATACTGAAGACCTGAGATTTAATCATACCTAACAGGAAATTCCACTAAAAAAAGAGTTCTATTTAGAAGGATTCTAGGGTTCAGCCCCACTTGGGTTGATCTAATACACAGAGTGAGGTAGGATTCAGTTGATTAGTATTCATCCACTGACTCCCACTTGCTACTTCTCTGCTCACTAATGGCTTGATTACTTAGGCTTTAGGAATTCTCAATGGAATTACAGCATTCCCCTAATCAGGAAGTGGGTTTGCAAAAACAATGACAGGCGACAGAAATTACGATACTGTAACTCTCAAGGAAAGTTTTTAGTCTTCTTTGAGGAAAGTGACATTGTGGGCTTTTTCCCTTGGCTCACAGGAAATTCCTGCAATCAATGTTTTTGTTGAGACATCATCTGACAAGTCTGAGTGTTTTTAGATTGACTGACATTTTTTTACTGAAGCTTCTTTGCAGTAGGTTGTTTAAAATACATTAAATATTTATCCACAATTTTGCAATTCTCTGCATTTTCTACCTTAGAATGAACTAATTTTATTGCATATCTTGAAATTCCATCAATCCAAACCATTGCATAGTGAGACTTGTGGTAAAGGTATCATACCCTTCAAGGTAAGTATATTTCTTAACATCCTGAGAACCACTTGTCTGTCCTGGCTGAACAACCTTACAAGCTTAAAATTTGTTTTAAGAAGACTCATTAGGTTAATTTTTGCTAAGCTAAGCAAATAAGAGTAAGATGTTATGACATTCCCAAACCATGGGATCAATAATAAAGAGTTCATATGAATATCCCATCTGATCTTGAAGCAGAGATCAAAGGTCAAATCTGACCCCAAAATTTTCACAGTTCATGCCTCTTTTCTATGTGTTGTTTTGATATTTTTTATTTGATCCCCCGACTCCTAGAACCTATAATAAAGGAGGTATAAGACTTTTTGGCTTCACTTTGAGACATGGGTTTAAGCTTAGATGAACAAAGGTGTTCAAGGTCAAGTTATATGCCTATAGTCGAAGGTTGCTAATTTGTATGGCTTAGATTTCTCACTCAGCAAACCACCAATCTATCAAAATTGCAAATTTAATAAGTAAATTAAATTTTTATAAGTTAATACCCTATCCAATGGACAATAGCTTATCCGGTCGGCGCAGACCGGCCCGCCAAACGTCAGAAAAAGACGTCCTGTGTCTCCACCGGCAGGTCGGTCCCTAGTACTAGTGCACTCGCCAGGTGGCGTGTGGTACTTCCTTCCTGTCTAGACAGAGTGACGTCATGGCATCTTTTTTGTTGTCTAAACTTAATAGACCCCTAGTAACCTGAACAGCGGGGTCGGTTGGGAGGGTCTTGTGCGTCCATTGGATAGGGTATTAACTTATAAAAATTTAATTTACTTATTAAATTTGCAATTTTATTGCGTTAATACATCCTTTCCAATGGACAATAGCTGAATAACTACCGCTTGGTTGGCGGGTGAGTTACTAGGGACTATGAATTTAACCCATGTCAGAATAATAACTATTCCCGTTAAAGCCTTGGTAGATCTTGTAGTCCGAACCCTTTAAGGCTATGGTCGAATATCATCATCCGGTTATCTGGGGTTGAAACCGTCAGAGTCGACCTTGCCCCCCCCCCCCCCCCCCCCCCCCCCCCCCTTTTTCTCTCAAGAACCGTCCTGTTCTGAGGTAGGGGAAGAGAAGGATGAGTTCAGTCCCATAAGCTACTAACTCCCAGAGGAAGTACTTCCAGAATGTTTTTTTTTTTTTTTTTTTTTTAACAATCGTGCAATATATACAGATGTGTAATACTATATACATATATACAAAAACTCCTCTAAAGACTAGCCTGCTTGTGGACCTGCTGGGCAGCCACCACAGGGCCAAGATGGTAGAGCTCTGAGTCAGCCCAAGCCACATCCTTCAGATAAAATTGAGTGAAGGTATTATGAGATTTCCAGTGACAGGCTGATAAGATCTGCTCTAAGGAGACCCCCGACTGGAAGGCCTTAGAAGCAGCAAAGGCCCTGACATCATGAGCTTTGACCTGATGTAAGGTGTGGGCCCGGTGATCAGAGAGCTCGTAGCATAGGATCACAGTCTGCTTGATCCATGAGGAGATAGTGGCAGGTGAGATGTCTTTGTCGAAACCTTTCTTGAAAGAGACAAACACTAAATCTTTGTCCTGCCGCATCCCTGAAGTTCGGTCCAAATAGTAGCGCAAGGCTCTGACCGGACAAAGAGACTTGTCGGACTTGAGGGACCTATCCAGAGTAGGAGCCAGGGCTGGTATGACCACTGGGGCTACACTCTCCGGACCCTCCTTGGCCAGTTGGTTCTTGGAAAGAAAACTGGGAGATGGAAACAGAGACACCTTAGACCAGTCCGACTGATGTCTGATGTTCTTATGTTGCCATGCATGGATCTCACTTCTTCTTTTGCCAGAGCCCAGGGCCAGAAGGAAGACGGTCTTGAAAGTCAGATGCTTCAGAGACGCCTCCCTAAGAGGTTCAAAAGGAGCCTTTGTCAACTGGTGTAGCACCAAGGAAAGGTTCCAGGAGGGTATGCCCCTCCGCCCTTTGGGTCTGTCTCTATGGAAACTGTCCAGAAGACGAGTGAGATTCTCATCCTTACTGACATTGAGTATAACATTACCCAACTTATCAGCAATGGCAGACCTGTATCCATCAATGGTGCTAGGCTGTAGGTTCTTGACCTCAAAGAGGTAAAGTAGGAAATCAGCCACCGACTTCAAAGGTGGTGACTTGAAGTCCACCTGATTAGCGATGCACCATTTTGTAAAAATGGACCACTTTGCCTCATAGACTGATCTGGTTGATCTTCTTTGAGGAGCCTCAATTCTTGTTGCCACTGCCTCAGAGAAGCCCTGTTTCCTGATTGCTGAGGCTCTAGGAGCCATGCATGAAGGTTCAGGCTTGTCAGATTTCTGTGAGGGATCTGATTGAAGGGCTGTGTCAACAGATTGGGCAGATTTGGAAGTCTGAGGGGGACCTGACTGGACATGTTCACCAGGTCCCAAAACCAAGGCATGTTGGGCCACCCGGGTGCAATGAGGATTAGTCTCTTGCATGGAGAGTTCAATAACTTCTCCACCACCTTGCCCAATATGGGGGTTGGTGGAAAGGCATATGCATCCAGATCCTCCCATGGCAGAGTGAGCGCATCTACTGCAAAAGCTAGGGAGTCCGGAACTGGGGATACAAATAGAGGCAGTTTGTGATTGAACCTCGTGGCAAACAGATCTACGTGGGGCTGGTGCCACCTGTTGCATATTTCTTGAAAGACCTCCGGAAGGAGGGACCACTCTGTTTGGATAGTCTGACCTAGCCTGGATAGCTTGTCTGCTATCACATTTAGATGGCCTGGAATATGTCGGGCTTTGAGAGTCACCTGTCTCTGGGAGCACCAGGTCAATATCCTCCAAAGGAGGGCACACAGGGGGCCCGACTTCATGCCTCCTTCCTTGTTTATGTACGCTACCACTGTGGTGTTGTCTGTAGCTACTAGGACGATTTCGCCCACGCAGAGATCCTGAAACTCCTTTAAAGCTAGCAAGACTGCCTTTAGTTCGAGGTAGTTGATGTGCAGTTTGCTTTCCGGTACCGACCAGGACCCTCTTGCAGTGCGCTCGTTTAAGTGAGCGCCCCATCCTTCTTTTGATGCGTCTGTAAAGATCTGCAGAGCATGCTTTATAGGGTGTAAAGGTTGGCCTTGGAGAACATTGCCCTCCTGTAGCCACCATTGCAAGTGTGGGTGCAGGGACCTGGGCAGAGGGATAATCTTTTCTAGAGATTCCGGTACCCTCCAATGGTTTTTGAGGTGCCACTGAATGGGTCTCATGTGCAGACGGCCTAAATGAACCTGTTTTTCTGTGGCCGTCAACAGGCCTATCAGAGACATGAATTGCCGGACCGGACAGGCCGGTAGTGACAAAAGTGTCTGAATTTTGTCTTGGAGGCTTTCCCACCGGTCCGGGGTCGGTCGGACCCGGCCGGTCCTGAGATCGAACTGGTAACCTACGAAGTTGAAGACTTGCTTGGGTTCCAGTTCCGATTTTTCTGTGTTTACCAGCCAACCTAGTTCTTGACACATTTGTACTAGAATCTGCGTATGCTGGCGACAGACAGGGTATGAATTGGCTCTTACCAACCAGTCGTCTAGGTACTGGTGGATCCTTATACCCTTGCGCGTGGCCATCAGTTTCACCTCCTTGACTAAAATAGTGAATTCCATGGGTGCTGTGGACAGTCCGAAAGGCAACGCTCTGAATTGGTAGGTCTGACCTTGGACATGGAATCTGAGATATTTCCTGGACTGGTTCTGTATCGGAATATGGAAGTAAGCATCCTTGAAATCCACTGAGGTGACCCACTCCCCTTGCTGGAGGGATGTTCTGATGGTTTCCGGTGTTTCCATTTTGAATTTCTCCACTTTGAGAAAAAGGTTTAACTTGCTCAGGTCCAGTATTGGCCTCCATTGGCTGTTGGGTTTGGGAACCAAAAACAGTCGGTTGAAAAACCCTAGAGAATTCTGATTGTGCACTACCTCTACCGCGTTTTTGACCATAAGCTGATGTAATGCCTCTAACAGGTAGCTGTTCCTGTGAGGATTGACATAACAGCTTACTACTGTGGGAGATCTGCTGAGATGAGGCCGGATCCGGAAGGGAAGGGTGTAACCCTGTTTTAGGATCTGAATTACTCTGGGACTGGCACCCAGATCCAGCCAAATTTTCCAAAAGCTTTGAAGTCTGGCCCCTACAGGCGTATTTGAGACAACATTTCTGACATTTGTTACAAGTGGGGCACAAGACAATTGAGTGACACAAGAAACACTGTTCACATATTTTAATTCTTGCTTTACACAATGACAATCTGTTGCCCCGGGACTTACTCCTTTCTTTTGCGAATGCCCGGGGACAGAAGTGGCAAGTTTTACAACACTTAAGTTTACAGTCAAAGAGTTCAAAGTCTGTTCTTTTACATTGTTCCCGGCCAGCAGTCTCTTTGGGCACTGGGTTAAACAATGACTGTCATTTATATGACTGCTGGCCCTTAACACCACGGGAGGAGAAGTTAGTAGAACGTCCTCTGCCTCTCTTGAACTGCCGACGTCCTATGTTTTTCCATGCCGGCCTGTCCTGCTTTCCCTCCGACCGACTCTCCTGTTTCTTGGTTTCCGACCTTTCATAAGGGTGATATCTGAGTTTATTTCGGCCAAAGGATGCAGACTGACCCCTGTTGTCGTAGTGAGAAATCTCTTCCTCCGCCTTCTTGATAATGGCATTGGGAAATAAAGTTCCACCTTGTAGAGGGGCAGTTCTGAGGGCTGCAAAGGTGTCCGGTTTTATACCGTTTTTAAGATGGCTAAGGTAGGCGTCCCGCCTGGCCAAGGTTGAATTACCCATGGTGATGAAAACGAAGTCCGTCAGGTGCTCCATTGATTTTGCGGCGGCATGCGTGATGCTGTTATTGAAGGTCATGAGGAACTGTAATTCATCAGAGGCTTCTGAAATTTTCTTGGAAACCTTGCCTTTTGACTCCCCCCGGATAGTTTTAAGCTGTGACTGCATCTCTTGCTGCACCTTGAAAAGGCAGCGATTGAAACTAGCCGCTTGATTACAAATCACAGAGGCCTCCCTTGCACTTCTCTCCCATTTGCGTAAAGTGTCCTGTGAGATACGGCGAGATGCCGGTGGGATGGAAGTCAAACCAGTCTTTCTTGCTATTCTACTAAAACTACTGTTCAGTTTTGATGGTCCGGTACTCCAGCATGAAACTACAGAAGGATCCGTTGACTGTCCGGGGTAAAGCCCGTACCATTTATTCTGAGACCGGGCCGGCCTTAAAAATTGATCCATAGACAGATGACCAGCTTCAGTGGTTCGTGAAGGATAACCTTCAATGAGAGTCACATTGAGTCTACCCAACTTCTTGCAAAGCCACTCCTCTGTGGGCATTTGTACTGAAATTTTATTCGGAGCAGGAGCTTTAGGACCCGCAAAGGGGTTATCGTCCGAAGGGTTAGAACTATCCATCTCAGGTACATGGGTCCAACCCATGAAGGAACGGATGCCACTCATGGTCTCCCTATAAGTCTGTTCTTCGGATGATGGTTGGTCGGTTTCCATAAAGTCCTGATCCTCAGAGAGGTCAGCCTCCTCTACAAAGAGCTGGACCGGAGGTCGGTCGGAGATGTCACTATCAGCTTGAGAGTCGACGCTGGAGATGCTGTCCCTTCTTTCAGAAAGTTGAAGAGGAGGGGACTCCGTGCCTGGTCGGTCCGTGCGAGGTCGGTCGGAGAGCAGTTTGCTAAAAGGATGAGGCTTGGCGACAGCTGGGTCGGAGTCGGAGTGCAAACTATCAGCTTGATGTTGGTCGGATGAAGGCTTACCGGCCGACTGGTGCTTTTCAGCAATGTCTGGACCAGTGCGCCCTGATGCAGAAGTTCTGAGTCGGTGAGAATCCGACTTTGGCTTACCGGCCGACTTATGCTGTGAAGCATGTGTGTCTGGGCCAGTGCGCTCTGAAGATGGTTGTCCTTGGTCAATTGTTCCTGTTTTCAGCTTACCGGCCGACTTATGCGTTGAAGCATGTATGTCTGGGCCAGTGCGCTTTTCTGGTGAAGAGTTCACAGGTTGAAAGAAGGGTTCTGAATCCTTTTGTATACCAGCAGGTGGAGTGTGAGTAGGGGACACACGGACCTCTGAAGAGAAACTTGGTTGAAAAGACTTTGACAAGAGGAGAGCTTCAATCCTACTAAAACGTTCGGACCATTTCTGGTCTAAGTCAGAGATCTTACTATCCGCAGAAGAAGGGGTAACCACCTTCTTAGACTTGGAGGGAAGTTTCTTTGCTTTCTTTTCCGGAGGAACAGAGGTAGCTTGAGAAGACTGAGCATCACCTACAACCCCAATAACTTCAACAGCAGAAGGGTCAACAAGGGTGTCATCCGTAGGGTTAGCAGACTCAGACCGTTTAGATTCCCTTTTCTCCTTTTTTATCTTGTAAGATGGAGTAGCGAGCTGTGAAAGCTGCTCAGGGGTAAGGGAGTTGCATAACTTACAGTCAGTAGTGTCTTTATTAGCCACACACGGTTCCTCTCCCTTCCCTTTCTCACGACAACGCGTGCAGAAACTATGTCCATCAAAATTGGCCATTGCATGGCCGCAACTGCCCCTTCTTTGTCCTGGTGAAGACATAATGTGCCCTACACACTTAGAAGAATCCAGAAGCAAATAAAAGTTCAAATCCTTGTAATATTTCACAAAAAAACACAAATTTCCTGGCTGCTATGAAAAAGCTTCCACACTAGTTCGCGCCAAACGAAAAAGATGCCATGACGTCACTCTGTCTAGACAGGAAGGAAGTACCACACGCCACCTGGCGAGTGCACTAGTACTAGGGACCGACCTGCCGGTGGAGACACAGGACGTCTTTTTCTGACGTTTGGCGGGCCGGTCTGCGCCGACCGGATAAGCTATTGTCCATTGGATAGGATGTATTAACGCAATAAAACACCACTCAGTCGTTGCTTGACAAACAAATGGCTGACCCACTCAGTGAATGGTTGACTGACTCATAAAATGACATACAGACTTACTCACTAAATGGCTGGCTGACTACATGACTAGATCATTCACTCACCAGACTGAGTATAGTAGTTTCTGCCTGGTCTGCCAGATCAAACACGGGGTAGTCCCACTTGTTGAGCTCTGTGGTCTGCAGTAACTGGTGATCCTTGTAACCATCCAGGTCATACGGCAGCAGTGTGCTACTTGTACTAGTGGTGGCGCCACTGGTGGCTTTCTCCTCGTGAATTTTCCCTGTTTTACCGCCTTCTTTACCAGTAGCAGCACCACTAGTTGTTACCATGGCAACTGTTTCTCCTTTTCGTGAGGTGCTGTGAGTCGCTGTATCTTTGAGTTCTGAGTATGCGTCTGTTGTTGCCGTGGCAATGGCTGCTAAGGAATGCGATTGGGCGGCAGGCTGAAGGGTTGAGCTGGGGTGCTGGGTGCCTGATAGCGGGGATGGGGTAGAGTGTTGTGGGCGGGAGACATGGGTGGACAGCTTTTGTGAGGCATCAGTGTCTCTTTTAACATGCTCCTTACTGGAGGGGTGATCCTACAGAGAGAGAGAGAGTATAGAAGAGACTGGTAAGTGCAGTTTAACAGATAAAAAATACACTGGCACATTTAGATGGAGTGTCCACCTTCACACATTCACAGCTACAGCAAAAGTATTATACATAAACAGTGAATACAGGAAGAGTATCTTTGGCAAAAGGTCAAATGGGTGTTAAATGGCTATTTATAATGGTATTCCCTACATTTACCCACAAATCAAAATGGTAATCAGCACTACTCACTTTTGTTCAGAGTACAGGGTATATATTTAACCTCCCAATACAGACTTGAGTTTAACATTCAAAGTGTCGGGATTATATATTTTTCAGTAATTTTGTAAAGTGTTAAAAGGTCATGGGGTACCAGGTTACTTATCTATCACTATCCTGAGACAACCCTGAATGGTACTTGGCAATTGAAACATAACATAAAGGCACTTTCATACTGTTTTTTTTTTATAATTCTTACTAGGGCTGGGACGGGTGATCAAAAAACAGCTCCAAGTACCCATACTCTGACAACCGACCCAAATTCGAATAACCACAAGATTTAGTATCTACCATTAGGTGTCTTCTGTAAACAAATGGTTGAGACTTTTGAAGAAAAACGTCCTCTATTTAACCAGGTATTGTAGAATATGGAATAAATTATATGTTTTTAAGCCAAAACCACAACTTTAATTGATATTGTGTGGCGGAAATGCAAAAATGTAGCATATTTTACACAAACATTTCACTTCGGGGTGATAATACAATAAGCTGTGAGTAATCGAGTAGTGAATATGGACCCGAGTCCCAGCAATGACCGACTCGTCTATCGAGGCTCGGGTAACTGTTCGCAGTCCTAATTCTTACATTAATTAATCACTCACTTTCTCTAACTTGAGGTTAGGTGGCCTCCTGATCAATCCTTCCACGGCTGGTCTCTTCACATGCCCCACACCCTCCTCCACACTGGCCCCAATGTGGTCACTGTGGTCACTACTACTTGGAGAGTCATTGCTCTCATAGTCTGATGTAATGTTGAACCTTTTACCAACACTTGCTGAGGCCCCTGCCTCTTTGAAGTCTCTACTGTTACCCTCTTTCCCCTCAAGCTGGTTTTTAACCAGGGGACTGATAGATGTGGGCGTCTTCTCTTTGATGGGGCTATATCCCATATTTTCACTCACTCCCACATTCTGCAAACTCCTCCGCTCCCTGGCTGCTCGTTTCTGATTGGACGAGGTGGGGACATTGGACAGCGAAAATGACCTTGATTTGGGTATCGTCAATGAGACAGCTGTTGGTGATCCAGGAGATGGACTGTTGCTACGGCTACCAGCGGGACTCGATCCTGGAGTGGAATCTCTTGAATGCCGAAAACTGGAGCTCCGTGTGCGACAAGGTTCGGTCTCCAGTGTGGGTAGGCCAGTGGCTGAGGTCGTCGTGGTCCAAGTACTTGTGGACATCCGGCGAATCAGACTCGGAGGTAAACTGCGACGCAGACGCTAGAAATACAAGGGTGTATATGGTAAATAATGGAATTACATTTAGGTGTATGATTTTTAAGGGACGCTTAATTACTGTATAAATATAATATACATTTTCAAACAAGTGAACAATAAACTTTACAACCAGCTCAAATGAAATACCTGATATATATTGTTGCTGTAACAGAAGAATAGGATTATTCACCATGCAACAAAGAGAGAAGTTAAAAGAAGCTTATAAATCAAAGGAAGACATGTCTTTGCATAAAAGACCATCAGAAAGAGACTGAATGTCATATTGTCACCCAGAGACAAAGAAAGGTTAATGAAACCTGTTAATTTGATGGCAGAACACTTAACATTCATATGAGTTATCTTGTGTGGGCATTGACCTGGTTTGGATCTCATGCTTTATAGCCTACATTCAGTGGGGTATAAATCCAGACATGTCACTCTGCATTCTGCCCTATCCCACTGTATTATCCCCCAGACCATTAAGTCTGTGTACCTCCAATGCCAAATGCCAATATCTGATACAATGCTTCACTACTGAAGTTAGATCCTCTCCTCTCCAAAGTTCTAACAAGATGAAGGGCACATAAAATGCAATTAATCTTGAAAATTTTAATTACTTAAATGTAGCTTTTATAAGCTACAAGCTTACCATGTGGAACTAAATGCTTTCTCGGGAGGCTGCAGGCATCCAGCCAACGACCAAGAAAAATAGACGTTTAGAGTTGACCGGATCCCCGTGCTGAGAATGTACCACAACAGTGTAATCTCACCTTCTTCTCTCGTTGTAAATTTAGCCCATACCCCCTCAGCTGGAATACAGTGGGGAGGCAGGGTGGGACTCTCTTCAGTACCACACGGTAAGCTTGTAGCTTATAAAAGCTACATTTAAGTAATTAAAATTTTCACTTTTATTGCGATACAATAGCTTACCATGTGGAACTGAATGCTGAATCCAACCGTCCAGTGGAGGGATTACAGCTGAGACTGGAAGAATAGTGAATTTTTCTTGGATTGAATTAATAAATAAATAAAATTGCAAATTTAATAAGTAAATTAAAGTTAATACCCTATCCAATGGACAATTGCTAAACCGGGCGGCGCAGACTGGCCCGCCAAACATCAGAAAAAAATGTCCTGTGTTTCCACCGGCTGGCCGGTCCTCACACTGTGCACTCACCAGGTGGCGTGTCGTACTTCCTTCCTGTCTAGACAGCGTGACGTCATAGCATCTTTTTCATTGTCTAAACCTATTAGAGCCCTAGTAAGCTGATAGCGGGGTCGGTGGGAGGGGCTTGTGTGTTCATTGAATAGGGTATTAACTTATAAAAATTTAATTTACTTATTAAATTTGCAATTTTATTGCGTTAATACATCCTATCCAATGGACATTTGCTGAATAACTACCGCTTATTCGGCGGGTAAGTTACTAGGGACTTAGGTGAACTCATAAACAGAACTAACACAAGAATTTTTCTCCAGGCCTGGGTTGACCTTGTGGTCAGGAAACCCTTAAGGCCATAGTTGAGTAACAGAGGCCGGTTAACCGGCCCAAACCGACTTACCCCCCCCCCCCGTCCCCGTTTAACAGACCTGCTCTGAGGTAGAGGAAGAGAGGGATGAGTTCAGTCCCATAAGAAGTGGGAAATAAACCTCCCAAAGGAAGCATGTCAGAGTTTTTTTTTGTTTTTTTTTTGCTTCTTAAGTACATGTACAAATTATTTACATATGTACAACTATTTACCACTACAGGTCCCAGGTGGTAGAGCTCTGAATCAGCCCAAGCCACATCCTTCAGATAAAATTGTGTGAAGGTGTTGTGCGATTTCCAGTGGCAGGCCGATAAGATCTATTCCAAGGAGACTCAAAACTGGAAGGCCTTAGAAGCAGCAAAGGCCCTAACATCATGGGCTTTGACCTGATGTAAAGTATGGGCCTCTTGATCAGAAAGCTCATAACATAGGATCACAGTTTGCTTGATCCATGAGGAGATAGTGGCAGGCGAGATGTCTTTGTCAAAACCCTTCTTGAAGGAGACAAAGACCAGCTCCTTATTCTGCCTGATGTCTGGGATCCTGTCCAAATAGTAGCGCAAAGCTCTGACCGGACAGAGGGACCTGTCAGACTTGAGGGATCTATCCAGAGTTGGGGCCAGGGCTGGTATAACCACTGGGGCCACACTGTCTGGACCCTCTTAGGCCAGCTGGTTCTTGGAAATGAAGCTGGGTGATGGATATAGGGACACCTTTGACCAATCAGATTGGGGTCTAATATTTTTGTTTTGCCAAGCATGAATCTCACTTCTGCGTTTTCCCGACCCAAGGGCTAAGAGGAAAACTGACTTGAAGGTCAAATGCTTCAAGGAAGCCTCCTTGATTGGTTCAAACAGAGCCTTAGTCAGTTGGTGCAAGACCAGGGATAGGTTCAGACAGACCCCTCCTACCTTTGGGTCTGTCTCTATGGAAACTGTCCAGGAGACGAGTGAGATTTTCGTCTTTGCTGATGTTAAAGGATAAATTTCCCAGTTTATCAGCAATGGCAGACCTGTAACCATCAATGGTGCTGGCCTGTAACTTCCTGTCCTCAAAGAGGTACATCAGGAAGTCAGCAACTGACTTTACAGGGGGTGACCTGAAGTCCACCTTATGAGCGATGCACCACTTTGTAAAAACGGCCCACTTTGCCTCATAGACTGATCTGGTTGATCCTCTTTGAGGAGCCTCAATTCTTGCTGCCACCGCTTCAGAAAAGCCCTGCTCCTTGATTGCTGTGGCTCTAGGAGCCATGCATGGAGATTTAGGTTGGTCAGATTTCTGTGAGGGATCTGATTGAAGGGCTGAGTCAACAGATTCGGCAGATGGGGCAGGATCAATGGGATCTGGCTGGACATTTCCACTAGGTCACAGAACCAAGGCATGTTGGGCCATCCCGGGGCAATAAGAATCAATCTTTTGCAAGGGGAGTTTTGCAGCTTCTCCACCACTTTGCCCAAGATGACCGCTGGTAGGAAGGCATATGCGTCCAGAGCCTCCCATGGCAGACTGAGTGAATCTACTGCAGTGGCCTGGGGATCCGGCACTGGTGACACAAACTGAGGCAACTTGTTGTTGAACCTCGTAGCAAAAAGGTCTATCTGTGGCCGGTGCCACCTGCTGCATATTGTCTGAAACACCTCTGGAAGGAGGGACCATTCGGTCTAGATGGTCTGGCCTAGTCTGGATAGCTTGTCTGCCACCACATTCAGTCGGCCTGGGATGTGTCGGGCCTTTAAAGTCACTTGTTTCCTGGAGCACCAGGTCAAGATTCTCCAGAGTAGGGCGCACAGAGGGCCCAATCTCATCCCTCCTTCTTTGTTTATGTAGGACACTACTGTAGTGTTGTCGGTTGCTACTAGAACCATCTTGTTTATGCAGAGGTCTTGAAACTCTTTTAAAGTTAGAAAAACTGCCTTGAGTTCTAGGTAATTTATATGCAGCTTGCTTTCCGGGAGGGACCAGGTTCCTCTGGCTGTGTGTTCGTTTAAGTGAGCGCCCCACCCTCCTTTTGATGCGTCTGTAAAGATCTGCAGAGCATCTTTTATTGGGTGTAATGGTTGACCTGTGAGAATATTGTCTTCTATTAGCCATCATTGTAAGTGTGGATGCAGGGACCTGGGTATGGGAATCATCTTTTCTAGGGATTCCGGTGTCCTCCAATTGTTTTTGAGGTGCCACTGAATGGGCCTCATGTGCAGTCGGCCTAGGTGAACCTGCTTTTCTGTGGCTGTTAACAGACCTATCAAGGACATGAACTCCCGGATCGGACAAGCCGGTAGGGATAGAAGTTTCAGTATTTTTTCCTGAAGGCTTTGCCACCGGTCCGGTGTGGGTCGGACCCGACCGGACTCGAGGTTGACCTGGTAGCCTACAAAGTTGAAAACTTGCTTCGGTACCAGTTCTGACTTTTCTACGTTCACCAGCCACCCCAATTCCTGGCACACTCTTACTAGGACCTGTGTATGTTCGAGACAAACGGTGGGAGGTGGCTCTCACCAACCAGTCGTCTAGGTATTGGTGGATCCTTATACCCTTGTGTATAGCCATCAGTTTCACCTCCTTTGCTATTACAGTGAACTCCATGGGCGCTGTTGACAAACCGAAAGGAAGTGCTTTGAACTGGTAAGTCTGGCCCTGGACATGAAATCTCAAGTATTTCCTGGACTGTTCCTGTATTGGAATGTGGAAGTAGGCGTCCTTGAAATCTATTGAGGTGACCCACTCCCCTTGTTGGAGGGATGTCCTGATGGTTTCCGGTGTCTCCATTTTGAATTTCTCCGCCTTGAGGAAAAGATTCAGATTGCTCAGGTCTAGTATGGGTCTCCACTTGTTGTTGGGTTTTGGGACTAAAAACAGTCGGTTGAAAAATACCAGAGAATTTTGTTTGTGTACCAGTTCTATTGCATTTTTGTCCATAAGCTGATGTAATGCCTCCAACAGGTTGAGTTCCTGTGAGGATTGCCATAGCAGCTTATGACTGTGGGAAACCTTGCCAAGTTCGGCCGGATCCAAAAGGGGAGGGCGTAGCCCTCTTTGAGGATTTGAACTACTTTCGGACCAGCACCCAGATCCAGCCAATTTTTCTAAAAGTTTTGAAGTCTGGCCCCTACAGGCAGATTTGTGACAACATTGGGAGCATTTATTGCAGGTTTTACAGAAGACAATGGAATGACACAAGAAACACCTTTCACAAATTTTAATCTGTTTCTTTTGTAATGATAAACTGCTGCCCCGGGACTTATTTCGTTCTTTTGAGAATGCCCGGGCGCAGTATGAACAGGATGTACAACATTTAATTCTACATTTGAAAAAGTGTTCATTGTCTCTTTTGTTGAGCTCCCGGCCAGCAGTCCTGCTTGTAACTGAATTACACATTGATTGTCATTTATATGACTGCTGGCCCTTGGCTGGTCGTGAGGAATACTGCTGTTTTCCCTTGCTTTTCCTGCATTGACTACAGGAAAGATTTTTCCAGGCAGGTCTGTCCCGTTTCCTTGGCTCCTGTCTCTCGTAGGGATGATACCTACGACCCTTGTACACAGACCCCGACCAACCTTTGTCAAAAACGGCTATGTCCTCCTCGGCTCGCTTCACAGTACTATCCGGAAAAACAGTGTCCAGATGGAGTGGTGCAGTCCGGAGAGCATTAAGGGTGTCGGCCTCCTGGTAGGATTGTTCCTCCGACAGGGATTGGTCATGATCAGACAGGTTGGCCTCTTGATCTTCAGAAAGTTCACCCTCTTCCAGAAAAATATCCAAGAGTGGTCGGTCCGATGACAGACTGTCCGAATCATAATCACTGGGGGAGGAGGATTCCTTCCTAGACGTGTCAAAGGCACTAGATAACTGTCTCTGAGAAGTCTGTGCAGTGGTCGGTTCCGGTTGAGTTGAAGATGAAGCCTTGGCAGTAGACCTATGCTGAGGAAGGTCGGTGGTCGGTGAGTTAACAGCAGGTCGGTCGGTGATCTGAGAAGGCTGAGTGACAGGCTTCAGAAATAGGTCGGTCCTAACCACACTAGCAGGTGGTGTGTGTGTGTGGGTGCCACCTTGACGGTGCTAAAGGTAGGATCCTGAGGCCGGTCCAGTGTCTTGGCCATCAACAGAGCCTCTAACCGGTTGAACCGGTCCGACCATTTCTTGTCGAGATCAGAGATTCTTGAGTCGGTAGAGGAGGTGGTAGACTTTCCTTGGTCGGTGGATGAAGTAGCTGGTGGTCGGCTAGAAGATGACTTCACCGACTTGTCAGATTTGACCGACTTAGAAGATTTCTTGATGTCAGCCTTCTTCTTTTCAGCTGGTCCACTCAAACCAGAGGTGCTCTGGCCATCCACGACCCCCACTACTGACACAAGTGCCGGGTCCACGAGGGTGGGACTGACAGTGTCTGCAGCCTGTTCTTTAACTGGAGTAGATGACTTGGCCTCTCTCTTTTCCTTTTTCAGCTTACACGAGGGGGTGGAAAGCTGGGTTAATTGCTCTGGAGTTAAGGCGTTGCAGAGAGCACAGTCAGCATCATGCTTCTCTACACAAGGGTCTGGGCCTTGTTATAAAAAAGTTGTAAAACTAAAAACCTTCCATAACACACAAAAACTTAAAAAGTTTCCAATCACATAAAATTCCGTGCAGGCAGTGCATGCGCCAAACGAAAAAGATGCTATGACGTCACGCTGTCTAGACAGGAAGGAAGTACGACACGCCACCTGGCGAGTGCACAGTGTGAGGACCGGCCAGCCGGTGGAAACACAGGACGTTTTTTTCTGACGTTTGGCGGGCCGGTCTGCCCCGACCGGTTTAGCAATTGTCCATTGGATAGGATGTATTAATGCAATAAAATGAAAATTTGAAAAACCAGTTTGAGTCCCGCTTACAGTGCCCCAATTCTGAAAATCGGACCTGTAAGAACTGTAAGAAGTCAAAAACCAGAAGATTAATGAATGACAGGACTGATACTGTCTGGATGTTTTGGTTGAAGGGTTAGGTGCAGCCGTGCTCACTTATGCGAGTATAGCCCCAAAGGGCATCACTGCAAAGAATACCAGCCCTAGGTACATGAAGAAGTCTGAGACTTGCTTCACAGAAGGAGTGCAGAAATCCACCGAATTTTCTCTGCACCATTTCTCAAATAGGGCCCACTTTGACATGTAGATGGTCCTTGTTGATGACCTCTGAGGGGCAGCAATTCTCTCTACCACCTCCACAGAGCCTTGTTCTTGGAGCTGTCCACTCCTAGACACCAGGTGTGGAGGTTGAGATGTTGTGGATTGCTGTTAAACACACAGTTGTGGGACTGTTTGAGAAGAGTTCTTGACACTGGTAGTTGAAGTGGGATCTCTGTTGAGAGCTGCACTAGGTCCCAAAACCAGGGCATCCCTGGCCACCCTGGGGCTATTACAATGATCAGACAACTGGATTGCCTGATTTTTTTGATCACCCTGTGAAGGAGAGCCATCAGAGGGTAAGCATAGGCAGTGAGACCCGACCAGTGTATGTTCAGAGCATCTGTGTCCCAAGCATTTGGGTCTGGAGATACGTACAGTGGAACTTTGTGGTTCAGACGAGTGGCAAATAGATCTACATGAGGAGTGAACCACTTGTGACAGATCTGTTTGATCACCTGCGGATACAGTGACTATTCTGTTGATTAGACTTCGTTCGACCTGGACAGAAGGTCAGCCATCACATTCAGACACCCTGGAAGGTGTCTGGCTTTTAAGGTTATCTGGTAATGATGGCACCAGGTCATGATCTTCCACAGGAGAGCGCACATCTTCGCCGAGTGGGTTCCTCCTTGTTTGTTTATGTAGGCTACTACTGTTAAGTTTTCCGTAGCAACTAACACTGTTTGGTTTTGACACTAGTACTGGTCCTTGAACCTTTGAAGGGCCAGAGAAACCGCCTTCAGCTCTAGAAAATTTATGTGTAGCCTTTCTTCCCTGTCTGACCACAGACCCTTTGTAGAGGCTTGCTCTAAGTGAGTGCCCCAGCCTTTGTTTGAGGCGTCTGTAAAGAGTTGGATACTGTGGTCTTTGGGATGAAGGTCTGCACTTTTCATCACATTTGTGGGATTCTGCCACCACTCTAGGTATGCTGAAATGGTTTCTGTCCAAGGAAGGAGGTTGCCCAATGACTGAAGAAATCTCCAGTGCTCCTTGAGGTGAAACTGAAAGGCCCCATGTGAAGGCGTCCCTCCGGGACCATTTTCTCCATTGAGGCAAGCAACCCAATTAGTGACATCAAACATCTTGCAGTCAAAACATGTTTTGACTTGAGTCGTAGGATCAAATCCTGAAGTTTGAGCCATCTCTCTTGATTGGATTTTACAAGGGCTGAATCTAGATGGTATTCATAGCCCATGAACGAAAACACTTGAGAAGGTTTTAGTTCGGACTTCTCCTGCTTTATTATCCACCCTAAGGACTGAGTCAGGTGTATCACTGTCTGAGTGTTCACTTGTGCTTTTTCATGAGACTGGGCTCTGATAAGCCAGTCGTCCAGGTACTGGTGAAGTCTAAGTCCCCTTATCAGGGCCATCAGCTTCACTTCTTTTACAATCATTGTAAAGACCTTTGGGGCCATGGCTAGCCTGAAGGGAAGGGAGGTGAACTCAACACCTGTGACTTGTTGCAAAACCTTAGGTACTTCTTGTGTTTGGGTGGATGGGGATGTGAAGGTAGGCGTCTGATAGGTCTATCGACGACACCCATTCCCCTGGAATCAGAAAGGCCCTGATGGACTCTGGTATTTCCATTTTGAACCTTTCTACAAGTAGGAAGTGTTGAGCCTGCTTAAGTCTATTACTGGCCTCTACCTTTGGTGAGGCTTGGGTACTAGAAACAGGTGACTGTAAAACCCGAGAGACTTTACATTTTCTACCCTTTCTATTGCGTTCTTTGACAGAAGAGACTGGATACAAGAGGCCAGAGCTTGTTCTGTTTGAAGGGCCTAGTAACCTGATCAAATCAGGGGAGCTCTGACTCTGGTTTTGAGATGAATGGAAGAACGTAGCCATTGGTGATAATGTTTAACATGTTGTCTGAACATTTGTTTGCTAGCCAGTCTCTTCTGAAAGAACGGAGGCGACCTCCTACTGGTGGACTGAGGGAGGCTTTTAAGGAGGGAGTCATTCGGGAGGTTTCCACGCCCTCGTCCCCTTGAATGGGGTCGAAAACGACCCCTGAAGCCTCTGTTGTTCGATTTCCCCCTACCTGAGGAAAACAACTGATTACTGCTTTGGGAGGAATTGTCCCCATAGGGGCGTTTTCTGTAGGAGCCCCTTTTCTTATTGTGGTGGGGACCATGAAAGGGCTTGTTTTGATAGGGTCCAAAACCCTGTGAATCTTTGGGGTGCCTTTTTTAAGGAGGAAGTCTTCTCCATCCTTGACTAACCCCTCTGTCACATCTTTCAGAAAACACCTCAAAACCCACCTCTTTAATTCTAGTTTTCCAGCTTAGTTTCCTTCCCTCTTGGTCACACCCACAACTCTGGATTACTGACCTTGAACGCCCTTGACTTTCTTTATGATAATGATTTTGTTAAGTCAGCGCACTGAGTTCCCCTTTGTGGGGAAGATATTGCGCCTGCAAAGCAGTAGATTAGATTAGATTAGACTAACAGTGACTTGAACAGAGGGGTAGGCCAGAAAGGCGAATTCCTCAGTTCTTGATGTCTAGAGTCCCCTAGATGTGGTTAAAGGAGGGTTATCTTGGCCTCGTGTCTTACTGCTTTGGGAGGAATTGCCCTCACAGGGGCGTTTTCTGTAGGAGCCTCCTTTCTTATTGTGGTGGGGACCATGAAAGGGCTTGTTTTGATAGGGTCCAAAACCCTGTGACTCTTTGGGGGTGCCTTTTTTAAGGAGGAAGTCTTCTCCATCTTTGACTGTGACTTGAACAGAGGGGTATGCCAGAAAGGCGAATTCCTCAGTTCTTGACGTCTAGAGTCCCCTAGATGTGGTTAAAGGAGGGTTATCTCGGCCTCGCGTCTTAGCAGGCCAGTGTTGCCCATGCTATACAGCTCCCTCTGGAGTATATGGGCTACAGATTTGCTGAGGAAAGCTAGCGCTCTCTGTTGAATAAAAATTCTCTTATTCACAATCTCAAAATAGTCACAGGCGTTTTCATAGCCACACCTGGCAGCTCTTTCAGGATCGGCACCCTTCTGAATCTGGCTTTTAACGCTTTTAAAGGTAGCCTTGATACTGTGCTGACACTTCTCCATAACAGTGTTACAAGCAGAAGCAGTCTTTGTGAACGTAGCTGAAAAGTTGATGGTAGAGAGATTCTGCCTAGCTTGGTGTTCAAGTTCTTTAAGAACTTGTAGAGGAACCTTGCCCACAGGAGCCCCAGAGGGTTTAGGAGAAATACAGATCTTGGCAAAATCTGTACTGAGCTCCTGAAGTTTGTCTTCAAAACAAGGTTGTCCCACCTTGTAATATTTTGCTGTTGAAGCAGGGGGTTTGATATATTTACTAGGGCAGGGTCGGTAACACCAGTATCTCGGTATCGAGACCAATTTACTTCAACACCGTGGTGACTCTTTAATAATAATAATAATAATAGTAGGATTTATATAGCGCAGAATTGATACAAATCCTCTAATGCGCTTGAGTCCAAGAAGGGAGAGTCCAGGGACAGGCATGGGTCGATATCTAAAAAGTGCCCGCCAGGGTATAACTAAGGTGGGGGGTATGCCAGCCTAAACAAGTACGTCTTTAGCTGGCTTCTGAAACCATCTATTGTTTGCTGAGATCTGACAGTCTGTGACAGCTTGTTCCATTCGGCTGGTGCAGCTACTGCAAAGCCACGCCTTCCTATGTGCTTATTAGGGCGGGTTGAGGAGATAGATAGCCTGTTGCCACGAGTGAGACTGCTCGATCTTATTAAAGCTGAAAGATACGGGGGCTGTGAAAGATTAATAGCCTTGAATACCAAAAGGTTGTACTTAAACAGGATGCGATGTTGAATTGGGAGCCAGTGGAGTTTTTTCAAAAAGGATGTCACATGACTCATTTTGTCAAGTCTGAAGATGATGCGACAAAGAGCATTCTGGACTCTCTGTAGTTTGGCTATGTTGGACTTGCTTACCCCATAGAGTAAAGAGTTACAGTAGTCTAGACGACTACTGACCATAGCATTTGCCAGAAGTATTGCTGTCTCAACTCCAAGGAATTTGCGAATTTGTCGCAAATCACGAAGATGATAGTAACATGCTCTGCAAACCTTGGCAACATGATTGCCAAAGGAGTTGTCTGAGTCGAAAATAACACCCAGGTTTTTTACTTCCACTGATGGAGAGATATTGTTTTGGAGGAGTGGAACAGGAAAATTTGGTGCAAGTGACTCTCTGGTGGCTTTTTGACCTATAATGACAGGTCACAGTCGGTTTACAGTTTACAGCCGGTATTTCGAATGTCATTATATAAAATTGTGAGAAAACATAAAGTATTAGAAACAAACCTCAAATCTAAAGAAATTACAAACTTTTATCCCATATTTTTATAAATTTTAGCACTTTTATAGTGATTTCTTTCAGAAGTGCAATGTTTTCTTTGAGAATGGGATTTAAAGGGAGTATAGCTGAAGAGCCTCTTGGCCTTAGCTCCTGTTGGCCTTTCTCGTCATCCGGGCCCAGCACAGTGGTAGAGGAACTAAGTTTCCCTGGGGTTAGGGAGATCAAGTATGTGCCTAAAAGTTTCCACTTCCTCTGGACATTGTGAAGGGAAGTCAGACATATCCATCTCCCTGTAAAAAACTGGGTCTGTGCTATCCTGTTGTTGATCATGCTTAGAAGGAGCCTGTTGAGGTTTAGCAGACTTCTTAAACAGGGACAGAGGACTGATCTTCCTATGAAGAAGACGACTGAGATTAGTATTTTGCCTGAACCTTGTGTTTTTTCTTGTCCGAGTGCTTCTTAGCTTTGGAACACACCCTTTTAGGTTGTTCCGAGTGCTTGGAATGAGGATCCGAGAGGTTGGATTGAAGATCCGAGTGCTTGGAGCCATGGTCGGACTGAACACTATGAGTAAACCTTGGTGGAAGGGAAGGACCATATAAGTCTGTGTCTATAGGTTGCGCATCCGAGTGCTCGGATGCCCGAGTGGTCGGGTCTGGATGTTTACTTGGTCCAGCTTTTGAAAGTGAAGCGTAGGTCTTATCTACCTCCGCCTCGGAGGCTTTTTTCATAGATTGCATTTCCTCCCTAAGAGACTTCATAGCCTCCAGCATGGACGCTTGAAAGACCCCCATTTGTTGTTGGAGTTGGATGTTAAATTGATTACTCAGGGATTTTTCTAGTTTACGTTCTATCTTATTTTGCAAAGCAGTACCTGGGGTTGGTGGGACAGTTTGAGGTGTCCTTAAAGACAAAGACTCAAACTGTAAGGGTTGGGGGCGTGGAGGAAATGAAACTAAATTATCAGCAGCACCCTCAAGGTCTGCTTGAGATACAGAAAACGCCTCCACGTCATCCCCCAATAAGTCCAGATCATCATCTTTAGAAGTATTGGAGGGATCCAATACTTTCTGTTTTCTTACATACCTACGTCTGTGCTTGATTTTTATTTGTTGTTCTTCAGTAAAATTTGCACAGATATTGCATGGCGTTTCATATGTGACACAAGAATCATCCCCTTTGCCAGCTTTGCTTAGATGTAGGACAGTAATTATGGGTATCGAATGAGAAACAAAAATGCCTGCATTTTGATGATCTGGGCTTTACGCTATTTTGGTGGGAAGACATTTTTAAACAATAAAAAATCCGAGTCGAAATGCAGAAAACTCACAACAAAGAAATATTTGAAAAAATACTTATCCTGCACTCTTCAAACTTTGTCAGAATAAGCTATGATATAAAATAAAATAAATGGCTGAATGGTAACATCCAACAATGCGTATATCCTGAGAAAAGAGTGAAATAAAGCAAGCTTTTTTTAATGCTAGCTAGTCACGAGGTCAACTAGAGAAGAAGGCTTAGACATGAGATTACACTGTTATGGTGCACTCTCAGCACAGGGATCTGGTCAACTCCAAACGTCTATTTTTCCTGGACGTTGGCCGGATCCCTGCAGCCTCCCGAGAAAGCATTCAGTTCCACATGGTAAGCTATTGTAGCGCAATTAAACATACAGTTTAAAAAGCTGGAGTGATTTCTTTGCTTTATGATGCCACTTTGATTGGCAAAAGACCAGTATCCCAGATAATAACTAAAACCTTGTTTATTCTTGAATTTTATAAGCTACAACAGGCCACTGTCAACTTGCTTATTAACTAATAGATATTAGTGAATCTTTCACTTGTCTCTTCAGATGTATATTTTGATTAAAAAAACATGCTATTACATAGTTACACACTGAAACAGACCAATTCCTCAACCAACACGCATAAAATTTTAACCCACAAACTGATATTTTTTTTTGTATTCAAAGAGACTAAAACCTAGGAATAGCAATATTTCATTGATGTCGGCTGACTTCTAGTATTATGAAACATTTCATAGAAAATTATTAAAAGACACAGCAAGACATTGTTCACAGTTGATTAGAGGTGAGAAAAATATGGCTTGCGTGTCTATTATTCCCACTGACCTCCGCTACTGAAGAATAAGAAGGTCAACCCCCCTCAGGAGAGCACTAAACCTCAACAGGCGTCCCTCTTCAGTTCTTGTTACACCCTTAATGCTAAACTGCCTTCCCTGTCATAGATGAGAGGCCCATTTTGGGTCTATAGACGCAATAGTCCATCTCCACAGTTTATATCTGGGCTTGTTATGAGGATAAATGTTTTCAGTGTGTTGTGGAGGTAATTGCTACACTCAAAGTAATTGTACATGACACAATTATGCTTTGCCAATTAGGGTCACTTGGCATTTGGCCAAATACAGTCCAACCTCTTTTGTCAAACTAATATCTGTCCCCCATGTACAAGAGAGAACTGATGCATGTTTGTATGCACTGGAAAGCCAAAGAACCCTTTTAGCCAACACTTTCCCTGTGTCCTATAATGGGGGCATTCATTTTTAGGAATGTAAATTCACAGAGTCGGTTATGATTTAGGCATTTTTAAGTTTGGTTACACCATTTGGTCTTCATTTGGGTGTTCCACTTGGGCTGTCTTGTCAATAACTAGGGATTTTTCGAGGGCTGGGAGTCGGTTATGATTTCCTGGCTTGACCAGGTGGGCTGGCAAAATATCATACATGTTTGATATTTCACCGACCCTCCACAAGTCTTGATTCCGACTGTGGCAACATGGAAACCAACTTGTCTTTTCACTTCCAGTCTTGTCCTATCATGAAACTGGCTTGTCTTTGTCACTTAAGTCTTGTTCACTGGCAGTCCATTTTCATTTTTCAGTATGATGTTAAGTAAAAATATGATAAAAAATTTGATAAGAAATTATGTTAAGAATGAGAAAAAACAGTGCAAGGAAGCATAATTTTGAAGTTAACAAGTAGAAAATATGTATGCCACAAACATTAAGAAACCTGACAAAGTGTTTTTATTTGGTCACACAATAATCATATTCTCAGCCTATTTCAACAGAGCAATTTCTGGGGGGAAAAAGGATCAAGTGTTGACCAATAAAACTAGACCTACGCATCGGAGAACCGATGCAAATTTGTATCCACCGAAAAGACAACTCACCAAAACCAGTGAACCATTGTTTGACCTTGAAGGAGGGGCCCAAGGTCAAATCTGAAAACATCAGAAGATTCCCAGCCCATGACCTCCTGTAAGTTGGTTTCATATTGCAAACCTCTAGGACCAATAATAAGCCAGTTGTCAGCACTTTTAAGTTTGGCTATTGTTGTTTGAGCTTGAAGGAAGGGCCCAAGGTCAAATCTGACCACATCAAAAGATTCCTAGCCCATGATTTCCTGTAGGTTGGTTTCACATTACAAACTTCTAGGACCAATAATAAGCGAGCTATAAGCACTTCTAAGTTTGGGTATCCTCGTTTAACCTTGAAGGATGGGCCCAAGGTCAAATCTGAGCACATCAAAAGATTCCTAGCCCATGATTTCCTATAGGTTGGCTTCACTTTGCAAACCTCTAGGACCAATAATAAGCAAGTTATAAGCACTTTTAGGTTTGGATATCCTCGTTTGACCTTGAAGGAGGCGCCCAAGGTCAAATTCGACCACACTAAAATATTCCCAGCCCATGATTTCCTATAGGTTGGTTTACCATCCCCAATCTGTACGACCAATAATAAGCAAGTTATAAGCACTTTTAAGTTTGGCTATCCTCGTTTGACCTTGAAGGAGGGGTCGAAGGTCAAATCTGACAACACCAAAAGATTCCCAGCCCATGATTTCCTATAGGTTAGTTTACCATCCCAAAACTCTAGGACCAATAACAAGGGAGATATAAGTACTTTTTATGATTGACAAAGAAACGCCCGTGGCGGCCATCTTGTTTTTCAAAATGAGGCCAAAAATATTCTTAGTCAAGATTTTGTAATGAGGAACATACCCTGCGAATGTGAGATCTCTACCTATAATACCCTTTGCTCTAGAGGGCCACCAAAAATCCTTGCTGAAAGTCAAAAAAACGCCTGTGGTGGCCATCTTGTTTTTCAAAATGAGGCCAAAAATATTGCCAGGCAAGATTTTATGGTTATGAATATATCCTGCAAATTTGAGAAGGCTAGCTATAACATTTTTTTTTCGTTAGAGCGGTAACGGTGAAATCTCTCTACACATTACAACGGCGGCAGCGTAACAAAGTGAAATCCATAGTATCCACTGGATGCTATCCAGTGGATACAAAAAAAATCGAGAAAATTACGTCAAGGGCAAATCTGAATGCATCAAAAGACTCCCAACCACTAATTTTCTATAGGTTGTTTCCATATCTTAAACCTTTTGGTACAACTAGATTGGGCCAACTCGGCGCCAACATATCCCCAGACAGGTCATCACTCACGCCACAGGTTTTGATCGGGAATTTTTAAAAACATAATTACCCATTATTATATGAACTTCAGCACATCAATCTACTCTGTTTATATCTTCCAAGGAAGATGGTGTATCCCCAGACGCCGAATACATAACTCAAATTATATTTTCAATCTTCCTGCAATGATAACTCTAAACCTATTTTCAAAGTATTTAAATGATTGATGATTGAATGTCCATTCTAAAATAATAATCCCAAAAGAGCATATCTGTTTCTATATTTGTTGACAAATAAAATATTATTTTTAACTCAACTCATCATACTTTTCAATCTTCCTTCAAAGTATTTAAATGATTGATGATTCAATGTCCATTCTAAAATTCATAATCCCAAAAGCGCATATCTGTTTCTATATTTGTTCACAAATAAAATATTATTTAAAAAAAAATTATTTATATTATTATTTTATTATATTATTTTTAGAATTTGCAAATTGTTTTCAGTTATTCATTTCCTCTATACCTATATATGTGGTCCATATATATGCAACCTAAATATGTGACACAATCTCAGTTCTGACTCCCCTTTGTGTTATATGTAATGAAGCCCACCACCTCCCACCCCCACCCCTCTCCCCTTCTCCACACCTCTCTCACTATTACACAAGATCTGCAACCCCATTGAGTTCTTTGTTTCTCATCTGATATCATTAAATACCTTTGTTTATTTAGTGTCACTCAATATAGCTGGAGGTCCCAGAGGTGGGTGGGGGGAATCCGGGTGGGGGATGTGGGTTGAGCATAAATGGTAAACAAACAATCTATATAAAAGGGGTACTCAAATACAAAAAGAATTGAGAATTTTAAGTATGTGATTATCAACTGAAATGAGTTCATAACTGTAGGAGCTGTGCCAAAATTAACTGAGGCAAGTTGAATAAAACTGGGCTAGTTGAGGGTTAAAAATCCCCTAGTTTTACTACATAAGGATATAATTTCATTAATATTGGGACTTAAAGCTCACTTAAAGTGTCCATTTTGTCTACTTCAATATGTTTCACCAGTTTCATTTTAAAAAGTGAAAAACTCAGCAAGCAGAGGTGGGTGGGGGGAATCCGGGTGGGGGATGTGGGTTGGGACTTAGTTTAGTTTATTAGTTTATTATAGTGACATGTATTATGTTGACAAGGATTATACAAAAACTATTGAAGTAATACCCAGCCCTATATGGGCTTATAAGTCACTTTAAATAGAGAGTTAATAACAAACAGAGCAAACATATTTTGAGGTAAGATACAGTAAATAAAGACAGCAATTCAATACATAAAAATTAACAATATAATTTACTTTTTCTTTCTTGCCACAAATCAAAAATAAAATTAATAACCATATTGACATTCATATGAGTTAATACCCTTGATAATTGATCTATTAATAATTCAGATTTATCTATATTTAAAATTTTGAAATATTTCATACGAATCAGCTCTAAAGCTGGACAAACACAAACAAAATGTATCTCATCTTCTACATCTTTTTTACACAGTTTACATGTTCTCTCAAAGAGATGGAGTGCTACAGCAAAAATGGTAAACAAACAATCTATATAAAAGGGGTACTCAAATACAAAAAGAATTGAGAATTTTAAGTATGTGATTATCAACTGAAATGAGTTCATAACTGTAGGAGCTGTGTCAAAATTAACTGAGGCAAGTTGAATAAAACTGGGCTAGTTGAGGGTTAAAAATCCCCTAGTTTTACTACATACGGATATAATTTCATTAATATTGGGACTTAAAGCTCACTTAAAGTGTCCATTTTGTCTACTTGAATATGTTTAACCGGCGTTTAACCAGTTTCATTTTAAAAAGTTAAAAACTCAGCAAGCAGAGGTATAACACACAAAAATAAGTTCTTAAAAGACTAAGATAGCCATAACATTATTAATATTCAAAATTTAAATAGACAGGCATTTCCTTTTAAAAATTCAAAGATTTCAGCTCTATAACCCACATAGTTTGACAGTTACTGGGCTTTAAAGTGGCATAATGTCCATAAATTGGGTTTCTGTGGGCATTTTACAATTGTTAAAGAGACCTTAGCAATTAAACTACAGATCTGAAACTTTTTGGGTGACATACATAACAAACAAAAACTAGAGGATCGCTCGCAAAAAAAAAAGATAATGTTTTTGCATAGCAAAAACAAAGCGTCCCGAAAAGGATATAAAGGTGAGTGCTAAAGTATTAAGAAAATGCTTCGTTTCTAGCCTTATACTGTTGTGGCAACCAAAGTCAGCGCAGTCTGCTCTATCTAGCACGGTTTTCAAGATATAAGCATTTTTGTGTTTTGCAAAAAATAAAAAAATTTAAAATGTCCGCTATATTTGGCGAGACAAAAATATTTTGAAAATTGGAGATACCCAGCAGGTCCAAATTTTTGTTGAGTTCGCTCCATATAGCACGGTTTTCGAGATATAAGCATTTTTGTGTTTTGCAAAAACTTTGAAAATTCAAAATGGCCACCATTTTTGGGGAGACAAAATTTTTTGTCAAGACCACTGCCGCGGTGTGTATCTCCCGCCGAGCATTAAAGCAGAAGAAATAGCTTTTCCGAGATATTCACAATTTTTCATTTTCGTGTGTGAAAGCTCTTCCAAAAGTAGGTGAATGAGTTATTTGAGAAAAATTGGCTATCTGCAATACTATTAAGAGATAATTCACATTTACTCATTTTGAGTAGGTGAATAATTATCTATGGGTCTGAAACTTCACCAAGTGAAAGCTCTGCCAAAAGTAGGTGAATGAGTTATTTGAGAAAAATTGGCTATCTGCAATACTTTTAGAGATAATTCGCATTTACTCATTTTGAGTAGGTGAGTAATTAGCTATGGGTCTGAAACTTCACCATGTGAAAGCTCTCCCACAAGTAGATGAATGAGTATTTGATAAAAATTGGGTATCCGCAATACTTTTACAGATAATTAGCATTTACTCATTTTGAGTAGGTGAATAAATAGCTATGGGTCTGAAACTTCACATAGTGAAAGCTCTCCCAAAAGTAGGTGAATGAGTTATTTGAGAAAAATTGGCTATCTGCAATACTTTTAGAGATAATTCGCATTTACTCATTTTGAGTAGGTGAATAATTAGCTATGGGTCTGAAACTTCACCAAGTGAAAGCTCTGCCAAAAGTAGGTGAATGAGTTATTTGAGAAAAATTGGCTATCTGCAATACTTTTAGAGATAATTCGCATTTACTCATTTTGAGTAGGTGAGTAATTAGCTATGGGTCTGAAACTTCACCAAGTGAAAGCTCTCCCAAAAGTAGGTGAATGAGTTATTTGAGAAAAATTGGCTATCTGCAATACTTTTAGAGATAATTCGCATTTACTCATTTTGAGTAGGTGAGTAATTAGCTATGGGTCTGAAACTTCACCAAGTGAAAGCTCTCCCAAAAGTAGGTGAATGAGTTATTTGAGAAAAATTGGCTATCTGCAATACTTTTAGAGATAATTCGCATTTACTCATTTTGAGTAGGTGAGTAATTAGCTATGGGTCTGAAACTTCACCATGTGAAAGCTCTCCCACAAGTAGATGAATGAGTATTTGATAAAAATTGGGTATCCGCAATACTTTTACAGATAATTAGCATTTACTCATTTTGAGTAGGTGAATAAATAGCTATGGGTCTGAAACTTCACATAGTGAAAGCTCTCCCAAAAGTAGGTGAATGAGTTATTTGAGAAAAATTGGCTATCTGCAATACTTTTAGAGATAATTCGCATTTACTCATTTTGAGTAGGTGAATAATTAGCTATGGGTCTGAAACTTCACCAAGTGAAAGCTCTCCCAAAAGTAGGTGAATGAGTTATTTGAGAAAAATTGGCTATCTGCAATACTTTTAGAGATAATTCGCATTTACTCATTTTGAGTAGGTGAGTAATTAGCTATGGGTCTGAAACTTCACCATGTGAAAGCTCTCCCACAAGTAGATGAATGAGTATTTGATAAAAATTGGGTATCCGCAATACTTTTACAGATAATTAGCATTTACTCATTTTGAGTAGGTGAATAAATAGCTATGGGTCTGAAACTTCACATAGTGAAAGCTCTCCCAAAAGTAGGTGAATGAGTTATTTGAGAAAAATTGGCTATCTGCAATACTTTTAGAGATAATTCGCATTTACTCATTTTGAGTAGGTGAATAATTAGCTATGGGTCTGAAACTTCACCAAGTGAAAGCTCTGCCAAAAGTAGGTGAATGAGTTATTTGAGAAAAATTGGCTATCTGCAATACTTTTAGAGATAATTCGCATTTACTCATTTTGAGTAGGTGAGTAATTAGCTATGGGTCTGAAACTTCACCAAGTGAAAGCTCTCCCAAAAGTAGGTGAATGAGTTATTTGAGAAAAATTGGCTATCTGCAATACTTTTAGAGATAATTCGCATTTACTCATTTTGAGTAGGTGAGTAATTAGCTATGGGTCTGAAACTTCACCAAGTGAAAGCTCTCCCAAAAGTAGGTGAATGATTAATTTGAGAAAAATTGGCTATCTGCAATACTTTTAGAGATAATTCGCATTTACTCATTTTGAGTAGGTGAGTAATTAGCTATGGGTCTGAAACTTCACAGAGTGAAAGCTCTCCCAAAAGTAGGTGAATGAGTTATTTGAGAAAAATTGGCTATCTGCAATACTTTTAGAGATAATTCGCATTTACTCATTTTGAGTAGGTGAGTAATTAGCTATGGGTCTGAAACTTCACCAAGTGAAAGCTCTCCCAAAAGTAGGTGAATGATTAATTTGACAAAAATTGGCTATCTGCAATACTTTTAGAGATAATTCGCATTTACTCATTTTGAGTAGGTGAGTAATTAGCTATGGGTCTGAAACTTCACCAAGTGAAAGCTCTCCCAAAAGTAGGTGAATGAGTTATTTGAGAAAAATTGGCTATCTGCAATACTTTTAGAGATATTTGGCATTTACTCATTTTGAGTAGGTGAGTAATTAGCTATGGGTCTGAAACTTCACCAAGTGAAAGCTCTGCCAAAAGTAGGTGAATGAGTTATTTGAGAAAAATTGGCTATCTGCAATACTTTTAGAGATAATTCGCATTTACTCATTTTGAGTAGGTGAGTAATTAGCTATGGGTCTGAAACTTCACCAAGTGAAAGCTCTCCCAAAAGTAGGTGAATGATTTATTTGAGAAAAATTGGCTATCTGCAATACTTTTAGAGATAATTCGCATTTACTCATTTTGAGTAGGTGAGTAATTAGCTATGGGTCTGAAAATTCGAAAATTCAAACTGGCCGCCATTTTTTGCGAGAAATTTTTTGTTTGAAAATTGGCATGGCTACTCTGCAGAGATACCCTGCAGGTCAAAAATTTCGTCGAAATCGCTCTATCTAGCAGGGTTTTCGAGATATAAACATTTTTATGTTTTGCAATTTTTGTGAAAAATTCGAAAATTCAAAATGGCCGCCATTTTTGGCGAGACAAATTTTTTTTGAAAATTGGCATGGCTACTCTGCAGATATACCCTGTGGGTCAAAAATTTCGTCGAAATCGCTCTATCTAGCAGGGTTTTCGAGATATAAGCATTTTTATGTTTTGCAATTTTTGCGAAAAATTCGAAAATTCAAAATGGCCGCCATTTTTGGCGAGACAAATTTTTTTTCAAAATTGGGATAACTACTCTGCAGAGATACCCTGCGGGTCAAAAATTTCGTCGAAATCGCTCTATCTAGCACGGTTTTCGAGATACAAGCATTTTTGTGTTTTGCAATTTTTGCAAAAATTTCGAAAATTCAAAATGGCCGCCATTTTTGGCGAGACAAAAATTTTTTCAAAATTGGGATAACTACTCTGCAGAGATACCCTGCGGGTCAAAAATTTCGTCGAAATCGCTCTATCTAGCAGGGTTTTCGAGATATAAGCATTTTTGTGTTTTGCAATTTTTGCGAAAATTTCGAAAATTCAAAATGGCCGCCATTTTGGGCGAGAGAAAAATTTTTTGAAAATTGGGAAAACTACTCTGCAGAGATACCCTGTGGGTCAAAAATTTCGTCGAAATCGCTCTATCTAGCACGGTTTTCGAGATATAAGCATTTTTGTGTTTTCCTTATTTGGAAAATTCGTAATGATTAATTAATCATTAATTACTCGGCCATTTCTTGACCAATCAATGCCAAAATCTAATGATTTCCAGATTTTAATAGAATGAATGTATTTGCCAAGTTTCAGGTGAATTGATAAAATTCCTTTCAAGTTATCATCCGGACAAGCTTCCCCATCGAAAAAAGACATTTTTGGTCATGTGACCTCTCTGATTGGTTGAAATGTCACTGCAGTATATTCAAAAAAATTCCCCAAGGCTACTGCCTAAACCTGCCAAATTTGAAAAGAATCCGCCTAACGGTTACAGAGTTATAAGGAAAACAAAATGCGGAGCCGGCGGAGCCGGCGGAGCCTGAAGCTCTCCCATACACAAACAAGCGTCCCTTGCGGGACGCTTAATTATATATAATACAGTTTAAGACTTGTCACACTAAGCATTTCCAAATAACAGGGCAAAATACGGAAAAAATGTCCAAAAAGGCACTTGGGCGAGTGTCTATGGCCCTCATACACAGGTTAAATGTCTACTAAAAACCTTGATTTTCGCCATATGTAAAAAGGACATAATAATGCATTCCCAGATGGGATTTCAGCTCCATCAATCACATAGTTTAACAGTCACAGGGCTTAAAGGTGGCAAAAAGTCCAAATATTGGGTCTCTGTGAGCCTTTTAGAGATCTCGATGTGGCTTTCAAATTAAAGCTTCAGACTTAAAATTTGTTACATACTAAGTTTACACATAGAATATGTATCTAATAAAGTTTGAAACTTCTCAGACTTACCATTTCCAAGTTACAGAGCAAAATATGTGAAAAATGTCTTAAAAGGGTCACTCAGGTGGGGGTTTAAGGTCCTCATACACAGGTTAAATGTCTACTTGAAGCCTTGATTTTTGGCACATGTAAAAAGAACATAATAATGTATTCCCAGATGAGATTTCAGCTCTATCAGTCACATAGTTTAACAGTCAAAGGCCTTAAAATTGGCAAAAAGTCCAAATACTGGGTCTTTATGGGGCCTTCTAGAGACCTAAATGTGGCCTTCAAATTAAAGCTTCAGACTTAAAATTTGTCACATACTAAGATTACACATAGAATATGCATCTAATACAGTTTGAAACTTCTTAGACTTACCATTTCCAAGTTACAGGGCAAAATATGTGAAAAATGTCTAAAAATGGTCACTCGGGTGGGGATTTATGGTCCTCATACACAGGTTAAATGTCTTCTTAAAGCCTTAATTTTTGGCACATATATAAATAACATACTAATATCTTCCCAGATAGGATTTGAGCTCTATCAGTCACATAGTTTGACAGTCACAGGGCTTAAAAGTAGCAAAAAGTCCAAATATTGGGTCTTTGGGAGCCTTTTAGAGACCTCAATTTGACCTTCAAAATTAAAGCTTCAGACTTAAAATCTGTTACATACTAAGATTACACACAGAATATATATCTAATACAGTTTGAAACTTCTCAGACTTACCATTTCCAAGTTACAGGGAAAAAGATGTGAAAAATGTCTTATAAGGGTCACTCGGGTGGGTGTTTATGGTCCTGATACACAGGTTAACTGTCTATTAAAGGCCTAAATGTTGGGGCACATATAAGAAAACACATAGATATATTCCCAGATGATATTTAACTTAGATGAGAGACATAGTTTTAAAGCTACAGTGCTTGAAAGTGGCAAAAAGTGCATAAATTGGGTCTCTGTGGGCACTTTTGAGACCTTAAGTCGACCCCTTTGGGTAAACCTACAGCCCTAAAATTTTCTACAGACAAGGATTACACATCAAAGTTATACCTAGCACAGTTTGAGACTCATCAGAATTACCACTTCCAAATTATAGGGCAAAATATGTGAAAAGTATAGCAAAAAATCCCTAAGTGGGGGTATTTATGGGCCTCAAAGACAATTTTCTCCTCAACTTAAAGTCGTGATTTTCGGCACATGTACTAAGAACATATTAATGTGTTGTCAGGTAAAATTTCAGCCAGCTGAGCATCATAGTTTGTGACCTACAGGGCTCTAAGTGGCCAAAAGTCCAATTTCTGACCTTAAGGTGGCCATAAGTTCTTTTTTACTGGGAGTTTAAGGTCACCTTAAAATAGGGATCTTCCTTTGGGCACCCTTAACATGTGTACCAAGTTTGAAAAAAAAATATTAATTTGTTTTTGAGTTATCGCGTCCACAAGGAAATGTCTACGGCGGCGGCGGCGGCGGCGGCGGCGGCGCGACGGACCTGAATCCAATATATCCCCGACTTTCGTCTGGGGATATAATAATAAGCACGTTATTAGTGTTTTTAAGTTGTTTTCATATTATAAACCTCTCACTCCAAAAATAAGTAAGATATAGGCAATTTTGGCCTAAATTGGTGTGTGAGGTACTACAGCAAGCAGTGCATGACTTTGAACATGTAGCTTTAAGGTCAAATACCTGCATGCTTGCACAGGACATGTACATCTGTTATACTACATATCACCAATGAAGAAATTCAACTTTCTCCTTATGAAAAATATGATAAGACAGACCAATTAAAAAACAAGAGGAGAGTGCCCGTGAACGGGCACTGTGTCAGCTGACTGAGTGTTTTTGATTTGTGAAGGTGATTAGAGGACAGAATAATTATCAGGAAAAGGGCTGTACAGAAATACAGTAAATGGTAACTGAACAGCAAGTTCGAAAGAAATTCCGAAGCTGACAGAAGAAAAGGATAAAAAAGTTGTGCCCTGTAAATGGTATTATGAAGGAAAATAACAAGGTAATTGTTTAAGTGTAAAAAATAGGTTAAAACATATTTAAAGAAATACTACAAATGCAATATCCTCGTTCGACCTTGAAGAAGGGGTCCAAGGTCAAATCTAACCACACAAATACATTCCCAGCCCATGATTTCCTATGGTTTACCATTCCAAACCTCTAGGACCAATTATAAATGAGTTATAAGCACTTTTAAGCTTGGCTGTCCTCATTTGACCTTGAAGGAGGGGTCCAAAGGTCAAATCTGACCATACCAAAAGATTCCGAGCCAATGATTTCCTATGGGATGGTTTACCATCCCAAATCTCTGTCACCAATAATAAGTGAGTTGTAGGCACTTTCAATTTTCGCTATCCTCATTTGACCTTGAAGGAGGGTTCCAAGGTCAAATCGGACCATATCAACAGATTCACAGCCCATGATTTCCTGTCTGTTTACCATCCCAAACCTCTGGGACCAATAATAAGCGAGTTATAAGCACTTTTAAGTTTGGCTATCCTTGTTTGACCTTGAAGGAGGGGTCATTGAAGGTCAAATCTGACCACACCAAAAGATTCCCACACCATGATTTCCTACAGGTTGGTTTATCATCCCAAACCTCTAGGATCAATAATAAGGGAGATATAAGTACTTTTCATGACTGACAAAAAACACCTGTGGCGGCCATCTTGTTTCTCAAAATGAGGCCAAAAATATTCCCAGACAACATTTTATGGTTATTAATATATACTGCAAACTTAAGAAAGCTAGCTATAATATTTTTTTTCATCAGAGCAGTAATGGTGAAATCTCTCTCTACACACTGCGGCTATCCAGTGGATACAATGATTTACTCAACAGTGAGAACCTGAAAGTAGCTATTGCTCAGCTATGCCATGACATAGAGGTCTGCAATTTCACTATGTTATAGCTGACCAAAAATTCTGTGAATAACATATTTAACAAATTACTCTAAATGTAATAGTTTTCAAGTTACAACTGATTTACTCAACAGTGAGAACCTCAAAGGAACTATTACTCAGCTATGCAATGAGCTACATGTCTGAAATTTTACTATGTTATAGCTAACCCAAAAGTAGGTGAACAACATATTTAAGCTGTAAATGCAATAGTTTTCAAGCTACAACTGATTTACTCAATAGTGAGAACCTGAAAATAGCTATTGCTCCGCTATGCCATGAGCTATAGGTCTGTAATTTCACTATGTTATAGCTGACCCAAAAGTAGGTGAACAATATATTTTAACAAAATACTCCAAATGCAATATTTTTCAAGTTATAGCTGATTTACTCAACAGTCAGTACCTGAGAATAGCTATTGCTCAGTTGTGCCATGAGCTTTTGGTCTATAATTTCACTATGTTATAGCTGACCCAAAAGTAGCTGAATAACATATTTGCACAAATTTCTGTAAATGCAATAGTTTTCCAATTATAACTGATTTACTCAACAGTGAGAACTTCAAAGTAGCTATTACTCAGCTATGAAATGAGCCACAGGTCTGAAACTTCACTATGTTATAGCTGACCCCAAAATAGGTGAATAACATATTTTATCAAAATGCTCTAAATGCAACACTTTTCAAGTTATAAGTGATTTACTCAACAGTAACCTAAAAGTAGCTATTACTCAGCTATGCCATGAGCTACAGGTCTGAAATTTTACTATGTTATAGCTGACCCAAAAGTAGCTGAATAACATATTTATACGAAATTCTCTAAATGCAATAGTTTTCAAGTTATAAGCGATTTACTCAACAGTGATAACCTAAAAGTAGCTATTACTCAGCTATGCGATGAGCTACAGGTCTGAAATTTCACTATGTTATAGCTGGCCCAAAAGTAGCTGAATAACATATTTATACGAAATTCTCTAAATGCAATAGTTTTTAAGTTACAAGTGATTTTACTCATAATGGAAGTTACTGAAAAGCCCAAAAGTAGCTATTACTCACTTAGCTATTGAGACAGACACCCAACTTACTCACCATATTGTAGCTATGAAAAAAGTAGCTGAACAACATATTTTCACAAAATGCTGTAAATGCAACACTTTTGAAGTTATAAGTGATTTAGTGCATGATTTCATGAATTTTAATGCATTAAAAATTATTAAAAAAATTTATTAAAAAAAAAGTAAGACAGATCCAGGTCTCATACTCACACAAGAGAATCTACCTCTGGCCTAGTACATATATGCAAGATATGAGAGAAATCCCTGCAATAGTCACTGAGAAAATTGTGATAAAAAGTTGAAATTTTCACACTTTTGGTGGGGGTACCCCCCTTGTAATGTCTCTAGCAAACAGACGAACAGACAGATTTGCATGCCTTGAACAATTTTCCATCCTCGATAGATAAGGTATCTTTTAAAAAAACAGCATGTCTCTGGCCTAGTACATATATGCAAGATATGAGAGAAATCCCTGCAATAGTCACTGAGAAAATTGTGATAAAAAGTTGAAATTTTCACACTTTTGGTGGGGGTACCCCCCTTGTAATGTCTCTAGCAAACAGACGAACAGACAGATTTGCATGCCTTGAACAATTTTCCATCCTCGATAGATAAGGTATCTTTTAAAAAAACAGCATGTCTCTAGGCCTTGTAGTTTTGCAGAAGAAGTTGTTCACGCACACTTCTGGCCAAAAGGTAGAGACCTCTTTAAGACATTCACAACACTTGAAAAAGTCTCTCTTTACCCATGAGAATACAAGAACAGCTTTTGAAAGTTTACATAGCCAGCAAAACATTTTACTGAGTAGCTTTCTGTACCCATTAACGCCTCCTTACCAGCCCCTTAGGGGGTGTCAGGTTTCACAAGTTCTTTGTAGCATATCTGAAAAGCCAATAAAAGGACTTCAACAGACTCAGGGATTCAGTCCAAAGGTTTAACCCTCTTTTTGTCCATGAATGTTAACCCACTGCAAAAGAGGGTTCCAAGATTGACCTAGTTTGGATGGCATGAGGTTGGGATCATGGCAGCTCAATGGTTACACACTGGCCTCCCAACACAATATCTATAAGTTCAAACCCTAGTCTTGATCATTAGTGGGAAAGCCGGCAATTATGTGTCAATACAAGTGAATTTAGTCCTGGGACTTGTTTCGCGAAAGGTATTAGACAAGTGATTTTCTCTCTCAGGTGACTAAAAGAGAAATTTATGTCAAGATAAAGTATTTAAAATAAAACAATTCAATAGCAACATGACAGCATTAATAAGTAAACTAAAATTTATAAAGCTGTAAGATTTATTAATTGAAGTATAGCTGTCAATGGAAATAGCACAATTAAGTACAAGTAAATATAATAATTACATTAAATTATAGTTACAGCAATCCATATATCATTGTGATGAGAGAAATATGTCTCAAATATGGAAGGTGAACAAACTTTGCAGAGTCAAGATTAAAGTTCACACCATAATTTAGTATACCTACACTCCCCAACCAATGACCCATCTAAAAATGAACTTTCTACACCCACAATTTCTGAGACATGGCCCAGACAAAATTTTAAAGCTCAAGGTCAAAGATCAAATCAAGGTAACACCATAATGATGCGCACCTACACCCTCATGTCCCTATCAAGTGTCAACTTCCTACAACTTACGGTTTCCGTGACAAATTATCTCAGACAAAATTTTAAAGGTCAAGGTCAGTACAACAATATCAAAGGTCAAATCAAGGTCACACCATGACACTGTATACCTACAGCTCCTAACCATTGTCCATACCAAATATAAGACAATTTACAAACTGCATCTTGATTGCCAGCATGTATTATTGTTGAAGAACTTAAAATATTAAAAACAAACCTTGAATCTGAAGACACACTCTTATTTCATAATTTTGAAGATTTTAAGTTGTTTCTGATCAAAATTGCCATGTTTTGTTTTGATTTTCTTCATTTCCGGTTAGCAGTTATTCCATAAAACAGTAAACAGGCTACCTTTGGCAGTGAGGTTGGCCTCTCCCCTGTGTATGGCAGGTCCTCTGAGTCTGAGCCATAGTTAGATGCCTCCGATAGGGACACCAGTGGGCTGACCTTGGGTTTGTGGGAGGTCACATGGTTTTCTGGGGGCTTGAGTAGGTTGCTGATGGCCCGCAGTCCGCTGACCACGTGCGTCGGTAGCGTGCTGTCTGCAAGCATGTCAGAAACGATCCCGTGCGCCTCCCCGATGATAGCAGATTCATAGCTAGAGCTGGTTGACTGGAAGTACAAATAAAACAAAGTAGAGAAAAGGGTTTCGAAGACAGAAACAGAGTGTCCCAAGCTAAAAAAATTAAAAATGTTAAAGTTTAAAGGAAGGGAAAAAGAAAATAGTATGTTTTTGAAAATTTCCTCAGACAGAATTAATTCTCACAGAAGTACATCGGTAAAGGTATTGTTAAATATTAAACAGTGTGGAGCAGACACCGCAAAATGATGCGTTTTTGATGTAATTTTTCCCTGAGGTATTTACCATGAGAGGGAATTACACCCTTCCTAAAGGGTCAGGTTCCTTTGGAAATAAGGGAAAACATACATAAAACATTTTCACTATTAAAGTGCCACCATGTACTATTACATTTTTCCATACTGGTATTTACATCAGCTATTTCCTAACATGTACGAGTGCTCTAAGAATAGAAAATATATGGGTACATGTTTGAAAAAGATATGGTCAAATTTGAGCCTACAGCAAAGGCTACAAGGGCAGGCGGGGAAATCTGACCGGCTTTCCAGACTCCCTGTATATGGGTTCCCATTCCTACAAATATAATCATAGTCTGTTAAAATAATCATAAAGGAAATAAAAGCCCAAAACACAAAATCTGCAATTTTACGACCCCAGTTTGACCCATAGGGCTTCCTGAACTCATTGTACATGGTTTCCTACGACTTTGCAATACATTCAAAAGCTCTAAAAGCAATAATGAATGAGTTAAAAGTCAAAAATAAAAAAATCTGTGATTTTATGATTCGAGTTTGACTTATATGGGGGGACTGGGAGTATATCTGACCACTCATAAATCACTCAATTATAGTCCAATTGCTCCCAAAGCAGCTTGATATTTTTATAGTATTGACATATATTTTAATTAACATCCTCCTACTGTAAGCTGTTTTGGCTGAGCAGTGATGTCGAGAGGGTGTACCTGAAAAAACTTATTTTGATCATGTGACCTTCATTAAGTCAAAGGTAAAAATAAGCATGACTTTTTCCATACCTAAGGTATATAAATGTCAAAAATGGTCAGAATCTGCCCACAAATATGGGAGATATTCAAGGTAGACGATAAAGTGGTGGCGGCAATGGTGGGGAAACTCAATGTGAAAACAAATAAGCGCCCTTTTCAAGAGACCTTTAATCATGGCAGATAAACAGCAAGAACTGATAGAGTAATAACGGTCAATTGAAAATATATACAGGATTCCCTGGTTCAAAGCTGGCTGACAATACAGGTAGAATTCCTAAGTCAGAAAACCCACAAGTGTCAGAAGGTTTACCAGGTTTGCTGTTTGTAGGAGCAAGTTCACAAGCTGTGTAACTCACAGACAAGTTACATAACTCTCAAGCATTAAATAGCATTTTCACAGACTTTAGCAATGGAGTTATGACAGCAGAATTATATTAAATGTATTACAGAAATGACAACAGAATTATATTAACTGTCATACAGAAATGACAGCAGAATTATATTAAATGTATTACAGAAATGACAGCAGAATTATATTAACTGTCATACAGAAATGACAGCAGAATTATATTAAATGTATTACAGAAATGACAGCAGAATTATATTAACTGTCATACAGAAATGACAGCAGAATTATATTAAATGTATTACAGGAATGACAACAGAATTATATTAACTGTTTACAAGAAAAGTGTTGGGATACAAGTCTCAAACAAGAGTTTGATAAGAAATCATCAGAACAAGAACACACACACAGTGCATACTCCTGCAAAGGCATGTAATAATAAGTAAATGGGAAATTCTGGCTTTTTGGTATTCAGACACTGATCCAGATCAGTCTCAAAATTTAATGGGATCTAAGTTGGACCTACACCCATCTTCTGATTTTTGTCATGAAGTTCCAGCCAGTAGTATTTGTGTACTCCTGCTATCAAACAGACAAACAAATAAACGGTTATGAAAATAAAACTTCCTTCACATAGGTAAATATATATATATGAATTTGGGTAAACTGCAAAAAAGCAGATTTCAAAGCAATACCATCATCAAGGGAAAGATAACAGATTACTGTAATGAAAAAAGAAGGCAATGACCAGATGAAATATCCTCAGATTATCTGGTTACCTTGAATTAACGGATTGCAAAGTAAGTTGGCAGTCCCTCGGTGTGTGTAAATCAATGAATAGTGTTCAATGCAGACTCGCACTTGCAACAAACAATGGATCTCCCTTAGAACTTCCGTACTTGCTAGAGAAATGTTAATTATAATCTAATGATCTATCAGCTGTAGTTGTAGCATTTTATACATATTTGTTTAAATTTCATAAATGTCTTTCAACTACACTGACCGGTAGGAACTTTTACACTCAATTATGTGGTCCGACTTCTAAAATGCTTAGTAAGCAAATTTATTATTTATTATTTTCACATAAATTTTTCAGGATACCCGCTAGGTATAAATAAGTGTTAGTGACTGACACAAAAGGGGTGAGCCAAAGTCCAGCAAAAACTCAGCTCGAGTACATAACTTTGACCTTGTAATTAAGCTGATTTTTTCCTCACATTTTGCTTTTCCCTCTCGTGAACACAGACCCTGATTTGTGGATTTTTATTTTAATTTTGGATTTTTTTAAAACACACCTCAACCTTTTATGATGAATATAAAAAAAGGTACCACAGAAATCTCACCTAAGCCTTTATAATTTTTGCTCATTTTATTCATTTATTTATTTTATTGACACAAACTTAGGCTAATCTACAAATCTTTCTTAAGTTACAGTTGGTCATATTTGTTAAACAGTTAAATACTGTGAAGTGAAGACTTGGGAATCTCTGGGGACCTTATCATGACATAGTCCCACTCAAGCATAAATTCTATATAACAGGGCAAGCTTCACTTAGAAATTTCTGTACACTTTAACAGGTATTCTACATAACATATAATTCTACACACTATACTAAGATAGGTGTGACCACTCCTCATATTAAAAAAAAAATATGGTCACCTCATTATCAACCAGCCTTCTTGATTTTTGAAATAATAAATGCCCCGGGCATATAATCAACATATACATGGTGTAAGTGACTTGGTGCCCTAGTTCCAGTGGGCGACAGATGGCCCTTCTGTAACCTTCCGTTGACCTTGAAGTGAGTTACAGCCCAATCTGTTAACCACTTGCTCTCTATTCCTCAATAACCCATCACAAGTCTCAGGACATTCTGTGACGTCACTTCCACAAAGAACGACAAAAAAAAAAAAAATACAAGCAAATCATCAGACACTTGATTTACAAAAAGAAGTAATAAGAAAAGAGATGGGGAGAGACCTTTTCAAGAAGAGCTGGTGAATAATGAAGAGAGATTTCTTCAGTCTAGTCATATAATGGATTACTCAATGCTGAAAGGGGCTCTGGTGGGTTTTTTTTGTTTTTTGTTTTTATTTTGGCAGAATTTTCATCTACTGATAGATCATATGACTCAATCACTCTATTGCATTTGTTGATAGATTTAGATTGATTTGTTCAAAACAATTATTCACAACCTAAAAGTAAGTAAAGTCTATTTATTTTTAAGATGTCAACATTTTTAGAAAACTTTATTTTATGTTGTACTTAACATAACTGCACTGATGGATTTGACATTAAAACTTCAAACTAAACTATGGGGTGTGACTCCAGTATTTGTTAAACAAAGCAAATGACAAAAATACAAAGTAAAACCATTAGATGTACATTTGTTTTAACTGGTTTTTAAATCAATTTCCAAAGAAATCGTCCTATGATGGGCAGTGCTAAAACTGTGTGATAGCCTTGCTTAAGGCTCAAATTTGCATGATATCATTTCAAACATGCACACAGATATTTGGTATTCATAAAGCACTCATATATGTTATGAGATAGAAGCTTATCAGACAGCTGTATGCTGCTTGAAAAGACAGTACATGTATAAGTACATTATAGAAACTGAAACTTCATTATCTGAACTGAAAACTTTCTCTAACTGCAAAGAAGCTTGAGCCTTCAGCAAGGCTAACTGTTTGATAGTAGACTTTGATTCAAGTAAGGCGTTATTTAGGAAATTAACTAAATTTACACTGGGGCTGTCAGAATAAATTCTTATCGTCTGAATCATATTTAATCTGTATTTATTTTATCATAGCTATAATCACTTCATAGTCCTCTTGTTGTGCAATTCTACCACTAGATATCAGTGTTCACTCTGTCATGTTACTGCAGTTTTCATTGAATACACATCCATTCTCTTTAAGATGTAAAAAATATCCAATAGTTGAGGTATTTATATGGTCATTTACACCTAGACAGCTACAAGTAAATCTTATTACCTCAATCAGATTTAATCTGTAGTTATTTTATGAAGGGCATGTTGATGTTGTCATCTGTACTACTTATTAAACTTGTCAGTATGATTTTGCTGAAGTGTATTCAATCTTGATTATCTGTTTGAAGGTGAAGTATTTCTATGTTACACACTCAAGTTTTTTTACCACCATCCTTAAATGGTCAATTACCAATAACTAACGTTTACAACAATGAAAACCAGCCAGGCGTTTCAAAAAAATAATCCGAATTTGGGGAAATTGCGTTTTAGCACACACCAACTGGAAGTAAAATATGTGGTTGGTAAACAAATCTTGATGCAATAAAAGTTGACATAACTGCTAAAATAAGGAAACTTTTGTTGAAAATGGATATAAATTAATCACATTTCACCATTTATTGGGTTTATATGGAGAAAATTTACCTCAAAACGACATATTAGTAATTGATGAGCGATAACGTAAGATTGTGGATGGGCGCTTTCAAAAGCATGAGCAATACAGAGTGTGGCTACGGTAATTAAAAGTCCAGGGATTTGGTTATTTACAGATATACTGGCAATTTATCATCTGGCAATCTGCATTGCAGATATATATTTTACCAGAGTTTCAGAGCAAATTCATCCCTCACAGCCATCCTCCTTCCTTCTGTGAGATAATCAATCTCCATTATATTCTGTCCATAAAGAAACAAGGTTACATCATATCCCAGTGCCAAGGAATTGACACACGAGTGTATCCAGTGACATCAGCCCATCTTTTGGTAATTTGTCACCAGTTAGATGTGGAGGACAGCATTCCCCTAATTTGTAGTATTTTGTACATGTCAGTGTGCTTCAGTAACCAGGGTATCTGTGCCAAGTTCAAAGCATCTGCCTCTTACTGACTGAATATTAATCTGGAAAATTAAGCTATTCTCTCTGCTCAATTATGGTCTAAATAATATAAAAAAGACACAATGACAACCAAGGTACAATCATCCTTAATAAAGACACCAACCCAAATAGGATTCCATGTGCATAGTCCTTAGGTGAGCATCACCTGAACACACAAAACAAACTATTGCACACAGATGATAAGCAAGATCCTGGAACTGTCTCTGTCCAAAACAACTCTGATGAGTACAATTATCGTTACAATTCTGAGACACAAAAATAAACCCTTCCTATAAGCCATTAAAGCCATGTTTTACCTTTGCACAAAGAGGCTGTGGATGACTTGTAATAACAAACGTGTCTTTGTTTCTGAATTACCCCAGCATTATCAAAGGATAAACACATACATTCCTAGTGTACAAAGTTTCCTACCATTATAAAAGAGTTAACCAAACTAATTTCTTACTATGTCATGGTCCGAGTACTTCATCAGCTTCTTGAGCCTGTATTTCCCGAGGTCTGAAGCGGGCAGGGTCATACTCCGCTGGCGGACTACGGGGTGAAGGTCGTAATCCTGATCACATGCTGGCAGAGGTATGTCATATGCACATAGTGCGGGCAAACAGTCCATATCTGGTAGTGTCTCGCAACTACCTACCGTACTGTTACTATGGCTACAGCCTCCACTTGCTCCATCGCCTGTAGACTCGAGCAGTTTTTGACGAGCTTTCCACATATGGAAATCTACTGATGGAAAAGTCAGACTGCGTTCCCGTGGTAACGGGATATCATAAACGCTGAGTGCGGCTGGCATTGCATCTAATTCTTCGTGCATGATAGAATTAGGCACTATAAAAATATGGGGCTAGTTAAATTATACCAGTATTACTGTCGTGGATGAATTTGACTACTAAATTCCCAAGAAACTACAAATGTGCAATAAATATCCCATGTATTTTTAAAATTCTACAAACACACATATGTATCCCTTTTCCTCTCAGAGTGAAACTATATAATATAAACATCAAAGATCCTATTTAATCAATCAATGTTTTCTATTACATTACAAAAGGCTAATTCAAAACAATTCACAATTCAAGTTATACATGTGTATGATTCAACAAAGCCACAGTACTAAGACTTAGTACACTTATATATCAGCCTAAAAACTGACTTAATATTGTTTTATATTGTATCAATGACATCATGTGTACTGATAACATGTATAGTTTCCCAACTGTTGTCTTCCAATCAATCTAGCTTTGTCCTTCCTCCGAGCTAATGACACTAATCCCAACTACTGAAGTAAGTTTTAATGACACTCAATTATTGATCAGTTCACACTGCAGTAAACAACAGCTTCCAGACTTTGCCATAACTCTAAAGTTAATCTGTTAAGTATTAATCTGCAAGTAATAGACATTTATACAAAGATATACCATCTAGAATGTACAACACAGATCTGTTAAACACAAAACAACTTAAACCTGTTCTCTTTACTGAGGCTCTCAATTAAATTATATGGTTGTATCAATTATAGCTTTTCTATCCTCCATGAATCAATAAGATTTATCAAATTTCCCATGCTGTTATGTTTGTAAATATAACCAAACTGTTTATTCAACCTAGTTACAGCTCCACCACTGTTTTTTCTTTTCATTTGGAGTTCTTTCGTGTTTCTGGATGACTGAAGTTTTTACGTGTGAAGTCATGGGATTTATCTGAGCAAAACATTCACATCTGTAGACGACTGTCCAGACACATGTATCACACAGCCAATCTCTATGAATGCCTCTATTACACTAATAAATCGAGTTGCTCACACACACACACACAAATATGCTCATTAAAACAAATCCAAATGGTCAAGAGCATTGCCAGACCGCTGGCCTAAATATCCAACTTAAAAACATCAATGCAGCTAATAATGGTACTGATTCCACACGAGTTGACAGACATATGCACGACTGTGTTTATCATAAGCTACTCATATAAAACATCCTCTGCATACGATGTGACACTCCTAGAGACTTACTCAAAAGAGAGTATATGTGTTAGTGTGTTAAGTGTATTTGTGTATGTATGGGTGCATGTGTGGTTGATGGGGAGCACACAATGATTTTGAGAGACAACAAAGACAGTCAATATGGTCCTCCTATGCGTATGTTTCCATATGCACAATTTTCTGATATCTGGGGAATGTACATAATCCATTGGTTTATTAATACTTTTACCGTTCAGCTGAACTGACCACAAGGAAATGATTTTACTTTCTCAGAATGTTCAGATAAAAGCTTCACCTTATATGGAAATACTGTATAAGTGGTTATTTTCGCGTGGAATTAATTTTCGCTATATTCGCGAGTGACTACAAAACGCGAAAATTACTTCTAGCCAATATTTATCAGTAGAACCAGTCTAGCGTGAGCGGTAATACAAGATTGTGCAAGATACAATATTTGACACTGCCACGGAAACAATAAATTCCATTGCTTTATCAAATGTACCATTCACAGAAACGCCTAACTTCTTTGATCTTTATCACCAAGGGAGGGATTAATTCAATTACACGACCCCGCTACACAACTTCTTTGATAATGCGCCGATCAATGAAAGTGTGTTCGATTGGGTTTCGTAAATTTATAATCTCCCAGAGTAGGTTCACACACTGACAACGTGTATAAAAGAAAAGACGTTAACTATGCATTTCCAATCAAACCAGCAGAAGTCCGCATAATATTTTAATTTGAACATGTTAGTTTGGGCGATAATTGAATATATTTCACCGCGAAAATAAACTAGAAATAGGCCGCCCTGTTGATAGTAGATGCGAATAGAAACAGGATAGCATAGAAGAACACACATTATCATGTGTAATGTCCACCCATGAACCTTTTGCCCAAATTGTACAGTAGTCTTACAAGACCCTGTTTCATTTGTAAAATATATCAATGATGCTTAAATATTTGTTAGTGTAGATGTAAATTATTTCGGCTTCATGCCTTTTTGCATTGGTTGGGTTGAAAATTTTGACGAAATCACTCTATCTTGCACGGTTAAGAAGATAGAAGCAAATTCCTGTTTTTCTATTTTTGGCAAAAATTTGAAAATTCAAAATGGCCGCCATTTTTGGGAAAAGGAAATTTTTTTGAAAATTGCCAAGAGTACATTTCTTAGATACCCTATGGGTCGAAAATTTCAACAAAATAACTCTATTTTGCACGGTTAAGGCCAGTTTGTGTTTTTCCATTTTGGGCAAAAATTCGAAAATTCAAAATGGCTGCCATTTTTGGGGAGGGGAAAATTTTTTGAAAATTGCAAAGATTACATTCCTTAGATACCCTGTGGGTTGAAAAATTTCGACGAAATCGCTCTATCTCGCATGGTTAAGGAGATAGAAGCAAATTTGTGTTTTGCCATTTTTGGCAAAAATTTGAAAATTCAAAATGGCCGCCATTTTAGGGGAGGGGAAATTTTTTTTTAAATTGCCAAGAATACAATGCTCAAATACCTGTGGGTCGAAAATTTTGACGAAATCGCTCTATCTCGCATGGTTAAGGAGATAGAAGGAAATTTGTGTTTTGCCATTTTTGGCAAAACTTCGAAAATTCAAAATGGCCGCCATTTTTGGGGAGGGGAAAATTTTTTGAAAATTGCAAAGATTGCATTGCTTAGATACCCTGTGCGTTGAAAATTTTGACGAAATCGCTCTATCTCGCACGGTTAAGGATATAGAAGCAAATTAGTGTTTTGCCATTTTTGGCAAAAATTCGAAAATTCAAAATGGCCGCCATTTTTGGGGAGGGGAAAATATTTTTTAAATTACCAAGAGTACAATGCTCAGATACCCTGTGGGTCGAAAATTTTGACGAAATCGCTCTATCTCGCACGGTTAAGGAGATAGAAGCAAATTTGTGTTTTGCCATTTTTGGCAAAAATTCGAAAATTCAAAATGGCTGCCATTTTTGGGGGAGGGGAAAATTTTGGGAAAATTGCAAAGATTGCATTCCTTAGTTACCCTGTGGGTCGAAAATTTCGACGAAATCGCTCTATCTGGCACGGTTAAGGAGATAGAAGCAAATTTGTGTTTTGCCATTTTTGGCAAAAATTCGAAAATTCAAAATGGCCGCCATTTTTGGGGAGGGGAAAATTTTTTGAAAATTGCAAATATTACATTCCTTAGATACCCTGTGGGTCGAAAATTTCGACGAAATCGCTCTATCTGGCACGGTTAAGGAGATAGAAGCAAATTTGTGTTTTGCCATTTTTGGCAAAAATTCGAAAATTCAAAATGGCCGCCATTTTTGGGGAGGGGAAAATTTTTTGAAAATTGCAAAGAGTACACTTCTCAGATACCCTGTGGGTCAAAAATTTTGACGAAATCGCTCTATCTCGCATGGTTAAGGAGATAGAAGGAAATTTGTGTTTTGCCATTTTTGGCAAAAATTCGAAAATTCAAAATGGCCGCCATTTTTGGGGAGGGGAAAATTTTTTGAAAATTGCAGAGTACACTCCTTAGATACCCTGTGGGTCGAAAATTTTGCCGAAATCGCTCTATCTCGCACGGTTAAGGAGATAGAAGGAAATTTGTGTTTTGCCATTTTTGGCAAAAATTCGAAAATTCAAAATGGCCGCCATTTTTGGGGAGGGGAAAATTTTTTGAAAATTGCAGAGTACACTCCTTAGATACCCTGTGGGTCGAAAATTTTGCCGAAATCGCTCTATCTCGCACGGTTAAGGAGATAGAAGCAAATTAGTGTTTTGCCATTTTTGGCAAAAATTCGAAAATTCAAAATGGCCGCCATTTTTGGGGAGGGGAAAATTTTTTGAAAATTGCAAAGAGTACACTCCTCAGATACCCTGTGGGTCGAAAATTTCGACGAAATCGCTCTATCTCGCACGGTTAAGGAGATAGAAGCAAATTTGTGTTTTGCCATTTTTGGCAAAAATTCGAAAATTTAAAATGGCCGCCATTTTTGGGGAGGGGAAAATTTTTTGAAAATTGCAAAGAGTACACTCCTCAGATACCCTGCGGGTCGAAAATTTTGCCGAAATCGCTCTATCTCGCACGGTTAAGGAGATAGAAGCAAATTACTCAAAAGTAGTACTGAAAATACACAATGAAGTACCTAAATGGCTATTACTCATGTACTGACAAAGCTATCAGTCCCAAATGCAATACCAAGCGAGCTATGGACATAACAATCTTGTATTCAAAATTGTAGTAAAATATCTTTAATTATTTTGGCTTAAATGCACGGAAACCAATGGGTACTGAAAATAGCTGTACTTAAGTATTACTCAGTAAGCAAAAGAGGTACAACAGCCAAAAGCAATCCCAAGCAAGCTACTGACCCAATAAGCCTGCATACCAAATTTGGTGACAATAGCTCTAATACTTTTCCTTTAAATGAGCGGAAACCATGCGTGACGCCGGACATCGGACATCGGACAACGGACATCGGACATCGGACGGCGAAAAAAGCAAAAATAATATATCCACCCCTCAGGGGGGTGGACATAATTCTCGCGAACCAGGCCTACAGTGTACATTCGCGAACTTAAGTACCCGCGAAAAAAACCACTTATACAGTAGCTCAGATTAAACTCTTTCACTTCTTAAATTGTATGATTCACTTGCAAATCTAACCTGTTCTAACATACTAGGAATTGATAATTCAGTAAAAAGGATCACACAATTCTCTGTGGATTAGCAGATCAGGATATGTTGTCACTTTAAGTAAGACACTGATATCTTCACCTCTTCAATTGGGCCCTTGAATGAAGACAACACTTAATGTGTGGTTAATCTGCTAATGGCCGTACATGTGTTTATTGGTAGGTTCACATTTCTCAGAAGCTACAATCTTACATCACCACTGATTGAACTGAGAACTGAGGCAAAGAACTTGGTGAAGAGGATGCACATAAGTCCAACTTGTTCTACTAAGTTGTGAGGTGACAATGCAAACGAAGATCTGGATAGTTCTCATAAGTAAGAACATATCACTAGAACAAAAGACATCTGCCACTGTGGCCTAGCGGGTAGCACACTCGTCTAGAAATTCAGAGGACGTGGGTTTAAACCCAGGTACAGGCAGATAAGTAGTGGCTCGGACCACTTAAAACGGCGGTCCTCTAAAGAACCTCGAGGACGTTGATAAATGGTCATCCTTGAGCCTCTATCTTCCAGTCAGGGCAATGTCGGTTACTTGTGAGTTGGGGCTGTACCTGTGCAGTCGGATGGGTTTAATAGTGCTTTGAGTTCTGTAGTATATGGAGATATTGTGTTGAGTATAAATACATAATACAATGCAATACAATAGAACAAACCAAAATTGGATAACACAGTGCTAATGGATCCCCCAAAGTATCAGGGAAGTGTGGACACTTGCTGGACCCAAATGATTCCCACTAAAAGTCTAGTGCTTATGTTTTAAGTCCACCAATAATAATAAGATACAAAACAAATCTGGTTTCATAATGAAGTTTAAAATGGAAAAACATACACAGACTACATGCACAAAAAACACTCCAGCTAGAAACTGATGAGACAGTTTTTAAATTCAAGAAGTATACATGTATATTATTGTTATCATATAGCATGGTGTTAAATAGACAGCTTTCTCATTTATAGTCTGATTTTGATATTGTGTTAACCATTTTGTTCAGTACAATGAAGGCCTGTATCTGAGTATATGGATCATATCATAATCATTTGGTCAATTTGATGCATAAGGTGTTTACATACTGGTTTACATTCAGATGTTAGGGATTGAAAATCAAGCAGAGTATCCATATATCATGCAACATTCTGATGTGGTGTCAGACTTCAAAGATGTTTTTCTGTCACAATTAATAACTTGCCATTACAATGTAACTGGAGTTACAAACACCTGGTAAATAGGTGATTCAGTTAAAACAGCATTTAAATTCTATGTTCCACCAACCTCAGTTACATTATATTAGATACATTTTCAATTAAATAACTTCTTTGGAACACTCCAACTTTTATTAAGATACACGCCCAAGCAGGAGTCAAAATATCGGGAGCTATACCGGAAAAGTGTGAATGGGACATAAGAGTACAACCTCCACATTAACTTGTGGGCAGTTTTATGGCAAAGCATTTGTAATGACTTAAAGGACATAAAAACAAGGGGATTACGGCACTGAAGGATGCAATTCACAATGATTTCAACCTCATTTCAAATTGCGCCATATAAGCTTGTTTGTGTGGATACCACACATCAATAAAGGCTTGTTATTCCCACTTTTAATTCCGCCATATTTTGTTCTTTTTCGTAGGGAATCAACTTTAGCAACATTTTTTGGTGAGAATAGAATTAAATAAATAACGTCACACCAGGGTGTGATATTAAAGCAAAGGGGTTTTATCACTTGTTTACTTTTCCATCTTTTCCAAATGGTTGAGGTCACACCAATATAATTGTTTACAATGTCCTCGCAATTTCAAATCCCACACTGTTTTTGAGCAACAGAGTTTCTGAACATTGAGACTTTGTACCATGCCAATTATTCACAAAGTATGCATACCGTCGCCTAATGCCCTGTTCACACTACAGGCGGACGGCCACTGATTGGATATGGTTTTTTAACCGTCAATAACAGTTAGATGACAATACTACAAACGTTGGTCAGCGAGAGACAACCTCCACTAACCTGAACTCACCTTTTGCTCAAATAAAAAGTGGTCTCGGACTCTTAACTTCATATTTCTTGAGAAGGTACAATAATAAGTCAATAGAGACAATTACCTTGATTAATCGAGATGGAAAGTCACTGATAAAGTACACTTTACAAATATGATCCTACAGGTGTAGTGGTCCTTAAACTGAGGTCAACACAACTTCACCTGTGGCAATAAATACTGCTTTTCACTTTTTGGGATTTTACATCTCTCCCATTCTCTTAATTTGTTTACAAATCTCAGATAAATACACGATATGCATGACAATTAAGCTCATAAGAAGAACAAATAGATCACTATTACCATTTCTAATCCTTGTTTTGGAATCTCATCTTTAGTCATCAATCCAGGACAGAATTGAGACTTGCAAAGATTCATGCCGCTTTGGCCTTTTCATTTATTCAGAATAGTATAGTTATTTCTCTACCTTTTGTTTAGCCAGATGGTTTAAGACACTTACGCTTCAGAAACAGAATTTGATAAGCATTTTTCATTGTTATCAGTGACTGCTTCAGAAAGGCTGTACAGGATTAGGTGCATATAATGTAATATTAATGCCACAATTGTACGTTTTAGACAAGAGCTACTTTGTCTGATATTCAGATCATTGTTAATGCCAATCAATGCAGGTGTATATCTTATTCATTCCCAGTATAATGGACCACACAAAATATGTAGCAAAAATCTGTTTGTATAATCCTTAAGTCTTTATATAAATATGTATTTCTCTTTTTATTATAGGAAATTGGTTAATCATGGATGATTCTTCCATCATGCCATAAATAAACAAACATAACATTATAACAATAGCAAGAAATATAAATCTTCTTATTATTTATGTCACAAAAGCTTAGTTATCCAAACTCTGTCTGAATGTCCGAGTTGATAAATAACTTTTTGAATACTGTATCTTGTAGATACTCTCCCATCCAAACCTACAATTTTCCCTTCCTGTGTTCAGATTACATTACTACTACACAGTTTCACGCTTATCCCAGACATACAACTTTTCATTTGTAAGTGTGAGCTCTGGTGAGGCTTACGCTTCTAGGGATCATTTTTTTGGGGGTTCCGGACTTTTGTGAATTGTGGCATAGTGTGATGAGTGCCTGGCTCTTCACTGGAGTTAAGTGGCAATGGGCTACATTAGTACTGGGATAGGTGACCGCTTCAGAGCACTTCTTCTTTCTCTCATGGCTTTGCGGCTCTCTCTAGTAGACCGAAACCCTTCTTTTTTGGACATATTATTTTTTTCTGTGTTGATTTAAATCTATTAGGACGATTGATGCGCAGTCGACGAATATGCGTCTCTGCGCATTTCGTGAGAGTACTTAATAGAGAATCTAATGTACGCTGTTCCAATCTACGAACATGGTTGCGCAACATAATCTCGAAAATAAAATTGAAAGCAAACAAAATCAGTTAACATTGGATAAAACAGCAATAATCGTTTTATAATAGAAATAAACTACTTTTGCTTGGACTTTATTGGCGATTCAATCACAAAAATACCCTCTAAATAAAGGATTAGGGCCCTCGTCGTTTTTTGAGGTTATTTTTGTGATTGAATCACCAATAAAGTCCAAGCAAAAGTAGTTTATTTCTACATTAATATTAAATACTATAAAATTGAAGCACTTCAGCAAATTATAGTATTAACTTCTCTATATTACCAGTTATAACACTATTGCAAACATTAGACCACCTCTCCAGAAGCCTAGTGTAATGTTTGGTGTGTTCTTTTATACAGTTAAAATATTGAACATACCATATTTATCCGTATAAACGCCCCCTCCCTATTAATCCCCCCCCCTCTCTTTTCAACCTTTGCAAAGTTCATATTTTGGGGTTTTACATCCCTCTCAACAGCCACCAGCCTTGCGATTCCGGGATTCCGAAAAAAGATGCGTTTTAATATTTCCCCAATCGAATACCGCTTACGAGAAATAAAGAAAATCACAACAACAAATGGCACTTTTGATCATACATGCATTAAAATCTGTAAAAAACGAGATAAAAGTTTATAATTTCTTCAGATTTAAGGTTGGTTTCTAATATTTTAAGCTCTCCCGCCATTATACATGCTGGTAAGCGAGATCAAGGCTGTAAGTGTCCATTATCGCCCATTTCCACTGGACTCGAGAGTTGATTTTTTTATCTGTAATAGTAGCCCCCCCTTTTGAAAAATGCATCGCCCCCGGGGCGTTTATACGGATAAATACGGTAACTTGACTTAGCACACCAGATTATTGCTGCATGTTTACTTTGCTTACATAACTTTATTCTTATTTACCACATCAAACGTATATAAATTAGAACCAATTTACATATTCCTCTGTTATGTACATCAGCTAGCCTTGCACTGGCTCTAGAACTGTTCACAAAGTTGAAGGCATATCATTTAAAACAAAAGCAAAGTTTGGTTTTGTGTTATTCCCAACAGCTGCTCTTTGGTTTGGTGTTATTTATACAAGCACCTTAATTTTTCAAAAAAAATGACAAAGAAATGATTAAACAAAGGATCCAAACCCTGAGCAGTCAGAAGTGCTCGAACGGAGCATATGATTTGTAAACTGTGTCCATTATCTCTCCCAAGGAGGATTTGTTTCTGTGGTTGGTTTGTGTGTCTGTTTGCCCAATAACTCAATAAGTGGTGAAAACTGACAATTGCACCATGAAAGGATGATTTGATTTTGGATCCAGAAAGTTTAGGAAGGAGCTTTTACCATTGCAAGGTAGCACCATTTTCTGTATATGTGTAAATACCTCTGCAATAAATCATCAGATGGCTTGGCAAAAAGTACAGGACAAATCAAAAAACATTTGGTACTTGATAAAACAGAAACCTACTGGACAGAGTTTTGGGGAAAGTTATATGAAATACACAAAATCATGTCTCATTCTATACTGTACTATGTCACAAAAAGAAGTAAAGTTCAATTCACAAACAGCCAACACACATTACAGGTATCAACTGTAAACAGAAATTATACAAAACCATCTGAATACACGCCTGGATACACTGGACGTTTCTCAAATTCACCCCAGTTCAGGGAGAACTGAACTACGTCAAACCTTTGTGATGGTCATGCTTTCAGTGTGGATGTTGCTGCACAACAATCTACGCTGCACATACTGTGTATTACCACTACAATGCCTTCTGTTGGAAGTCTAGCAGTTTTTGATCACTTGATTAAATCATATAAGGTTTCACTAGTACAAGGAACATCATATGGAATGATTGGACACAACGACAAAAAGTAATTATGATGTGAGCAATGGTTACGGAAGTGATACCAGAGTCTTTCATTACCAGACGATTTCTGTAAAGCCCTAAACTACTGCCTCTGTCCTTCTATATCATCAGGGGGCTTCGGCAACAGGAAATTATCAGGATTGAAAGCCATATTTCACATCAAGACAATGACTACAAAATGAGGTCGGGAAGGGGAACAGTTACTCACAACTACTGACCTACTAGATCAAACAGAAAAATCTGCTCATAAAAGTATTTTGTGCTAAAAAAACTTAGATGCAGCCTGATATCAGATTGTAGAGTAGGGTCAGGTTCTAAACCATATAAAGTTAAATGAGTAAATCTGTCAAACTGAAAAAATTAAAGAACCTGCTGACTTGTAATTACCTTTTACCTTCATGTTCATCATCCTATAAGATGTTTGTTTGTACAAGTGAAACCTTATAAAGTTTAATCAAGCTGGAGTTCATTGGAGGTATGAAGAAAAGTAAAAGCTCCCTCTCTGTTTTCTGTTTCGGCATCCTGATAGCAACTCCCTCCATCCACTCATTTAGAAATATACAGCACAAAGACATGAATTTATCTAACAATGGGTGCAGAAATATATAATTGGGTCTATTTTCATAGCTGTTACAAATACTTTGAACAAGGAAAATGGTCCATTTTTGGGTTCAATGATGGTCGCGCGTCAACATTCGGGGAAGTGTGACAGTACCATCATAACACTGAACAGCTAAATGGACATTAGGCAGAAGAGCCAATTAACAAACTGTACATTTGCTCCTATTACAAGTGGGAAAATCAATCCTTCTTACTGTCCATCAAGCTAATAAATGCGGCTGAATGCTGACCCCAATGAAAAATGACCACGTCCAAACACGACTTGCTGAGTAATGGCTAATGTCCTTTATTACTGCAGACATCCCATAATTGTTTTGAAGTAATTTCTTGCCCATGTCAACAGATTTCCTTATTACTGCACGGGGTCAATTCACGGCTTCACGTTTCCAAGATGATCACGTGAAATTACATTATTTGCCATACTTGGGCAACATATAATGTCATTCATTCTGTAAATAGCCAATTTAGGTTCTTTGCTGTATTATTGGCAAGATATTCAATTGGTGCTAGTTATTTACCAGTCTGTGTCACAGTTATTTCCTTATTAGTGTATCATTTGTTTTAAATATTGGAATTGGTCCAAAATATTGAATTTTGTGAGTTGAGTTAATGCGGTAAAATTCCTATCATTAGCTTTGGGTCAGATCTCTTCTCAACAGATGCTGATGTTTTACTGGATGACTTGGTCTGTCCCTGTTATCCTGAAATGACTTTTTACAATGTGACTTAAGACTGACTGTACATCGCTCATTTTAATGCTAGTTTCAACACAGTATGTAAGACAGACCATGAAAGCTAGATACAAGGGTGGAGGAAAGCAGTGTATACGTGTTGGTCATCATATTCTGTACAACTGTAAACCACCAGACATTGACAAGCAACCGTCTAACACTGGACCAAGGTCTGAACCCAAAACAGGTCACAAACACTAAACCAATCCAGTCCAATACGACTGAATAAGTATGGCAAATGTGAATTTGCCAGCAGAATATATAACAGGTCAAAATCTCACACAAGATAAGGTTTTCATGAAGGCTAATTCTAATGTAATGGGAATTGTACACAAATAACCATATTTTTGTCAGTTATTCTAAATATAAAACAATAATTGGCCATAAGTAAAAACTTGGACAGCAAAATAAATTCAACCTTTTGACCTAAATGTACTTGGCCAAAAAAGAAACGCAAGATAAATAGTAATTTATTCTTTATAAAACTTGCGTTTCTATTTTGAGTAAGTATATCTGTGACTTATTATCCACCACGCAACGTATTGGCCCTAAATACGGGGAAATACAGACCGGGATGTATTTTTTTTGTACACACCCGCGCCCCGGTACTATGGATAATGAGTGGGAATAATTTTTGGTTTTTCAACAATATCGCGGAAAGTATATAACTTACAAATATGTATAATATATCATTAGAAAGGTGTTCTTACAGCGCTTCTGCTCATGTGAATTACATAAAAATCCATGCAGAAATAAGTTTTTATATTCACTGTGGCTACTGGTCTTTGATAGTTTTTTCACATTCTCTCATTAAAGATTCATGTTATTTAACCCATAAATTATACAAAATGGTGGATAATAAAAGTAAAACACCCCTCATCAGACATATACAGAAAAAATATATCACTCATGAAGATTAACAATATAATACTCGTGCTTCGCACTCATATAATATTGTTATCTTCATTCGTGATATATTTTTTCTGTATATGTCATTCGGGAAGTTTTCCTATTGTATTACAATAAAACACATTTTGGAACCTGAAATTCTCTGAATGTCATAAGATAATTCTGTTTGATATTCAGTCAAATTCCTGCAAGTAGATGTTTCATTTAATGATAAATCCATTTCCGGTACCTACGTATTTCCATTTTTCATAGAAATTTACCCTGTCATCATAAACAAAATCTAAAAAGTATTGGGGAATTTTGGAGTTTGCCGAGATTTGACACAACAGGATGCAAATATAGTGTGGTACTGAATCTTTCAGCAGGACTCAAGACTGCTAAACAGTCAGAATTCGTACTGTAATTAAGTTATGAGTGGTTAGTGACATCACATGCAATACTCATTTGGGAGTTTTAACTGCACCCTTTGGCATGAAAAATAATGAAAGCCTCAAGTCAAAGAGTTCATTTGTGGTGAATTTCACACTTGTGCCTTATAATTCTATCAAGGTGATTTGAAAATATTGACAAAGACACCGGAATTAGATGTCAAGATTTTGATGGTATTCCAAATTACTGTCTGAATCCAGCAATTTATTGATGGATTCATTTTTGCACTCACAAGCGATATTGGAGAGGTTGGGCCTTGGTGGAGGCATGCGCTCTATGAGTACTGTTCTTGTACATTTTACACCCTATATCTGCTTAATACATTTAACACTCACAGAGAATTATATTCCCATTTAAAGTCCAAAGTTAAATGGCGTTCTGAATCACTCTTTCCTCCGTAAAATGTGTGGCTATTTAAATATCTTAATTTTTAATATATTTGTTGATTATTGTCAATAATGTGCGTAAACATACCAAAAGTAAAACTAAAAAGAATTTTATTCCGGAACTAAAACTTTCCCATTTAAACTGGAAACTTTACACCTGGCATGGGAACCTAATAATACCTAATAATTCTGGTATTCATTTATTTTGGTATAAAAAACTGAAATTTGTCCACAGAAAGTTGTGAATCATACACTAATTCAGAAACAACACTGAGTGCTAACTCACATAAAACCAAAATGTCAACTTCTGTTGTGTTATGACATCAAAAATGTATATTTTTCTCTTTTTTTTGTTTGAGTCTGAGTTTTTAAATCTATCAGTGATGTGTCACATCATGCATTACAAAAAAAAAAATTTTTTTTTTTTACTTGCCAGTCACACTTTGCCAATAAGGCACATCCAATGTACCCATATTTGGCTATGTGTCTTTAATGTCTGAGACTTTGCCTCACCATTTTATGCAGTCTTATGGTCAAATGCATTTCAGATCTGTAACACACACACATACTGGTGTAAACCCGAAACAAGGCTATCTTTAGCAGTTTTCAGTCCCAATTTTCATCTTCTGCTCTATTAAACTGTGTGAGAATTACATCAAGAACCAGAGCACTGTGAACTCAGCATTAGTCAGTTGATTCTTTATTTGGGAAAGACCAAGACAACTCCCAGTCATTCAATTTATTTGATATGTTGAGTTTTTGTTGTGTTTTAGAATTCTCTTCCCTTGCTTCAGATGAAAGGCAGGGTTTCTGGTGAAGTGAAACAAATTTGTATGGTAATGTCATTACTGTACTTCTAGGTATGTTTTTATACAGAAAATATCACCACAAAGCAAAGAAACAACTGAACTTCTGCCACCAAAATAATCCACACTAAGCAAAATTAAACTGAGAGTTGCACTCAACATTTTTTATCAGTATATAAAATGCTGTACTCAAAACAGATATTATTATTAAAAAAAAATTTTTTAAGAAATAATTTGGTAAAAATATCTGAAGAAAGAAAAAAAGCAATATTTTCTAATGAAATTCAGTTACTGTAAAATTACACTGAATTACTTTCAAGAACAGTCAATGACACAGACACGACCCCAATGCTGGAAGATATTGCCATTTGAAAAGTGCTCTGGTAGTTGATAATAAGAAAGTTAAGAATACTTCTTTGAAACCTTGAGTTGTTGTCTTGAATTGGATTCGAACACACAACCATACAGATAAGAGTGAAGTCTCCCTCATGGAGAAGGTATTCACATCCAGTGTTTTTGTAAATAAGGCGTAGGATTAACAGGGTAATCACTACCCATGAATGTATAAATGTTGGATATTTCTGGCCAAAACTAGCCAGCCTCGGCAGTCAGCGTAACCCCAGCCTGCAGGTAAAGTCCATGTATGGGTTTTACCTGATGGAACAGTGGCATTCCAATTACCATCTGACTGCATTCCTATTACGCAACAATCTGGCTTTAAAATACATGTGTATATTGACGATTATTATATTTTGGTTATTCCTAATTAAAACTGAATGTATATTTCAAACAGATCTGTGAGTTATTACAAGAATTGGGTTCACCTATAACAGATTGTAATTGAACTTCCACAAACTCAATGCTTGCCACCCACACTCTGACAGACAAGGGGGATGACTAGAACACCATGATGGGCTCTGGTTAAATGTGCAGTGTAACACCCGTTATATGTTCAATGTTAATATTTACAGTTCCCTACATACTGTGCCCTAGATCATGTGAAATAATGAGTACTGCAGCAGGAATTGAAGTTCAAATTTCAACATCGTTATCGAAGTCTGACTTTGACTTTGCATGTTGATCCAAATTGAAACACTGCTTCATGCCAGAAAATGTGTCATTTCACAGCCACCACTTCCTGACATTTACCAAGCATACAAAAGATATTTAAGAATAAGATGATACATTTAATGCAAGACTGCTGTACATGTAGTCAAGATCTTGAAAATGATTTTTGAGGATCAAAATAGAAAGTAATTATAAAATATGTGAACATTTGGAAAATTCTACATCACAAGATATTAGGAACAATATTGCAATGAACCCTTTGGGTATAGACACTGAAATCCAGCAAGCTTGATTAACTGAATTTGAACTAGATTGGGCCAACTCGGCGCCAACATATCCCCAGACAGGTCATCACTCACGCCACAGGTTTCGATCGGGAATTTTTTAAAACATAATTACCCATTATTATATGAACTTCAGCACATCAATCTGCTCTGTTTATATCTCCCCAAGGAAGATGGTGTATCCCCAGACGCCGAATACATAACTCAAATTATATTTTCAATCTTCCTGCAATGATAACTCTAAACCTATTTTCAAAGTATTTAAATGATTGATGATTGAATGTCCATTCTAAAATAATAATCCCAAAAGAGCATATCTGTTTCTATATTTGTTGACAAATAAAATATTATTTTTAACTCAACTCATCATATTTTTCAATCTTCCTTCAAAGTATTTAAATGATTGATGATTCAATGTCCATTCTAAAATTCATAATCCCAAAAGCGCATATCTGTTTCTATATTTGTTCACAAATAAAATATTATTTAAAAAAAAATTATTTATATTATTATTTTATTATATTATTTTTAGAATTTGCAAATTGTTTTCAGTTATTCATTTCCTCTATACCTATATATGTGGTCCATATATATGCAACCTAAATATGTGACACAATCTCAGTTCTGGCTCCCCTTTGTGTTATATGTAATGAAGCCCACCACCTCCCACCCCCACCCCTGTCCCCTTCTCCACACCTCTCTCACTATTACACAAGATCTGCAACCCCATTGAGTTCTTTGTTTCTCATCTGATATCATTAAATACCTTTGTTTATTTAGTGTCACTCAATATAGCTGGAGGTCCCAGAGGTGGGTGGGGGGAATCCGGGTGGGGGGATGTGGGTTGAGCATAAATGGTAAACAAACAATCTATATAAAAGGGGTACTCAAATACAAAAAGAATTGAGAATTTTAAGTATGTGATTATCAACTGAAATGAGTTCATAACTGTAGGAGCTGTGCCAAAATTAACTGAGGCAAGTTGAATAAAACTGGGCTAGTTGAGGGTTAAAAATCCCCTAGTTTTACTACATAAGGATATAATTTCATTAATATTGGGACTTAAAGCTCACTTAAAGTGTCCATTTTGTCTACTTCAATATGTTTCACCAGTTTCATTTTAAAAAGTGAAAAACTCAGCAAGCAGAGGTATAACACACAAAAATAAGTTCTTAAAAGACTAAGATAGCCATAACATTATTAATATTCAAAATTTAAATAGACAGGGATTTCCTTTTAAAAATTCAAAGATTTCAGCTCTATAACCCACATAGTTTGACAGTTACTGGGCTTTAAAGTGGCATAATATCCATAAATTGGGTTTCTGTGAGCATTTTACAATTGTTAAAGAGACCTTAGCAATTAAACTACAGATCTGAAACTTTTTGGGGGGACATACATAACAAACAAAAATCATATATAATACAGTTTAAGACTTGTCACACTAAGCATTTCCAAATAACAGGGCAAAATACGGAAAAAATGTCAAAAAAGGCACTTGGGCGAGTGTCTATGGCCCTCATACACAGGTTAAATGTCTACTAAAAACCTTGATTTTTGGCATATGTAAAAAGGACATAATAATGCATTCCCAGATGGGATTTCAGCTCCATCAATCACATAGTTTAACAGTTACAGGGCTTAAAGGTGGTAAAAAGTCCAAATATTGGGTCATTGTGGGCCTTTTAGAGATCTCGATGTGGCTTTCAAATTAAAGCTTCAAACTTAAAATTTGTTACATACTAAGATTACACATAGAATATGTATCTAATAAAGTTTGAAACTTCTCAGACTTACCATTTCCAAGTTACAGAGCAAAATATGTGAAAAATGTCTTAAAAGGGTCACTCAGGTGGATGTTAAAGGTCCTCATACACAGGTTAAATGTCTACTTGAAGCCTTGATTTTTGGCACATGTAAAAAGAACATAATAATGTATTCCCAGATGAGATTTCAGCTCTATCAGTCACATAGTTTAACAGTCACAGGCCTTAAAATTGGCAAAAAGTCCAAATACTGGGTCTTTATGGGGCCTTCTAGAGACCTAAATGTGGCCTTCAAATTAAAGCTTCAGACTTAAAATTTGTCACATACTAAGATTACACATAGAATATGCATCTAATACAGTTTGAAACTTCTTAGACTTACCATTTCCAAGTTACAGGGAAAAATATGTGAAAAATGTCTAAAAATGGTCACTCGGGTGGGGATTTATGGTCCTCATACACAGGTTAAATGTCTTCTTAAAGCCTTAATTTTTGGCACATATAAAAATAACATACTAACATCTTCTCAGATAGGATTTGAGCTCTATCAGTCACATAGTTTGACAGTCACAGGGCTTAAAAGTAGCAAAAAGTCCAAATATTGGGTCTTTGGGAGCCTTTTAGAGACCTCAATTTGACCTTCAAAATTAAAGCTTCAGACTTAAAATCTGTTACATACTAAGATTACACACAGAATATATATCTAATACAGTTTGAAACTTCTCAGACTTACCATTTCCAAGTTACAGGGAAAAAGATGTGAAAAATGTCTTATAAGGGTCACTCGGGTGGGTGTTTATGGTCCTGATACACAGGTTAACTGTCTATTAAAGGCCTAAATGTTGGGGCACATATAAGAAAACACATAGATATATTCCCAGATGATATTTAACTTAGATGAGAGACATAGTTTGAAAGCTACAGTGCTTGAAAGTGGCAAAAAGTGCATAAATTGGGTCTCTGTGGGCACTTTTGAGACCTTAAGTCGACCCCTTTGGGTAAACCTACAGCCCTAAAATTTTCTACAGACAAGGATTACATATCAAAGTTATACCTAGCGCAGTTTGAGACTCATCAGAATTATCACTTCCAAATTATAGGGCAAAATATGTGTAAAGTATAGCAAAAAATCCCTAAGTGGGGGTATTTATGGGCCTCAAACACAATTTTCTCCTCAACTTAAAGTCATGATTTTCGGCACATGTACTAAGAACATATTAATGTGTTGTCAGGTAAAATTTCAGCCAGCTGAGCATCATAGTTTGTGACCTACAGGGCTCTAAGTGGCCAAAAGTGCAATTTCTGACCTTAAGGTGGCCATAAGTTCTTTTTTACTGGGAGTTTAAGGTCACCTTAAAATAGGGATCTTCCTTTGGGCACCCTTAACATGTGTACCAAGTTTGAAAAAAAAATATTAATTTGTTTTTGAGTTATCGCGTCCACAAGGAAATTTCTGGCGGCGGCGCGACGGACCTGAATCCAATATATCCCCGACTTTCGTCTGGGGATATAATTATATGATATACATGATGCCTCCAGTAAGAATGAGTACCAAATCAGATCTGCGGTCAATGCTGGGTTAATTATGAGGTAATTAGACACATACAGTCAGATTCTATAGAGCTGGGGATATGTCACGAATAAATGGGTGTCCAGGCTCTGTGAAACGAGGTTTGTTCCTGACTGGTTAATAAGAGGAGCTCACATTCAGAGGCATGATGGTACAATTAATTCTGCAAATAGAGAGTGGCTTGAAATAATAGTGAGGCCCTGTGGTTGGGCAGGAATTTTCTGTTGAAGTAAGTCACGTCAACTGTAATGACCAATAATGCTTGCCACATAATAACGGTCAGATGACCAACTATGGTCACCCCATATATCTTCAACTAATCTTTCCAATTTATAACACAAAAGCGAAATTTAGTTTAATTGTTATCTAAACTGATCTGCTATTGTTAAACATAAAGTGTGTTTATGATTTTGAAAGCCTGATGATAGGCAAATTAGTGGTGTCTATCATTTTTATCATGACCATAACTGACCGTAGAACGGTTGATAAGGAGATGGAAAAGGGGTTGGAGGGTAATTTGAAACCTAAGGGTTACCATGGAAAGCTACTGAAAATCCAATGATTAGTAATAACATTGTAGCTAATTATTGTACCTGGAGTCTATAGAATTACGTTCCCTTGTTTACTCCTTTTCTGGCTCATCCGTCAGACTTACCTGTTGCTATATCTCTCATTTCAGAAAATGAGATTTACTATTGTAAATAGCTGTACCTACACAGACGACCAATGGGTGATTTTTACAACCTACAGTGTAAAACACCATGGCTGAAGTTTTTATGAGTATCGGTAAAAAGAAACTCGTCTAAATTAAAAAAAGGCTTTTGATATTTTCAGGTTATAACAAGGCCACTAGCAGCCGCAGCGGTTATCTCCCACCTTAGAATCAGTAATAAAGGGTGACTAAAGGAGATATAAGGCCTTTGTAGCAAAATAACCCCACTTGACATTGAAGAAGGGGTCAAAGGTGAAAGTTAGCAATTGGAAAAGAGTCTCAGGTCATGACTTCCTTTAAGTTGTTTTCACATTTGGAACCTCTAGTAGCAATGATAAGGCAGATATATAAGGCCGTTTTAATAGGATAAACTCATTTAACATGTGATATGATGGCCATTTTGTTTTTAAAACTAGGCCAGTTTACTATCAGACTAACTTTCCTAGCCATATATCTTTTGTGTAAATTTGGTAAACCTGGCTGCAGACGTTTTAGAGCATCTTAATGATTTTGAAATAATTGGCTATGGTAGCCATTTTGTTTTTCAGAATAAGGCCAAAATTTTTCTCAGGCAAAACATTTGCAGGCCAGGACTTTTCATGGTCTGTCTTTACATTCTGAAGCCATAACACCAATAATAAGGGAGAAATAAGGACATTTTAGTGTAACGACCCCATTTAACCTTGAAGCAGGGGTTAAAGGTCAAACTCAACACCTGGAAAAGATTCCCAGGCCATGACTTCCTACAAGTTGTTTTCACATTCCGAACCTCTAGGAGCAATATTAGGGGAGATACAAGGCCTTTTAAATAGGATAACTCCATTTGCAAATTAAACATGTAATATTTTGTTTTTTAAACTAGGTCAAAATTACTATCGGGCTAGCTCTTCCAGCCATATAGCTTTTTTGCAAATTTGATGAAGTTAGTTGGAATATTTCAAGATTTAGAACTCCTTTATGATTTTCAAACAGTTAGCCATGGCAGCCAATTTGTTTTTCAAAATGAGGCCAAAATTTTGCACAGACAGGTTTTCATAGCTATAAACATTCCATGCAATTTGATGAATATATCTTTATAAATGAAAGCGATATTAAGGTTTATATAAAAATGTGACGAACGGACGCACACATGTACGAAAGGCACTTTATAATCTCCCGACCATGGCTTTTGGCCAAAGGCGGGAGATAATAAATATCAGGGAGCCTGGTCTTATTCTTCGAATACTCAGAAAATGAGGATTGAAAAAAAGAAAAAGTCCAAGAACAAGAAAAATGTTTCAGAATAAGAGTTTTCAATTTAGAATACCTTTTGAAAAAATACTACTGTAGCATTATCTTTCTAAGCACAATAAAGAAATATACAAAAAATTGCATCTCAACTTGTTATTACTTTCTTTGAACACACAAAAAACCCTTCTAATTCTCAAGCAGTTTCATATTCTTACAACTTTACTACAAATCAAACTAGAGGATCACTCGCAAAAAAAAAAAAAAAATGTTTTTGCATAGCAAAAACAAAGTGTCCCAAAAAGGATATAAAGGTGAGTGCTAAAGTATTAAGAAAATGCTTCGTTTCTAGCCTTATACTGTTGTGGCAACCAAAGTCAGCGCAGTCTGCTCTATGTAGCACGGTTTTCAAGATATAAGCATTTTTGTGTTTTGCAAAAGATTAAAAAATTAAAAATGTCCGCTATATTTGGCGAGACAAAAATATTTTGAAAATTGGCATGGCTACTCTGCAGAGATACCCAGCAGGTCAAAAATTTTGTTCAGTTCGCTCCATATAGCACGGTTTTCGAGATATAAGCATTTTTGTGTTTTGCAAAAACTTTGAAAATTCAAAATGGCCACCATTTTTGGGGAGACAAAAATTTTTGTCAAGACCACTGCCGTGGTGTGTATCTCCCGCCGAGCATTCAAGGAGAAGAAATAGCTTTTCCGAGATATTCACAATTTTTCATTTTCGTGTGTGAAAGCTCTTCCAAAAGTAGGTGAATGAGTTATTTGAGAAAAATTGGCTATCTGCAATACTTTTAGAGATAATTCGCATTTACTCATTTTGAGCAGGTGAGTAATTAGCTATGGGTCTGAAACTTCACAGAGTGAAAGCTCTCCCACAAGTAGATGAATGAGTATTTGATAAAAATTGGGTATCCGCAATACTTTTACAGATAATTAGCATTTACTCATTTTGAGTAGGTAAATAATTAGCTATGGGTCTGAAACTTCACGGAGTGAAAGCTCTCCCAAAAGTAGGTGAATGAGTTATTTGAGAAAAATTGGCTATCTGCAATACTTTTACAGATAATTCACATTTACTCATTTTGAGTAGGTGAATAATTAGCTATGGGTCTGAAACTTCACCAAGTGAAAGCTCTCCCAAAAGTAGGTGAATGAGTTATTTGAGAAAATTTGGCTATCTGCAATACTTTTAGAGATAATTCGCATTTACTCATTTTGAGTAGGTGAGTAATTAGCTATGGGTCTGAAACTTCACCATGTGAAAGCTCTCCCAAAAGTAGATGAATGAATTATTTGATAAAAATTGGGTATCTGCAATACTTTTACAGATAATTAGCATTTACTCATTTTGAGTAGGTAAATAATTAGCTATGGGTCTGAAACTTCACGGAGTGAAAGCTCTCCCAAAAGTAGGTGAATGAGTTATTTGAGAAAAATCGGCTATCTGCAATACTTTTAGAGATAATTCGCATTTACTCATTTTGAGTAGGTGAGTAATTAGCTATGGGTCTGAAACTTCACCATGTGAAAGCTCTTCCAAAAGTAGGTGAATGAGTTATTTGAGAAAAATTGGCTATCTGCAATACTTTTAGAGGTAATTCACATTTACTCATTTTGAGTAGGTGCGCAATTAGCTATGGGTCTGAAACTTCACCAAGTGAAAGCTCTTTGGGATAGCTGCTCTGCAGAGATATCCTGAAGATCAAAAATTTCGTCGAAATCTCTCTATGTAGCACGGTTTTCGAAATATTAGCATTTTTGTGTTTTGCAATTTTTGCGCAAAAATTCGAAAATTCAAAATGGCCGCCATTTTTGGCAAGACAAATTTTTTTTTGAAAATTGGCATGGCTACTCTGCAGAGATACCCTGTGGGTCAAAAATTTTCGTCGAAATCGCTCTATCTAGCAGGGTTTTCGAGATATAAGCATTTTTATGTTTTGCAATTTTTGCGAAAAATTCGAAAATTAAAAATGGCCGCCATTTTTGGCGAGACAAATTTTTTTCTAAATTGGGATAACTACTCCGCAGGGATACCCTGTGGGTCAAAAATTTGGTCGAAATCGCTCTATCTAGTACGGTTTTCGAGATATAAGCATTTTTATGTTTTGCAATTTCTGCGAAAAATTTGAAAATTCAAAATGGCCGCCATTTTTGGCGAGACAAAATTTTTTTGAAAATTGGGATAACTACTGCGCGGGGTTACCCTGTGGGTCAAAAATTTCGTCGAAATCGCTCTATCTAGCACGGTTTTCGAGATATAAGCATTTTTGTGTTTTCCTTATTTGGAAAATTCATAATGATTAATTAATCATTAATTACTCGGCCATTTCTTAACCAATCAATGCCAAAATCTAATGATTTCCAGATTTTAATACAATGAATGTATTTGCCAAGTTTCAGGTGAATTGATAAAATTCCTTTCAAGTTATCATCCGGACAAGCTTCCCCATCGAAAAAAGACATTTTTGGTCATGTGACCTCTCTGATTGGTTGAAATGTCACTGCAGCATATTCAAAAAAATTCCCCAAGGCTACTGCCTAAACCTGCCAAATTTGAAAAGAATCTGCCTAACTGTTACAGAGTTATAAGGAAAACAAAATGCGGAGCCGGCGGAGCCTGAAGGTCTCCCATACACAAACAATTCTGTTAATTCTCTTTGAAAATTCTAAAGACACCTGTAATTGTTAAAATGTCAATGAATGTGAGCCCTGAGCCCTACTTCAGATATAGTCTGACTAGTGACCTGTGTGTACCATCAGTCTGATGATACACTCCTCCAATACATGGACACTGAATCTGTACACTCTCACAAATCATAATGTACTCATCAAATATATCAAAATCCAAAGATTATCCTACTAAATGGGTGTGGGGAGTCAGATCACACCAGTTAGAAAGCCTTTCTCACAAGAGCAAAAGGACTGAATTAGTACATTAAACAGAATGGGAGGCCAAGTTCAGGCAATGAGTCTAGTTATAAACAACGTTTAAGGGATAAATGTGCATCAAACATTATGGTTTCAAGTGATAATGTCAAGAAATCACAGTAACAAATTAACTTGTATATTTTTATAGTTTCAAACCTCAATAAATACATGCCTTAAGGAGAAGTGTCTTTTAATTTTAAAAAGATAAAGAAATAAAATAAAAAGGTCTTTTCTGAAGCTAACTGCCAACTTATCTGGATTATCTGGGTTAATACATGGTTTTTCTTTTGTTATATATCTTAATTAGGTTTAACTATAAAGCTGCATAATAATTACCAAGACAAGCATGCTTGTTTACTAAAAAAATTAACTAGACATCCAAAAGTGCAAGACTTTGTAGTAAATATATAGTAAAAAAACAGGATGGCCTTGTCTAGAATATGTGTACATTGTAAACCAGCTTCACTGGGAGGACATGAGTACATTATGAGTCTCCAATGCACAGACAACAAACCTTAATGTCTTGCAATTTGGTTTAAGTTTTTTCAAATCAATTTAAAAATAATTCCGGGAATCAAAAAATGTTACATCAAGTTAGTACACAGTGCAAATTAACAGCCGGCTGGCTTCTATTTTAAGAACAGGTAATATAATTTACAAAACATATAGTTTGCATTTCTATGTACAATTATTTCTGCCACTTAACTGAAAATAAAAAGTTTATTTATGTCAAAGTTGCTTGTGTATAATTACAGACTGCGGATTCCACATTAGAAATAAAATAGATTTTTTTTAGATATACCGTAAATGACCTATTTAGCGCACAGTGCGCTAAGCAAAGTCTATTTTTATTCAATATTTGTTGTGAAAAAATGTCCCTTTTAGCGCACCCACCATGACACACTTTCCGGGATGAAGTTTCGGTCAATCCGGTAGAAAAACGGTGTTTCGACATTTAGAAATACCCACTTCCTGTAAATATGGCGGTAGATGAAAACAAACTCAAAAGTCGTGACAAAAATGTCAATTTATTAAGTAAAAATAGGTACAATATATAAAAAATATGTGGATATTAAGGAAAATTAAGAAAGGTAAGATTTAAGCTGAATAGTCTATCATTAGAAACGTTTTGCAACCAACCACGAGTGTGCACTCTCGCGATCTACTGTACTGTAGTACTGTAATTTTCCACACAGTACTGTAGAAGTTGTCAAGTATGTTGCCTTGAAAAGCAATGGGGTGCGGTTACAAGGGCGGGTGCGCTAAATAGGTCATTTACGGTATGTACAACAGTATTTTATAATTATAACAACTAAGCTGTATTTCAAAAGTCTGTTCTCCCTTTTAACAATTTCAATTTTTCATTATAAAGATAATTGTTCTTTACTCATATGTGCAGCTTAGAGTTCATAGATGTTTCAATTCATATTGTTTTGTAAGATCCAACCTTGTGCAGAATTTCTAAGAGACTTGACCTGATAGAGTACATTATTACACTTTGTTATCAAATAACTCTTTTTGTATATTTTATGTAACCCCTGATGTTGTGGACAAAACTCTTTTACTTATCTCTAGATGTACACATTGTCCTTTGAAATCTGCTGTCACAACTACACATGAAAGTTTCAGTATAAATATTTATACTGCCTTGCTACCATTTATTGCCGGGTACCAATTATCGCCACCAATAAATAAAATGTTCATATTTCAGTAATGGCCACAACTTTTGAAGGGTTTTCGTTGTGTATTTGTTCTGTTCATTTTGGAAATAGTTTTACATTATTCGCTAGGAGAGTGATGTACCTTTGCTCAAGTTTTGTCTATTTGAATTCTGTCTGGCGATAATTGGTACCCAGCGATAATTGGTAGCAAGGCAGTACCTGTTTGGTTTCTTAAATTAAGTGTAAATTTTAATATTGTGTCTTTTTACAAAAAATAACATGTTTTCAAAACACAGTTGTAGTTTCAATTATTTTATTTTTTAATCATTAATATTGAATAGTCTTGGTTTGGATGATTTATCTGGAGAAAATGACTTTCAAGGTTGTCTAGTCTGATACTTATTGTTATTATTTTAAATACCAAAATATTTGAATGGTGCTTTTTTATGGTGTGAAATGGAGTATCATATCAGTTATTGATATTACACTTCAATTCCCAAACTCTTTCTGATCCTTGGTAAGTTGCTATAAAATGTGAAAAACCATTTTTTGTGGTTTTATATCCCCTTTAATACCTTAAGGTGAGGACAAGTCCTAAGTGAATAAAATACTCAAAAGTAAGGTACAAAAAGTGATACCATCAGATCAGTAACCAAATGAATCTCTGATTTTTAAAAACTCTCTCCGAGCCTCAACTGGTCTTTCAATTGTTGCTTTAAACAAACAGCTCACTAAGAAGAAGCTTGTTTTCTAATTTGTCCATTTTCCCGCAGACCAATCCATCATGCCGGTTACTTTTCTCGCTGTCTGTTCCACCCACTGTCGTTTCACGCTTTCGTGATCAAGCGACAAAAACTTTGCGTCATCTGTCAAGTCCCTTTTCTCCAAGCTCTCCTCTCATGGGACCTGACCTTTTCTGGAGTTTCCTGGGAGTCTTGAGATATCTCCACCCTAAAAACCTCCACAAGTATAAGATGTAACCCCTGTCACACTTCTCTGACAAAGTGCCCTAAAAACCTCCACAAGTACCCCCTGTCACACTGCTCTGACACAGCGCCCAAAAGTACCCACATTTGCTTGAAATAGTGACTGTGTAACATTGTTTTTTTTAGGTCTGTATGGTCTAGTGGTCAGCAAGTTTCACCTCTAATCAAAGGCACCCACCTCTGTGAGTGTTTCACTCCATGCGATGGTAATAATACTATGCTTCTCTTCCAATATCAATGTCAGACCCTGGTTCTTGAATAGGGCATAAAATCCCTAGCTTTCACCTACACATCATTTTATAAAGTATCTAACCAATTCACCTTTGGATCCGTCAAAAACATGCTTTTGGATCCTCAACCAAAGTTGACCTAGATATTGGACATTGTTCACACCTATCATGCTATTAACCCTGAATGTGGCAGTTTCTGATTATGCAAGGATCACGAAGGGAGAATTTGGGGATACTTTTGAGAGTTGTTGTGCTGCGGTGTATTTGTCACTTATACAATGTTAAATCAGAAATACAAAATTTTGATAATCTCCCTGATGTAGAAAAATTGGCAGTCATTGTGTTACATTTTGAAAAATCACTGATATGTTATCTGCATAATAGTTGGAATATAAGACAAAATGTAATCAGCAAATAGTATTATCTTGCAATAAAATTAGATATTTATCAATCTATTTAACATAATTATTTCATTGCAACTAGATCAACTTGTGCTTTAATTGTTGTTATATTTATGTTTTTCTTTGTACATGGATATCTGAGTGAAAAACACATACATCTGTTCCAAGTATTTGAATGCTGAAAGTCACTTATAAGTCCTATGGGGCTGGGCAAACATTGATATTCTTAATTACTGTATTGTAAATTTGTATTTGCATGTGACTATAATAAATAATATATATATATATAAAATATATATACATACATTTTGATACACTCTAATTGGTGTTGTGACAAAATCAAAAAGACATGGACATGTTTATCACAGATTGAGATGTTTTGCAAGATTTCTGACCAAAATCCCAACTTTGTCTGTCCCAATAAACCGTGTCTGAATTACATCGGAGAAGTTAGACCATAGAAGTGTGAAGTAGGCAATAGAAAGGCAAACCCCATTTAAAAAAAAATTATGAAAACAATGGTGTGAAGGGAGTTTTTTATCATTTCTTGGGGGTTAGTATGTATTTCAGAAGATAAATCAAAATATTGGCAGAAAAAACTATGTTTGCCCATGGGAGGAGAGTGGGGAACTTTGAGTACTGTGTGAAATAATATCATTTAGATCAGGAGATGAATAGTAGAACTGTAATGGAAGGACCAATGTGTTTCATATGCTGTATTTGTGTGATCTACTATTTCCAAGGAAGATATTTTTATCTCCCGCCTGCGGCCAAAGGGCGTTGTCGGGAGATTATAAAACGCCTTTCGTACGTCCGTCTGTCCATTCGTCACGTTTTTGTATAAACCTTAATATTTCATTCATTTATAAAGATATTTTCACCAAATTTGCAGGGAATGTTTATGGCTATGAAAACCTGTCTCTGCAAAATTTTAGCCTCATTTGGAAAAACAAAATGGCCGCCATAGCTAATTGTTTGAAAATTGTAAAGGTGCTCTAAATCTAGAAATATTCCAGCTAGCTTCATCAAATTTGCACAAATACTATATGGCTAGAAAAGCTAGCCTGATAGTAATTTTGGCCTAGATCAAAAAACAAAATGGCTGCCATATCACATGTTTAACGTCAAACAGGGTTATCCTACTAAAAAGGCCTTATATCTCCCCAAATATTGCTCCTAGAGGTTCGGAATGTGAAAACAACTTGTGGGAAGTCATGGCCTGGGAATCTTTTCCAGGTGTTGAATTTGACCTTTGACCCCTGCTTCAAGGTGAAATGAGGTTATCACACTAAAACATCCTTATTTCTCCCTTATTATTGGTGCTATGGCTTCAGAATATAAAGACAGACCATCAGAAGTTCTGGTCTTCAAATGTTTTGCCTGAGAAAAACTTTGGTCTTATTTTGGAAAAACAAAATGGCCGTCATAGCCAATTATTTCTAAATCATTAAGATGCTCTAAAACTTGAAAATTATTGCAGCTAGATTGATCAAATATGTGCAAAATATATATGGCTAGGAAAGTTAGCCTGATAGTAATTTAGCCTAGTTTCAAAAACAAAATGGCCTTCATATCACATGTTAAATGGGATTATCCTATTAAAAAGGCCTTATAACCCTTATCATTGCTACTAGGGGTTCCCAAAGTGAAAACGACTTATACAAAGTCAAGGCCTGAGACTATTTTCCAATTGCTGACTTTTACTTGACCCCTTCTTCAATGTCAAGTGGGGTTATTTTACTACAAAGGCCTTATATCTCCTTTATTCTATCCTGTAATATCTTCTATAGTGTCCATCTGTGATTGTTTAATTTTCTGATATGTGTCTAGACAAGAAAAAACTTAGCGAAAAACAGTAGTTTTACAGTAGTTTCACCCCACCATGTTGAAATGCAAGTGTGTATCTGATTAAAATACTTGGTATTTCAGGTTTTTAATTTAAACACAATACTAAAATATAGCAGTGCAAAAATATGAACTTTTTTTAGAATACTTTTTCATACAGAAAATGAAACAATTTAACATGAAACAATTTGGTCTAGACATTTGATGAAATCTGTGAATAGTAAAACACATTGAAAAATTAACTTTTTGGTTGCTTTTTGCAGGAGACATTTCATATCCTTTGAAAAGATTTGTTGACGCTTATTTATTATCAGAAGAAACTACATTTGTACCTTATTACTGGTGAATCCTTTTACCAATTTGCTCGCATGAGCAGACTGATATTGCAAACTGAGTTTGCTGAAATTTCAAACATGAAACATATCCACACAACCTTTTGATAAGACTATTTTGATCAATTTTGGAGAACCTTGAAAATCTTATCTTATCAGTCATTAACAGAGGATGTCACTTTCCAATGATTTGATCAGGTATGTTTTGTTCTAGAATCCACCCCTGCTTACAATGTTTGAAACAAACCATAAAACCTATCTCTTCAACCTTTTCAGGACTACTGCTTCCCATCTAGCCTTGTTGGAGACTGAAATCTCTTTGCAGTTAGGGAAAGTTTCCAGTTCAGATATGAATGAAAGACAAAGATCTTTTGAATGTTATTACATTATCAATGTTACCAAATAGGCCCAGAACGAGTCCTTGCCATTTCAGGTCTTAGAAAAATTTGAAATCAACTTACTTTTTGGACAATTTAAAAAGAACACAAATCAAATATATATAGACAATTAGAAAGAGGCATTTGGTTGTGACCTAAACGCAAAAGAGTATATATTAACATGGACTATTTGAGATACTCCCAACGCCTTCATCTGCCAGCCCTAAACTGAAGAGCAGGCATTGTCTTGATGATTCCAACCTTTATTTTATGGGACAACTACTGATTCTAACACAGTAACATCATTTCCTGCTAGTTACGCTGCGTTCACATTGTTCTGGTCAAATATCCCCATGGTAAAGGCTCTTATGCACCAAACGTCTGATCTGATAAGTAAGTAGAGCTTGTCTATTCACACTGATGACCGTGTCATGAATTTTGTTTTTTGATTAATGTCCAGGGCGACTTTTCTAATGGACCCAAAGACAAACAGATCTTACACACTGAAGCAGATGATTTGACTGTTTTTTTGTTGTTTTTTTTTGCTGATAGGACAAAGCATCATCAAAGCCCCACTACCAGCTGTCCAAACCTTATGATTATCCAGTCTTGATTGATATCTCCTAACACTGGTATTACATGCAATGAGCAATAGAGGACTGTATTTAAACTATATACACCCAAAAGTCAAACATGATAAGAGTTGCAAAACAAAGTCCAAGCGAACAAAATATGACGGGCCTTTTATCAGCAACAAACTGTCATTTTTATTTAAAACAGTTTTGCAAGACTGCAAGAATTTTTATTCTATTCACTGCCAAATCTCGTATCAGAACAAAAAAGCTGTAAAAATTTGATTAAATCAGATCAGATTTAGAATCTGTACTGAAAAAATAGCCTCAAGGTTACAGTAAATCAGTAACTGGGCTTCATGCTTATGAAAAGGCTAAACATGAAAAGCTAATAAAACAAAATTTGTGTTTCAAGATAAAAAATGATAAGTTGGAAAATTTAAAATTTTTTTTAAAAACCAGAACTATTCCCATGATTACTAAAGTTAAATTAATTTAATAAAAGAAACACTTGATATCATATTATCACACAACTAGTACATTTACAGCTACGTTCAGTCATCGGTTATTGACACCCATACTTTAAACATCTTATATTGGAAGTAACTCGATGTTGTTAGGGGCAGAAATAGAATCAGTTGACGTCATTAAGTGCTTGGTCACCTTTCAAAATGGCTACTTCAAAGCGTCTTTCACTTCAATTATTACCCTTGGTTACATTTCGTTATGCTTTACATCCCTGTGAATTTACTGGAGACAAGTTTACGCTCTCTTTTACACCATCTCTAAATTGCTGTGATCTCGGCAAGAAAATACCAATAGTCTCACTGAGGACCTATAACCCCATTCACACTTTCTAGTTATGATGCCCTGTTTGCAAACATCTTTTAGTGGTACGAACAGTTAACCTGTATTCAAGTTGACGGTTTTATTGTGACAGAATTAATGAAATCTGCAAAGAACATGGAAGTACTGGTTATTAGTGAAAATGTTTAGGCTTAAGGACTGATGCTTCATCAAAACAATAAAACCTGCATATTTTTAGAAATATCTGACATTTTTCATTTATAGTGGTTGAAAATGGTGTTTTTAAATTCCAAATTTTCTCTCAAAGGTATATCTTATGCTGAAGTATTGGTCATGTATGATTTCCATTAATTTTCACCAAGTCAGTCACAACCATATGGAACACAGGACTTTGTTTCAAATCTCCAGAAACTGAATTAGACTTTCATAAACATTCCAACCAATATAGTGTCTTCAACTTGCCTTCAACCATGTCAAATAATCTGCTTCAGTGTGTAAGATCTGTTTGTCTTTGGGTCCATTAGAAAAGTCGCCATGGACATTAATCAAAAAGCAAAATTCATGACACGGTCATCAGTGTGAATAGACAAGCTCTACTTACTTATCAGATCAGACGTTTGGTGCATAAGAGCCTTTACCATGGGGATATTGGACCAGAACAATGTGAACGCAGCGTAACTAGCAGGAAATGATGTTACTCTGTTAGAATCAGTAGTTGTCCCATAAAATAAAGGTTGGAATCATCAAGACAATGCCTGCTCTTCAGTTTAGGGCTAGCAGATGAAGGCGTTGGGAGTATCTCAAATAGTCCATGTTAATATGTACTCTTTTGCGTTTAGGTCACAACCAAATGCCTCTTTCTAATTTTCTATATATATTTGATTTGTGTTCTTTTTAAATTGTCCAAAAAGTAAGTTGATTTCAAATTTTTCAAAGACCTGAAATGGCAAGGACTCGTTCTGGGCCTATTTGGTAACATTGATAATGTAATCATATTCAAAAGATCTTTGTCTTTCATTCATATGCCATGTTCTGGATCTTAACTCCTGGCCCTAAATCTTAAATATGACTATTACGGTAGCTGCTTGCTGATACTTGAAGGTTTTCAGTGCACAATTTCCCTCCTTCCTCCATCTTGTCAACTCCCATGAGCTAGAAGCATACTACTGGTATTCATCATAGACTAAGTTGCCAGGCCTTTTGGCTCAGATAAGTTTTAGTCTCAAACAGTTTTCACAGAAGATGTCTCAGCTGAGACCAAGCTTATCAAATAATCATAGTGGTTTTCTGTGTCAATAGGATCCTTTATTTCAAGTGAAATTATTCTACTGGTACAATATATCCTTATCTTTGAGAAAAAAGCTACTATGCCATGGACGACCTTTTAACCAAATAGAAACATCTAAAGAATACTTTAGGGGGGTGTTTATATATTTATACCTTACTCTTTTAGCCATTTTAAATTTGGAATAATAATAGTTCTTTCATAGCGCAATTTTGGCCACCGATTGGCTAATCACTTCACCACTCCAATAAAAGCACTCTTAAACAGAAAGGTTTTAAGTCTTTTCTTGAAGTCATTTAAATAAAGTTCGATGTTGCGGGACATCATCAGTTAGGCTATTCCAATAGAGAGGTGCTGAAATGTGGAAAGATTGGTAATCCCTTGCTTTTCAGTTTGCATTGATGCTCATTTAGTTTTCTTGTGTCTTCTTTCTAGTGGTCTTGGTAGTTTAAGTTTATGGAAAACAAGGATTGAATGTAGTCTGGGGCATCACCCGTTAATTCCTTCAGCACAGTGAGGTTCAGTTTGTAGATAATGCGCTGTCTTACGGCTAGCCAGTGCAGTTCCATCAGATAAGGTGTTACAGAGTCGTACTTCTTCAAATTCAGGACAATCGGAGCAGCTGCATTTTGTACACGGTGTAACTTTGTGATAAAAAAAATCTGGGAGGTCAAAGAAGAGAGAGCTGCAGTAATCCAATTTTGTAAAGATAACTGAATGCGCAATGGTTTCAGCTGATGATGTGGTCTAATATGGCCAAACTGTACGAATATTCCTCAAATCATGATAGCAGGACTTGCAAATGTAAGTTGAGTGATTATTAATAAAAATGTAAGCTCCTCAACAATAATAACACTTATCAATGATAATGAAATGTAGAGAAAGAATTATGGAGGCCATATTTAGGCTTACTAACCTACCTCAGGACTTAAGCCAGTGGTACATCCAAAGCGGAGACTGAGACCATTTCTGACCTCCATAGAGTCTCAGCCCATGGGCTGAAGTAAAATGTGCCAGAAATTTGAGACAAGGGTCTTAACATTAAGCCTGAGACTTGGTTAAGACTTTTCGTGAAACAGGCCCCTGGACTCACATTATGAGGACTCTGAGCCTGAGTTAGATATAGGACTTTTTGGGAGTTGACATACTTTCTTAGTTCATCCCAGTGGTTGTGTGAAAAGACACATAAAACCTCAGTTCTGTACTTTTGTATAGGTTTTATTCTGTTATTACCCTCACTCCCCAAAGAGGAGGGAAATCTTATATCATGTCAGTTTGTCTGCAAGCATAACTGGAAAATTATTGATTACACTGGGGTCTCATTTTCACACAAGGTACGTGGGGTGACTGGGGTCAGGATGGGGTGACTCTGGATCAGTCCTCAAAAAATAATATGGAGCCACATTGGGACTACACAATTTTTCAAAGGGATTTTGCCAATATCTGCTTCCATATCCCTGGGTGAAGGTTTCTGATACCTCAGAAACTACTTGTTCTCATAGTAACGTGGGCCATCAATTACCAATTACCTGAGGAAAATTTCTCAAATCTAAGAATTACATTTTTCATGAGTCTGACCTAAAATGAGTTTTGGCTAAGAGCCAGCTTTGAGGTTCACAATACAATTGTAATTGTACCTCAGTCTATATTATATATAGATGGTAAGCTTGGAAATCAGACTTAAAGATTGGATAGAAACATTAATTGGGACAATTTATTTGTACAGAGGAGTAAAACCTTGGCTTCCTTCAGGGTATATGATTGATTCTATTTGTAGATATTTGCTTAATTTACTCTGGAAGCCACAATATTACCAGCACCCTGACAGACAAAAATCTATTGTGACAATCAATTATTTTACAACCTTTACTCAGTTCTGTTTATGATTGAGACATGTTAAATACACGAATGTAAAAATAGCAAATATAATGGTGTTGAACCAGACTGCACACCTATCCTGAGGTGAATATTCTGTTACTGTAGTAACTGAAAAAGACAGAGTTAAACCTATTTTGTAATGTGATTGAATCAACATAGCAAGTATTTTTACCCAGTCTGGCCATTTAGTTTTAATCTAGGGGATTTAAATAACAATAATAATAAAAAAAGTTGGTGTGTTTTCCTGGTACACACATGTATCAAACATAAATGAATTCCATCAGACACTTTTGCAATATTATTCATAATAGTGTTAACATACCACCTAGGTCACACCGTTCCATAATAACCTCATCAGTTCTATATGACCACACAAAGTGTTTGGTAGTATTCATAATGTTTGGTAGTATCCATAATGTTTGGCAGTATCCATAATGTTTGGTAGTATCCATGTTTGGTAGTATCCATAATGTTTGGTAGCATCCATGTTTGGTAGTATCCATGTTTGGTAGTATCCATAATGTTTGGTAGCATCCATGTTTGGTAGTATCCATGTTTGGTAGTATCCATAATGTTTGGTAGTATCCATGTTTGGTAGTATCCATAATGTTTGGTAGTATCCATGTTTGGTAGCATCCATGTTTGGTAGTATCCATGTTTGGTAGTATCCATAATGTTTGGTAGCATCCATGTTTGGTAGTATCCATGTTTGGTAGTATCCATAATGTTTGGTAGCATCCATGTTTGGTAGTATCCATAATGTTTGGTAGTATCCATAACATTTAATAAGTCAGGATTCCTATTTGGGTAGGATGCAATTCACACAACCTGGACAGCCTTTTTAGGATGTGACAGCTTTTTTTTCAAAATGTTTGCAAAAATCTGCCATGACTTCTCACATGCTGACCTAAAATGAACATGGTGGAGGGGTAATGGGGGTTGGTTTATTTATTTATTTTGGGTTTTATGTCGCTTTCAATACTATACAGGTCATATCACGACGGGTATTTGGAAGGGCAGAGGAAACCAGTACATACAGTTCGTTAGGGTTCTGTACTGTAAACTGCCGATCAATGGAAAGCAACTACCAGCTTTCCCACTTGAGACCGTGCTGGGAACCGAACCCCAGCCTCAGAGGTGGGAGGCGAGAGTGTTACCACTCTGCCACCGTGGCCCCATGATGGGGGTTGGAGGCAGAATCAGGCTACATGGGTCAGCTCCTTTTTAAATACGCAATATGAACATACAGGGTCCATTAACAGAAAAATAAGGATACAGTTGTGAAATAAAATTCACACAAATATTGATACGACTGCACGGAACAGTGTGAACGGACCATTAAATTTCCCATGATTCAGTCATAACGTTGGGGTTTCAGGTTATCAGTCATAACTTTGGGGTTTTAGGTTATCAGTCATAACTTTGGGGTTTTAGGTTATCAGTTATGGCTTTGGGGTTTTAGGTTATCAGTCATAACTTTGGAGTTTTAGGTTCAGTCATAACTTTGGGGTTTTAGGTTATCAGTTATGACTTTGGGGTTTAAGTTATCAGTCATAACTTTGGAGTTTTTAGGTTATCAGTTATGACTTTGGGGGTTTAAGTTATCAGTCATAACTTTTGGGTTTTAGGTTATCAGTTATGACTTTGGGGTTTTAGGTTATCAGTTATGACTTTGGGGTTTTAGGTTATCGGTTATGACTTTGGGGTTTTAGGTTATCAGGCATAAGTTTGGGGTTTTAGGTTATCAGTCATAACTTTGGGGTTTTAGGTTATCAGTTATGACTTTGGGGGTTTAAGTTATCAGTCATAACTTTTGGGTTTTAGGTTATCAGTTATGACTTTGGGGTTTTAGGTTATCAGTTATGACTTTGGGGTTTTAGGTTATCAGTTATGACTTTGGGGTTTTAGGTTATCAGTCATAACTTTGGGGTTTTAGGTTATCAGTTATAACTTTGGGGTTTCAGGTTATCAGTCATAACTTTGGGGTTTTAGGTTATCAGTCATAACTTTGGGGTTTCAGGTTATCAGTTATAACTTTGGGGTTTTAGGTTATCAGTCATAACTTCAGGGTTTCAGGTTATCAGTCATAACTTTGGGGTTTTAGGTTATCAGTCATAACTTTGTGGTTTCAGGTTATCAGTCATAACTTTGGGGTTTTAGGTTATCAGTTATGACTTTGGGTTTTTAGGTTATCAGTTATAACTTTGGGGTTTTAGGCTACCACAAAGTATAATTTCCGGGCCAGATAAAAAGGGTCTATCTTTACCCATATTATATGCAAAGCTCTTCACACCCACTCATAAAATAAATTAACATTTTCATATACTTATACACATAAAATACTTAATAGATTCAGAATAAATTGGTCCCTTATCAGGTTTGAAGTCACAGTCCTGCCACTTCCCAAACCACTGGATATACTATACCAGCAAATTTTCCACTAAAAATGTGACAGCTTCAGAGCTGCTTGTAGTAGACTCTAAGGCAATCCCTCTTGATAAAAATCTGATTAATGTTGATTTTCTTATCATTAGACCATTGACCAGAACTTGTTAAAACAAAATGATGCCTTCATATCTCTAGTACTTTAAACGGCTACAAATTAGCATCTTTTTCTTTGAAATATCTCTGTTAATAAAAAGGTTAAATTTGTGAGTTTAAAAGACAAAAAAAATACTATGTGACAGTATATAGTCAGACATATGTGCCAGCCAAGAGATGTAGATTCGTGGGCCCTATTCTGCTTCTATTAGGGAGGTTCCTATGGCAACTGTGAGGCTTGTGGTTGAGTCTGGTTTAATGGTTTAATTACAGAGGAGTGCTTCTTATTCAGAAACAATTTCATTCCATAGGACAATACCATGATGAATATTTAAAGATAGAGATATTTCACCACTAACCAGCAACAAAACCAAAGTGACTGCACTGTTGATTTATTCATCTAGCTGTACAGTCACCAAGCTATAAGGCATAAGATTTTGGTATGCTTAGTAATACATCTACCAAATTTATATATATTAATGCCCTCTCCCTATACTAGATAAAAGTTTATAAAATATGAGATGAAAGTTCTCCCTCAATTATATATGCTAGCAATCAAAATGCCAGATGTAAAGTATGGGAAAAGTAATTCATTATCTTCCATAATGACAATGATTTTTTTTATCTGTAAATGTTAGTCGTTCCCGGTGTAAATAAAATATATTGTCCCTAGAGCGTTTCAATGGATAAATATGGTATACAATTATAATTAAAAGACATAATATTTTTGTAGACTTATCCTACAATAATGAGCACACTGTGTATTTTTACTCCTTCTGTAGATACTAAGTTTAATATTACTACTGGTAAACCTAGATACATTGTATTGCAAGGCATGAGAAAGAGTACGCAATAAAAGAACAATATGATTTCTGGTTTCATAGAGACTCTTAGATTTAGCTAAGTTTTTGGCTAAGTCAGGTTAAGTTTTACACTTTTGGTCTTTGCTATGTCTGGGACTTAAGTTTGAGAAATCTATTTCAGTCCAAGCTTATCAAACTACCACAGTGAACTTCTAAAAAGCACTACTGGTGATATATATCCTTTGTTTGGGTATTTCTTTATTTATCTTTGGAAAATGCTGTTTTGCAATGGTAAACTTTGTAACCACATAAAAACTTCCCTTAGACCACTTTTGGAAGATGTTATATATATCTTTATACTTTACTTATTTGCTAGAAATTTTGAAGTGGAAATATACCTGTGGCCGCCATATAGCCCAAGGCGGATTTATCTGTCAGCCTGAGACTTAGCCAAAGCTTAGTGTGTGCTGCTGTATGAAATCTAAGAATACAAACATAGTCTAAGTTTGAGACAAAAGTCTAAGTCCAGGACTGCTATCCACAACCTAAGCCAAATCTTACATTTAAGTTTGCAAAATACATGTACAAAATTTAAGCCTAAGACTTGGATAAGACCTTTTGTGAAACCAGCCTCAGACTTGCCGTTCCTTTAAACAGGACAAAGTCATCTGTAAGATGCTGACTTTTCCAATCCTTTAGTGTTCAGTATTATTCATATCATAATTATGACAAGTAAGATAACTAAGCTAATGAGATTGTAAAATTGGGGTATCACTTGACAAAAATACTTGACATCACATACTCAGAATATGTATACCTTATACAACCTATATATTCTCTGACTCAGGTACATGTATAAGAGTACTTAAAAAGTACAGCAAAAGAACAACTAATTTTTAAGGGGTTAAAATAGGCTAAAGGATCATTAAAAATAATGTGTATACTTCTCCAATTCAAAATTAGATCTTAACCATCAAAGCAGTGGTCTAGCCTTTTACTGGCGAAAGTTAAATAATCTTTTTACTTTCTCTTTTTCAATCACTTTTACTTTTCCTTTAGAATCAGTTTCCTTTCACACTCTAATATTTGATCACTTTCTTTCAAACATTCTTGAATTCGTCAATCAACTCCAAGCAGAAAATTCTTTCAAGTCCAGTTCATTATCCCACAATTCTTTCTAGCTTTTGGCCGAGAGGATTATCACAAATTAGTTTATCACTATGGACATGGAATTCTATATCTTAAGACTCTCTTTGTCTCTGTACGGACGTCACCAATTGTTAATTGGTTCTTCAGATGCAGAAAGTAGTATCAGTGTATTTAGTACTGACTGCATGATAGCTCCCCCCAATTCCCCATCGCTCCAATACACTGTGGAAGCTCATGTACTTAATAGCTTGATTACAATTACTGATCCGCTCCTCCTAGTATTACAACTGAATTAACTTTTGAAATTGGGTCCTGAAAAAAAATCACTAAAATTTAGATTTGTTCAACTTTGTATTTAAGCTACCCCAGCTATATATTTTGTCATAGGTGTACATGAGACATAATTGCAATCATAAATGCAGTCTATTTGTGACTAAAATAAGACAGTTTGGATATTGTATCACTTTTTATTGACAAAAGAAGATACAAGTACAAAGTTTTAAATAAGCAATTTGTATTTCTCTGCACTATTATATATTATACATTTACTATTGTATTGCAGAAACCTTGTACTCAAAAATCGTCAAATGTGCTGAGTGTAAGACACTTCACCTTTATTCGTCTGACAATGAAACCATAAGAAAAGCTAAAATGTGAAATGAAGTCCCTCCATTTTACAAAATGTGACATCAACTTCATCCAGAAATGTAATCCATGCTTCATCGTAATTACCTCCACATCATTAATAATTTAAAACCATCAGCAGAAATTCAGTTAACAAATACCATGTTGTTTGGCATCTGTAAGACTCACCCATTTGATGGAATGTGTAGCACTCATATAAGGTGAAGGCAATGCTAGCTATTTGATGACAGAAGTAAATAGCGTTCTGGAATGGATCAGATACCATGATACTGAGATTTTTTCTAATCTGAAGTGCTGACTACAAGCAAATATTGTATTGTTGCATCTTAAACCGCGGTGTAGTTCAGAAAGATTTTAAGTTTATAAGTACAATTGTAACTTGTGTTTGCATGAATGTGTAATTCTAATGAGAGAATTAATCCACCATAATTTACACAGAACAGGCATAAACATTGACTGTGCCACCAGCTGTGCCATTAGTTATGATGCCAAGCAGTATGAACTTGGTTTCTGACACTTGTATGTTGACTGTCATCATAACTAAATTATGTACACATTCTGCATCAATTACTTTTATGGAAGAATCAAGTTCACCACACCACACAGATTGTCCATTATAAGCCATTAACAAACATTAGACTAAAATATTGATTACTTTCAAGAATTCTACCAACAGGTATTTGGGGACCCACTGCAGGCATAGCTCACTTACTTACCCACCATCAGATTATAACTACTGTTTTAACTACTGTGCACGTATTAAGCAATGAAATAGTTACAGTTATTTGATAAAGTTTATATGTGTCAATCACTATGGGAAATGGATGGTAATTATGTTAACATTCTATATGCCCACATAAAGAGTCAAATAAATGCACCTGAAAGAGAGACACACAGCTTGTAACATATTGACACTTTAAACCAACAATATATGTCAGACAAACATTAACACCGGGAGTCCATTTTGAGACTTCTAACATGCTACGGAAGAAAGGCAGGTAATCCTTACATCCTTATTCTCATCCTTTCTTTGCAATAACCAGTCGGAAAATCCATTAGCAAGAGACAATACTTCACACTTTCCTTTAACCCTACCCCTCCCACCCACCTCACAAACCTCCCATTTCCATGCAATATTGCAACTGGCCATTACCCCTTGTCTCTGCTAGAACTGGCCCCTCTTTTACCTTACTATAGCTGCAATGATATCTTGCCATCAATAGCTTTTGGCCAACTACCGCTATCTATCTAAATAGTGCTGTAGATTTAATAACTGCCCAATTCCAGTTACTAACATGCAGCATTATACACTGAATGGAGGATTAAATCCAGAATAAAAGAAGAATATTGAGTCACAGATCACAACCGAGTCAGGTTGGAACAAGCTGTGAACACTGTAGTCAAGTCACTCATTTATCATAACTTCTGTGTTTAAGAAATACTTATTTTTTGTAAAAAGATGGCGATCTAGTGGTTTGGCATCAAATTACAGGCGGTCACCCCTGTGTGGGTTTGACTCCCATAAGTGCAATGCTGATGGCCTGTCCTTATAATACTCTGGCTTTTGAACAGGATGTAAAACCCTAACTTTGACCTTGTCTTATAAAAGAAAGTAAAATGTACACAGAAGATTACTTAAGGTCAATACCAGAAAAAGTATCTATGAAAACTGATGACGTTAAAAAAACCCCCCAAAAAGTACTCTTTGTCTTATTCTCTTCTCATAATGGAGTTGTGTTACATGGTGTTATTTTTTCCAGCCCTAATACACATTCATTTACAGCTAATTTTGGGATTAGGATTTAGGATTTGACCTTATCAAAATATCAATGACAAAATCCCAGTTTAAGGTTTTCCAATTATTTGCTTGGTTTGTCAGATATATTACCTGATCTCAATATATTATGAGCACTTAATAGGACCTGAGGGAAAATATAATTTGTGCATCACAGACACACTTTTCACAGTATTAAATATATGAAAATAAAAAAATAAAGTAGAATAAATATCAAATAGAAAATATTTTTGCTGAAAGAATATTTAACTAAGTTTTAAATGTTAAGAAATTCACTGGTCAGAAAGTAATTTTTGCTTATAATCACTTTCTACTTAAAACTTTAAAGATTAGTACAGAATTAAAATTATATTAATAAATTACTTTTTTATGACTCAATGTGTTAAGGAAGATACTTATAATGACTAAAGCTCATTGAAAAAAAACACAGTACAGAATATTTTTAAATAGACTGTGAATTTGAACTTAAAAATTTCACTTAATATATGGTCAGTATATTAAAAGGGAATGTGCAATTGAGTTAGTTTCACAAATATTACAGCAATTTATGTCAAACAAAACAGGAAACATGTATGGAAAGAGTCCAGCAATTGAATATATTCTGGATCCTGGGCACATTAGGAATGAATACATCAGGCTGACTGGGCCTGGCTTCACTGGCTCGGCGGCCACTTACACTGTCAACAGAACAAGACTTGGGGACTTTGTGGGCTGTGAATAATTCACACCCTCATTCCATCACTGACTCCATGTCTCATTGGGGACCTGACAACTCCTCCAGTAAGTAAGAAACCTCTTATGGAGATTATAACACAAAGAAAATATAATAGATAGAAAGTAAGTCCCATTTCCATCAACCCGATTACTGACAGCCTCTGGTATTACCCCAATTTTAACACGTGTAAATTTCTATGTTTCCGTATTCTAAGTCACACCCAGCTGATTATATCCAGTGACTGGCACCTGTCAACTGTTTGTAAATATTCACAAACCCATACATTAGAACATATATTGTGTCTCTTTCAGTTTTGTCATAAAATTAGCAAGTAAAAAGTAGCTTAGACTCAGCAGACACAAATCCCAGCTCACATGGGAGTACAGAACTCATGAGATGCTGTCAAATGTGAAAGCCTTCATGTAGTTGAAGAAGGGAGAAAACCTTTAAAAATTTTATTAGTTCATGATGTGACGATTTGTTTTAACAACAGGAAGGCATCTGTCATTTAGATGAAAGACTATTATGATGCAAGTGCAGCTTTTGCAGCACTGATACACATAGAAAAGTCGATCTCTAGTAACACGAGTTAAGAAGTTTAAGAGCGAAAATGATTAAAACTGTTGCCATGGCAATAGTCATTGCCAGATACATGCCAAAATACAATCAGCTGTAGATCCTCTTGCCTTAAACATATCCTCAAAATTTGGTGAAAATCAAAGTATGGGTTTTAGCTGTGGAACATCCAAAATGTTTGAGACCCCAAAATCTTAGTGTTGCCATGGCAACTGCCATTGTCAGTGCTCCCTAAAACTAAATACCTCTTGGGGTGAACATACCCGGACAATTTTGGTGAAAATCCATGCATGGATTTAGGCTGTGGAACATCAACAAACCTTGCCCGCTGCCAACGCCTGCACTAAGTGCTATGGAAATGTCTATTAGATATGCAAGCCAACTGAGCCTGAGTATAAATGGAGGAATATACAAGTTACCTCTGGCTCTTTCACTATATATAAATATTTTTAAGTGACTCTCATAATATCCATTTCATATCTGATAAAAAGCCATGTAGACCTAATCTCAATCTGAATAACTGAACAACCTGAATAATCAGCTACTTTGTGATATTCCAGAAACACAATTTCACAGCAACTCTAAAAACTTGGGAGGCAACATAACGAGAAGATGGATTTCTTTTTAAATGAGGCCCTTTAGGGTTTTTTTTCAGTGAGTTGATTGCTATCTTCTGTTTTCATCTTGGTCTTGGCATAAATACCAGATAATTGTGGTGTTGCATTGAAAGACTGGCTTCATCCTCCACAGAAAACAGCCACATCCACTTGATTAGAACCTTAAGCTGTGTTTCCTCACTGGAAATCACCAGTGCATAAATGTTAATAGAGATATCTGCACACCACATAATTGTCATTCCGTTTTTGTTAGGACTTTGACATTATTTCTGGTTTACTTTTTCAGGAGTTAACTCTGTCATAAATGGGTAATTCTTTTACCCACCTCTTTGATATGACAAACATTTGGAGATGAATATGCACGTGTACATTCAAATACATCTATACCTTTCTTGACATCTGTCTCTTATTTACCTGACCAGAGGTGAAGTTTCTCAGACATAGTGAGAAAATCAGGAGTGCTATTCAACCATTGACATTACATGGAAACCCTTCAAATAAAGAGAAAGGGATTGGCATCAGTGATCAGCAATAGAATAGCAGTGGCTGGGTCTGTGACAACACCCTCTAACCCTATATATTCTCAAGCATACAACTTGAAGCAATAGAATAGCAGCAGCTGGGTCTGTGACAACACCCTCTAAGCCTATATATTCTCAAGCATACAACTTGAAGCAATAGAATAGCAGCGGCTGGGTCTGTGACAACACCCTCTAACCCTATATATTCTCAAGCATACAACTTGAAGCAATAGAATAGCAGCAGCTGGGTCTGTGACAACACCCTCTAAGCCTATATATTCTCAAGCATACAACTTGAAGCAATAGAATAGCAGCGGCTGGGTCTGTGACAACACCCTCTAAGCCTATATATTCTCAAGCATACAACTTGAAGCAATAGAATAGCAGCGGCTGGGTCTGTGACAACACCCTCTAAGCCTATATATTGTCAAGCATACAACTTGAAGCAATAGAATAGCAGCGGCTGGGTCTGTGACAACACCCTCTAAGCCTATATATTCTCAAGCATACAACTTAAGCTGGCAATCAGTGATTATCACAGATAATACTTACAACAATGTACAAATTTACCAAGTGTTAAATGGATAAAAACAAATTCTTCTAAAGCACTGATATCCAGAGCAAAGCTATAAAGGCCATGCCTATATTTCAATTTAAAACAGAAAATAAACTAGACCAAGGACGCATCTGTGGCCAGATGCTGGATGTATCCACCGACAAAGGCCAACTAACATAGTTTAGAAGATAAACAGCATTTTTCGTTAATAAGCAAGCTGAAAGCACTTTTAAGTTTGGTTACCCTTATTTGACCCTGTAGCAGGGGCCCAAGGTGAAGTCTGACCTGATCAAAAGATTCGCAGCCCATGATTTCCTATAAGTCGTTTTCACATTGCAAACCTCTAGGACCAATAATAAGCAGGAGGGGCCCAAGGTCAAATCTGACCATATGAAAAGATTTGCAGCCCATGACTTCCTATAAGTTGTTTTTATATTAATGAGTTATTTGAGAAATACTGGCTATCTGCAATACTTCTAGAGATAATTCGCATTTACTCATTTTGAGTAGGTGAATAATTAGCTACGGGTCTGAAACTTCACCAAGTGAAAGCTCTCTCAAAAGTAGGCGAATGAGTTATTTGAGAAAAATTGGCTACCTACAATACTTTTAGAGATAATTCGAATTTACTCATTTTCAGTAGGTGAGTAATTACCTACGGGTCTGGAACTTCACCATGTGAAAGCTGTCCCAAAAGTAGATGAATGAGTTATTTGATAAAAATTGGATATCTGCAATACTTTTACAGATAATTAGTATTTACTCATTTTGAGTAGGTGAATAATTAGCTACAGGTCTGAAACTTCACCAAGTGAAAGGTCTCCCAAAAGTAGGTGAAGGAGTTATTTGACAAAAATTGGCTATCTGGAATACTTTTAGAGATAATTTGCATTTACTCATTTTCAGTAGGTGAGTAATTACCTACGGGTCTGAAACTTCACCAAGTGAAAGCTCTCCCAAAAGTAGGTGAATGAGTTATTTGAGAAAAATTGGCTATCTGCAATACTTTTAGAGATAATTCGCATTTACTCATTTTGAGTAGGTGAATAATTAGCTACAGGTCTGAAACTTCACCAAGTGAAAGGTCTCCCCAAAGTAGGTGAAGGAGTTATTTGACAAAAATTGGCTATCTGGAATACTTTTAGAGATAATTTGCATTTACTCATTTTGAGTAGGTGAATAATTAGCTATGGGTCTGAAACTTCACCATGTGAAAGCTCTCCCAAAAGTAGATGAATGAGTTATTTGATAAAAATTGGATATCTGCAATACTTTTACAGATAATTAGCATTTACTCATTTTGAGTAGGTGAATAATTAGCTACAGGTCTGAAACTTCACCAAGTGAAAGGTCTCCCAAAAGTAGGTGAAGGAGTTATTTGACAAAAATTGGCTATCTGGAATACTTTTAGAGATAATTTGCATTTACTCATTTTCAGTAGGTGAGTAATTACCTACGGGTCTGAAACTTCACCAAGTGAAAGCTCTCCCAAAAGTAGGTGAATGAGTTATTTGAGAAAAATTGGCTATCTGCAATACTTTTAGAGATAATTCGCATTTACTCATTTTGAGTAGGTGAGTAATTACCTACAGGTCTGGAACTTCAGCATGTGAAAGCTCTCCCAAAAGTAGGTGAATGAGTTATTTAAGAAAAATTTGCTATCTGCAATACTTTTAGAGAAAATGCAGAATTACTCATTTTTAGTAGGCAAGTAATTTAGCCACAGGCCTAATTTAGACATAAAGCCTACCAATAGAATACTGTGGTGCACCCTCTAATATACCTTGCAAACTTGAGAAGGCTAGCTATAATATTTTTTTCGTTAGAGCGGTAATGGTGAAATCTCTCTACACACTGCGGCTATCCAGTGGATACAATGATTTACTCAACAGTGAGAACCTGAAAGTAGATATTGGTAAGCTATGCCATGACATAGAAGTCTGCAATTTCACTCTGTTACAGCTGACCAAAAATTATGTGAATAACATATTTAAACAAAATACTGTAAATGTAATAGTTTTCACGTTATAACTGATTTACTCAACAGTGATAACCTCAAAGTAGCTATTACTCAGCTATGCAATGAGCTACATGTCTGAATTTTTTCTATGTTATAGCTGACCCAAAATTAGGTGAACAACATATTTAAGCAAAATACTGTAAATGCAATAGTTTTCAAGTTACAACTGATTTACTCAATAGTGAGAACCTGAAAATAGCTATTGCTCAGCTATGCCATGAGCTATAAGTCTGTAATTTCACGACGTTATAGCTGACCCAAAAGTAGGTGAACAACATATTTTAACAAAATACTCCAAATGCAATATTTTTCAAGTTACAAGTCATTTACTCAACAGTCAGTACCTGAAAATAGCTATTGCTCAGTTGTGCCATGAGCTACAGGTCTGTAATTTCACTATGTTATAGCTGACCCAAAAGTAGCTGAATAACATATTTACACAAATTTCTGTAAATGCAATAGTTTTCCAATTACAACTGATTTACTCAACAGTGTGAACTTCAAAGTAGCTATTACTCAGCTATGCAATGAGCCACAGGTCTGGAACTTCACTATGTTATAGCTGACTCCGAAATAGGTGAATAACATATTGAAACAAAATACTCTAAATGTAATACTTTTGAAGTTATAAGCAATTTACTCAACAGTGATAACCTAAAAGTAGCTATTACTCAGCTATGCCATGAGCTACAGGTCTGAAATTTTACTATGTTATAGCTGACCCAAAAGTAGCTGAATAACATATTTACACAAATTTCTGTAAATGCAATAGTTTTCCAATTACAACTGATTTACTCAACAGTGTGAACTTCAAAGTAGCTATTACTCAGCTATGCAATGAGCCACAGGTCTGGAACTTCACTATGTTATAGCTGACTCCGAAATAGGTGAATAACATATTGAAACAAAATACTCTAAATGTAATACTTTTGAAGTTATAAGCAATTTACTCAACAGTGATAACCTAAAAGTAGCTATTACTCAGCTATGCCATGAGCTACAGGTCTGAAATTTTACTATGTTATAGCTGACCCAAAAATAGCTGAATAACATATTTAACAAAATACTCTAAATGCAATAGTTTTCAAGTTACAAGTGATTTTACTCACGATGGAAGTTACTGAAAAGCCCAAAAGTAGCTATTACTCACTTAGCTATTGAGACAGACACCCAAGTTACTCACCATGTTGTAGCTATGAAAAAAGTATCTCAATAACATATTTTAACAAAATGCTCTAAATGCAACACTTTTCAAGTTACAAGTGATTTAGTGCATGATTTCATGAATTTGAATGCATTTTAGACATTTTTGTCTACCAGAGGCCTAATTTAGACATAAAGCCTACCAAAAAGATAGGGTGGCGAGTCCTCTAGCATACCAAGCCACCTGCCAAATATGAAAGAAATCTGGAAAGAAATGTGGACTGTAGGTCGCTAACAAGCAATATTCCACATTTTAGACATTTTTGTCTACCACAGGCCTAATTTAGACATAAAGCCTACCAAAAAGATAGGGTGGCGAGTCCTCTACCATATCAAGCCACCTGCCAAATATGAAAGAAATCCGGAAAGAAATGTGGACTGTAGGTCGCTAAAAGAAATCTCTGCGGACGCGGACGACGACGATGATGAATCCATAGTATCCCCGCTTCGCGTCGGGGATACAATAATTAGAATCTGACCAGGAGGGTGAGTACTGGAAGGGAAAATAAGCTTATCTCGAGAGTCCTTATCTGTTTCTCTGCATTGTAATTTTAGGTGTTATTTTGACAATATTAATCCACAAACCAGTAACTTTGAAGAAATACTCCAAATTACTTTTGATAATATATCCTAAACAAAAAGAAACTTCTTCCAATGAATTATTTTTTTGCTCTGAAATCAAAATATGGTTATATATGTTTGTTGTCACTAACAAATTGATTTATACATACAAAATTAACTGTTACAATTTCTTGAGGATGAAACAATAACTGCTGTTCAATGTTCAATGAATGCAAATGGTGAACATCAAACGCACAGCCTTGTACAGAAGTTACAGTTAAGTGCTCTGAAGAAATGACATGTCTTTACATTTCTGTATTTTTCCTTTTTTAAAGGCATACAGCCTTTAATTTTAATTTTTCTGCCATACCTGAAATTAATTTGAGCTGGATATCAATATAATTGCAAAAATACTATCTTTATGAAAGATGGAATATAGCTTTTAATTTAAATTTTTTTCTCCGAGACCTAAAATTAATTTGAGCAAGATATCAATGCAACTGCAAAAACATCATATTCTTGTGTCAGGTGTGTATTAGAGTATTGTAATCATGAACACGTTCATGTTATTATGAAAGGAGACAATATTTTACAAGTTTACTTTTCTGGGTTTGGTTTAGAGCAAGATACTGGTAGAACCTAAAAGCCAAAAACATCCCCAGCTGGGATATGGGTCTTGACACTGGTAAATGGTCATTTATTTATTTAGTGTTTTACATCACACCTAGTATCTTTGTATTGGTTATACTGAGACCGATTCAGTTAGAAGGGTGCAGGAAACCAGTCATATATACAGTTGGTCAAGGTTCTGTAATGTAAATGGCTGACCTACAGCAAGCTTAACACTAGTACATGAGAAGGGTAAGTATGCTAATGATTAGATAGCCACTCAGTAAGTATTCTTTTGTTGCTTGATTAAAGCGGTCTGCACATAAGGGGGCAATTTAATGATTGGCACTGTCATAAACAGTCATTATGGTATTCATGTAGTCTATTTACCATAACTCTTCAATAGGCACTCATTTCAGCATGAAAACGGCTACTGTCTCAGAAATGTTATATTTATTGATTCTGTAGAGGTCAACTTAATGAGAATATTTACAAAATGGTGAAGAGTAAATCAGAGAAGGGTGTTCGTAGCTATATTTTGCACTCAGAATAACTGGTTGCTCCATTCTGTAACGCCAGTCCACCCAAACTGTTTACAACATTATCAAGATCCGATTCACTATTAAGCATTGAGAAAATTAATTCACAGTACAAACTGTTTAAAATTTCAGTCAATATTGTGACTGGAAAAAGTATGTGATCAGAGTAATATATGGAGTACCAGTACTTATGAAATGAATACTCGTTCATTAATTTACACTTTCAGTTCCACAAATATTTTAATAGTAATGACCTCAAATGTGCCATTTTCTGTAATTTTTAAAAGAAAACCCCTACAAATTCAATCTATTTCTAACATCCCAAATCAAGTACTCTTCTTAGAGTGAAGTTTGATGATAAAAAGTACAAAAATGACCACTAGATCCAATCCAAGTCCAAACTATATGCATGTTTGTATAAAGTGCTGAAGAAAGGTCTTGCACAAATATCCAGAAGAAAATGAAATTCGTAGAGTAATTACACTGGCGTGATATTCCTAATGGACATTCTGACAGCAGCGTATCTGGGTTGTGTGTTTGTGCTGGACTTATCTATTATTCAGAATACACCCAGAACAGAGTCAGTACAAAGATGGCATGCAACTTGCAGTGGTTAAAATGCCCTTCTTGGTCAATATATGAAAATTCTATTCCTTTTCAAATAAAGCACTGAGAGTGCTTTATAAGTATGAAGGCCAGTGATGGTCCATTGAGGCATAACTGGAACAAGTTTTGAAAGTACAAAATCTGAAATTGTAATAGTTTTTATGGGAAAACATGGTAATTAGTCACAACTAAAACCGAATTCTGTGGATATTGGGGGTTCTAGTACTGTAGGGTCTAACGTAGTGCACAGAATATAAGAATATAAAAGTGCAGTCATCCATCAACTGGTCAAAATACTTATAGTTTTATGAAGGATCATGTGATCAAATTTCAATCAAATTCACAGATTTGGTTTGAGGTACCGCAATTGTACTTCAAAAGGATCAAGTTTTCAGATATCATCCAATCAACTTCAGCACTGCTTTCACACTGAGCTATAAGATTTATATTATTTTAATTAAGGAAAACTTTTCTATCAAGACTAGATAGACAACATGAGAGACAGTTTGCACTAAGGTTGTACACCCAACAATGACTCAAAAAATTTCAAAGGCATCACTATATGATTGAGATCTTGTAACTTTTCTAAAGTGTATCTGAGAGAGTATATTTTAGCCAACATTTATCTGTTTGTCTGTCTGTTAGCTGGATTATTCAAAAAGTAATGAGATACATATAAACTAGATCTGTAGACTTTAAGGATTTTAGGTTATGTATCTTTGTCAGCATGAAGTAAAGTAGATAGGTTAAGTTGTTTTTTTTTCTTCTTGTTCTCACTCTGTACCATTTATATAAGTAACTGTTTAAAAAGTGATGACACAGGTATAAAATTTATTGTAAAAAAAGTTTACTACGTCATGAATTTATTTAATAACCAGTTTCAGTAGATTTGTTTTGACACAGCCTATCATAAGTTTGTCCACAAAATTGTGCAAAAAGTGGTAACATTAGACAACTTGATACCATGCACTGAGATGATCATTACAGGCATTATTTTGGTCATGTTGTATTGTTAGCTTTATGAGATAAAAAAAGTCTTAGGCAAACAATTTTCGCTCATTTAGCAAGTGTTAGAGGATATCTTTTAACCTGGCACCTATTTTTTCTAATTTAACAGAGTTATGAAAAAAATGATGGATGACCTGACACCACAATTGAAACTGGCCATTCTAGAAGTTTTCTATACATCAGTTCTACCAGGTCTTGACAATTCCCCTGCAGTGACCTATCTGCAAAATTACATTTCCCTATGGTATGGTGATTCAGAACAAGCCATAAGTATGCACAAATGGGAGGGACATTGCAAATATAATCTAAACCAATCAAAAACACAGATACAAAAGTACCCTTTTGTAAGCTTTCCATCGATTGGTTGTGTGGCTATTTAGTATATTTAGACATTTTATACAGAAATTTTATTTAATTGGCACTCACTGGAAGCCATTAGTTTGTCGCCTGTTTTCTATGTAAAATCTATTTACATGTAGCACTTGTGTCACTGCATATATTTATGACATTAATAATACAAAACAAGTTGTTCTAAATTACCATGCCACAAGTAACAGGATTCAGTCATGTGACTACATGACAATTTCCAAACTTATTCTGTTTACCACAATGCTGCCATTTCTTTACTTTCATCAATGTCTGGACTCCCAGAGCTTGAGTTACCGGTTATGGCTGCATACTAAACAGTAAACATCAGCATAAAGTTTCCCGAGATTCATTCCTTTCTTTGTGCTGGTAATAACAATAAGCCACAGTGAATACACTGGAGCATCTGAAACCACGTCCCTCATGTTATACAGGAGAACAAACTTAAACTGTGTCACAGTGTGGGAAATGTCTTGCTTAGACACTGCTGCCTAATATTAATTATAAGAAATAAAATTCTTTGACACTAGTTGATAACTGCAGTCAATGAGAAATACTCTCTAACATTTTCACAAATGAGATTGCAAATGCTCCAAACTGACTGAAATTGTAATCTTACTCTGTCACAGATTTGACCAAAAGTGTTTTCTTATATCTTATAACAAAATTCCCTGACAACTAACATCAATCCTGCTAATCAGCCCCAATGAGTTGGGAAATAAATATGCTATGGCTTTAAAATGAGTACATTATATTGATTACAAATACATTTACACAGGGAAAAATTGGGTTTACACAGATTTGTTGTGTGAAAGCTATGGTGTTGGCCACTGGTGACTGATCATGCATCAGTAATTGGTGTTTTGGCAACACCCATTGGTACATATATTAAAATCTTTCAGCACAATTAATGACCCTTTTGGATTATACTATACTATGAGTCAGCTGATTTAAGGGTCTCCTAACTCTGTGGACTCAATCCATATTTCAATGACCTGTCAGTTACAGCAGGAACAGGCCACAAAGCTGAGCCATAAACCTACACAAAGACCTTCACAAAGGAGCAGCCTGGACCAATCAGACTGACAGTGACTGCAACCTGAGGGCAGATACTCTTCATACTCCATTCATACTCTTCTGATCAGTCGCCCTGAACTGCTGTCCTCCACCACGGAGGATTACACAAATACTATTGCTTGGGTCTTCCTGAAAAAACTTCCTGAAAAAAATCATAAGATGGGTCTTGGTCCATCTTAGATCCCAATAAATTTTAAGAGTCATCTGGATCATCATCTGGATATAATAAAAAAAATAACCCTAATTTTTTTCCATTTATTTATTAACATGCTTTGTTTTTTTGGTAATTTAGTGTCTGACATGTTGATGGAACTACAGCTTCTTTTGTTGATGTGCATGTAATCAAGCAAGGCACCATAATCTCTTGTGGTTGCTGTAAATTTTCTCAGTCACTTATTAGTGAGAAATATGTTGAATGCATGACTGTTTGTCTGTTTGCTGTCTGTCCAATTGTCTTTTTGTAAGTGCCATCTTATTGCTCCAAGAATTTCACTGTACTTAACCATGTCCTGTTCAGGAATACACTGTGTCACACTGACTCAAATTCTAGTTATTGCATGCCTTGATAGAGATCTAGACTCTGAGTTTTCTTGTTAGAATATGTGTCTAAGTACTCTGAGAAAGCATTGGTTTCTGAAGACAGTACCACCTGCATGTTTTCAAATATGCATAAAATAGTTGTTGTAATTGTTTCTATAGGTATGAAGGTGCAAAATGTGACTAGTTGTTTCTCTTTTTGGTGCAGGGGGCATCAAGCTTCTAGCTTTGCTTGTATTTTAGGAATCTGTTATCGTTATAGTCTATACAGCTGACTTAGTTAATAATTTCTTCATTTTCATTGTGAAAAAAATCATATTTACTGACTTTTTCTCCTACTTTTCTGGCAACTTAGCATTGCTTAAAACTCAAGTTCCTTTGTAATTTGGAAACATTTCCTGTTAACACAATGTACTTTTAACATGTATTAGCCTTTTTTTACTTTAACTTTCAGCTAAGACAAAGTCTGGTGAACTAATGTATCCTAGCATGTAGGAGTGATTTATGAATACAAAATTTTGGTGCACACATTTAAAAAGGCTTTTGGCATTAATCTCAGCCTAGCTCAAGGCTACCTACACAAAAGCAGTACACACAATGTACAACTTCTGCACATCTCACACAAGTTTATTTTTATGCTGTTCAGCTCATTCAATTTTTGTTTATAATTCACCTTTTTGCCAACAAACTGTTTCTGACTTTCCCTGTCTGTATGGCACATTTTCTCACCAAGAGTTCAATGACCACAGGGGTACTCAACACAGAGAAAATATAACGTGAAGTTAGTGGATCCTTAAAGTGTAAAGTCATTATGTCTGTATGTTATTTCTGCTTAAATGCACTTTTCTATATACAGTGTGTGTAATTGTTGTGACTGCATTGTTATTTATTCAAAGAGATAAGGTCTATTGACAAATTTCTGCAAAAGCTCTTTCTCAACTAGTTCATTGACCGCAGAGTTTTTGCTGAGCGAAATATGTTAATGAACTAATAACATCATTGTGTAAAATCTTCAAATCTTTAAGTCTATGTTTCCTCAATGCTGACTGTCATTACCTGATGCTACTATTTCCACACATCAGATATTAAAGGCCGATCTGGTATATTTCTATAACAAAAAACTTTACTTTCTTTTTTCCAAACCCATTTATGACACATATTTCACCTGTGTCACTACTATCTATATTGGTAATACACAAACACCCATGTTATTCATTATATATTTAAGTACCGTAAATTTCCAAAATAACGCCCAGGTTCAAATAAACGCCTGGTTCAAATTAACGCCTGGTACCAAGCACACTGTTTACAATTTATAACACTGTATTTGTATTTCAAAAGAACGCCTGGTTCAATTTAACGCCTGGTTTGATGCCATTTGAAAATAATTAATGCCCGGGCCATATTTTGAAAAAATACGATATCTGTTTGAATAAAAAGTCACTTCATGGGAGCCATGGAGAGATTATAACACATTAAATAGTGTGATAATGAAATACGATATATACAATCCACAGAGTTTAATAAATATTACCTAGAACCTACATTTAACAACCCTCTAATTCCTCAGCATTCAATTGCTGTGAGTCTTTCAAATTTGTAATTGCTAATGCTGTTTTAAGGTTTTATAGGAGACTGCCTCTTCAAATGACTTTAATGTCACAAATTTCTTACTTCCCAAAGAACAAAGCTCACTCTCCCCGTGTGGTCTGAAAATAGAGACTGCATTTTATTTCATCAAGACATAACCACAGGCCACAAACTTACCACCAAGGCAAAGAGTATGATAATGGCGTGTTTATAAAGGGATCTCATGCATCCACCAAAGTGTGGATCAATACACTGATCACAAAGCCATTTGTTGTTCTTACAGTAATGATCAAACAGGTGAGTTTCAAACTACTGCCCAATACACTCTACATGATCTAGATTTATAATGAGGTCATTGAGACTGGTTTACCTGTTGCCGGGTACAATACACCATTAATGGTTGCGACCAAAAAAATCATCCAACATCAGGGCCAGGATTTAGGAAAGGATAAGCCAAAGATTAACGAAAAATCCGTTTTCAACATGAAATGTCAAGCTGAGTTTTCATTTTAGTTTTCATGTTTTAGGCTCCTGTTTCACTGAGGATCTACTTTGTGGAGTCAGCTGTTTCTGGAAAAGGCACTGACCTGTTCTCGATGTGACACAGTGAGATGATTACATGTACTATTAAAAACCATTAGTGATAATATCTATGTTTACTATGTTTATGATAATGCTACATTTGTATGATACACAAATGACATACAAGAGCCAGAATGGAAAACGTTAAATTTTAGTGATCTTTATTACTGGGCTTCTTCACCAGTGCTGTAATGATCTGACCATATGTCACTCAAACTTTGATATGCTAGGTGATAATTAGGGGGTGGGGGTATTGTTTATTTGTACAAAGATCAGCATTAAGCAAGGCAATAATATCATTTTAATGCCCATAATAAACTGTAATTTGGTTTTAGATGTCTTTCACTATTGTACATTTCACATACATTTATGTGATAAAACGTTCATAAGCTATTTGAAATGATGTTCACTATATCAATTATAACAGCCTGTAATAAATGTTTCAAAATTTTACAAAGCATCCCAAAGAAAACTTTCAAAGAAAGTGGATTCCTGATGAGATTATATATCAAAGTATTATTAATACCATATTTAGAAAAATTTATAGTTTCTTACACTTTCAATACCAATACTGAAACAATAAAATCAGTGAAGGACATTAACTCTAACTCAAGAAAGCTCTTCATATTTTTAAGTGCTGTAATTGATGAGATTTTGACTTTCTATTACATTCTGGCCCTTATAAAATATTACATTAAACAGCACCTGCCACTTGCTCAGTTCTGAAAACTCACTCCTGATTTCACTGACATACAATCTGACTACTACTGCAATGGACTATTAACAATTCTCAGCTGTAGATCAGGTGGAAATGGAAAATGTTCCGGTAAACTTTGTACACTGAATAAACTTACCAGGTTTTATAAATTATTATTATGTATTTATACTCAGCGCAATATCTCCATATACTACAGGACTCAAAGCGCTATTTAACCCATAAAGTGCAAGTTTTTTTTTTTTTCAGTATAATAATTCTGTGTTTGACTTCAGTGTTATTACTCAGCGATGAAGCACTGTACACTTAATAACTGCAAGTTAAACACACACTGTTTTCCCGACCTCTGCCAGGAATTCTGGGTATAACATTTGGAAATGATGATTTGTGTGAGATGAATAAACTGGGCAGACTGAATGGCCTGCAGTGGGCCTGGGGATGGTACAAATGTAACCGGATGAGGATATCTGTAAAAGACAAATGAAGCGTCATCACCTAACACGGTTAACACAAATGGAACATTGTGAGATTTCCACTAAAACAGAGTTTTATGGGTATGGCTGTCAGCTGATGAGACACTTAGAGGGCTTTCACATTTTTTCTGGATGAACAGAAATGTAGCACATGAAATTGGATAGAGACGTGAGTGCAATTGACCAAACTTTGGTAACTTATGGCTTTGATGTCAAATGTCCAGAACCATGTAATATCTCCCATGGTTGTAATGTGTTAGAAATATTACCATGAAGTCTGAATAGGGACAAAACATCAGTGATGTCAGCAATATACTTAAGAACCAATGAAATTCATCCCTCTTTGGGCTAAAAACTAACTATTTTCCAAAGTTAAACTCATAAAGTTGGGTTTTAAATGTTCCTCTTAATTCGGGTTGAGAGTTGGGCATATGACTATCCCTGCCGTATCCCACCCCTTGTCATAAGCTGGATATGAACACATGAGCACAGTGTCCCTTTGGTAAATGATTCCCACTCACTATCATCTGTTCAAAGTGTTCCCAGGGGAATTAAGGTTAATTACCTCCCCGTTATTTATGTAAACTGGACAAACCCCGCATTAAAGCTATATAATGACCAATATTTTAATTTGATCTATTTACAAAAATTTTATAACATGTCCACATTTCAGTATGCTATGGTGAGTATAAGGTTGCACCAGTCCTTAGTCTATTAACCAGGAATATTGTTTAAGTCAACCTTCAGCATATTTTGGTCTCACCATAAGAGGCCAACCTCTCTTTCAGATGACCTCTATATTAAGTCAGTTTAAATGTGAAAGTTGGTGAAAGGACAGCAAACATGGTTCTCAAGATAAACAGCATTTCTCAAGATGGGGGGACCCAAAGGGTCCTAGATTTGCCCGCAATCACTCTACCGCTTATGGTTTTCGAGATAAACAACTTTTCCATTTCTGCTAAAATTCAACATGGCAGCTGAAATTTGGAAAAGTCTAATTTTTTCAGAGGTCATAGAGGAGTAGTCCTTAGTATCCAGGGGTCCAATATTTGCCCGCAATCACTCTATCTCTTAAGGTTTTCCAGATATACAACATTTTTCATTTCTGCCAAAACTCAAGATTGTGGCCGAAATTTGTAAAAGCATAGGTTCGTCTGACATCCCCAACTTCTAGGAGCAATACTAAGAGAGTTACAAGCACTATTACATTTGGCTATCCTTGATTGACCTTGAAGAAAGGGTCCAAGGTCAAGTCTGACCACATCAGAAGATTCCAAGCCCATGATTTCCTATAAGTTGGTTTCACATTACCAAAATCCAGGACCAAGAATTAGCAAGTTTTAAGCACTTTTAATCTTGGCTATCCTCTTTTAACCTTAAAGTAGGGGCCTAAGGTAAAATCTGAGCACATCAGAAGATTCCTAGCTCATGATTTCCTATAGGTGGGTTTCACATTGCGAACCTCTAAGATCAATAGTATGTGTTATAAGCACTTTTAAGTTTGGCTATGCTCATTTGACCTTGAATGAGAGGTCCCAAGGTCAAGTCCGACATCAGACGATTCCCAGCCCATGATTTCTTATAGGTTGGCTTCATATGCCAAACATCTAGGACCAATAATAAGGGAGATATAGGCATTTTACTCCGCAGAGATACCCTGTGGGTCAAAAATTTCGTCGAAATCGCTCTATCTAGCACGGTTTTCGAGATATAAGCATTTTTGTGTTTTCCTTATTTGGAAAATTCATAATGATTAATTAAGCATTAATTACTCGGCCATTTCTTAACCAATCAATGCCAAAATCTAATGATTTCCAGATTTTAATAGAATGAATGTATTTGCCAAGTTTCAGGTGAATTGATAAAATTCCTTTAAGTTATCATCCGGACAAGCTTCCCCATCGAAAAAAGAAATTTTTGGTCATGTGACCTCTCTGATTGGTTGAAATGTCACTGCAGCATATTCAAAAAAATTCCCCAAGGCTACTGCCTAAACCTGCCAAATTTGAAAAGAATCTGCCTAATGGTTACAGAGTTATAGGGAAAACAAAATGCGGAGCCGGCGGAGCCTGAAGGTCTCCCATACACAAACAAGCGTCCCTTTCGGGACGCTTACTTACTATCAGGCTAGCTCTTCTAGACATATAGCTTTTGTGCAAAGTTGATGAAGCTAGCTGGAATATTTCAAGATTTAGAACACCTAAGTGATTTTCAAACAATTGGCTATGACGGCCATTTTGTTTTTCAAAATGAGGCCAAAATTTTTCACAGACAGCTTTTCATAGCTATAAACTTTCCCTGCAAATTTGGTGAAGATATATTCATAAATGAATGACATATTAAGGTTTATATAAAAACCTTAAATATGTTTTTTCCTGTGCCCCTTTTTTCTAAGTCCTTTTATCCTGTGCTCTTTTTCCCCACACAACCAAGATCCATTCATGTATAAGGAATATCCAGGAAGTCACATAATGGCTGTTAGTGCCAACTGTCATGATAAAGTAATACACAGGTAATATGACACACCTTGACTAAGAGCCAGTTATAAACAAGTTAACAAGACTTAATGTAGTGCAGTCTACATTCAAATATAAACAATAAGATGACAAGGTGATGCCTTATAGTGTATGTTTTCAAAATTAAAATGTTCCCTTTTAGCAAAAATAATTCACAAATTTTGTGCTTTTTTAACGCTAAAAAAATGCATGTCGGCAGACAATATGTTTGTAAAAATTGCAAGGGCGGACAAAATGCCTATCAGTATTTGGGCAGGGTTTGACAAACTGATGGTCTTGTCAAATCATTAAAATTACTTTATACCATATGACATGGAACTTTACAACAAAGACATTAATACTTAATTTAACACTTTTATGTTTGAAATCAACACAATACTATAGCACTAGACTTATGAAACACTTCTTTACATCTGCAGATATCAGCTAAACAGTTTTGTTGGAATCCTGATAGTTTTCTGTGCCTTTTTTGTTGAGGTTGTCCATGGCCCGCTTGAAGTAAATGAGTAATTGCCATAGCTGCATCATTCCTCAAGTAATCAGTGAGCCTCCCGAATGTAAGCCAAGTATCTGATGAAATGAGTTAATCCGACATTTACAGTAATTATTCGTCCTATCTACCTCATCAGGGGTAATCTTGTGAACATTCCACACCTCTAATGGGTACTGAGGTGGTATCTTCAGTAAACAAATCTGAGGGATATCCTCACCATTCACACGACTTTGAATGTCAGAAAGTATTTTTAATGATTTGACAAGACCATCATTTTGTCCACCCTGCCCCAAAACTGACCATCATTTTGTCCACCCTTGCCATTTTGACCGGCATTTTGTCCACCGGCACTTGTTGCACAATGAAGGTATGCAGTAAAATACTTTTAGTACTATTAATTTTTTCTGTGATCTTAACAAGAATAAGTCCGAAAAATACTGGAGAGAATGAAATAATTGAAACCTTTAAGGTAGTTGTTCAATTTGTGAAAAAATCTTATAGAAGTGCTTTTTGATATTATAATTGTCCCCCTTTTCTCAAAATTATAGCAGCATTCATCGCAGGAGCTCTTAACCAATATTATGTTTTTACAAGCTGAATATGACCTAGATTCCATCACAACATGGTTAACATGCCTAAACAAACTCCCAAGGCTCAGTATTAGATATCTTATACTTGTGGCCCCCAAAAAATTTAAACCTCTGACGAGACAAAACTGTGGAGTCCCGAGCTACGTGTAATAAAATTGTTCTATCCATCCGAATATATATTTCATTATTTTTAATATTATTTTTACTTTCTGCCCAGAAACTTCCTAACCAAATGCATTCCTCATTTGTACCCAGCCAGTCTGGGTAATTATATTTGTCATGCCTATTTACCCCACAGTGCTGGGAGCTGGCTGGATAATCTCCTCTTGATGGAGTTATTGAAAACTGTAGGGGGGAGCAAGACATCTACCACAAAATGCAGGAACAGCCAGCTATGGCACCAAACAGCAGCTGTCACGGGATGGGAATCACCAGCCTGGCAAGGGCTTTACTTGGAATATAAAACAGCCAATGGGAATATTTGCCAAGGGTTTACTGGTGATATATAACTGCCACAGGGAATATTGGTCTGTCATCAAGTAAACACAACAGTCAAAGAGATACCTTTCACAAAACCTTTCCAGGTAGATATAACAGCTGGGGAATATTACTATATTAACTGCTTTTAACATCCACAGTGAATATAACTACAAGCCTGTTTTAGGGCTGCACCAAGTGTAATCATAAAACGGACAGCTGCACAGTCGACGAATATGCGTCTCTGCGCATTTCGTGAGAGTACTTAATAGAGAAACTAATGTACGCTGTTCCAATCTACAAACATGATCGCACAACATAATCTCGAAAATAAAATTGAAAACAAACAAAATCAGTGAACATTGGATAAAACATCAATAATCGTTTTATAATAGAAATAAACTACTTATGCCTGGACTTTATTCTTTATGTCTTCGGCCCTCGTCCTTTATTTGAGGTTATTTTTGTGATTGAATCGCCAATAAAGTCCGCGCATACATAGTTTATTTCTACAATAACTGTCTCAACTGTGAACATCAAGCATCAGAACACTGCTGTTAAAGGGAATATTGTCATACACTAGAAAACATACTGTCTTCAAGGTGAGGATTGACACATGAACAATCAACCTGGAGAAAAGTTCATGTATCAGTATTAATCCATACAGGTTATTCAGTTTCAGTTTTGAACTAAAACTGTTAAATGCGATATTGTTTGCAATATTTAACAAGTGGGCTTAAAGTATTTCTGTGAGTTACTTCACACTGTAATCATTACTACTCATGAAGATATATTCTACGATTAAATAGTGTGAATTATAGCTCATAGGTTTTATAGCAATATTGGCTTAAATTTCTGATGATTTTTAATGCCTTAAATCTATGAACACTCAGTAGATATTTAGTTATAAAATGGTAAACTTCGCGTAAAAAAAATACAATTTGGTATTGAATATTGATATTGAAATTGTACAGAATCCAGCTGTTACAGGGTTTATTGCCATACACTGGGAATTACTGGTCTTGGCACATACAAAAACAAAACAGTAGAGTATAAAGAATGGCTATAAATATGGTTTGCTCACTGAAATATTGTGTACATGGACAAAACAATTAAAGCTGCTGGTTTAGTTTTGAATTCTGAAGCAGAATCGGTTACCAAATTGGGACCATGGAACCAGTTTGTAGTAGCAAATGATCCTGCTGCCTAAAGATTGATAAGGACACACAGTGTTGCAGTTCTTTACTGTTTACTGTATCTGGGTGTATGACAGGACCTGCCTGACATTTTTAATGTCAATTGTGATCTTACCTTTTGGCCTCTACTTGATTGATGTTAAACTGGTATAAGCGCAGACTCTAAAGTCTTTTTTCTCTTTCTTGCAATCAACTCTTCACAAAGTTTGCTTGAGAAAGGCTAGAATACTCAATATGTCCCATAGCCTGGAGATAAGCTGAGTGAACTGATTGTAGATGAAGTATACAATACTGACAGAAATCTGATGGGAGGAAAACGTGACTCAAAAAAAACAACATAGGAGTAACTAAAAATATGACAAGAATAAATATGACAAAATGTTGAAGCAAAAACAACTTGTTTTATCCTGATCTGTAAATCAATGCACTTAAACTGTTACACATTCACAAGAATGACTGAACAGTGTACCAAGATAATCATAATTTTTTTTATCCTGATTTATAAATAAATTCACTTACACATTCGCTACATTGCCAGGTGACATGTTTTGTCTGTGTGGACTTGTTGAGCATGCATCCCCTGTCATTCAGGATACAGACTGGTCTGCCAGGTACTGCGGACCCTCTGGTCCCTCCTCCTCCTTTCGAAGTTCTTGTGAGATGTGTAAGAGGACCATCCTGCATTGTAGTGTAATCCACCTGAGTCTCTGTGCCTGAAGAACTGATCACCGCTGTCACTTGGCGGTATCTATGGCCACATGCCCTGGGGGGTGCTTTTATTCTATTGGCTTTGCCTACATCTTCATCCACTTGAGAATATCCGTCTACTTTCCCTTGATGGGACAAATCCACACTAATACAGCTACTGCTGCTGCACCTGCTGACCTCTCCTCGCTTTTGTACCAGATGCCCTTCCTCATTTTGATGTAAGCAGTAGTTATTTCCACCCCTAACCTCACAGGCACTGTTACCGCGCTTGTTACGGCTCAATATTCCAGGCAACCATCTTGGTCGGTACCAAGAAGAAAAGAAATCCTTGACAAACTTGCCATTGAAGAAGTGGCATCCCCTAGACTCGCACTCCGGTGTTGTTGCCTCGGCTTGCATCTCCTCCACTTCCCCCTCGCACGTATCCAAGGGAAGTGCCTCAAAACTGTAACAATTTCCATCAACATCTTCTTTGTTGCCCATTGCTACACTGAATACTTCACGACTGCACAGAACAACACAGCAGCACAGCCATCTTATTCAAAGCATTTGTGTTGGGACATTCTTCCCTCACAAACACGGAAAAGATATTAAGATTAATGTATTTTCCAGCAACAACACACTAGTAGAATGAGAGAATTTTATGACACTGACTTAGTCGTAAATAGGGATGGATCTTAAAGGGCAAGTGCAAAGGAAAAATACTATCTGTATCCTGCCATCATTGTTCACTGGGGATCTCTCTCGCCTATGTGATGTTATTATCCATTGCATAGAACCGCACTGACTACCAAGATCCAACAATGGAATTCAAAACACATCACCTACACTTGCATAATCATTCTACACACGTAATATCCTAATATGGTCATCTGCACAGCATCATCACACACTGCCATGTGAAATAATCCTGTATTAATACAGTGCAGTGATAATATGTAATTCCTCAGGTAATATTGCCATATTTCACAGACTTGGCCATCATACTATAGTTAACAATGTTATCCAATGTAGTTACTTCACAACCCATAGACAAGGCTTTTCAACACAACACAAGGAGATTAGTAAAACATATATACGCAGCGAGTAGATTCTCATCTCTGCCTCTCAATGAATCTGCTTTCTCAAAAATCAACGATTTCCTCATTTACACAGCGCTTATCAAAACATCCCTTCCTGAAGCATTATGTTTTCTTGTCTGCTGTGGGGAGAAAACAAACCATTCCTCGCAAATTTCTCATTACAACAGCTATGTAGAACTACTCAAGTCTTTGGCAATTTAACCCACAATATACTTTCTACAATATTCCATATAATTATCCATTATCCAGAGATAGTCTTTATAATTTCTCTCTATTATTTCCTCTTGTCCGAAATCATGTTTATCCCCACTGCATTACAGCAGGGTACCACAAACACACAACCAGCTGACTCTAGTACAGACACACATACAGGCTTTACAGAGGCTTCTGTAGTGAACACACTCCTACACATAAAACTTCCCACAATTAGACCTGGCTGCTCCCTGCCATCCAGCTAGCTCTACATAACAAGGGGAATGCCAGGAAATACACACCACAACCACCCTGTCTTCAAGACTCTGTTCTACTCATATCAATCTGCTCATCTCACACCAGAGACATGTCCAGTAGAAACCTGACATTCAACCCAAGTGTATTATGACACTCTAAGCCAGTGCTTCCCCTCCCCCAGCAGCCTTACTAGGAACCTTGTGTGACCATTTTCTTTTATAATAAACTTTTGGGTGACCATTTTCTAATCATCAGACTGGCTAAGACAGAAATACACAGAATCACACTAGCATAAACCCAAAGTATTTACTGTCGGGTCCTGTATTCAATATTATTTTCTGCTTATTTTTTCATTACTTTCAGGTGAATTTGCTGTTTATTTTTTGTACGAGTCAGGCTATAACAGAGACCTGTATATGCAGCCTATTACTGACACTCCCCAGCTACAGGGTTACATTAGTGCCTCTGCCTGACTCTCAGCTCTTAGTCTAATATCATCAGCATACAATGTGACATATGTAATCTAATAAAACAGTATCTATACAGTTAAAGAACCTTTATTATCCAACCTTTGAATAACTAAATATTGATGCTATTGAATTTGATGCTTTTTCTAGTATATGACCCAAAACTCACTCCCCAAACATGTCAGCATAACCGATGTTCTGCTGTACAGATACAGACAGCTCAGCACTTGTTAAGTCCTAGAGTGCACACAGGGTAATTAATGCAATACATTCAACAAAGTGTGTGTATTTACAAGCCAAGGCTTCCCCTTAAAAGTTAACGGCAGTACAGACAATATGTTCAGAAATGCTGCATCATATTATATAAATGACCTCAACAGTCATAAATATCATATATCTGACAGCTGTAGTCCACACTTCACAGTAAAATAAGGGGGGGACAAGTTATTCCCTCAGTATTGAATTTTACATTCTGCAGTAAATTTAACATTTCTTTCTATAATACTTATATCTCGCTAGAGTGAGTATATCCAGTATTTCTGTAGGAGCAACAGGAAGTGAAAACACAGAGATCACAACAAGCATGCCTCTCATACTGCATAAAGGCTCATTTATCGACATTAAGCTGAGTAATCTTTAATCAATCTGTTCATTCCACACAACACAGTGACTGCTGGGATGCATCCGGCACTCTCACAATAGTCAGAGTCTTAGATTAAGTGGCAGATTTTCGAGTTCTTGCTATGACAATATGAAAGCCTAATGAGAAGTATCTTTGTGCCATATTCTCTACAATTGATGGTCTTGGGGCAGTAATTAATGTATTTATTCATATAAACACCCAGGGGCGATGCATGGTGATAATGGACACTTACAGCCTTGATCTCACTTGCCGGCAAGTATAATGGCAAGAGAGCTTGGATTATTGGAAACAAACCTTAAATTTGAAGAAATTATAAAGTTTTATCCTGTATTTTTGCAGATTTCAAGGCATCTGTGATCAAAACTGCCATGTTTTACTGTGATTTTCTTTATTTCTCATAAGTGGTATTCGATTGGGAAAGTACTAAAATGCATCTTTTTTCGCAATCCCACAATCGCAAAGGTGCTGACTGTTGAGAGGGATGTAAAATCCCGAAATATGAACCTTGCAAAGGTAGACAGGGTGGGGAGGGGGGAGGTAATTAATAGGGAGGGCGGCGTTTGTACGGATAAATATGGTATGTTCAAAGTGTGATGGACCAGATGTTTATAATATCATATGATGCTATTTTTCAAAGGTCAAAGGTAGCGTTTTACATTACGACCAATAACCAGACTATTTATGTCCCAATGTCTGACAGGTCAGGTGTTGATAATCTAGAGATTTCTTTCAAATAAAGAGCTGAAACACCTTTAAGTGAAGCCCTAATAAGTTGAAATCCTCTAAGGTAGTAAAAGATAGCAGATCCTTTAAGAATGAAGATGCAATGAACTTTACCATGGTAACCACGAAACCCAGTGGAACTGTTTTTTTTCTCGTCCCTCAAGATTGGACCTAAAAGAATTCAACTGCGAATAGAAGATGGTGATTACAATGAATATCTTTTGCAGTAGACATTTAACTGAAGCATAGTTTGATTGACAGATTTGGGGTTAATTTCATGACTAACATTGTATAGGCCATATCACAACATGCTGATTATGACTCTGCACTACAATCCATTGGCTGCCCATACGCAACTACCAAGTTTCATACATCAGATCCAACTGGGAACTGAACCCAGGGCCTGAGAGGTGGGAAGCAACTGTGTTACCACCCCACCCCCCCACCCCCCAATGTGGTCATTTTGCATTTGGAACATTGACAGGATTCTGGTCTGCACTGACAGAGGTTGATGTGAAGTTTTCAAAAGAATGTTAATGACCTCATGCTGTAGATGCCATACAACTGACAAAGAGGGCATTCATGAATGAGGAGATACCAAACAAATAAAATTAATGAAGCACAGAAATTCACAAAACTAATCAGCATGGTCAATCATTCCAACACCCAAGCGAATATATAACCATACACACATTCATTCACATAAGACCCAAAATTCACCCAAATTCATGCATACAAACACCCAACGGCAGTGCCTGACAAAAGCAACAGATATTTCATACCACATATACAGAGCCACACAAATAGCCACACACTCAATTATCAGACTGATCCTGGCTATTACAGGATTCCCAAATGCACAGCCTTTCACACAGACATACAGAAAACAATTAATTAATGATGGGTAATGACAGGTAAATAATCAGCTTCTAGTTGTCTGTTCCATTTAATAAATACCAACCTCTCTACAATCAAAACTTATCTTACCCCAATGTATACACCCCAGCCAAAAAGATTCCTATGAAATTACTCTATTTTACGTCCACTTTTTTAAATCCCATCTTGAAATAGGTTTAATTGACAGAGGTTGGTTTCAGCCTTATGTTGTCACGCCAATGGAGCTCTTTTCTTACAGCTTGTAGTCGGCATCCTACATTCTCTCTTGTTTTTGTCTGTCAGAAAGCTCAGAACCTGTGAAAATGTAACAAGATGGTTTGCCCACCTTACATGACAGGAGACTCCCTCGGAGAAGCCATTATTTCACATTCTTCTGGCCAATACTCTCAGTCAGGTTTTTTGTGACTTCTCTACTTATTGCAAAGCACCATCCACCCACATTACAATTCAGCAAACATGCAACATTCTGAATAAAAATTGTCCATTAATTTCAACAAATTCATATCATTATTTTCACACTTTCTTTTCTCTACTAAAAGTATCAAAAGAGAATTCCTACTTTTTTGGAATTTATATCTTTCTCTATAAAACCTTTATTATCAGCTTAACCCAAGGATTACAGTGTCGAGAAATCTCATGCATCAACTGATGTATTTCTAGTGGACATGCAAACATTTTCATTTTTTTTACTGGAACAGGGCATATGAATTCACATTCAATCAATGGCCAAATCTCTAGAAACACTACATTTTTTCAGGTCTAGTATAAAAGAAAGACCGTTCACACAGCCGATGGATGTGGATCTGAATTTTGGAAAATCTAAGTGTTTCTAGGAGAGGTTAAAAATTAAAAATAAGAGGAAACGATTCTACTACCTGGGTGAAAGAAAAGGTCACTTTTGTGTAACTGGTGTCAATACTATGCCAAACTGCCCTAATCTTTAATGTGTCCGGAAACAAATCCAGATTCACAGTTGTGTGAATCAGCTTTTAACATTACTTGCTTTATATTAACCAAGATATTAATAGACTTAAACTTCTCATTTATTTTTGCTTGACCTATTTCGAGCTATTTTTGGAAAGTCATTTATATAATGGGAGTCTGTTTCTTGCTGGATTTCACTTTCAAAAGCAGTAATCAGCTCAATTGCTACACATAACTTCAATGGGTATTTTTTCTCATTTCCCCCAGAGACAATTCTTCAAGATTATAATACTGACTTTTTTGTATATGTGTATGTGTGTTGCTCAGGACATATCTTGAATTCTACAACCAATATTGGCATCTCTTTTAGTATGATAAAAGGATCTTTCAGCCATTAAAATAGGTCATCAAACCTACAAATATACTAATATCTGTCAGTCTTAGATATGAAAACTAAGATAGGACCTCAGTTAGTGTTTTATATCTTTTTTTAACAGCCAGGGTCATATTGATACAGGCCCTCAGCATTGTCACTTGTGGGCGAGAGTCTGTGATGAAAGATGCCAAACTTGCCAGCCCACTTGGCCATTATGTCATCCTCTTTGCTATAACACACAAAATGTTATCTCTGAGAAACTGACTTAACAAGTTTCTTTTTGGAGTTAAAGAAAATATTGTGTTTGCACTTTTATTATCCAAATAGTTCAATAATATACATTCACTATAAATCAGAAATTATCTTATCCAAGAAGTTAAACAATATATAAATTTGTAATTAAATTTCAAATACGTATGCCTCTTTATAGTCAATCCTGATGTCTAATTTTCCAGTCTCTTATTTTTGGCTCTTTATAAGTAATGAAATCGACAAAAATTATCATTCATCAACAAAAACCAATAAATCTGTATTGAGTTCATCAAGTACACTCAGGCTTACCGCAGAAGTAACAATACACATGTCCATTTTCAAGATGCTTGGTAGATTTTTTGCTTTATAAGCTGAAAATAGGATGGACCATCTTACAGTCTTTTCTGCTGTCCTTTTAACTGTATTTACTTTAATCTAAAATCTGATGATATATGAATAAAAAAGAGAATCACCCATTTTCTTTCTTACTACCTTAAAATTACAAAATACTGCTCAATTTAAAATTGACACCTGCTTCAAATAAATACTCAAGATACTTGAAAGATTAATTTTTGTTCAAGTTTTTTATACTGACATTCTTTTTTAAAAACAATCTATTTTAATCTCAATGGAAGATAGAGCACCTCTTTATCATCAACACATTAAGGTATTGTTTGCATATAAAAGACAACTGATTGTCTACAGATGATCAATGATGCAAAGGCTTGAATTCAAATTTTCCATGACATAAAATGAAATATAGGGAAACCTAGTCAAATCACAAAGTTTAAGCCATTGAAACATGGTCATACAAGTAATCCAATGTGCTTCCCATAAAATCTGTCATTCACCTCATCTACTATTACTCATTCAATGTATTAATGTATTTGTATATAATATATATATTTGTTTCTAAATAGTTACAACCAGATGACTGGCATCTGGCATAAAGAAACATCAACATAAAAGAAATAACAGAAGTGGCAGAACCAACAGCGAATGTCATTCGAATTCATGAAAACAGGGGCTAAGGAAATGAAGATATCTTCCAGGTGTTAAACCCCATTCACACTTTGCTGCTAAGATCCCTTTTCACACATTACTATGGTCTGAGACTGCTGCATCCCATCATTTTACAAAGCAAAAGCCTGTGATCTGGTTGATTTCAGATATATAACAACAGGCACCAAGGGGTTTTAAATTCTTGTAAAAGCGACTGTGGCATAAATCTGAAATATGTGTTTTACAGTTTTTGGTCGATTGATGCTAACCTTGGTCTACTTTCCTGGTACTTCAGACATCCATTACTGTTCCAATTTCCATGTTTAACCAACATTATACATTCTGTCATGTTTAAATTATTTTTGCAGTTTCATTGTAGTAAAAATACAAAAAATATGGACATATTCTTCTAGGATAAGCTTTCGCTTGTGCATGATGGGGACCCAAACTATGTCCTCTTAATGTATTTCTGAATCACTTGGTAGACATTCCACTATGAAAAACATTGAAAAGCCAGCATTTAACTGCATACCTGATAAAAGATAGCTATATTCTATTCATTTCCATAAATGATCTCTCCTACACAATAAGTGCAATATTTATTACAAAAGAGGGCCAGAGCTTTAACTGTCAGTTACTGGCACAAAGAGTGTGCAGGCTTTATTGAATGGTGGATGTTTGCCAGGGTCAATCAGATATTTTCCATAATTACCTTAAACTCTCAAGTCACATCTCGTCATATTATTATTTATCTAGATTTTACTCTCCTGGTTACATTTACAGTAATAACATGTTCAATGAAAAATTAAATGTAAAAATATCATGACTTTAATGGCTAAAGTACTGGTACACAGAAATATGTTTACAGGAAAAGTTTAAAGTTTATTCATAAAAAAAAGAAACTTTGCATAAAGATTGTTAAGAGTGACAAGCATTCCTGTGAATAAAATATACAATATCAATACTACTACCAACAACAGTTGTCAACAATTCATGTAAACTGCCATCCTGGCCTAATGCAAAACTGTACACAAAAGATGTGACAAAATTTGTCTACAATTGAAAAACTAGATATTGCGTCTCGACGCAGTGTATCCCCAGACGGGAAATGGTTGAAGCATGACATACCAGAGTATTTCCAGCCATTGTAAGTGTAAAAGACCATATTCAACCCTGAAGAAGGGCCTCAAGGGCAAATTTGACACCACTGAAAGATTTGGGGCACATAATAGGGAAACAGGCCATTATAAGTATGAAGGACAACATTCAAGCTCGAATGAGGGGTTCACCATGATAATGACCCCACCAAAAGATTCAAAGCAGACGATTTCCTATAAGTTGTCTTCACAACCAAAAAAGCTACGATCTATTATAAGTGAGACACAGGCCACTATAGATATCAGGGACTAAATGTGACTTCCAAGGAGGGGTGAAAGCTCAAATCTGACCCCGCTACAAGAATTGGGGCACATGGTTTCCTGTAAGTTGTCTTGACATCCCAAACCTCTATGCCAAATTATATGGTGCGAACAATAATAAGGGACATATAGGTCATTATAAGTATTAAGGATCACGTTTGACCTTAAAGGAGGGGTCGAAGTTCAAATCTGAACCAACCCAAAACTTTGGGGCACATGATTTCCCACAAGTCGTCTTCACATCCAAAGCTCTACGACCAATAAAAAATAAAGGAGATGTACACCATTATAGGTATCAAGGACCACATTCAACCTTCAAGGAGGGCTCCATGGTGAAATCTAACATCATCAAAAGATTCGGGGGACACGATTTCCAAAAAGTTGTCTTCACATCCAAAACCTCCACGAATAATAGTAAGGGAGATATAGGCAATTATAGGTATCAAGGACCACATTCGACCTTGAAGGAGGGGCCCAAGGTCAAATGTGACTCCACCATAAGATTCAGGGCAGATGATTTCCCATAGGTTGTCTTTACTGCCAAAACCTGTACGACCAATAATAAGGGAGATATAGGCCATTATAAGTATCAAGGCCCACATTCAACATTGAAGGAGGGATCCAAGGTCCTACAAGTTGTTTTCACATCCAAAACCTCTACGACCAATAATAAGGGAGATATAGACCATTAGAGGTATCAAGGACCACATTCGACCTTGAAGGAGGGATCTAAGGTGAAATCTGACCCCACCAAAAGATTCGGCTCATATGATTTCCTGTAAGTTGTCACATCCAAAACCTCTACGACCAATAATAAGGGAGATATATGCTCCTTTAAGTTTGGTCACCTCAGATTTTCAAATTTGTTGCCATAGCAACTAACATACCAATCCTACCACACCAGAAGATTCCCAGTCCATGATTTCCTATAGATTGGTTTACCATCCCAAACCACTAGTACCAAAAATAAGCAAGTTATAAGCACTTTTAAGTTTGGCTATATTCGTTTGACCTTGAAGGAGGGGGCCCACGGTCAAATCCAAGCACACCAAAAGATTCACAGCCCATGATTTCCTATAGATTGGTTTACCATCCCAAACCTCTAGCACCAAAAATAAGCGAGTTATAAGCACTTTTAAGTTTGGCTATATTCGTTTGACCTTGAAGGAGGGGCCCAAGGTCAAATCCGAGCACACCAGAAGATTCCCAGTCCATGATTTCCTATATGTTGGTTTACCATCCCAAACCTCTAGGACCAATAATAAGCAAGTTATAAGCACTTAAGGTCAAATCTGACCACATCAGAAGATTTGCAGCACATAGATTGGTTTCACATTGCAAACCTCTAGTACCAATAATAAGGGAGATATAGGCACTCTTAAAATCAGCTACGTGGGGTACTTTGGCACTCCGTGGATGACCTTGAATTAAGAGCTTTAAGGTCAAATGTCTGCAGGGTTGTAGAGGATATTTATATCTGTTATACATATCACCTATGCGTAGATTCAACATTCTACCTATGAGAAACAGCCAGTAGAAAAATGTAGATAATTTCAAAGAAATGCCCGCGGCAGCCATCTTGTTTTTCAGAATGAGGCTAATTTCAGACCCAGAGAAGCTTACTCCCAATGAAGATATCCTGCAAATTTGGTGAACCTAGCTGGTGTAGTTTTTCTCTGAGAGCGTTAACACCGAAAATCACCGAACACTAAACCAAAGTATTGACTAGATACTTCCGGTGGATACAATAATCAACATGAGCCAGTAAGTTATACAGCCAATAATGAAGGAGGTATATGGCCTCACAGTCTTATATAGGCATATATATGCAGTAAAAGGTACCACTTTGAGTCATTTTAGCAGGCCTAAGGTGACCTTGAAAACAATAGCCAAGGTCAACAAACTGGAAGCTGGTACTCCATCATGTACTGAACCTCCAAAGCCATTTTCAATAGTTTCCATGCAATATAGCCAGCATTAAGTGTGAAAATATCTATAAAAAGGCCAAAAATGGTATCGGTGAGGTACTTTGGTGGTCTGTGGATGACCTTCAATGAAGAGCTTCAAGGACAAATTTCTGCATGCTTACAGAGGACATATATATGTATTATATATACCAGCCATAGGATGATCTAACTTTCTGTACATGAGAACTGGGCCAAAATGTGAAAAAATGGCCAAAATCTGACCTTAAAGAGGCCACCAGTGACCTTAAAATTGAAGGTCAAGCTCACAAAACAATAGCGTTCGTGGCATTGCCCATATATACCCACATACCAAATTTGAAAGGTCTAACTAAAATATTTTTAAATTATTGCTTCCAAAAGGAAATCTCTGTGGTGGCGGCGTGACCGTTACTGAATCCTAACTATCCCCGACTTTTCTCAGGGAATGCAATGAAAACTTAAATAAAGAGCATTCACACTACACTTTGTTGCATTATCTTAAAGGAAAACCATGAGTGATAATTTGTAAACATTTAGCATCACAATTGAATGAATAAAAAAAATAATAAAAATATTATTTTAATATTTTAAATGAATAATATTTGAAAATTGCCTGTGATCGAGTTAGAAAAAGCACCTTTTTCTTGAATTCTATATTCATAGTAATGCAGTGCTGTATTCTGTAATGAGTAAATGAATACATGTTAACAGTTTTATATTAAATAATGATACTTCAACACCGAGACACTTTTTATCAAATCCTAATCAGCTCTAGATCCTCTTGGAATAAACGTATCCTGAAAATATGGTGAAAATCCTTGCATGGGTTTAGGCTGTGAACACCCACAAGCTCTATGCCAGCTGCCACCGTAGCCGATGCCACCCAGACAGTGCAGGGGGGGATGACTTTAACCCCTGCCCATAAACAAAAATGGAAAAATAAACCAGAGTATTGCTTCGCAAGAGAAAAAGAAAATGTTTTTGCACAGCAAAAACAAAGCGTCCCAATGAGCATTAATGATTGTGTCGAAATGACTATGTTCCTCTGTTTAATATGTTTTTCTATTTACACCAAAATGCAAGGTTTCATAGAAGAATGTTTTTTAGCGTTTTAAGCAAAAATCCAACATGGCTGCCAAAATGGCGGAAAAAATTTTTTTGGGGGGAAAATCGCCAGATGAGTCTTTGGATTTCCTGGGGGCCAAAAATTTTGCTGAAATCGCTCTATCTCACACCATTTCTGAGATAAATGCATTTTTGCATTTTACATAGAATTTCAAGAGGTAAAGCGATTTTTGAGTTACCATCTGGACAAGCACATCCTGATTGGTTGACATGTCATGATAGCATATTCAGACATTTTTCCCAGGGCTACTGCATACATGTGCTACATTTGAAGAGAATCCGCCCAGTGGTTGGTGAGCTATAAGCAATAGAAAATGCGGGAGACGGCGGACCCACTCTCTCTCCCCTAAATACAAACAAGATACCCTTGCAGGAAACTTCATCAGCCAGAGGGTTTTAGCTTAATCATAAGCCAGAGGGTTAGAGTTTAATTAATTTAAAAAATTTAATAATAATAAATTTTTAATTAATTTAAAAATTTAATAATTTTAAAATATACAATTGATAGACAATTTAACATATTTATGTGCTTCACCATGAGTGGGTGTAACCAGTATATTGTTAAATTCAAAGTGGTGTTAATCAATGTAAGCCTGTGGAGAATTAAAGGTAACGTTATATTTGTTTGCAGAGAAACATTAACAAGGTGAAGGATCTGTGGCAAAATGTTGACAAATCAAAATTCAAGCTTAGCAATAACATCATTCATTTCACAGAGCAGATAATTTAATCTAATGTCTTATTGCCAAAAATAGCAAATTGTATTTCACATTTCATTTGAAATCAACACCTGCTCAGCCTATTAATTTCCCCTTATATTAATAGAAAGAAACTTCTTTGCCTTATTAAATTTTTTTCTTTCAAAGACTGAATTCAATATATTAAGACTCAAAGTTAGGTTTTTATGTTTTTTAAAACAGCCAAGATAAAATCTGGCCTCGGTCCTCACACAATCCCTACTATTACTTTCAACTGGATTTAAACTCATGACCACTGAAGGGACAACCAACTGATTGACAAATTTATTAGCCGTCTGGCCACAGAAAACTCAGACTTGAACTCGAGTGAGAGAATGTAACTGCAGATTGCAGATATTAACCCTCCAAAAAACCACCAGTCATTTTAGGGAATCAGTGGCAGTATTGCTGAAATAAAATGCTTTTTCATTAAGCTTTCATCAGTGCTTTTGGGTAAATGAAATTAGAAACATGCAAGAAACACCAAAAGGCCATTCATATTACAAAATGGGTGTAACCTCATAAAATCACGTTTCCTCACCATAATTAGTTTCTATATTATCCTCAGTTTTATGTATAACAGATCTTCTGCGAAAAAGGATTGAATAGAAGGGAAAAGCAATTGACAAGACTTAGTTTGGCCAGCCAATATCAGACACCCACTTGTTTTAGTTTGACAGTTCACTGAAATTTAAAGAAATATCTACCGTAAATGACCTATTTAGCGCACAGTGCGTTAAGGAAAGACTACTTTTATTCAATATTTGGTGGGAAAAAGTTCCCCTTTTAGCGCACCCATCATCAAACACTTTCCGGGATAAAGTATAGGTCAATCCGGTAAGAATAACGGTGTTCCGACATTTAGAATCTACTAAAAATACCCACTTCCTGTAAATATGGCAGTAGATATAAACAAACTCGAAATCCATGGCAAAAATGTCAATTTATTAAGTAAAAGACGTACAATATATAAAAAATATGTGGATATTGTTCACCGTCACCGACGATGGAAGAGATAGGGTGCGGTTACAAGGGCGGATGCACTAAATAGGTCATTTATGGTATACACCAGAGAGGCAACAAAAGAATGAACAGAAAAGGGGTGATCACATGCGTATGTACAGTTCGAGAGGGTTTCCCAAGAAACAAATCCTTCCTGGTTGTTATCATATAGTGCAATTGAAATGTTCACCTTTCATATACCAGTCAGTTAAACTGATCCAGCCTGTAGCACTTGTTAGGAAATGGTAAGTAGATTTATCACAACAAAGTCTGTTATTTCAAGTTTTAAACATTATTGATGCTCATGATGGGAGTCAAACTTCTCTGGATGATCTCGGATTGCCTGTGACTGATTATGAGGCACACAAGACAAGGAAGCAAAGTGGAAGACAATCAGTGAAACAAGACCGCTTCTAGAACCATTGAGACAAAATGGTGACACTTTCACAACCAGTTAGACAAAATGGCACCACTTCAACAACCATTTAAGACAAAATGGCACCACTTCAACAACCAGTGAGACAAAATGGCACCACTTCAACAACCAGTGAGACAAAATGGCACCACTTCAACAACCAGTGAAACAAAATGGTGACACTTTCACAACCAGTGAGACAAAATGGCAACACTTCCACATCCAGTGAGACAAAATGAAATCACAAATCTATGATACCAACTATCTCATAGGTTCTGTCATCCTGTCTCAGAATATTAACCGACAATGCAAGAATTTGTAGGTTGCACATGACAACACAGGTACCATATTTGAATGTCTAAGTTGATACCTTATGCCCTGTTCAACAGCCAGGGTCATATTTGGGACAGGCCCTCAGCATTTATTGCTTGTGGGAGTTGAACCCACACATAGGTAACAGCCTGTTATTAGATGTCAAACTTGCTAATGTACTCAGCCACTGATAACCTCAGTACTATGTTTGAATGGCCTTCAGATGTTACAGAATTCTCCTGCACAAGATGTCTCTTTTTGAAAAAACATTCTCCCTCCGAAACCATAGTGTCTATAACCCACTGTATACCAACAAGGTACTTTTAGTACTTAAATTTGTTCCTTAAATTTCATAACTTTTGATTAGCTTAATTTACCCACTGAAACTTGCAATGCCCAAGTGAATATGCTTCTAACACCAAAATACTTTTTTACTAAGAGATATTTGATTCCAAAATAATTATCCAAGCAACCAGCCTGATGCTTGAAACAACTAGCAAAATAAATCATGCCATTTTAACCTTATTAAGCTACATTTTAAAAGTCACGAACTTCAAACCAGAAATGAAAAATAGAAATAATTGAGGACCTGGGACGCAACTAATGAGAGCTTTTGAAGCATAATTGTCACACCAAGAAAGCCTACTGCTGTTATGCCCATGCCCTAGTCTCTTGAGTCTTAGTTTTTGCTCTACCAGAAAATATCACACTGAAACAGTTGAAACAGTCATTTAATACAACGCTATAGGTGTCACTAACCTACAATAAAGACTTTTGCAATATGACTTCACTAGACGTATCATAGAAAAACAGAGTAGTTAAAAATGGGGTTTATGTTAATCTGAGCTGTTTTCAAACCCAAGTTCTAGAAAATAAATCACAAGGGTATTTCTGTCCTAATATTCAACATCAGGGAAGACTTTAGTCAGTGTGTACACTTGGTCTGCATTGACCTCACATATGACTTTAAGTCTAGTTTAGTAGTCTACTAAAATAACTTTCACAGTGAGAATTTACTCCTGGGGGCCATGGGGACAACAGCCATCAAGTTCACTAACAAAAAAATAACCCTCTGAAAGTCCCGGAATTCACAGAAATTGTCAGAAACATAGCAGATTTGATTATTATATTCCATTAAATAATGTTTGACAAAACCCCAATCTTGTTTAGAAGTCTTTAGAAGTTGTAATAAGGGTGCCCTGTTAGTATTTTACGGGAATATCCCTATCATTACTTCCACCGAGAGCTTATGTATTTTGGTGTGTTCATGTGTCTGTTTGTGTTCATGATACCTCCAAAAGTAATGAACAAATCTTTCTCGAAATTTTTAACTGGGGACGGCCTGGCAAAGGAAGAAGTGATTACATTTTGGTCTAGCTCATTTTCTGGATACTAAAAAATCTGAAATTTTCAGAAATGCACCCCAGGTGGACGTCTGCGCTCTATGAGTGCTTCCTAGTGTAGTGTTATGTTTTAACTACACCATGACATTTGGTGAGGCCTGTTTCGCCTTAGTGTGGTTTGTTACTGGATCACTTCACCTGGAGATGTGTGAAACCTCCCTAAATGAAGGTCACATTATTTTTCTAGAAATTATCCAGAAATTGAGACCCCCCCCCCCCCCCCCCACCCCCCCCACCACACCCCCGCCCACCACCACCACCACCATTGTAATACAGTAGTCATCACCAATAAACCAGAATGGCTGATAGGCATTTACCTGATCCGCTCTCTGAAGCATTCAGTTGAGGTGTGACCAAATATTGGCAAAATATTGGAATTGGTGTGAACGACTATGAACACAAGCTGGGTATTCCAAAAAAAAAAAAAAAACAAATGACCTGAATCTAGGTCCTTGCATTTTAGTATACACCAACTGAAACTGTGGTGAGGTTAATGTAAATAAATCTATTCATGATTTTTATTTTAATAATATAAACTTATTAAACTACTACAATTTGACCTAATATTTGGTTAATGGAGTTGATTTACCACGGAGCGACACATTAGCAATTTATGGGTGATAAAGCAGGAATGTGGGTTGGAGGCGCTTACAATTCAGACAGCAGCACCAGTAATACCACATACTGATTAATGTGTTTATTAAGAGTACTATTCGACAATCATTTCACATTATTAACAAATATTTGGTTACATTTACTTGTTTTTAAAAACCTTAATTTTCTAACTTAAACATGAATTGCTGGTAAAAACAAAGAGGGATCTCTTTTATTGCTGATATTGAGATATATCTTCAATACACATACCATATATTTAAATATTTGTTAACGATATTTAATATTGCAATTTCTCCTCAGCCTTATAAACCAGTGTTTATAAATCCTTCTGTTTGATGTAAAATATTATGAACATCTTGAATTAAAGTCATATCTACTTAAAGCCCAAAGCTTTCCATATAATCAGCTTAAAGCATAGGTTTATTGGCTGGAGGCGTTGACAGTTGTTTTTTTGTTGGTGTGTGTCACTCTATTTCTCCAGTCTGTAGTTGGCTTGTAGCATGCAGGAAAGCCATAAAACGCCTTGCTTATGGATTGCAATGGCAGTTTTAGGGGCCAAGGCAATCCCCAGAGTTCTGTCACTTCACACACCGTACCAGAGTAAAAAAAATGCAAAATCTTCTGCACTACGTTAACTTTACTCAAAATTATGAGATATTCTAATGAAATTTATTATCTTTTTTTCTCGTATTGACCTAATCTGTCAGAGAATTGCACTATATTTGGGTTTACTTTTAAAGGAAGGGTTCAGTGGTGGGAAGACTTCTCATTCTGTGGTTAAAGTTCACAGTGGATTTTTCACAACTCGCACTTTATGGAAAATTATTCAGGTTTTATGAAGAAAGCCACAGTAACTCTAACTTGGACTGGAGATCAACCAAGTCCTTTATTTGCAGAGATAACTGTATGTAGACTGTCACTTCCTGGCTTTCATTTTTAAAGATATAATTATAATTCTTAACTTTCACATTTCAAATATATTCCAGACAAGTTAAAATATCAATTACAAGAGAATATGTTTATTCACTGTACAAATATATTCTCAGTTTGCAATAATAGACTGGGTGAATTCTTTGAAACTTTGAAACAGAATAACTGGTGTTTTAACTATGGAATTACTCAAGTCTTGTGTACTGTGAGCAGTTTATTAAGAATTCAACAGCCACATATGAGTTATAACGAAAGACATTTCATTATAGTCTGTTTCTTCTCCACAGGAAAGGCCAGGGGCAAGAAAAACCCCACATTATTTATGGATCTACAAATATCGGATGGATCCAAAGTTCGCCATAAAGCTGTCTTGGTTCTTTTACAAAAATATCAGGACAGAATCCTTCGTCATTAAACCAGTGTTGCTGTGAATTTTTTTCAGTTGAATCTGGCACAGCATTGCAGATGGATGTATAGGTAGCTATGACTGGACAGAGTAGCTGCAATGCAATGACAACTTTGCGAATACAGTAGACTCTGTGTACGTCAAATATCAAAATTCCAGGAAATATGGTTTGAGTTACACCAAATTCGAGTTATATGTTTGTGTGTGTGTGTGTGTGTGTGTGTGTGTGTGTGTGTGTGTGTGGGGGGGGGGGGGGTTGCTGTTAGAATAGCAGTGAAGTAAAAAAACTGTCGGAAAGTACTGTACGTACCGGTATGTTTGTGAGCGATAATTTAGAAATTTATTAGGCTGAACTTAACAGCTAAAGTTTTCATTTATTTTATTCATTAAACCTTTTTCAAATGGTTAAATCACATAATTCAACCACTTTTGTTCAATGACACTGTGCATTACTGCATTTCTAACATATAATGGCCATGTTTTGATTGTTTTCTGTTTTCTGGTTTCTTTTGTAAACTTTACTTCAAACTGAAAACCAAATAAAGCAAATGAGAAACAACAAACCTTGCACTGACAATGCATAAGCTACTACATTACTACATAAAGATTTTTATTTTGAACAATCTTTTGACTGTTATCTGATTGTTAGGCATTGTCAGTTCCAGTTAAATGAACCACAAGTTCCTTATTTTTGTACAATTTTATAACTTTTTTTAACAATCTGCATCAATCTGCATGGATTGTGACATCACACTAAACTAGACCTATGCATCAGAGAACCGATGCAAATTTGTATCCACTGGAAAGACAACTCACCAAAGCCAGTGAACCATCGTTTGACCTTAAAGGAGGGGCCAAAGGTCAAATCTTACATCAGAAGATTCCCAGCCCATAATATCCTAAAAGTTTGTTTCACATTGCCAACCTTTAGGATTAATAATAAATGGGTTATAAGCACTTTTAAGTTGGCTGTCCTGGTTTGACCTTTAAGGAGGGGCTCAAGGTCAAATCTGACCACACCAGAAGATTCTCGGCTTCAGATTTCCTATAAGTTGGTTTCACATGGCAAGCCTCTAAGATCAATAATTAGTGAGTTATAAGCACTTTTAAGTTTTGCTATCCTCGTTTGACCTTGAAGGAGGGGTTCAAGGCCAAATGTGACCACATCAAAAGATTCCCTGCCCATGATTTCCTATAACTTGGTTTCAAATTCCAAACCTCTAGGACCAATAATAATGGGGATATAGGCACTTTTAAAGTCCGCTATGTGGGGTACTTTGGCACTCTGTGGATGACCTTGAATTAAGAGCTTTAAGGTAAAATGTCTGCAAGGTCATAGAGGACAATGTATATCTGTTATATACATCACCTATGAAGACATTCAACCTTCTACCTATGAGAAACAGCCAGTAGAAAGAGGTAGATAATTTTCAAAGAAATGCCCACGGCGGCCATCTTGTTTTTCAGAATGAGGCTAATTTCAGTCCCAGAGAAGCTTACCCCCAATGAAGACATCCTGCTAAATTGGTGAACCTAGGTGGTATAGTTTTGCTCAGAGTGTTAACGCCGAAAATCTCTCTACATGCAGCAGTGGCAGCATAGCAAAATATAAGTTGTAGTACCAATACAGCACTATGCCATACACAATATCGCTGTGTAGTTCTGACATTGAAAATAATAACCCAAACATAGCAATACCACAGACCATGCCGGGCTCAAATAAATTGGGCCGAAAATAGTACAATGTAGGAGTAATTACAGTTGTGTGTTACACAAGAATGTATTGCTCAGGCTTTAAATTTAATTAACCAATGTTTACTTTGTTTACTTCTTACATAACCTGTGAATACCTAAGGTGACACCATTATTATAAAGCCTTATAAATATCTGATAACATCGAAACATCTGCCAACCTCTACACAAATATGAAGCCTTGTAATTCACCAAAATCTGACAAATGACAGTTTGTAATATGACCAATTTCAGAAGTAACACTACTGGGGATTTAACCTACATATTTTAGTTTTCTAGAAGTGGTCTATTCATAAAACCCTTAGCAGAACATTCTTGTATAACAGGCAGTGTAATCATACACACATTTTACCATTGACAGTGCTTTACTATTGCGTCTTTCATTATGATTATTGCGTCTCCTAAGAAGGTTAATCCCGTGGTAAACATGGCCCTCCTCATGAATGTATTGCTGTGACTTACCTCCCATTCACACTTCCCCACTACTGTGCCTCAGTGTCGTCCCTGTTTAAACAGAGACTCCAAAGTTGGACACCTTGTCAAATAAGCATGACAATAGTTGCCCATGATATCTTAAACTGTTCAGAACTGTCAGAGCCCAAACCTGAAAGGGGGCGGCTATTGGTACAGGAAGAGTCACCTTTCAGGGATCCATGAGCATTAGGATGCTCGCATATGAGCTACCAAGTGATCTATTTTAGCAGGTTGATCTCCACTTCTATTGAGATGTCACAACTTCATATTGAGCAAGATATAAAAAACATTCATACACTGAACATGCCATGTTTGTGGTCCCCTGTTCAACCATACAGATGATCTAAGAATGAAACTATTATTCTGCATAAGTGTGAACTAATCATAACATGTTGCTGTAAGGACACAAAACACTCATGAGTAACACGCTTCTTCCCAGATCTCTGCAGTGTGTAAAAAGGGTATGGAGTGGTGAGTGTCACAAGACTTTATTACTCGTGTGTGTCATCAACTGACCTACAGTTAGGGCTTTAAGTCCCATCAAACAGCCAGGATCATATTGAGGCAGGACCTCAAGATTGTCAATGGTGGACGTCTAGCCAATACAGAGGTGACAGCCTGTGATTAGATGCCAAACTTGCTAACCCACTAAGGAGCTCCAACACAGTGAAACATTTTAACATGTTAAAACCATGTTTGTCTGGAAAAGTGTGAACCTGCATTAATATGTTACTGCAAAGTGACTTCTGTATACTGATGAGTAACACGCTTCCCACAGATCTCTGCTGATTGAATTAGCAAACTGTCCCAACTTCTTTCTATCACATTCATAACAATTTCTTCGACCAGAACAATCTATTTACCCAGAAATTCCTGAGAGACACAATTGGTGCGAGTCAGAAGAATCTCAGATAGAGGCTGCAGCAATATATCAGTCGGCAGGAAGAAAAATAGTGGATCTTATTATATAACACTTCAATATATTGGTAATTCCACGAATGTAAAACAAATCCAGTTTTGTGATCCCAAAAATCTTATGTTCCAGTTTTACCCCACTGAAATGAGACAACAGGAAGTAACACTTATGAAAATAAAACTTGCTCATCAAATTTGCTATGACAGGTACAAAAAAGATAATAGGTTACAATTCCTCAGGCCTTGTTGCTTGGTTTTAATATTTTAATTTTTTCTAATCACCTTGAATGCTGATAATCATGATATTAATATGTGTTTTTTGTGTGGAATTTCAGTAAAATGGTTTTGATAACAGGTTTCAGGTGCTAGTGGTTTGATGAATAGGACAGATAATTCCATTCATGATTTAGATATTTGTGATTTATGTGACACAGGGATTATAGCTGCTTGTATAAGATGGGGGTGTTCTTTTTTGTAAGTTCAAATATTAGAATATATATAATAATGGCCTTTTATCTTCAATCCGTGCACTAATCTGACAGACTGCTGAACAAATCATATATCCCAATAATAGACACACTTGGAAATTCCGAAAGAAAGTATGGTTATAAATATCGTGTTATCAGAAAACTGTCTTCTATGTACCTGATTTGTATGTAATTACTGTTTCATATATACCAGTTTAACACCAAACCAACCCAGTGTGTGTGAATAATAAAAGATTTTGCTGTATTTTTGCACCCAAGAAGTTAAAGCATATGATGAAACTTTTAGGCAATCGTTTGAAGAATAGAAACTGTCATTAATTCAGGTGTTCTCCACCAGTGAGGCATTCCTTTGAAGCAGGTGCTAAATTAGAACTTGAACTAGATTTCAGATATTCATATTACTTCTGGAGCCAATTTCACGTAAGGTCCCAGAATTAACCTGATCTCAGGCTCAGCCACTTAGTTTAAATCTGAGGTTTTTATCTCAGCTGATTTTGGCCTCAAATACATCTCACAAGAGGTGTCAGTCTGCTATTTACCAGTTTCAATACTTGAGAACCCAGGTCCCTTGTGTTCTGTGGCCAGGGTGTTCCCCACTAGGCAACAGAGGCAGAGAAATTCCTGTCTCGACATTTAGATTACATTGAAGCATTTGAAGGCAACCAGTAGAAATTTTAATTTTCAGCCTATTGAATAGTTTATTATAAAACATACTTGTTCAATAAGTTCAGGTAAGTTATTTACATTTTTGTCTTAATGTTTTTTTCTGTAACTCATTTACAAAAAGTGTAATCTATGATGTAGTATTTTCTAACAATTTCCTATAAATATCAATAGATTGATAATCGGTTAATCTTCTCATGTTCTATATAAACCGGTGTTTAATCTTTGGAGTGGTCTGGTGATGGTAAGTCTTATACTATTGTATAAACAATTTATGTGTCTTGTTAAAGCCCAAAGATAAAAGCCATTCAGCAGAGCTCAATCCTCTGTTTAATGTGCTGGTAAAATGAACACCTTAACATTTACTGGACGACTACCACATAATCTGTAAACATACCAAAGCATTAACCATTAACACTGCTGTGAATACGACTTTTCAGAGCATTTCACTGTCACATAAATGCCAAATAAATGGGGTCATTATTATTACTAAGACCCGAACATGCGGGTTGCGCAATCGGTATTAGGGATAAGGTGCCAGATTATACAACATGATTGCTGTGCTGGAAATTTCAAAATAGTGCTGTGTGCTGTCCTTCAACTCTGTCAAGTTTGAAATCGATCAGTGGAAGTGTCAAGTCAGAGTCTGGAAACAAAAATGTTTCTACAAAAATCTGCAAATGGACAAAAATGTGAGGACAAAAGCTTAGAATTTCTTCAGATTTTGGGTATGTTTCGAATATTTTAACTCTTCCTTCCATTGTATGTCCTGACAAGCAAAGTGGCGGTTGTAAAATCCCATCACGTATTTCAGTAACGTGTTCTCGATATCGATATACCTGGCCTACCGACCCATCCCTACCTGAAACCCTGTTAATTTTCAAATTGATCGGCAGAAGCCTCTGTGAGTTAGAGTCCAGAAATGGAATATTAAGATGGCGGCCATAGTGGCCATATTGTTTTTACAAATGGAACCAATTTCCAAAGCAACCTAGCTTAGGTGGTGCCCTACCACCCTGTTAACTTTCAATCGATTGGATGAAACATCTTCAAGTTAGGGTCTGGAAACAAAATTTCAAGATGGCACCCGTGGTGGCCATCTTGTTTTTCCAACTGGCATCATTTTCAAAAGCAAAATAGCGTAGGTGATGCCCTACCCCCCTTTTAAGTTTCAAAGTTAGTTAAGTCCGGAAACTGAATTTCAAGATGGTGGCCAGGGTAGCCATCTTGTTTTTTTCTCCAAATGGCACTAAATTTGAAAGCAACCTAGCCAAGGTGGTGTCCAACAGGCTTGTTAAGTGTCAAATCCATTGGTAGAAGTATGGTTAGAGTCCGAAAATAGAATTTCAAGATGGAGGCCATGGCGGCGATCTTGTTTTTCCAAATGGCACCAATTTTGAAAGCAACCTAGCCTAAGTGGAGCCCTATCACCCAGTTTAGTTTCAAATTGATTGGCAGGAGTGTGTCTGAGTTAGAGTCTGGAAACCAAAATGTTGACGGACGAACGTCAAACACGTCAATCTAATAGATGCACGTTGCATGTAACCAACCTGCCCAATAAACAAAATTTGACCAGCCATGTGAGTTTGTTGATTCCTATAGATAACACTTGTGGATTGATCAAACGACTGACATTTAAAACTTTTCCTCTTTCAGGCTGAAAATCTTCCCAAACAAAGAATTACAACAACTGGGAAACAGTGAGCCATTGCATGTTAGTCACAGCAATAATGCATGATTCACTTTATGTTTTCAAATTATGGTTCATTAATTCACTATGGTAACTATTCGTGCTGCTTAGAAATCTGACTACATGTATCATTTATGTTCTCCACTGAAAATAGACCTTAAAATATCATGCCAATTTAGTGCCAACCTGAGTGCCCTGTGATCATTATGACTTTCTTACACATAGCAAAGAACTTTATAACTGCAATCTCCCTTTTCTTTGTACAGATACAATAATCGAGGAGGGAGCAATATTTAAATACTATGGTTTCCTACATACAGTTCTGTCCACTGCTATTTAGTAGAGCGTTTCCATACTACTGACACTAACCCAGTCGCTGGTGAACCAAACAGATTCTGTTTTACTCAATCTCTTTCAATGAACTAATCAAGTTGCAGATGGTCAATCACTCATGCCAATCCTGGTCTGTCTTAGCTACGGCAAAAATTAATGTTTGTCCAGTAAATAATTAACAAATATCAAGTAAAATACAAGTGAATTGCCATGTATATAACTGTGTTTGGTGTCCAAATCTTCATGCTATCATAAGAATCCAATGATTTGATTATTATTTTTTTTTAATGAAATAGAATAATTGGGTTTTGGGTGATGCTGGTGATCATCACTTGGGAGGCAACAACACCCTTGAGGAAACTCAGACCCAGCTTTACATTAATTTCACTCAAATTTCAACCATCTCCTTAGAAATCCTACAGTGTGTACTTAATTTTACCATCTGCAACTTCAATTTTAATATACCCCAAAGCTTCAATATTTCCATATACATTATGTTATATGAACTTACAGTTTTTAAATATGAAGAATGGACTATAAATGACACATATGTTGAGATCATGATTATAATATACTCATTCTGAATTATCTGTATTTATATATGACAAACTGTACTGGGTGTGGGTGTGGGACCTCAGTGAGTAATGAGACATCCCAGTTAACCTCAGCTCGTTTCAAGTTGTCAACAAAGGCAAATGTGTGGGCAGTTCAGCAATACAGGGTTATCAAGTAGGTTGGTCCATTAAATTACTATTTAATTCCCAGCCCGATCATGGAGTCATTGTACCCTTGGATAAGATACTTTGGATAAAGTAGTGTCCATTGTCACCAAAGAGTAATTAAATGGGTATCCACACTTGCTGAGGAGGTAAACCTACAACAGATTCACACTTCCTATTCAAGGAAGCAGAAATATACTCTGGAATGGCTTCAGGTGCCAAGGAAAGCAAAACAAAGCAGTGGCCATTTGAAACACATGAGAGCTCAAAGCCTCATCAGTAGACTCTGTAGCAACAGCATCCACAGAATTAGCTTGTAGTTACAGCCAGTTTCCACTAATGTATATTGTTTTCTGATGCACCAGACTTTATTGCTTCTATTTGCATATAAATTTAACAAGAGTTATGTTTGTATGAAATTAAAGAGGTCTTCCAAGGAATACAACTTGTTTTAAATGGCCAATGAAAATGAAGGGTTAATGATCATTTTTATACAATCAATCAAAGATTAAAACAGTCATTAAACAATTTATACTGCCCATTGTTACCAAGTTATGTTTACATCAATTTGCTGAGACCTTCTAAGCAAGGCTAAGAGCTAACTAAAGATCTATCCAGAAAGATGATTAATACTGTGAATCTCAGGTAAATGGGCTGAATAGCAGGCATACTTGACATTCAGAAACATGGAGAGATCTTGCCCAAATGTTTCGTGTAGTACAGACACTGTAAGAATTAGAGAATCCTAGCATATTGTCTGACTTGTAGGTTCACCTAAACTTTGGTTCATCTGAGGTCAGTAATAGCTTCTTTTGACTGAAATACACACTGAAACAAACACACCTTAAAAATTGAATAAATTTATCAATTGCATACACTTAACAGTGTTTTTTTTTACAGAAATTCATTTTCTACATGAAATCATTTTCCAAATCAACAACAAACAACCAATCAGCACTCAGCTTACAATGCTGGATATTTTATGCCAGTTATCCATATGCATGTTATTATTTACTTCAGTATTTTGCCATTTAAGACATGCGCCAACTTACTGAGCCCAGTAACTTATATGCGTGAATCTCTGTTCAATGAAGGTCTTATATCAGACTTATTTTAATCCAATCTTAATCTGATTTTAAGTCTGATGTTCTATTCAGACATTCTTGATAAGGCACCCCATTTGATACACTTTCAATTATTGGTCGGTTGTGAAAAGTGTGGGACTATGTCACCTGATTTCATAAAGCCTTGTAGGAAGTTAGGAAGACAAAGACTTTACTATCCATGACAAAAGCTCCAGTCACTTATTTTACACCAGAACCTATAATGAAGTTGTTTTTAGTCTGGTGAGGATATTTTGCAACTTTTCCTTGTACTTGTGGGACATGTTACTGCTATGGTCTCCTGGTCTAACACATATAATGAGAGATAACACTGTTCTACAGCTAAGATTGTGACTCAGGGTGAACAATGGCACCAGGTATCATTGTTACTAGAACTGAGTCAAAGCCAGGTACTCGCGTCTTACTCTTCACCAACTGGAAGTACCTGCAAAGGGAAAATGGTGGTTGTTGCATAAACAAATTTGTCAAAATATCTGAAAATCAGGAAAAATTATGTTACAAATCAATATTAAGAAGACAAATCTGACTGAAAATACAGGTTTGCCTGTGCTATTTGTAGAAATACATAATAGTTTAATAGTACTGTATAGTTTGTACTCACTTCCTCCACAGACTTGACCTGTTTTTAAATACCTCGGTATCTCGTCATAGCCTTTATTATAACTATACTGATTTCAGTTTTCACTGTGACCTGACAACTCTATTAATACTTAACAAAACTTTGGTGCATTGGAATTCTACTTTGTACAAAAGTACATTATTACGTGTAATGTCCACCCTGTAAATGCTGTAAGCCTCCATGCCAAGTTTGGTAGAGATGTGTAAGACTGCTCACTTAAATGAGCAGAAACAAAGTGGTGAGTAGTTTTTTAAGATTAGCCATGTCCTACAGCCATAATATTTGCATTAAGGAGATAAGAAAGCCTGTACAAGTTATCAACTAAGCAAATTTGTATCCACCAGAAAGACAATTCACCAAAGCCAGTGAACCATTGTTTGACCTTGAAGGAGGGGCCAAAGGCCAAATCTGACCACATCAGAAGATTCCCAGAAGTTGGTTTCACATTGCAAACCTCTAGGACCATTAAGTTTTGCTATCCTCGTTTGGCCTTAAAGGACGGGCCCACGGGCAGAATTTTACCATGGTTTGAGGCAATAACCCCCTCAGGCTTCACCTCCGGGGTTTATAACCTCAAACCATGGTAAAATTCTGCGTATACCATGGTTTGTCGGGTGTTATTCCTATAATACAGGAAACTTTAACCATTTTTATATGTTGCGAGATTTGAGGCGTCTTCGAAATACGTTATTTTAAATTGCCGTCTTATAAAAACATTGCCAAACAAACAGTTAAAGTTTGCAAATGCTTAAAATATGAAAAACGGAAACACATTATATTAGGAAAATATATAAATATATATATAGAAAAAATTAATTTTGTAGTAGATTTTACATCTGTGTTTAGTTGTTTTTGAATACCTGGTTCATTTTTCTTGACTTGAGTACTAAACTGAATCGCTTCGTTTCCGAGTGACCGAAGAATCGTTGCAGCCCTACTTGTAAGTTTGGGTATCCTCATTCGACCTTGAAGGAGGGGTCCAAGGTCAAATCTGACCACATCAGAAGATTCCCAGCCCATAATTTCCTATAGGTTGGTTTCACATTGCAAACCTCTAGGACCAATAATAAGGGAGATATACGCACTTGGTCACCGACTTTTAAGACAAAATGTTTCCACATGAAGGAACATTATGGCGTCTTATTGAAAGAGTGTGAAAGGGAAAAACTAACCTCTGGTTCTGGTTATCAGGGAAACTTCAGTAAATTAGACTGTCAGACAATTTACAGCATACTGACATTAACCAAAATTAATGGAGTCACAAATACAATCCGTTAGTCGGGGAATAAAAGTGAGAAGTAGTTCTAAGAAGACAGAAGATTCACACAAACACTAAACAATCGTTTCTCAGTGTTTTTCTTTCTTTCTTTTGTTTTCTATGTGTGGCGTCATATCCTACACATTGGTTAGTTACAAGGCAGGCAAACTAAGAGATGGAGGACAATGGTCCATACCAGTGAGTTCGGGGTCCTGATTTACTGTGAATCACTAGGCAAACACAACAAACAGAAAGAGACATCAGGATTTCAATGTACATCATATTTCATGAAAAAAAAGAGAGAAAATTATTAAATTTCAATTTTTCCCATTTAGGATCACTTCTTTTTGTCTGTTGTGCATTCAAGAAAGTCTTTCTGGGAACAGAATTAGAAAGGCGTCCTTTGAGGTGTGGATATACTTTAAGGTAAAAAATAACACCAGAGATACCTCAGACAAAAGGACTTGAAGAAAGTCTAGCCATACCCTACGGAAATTAGCATTGGACAACATTAAAATTAATAAACATATAATGTCATGACATAAGTTTCACATATTTCATCACATTATTTTATTTACTGTCTTTATATTTTGTAAATCATTTCTTATTACAAAATAAGCTTCTGTGGCATCATTCTGCTACTAATTAGAATATTTACTAATTTCCGCACATGAATCCTTTCTAATTAAAGCCATTATGAAAGGTATATAATAAGCTCTACTTTAATCCACAAATATTAAAACATTTTGCCTCTCAATCAAAGAATGGAAGAGAAACAGTTCAAGCCTAAGTAGTGATCTTATGGTCATCAAGTGTATGCTGCTGAAATGTGACATCAATTATTCATCAAAATTATGTGGGAAATTTGAGAATTTAATTGTAATTAGCCCCACAATAGCACCCCAAGTATTTTAGAGGTTCGTTTGGACAGTATAATAGGAAAACTTCCCGAATGACATATACAGAAAAAATATATCATGAATGAAGATAACAATATTATGCGAGTGCGTAGCACGAGTATTATATTGTTAATCTTCATGAGTGATATATTTTTTCTGCATATGTCTGATGAGGGGGTGTTTTACTTTTATTATCCACCATTTTGTGTGATTTATGGGTCAAATAATACGAATATTTAATGACAGGACGTGAAAAAGGCTTTGAAAAGCATGAGCAACACTGAATATAAAAACTTCAATCTTTAACTTGCAATATCTCAGTCATTTCTGCATGGATTTTTATGCAACATACATCAGCAGAAGCGCTACAATAACACCTTTCTAATGATATATTATATATATTTGTAAGTTGCATACTTTCCGAGATATTGTTGAAAAACAGGAAGTTATTCACACTCATTATTCATAGTACCGGGGCGCCGGTGTATACAAAAAAAATACATCCCGGTCTGTATTTCCCCGTATTTAGGGCAAATACGTCGCATGGTGGATAATAAAATTAGAAAACAGATTAAGACAAACATTTTTTTTTTTTTGAAAACAGTTTTTGTTATAACACAAGATTGTGACTGCCTACAGATAATAAACTTATTGCAAAGTTTATTTTTAAGTTGATATCAACAGATGTGACATTAAGAAAATGACAAAAATAATTAACATTTTCTGCAGTGTCAATTGCTTATTTGATTTGTTAATGATTTTGACTGTTGAATGTACACATTCCACAGTTAAGCCATTGAATGTACACATTCAATGGCTGCTTGCTATTGAATGTGTACATTCCATGGCCAAGCCATTGAACCTACACATTCAATACAACATATAACAAGCATTCTGATGCATGCATTTATCTCCCGCCGTATAAATTAGATGTACTAAAGATAGTGGAAAATAAATTTTCTTGTGAGATGGAGGCACATGTGGAAGTGACAACAAGTTTAATGTTTGATTGCAATACTTTTAAAGACCAAAGGCATTTACTCACTTTAGTAGCTATTACTCTGCCATCCAAAGAGCTACAGTTCTGCAACTTTATTATGCAGTAGATCAACCTAAAGTAGGCAAGGACATATTTAGAAGAAATAGCCTATCTGTAACACTTTTAGAGATAAAAGATATTTACTTATTTTAGTGGCTATTACTCTGCCATCCAAAGAGCTACAGTTCTGCAACTTTACTATGTGGTAGGTCACCCAAAAGTAGGTGACTGACTTATTTAGAAGAAAGTGCCTACCTGTAATACTTTTAGAGATAAAAGACATTTAATCATTTTAGTAGCTATTACTCAGCTATCCAAAGAGCTACAGTTCTGCAACTTCACTGTGGTAGATCACCCAAAAGTAGGTGAATGACTTATTTAGAAGAAATTGCCTACCTGTAATACTTTTACAGATAAAAGACATTTACTCATTTTAGTAGCTATTACTCAGCTATCCAAAGAGCTACAGTTCTGCAACTTCACTATGTGGTAGATCACCCAAAAGTAGGTGAATGACTTATTTAGAAGAAATTGCCTACTTGTAATACTTTTAGAGATACAAGACATTTACTCATTTTAGTAGCTATTACTCAGCTATCCAAAGACCAACAGTTCTGCAACTTTACTATGTGGTAGATCACACAAAAGTAGGTGAATGACTTATTTAGAAGAAATTGCCTACGTGTAATATTTTTACAGATAAAAGACATTTACTCATTTTGGTAGCTATTACTCAGCTATCCAAAGAGCTACAGTTCAGCAAACTTCAATATGTGAAAGATCACCCAAAAGTAGGTGAATGACTTATATAGAGGAAATTGCCTATGTGTAATATTTCTCCAGATAAAAGACAATTACTTATTTTGGTAGCTATTACTCACCTATCCAAAGAGCTACAGTTCTGCAACTTCACTATGTGGTAGATCACCCAAAAGTGGGTGAATGACTTATTTAGAAGAAATTGCCTACCTATAATACTTTTAGAGATAAAAGACATTTACTCATTTTAGTAGCTCTTGCTCAGCTATCTACTCACTTAGCTATTGACCTACATCTGCAAAGGCAACAAAAATATAAAGGACACAGGAAAGTAAGCTTTTGAAAAACTAGATGAATAACAAATGAAAAGATTTGCCTAACTTTGGTACTTGTGAAGGTATTTGACATTTATTTCCATCATAATTTTGCTACAAATAAGAAAATAGCTTTTGCTCACTTATGACATGCAATGGAGCCCCAAACGATATGCCATCTTATAGTTAAGGAAAAAGTAGCTGAACAAATTATTTTAGGAAAATCCTGTAACTGCAGTAGTTTTTGAGTTACAATGGATTTACTCAACTGTCACAATTTCAAAGTAGCTATTACTCAACTGTCCAGTGTGCAACAGGTTTGCAGCTTTACTATCTGATAGCGCATGAAAAACTAGATGAATAACATATTTGAAAATATTTCCCTAACTTGAATACTTTTGAAGATATTTGAAATTTACTTATATTGTTATTTTGCTACAAATAAGAAAATAGCTATTACTCACTTATGGCATGCAACAGAACCCCAAACTATATGCCATCTTACAGTTAAGGAAAAAGTAGCTGAATAACATATTTTAGGAAAATACTGTAACTGCAATAGTTTTGGAGTTACAATGGATTTACTCAACAGTCACAATTTCAAAGTAGCTATTACTCAGCTATCCAATGTGCAACAGGTCTGAAACTTTACTATGTGATAGCTTATCAAAAACTAGATGAATAACATATTTGAAAAGAATTCCCTAATTTTAATACTTTTGAAGATATATGGAATTTACTTATGTCGTTATTTTGCTTCTAATAAGGGAATAGCTATTACTCACTTATGGCATGCAATAGAATCCCAAACTGTATGCCATCTTATAGTTAAGGACAAAGTAGCTGAATAACATATTTTAGGAAAATACTCTAACTGCAATAGTTTTGGAGTTACAATGGATTTACTCAACAGTCACAATTTCAAAGTAGCTATTACTCAGCTATCCAATGTGCAACAGGTCTCAAACATTACTATGTGATAGCTTATCAAAAGGTAGATGAACAACATATTTGAAAATAATTCCCTAACTTTAATACTTTTGAAGATATTTGACATTTACTTATGTCATTATTTTGCTACAAATAAGAAAATAGCTATTACTCACTTATGGCATGCAATGGGACCCCAAACTATGTACCATCTTATAGCTAAGGACAAAGTAGCTGAACAACATATTTGAAGAAAAAGTTGTAACTGCAATAGTTTTTGAGTTATGAGCCCTTTACTCCAAGTAGCTAAGATTGCTATTACTCACTTATCTTTAGGCCTAAGTCCATAAAACCAAAAAAATTTGAGGTCATGAAAATTCATTGGGACAATTATTTTACAAAAAATATGTAGCTGGAGTAGTTTTGGAGAAATCTGCGTGACTAACTAACGCACGCACGCACACACAGGCATCATTTCATAATCTCCTTCCCAGGCTAAAGCAAGAAAGCAAAAAGAGAGAGCAAAACGCTCGACTCCATGTGATCAACCTCTAAAGTGATATAAACTATTGTAAAGAAGACAATAAAATAAAACCAAACATGTAAATTAATTTTCTAAGAAATATATCAAGTAGCAAGCCAAATTCATTAAAAATACATTGAAATGGGACCTCTGAAAATTCTTGAATTTTTGTATCCAAAATAAGATCCAGATCTTTCTTTTAGTAACTTCTTCCTTTGGCCAGGTCCTACCCACAAAAACTTTTAATAACTAAAAGATCTTTTCATTAATTCTTGAGTAATCTAAACACCAAAAACAGACAGACAAATAGACAAACAATTTATACCCAAAAACATAAACTGCTGGTGGAGGTAAAATATAGCTTAAAAGTCACCTCTTAAAAATAAGAAAAACTCTCTCCTGGCTTTAATTTTCAAACAAATTAGACCAAATTTGGAAGAATCTGTATGTACCCCATGAAATACCTTCCCACCAAATTTGAGATTGATTGATGTTATAGTTTTTGAGTTATAAGGGCAAAACAGTGCACAGACAGAGAAGCAGATTTCACTGTAAAAGCCCAATTAAAAATAAAAAACTCTGTCCTGGCTTTAATTTTCAAACAAATAAAACCCAATTTGGAAGAATCCGTCTGTACCCCATAAAATACCTGCCCACCAAATTTGAGCTCGATTGGTGTTATGGTTTTTGAATTATAAGGGCGAAATGGTGCACAGACAGACAGAGAGGACAGAAAGAAACAAACTGATTACAATAACCCTCTCCGAGCGTTAAAAATCAATATTTTGCTTTCTGATGTCATTATACTTAATGGTGTCACAATGCACTTCTCATTGTGAGGTCACAAACCAAGCTTGTGATACTTGCTGTCTTTAAGTAAAAATATTTCTTCTGATTTTATGTCTTGAAATTGACACAAACATAATAAAGAGGCGAGTGGTTTATTCATCATTTTTATTAATTATTATTTCTGTTTTTATTTTCTCTTTTTTTCTTTCAATCCTTGACAGTCCATCACAAAAAATTACCATGCGTGATTTTAACCAAGAAGTGACCTTTAAGCAATATTTTAACCTCCACCAGCAGTTTATTTTTATGTGCTAATTGTTTATTTGTCCATTTGTCTGGGTTTTTTTTTTTTTTTTTTTTTGTGCGTGTGTGTGTGTGTGTGTGTGTGTGTGTGTGTTTAGATTACTCCAGAACTAATGCACAGATCTTTATTTAAAAATTTGTGGGTAGGACCTGACTGAAGGAAGAAGTTACTAAAAGAAAGATCTGGATCTTATTTTGGATAAAAAAAAAATCATGATTTTTCAGAGGTCCCATTTCAATGTATTTTTAATGACTTTGGCTTTCTACTTGATATTTCTATGAAGATTAATTTACATGTTTGGTTTTATTTTATTGTCTTCCTTACAATACTTTATATCACTTGGGAGACTGCTCACATGGAGTCAAGCGTTTTGCTCTCTCTAAGTGCATCTTGTTTATGTATGTGATGAGAAGCAGTTTCACTGTGTATTCCCAATTAAAAATAAGAAAAACTCTCTCCTGACTTTAATTTTTAAACAAATTACACCAAATTTGGAAGAATCCGTCTGTCCCCCGTGAAATACCTGCCCACCAAATTTGAGAGAGATTGATGTCATAGTTTTTGAGCTATAAGGGCAAAATGTTGCACAGACAGACAGAAAGACAGACAAACAGAAACAAACTGATTACAATAACCCTCTCCTATCGTCGAGCGTTAAAAATAAATATTCTTGAAATATTATGAAGTGGGAAAGAGTGTGTTTAAAACATGATCCCAGTCAATTTACCATCGCTTCATTTTTAAGGGTAGATTAGACCAGTCAGCCTATTAACGCTTAAATGAACATTCTGCACTGAGAAACAATACACATCAACTAGCCACAGTAAACTTTCCCACTCAAGCCCAGGGTTGAAAATTCATCTGACTAGTGGTGGATTATTATTACTCTAATTAGATAAATAAGCTTATAATAAAATTAAAATAAAATCTTATCATTTCAAAAAGGCTTTCCCACCATAGCATATAATCTATCCGGTGTCTCCATGGTATTGGACTTGGCAATGACTATGGAATTATGATTTTTTAATTGGATTCTTGTGTTGCGCCTTAGAGTCTACCTCAGCAGATGTTAAGCCCTACATAAGTACAGAATGGAATATATATTTAATTTAGTAAAAATAATAATCATATCCAATGTTTCTCTTGCAGCAAAACTCTAATAAGGTCAAGATATTAAAGACCTTATGTGGCCACATACATTCAAAATTTAGCTTCTTATCTAGAATTGCTGGTTAAGCAGAAATATTTATTCTATTTTATTGAGATTCTACTGAAGAGAGTTCTAAAAGAAACTGATTTAATATTGCACAAGGCCACTGCTGCAGCAGTTATCTCCCGCCTTAGAATTAGTAATAATGGAGAACTAAAGGAGATATAAGGCCTTTGTAGTAAGATAACCCACTTGACATTGAAGAAGGGGTCAAAGGTAGGTCAAAGTCAGCAATTGGAAAAGATTCTCAGGCCTTGACTTTGTATATGTTGTTTTCACATTTGGAACCCCTAGTAGCAATGATAAGGGATATAAGGACTTTTTAATAGGATAATCCCATTTAACATGTGATATCACGGCCATTTTGATTTTGAAACTAGGCTAAATTACTATCAGGCTAACTTTCCTAGCCATATATATTTTGCGCATATTTGATGAACCTAGCTGCAATATTTCAAGTTCTAGAGCATCTTAATGATTTTGAAATAATTGGCTATGGCGGCCATTTTGTTTTTCAAAATAAGGCCAAATTTTGAAGGCTAGGACTTTTGATGGTCTGTCTTTATATTCTGAAGCCATAGCACCAATAAAAAGGGAGAAATAAGGATGTTTTAGTGTGACGACCTCATTTAACCTTGAAGCAGGGGTCAAAGGTCAAATTCAACACCTGGAAAAGATTCCCAGGACATAACTTCCTACAAGCTGTTTTCACATTCCGAACCTCTTGGAGCAATATTTGGGGAGACACAAGGCCTTTTTAATAGGATAACCCTGTTTGACATTAAACATGTGATATGGCGGCCATTTTGTTTTTGAACCAGGCCAAAATTACTATCAGGCTAGCTTTTCTAGCCATATAGCTTTTGTGCAAATTTGATGAAGCCAGCTGGAATATTTCAAGATTTAGAGCACCTTTATCATTCTCAAACATTTAGCTATGGCGGCCATTTTATTTTTCAAAATGAGGCTAAAATTTTGCAGAGACAAGTTTTCATAGCCATAAACATTCCCTGCAAATTTGGTGAAGTTATCTTTATAAATGAACGAGATATTAAGGTTTATGCAAAAACGTGACGAACGGATGGACGGATGCACACACGGACAGACGGAAGGCATTTTATAATCTCCCGACCACGGCCTTCGGCCACAGGCGGGAGATAATAAATGGTCAACTGCTATCTGGACAATGTTTTAGATCCTTACAGTGACTTCAGTGTTTCAAGTCCTTTCTTCTTTTGATAAGTTTCTTTACTTGGGAGCAGGGCCAATTCCATTAACTACTTCACGTCCACTACAAAGAGCCACAAACTCCTTTACCGCTAGACCTGTGTAATAAAGCTCAATCTTTATGTGGTGCGTTTATCTGACTAATCAATTTATGAACTTCTGCTGCTCTTCAATCATGTTCTGCCAAGGCTTTTGTTCACACTGCACTTCGACCAGTCATCGCCATGCTATATCAGAGTTATAGTGTCACAAAATTCTTGTGAAAGTATCACATTATTGTCACATTAAACCATGACATTTTAGGAGGTATTATGACATATTTATGACTATTTAATATTATTTTGACTGGACAATAAACCAATAATGAAGAAATGTTTAACTTTTTGAAAAGATGTACACTCCAAAGTTTAAGTGCCTGTTTATTAATGTATTAAGTGGGATACAATACTTCCCTATAATATTGTAACAGTTTTATGACTTAATAAAAGCATCCCAACATCCCCCCCCCCCCCCCCCCCCCCCCCCCCCCCCCACTCAGTTGTAAATGTTCAGTTGTAAATTTACCTTAATGTTTATTTTGGTGAGTCAAACTTCCAAGCACACCTCAAGACTCTGGCTCATCTATCACTAATTCCTGGAATGTTCCACACTTTACAGTAACTTAATTCCTCCTACACTACTGTACAAGTAATGACAGGCTGCTACCATGGTTACAGGCATCAATGACTTCCTGAATGCAATCTTCAAATCATTGTGTTTGTGACCACTTAGACTACCGAAATTTTGAGCAGAAGACAAACAATTACAAACTACACCAAGGACATATCTTTGGCCAGATTCAAGATGTATCCATAGGAAAAGGACAACAAACATGGTTTTGAAGATAAACCACATTTTTCAAGATTAAGAATTTAAAGAAGAAAATTCTAACTTAGATATTCAACTTAGAAAATACTACGGCGGTGGGAGCGAAGGCGGTCTGAAAACAGAGGTGCAACCAATAAGCATTCCCTTTTCAAAGGACGCTTTTTTTAGTGTTGTTAACGGTTTACCGGTATGCGGAATATCGTTTTGTTTTAGTAGAAAAAACGAAATCCGCAAAGAATATTTGGGAACCGGTTTTGAAGACGTTATTATTTTAGGCTTTCTAATGGCCAATACTTCATCAAAACGACAAAACATATACATATTTTGTAAAATATGCGACATTTTTACCTTATATTGAGGAAAAATCATTTTTGCATACATAAAACCATCTCGCGAAAGCCACTTCTATTTACAAGTTATCGCTCATGTACACCCACAAATAATTTTTCAATGCACAGAACAAGCGTACGAAATACCAGATTTTTTTTCGTTTCAAAGCCCCGGTAACCGGTTTTGATTTCTGTAATCAATGCCACCACTACTTTTTTTAGTAACTATGTTGTGACACATTTTTGACAATGATGACCAACGCTGAATGAGAGACATTCAATCCTAATATCAGTAACGATAACTTGCACTGACTGTTGGGAGGTACCAGTTATGCAATGAAAACTGTGGTGGGGTGTGTTAGTCCAGAAAAGTTTTGACAGTCCACATCAAATTAGACTGGAGTTTTGGTCAATTACGCAGCAAGGTTATATTACTAATTGAATATAGCTTTGCAAAGTATTGGGAACTTGCCAAATATTTCGCCAATCGTAATATAATTACATGTATTTCTACCTCTAGATAATTTACAAAACTAACATTTTTGTTGCATCTCAATTATTTCCTAATATACATGACAGCGTTCACTTCTTTCTTTCTACTCAGACACAAAGGATTTATGAATAAAACCTAGTTACCGGACGGTGCATTGACTTTTAGAGAGTAGAAAAAAAAAACAAGCCAGTACTCTGATTCCCCTTGACCTTGAGAGATACAGAAGTTTTCACTAATCTGCCTACTCCAACTGACAGGTGTCTATAAACAGGGAGTCAACACAAACCACACATGTCAGGAACCAGGGAACATGCTAAAACTCAGCCTAACATCTACTCATATCACTGAGCTGAGTACTCGCTGGAACAGAAAATGCAAATTACAAAGGAAAAGGTAAACTCAGATTTCAGAATGTATTAGATGCCCCGGCCCATCTGAATAAGTTTACAATCTAGAAGCTTTATGTCCCAAGTGTTTGGAGACAATGCATCCTCATTATAATCACACACTAGAAACAGTTGAGCGACATCACCAAATTATACTAAGACCATACCAAACTATAAATAGACGGTGGTAAAGCACACATTTTTATAAAAACTACACAATGGGGAGGATTTGACACAAGATATTTCAAATAAATAAAATATACTTAAAATAAAGTATAAATTCAGGAATACCCAAATTCAGGAATAATATGATGTGGCATATTTGAAGAGTTTGAAAAGTTTATTTCAGTTGCTGTTCATGTCAGCTTTTCAAGTCACGCCCTTGTACACAGGTACAAGGACCATTGTTACAACTAATTAACAAGTAAAACACTTCAATTGAGTTTACTGTGACCAAATGATAGTCTTTATAATCATCTGGACTGCAAGCAGTAAATTCCTATGACAGTGTAATTATCAGCCAATTTTCCACAGAAGAATGAAGAAATGAAGATGATGCCAATTTTAAGAAGGCAACATCACCAGTGAGATGTAAAGACTGTGGTTATGATGAGGATATCATAAACTGCAGGCACTTACAGAAACTGTTACTTGGTCACCATGGTGATGTGGATTCAATTCCATCATTATCAAGAAATCTGATGCCACTGCTGCTGATGTGAAGGGGTACAATTCCTCTCAGTACTACAGATCTCCATGTATAAACCTCTCCATATAAAAACAGTAGAGACTGCCAGACCCTACTCCTCACAACAACCCACACACGTAGTGCAACCTGACCCTGAAACCAGCCAAACCTGGGAGAAATCCCACTGACCTGGTACAATCATCAAGGACAAGTGACTGTTGTTCATTGCAAAGTAAATGAGACTGGAACAATGAACACCATTGCCTTGAAAGTGCAAAGAGTTTAATCAAATTTGGTATATTTACCTCTGTGAAGGTGGTTATGTTTCTGGCGGCGTGTATGTGTCTGTCCGTTTGTTTACTCAAAACCTTACATAAGAGTTTAGATGAAATTTTCAAGAAATGTCGATTACAGCGCATTTTAGGAACCAATGATTCAATTTTGGTGGTGATCCAAATCACGTTCAGGATCCAAGAATTTTTTAAAGGATATTTTATCATTGCACTTATATGGTGTAGGACCTTGGCATAGGTAAGCACCTGTCCAGTTTTCTTGTTTTAGATAATGTACACTCATGGATGGATTACTACTATATTAATCAAGGTAATCAGATGAATAAACTAGACTAATACAATGTAAATGGAGATTTCAGTTTTTCAGAGTCTACTGTGTTCATAAATTGTGTATGTAGAGTTTTTAACTTTTTATAATGCTTCTCCTTTGACCCGACTGACAAAATCTCCTCGGTCGTGCACAGAAAAATTTCCTCCTTGACAAGAAGTGCCAAATATCATATTTTCAATTCAAATTCTCAATGGAATGAAAACTAAATCAAGATAACTCCCAAGATGGTAAGTGAAAAAAGTTACATTTTAAATATAACCGCTGGCCTTCATGCTGTTAAAATTTCACCTATTGATCAAATTATCAAACTCCAAAACAATAGTTGCTAAATACATCACCTGAATAACATCTTTCTAGTGGAAAAAGAAATTATTTACAACCCCCAAAAAGTCAATCACAAACTATTAGTTGCTGATGATCTCACAACCACATCAACTGAAAAGGTAAAATATGGCTAAAGGTTGGATCTGAGCCCAGTACAGCATGAAGTAGTTCAGGGCCCTTCATAGTACAGAGATTCAAGGAGATAAGAAACCTGCTCACCGATAACATGTATAGAGATCAAATGTGTGTCTGAGAAATGGCTTTACAACTTTTGGTGAGAGTATTACAAGCAGATGGCTGATATAGACAGCAGAGAAATTATAATCCCCAGTCACAATTCTCTGGTGGAGTTTTACAATACAATGTATAAGCCCATTTTGAAATATAGTAGATGGCTAACAATTAAGCCAAAGTCTGCAAAGTACTGTGCCTTTGAATAGGTTTTAAAAAGTCACTGTTGCAATTATTTTTTTTTTAACATGAAAAACTAGAGCACCCAGCGAGTGCAATACCTCCATCAAGATCCAACACCTCCAACAATGCTGATCTGTACAATGGTAAAAAATCCAAAAATTCCTGGATCCATGAAAAAGCACACTACCAACTGAGAGACCTACTTTGTGGAGGTAAGTACTGAGGCACAATCCCAAATCAGGAATCTCACCCACAGCCTGAGGAAATAGTTTTCAACACCATGGAATATAGAACTTAGATATAGTGAAACAGTACAAAGATTTGGATACTTTCAGAGCAGTGTCAGTTATATAAAGCGCCAAATAATGTTTAAGTAAAGAAAATAACATCTAACAGAAAGAAAATGTATGTAAAGAACTACAAGCTGTAAGATGGTTACACATGCACATTTTGCACAGTTGAATTATGATTTGCATGTTTTCGATATTATCACGAATGAGTTTAAGGTTGTGATTTAATGTACACTAAAAAGTTCTTTCATTTCCTCTTTATATCTTTTATTGCTCCTTTAACTTTCCGGGTATAGCTTTAACAATTAACAAAACATAATTATATATCAATTAAAACTTACCGGTAATTACCACCTAGACCAGTTAGTGTCTTTTCATACAATCCAAATGTTATGCAATGTAATATTATATTTAATCACTGATGTCCCAATATCAAATTCACTTTATATTGCACCTTTCTCATTTTTAAAACTTTCAATTAACTATTCCCATATTTTAATTGTCTCTTGTTCTATTTAATTTTTATGTTCCTATCTTTTTTATCCTGTCTCTCTCAAATCTCATTACTGATCTCTTATTATTTCTCTCTGATTCTCTTCTTCTCCCCTATTTGATTCTAACTTCAATTCTCTCTGATTTGTTCTCTGAATTTCAATTCTGACCTTGTTTGAGATTCACCTCACAATTTACAGTAAAATATAATAATACAAAATACAACAATACAAGGGTTGGCGAATCATATTACAGAAACATGAGACAATACAAAACACTAGATAATAAAATGAGTGACCAATGACATGACATAAAAGAACAATAACCATTTATAAAACAAGACATCACAAGAACAAAAATTACTTCATTACATAATCACACAGTCATTAGCACATTATCACAAAACTTCAAATAAACCCATGAAAACTGACCTCCTACAGGTACAATAGACCTTGTATAACAACTGCATATCTGTGATTCCAGATGTTGGATAACAAGAGGATAAAACTAAAGGTAACAAGCAGGACATAATAACAGATGTTTGACAAAAGACATTACATCATGAAATACACAAATTTACACGCACTATGAAATCAACACAAATTACAAAGAAAACAAAATAATTCAAAGAACAACATTTACAAACTACACATTTTAACAGGAAAACTAGGGGGTATCCTTAAAATTTATGAAACTCCTAAAACTACTGAATTTTACACTGTGATAATATTGTTCAACCATACCAAAGTGACCTTGTATATTCGTGTGAACATTTAAGTCCTTTCCCATTTTAATATTTGTTTTGTATGAGCGAATTATGGTTTCAATCTTTTGAATATTACCCATACATACAGATGTGGCAATACATGCTTATGTGTGGTGTTGGGGCAAAACCTATGGTTCACTTAATGAAATACCATTTGTTACAATGGGAAGTTGCAAAAGTAAAACAACTTAATAAATTCTAATATGACTTTAACAGTGCTTAATCTACATCAAAAGATACTCAAAAGTGCAACAAACCAAGATTCGAGTAAAAAGATATACCGGTGCCGCGCTCTTTATCGCTCATGCGTTTGCAAGCGCCCATCCACAATCTTACGTTATCGCCCATAAATTGCTAATATGTCGTTTTGATGTACACTTTCTCCATAAAAACCCAATAATCCGTCAAATTTGATTAATTTATATCTATTTTCAACAAAATCTTCCTTATTTTAGAATTATATCACCTTTTATTGTGCCGAGATTTGTTTACCAACTGCATATTTTACTTCCAGCCGGTATGTGCTAAAACACGGTTTCCCCAAATTCGGGTTATTTTTCTCAAAACGCCCGGCTGGTTTTCGTTGTCGTAAATGCCCATCCTTAACTTTTGTAAATATTTGGTCACATTGCCCATGGGCGTTACAGAGCGCGGCACCAGTAAGATAGATATAAGAGAGATAAAATAGTATCAGATACCCCCGTAAAGAGATAAAATAGCATCAGATATGCAAGATCAAAGGTCAAATCCAGGTCACACCATGACGTTGCACAGCTATAACCCAAGACCAATGTCCCTACCAATATCAACTTCCTACATATTATGGTTTCCAAGACATAGCCCGGACAAGGCATTATAGGTCAAGGTCACTATGGCAAGGTCAAAGGTCAAATCAAGGTCACACCATGATGTTTTACATCTACATACCCTAGCCAATGTCCCTACCCAGTATCAACTTCCTACACCTTACAGTTTCCAAGATATAGCCCAGACAAGATTTTATAGGTCAAGGTCACTACAGCAAGGTCAAAGGTCAAATTAAGGTCACACCATGACGTTGCACACCTATACCGCCTAACCAGTGTCCTTACCAAGTATCAACTTCCTACACCTTATGGTTGCCGAGATATAGCCCGGACGAGATTTTAGAGGTCAAGGTCACTACAGCATGGTCAAATCAAGGTTACACCATGATGTTGCACAGCTATAACCTCTAACCAATGTCCGTAGCAAATATCAACTTCCTGTGCCTTATAGTTTCCGAGATATAGCCCGGACAAGATTTTATAGGTCAAGGTCACTACAGCAAGGTCAAATCAAGGTCACACCATGATGTTACACACCTACACCCCCTAACCAATGTCCCTACCAAGTATCAACTTCCTACACATTACATATTCTGAGATATAGCCTGACAAGATTTTATAGGTCAAGGTCACTAAGGCAAGGTCAAAGGTCAAATCAAGCTCACACCATGATGTCGTACACCTACACCCCCTAACCAATGTCCCTACCAAGTATAAACTTCCTACAACTTACGGTTTCTGAGATACAGGCTGGACCAACTTTTCCCGCCGCCCACAGACCCACCCGCCCATCCGGACACCATGGGTGAAAACAATACCCAGACAGCCCTTAGGGGCTGTGGGGTAAAAACATAAAAATATCACTTTGCCTAAAGGTAGTGTTTATGTCTGTTAGCCTTGAGGTTCACTGAAAATTTCAGGGAATACATATTCCCTGATTGCACATATTCACTGTATTATACACACTGCCATCCTTTATGAACAGAGAAGTGTGAATGGGACTATAAGCATGGAATGTCGGGAGGATTAACTGTTCAGTGGAAGGTCACAGATAAAGGAGCTTCATCTGGATCGGGGTTATGGTACAGCAGAACAAGTAGGTTATGTTGGGAAATCTACGAGTCTTATTAACCCTAAAATATGTACCAAAAGCCTTGTTGAAACAATGTACACAAAGGCTACTTATTCATGAAGCACTCATACCTGTCAAGAGATATTACTTCTATCTCTCCATCTCTCTTCAGTATTGTGCTAATGAAGACAGTATATATAAGAGTACATTGTTCAAACTCAGAAAGGCTTTTTCAATTATAAAGACACTTAAGCCTGAAGGAAGGGTGGAGTAAACTTATGTTCATTCTCACACTTAACACCATAGTGTGTCCAAAACTCCATATTTATCTCCCACCAGTGACCGAAGGCCGTGGTTGGGAGATTATAAAATGCCTTCTCTATGTGCGTGCGTGCATCTGTCCGTCCATTCGTCACGTTTTTACATTAACCTTAATATCTCATTTATTTATAAAAATATCTTCACCAAATTTGCAGGGAAAGTTTATGGCTATGAAAACTGGTCTGTACAAAATTTTGGTCTCATTTTGAAAAACAAAATGGCCGCCATAGCCAATTGTTTGAAAAACACAGAGATGCTCTAAATATTGAAATACTGCAGCTAGCTTCATGAAATTTGTACAAAAGATATATGGCTACGAAAGCTAGTTTGATAGTAATTTTGGCCTAGTTTCCAAAACAAAATTGCCGACATATCACGTTTAATGTGAAATGGGGTTACTCTATTAAAAAGGCCTTATATCTCCTTTACCATTGCTCCGAGGGGTTGGGATTGTGAAAAAACTTACAGGGAGTGATGGCCTGAGAATCTTTTGCAACCGTTGAATTTGACCTTTGATCCCTGCTTTAGGGTCAAATGGGGTCATCATACTAAAACATTCTTATATCTCCCTTATTATTGCTCCTGTGGCTTCAGAATGTAAAAACAGTCCACTGGAAGTCTTGGCCTGCATGTTTTGCCTGTTAAAATATTTTTGCCTCATTTTGAAAAACAAAATGGCCACCATAGCTGATAGTTTGAAAATCATTAAGATTGTTGAAATCATGAAATACTGCAGCCTGCTTCATCAAATTTGCACAAAACATACATGGTTAGGAAAGATAGCCCGATCGTAATTTTGGCAAAATGTACAAAGGCTTAAAATCCGCCTTAGTTCTCCATTATTACTGATCCTAAGGCGAGAGATAACCACTACAGCAGTAGTCTGGTTTTTCATAGACTGAAATGGGCTCGGCTTTGTATTGAGTTTTCATTTATACAAGTCCTCATTTTACTTTAAGGTTTGTCTTAGCTTTGTCATACATCTAAGCATATGTTCCCGGTCAATAGTAAACATCAAATGGCCTTCATGATGCAGGTCTCTGCTAAGACAAAAAATCATAACATTAAGACTATATGGATTATTTATAACTGATAGGGATGTCTCGACTCCAAATATTTCATGTCGACTAATCGGTAAGTACAATTCATGTCGACACCGAATAACCGTCGAATTAAAATAACATCCAAAAACCTACGTTTCATATTATAAAAAGCACTGAAGACGATAAATATGTGAAATAAAATGAAAATATATGTATATAACCTGTAAAAATGAATAAATTTGCTGTACATATGGTACTCCGGTTTTACGTGAATTCATAAACAGTACAGAAAACGTGACTGTTTTCGGATTTTAACTTATTTTATGTGACAATATGGATATATATTATGGATACAGACCTTCTGCCATCTTTTACTACATTAAGTGATTATTCTTACTGTAAATATGAAACCCGTATATATCACTATTCTAACCGTTGTCGATTCGGTTAGTCGTGACACCCCTAATAACTGATAACATTTAACTGCACTAACTGACCCCCAAGCCAATCAAGTATCTACCCTCAAATATCAAATATGTCTCCATAGTGCTGGGATATCTTTATTGAACATGCTGTAATTGCTTTGACATGATAACAAAATGTTTGATTTGCCAGATAGAAATCGGGGATATCTTTTACAATGTCACTTGACACCTGGTAACTGGTTGTCAAGAAATTCAACATGAGTCTATCATTGATAACACTACTCAGAATTCAGTGTCAATGATCTAGTCATTTTCTTTTGTTAATCATATGTGTTTATTCCCTTATTGATGCTATAAAGAAACAGAATCAAACAACATCTAACTGGGATGTATCTTGTGTTTTCACTCTCTAGTTGCAATATTATTCATGTCACAATCACCAGGCTCCACAAAGTTATTCCCCTCAAATTCCATCAGATGTTATTGACAATAACAGAGAAACATACGTATCCTGCATTGTCACTGACAGTCATCTGAGCCGCATTGTAGGCCTAATAATTGTAGCTGCAGAAAACCAAAACAGACTAATTCTAATTCTAATAGTATTTTTATAGCGCCTAATCTCTATCCAAAGACAGACTCTAGGCGCACCAAACAGAAGCAAAAAAACTGTAATCATAAACCTGAGACATAGCAAGGGTCAGCGCCACAGAGAGAAATGAGGGAAAGCAAAAGTCAGGGCGGGTATGCTTGTGCGAAGAGATAGGCTTTGAGCTTCCTTCTGAATGAGTGGAGAGAAGTGGCCGAACGTACATCATCAGGCAAATCATTCCAAATCTTTGGAGCGTCATAAGCAAAGCTGAGGCCGAAATGCTTAGAAGACTTATATAGTGAGGTGGCGAAGTGGGGGATCTCAAGGAACACACCATCAGCTTGGCTTTTGCGTGTGTTGTAGACACTTTGTCTGGGTTTAAGAAAAGGTGCAAAATATCTTGGTTGACCACAATTTAGGAACTTATACACCAGTAAAGCAGTCTTAAATATGGAGCGTTGTTCAATAGGCAACCAATGTAGAATCTTCCTAACAGGAGTGATGTGTGAGTACTTGGTGGTGTTGGTGACAATTCTAGCCAGACTATTTTGAACACATTGCAGCTTACGAAGATCAAGAGCTGAGATACTTCTAAACAAGGAATTACAGTAGTCAAGTCGATTTCCAACCAGAGCATTTGCAGCCATAAGGGCAGCATGATGTGTGAGGTAACCTCTGAGACGCCTAAGATCCCTGATTTGAGCAAAACAAGACTTGCAGATATTTTGGACATGCCTCGAGAAGGAGAAATCACTATCAAACCATACACCGAGGTTCCTGACTACTCCAACAGGAGAGAGGAAATTGCCAAGAATGTTAACTGGAATGGATTTGTTGAGTTTTTCACGGTGAATTTTTGAACCAAAAACAATGAATTCGGTTTTATCAGGGTTGAGCTTCAACTTATTTGCAGATAACCACTTTTTGACATCCTCCAGGCACCTAAGTAGCATGAACATTAATATTCTTATCCCAATCACACTTGTTGATGCCTTACGTTTTGGATGATGAGCCTTTGAATCTGCTCGTTATAAGATTAAGCACTTGGATACTTGACACCCCCAACATTAATATTTAACTGCAACAGTTTTTGTGTGAGAAGTACTGCTCAGCCAGTGACTTTCGTCACCTGCCATTTAAACCCTCAAAAAGCAGCAATACTTGTGTTTAAGTACATGTAACTGCAACTTGCAATAGTAATATGTAATTCAGCGATAGAAATTAAGTGTAAACATGATTTAATTTTGTCATGAACTGCAGGTGACGAAATTCACTGGCTGAGCAGTAGTTATCAAACATACTAACTAGTAACAAGATAACTACCTCAAAGTTGGGGGTTTTACGTCCCGTTCAACAGCCAGGGTCATATTGGGACAGGTCCTCAGAATTGCCACTTGTGGGACTCGAACCCACAGAGGTGACAGCCCGTGATTAGATGCCAAACTTGCTAACCACTAGGCCACTGAGGACCTAAGATAACTACCTGGCCACTAAAGGACCTGTTACAGACCTAAAATACTAGGACAAATGTACCAGGTATATTTTCATCCTAGTAGGTTTCGTGCATCATCCAATACCACAGCACCACAACGGGCAGCTTTGATCATACTTACCAATATCCTTAATTTTCTGTAGCGTTTAAACATGGCTTTTCAGAACTAATGTATATCAACGGCACTTTGGTAGTCAAAATGTAGATCTCCAATCATTGTAACTAACTCAGTCATCTGTATAAATTGCACATCAAAATTGCACATTCAAGTCTCCTCTTGTTTCAACACATGCTCTGGTGATAGTTTATTATTTTCATCTTTTTACAGCTGTAGACTGCCTAAATCACCTTCACCTTCTGAGGGAAGCTTCGGTATTTAGTTGCTTTAACTGTTTTAATCTTCCCACAATTTCGTCAATTTGGCACATCCGCAAATACATGGACAAATGTAAAATATTGAAGTCATTTATCACAACTGCTTATTCTTTACACCAGAGAAAAAGCAAGGTTTCAAATGTATTATTATTAGTTTATTACTGTCTTATTTTCACCAGTTCTTTGAACATAATACTTCATCATATATTAATGATATTCCACTCACATGATTCAAAAGTAACTAGTGTATATACATTTCACCACCATTCAATCGCTGGTTTTCTTTTCTGCATAAAAGGTCTCTTCAAAACACTATTAAAACAGATAATTAATCTATTGGGTTCCTTCAACTTCATTCAATCACTCTGATAGTCTTTCATCTTGTAGGTTCCTTTCAATACCCATAATTTATGACTCGCTATACACCCTATATCTCCTTGGCCTACTTCTCTCAAGAAGTTATATGCATCTATAGATTTCTACCTTAACAGACCAGTCATAAATTATGTTTCCAAATTAAGGTTATTTGGGCGACAGACCTGCTTTCCGCAGTTAGCATAGCTTATCTATGCTTATCTGTAGTCTGTAGATATACTGGTATATATTATTACACTGGACTGTGATAAAGGTATATATCTATATAATCATAGACATCTTCATCCATTCAGAAATTTTAAAAATTGCAGAAGTACATAAAATACATTTTATGTATGTGCATTTTTATAATTTACATAAATGTATCAATTGTGCATATAGGAAAAAACACAAAGATCTAAATACATAAATAGCACAAAAGACTGCTGAACACATAGTCAAATTTGTAAGATCTCAAGATGAACCTTCAAACACATGAATATTCGTGATCAATATAAAAACACGTTTGAAAAACTCTTTCACATGACATTAGGAATGATATTGAAATGAACAATTCTGGTATTATTCGAGGACGTTATATTGATTAATATTACAATATGGATACAGAAGTCCTGCCCTATCCTTTATACGTACTGGATGGGCTGAGCTTTTTATCGCTTTTATAAGACTGTACCTGTCACATTACAATAACTAACTGAAAGGACAGAAGGAAGCAGTATGTACTGGTTGGTCAAGATTCTAGTATGGCACCCCAGGGGGTCACCACTGCTTACTATAAGTTATTTTCAATATTGTTATTATTATGACCTAACTCAAAGTTCAAGGTGCTCAACATAGGTGCATGAAATATAATAGTGGCAGACAACTGAAGGGTTGTCCACTGTGAAACAAGGTCCTCAAAAGTACTGAACGGTTCATGTTTTGAAGTCTGGATGGAGTCTATATCACAATTTAGGTACAGCATGCTGAAAACAACTGTCTCCAAGTTTTGGGCATGTTCTAGGTTCAATAAACTGAGGCAATAAACTGTGTAGGTTATAAACTAGTGTGAATTTTCCTTTCCAAAAATTTTTAACTCAATATAGTATGAGAATAAAAGACAACTGTTACAATATAAATTTATAAATCTCATGCTTTTCACCAAAGAAAATATCCACCAGCCCTAACTTGGTAAGAAAGATAAGAAAATTCAGAAAACTCTCCATCTATCTGAGCCCATACTTATCATAGATCTCTTACTCAAGAGGAACATTGATTCACTGTGTGAACATAGAACTATATTAATATATTCTTTGCACGTCACTATTTCTGGCAACTGTTTCAATCCCTTGTCCAAGTCCTTTGACATTTGTTACAGGGACCTTTCATTTCCTCCATCTCCTCCCCTTCAAGAACCTTATTCAGTTTTTGATATAAAGCAGATACTAGCTACTTAGCCTCGCTTAAGTCTTAAGTTTCTCTTATCAGTTATTGGAAACTTTATCAGTTTCCATAATGCACTCTTACAATAACTGGCTGTTATATAACTACTGCCTAGACAATGTCTGGCAAAGAAAATATCTCTTTATATACAACAGTGTTATATAAAAAACCAAGCCTTGTGTATATGTTTAAAATGGATTTTGGCAAATGTCTGGGACTCAAATGTCTGAGTCTCACTTAAGGCTACCAGTTAATTCTAATTCTAATTGGACTTTTATAGCGCTTAATCTCCCCAAACAAGAGGACTCTAAGGCGCAACAAAACAAAAAGCAGTCAACAAAATTCTGTGTCCAGGGACATAACAGGGGTCGAACACCACGGAGAACGCCAGGAGGATGATTCAGGCTAGGGTGGATATGCTTTGGTGTACAGGTAGGTTTTAAGCTGTTTTCTGAAGGAGGCCAGGGATGGAGAGGCACGAATCACATCAGGGAGAGTATTCCACACAGTAGGAGCATCAAACGCAAAACTATTACCAAACTGTTTGACAGATTTATGAACAGAGGGGCAGAACTTTGGAATAACTAGGAAATTACCACCACTTTCACTGCGCCTGGTACTATAAGAACTGCTGTAGGAAGAAAGATGTGGTGAAAAATACCTGGGAAAACCTGTGTGAAGATACTTATAAACAAGTGTGACTGTCTTGAACACAATGCGCTGTTCAACAGGAAGCCAGTGCAGTTTCTTTAGCACAGGAGTTATGCTGGTGTATCGACTGGTGTTTGATACAATTCTAGCTGCACTATTTTGGATGCACTGTAATTTGCGTAGATTGAACTTGGACAGGCTCCTGAAAAGTGAGTTGCAGTAATCCAACCGACTACTAACAAGAGCGTTGGCTACAAGCACAGAAACATCATGAGTAAGAAACCGCCTGACATGTCTGAAGTCACGGAGTTTAACAAAACAACTTTTGCAGACATTCTGAACATGCTTGGACAAAGAGAAATCTGAATCAAGCCACACACCCAGATTTTTTACTGAATCTGCAGGGCAGAGTGAGTTGCCCAGGATATCAATTGGAAAACATGCTTTCAACTTATCCCTTTGCCTCTTCGAACCAAAGATGATAAACTCAGTCTTATCAGGATTCAGTTTGAGCTTACTAGTTGTCATCCACTCTTTAACATCATTTAGGCACTTATTTAGCTTTTCAAAGGCAGCAGATGCATTCGTCTGGGATAAATGTATATAAAGTTGGCTATCATCTGCATAGAAATGAAACTTTATTCCATTATGTTTACTGATAATGGAACTGAGGGGGGTAGTGTACAATGAGAACAACAAAGGACCCAGGACAGAACCTTGGGGAACACCAAATAGGAGTTTGCAAACCTCTGACAAAGTAGAACCAATTTTTACTGATTGGTAACGGTCCATTAGGTAGGATGTGAACCATTTCAGAACGGAGCCACTGACCCCAAACCAGTTTTGGAGGCAACCTAGAAGAGTAGAGTGATCAATGGTGTCGAAGGCAGCGGACAAGTCAAGCAATACCAAGGCTGTGGATTCACCTCTTGACAATGATAAGTGGACCTCATTTTTTATGTAGAGAAGAGCAGTCTCAGTTGAATGGCCCGCCTTATATGCCGACTGGTACGGGTTGTCTAAGTTATTGGCATTAATATGTTCTAACAGCTGCTTAGCAACCACACGTTCTACCAATTTAGATATAAAACTGAGACCTGATACAGGGCGATAATTCTTAAGGTCATTTGAGGGAAGATTTGGCTTTTTAATAAGTGGAGTGACCACAGCAGATTTGAAGGCATCAGGAACACATCCCTCCATGAGTGAGCAGTTGACCAGCTTTGTGAGGGATGGTAGCAATATATCAATGCATTCCTTAATCAGGAATGTCGGCAGAGGGTCCAACAGGCATGATTTTGTTGGTGATGCTTTAATTATTTTATCAACAGCATCTTCAGAAACTTGCCTAAAGACAGTAATTTGGGGAGGATCTGAAGGAGGGTTAACATCATATTCAGTGCCAGAAGAAGCAAAATTATCTCTAATCTTCTTGATTTTGTTGGTGAAGAAGGAGGCAAACTGGTCAGCCAATGACTTTTCGGACTCATGAGATGGAAGTGTGGCATCAGAAACCCTGTTCAGGGTCTTATGCAGCTCACGCCAAAGTTTTCGAGAGTCATGACTATTGTCTGAGATCAGTTTGCTATAGTAGTCTGATTTATCTTTATTTACAAGTGCATTGCACCGAGCAATCTGGCGACGAAGCCTACTCCTGTTAAGTGTACTTTTAGCCCTACGCCAGGTTCTCTCAAATTGGCGCCTAAGGGACTTTGCACGTCGATAATCATCAGACATCCAATCGGCGGACTCCTTTTTCGTCAATTTAGATATAAGAGGTGCATGCCTATCCAGAACATCACTCAAATCATGTACATATTGATCATACAGATCGACAACAGCATCAGCTGGAGACTTGACGAAGGACGTATTTTTGAGATCTGAGCGGAACTCAGACATATTGATACGGTGGAACCTTCTATATTGAACTACATTTGGAGTATGAGACACTTGACAAGGGAAGCCAACTGAACATTTGACTAATGCGTGATCGGAAACAAAGTCACAAATTTTAACATCAGCAATGGTGTCCTGATCACAGGGAGATAAAATCAGGTCCAATATGTGACCATGTAGATGAGTAGGTTTATTGACTAACTGTTTGAGGTCACATGAATCAAGAAAGGTAGTGAATTTCTGACCGTCACCAACTGGAACATCAACATGAATGTTGAAGTCGCCACAAATGTAATATGAAGAATTAATGGATGAAAGGTAACCAACAAATGACATGAATTCTTCCAGAAAATTACAGGTACATGATCCTGGAGGGCGATAGATGCAGGCAAGCAACACTGAATGGCCATGAAGCCCGATTGACACCACTATATTTTCAAATGACTGATAACAAGGAGTTTCAATTATATGGGGTCTGTAGGAGGATCTGATGAAAAAACCCACACCACCACCAATACCTGAGGGACGAGGCTTGTGAGGAAAGTTAAAATCGGGAGGAGTTATAGACCGTAAGAAGCTGTCAGAGTCAAATGGACGTATGTGTGTTTCCGTGAGGCATAGAAGATCAAGGTCGTATGAAGCCACCATGTCGGCAAGGAGAGGACCCTTGTTCCTTACGGATCTGGCATTCAAAACACCGAGTGTAAACGGACCAGGGTTGAGGGATACATCTCCACCCAGTAACAGTAACAACATGAGCCCTCTTCCATTAACCATGGTCGGAAATTTTCGGCAGGAACACAAATATGATAAATTTTTCGCAACCCGTGTCAAAGGAGGACATGATGTGTAAGATGCTCTGGTGCTGAACCAATCATGTCTGTGGGCCAGTGCCACTGCAAACAGTGCCATGAAGAGGAGTAACCGAGGGCTGAACATGACTGGTGGGGTTGTACATCAGTAAGAGCCCCTAGTCTAAGCTCAACAGTGGGGAGCCTCAATAATATAACCCTACACCTAAAAGTCACAACTCTTCGTCCTGTGGGCGACTCACAGGCACCCTAACACCCCACACTACAGCCTCACCTTAAGCTAAAAGACAACACCACCAGACACCAACAGGAAAATGTCTATATACTGATTGGAAATAAACTTAAAGTGAACTCACAAGACACAAATTAGATTATAAATAATACCCAGTACTTGAAATAGGGGAATTATAGATCAAATTACTACGGTAATTCCCGGCAAATGGGCGATAATACCCGCTTTTATATAGAAGTTGATACAGCAGTGAATTGGAGGAATATATACATAAAACAGGCAAAGAATAAGAAAGTAAGATGGAATTAATATATAAGATAGTGAATCCGTCTAAAAATGTGCTACATGTACATAAAAACGACCATTATTATACAGAGAATTCCAAAAAGCGTCTCCGCGGTGCGTACTAAAACGACAAGTAACAGTTACTTTGTTAAGTGAACCAAAAAACATGACAATTCTATTTTTTTTCTTTTGTAGACAAATCTCACTTTGTCACAAACAACCATACATCATCCAAATACAGATACTTTTTCTAATCCTATTTAATAAGTAGCTGCAGTGTCTCTCTTTAAATATAAAACTCAAGCTTTTAAAAGTTGTTAATGCATGTTTCCATGCAAAAACCCTTGCCTGAAGATCCTGAACTATATATTGGAGAAAAACAAAAACGATTACCTGGTGTGAAACCATGACCCAATGATCCAATGTACACTTTGAGTCGCACAGACAAATAACCACATTTACAATTACCTCAAACCCTACACCCACTGGGTTGGTCACTGTGTCTACAGCATTCTAAGCTAATCAAAATTCTTGTGACTTCTCATAAACTGGAGAAATCTGGATTTCTTTACATATAAATATATATTTACAAACATAATTTGTGCAATTTTGGCTAAGTAATGAACCATAGAAAATTGGGTCAGATATGCAAACAAATTCCTTATACACTCTTGACTTTGCATTTTGTGGGAAAGGGTTGGCATTTACATATATTTTTGTGTTTTGGGAGTGGCTGATTTAACAATTGGAAGATTCTCAAAGACGACTTAAATTGGTATGTAGATATTTGTTGAACATTTAAGCAAAAGAGAGGAGTTTCTATTCACACCAGACACAGACATCTTAAATTGTGTTGATCACTGATCATCAGCATGGAAACTTGGGCTTAGTATCTGAACAAGAAACTAATATGGATAGAGTAGGCCATGTAACTTTTCTCTCTTTTTTATGCCATTTCAAAGAAATGAACATATCCAAACCACAATCACCATTTTGAAAAGCCATTCTGAAAAAATTCACACCAGAGACACAGACATCTTAAATTGTGTTGATCACTGATCATCAGCATGGAAACTTGGGCTTAGTATCTGAACAAGAAACTAATATGGATAGAGTAGGCCATGTAACTTTTCTCTCTTTTTTATGCCATTTCAAAGAAATGAACACATCCAAACCACAATCACCATTTTGAAAAGCCATTCTGAAAATGTCATGAATATATTAGCGATGCCTGGATCTTGGCGACAGGAATTTAACTCATTGAAATGAAAAGCACCAGACAGAAGTCATGTATAGTTTACTACAATCAAACTCGGATGAGCAGAATTTCCTTTTTAAGGAGAAGTGTAAAGAATCAACTCCTAACACCCTGGGTATTTTGCCCATTGAAATTTTATTCCTGTTATACAAAAAAACCTAAAACAAAAGTTTTTTTCTTGTCCCTCAAAATTCAACTAAGATAAGATTATACTCTGTATTGAAAGTCAAAGTTAGGGTTTTTACGTCCCGTTCAACTGCCAGAGTCATATTGGGACAGGGCCACAGAATTGCCACTTACGAGACTCGAACCCTCACAGAGGTGACCGTCTGTAATTAGATGCCCAAACTTGCTAATCACAAGGCCACTGAGGACCTGTATACTCTGTAAATCCTATTACACCAACACTGATGTTGCTTTTCACCTGGAAAACAGTATTAGAAGATATAAATGTCCAGGTGAATGCAAGTGTATATTAGGTGCAAAGGTAGTGAGAAATTGTGAGTTTTGACAAAGTACTTTATCCTCTCACATGATCTAATCTACCCATGTTTTTAAAGCACCTAATCTGTATAACAACTGATTCTAATGCACACTTTTCTAAATTCATTCAATCCAAATTGCTGGGTTGGTAGGTAACCACAGATGCTAGCGAACTGAGGTGGAAACCATGGTCAAGCTAGAAAGCAACCTCTCTCAAAATGTGTAGTGTCTTCGGCCCATTGGAATCCTGCACACAATTTACTACTTTTACTTGAAGACATACATCAATCAATAACAACCTACACCTACGCATCGGAGAACCGATGCAAATTTGTGAAGTGAACCATCATTTGACCTTGAAGGAGAATCCAAAGGTCAAATCTAACAACATCAGAAGATTCCCAGCCCACGATATCCTACAAGTTGGTTTCACATTGCAAACCTCTAGGATCAATATTAAGCGTCAGTTACAACCACTTTAAAGTTTGGCTATCCTTGTTTGACCTTGAAGGAAGGGCTCAAGGTCAAATCTGACCACATCAGAAGATTGCCAGCCCATGTTTTGCTATAAGTTCCCTATTGCAAACCTGTAGGACCATTAATAAGCAACTTATAAGCACTTTTAAGTTTGGCTGTCCTTGTTTGACCTTGAAGAAGGGGTCCAAGACCAAATCTGACCACATCAAAAGATTCCCAGCCCATAATTTCCTATAAGTTGGTTTCACATTTAAACCTCTAGAACCAATAATAAGCAAGTTATAAGCACTTTTAAGCTTTGCTATCCTCATCTGACCTTGAAGGAGGGGCCCAAGGTCAAATCTGAACACATCAAAAGATTCCAAGCACATGATTTCCTATAAAGTGTTTTACATTGCAAACCTCTAGGACCAATAGTAAGCAAGTTATAAGCACTTTTAAGTTTGACTATCCTCGTTTGACCTTGAAGGAGGGGTCCAAAGTTAAATCTGATCACATCAAAAGAATCCCAGCCCATGATTTCCTATAAGTTGGTTTCACATTGCAAACCTCTAGGACCAATAATAAGTGAGTTATAAGCACTTTTAAGTTAGGCTATCCTCGTTTGACCTTGAAGGAGGGGCCCAAGGTCAAATCTGACCACATAAAAAACTCCCAGCCCATGATTTCCAATAAGTTGGTTTCACATTGCAAACCTCTAGGACCAATAATAAGGGAGATATAGGCACTTTTAAAGTCCGCTACGTGGGGCACTTTGGCACTCCGTGGATGACCTTGAATTAAGAGCTTCAAGGTTAAATGTCTGCACGGTTGTAGAGGACATGTATATCTGTTATACATATCACCTATGAAGAGATTGAACCTTCTACCTATGAGAACCAGCCACTAGAAAAGGGTAGATAATTTTCAAAGAAATGCTCGTGGCGGCCATCTTGGTTTTCAGAATGAGGCTAATTTCAGTCCCAGAGAAACTTACCTCCCAATGAATATTTCCTGCAAAGTTGGTAAACCTAGCTGGTGTAGTTTTCCTCTGAGAGCGTTAACACATAAAATCTAGCGTAGCGAACGCTAAAGCAAAGTATCCACCGGAGGCATCCGGTGGATACAATAAATAGCAAATCGCTCTCAGAATTCCACATAGTTTCTGTGAAGGTTTTGATATCATTAAAAATATATTCACATGAGGATATGAGTATTAGTAATAAAAAAGTTAAACATCAGGGAAAAACGATGAATGCTTTGCAACAACTCAAATACTCTATGTTGTGTTTTAGAAACAAAACATAAGTTTACCTGTTGAGCAAACCAGAGACAGATTTATTTTAAATATTACAATGAGACTTTGGAAATGGCAGGTCTGTGGAAAGTTATCTTTTATGTGGTCACATTTTCACTGGATTGATATCCAACAACCCCAAAGAGTTGAACTCAACATAAAAGGTCTAAGACAAAATTTTGTCTTAAGTTTTGTCTCAACTTTAAGACCACTGCTGGGCAGACTTAAGTCACTTCAAAATATTCTATTGCATGTATTTACATTTTACCCTTTGCTATTCCACCAAAAATATACTATGGGGATCTATACTTCCTATAAAATTAATTTATGTGGATTGTAATAGAAATTTAAATTGTTCAATTTCCTATAAATTTCCACATTTTACCTCCTTGTGGTAAAAATATGGTCATAAAAATGGCTGACTCTCAATAAAACACAAAGACTACTATTTTTACATTATTTTACTAAAAAAAGTAACAAATCTGTTTTATAATTTCGAAAAGCATGTTTGTCTAAGACTTAAGACCTTTTGTGAATCCCAGCCCTGGTCTATTAGCTTAATATAATAAAAAGTCAGGGAGTAAACTTGTATAATGGTCTTCTAAGAAATATCAAGGGTTTTATTGACTGTCTTATTGGAAACCGGTGTATCACATTGTTCTTCAGTTGTAAAATTGCATGGCATATGCAGCCGACTCAGTGTTGCAAAAATCTGCAGTGTGACCAAGAAGTCCAGGATGTGTTGGCACTTTCAAGAGATCAATGCCAAATTGTTCACAAGCACATATCAGGCCACATCATGTATAATAATTAAGAAGACTGCGTCTTTTTCAGTAAATAGTAAAGCTTCGTTCAGTAACATTATTTTAGTCATTTTTTTGTGACGTGTGTGGAATACTTTTGTTTCCAAAACACGCTCAAAGGCCTACTCACACCAAAAACTCAGGGGCTGCACAGCAGAATTCCAGCCCTAGAAATTCATAGTAGTAGTTCCATTAATATAGGTATATACTAGCTGTTACCCACAGCAACAGGCACACTCAGAAGGTAAACCAAGTTCCTGTTTTAGTGACAGTCTTTTTTCTCTGATATATGACTGACAGCAACAGCGTTCATTCATAGGAAAGAGGTTTCAATAAGTAACAGTGTATACATGTTGGAGCACAAACTTCAAATCTCACCAATCTTAACATTAGAGCTAGCCCAACTTAGGATTCTAAGTTTGGCTACCAATCTGAAGACCAAGACTGAGATGACAGGCCAGCCCATCTTAAGATTGGCCAACCTACATACCATGAAAGAAATGTGAATCAAATACTACACTGTTCACTGATCTTTTCTTAAAATATGTTTTCGTAATGCCCAGGTCCCACAGTGGAGAGGTTGCTACGATTATTTCAGTGAATATAGAAGACTAAAGGTGACTTCAAATTAGCGAAAATTCACCCAAAAAAAGGCGGGAAAGTGTGGTCACATTAAAAAAGATCTTCATTCTTCTGTGACCCTTCTACGATGTTTTATGATGCTTTTTGACTGTCCTGAGATTAACCCTCAACAATGCAAGAATATACTGAGAATACCCTATGAACTGGTGAAGATATCTGGCGATTTGACTACAATTACCCACGAATTAGCTACAAGTAGGGAAGAATGAAAGTGATCTTTGAAGAATCTTCTACAACACAGGAAGAAGCAGTTGAGAACAAGGAAGAATATCTGGCGAATTTACTGAGAACAAGAAGGTAGTACAATTTGCTAGCAAATGTCCTACCACAGAGCTAAGACATAGAAGAATCTGCTACCAATGGTGGCAAATTTTAGTGGCAAACATAAAGATTGCAAAAAATCAGCGAATACCAGCGATAGTTTTGAACATCAGCTTGTTGTCACTGTGAAGTGACAAATTATAAAGAAAACTGAGAAAATTAATGAAGAATAATGACTAATCCATCAAGAATACCGGTGAATATATTCAGAATCTAAACTTTCTTGAGTTTGGGCACTAAAAACTGCAAATTATAGTCATGAAATAACGGGGCAATGACAAACAAGTTTTAACATTTTCATGTTGTTTATAGTTTATACCCACATTTTATACATACATTACAATGTTTCCAAGTACTGGTGAGCTCTGACACTATTGGATGCAGGCTACTATATAAAGAGTCACAGCAACCTGAAAACAGTCTGATGCTCAGTAGGGTGGTTTGCCTCTATTTTTATCAAAGATGACATCACAGATAGTTGTAATCTGTCGTATAATTTTTATTTGCGGCAAAGTTTGTGTATCATAGGAACCAAACATATTGTGACTACTCCAGGTGCAGAAGATTGAAAAAAACTTTCTACAATATGGTTGAAATAAAATGATTTTAAAAGTTGAAGTATTGTACTATAAATCATGCACAAAACTTTGTGACATTTAACAGCTACAGTATTTATTAAATAGAGTGTGCAGGATTTTCAATATTCTATGCATAAAATGTACATCAATTTAAACTTCTGCAAGAAATATGTGTAGTGGGTGCCTTGCTCTCATCACAAATGGCAACATTTTCATTACAGTCCATGAAACGTTTGTTCCAAGAAAAAGAATGACTGAAACAAAAAGCCAACATATAAAAGTTAAAGTGAGATAAGTGGTGGTTCTCAAATGTTAATATTTCATGTCAGGCATATTGTGTTGGGCTTCACATTGATTATTTTTGTTAAGTAAATATGATTTTTTTTTTGTGTGTGTGTGTGGCCTCAGGCCATACAAGATACTGAGCCATTGATAAACATGTGGTCCCTAGAAATTAAATAATTTAAAAAGAACTATATTCTTGTAAATATCCATACATTATATCACTGCACCCAATCTATTTCCAGGAGAGGAGTTAAGGAATGTTTGCAGGTTCAATTGTAGAATTTCTCTCCTGGAAATGACTCTTAAGACCCCCGCAGTGAGTTACACATGGCTGGATGTACCGCTGGATCGCGGCAGGTTACCAAATATGGAAAATTGTGAGTGGTTTACGGAAGACATTTTTCATCCGTGAACACGTCCGTACCATCCGTAATATCCTTGTAGCATCCGCCACGGATGTGAAGTGTCCGTGGGGATGCCACGGAAAAATGAAACAGCTTGAATTTTCCGTAAAAGGTTTGCGGATCCGAGTTGTAATTAATATCCATATCGGATCCGTATGTCATCCGTAACGTCCTTACATTTCCTTGTGGCATCCGCGACATCCTTGACTCATCCGTGTCAATTATCAGTCGGAAACTTGATACGGATATCCCCGGAGTGTGTACGGAGGCAGTAAGAATGCCTCCGGAAGTTTACAGACATTGCCGGAAACCACCAGGATCAATAGGAATGGTCCTTGCAGAAGGTCACGGATATGAAACATGGATATTCCCGGAGGTGTATAAGGACAATAGGGGCATCATTTACGGATGATAAGGACGCCTCAAGGACAATAAGGATGGGGTTTACGGATACATTTTCACACAACACTCGGGAAGTTACGGAATAACACTTTGTCATGCATGAATGCCTATATATTAGGACCACTTGGCCTGGCTTTTTCTTCATACACTTTCTGCAATTTGATGTGAATACATCAATTTTTGGAACTTTACAGCTTATACTATATATTTTTGAGGATAAATTTTGCTGGCATATTTACCCAAAAATATTTCCGACTTTATTTTTTTTTTTAAATTGGGAGTTTGGTGAATATTTCTGTAAAATGCCACCAAAGAAAAGAATCAGGAGGAGAGGTAGTCACGAGATGTCCACACAGGTCCCCGCATGGAGTCCAGAAGTGGATGAGTTGACTTGTGTTCCAGAGACTCGGCAGAGCCAGCACGCAGCTGGAGTGGAGGAGGTGGTGGTGGAAGCTGAGGATCCTCTGCAGATGTTGGATACAGAATAGGGTGACATTGCGCCTGAGACACAGCAGGATTCAGATTCAAGTGATGAGGACATTGCTGACACAGAGGACACACAGGCCGCTGGGGGGACACAGAAGGGCAAGGGTAAGTCAACCACAAGGGAGGGGCAATTTGTATCAGAAGATAAGGCTGACAAAAGGGAAAGAAAACAGCTGTTGTGTTCAGTGATGAGAATGAGCAGAAATTAGTGGACTTTTTGTGTGACAATGAAATTCTCCACAACAAGCGTTTAAGGGACTACAAGGATAGGTCCAAGAGGGAGGCTGTGTGGGACAAATTTTGTGAGGAGAACGACTTGGAAAAAGATGCCTGCCAAAAGTGGTTCCAGAGCCAGGGCACACTCTTTGGAAAGGTCACTCATATGAAGTAGGTCCTGGGGGGACCACAGCTGACACAGCAGCAGAAATGGACCAGAGACAATTTTTACTTCCTGATGGACCACATTGTGCGATATCTTAAAGGAAAAAGTGACTTTAGGACACCAAAGGAGTCAGCTTTCCAAGCCAGTGTAGCAGCGGGCTTAGCAGACATGTCGCACCTCGAAACACATACGTCTACTCCTAGATCGCGTGGCGTCAAGCTTAGCAGATTCCAACTTCCAATCAGCTCTCATGGAATCCCGGAGGGGGATAACCGAGTTGAAAGACATTGTGGCCAAGAAATTGACTGATGACAAGGCTGATAACCCATGACTGGGCTTCCGTGACTTTCTAAAGGTGGAGGTGGTACAACTAACCATTGACTCCTATGACGAGTTTCAACAAGAGACGTTTAACTTGTTGATGAAACTGAAACGGAGTGAGAAGCAGCAAATGTACCAGCACAAAATGGGCACGAGTACCGCTGCGTACAGCCAGGCCTCAAACCATTACCCATTGTCTCACAAGCAGATGCAGGCCCCACAGCAGCAGATGCTGCAGACATTTACACAAGTTCCACAAGGACAGCCACAGCAGCAGCATTCACATCATTCACAGCAGCACTTCCCACAGACATTTACACAGCCACATGCACCGGCGCAAAAGCAGTTCCTAAGCATGCTGTTAGAACAGCCCATACAACAGCAGCAGCAGCCAATACAAAAGCAGCAGCAGCCCATACAACAGCAGCAGCACCAGCAGCCCATACAACAGCAGCAGCAGCAGCCCATACAATAAACTGTCCCAGGTTCAGAGCAGCAGCACACGCAACAAGGCAGCCAACAAACTGCACAACAACAAGCATCACACAGCGCAAATTCCTCCCAGCAGCTGGTCATGTCGCCACCACTCACAGACACTAGGAGGGAGAGCAGCCCAATACTACTTATTCCCAGCACACCAGCTACAATCGGTTTCTCACTGCCACCAAATCCACCCTCCTGCTGCATCGGCCTCTGGAATATCCGAAAGCGGGACGTTAGTATCCCGAAGGCATTCTCCACCACCCTTCTTCCCCGGCAGAGCCTGTAGTTTAACACCCTCTGGTTTAAGTCCATACCACATCTTGAGTAGGGCTTCATGAGCCAAAGCTTGAGGGGGAAAGCATCGTCCCCGAGGATAAAATAGCTCACCTTTGGCCCATCATCAACAAGGGCTTCACTCTCTGGGAAGCCGATGGTGCTGTCCTCTATTTTGTGCCTCAAGTCTGAGTGCTTGAAAATCTGAGTATCAGAGCTTGACCCAGCTGCCCCCAAGTCCACCTACAGGAACTTGTAATTTCCATCCATCAAGGCCAGGAGTACAATCGAATGGAAGCCCTTGTAGTTGTGGTACAGGCTGCCACCCCATCGTGGACATCTGATGAGAATGTGCTTTCCATCCAGGCCACCCAGGGCATGTGGGATGTTCCACCTCTGACGGAAAATGGACTCGACCTCCAACCAGTCTTCAGGACTTGTGGGGCATGTCATCACCTCATCTTGATAGGCCCTGATGATAGCGTTGCAGACCTCAGGCACAAACTTATTTATGGTTGACCTCGCCACCCTGAAAGCAAACTGCTGGCTTGGGTAGCTGTCTCCACTGGCCAAGTGACTCTGGGTGACCGCCAACTTCAGTCCTGTACTCAGGGGGTCTCTCATCCAGGTCCTCTCCCTCTGGATCTCAGGGCTGAGTCTCTACTCCAGCTCTTGAAAAAGCTCTGGTGGCATCCGGTATGCCATAGGGTCATCTAACTCAAGCGTCGGCAGCCGTCTGGTGTACTGAGCCTCTTCTTCACGCTATACCTGACTTAGCCATGGCCTGACTCAATGTCTTCTTTGTCTTCGCTGTCCTCATCATAGACTCCATCTCCTTCTCAGCCTGTCTATCATAGCTGTAATGATGACTAACTGCCTCTCCATTTGTAATATTAAGAGCTGAATTTGCATGAGATCTCTGTTACGTCTGTCCAATCTGACTTCTTAATTCTATCTGGCTAGTGGCCTTACCCTTTTTATAGGCATTCGGATCCAGGTATCCAGTGATCACTGCCTCCCACCAGGACACTTTAATGTTGTCATAAATATCCCTAATCGATAACCTGACATCCGCAAGAGAAATAAAGATCCATGAACCCATCCGTGGCATCTCTGCAAGATCTGTATAGCCATCCAGGGTGTCCTTGCAACATCCAGATGCATCCCTATATGGTCCTGGTGTATCCTGGGGTGCTTCTGAAAGCAAACTGATGTGGATGTGGCCATGGATGTGTATCCGGTGATCATCCGCAAGCAACGGAAGTCTTCTCTGACGTCCTTGTGGGATCCCTATCATCCGTAGAGAGATCTGTGCCGCATCTGTAAATCACTCACTTTTTCAACATTCCCCCCCCCCCCCCCCCCCCCCAAAGCCCAAGATCCGCATGGGATCCTTGGTACTTTCCATATAAGGAACCGTGGCCCATATCCGTGGGAGATCAGTGAAAGTGTAAATGGCCCCTAAGTATGCTAAGCTCTGTAAATATATATCAAACTGACTTTATCATCCAAGCTAATATTACATCTGTGTGGTCAAATTTTTTGCTAAAAAGAGAAGTATGATATATGTTTTGTGATGAGCTGTTATTGTTTTATGGCATTTGGCAATCTGTACCTGTAGGCTAAAACACTGTGCTCCACTTAGATCCTGGTCATGAAAAATCCAGGGAAAGACTTGAAATGTGTGTAAGTTATGGGCTAAACGCTTGTTTCAGCATGGGACTCTCAATGCAGAGATTTCTCTTATCATAATGAGCCTTAAAATTAGGTAGCCATTTTTTGTTGTAGACCCAAAAAAACTAAAGGCTCCTACTTCTGAAGTGGTGGACTTGCAGATGAATGAATCATGCCATTTGCTGCCAACATTTGTGATGTGTGAAAATACCGTAAGAAAAACATCATGGTACTCGATAATTTTTCCTCAAAATATTTTGGCAATTTTTAATTGGTTCTTGCTGTTCAAAATAGTACTGGAATTAAATTTTGAATAAAATTGTTGTTATAATTATTGTTCAACTTTATATTACTGTACACTGGCATAAGCAGTATGTGGTAAAAACTCCATAATCACACAGGAAAGGGGTTATCCACCAAAATTACAACTTAAAGATTTCTTTTCTCTTAAGTTTTGGATTCCAACACTGATACCATTGGTGATTAAGGTCAATATTGTTTCCCAATTACAAACTCCCGGTAAACATTTAAAAATCCTGTCACTTATTTCAGTTTATCATTTAACACTGGAATAATTTTGGTGTTTATGACAACCAGTTGCCAACTCATGTTGAAACAACATCCAGCAGAATGCACTCGGGGAATTAACCACAGCCTTATTGAGGAAAAACGGATGAGACTCTTCCATCTGCTCTTAACTAATTATAAACTGAATGATTTCAGTTTGTGTTATAAAGACTGGTTAGAGAGCATTTTAAAATACAGTGGATATATTTTCTCCTCATCACTTCCTTGGAACTATTTTTCATCTCACTATACTTGTTCACCAAGACAATGGATAGATATGACTTGAACACAGAAGCTTTTGTATTTGATACAAATCTGTGGTATTTTACTAAATAATAACAGAATATAACCCGAGTGATGGGTAATTTAAAATCTTATCACAATAAATGAAAGATCAACACAATTTCAGTCTGTAAGAAAAGGATTAGATTGATTTGACCACTAGAGTGATGAAATTTAAAAATATATGCATCAAGAGGGTTGCTTCAGTTTTATTATCCAACACTTTCCTTGGATAAGAACTTGAAGTAAACTAGACTAAGGACGCATCTGTGGCCAGATGCAGAATGTATCCACCGGTAAAGGCAAAAGTAGCTATTACTCAGCTATGCCACGAGGTAGAGGTCTGAAATTTTACTATGTTATAGCTGACCCAAAAGTAGCTGAATAACATATTTATACAAAATTCTCTAAATACAATAGTTTTCAAGTTACAAGTTATTTTACTCATGTTGGAAGTTAATGAAAAGCTGAATAACATATTTTAACTAAATGCTCTAAATGCAATACTTTTCAAGTTATAAATGATTTATTGAGTAAGAACCTCAAAAGTAGCTATTACTCAGCTATGCAATGAGCCACAGGTCTGGAAATTTACTATGTTATAGCTGCCTCAAAATAGGTGAATAACATATTCAAACTAAATAATCTAAATGCAACAGTTTTCAAGTTATAAGTGATTTACTCAACAGTGATAACCTAAAAGTAGCTATTACTCAGTTATGCCATGAGCTACAGGTCTGAAATTTTATTGTGTTATAGCTGACCGAAAAGTAGATGAATAACATATTTGCACAAAATTCTCTAAATGTAATAGTTTTCAAGTTACAAGTGATTTTACTCATGATGGAAGTTAGTGAAAAATCCAAAAGTAGCTATTACTCACTTAGCTATTGAGATAGACACCCAAGTTACTGACCATGTTGTAGCTATGAAAAAATAGCTGAATATCATATTTTAACAAAGTGCTCTAAATGCAATACTTTTCAAGTTATAATTGATTCAGTGCATGATTTCATTAATTTTAATGCATTAAAAATTATTTTTAAAATTCATAAAAAACTTTAGCATGTGAAAGCTCTCCCAAAAGTAGTTGAATGAGTTATTTGAGAAGATTTGGCTATCTGCAATACTTTTAGAGATAATTTGCATTTACTCATTTTGAGTAGGTGAGTAATTAGCTACGGGTCTAAAACTTCACCAAGTGAAAGCTCTCCCAAAAGCAGGTGAATGAGTTATTTGAGAAAAATTGGCTATCTGCAATATTTTTAGAGATAATTAGCATTTACTCATTTTGAGTAGGTGAGTAATTACCTACGGGTCTGGAACTTCACCATGTGAAAGCTCTTCCAAAAGTAGATGAATGAGTTATTTGAGAAAAATTGGCTATCTGCAATACCTCCAGAGATAATTAGCATTTACTCATTTTGAGGTGAATAATTAGCTACGGGTCTGAAACTTCATAAAAGTGAAAGCTCTCCCAAAAGTAGGTGAATGAGTTATTTGAGAAAAATTGGCTATCTGCAATACTTTTAGAGATAATTTGCATTTACTCTTTTGAGTAGGTGAGTAATTAGCTATGGGTCTGAAACTTCACCATGTGAAAGCTCTTCCAAAAGTGGATGAATGAGTTATTTGAAAAAAATTGGCTATCTGCAATACTTTTAAGAGATAATTCGCATTTACTCATTTTGAGTAGGTGAGTAATTACCTATGGGTCTGGAATTTCACCATGTGAAAGCTCTTCCAAAAGTAGATGAATGAGTTATTTGAGAAAAATTGGCTATCTGCAATACTTTTATAGATAATTAGCATTTACTCATGTTGAGTAGGTGAATAATTAGCTACGGGTCTGAAACTTCAGCAGGTGAAAGCTCTCCCAAAAGTAGGTGAATGAGTTATTTGAGAAAAATTGGATATACAATACTTTTAGAGATAATTCGCATTTACTCATTTTGAGTAGGTGATTTTAGACATTTTTGTGTAGCACAGGCCTGATTTAGACAAAAACTAGAAATAGGACGCCCTGTTGATAGTAGATGCGAATAGAAACAGGATAGCATAGAAAAACACACATTATCATGTGTAATGTCCACCCCATGAACCTTGCCCAAATTGTACAGTAGTCTTACAAGACCCTGTTTCATTTGTAAAATATATCAATGATGCTTAAATATTTATTAGTTTGGATGTAAATTATTTCAGCTTCATGCCTTTTTGCATTGGTTGGGTTGAAAATTTTGACGAAATCACTCTATCTTGCACGGTTAAGAAGATAGAAGCAAATTCCTGTTTTTCTATTTTTGGCAAAAATTTGAAAATTCAAAATGGCCGCCATTTTTGGGAAAAGGAAATTTTTTTGAAAATTGCCAAGAGTACATTTCTTAGATACCCTATGGGTCGAAAATTTCAACGAAATAACTCTATTTTGCACGGTTAAGGCGAGTTTGTGTTTTTCCATTTTGGGCAAAAATTCGAAAATTCAAAATGGCCGCCACTTTTGGGGAGGGGAAAATTTTTGGAAAATTGCAAAGAGTACACTCCTCAGATACCCTGTGGGTTGAAAATTTCGACGAAATCGCTCTATCTCGCACGGTTAAAGAGATAGAAGCAAATTTGTGTTTTGCCATTTTTGGCAAAAATTCGAAAATTCAAAATGGCCGCCATTTTTGAGGAGGGGAAAATTTTTGGAAAATTGCAAAGATTGCATTCCTTAGATACCCTGTGGGTCGAAAATTTCGACGAAATCGCTCTATCTCGCACGGTTAAGGAGATAGAAGCAAATTTGTGTTTTGCCATTTTTGGCAAAAATTCGAAAATTCAAAATGGCCGCCATTTTTGGGGAGGGGAAAATTTTTTGAAAATCGCAAAGAGTACACTCCTTAGATACCCTGTGGGTTGAAAATTTCGACGAAATCGCTCTATCTCGCACAGTTAAGGAGATAGAAGGAAATTTGTGTTTTGCCATTTTTGGCAAAAATTTGAAAATTCAAAATGGCCGCCATTTTTGGGGAGGGGAAAATTTTTTGAAAATTGCATAGATTGCATTCCTTAGATACCCTGTGGGTCAAAAATTTCGACGAAATCGCTCTATCTCGCACGGTTAAGGAGATAGAAGCAATTTTGTGTTTTGCCATTTTTGGCAAATATTCGAAAATTCAAAATTGCCGCCATTTTTGGGGAGGGGAAAATTTTTGGAAAATTGCATAGATTGCATTCCGTAGATACCCTATGGGTCGAAAATTTTGCCGAAATCGCTCTATCTCGCACGGTTAAGGAGATAGAAGCAAATTTGTGTTTGGCCATTTTTGGCAAAAATTCGAAAATTCAAAATGGCCGCCATTTTTGGGGAGGGGAAAATTTTTTTGAAAATTGCCAAGAGTACATTGCTCAGATACCCTGTGGGTCGAAAATTTCGACGAAATCGCTCTATCTCGCACGGTTAAGGAGATAGAAGCAAATTTGTGTTTTGCCATTTTTGGCAAAAATTCGAAAATTCAAAATGGCCGCCATTTTTGGGGAGGGGAAAATTTTTTGAAAATTGCATAGATTGCATTCCTTAGATACCCTGTGGGTCAAAAATTTCGACGAAATCGCTCTATCTCGCACGGTTAAGGAGATAGAAGCAATTTTGTGTTTTGCCATTTTTGGCAAATATTCGAAAATTCAAAATTGCCGCCATTTTTGGGGAGGGGAAAATTTTTGGAAAATTGCATAGATTGCATTCCGTAGATACCCTGTGGGTCGAAAATTTTGCCGAAATCGCTCTATCTCGCACGGTTAAGGAGATAGAAGCAAATTTGTGTTTGGCCATTTTTGGCAAAAATTCGAAAATTCAAAATGGCCGCCATTTTTGGGGAGGGGAAAATTTTTTTGAAAATTGCCAAGAGTACATTGCTCAGATACCCTGTGGGTCGAAAATTTCGACGAAATCGCTCTATCTTGCACGGATAAGGAGATAGAAGCAAATTTGTGTTTTGCCATTTTTGGCAAAAATTCGAAAATTCAAAATGACCGCCATTTTTGGGGAGGGGAAAATTTTTGGAAAATTGCAAAGATTGCATTCCTTAGATACCCTGTAGGTCGAAAATTTCGACGAAATCGCTCTATCTCGCATGGTTAAGGAGATAGAAGCAAATTTGTGTTTTGCCATTTTTGGCAAAAATTCGAAAATTCAAAATGGCCGCCATTTTTGGGGAGGGGAAATTTTTTTTTAAATTACCAAGAGTACAATGATTAGATACCCTGTGGGTCGAAAATTTCGACGAAATCGCTCTATCTCGCACGGTTAAGGAGATAGAAGCAAATTAGTGTTTTGGCATTTTTGGCAAAAATTCAAAATGGCCGCCATTTTTGGGGAGGGGAAAATTTTTGGAAAATTGCAAAGATTGCACTCCTTAGATACCCTGTGGGTCGAAAATTTCGACGAAATCACTCTATCTCGCACGGTTAAGGAGAGAGAAGCAAATTTGTGTTTTGCCACTTTTGGCAAAAATTCGAAAATTCAAAATGGCCGCCATTTTTGGGGAGGGGAAAATGTTTTGAAAATTGTAAATATTACACTCCTTAGATACCCTGTGGGCCGAAAATTTCGACGAAATCGCTCTATCTCGCACGGTTAAGGAGATAGAAGCAAATTTGTGTTTTGCCGTTTTTGGCAAAAATTCGAAAATTCAAAATGGCCGCCATTTTTGGGGAGGGGAAAATTTTTGGAAAATTGCATAGATTACATTCCTTAGATACCCTTTGGGTCAAAAATTTCGACGAAATCGCTCTATCTCGCACGGTTAAGGAGATAGAAGCAAATTTGTGTTTTGCCGTTTTTGGCAAAAATTCGAAAATTCAAAATGGCCGCCATTTTTGGGGAGGGGAAAATTTTTTGAAAATTGCATAGATTACATTCCTTAGATACCCTGTGGGTCAAAAATTCTGTCGAAATCGCTCTATCTCTTACGGTTTCTGAGATATTAGCAAATTACTCAAAAGTAGTACTGAAAATACACAATGAAGTACCTAAATGGCTATTACTCATGTACTGACAAAGCTATCAGTCCCAAATGCAATACCAAGCGAGCTATGGACATAACAATCTTGTATTCAAAATTGTAGTAAAATATCTTTAATTATTTTGGCTTAAATGCACGGAAACCAATGGGTACTGAAAATAGCTGTACTTAAGTATTACTCAGTAAGCAAAAGAGGTACAACAGCCAAAAGCAATCCCAAGCAAGCTACTGACCCAATAAGCCTGCATACCAAATTTGGTGACATTATAGCTCTAATACTTTTCCTTTAAATGAGCGGAAACCATGCGTGACGCCGGACATCGGACGCCGGACATCGGACAACGGACATCGGACGGCGCAAAAAGCAAAAATAATATATCCACCCCCCAGGGGGGTGGACATAACAATACCAAAAAGATAGGGTGGTGAGTCCTCTAGCATACCAAGCCACCTGCCAAATATGAAAGAAATCTGGAAAGAAATGTGGACTGTAGGTCGCTAACAAGTAATATTCCACATTTTAGACATTTTTGTCTACCACAGGCCTAATTTAGACATAAAGCCTACCAAAAAGATAGGGTGGCGAGTCAAAAATTCAAAATGGCCGCCATTTTGGGGGATGGGATAATTTTTTGAAAATTGCAAAGAGTACATTTCTAGATACCCTGCGGATAGAAAATTTCGACAAAATCGCTTTATCTTGCACGGTTAAGGAGATAGAAGCAAATTTGTGTTTTGCCATTTTTGGCAAAAATTCTAAAATTCAAAATAGCCACCATTTTTGGGGAGGGGAAAATTTTTTTGAAAATTGCCAAGAGTACATTTCCAGGTAACCCTGTGGGTCGAAAATTTCGATGAAATCGCTCTATCTTGCACGGTTAAGGAGATAGAAGCAAATTTGTGTTTAGCCATTTTTGGCCAAAATTCGAAAATGCAAAATGGCCGCCATTTTGGGGGAGGGGAAAATTTTTTGAAAAATGCCAAGAGTACAGACCTCAGATATCCTGCGGGTTGAAAATTTCGACAAAATCGCTCTATCTCGCACGGTTAAGGAGATAGAAGCAAATTTGTGTTTTGCCATTTTTGGCAAAAATTCAAAAATGCAAAATGGCCGCCCTGCAATGTCTCTGGTTTTTGAATATTGAACAATGTTTTTGTGTGATGCGCCTTAGAGTCTGTCTTTTGACTGAGATTAAGCGCTATAAAAGTGCTATTAGAATTAGAATTAGAATTTTTGGGGAGGGGAAATTTTTTTGAAAATTGGCAAGAGTACATTCCTGAAATACCCTGTGGGTTGAAAATTTTGACGAAATCGCTCTGTCTCGCATGGTTAAGGAGATAGAAGCAAATTTGTGTTTTGCAAAAATTCGAAAATGCAAAATGGCCGCCATTTTTGGGGAGGGGAAAAATTTTTGAAAATTGGCAAGAGTACATTCCTCAGATACCCTGTGTGTCGAAAATTTCAACGAAATCGCTCTATTTCGCACGGTTAAGGAGATAAAAGCAAATTTGTGTTTTGCCATTTTTGGGAAAAATTCAAAATGGCCACCCTTTTTGGGGAGGGGAAATTTTTTTTGAAAATTGCCAAGAGTACATTGCTCAGATACCCTGTGGGTCGAAAATTTCGACGAAATCGCTCTATCTTGCACGGTTAAGGAGATAGAAGCAAATTTGTGTTTTGCCATTTTTGGCAAAAATTTGAAAATTCAAAATGGCCGCCATTTTTGGGGAGGGGAAAATTTTTTGAAAATTGGCAAGAGTATATTGCACAGATACCCTGTGGGTCGAAAATTTCGATGAAATCGCTCTATCTCGCACGGTTAAAGAGATACAAGCAAATTTGTGTTTTAGACATTTTTGTCTACCACAGGCCTAATTTAGGCATAAACCCTACCAAAAAGATAGGGTGGCGAATGCTCTACCATACCAAGCCACCTGCCAAATATGAAAGAAATCTGGAAAGAAATGTGGACTGTAGGTCACTAACAAGCAATATTCCACACTTTTGACATTTTTGTCTACCACAGGCCTAATTTAGACATAAACCCTACCAAAAAGATAGGGTGGAGAGTCCTCTACCATATCAAGCCACCTGCCAAATTTGAAAGAAATCTGGAAAGAAATTGGAAAATTTAATGGTTAAATCAAATTTTTATTAGTTAATATCTTACCTAGTGGACCAGTGCATTTGTCCGGCGCGCAGCCGGTCGCGCCAAACATTAGAAAAAAACGTCCTGAGCTGGGCTCTGACCGGGACCGGTAGTGTATTCCTCATTCGCCAGGTGTCGTGACTGCACCCAGCTCCCCTACTGCGCGTGCGCGCGCATGCGTACTTCCTCTTTTTGTGGCCTACCTAAGAATGTCCCCCTTTTTAGCTATTGCGGGGCAGGTAGGGTGGGACTCTTTTGGTCCACTAGGTAAGATATTAACTAATAAAAATTTAATTTAACCATTAAATTTTCCATTTTATTGCGTTAATATATCTTACCTAGTGGACCAGTGCGGAATAACTACACCCCCCCCCCACCCCCCCCCCCCCACCCCCCCCCCCCCACCCCCCCACCCACCCCCCCACCCACCCCCCCCCCACCCCCCCACCCCCCCCCCCACCCACCCCCCCCCCACCCACCCCCCCCCCACCCACCCCCCGGTTTTGTAGCTGACGAGTCCACGAGGAAGTGAAGAAGGGGAATTGAAGATTAAGATGGTACCACAGGACCCAAATGGTACACATCCGAGTCTGCCCAGGCCAAGTCCTTCAGGTAAAATTGGGTGAAGGTATTATGAGACTTCCAGTGACAGGCTGCCAAAATTTGGTCTAAGGGAACACCCCCTTGAAAGGCTTTGGACGCCGCGAACGCGCGAACGTCGTGAGCCCGAACCTGATGCAATTGTTGAGCCTGTTGATCTGACATCTGGTAACAAAGGACGATGGTTTGTTTGATCCAAGAGGAAACGGTAGCAGGGACAATATCCTTCTGGAAACTCTTCCTAAAGGAAATAAAAACCAATTCTTTGCCAGAACGGAGATCTTTGGTTTTGTCCAAGTAATAACGCAGTGCCCGGACCGGGCACAGACTCCTATCCTCCTTGAGGGATCTGTCCAATGAAGGAGCCAAGGCTGGAATGATAACAGGGGCCACGCAGGCGGGACCCTCTTTAGCCAGGTGGTTCTTAGAGATGAAACTAGGAGAGGGCGATAAGGAAACATTCGACCAATCCTCTTGGTGCCTAATGTTCCTGTGAACCCAAGCATGAATTTCACTCCTCCGTTTCCCAGAGCCCAAGGCGAGAAGGAAGACAGTCTTAAAAGTGAGGTACTTCAGCGAAGCCTTCCTGAGAGGTTCAAAGGGAGGTTGTGTAAGTTGGTGAAGGACCAAAGACAAATTCCACGTAGGAACCCCACGCCTGCCTTTTGGTTTGTCCCTATGAAAACTGTCCAACAACCTGGACAAGTTTTCATCCTTGCTGATGTTAATTCTGGAGTTCCCCACTTTGTCGGCTATGGCAGTCCTATAGCCCTCTATGGTACTAGGTTGAAGATGTTTTTCCTGAAAAAGGGACAGGAGAAAATCCGCAATTTGCTCTATAGAGGGAGTTCTGAAGTCCACCTGATTTTTCTCACACCATCTGACAAAAACGGACCACTTTGATTCATAAATGGCTCTGGTAGAGCGTCTTTGAGGAGCCTCAATTCTTGTTGCCACTTCTGCCGAGAACCCGGCTTGCTGGATGGCAGAGGCTCTAGGAGCCAAGCATGAAGGTTCAGATTGGGAAGGTCCCGGTGAGAACACTGATTGAACGGCTGAGTTATCAAATTCGACACCTGAGGGAGCAGGAGGGGAATTTGAGCTGACATGTTGACCAGGTCCCAAAACCAAGGCATGTTGGGCCAGCCTGGTGCTATCAGAATGAGACGACGGAATCCGTGGTCCAAAAGTTTCGTTACCACCTGATGAAGAAGGGTCGTCGGTGGAAAAGCATAAGCGTCCAGGTCCTCCCAAGGGAGACTTAAGGCATCCACTTCCCACGCTGATTGGTCTGGAACCGGGGATACAAACCGGGGAAGTTTGTGATTGAACCGGGTGGCAAACAGGTCCACAGACGGGCGGTGCCAACGCTGGCATATTTGAGCAAACACCTCCGGGAGGAGGGACCATTCCGTTTGGATCACCTGATTGAGTCGGGACAGCTTGTCGGCTATGACGTTCAGGTGACCCGGAATATGCCTGGCCCTCAGGACAATCTGCCTTTGATTGCACCAAAGCATCAGTCTCCAAAGGAGGGCACAGAGTGAGCCTGATTTCATACCCCCTTCCTTGTTGATGTAAGAGACCACAGTGGTGTTGTCTGTACAAACAAGAACTATCTGGTTGCAACATAACCGCTCGAACCGTTTTAAGGCCAGCAGGACTGCCTTGAGCTCCAACAAATTTATGTGCAAGGCGCTTTCTGACTCTAACCAGACTCCTTTTGCCATATAATCACCTAAGTGAGCGCCACAACCTTCGTTTGAGGCGTCTGTAAACAGTTGAAGGGCGTGTTGAAGAGGGTGTAAGGGTTGACCGGAGAGCACCTTGGCCGGGTCCAACCACCACCTTAGATGTACATGGAGAGATGAAGGAATTGGAATGACCTTTTCCAGAGATTCTGGGGCATGCCAATGCTTTTTCAGGTGCCATTGAATGGGCCTCATATGCAGTCGCCCCGATACTACTTGTTTTTCTGTTGCTGTCAGAAGGCCGATTAAAGACATGAGCTGCCTGACTGTACAACATTCCAGTCCCAGGAGAAGGTTGAGTTTCTGAGATAGACTCCTCCACCTGTCCTGAGTTGGTTTGACTAACCCCTGAGACAGGTCGAAATGATAACCTACGAAGTCGAAGGTTTGTTGGGGAACCAGCTCTGACTTGTCCATGTTGACTACCCAACCTAGAGAGCGGCAAAGGTCCAAAAGGATCTGCGTATGATGTAGGCAAATTTCCCGGCACGGGGCTCTCAGTAACCAATCGTCTAGGTATTGGTGGATCCGAATACCCCTCAATTGAGCCATGAGTTTTACCTCTTTGACCACCTTTGTGAACTCCAACGGAGCCGTCGACAGGCCAAAGGGAAGTGCTGTGAACTGAAAGGTCTGACCTTTTAAGTGGAACCTGAGATATTTTCGCGACCTGTGGTTTATGGGGATGTGAAAATAAGCGTCGCTGAAATCCAGCGAAGTGACCCACTCCCCCTGTTGCAGGGAGAGTCTGATGGTCTCCGGAGTTTCCATCTTGAACGTTGACGGAGCAAGGTACAGGTTCAGTTGACTTAGGTCTAGAATGGGCCTCCATTTTTTGTTGGGTTTTGGAACCAGGAACAACCGGTTGTAGAAGCCCAGAGATGACTGAACTAACACTTTTTCTATAGCCTGTTTTTGACCTAGAGACTGTAAGGCTTCGTTCAGCTTTTTGTTTCTTAAAGGAGCTGATGAACCACTGACTATTACAGGATATCTTGCTAGAGGTGGTCTCTCCTTGAAGGGTAGTTGATACCCGTCCCTGAGGATGGAGACTACCCTTGGATTTGAACCCAGGGAGAGCCAAACCTGCCAAAACAGTTGCAGACGGCCTCCCACAGGTGGATCTTTGACAACACAAGGTACATTTATGACATTTGGGGCAAAAAGACATTGATTTACAGACAAAGCACTGTTCACAGATTTTATTTCTATTTTGGCATGAGAGGGTCTTACGTTTTTCTTTTGCAACGGCCCTGTTACAGAAACTGCAGGAAGAACAACAGACAAATTTACAGTCTTTTGAAAAGTCACTTTGTTGGTTGCTGACACTAGATTGAGATCCCCGGACTTTGATTTTAATTGAACTAGGGGACTCCACAAACATTGATTGTCATTTATATGGCTTACTACCATGGGCAGGCTTGGAGTAATATGTGGAGCTAGAGCCACCTCTACCACAATTCTTGCCTCTGCCCGAAAACTGCCGCCAAGGTTGCTGAGTCTGAGAAGACGAGAAACCAGATTGACGACTATCTTTCTTGTCGTAGGGTTGGTACCTGAACTGATGTTTCTTGGAGTGCTGGTATGTGCCCGAACCGGGACCAGGAGCACTCCTATTAGACTCATGCTTTTGTATGTCTTGCTCAGCCACCGCCAGAACATCATCCGGGAACAACCCGTAAGTAAAAAGGGGGGGATTGCGCAGCTTATTCCAGGTGTCAGGTTTCAGTCCTGGTCTAACATATTCTAGGTAGGAGTCTCTCCTCAACAAAATGAAATTTGCCAGTTGGACAAACAAACTGTCTGCGAGGTGCTGAAAAGCAGTACCCAAAGCCACAGAGACGCTAGAATGGAAAGCTGACAAGTCTTTTAAGTCCTTGACGGCGTCTGTGACTTCCTTTGGGGCTTTCCCTTTAACAATAGTACTGTTCAGAAAAGAAATATGTTGGTTCATTTTGTCCTGGATCTCACTCACGCACCTGTTAAACCCTGCGGCATGGTTGGTTATCAAGGAGCCTTCCCTGGCACATTGCTCCCACCTTCTAAGGATTTCTTGAGAGATAGGTCTGGAAGCTGGACCTGAGGACGGGTAAGAGGAAATCTTGGCGATACGAGAGAACTGAGAGTTCAATCTAGCTTCGGACCCCGACCAGCCATAGATAGTCCTTCCGGGTCTTTGGTTGCCATCCTGTTTTATTCGGGATTGAGTATACCATTTTGCCTGGCTTTTAGGTGTCCTGATAAACTGGTCCTGTTTCAGACCTGCTGCTTCCTGAGCCCGGGAAGGGTAGCCCTCTGCAGCCCGCGTATTAAGTTTTTCCATTTTATAACACAGCCAGTCGTCTGCTGGCAATTCTACTGACACTTTTCCTGTACGACGAGGGTGTTTACCCTTCCAAGGGTTGTCAGAGCGGTTATCCGTGTCACCTACAGCAGCTTCAAAATCTGGTATGTGAGACCAGCCAAGGAAAGACCGGACCGACCGGACCGTTTCCCTGTAGTTCATTTCTTCGTTTCTTTCAACTACCTCAGAATCTGAAAGTTCACCTTCTTCACCGGAGTCTTTATCTGACCGGTCCGGAAGGGGTTCCTCATCTGACAGAGCTGGATCCGGCTGAGTAAAACTGTCTGGAGCAAATGAAGTAGACCCACTGGAAGGTTGCGTACCGGTGATGACCGGTTGAGAAGAGGGTCCAAGAGAAGTGACACTGGTAACAGTTTCCTCCGGTTGCTCAAGATCTTGCAAACCCGGACCGGGCACAACTGTCTTGAGAGGAGGAATAGGATCCGAAGCAATCTGACTTGAAGAACCGGCACTAGCAGCCGGTTTACCAGCTTTCTTGTGTTTAGACTTTCCCTTATGTTTTTTAACAGCAGGTGAAACCTCTAACCCCTGACCTGGAGGCCTCACCGGACCGGTGGCTCCGGGGTCAGGAGACGGGTTGATAAAAGGCGTGTCAGAAATGGGAGCTTGAATTGTAGATACAGGCATCTTGGGGGTTGAAAAGATATTAGTTCTTGAAAGGAGAGCCTCAAAGCGGGCGAACTTTTCTTCTAATTGATTGTTTAACAGTTCCAAGTCCTGACGGGAGACAAAATCTCCAGCACTAGCTTGAGCAGCCGGTGAAGCACCGGTAAAAACCCGTTCCTGCGCATGCGCAGCGTCCGGGGCCATTTGAAAGTCAACCTGATCCTCTACGGGACCCACAACAGTTACTTTACTAGGGGAAACCAATGTTCCAGCTTTCTTATCTTTCCGGATCTGATATTGTGGGGTTGCCAACATACCCTTCTGGGAATCCGAAAAACTGTCACATAAATCACAACTCTGACCTTTGACACAAGGGTCATCTCCCATCTTTTTGTCCCTACAGCGGGCACATTTTTCGTGTAAGTCGAAAGCAGCCATAACATGGCCACAACTGCCACGCCTTTGTCCTGGTGATGCCATGATAAATATATTTCGCAAATATCCAAAACTTTCCTTGTAACACACTTGTAAACAACTAATATAATTCAAAGTTTATTCCACTGAAATTTATCGCTAACACACTATGGCGCCAAACAAAAAGAGGAAGTACGCATGCGCGCGCACGCGCAGTAGGGGAGCTGGGTGCAGTCACGACACCTGGCGAATGAGGAATACACTACCGGTCCCGGTCAGAGCCCAGCTCAGGACGTTTTTTTCTAATGTTTGGCGGGACCGGCTGCGCGCCGCACAAATGCACTGGTCCACTAGGTAAGATATATTAACGCAATAAAAGTGGACTGTAGGTCGCTAACAAGAAATCTCTGCGGATGCGGACGAGAGCGCGGACGACAACGATGATGAATCCATAGTATCCCCGCTTCGCGCCGGGGATACAACAATCAATATTGATATGAAATCTGAAAATCCTATCCACAGTAAGGGTACTGCATTCACTGGTTTCTATTTACTGCTTCTGAAGTTCAATACACCATAGTTTAAGACAATACAAGCATTCTGACGCATAAATTAGATGTACTAAGCTAAGACAGTGTAACATAGCTTTTCTTGTGAGATCAGGCACATGTAGAAGTAACAATAAGCAAGAGGCACTTTAATGGTTGACAACAATACTTTCAAAGATAAAAGGCATTTACTCATTTAGTAGCTATTACTCTGCCATGCAAAGAGCTACAGTTCTGCAACTTCACTATGTGGTAGATCACCCAAAAGTAGGTGAATGACTTATTTAGAAGAAATTGCCTATGTGAAATACTTTTAAAGATAAAAGGTATTTACTCTTTTTAGTAGCTATTACTAAGCTATGCAAAGAGCTACAGTTCTGCAACTTCAATATGTGGTAGATCACCCAAAAGTAGGTGAATGATTTATTTAGAAGAAATTACCTATGTGAAATACTTTTAAAGATAAAAGGTATTTACTCTTTTTAGTAGCTATTACTAAGCTATGCAAAGAGCTACAGTTCTGCAACTTCAATATGTGGTAGATCACCCAAAAGTAGGTGAATGATTTATTTAGAAGAAATTACCTATGTGAAATACTTTTAAAGATAAAAGGTATTTACTCATTTTAGTAGCTATTACTAAGCTATGCAAAGAGCTACAGTTCTGCAATTCACTATGTGGTAGATCACCCAAAAGTAGGTGAATGACTTATTTAGAAGAAATTGCCTATGTGAAATAGTTATTTTACAAATAAGAATATAGCATAGGAACTAGTGTTGTAAGTCTCTATACTCTGTTCAGTGTGTGTGTTATTTTTATGAGATTTCTGTGTATTGCTGTTCTTCAAATATATATTTCAAATTTTCAGCTTGATTTTCAATACAGCATCTCAGTTAGGTTACCATGGTTACATGATCATTAAAATACGTAGTGTTTATTTTAATACAATACAGACCATGTTTCACAGGAAACAGGTTTCATAGAACTTACGTCACATGACACAACTTATCAGGAAATGAAGTAGGGAAGCACGAGTAAATTCTCTAAATTTGTCTAGAACAGGTCATGTGATCACTACTTCCTCTCACATTCCAGAGGTTGTAATGACTGTGAGTCATCTTTGGCATTCCAAAGCTTCATATAAAAGTAGCAGGATATACAATCAAAATTCATCAGGAGAAGTAGAAGTAACAGTAACAAGTAAGGAGTAGAAGAAGTGCAAGTAGCAGAAGAAGGGAGCCGCCTTGTGCCAAAAGCTGTGAAGAGAATACTTTTAAACATCTAGCTCAAGCATGTTGCAACAACTTTGTTATACTTTTGTTGTTGATATTATAACATAAAAGAAGACCCAGAAGATAGTGCATTTTAGTGCAAACCAAGCCACCAATTGTCAAACTCTCCACCTGACACAACAACACTTGACACATTTTATAAATATTTTGGTGTGGAGCTCTGCTCACTATGATATATGTACGATAGTATCAGTTTTTATTTTAATTTCCTGACAATACCTCAATTAAAAAGACTTGGTGATGATATGCCACTATAGGACTGAGGACTTTGAAGCCCAAGGTACCTACCTCTGCATCATAGTACTCCAGATGGTTGAACCTGTTGACAATAAGGTGAGGTTTGCCCATATCCAACCCCAACACTGGACTGCTATTCTGACTGGACAAGAACATGGCAGATGACACTGGCACTCCCTCAGTACTCTTTCTTTTATATGATGGCCTTTCATCAGTCACCTCCAATTCATGCGCAGGCCTCTTTATAGATGGCGCCACTGTGGCTGGCAAGGATGACAACACTCCGGCCGAATTATGGTTCAAACTCCTCGATATATTTTTGTTGTGTCCCAAATATGCCATCAAGGTAATGTGGTGGTGCTTGCTTTTTGTCTTCAAACAGGTATCAGTTACTAATTTATGACGAACTAATATCTATAATATAAGGCAGTCGAGAGGGAAATAGGAGAGACACCAGAATTGGTATGATTATCATGTTTCCACATTACACACTTTAATGCCACCTAACAGAATGGTGATTTAGCCAAAATTGTCCTAGAAATTGAGAAAGCAATATTAATGATACTATATATATCAAACGCTTTTGTTACCAATGATTATTAATGAAGTTGCTGATTTTTTTTATTACCAAGAGTTTATACAGAACACATTCAACCATTTTTTTTTCAACAACATTTTACCTGCTGGGTGTGTATGGGGAATTTTTTTGTGTGCGATCTGCATTCACTATTGCATTTTTTTTCACTTTTGGCTGATCAGTTTATTAGTTTTATAGATGATCAAATTCCAGATATTGACTATGTCAAATAAATTTACTTCAAAGGTTAATATTCTGTGTACAATAGAAACATGATACCGATACAACGGTGGAACAAACCAATAAGCCAGGCCTAGACAGGCCTCAAGTTTTCAGTGAACTCATCCACAATTGTAGAAGTCAGAAAATTACATTTCACTGCACACTGACCTTTGAACAAACGTACATAGTCGCACTAAACTTTTGGAAGGACAATTTACTCAGTGATGACTTTAACAGCACTATTTCAACGACAAATTGGGGAAAATTCCAAAAACTTAGCTTTGACCTTTCATCCCTTATACACAAGTCACAAACCTTTGGGAACAAATCTTGACCCAAAAGGGACACTCTTGGTTCATGGGTAAATAATTTATTTAATTTTTCTTTATATAAAGTGACTGAGGTAATCCTGTCATAAAAACTGATTATAGTCACACATTTTCTTCAACATGAGGTATATCCGACTTCTCTTATTGTAAGGTCTCCATCTATACCATGGTCTTCTGAATTATCAGGGTCACCTAGCAGCAACATAGCTGTAATTCTACTTTCATGTAGCTTTTTGCATTCACATTATTTTGAACATTTGAAAAATCCAAAGATGATCAAAAGTCAGTTGCTTTCAGGTGAAGTTAACAGACAGCTGAAGATTTGGTTTGTAATCTTTTTCACTTAAAGCAACAACAGCAGAGAGCTTTCTGATACCATGACATTTGGTATTTTCTAGTTCTTTTCCATAAAACATCTGTGATTGGCAATCTCTGTTACTTTGGCATTGTTCAGCTGATAAGACTTCCAGCTTAGTATGCTAACCCAAGGCTCTGTAATCGATACTCTTAGATCACAGTCAAGTGTAGAAGAGGGGAGAGGGGGGGGGGGGGGGGGGGGGGGCAGTTTTATTAGGACATAAATTAATGCCTTTATGTGGCCACTAATATCAAATCACATAAAGCACACTGTTTACAACAGCCGGGGTTTATGAAGTACTTTTTTCACAATTCATTGAAGTAAATGCCATTTAATAAAGTGGCAAAATGAAGCCATAAAATATATACTCAGTCCATGACTTCACATGTATATTACCCAGTATTATGCAGAACGTAAAAGGACAGAACAATGCCACAAAAACTTTCATGTTCTGACATATGTGCCTTATGGGTTTTTACAACTGGATAATGATACTGACGCAGTCACACGTTATTTCAGGGCATGTGAACAGCTTTCACAAAATTAGTGGCTGTCTCCATACAACAGACCTCAGATAGGTAATCCCTGCCAATTTTATCCATTTCACTTATTTTGATGGAAGTGTTTACTTGAAACAGATTTTCAATCACCACTGATGATCCCAGTTTAAATGAAGTTTAAAGAACCCCTCCTTGCACAGTAAAATCAGGTAACACCAATGGTCAGAAATTACATAATCTACTAATTCAAAGATATGTTCCCATATTCCTGTGTACAAATATATTTGGACTGACATGTAAGAACAGTTGGGAAACAGGAAAGTTGTGGTTTAAAAATAAAGGCTTTAGTTCTACAAATACAGGATTCAATATCTGGTATATGGAAACAGTTGCAACAGCAATTTGGTGACTGGCTGACAGTAGTCAGCTATAGGCAAACACAGGCTCAGTCAGATGTTTAGTTAGGGTCCAACAATTTTCTTGGACAATGAAAACCAGTTTGCGGAAACTTCAAATGAACAAAACTACTTCTCCGCTAAGAAACCGGCACATGATCCTTTTGCTGTGGAACTCTCACTGACTAAAATCACACCTTGTGCAGCAGTTTAATATGCCGGCAAATTTGTACAGCCATGTTAACAAGTTAGATAATTTACAATCTGAAAGCATTGATGGACCATTAACTTATACAGAGATACATATGGCATTAAAACAAATGAAAAATAATAAAACACCAGACATTGATGGGTTCCCTGCAGAATTTTTTAAAGTCTTTTGGAAACAGCTTGGTATGCTGATCTTAAAAGCATTAAATAATAGTTTTGAAAAGGGAACTTTGTCAACATCTTTACGACAATGTTTAATAGTATGCCTTCCAAAGAAAGGAAAACAAAGACAATTTATAAAAAACTGGCGCCCTTTATCAATGCTTTCGGTCTTGTATAAGATAGCTGCAGCTGCTATTGCAAATAGGATTAAACCATATTTGACTAAACTGATAAGTGAAACACAAACTGGCTTTGTATCAGGGAGATATATTGGGCAGAGTACAAGATTAGTCTATGACATCATGGACTTTACGGAAAGACATGATATCTCAGGACAACTCATGTTAATCGACTTTGAGAAAGCTTTCGATTCGATTTCTTGGAACTTCATCTACAAAACCCTAAAATTTTTTGGATTCGGAAACAATCTGGTGAGGTGGGTTCAACTATTTAATCAGGACATAACAGCCAGAGTACTCCAATGTGGTTTCATGTCTGATGCAATTAACATAGAACGAGGTTGTAGACAGGGTGACCCCATTTCTCCTTATTTGTATATTCTAGCAGGTCAGGTACAATCTATCTTAATTTCACAATGTGATGAGATAAAAGGAATCAATATAAAAGGACAAGAATTTAAAATTATCCAATACGCTGATGACACCACTCTATTCTTAGATGGTTCATGTTCTTCCTTTGACGCTGCACTTAATATATTGGAAATTTTCGGCTCTATTTCTGGTTTAAATGTCAATAAAGATAAAACTAAGTTGGTGTGGATAGGGAAGAAGAAACATTGTAAAGATAAATTGAAGAAAAGTGGGTTCCAGTGGGGCTGTACACAATTCGATCTTTTAGGATTAACCTTTTCAGTGAACCTTTCCGAAATGATAGATTTAAACTTCAAATCAAAAATACTTGAAATCAAAGAGCTTATAAAAATATGGAATAAGAGATATCTGACACCATTGGGGAAAATAACTGTTATCAAAACCTTTTTATTGGCTAAATTGAACCATCTGTTCCTCACTTTACCAAACCCAGGTAAAGCATTCATTGGTGAACTGAATGACCTTTTTCATAAATTTATCTGGTCTAATAAGCCAGACAAGATAAATAGGAAAACTATAACTCTGAAGAATCGTTCTGGAGGGCTGAATATGATAAATCTGGAACTATTTCAAAGGTCCCTCAAAACAAACTGGCTTCGAAAAATAGTCCAAGAAGAAAACACTCCTTGGAGAACATTATTTTAGTGTACAATAAATTTTGAAATTGAAAAAATTTGTAGTCTTGGACCTGAATATATCCTATCCTTAAAGCGAAAGACTGGCAATAAATTTTGGTTACATACCTTTGATGCTTGGCATCATGTTCTGAGTGTCCAAAAAATTGTAACTTCTGAACACTTGCACAGAACACCGTTATGGTATAATAGCAAATTTTCAAGTGAAGTACTATATCTTCCAAGTTGGTATGCGAAAGCAATCACTATAATTTCTGACTTATTAGATGACACTGGCTCCTTTATGAGCCGTGAACAGCTCCGAATTAAGTATAATTTTGACAATATAGACTTTCTGTCTTATCTAAGAGTCAAACAAAGTGTCCAGAAATTTCTCAAGGAATGTAAAATAGATGATACTGAAACTCTAGCTCGCCCTTTTATCCCTCATCATATTAATGTAATCTTTAAATCCAAGAAAGGGGCTCGTGACTTTTATGAATCACTACAAGCTGACCAGAAAAATAATCATATTATGAAGCAAAGCTGGAATAAAGATCTTAATACATTTATAAATGAAGGACAATGGAATCTTATTTTCAGGGTGTGTTTTAAAACACTGCAAAACAATTCTTTGATATGGTTTCAGCTAAAAATCCTTTATAGAATCTTGGGCACTAATCAATATTTGCATAAAATAGGGTTGTCAGATAGCCCACTTTGTTCTAGATGTAATACTACATCCGAAAGTATTTTACATCTATTGTCTCAGTGTAATGAATCAAGAAATTTTTGGATTTCATTGGAAAACCTTATTTATAACAAGAGGAGAGTGCCCGTGAACGGGCACTGTGTCAGCTGACTGAATGTTTTTGATTTGTGATGGTGATAATGAGAGGAAAGCATAATTATCAGGGAAAGGGCTGTACAGAAATACAGTAAATGGTAACTGAACAGCATGTTCGAAAGATATTCCGAAGCTGACAGAAAAAAAGGACAAAAAGTTGTGCCCTGCAAATGGTATTATGAAATAAAGTAACAAGGTAATTGTTTAAGTGTAAAAAGTAGGTTAAAAATATTTAAAGAAATACTATAAATGCAATATCCTCGTTCGACCATGAAGAAGGGGTCCAAAGGTCAAATCTGACCATACCAAAAGATTCCCAGCCAAAGAATTTAGGATGGTTTACCATCCCAAACCTCTCGGACCAATAATAAGTGAGTCATAGGCACTTTTTAAGTTTGGCTATCCTTGTTTGACCTTGACGGAGGGGGTCCAAGGTCAAATCCGACCACACAAAAAAATGAAGAAGGGGTCCAAAGGTCAAATCTGACCATACCAAAAGATTCCCAGCCAAAGAATTTAGGATGGTTTACCATCCCAAACCTCTCGGACCAATAATAAGTGAGTCATAGGCACTTTTTAAGTTTGGCTATCCTTGTTTGACCTTGACGGAGGGGGTCCAAGGTCAAATCCGACCACACAAAAAAATTCCCAGCCCATGATTTCCTGTAGCTTGTTTACCATCCCAAACCTGTAGGACCAATAATAAGCGAGTTCTAAGCAATTGTAAGTTTGGCTATCCTCAATTGACCTTGAAGGAGGGGTCCCAGGTCAAATCTGACCACACCAAAAGAATCCCAGCCCATGATTTCCTATATGTTGGTTTACCATCCCAAACCTCCAAGACCAATAATACGCGAGTTATAAGCACTTTAAGTTTGGCTATCTTCGTTTTACCTGGAAGGAGGGGTCTAAGGTGAAATCTGACCACACCAAAAGATTCCCAGCCCATGATTTTCTATAGGTTGGTTTTCCATTCCAAACCTCTAGGACCAATAATAAGCGAGTTATAAGCACTTTTAAGTTTGGCTATCCTCATTTGACCTTGAAGGAGGGGTCCAAGGTCAAATCCGACCACACCAAAAAATTCCCAGCTCATGATTTTCTATAGGTTGGTTTTCATTCCAAACCTCTAGGACCAATAATAAGCGAGTTATAAGCACTTTTATGTTTGGCTATCCTCATTTGACCTTGAAGGAGGGTTCCAAGGTCAAATCGGACCATATTAACAGATTCCCAGCCCATGATTTCCTACAGGTTGGATACAATGATTTACTCAACAGTGAGAACCTGAAAGAAGCTATTGATCAGCTATGCCATGACATAGAGGTCTGCAATTTCACTATGTTATAGCTGACCAAAACGTCTGTGAATAACATATTTAACAAAATACTCTAAATGTAATAGTTTTCAAGTTACTACTGATTTACTCAAGAGTGAGAACCTCAAAGTAACTATTACTCAGCTATGCCATGAGCTACATGTCTGAATTTTTGCTCTGTTATAGCTGACCTAAAAGTAGGTGAACAACATATTTAAGCAAAATACTGTAAATGCAATAGTTTTCAAGTTACAACTGATTTACTCAATAGTGAGAACCTGAAAATAGCTATTGCTCCACTATGCCATGAGCTATAGGTCTGTAATTTCACTATGTTATAGCTAACCCAAAAGTAGGTGAACAATATATTTTAACAAAATACTCCAAATGCAATATTTTTCAAGTTATAGCCAATTTACTCAACAGTCAGTGCCTGAGAATAGCTATTGCTCAGTTGTGCCATGAGCTACAGGTCTGTAATTTCACTATGTTATAGCTGACCCAAAAGTAGCTGAATAACATATTTGCACAAATTTCTGTAAAGGCAATAGTTTTCCAATTACAACTGATTTACTCAACAGTGAGAACTTCAAAGTAGCTATTACTCAGCTATGCAATGAGCCACAGGTCTGGAACTTCACTATGTTATAGCTGACTCCAAAATAGGTGAATAACATATTGCAACAAAATACTCTAAATGCAATAGTTTCCAAGTTATAAGCGATTTACTCAACAGTGATAACCTAAAAGTAGCTATTACTCAGCTATGCCATGAGCTACAGGTCTAAAATTTTACTATGTTATAGCTGACCCAAAAGTAGCTGAATAACATATTTATACTAAATTCTCTAAATGCAATAGTTTTCAAATTATAAGTGATTTGCTCAACATTGAGAACTTCAAAGTAGCTATTACTCAGCTCTGCAATGTGTCACAGGTCTGGAACTTCACTATGTTATAGCTAACCCCAAAATAGGTGAATAACATATTGAAACAAAATACTCTAAATGCAATAATTTCCAAGTTATAAGCGATTTACTCAACAGTGATAACCTCAAAGTAGCTATTACTCAGCTATGCCATGAGCTACAGGTCTGAAATTTTACTATGTTATAGCTGACCCAAAAGTAGGTGAACAACATATTTAAGCAAAATACTGTACATGCAATAGTTTTCAAGTTACAACTGATTTACTCAATAGTGATGACCTAAAAGTAGCTATTACTCAGCTATGCCATGAGCTACAGGTCTGAAATTTTACTATGTTATAGCTGACCCAAAAGTAGCTGAATAACATATTTATACTAAATTCTCTAAATGCAATAGTTTTGCAATTACAACTGATTTACTCAATAGTGAGAACCTCAAAGTAGTCATTACTCAGCTATGCAATGAGCTACAGGTCTGAAATTTTACTATGTTATAGCTGACCCAAAAGTAGCTGAATAACATATTTATACGAAATTCTGTAAATGCAATAGTTTTCCAATTACAACTGATTTACTCAATAGTGAGAACTTCAAAGTAGCTATTACTCAGCTGTGCCATGACCTACAGATCTGAAATTTCACTATGTTATAGCTGGCCCAAAAGTAGCTGAATAACATATTTATACGAAATTCTCTAAATGCAATAGTTTTGCAATTACAACTGATTTACTCAATAGTGAGAACCTCAAAGTAGTTATTACTCAGCTATGCAATGAGCTACAGGTCTGAAATTTTACTATGTTATAGCTGACCCAAAAGTAGGTGAACAACATATTTAAGCAAAATACTGTAAATGCAATAGTTTTCAAGTTACAACTGATTTACTCAATAGTGATGACCTAAAAGTAGCTATTACTCAGCTATGCCATGAGCTACAGGTCTGAAATTTTACTATGTTATAGCTGACCCAAAAGTAGCTGAATAACATATTTATACGAAATACTCTAAATGCAATAGTTTTCCAATTACAACTGATTTACTCAATAGTGAGAACTTTAAAGTAGCTATTACTCAGCTATGCCATGACCTACAGATCTGAAATTTCACTATGTTATAGCTGGCCCAAAAGTAGCTGAATAACATGTTTATACGAAATTCTCTAAATACAATAGGTTTTAAGTTACAAGTGATTTACTCAATAGTGAGAACTTCAAAGTAGCTATTACTCAGCTATGCAATGAGCCACAGATCTGAAACTTCACTATGTTATAGCTGATCCCAAAATAGGTGAATAACATATTGAAACAAAATACTGTAAATGCAATAGTTTCCAAGTTATAAGCGATTTACTCAACAGTGATAACCTAAAAGTAGCTATTACTCAGCTATGCCATGAGCTACAGGTCTGAAATTTTACTATGTTATAGCTGACCCAAAAGTAGCTGAATAACATATTTATACGAAATTCTGTACATGCAATAGTTTTCCAATTACAACTGATTTACTCAATAGTGAGAACTTCAAAGTAGCTATTACTCAGCTGTGCCATGACCTACAGATCTGAAATTTCACTATGTTATAGCTGGCCCAAAAGTAGCTGAATAACATATTTATACGAAATTCTCTAAATGCAATAGTTTTGCAATTACAACTGATTTACTCAATAGTGAGAACCTCAAAGTGGTTATTACTCAGCTATGCAATGAGCTACAGGTCTGAAATTTTACTATGTTATAGCTGACCCAAAAGTAGGTGAACAACATATTTAAGCAAAATACTGTAAATGCAATAGTTTTCAAGTTACAACTGATTTACTCAATAGTGATGACCTAAAAGTAGCTATTACTCAGCTATGCCATGAGCTACAGGTCTGAAATTTTACTATGTTATAGCTGACCCAAAAGTAGCTGAATAACATATTTATACGAAATACTCTAAATGCAATAGTTTTCCAATTACAACTGATTTACTCAATAGTGAGAACTTTAAAGTAGCTATTACTCAGCTATGCCATGACCTACAGATCTGAAATTTCACTATGTTATAGCTGGCCCAAAAGTAGCTGAATAACATGTTTATACGAAATTCTCTAAATGCAATAGGTTTTAAGTTACAAGTGATTTACTCAATAGTGAGAACTTCAAAGTAGCTATTACTCAGCTATGCAATGAGCCACAGATCTGAAACTTCACTATGTTATAGCTGATCCCAAAATAGGTGAATAACATATTGAAACAAAATACTGTAAATGCAATAGTTTCCAAGTTATAAGCGATTTACTCAACAGTGATAACCTAAAAGTAGCTATTACTCAGCTATGCCATGAGCTACAGGTCTGAAATTTTACTATGTTATAGCTGACCCAAAAGTAGCTGAATAACATATTTATACGAAATACTCTAAATGCAATAGTTTTGAAGTTATAAGCGATTTACTCAACAGTGATAACCTAAAAGTAGCTATTACTCAGCTATGCCATGAGCTACAGGTCTAAAATTTTACTATGTTATAGCTGACCCAAAAGTAGCTGAATAACATATTTATACGAAATTCTCTAAATGCAATAGTTTTTAAGTTACAAGTGATTTTACTCATGATGGAAGTTACTGAAAAGCCCAAAAGTAGCTATTACTCACTTAGCTATTGAGACAGGCACCCAACTTACTCACCATATTGTAGCTATGAAAAAAGTAGCTGAATAACATATTTTAACAAAATGCTCTAAATGCAACACTTTTCAAGTTATAAATGATTTTGTGCATGATTTCATGAATTTTAATGCATTAAAAATTATTAAAAAAATTTATTAAAAAAAAAGTAAGACAGATCCAGGTCTCATACTCACACAAGAGAATCTACCTCTGGCCTAGTACATATATGCAAGATATGAGAGAAATCCCTGCAATAGTCACTGAGAAAATTGTGATTAAGTGTTGAAATTTTCACACTTTTGGTGGGGGTACCCCCCTTGTAATGTCTCTAGCAAACAGACGAACAGACAGATTTGCATGCCTTGAACAATTTTTCATCCTCGATAGATAAGGTATCTTTTAAAAAAAACAGCACGTCTCTAGGCCTTGTAGTTTTGGAGGAGAAGTTGTTCACGCGGACGCGTACGCGTACGCGTACGCCCACGCCGCAGAGTGACGACATAATGTCAGCTGACTGACAAGTCAGCTGACATAAAAAGATAAAATTTAGAATTAAATTCAATGATTCCAACATAATACATGGCTATCTATCTATAGATCAAAATAATATTCCGCTGAATACATTAATAATTACTGCAAAAAAGTATATATTTGATTCTGTTACATCAAAAAGTCGATTGTATATAATGGCTTTCAGGCACAAATTCTCAGATATATACACTGAACAATCATTTGTTTCAAAATTTAGCGAACAAGAGGCAAAATTTAAGAAAACATGGCAAAAATGGCTTCCTCTGGTTGAAACATAGTTCCCTCTATCCAAGCATTATCACCAGATACTTTTTCAACACTTTTTCATAATGTTAAAAAGTCCAACATGTGAAAACTGAAAGAATGTCATAAATGCTAGGAGTTTAATGAATTATATCAATTTTTTCATGTATTTAATGTGTAACTTTAAATACTTCTGTAAAAATTATCGTTTTTGTATATACACTGTTGTTATGGGAAACAATAAAAAAAAAAAAAATTTGTACAGCCAAAGTGTACGATGCAAGGCAAAATGCCCAATGCCTTACTTTCATTTATGTTGTGGAAGCTATATATAACTTGGAAAGTAATAAGTCTGGTGAAAAACATCTGGGGGCTAGCCCTGCATCATAATGAAATAACTAGGAGGTTGAGACACCAGTACAGGAGGGTAATCCTAGGCAGATTCACATGACACAAATACAAGACACAACACTAGGGATATCACCACACTGTCCCTTTTGATCTCCGACATTTGTCCCGGTGATAAAGTCAAACTGCCGCCTCCATCCCAAGCAGGCATTCCATCCCGGTATAAATCTACTGCTTTGGCAGGATGCCTATTGAAGCTGAGTCGTTTTGATGTCATAAAGCTCAGGTGGGATGGGCCATTCACATCATAATGGTTGAACAAACCAGCAAGACCCCATACAGAAAGGACCTGGTCAAATCTATTCTGCAGCTTTCAAAAGCTCAACATTCTTAGGCATTTGCCCAGGAGCTGAACAGAGAAAGTTAGCTTTAGAAGCATTGACAAACTGGGCAAAAAATGTGACACTTTGAGCATATACTGGAAAGATATACAGTTATCTGAATATCAATGAAAAAACCTGACCTGCAGTTAAAGTAAACATTTACTTTTTCCAACATTAGGAAGGAGTCTGCTTACATTGACCATGGTAAATTCGATTTAATATAAACTAGCAAGTTAATGTATTGTTTTATATTGACACTAAATTGAGCTATTTAGTAATGAACAAATGTATGAAAACATTATTTCAACATTGTAATTGCAATTTCTATATGGTTAACGAACCCAGTTGGTGCATTAACTGCAAGCATCTGAGAAAACCTGTTGTAAGGAATAGTTGTCTTCCACAATATCTGAGTAGAGACAGGACCCTATTATAATCAGTATTCTCATTGGCCAAGCCTGATATCAGGTGATCAACTGCAGCCACTGAATTAGTCCAACAGATCAATCAATCAATCTTTAACCAACCAAACAGTGCTGTCAAGTTTTATGAACAAAACATGATTGGATTTATATGTTGCCCTTATTTATTACACTTACATAATCACCCTGTTAAATACTAACTGTCGTGAAACAAATACGCTGTGAACATTAAACATTTACAATAATATTTTCAGGAATCAGTGAGTTTCACGCAAGGCTAGCTCATAAATTCTGCAATCAGCAAGGTCTTAGACCATGGCTTTAACACCGGCACAAGACTTGTTATATAAAGGCATTATTCTGAACTCATACATCTCCCTCCCGCTCTCCTTTAGCAATTGCCTCAGATCCAGACAAAGTTTATCACATAAACTGCACCATAACCCCGTAATTTAAAGGCTTATCAAAAAACACAGCTCAAAAGCAACCACCATCAGATAGCGATGAAGTGTGTCTCTTAAAGCAGGCTTTACAGCTTCTTGACCTATGACAGACCTCGTTTTTTTTCCAAGTTTATGTGCCACTTAAGAGAAATAGGGACAATTAGCAAGTCCAGACAGAAAGGCCTCACACCCACCCAGCACATGACAGAGCACAAAGAACAGCCATAAAGCCTACAGATTCAAAACTCTACAATTTGGTGCAGTTTCTCTTTCAAAAAAAAAAAACTTTTACATGCTCCACAAAATTATAACTAATGTATATATGTACAAGATCTTTTCCCCACAAAAGATTGCCACAATTTTTTCAATGAATATCAGGATATTATATAGATATGAAAAGTTGAAAACTGAGATAATACACACCTAGCCGATGTAGCTTCTTCAGGGCAAAGAATTGGCTTGACATGAAAAAGCCATCTTCCTGTTGAACTGAGACAGGAATAGTTTCCTGTCTCAAGGAATCAGACTTAAACTTAGGTCCCACATGGGCACCAACTGGAATCGACTGACTGACAAACTGATTGACCGATTCAGTCTCACTGAAGTCATCTTCCTCAATTACTACCTAGTCGACTGATTAACTGATTTACTGATTGGTCAGATATATGTCATGATTCAGGTAGAAACTGTTTATCTAAATGACTCGTAAAATGATTGGCTCACTGATTCACTAATTGTTAAGTAGGTTGTCAGACTGACTACCTGGTCAATTAATGTTTCTTTCAATACAATGATGAAGTCATGTCACAATGGATAGCTCCATGGTGATAGAAATCTTTTGTCAATATTTTGCTTTGGTCACTATAATTGATCAGTGATGAAGCTGGTTACTTATATGAACTAGGATACCAGTAACAAGTGTAGACTTGTTAATATAGAGCAGGGGTGTTGGTCAGACCTCTGAATAAAAGCCTAGTGTCCAGCCCTCACTAGGTTTGGTGAATTATCAGAAATAATACTGGTTGGTCCCAGTATGACCTCAGCTATAAAAGGGGACACAAAACTCAAAATTCACTTCAAACTTTAATTCATTAATTAAATACCTTATGAAGAAGTATTTCTTTTTCTATACATCTTCAAGTATTTCAGTTTTAATAACTTATCAACAAACATATTTTCCTGGGTGAGTTCCGACAGATGACATCCCAAAGCTATTTTATTATTTGTTTTTGCAAGCAACCTTCAAACCCTTCTGGCAAAATCTCAATTTTATTAACAAAATCGATTAACTTGAAAATGCAACAAGGAACAAGTACTGGGTTTTTAAGGGAATCTAATTTGTATTGACGAGATCAAACAATTTTTCACAAACTAATATTTGAGAAATGTTAAAAGGAAAAAGATCTTAATTTGCTGAAGAATTTTGTTTCAAAGCAGCTTTCTTTTTTCTAAATTTGATGACAGTGTTAATCATCTCCAAGGCACCGTATTTATTCTAATTAAATTTTGTTTTCCATTTGTACTTTCTGTTTTATATTTCTTTTGAGTATAGCTCTGCAGAAGGGAAATTAATGGAAAAGCCACAGAGAACCTGCTCCACCTAATTAGTGCAGGTCTCATTACAGGCTTGTACTCCATTCACATTTTGCTGATAAGCCACCCTCATATAACATGTGTTTGGGGTCAGTCACCATGTTATAAGGTTTTATAAGGACTGCATGGCCAACTCACTTTTAGATGAAAAACAAAAGTTTCTGCAGATATTTTAAACTATTTCAAACCATTGTTTTTGTGTGTTTTTTCTCATTTTTGTTTTTGGTCATACCAAGGTGATACTTCTGGACTTTCCTGACACTTCAATAATGCACTGTCACAAACTTCCACCTACATCAGTAATATATTCTGCCAAAATTAGGCCTATGATAATTTCATTCCATTTTAGTGCATAAGACAATAAACTGGAAACTTACTGACTCACCAAGAGATACTGGTCTGGTTACCTTCCATATGCGTTCATTTCAATGGGTGTCGACTTAGGCAAAAAATGGTAAAGATAAAGGTTTGTAAAAAACAAGAATGGGGTTGTTAGCAGTAATGCAATACAAAAACTTCCCGAATGACATATACAGAAAAAATATATCATGAATGAAGATAACAATATTGTATGAATGCATAGCATGAGTATTATATTTTTAATCTTCATGAGTGATATATTTTTTCAGTATATGTCCCATGAGGGATGTTTTACTTTTACTATCCACCACTTTGTATGATTTATGACTAAAATATATTCATATTTAAAGAGAGAATGTAAAAAAGGATCACCAGTCATACAGGGCACCAGTCAATATTAAGCCTCTTTAACTTGCGATTTCTAAGGCATTATTTCTTCATGGATTTTTATGAAACAAAAACTAGCAGAAGCGCTATAAAAGACCCTTTCTAATGATATATAATACATATCTGTAGGTTACGTAGTTTCTGGAAATTAGTGAAAAAATGGAAAAAATGGGAGACGTCATTGTATACAAATATACCCTGCTCCATATATCCCCCTATACAGGTCATATACGGAGTGCGTTGAATAATAAGGGATCAAGGGATACTTAAAGTTTACCAAAGTATTACTTCAACACTCTGCTCAAAAAAATTATTTCACACTTTTTCAGTATAATCTACCAAAATATTAACCATTTGGTTTATAAATAAGTCGAAATGCTCATCACTATTCATCTATAGATATGATGTTGATCTTCATATTTTGAAAACCTTAGTCACAACTTTTGCTAAATAGAAAATATCTGTTTTTTGTCAAATTTTTCACTTTTGGGAACCGGTTACACAGAATGGAAATAACCACAACACTATTCCTTTCAGATGTTTTTCTACGTCAGTCATTTTTACGCAGACTTTCGCCCCTCATCTGGTCTGCCCTGTTAAACTGTCTCAGAATCACATCAGATACATTACACCCGAGATGTACAAACCCAGAATTTGAAACAACAACTCAGTATTAAAAGGAAAGGTCTTCCATTGCCATCACTTACAATTATACCTTCTTGACAAGAACAACCAGTCTTAATAGCACACGCATCAAAAATACACCCAGTTGCCAATAGTAATCAGCATTTCCTGTGTCTCCCTACTGATGACAAAAACAAGAGGGCTGTTTCTGTTGAGGCATTCTGCCACTACATGCATGTGACAGGTCATTCACTGTGTGACATGCAGGAGCTCAGACTAGGATTAAAACCATAAAGCAGCTTGTATTGATGAAACACCCACTGGACACACACTGAAACAATACAACTGAGTTAACTAGACTCTTATATGCCCACACCTACTTTGTCTCTGTTTATCTTAACGTATGGTACGGCTAATGGTTTCAAGTCATAGATCACTCAAGAAGTCCAACAGTTTTACTTAGTGACTCACCTATCACTATTTATTTATTGATGTACTGACTCCCAGACATAATTTATCTATTTTGAGGAATAATATATGTGTACATTATGACACAAAAAAATGTCATGATTATAAAACAAGAAGAAATAGAACAAGGCCACTGTTATCTCCCGCCTTAGAATCAGTAAAAATGGAGAACTAAAGGAGATATAAGGCCTTTGTAGTAAGATAACCCCACTTTACATTGAAGAAGGGGTCAAAGGTAAAAGTCAGCAATTTCAAAATAGTCTCTAGCAATGATAAGGGAGATATAAGGCCTTTTAATAGGATAATCCCATCTAACATGTGATATGACAGCCATTTTGTTTTTGAAACTAGGCTAAATGACTATCAGTCTAACTTTCCTAGCCATATATATTTTGCGCATATTTGATGAACCTAGCTGCAATATTTCAAGTTCTAGAGCATCTTAATGATTTTTAAATAATTGGCTATGGTGGCAATTTAATTTTTCAAAATAAGGCCACAATTTTTCTCAGGCAAAACATTTGAAGGCCAGGACTTTTGATAGTCTGTCTTTATATTCTGAAGCCATAACACCAATAGTAAGGGAGAAATAAGGATGTTTTAGTGTGATGACCTCATTTAACCTTGAAGCAGGGGTCAAAGGTCAAATTCAACACCTGGAAAAGATTCCCAGGCCATGATTTCCTACAAGCTGTTTTCACATTCCGAACCTCTAGGAGCAATATTTGGGGAGATATAAGGCCTTTTTAATAGGATAACCCTGTTTGACATTCAACATGTGATATGGCGGCCATTTTGTTTTTTGAACTAAGCCAAAATTACTATCAGGCTAGCTTTTCTAGCCATATAGCTTTCGTGCAAATTTGATGAAGCTAGCTGGAATATTTCTAGATTTAGAGCACCTTTATAATTTTCAAAGAATTAGCTATGGCGGCCATTTTGTTTTTCAAAATGAGGCTAAAATTTTGCAGAGACAGGTTTTCATAGCCACAAACATTCCCTACCTATTTGGTGAAGATACCTTTATACATGAATGTGATATTAAGGTTTATGCAAAAATGTGACGAACGGATGGACGCACGCATGTTCGGAAGGCGTTTTACAATCTCCCGACCACGGCCTTCGGCCGCAGGTGGGAGATAATTAAACTGGCTATTTGGTGCCATATACCAGTATAGTTCAGTTACTATTTACTATAGCATAACCTCTATTATCCAACCTTCTGCTATCTGAATGCCGTATAACTGGAACTTCTAGCCATATTGACTCAATTTGATACTCTGAATAGCTTGCATGGGCGACATTACAATGAGTAGCTGGGGGAGAAGGGGGGGGGGGAATCTGTACACTCTATCAGTTGATCAACCTTCTGTACTGAGAACTATCGGGTATAAGCAAACAACTGCCAACTTTTCCACTTCAGAGCCACAATTTGTGCATCCAACACATTTGTAGTTTGAGAAATTCACTCAACTTAATCTTCACTACAGGTCAATTTTAGCTGAATAGATAATCAGGCATTTTAAATTTAACTGGGAATACAGTTTCACTGGCTATGTCTATCAGCTAAAATAGCTAAATTTAATGGCCCATGAAAATGTCCACTATTTTGAGTGTTCAATTTGTTGAGCTTCATACCATTCACCAAAATTTGCATTTATTTCCATGTATACCTCTTCTATTATGTGAACCTGAAATTTTAACTGATTAAATGTAGATTTTATAAGCTAAAGGCTTAGCATCTGGGACTTACTGCTAAACTCAGAAGACTGCTTATCTGAGCAGCTCAAGAAAAAAAAAAGAATTTGTAATGACCAAGCTGGCTGCTAGGTGGCAGTAGCAGTCTGAAGCATTCTTACTCATTCACAGTATTTGATTTTTTGAACTTCTTCCCATTCACCCAAATTTATTTTCATATAGTTCTGCACCAAAACAAAGCCTTTCTATTTTATCAATATAATCTACTTCTGCTACAGCTGGATAACAGAGGTTGTGGTGCATTTACACAATTTCAATATGTGCTCAGAAAAAATATGTCATGACATTCTTGTGACTTTGCAGAGAAGTAAAAGCAAAACTCAGTCTGGCAATAATGTCATAATGTGTTCATACAGTACACTTTATGATGGAACTTTGTAAACGAATGAATGCAGCATTTACAAAGCGCCAAACTGATGTAGACATCCTTTAGGAACCAATATCAAAGAAAGGTAAGTCTATTTGCCAGAAAAAGTAATATCCCCGAGTTGAAAAAATATTTCAAAAACGTCAATTCTAACAAATTTAGGCAGGTATTTTTTCTACCAGGTATTCTTTTCAGCGGACATTTCCCCCAGATTGATCTGTCAGTGTCTGTCAATGGTCCTCATACACATCAATAGACTGTCTCAATGTGGGCAAAACGAAATGGCCTGGTATTATTCATGTATATGTGGGGTTACTTTTTCATATCATTCAGTTATTGCAGTTCTAGTTTAATCAACTGGGTCACAAAATAAACTATCATTGGAGATGACACTAGCAGCACTCTGATCACTGAGACATTTTAATCTTTTTACTTTTCATTGAACATAACTGAAGGTAGGTGATTGTGATATAATATTACAGTAAGTTATAAAGTTCTTTTTATAACGGTCACTTTTTATGTTTTTTTTAAGCTCAAAGTGACCAATGCATCCTAAACAAGAGCATTTGGAGAGCACATACCTCCGCCAAGGCACAAAATAACAATGGGAAAGTCAGGATTATCTTTTTTTCTTTCCACTGATCCAGATCACTCTCAAAATGATACTGGATTTAAGCTTTTCTTGGAGGATGCTCCAAGCAGTAGTATTTGTGTAATCCCGCTAACAGACAAACAAACTGTCATACAATATCAAAATGTTTGATTTTTCATGAAATTTTATTAATTTGGAAATATTAATTTTTACAAAAATTTAAGCACATATCAAAAATCTACTTTCATAATGTCCACATGTATATTCATTTTCAATCCTCAAGTACAGACACCCAAACAATTTGCAACATCAGTTGTAAGTGTATTTTAATCAGAAATTTGCAACATTTCATTTACTTGTTCTTTTTGTATTACAAAAAAAAACAAAAAACATAAGTATATTTCTTTTTGATTCAACTGTTTTATTTTCCTCCATTTTGGGGAATATTTGAACACTTTCTAGTCTTTAGTCAATTTAAATAAAGAAACAATATGTAAAGGTATTTTCATAATGTCCACATGCATTTTTTCTTTTAAGCAGGTTGTTCACAAAAAACATGCAGTATCAATCGTACATTATTCTTTCAGAAACTGATATCAATTGCACTGACAGGTAATTCAATTGTGTTTTCCCATAAGCAAACTCACAAAGAAGTTATCAGTCACTTACTGAAAGGCAGCTTTGTGACAGCCTGTCACTTTGATACTCAAAAGACTGATTTGTTTCGAACAAAAAAAGGTGAACAAACAATGGCATATCATATAATAACAGGTTTCTCTTTGGCCTATATGTGTCTTAATTAAAAATGGATCTCCCTCTGCAAACAAAACTAAATGAGTTTTGGAACCCAATAAACTATGATTTATGGTCATATTCATAACAAGAAGATTAATTCGATATTGTCACTCCTGGTTTACTCTTTTCTTAACAAACTCAAATTATTCTATTTTTGCCCATCGAAACATAGCCTATAAAAGGTGCGATTTCATTAGTCGACCTCCAAATCTGCTTGCCAATGGGATTCCTTGCAATAAACCATCAACACGGATCGCTTTTTAGTTTTTATGAATGAACCCTTGCATATTACGTCACAATGTTAATTCTTTGAAATGGAAGATCGAATTAACATAGTTGTGAACTTGTGATACATGGGAAGAGAAACCCAATTTTAAATATTCATTATAAAATAACCTATTTCTGAATTGACTTCAAATCTGAACTAAATTGTTCACTTCCCTATCTTGTACTTTTTCCAAAATAGTATTAAGTTCAGGGTTTGTTGAGATACAGTACACTGAACTTGAGTAAATTTTTATGTTTTATAGAATGAAAATTGAGAACATATTCAGTTGTTTTACATGCATTTTTATCCTGCACATTTTTCAAGGTCTGAAATTAAATTGACCAAAGTTCATGTAAAAATCAAATTTTAAAACTCAAAATAAATTATTTTTAAACTGCATTTGGTCTCTAAGAGGAAATCTGTTTGGCATTATTTCCTTTTCATAACTTAAATACATGAATTATAAAGAGAAAGCATAAAATTGTTTTGTCACAGACCAGCAATAACACCTGCTTTTTGAAATAGAAAATGGAGCTTCTATTCAAGATTGCATGCTTCTTAAAATTTAAGTGCACAATTTTTTTTTGGTTTTTTGTGTGTGTTATTTCACCTAATAACTCATAATATGAACCCTCGTGACTTATACTGAGCAATGATCAGCTTGAAGTGATTGCACAAAGGATCCTTGTTTCAAAAATCTCAACTGTTGATTCAGTAGTAGTAATTCAATGAAATGTTGACCACACAGTAATTTTCATGTTTAGTCGTGTTACATTTCACTCTTCCCTTTGTTATATTTTATGTAAAATCTGAACATTTACAGCTTCATGCAGCCTGCCAAACAGTTTGTGTCAAAATCTCACAGACATTTGAAATTAGACTAGATTTTAGCCAATAAATATTGGACCAGAAACTTTTCTTTCGGGCCATTAAGCTTTTCAAGTTACTGGCCCGTTGGCCCACTAACTATTTTGGGTAAGCCTTGAACACTGCCCACATCAACTAGACCAAGGACGCATCTGTGGCCAGATGCAAAATGTATCCACCGGCAAAGGCAAAAGTAGCTATTACTCAGCTATGACACGGGCTAGAGGTCTGAAATTTTACTATGTTATGGCTGACCCAAAGGTAGGTGAATAACATATTGCACAAAATTCTGTAAATGCAATAGTTTTCAAGTTACAAGTGATTTTACTCATGATGGAAGTTAGTGAAAAATCCAAAGGTAGCTATTACTCACTTAGTTATTGAGATAGACACCCAAGTTAATCACCATGTTGTAGCTATGGAAAAAGTAGCTGAATAACATATTTTAACAAAGTGCTCTAAATGCAATACTTTTCAAGTTATAATTGATTTAGTGCATGATTTCATTAATTTTAATGCATTAAAAATTATTTTAAAAATTCATAAAAAAAACTTTAGCATGTGAAAGCTAATATGTAGTTGAATGAGTTATTTGAGAAATACTGGCTATCTGCAATACTTTTAGTGATAATAGGTATTTACTTATTTTGCATAGGTGAGTTATTAGCTACGGGTCTGAAATTTCACCAAGTGAAAGCTCTCCCAAAAGTAGGTGAATGAGTTATTTGAGAAAAATTGACTACCTGCAATACTTTTAGAGATAATTCGCATTTACTCATTTTGAGTAGGTGAGTAATTAGCTATGGGTCTGAAACTTCACCATGTGAAAATCTTCCAAAAGTAGGTGAATGAGTTATTTGAGAAAAATTGGCTATCTGCAATACTTTTAGAGATAATTCGCATTTACTCATTTTGAGTAGGTGCGTAATTAGCTATGGGTCTGAAACTTGACCATGTGAAAGCTCTCCCAAAAGTAGGTGAATGAGTTATTTGGGAAAAATTGGCTATATGTAATACTTTTAAGAGATAATTCGCACTTACTCATTTTGAGTGGGTGAGTAATTAGCTATGGGTCTGAAACTTCACCATGCGAAAGCTCTCCCAAAAGTAGGTGAATGAGTTATTTGGGAAAAATTGGCTATATGTAATACTTTTAAGAGATAATTCGCATTTACTCATTTTGAGTGGGTGAGTAATTATCTACGGGTCTGAAACTTCACCATGAGAAAGCTCTCCCAAAAGTAGATGAATGAGTTATTTGAGAAAAATTGGCTATCCACAATACTTTTACAGATAATTAGCATTTACTCATTTTGAGTAGGTGAATAATTAGCTGCGGGTCTGAAACTTCACCATGTGAAAGCTCTTCCAAAAGTAGGTGAATGAGTTATTTGAGAAAAATTGGCTATCTGCAATACTTTTAGAGATAATTCGCATTTACTCATTATGAGTAGGTGAATAATTAGCTATGGGTCTGAAACTTCACCAAGTGAAAGCTCTTCCAAAAGTAGGTGAATGAGTTATTTGAGAAAAATTGGCTATCTGCAATACTTTTAGAGATAATTCGCATTTACTCATTTTGAGTAGGTGAGTAATTAGCTATGGTTCCGAAACTTGACCATGTGAAATTGAAAACTTTCATGTTTCAACAGAATACTCTTCTACTACCATGTGGGTCCAAAATTCGCTCGAAATCATTCTATCTCTGACAGTTTCAGAGATATTTGCCATTTTTCATTTTCTGCAAAAATTCAAGATGGCCACCAAAAATTGTAAAATTTGAAATTTTTCATATTGCAACTGAATACTCCTGTACTATCCTGTGGGTCAAAAATTCACTCGAAAGTGCTCTATCTCTTACGGTTTTCGAGATATTTCCACTTTTTGTATTTTGTAAAAAAACAGTCAAATAAACACCCACAGCGGCCATCTTGTTTTTGTCCAGATATCCAGAATAATTCCCAAGCAAGCTTTGACCATGATGAACATATCCTGCAAATTTGGAAAGTGTACATTGCATGCCGTTGATATACTGGGGCAGCAAAAGTCCCTAAAAATTTGAATAAAACGGTCGTGGCGGCCATCTTGTTTTTGGAAACGAGGCCAAAAAAACTCGGAGGCCAGCTTTTGTACCATTGAACCTATCCTGCAAATTTGAGGCCTCTAATGCTAATACTTTTGGCTGCAGAGGGGTAACGAGAAATCATCTACACACTGCGGCAGCGGCGGTGGCGGCGTACCCCCCGCGAAAACCATAGTATCCACCGGATGAAATACATTACACATACAAAGGCAAACTTTGTCCAAGATTGTTAAGGGCTGGTTATTTCTAAATGTATTTGGATTTCAGGTAAGCACAATAAAATGTTTTTGAGAAATGACAACAGGGTTGTGGTACTTTGATAATTACTGATGTACAATTAATTGTTTGACAAAAAAATTAAATAGTTATTTTAATGTGTTTATCATGTCATAATTTCTCCTGGGCTACAATTCTGGGGTTATGTTTATCCTTCCAAAAATATTTCCAGGGTTTTGTCCCAGAGGCCATATCCATTTCAGTTTTTGTAACCACTCTAAAAGTTATGAACACACATTTTGTTTGAAAGTTTTTCAGTTATATATTTATTTCTTCACACATATGGTTCTTATTTTCTGTTGACAAAGTTAACTTTGACAGATGAACATTTCTAAAAGAATATGATAAATCATGTATCTTTGCTAGAAATTTGAAAAATGTACAAATTAGTAATGTCACAATATATCATAACAAAGCAAAACAGTTTTGTGAAGAGGTTTACAATTCCTTCATATTTATGCACTTTTAGTTTATAAAAAATATATATTGTTATTTTTGAAACTATTGACATATCTAGTATACATTTAACACTTTATATTGACAATGGAAAATTTTTAAAAATCCAGAAATATACCTCAGATAATTTAATTCACAGATTTATTGATTTATTCCTTTACTTACTGATACATGACTGTTTTACTATTGATGCTGGTGTTTTTTCAAATTCCTTTTTATGAAAAATTTCTAAAGCCATATGTTAGAAATTATTCTCTTTCAAAGTGTAATTCCATTATTATTTATTGCCAAAATTCAGTCTACAAAAATATTGTCACTGAATCTCACCAAGCAACAAAATTGTTATTTTTCATAAGTGTATACAAGAAAGGTCATTCAAAGTAAATTCACACAAAATTACATCAAATCTACAAAACAAGGTATCAGGTACATAATCTGAACAGTAAAAACTTGTTTTCACTTTGGAAGAAAAACTGAGGGGGCTGTTAAAACTAAACAGGAAGAAAAACTGAGTAATGGAAGTGAAATGCTAGATCTACAGAACCCTTTGACATCAGACTTTTAATAAAAAACAGAAATATGGATCTCATCAAAATAATCCCCCAGTGTGCTGACTAGTTCACATGAAACACAAGAAAACGTCCTGACTTCTGAGATTTTTCCAAATTTAGGCAATTATTTACAGTTTAGAGGAATCAATACAGCCCTACTTTGGATACCCAAGAGAATCTTACTGATGTTTCATGTTTATAGAAAATTGCAAGGAATCCTTATTTGGGTCCGCCTTTGAAAGATCAGAAAAAACTAGCCAAACTTAAGCACTAATAAGCAAAAATCACATTTAACTGGTATGGCTCTGTTTCAAAAAAATTAATGGTAAAACCCTCAATTTGACCAAAAATAATGGAAAACCAAATTTTTCAAGACTGTTTACTTGATATGCTTTTCCAAGAATTTTTATCAGTTTGTCAATTTCTGATCAAAACTAGATAAAGGATAGTGTGGCATATGGGCATTATGTGGTGGCTTTTGAGACTTTTTTTCACTTAAGGAGGAGTCCAACCATGGTTTTGTCCATCTCAAAGATGACCTGTATCACGACTCCAAAAGTAGTTCCGGGTCCCTAAGCCAGAGCAAAGTTTATGCTCGCTGAGGCATTGGCTGTTAGTGCTGATGTTGATTGGAACCCATGACCACTGAAGACTATAGGCGGTTTGCAAGCCAAGTGATAAAATTAGAGCTGCCATGAGTAGTGATTTTTGTATACAGGTAGTCTATCATAATTACTCTACAATGGACACTCTTATTTGCAATATATGCAATTAAATGTGCCATTTTTTCCCTGAAGATTAACAGAAACTTGCCCATTTTATGTCATCTTTAATGTTTTAAAATGTACCATTATTTGATTGGAAAAAAGTACTCTCTTCATTTTGCACTCTATGAAAAATTTATCACTCTACTCTTTAACAACTATTATAAAACATCCACTGTAGTCTCTGTATGATGTATATCAGAGGTATTGTATTGTGAAATACTGGGACATGACAAATTAGGGAAATGAAGAAACACGTTCATAAAATAGAATGTTCAAGATGTATAACTGAAGTTCTAATAACAGAGGTTTCATTTTAATGAAGATTATTCCTACAAATGCACAATAAAATGCTCACCAAAACACATTTGAATGCATGCCTTATAGGTTGTTTTTGTCACTTAATGGATTTCAGGAACATTAAACAGCTCCATTACAGGGAACAGTTCTGTGAATACATGATCATGCAAGAGTGTTCTCCATCTTTGGAGGTTTTCTTTGGCATGACATTTTAATGGCAAACTCCACTTTAAACCTTAAACAGTCTGTTTCAATTTGTAATGTTCAATGATTCTTGCACTGAACGCTTAAAAATCAAAGTTTCAAAAATTCTATGGCTTAAAAAAGATATTTCAAACTTAGGACTGTGAAAAGTGAATCGCCAATTGTTTGTTATTAAAGCAAAAATCTAAAATAAATGACAGCAAATATGAGTGGAATGTCCGATGACATCTCAACCCAGTGTTTGTAAGATTAAGTTAATGGCATCAAACTATTGCAGTAAAGGGGCTCTCAGTCTGCTCCACATTGAGAGACATTTTAACAACAGACCACATTAAACATGGCAGAAAAGCAGCTAAAAATATGGTATACAAAAGTGTCCATAGTTCTTCAACTTTATGCTGGACTCAACATTTGAAACTCTTCCATGGTAAAACATAGTCCTATGCGACACTTGCCAGACCAAAAAATGTCATTTCTTGATTGTGGCGAGTGGTGGGGTTAAATTAGACATGGGGTTCATTGATCATCAGTGATGGTATTAATTAATATGTGACATTACAGTTGACAATTTCAAATGTCCAAATATTCAGTGCTAATCCTGTCTTTCTATATCTATATATTTTTATTGATACATTTGTTGTACCTTTTTGTTTTGTTTACATTTACCACTACGATTTACACACAATGGGTACTTTAGTACATACTACATGGCGAAAACTTTGAAAGCACTAAAATTCTTACAACATTGATATTGTTGTGAATTTTTATTTTACAAAAATGTAGTTATAGACTATGACAGGCTATTTCACTGAAGATAAACTATTGAACTAAAGTTGCACTCTGATAGTGCATATAGTTTAAATATAGCAGAACTGTAACTGTAATGGGCAGAGAGGCCGTAGTAACAAAATAGAGTGACCGCAACCGTAGATTGGCTGTAACCGTATATTGGCCTTAACTGTAGATTTGCCGCAACCGTAGATTTGCCGCAACCGTAGATTGGCCGTAACCGTAGTTTGGCCGCAACTGTAGATTGGCCGCAACTGTAGATTGGCCGTAACCGTAGTTTGGCTGTAACCGTAGTTTGGCCGCAACCGTAGATTGGCCGTAACTGTAGAGCAGCCGTAGCCACATTGTATGGTGTGTGTGTTGTATTTTTGTTCAAAGCAACAGGGTTGGTATTGGTTGTGTCCGCAAGTTGTGGCCAGGCCATAAATACCAAATGCGGCCTGGCCGTCAAATTTGCCTAAAAAGGCAGAGCATTCCACTGTAGAGAGAAAGGTACAATAGGTTTCTGACTTGAGAAGTGAGAACAGAAGAGTGTAGAATGGGTATCTGACTAGAGGAGTGTGAGCAGAAAATAGGTCTCTGAGTTGAAATGTGAAACATAGTGTTGTGAGAACATCTTGTAAATATTTGTACATAAACATGTGTAAAGAAGTATAATTAAAAGATAGTTAGAAACTTTTAGTCTTTCTTTTGAAACTGTGTTGTCATGTTCTAAGGTGCAAAACAAGAAATTTTTCACTCGAAGAGAAAATCCACAACAATATATTCACAGTTCATCCCAGAAAGTACTTGATTCAATTATTACTAATGACCAACAATATAGAAAATTAGGTACATAATCAATTCTGGCACAATCATAGCATAGCAAAGTGGACAATGATTCGACCTACATAATTGTTGGTGATTCCCACCATTATCTGCGACCCATTTATTTCAGTTAATTTGTAGCAATCATTGGGGTATGGTAACTGCAGATGGAACTATGAGAATGGGGTTTAAGACAACTGAAAAGACTGCAGTAAGTAGATCAGTCTTCATCTGATTTTGTTATTTTCTTGTTGCCCTGTTGCTGGAGAAATCCCAGAAAAAATGCCAGGAAAAAGACCCCAACCTTTGTGGTGTGAATACCTTGAATGGTTGGTTTCCCCTGGTTACATTGAGAAGCCTCTTCAAATGTCAATGCTTCTATTATATTCACATGATCATTTCTCCGCAGTAAACACTTTTCATAAGACTAGCAGTCTCAGTAGCATCAAGGGGTAGATACAGGGAAACTAATTCCCGCTTAATGACTTTCGTTATTTGTGCTGGTTTTTCTCTTATTTAGTTACATTATAAACTCCATTACCTGAAGTTCTGTGAATTACTGAATTTGTGAATCCATATATTTTCCATTAAATATTCACCCTCTTCTGTTCAACATTTTATTTATCATGTTAGCCATCATTTCTAATTTAAGTTTATATTTAAAAAGTTAGACTCTCTTGGTGAAATTCTAAGAGGGCTGTTCTATATTTCCACATGGACAATAAACCTATCCTCCCCGGCATGTGTCGCCTGATCTAGATGTAAAGGGGGATTTTATTGCTAAAAATGTGATCACTTTGAATTCCTTCCTAAATGAAAATTAAGGTAATTACCATCGAGGAAATAGGTTACTGGACAACTTTGTGATTGGATCCAGAATCATGCGAATCTCCATATGATCGATATACAATCAATACAATAAGTCTATGAATGTCTTGCTAAAGGTACTAGGGAACTAATTAAAGAGTGGAGCAATGGATTAGTTTGGAGTACACATTTAGCAAAAGAATCTTATCTACTCAAATGCAAGTAGGTTTCTCAATATAGAACATCAGCTTTTAGTCATGTAAAACCAACACGATCTGCCTATTGGTTTTTAGGACTTTCAGAATAACATGAACGAGGTAAATCTTCTCCCAAGATTGCTTCTTTCTTCACACCTCTATAAAAAGGAAGGCCACAATGTTATTCCAGCAAGAGGCTTAACCAAACAATTCCGTTTTACTTAAAGTCAAAAGCTGAAAATAATTTTAGGCTAGGTAAAACTTTTATCTCTCAAGAAATTACAAAAATTTTAATGTCATATTGAACTTCATTGGGAACAAACTTTAAAAGGAATTTGATATTTGTAACCGTGATCCACTTTACAGACAATGGAACTAAATTACAGATTTGGAGCTTAATATGGCTATTGTTTGGGCTGATAAACAACAGGTCAGCCCTTGACTTTGCTTTAAGTCACTCAATTTTGCCTCCATTTATTCATTGTCATCTGACACAGATAAGCTTTTATTTAATGCAATGGTAAATATTACCTTTAATGTTTGCCAGAATGCTGCAAACAGTACATTTATTGGAGCTCCCCGGAGAACGTCATTTGTCTATCAAAACTGCAGGTCCTAGAAATCCATTTTTCCAATACATTTTACTGATAGTTTTGAGGTTCAAAAGCAAATAGACCTGAAGATGTGTCACTTAAATACATATTTAGCACTGATTTACTGCTTTAACTTTGTTTCAAGTTGATACCTGTTGAGAGTTTCCCTTTAAACTGTAAATAGAATGTTTTTTTAATGATCATATGACTTTTTATCATACAAATACAGGCTGCACCTCAAATTTCAGGATCTTCTATAAAACCTAAACATAGTTACTGTATCAAACCTTTTAGTTTCAGCAACTTTCCTGTTAGATTAGTCACAAATGACTCTGAACTAAAATAAAAACGTTCTCATTTGAAGACACCCAAAGGATCTTTTTCCCCGACATTTTTTCCCACAAAAGTTCAATGGTTTTAGTGACAGCCTTGAGAGAAGACATAGGACAATGGCAGGAACAGTGCATATCCCTTGCCAGCTTAATACAGCACTGATTGCATGGTTGGGGGTTGTGTGCCATCTAAATAAACACCCTTAAGTAACATCATACCCAAAAGGCTTAACTCAACAGTCACATTGGAATTACTCATCAAGAACCACCTTGTACAATAATACCAGTTTTGATTGGTTGAGCAGTCACAAGGGGCAAATTCATCCAACGTTTGATCTCTGACAGGGAAAATAATATTGTCTTTGCCAACAGTTTTTTGTTTTATTTATAAAATTATAAATACATTTTGAATTATTTTGCAGATGAACATTTTTTCCAAACTAATTTTTCTCAGATTTTATATCAATATTGCAATTTGAAGAGATCAAAAGTATTCTGCATATTTCATCTGGTTCAAACCAATGACCACAGTTGTTATTAAAACATTATTCAATGTTTCTAGCCTACTTGGAGATATACTTTGACAGTGGCTTGTGTTTTCTGAGTTCCTGTCATTTATCTTTATTTTTTCTGAACAGAAGTCAAATATTTTCTCTTGACTTTGAAACAACATCCAGCGAACAAAAGGCTCTACAATGGCGACACCTTTATACATATATATGCTCCTACACTCACTCAGCTGGAAAAAATAATTTCCCCCGGTAGAGACAAGCAAGGCGACCTGTTCTCTATGAATACTATCTGAGATGATTTTACTCAAAATGCCACACATATTTGTGTCCAATAGCAACAGAGAAGACACTTAATGCACGTTTCCATATACCCCATTTGAGGTTGATTATCAGCCCTGATGTTTATGTGCGAGCCTTGCTCGAACTAGGAAATCACTTCCCCCCACCCATTTTTTTTTCTGTCTAAGGACTTCCATGAATTGTCGCGAAGCATAATGAGTTAGTTGTCTGTTCACTGAAGTTAAGCAGCAATGGGCTACATTAGTACTTGGATGGGTGACCGCTTCAGTACATTACTCGTGTCTCTGATAGCTTTACAGATCAAGCCAGTTGACTGAAACTCCTTTGGGCCTTGTTTATTCTGTATTTTCATGCACACTAATTCCAAATAAGGATTGGTTTTTAAAATACTAAAACACTAATTTTAATAAATACTGCTTGGGTTGCTAATCTGGTACACCCCTTAATTTAGCACAAAATGAAATGAACACTGAATGAAATCTGAGGCCACTCAGGAGAGTTAATATTGCAATTATGATACAAAAAGAGTATTTTGATGTCCTTTTTCAAATTTAGGGCACTGAATTCAAGTGCAAAGAAGTTAATTGCATGACAACACCTTAATAAGTCCACTGGAATGTACGAGAGCCTGAAATTTGATATATAAACTGTAAAGTACATTTATATCTTGTGTCAATATAATATTTTAATGGATAGAAATTCACATCAATTTACATACAGAATGTATAAATACTGATCAAGCTGTACCAAATAACAAAAGCAAGTAGTAACTAGACCTAGCGCATCGGAGAACCGATGCAAATTGTATCTACCGTAAAGACAATGCACCAAAACCTCTAGGACCAATAATAAGCGAGTTATAAGCACTTTTAAGTTTGGCTGTCCACATTTGACCTTCAAGGAGGGGCCCAAGGTTAAATCCGACCACACCAGAAGATTCCCAGAACATGATTTCCTATATGTTGATTTACTATCCCAAACATCTAGGACCAATAATAAGCGAGTTATAAGCACTTTTTAGTTTGGCTGTCCTCACACTTGACCTTGAAGGAGGGGCCCAAGGTCAAATCCGACCATGACAGAAGATTCCCAGCCCATGATTTCCTGTATGTTGGTTTACCATCCCAAACCACTAGGATCAATAATAAGCGAGTTATAAGCACTTTTAAGTTTGGCTGTCCTCATTTGACCTTGAAGGAGGGGCCCAAGGTCAAATCCGACCACACCAGAAGATTCCCAGCCCATGATTTTCTACATGTTGGTTTACCATCCCAAACCTCTAGGACCAATAATAAGCGAGCTATAAGCACTTTTAAGTTTGGCTGTCCTCGTTTGACCTTGAAGAAGAGGCCCAAGATCAAATCCGACCATGACAGAACATTCCCCGCCCATGATTTCCTATATGTTGGTTTACCATCCCAAACCTCTAGGACCAATAATAAGCGAGTTATAGGCACTTTAACCTTTGGCTATCCTCGTTTGACCTTGAAGGAGGGGCCCAAGGTCAAATCCGATCATGCCAGAAGATTCCCAGCCCATGATTTCCTATAGGTTGGTTTACCATCCCAAACCTCTAGGACCAATAATAAGCGAGTTATAAGCACTTTTAGGTTTGGCTGTAATCATTTGACCTTGAAGGATGGGCCCAAGGTTAAATCCGACCACACCAGAAGATTCCCAGCCCATGATTTCCTATAGGTTGGTTTACCATCCCAAACCTCTAGGACCAATAATAAGCGAGTTATAGGCACTTTAACCTTTGGCTATCCTCATTTGACCTTGAAGGAGGGGCCCAAGGTCAAATCTGACCACAACAGAAGATTCCCAGTGCATGATTTCCTATATGTTTGTTTACCATCCCAAACCTCTAGGACCAATAATAAGCGAGTTGTAAGCACTTTTATGTTTGGCTATCCTCGTTTGACCTTGAAGGAGGGGCCCAAGGTCAAATCCGACCACACCAGAAGATTCCCAGTGCATGATTTCCTATATGTTGCTTTACCATCCCAAACATCTAGGACCAATAATAAGCGAGTTATAAGCACTTTTAAGTTTGGCTGTCCTCATTGGACCTTGAAGGAGGGGCCCAAGGTCAAATCCGACCACGCCAGAAGATTCCCAGCCCATGATTTCCTATAGGTTGGTTTACCATCCCAAACCTCTAGGACCAATAATAAGCGAGTTATAGGCACTTTTACCTTTGGCTATCCTCGTTTGACCTTGAAGGAGAGGCCCAAGGTCAAATCCGACCACACCAGAATATTCCCAGCCCATGATTTCCTATATGCTGGTTTACCATCCCAAACCTCGAGGACCAATAATAAGCGAGTTATAAGCACTTTTAAGTTTGGCTGTCCTCGTTTGACCTTGAATGAGGCGCCCAAGGTCAAATCCGACCTCACCAGAAGATTCCCAGCCCATGATTTTCTATATGTTGGTTTATCATCCCAAACCTCTAGGACCAATAATAAGAGAGTTATAGGCACTTTTATCTTTGGCTATCCTCGTTTGACCTTGAAGGAGGGGCCCAAGGTCAAATCCGACCACACCAGAAGATTCCCAGCCCATGATTTCCTATATGCTCGTTTACCATCCCAAACCTCGAGGACCAATAATAAGCGAGTTATAAGCACTTTTAAGTTTGGCTGTCCTCGTTTGACCTTGAAGGAGGGGCCCAAGGTCAAATCCAACCACGCCAGAAGATTCCCAGCCCATGATTTCCTATATGTTGGTTCACCATCCCAAACCTCTAGGATCGATAATAAGCGAGTTATAAGCACTTTTAAGTTCTGCTATCCTCGTTTGACCTTGAAGGAGGGATCCAAGGTCAAATCTGACCACATCAGAAGATTCGCAGCACATGATTTCCTATAGGTTGGCTTCACATTGCAAACCTCTAGGACCAATAATAAGGGAGATATAGGCACTTTTAAAGTCTGCTATGTGGGTTACTTCGGCACTCCGTGGATGACCTTGACTTAGGAGCTTCAAGGTCAAATGTGTGCAAGGTTGTAGAGGACATGTATATATGTCATACATATCACCTATGAAGAGATTCAACCTTCTACCTATGAGGAACAGCCAGTAGAAAAATGTAGATTATTTTCAAAGAAATGCCCGTGGCGGCCATCTTGTTTTTCAGAATGAGGCTATTTTCCTTCCCAGAGAAGCTTACCCCCCAATGAAGATATCCTGCAAATTTGGTGAACCTAGCTGCTGTTGTTTTCCTCCTAGAGCGTTAACGCCAAAAATCTCTCTACGCGCGGCGGCGGTGGCGGCGTAGCGGACGCTAAACCAAAGTATCCACCGGATGCTTCCGGTGGATACAATTAATACCAGTAATAGACTCAAAATCAAATGGTCACATGATTTTATCCCAAACCAGTTGAAAACAACTCATATTCACACACAGGGAAACATTTTGTAATGGAGAATAAATGTGTTCAGGTGCTTTCCCTGGATTTTGAGTATTTATTCAATGTTGCCATTGTTGACCAACACATGTGGACATTATATACTTTCACGATATTCCTCCAGTAGTATGTATAAACAAATCTTTATTGTGTGAAATACCTATCACTGGTTGATGTTTCAAGACTTGTTTTAGACCATATTTCAATGTGACTGACAGCCACTCGCCAACTCTCGATGCAAGACCACTCATTTCAGTTTTCTATGTACAACTATACTATCTGGTCTTTTATAATAATTATTATAACATTCAGTTTTATTACCTCATTTCCATTGTTCATTCATAAATCAAAAAAGTCCCTAGAATAACCTAGAATAACTAGAAATTTGCTGCTCGCTTTATTGCAAGCTGGCGGTGTATCCCTGTACATAACAAACCTGTAGAAGCTATAATAACAAAGATTGAGGCATTTTAGGGTTTTACTAATGTTTTTTCAACTTTCAACAGTCCATGGTAAAATCTGAGATCCTAAAAAAATCCATAGCTGATGATTTCATATAGGTTGGTTTTAAATAATTAAACCTGTAGCAGCAAAAATAAGCGAGATGGAGGCACCTTAAATTTTCATTTCCATTGTTTAACCTTTTAGGTCAACTGTGATTCCATCGATTGATGCATACTCACTAGCTATTGATTTCCTACGGGTTGGTATTACATAGGAAATCTCTTGAAGCAATAGTTTTTCAGTTTCAAGTGATTTACGTAATAGTGAGTCAGTCAAAGTAGCTATCAGTCAGCTAAACAACAACCTACAGGCTTACAAATGCATCGTGTGCACATGTAAATATTTGCTGATTAGAGGCCTTAGTCACAAACAAACTTTGAACCCCACAGAAGATCATAATAAGTGCAGCCTAGGTTTCCTGTAAGTTATATGAACATCCCAAACCTCTATAGCAAGAACAAATTGAAGTAAAGGCCTTTGAAAGTTAATTCAGCTTCATTGTTTGACCTTGAACAAGGGCCAGAAGATGAAATCTGACCACATTAGAAGATCTGCAGGCCAGGATTTCCTATAATTTATATCAACATTCCAAACCTCTACGAGCAATGATAAGTGAGATATAGTCTTTTTTAAAGTGTTTAGTTTCCTTGAAGGAGGGGTCTCAGGTCAAATCTCACAGCTTCAGAAGATTCATATCACATGGTATCCTATAAGTTGTTTGTACATGACAAACCTCTACAAGCAATAATAAGTCAGATACAGACACTTCAAGATAGTTTTTCCATGATTTAACCTTGAAGAAGGGGTCAAAGGTTAAATCTGACCACATGAAATGATTCACAGCATATGATTTCTCATTGGTTTGTTGAACATAGCAAACCTCTAGAAGCAACAGTTTCAAAATTACAAGTGACTTACTCAACAATGAGTAAGTCAAAGTAGCTATTACTCAGCAAAACAATGACCTACAGGTGCACAACTTCACCATGTACCCCAAAGTATCTGAATAAAATACAGAGAGAAATTAGCTATGAATAATACTTTTTAAGATGTTTGATACTTACTCCTTGTATTACTTTGCTAAAAATAAAAAGTAGCTAATCCTTTGCTATGCAATGTACAACAGGTCTGAGACTTTATTATAACATAGATTATCTAACAGACGAACAGTTGAAGAATATCTTTGACAAGATTAATGGGACTTCAATAGTTTTGACAATATTAGACATTTACTCCTTGTACTATTTTGCACAGCATAAAAAGTACCAATTTCTCTCTTATCTAATGGAATAGATATCCAAACTTAATGCTATCTTGTAGCTAAGGATAAAGTTTGTGAATAACATATTCTATGCAAATACTCTACAATCTGCATGCAACAGTATTTGAGTTATAAGCCATTTACTTGGAAAACCAAAAATAGCTATAACTCACCCCAAGCCAACAAAAAAGATAGGGTGGCGAGACATTATACCCACCAATTTATGCACCAAATATAAAATAAATATGAAAGAAACTGTGCCCGATAGCTTGAACACGAGCAATAGTCAACATTATGGATATTTTTGACTCCCCACAGCATAACTTTAACTCCTGGGCCACCAAAAGAATAGGGTGCCCAGATCTCTGCCATAGCAAGCCATTTGTGAGGTTTAAAAGAAATCCAAAAAGAAACGTGGCTGAATATAGGTTGAACACACGAAAATCTCTGCGGACGCATATACTGATGCCGACAATTACCGTGCATGATCCATAGTATCCCTGATTTTCAGGGATACAATAATTATAAACTGATGACCTACAAAAACATTGCAGTAACTTGGAAATGACAATCGAGGGGGACAAACATGGCCTTAGCTTTGAATTGTATCTGATGTCAAGTGGACTGAAACTTGCAGTCAGAGTGAATTTTGTGTTGATTTGCACTACTACAATTACTATGTTGCTCTCTTTGAGTGTTTTTGTGTATATTTTTACTCAGTGCAGTATCACCTTTGGATTAAGTTGATCCATCCCGACTGTATAAGTACAGCTCAAGCTCTCCAGTGACTGACATTTCACATACTGAAAGAGTCTTTGGGACTTTCAAAATTTCTTAACACAGAAAATGGTTTTTTTTTATTTCTTTTTAAATGACTAAAACTTTCATATTTGTTTTCCAATTTCAAATTTTGGTGCCACATTTTCTCAGTTTTTTTCTTTCCAATAATAAGTCATCTGAAGTTGTGACATTTTAATAATGACTTGCTTCATCCTGTCCCATTAACTCCGCTTTTGTAAAGGAACCTGACATCAAGTAATAAAACCCATGGATGACTTTATACTTATACTATTTCACCATAAAGTTTTCATAAAGGAAATGCCCATAAACCAGATCCCACAAACAATGCCACATCTTGTGTTATTCACCTTGATATACACAGACAGGGAGTAATAGCAGCCATTTCCTGTCAGTGTGACTACTTGGCGATAATCCTGGCTCTTGACTGCACTTTGTCGATCTCTAAAAGAAGTCATCCACATGGCTACCCCATGTCCTCACTTCCTCTTTCATCCAATCGTTTTTCCCTCCTTTCACTGTTTCTCACTTTTAAAGCTTCAAAAGCAGCTTTCTCACATCTCCAGACAAACAAACCCTATTTTTGCTACAAAATTTCTAAACTGGGGACACACACGAACACAGCCAAACCCTTTATACAGAAGTCTGTTATATAGAATTATAATGTAATTAGGAGTAAATATCAGATCCTCACAGGGTGTTTAAATGCTCTCTAGTATTGCTCTGATCCTGTCACTTGAAACTTAATAGTCTAGTTATTAATATTCTAAGTTGTGAAAACTGAGTTGTATGCAATTCAGATTTAGAGGTCAATTTTCAGTCAATTTTAAGTTACCATATACCAGTCTCCAAAATAAATAGAAAGATAAACACACTTTGATCCATGTTGACAGACAGACCCAGGAATTTATACTCTTTCTTACGCAGAGTTACTGGTATTGTTTGGAATCACTTGCCATTTTTTTTTTCAATAGATTAATTGCACCTTTTGGCAACTGACAATTGAACAAGAATTCATTATGCACCATATTTTACTATTCTGTTGGTCATAAATAACAACTGGACAAACACCGCCCGGGGGGAAGAATTTATCAATCTGATAGAACTTTTACTTGACTTGTGTCCATACCATAGTATCAGATTGTTCCTGTAGATTTTGCAGCAAATCTAACAAATCTATCAGTCTATTGCACAAAAATAGTTAAAGTGACAAAATGCCAAATATCTCCTGGATATTTTCTCACTGTAAATCATGGGCAAATATAATTTCTGAGAGATAATCAATTTACAGCTGTCAGTGAATGACTGCAGTGCAATACTTTGAGTGATTAATGTAACACTTTAAAAATGTAAAAAGATCCTGCCACTAAGCATTACAGTCCAGAAACTTAACACCATCTATAGGGGATTAATTATCACTGATTAAAGCCCACAATTTATTTTGGCAGATACTCAAATACTCAATGTCCATTAATTAACCACTGTGACCTTGTGGGTAACACATTCACCTAGGAACACAGAGGACAGTGGTTTGAACCCAGCTACAGGCACATACATAGCGGCTCAGATGACCACTTAAACAGTGGGCCTCTGTCACTTGGTCCTATCCCTAGTGGCAGGTTGAAGAACCCCAGGGATATTGTGAGTCTCTGTCTTTCAAGTAGGGCAATGTCGGTCATTAGAGAGCTTGGGCTGTACTTATGTCCCTTCCTGTAGCAATGGAGATATTGCGCTTAGTATAAATATACAATACCATGATATCAAGGTCATAATACATACCGGCATACTATGGACATTGTGTGCCCTCTGAAAAGACTGTCTCGTTTTACAGTTCATTGTGACAGTTAATTTCTTTATCCCTTTAAGAGATAGAGTCGTTACTCATGACAAGTCATCTATGTATCTCTCGGACTACTGGCCTAGAACATCCCAGGACTATCACTTTTGATAATTCTTTTGTTAGTCTAGCACACTGAGTTCCCCTATGCAGGGAAGATATTGTGCCTGCAGTAGATCAGATCAGATCAGTTCACATCAGTTCAGATCAGATGTTTCTATGAGCTAGATTTGAACCAATCACCGTATATGTGACAGAGCCATCTAATCAAACGCTGAATGTAACTTCTCAACTACTGAGACTCACTCACATATTGTATGGAACACAACTCATGCATTATTGCACCACTCGTGGTGCTGGGGTACTGTTAACAAGAGGTTTTTCTGTGTGTGTCAAAGAGTTAAATGAATGCAAATTGGACTGCGGGATTGAATAGCTATTTGAGTGTCCCCTTGTTTCACATTAAATCCACAGCACAGATTAAAACATCAACCAGTCCTCAGCCCTGGTTTATTCAGCTCACAATTCATCAGTTCCATCAACCCAAGGATCAGCCCCATAAACTTCCAGCATCAACACAGCGTCAACACTGCTCTTAACCCAGTGCCATGACAACAATTACAAACCAATGGGATGAAACTCAAAAGTAGATGAAATAATACTGTAATAAAGATCCGAAATGCAGACAAAATATTAGAACAGCAAGTTTATAACAAATGGCAGTTTAATGTAAGGTTAAAATGAATTGCTGAATGACTATTTAAATGCTTGAAAATGTCATTCGGTGAATATTTGTGTATCTATTTTTCTTAGTTTATGTAACTTAGTTGGTTTTTTAAGTAAAACCACACTGCATATTCCACTACCCGTTTGTAGACATTAGTAAGTTCATTAAAAATGATCCAATTAGATGTACTTTTCATTATCTAGGTTTCAACTTTTTGATGTAACAGACATTTTAGACAGAAACCTTTTTCAAGCAGTGAAAGCTGGTCCCTGGGACATTATCATGTGCACAATAGGTGCATTTACCGATAATCTTAAGTTTTAAAGCAAAGCATGGCATGTTTGTATGTCCACATGCATAACTTGAAAACTAAGCAGCAGTTCAGTGTCATATTTTCATGCAGGGTGGAACTATCCATAAGTCAGTCCTTTTTAAGGGGGACCTGGATCCAGATGAAGACTCGGGAATTCTTTTAGCCATTTTTCAGCAAGATTTTGTAATGGTGGTACACATAACTGGAAAGCTATCCATCAGGGCCAAACTTTAACACAAGGTGGGGTCTGCCCCTGGCTCACTCCTCCTCAGGATGGATCTGTATCTGCTATAGGACTCCAGACTCTTTTAGGAGTTTTTGCCACTATCTCATTTGAGATCCACTGGCCTGGGTTTATGCTCCCTCAGACACTGTTTGAAGACACTGCCTATTATTGCCACAGTGAGAAGTTCTCACACGTTTGCCTTCAAAAGTTGTTTAAAAAATTGCTTAAGATTTCCATTTCCATATTTTCCCCCGAATTATTCACCCTGCAACATAAAATCTATTAACTCATGTTGAACAATAAAGACATTAAACACAAATAATATACTTGACTATTTAACAGCAAAGACTGTCTGGAGACCTTAGTAGTGACCAGGCTCAGGAAAGTCCTTATATCATAATGACATTGCACTTTGTAGCCTAATGGAAGATTTTATATCCCTACACCCTTGTAGAGTCTTATTAGTTTGCTCGGTGTTGCTTGTCCCAACCTATAAAACACAGTAAAAAGGAAAGAATCACAGACCGTCCACTTTAATGATCAGCGTTATGATAGTCGTACAACACTCAGACTTCCCGGTTTATGCTTGTAAGACTGAGTCAACAGTCTATAATGTGGGACAAAACATGAACTTGCGAGAAGAAACCTAGTCAACTAAAGTAAACCTTCTATCATCTGACCGTAGAACACATTATAATATTTAGTAAACAAAAAATCTGGGAATACCATAAAGAAACAATTAATAAGAGAGAAAATGGATAATACCTTGAGAACCTGATCATATTCCCTCAAATTATACACATATTATACACATTACACATATACATATTACATCTGAAAATACTAACTGACTGACAATTCACTTCCCAAAGGCAATTGCTTTACCAAATCTGACAACACAATATGAACTGATACACAACTACTTCATTTTTAAGACCTCCGTCTTGGCTTTTTATTTAATTTTTGGGGAACAGGCGCTTTATCTTGTGAAACTCCGGGAAGAACACGACTATTAACTAATATCTGCAGGCCTCTGGGACAAGCAAGTAACTGTCTGTCATTGTTTTACCGCTGTGGTGTGACGTCCTATAATGAGGTCAGCTGACTCAAGCTTGTCAGTCAGTTGATTGATGGTCTCAGCCATTCACCATTCAGACTGTTTCTTTACCCTGGTATATCACTTGATTGCTGGAAGTTTCTCTCAATTCGAATTTTTCTGCCATTTTGAGCAAGTACATGGCAATCTTTTGATCCTGTCCAATATGTACAAATTTTGGGCATTAAGGATTAAATACTTTCAGTTGAAATACAGCTCATTCACACAGAACAATGGATTCTCTGGACCCTTTATAAATTCTTTGTCAAAGAACTTCCACTGGGTTTTAATGGCTGAATACATAAGTTAGACAGAAGTGACATGTACAACTATGCAAACTAAATTTACATACATCCTGCATTGTGCTTGCTATTGCAAGCATAGCATTACAGGGTACATAGATGGCATGATATATAATGAACTCTTCAATCAATTAACGTGTTTACTAAAACATGGGTAATATACACAGAGTTAGCTCCTTATATTTTGATTTGAAAAATCATGTAAAAATACTATTTATAATTTGTATAACTTTATTGAAAAATTACTAAATTAGTGTTGTTAATTTACTAATTATGACAATTGTCAATAAGAAACAATAGGTACTTTTGAGGATGTTCCATCACTAAAGTGATATATCAATTATTCAAATCAAATCAAATCATGTTCTGACGCTTTTAATTAGCATAGTTGCACTATTAATTAATAATGTACAACATTCAAGAATGGAAGAAATAATGAGCATAGTCTTTGTTGAGATAAGCCCAATATTTGACGAAGGTTTAACATCACTATATCAAAGGACTCAAAGGAGACAGTACTGATGAGTTGTGTTACACTTTAAGTAGTTGGTACTAATTATCTTTTTAAATTAATTTGTCTTGAATAATTTCATTACTTTGCAGAACTTATTGCAAGCAAAATAACCAATATGGTAAAAACCTCTGGACTGTACAGTCTGTGAAAACCCGTGACTCTTGTGATCAGCTGACTGGGCGAATGGGAAGTAAACAGCCAGACACCCCAAATGAAGGTGGAAGTAGCTGGGGTTGTGACAGCATGCTTCTTTACTCACTATTGACCCAATACAAAAATATGAACCCTGTTATATCAAATGTTAAGGGACCAGATAGAAACACTTCTAGATATCCAGGAATTCTAAATTAGTTTTCATGAAACATGACTTTTAAGGACCAGTCATTCATTCATGTAGCCAAAGTGGTCTGACCGTTCACTAATGGCACAGTTCATCAAGTGACTGCTGTGTACCCTTGAGGCCTGAATTCATTTACACAAACTAATGTCTGTGATCTTTGATGCTGCCTTGAGAATGTGTGCCACTAAATCCTTGTGGTACACATATATTGGAGATCACATTTTCCAGGCGAAAAGTAAATAAACATGCTGATTAGTTTCCAAGAACAGACTCCAGTCCAATGCCTCTGTTAGTGAAAGGAGTGTAATATCACCAGCCAGAATTCTATCATATACCACATTTACACTATGATGAGTTAGCCTGCTGTCAGCCCTGAGCTTGCACTAGGGGTCCATGGAAGATGACAACTTATCTTTTCACTTGTATAGGTTGGGGACACACTCAATTTTTTGACTGAAATCTCTCTTTTTATTTCATGTTGTGATGGGGCATTTCTATCCCGAGAGGCCATGACTTAAATCCTTTTGGTCAAAAGTTCTTTATTTCCTTATAACTTATGCTATAACTTATCTTAATAGTGCCAAAACTTATCTTAATGGTGTGAAAACTGAGTACACTATTATACAAAATGTAGCCAAGCAATCTTGCCCAATGACCCAATCTCCAAAACAAATACCACACAGGGGTTATAGGGGTTATTATTACCTCTGCTAAGATTGTATTATTTTCATGACCATTTGTCCATTTGTTAGTAAGTAGGATTGCATAAATACTACTTGTTGGATCTTCCTGAAAAAAAAAATCAGGAGATAGGTCTTGGTCCAACTTAGATCCCATTAAATTTTGAGAGTGATCTGGATCAACATCTCAATACAAAAAATAATCTGTATTTTCCCCCATTTACTTATTATTACTTGCTCGTAAGACTTATCTATTCAGCCATAAGATTTACCTTTTAACAAGCATGAACTACATGTTTTGCCAGTTTTCCAGCCCATTTCCAACAGAACCAGTCACAGCAGCCTCTCATAATATTAATAAGGAAGTCTTAAGTCTTGGAAATGGAACTTGAGTACCACAGTCTGCTCAGAGTACCTCAGTATATACATACAGTGTAAACAAGAGAAACAGACTGCAAGAAAGGTAAACGGGTAACCACAGACAGGATCATGAGTTCACACAGAAGAGTTTAAATTCTAGATTCCCCAACAGCACCCACAAGCCAATGCAGTTTCACTGGGCATTAACAACAGACAAGAGCATCAACAGTGAATTAATAATTGCATTCAGTTTGTTCTGCACTCAGAATTATTTTTAAACAGTTTGAAAATTCACAGAGAATGTTAAATATGTTCCCTGATAGGTAGAAAGATCGAACCTTAGTTGCAGAACAATATCACTGTTTTCAAAATGGAAATCAAATTTACATTTACTCATAACACTTAGTCAGGCGATTTGTTTCGGAGCTTTTAGAGAATGTGTTTTATTATTTACAAATTCAATCTTCCCCATGAAGCTGCCCAATGTATAATTGCTGCCCTTTCCTTTACCTGTGGATGAAATAATGTAAAATCTGGCTGTTTATAAGAAAATCTATGCTTTCAGAAATAGATGATTATCTAGTTCCTGTCTTCAACTTCCACACTCTGTTTTTTTCTCCATCAATGAAAGCACTGGGTTTTTTTCCAGATTATTTGCTGGTTTTACCATGCATTAAGACAGACAATTTGTTTATACAAGAGTATGATATGAGTGGTTACTAAGATACTGCCATAGGTGCAGGAACTTCACAGGAAATGACTTAAGTATAGGTCAGGTGAGAGAAGACAAAGTGGTGTAATATGAATAATAAGTGTGAAACTAATCACTGAGTTGGTAAAATTCATTTCTCACAAAGACTGTCTGTTGTTTACCAGTGTAATGACCACACTGCGTGTGGCATATTCCGCTAGCAGGGGGCCAACAGCTAAATGTAGGCATTTGATTGATACATGGATATCAGATGGATGGACAGACTTGTACATTTATTAAACATAGATAGGGACACGATGGCTTTACAAACTACCCCCCATCACTGTGCTCACTGGCTCTAATCCAGGCTAACACCTCAAGCCAAACATTTTATTGATGCATGGCACCAAGTTACTACTGCCCAATAGTTACCATTACAAAATCTTGGGGACTTAACTTGGGGCAAGTTGCTTTTCTTTGTCTCCTTAGCTACACATTGTGATATGACCAAAACAATTGAAAGCTGTAGTTGTAGTTCAATTGAAGTTGAAACCAACCTTAAACTCAAATCAATCAAAATGTATTATTGTTCCTTGCACAACTGTATAAAAATCTACAGAACATTGCTTTTTTTTGTGACCTCGATTCCACAGAATCATACATGTAAGGTCAACTTTTTGTAACCAGGGAAAGTGTACATTATGTTTCTTTATTAAAATTACCTGCAAGAGAATCAGAACTAAACAATGACCATTAATGTTATCTTTCTGTTGTACAAAAACTAGTGTATTCCATTATGACAGGAATTTGTTCACAGAGATAAAATCAACTGATGGCCAATTGTTATAGCTTTATCATAACTTTAGATCTTAGATTTATTTCTGTTGTTGTATTCTTTACAAGACCTTGACCGAGATTTGAGCTTCTTGGATCGAGTACACTGGTTTCTATTCTATCTGAAGACAGAAGATCAATCTAACTATTGTACTCAGAAGCAACACAATTAATATTATGCGGTCATTTGTTATCTAAATATTCCACTTTACAAACTCATTTCCACTGTCCCAAATTTGTATTTCCCTATTGTTTGTGTACTGAAATATCTGTTATTCTGTAAAAAACCTTCCATAATCTAAGTACAATCTTACCAGCTATCTGTCCATCCGTCTAAAAATCCTTGGCCAATCAAATTCTCGCACTAGGATGTGTGGGCCATCAGCAGGAGCTAGTTGAAAATGCTGCACACTGTGACTTTTAAGCTACTTTCAAATAAAGTTGGTTCCAGTGCCAACAATATACCTGTTAATCTGCTAACATGTATAAAACATGATGTATTTACAGGGCAATATTCTGAAGCCTCAGTACTTACTGCTTGATTCAGTAATTAAGGATAACTAGAACACAAAATTTTGATATTTGGGCTTCTCTGGTTGAATCTGACATAACTAGAATATGAACTGACAGAGGTACAAAAAAAATTTTAAAAATTGAATCAGAAAACAGCCAGTCAACTTAACCTTTAAGAATATTTGTATCCACCGGATAGCATCCAGCTGATACTACTAATTTTGCTTCGTTACGCTGCCGCTGCCACAGTGTGTAGAGAGATTTCACCGCTCAAACGAAAAAACTTATTATAGCTAGCCTTCTAAAATTTGCAGGATTCATAACCATAAAATTGTGCCTGGGAATATTTTTGGCCTCATTTTGAACAACAAGATTGCCGGTACAGGCGTTTATTCGACTTTCAGCAAGGAGTTTTGTTGGCCCTCTAGAGCAAAGGGTATTATAGGTAAAGATTTCAAATTCGAAGGATATGTTCCCCATTACAGAATCTTGACTAAGAATATTTTTGGTCTTAGTTTGAAAAACAAGATGGCCACCACTGGCATTTCCTTGTCAGTCTTGAAAAGTGCTTATATCTCCCTTATTATTGGTCCTACGGGTTTTCAATATGAAACCAAACTATAGGAAATCATGGGCTGGGAATCTTCTGATGTGGTCAGACTTGACCTTGGGCCCCTCCTTGAAGGTCAAACGAGGATCGCCAAACTTAAAAGTGCTTATAACTCACTTATTATTGGTCCTACGGGTTTTCAATATGAAACCAAACTATAGGAAATCATGGGCTGGGAATCTTCTGATGTGGTCAGATTTGACCTTGGCCCCCTCCTTGAAGGTCAAACGAGGATAGCCAAAATTAAAAGTGCTTATAACTCACTTATTCTTGTTCCTAGAGGTTTGTAATGTGAAACCATCCTATAGGAAATCATGGGCTAGGAATCTTTTGATGTGGTCAGATTTGACCTTGAGCCCCTGCTGCAAGGTCAAACGAGGATAGCCAAACCTAAAAGTGCTTATAACTTGCTTATTCTTGGTCCTAGAAGTTTGCAATGTGACACCAATCTATAGGAAGTCGTGGGCTAGGAATCTTTTGATGTGGTCAAATTTGACCTTGGGCCCCTTCTTCAAGGTTTAGCGATGGGTTGATTGGCTTTGGTGAGTTGTCTTTCTGGTGGATACAATTTGCATCAGTTCTCCGATGAGTTAGGTCTAGTTTTTATTTGTAGGGGTGATCATGTAATTTCTGCAAGAATCAATACCTTAAAGTGATACACAACCAAACAATCTACACCATTGAAATGTATTGGTTTGTCAATGATCAAGGTGGTTACATGTGTATTTTATTGCTTACTTTGTGTGCCAATTTAAGGGATGTGCCAATTTAGTGACCATTAGCAGTATCCCTGTGAAGTCTAGAAGAGTTTGTGTGATATCAGAGACCATGGCCAGACTATATCTAAAAAGACTGCATTAAAGTTCCTATAAACTCTGTATGATTGGCCATTAACACAATTTAAATCTATAGCAAAAATGCTTTACCTTCAAATATCCCGTTGGCATTATATAATGGCTGTGCCCAGACTTTCTTTTGCCATTTTATGCTTTTCAGAAAGCAATTAAAGCACAATGCTGCGAGACCTTAAAAATCTATACATGGATGGCTTTACTGGGTGATTAACACTTTTTCTTTTCACTATTAGTGGAGAGTGAAGACCTTTTGGAGACACAAAAATAAATACATGTTCATGATACAATGGCATTTTGTCCCTAGCTCTTTAATGCTGTAATGTGATAAATATTATATAAAACTACAACAGCATCAAGCAAACTGATACCCTGTTTATTGAGACCTGGTCACAGTGCTAAATATACACACATGCACTTTGGCTGATTTATAATAAGTTTCAAACACTCGTTTTCTGTAATAAATATCCCCATTTTAGCTATGGTCCCAACCACTTTAAATAACAATTTTCAGTGACCAAGGGTCACAAGTTAAAGCAAACAGACCTTAAAAGTGAAAAGTCCAGTTCGACATTATTTGTAATTTTTAGGGTTTTCCACTCTGGATCTTATATGTCACATACAAATGTTGGAAAAAGTTTTTATCAAAAATAAATAAATATTACCATGTCTGTTTTACCAGTAGTTACACATAGTTAAAAGTATGCAGTAAAATAACCAAAAAAAACAGCATCTCTGTGGGTTTTGTAGTTATGAAAAGTAGATGACACAGTTGCAGACACTGCATAACCTAATCTATAACTGCAGCACCAAAATCTAGAAAATATTAAAAGTTGCGTCATCAGCATATAGAACTTTGTTTATATCTTTAGTTTTATAGCCTTGTCACACAAACCCTTGTTGTTTCAATAAAACTGACAGCCAATGCCCAATCACCAACACCAATGACTTACATCTTGTTTCCAGAGATCAGCAAGAAAACACAAGAGACACGCATCCGTAAGGTACTGGCGTAATTTTGTCAGTTTAAACTTTAAACAGTTTCATGTAAAATCTATTCATCTAGTAATAAAACTGAGATAGATGGATGAATCTATTGAGATGGTTTACTTAATGATTCATTGCAAAGTCAAGCATAAAAAGGCGACATCTGCATCAATGATTGAAAATCAGGCACTGGTGATCAGTATTAAGGAAACACAAGCTTACATCACATTAGCAAATAGCTCCGCGATTTCCAGGCCACACCAACACCCTGGAATTGCAATAAGTCACTGAGCTGATACCGCCTGAAGCCAAGTGTAGTTTTGTGGCTAAATTATCTTATTTGGCAGCATTAATCCTGACAGAAGTGACCTTGCTTGTTTGTTTAGGGGGGCTCATAAAAAGCCCCGCGAGATAATTATCTAATAAAACAGACAAAGGTAATACGGGAACCAATTCCCCGGCTTTAAGTCCATGACAGCTTTGAACTTTGGCATCATACTCGTTAGATCAAGAAGCAAATAGCTCAGGAAGCCAAGATTCATCTGCTTTAAAAAAATGACACAGATTATTTGGAAAGGATGTCAACTCTGCCTGGATCTTTATATAAAAAACAAAGCCAGGAAATCTGCTTAAAAGACCAGAAAGACTGCTGAAACGTAAACGTAGACATCTTCCTGTATCCTTGTATCTTCTTGGGGTGTTTTTTCTCCTCAGTTCATACAATTTAATGTCAGCGACAAGCAGAGTTATGAGCTACTGCTATCAATAACATCCCTCTATAGAGAGGGCACCTTGTTAATACCAGCGTATTAATACAGTACAACCTCTGCTATCCAACATCCTATTATCCAAATGTTCCATTTGGCAACCAACTGTTTATAACCAACAACTGTTTTAATGATCAGCCAATTATTGTTTGATCTAAAAGATAAATGTTTTTATAGACAGTTGTATTCTGTTCTGTTGACTTTCCAGACTTCCACTTAACCAGGACTTCCAGAATACAGGGTCAAACATCATTTGAAAAAATACTCAGTCTAAAACTTCAGATTTTAAAACAGGAGTTTTTTACCTGCGTTTGACTGAAATTTGTCTGTATTCAAGTTTTTTGTTTATAAAACTAATGCCTTTGTCTGCACTAGTTCATTACCAGGCAACCACTGCACATTGTGGAATAAAAAAGCTACAAAAGCAAAGATCTCTACTAAGACCAAAATTTCAATAAAATGATCTGGTATTTTGGTAAATTTTATGCACAAAAAATTTGTAAACTTAAATATCAGGTACTCTGAACCTATAGCTAAAGAAATTCAACATCAACTATTTTTAGGGGTTATTTTTTTATTAATATCCAAAAGTACATTATTCATATTACACAATTTCAATTTTTTTAACCCAAAGTACTACTTCATCCAAACTTCTCCCTCTGGGGCAGAGATCAAGGTTCTTTAAGCCATTCTGACACTCACAGCCCAATACCCTGGTTCTGATGAAATGGAAAACCCAATTTACAAGTCAGGAAATCCGTCGACAGGTTGGTGCGGAAACGCATAAAAATAACCTACTGCACTCTACAAACCTACATACTTTGAAAGTAACATTTCACTTAAACTTACATATATATTTGGACATTTCTCAAATATTTCTCAATTTTCAAACAGACTGGTCTCAGATGATAAATCTGTTAACCTCAGCATTGCATGTACATTGAGAGTTTATTTCAGCCTGGTCATGTCAATGTTATGGATTGCCAGAACACATGGGATGTGAAAGCTTGACTTTAACTTTGTGTCACATAGTGCAAGAGCAAATGGTTGAAGGGAGTGGGGAGGGGGGAGTGGCTGAGCTATGGAGAATTTTTAACGGTTTGAGGACAACAAAACCACCCCTTAGATTTTTTACCCTAATCCTGCCACGGATGTGCTGGGACTGGAAATGAGCAACCCTGGATCTCCACAGATGTCTCTGTACAACAAGTGGGAAGACCTTTTAATACATTAGTAATGAAATACTGACGATGCACATGTCATCATCAACTGGGACATAAGAAAACTCTTGGAGTAGATAATAGGTTTAAGGTTAATTATACTTTTTATACTAGTTTTTTTTTCAAAAATGGAATGTAGCTTCTCTAAAAATCCTTATTCAGATGATAGACCCTTACATACTATGGCAGTGCTTGTTATTACTGAAATTTCATTTTCTTATGTCAAACTTCCATTTGGCTTTCTAATTATTGATCAATGCTAAAATATAATTCACTTAATTCCCGACTCATACACAATTCCCTAATTCACAGATCCAGCAAGTTGCCCCATTTCTTACCACAACATTCAGAGATTCAGAACAAATAAATGTGAGTTAAGTCTGAAGTAAACACATTATATAAGAATACTATCATATCGCTAATTTCGGGGATGTTTGACAACAGTTACACACAATGTTTGTTTTAATATAATAGTTAGTTTATTGTCCAATATTGAATTATTCTTCCATTTAACATTAAGTGTCCCACGAATTATGTTTTCACAATAACTTTAATACATTTCTTCATTTAACTCTATCACATATACATTGACCCTTCACTTGGTCACACTTTATTTACTAAATATCATGTAACTATATCTTGTAATTAAGTTGTGAACTTATGCTACAGCTGCTGGGTTCTAACATTCAGCATGACACCCAGAGCTCACTACTTGTCAGTATTTTTCTCCCTAGGTCCACTGTACCTGTTACTTATATAGTAAGACTTAGGCTAGTGGACTAGCAGCTTATTGTTCTAGTGGGGACCAATGAGCTGGCTGGACACATACTCAGGTCAAGCTTAGACACTGTGATTCAATGTAGTTGACCAATGGCTAGAGACTGGCAGTGGCAGACAATGATAAATTTACATAAGAAAGGATGCAATATATATGTCTTACTTATATAATATATATCTGTAATTATAAGGGAAGCAGGTGTGCACCCTTACGTTTACAATAGGTATTAGTTCACAATTACAAGATGCCACCCAGCTGTCTAGCTGGGGTGTCACTTCATAGGGTAATTACTGACCCCATGTGGGTAAGACAATGGGTCAGAGGACAATGGCCTGTGACACTTGACTTGGTGTGAACCATCTATGTATTCACACATTATAGCATCAAAGTGACAATAGGTTATTTGACTTAAATAGACCAAAGAGTAAAGGTGTAATTTATATATTTGGGTGACAATAACTTTAGTGGGTAATTAGTTTGTTAGCTTGTTTGCATAGCTGGAGCATTAAAGTATCAGAGTGCATTGTGATCATTTCTGACACAGTGACTCTAATTACCTGTTTATGTACAATAACATACACACCAATATGCTTACTAAGATAATGTGGACACATATAATACAAGAAATATGTACATTACAAATTCTTACAGAATATTATTATTATGCATTATTTTAATTCCTGACATTTGCCTCATGGCTTGTGAGAAATTGTCCTCAATTTCAGAAATTGTAAGAAATGTCTATAAACATAAATTCATGGACATCTAATTGAGTAAATATATTATACAAATACTTGCATTCAGTTAAATTCTGTGGTGCTAGAAAGACACTCAAGTTATAACATTTGTACATCTACATGTGTTCGCAATATTGAAACATTAATGCACATACAGAATGATACATTCACACAGTACCCACAAGTACTGACACAAGGTATATGTACTACACTGAAATAAAGTCTCTTATTCATGCCGCTACATAACAATACATGTATATATAGATTTGCAATATATAACACAGTCTTTCAACAAAGTCTATAAGAAGTACACAGAAAAAATGTTTTTGTGTCATCATTTGATCGTATAAATTTAATGCCCATAACTGTTACATATTTACGCGTTAACACATATTTTGTGTAGTTCAGGATACAATTTATTTGTGTCATGGTCACCATCTTGTTTAACTGTAGGACTAACTTTTACCTTTAGCTGCCTAATGTAACATTGAGACTCATAATTGCCTTTCTGAATGATCCTTTTTAAAGATCGTGCCTTTAAGAAACTTATCTTCACTCTAGATGGTGGTGCTATACTAAGTGCATCACTAATAAGGTTGGTTCCATGCCAATGCAACTGAAGATGAGGTAGCACTGACCCAATTACTTTAAGAGTAGGCGGAGTGCGCTGTGTGAGTTGCCATACGTGAGCATCTTTTGCTAGATTTACTATATCTAAAGCAAGGCTTTCCTTACCGTTTGTTACCTCCAGAAGAAATGTTGTGTTTGCTGCAGCCCTGTTGACCCATTTTGCGATCTTTATTGCAACGCAACTGAAAAGTATCACTGAGATAACAGTTGCATTATATATCACTAAGTTAGAGACATATTTGTCTACATCAGTCTGTTGATTTGTGTCATGAGAAGAATCAGTGGCATGATCATAATAATCAAAGACTGGTATTTGCTCTGTAGCCACTTTTATTGGGTCCTGTAACAACTGGATAGCCATTGCTAGGATATACGTTTTTCTGAAAAGCCAAATGGCGCCTATGAAGGTCATGAGTGAAACAATAAGTGAAACAAGACTAAAGACTAAAGACATACTCCATGGGTGATCATTTTCCTGATCATAAAGCAATGAATGTGCTAGACTCTGGAACACAACTTGTTTGGTTTTAGCTGCCTGTGCCATTTTGGCTAAACTTAAGTGATCTTGGTGATCTGAAGCAATGATGTTGGACATCTTATGTTTATACAGTACAATGTTAGGTATATTTGCTTTTGGGCTCTTACTATATAATGTGTCACCTGATAGGTTAGCAAATACAGTTTCATGAAAGAAATGTTGCAGTAAAGCAAGGTTGAAAGGGTACAAGATAGTAGCATTACCTTGTTGTGATGAACAAGTACTAGATGTGAGTGCCAGCTTATATGTATGAGCTGATAAGCTACAGTGACAAGGAATGTTGATTTGACAATACTGGCAGCCATCTATATCATAGCTGTGATCATTACATTGTACAGACATTTTACTGACATTGCTCACTAAGAACTGGTGGGTTGAGATTTGCATGACTTGCGGTTTAAGGCCATTGGGAATGAAGTTGAAATCACATAACGTGTGTACAGTGGAAGTAAGGTCTTGAAATAGGGCGAATTCACAGGTTTGATGAGAAAATGTGTTTGTTGGGAGGAGAGAATGACAAGTTTTATATGATTTGCCATAACATTCACTCATATCCTGTTTAGAGAGAGTAAGGTGTAACTCTGAGCTTAGTGCAAAATATTCAGACAAATGAGATACTTTGGATGCATGAGTGGTTGAGTCATTGAGAGGAACAGGTAGGGTTCGAATCCTGTATAATATAAATGGGGACTTGTATGTTGATAAGGGAAACTTTATAGTGACATAGATACTGTGCTTATATCTTGTAAGAATGAAAGAGTCAGAATTGTAGTAAGAAGTTGGGTCCTTATTCACTAGAGCTAAGTGTTTATGTTTTTGAACTAGTTTGGTCATAATTGTCTGGATAACTTGATTAATTTCTTTCGTCGGTATTATATATTCTGATAGAGTTCCTTGCTTTAAAAGTATCAGTCCATGATGAAATGTTTCTAGTCTTGTTTCTAGTTCTGTCACTATCCTGACACTGTCAGCCAAAAATGTTATAATGCTTGACATAGCACCATCAGACCCTGCTAATGTAGTCATGCGAATCACGTAGTCTGTGGCTTTTTCATGGGGCTGTTGCTTAGATGTGAAAAACTGTCCCAGGTGATCCAGCTTTTCCGATGTTGATGATTTGAATTGCTCCTCAAAAGCTTTCTTGAGAGCAGCCCAATCCTTCCTGATTTCTTCCTTCTGGTTGTAGTACCAGTCATTGGCTGTGTCTTTTAATGCTAAGCCAAAATACACTGGCTTTTGCTCTGGTTTACAGGAATTTACAATACAGTAATCCTCAAATAGCAGTAAAAACCTTTCGGCATTTGTCCTTGTGTTGAACGTTGGCAGCTGCATACCAGTAGCCATGCTTTCTGTTTCACTTGCCTCCAGTTGTTTTCTCCTCTGGCTTCTTGTAAAAGCAGCCACTAAACAAGTGTTCATTAGTTGGGATCTTTTAGCATCTTCCACCAAGTATCATATCGCTAATTTCGGGGATGTTTGACAACAGTTACACACAATGTTTGTTTTAATATAATAGTTAGTTTATTGTCCAATATTGAATTATTCTTCCATTTAACATTAAGTGTCCCACGAATTATGTTTTCACAATAACTTTAATACATTTCTTCATTTAACTCTATCACATATACATTGACCCTTCACTTGGTCACACTTTATTTACTAAATATCATGTAACTATATCTTGTAATTAAGTTGTGAACTTATGCTACAGCTGCTGGGTTCTAACATTCAGCATGACACCCAGAGCTCACTACTTGTCAGTATTTTTCTCCCTAGGTCCACTGTACCTGTTACTTATATAGTAAGACTTAGGCTAGTGGACTAGCAGCTTATTGTTCTAGTGGGGACCAATGAGCTGGCTGGACACATACTCAGGTCAAGCTTAGACACTGTGATTCAATGTAGTTGACCAATGGCTAGAGACTGGCAGTGGCAGACAATGATAAATTTACATAAGAAAGGATGCAATATATATGTCTTACTTATATAATATATATCTGTAATTATAAGGGAAGCAGGTGTGCACCCTTACGTTTACAATAGGTATTAGTTCACAATTACAAGATGCCACCCAGCTGTCTAGCTGGGGTGTCACTTCATAGGGTAATTACTGACCCCATGTGGGTAAGACAATGGGTCAGAGGACAATGGCCTGTGACACTTGACTTGGTGTGAACCATCTATGTATTCACACATTATAGCATCAAAGTGACAATAGGTTATTTGACTTAAATAGACCAAAGAGTAAAGGTGTAATTTATATATTTGGGTGACAATAACTTTAGTGGGTAATTAGTTTGTTAGCTTGTTTGCATAGCTGGAGCATTAAAGTATCAGAGTGCATTGTGATCATTTCTGACACAGTGACTCTAATTACCTGTTTATGTACAATAACATACACACCAATATGCTTACTAAGATAATGTGGACACATATAATACAAGAAATATGTACATTACAAATTCTTACAGAATATTATTATTATGCATTATTTTAATTCCTGACAATACCAACAGAAAAGAAACCCTCAAATTATGCCAGCACTTTAAGCTTCCCATACTCTGAAGAGCATCAATCCTATGGAGTTTTTTTCATTAATATTATTTCAGACCAGCCTTTTTACAACCCCAGCTAAAAATCTCCAGAGACATAAAGTAATGACACAAGCAGAATTATATGCAAAGTGAATAATGACATTCTAGGACCAGTAGATGAATTTCAATGTGGTGACCCTTATACCCCAATTCCAGTGACACGAGTTTGCCTGAGACTGACCCCAAAATGCAGCTATGTGCATCATCTTATTATAGTCGTAGGACCTACCTATGAGTCTGGACACTCGGTAACATAAAGGTGGCAATCATAGATGTGTGTTGCAGTTTTCAAATATTTTGAAAAACCTTTGCAACTGAGCATTTCTCTGTTCACAACCAACATCTGATCTTGTCACTTGTAATTGCCTTATGACTGATCGTTTATGTGAAAGAACCTAGAGTTTTAGTTGTATTACATCTCTTTTCAACTCTTTTCATGATGCCACTAATCCTAATTAGATATATAAGATTAGATTACAAAGTTTTAGCTGTATTATCTATCTTCTATACTTTTTTCAAGATGCCAGTTATCCTACTTAGATATATTTTATATGATTAGATTAGATAGGTTTAGTTGTATTACCTGTTACCCTGTTCTGTACTCAAAGTTTTCTTCATATTAAAGAATTACTCAATATTTAAACAAAGGATCCCACAAAAGCTTATGTTTGTGAACACTGTCCTTGATGCATATTTCTACTTAAAATGGATTTTACAGAGTCATTCCTCAATGGAGCAGACTACATTTCATCTTATTATTGTTTGGACTTTTTGGTGTACCAGTTAAACTTCATTTCATATACCATAATGCTGGTATCTTTCTGTCTTTTCAACTTTTGCTTTTCCTTATTTTTTCAGTTGCCATTTACAGACTGTTTGATACCAAGGAAGACTTACATGTTTTCACTGTAATCCTGTCACATATACTGTAAACAATTGAAACTTAGCACACTGAATGAAATTTGCCACTAGTGGGCCAGTCCTTATATCTGAATCAGCTATGTAACCTAAATTCACAAAATGTCTTAGAAAACAATAAATGAAGCATTTGACTTCATCAATATGATGAATCTCTCAAATGCTTTTAAATCATTTTCATCACCAGATGAATCAGTTTTGTGTATTTCCAACCTCATCACACACTGTGGCGAAATTTCCCCCATCTCTCATGGTAATATCAGATTGACAGCCGGTTACCAGGGTAGCCACTTTCTCCCCATCTGTCTCGGTGTAATTGTTCCCATTTCGGATTATATGTTCCTATTCCTGACAGGAGACAGAATTCCATTAAGATGGCATCCCTATAAATCGCCGCCCCGTCTAGTGTCTGTTCACTGAGAGACAGAGAAATATGTCCAGACAAACTGCCTTAATACAACACAATGAATAGAGAGGGGAATTTACCCAAAGCTTTGAAGAGAGGAGGACAGATCAGCGGGGCTTTCACACCAAACCAAATAAATAAACCAGGTTAAACATGGAACACGAAATGCACTATGGTATAAAAATAGTATATGTTTAATGTTTTAAGGTATAATGTCACGATTCAAAAAAGTCATACATAGCTGTCACTGAGGAAGGAAGGATTCATCAATATCGTCATATTTATCTAAAGTCTGGATTAGATTTCGATATCTGTTCTTGATATACAAGGCTTTTGTCAAAATAAAACTTACCGGTATATCAAAAGGTTTTTTCTGGAAGAATTTCAGCTGCTCCAAAACTTATATTTTGACATTTAATATCTACCGCACATTGAAAACTGACAAGTTCAAGTCTGTGTATCTTTGACATTAGTTTGCTAATTTCAAAAAGTAACATGGTGGCCTACATGATGTATCTGAATCAATGACCTTGTTTACATACTGTGGGCCACATTTCAGAACACGTGCCCACATGCATGCTGCATTTCCAAAGGGAAGGAGGGGGGATTATTGCAGTTGATTTAATGATTTTAAAAAATGTGACAAAGTTATCATATGGAATAAAAAATTTCTATACTTCATTATCTGGCAGCCTTTTTAATATTTCATTTCATTTTTGTTCATTTTTCATTTTTGACTAATTAACACAAGGTTATGGTTAGCTTAAAACTGGTTCAGTAAAAGAAATTGTTCATAACTTTTGCCATATATCATCAACCGCTCATCTGATACGAGGAGAAAAACTGCTACTTGCATCACACTTATTTAAATGATCCAGAGAAATACGTAATCATATCAAATGGTCTGTGAAGTTTTCTGAAGATTACAGCTGCAACTGACGTCACTGCACAGCCGTGTTTCAATAATTGTTTTATAATCAAATCATTTCCAACTGGGGCAGGCTTAATGAGTACAAGAATGCCCAAACAAATATTTGTTGTTAAACATCATTTATAGAGAGCCCTCTGCAGAAGATAATACTCAACCAGGAGGTGGCAAATCTGGAGTATCACCAAAATAGAAAAGCCAACCTAAACTCACTGGTTTTACCACATTAGTGTGTCGTATTTCAAGACAGTGGGTGCTACATGATGATTATAACTATGATACAATTGGCAAATATAAATCAAATTTGTGGACCTATGATGGTCAAGGTGGTATTTTATTCAATCATGTCTGTCACTACTACATAATTTGAACAGAACCCGAATATTTTAAGACCCTTTTCAATAAAATGTACTGCTGCAGTTCTGAGGGTAATTCCACACTGATGACTGACAACCAGTCACAGTTTGTAACATTTTCTATCACAGGTAAGGCCCACATCTCTTTGCAATTCATTTGTCCCTGATAAAAAGACCTGACAACTCATTCTTACAGAGTAGCTTTTTTCGTACATTCAGCCACAAATGGCTCACTATGGACATTGTCATTATTTTACTTAGTTTGACTTTTGGGTTGAGGTGTGAAAGAACATGGCTTTAGAATGATATTGTTGATTTCATACATTTTTACCAATATTTGTTCACAATTATTACATATTCATCTGTATTTGTAGTTTACTTCAGTTCACCCACATGGGTACACAGATCTGTAATCAGATACTACAAAATTCTCCAATACTGAATTACTGGTGATAAATTGTTTAAATGGAAACAAAAACTTTGCTGCTTTATGTTTTGTATGGACCCCTTTTCATTTTCACATGGTTTATAGCCTGGTCCATCCACTGTGGAAATACACTGGATTTGCCCCTTTATTCATCAGTGAAGGTGGCTTGGTTTTATAAACTGAGCTATCAAGTCCACACATACACGGCAGACAGGCGAAGGGAAATGAAGGCTGGGTAATTTCCTGTCTAAAATTCACCCACGAGTTACACTGTCTTCTCGGATAAAGCTAATAATCTCCTAATATTTATCTCATCAACACTATCAATGTCATATGGTATAAAAATTACAAATATAAAGAACTAGCTAAATATACAACATGAATACATTACAAACTCCATTAACTGACCATGATGAAAGAGTGACATTGTATTCAGATAACAGAGGAGTTGTAAGACCGAAAAGGTAATTGAGCATAAAACAACAGGAATTCCAAATTTGGACAGCGGAAACAAGTTCATAAAATAGAATATTTGTGTAACAAGAAAGTTGGACATTGGAAGTTCTACTCTACATAGACTAAACTAAACTAAATCTAAATCTAACCACATGAAAACTCCCAGCCCTTTTCAGTATATGTAAGTTTCATATCCCACACCCATAGGACTAATAATATGTTTGAGATATACACAATAGTGTGACCACCCTCAAATGACCTTGAAGGATGGGTCTAAGTTTGAATCTGATGTCAAACAACCTTTGAAGCAGGCAAAAGTTCCTCATTGGCTTGAGGTGGTGCTAACATTTGGCAAATGATCCCATGACTTTCATACCTCACTGGTTGTGGGTTTGATTTAAGCTCCCGCCAATATGTAGGAAATATTGATGACTTATCCAAATATATGACTGCACCTATTAAAACAGGCAGATTAAAGACCAGCTGATAAAAATTTGATATATCCGATCAATTAAAGACCACTTCTAAGATGTACTTAAAACATAATCCAAGATGGCAATAAATTATGTTGACCATGAATTTAACATTGCACTTGCTTGTAAATTGCTAACATATCTTTTGAAGTTAAATATACTCAATTAAAACCTAATATTGGGTCAAATTTGATTACCTAATGTGCATTTAAATTTATTTTTCTTATATTATCAGTTATATAACTCTTTTAATTTATGATAGATTTGTTCACATCAACTCCATTTTGTTTCCAGTTTGTGTATACTACAAATTGAGTAACCAGATTTATCATATTTATCCGTACAAATGCCCCATCCCTATTAATCCCCCCCCCCCCCCCCCCCTCTTCTCAACCTTTGCAAAGTTCATATTTCAGGGTTTTACATCCCTCTCAACAACCAGCAGCTTTGCGATTCCAGGATTCTGAAAAATGATGCATTTTAGTACTTCCCCAACTGAATACTGCTTACGAGAAATAAAGAAAATCACAACAAAACATGGCAATTTTGATCACAGACGCATTAAAATCTGTAAATATGTGAGATAAAAGTATATAATTTCTTCAGATTTAAGGTTTGTTTCTACTTTTTTAAGCTATCCTGCCATTATACATGGTGGCAAGCTAGATCAATGCTGCGAGGGTCCATTATCGCCCATTGCCACTGGACTCGAGAGTTGATTTTTTTTATCTGTAATAGCAGCCCCCCCTTGAAAAATGTATCGCCCCCGGGGCATTTTTATGGATAAATACAGCAAGTCATTTTTTCATGAATACCTGGCCAGTTTTCATTCTTATCAACTAAAATCTCAACCTTTTGCCACCTCTGGTCAGATCGCACATGGATATTTTACAGAATAGTGATAGTAAAACTGCGAGGGAGGTAATCTGACAGTGGTGAATTTCATATATTTCTCATCCTTATTCTGTATCACCAAGGCATGGGTCATGGTGCATGTGGCACAGGAGTACAAGAATGGAGAGAGACATATCAGCTTGGAATACCCAGCATACAGACTCAACGACCTGGAAAATGTAGAAGACATATTCTTTAAACCTTAGTAAAATTCAGATGCTTTTTAATGAAACTGGTACATTTTGGAAATTTTAAAATGCAATTGCTATCCATACATATAATTGACCAATGCAGGGTTTCAGATTCACCTCGGCCATCGGTCATTGACCAAATTTTGCAACAAAACCCCGAATTTCAAATAGAATATTAGGACATATTGTCCGAGTCATATCCATGGGCGATAATAGAAGATCTAGCTGTCTTTTTATTTACAGAATATGAAGTCACGTTACAACCCTAAAATCTTGCGAGATTTTTACGTAGCAAGGTCTAGGCGTCTTTTGTGAAGTCTTGTAACAAGCCACGTGACCTGCAAGGAAATCCCAGGGGAAATCCATGTCCTCATATCTTCTCATGAATATTAATGACTTGGGTGCTGTGGCCGTGAGTTTTCGAGTTTAAAGTATTTGATTTTCGTCTATGCTTCCATTTTATAAAATATTGCACAGAAATCCCAGGGAAAATCTGTGTCCTCATATCTTCTCATGAATATTAATTATGGTCGTCTGGTATTTTCATGTAATTGTAGTTTTTTTTTGGTTTTCTGTAGGTTTCCACATAAATTTTACTGTAATATTCTGAATATTTGCTTTGATTAATATTTCTTTTTATTAATAATTGCACTGAAAAAAAAATCAGATTGAAGTTTATTTGCTGTAATGTTTACTGCCAGTGGACATTTTAATAAAAACATGAAAATCTCATGGATCACCATACTTAGGTTCTATGGCCGTGAGTTCTCGTTTTAGTAATAGATGATCACTGAACATCATAAAGACTTTTTAACATTTTAACTAAAATGAGATTTTTATTATGATTCAGTAAATTTTACTTTATTTCCCATTCATATAGGGTCATTGACTTTAATGACTTAATTTTAGCAACCTGTAGAATGAAAATTTGATTGACAGGAATTCTGTCCTAAATTCTTCGAAAATGTCCTAAACGTTTTCCTAGTCTTAGGACAGAATGTCCGGCCGGACTTTTCATGTAGCAGAATCATTGCAACGGTGACTTAAAAACTCCATACTGAAGCTTGTCTGTTGTCTTTGTAACCTCCAATGTACATAATGTTTAGTTATCTGTAACTTCCAGTTATAACCTACTCCAGATTTGCAACTTCCAACTTTCCATGTCAAGCAATATGATTAAGCATCTGTTACAAGCATTTGAAACATGTGCTACAAGTAACACACATATCTTCAAGTCCCAGTACGAGATACACCTAAGCCCACCCTGAGGTTCAATGACCAAATGGATTTCACAATGCTAGCATCCCAGAATCCATCTGACATAACATAAAGCGGGTGATATAGCTGGATAGTAAAGAGCGGATCACATCTATCACAGGGGGCTGACAGTAATACACACTTGAGAGGAGGAATTCCATATTTTGGTAACACTTTACCAAGAAGAGCTCTCTCTCTATTAGTGGTTCCCTCATGGATTGATGCATTGACGGCACTCTGAAGCAACTCAACAAGGATCATAACCCAGTCTTACTGGCAGCTTTAAATTGTACATTTGCCGGGATGTGGAATTCACAAATGGGATCAGCCAACTTAAACAGTGAAACATCAGTTCAAGCTTGAAGTTTGTTAGTGTTTGCATTACAGTTATTATATCTAAGGGATATCTGGCATGATAGAAATAAACCATCACTGAAAAAAAATTGGTGAAAAATCATAATATTTTCTGAAAGTCTCTTCTCAGTTTTAACCTGAGACCAAAACATCAGTCTGATCCAACCCGATATGCTACATTCAGATGTTAGGCCACACTAACTACACAAAATGGTGAAAAACTTACAAAATCAACCAGAAATAATGAAGTTTTTGCCATTTAAACTGGAAATCTATGGCAAACACTGATGATACCTAACAATCTGATATATGTGGGAGAATTTTTCAAAATTCGATACAGACAAAGTACGAAAATGTAAACTGCATTATCTGATGAGTATGAACCGTCTCATGTTGTATCACTGTCAATGGGTTCCATTCTCTAAAGTGGGTATTCTGAGAACTGGTACAAAACCTATGTCTAATGCAAAGGAAATATCAAGACAGGTGTGCAATCAACTAATTAATAGTGGTGGGATCGCCAGCTAAAATGGCAGATTGTGCATCACCTGTTAGAAGCGAGTTGCACTCGAGTTACACTCGAGTAATTTTCAGGATAAAGTATTTCGTTTGATGAATGGAAAATATTTTACATAACCATACATTAGCCGAAACTTTAACCTGGAAATGGCTTTTGCAAAATAATTTAGTTAAATCTTCATTGATTTAAACCAGAATAAAGTAAAAATGCAGTATATTTTTGAAAATTTCAGCTATATTTGTTGTGTTGGTGAAGTGTCAGCCTTAAATGGTGAAAATATTGACGTTTTCAAAAACTCAAGTTTCACTTGCGCAAATCAATGTTACCCCTAATTATCGCCATTGAGTTACAACTCGAGTTTCAGTTAACTCGTCCCAGCACTACTAATTAACTATTCATTTTGAGTTAATTTGATTTTTACAAAGTATTTTTGAATTGACACATGATTTCTAAGAGTGTCCACTGTCCAGCACTTTTTTTTTGCTGAACCATTTAAACTTATCTGACATGGCACATCAAAACAAAAAATAGGATAAACATGCATTTTTTATTTTGGTAGCCAATTCTTGTCATCATCTCCTGGTTACTGAAAATAGTAAAACTGACTGGAGTATTTGATATTAATCCAGACTAATAATAATGATAAGTGAATCCAGGTTTCTGTCACTGGAGAAATCCAGGTGTCCATGGGGGAATTCAGGTGACAATGAAATGCATTTTGGTTGTCAATAATGTGAATGTAGGCACCCTTGAGTTAAATCAACCAGATCACTGAATTATGCAACCGATATTGCTGTTGTAACAAGGGATTTATCTTATCTATAAGAGTATATCTGCACCACTAATTAGCGCTAACCACCATATATTAGCACTAACTACCATCAGCTGATGATAACCATAAACCTGACAAACACACTCATTTTCTACTCACAGACTGAACACCACAACAGCTACTTTTCAAACACTCTGTGAATTCTTACCTGAAAATATATAGAAAACATAGAAAAATTAGCTAATCAACAAATTTACTCAAGATTATTAACTGTTAAGTGTCAGTAAACACACAAGTTACATAAGTTGAAACATGAGGGAGAATCAGACATATAAAGAATAGTAACTAGTAAACATTCAATAAGTACAAGTGGAACCATAATGGACAGTTTCAGTAAAAAATAGAAAAAAATAGCACATTATAATTTTACATAATTTTCATAGAGATAAATCTAAAAAAAAAAGAAGATATAAGCTGTGACAAACCTTTATAAATTTTAATTTAAAATCTAGGAAGGGCATAAGAAATGGTCAGCACCAGAGAGAGACACAGGATCAAAATAATAAAGGGCCATGGTGGATATACTTTAAGAAAGAGCTAAGACTGAATTGTCTTTCAGTAGGAGGCAATAAAGGAGGAAATAATTGCATCAGGCAACTGATTCAATACAGTAGGTCATCTAACGCAAAACTGTAACCAGAAAAAGGTTTCTGCTAAGACAAAAAATGAGATAGGAGAAGATCAAAAGGGTCATAAAATTGACCTTGAAAGTTAATGAGGCTAAAAGCCATATCAATAAGTTTGAATAGTCATGAAAACAATTCAATTAAGTTTTATTAGATTTCAGGCCATATTTTTGAAGATACACTTCAAAATACAAAAAATTCAACTTAATGACCCCAGTTTGACCTGGGTTCGGTTCGGGGCAGATTTGATGATATATTTGGAATCTTTGGTTTCCTCTCTCAATACATTCCAAAGCTCTAATTTCAAAAATAAAAGAGATTTAAAGGAATAAAAGAAAGTCTAACCCATTTAGGGTGATAAAATTGACTTTGAACGACACAAAGAGGGAAAAAACTGAAATCCCGTGGTTTGAATGGTCCCAAAGATTAATTCAATTGAGTCTATTATGATTTCAGGCAATATTTTTGTTGATGCACTGACTGCAAAATACAAAAAATTATAATTTATGACCCCAGTTTGACCTTGATGGGGTCTTGGGGAGAATTTGATGGCATTTTTGGGCATCCCAGGTCATGGTTTCCTATTACCTTCCATTCCAAAGCTCTAATTGCAATAATTAAAGAGATATTAAGCAATAAGTGAAAATTTGACCCATTTCGGGTCATAAACTTGTTATAAAGTTGTTTTGATCAAATGATCCTGATCAAGGTCAAAGGTCAAATTCATACTTGTCAAAAAGTTTTTCCATGCCACACATCATTTTGACAGGTCTTATATTAAGGGAGATATTCAACTTTAAAAAAATACCGTGGCATAGGCTGTCTGAAAACAGGGGATGAAACCCAGTGAATAAGTGTTCCCTTTTCAAGACACACTTAATTATCTCTGATTTATGGATGAATGAATCTTTTAAACCACAAGAAATTTTGTAGTACCTTAAAACTCCATGTAAAATTGCCTTATAAACTGCCAATTAATGCACAAATGTTACCATGATGAACAATTAATTAAGAGTAAGAAACATGGCATATTTTAAACAGTCAAGAATCAGAGTGTATCAGGCACCAAAAAGAAACTACCAGCTTCCATCCAAATCTCATGTAATATTACATTACACCACATGGTATTGGCTAGAACCTTCAAACTTTGTATGTGAGACCACCGCAGGGATTCAAACCCATAAGCTTAAAGCTGAGGGTAACACCACTACACCAGTCCCATCAACACTTTATATTGACAAATTCTAACAAGCATTCAAATATATATGGGTTTGCTAATTAAAAAAAAGTAAAATACAAAACAGAATTTGATATTCAGATCTGCAAGCGTCTAAGCATTCCCGACTCATTACAAAGTCTTTGAAAGGGATGTTGCATTACACAACTTGTGGGGATTCCACTTAGGAGGTTTTGTTACATTTCCGTGGAATATTATACTTCTAGCATGGCATGAAATACTAGGAAATGCTGGTAATTAATGAATTACTGTCATTTTTGCCAGACCTTATAATAAGTATAATAATAGACTTGACTGACCCCACACTTGCTGGTTCTGATAACATTGTTTGTTGTGGATATTTCTTTTTCAATCGGGGTTGAAACAATATAAATATATATTCACGCCATAAAATAAATATCATATCCTTAAAATGTAACTAATTCAAACATTTTCCAATATTTTACAGAGTTTTTAACATCCTGGCCAACAAAACTGGAGTCACGTGATCGGTCAGAAGCAGAAGTTAAAACACTGTTTGAATCTATTTCTGGAACAGTTACAATTTTACTTATTTATTTAAACTTCATGTCCTTAAAACTGACGGTTGCATAAAACTTAAAAATACTGTTTGAAACCATTGACTTTATTATTTATCTAAGGCATATGTCATAAAATAGCCATGACATGACATTGTATATTTATAATTTTATATTTTATAAGAAAATATTATATAATTTACAGGGCGTCAAGTTACAAGTGGGTCTCAGAAAATAGGAATTTCGGGAGTCAAAAAATAGGAATAAAATAGGAATATTACTGAAAAAATATAGTGAAAATAGGAATCTTTTTTAACAAGATAGTCTCCTAACACCCCTATAGCCATCATGATGCACCACATTTCCCTTTATTTTGCACTTATCTTAGAACAATGGAAAAAATATAGTCAAAATAATACACATGTATCTCAAGTAAGCATCATACTTATTGAATTACATCCAAAAAGCTTATAAATACACATTCTATAGAACTACATATGTACATGTAACTCAGTTCAAAACTAGACCAAGGACCCACAGATGCAAGATGTATCCACCGGAAAAGGCCAACTAACATAGTTTAGAAGAAAAACTGCATTTTTCAATAAAAAGTTGAAAGCACTTTTAAGTTTGGCTACCCTCATTTGATCTTGAAGCAGGGGCCCAAGGTCAAATGTGACCACATCGGAAGACTCACAGCCCATGATTTCCTATAGGTTGGTTTACCATCCCAAACCTCTAGGGCCAATAATAAGCAAATTATAAGCACTTTTAAGTTTGCCTAACCTTGTTTGACCTTGAAGAGGCAGCCCAAGGTCAAATCCGACCACAGCAGAAGATTCGCAGGCCATGATTTCCTATAGGTTGGTTTGACATTCCAAACCTCTAGGACCAATAATAAGGGAGATATAAGCATTTTCAGTCCGTGATGGCCATCGTTTTTCAAAATGAGGAAAAAAATATTTTTAATCAAGATTTTGTAATGATGAACATATCCAGCAAATTTGAGATTTCTACCTAGAATTCCCTTTGTTCTAGAGGCCTGGAGGGCCAACAAAACTCCTTGCTGAAAGTCGAAAAATGCCCGTGGCAGCCATCTTCTTCTTCAAAATGAGGCCAAAAATATATTCCCAGCCAAGATTTTATGGTTATGAATATAACCTGAAAATTTAAGAAATCTACCTACAATACCCTGGCCTCTAGAGGGGTAACAAGAAAATTTCTACACACTGCTCTCCGGTGGATACAATCATAACTAGATTGATGCCAACATATCCCCAGACAGGTCATTTCTCATGCCAAAGGCATTCAGTGGGTATTTTTGCAGCACTCATTTTGTGAAATTCACAATTATAATAAACCATTTTTCATTTTTCCAATGATGCTGTAAAATTTATACTTCATTATGATTTGAGAAAATTAGTCATTTTCCATGTGATCAACAACATTTAGTGACTTAAAATACATTATCATCACCAAAAATAGGAAAAAATAGGAATTTTCCTGGAAAATAGGAATAAATAGGAATTTGTTAAAAAATAGGAAATAATAGGAAAAAATAGGAACTTGACACCCTGAATTTAGTATATATACGGTACAATATTTGATTGTACATTTTAACTGAACAGTGTCATTTCGAGTAACCACGGTCCACAATTTATGCAGCTATTTGGTTGGTCACAGGAACACTATTTGATATATATTTGCTGTACATAACAAGTAACATTACTACGGCTGCAATGATTCTTTGGCTACTCAAAAACGAAACGATTCATTTTAAAAATCTCAAGTCCAACAAAGTGAACTGGGTCTTCAAAAACACTAAAAATAGACATAAAATCAAGGGCAAAATTTAATTTATCTAATTAGAGATGTTTCCATTATCAGTCTTTATCTTATATTTCTGTAAACTAACTTTGTGTATAGCAATATTTTTATAAGATGGTATTTTAATATAACATATTTTACAGACACTTCAAATTTTGCAATTTAAACATGGGGAATATTTCCTTATTTTGTGGTATAAATGTGTCTTAATCGCATAACTGGATCACTATTAATACTAGAAATAGGACACCCTGTTAATAGTAGCTGCGACATATGAATAGAAACAGGATAGCATAGAAGAGCACACATTATCATGTGTAATGTCCACCCCATGAACCTTTTGCAATAATTGTACAGTACTCTTACAAGACCCTGTTTCATTTGTAAAATATATCAATGATGCTTAAATATTTCTTAGTGCACATGTAAATTATTTCAGCTTCATGCCTTTTTGCATTGGTAGGGTCGAAAATTTTGACGAAATCACTCTATCTTGCACGGTTAAGAAGATAGAAGCAAATTTCTGTTTTTCTATTTTTGGCAAAAATTTGAAAATTCAAAATGGCCGTCATTTTTGGGAAAAGGAAAATTTTTTGAAAATTGCCAAGAGTACATTTCTTAGATACCCTGTGGGTCGAAAATTTCAACGAAATAACTCTATTTTGCACGGTTAAGGCAAATATGTGTTTTTCCATTTTGGGCAAAAATTCAAAATGGCCGCCATATGTGGGGAGGGGAAAATTTTTTGAAAATTGCAAAGAGTACATTTCTTAGATACCCTGTGGGTCGAAAATTTCGACGAAATCGCTCTATCTCGCATGGTTAAGGGGATAGAAGCAATTTTGTGGTTTGCCATTTTGGGGAAAAATTCGAAAATTCAAAATGGCTGCCATTTTTTGGGGAGGGGAAAATTTTTTGAAAATTGCCAACAGTGCATTGGTCAGATACCCTGTTGCTCTATCTTGCTCTATCTCGCACGGTTAAGGAGATAGAAGCAAATTCGTGTGTTGCCATTTTTGGCAAAAATTCGAAAATTCAAAATAGTTGCCATTTTGGGGGAGGGGAAATTTTTTTGAAAATTGCTAAGAGTGCATTTCTGAGATAACCTGTGCGTCAAAAATTTCGACGAAATCGCTCTATCTCGCACGGTTAAGGAGATAGAAACAATTTTGTGTTTTGCCATTTTTTGCAAAAATTCGAAAATTCAAAATGGCCGCCAATTTTTGGGGAGGGGAAAATTTTTTTAAAATTGCCAAGAGTACAATCCTCAAGTATCCTGTGGGTCGAAAAATAAGTAAATACCTATTATCACTAAAAGTATTGCGGATAGCCAGTATTTCTCAAATAACTCATTCACCTACATTTTGGAGAGCTTTCACATGCTAAAGTTTTTTTTATGAATTTTTAAAATAATTTTTAATGCATTAAAATTAATGAAATCATGCACTAAATCAATTATAACTTGAAAAGTATTGCATTTAGAGCATTTCATTAAAATATGTTATTCAGATACTTTTTTCATAGCTACAACATGGTGAGTAACTTGGGTGTCTGTCTCAATAGCTAAGTGAGTAATAGCTACTTTTGGGCTTTTCAGTAACTTCCATCATGAGTAAAATCACTTGTATCTTGAAAACTATTGCATTTACAGAATTTCATATAAATATGTTATTCAGCTACTTTTGGGTCAGCTATAACATAGTAAAATTTCAGACCTGTAGCTCATGGCATAGCTGAGTAATAGCTACTTTTAGGTTATCACTGTTGAGTAAATTACTTATAACTTCAAAAGTATTGCATTTAGAGTATTTTGTTTCATATGTTATTCACCTATTTCGGAGTCAGCTATAACATAGGGAAGTTCCAGACCTGTGGCTCATTGCATAGCTGAGTAATAGCTACTTTGAAGTTCACAATGTTGAGTAAATCAGTTGTAATTCAAAAACTATTGCATTTACAGAAATTTGTGTAAATATGTTATTCAGCTACTTTTGGGTCAGCTATAACATAGTGAAATTACAGACCTGTAGCTCATGGCACAACTGATCTATAGCTATTTTCAGGTACTGACTGTTGAGTAAATCACTTGTAACTTGAAAAATATTGCACTTGGAGTATTTTGTTAAAATATGTTGTTCACCTACTTTTGGGCAGCTATAACATCGTGAAATTACAGACCTATAGCTCATGGCATAGCTGAGCAATAGCTATTTTCAGGTTCTCACTATAGAGTAAATCAGTTGTAACTTGAAAACTATTGCATTTACAGTATTTTGCTTAAATATGTTGTTCACCTAATTTTGGGTCAGCTATAACATAGAAAAAATTCAGACATGTAGCTCATTGCATAGCTGAGTAATAGCTACTTTGAGGTTATCACTGTTGAGTAAATCAGTTATAACGGGAAAACTATTACATTTACAGTATTTTGTTTAAATATGTTATTCACATAATTTTTGGTCAGCTATAACACAGTGAACTTGCAGACCTCTATGTCATGGCATAGCTTACCAATGTCTACTTTCAGGTTCTCACTGTTGTGTAAATCATTGTATCCACTGGATAGCCGCAGTGTGTAGAGATTTCACCATTACCGTTCCAACGAAAAAAATATTATAGCTAGCCTTCTCAACTTTGCAAGGTATATTAGAGGGTGCACCACAGTATTCTATTGGTAGGTTTTATGTCTAAATTAGGCCTGTGGCTAAATTACTTGTCCACTAAAATGAGTAAATGCGAATTATCTCTAAAAGTATTGCAGACAGCCAATTTTTCTCAAATAACTCATTCACCTACTTTTGGGAGAGCTTTCACTTGGTGAAGTTTCAGACCCATAGCTAATTACTCACCTACTCAAAATGAGTAAATAAGAATTATCTCTAAAAGTATTGCAGATAGCCAATTTTTTTTTCAAATAACTCATTCACCTACTTTGGGAGAGCTTTCACTTGGTGAAGTTTCAGACCCATAGCTAATTACTCGCCTACTCAAAATGAGTAAATGCAAACTAGACTAAGGACGCATCTGTGGCCAGATGCTGGATGTATCCACCGACAAAGGCCAACTAACATAGTTTAGAAGATAAACAGCATTTTTCGTTAATAAGCAAGCTGAAAGCACTTTTAAGTTTGGTTACCCTTATTTGACCCTGTAGCAGGGGCCCAAGGTGAAGTCTGACCTGATCAAAAGATTCGCAGCCCATGATTTCCTATAAGTCGTTTTCACATTGCAAACCTCTAGGACCAATAATAAGCAGGAGGGGCCCAAGGTCAAATCTGACCACATGAAAAGATTTGCAGCCCATGACTTCCTATAAGTTGTTTTCATATTAATGAGTTATTTGAGAAATACTGGCTATCTGCAATACTTCTAGAGATAATTCGCATTTACTCATTTTGAGTAGGTGAATAATTAGCTACGGGTCTGAAACTTCACCAAGTGAAAGCTCTCTCAAAAGTAGGCGAATTTGCAAATTTAATAAGTAAATTAAATTTTTATAAGTTAATACCCTATCCAATGGACAATTGCTTTACCGGTCGGCGCGACCGGTCCCGCCAAACGACAGAAAAAGTCATTCTGTATAAAATACCGGCAGGCCCGGTCAGAGTGTACATTCGCCAGGTGTCGCCTCGTGCATACTTCCTGTCTAGTCAGAATGACGTCATCGCGTCTTTTTTCGCTGTCTAAACCTATTAGACCCCTAGTAAGCTGATAGCGGGGTCGGTTGGGAGGGTCTTGTCCGTCCATTGGATAGGGTATTAACTTATAAAAATTTAATTTACTTATTAAATTTGCAATTTTATTGCGTTAATACATCCTATCCAATGGACAATTGCTGAATAACTACCGCTTGGTTGGCGGGTAAGTTACTAGGGACTTGAGTGAACTCAAAACTAACAATTTTCTGGCCCAGGTAGACCTGAAGCAGGCTACTCATCAATGGCCTAAGTCGGTAACCAGGAACCGGTTAACCGGATAGTTTAACCGACACTGCTCCCCCCCTTTCTTTTCTTTCCAAGCATTTCTGCTCTGAGTGGTGGGAAGAGAGGAATGAGTTCAGTCCCAAGAAATAATAAACCTCCCAAAGGAAGCATGTCACAGTTTTTTTTTTTTTTTTTTTTTTGATTGATTTATACTTATCTAAGTATATACACTATGTACATATTTACAAGAATGTCTCCTCCCTATCGGGCTTGGTGGTGGACCTGCTGGGCAGCCACGACCGGCCCTAGGTGGAAAAGCTCTGAATCAGCCCAAGCCACATCCTTCAGATAGAATTGTGTGAAGGTATTGTGGGATTTCCAGTGGCAGGCCGATAGGATTTGTTCTAAGGAAATTCCAGCTTGGAAGGCCTTAGAGGCAGCAAAGGCCCTTACATCATGGGCTTTGACCTGATGCAAAGTAAGGGCCTGCTGGTCGGAGAGCTCATAACATAGGATGACTGTTTGTTTGATCCATGAGGAGACTGTGGCAGAGGAGATATCCTTGTCAAAGCCTTTTTTGAAGGAGACAAAGACCAACTCCTTATTTCGCCTGAGGTCAGAGGTCCTGTCCAGATAATAACGTAGTGCTCTAACTGGACACAGTGACCTGTCACCCTTGAGTGATTTATCTAGCGTGTGGGCCAGGGCTGGAATAACCACCGGGGCCACACTGTCTGGACCCTCTTTGGCCAGCTGGTTCTTGGAGAGAAAGCTGGGTGAGGGATAAAAAGACACCTTAGACCAGTCTGATTGGTGTCTGATGTTCTTATGAAGCCAAGCGTGGATCTCACTCCTGCGTTTGCCAGAACCTAAGGCCATCAAGAAGACTGTCTTGAGGGTTAGGTGTTTCAAGGAGGCCTCCTTAAGGGGTTCGAAGGGCGCCTTAGTCAGCTGGTTTAGTACCAGTGAAAGGTTCCAAGAGGGGATGCCCCTCCGGCCCTTGGGTCTGTCTCTATGGAAACTATCCAGGAGACGAGTAAGGTTCTCATCTTTGCTGACATTAATGGTGGCGTTGCCCAGTTTGTCAGCAATGGCTGATCTGTAGCCATCAATAGTACCTGGCTGTAACTGCCTGTCCTGAAATAAGTGAAGGAGGAAGTCAGCAACGGCTTTCAGAGGTGGTGCCCTGAAGTCCACCTGATTACTGAGGCACCACTTTGTAAAAATGGTCCACTTTGCCTCATAGACAGATCTGGTTGATCTTCTTTGAGGAGCCTCAATTCGTGCTGCCACTGCCTCAGAGAAGCCTTGCTGCTTGATTGCTGAGGCTCTAGGAGCCAGGCATGCAGATTCAGGTTCGACAGGTTCCTGTGAAGGACCTGGTTGAATGGTTGAGACACAAGGTTTGGTATGCTGGGCAGACACAGTGGGATCTGGCTTGACATGGCCACCAGGTCCCAAAACCAGGGCATGTTGGGCCATCCCGGAGCAATCAGAATTATTCTGTTGCAGGGGTAGTCCTGTAACTTCTCCACCACTTTGCCCAAGATGGCCGCTGGTGGGAAGGCATACGGGTCCAGTCCCTCCCAAGACAGGCTGAGAGCATCCACTGCCCAGGCCTGGGGGTCTGGAACCGGTGAGGCAAACTGAGGGAGCTTGTTGTTGAACCTTGTGGCAAACAGGTCCACTTGAGGGGTGTGCCACCTTGAGCATATTGCTTGAAAAATCTCCGGATTGAGGGACCATTCTGTTTGGATGGTCTGACCCAGTCTGGATAACTTGTCGGCTATCACATTGAGACGGCCTGGAATATGTCGAGCTTTGAGGGTCACCTGATTTCTTGTGCACCAAGTGAGGATCCTCCAAAGTAAGGCACACAGGGGGCCTGACTTCATTCCCCCTTCTTTGTTTATGTAAGCTACCACAGTGGTATTGTCGGTAGCTATGAGAACTACTTTGTTCACACAGAGAGCTTGGAACTCTTGTAGTGCCAGAAGAACTGCCTTTAACTCTAGATAGTTTATGTGCAACTTGCTTTCCGGGAGTGACCAGCTTCCCCTTGCCATATGCTCATTTAAGTGTGCACCCCACCCTTCTTTTGATGCGTCTGTAAAAATTTGCAGAGCATGTTCTAGTGGATGTAAGGGTTGCCCTGTAACCACATTGTCTTCCTCCAGCCACCATTTCAGGTGTGGGTGGAGTGACTTTGGAATGGGGATTATCTTCTCTAGGGATTCTGGTACCCTCCAATTGTTCTTGAGATGCCACTGTATGGGTCTCATGCGCAGTCTGCCTAAATGTACTTGTTTCTCTGTGGCAGTTAACAGACCGATCAGGGACATTAGTTTCCGGACCGGACAGACTGGTTTTGTTAAGATCTCCAATACTTTGCTTTGCAGGGTCTGCCAACGTTCTGTGGTGGGTCTGACCCTGCCTTCCCTCAAGTCGAACTGGTAACCTACGAAATTGAAAATTTGTTTGGGTTCCAGCTCTGATTTGTCCTCGTTTACCAGCCACCCCAATTCCCTGCAGAGTAAGACCAGATTTTTGGTCTGTTGAAGACAAACCCGGTGGGAGGTGGCTCTGACCAACCAGTCGTCTAGGTACTGGTGGATCCTTATACCTTCTTTCATTGCAAGCCATTTCACCTCTTTGGCTACCACAGTGAATTCCATGGGGGCTGTCGACAGGCCAAAGGGTAGAGCCTTGAATTGGTATGTTTTGTCTTGAATGTGAAAACGCATATACTTCCTGGACTGGCTGTTTATAGGGATGTGGAAGTATGCGTCTTTGAAATCTATGGAAGTCACCCACTCCCCTGTCTGGAGGGAGGTTCGTATTGTCTCCGGTGTCTCCATTTTGAACGACTGTGTTTTCAAATAGTTGTTTAGTCTGCTCAGATCCAAGACGGGTCGCCACCGGTTGTTGGGTTTGGGGACCAGGAATAACCGGTTGTAAAAACCCAGGGACTGAGGATTTTGAACCACTTCTACAGCCTTTTTGTCTAACAGCTGATGCAATGCCTCCAACAGGTAGCTGTTCCTGTGAGGATCTACATAGCAGCTTGTTACTGTGGGTTTTCTGGTCAGGTGAGGTCTGGACCGGAAGGGTAGGATATATCCTTCCCTCAGGACTGATATAACCTTGGGGCTGACGCCTAGTGCTGCCCATTTTCTCCAAAACTCGTGCAATCTTGACCCTACAGGAGGATTTGTTACAGCAAGTGGGGCATTTGTGACAACTTGAACAGAACTCAATTGACCGACACAAGAAACACCTTTCACAGATTTTATTGACTCTTGATGGTCGGGCATTACGCCTTTCTTTTGCGGCAACCCTCCTGCAAAAGGTACATGAGAAACAACATGAGATAATACAGTCAAATGAGTTCCTGTCTTTACATTTTTGTCCACATAACAGTCTACTCCGGTCACTGGTACACCGTTCAAACTTTTCACCACCCTTGAAACATGAGGGATCTTCTGACCGGTTACATTTACAGGAATCAAATTTCCTGTCACATAATGAGCACAGTAATTGTCATTTATACTGCTTCTGTGTCTTGGCCGGTCGCTGGACAAAAGAAGCAGTACGACCCCGGTGAGATCTTTGTCCCCGCCTTCTGCCCAGTTGTTTCCATGCAGGTAGACCAGGCTTGCGTTCTTGTTCCGGCTGTTGCTGTTTAGTGGCTTGGTAAGGGTGGAAACGATGTGGACCCTTATGTGAGGAGCCGGTTGTACGTTTTTCTTCATGGTGCCTTATTTCTTCTTCAGCTTTGCTGATGAGGTGATCCGGGAATAAGGCACTCATGTGCAGAGGGGCAGATCTCAGAGCGTTCAAGGTGTCCTGTTTGATGCCTGCTTTAAGATAGTCCAGATAACTGTCCCTTCTTGTGAGGGTGAGATTGGCTACATTGATGAAGACACCTTCAGATAGGTCTTGCATCGTCCTGGCCATTGCTTGGGAGATGCTTTTGTTAAAAGTTACCAGAAAGTCTAGTTCTTCGATAGCCTGATGGGATTTTCCGGTAGCCTTTCCCTTGCCCTTGTCATTCTGTAAAATTTTAAGTTGAGAAGCCATAGAGTCCTGTACTTTGGTGAGGCACCGGGAAAAGGCAGCAGCCTGATTACACATGTACGTTTGATCTCTGGCTGCTCTCTCCCACTTTCTTAAAGTGTCTTGTGTAACAGGCCTGGAAGCTGGTGCTGAAGGGAGTGACCGGTTAGCAATACGTGGGAAACTGCTGTTGAGACGTGCCGGTTGGTTGGTCCAGGAAGTGACTTTAGATCTGGAGAATTCCTTCTTCTCAGTATGCATGTCGTACCATTTAAGAGTTCTTGGTGGTTTGACAAACTGGTCCTTGACCAAACCGGAAGTCTCAGAAGCTCTGGAGGGGTATCCTTCCTGTATAGTAATGTTCAATTTCTCGAACTTCCGGCACAACCAATCGTCTACCGGAACCTTCAAGGACACTTTACCCGGAAGATGAGGTTTGGTACCGGCAAAGGGGTTGTCATCTTGAGCAGAGGAAGAGGAATCGAATTCCGGCACTTGCTCCCACCCCATAAAAGATCTCACTCCGCGAAGGGTTTCCCTGTAAGTCTGTTCAGTGCTTAGTTCCTGGTCAGTCTCTGTAAGCTCTTCGCGATCCTGACCTACTGACAGAACCTCAGACAGTTCACCCTCATCGAAACTAAGTTCTGGCTGATCACTGAACTGATCTTCCTCTGAAGTAACTTCTTCCGGTTGATCAGTAGTGGGAGGCTGGGTTGTGGGACCTGGGGGCTGAACCTCGGGTCGACCACTAGTAGAAGCACCAACGGATGAAAAAGCAGCCTGGTCGGTGAGTTGAAGATCTACCCCAGCACCGGGAGCCTCAACAGGCTGGGTGGCTAATTTCTTCGCACCGGGGGCCTCAACAGGCTGGGTGGCTGACTTCTTCTTCCTACCGGACACACCGGTAGCAGGACTCTGATGAGTAGAATGTTCAACTGGTGGGATAAACGGCTTCTCAGATACCACCACGTTGGAGCTCTGAACCGGTTCCACCGGGAGCTGAAAGGTCTTGGATAAGAAGAGAGCCTCCAGACGCGTAAAGCGTTCTGACCATTTTTCATCCAAATTCTTCAGGTCAGACTGGAAATCTGGGGCTTTTGGAGGCTTGGAAGTCTTCTTTGGGGATTTGTGAGAGGTCTTTTTCTTCTTAGGGGTTTCGCCTCGATCACCTGAATCACCCTTGTCACTCTCAACCTTCCCTACCACAGTAACAGTAGACGGGTCAACCAGGGAGGGAGAGGTAGCTTTCTTCTGAAGTTCTTTCTCTTTTCTTGCTTTATAAGTGGGGGTGGCCAACTGTAGCTTCTGTTCAGCTGTAAGGTTATTGCAAATAGAGCAGTCCTTCTTTAACACACAATCATCTTGGCCCACACCCTTGTCACGACAACGTGCACACTTCGTGTGTGTGTCGAATAAAGCCATAGCGTGGCCACAAGTCCCTCTTCTCTGTCCAGGGGACGCCATAACACTCCAGAAGAAGATTAAGTATATATAACTTCAAATAAAGTTCAATAAAAAAGGTTGTCTTTAAAACTTCAAACGTTCCAATCACAGTAGAAAAACACGTCCGTACACTCGTGCGCCAAACGAAAAAAGACGCGATGACGTCATTCTGACTAGACAGGAAGTATGCACGAGGCGACACCTGGCGAATGTACACTCTGACCGGGCCTGCCGGTATTTTATACAGAATGACTTTTTCTGTCGTTTGGCGGGACCGGTCGCGCCGACCGGTAAAGCAATTGTCCATTGGATAGGATGTATTAACGCAATAAAAGAGTTATTTCAGAAAAATTGGCTATCTACAATACTTTTAGAGATAATTCGAATTTACTCATTTTCAGTAGGTGAGTAATTACCTACGGGTCTGGAACTTCACCATGTGAAAGTTGTCCCAAAAGTAGATGAATGAGTTATTTGATAAAAATTGGATATCTGCAATACTTTTAGAGATAATTAGTATTTACTCATTTTGAGTAGGTGAATAATTAGCTACAGGTCTGAAACTTCACCAAGTGAAAGGTCTCCCAAAAGTAGGTGAAGGAGTTATTTGACAAAAATTGGATATCTGCAATACTTTTAGAGATAATTTGTATTTACTCATTTTCAGTAGGTGAGTAATTACCTATGGGTCTGAAACTTCACCAAGTGAAAGCTCTCCCAAAAGTAGGTGAATGAGTTATTTGAGAAAAATTGGCTATCTGCAATACTTTTAGAGATAATTCGCATTTACTCATTTTGAGTAGGTGAGTAATTACCTACAGGTCTGGAACTTGAGCATGTGAAAGCTCTCCCAAAAGTAGGTGAATGAGTTATTTAAGAAAAATTTGCTATCTGCAATACTTTTAGAGAAAATGCAGAATTACTCATTTTTAGTAGGCAAGTCATTTAGCCACAGGCCTAATTTAGACATAAAGCCTACCAATAGAATACTGTGGTGCACCCTCTAATATACCTTGCAAAGTTGAGAAGGCTAGCTATAATATTTTTTTCGTTAGAGCGGTAATGGTGAAATCTCTCTACACACTGCGGCTATCCAGTGGATACAATGATTTACTCAATAGTGAGAACCTGAAAGTAGATATTGGTAAGCTATGCCATGACATAGAGGTCTGCAATTTCACTCTGTTATAGCTGACCAAAAATTATGTGAATAACATATTTAAACAAAATACTGTAAATGTAATAGTTTTCACGTTATAACTGATTTACTCAACAGTGATAACCTCAAAGTAGCTATTACTCAGCTATGCAATGAGCTACATGTCTGAATTTTTTCTATGTTATAGCTGACCCAAAATTAGGTGAACAACATATTTAAGCAAAATACTGTAAATGCAATAGTTTTCAAGTTACAACTGATTTACTGAATAGTGAGAACCTGAAAATAGCTATTGCTCAGCTATGCCATGAGCTATAAGTCTGTAATTTCACGACGTTATAGCTGACCCAAAAGTAGGTGAACAACATATTTTAAGAAAATACTCCAAATGCACTATTTTTCAAGTTACAAGTCATTTACTCAACAGTCAGTACCTGAAAATAGCTATTGCTCAGTTGTGCCATGAGCTACAGGTCTGTAATTTCACTATGTTATAGCTGACCCAAAAGTAGCTGAATAACATATTTACACAAATTTCTATAAATGCAATAGTTTTCCAATTACAACTGATTTACTCAACAGTGTGAACTTCAAAGTAGCTATTACTCAGCTATGCAATGAGCCACAGGTCTGGAACTTCACTATGTTATAGCTGACTCCGAAATAGGTGAATAACATATTGAAACAAAATACTCTAAATGTAATACTTTTGAAGTTATAAGTAATTTACTCAACAGTGATAACCTAAAAGTAGCTATTACTCAGCTATGCCATGAGCTACAGGTCTGAAATTTTACTATGTTATAGCTGACCCAAAAATAGCTGAATAACATATTGAAACAAAATACTCTAAATGCAATAGTTTTCAAGTTACAAGTGATTTTACTCATGATGGAAGTTACTGAAAAGCCCAAAAGTAGCTATTACTCACTTAGCTATTGAGACAGACACCCAAGTTACTCACCATGTTGTAGCTATGAAAAAAGTATCTGAATAACATATTTTAACAAAATGCTCTAAATGCAACACTTTTCAAGTTATAAGTGATTTAGTGCATGATTTCATGAATTTTAATGCATTTTAGACATTTTTGTCTACCAGAGGCCTAATTTAGACAAAAAGCCTACCAAAAAGATAGGGTGGCGAGTCCTCTAGCATACCAAGCCACCTGCCAAATATGAAAGAAATCTGGAAAGAAATGTGGACTGTAGGTCGCCAACAAGCAATATTCCACATTTTAGACATTTTTGTCTGCCACAGGCCTAATTTAGAAATAAAGCCTACCAAAAAGATAGGGTGGCGAGTCCTCTACCATATCAAGCCACCTGCCAAATATGAAAGAAAGCCGGAAAGAAATGTGGACTGTAGGTCGCTAACAAGAAATCTCTGCGGACGCGGACGAGGGCGCGGAGGACGACGATGATGAATCCATAGTATCCCCGCTTCGCGTCGGGGATACAATTATCTCTAAAAGTATTGCAGATAGCCAATTTTTGGTCAAATAACTCCTTCACCTACTTTTGGGAGAGCTTTCACACGGTGAAGTTTCAGACCTGTAGGTAATTACTCACCTACTCAAAATGAGTAAATGCAAATTATCTCTAAAAGTATTGCAGATAGCCAATTTTTCTCAAATAACTCCGTCACCTACTTTTGGGAGAGCTTTCACTTGGTGAAGTTTCAGACCTGTAGCTAATTATTCACCTACTCAAAATGAGTAAATGCTAATTATCTCTAAAAGTATTACAGATATCCAATTTTTATCAAATAACTCATCTACTTTTGGGAGAGCTTTCACATGGTGAAGTTCCAGACCCGTAGGTAAATACTCACCTACTGAAAATGAGTAAATTCGAATTATCTCTAAAAGTATTGTAGATAGCCAATTTTAGGTCGCTTTCAACACTGTACAGGTCATCACAACAGGTAGTTGGAAGGGCAGAGGAAACCAGTACATACAGTTTGTCACAGTTCTGTACTGTAAACTGCCGACCAAAGGCAAGCAACTACCAGCTTTGCCACTTTAGGTAAGGCTGGGAACCAAACTCCGATCTCAGAGGTGGGAGGCAAGAGTGTTACCACTATAATCAGATTGGATAATCAATTTGTTTGGATACCTGAAATTGCTCAAAATTCAGTATCTATGGGGTTACCAAGTGGGCGATAATTTAAGAAAGATTGTTTTTAGGCACTTAATCGTACATGGGATGGTCATTGATGAAGCAGATTAATTTGCAAATTTAATAAGTAAATTAAATTTTTATAAGTTAAAACCCTATCCAATGGACAATTGCTTTACCGGTCACCGTGACCGGTCCCGCCAAACGACAGAAAAAGCTGTCCTGTATAAACTACCGACAGGACCGGTCACGGAGTGTACATTCGCTAGATGGCGCACCGTACTTCCTTCTTGCCTACACATGCTGACGTCATCACGTCTTTTTCGTAGTCTAAACCTAGTTAGCCCCTGGTAAGCTGATAGCGGGGCCGGTTTGGCAGAGCCTTGTCTGTTTATTGGATCAGGTATTAACTTAGAAAAATTTATTTACTTATTAATTTTGTAAATTTATTGTGTTAATACATCCTATCCAATGGACAATTGCTGAATAACTACTGCTTGGTAGGCAGTAAGTTACTAGAAACTTTAAGTTAAGTGAACTCACAAACAAAACAACATTTTCTGGCCTGGGTTGACCTAAGGTCAAGGAACCCAATGAGGCCAAGGTAGGTTACCAGAGACCAGTTAACCGGATATATATCAACACTGACCCCCCCCCCCCCCCCCCTTTTTTTTTTACAGACCTGCTCTGAGGTAGGGGAAGAGAGGTATGAGTTCAGTCCAATAAGAAGAAATAAACCTGCTAAGCATATCACAGTTGTTTTGTTTGTTTGTTTGTTTTTTGTATTTTTATTTATATTTATCTCAGTATATGCAATATGTGCATATGTACACATTTCCTCATTACTGGGTCTGATGGTGATCTGCCACTACAGGCCCTATATAGAAAAGCTCTGAGTCAGCCCAAGCCACATCCTTTAAATAGAATTGAGTGAAGGTGTTGTGAGATTTCCAGTGGCAGGCTGACAGGATATGATCTAAGGAAACTCCCAATTGGAAGGCCTTAGAAGCAGCAAAAGCCCTAACATCATGGGCTTTAACCTGATGTAAGGTGAGGGCTTGCTGGTCAGAGAGCTGATAGCATAGGATCACAGTTTGCTTGATCCAAGATGAGACAGTGGCAGGGCAGATGTCTTTATCAAAACCCTTCTTGAAGGAAACAAAGACCAGCTCCTTGTTTTACCTGAGATCTGAGATCCTGTCCAAGTAATAACACAGGGCTCAAACTGGACATAGGGACCTGCCACCCTTAAGTGACTTATCCAGAGTGGGGGGCAGGGCTGGAATTACCACCGGGGCCACACTGTCTGGACCCTCTTTAGCCAGCTGGTTCTTGGAAAGAAAGCTAGGTGAGGGGTACAGGGACACCTTGGACCAGTCTGATTGGTGTCTGATGTTTTTGTGTAACCAAGCATGGATCTCACTCCTGCATTTGCCTGAACCCAGGGCCAAAAGGAAGACAGTTTTGAGAGTTAAGTGCTTCAAGGAGGCCTCTTTTAAGGGTTCAAAAGGAGCCCTTGTCAGCTGGTGCAGTACCAGGGAAAGGTTCCAAGAGGGGATGCCCCTCTGACCCTTGGGTCCGTCTCTGTGGTAGCTATCCAGGAGATGAGTGAGATTCTCATCTTTGCTGACATTAATGGGGAAATTTCCCAGCTTGTCAGCAATGGCTGATCTATAGCCATCAATGGTCCCCGGCTGGAAGTCAGCAATTGCTTTCAGAGGTGGTTCCGTAAAGTCCACCTGATTACTGAGACACCACTTAGTAAAAATGGTCCACTTCGCCTCATAGACTGATCTGTTTGATCCTCTTTGAGGAGCCTCAATTTCGTGTTGCCACTGCCTCAGAGAAGCCCTGCTCCTTGATAGCTGTGGCTCTAGGAGCTGGGCATGAAGGTTCAAATTTGTCAGGTTTCTGTGAAGAGCCTGATTGAATGGTTGAGTAACTAGATTGGGCAAGCACAGTGGGATCTGACTGGACATGGTCACTAGATCCCAGAACCAAGGCATGTTTGGCCACCCTGGTGCAATCAGTATGATCCTGTTGCATAGGTAGTCCTGCAACATCTCCACCACTTTGCCCAAGATGGCCGCTGGTGGGAAGGCATAGGGGTCCAGGTCTTCCCATGACAGGCTGAGTGAATCCACTGCCCAAGCCATGGGGTCTGGGACCGGTGAGACAAACTGTGGCAGTTTGTTGTTGAATCTGGAGGCAAACAGGTCGACACTGGGCTGGTGCCACCAGTTGCAAATTGAGCTGGTACCGGAAGGAGAGGGTGTAGCCTTCTCTGTGGACTATTAGTACTTTGGGGCTGATGCCTAGGGCTGTCCAGTTTTTCCAAAACTGGTGTAATCTGGCCCCTACAGGTAGATTTGGTACAACAGTTGGGATATTTTTGACATTTTTTACAGAACTCGACTAATCTACACAGGAAACACCTTTCACATGCTTTATTTCTGGACAAAGATAACAATAATTTGGAATTATGCCTTTCTTTTATGGTAACCCAGTTGCAGAAAGAGCATGATTTACAACACAAGAATTTACAGTCAAAGTTCTTACACTGTCCTTCTTTCCGGTCACAAAACAGTCCTGGTTTCTGGTCAAATCCTCTTTTCCTGTTACAGAAGCATGACTGTTGTTTCTGGTTACACAGTTTGCAGTACAATTCATTTGGCCCGTCACACAAACATTTACACAACTTACAGAGTAATTGTCATTTATACTGCTTCTGTGACTTAGTCACTGAGAGAAAGAAGAAGCCTTGCCCCTATTAGACCTCTGTCCACACCTTCTAATTTGTTTCCACGCTGGTGGACCGGGCTTCCGGTCAGTGTCCTGTAACTGTTTGGAAGTTTGTGAATAAGGGTGGAAATGTTGAGGCTTCCTTTGTGAGGGACCGGAAGTACATTTATCCTCATGGTAATGTATTTCTTCCTCTGCCATTGCAATAATGTGGTCAGGGAATAGCGCAGTGGACCAGTCCTGAGCGATATAAGGGTATCCTGTTTTGTGCCTGCTTTAACTTATACCAGATAACTGTCCCTGCATGCAAGAGTAAGGTTTACAACGTTTATAAACACACCATCAGAGAGATGCTGCACGGTACGGGCCATATTGCTTGCATGATGCTCCGGTTGAAAGTGATAAGGTAGTCCAATTCATCTGCTGTCTGGTGTAGCTGCTTGAGGACTTGCCCTTGGAAATTACACCTTGTATCACTTTTAACTGTGAAACCATGTTTTCCTCCACTTTAGTAAGACACTTGCTGAAAGCTGCAGCCTGGTTGCACACGAAAGTCTGGTCACGTGCAGCCTTTTCCCACTTTCTCAACGTGCCCTGTGATGTGGGTCTGGAAGCAGGTGTAGAAGGCAGCGAACGGTTAGCAATCCTTGGAAAACTGCTATTAAGCCTTGCTGGTTCACTGGTCCCAGTGTAAACCTTAAAGCGTGAGAAGTTCTTCTTTTCGCAATGCATCCCATACCATTTCAGTGTCTTTGGTGGCTTCACAAACTAATCCCTGTTTAAACCAGCAGTCTCTGAAGTGCACGACGGGTAACCCTCCTGAACAGTGATATTCAGCTTCTCGAACTTCCTGCACAACCAATCGTCCACAGGGACCTTAACAGACACTTTACCCGTATGTGAGGTTCGGAAACCAGTGAACGGGTTATCATCCTGGGAAGATGAAGCATAGTCAAACTCTGGGTGTCATTCCAGGCCATAAAGGACCTCACACAATGCATTGTCTCTCTTAATTCTGTTCAGCTGAGATTTCTTGGTCCACATCTAACATCAGGAGCCTCAACAGGCTGGGTGGGTTTCTCTAGATCCCTCTTGCTGGCTGCAACGGAAGACAGCTTCTGACCGGTACAACCGGTAGATTGCTGCTCTGGTGGGATAAAGGGTCTATCAGACACCACCACATCTGACTTCTGGACCGGCTCCACCAGTACTTGGAAACTTCTGGCCAGGAACATGGTTTCTAATCGGGCAAAACGTTCTGACTGACCACTTGTCATCTAAATTCTTGGTCACATTGGAAGTCTGCAGTTTTGCCCGCCTTGTTAGATTTCTTGGAAGGGGATTTGTGAGGGGACTTTCTCTTCTTAGATGGGGTTTCACCTTGATCACTAGATTCACCCTTACTGCTCTCATTACCTTCCCCAAAACAGTAACATCAGCGGTATCCACAAAGGGGAAAGAGCTTGCCTTTTTTGGGATATCCTTACGTGCTCTGTATGTAGGGGTGGCTGACTGCTTCTTTTGATCTTCAGAAAAGTTGTCTCAAATCTGGCATTGTTTCTTTTCAACATAGGGGTCTTGGCCAATGCCTTTCTCACGGCAACGTGCACACTTGGAGTGGGCATCAAAAAGTGCCATAATGTGGCCACACGTTCCTCTCTTCTGTCCAGAAGACACCATGATACTCCAAAAATATATTAAATCAGTTTAAAATAAAATTAAAGTTGAAAGTTTATGTTAGTCTTTAAAAATCTTCGCTTTCCAACACTCTGTAGAAAACATGTCTGTACACTCCACGCGCCAAACAAAAAAGACACGATGACATCAGGATGTCTATACAGGAAGGAAGTATGGTGCGCCATCTAGCGAATGTACATTCCATGACAGGTCCAGCCGGTAGTTTATACAGGACAGCATTTCTGTCATTTGGCAGGACCGGTCTTAAAGCAATTGTCCATTGGAGAGGACGTATCAACGTAATAAAAATATTTGTGTAATACAATATAACTGACCCTCTAATTGTAAATTATTTGTTTCATTTTTATGGATATTGTCATTTTTGTTTAAAATGTTACACAGACTTGAGCTGGATGTGCTAAGTTGGTACACACATCAATGATATTACTTTTGGATAAATGTTGTCATTCACTTTGAACTCCTGGAGATTATCAACAGCAAAACCCCAATTGAACACGTCTTCAGTGATTGGGTATGTTTAGTTGGTAATGCAGTGTTGACGTATTTTCTTTTAATAGACATCAGTCTGTGAATCGACAAGATCGGAAGATCAGAAATTGAACATGCATTCAGTGACTAGTAAAGATCAAGGAAGTTGTATAGTGGGGTCATGTCAATGAATTGATCCCTCCCCAGCTGAAACAATGGCATTAAAGATCAAAAAGTTAGGCTTAATGGTATCCAAGAATGTGTAAAATCCTGTATAATCGCTTGTACTAGACATTGCATAAAACATGTAGGGAGACAAGGATTCAGATCGATAATCTGGGGATTTGGATTATAGAGGGCCGGATAATTGAGGTTCTACTGTATATAGGTTGCAACATTGCATTCTTACAACATCTTCCATGTTGCACTCTGAAAGTGTCATGAGTATACCCCAATTAACGCATACAAAAGACCGGAAACAGATTTGCACTTGATTTTGCTGTGTATACCAGGTCAACCAAACCACTATACTTACAATTTATGATGAACATTTAAAGAATTCAAAATATGAGAATTTAGGCTGCCTACATAGAAATAGATCTTTCAGTTTCTAAATTAATAGAATCCATAACTTCAGCTGTAAAGCCAGCTCTCAATCAGTTGATATAGAAATTTCCATTTATCCCATAGACCAGCTTTGTGGCTGCAGTAACAAACTGTACAATCAAAGAAATCACAGAACTGTTTCCATGTAGGCAGCTTGATTTAATTAACTTAAAGTTACCTTTGAATTATGAATTCTCAGACAGTTTTCACAAATAATCCTTGGATATTCTAACTAAACAATTTTTTTTTTGTTAGTTAACTTATTGAAAATAACTTTCGAAATAATAAAAACAAAACATTTCTAGTGAGCAGTTCGATGGTGAATGCAACTACCTTCAATGTGATGCTATCCATAACTATATCCATTTTGCCACATATATTTAAACTGGATTTCACCAAGAGATTACAATCTTCGGGTAGTTTGCTATCCCCAGTTATCATCTAGTTGATAAATTTGAATAATTTAACACACTAAACTCCTATTTTGAGATGATGAAAACATACAATATCCATTTAAAAGTACAAAGTCATTTAAAACCAAATAGAGTAATAATAACATAAACTATTGCAAAGTTGTACAATTTAACCATCGCGGTGTACACTCAGAAACAGTCAAATAAAAGCTAGGAAAACTGTGTGCATATTTATTGCAGTTAGAACAGGCCTGGGTCCTGTACTGTCACATGGACCAGTGTTTTTATACAAAACCCACTTGACAGACAATAGATACATGGATTATTGATGATCAATTACTGTAAGTAGATGACACAATAACGGGTATAATTAATTAAAGGGCTGCTCTTCCACACTTAACTTTATTGAAATTATGTGGCTTTTTTCTCCAGTGAAAAATATTTCATTTCTCCATACTAATTAAATTTGGGTGAATATAAAATAATGAAATAACACCCACCAGACCATGGTATATCATAACGCATTACAGAATTGGAAAAAAACATTAGTGGTCTACCCATATTGGGCATTGTGTCAGCTGCTATTTTCAAGATTTAGAAAGTTTTTAACTTAAATAATTTACTTGCCAGGATATGTCTATAACAGTATGTGACAAATAAAAAGCAATACTTTTAATAGAAAACAAATGAAACTTTGAATATACAGCCATCGTAATCTATAGTATTTTGTCTAGCAAAACAAGAGCTCAGATAAGCTTCAAATCAGACTTTTCCTAATGCCTAAATAAACCAAATAGGCTCATCTTTTGGGTAGGAACTATTTAGTATGATTCAGAGGGATTAGGATTTGCCATTTGTGTAGGACACATTTGAGTGTTTAAGGTGTGATGACACAACTCTGAAAGCGGGGTTTGTGTTTGACATCACTTTTTTAACACTTTTGAAATAACGGTTACTGGAGGGTTGAGGATGAGCATAGACTTGCTCCAAGTCTTTGTATTTCTTATTCCACCAAATCTGACATACATGAAATCATCATTATGCATCCACTTGATGAGTCAAAAAAAAACCTTCTCTCTGCTGAAATACACTTTTGTCAGTCCTACATTTTGGTAAAAAAGTCATTCAGTCCTCATATAATACCTTAGACAAAAGGACTTGGGAAAAGTCTAGGGTGAGCAGGATGAATATAAGGGGTTACTCATTCTTCAATGTGAGGTTTCTTTTCAGAGGCATAGGAATGAGGTCGTCAAATGGACAGCAAACACGTGCAGAAACGAGCACCAGGAAAGGTGTGACCAAAGTGTTATGATCATTAAATCACAGCATACAATGTATATATAACTCATAAAAATCCAACAAGGCCACAGAAATGAAACATTGGGGTTTTTCTCAATTGGAAAATGGACCAGTGGGTTTTTTTTTTAATCACTATGTTCCTTAATTTTCCCATATAATTAAAATTTTTAAAAATACCTTACCATTGCAAACATTTTGCAAATTTTTATAACTCAACCCAAGAACCCAAGCACTTAATGTGAGTAATACGGTGTGAGGCCTCAATGTGAATGAATTATGTCTGAGAATTTTGTCAGCCAAGCAAAATGTATGTTTTCTCAACTAAAACAATATCTGAATTCCTGAGTATAAAACTGAGCAATTAGAGATAAACATGAAAAAAAATAGAGAGAGAACACATTATCTGGAATCTTTCATCTTTCCATAAAAAGTGAAACAACTGTTCACAGCACACATAGAACAAAACTGACAATGGGAGAAACAACACAATATATCTTTCACCCAGTTCACACTTGCCTCATAAGTTGTAGAAGTTGTGTTTTGGAAAAATGTCATTAAAGTTTGATATAATAACACATCATCAGCTACAATGTGTGAGATTGTTTTTGAACTGTTTTGTCAAAACTGCCACATTAGTCCCAAATGTGGATGTTGCTTGCTATTTTTGGATACCTGAGAGTCATATTTCTACAATTTTCTGAGACATTAATGATCTAGATCTTTTAACTCACTAGTGTGTCGTTGACATTAGTGGTACATTGTAAAATGCTGCAAATACAAAAATCCCTGTTTCTGTAACAAATTAGAAGTTAATATTGTAGCTTTATTTGTAGATATCACAGGCCAAATTAAATTTTTATTCTCCCCTGGGAAAAAAATCAAAAATAGCATCAGAGATGCCCGTACCCCACATCCTGGGGAAATATTTTTCAACACCATGAGATATAGAAGTAGTGAGACAGTACAAAGATTGGGATACTTTCATAGCAATGTCAGTTATATAAAGATCCAAATAATGTTTAAGCAGAGAAAATAATGCCTAAGAGAAAGAAAATGTTTGTAAAGATGAAGTATTAAACAAGACAATTCAATAGCAAGATGACAGGAATAATCAGTAACTAAACACTATGACGCTATCAAAGGTCAAATCAAGGTCACACCATGATGTTACACACCTACAACCTCCAATCAATGTCCCTACCAAGTATCAACTTCCTATACCTTATGGTTACAGAGATATAGCCCGGACAAGATTTTATAGTTCGAGGTTACTACAGCAAGGTCAAAGTCAATTCAAGGCCACACCATGACATTGCACATGTACAACCTCAAATCAATGTCCCTACCAAATATCAACTTCCTACACCTTACGGTTTCTGAGATATAGCCTGGACAACATTTTATAGGCCAAGGTCACTACAGTAAGGTCAAATCAAGGTCACACCATGATATTACACATGTACAACCCCAACCAATGTTCCTACCAAGTATCAACTTCCTACATCTTATGGTTTCCGAGATATAGCCCAGACAAGATTTTATAGGTCGAGGTCACTACGACAAAGTCAAACATAAAATCAAGGTCACACCATGACATTGCACACCTACAACCTCCAATCAATGTCCCTACCAAGTATCAACTTCCTACACCTTATGGTTACAGAGATATAGCCCGGACAAGATTTTATAGTTCGAGGTTACTACAGCAAGGTCAAAGTCAATTCAAGGCCACACCATGACATTGCACATGTACAACCTCAAATCAATGTCCCTACCAAATATCAACTTCCTACACCTTACGGTTTCTGAGATATAGCCTGGACAACATTTTATAGGCCAAGGTCACTACAGTAAGGTCAAATCAAGGTCACACCATGATGTTACACATGTACAACCCCAACCAATGTTCCTACCAAGTATCAACTTCCTACATCTTATGGTTTCCGAGATATAGCCCAGACAAGATTTTATACATCAAGGTCACTACAACAAAGTCAAACGTAAAATCAAGGTCACACCATGACGTTGCACACCTACAACCTCCAATCAATGTCCCTACCAAGTATCAACTTCCTACACCTTACGGTTTCTGAGATACAGCCGGCACAAACTTTTTCCCACTGCCTGCCCGCCCACCCATCCGGACACCATGGGTGAAAACAATACCCCAACAGCCCTTGAAGGCAGCTTATGTGGGGTAAACATGTTACATTGCTGAAGTGAATTACAAATTTGCCTAATTTGAATTCAAATTCTGATTTTACCAAAGCCAGATTTAAAATGTTTATGTTCAGTTAGTAAAATCTTAATCTAGTCAAAGTGAGAATAATATTTTAATTTTGCCTGAGTGAATTTTAAATCCACCTATATATTTTTAATTGGTTTGGTTGGATTTTAAAAATATCCCAAGGCAAAAACAATTTTAATTTGGTCTTGATGAATTTTAAATCTGCCTGCCCAGGCAAGATCAAAATTTTGACTTTGCCATGGCGAATTTAAGATTCACCTTGATTTAAATTTGCCTGTGACATATCCTTTTAGATCTTAATCTTAAAACTAACCTTTCTTTTAAAAGTAAATAAAACCACAGACTTTTGTGTGGACATTGTAATGGACTGTATGATACACAGTGTAACACTGTTATTTCACACACATGCAATAAAATAACGTAAAAATATTTAAATACATGTACAAAAACATGGACACTTTCAACCAGAAAAGTGATTTATTTTTCAGATTGGTCCATCACCCTATGACCGACCGGAACAGTGTGAAATAATCATAACCAGTTTTTGAACACTATAAGATATCAATGGGATACAATGTATAGATAACTGAATTGAGTAGATACTAAAACCAAAAGAGAGAAAATACTTGTGAATGAACTTCCTTTCAATCACAGAACTAGGTTTAGCAGTCAGTCTTCAAGACAGTGAGAATTAATTAGCCCCAATACAAAGTCGGCTGGGAGGTTCTTTCAAGTGTTAGTTTTTACAGCGGCAGATAAATCATTGACGTAATGAATGGTGGATTACACAATTTCCTAGCAGATGTACTTGCTTCAAGCTATGCAGGGGATACTTCTTTGGTTCAAGGTATTCCAAACACTTGGGCAAAACTCAAGGATAACCAAACAAAACCAAATTTACTGCAATTTTGATATTGTGAAGCCAATATAAGTTCTTGTAAAAGCCAACAAAATTGTCTGAATTACTTCATGCTGAAACCGCCAAAGACTAAACACAGAAAAAAAAGGCAACTACAAAAATTATTTTCTCCTTTTTTACCTCGTAACAATTTACTGTGGGATTAATTTCTGCATGTCCTCCCAAAATCTCTGACTAACTTTTTACCAAAGCATCACTTTTTACAGCATTAAAAATCAATGCATAAGAAACAACTTTTTCAGAAAAATCACTTTCAATCTGGGAACTAAAGAAGATTATCCTCCCAAGGTTTCATCAATGTCTTTTGATAATCTTTGATATTCTCTCTTCCTCTTAGATTACCCTGATTATCTTATTTACAATCCAAACACACAGAAAACCTATCAGCAAGTAAACTTGGGTCTGTAGGATTCACAAGGTACAGTTTGGTCTCTCCTATGGCTCATTTTACTCCCTTCATAGAAAAAGTCTGCTGGCTTCCCACTCAACTCACTTCCTACTTCACTCACAAACTAAAGACTCAACAATCCAAACAATCATTTATCACCTGATTGAGCTTAATATTGACTGGGATGAGGTAGACATAGAGTCATGTTACATAACTTATGACCAAAGCTAGCTACAGACTTCATATTTTCCACAAAAATTAGTTTTTAAATTATATATAGATGCTATATCAAATACAGTTTGAGATTTGTCAGACTTACCGTTTTTAAATTATCTATAGATGTTATATCAAATACAGTTTGAGATTTGTCAGACTTACCATTTCCAAGTTAAATGGCAAAATATGTGATAAATGCAAAAAAAAAGGGTCACTCAGGTGGGTGTTTAAAAAGTGTTTATGGTCCTCATACACAGGTTAAATGTCCACTTAAAGCCATGAGTTTTGGCAAACCTAAAAGGAACATATTAATTTATTCCGAGATGAGATTTTAGCTCTATCAGTCAACAAAGATTACATGTAGAAGTTATATCTAATACAGTTTGAGACTTGTCAGACTTACCACTTCCAAGTTACAGGGCAAAATATGTGAGAAATGTAACAATAAAGTCTAAGTAGAGTCTTTATGGCACTCAAACACAATTTTATCCACAACATAAAGTCTTAACTTTTGGCATATGTAAGAATATAATAACATGTTCCCAGGTAAAATTTGAGCCAAATGAGCCACATAGGTTTTGACCTAGAGGGCATTAAGTGGCCAAACGTCAAAATTGGAAGCTCTGTCAACAAAATTTGAAATACTGTCAGATTTGAGGCTGAACTATCACGACAAATACTGGGGTACATTAACCAACTACATCTGTGAACTCTTGTAGCATTCAGCATGAAATTCACACAGTAGGATTATTGTTATTCATGATTCCTCATTTCTGACAAACTCCATTACATACTGTGATACTACATATATAGCCATACAGTAAAATTGTCTTTGCACTGAAATATCAATCTATAACATATTCAGCACTTGAGTTGATAGCAAAGCAGAGCAGCACACTAACTGCTTCAGTCCAATAAAGGGCATGAGCTGATAGTACACCCGAATAACTCATTCATACAGGTATCATATCCTCTCTCTGCATTAACAGTATTAATGTATTGTCTGCAGGAAATAATAAGACCCCTCACTTCAAGACATTCCTGACACGGCAGTAATTAGGAGGATGGACTGTGAAAGTACACCATACATTAATCCTCTTGGAAATCAATTTCTTAAAAGGTGGTGTGTGAAGAAAGTGGGATCCAATGAACAAATGAAATGAGTGTAGGACATAAACCCCCCCTGACAAAAGCCCCACCCTGGTCTACACGGTTAGGGCATAAGCCCCCCCCCCCCCCCCCCCCCCCCCCCCCCCCCCCCCCGAAGCTCTCCTCTCGAGGACTAAAGCCCCCCCCCCTTCCGTAGAACCAAAGCCCCTCCTTTAAGCAAAAGAAAGGTGGCCACGGTGCCAGAGTGGTAACACTCACGCCTCCCACCTCTGAGGCCGGGGTTCGGTTCGGTTCCCGGCATGGCCTCAAGTGGGAAAGCTGGTAGTTGCTTGCCGTTGGTCGGCAGTTTACAGTACAGAACCCTGACGAACTGTGTGTACTGGTTTCCTCTGCCCTTCCAACTACCCGTCGTGATATGACCGGTACAGTGTTGAAAGCGACGTAAAACCCCAAATAAATAAACAAATTAACCAAAGAAATGCAAAATTTTTATTTCATTTTATTTATTTAAAAGTCTAAATTTCAATATTATTCAACATATTAGTGCTGTATGGTACCTTGATTCTTTAATCATCCCATTCCTAATGTTCCTACAAAGATTCCTGTGGAGACAAACCAGTGACATAACTGATTATTCAGACTTCTGTTATGCAAGTATTCAATTTTTGGGCTCTCCAGGGTCCATATTTATAATAGGGATCAGTGAAGGAGTCATCAAGACATAAAAAGGCTACAGGGCTGAAAAAAAAAAAGTTTTATTATGAAGAATTTTATCAGATTTGGAAGTATCATCGAAATTTATACAATTTTCCACCATTTTGTTGGTTTGTATAATCATAGTGGATTGGTTCGACAGAGTACTGTTAAACTATATAGGAGTTAGCTTACACTGCCACATAGAAATCAGCTTTAAACCCAGTGTCACATGATGTTTGTCCTAATGGTGAAATGCATAGTTCTTATAATAAATGTTTAGGCAACACTACACTGCTATTATTTTGGTGGAGAGTACTAAATTACAAACATTTATGCTAATTACTAAGCCAAAGACTGATTTTTATAACCTTAAAATACACAAGGATCAATAAATGATACTAATATAGTGAATATATAACATATTGCACTCTATTGTAGCATGATCAGTTAACTAATTCTAAAGAAATGATTATAAAACTTCAAATAAATTAATTTCAGTATTATTAGTGGTAGTTTCCACAAAAGAAGTCCATTCAATATTGTCCATCATGATATAGCCTATACTCTATGAGATAGAAAAAGAACTCTTCAATAATCATTCAGTTGGGGAGAAACTTCAGTTGTAAACCTCCATCGTAAGCCACAAGGGAGAAAAGTAGATTATAGAGATCATACCCTGTCACACAAGTCTATGCTAAGCCTATTTCTTAGAGAGGATAGGGCAGAGACTGATGTCACTGAATGACCTGCCATCGTCAGAATCTAAACAGCCTTGTTAAAGTGGAAAACTGCTAAAACACCAGATATTTATTGCTTATTTTACCAGCATTCTCGTCAAATATAACTTGACAATAACAAATATTTGGCATATTTTAATAACCTGTAAAATTTCCATACATTATAAGGTACAGAAATCATCATGAAGCAAGCTAAATCAATTATGTTTCTCTATGTTACTGTGTTGTTTCTAAACCTTTCTTGAGCTTTTAAAATGCCACCTTTGTGTACACAAGGTATGGCTCCAATAATGAAAGGAATTTTCAAATCCTGAACCCTAGAGTAAAAATTCAACGAAATTCGGATTTGTTCAGCTTAGTATCAGCCTTGCTATAAATGTTAAGGGTATACTTGAGACACAAGTACAACTAAACAAGGTTTGTTTACAAGTAAAAATGGACATTTTGGACATTAAGTCACTGTCTATCAAGTTAATATTTTATGCATTTGTTGTCGAACATGTACTGTTTCAGAAACTACATGTAGTTGTTAACATATATATCATGACAGAACTTCCAATTTGATAGAATTGACAGAACTTCCAATCCAATTTCGAACCTGAGAGCAATACCCCCAAAAGTTTCAATTCATAAGCACTGGCGTTTCATTTCTGATTTAATTTAGCTTCAATGACACAATTTTATCATATATTTTTTGGTAGTTCTTTACAAAAAACAAAATAAAATACAAACTTTTAACCATTGAATGTCTTTGTTAGCATATATTGTACATATAGCTCTTCATGTATGTCACTTAATATTTCCTAATATTTCACTGCATGTGTGAGTACAAGTTATTTCATGTACATGTCAGTTTAGAATTCTTATACATTACAGTGATGCGCTAAATCCTATATGTGCTAATACAAGTTTTAATAAATGTGATATTTCTCTGTCAATACAAATTGTATTCTTAGTTATTTCATGGCCTTTTCATGTATGTTACTTTAAAAGTTTTTCTGTGTCCTGAATAAAGTTTAAATGTATATTCTTTTAACATTTTTAATATTACAACAGGATGTTAATAGGTTTTGAAATTCTGTCAGCAGAATTTGAGAAAACTTCAAATCAACTTCAAATGAATTTAAACCAATCAAATACAAGGATTGGAAGTTCTGTTGACAGAATTTGAAATTCTGTCAGATTGGAAGTTCTGTCATGACATATAGAACAGGATTTTGTTTATATTTAATGAATAGAGAGGAAAGCAGGTATGTAGTTTGCCGTTATTTACACTATGAAAAACATTTGTTGATTGTCAGCTGGAGGAAAGCAGCACACACCAATTGGTCACCAGTCTGTACTGTAATCCACTAACCAATGAGCACTGATGAGTAATTATACAGTGGAACTTAATCCAATGTCCCAACCTGCTGGTGGGGAGACTTTGCTCATGAAACAGAAAGTTCATTCAATAAAAGAGACATGTTAGTTTATTTAATAATAAGAGACAATAAGCTTGGGAGAGCAGTATAATATTCATAATATAGAAGATTCAGATAACCTTGATTATTTAAGCCCTGAAGGGGAGAAGCAAGGGTATTGTAAATTTTGTATCCGTTTGTCTGTCCGTGCACACAACTCAAAAGCTATCCATCGGATCATGGTCATACGTTCACACAAGGTGGGGATCTACCTGTGGACCAGTCCTCCTCAAACATCATATGGATCTGGATCCAGATACCAAAATTGGTTTCAGGACTTTACAACAGTGTCTGGTTCCAGGTCCCAAGTGAAGGTTTGTAGTTCCCTGGGCACTGCTTGATACTTCTGTACTAAACAGTGGAGGGTGTGACATTTTCAAATCACTTAACCACCTGGGCATATTCTGGTAAACATATGGTAGAAATAAAGCCCAATCTCAGACTGCAACTAGAGAAATCATTATTCATGGCAGTAACTGCAAGTTTTACAAGGCCAATCTATATCAGTGTATTTGATACTTGATGCCAACCTTATAAAATGCTACTGTTTCATTTAGGCAGTCATACACTCAGGTAATTCACACCTCCAATAAACTAACCATACTCAAACCTCTGACTGGGAATAGAAGCATCACAAACTTCAACTAAATTTATCACTTCCTTGCTTTTAAATTGTGTTGCAATATTCTACCCAGGTCTGAAAATATCTGGAACATTACACACACATATTTATTGACACATTGCTGGCAATCAGGTCCCAAATACAAGGAGCTATACGAACTGTATGAGTGTGAAACACAGAGAGTGTTGAAAAAATTTCTAAGTCCTGTCATATTTAAAGTCTTTGGAATGTATGAAATAAAAAGCTTGCAATTGGAATACTATTTTGCAGCTACAAATCATGAAGTGTTATCATCACTCGACTCTCAGCTCTGTGATACTGGGATCAAATCCTGCTCATTACAACGTTTGGGAAGCACTGAGGGCCATGTATGAATAAGCCGGAGGGATGTAAAAATAAGAGGACGTGTCAAATACAATAAGTTATTCCTTTAAATTTATCACTTATACAGGATAAATCTGTTCCCAAGTTTACCTTAATAATCAGGCTCATATTCAAAAAGGAGGAGTTGTCCCTTAATGGAAAACAACGAGCAATTTAAATATCGAAGCGGCATTGATGTCAGTTGAAATTTACACGATTTACACCACTAACCAAATGGCGTGTAATGAGATACCTTTAACCTTATAAACTAATGAACATCAACTCCATGAGTGTTTGATCTATTTCAAGGGCCAATAATTATGAGATACTTGTCCTTTATGATCTCACAGGTACAAATTAATGTCTCCCTTAAATAAACATTTGATAACTTTAAGCAAGCACTGATTTCAATTTTTAGCTTTTTACTTAATATTTCAAATCAGACACTTGGTTCAAATTAATGTCTGATGAAGAATACACTGCTATTTTTAGCTTTAATTTTATATTTCACAGGGTGCCTGCTGCAAATTAACACCTGGACAACTGGGGTCTGAAAAACTTGAGCAATAGTTTAAAAAAATATGCTGTCGCCATAGGTGGAGTGCGATATCCAATATCCAGATCATTAAATAACAACTTAATTTGCCCTTGTTTTAAGCCTAGGCGTACCCCAAGAAGTGTTATTGATATAAAATGACAAAAACAGACAACATGATAGACACCCCGGATTTTATTTGTATATTTACTCGAGCATAATGAATCCTCCCATTCTGTGAAGAATGGCTCACACATGAGACATGATTAAAGCTCCGATCGAACCCTTAATCTTACATGGACTTTTACTTAAAGCATCCACCCAAATGATACCACAGTACAACCAATACCATAAAGGCTAAAAAATGACTATACTTCTCGAGTAGATCTATCAGGAATCCTGCTTCTTTATTAATTAATTAACTACAGGTAATTGGTGACTCCGGTGTATTTTAGCTAGTTAATAGAAATGTTTCTGAGTTCCTGTGAGAACGCTCTGCTGCTTCTGGCATACGTTCAAAACATTATGGCCACTACTGTAACCACTTTAGTTGTTTAAGTATGTCGGTAAACAAGCTTCTCAAGTGATCAGCAAATAGGTCTAGTTATTAAAAATCTGTGTTAAGAGCGAATAGCGAGCCTTGTGTCAACACTTGTACAACCAATCCAAAATACAACCACCTCACCAACTCTAACACCCCCATCAGCCAGCATTTCCAGCCCGAGTCTAACATACAGATTATGTTTCATTTACTACATTTCCAATAAATCTCTGTCATGAACCTAAGTTGGAAAGACATCATTAATATCTGAGATTGTTTCATATCTAGTTCTAAAGTATAACATCCTCTTGTTTTAAGGAAAATTAGATTAAGTATTTATCCTAAAGGAGCCTCTTCTTTTCCAGTGAGTACTAAACACTTTACAAATCCGTTGTGATGTGATAATCTGTTTAAACAGCAATAAATTTATATATATATATATATTATTTGCAGATTTTCATCCCTCTATAAGCCATATTAGAATCACCTCAGAGATTCTAGACCAGAGATCTGTGAACTCAGCCCTAACTTGAATGAAAAATTGTTGTTTCATTTATTGTTTTTCATCAAAATCTTCAAATAAGAATTCTTTGAAAAAAAAATAATCTTCTTAGAATATAAATGAATTTTATTTGGCAGGAAAAGGCAGTTATATCAAAAAACCTCTGGAACTTCTTGAGATTTTGAATACTTTTTTGTTCTGATAAAAGAAGGAAAGGGTTTTACATGTATTTAGTTTTTCAGTTTGTCTAAATTCAATCAAAGCATATTACAATGCAACACTCTTGCATGGACTGTCACAAACCATAGTTAAGTACACTGGGGCTACCCCAATCCTAAATAGTCTCCACTGGTTGCCTTTTAGTTACCGCTGTACATTTAAGATGGCTACACTTGTCCACAAGTTTTGCACCGGTGGTCACCTAGCAACTACAGACCATTTCTGATCCCCTTGAGCAGCAAATATAAGATGAGGACGACCAGATAGAAGTATCAGGCTGTGGTTTGGGGGTGTAGATAAGAAGTCCATAATACTTCAAACCGTTTTATTTAACCTCACATTAAGGTTCCATTTCCATGACAATCAGTGTAAAATACATAAACATGATGTTAATTACTTCTGAAACACATACACCAAGTAACACTTTATATTTTCTGCAATTTGCACCTCTTCTTAAAATATTGTGTCATAACAACTAGTGTATCATGCAAAGCTTTTGCACTCTTTTTCTGACCCCTGTATCTGTTACCAGTGTAACCCTGTATCCCTGTTTTATAGACAAAACTTAACTCAGTGGGCTGTCCTTACTTATTATCGGTTTCCAATCAAACTGCTTAAAACATATCTCCTGAGTACTATTGGTCAGATGTAGAAGCCAATAGGTAACAGCACCATATCTGATTTCAAAGTTCAGGCCTTAGCCAGATGATGAAACAGTGCAAGAAACTAGTGATATTGTTACATGCCATTTTGACCCCATCCGCCGGCAGGCTGCCATTTTAAATGGCCCAGCCAAATAGATAACAGGAATACATACTTCATATAATAGTATGCAATAACGACATAAGTACCAACTGACTTTTGTATGCCATCCAGCCACAATTCAAGAACAAGCATTTTACTGCTTGATGTAATTGCAATTAACAGCCCTCCTTTGTACAATACTTATTTATACACATTTGCATTTCATTAAAGTTATCCTTAGGAAAAAAAGCTCACTGCTATGGTGTTTGTAGTACACACATTCTAAATGTTTGTTTTTCATCCTTTTGTGAATTGACCTGTGATTTGTACATCAAAGGGGGTAAATCTTATAAACTGATTATCTTTCCCTGTGAACTAATTAACAAAAAAATAGCATCAGAGATGCCCATACCCCACAGCCTAGGAAAATATTTTCAACACCATGAGATACAGAAGTACTGTATCAGTACAAACTTCAGGATACTTTCAGAGCACTGTCAGTTATATAAAGGTCCAAACAATGTTTAAATGGAGAAATAATGTTTAAAAGAAAGATCATGCATATAAAGATGAAGTATTAAAACAAGATAATTCAATAACAAGATGACAGCATTAATCAGCAAACTAAAATTCAACCCTCTTTGTCTACATCTGCAAGGCCCGAATTATGGTTTAAATGGTTTGAATATTACCATGCATACAGAAGTGGTAATACATTTAATGAATGCTTATGTGTGGTGTTGGAGCAAAATCTGTGGCTCACTTGATGAAATTCTATCTCTTACAATGGGAAGTTATGAAAGTAAAATTCTTAATAAATTCTAATATGACTTTAACAGTGCTTAATCTGCATCAAAAGAGAGACCCAAAGGTGCAACAAGATTTTATAGGTCAAGGTCACTACGACAAGGTCAAAGGTCAAATTAAGGTGACACCATGATAATACACACCTATAGCCCCTAACCAATGTCCCTAGCAAGTATCAACTTCCTCAACCTTACGGTTTCCAAGATATAGCCCGGACAAGATTTTATAGGTCAAGGTCACTACGCCAAGGTCAAAGGTCAAATCAAGGTCAGATCATGACGTTGCACAACTACATCCCCAACCAATGTCCCTACCAAGTATCAACTTCCTACACCTTACGGTTTCCGAGATATAGCCCGGACAAGATTTTTGAACTCAAGGTCACTACGGCAAGGTCAAAGGTCAAATCCTGGTCAGACCATGACGTTGCACACCTACACATCCTAACCAATGTCCCTACCAAGTACAAACATCCTACACCTTACGGTTTCCGAGATATAGCCCGGACAAGATTTTTGAACTCAAGGTCACTACGGCAAGGTCAAAGGTCAAATCAAGGTCACACCATGACGTTGCACACCTACACCCCCTAACCAATGTCCCTGCCAAATATCAACTTCCTACACCTTACAGTTTCCGAGATATAGCCTGGACAAGATTTTATAGGTCAAGGTCACTACGGCAAGGTCAAAGGTCAAATCAAGGTCACACCATGACGTCGCACACCTACACCCTCTAACCAATATCCCTACCAAGTACCAACTTCCTACACCTTACGGTTTCCGAGATATAGCCCGGACAAGATTTTATAGGTCAAGGTCACTACGCCAAGGTCAAAGGTCAAATCAAGGTCAGACCATGACGTTGCACAACTACACCCCCTAACCAATGTCCCTACCAAGTATCAACTTCCTACACCTTACGGTTTCTGAGATACAGAAAAAAGGTATGTCTTCCACACATTCAATCCATTATGTTAAATCCAGCCTACATATTAGACAATACATCAGAAAGTAATCCTACATGAAAAGAATGGCTTTCTACTGGCCAGTCTTTTCATAACAATGTGGAAGGCATCCCTATTGTGTTGATTTGCTAACTATTATTTAAGTGATCACTTAATTGGATTTGTCCCTCTTGTTAGGGTATCACAAAATTAGCTATGACTGAAACAATTGACTTAATAGTGTTAAAGCTGTTTGAATGCTTTTTGAAAATTCATAATTACTTTATATTGATATAATTATATTACTGCTATTTAATATTTCACTTTTTAAATTTTAAGCTTAAATGACAAACAATGGAAAGAAAAAAAATTAAATAATTGTCATGAAACATTAAACTTGTATCCCACAGAAGACAAACAGTAATTCAATAGTTAACAAAGTAATAGCTAGAAAAAGAGTTAAAATGGCTGACAGCTGGAGCCCGCCGTTTTAAATGGCTCAGCCATTTACAACCCTTATTTAAACCTAGTGAATGTAAAGGCAGGGCCTGCCATTTAAAATGGCGGGCCCCGCTGTTTTAAACGGCTTGGGGGTCAAAACAGCAGTGAACAATATCAAAAGCATAATTAAAATCAGTATTGTGGGCAAAGAGTGTCAATCACATCCATGCTATACATATAAAGTAACATAAAACTACCAAGCAGCTAATCTATGTAGATAAGACACACATGTAGATTGTGTAAATTAGAGTCCATTTTTAAGAAATAAACTAATAACTCCCAACATACACAAAATATAAAAAGTCCCAAAATGTCCATCATGATAGAAGGTTCCTGCCAGTTCTTTAGTCCATCCTCGCACAAATAAAAAAAAAACATAATTTGGTCTTAGTTTTGCTTTTGATGCTCCTATAATCTGGAATGAATTGACTTGATGATGTTTATTCTCTTTTCTCTGTTGCCTCACTTCAGGAAGAAACTGAAATCATCAACTGAATTTGTTCTCCAAGGCCTTTCCACCATAGTTTGTTTTTCAGCCAGTATGTCGGTGTTAACAACCATTACTATACCAATGAAATGATGAATATGACCCTTCTCTTTTGTCATTCAGAGGTCAATCATATGTGATGATAGTGCTCAGGAGTCCATTGGGCACAGTTTATGAGTTATGACAATATTAAACTGTTTCACATAATCGTAAACTACTTCTGAACCCGAAATGATCCTTACAAGGTTCTGAGATCAGGAATCCATCTTAAAGCTATCTTACTGTTTTGCTTTTGACACAGTTTTGCTTACTGTGATTTCAATAATAAAATTCTAAGACAGACAGATATGGGTTTCTTTGGCAGAAATAATTTCTCTTCAATTAGTCCACTACTTTTCAGATATCTGCTGGGCTAAATCTAGCCTTTGATTGTCAGATTTTGGTAAAATATAAGTATTCTTATGAAGCTTGTAGATTTGAAAGCGTATTTGGTCAGAATTCTGTGTAAACCTCTAGGCATGAGCAAGTGACAACCATACACTTGAACCCACAATCTCTTAAAGGGGAGGAGAGTGTGTTGCCACAATAAAGTTACTACGCTTGTACAGAAGTGCTACAAAAGTTTTTGGGGATTAGGAATCAAGGATTTCAAATGAATATTTAAACAGTGCATTATCAGTGCAAAATTTACCATAATTGCTATCCCTGTAACAGAGCCTCAAGTGCATTATCTATCTCTAACACATAACCTGCATCAATTACAGTAGATTAACCAATGTTTTAGGTTAAACAGATGTCCTAGTTATTCTAAGGCCATAACAAGCTATCAATACACCAGGAATTTGTTTATTTTAATTGCCTCTTTAACAACTTTAAAGTGTTTTTAGCTTTCACAATTCTATCATGATTTTAAAGCAATATATTCTAAGAACTCCTTAGGTGACATTATTGCAGTTACTGCAGTCTCCAACAACCGTCTCCATGACAACCACTATGGTTCTATTTTGTGACATAACAAAAAATCTGAACACACTGAGATTGAAATGTTCATTTGGTTAGACTTTTTAATTAACTGTGTTTGGCAATTTTTCTGATTTTATTAAACTCGGAGGGCAAGTTCAATTTCAGTGAGGAATATGTAGGTATTATTGCAAAAATCCTCCACAGTAAAACAACATAATTCCCACACACAATCTCTTATAATTAAACAATTGTTTTATTACTATAACATAAAGAAAAATTTCTCACAATCATTCAATTCTGTTAAATTATTGTCCACTGAACTAAAAGTCCTTCCTCAATGAAATCATGTCACTTTAAGTTTTGTTGACACAACATAAAACAGTACTCAGAATTTTATGTTCTGTCGTGAGAATTTGTGTATTTGTCAAAATTTAATTTCTGTCACGACGTGCAAATACAAAACCTGAACAGAAGACAAACCAGCAAATAAACTCTAGTGTTTGACAAAACTAAATCACATAATTAGTTTATAAGTGAATAATTTGCAATAATCAAAATATATCAAGTTCTTGAGGGGTGGGGGGGTGGGGGGGGGGGGGGTGAGAGTATTGTAATCAGGCTCATTTATCTGTCTGTCTGTCTGCATAATCTGAAAATGATACATTAGATCTGGGTCCTCTTTTCACAAAAGGCCTACCTATGGCTCAGTTCTCCTCAAAGATGGTTTGGATCTGGAACTCCAATGCCAATCCAGCATTGTCTGTAATTTCTGGCAATACCCATGGGTGAAGGATTGTGCATTCTGAGGCACTACTGGTTATGTTTGAACTGACTGACTGCTGAAATATCTGCCCGTCTTACACCCTGTTCACACTACAACCCGTGTTGACAAGGATTGGGGGTTGAAGCAGATTGAAGCAGATTCATCTCAATCCGGGTTGAGTGTCCACACTACAGAGTTTAATCTGGATTGAAAATTGTCAAAAACTGAGTACAGTAAGGCATCTTAAATGCACTTCATGTAGTGCATACAATTCTGTAATAACAATTATTTTTTTCTGATTTTTACAACTGTATGAAAGATTAACGCTTCCTATAGTTTATACTACACTTAATTAATTTATTAACTAATTTTAATAAATCACACACAATTATTTTATAAAGATTGCTTATTAGCAATTGATAAATTGCAATTGTTAGGAATATATCTGTTCATTCAATTATCATGTTATATTTGTAAATTTACATTTTATGGTAAATTGCAATCATGCACAAATCACCAATCAAATAATTTTGATGTCATTTGTTTCAGTTAATTACTCTTGCTAACAAGGGATTAAAGAAGATATATTGACACATTGGAAATAGGTTTAACAATTGCTGCAAGGCAATAAGTCAATTGTTTACAGTACAAGTCCACTCAACCCTTGTCAACCCGGATTGAGAGGGTTCACACTATAAAGGGGGTTGAATCAATCTGCTTCAATCCGCTTCAATCCACCTCTTGAGTGGGGTTGAGATTTACTCTTGTCAACCCGGATTGTGAGCGTTCACACCTAATTTTAATCTGCTTCAATCTGTGTCAACCCGGGTTGAAACACTAGTCTGAACGCTAGGTTATAGACTACTGCTCAGCCAGTGAATTTCGTCACCCCAGTGAAGTTCGTCACTCATATTTTATGACAGTATTAAAACTTCTTTACTATGATCTTCCTGCAAACAATTATACCTTGCTCTCCAAGGCAAGTATTCCACTTTTTAAAATGTGGATATTGCTAGTCCTTGAATGCTTTAATAGAAGGTGACAAACTTCACTGGGGTGACGAAATTCACTGGCTGAGCAGTAGACTATTTACAACAGAACAATGTATAAGTGGAAACTATAACAACAGGAGAATTTCTCTAATTTTCAAATTTTAAGACATTCATTACAATGCATTTTCACATATGGTCAATTTCTACTGAAATGATACAGATTTTAACATAGAAACAAAGATATTAAATTTCACTGAGAAATAGTTTTGATTATACAAGATTGGCTAATATAGACATAACTGAAGCCAAGTGAATATTTTCACTCACACATGATTCTTGGGAAAGGCGAACCAAAACTTTACCTTATTAGTTGAAATTTCAAACATAATTGTAAAATCATTGTTTTCAAGAGAGAATGAATATCAGATACACATACAGTTTTTAAACAGTTAATTCATAAAAGGTCAGTTATGGTTGTATGTCCTATTCAACAGCAAGGACAGGTCCACAGCATTGCCATTTGTAGAAATCAGACACACATAGAGGTGAGAGACTATGAATTGGTGTCAAACTTACTAACGACTAGGGTACCCGAGGCCCACTCATTTAATTTAGAAATCCAAACATAATACAGCTACTGTTTTATGTGATCACTTTCATAAAACACATTCATGATAAACAAAGATAAACTGTTGTAATGAGAAACATTTGTGGTCTTTCTAACATTTTAACATCAGAGATATGGGGAGTGTAGAGACAGGCACTTTCTGTGTCTTGCAAATGTTCAGAATGCCAGCAACATTAGGAGGCATCTTGCAGTGAATTACAATGGGGAAGCAGGGCATTCTATTGCAGAGCTTTATGTCCACTGCTCCCCCCCCCCCCTTTTCCCTGACAGATATGGGATTGTGTGTCTGCATGCAGGTAATCCCCACTCTGACATTTATTGCAAAGTGCATCATTAGATCGGCGGAGAAATGCCACAAGTAAACCCTTGCTATATTTAGAGGCCTTTCGGACTTTGCATCATATTCAACTATTAGTAAGGACTGGAAGTGTGACATTCGCCATAACATACATTTGCGATTTGCAACCTGAGTTGAGCCTGAGAAGCGGCTCAGTTACACTATCAAGAATGATTAGAGAACCTTCCTGAATCAACATGTTTGTCACTTCCTGGCAATTCTACAGCTTAATTCTAAAACTCCTGGACACTAGACTTGCTCCAAGTCTTTGTATTTCTCATTCCAGCAAATCTGACATACATGAAATCATTATGAACCCACTTAATGAGTAAAAAAAGCTTCTGTCTAGAGAAATAAAGCCCCACATTCTGGTAAAAAAGTCATTCAGTCCTCATATAATACCTTAGACAAAAAGACTTGATGAAAGTCTACCTGGACACTAGTATAGGGAGTGGTGCTCGATCTTTCAATATCGATCGATCATCCCACAGAACTGCCGATATCGACACTTACTACTAGTATTTCAATATCGAAATAACATACACCAAACAGACAAAAAAATTTTTAATGCTTATTTTACAGCTTAAACGTATATTTATTGCATAAAATCTTTAAAAAGACACAGTTTCAACAAATACAAAACGGTGTCAAGTCTGCCGCCATCTTTGTTTACATTGTCAGTGACCTACTTCCGGTTTCACGGAAGAGAGCTAGTACACAGGAAAGCATAAAAGACCTGTTTTATGTAACTTTTGTTACTTTTCTTTATATTTTCTATTGCAGAAATGTACTTTTGGTGGATAAATAGCATGCTTTATTATTTCTTGAATTAATATGTTCACGTTTTTAAAGAACCTGTATTATCGCTCACGGCTTACGTTACCGGTCCCGATATTGAAATATCGATCTATCCACTACCCTAAATTTTCATTCGATATCGATCCTCAACATGGCACCCGATCCCTACACTACTGGACACCTGTTCTTTGTCTGAAAAATATGTACCAAAAAGCCTGCATACATGTGTGTAACCATCAATTTACTGGGTGAAGCAGGCAACATGGCCAAACTGCCTTGCCGAACAACCCAAATGCATGCGATTGGACCAGAACAAATGTCCTTTTACACTCTTTTCATTCGTTCGAAACTTTTTTGGGAACGCCGTGCAGGACATACGAAGAGGGCTTCAAGTTTGGTTGAAATTAAACAAGATGCAAAAAATTCACTGAAATTCTACAAGAGTACATAAATGCATTAAACGGCCTAAATTTACCATAAAATTCTAAAAATGATAATTCACCATCCTATTGTCAGTAAACTAAGGGGACTTAATCAGTGGTACATTTCACATTTTTATTTCCAATAGTTTCATAAAATGTTCATGTAATAAAAATTTGAATGTAATACAAATATCCCCTAAATCCTCAGTGTTATTTGTGGTGAAATTTTCAAAAGGAATTCCATCTATTATTTCAAGAAAATCTCCAAACTTTCTGCAAGATTTCTGACATTAAGTTTTTCATAAAAATCACCATATGGGCAATATTCAAGAGTAAAGTGACCTGAAAAACTGAACTTTTAACTTAAAACGACTTACAGGCATTCTGAACAAGCACCAAAGAACTACACGTGAATTCACACTGGTTCTTCTGGATATATCCAAATCAAAACATAAAACTCAAATCTTTTAGGTTGAACACACAAAGTAAAATTGGTCATTCACACAGATCATTAGACCAATCTAGGTATGGATCCATCAAAAAGTTATTCCATGTAAAATCCATATAGATTTTTAACAATTTTGACCAGATCTTTAAGGAGGCTACTTCCCTGATAACTGACAAAAACACACAGCTATACACCATTTTTATCTCCGGCCTGTAGCCGAAGGCCGTAGTCGGGAGATTATAAAATGCCTTCCGTACGTGCGTCTGTACGTCCGTCCGTCCGTTCGTCACGTTTTTACTTAAACCTAAATATCTCATTCATTTATAAAGATATCTTCACCAAATTTGGAAAACACTTGTAGTCATGACCTGGGAATCTTTCTCACATGTTGAATTTGAACTTTGACCCCTACTTCAAGGTTAAATGGGGTCGTCACACTAAAACGTTCTTATTTCTTACTTATTATTGGTACTATGGCTTCAGAATGTAAAGGCAGACCATGAAAAGCGATGGCTGTGGTTGAGAGATTATAAAACGCCTTCCATACATGCGTCTGTTTGTGCGTCTGTCCGTACATCGCGTTTTTATATAAACCTTAACATCTCATTCATTTATAAAGTTATCTTCACCAAATTTGCAGGGAATGTTTATGGCTATGAAAACCTGTCTCTGCAAAATTTTGGCCTCTTTTTGAAAAACAAAATGGTCGCCATACCTAATTGTTTGAAAATCATAAAGTTGCTCTAAATCTCGAAATATTCCAGCTAGCTTCATAAAATTTGCACAAAAGATACATGGCTATAAAAGCTAGCCTGATAGTAATTTTGACCTAGTTCTAAAAACAAAATGTCCGCCATATCACATGTTTAATGTCAAATGGGGTTATCCTGTGAAAAAGGCCTTGTATCTCCCATAATATTGCTCCTAGAGGTTCGGAATGTGAAAACAACTTGTAGGAAGTCATGGCCTGGGAATCTTTTCCAGGTGTTGAATTTGACCTTTGACCCCTGCTTCAAGGTTAAATGGGGTCATCACCCTAAAATGTACTTATTTCTCCCTTATTATTGGTGCTATGGCTTCAGAATGTAAAGACACACCATGAAAAGTCCTGGCCTGCAAATGTTTTGCCTGAGAAAAATTTTCTCCTAATTTTGAAAAACAAAATGGCCGCCATAGCCAATTAATTCAAAATAATTAACATGTTCTAAACTTGAAATATTGCAGCTTTGTTCATCAAATTTTCGCAAAAGATATACGATTAGTAAAGTTAGCCTGACAGTAATTTGGTCTATTTTCGAAAACAAAATGGCAGTCATATCACATGTTAAATGGGATTATTTTGCAAAAATATCTACCTGGATTGCGTTGGAAGCAAGTATTTATCTCTTTCAAGCATTCAACTGATTTAGCTTTCATGATTTATGACTAAACTTACAAATATGGAGCTTTGAGCCCTTGACTTGTGATGGATCAACTGAATCCAAAACTGCAGTCATTTGTATGGTATACACTATTGACACCTTCCTGATAAGGCATCTGGATGTACTCCATTTTGGAAACCATTAAAGTTTGTGACCATGTCATCCCAATATGACCCAGGCCACGGGAAAGCTTTTGCAGTCATTCCAATGGTGAAGTGTGAACTCATCATAATACAACCAGGATTTGTCCAGATTCATAAACAGGTATATTTTGCAGCCAGAACAGTTCTCAGCATACACTTTTTCCCCCAACTACATTACATGTTTTTATTTTCTAGCATGGTTTTTTAGGAAAGACTAAGCCATATCATCATTATACTTTGTAGGTGCAGTAAACAGGCTGACTGAACTTTATCACGGAGGAAGCACCAAGTTTTTCTCTTTGCTGGTGAAGTGAGGGATCAACAACCATTTGTTTTCCTGCCAGTGCCTGAAGAGACCACAGCTAAGAAGAAGCAGTGTAAAACTGGCAAAATGTGGAAGAAATTCACTGTCATCCATTGGAAAATGAACCAAACTTCATGGGAGGGGATTTTACAGCAGTCTAAATGAATAGCATAATATAATCACAAAGGAAGAATGTGAAGAGAAACCTGATTATTGCTTTGGAGGATAAAGAAGAATAATGTTAATACTGATTTGGCCGAAATCACTATATCTTTCTGTTTAAGCTTAATGTGTTTCCCACTTTACGTAAAAATTACAAAAAAATGGTAGGAGAGGGTTTTAGACTATTTCTTGAAAAATGGGCAGATGACTGCAAATACCCCCAAAAATCGACCAAAATCACCCTATCTCGCAAGGTTTCCAGAATAAATGCATTTTTCCATTTCAAGCAGAAACTCAAGATGGCCCACTAAAATGGCAGGAGCCTGACGAACACTGGCAGATGATTCTGCGTATCAGGATTGGGGTCAAAGTACTTTGTACTTAAGTACATTTGTACTTCAGTACATTTTTCAAAGTACTAAAATGTACTTAAGTACATTTTCAAATTCCAAGTACATGGACTTGAATTGTACTTAAGTACATTTTAAATTTGATGTACGTACAAGTACATTTAAGTCCTTTTTAAGTACTTTTAGTTTAAGTAAATTTTTACTAATTTTTCAAAAGTTTGTGTATTATATAATTATTATAACTGAATTGAGCTTTTTCCATATCTTTATTGATAAACATTCATTTAGATTAAATTTTCATAAAAGTTTCAATGATATATCTGATGCAAGTTGATAATAGTGTTTCTTTTAAAAAGTTTAGTATAATTGATAATAATAATGAATTCAATTATTTAAGTTTCAATTCAATAAGCCAATCACATCTTAAAAGGAGGGACAATTGTTCCAAGATTGCATATTACTCCCCTTTTTTAATCCTCTTATAACTGTCTACTTTGAACTTGCCTGATCTCAGTTAATAATATCTACCCTGGTATGAGTATTCTTTGTAAATTGCACCTGGGCATTTAAGAGCTTTCAATTGGTCCAAGTCAATCACAGTCTCTGTGATGTAATTGCTCAGAAATGAGTTTTTTTTCAATGCATGAATACAGATCAGAAGATTGTTGGATTAGGTAAGACTGTTGATTAGAGAAAAGAGATTATTTCTCTCACTGGCCATGATCTTGTCTGACCACTATAAATACTAGGACAGGGGGATTGACAAACCACTTACTTTATGGTAATCACATTGTGTTAGCACAATGGCTGCTGTTTTAAAGCATTTTGAGATTCCAGCTAATACTGAAGGGAGTGTCACATCAAAGTGTAAACAATGTACTCAGGTTATTGCAGGAAGCACAAAAGTCACTTCAATTTCTGTCAAACATTTGAAGGTGAGGATAAGTTCATTGTTTACTTGTCACTTTTATTGAATAGCAATTTTGGGTGATAACATTGTATTCCAAAGACACATATATATTTCTTAAAGGAGAATATAATACACAGCAACCTTTCTGCTTTCTCTCTAATACTTCAATTTACAAAGACTAGTTAACATAAAACTTATTATGTATAGTATTATTGTATTAGGTTAACTAATTTTCCATCATCACAACACTTAATTAATTTCGAACTTAAAGTGACTTATAAGCCCAATAGCAGGCTGGGTATTTTTTTATATGTTGTATCTGTTGTTTTGTGAAATATTGGTAGTCACTAAAATAAAATAAACAATAATAATAGTGGGCCTTTTAATATTATAAAGACAGTAATAAGTGGACAACAACCAATTAGTGTATAATTGCAATTTTTGTATAAATGTTTGAAAAAACTTGGTGGTGTTTTTTTTTTTTTTAATTTACTTTGTCATTCACAGATGAAAAGTACTTGTACTTAAATACTTTGAAAAGTATTTGTACTTGTACTTAAGTACTTTGATGAAAAAAGGACTTGTATTTGTACTTGTACTTGAAAATTGGCCACTAAAAATGGGAGGAAAATGATTTTTGGCAAAAACTGTCATATACCCTCAATGCCAAAAAATTGTATGAAATCACTCTATCGCACAGAGATAAATGCGTTTGAATTTCTAGTAGAAATTCTAGGTGCTCACCAAAAGTGGAGGGAAAATGATTTTTGGCAAAAACTGGAAGATGACTCTGTGTATACCCTCTGGCCAGAAATTTGTTCATAGTCACTCTATCTCGTATAGTTTCTCAGATACTAAGGATTTTTCATTTTCATCGTTAAGAAAAATCATAATGTTTAATTAATCATTAATAAGTATGCCATTTTGTATCACTTTCAAAAGTTTTAATGATTTCCTGACATCTATATAACAAACCTACTTGCTAAATTCTATGCGTGAAGCATTTTTTAAGTTATCATCCAGACAAGCAGACCACTTTAAAAACATGCTTTTGGTCATGTGTCTTCTCTGATGGAAATGGCATGACACCAAATACAGAAAACATTCCTAGAACTTCTACAAACATGTGACAAATTTGTAAAGAATCTGCCCGGTGGTAGCTGAACTACAGCCAATAGAAAATGCGGGAGCTGGCTGAGCTGGCAGCGCCTTCCAAGTGAATTTCTACCATATTGGAACAAGAGTCCCTTATGGGACACTTAATTCACATACTTTGAAGTGGTATATTTTGGGTGCTATGGTAAAATTCACACTTTCAATCTATAATTTATGACACATGTAGATGATCTTGTAGATGGGCCAATGTCACAAATAAATCTTACAGGTCTGGGTGTAAAGATTTCATTTCTTTTTGCACAGTTATGTGTAGGTTGTATTTCCATATACTTAATCCATGATCAACTAGACTAAGGACGCATCTGTGGCCAGATGCTGGATGTATCCACCGACAAAGGCCAACTAACATAGTTTAGAAGATAAACAGCATTTTTCGTTAATAAGCAAGCTGAAAGCACTTTTAAGTTTGGTTACCCTTATTTGACCCTGTAGCAGGGGCCCAAGGTGAAGTCTGACCTGATGAAAAGATTCGCAGCCCATGATTTCCTATAAGTCGTTTTCACATTGCAAACCTCTAGGACCAATAATAAGCAGGAGGGGCCCAAGGTCAAATCTGACCACATGAAAAGATTTGCAGCCCATGACTTCCTATAAGTTGTTTTCATATTAATGAGTTATTTGAGAAATACTGGCTATCTGCAATACTTCTAGAGATAATTCGCATTTACTCATTTTGAGTAGGTGAATAATTAGCTACGGGTGTGAAACTTCACCAAGTGAAAGGTCTCTCAAAAGTAGGCGAATGAGTTATTTGAGAAATACTGGCTATCTGCAATACTTCTAGAGATAATTCAAATTTACTCATTTTCAGTAGGTGACTAATTACCTACGGGTCTGGAACTTCACCATGTGAAAGCTCTCCCAAAAGTAGATGAATGAGTTATTTGATAAAAATTGGATATCTGCAATACTTTTAGAGATAATTAGTATTTACTCATTTTGAGTAGGTGAATAATTAGCTACAGGTCTGAAACTTCACCAAGTGAAAGGTCTCCCAAAAGTAGGTGAAGGAGTTATTTGACAAAAATTGGCTATCTGGAATACTTTTAGAGATAATTTGCATTTACTCATTTTCAGTAGGTGAGTAATTACCTACGGGTCTGAAACTTCACCAAGTGAAAGCTCTCCCAAAAGTAGGTGAATGAGTTATTTGAGAAAAATTGGCTATCTGCAATACTTTTAGAGATAATTGGCATTTACTCATTTTGAGTAGGTGAATAATTAGCTACAGGTCTGAAACTTCACCAAGTGAAAGGTCTCCCAAAAGTAGGTGAAGGAGTTATTTGACAAAAATTGGCTATCCGGAATACTTTTAGAGATAATTTGCATTTACTCATTTTCAGTAGGTGAATAATTAGCTATGGGTCTGAAACTTCACCATGTGAAAGCTCTCCCAAAAGTAGATGAATGAGTTATTTGATAAAAATTGGATATCTGCAATACTTTTAGAGATAATTGGCATTTACTCATTTTGAGTAGGTGAATAATTAGCTACAGGTGTGAAACTTCACCAAGTGAAAGGTCTCCCAAAAGTAGGTGAAGGAGTTATTTGACAAAAATTGGCTATCTGGAATACTTTTAGAGATAATTTGCATTTACTCATTTTCAGTAGGTGAGTAATTACCTACGGGTCTGAAACTTCACCAAGTGAAAGCTCTCCCAAAAGTAGGTGAATGAGTTATTTGAGAAAAATTGGCTATCTGCAATACTTTTAGAGATAATTCGCACTTACTCATTTTGAGTAGGTGAGTAATTACCTACAGGTCTGGAACTTCAGCATGTGAAAGCTCTCCCAAAAGTAGGTGAATGAGTTATTTAAGAAAAATTTGCTATCTGCAATACTTTTAGAGAAAATGCAGAATTACTCATATTTAGTAGTCAAGTAATTTAGCCACAGGCCTAATTTAGACATAAAGCCTACCAATAGAATACTGTGGTGCACCCTCTAATATACCTTGCAAACTTGAAAAGGCTAGCTATAATATTTTTTTCGTTAGAGCGGTAATGGTGAAATCTCTCTACACACTGCGGCTATCCAGTGGATACAATGATTTACTCAACAGTGAGAACCTGAAAGTAGATACTGGTAAGCTATGCCATGACATAGAGGTCTGCAATTTCACTCTGTTATAGCTGACCAAAAATTATGTGAATAACATATTTAAACAAAATACTGTAAATGTAATAGTTTTCACGTTATAACTGATTTACTCAACAGTGATAACCTCAAAGTAGCTATTACTCAGCTATGCAATGAGCTACATGTCTGAATTTTTTCTATGTTATAGATGACCCAAAATTGGGTGAACAACATATTTAAGCAAATTACTGTAAATGCAATAGTTTTCAAGTTACAACTGATTTACTCAATAGTGAGAACCTGAAAATAGCTATTGCTCAGCTATGCCATGAGCTATAAGTCTGTAATTTCACGACGTTATAGCTGACCCAAAAGTAGGTGAACAACATATTTTAACAAAATACTCCAAATGCACTATTTTTCAAGTTACAAGTCATTTACTCAACAGTCAGTACCTGAAAATAGCTATTGCTCAGTTGTGCCATGAGCTACAGGTCTGTAATTTCACTATGTTATAGCTGACCCAAAAGTAGCTGAATAACATATTTACACAAATTTCTGTAAATGCAATAGTTTTCCAATTACAACTGATTTACTCAACAGTGTGAACTTCAAAGTAGCTATTACTCAGCTATGCAATGAGCCACAGGTCTGGAACTTCACTATGTTATAGCTGACTCCGAAATAGGTGAATAACATATTGAAACAAAATACTCTAAATGTAATACTTTTGAAGTTATAAGTAATTTACTCAACAGTGATAACCTAAAAGTAGCTATTACTCAGCTATGCCATGAGCTACAGGTCTGAAATTTTACTATGTTATAGCTGACCCAAAAATAGCTGAATAACATATTGAAACAAAATACTCTAAATGCAATAGTTTTCAAGTTACAAGTGATTTTACTCATGATGGAAGTTACTGAAAAGCCCAAAAGTAGCTATTACTCACTTAGCTATTGAGACAGACACCCAAGTTACTCACCATGTTGTAGCTATGAAAAAAGTATCTGAATAACATATTTTAACAAAATGCTCTAAATGCAACACTTTTCAAGTTATAAGTGATTTAGTGCATGATTTCATGAATTTTAATGCATTTTAGACATTTTTGTCTAGCAGAGGCCTAATTTAGACATAAAGCCTACCAAAAAGATAGGGTGGCGAGTCCTCTAGCATACCAAGCCACCTGCCAAATATGAAAGAAATCTGGAAAGAAATGTGGACTGTAGGTCGCTAACAAGCAATATTCCACATTTTAGACATTTTTGTCTACCACAGGCCTAATTTAGACATAAAGCCTACCAAAAAGATAGGGTGGCGAGTCCTCTACCATATCAAGCCATCTGCCAAATATGAAAGAAATCCGGAAAGAAATGTGGACTGTAGGTCGCTAACAAGAAATCTCTGCGGACGCGGACGCGGACGAGGGCACGGACGCGGACGACGACGATGATGAATCCATAGTATCCCCGCTTCGCGTCGGGGATACAATTAAAGTGATTGGAGACGTCTGTGTATCCAGGGTGAAATTTTACAGTTGTAGAATAATTTCAGCATCACCCACATTTTGGATAATCATGGAATATTCAAGAGATATTAATTAACACAAATAAAGGTTGACAATCTTAAGGTATTTTTCTCCCTCCAGGGTTTGGAATTCTGTTTCATACTCTTATTCATAGAATATTCCAAAAGGCAAAAACACAACCATTTTCTGAGAAACAATTTTAATTCCTGAGCAATTTTAGTTCATCTGTGCAGAATGAAATAGCATTAATAATATAATATTACTACTGTTTGACAAGCATGAAGCTATCTTGGGGGAAAATTGCACAGTAAATATTGTTTCATGGCAATTTAGAAAAGTGTTTCATTCTCAGAATTCTAAAAGAGAATAAAATAAAAATAGTTGCCATTATTGACCTGGCAGCATGTTACTAAACTAGATATTGCGTCTCGCCGCAGTTTATCCCTGGACGGGACATGGTTGAAGCGTGACATACAGAGTATTATGTCAAATCTGACCCCACCAAAAGATTCGGGGCAGATGATTTCCTATAAGTTGTCTTCACATCCAAAACCTCCATGACCATTAATAGGGGAGATATAGTCTATCATAAGTATCAAGTACCACATTCGACCTTGAAGGAGGGATCCAAGGTCAAATCTGACCCCACCAAAAGATTCAGGGCACATGATTTCCTATAAGTTGTCTTCACATCCAAAACCTCTACGACCAATAATAAGGTAGATACAGACCATTAGAGGTATCAAGGATCACATTCGACCTTGAAGGAAGGATCTAAGGTCAAATTTGACCCGCCAAAAGATTTCGGGCACATGATTTCCTATAGGTTGTCTTCACATCCTAAACCTCTACGACCAATAACAACTTAACAAGGGAGATATAGGCCATTACAGGTATGAAGAACCACATTTGACCTCAAAGGAGGGGTCCAAGGTGAAATCTGAAACCAGCAAAAGATTCGGGGCACATGATTTCCTATTGGTTAGTTTACCATCCCAAACCTCTAGGACCAGTAATAAGCCAGTTATAAGCACTTTTAGGTTTGGCTATCCTCGGCTGACCTTGAAGGAGGGGCCCAATGTCAAATCTGACCACATCAAAAGATTCCCAGCCCATGATTTCCTATGAGTTGGTTTCAAATTGTACACCTCTAGGATCAATAATAAGTGAGTTATAAGCACTTTTAGGTTTGGTTATCCTCAGCTGGGCTTGAAGATTCCCAGCCCATGATTTCATATGAGTTGGTTTCACATTGCAAACCTCTACAACCAATAATAAGCGAGTTATAAGCACTTTTAGGTTTGGTTATCCTCGGCTGGCCTTGAAGGAGGGGCCCAAGGTCAAATCTGACCACATCAAAAGATTCCTAACCCATGATTTCCCATAGGTTGGTTTCACATTGCAAACCTCTAGGATCAATAAGAAGCATGTTATAAGCATTTTTAAGCTTGGGTGTCCTCATTTGATCTTGAAGGAGGGGTCCAAGGTCAAATCTGACTACATCAAAAGATTCCCAGCCCATGATTTCCTATTAGTTGGTTTTACATTACAAACCTCTAGGACCAATAATAAGCGAGATATAAGCACTTTTAAGTTTGGCTATCCTCGTTTGACCTTGAAGGACGGGTCCAAGATCAAATCTGACCACACCAAAAGATTCCCATCCCATGATTTCCTATAGGTTGGTTTACCATCCAAAACCTCTAGGACCAATAATAAGTGAGATATAAGCACTTTTAAGTTTGGCTCTCCTCGTTTGACCTTGAAGGAGGGGTCCAAGGTCAAATCTGACCACACCAAAAGATTCCCATCCCATGATTTCCTATAGGTTGGTTTACCATCCAAAACCTCTAGGACCAATAATAAGGGGGATATAAGCAACTTTTCATGACTGACAAAGAAATACCCGTGGCGGCCATCTTGTTTTTCAAAATGAGGCCAAAAATATCTCCAGTCAAGATTTTGTAATGGGGACCATATCCTGCAAATTTGAGATCTCTTGCTGAAAGTCGAAAAAACACCCATGGCGGCCATCTTGTTTTTCAAAATGAGGCCAAAAATATTCCCAGGCAAGATTTTATGGTTATGAATATATCCTGTAAATTTGAGAAGGGTAGCTATAATATTTTTTTGTTAGAGCGGTAATGGTGAAATCTCTCTACACACTGCGGAGGCGGTGGTGTTGGCAGCGGCGGCGGCAGCATACTGAGGCGAAATCAATAGTAAAGGAGGTATATGGCCTGACAGTCTTAGAAAGGCATATATATGCAGTAAAAGGTACCATTTTGAGTCATTTTAGCAGGCCTAAGGTGACCTTGAAAAAAATAGTCAAGGTCAACAAGCTGGATGCTGGTAATCCATCATGTACTCCAAAGCCATTTTCAATAGTTTCCATGCAATATAGTCAGCATTAAGTGTGAAAATATCTGCAAAAAGCCTCAGTGAGGTACTTTGGCAGTCTGTGGATGACCTTCAATGAAGAGCTTCAAGGTCAAATTTCTGCATGCTTACAGAGGACATATATATGTATTATATATACTACCCATAGGACGATCTAACTTTCTGTATATGAGAACTGGGCCAAAAAATTTTTAAAATGGCCAAAATCTGACCTTTAAAGAGGCCACCAGTGACCTTGAAACTGAAGGGTAAGGCCACAAAACCATAGCGTTCGTGGCATTGCCCATATATACCCACATACCAAATTTGAAAGGTCTAACTAAAATATTTTTTAAGTTAACCCGTCCTCTGCGGCGGCGGCGGGGTGACCACACTGAATTCTAAGTATTTCACTTTCACTACAGAGCTTACTAGACAGTTACTAGACAATTTTTCAAGAATGAAAATAAAAAAGATAAAAATTTACTACTGAAACAGAACATAAAACAAATACAATATCATTTTATGCAAATTAGACAAAACATCGGATGACCTAGCAACAAAAAAGATGCTATGTAATAGTGGACTCATATAATTATGTGTCAGTAATTATATGAAAATCAAATTTGTTGTGATACTTTAAACGTGAAATAAAATTTAACTAAATAATAAAATGTAAACTGTAGCAATAATGTCAGGAATTGGCAATCTCACAGAGTTTTCACTGTTGTACATGGAAAAACAATATTTATTTTTCATTATGGGTTAAGTTTGGGTGGTATTTTTTATGAAGGCTCATAATGATAAATAACTGATAAATAACTATGAAACTTTTCCATTTCTGTCCGATTTTTATAATAACAACAAACTCTGACATGATGCAGGAAACTCTATCTCTCAAAATGAAATTGAATGTAATTAGCGTATATTTCTCGGAATTATGTTCTCGGTGTAGAGAAATCTCACAAGGTTGGAGCAGCAAAGTTTGACTGTAAGGGTTATAGGCCTCTACTGCTAGAAGCTGCTAATTAAATCGTGATAATTCAGGGCACTAAGGATAAGATGTCATCTGCAATGAGAAAGCAAGTTAAATAGTAAGTTACCCAGGATCCGTCTGCCTGAGTGAGACAGTTGCATCATATAAACCTAAAAATAGCATCAGAGATGCTTGTACCTCACAGCCTGGGGAAACAGTTTTCACCATGAGATAGTGAAGTAGTGAAACAGTACACTAATGTTTAAGTAGTGAAAATTATGTCTAAGAGAAAGAAAATGTATTAATTGGGGAATTGCTGTCAATGCAATAGCACAATTATGTAAAAGTACACAAAATAATCAGTTGCAGCAATCCATACATCTTTGTCATCAGAGAAACAAGTCTCAAATATGGCAGGTAAATACACATTGGCAGAACCAAAGTTAAAGGTCACACCATGATACACACCTACACCCGCTTAACCAATGTCCCTATGAAGTTTCAACTTCCTACACCTTACAGTTTCCAAGATATAGCCTAGACTAGATTTTCAAACTCAAGGTCACTAGGCAAGGGCAAAGGTCAAATCAAGGTCACACCATGATGTTGCACACCTACACCACCAACCAATGTCCCTGCCAAGTATGAACTTCCTACACCTTACAGTTTCTGAGATACAGCCCAGACAAACTTTTTCCCGCCGGCCCGACTGCCTGAACGCCCATCTGGATACCATGGGTGAAAACAAGACTCTGACATGGGGATTGGAAAAGGGAAAAGAATGCAGACTAAAAATATTATACAGAAATAACCCTGACAGACACACTATTGTAAAGTAAGGATGGGACGGTATCAAAAATATCTACATCGGGAGGTAGCAATGCAAAACCGTTCCAATTCTGCGACTTTACATTTTAGTGCACCACAATCAAACATGGATGTTTCCTCTCAATGAAAAATCGCAATAAAGGACCCCAAATGCACAAAATATGACATAAAAATGTGTAATTTCTTTTAAATTTATAGTTTGTTTACAGGGGTTAAATCTGACAGTCATTCTGGACTCCTGCTATATGGTTTACTATTACCTCCCAATATATTTTGGGGCTCTAAATGCAACAGATAAGGAGCTAATAGGGGAGTTCTTATGAATTTAACTTTCTGATTTCTTCCTGGTGTAAAAAATGCAAACACTCAAGTTTGGTTGAATCGCTTCCAAAATCTACTCAGCTCGACATATTGATAGTATTGACATATATGTAAAATAAAAACCTCCTGCACCAAATAGCTTTGGCTGATCAGCAATGATAAAAGGGTGTACCCCGAAAAAAATTATTTCTGATCATGTGACCTTGATAAAGGTCAAACCAATTCTTCAAAGGTCAAATACAAGCATGTGGAAACATTTTTCCACACTAAGGTACATAAGTGCTAAATATGGTTAGAATCCGCCCATTAATAACAAGTAATAAGGGAGATATTCAAGGAAGACAATAATGCAGTGGCAAAATTCAATATGAAAACAATATTAAGTGCTGTTTCAAGGAATGTTTAATAAAGAAATGTGGTTAAGTAAATGTTTATGAAACCTTAGTTATTAATACATTTCATTATCACCTCACAAACTATATCTCTCATACAACATAAGGATTGAAAAGTAATAGAATTTAAGGATGACAAAGATCGATTAGAATCGGCCTATGAACTTACAAACCCAAAAGGAATACCACTAGAATGGCAGCTTTTACAATACACTGACTGATGGATCTAACGCAAAATCATCAAATGCCATTTCTTACTCAAATCCGGAATTTTATAATTTTCTACATACAAATCATCCTGATAACAGAAGTGACTGTGTAATTCATGTCATGGTTCAGCTTAATCCTGTCTCTTCAAAACAGAAGTGACATTGTAATACCAGTAAATGTTTCTTTATTTCAATCCAAATACCAGTAAATAGCAAGATACAACCTGTACGTTTTCTGTCATCATTTCCAGATAACAGGAAACTACAGAACCAACAAAACCATTTCTGATAATGTATTTACCTTTGCTCTACCTATTGGAGAAACCAGAAATAAGTAAAACTACAATCTTTATTTTCGACAAAAAGTGGGATTTACTTGGCACTTTTTCATAACCTTTTCTTGTTTCCAGAAAAAAACTTGCAGACTGAATTACTGACAATGATTTTATTATACTTCTCAAGTCTTTCCAAAAATTCAAATCGCATAAAAAATTCTGCATAAACAAATGATTTTTAATGGGTTTTTTTATATTTGATTTAACATTCATTGAAATAATTTAGATATACCGACTTTTACCGACTACTATTTTCTCTCCAGCCATATTGACAAAAATTACTTGTGGGAATCGGGTTCTGAAGCATTTCAACCATATGTACAGCAAAATACAGCTTAATAACTAAGAGGATCGCTTGCAAAAAAAAAAAGATAATGTTTTTGCACAGCAAAAACAAAGCGTCCCAAAAAGGATATAAAGGTGAGTGTTAAAGTATTAAGAAAATGCTCTGCTTTTAGCCTTATACTGTTGTGGCAACCAAAGTCTGCGTAGTCTGCTCTATCTAGCACGGTTTTCGAGATTAAGCATTTTTGTGTTTTGCATTTTTTGCGAAAAATTCTAAAATTCAAAATGGCCGCCATTTTTGGCGAGACAAAAATTTTTTGAAAACTTGGATGGCTACTCTGCAGAGATACCCTGTGGGTCAAGAATTTCGTCGAAATCGCTCCATCTAGCACGGTTTTCGAGATATATGCACTTTTGTGTTTTGCAATTCAAAATGGCAGCCAATTTTGGCGAAACAAAATTTTTTTGAAAATTGGGATGGCCACTCTGTAGAGATACCCTGTGGATCAAAAATTTTGTCGAAATCGCTCTATCTCGCATGGTTTTCGAGATATAAGCATTTTTGTGTTTTCCTTATTTAGAAAATTCGTAATGATTAATTAATCATTAATTACTCAGCCATTTCTTAACCAATCAATGCCAAAATCTAATGATTTCCAGATTTTAATAGGATGAATGTATTTGCCAAGTTTCAGGTTACAGAGTTATAAGGAAAACGAAATGCGGAGCCGGCGGAGCCTGATTTTCTCCTATACACAAAAAAGCGTCCCTTAATTTTTTAACTTTCTCCCACAAGGCTATGGCCAAGGTTTGAACTGACCCCATTGATGGCTTTAAGGGTCCTTCAGTTATTTTCCAACAGAAAAGTTAACGCATCATAGTATGTGAAAAGAACAGAGCAAAATTTACAGGAGTGTGGGTCTATCTCTGTGCAGGGAACGTTATTCTACTATGTTAAAGTGACCATGTGTAGTGCGTCCTCCATTTTGATTCCCAGTCCTACCTGAGGTGGAAAAGTAGTGCCCAATGTCTTTTTTCAGTGAAAAATCTGAACCAAATAGTATGTATTGCTGTCTATCATCCACTTGACTACTCATGGTGTTGCGATTTGCAACACTTTGTAAAAAACAATCAAGGGCATCCATAGTTTGGGGCCTGCCTGTGCAAAAGACCCGTCTTTAAAATAAACTTTCCAAACCTAGTACCTTGTTGAGAGGTCTGAGTGGAGGAGTGGTTGACCAAAAAAAAACATTTTACAATTTACAAACAGGAAGTGTAAGAACGTTTTTCAAAACAGATCTTGGTGATGCACTGTGGTTTGAGAACCTATTTGGTGAGCCGTGTGTTGAATTTTAAGGCTAGTACTGGCCTTGCTTTTCAGTTTGCATAGTGTATGCTTGTTCTTACATATACTGGCTTTTACATTATTGCACCGTTGGGTGACCTAACATCTCTTAAAATGTAGGACTTTTTTTTTTAATACCAAACCTTTGTGTACCTGTCCATAATACTTTTGATACAAATTTGAGCCCTGCCTCAACAGTGCTAGTTTAGCACATAATGCTACTGGAGAAGCTAGGTGTATGATAGCCTTGACTTTCTTTTTATTAGGAAAAATCTTCACTTTTACATAATGTAGACTTACATACACTGGCTTGACTGTTTGGTAAGCAAATTTGCCAAACATGCTGGGATGCTTTATGAATACTGGTGACCTCATTGCCAATCATGAAGCAAATGTACAAATGTGAAGCACTTAAAATCTTGATATCATCATTGCATTTTTAAACTTGTAATAGATATACAAAATATTTTATATTTAGGCAAATACTTTACCCAGTGAGAATGCAGATACTTAAAACTAAAATTTTTTGAAATCTTATTGAAATCGGTCCATGTCTTATAAAGAAGTTTTAAACTTCTTTAGCACTGGCTAAATGAAAATTTTGTTGACTTAAGCCTTAAGCAAGGCTACACACATGACGCAGAGTTGCCTTCAAATCTGACTAAAGCGTAGCTGTTTTACTGTTTATAGTGTTATAAACTTCACATTGAAAAATCTATTTGAAATATACCATCTAGTTAGTGTTTACAGTTTACAATTTTTACTATGCCATGTGATGCTATTGTATTGATGTTGCATTCCTGTTTGGTATGAGGTAACAGTACTTAATTTTTTATTAAAAATAATGCAAAAAGTTCTTCATATAATTTCCTTATGTCCCGGAATTGAGACTTTACAGTTTATGTATCACCTAAATTTTCAGAAATTATACTAGTAAACGGATTCTTTATACTGGAAGAAATTTTATACAAAACTTTTTGAAGACTTTGAAAACCAGAGAAAAGAAAAGGCTCTCCTTTGCTCCCGGTATGCGTGACAAAGTTACACACTTGAAGACTCAATACATAGATGTCTACCCATCATGTAGGTTATATGCCACAAAGGAAGCACATAGGTGGAGGAAACCACTTCAGAGTAACTGGTTAACATTTCTGTACTGTAATCCATTCAACTTCACTAAATCCACTTGAGAGTTTAGATTCTACAATTACAGATCACGACTCAAACTGTGGTTCTATTTACATTACACTTCAGATGCATTTACAAGTGTAACCTACATGAATAAACAAACTCAAGTTTTTGCTGAGGTCTTTTCATATTTTACTGTGTGATAGCTGAAATCCTCTAGTTCGTGTAGTTCACACCTTTCCATCCTGGAATCACCAGCTAAACCAGAATGGGGTCAGGTACTTTCAGTTATGTTCTGTTGTGATTCAATCCGCTTCACACTTACAACACCTTTGTATTGGGATTTTTAAATACTTCTCACAAGCCTTCATTAGCCCTACTGAAATATACAAACCAGAGAAGTGAAGTTGGTTGAGAGGGGGCAGGACGGACATTGGGCCAGCTCATTCTTCAACATGCACTCCCCAGATACAAGCATCTCTTTTGGGTCATGGTGTGGAAATACATAGAGACAAGATACAACCAGCTGTGTGGCTAGGCCATAAATCTGTATATTCACAGCAGTAGAACTGCTGTGATGTTTATTAAGGATTTTTCTGTCACAGAGATGATATGTAATATCTCAGTACAAAAGCTGAAACAATTAACCATACTAATCGATTAATAGATTATCAAAGCACTAGTCAATGCCAATGTTGCTAAACCGGGTTAACTTTTTTCTTGTGTATATCACCCCAATGGGATTTAATGCGATCATTAAAACTATGAAGATCTCTAAAAGTTCTCAAATTGAAGCATTTAATCTGTATTTTACACTTAAAATATCAAAACATTATATTATTAGCCAATAACCTAGCAATCCTGTTAAACTTTTTACATTTTGCATCTCGCAATTAAGCATATTGTTTGTTTTTATCTGGAACACATGGCCATGGGACATTTTCGGTACTTGGTTGAACATGCTAAACCACAGAAACAGTTTATCGGTTAATTGACAGTTAATGCAAGTGACTACCCGGCTAACGAATTTTGCTAATCGTTTCAGCCTTACTCAGTACTCAGCAGCCAATTGAGTTTTTTTTATTCCATTAAACCACACCTCTAAATACAATATACCAAAAGTGAAATTAGATTTCCATCCCCAAATGAAAACTTTCCCCTCTGACTTAAAGTATAACTGCCAAGGAAACCCAAATCCATCTCCCTCAGAACATCAGTTACAGACACAGAACCAGAGACAACTCAGTCTCTTGAGGCAGTGTAAGAATAACCCATTCTTACATTCAAATGCATGAAATATTCTTGTCAGCAGAAGGTAAAAGTACAGTCCAATGGATTGAATCCATTAAATCTTCACTGCTGCCATACAGAAAGTAAGTGAGTGTTTTGACAGCACTAATCATCAACACCCAACTCAGCTGACAACCTGTTCTAAAATTTAAATATTCCAGCTAGCTTCATCAGATCTGCACAAACTGTATATGGCTAGGAAATATATTAAGTTCAAGGTCACTGTATCAAGGTCAAAGGTCATATCAAGGTCACACCAAGATGTTGTGCATATACATCCCCTAACCAATGTCCTTAAATTTCAACTTCCTACACATTACAGTTTCCGAGATTTAGCCCGGACATGATTTTAAAGGTAAAGGTCACTACAGCAAGGTTAAAGGTCAAATTAAAGTCACATCATAATATTACACCTACAACCCCAACCCCTGTCCCTACCAAGTATTAATATCTTGCACCTCACAGTTTCTGAGATATAGCCCGGGCAAGCTTTTCCTGCCACCCACCCATCCAAACGCCCACCCGCCCACCCAGCTGGGCACTATGGGTGAAAACAATACCTGCACTGCCCTTAAAGTCTATGGGGTAAAAACATATCAGCAAGAGAAGTATCATGATCATAAAGCTACAGCTGTCTTACTGCTTTAGAGGGGTCTTTGTAATGGAAATACAAAGAAGTACATGTACCGGGTTTCTTAAACTTCATCAGATCGGTGAAAGAAATGTGTTGTACTGCCAAAGACCAACCTAAACAACAAGTGCAGAAGGTTGTTTGTTCAGGTACACTTCTTTTATATATTATTTGTCATCCCTATGTAAACTAAGCATCAGTTGATTCATTACAGTTCTGTTTTCTCAAATCATATCCTGATTTTTTTCTGGTAATGAGTAAGGTTGAGTAAATAGCATTCACATATACTATTCAAGATGCGAGGTAAAAGAGGAAGACTCTTTAAATTTAATGCATTTAATTTTATGTTTCATACATTGTCTTTCGTGAAATGGGTAACTCAATTTTTGCTCAATATACAAAATGAGCAAGCCAATGATGGACACATGTTCCCTTTCATGTAATGGACAAGTCAATTGCTTATTTTTAAACAGGCAATTTTATGGATTGGGGGAAACATAAATACATATAAGTACATGAACTGTGCTCTGTGACGTGTGAATTAATGCTCAAAATCAGGAAGTGAAAATTTTTCAAAAAAAAACAACAAAGTAGTTATAAAAATAAGTTGTTACTTTATTGTGTATTTTAATAAAATGTGTAGTTCATCAAAATTTCAAAATCTCCAAGCAAAAAATAAAATTGGGTCTATTTGAATTTTACTTACATAGGCACATTTTAAATTTCTAGGTGATATAAGAAATCATAATTTCGCCTAAATGAATCTTAAATCTGCCGAGGTTGAGATCTCCGTTTTGACTTTGCCTAGACGAGATTACAATTTTGATTTCCCTTAGATCACAATTTTGATTTTGCCCAGGCAGATTTAAAAATCCACCTAGATTTTAATTTGGCCTGTGACATACATATGAAGGTAGAAACTCCAATCTGGTAGAATTTGAGATTCTGCTGGTAGAAACTCCAACTGGACTTCAATTGGACTTTCGCAAATCTTGTACATGCAACTATTTTGCAACAAAATACACTGTTATGCTAAAATCCCTGTAATGTTGAACAAAATATTTCTTTTTGAGAATCCTGCAACTAAAACTTTTCCGGCATTAAAGCTAAACTAAACATGACTACACAAACAATAATGTCATCTGTATTTACTTTTTAGCTGATTTGAAAGTTGTGGTTAATATCCAAATTGCCTTATAATTACGTCAATCGGTGATTTTGATTAAAAGTTCAATAAATAATAAAGACTGGAAATTCTGTACTCTTTACTCACAATAGTTATTTTGTAGTTTCCTGTTATAAACAGTGTCCAGAAAAACTGAACCATAATTTGTAAACTACCGCCCACAATTACAATGACATCTTGATCGCAACTGTTTTTCACAATTTGGTAATATTTTAAATAGACACCACTTGTATGGATGTTCAATATGTAATGAAAAGCCCGGCCACATTTTGAGAAAATATAGTATCATTTCTATTAGTTTCCCCATTGTTAAAGGACTCTGCTAGTATTTGACTACTTACACAAGTAAAAGAGTGCAAACAGGGGGCCCAATACTTGAAACACATTTTTAACCTTTCCAGGGTGTTACGAAACATGCTATAATGAGCAATTCCAAGGTTGTTGCCAAGCAACAAAGCCATAAAAACGATTTCTTCAGAGACATAATTCAAAAGTTCTGCAGAGTTTACTACTCTGCTGTTTCCCCAAACTTGAATGTGTGAAAGAACAAAAGACCTTAATTTACCCCCAGGGGCTCCAATCAATGAACATTATTAAAACTGAACTCTACCTTCAAACATAAATTGATATTTAACTGCTTTGGTTGACTGTCTTGGTGCTGTTGCGCCTTAGAATTACTGTACCTTTTCATTTTGGGGAGATTAAATGCTATAAAAGTCCAATTAGAATTAGAATTGTTCCAACAATTTCTCTTATACTACAATACAAAACGTACAATATTCAAGAGTCTATGTCATTATAAATTTACATCTATATTTAAATTTAATCCCAAGTAAAAATATTCTGCATTGAAAGTCTACAGCATTAAAAACTCAGTTTTTGTCATTATCTTCTCATCAACACACCCAAGAACACTTGTACCAAGAACAAACATACTTTTCTTGTATAACAAAAAATGGGGGGAAAAACAAGAGAAACATAAACTACATTCTGGCGATTGTATATTTGTGTCCATACATCAATACAACATCTTAAATGTCAAACATTCAGCATATCAAAGCATACCTATTGGCTTATAATCTTGCAGGCATTATCAGTTGAAAGGAAAGCAATCTTGCAAAGACATGTATAAAATATAGATTATAAGGGAAGCTTTTCATAGCCACTCTAACATGTATTTTATCCTCTTATAACCACATAATTTTTATGTTTTATGAAAACTGCTGGTTTCACAAAATAAATAAATATGTCTTATGAAATGAGTGCTTCCACTAAAGCAGGAAGAGCTAAAGTAAATGCTTTAAAATCCAGTCTCTGAAGAGTACCAGATATTTCTATATAGCCCAATATAAAGCAGAGATTAAATATGAGAAAAGTCCATGAACAAACTACAATGGCCACTGTTCCTCTGACAATTAATAACCCATCAAAAACATGTATTGTATATTGCTGGGATCTAAACCACCAGAAAAATGCCTACCTTCTAAATAATCATAACAATTATTGCCAAAAAATTTGGCTTTAGTTTTTTAGGAGTGGCAAATAGATGATAAAAAATAAATGATTTGTTCACTGCACTGAAACACTTGCGACATCCTGTAGGATAACAGAAATAACCTTACAGAGCATTACGGCTGAAACTGAACAGCAAAATCATCATTTCAGTATTTGGTCATGATATCTGATGAATATTTAAATATTTGCCATTTGTATTAAAGTTTTATAATATAGCTGGCTTCTTATATAAATACTGTATCCTTTTTTCCAGTACCCATATAATTTACAAAAAGCATCCTGAAACATAAAAAAATGCCACACATTTTAATATCTACATGAAGAAGAGCTCAGTCTCCCTTTTACCTGCAATTAATATAACAGAAAATTAATGATAAAGAAATTTGGTAATCAAGAAATCCTTGAGGACAAAGTTTACATTTTTATGGAAAAATGTGATGAATAGCACCTTAGGTGTATTAATTTTAATGGTAATCAAAGCAATCAAATTTTAGAAGTTGTCACATTATACTCAAACAGTACTGCTGGTGAATGAATACCAAATATCTGGTATTTGCTTTGGAGCTTTACTGAGTATATTATTACATCGTTTAATTTTTAAGTTTTAATTCATAAATACTTTTTTGGTAGAATGAAAGCCTGAAATCACATGAAAATATGTAAAATAACTAGAAAAATGTTTTTGCTAACAAAAACAAAGCATCCCCAAAGGTTAGATGCAATATAGTATATAAAGTAGAAAAAGGTTTTGAAAAGACAAACATGCAGCGCAGAGAGAAGTGAAAGTTAAGCAGACAGTGTGGAGGCCTATGCATTAACATGAAAGAAAAATGTAAGCTTAATTTTGTTTCTATGGCCATAAATTGAGAAAAGTTAATGTAATAAATGCTATAGATTGTAAGAGGAGTAGTTTTAAAGGAGATATAAAGCAAAGATAGAAAATATGCTATTTTATGACCCCAGTTTGACCCATAAGAGGGGATCAGGGGGTAAACCTGACTGGCTATATAGACTCCCCATATTTGGAATCCATTCTAAAGCTCTAAAAGCAAAAATAAAGGAGATACAAGGCAAAAAAAATCTGCTATTTAATGAGCCGAGTTTGACCCATAAGGGGGGTCACGGGGTAAATCTGACTGGCTATCTAGACTCTCCACATAAGGTTTCTGAATACCTCTTAAATGCATTCTAAAGCTCTAAAAGCAATAATACATGTAAAGGAGATATCAGACAAAATGTCAAAATCGGCTATTTTATGACCCCAGTTTGTGCCCTACAGGGGGGTCGGGGGTGAAATTTGACTTGCTTTCTAGACTCTCCACATATGGTTTCCTACTACCTCTCAATACATTTTATGACTCTAAATGCAATATTGAAGACGATAATAGGGGGGGTTCACATGAATTTTAAGCCTCCTGGTTTGTACCTGTGAGAAAATTGCTCATAAATCAGTCAATTTTCATTGGATCATTTCCAAAATCTAATCAGCTAGCAGTTTTGATAGTATCAACATGTGTATGAATTACAAGCCTCTGCGGTCAAATTTTGCAGAGTAGCAGTGTCGGGCAGGTGTACCCAAAAAAAACTATTTTTTGATCATGTGACCTTGATAAAGGACAAAGATCAAATTTAAGCATGTGGAAAATTTTTCCCACACCTAATGTATATAACTGCCAAATATGTTTAGAAGATTCCAATAATAAGGGAGATATTCAAAGGAGCCATAATGTGGCAACGACGATGAAACTTAAGCAAAAACAAATAAGCACCCTTTCAGGGACGCTTAATTAGCTTTGAAATATGTTTTTGTTAGACATCAGTAAAAATAGGGATGGATTGGTATAAAAAATATGTACATCGAGAAGTTGTCGATGCAAAACTAGCTGTACCTATTCGGGGACTCCTCATTTTAGTATATCCCAAACAAACACGGATGTTTCCTTTTAACATCACAATAAAAGTGGCCAAATGCACAAAATATGAGATAAAAGCTTATGATATCTTCAGATTTCTTGTTCGTGCCCAATATTTTATGTTTTCCTTCAATTCTATGAGGCGACAAGCGAGATTGAGGTTATAAATTGTCGTAACCAAAACATGGCAGTTCTGCCTACCAACCCATCCCTAGTAAAAAATAACATAGAATGGTTTAAGATAAGGACTTTCCAACTGAATTTGTTTTCTATACCTGTTTCTGAATTAATGCAGGTAATGATGTTCTCCGACCCACACGATTGGTAAATGTCTGTGGTGCAATCATACTGGATCTTCTGCGTCTAACCATGGATATCTTCATGTCATTTACTTCTGTTGGTACAGGTAATGTTGACACTGCTGTGGGAACTGGAGACAATATGGTTTCTATATATTTCGATACAATAGCACCACAAATTGCACTGCCAAATGCCAAAAATGGCCTTAATGATTCAGGGGCATCCACAAGAAAAGTGCAGGACAAGAAGCGAACAAAGCTGACCAGTGATATCAAAGCAACACTTTCAAATGTCCCCAAAGGAGAAAACAAACTAGCCATACCAGTTGACAGTAAAACAATAAAAAACAATGAAGGTTTTGTAATATAACTCTCACTTGATGCACAAATACACTGAGCTAGAACTTCTCCAAAGATACAGGAGGTGAAAAACACATAAATACTTGTGTTATTCCACGTTTTTCTCAACCAGAATCCCACACAATAAAATGCTGAAGCAATACTAAATAGGGGTATTAAAAGTGCACACAATTTGTGGAATATGTATCCATAATCCATCGATAGTATGAAATGAAAAAAGATGCTGGCAAAAAACACTGATGCACCAAGATAGGACCACATAACTGGGCTGTGTATTCCAACTGCATTTAAGCCTAACTTTGTATAAACTTCATAAAGAATATCAGATTTCAAATACTTTGTACACATTTCAACCAGTCCGTTGTTTTCCCGTGGTTTTTGCATGTTTTTGGTCTCAATTTGAACACTCTTTGCCTTCCCTGCCATCTTCATCAATTTTATTGATCAGTTGCATCTTGGGAAGGGGATTCCCCATGTAGTTTTTACGGGTATCACATCGAGTAAAGGATGCGCAGAAAATATCAAAATGAAAAGTACGTCACAAATGTTTTCCATATTTATGATATGTGGGGGTATTTGGATTCATCATAACAAATCTTGTAAGTGTAAGAGACCATTTATTTGTTTGATTCTTTTTAGACCCCAAAGATGTCTTTATTAGTTTAAACAGTCACTATGCCAAATATTGCAATTGGCAATTCAAAATGTTTTTCCAATATTCACAAGATGGATAATGATAGGCTGAAATTCTACCGAGAGAAGATCACATTTGATATCTTTAACTTGATTCATATAAAAATGTGCAAAGTTACTGAAAGATTTGATTGAATCAGACTTCAGTCCTAATGTACTTGTGTCGGTATCCCTTGTGGGTCTCACATACATACTTGTTGAACCAACATCTTTGAAGAGAAGGATTTCTAAAGAACTAAAGGCAATCAAAATTCATTGAGATTTTGGATCATGATCTGCGTTTTCAGCTTCCACCTCAATGGCTCAGTTGCCCAATCATAATTTAAGATCTAATCAATGTATCATAAATGTGTTTCCCTAATATTGTCAAACCATGTATTGAATTAATTACATAAGTAGTAACTTGTGTATTGTAAATTTACAAAGCCTAAATTCTTTGTTATACCATCTTTTTTAAACTATGCACTCACATACTGTACATTACATTATATCGCAAAAACTATAGAATATTACTTCCTACTAAATATAGCTTTGGGAGCCATGTCATACTTTAACATTCCATGTAAAAATATTTTGTCATAGTCATCCAATTATATTTAGCTAGTATTTTCAGATGTATTAAAATCTGTCTGTACGAAATTATAATTGCAATCACAAAAACATTGTGAATTTTTTAAAATCATACTACAGCAAGGTAATTTTTTTGCCTTCAGAAGTTAAAATTTTAAATTTTATTAACTATTTTATTAATATACACTGTAAAACCCTATTAGGAACACAATTAAGACTTTAGAAAAATATGAATCTTTTTGAAGTTTTCATAATAACATAGATTATAGGACAATATAAAATGTTGATATTTCTACCAATCTCATTAGGCTGTATTTTCCTCTTCTACTGTGGTATATTTTATAGAATAATTTTAGCGTTTCATTTTTCTAATTGTTATGGTAATGGAGAAAGCGTGGTAGCAATTATCGGTTGCTTTTCAGTTGCAACAGGAAAAAACAAAAAGCAAAACCTAACAAATTTTATTTAACAATTAAAATATGACTACAGCCAACTGTGACTCTCTTGATAGTTCATACAATAATACTGTTACGGCTCGACTTTACAGTCCACATTTCGGATTTCACATCTCCCGGTAAATTTCGCGGTAAAATTCGCGGTAAATTTAGCGGCCGTTTTTGTATTATTTTGAGCTATTTTGAGTGCTATTTCCTGTTTTAAGATGAAAATCAAGGTAAATATTGCTTTTAACCCATTTACCGTTATTTTTGAACCATTTTTGGCCCATAAAATGCTCTTTGAAGGGGTTTGTTTACTTAATATTAATTCCGGCCGTATGGGCGATAATAGAGGTAAATAAACAGTTTTCCCTTATATTGAGACCATAATATTCACTAACATGCAGGCAAATAATTTATAATCACTTTATCTTTCGTTAAAATGTATTTCTGGCTTACCAGAGTTTGTTAATCTGTACATTTTGGCTATTGTTTTATTGTTAGTTGGACATTTTTAACTGCAGGGATGGGTTATGCATGAAAGAGGGGTGATAGGTTTATTGCAAGGTGATTTATGACAGGTAGATTTGAATTAGAGCTAAAAATGATGATTTGGTGCAAGGTGTATTGTACTAAATAAGGAATGTGAATGTTTTAGAGCTCATTTGCACAGTTATGAAATGTAAATGCACAAAATGGTGTGAAATGTAAAAGTTATCACCCCCATTTTACCTCTATCCCCCTTATGCCCTCTTTCTGGATGATCACATGACCAGACTGGAGGCTATATAAGAGCTGGTTTTACAGTAGAGAGTCAGAATTCAGAATTGAATTCCACTGGGCAACACCAAGAAAAGGGAAGAAGGAAAGGTAAAGAATAATCAACAGATTGCCACCAGATCAGTGGTGAACCAATGATCCCGGGAATCATTGATCCCAGGAGCGAAACATCTTGATTCCGGGAACAGATCATTTTGATCCCGGGAGCAGGTCATCTTGATCCCGGGAGCAGAACAAATTGATCCCGGGAGCAGATCATCTTGATCCCGGGAGTGGAACATCTCGATCCCGGGAGCGGAACATCTTGATCCCGAGAGCAGAACATCTTGATCCCGGGAGCAGAACAATTTGATCCCGGGAGCGGATCATATTGATCCCCGGAGCAGAACATTTAGATCCTGGGAGCGGAATCTTGATCCCGGGAGCGGATAATATTGATCCCGGGAGCAGAATCTTGATCCCGGGAGCAGAATCATTTAACAAGAAAGCGGTCATTTAACAGGCAGATTAGAATAATTGGTGTTAACATCCTTTGTAATTATAGTCATGTGTATTATTAGTAAATATATTGAGTTCATTGCTATATGACTTGTCATTTACCTGGCCTACTTAAGAAACCCAATAACTTGTCTGAACTCTCACTGATGCCAGTCCTGTTGCCAGCCAGAAGAATAATAATTAAGTGAACCCTTTGCAGAGTGACAGGTGTGCCAGTTGACCATCCAGCATGCTGTGAGATCCAGTAAAGAGTAATTAAGTGGACTTCTTGAGCGACTGGTGTGCCACCCATCAAGCCAGCACATATATAGTGAGAGATCTGGTGGAGTGTAGTTAAGTGATCCATTTGCAGAGTGAAAGGTGTGCCAGCTGACAACCCAGCAATGTGAGAGATCCCATGAAGAGTAATTAAGTAAACTCCTTTTTGCAGCAACTGGTGTGCAACCCAACAATCCAGAGATCCAGTGAAGGGTGATTGAGTGACACTATTAGAATACCAGGGAGTGACAGTTGATATACATAATTAAGGGGTACCTCTTCCATCACTTGTGAACAAGATTAGTTTGTGAATCTGGAAAGCGCCCAGTGGAATCTAATAACCAATTCTCATCATTCATCCATTTTATGTCAGTGCTCATCATTGTGTTGTCCCGGGGAGGCTGGTACTCCCCCCCCCCCCCCCCCCCAACAAATCCTATATTTTTATCAGGGGAAAATTGGCCTATTCTTGTATGGCACAGTGGAGTGTCATGATATAGGTTTTAAGGACAAAAGCGGTCCTTGTTATGGAAATTCCAGTACTGGTGGAAACCTTGGTAGCATCATGGAATCTGACGTCAGTGATGTTATGCTGCATGGTGACATTGTGGAATCTACGTGTAGTGATGTCATCTGGATGCAGAAGGATCACGAGATGTGATCTTGTGTCTGGAAGTCTTGGTGGATTATACTGAATCTGTAGACTTCTGGGTTTATGGTAGAGCCTTGAAATGTACACGTAGTGGCCCTACTTGGTAGAATATGTTATGTGATGGATACACCGCTCGGATCCGTCACATTTGGTGTCAGAAGTGGGATTCCGTGTTGTTGGAATCCTGTGATACCTACTCACCCTTGAGTTATTTATTTATTTTTTATTCTCTTTTATAAAGAAAATATATGGGTATATGTTAAGCTATATATCCAAGCTTGACATGAAATATGTGCTTGCAGTTTCACGATGAATATTGAAGGAAGTGAGCAGTTGGCAAGAAGTACTGTTGCAGAAGGCCTCTTTGCTGATACCGCAGGTTGTGGAGATGTCGGGCATTCCCAGCAAAAGGACACACAAGATGTAGGACCAGATGTTAGACCAAGAAGGGAGGTCCTAGAGAGGCTACACGAGCTTGATATGGGAAGAGCTATAGATGCCAATGGAGAAGATTTCAGAAGATACGAAGACATTCGACCAAGAGTTCAGCAGCCAGATGTTGAAGGAATTCGGATCCCTCACCTTGGGGGTCAGAATAAGAGACCAAAGGTGATGCCTGATCAGTTTGATGGGAAGTCATCCTGGACAGACTACATAGCTCATTTCGAAATATGCTGTGAGATAAATGGCTGGACCCCTCCACAACGGGCACAGTACTTGAGTGTCAGTCTCAGAGGCTCAGCTTGTCAGGTTTTGGGAACACTTCCAATTGAGAGAAGGCGGGACTATAGGGAATTGGTCAGGGCACTAGGAAGACGGTTTAATCCTGAAAATCAGAGTGAACTCTACAGGGTTCAACTGAGAAACCGTGGGCGAAAAGTCAATGAGAGTCTGCCAGAACTAGGGCAGCAAATCCGCACCCTAGTTGCACAAGCCTATCCAGGTGCCAATCCTGAAGTTCTAGAAGTCCTTGGTAGGGACTATTTTATTGATGCGATAGAAGATCCTGATGTTCGCTGGAGAATCTACCAAACTAAACCAGAAAATCTAGATGGTGCTATATGCACCGCGGTAGAGTTTGAGGCATACAAAGCTGCTGAAAAGCAACGGCTAAGTGGCAAGCGGTTTGTACGAGGTATTGATGTCCAAGAAAAGAAGCCTGTAGCGGCTGAGTACAAAGAATCAGTGATCAGAGAACTGGAAGACAGAATAAGGAACCTACAGAAACAACTTCAGGTTTCCAGAAACAAAGACAAAAATGGGGACAATAGGAAAAGCTACAACAGGAAAGAAAATCCTGCAGTGCGATGCTGGAACTGTGGGGAAGTTGGGCATGTCAAATATGATTGCCCAGCTGAACAGTCAAACTAAATGTGGCTGCACCTAGTGGTCGAGGTACAGCCAAAACAAATCAAAGACCACATAGGGTTTTAACAATAAAAGGGAAAGGAGGTTTGATTGCAGTGGGACAAGTAAATGGATGTCCTGTGAAGTTTCTTATTGACACCGGGGCTGCAGTAACACTAGTTTCTGCTGAGATGTTTCAGCAGATCCCAAACAAAACTGATCTTGAACCTGCAGCATACACAATTTGTGGGGCAGACGGAAAACATCTGAACATTTTGGGACAGGGTACTATGGAGATTACTCTAGGCCCACTGAGAGTAATGCACGATGTGGTCATCGCTGACATTCAAGCTGCTGCTATTCTGGGCATCGACTTCTTGTTGGAACATGAATGTAAACTGGATATACCAGCTCAACAGCTGATGGTAGATTCAGAAAAATTGAATCTTTGGCAAGAAGGGGGTGATGCCCAATGTTGTAAAATCAGTATCAAAGAGGATGTCATCATTCCAGCCCATACAGAAAAGATAGCAGCAGGAACAATCCACAGAAGGGGAGCTGAAGGGTCATCAACCATGGTTGAGGGAGTGAATTGTTTTGCAGAAAAATTTGGGTTGTTAGTTGGACATTCCCTTGTGGACATCCAGAAGGGAGTAGTACCCCTCCGCATCTTAAATCTGTTACCAGAGCCCGTGCATTTGTACAAGGGTACTATGGCTGCTTTAGCAGTACCAGTGCACCTTTACTCACACCATCAATCCAATTGCCAACAGGTTTCTCAGATTAGTCAGCAGGAGGGCAGTGGTTCACCAAGTAGATTGCCAGAGCAACTGGGAGTTCTCTTGGAGAAGTGTGCTGAGAACCTTAGTGCCGATCAGAAGAGCCAATTAGAAGCTCTCCTCATGAAATATGCTGATGTTTTTGTCTCTACTAATGGGGACTTAGGCAGAACTGGACTTGTGAAACACACGATTGATACAGGGGACCATCGTCCTATTAGACAGCACCCCAGGCGTACTCCACTACATCTCCAAGAAGAAGTAAGGAAGCAAGTGAAAGATATGCTTCACCAGGGGGTGATTGAACCATCAAACAGCCCTTGGTCTTCTCCCATTGTTTTAGTGAGAAAGAAAGATGGGACATACAGATTTTGTGTAGACTATCGCTCACTCAACAAGGCCACTATCGGGGATGCATATCCGATACCCCGTGTTTCATTTGACCAGTTGTCTGACTCACAATGGTTCTCCACACTAGATCTAATGTCCGGGTATTGGCAGGTTGAAATGGACCCAAAAGACAAACCGAAGACTGCCTTTGTCTGTCAGGAAGGATTGTTTCAGTTCAACCTCAGGCCCTTTGGACTCACAAATGCCCCTTCTACATTTGAAAGGCTAATGGAAAGTGTCCTTTCAAGCTCGCAATATCAAACATGCTTGATTTACCTGGATGATGTAATTGTATACTCCAAATCATTCCTGGAAGGAATGGCAAGACTTGAAGAGGTTTTAAAACGTTTCAGGAAGGCTGGACTGAAACTGAAGGCTAAGAAATGCACTCTATTCCAGAGGGAAGTTCAGTACTTGGGGCATATTGTTTCCCAAAATGGTGTCTCAACGGATCCGGAGAAGATAGCCACAGTGAAAGAATGGCCTACTCCTACAACAGTGACTCAGGTGCGTAGCTTCTTGGGCTTAGCAGCTTACTACCGAAGGTTCATCAAGGATTTTGCCAAGGTTGCAGCACAACTTCACCAATTGACAGAAAAGGGCAAGAAGTTTGTTTGGACTAAGTCTTGTAGTGAGGCTTTTGCTTCACTAAAAGACAAGTTAACATCGGCGCCAGTGCTTGCATACCCGGAGATGGGAAAAGTATTCATATTAGACTGTGATGCCAGTGATGTGGCTATTGGAGGTGTCCTGTCACAAATGGAAGATGACAAAGAACATGTCATTGCCTATGGCAGCAAATGCTTGACAAAAGCTGAAAGGAGGTATTGTGTTACTAGACGTGAGCTTTTTGCAATTGTTCATTTTGTCAAGCATTTCAAGCAATACCTCTATGGTGTGAAGTTCCTTGTCCGGACAGATCATGGTTCCCTTCGTTGGCTTTTCAACTTTAAGGAACCAGAGGGCCAGGTGGCCCGGTGGATCGAAACACTTTCAACATACCAATTCGAAGTCCAACACCGTCCTGGTAAGCAGCACAGTAATGCAGATGCTCTTTCCCGAATTCCATGCAAGCAATGTGGTAGAATAGACCATAGGGACATTCAAACTGTCCTTGTGAAAGAAAATACCCGGCAGATTGAAGCTGAACCAGAACAATCTAGCTGGATCACTGGATGGACTTTTGATTTTCTTAGAGAAGAGCAGTTGAAGGACCCGGCCATTTCCAAAATTTTACAAATGAAGGAGGCATCAGAGCAAAAACCACCGTGGAGTGACATCTCAGCTGAAGGACGAAGTGTCAAAACCTATTGGTTCTTGTGGAAGTAGTTGCACATTAAATCAGGAGTACTGTACAAGTTGTGGGAAAGTGAGAAGCCAGGGAAAGGTGACTGGCAGCTTGTCCTTCCCCTCTCCTTGAGGAAGGAAGTACTTGGCCAACTCCATGATCATATCACAGCGGGTCATTTGGGGCAGCATAGAACACTGGCAAAAGTGAGGCAACGCTTTTACTGGCATGGCCTGAAGGAATATGTGCATGATTGGTGTAACCAATGTGATAGCTGTGCCACCATTAAGTTGACCAAGAAGCCAAGAGCTCCTCTACAGCAATTTCCAGTTGGTTGTCCCTTAGAAAGAGTAGCTATGGACATCTTGGGACCACTCCCAAGGAGTCACAGTGAGAACAAATACATACTGGTAGTGGTTGACTGTTTTACTAAATGGACAGAAGCTTATGCAATACCAAACCAAGAAGCGACTACCATTGCGAAAACTTTGGTTGTCGAATTCATCTGCAGATATGGTGCACCCATGCAGATCTTAACAGATCAAGGGCGCCAGTTTGAGTCTCTGTTGTTTACAGAAATTTGTACACTTCTGGATATTGACAAAACCAGAACTAGTAGTTTCCATCCTCAAACTAATGGTTTAGTGGAAAGATTTAACAGAACCTTGGAGGAGATGCTGAGGGCTTTTGTCAGTGACCACCAGCAAGACTGGGACACCTATCTGCCTATGCTGCTTATGGCCTACAGAGCAACTCCACAGGAGTCGACAGGAATCTCCCCATTTTGCCTCATGATGGGACATGAAACACAGTTACCAATTGATTTGATTTTTCCTGTTCCCAAGGATAAGTCTCCTGTGCTGGAGGCTGATTATGCTTGCACCTTGAGGGACTCTTTGACAAGGGTCCATCAACATGCCCGGGACCAGCTCAAAAGATCGGCTGTGCGGCAGAAGCGTTTGTATGACTCTCGGGTAAACTATGCAACCTTCAAGAGGGGTGACTTTGTCTGGTTATTCTCTCCACAAAAGCTGAAGGGTATTTGTCCAAAACTTCAAAGGTCCTGGACAGGTCCTTACCTGGTCATACACAAATTAAGTGATGCAATCTACAGAATCCAAAAATCACCAAGAACAACTCCTAAAGTGATACATCTGAACCGACTGAGGAGATATCGAGGAGAAGAATTGAGAAGTTGGATCTCCAGCGAAGAGCCCTTAATAGAAGTTCTAGAAGAAGAGACAACCAATGATGTTGTGACTATTAAGCCTCAGAGGCACAGTAGTGATAGTGATTCAGAGAGTGAATCACTGACTGCTGAGCCATACCCTAAAACCCCTATGATCCCAAAACAGGTGGACTCGTGTCCACAGTTGAGCCAATCGTCATCCTCAAAGAAAGATTCAGAAAATTGTGTATCTTTTGTGCCCAATACAGCAAAATCATTGGTTCTCAGACGTTCCAAAAGACTTGTTCACAAACCTAAGAGACTGATTGAAGAGGTATAGTTAAGAAATAGTTGGTTCCCTGTTTAATATCTGCATATGGCAGGTAGCAGAAGAGTTGTTATTCCGGCAACTTAAAGAAACCTTTAATTTTTTTTATATATAGATGGTGAGCTGTAGAGACTGTGACAAGGTGTTCTCATCAAAATCAAACATGCGTAGGCATGTAACAAATTGCCATGAAAAGGTAGAACAAATTAGGTACCAATGCCCATATTGCACCAAGTCACGAAGTAGAAGGGAAGATCTAATAATATATCACATAGTAGATGTCCACCCGGAGCGCCTAATAGAAATTCAAACTGATCCAACTCTGATCGCACGTATAACAGAAAAAGAGGAATCTCAGGCGAAAAGAAGGAGAACAGATGGGAGGACTGAAGATAGAGGGAAACTGAGGAAGTGTGAGACGGAAGACATAAGGGAGAAACAAAAGGTGGAAGTGAAAACAGCAAGAAAAGAACAAGTGAAGGATCGGGAATTGAATGTCAGAAAAGACCAGCAACAACAGGAAATAGAGGATACAAGAGTGGTTAAAAAGATTAGTGAGGGACTGGAAGCTACAAACATGGTTCAAGAAAATTATAGTACAAACATGGTGCAGGAGAAAGATAATGCAAACATGGCACAGGAGAAAGATAATGCAGAGATGGTGCAGGAAAAAGATGATGCAAACATGGTGCAGGACAAAGGAGCAGGTGACAACAGATTTGAGCAGTTGCCAATTACAGATGACATCATCAGCATAACCAGAGTCGAGCCTGTGGTTTCACCATTACCAAATGACAGCCCAACATTGTTCAACCGCCTTGACCGGATGTTGGCAGGTGTTGATAGGTCTGTCACCAAAGAACAGCAGGAACTTGGGCAAGCCATTAAGTCAATACTTCCTGAAGCCTCTGATGTTACCCACACCATGTATATCCCAAACTGTGAGAGTATTGCCACACAATTTTCACCACAGAAGAAAAATGAGCCAGCTGTTCAGGATTTTTCTGCAGTTAATGAGGCTACTACAGTTGAAGATCTGATTGCTCCACCACCGTCCTTCCTTCAATCTGTTCCCTTGCACCAACCTTTCCCCACTCCCACATCCTCTCAACTTCCATCACCTGTCAACTCCCCTGTTGCCTTCTCAGAACCTGCTCCTTCCAAAACTCCCCACCAATATCTCCAAGATATCCGTTATCTAGAGACTCACTGTAAACATGGGATGTTAAGACCTATACACGTCCATATCAAGAGGCGCATCATTGAGCCAAATGGCAGGAGGGTGAAATCCAAAGAGATCCAGGTGAATTGTGCTCTATGTCCACCCCCAGTGATTGCAAAAATAGAAAGTCTGCCAGGGAGGAAGAGTGAACGGAGCCAGAGGTCCACCAACTTCTCCAGTTCTTCCTCAGATTCAGATTAATAATTGATTAGTAGAATGGACACTCAATACTAGTAATTGGTTACGAACAATTTTTAGACTGTAGTTAGGCTAATAGTAGGAGTAACTGTCTTCTGAAACTTTTCATGTAATTTCAATTGTATATTAAATATTAAATGTTGGTTTATGGATAATGTTTTACACTGTACAGCTTTCAGCAGATGCAACTGTTTAAACTTTATGTGACATGTATAACACTTTAAGTGGACACTATTAGCTGTAGTGTTTAATGGACAATGTTTCTGTTTATGTTGCATTTTTTTATAGTTTCATGATTAGATTGATGTGTATACAATGGAATAACATTTGATTAAAGTTGTGTACGCAGTATAGGTATTTATATTCTAATTATCGACGAGGACGTCTCAATCTAAGATGGGGAGAGTGTTACGGCTCGACTTTACAGTCCACATTTCGGATTTCACATCTCCCGGTAAATTTCGCGGTAAAATTCGCGGTAAATTTAGCGGCCGTTTTTGTATTATTTTGAGCTATTTTGAGTGCTATTTTCCTGTTTTAAGATGAAAATCAAGGTAAATATTGCTTTTAACCCATTTACCGTTATTTTTGAACCATTTTTGGCCCATAAAATGCTCTTTGAAGGGGTTTGTTTACTTAATATTAATTCCGGCCGTATGGGCGATAATAGAGGTAAATAAACAGTTTTCCCTTATATTGAGACCATAATATTCACTAACATGCAGGCAAATAATTTATAATCACTTTATCTTTCGTTAAAATGTATTTCTGGCTTACCAGAGCTTGTTAATCTGTACATTTTGGCTATTGTTTTATTGTTAGTTGGACATTTTTAACTGCAGGGATGGGTTATGCATGAAAGAGGGGCGATAGGTTTATTGCAAGGTGATTTATGACAGGTAGATTTGAATTAGAGCTAAAAATGATGATTTGGTGCAAGGTGTATTGTACTAAATAAGGAATGTGAATGTTTTAGAGCTCATTTGCACAGTTATGAAATGTAAATGCACAAAATGGTGTGAAATGTAAAAGTTATCACCCCCATTTTACCTCTATCCCCCTTATGCCCTCTTTCTGGATGATCACATGACCAGACTGGAGGCTATATAAGAGCTGGTTTTACAGTAGAGAGTCAGAATTCAGAATTGAATTCCACTGGGCAACACCAAGAAAAGAGAAGAAGGAAAGGTAAAGAATAATCAACAGATTGCCACCAGATCAGTGGTGAACCAATGATCCCGGGAATCATTGATCCCAGGAGCGAAACATCTTGATTCCGGGAACAGATCATTTTGATCCCGGGAGCAGGTCATCTTGATCCCGGGAGCAGAACAAATTGATCCCGGGAGCAGATCATCTTGATCCCGGGAGTGGAACATCTCGATCCCGGGAGCGGAACATCTTGATCCCGAGAGCAGAACATCTTGATCCCGGGAGCAGAACAATTTGATCCCGGGAGCGGATCATATTGATCCCGGGAGCGGATCATATTGATCCCCGGAGCAGAACATTTAGATCCTGGGAGCGGAATCTTGATCCCGGGAGCGGATAATATTGATCCCGGGAGCAGAATCTTGATCCCGGGAGCAGAATCATTTAACAAGAAAGCGGTCATTTAACAGGCAGATTAGAATAATTGGTGTTAACATCCTTTGTAATTATAGTCATGTGTATTATTAGTAAATATATTGAGTTCATTGCTATATGACTTGTCATTTACCTGGCCTACTTAAGAAACCCAATAACTTGTCTGAACTCTCACTGATGCCAGTCCTGTTGCCAGCCAGAAGAAGAATAATTAAGTGAACCCTTTGCAGAGTGACAGGTGTGCCAGTTGACCATCCAGCATGCTGTGAGATCCAGTAAAGAGTAATTAAGTGGACTTCTTGAGCGACTGGTGTGCCACCCATCAAGCCAGCACATCTTGTGGAGATCTGGTGGAGTGTAGTTAAGTGATCCATTTGCAGAGTGAAAGGTGTGCCAGCTGACAACCCAGCAATGTGAGAGATCCCATGAAGAGTAATTAAGTAAACCCCTTTTTGCAGCAACTGGTGTGCAACCCAACAATCCAGAGATCCAGTGAAGGGTGATTGAGTGACACTATTAGAATACCAGGGAGTGACAGTTGATATACATAATTAAGGGGTACCTCTTCCATCACTTGTGAACAAGATTAGTTTGTGAATCTGGAAAGCGCCCAGTGGAATCTAATAACCAATTCTCATCATTCATCCATTTTATGTCAGTGCTCATCATTGTGTTGTCCCGGGGAGGCTGGTACTCCCCCCCCCAACAAATCCTATATTTTTATCAGGGGAAAATTGGCCTATTCTTGTATGGCACAGTGGAGTGTCATGATATAGGTTTTAAGGACAAAAGCGGTCCTTGTTATGGAAATTCCAGTACTGGTGGAAACCTTGGTAGCATCATGGAATCTGACGTCAGTGATGTTATGCTGCATGGTGACATTGTGGAATCTACGTGTAGTGATGTCATCTGGATGCAGGAGGATCACGAGATGTGATCTTGTGTCTGGAAGTCTTGGTGGATTATACTGAATCTGTAGACTTCTGGGTTTATGGTAGAGCCTTGAAATGTACACGTAGTGGCCCTACTTGGTAGAATATGTTATGTGATGGATACACCGCTCGGATCCGTCACAATACAATTATGAAACGAATCTGACTTGACCACAATCCAAACCACATAATAAACAGTTAACTTCACCCACTGTATCCAGCAATCTGTCCTGTGATCCATTTGGCATCCACTAACACACAGTGTCTGTATCCTGTGATTTGCATCTACTAATACAAAAAGTCTGTATCCAGATATTCAAAGAAACTGCACAATGAAGCTAGCTATCTACTTCAGGATCCAAACAACATTGATCAATATAAAGCAAATCCACTCTATGGTAGACCCACAAATTTCATCCAGATATAAACAATATCCAAAGTACAGCAAATCCACTCTGGTAGATCCACACACTATATCCAGTTCACCCAGACAAGAGTTCAAGAGTTCACCACAAAATGTATATAACACAGTATAGCAGTTGATATAACACAACAATTTAAGAAAACTGCTGTGTCCAGCTTTTGAACACTGGAGATTATAGAAAATTCTGGAAAAAAAGTGTTAACAATAAAGACAAGAAGGTTCTAGAAACAAATGTTAACATGGGGAGGGAGTGCAAAATTAAAGTCAGCACAAATGGAAAAAGATATTTCAGCAGTTGGCTTGAAACCAACAAGTGTAGATTTCTGCGCTATGGTCTAAAATTTTCTTGGATTAAAAGATTAGTTGTTATTGAAGATATTTTATGTACACTTTTAACATTGACAAATTTAGGTTTTGGGAGTTAAATACACAATCAATTGCTGAAATAAATTTGGTTCAGGCTACAAATCCTTTCTGGAGACATGTTATGCAAATCTGGATAGATTATAAAAAAACTCCATTCAGCAGTGACCTAATAGGCTACCCATTATGAGATACTTTTTAAAGAAGAATCCAAATCTGTTGAAGCAGTCTTTGAAAGATGTAATGTACGTTAAATGATTTATGAGGGGGTGAAATATATCGGTATGAAGAGATATGCACAGTATTACATAAGAGGCTGAGTTTTGTGGACTATTATAGCTTAAAACACAGTGTACCAAGAAAGTGGAGATCAGGACATAAAGATCAATTTCACTAAAATAACATAGAAAAGCACGCTTTGTCAATTCATTGAAATTGCAGAAAACATGTAGAGTGGTTTATCTAAGATTTTTTGAAAGACTTCAAGTGACAAGACTACATAAACAAAAGTGGCAATTAGTTTCCGGGAGGATTTCAATGAGGGAGACTGGGAACATTTCTACTTGGTTAATTTTCAGTGTACAATTGATTCAAAATTGAGACATTTTCAATATAAACACCAGACAATTCCAACTGAAATGTATCTTTTTAAATGTAAAAGTAAAAAATCAGAACAATGTTAATTCTGCCATGAAACCATTGAAAGTCTATTTAGGTTTTGCACAAAGGTAAAACAGTTTTGGGATGCAGGTTTAATGTCTGTTTAATCATTGTCAACTGCCAGAAAATTTTATGATCCTTTAATCAGTTGTGTTAGGATATAGAGGTAAGTACTATAGAATTTTAAACCATGTGTCTAATTTAGCAAAATATATTAGTTTTTTATCCAAATATATAGAGATAATACTAAATTTTGAAGATTTCAAAAGAATTATTTCTTACACATAATTTGGAATCGAATATTACCCAAAAAAGTTGAAATAAGAATTCAGACCTGCATAAAAGAAATTGGCACTTACTTTACACTATTGTAGAAAATATTAGTATTTCTGACATGTGAAGAAAACACTCTCTCCTTATGTTTTCATTCTTTTATGAATAAATAAAAGTGTGGCATTGGGTGGTCTTTCTTATTCCTTTGCAGTTTGTGTTTTCTGTTCAGGTTTTTTCTAACCTCTTTATCTATATATAGATATTTATTACTATTTGTTTAGTTCCTTTCTTCTTCCTTTATTTAATACTTAAATTATAAATTAACGTTGCCTTTTCCCATGAAAAAACCCAGAAAAAAACCCATGTTAACATATTTCTAAGAAAATAGGGGAAACACAAGAGAAGTCAGCACTAGTAAGATCACTTATGTAGATTACAGAAAAAAATTAACAATTCAATGTCCTATAGAGTACATGAACTCTGGACTTGGTGCACTGCCACATACATATGATTGTTCTTGTTAGAAGACACAATGGTAGAGTATCCTTATGTGTAACATTACTATATGAGTATAGTACTTTTTCTGCATTATATTTAGCTGTTTGTATAATACATATGCTGCAATGAGTATATATATGTTATGTACAAGTTGGGATATTTGTTTGAGTCACACTGGCTAACCTGAATCTGATTTTTGGGTTGATGTTGGTAACCTTATAATTTATAATAATGTTTTCTTTCAACAATTCTCCTAAATATGTTTGTTCCAAAATAAAGGGATAAATAAAATTAATTGTTTTCTGATGATAAAACTACACCTGAATTTAAGACTATACAAGGATTTTATTAATGGAAAGAATGTGTTAATTACAATCTAGAAGATTTATATTTCTTATAACTTTTTTTAACTTTCATCTTTGAAGTCTGATTGTTTACCTAAGTATTTTCAAAAGGAAAAAGACCCCAGTCCACAGTTCTACAACTCCATTGAGAACAAAGATAGAGTCTTAAAAGCATCAATACCGAGCAGCTCACATTCATGCTGAACTTAGTATTTAACACTAAAGTTTATTTTTCTGCATGATAAACAATGTAAAGAACTTGACCCTTGAGTGATCAACTAAAGTATCAACTTAATATATTAATATACATATATTAACAATTTATTTTTTTGTATTTTAAGTGTTACTGGCAATTTTTTGGTTTAAGTTTTTCTGTAAATTAATTTTACTTTTCTGTGAAAAAATGATGCATATATCACACTTTCACATTAATTTGGATATTTATACACATAAAATAAGAAATATTTTCAATAATATTGTTAATTTAACCAAAGTTCTTTTAAAATCCAATTAACTTGTACAACAGTATTGTACAAGTTGCGATTATTTGATGGTGAAATTCTGTACAAGTTACAACTTGTACAGCCAATCTTGTACAAGTTGCAACTTGTACAAACTGCTTGTACAAGTTGCAACTTGTACAGATTTCTTGTACAAGTTGCAACTTGTACAAAATCTTTACTTGTACATGACATATACATATATATTAGAAATAATTTAAACAAAATGTGAAGGTGAAACCTGTAACTGCAACTGATTTATTTCTGTTTGAACATTTTAAAAATATTAATTAAAACATTTGTCACATGCAGTACAATAATTTTATTTATTTTCATTATTAGTTGACATATATTTGAACAGAGTACAGTTTTAGAAAAAAAACACATTAAAGTGTTTTTAATACACAGATGTAAAACCAGCAAACAAGCAATGATCATCTTTCTTGGAATAACAATGATTTTACTTTGCTTATCTTGATTCTGCCAGTGCACAAAAATTTGGTATATTTTGAAGTCTGATTTTAGTTTGCCTGCACAGAGTATTATACTAAATAGTGTTTGATTCTAAAATATTAATAAAATAGTGGTTCAAAAGTGTATAGATCACTTAGTTTTTAACAGTAAAATGTGTTAATATCCCTTGTTATTAACTTTATAATATTACTAGGCTTACTTTAAGACATTGGGCTATTCCACCTTGTCAATCAAATGGGCTTATATTGCCAGTTACAAGTTTAGTAACAACCAAACGGAGAAGAGCATGTAACCATCATTTCGGGGCATATGTTTCCTTTTGAATATTTTCCTATAATTATATATTTTTCTTGGGCAAAAAATAATAATTTTATTACACAAGTTTAAAATTTCAATCATTAGCCTTCAACAGATCAAAACATAGATGTTAAATTGAAAATCGGATTATCAATTGAAACTAGAAAGCATTCCAAATAGATAACTTGTTTAATAATCCTCATTAATTACTCTTATAGTGGATCAATGTATACAAATTTATGTCTAATCTAATCTAATGTGGACTTTTATAGTGTTTAATCTCCATCACTGATGGACTCTAAGGCGCATCTAAATATAAAGCAAGGCAATTAGCGTTAATCAAGGGACATAGCCAGGTCGTACCAAGGAGACACAGATGTGACGGGGAGGCTATGGTGGGTAGGCTTTTGCAAACAGGTATGTTTTAAGCTTCTTTCTGAAGGAGGCAACTGATGTTGCACTGCGAGCATCTTGAGGAAGGTCATTCCAGATCTTAGGAGCATCAAAGGCAAAACTATGGCCAAAATGTTTGGCTGACTTAAAGACTGATGAATGGAAAGGAGGATTTGTAAGGTATTGACGATCTGGGTAACTATGCCTAGTACTATAGGGACAACTACTAAAAGACAAGAACGGTTCGAAGTAAGAAGGAGAACCACTATGCAAAAATTTATACACAAGTGTTGCGGTCATGATATATATGTATGCATAATCATTACAACGTCTTCCAACATTTATAGTGACTTTGATATCCTGGAATGTTCACGTGTTATTTTTGACAGACATAGTCGGAACAAGACAGTTGAAAAGGTGAAGTCTATTGAAAGCTCCAAAAGCGACTTCCCATTAAATATTTTAGAGATTTTCAAACGTTTGAAAGGAAGCACTTGTGAAGGTTAAAAAATTATGTATACGAAACCCATTTATAATAGAATGTTTTAAAAACTTTTTATTTACACCGTTTATGTTTAATGTATAATGACAAAAGTTATATAGATAAACGTTACTTATTTAATTACTTTGGCATTGTTTAGCAATATTAAGCTTAATTGGGGTCAAAGATCGAAACCAATATCTTTTTATCTTGCTCACTTATCAAAATGTTATTTTATGTCTAAAAATTGTAAGATAGTAACTTATAAATTGTGGAACCCATTCAATTCTTACCTTTAGGGATTGCATGTAGGGCAATTTTAATAATGTTTTCTAAAATCCACTATTATTGCTCAGTGCCATACTTTTTTTTTTTTGCAAATGTTTAATTGTAAAAATTTAATAAGCATTTTGAAAATATGGGTATAAAAATTTTAGAGTAGAATGTTTTCCAAACTTTTGATAGAAAATATTTCAAAAATGTTTTAAAATGATGCATAGGTATGAAAACCAGTTGCTATTAAATGCTTGTAAAACATTTTTAAGCAAACATTTACAAAACTTTATATACACTTTTTATCAAACATTTCATGATGAATGTTTGAAAAATACTTCCAGCATATCTTTCATTTCGTCAGCTATTTTATAAATGTCCAAAAACCTTTCCAGTCAAACTTAGTTTCTTGAGTTATTTTAACATTCAATAAATGTTTTCAGTAAAAACGTTTGCATAGAGAATGCTTATAAAATCTTTTTAAACATTACAATGTAAACATTCACTTGCAAATATAATAAACTCAAAAGATTGGTTTTAAATACATTTTGTAAACATTTAAACCATTTTTATGTTAACTGGGTTAACATGTGAGTCACAATATTCATACAACTATGGCTTGCACAATTTTATGCATTTGTATAATATGCTGAAAATTCACAGTCTGAGTCGTTCATGCATTTCCAATTTTAATTCTGTGTGAACATCTTGCTGCATGGTGAACAGTGGTAAAACTATAGTAGGATATTAATAAGCAGCCATTTCTTTTGGACAGGTGCATTTAGGTGAGTTGTTCAGGTAACTTTTAAAGTGATATTCCATTTTATACAGTTAGCATCCAAGTAAGTAAGTCAGTAAGCAAGCAAGATTACCAGCCAGCTAGCCAGTATTTATAAAGCACCAAAATTGATGTAAACATCCTTTAAGTCGCTGATGTCCGAAAAGGGATAGTCCAGTTCCAAAAAGATGTCAGTATCCATATATGCACCGACAAACCAAATGGAATTATATCAATAGTGGCTGAAAGCATTATGTCATTTATTCACCAATTTTGGTTCTCTGTCGTATATATTCGACAACCTTAAATAATGTGAGATTTCACCTTCAAGTAGTGGACACCAGTTCACTTTTTTCGGAACCAGCCTCTTCGCTGGCCAATGAAATGCTTTGTATAAAACTTGAACCAATCAAAAAAGTCAGGACATTTTAAAGGTGACATTTTCAGCGAAATTCAAAAAGGGCTTTTCACACCAAAAGGCTGAGTATCCTTTTTTTCGCTGGTTTAACTTTGTAAAGTTATATAATTCCATTCCTTGTGGTAAATATGTTTGTTCGAATATGTGTATATAATTTATGAAAGTTTTTTTTATGCGTGAATTTGTTTTCTATAAATTAGGCACAAGTTGGAGACCGGTCTCACGTGTCTGAAAATCAACCACAAGTTAGAACTCTGTCTCACGTGTCAGAAATTTAAAAGTCAAGATGCTGGTTTTTGCTTTACCCACTAATATAAATAATATCCATTATTTTTATTGTATATCCTTCTTGAACCAGAATCCGGTCCATTCCACTTTCTGGGCTAAACGGTTTTATCGGTTTGGGCATAAAGTCAGACGTATGCTAGACCTGGTTACCTCTCTCTACTTTACTTGCGTGTAGAGCCGTGGCACAACCCCACATAGAACTGGAGATTTGCATAAAACACATATTCCATACAAATGTGTACAAACAACTGTTCCCACAATATACTTTGTTATATTTCCTCCAACAATCAGTCAACATGCAAACATAGTTAACTAAAAATAAGACATTTCCTCATTATCAATGTTTTTTTGACAATTTGAAAATGTTCTTTTATTATAAAAGTTCTGTAAAATAGCATGTATTTTACACACATGCTGTATTTACTGTGTCCTTAGCTTAATATCAATTGTTTTAACTACATTTTACCATTTCCAGTCATTTCATCAAGTTTTATTCAACAGAAAAGGATTTTATGCAAATCTCCAATTTTATGTGGGGTCGTGCCACGGCTCTACACGCAAGTAAATTAGAGCTGAGGTAACCATGTCTAGACGTATGCATGTTTTTGTGCAAAAAATGTTAAAAGAAACTGTATATTCTTAAAAAAGAAGTGTTCTTTGTTATACAAACAATATTTTGGAACAAGAAAAATGCACTAAAATGTTTTAAAAATGACAGCTAAATGATAGGAAACAGAATCTGGTCATCTCAGCCCATTTGAAAGTCGGCCCCCTGCAAACTCGGTCCATACACGGGTGGACACAAAGATAAACTGGACACGAAGATAAACGGTTTCAGAAGTTGACTCTTTTTTTGTGGTATAAATAATTAAATTGAACAAAATAAATAACAAATGACTTGACAAGCTTTGTTTAAGTCTATTCTGGGGGCAATTTTACTTTACCGGTACGGGATCCCCCATATTTGATAATTGTAGGAAATTGCCAGGGAAATATGAAATTAAATTAACAGAGTTATAAATGGGGGCAAGCCCCCAACCCCCTTAAATAGTATTCCTGTGTATTACAATTGAAAGAAAAGGTTAATTATATTATCGCCCAAATCTCGTACCGGTAAAGTAAAAACTAGCCCTGTTTGTTAGTTTGTGCAATTTTGTTGTTTACACTGCTTATATTTGAAAAGTTCTTAAGACCGTTTATCTTCGTGTCCTTTTATCTTTGTGTCCACCCGTGTACAAACTATAAGCCTTATTAAGGTAGTTGGGTTAAACAAAGTTTCACGTAAATTATTTGACTTTTAAGCAACATTTCTTATTAATAAAATGTTATAAGGAAACCCCATGGAATTCTGTGACCTCATTTTTTTGTGTATACATGAATATAAATGAATTATGTAAGTCCATAAAATTGAAATGTTAATTCTTCAGCTAAGTACACGTTTCCAGGTAACATATTTGATCTCCAGGCAGCATTTCTACAACATATTGTTAGAAAATCGCAAAGAATACTGTGATTTCATATTTTATACATAAATATGAATATTAATGAGTTGTTCTCATAAGGGCCGACTTTAAAATGGGCGGAGTTTGAAGTGGGCCGAGTTGTCCATGAAACATAGGAAACCAGTCAGAATGCCACCAAACCATAACGTCACCACCATAATGCCATCACTATTCAACATTGATGTACAGCATATGCAGGTGCATAATTTGTATTAAAATATTTATTTTCCTAAACAGAGTTACAATTAACCTGTCAAAGAAACAATTTTAAATAAATAAAATTCCCATTGGCACAGTTAAAAGCACAATGCAATATATGATTTTTGGTTTAACACATTTTCTTTATGCATATATGTACAGCATTTCATGAGCTTTATAGTTGTGAACTTTTCATATAAGAAGTGAAAATCTTTTCTGTTTACACCTAGTTTCTATATTATTTATCCCCTGCTTACCCACTATAAACTCCACCATTGCAGAGCAAGGTTAGCTGAAATATATGTCAGAACATGTGGTGGCGTTATGGAGTGGCGTTATGGTTTGGTGGCGCTCTGACTGTATTTCAAATGATATTGTCCAATTTTTACCATATCATAGATAATTATAAAATTGATCATATACATTGGTAATGTATTGTCTAACAGTAATTGTCTTCAATTAAGGGGTGGGCATGAATAGGTACACGGGCGTGAACTGGTCCACCACCACTACAACAATCATAATGCACAGGATTACTATTTATGAAGGTTGGGGTCTTACCCCCATTTATAACTGTTAATTTATTTTCATATTTCCGTGACAATTTTCAGGAATCTTTAAATATGGCAGATCCTGTCCAGGTAAAGTAAAATTGCCCCAACCATTAGAGCCCCCCAAAAAGAAGTGATTTTTTTTTGCGAATTTTTTATTATTATTTTTAACATACTGTAGTCCAAGATGCTACTTACGTGTAGAGCCATGGCACGACCCCACATAAAACTGGAGATTTGCACAAAAGACTTTACTGTTGAATTAAACTAAATAAATAGCTAAATCTGTGTTGATGCAGTTAAAAACAACAGAGTGTCTATGGAACTGACAAGGACGGGTCACAATTATCTTAATTTCAGAACTGTCACATTATATTATAATTTATAAAATATTTGATGTGTGGCTCTTGAATTAAAGCATGCTGTCGGTGAAAATAGATTACCGTAAATGACCTATTTAGCGCACAGTGCGCTAAGGAAAGACTAGTTTTAGTCAATATTTTGGTGGGAAAAAGTTCCTCTTTTAGCGCACCCCATCATGCTGATGTTTTTTGGTATGGAAGTCTTGCGGTTAATGGCCATTCACTCAACGGTACTGACAACGGTACTTTCTACGCAGAAATATGTCAACCAGAATATACCAGTACATCTTAGATTGTGGAAATGCAAGTAAAATTCAATTTTAAAAGGCAAGGAATGCTCATCACAATTTAGACTCAGGCTTTATTTGAATACCGGTATGTAGTTTTCCGGAAAGTCTGCAAAATATTTTTTTTCTGTGTTAAACAAAATTGCAAACTTTCAACAGAAAAAACTCATGAATAAAGCTATCAATACTAAGCTATGTGGTAACTGAATGCTTCTTTTCACTTTTAGAATATCGTTTGACATAATAAACCATCACCAAGTTGAACTTAACTTTCTTTATTCCATACATAAAACATACAAGCTCTTTGTAAATGGGGGAATAACGACCTTGCATCAATCAAGAGGAAAGACCAGATATAAAGTGATAAAAGTAACTGCATATACTGTAAAACTTGAAAGGTTTGCCATGGATATTTTTAGCACATTTTATTGAATAAGTAAAATCAATTGTTTATTTCATTATCATACTCTGATTTGTCAAGCATTGAAATGACCTGTTTGTATGAAATATAGTGCTGGGAGATCGCTTGGATTTTCCCTGTCGATGTTCGTATCGGACATTTGTGACCAAACTTCGAACATTTCCGATTATGGAGTCGAAGTGTAAAAAAGACAGATAAAATCAAATATTAAATTATATCAAGTAAAATACACACAAATTACCACAAATATGACCAAAATATAATCTAAAAGTCATTCACAGACGTCTCCCTCACTAACAGACCATGCTTGATGTATCCTCACTTGTGATTGGCTGATTTTATGATTACCTTGACAACAGTTGGAAAACCCCAAGGTGTTTCTATTTATGCCATTTTTATTGCATTCACGGCTAGTTTTGTGATTTTAACTGATGGATATTTCAGGTTTTTACAAAATATTATTAAGGTTAGCATTTTATTGTGACCAAAAGGCTGCAAAGAAATGGATTTAGCAAATATCGGTTTTACTTAAATTTTACCGATCATTGATTGGCAATGAGCCAGCGAGCGATAATACTGAAGTTTGCGAACATCGTCCCAGCACTAATGAAATAAATCAATCATGTAGATCAGCTTCAAGAAAAGTATATTTAATGGAATATTTTTCAGATAAAGACAAATTTAACAGAATTATTGACGATTACTTCACAGTAACAAGTATATACACATCAATAAATTCTCCTGTTCATTCACTTCTTCACTGCCTCTTTCTTGTTAAAAATTAGATATTTTTAGTTTAAAGTAAAGTTTACCGGCATACAACAAAAAAAAACCATGGTAATTATTTGTTATGAAAACAGTAATAGACATTGTCATTAAATAAATTTGGTGGAATTAAGTGATTCATTCAATTGAAAAAGGTATTTGTTTTTTTTCTCTGGATGGCTTGAGCAGGTTTTCTGCATGATGGATGCAGTCACGGGAGTATATTGCAGGGAAAAGAGATAGGGTGCGGTTACAAGGGCGGGTGCGCTAAATAGGTCATTTACGGTAATAAAAGAATCGATAATTACTATATATCACCGTTCTCAAGCCACAGTGTAAAATTTACGTATTTCACACAAAATCCTGGGCGTTGCCAATGACAACCATATTTTATTTTGCTTTCAAAATTCATATATTATTTCACAAAATTGGGAATTTGCTACACCTTGCATTTAAACTTATTCTGTTGCATCACCAAATGCTATTGATATACTGATGGGACACCATGGCGAGAGAGAGTTCCCATGTACTTTATTTCTGTGTAAATCTTGAAGCACTACAAGTACTTGCATACACTTTAACAACCTTTATTTAGTTACAGTGCAAATTTCTTTTCAGTTATGGCTCATGTACAGAGACCTATTTTCCTTCAACATGACAATAACAAGCAAACAAGATACCAGATTTTGTTTATTTCAAGGTCTGGATAATCACTTTGAATAATTACATCACAAGCTTTAAAGCAAACTTGGCATAAATCTAAATCTACTGCTTTGCAGGTGCAATATCTTCCCCAAGGGGAACTCAGTGCGCTAACTAATCATGTATAATTTCCAAGTCATAGTGGGGGACGAGAGTCATAAGTGGAAAACTCAATTTTCTCAAGCATCAAAAAAGGTCAGCAGTATATCATCTAAAGTTTATCCAAATTAAATATTTAATTGGAAGCATTGTGTTTTAGTGTTAAATCAAGACAAGATGCCTTCAGAAAATAGTGGACGCATGCGAAACTACAAAAACAAAGGGAAAGATGTGGAAGTAAGTGAATTTTGAGCAGGTGATAAATTTTGGTTGCACATTAAGCAATAATGTGTGATATTGCTCATGACTGGTTTGAAATATAATGGTATTTTGTTGCCTTTTGAGACTGTGTCAACTATGGAAAATTAATCTGATTTCCATTTCATTCCTTTTGGTGCTAGTTATTGTGGTTAATTTTACAGATTGAGCATCATCTGCTAAAACTGTGTTGAACTTGAGTTCAGCTTAACTAACTGAAAGAAAGCAAACTTAAAATTAGATGCATGCAATATGTGCAGATGCCACTAGTTGTAGCAGTGGTAAATTTTTTATTTTTTTTTTGGTACATATATCCTGGTATTTAATGGAAGAAAATGTAAGTAAGGTAAATAAACAATGACCATGAATTAGTATTTTAAGTATTAAAGGTTTGATTAGTTAAAGTGAGAATCTGTAAGAAGGTTATTTTTTTAAAAAGTTGTTGTAAGCTCAAACTACCACTCACCAAGTTATGATTACAGTTATAGCAAACTCTTCCCAGCACAAGTTGTTAATGAAAGTAAATGTTTGTAATATGTGAGACTGTTGGTGACATACCAAATTCACTTTGTGTGAGTAAAGTAAGACAAGAATTTCCTCAAGTATGTGTCTGCACTTAAACTCAGTAATTGTGCCACATTGAAACAATTTTTACAGATATATGGCTCTTTATCTGTATTATGTACTTAGGATTTGCGCCGACGTCGCAATGAGACCAGTGTTGAGTTGCGTAAAGCCAAAAAAGATGACCAGATTTCCAAAAGACGAAACTTGGCATTAGGTGATGAAGAGCCTACCAGCCCTTTGCAAGAAAACAACAACAAACAGGTAAGCACTGGCTTCAAAGCAGTGGTTTGCAGACACAGCAGTTGAATAATATGCCATTAAAGTCTGAAGTTGTGGTTATTTATTCTAGCAAAACCATTTGGAAACATTGTGGTCACTTGCCCATGCCTGTTGGTTTACACAAGTGGTTGGATCTTCTCCAAAAATCAGTTTCTTGGGCTTTGCGACAATAAAATCTAATAGTTCATGTGTTTGCCACTGACTCAATGAAACTTGTACATGAGCCATGGTTTAACACGGGAGTTTCTTAGTAAGATATTTGAAAATAAACTGCATTTATAATTAGGGGTGCGGCCAAGCAGTCGACACTCACCGAGCGAGGCAAATTTCATGAAAATTTGACCCCAATTCTCGGGGTGGAGTGCTCGTGTATATATAACAACCTACAGAACAGGTTACGTTTTTAGTTAATAAAACATAAATAACATGCCTTACTTTCATTAAATCTCATAATCCACAATTTTAAACATAATATTATTGATATTATGTGCTGACAATAGCTAATTTAAGCGATTTTAGGCTTTTATCTGTATATTTTTTTTGTTTACGGGAGCCGCCTTTTTGGATGTCTTTTCTTGTTAAGGTGGATACTAACTGTCACGACGGCTCAATGTCGAGTAGAGTTTTTATCCGAGCAATCGACCCGAATTATTTGTACTCGTCACACCCCTATTTATAATGAGAATATAAAGTAAATGTGTGGGATTTTCTCTCAAATGTATATGTCTCTTTTTAATGTTCTGATGAAGCATTAGACTGGAAAAAATCTTCATTAGGGACAGTTTCAATAACCAGTTCTCGAATATATACTTTGTCAATTTTAAAAACTTGCACCAAAACAAAAAGTGGAAAACCAGTTTATCATTCACACCACTAGTTTATGATGGTGTGTGTGTGTGTGGAGGGGGGGAGGGAGCAGCAGGTACTGGCGCTGATGCAGGGGATTTGTGTTTTAGTGTGCGTCAAGTAAGGTTACCTCTAAAGCAACTCTAATACTTGATGCAGGTTGATTAAAAATTGACCCAATATTACATTTACAGTCTACATGCTATCCCAACATGCTGATTTACAGGATGTTGGTTATTGACTTGTTAGTGATCGTGTCTGCCTTGTTCCCAGAATCAGCAGCTGATGAAACTGAAGGACATCATTGCTGGTATCATGGGGAAGGATGTCAATGCACAGCAACTCTGCACACAGCAGTGTCGCCGCGTTCTGTCCAGGGAGAGAAATCCACCTATTGATGACATCATCCAGGCTGACATTGTACCCAGATTGGTGGAGTTCCTTGACAGAAGTGACAAGTAAATACTTTTTATTGTGTAAATAAAGTAGATTAACCAGACTCATTGGGGACATACAATCAGGTCAGATAAGCAAGGGTTTTGGATACTCGGAACCCAACGTGTATGGGGTTACCCAGTGGACGATAATTGAAGGATTGTTTTAGTCACTTAATATATACATAGGGTGGTCATTGATGAAACAATTTATTTTATTTGTGTTATATAACTGACCCTCTAATTGTGACTTATCTGCTTCATTTCTATGAATATTGTAATTTTTAAGTGTGAGCTGTTGCGAGACTCGCGCTATTAGGAATCACTTTTTTTGTCTCTGGACTTTAACGAATTGTGGCGTAGTGTGATTAGTATCTGTCTCTGCACTGAAGTGGCAATGGGCTACGTTAGTACTGGGATGGGAGACCAAGTTCTAGACCAGCTGTGCGGTGGGTGTGAGTTGGAATTTCTTTGTTGCCAGACTTTCATAAATTCCAGTGCACTACTCGTGTCTCTGATGGCTGTACAGCTCGTCCATGTAGACCGAAAGACTTTTTGGCCTTATTTAAAATATTACACAGACTTGAGCTGGGTGTGTTCGGTTTGTACACATATTATTAATGCTTGATAAACATCGTTGGCTATAACTAGGAAACCGTAAGGTGTAGGAAGTTGATACTTGGAAGGGACATTGGTTAGGGGGTGTAAGTATGCAACATCATGGTGTGACCTTGACCTATAAAATCTTGTCCGGGCTATATCTTGGCAACCATAAGGTGTTGGAAGTTGATACTTGGTAGGGACATTGGTCAGGCGGTGTAGGTGTGCAACATCATGTGACCTTGATTTGACCTTGCCGTAGTGACCTTGACCTATTTTGTTCAGCCAATATCTCTGAAACTGTAAAGTGTAGAAAGTTGATACTTGGTAGGGACATTGCTTAGCGGTTGTAGGTGTGCATCATAATTTTTAGTTTACTGATTAATGCTGTCATCTTGCTATTTAAATGTCTTGTGTTAATACTTTATCTTTGCATACATTTTGTTTGCAAAGATAAACAAAATGTATGCTTTTGTTATTTTCTCTACTTAAACATCATTTAGACCTTAATATAACTGACACTTCTCTGAAAGTATCCCAATCTTTGTGTTGTTTCACTACTTCCATATCTCATGGTGTTGAAAACTATTTCCCAAGGCTGTGGGGTACGGGCATCTCTGATGCTATTTTACTCAATTATTATTCAATCTGTGAAATACAAACCAACTTGCCTGGAATGTTTCAGTGTTACAGTTAATTTGAACAATTTATTCCCGGTCATTGAATATATTTTTAAAGTAGGCTAACCAATGGTAGTACCCATTTTACTTTGTACTTGCATTTCTCAAAGAATTCTTCCCTCATTCATGTAACTCATCACAGCCTTCCTTTAATGTGACTATTTAAACCAGTATGACTGTCACATTACTCCAAAAGTGTTTTATTGTAACATCTCATTTTCGTCGTCCCATGTACCGTCCGGTCGGCAGCGGGCATAAAGCTTGTGGGTGTTCCACAGCCTAAATCCCTGCACGGATTTTCACCAAATTTTCAGGGGATGTTTACCCAAAAGGATCTAGAGCTGATGGTTTTGGGGGATATCCAGTAACAACTGTTGCCATGACAACACTTTAAGATTTTGGGGTCTTAAAGTTTGTGGGTGTTCCACAGCCTAAACCCCAGCACAGATTTTCACCAAATTTTCGGGGTATGTTTATCCCAAGAGGATATGGAGCTGATTAGGTTTTGGGGGGTATCTGGTAACAACTGTTGCCGTGGCAACATTTTTAAGATTTTCAGGTCTTAAAGTTTGTGGGTGTTCCAAAGCCTAAACCCATGCATGGATTTTCACCAAATTTTTAGGATATGTTTACCCCAAGAGGATCTACAGCTGATTAGGTTTTGAGGGGTATCCAGCAGCAACTGTTGCCATGGCAAAACTTTAAAAAATTTTGGGTCTTAAAGTTTGTTCTAAAATCTTTAATGTTTTCTGTAACCTAAAATATTGCAGCTAGCTTCATCAGATTTGCACAAATATAAATGGATAGGAAAGCTTGCCTTGTTTTGGAAACAAAATGGCCGTCATATCACATCTTTAATGCCAAATAGGAGGGTCATCATGAATATCAAAAAGGCCTTCTATTTCCCTTATAATTGTTTCTTGGGCTTCCAAATATGAAAACTACTTGTAAGAAATCATGGCCTGTGAATCTTTTGTAGAACATCTTGTGGGTTTTCTATACTTCGTACAACAGAAGTTGTTACTAAGATTTTCCCAAATCTCAATGTTGTTGGCCATTTATCTGTATCTGCGGGCTGGGGTTCTTGCCTGCCGAGGCTGGCTATTTTTGTGTTCTAAGTCTTGTGTTTCACTGTTCAACCTGACTGCTGTTTTGCTGCATTCATCTGAATTAGAGACCTGCTGGGCCCTACTAACAACTCATCAAATAGCTTTCTCTTTGTAAACTAATGAAGGCTGTGATGATGTTGGGTTCTAACTAGGGGTGTTGCGGTAGTACCGGTATCGTCGGTACGGTAAAAAAATTACTGCAAACCGTCAAATATGCAGCTACCGGTTTTCCGCTTATACTTCAATTTAAAGAAACTTTACTAACCTTACACACAAAATAAGTGTCATAATCCACTTTTATTTGCTTTTTACTGTAATACCAAAGCCATAATGGGCGATAATTTGCAGAAACTATGTATTTCGTTGTTTAGCCAATCAGATTCGAGAACACATCTGTGTTATGCTAGAATTCCTGTTTTTACAGTATGGAAAGTATTTGGTTCTCATGTTTTCTCAAATAAGAGACGGTTAACCGGTAACCGACCGGGAAGTGAAAGACGGGAAACCGGAAGGAAAAAATTGCTACCGCAACACCCCTAGTTCTAACCAACCGTCTGTTTAAGTATCCCTGTTTTGTGTATGTCTCTCTAATTAATTAAACTGTTTTACAGCCCTGACCTGCAGTTTGAGGCTGCCTGGGCTCTCACTAATGTGGCATCTGGCAGCTCCCACCAGACAAAGGCTGTTGTAAATGCTGGGGCTGTACCACCATTCATCAAACTCTTGTCCTCCAAGTACAGCAATGTGGCAGAGCAGGCAGTCTGGGCCCTGGGAAACATTGCAGGTCAGTTACATGCAATATTCACAAGATCATTATAGGGAACATGAAGACTTTATGATTAAACGTTGTTAATAGGATTCAGGTATTTTGTATTTCATTTGGTTGCAAAAGAAACAATAAAAAATTGCATGGTCATTAAAATCATTAGAGGGTATAAAAGGCTACAAATTTGAAGGAAGAAACTTTTATTTTCATCCTAGCTTTAATTAGCAAAAATTTTAGTATTAATTCACATTATTGAAGCTGCATGCTTCCTTTTTAGTTTTTGAAGTGATTTTTCATACAATTTCAACACCAATTTATAATAAGTTATAGGCTATTCTTAGACAACAAAGAACCTGTTTGGCATCAAGATCTCTGAATACCTGAATGTTACAAGAATTTTGTGAAACTGGATGCCAGCATACATGTAGTTATCATCAAACTTCAGTCATAAAAGAGAAAAAAGTAAGGTGGAAAAAGTCCAATCATTGAAAAATTATCCAAAACAAAAAGTTGTATTTATGACATGTTTATGAAAATTAAAAACTAAAGGTAAGAAAAAATTGAAATAATTATGGTCATGTAGAACTGACCTTTATTTAACAGGGATTTTTTCCCTCCCAGAAAAAAACAAACAAAAACAACTCTGCTGTGACCAGTGATCATATATGAATACAGTGGGTGGGTGATTGCCTACTGATTTGCCAAACAGCTTTCTCCAGGCCTGTATACCTTCACTTGTGCCCATGTCCTATTAGGAGGTTGTGGTGTAGGATACTCTTGTGATAAGTGTTCGTCTTAATGGGTTGAATCTTCCTTTACAAGTTTAGTCCCTTTTTTGGCTCTGCATGGATATAAGGTGTGTGTTTTATTCATAGGATGATTGGACACATGACTCGGGTGTGTCTATTGTAGGTGATGGTCCTGAGTTAAGAGATTTTGTGATCAAGTGTGGATGTGTGGAGCCACTACTACAACTTATCAAGGCTGAGACACCTGCTGCTTTCCTCAGGAATGTTACTTGGACCGTGTCCAACCTCTGCAGGAACAAGAACCCGCCTCCACCATTTGCTGCCATCAAGCAGTGTCTGCCAGCCCTCTCACAACTCATACACCACACTGATAAGGAGGTGGGCATTGTGTACTAGTTGTATCTTTCTTATAGATGGTCTGCAGTCTGTTTGGTATGAGTGTTGTGCATGTGTTCGTTAAGGTACAGTTTTTTTCCAGGTTATATCTGGAAGTTTAAAAAAAATTGCGTGACCAAAAACCCTAAAGTAGAATGGACAATTGTCGATAATAGAAGACAAAATCACACAACAAAATATCATGCAACAAAAGGGTAAACAAGAAACAATATTTATAATAATATTATGTCTTTCTTAATGAAACCGGTCTTTATAATAGAAATAGAATCCTCAGGCTTGTACTATATGACTTCTGTAAAGGACAACAGGTAGGAGTTCTGTCAGAAGTGCTGTCCTTTATTGCAGTGATAAAGATGCACCATCAGACTTTTTTTTGTACAACGATAGGTACTTGTTTCAGGAACTGTAACAGGAAATGGCAGACAAGTTCACCCTGTGATTTAGTTATGAGTTTCAATGTTTTTATTGGTGGTAGTATATACACTTCCTCAGCAATGTTACATGTTTTTAATTCGAATACAATGTTATATGATTAAAAATGTTGTCTACCATCTGGCTTTTCATGAGTTTCTGTTATTTGTAATATTTGAGTGCCACCCATGTCATGTACTACAGATGTTGAATATATTGCCTATGTTATTTATAGGTTTTAATTGATACGTGCTGGGTGCTGTCTAACCTGATATCCCATGTTTTTAGGTGTCTTACTCATGCCTAAGGCTGACAAGTTCTGCACATGTGGGGTGCCATCTTACTTTATATCCAATGTTTCCAGGTGTCATATTCCTGTATCAGGCTTGACAAGTTCTGCACATGCTGGGTGCAATCTTTCTTTACATCCCATATTTCCGGTTGTTACCCAATTAGCTGATAGTGCAAGCAACGACCTGGCAAACAAATGATGCTAATCATTTCATGATTCATTTGGGCCTTATTTCCCAGTGTGATACCTATGTCTTTTGCTGGCAGGTTCTGTCTGACACATGCTGGGCACTGTCTTACCTAACTGATGGGACCAATGACAAGATCCAGAGTGTGATAGATGAGGAGGTGGTGCCACGTCTAGTAGAGCTCTTGACCTCAGATGAGGTGTCTGTCATCACACCGGCACTCCGCGCCATTGGAAACATTGTCACAGGGGATGATGCCCAGACACAGGTACCACTGGAATAACAAAACTTCAGCACTGTGAAATATTTTTTGTAGTTGTATGTTTTGGTAAACACATGTTAAAATAATGAATATGTGAGGAAACCGTTTTGAAAACGGAAAGTCACCTGATCATTGTCTTTCAGTCAGAAAATAGTTTTCTGGTTTCTGTCTTCTACACTACATGAAGCAAAGCACTAATTTTCAAAACAATGTGATGAATTTCTTATTCACATTCCAAATTTTATGCTGGAGATTTTGGAAAGCGATGTAAGTTTTATTTTCTATATTATTTGCAGAGTGTATTGGATGCCAATGCCTTACCTGCCTTCCAAAAGTTGCTGTGTCACCCAAAGAACAGCATCCAGAAAGAAGCTGCTTGGACCATCTCCAACATCACCGCCGGTAACCAGGATCAGATCACCAAGGTCATCCAGAACGGACTTGTCCCACTTGTAATAGACATACTGGCTAAGGTAGGGAACTTTTCCTTGGAGGAAGGTGTCTGCTTGGAAGTTGCAAAATACGGGTGGCAATAGCATGTATGAAAGACTAGAATATCACAAGAAATAAATTACAGATATTTTGCCATGTGGATTTGTGTACTTGTGAATGATGTACTGGCTAAGGCAAATAAAATTTTTTGTTTAATGAAATGTTGTGGTAAACACCAGCAATATATCCACAATGTTGGTGTAAATATTACATAAATCTACTGCAGGTACACAAAATAAAAAAGGCCCAAGAGGATTAGCTCATCTCACACTCCACAAATATGTATGTTCATGGTTGATATGTTTAATACTTCTGCCAGAGCTTTTATATACTATTAAAGCAGCCACAAGATTGGCCTTGTTATGCTGGGCTGTTGAATTGGTATCCTGCTTCTGTAGGAAAATACTAATTTAAATCTGTTAATTCTTCTGTAGGGAGATTTTAAGAGTCAGAAAGAGGCTGTGTGGGTGATCACAAACCTGACATCTGGGGGCTCTGTAGACCAGATCGGGTTTGTGGTGCAGTGTGGGGTTATGAAGCCTCTTTGTGATCTCCTGGTTGTCAAGGAATCCAAAGTTATTCTAGTGATCTTGGATGCCATCACTAACATACTCAATGTAAGTATTAACATCTAGGATTAAACTATTAAAGATTAAACTTTAGTTTAAATTAGTGATCTCAACGGGTATCCGGATATCCGGGTACCCGAACCCTGAATATTTACCCGAATCCGAAATCACATACCCGAGTACCCGAATCTAAGCTATATTGCTTTAAATATCGCCCACGTTAACTGACCGAGTACAGACATATCTCGACTTCATAAATTCACCTTAAAATTAAACCATTCAATTAAAATGCACAAGAATATTGTTTTCTCACCCTTGTTCACCATTTATAGTATTTTATTTGTCTTTTATTTTCGTTGTTTATACTTTGTCAAATGCCGGAACCCTTTGAAAATCGTCATTATATTAATACATTTACCTAATTCCGAGTAAATAAAATGCTGTATGTTGGCTATATAGTGACATGCACGTCTTAAATAAATAAAATTACAATATTTGCACACAGTATTTGATAACTTTGCATCAATAAAAAAACAATACCTATCTAAAAAAAAATAAAGTTTCAATTCCGAAGAGACATTCGAGCAATACTGTAACGCTTTCCTGATAGGTCATGTGACTCCATTTTTATGGACACTGCAGTAAACAAACAACCGTGTTTTGAATGTATGTACAGAAGTCTTTTAAAGTTTTTTATTTAACATTTCTTCCATTTCCTACTGCTTTGAATGCAAAAACGATAACCTACAACAAATAAACTATTATTTGTGAAAGTTTTAAGTTCGTAAATATGGAAATATTTGTAGTTTCAGCTATTATCGCCCATCGGCGCGAGTACCCGGGTACCCGCCCGTTGAAATCGCTACCTACCCGGTCCCACTGAAACGGGTGAATTGAGAACACTAGTTTAAATATCTCAGAACAGTTAATGTATTGTTGATGACATTGAATGGTTTGACAGCACTGCTTTTTCTGGAGACAATCATAGTGAAAGTGTACCTGTTTGAGACTAAATTCCTGAGCTGTATAACCACTGCTTGCATTTCTTGGGCAGGACATGGGTCATTCACTGAAACATATAACTCTGTATTGTACTTAGAAGTTTGCAGGTTTACAGTATGTGAGATTTTTTTATATTATCCAGCAGTAACTCACTACACTTGTGTGCTGAAAATGCCAGGCTATTATACTGTGGGTAGGGGTTATGATATTTACTTACTGGGTCCGAATTATTAAAATGTTAGACTTAATGGGGCATCGTTTACAGAAATCAAAACCAGTTACCAGGGCTTTGAAATGAAATGAAATCTGGTATTTGTGTGCTTGTTCTGTGCATAGTAAATTATTCGCAGGTGTACATGAGCGATAACATTCAAATGGAAGTGGCTTTTGCGAGATATTATTAAGAATGTAAAATTGAATTTTTGCTCAATATAAAGTAAAAATGTGACATATTTAACAAAATGTGTATATTTTTTGTCGTTTTGATAAAGTATCGGCCATTAGAAAGCCTAAAATAATAACGTTTTCAATAACTTGTTCCCAAATATCCTTTGCGGATTTCGTTTTTTTCTACCAAAACAATGAAAATACCGCATACCGGAAAACTGTTAACAACACTAGTTAGACTTTACTTGTTGCTGCTAGCTCATTGAAGATGCATATTTTTGCACTATTTGTATCCCCGGACAAAAGTCGGGGATGCTTGGGATTCGGTATGGTCATGCCGCCGCCGCAGAGTTTTCCTTTTTGGACACGATAACTTAAAAAATATTTTAGTTAGACCTTTCAAATTTGGTATGTGGGACTGTGGGTATACATGGGCAATGCCACGAACGCTGTTGTTTTGTGACCTTGACCTTCAATTTGAAGGCCTCTTAAAGGTCAGATTTTGGCCATTTTTTCACCTATGGTGTCCGGGTGGGCTATGGTGTACCTCGGAAACCGTAAGGTGTAGGAAGTTGATACTTGATAGGGAAATTGGTTAGGGGTTGTAGGTGTGCAATGTCATGGCTTGACCTTCATTTAATCTTTGACCTTGCTGTAGTGACCTTGACATATAAAATCTTGTCTGGGTATATCAGAAACCGTAAGGTGTAGGAAGTTGATACTTGGTAGGGACATTGGCTAGGGTGCGTAGATTTAAAACGTCATGGTGTGACCTTGATTTGACCTTTGAATTTGCCGTAGTATCATTGACCTATAATGCCTTGTCTGGGCTATATTTCGGAAACCATAAGGTGTAGAAAGTTGATATTTGGTAGGGACATTGGTCCAATGTCATGTCATGACCTGGACCTTTGATCTTGCATATCTGATTCTATTTTATCTCTCTACAGGGATATCTGATACCATTTCATCTCTCTTATATCTCACTTATATCTTTTTACTTGAATCTTGGTTGTTGCACCAGTGTTGCTTCTAGGGCGTGTTTTAGGGGGCTCGGTGGTGTAGCGGTTAGAGTTCTCACCTCCAACCTCTGAGGCCGCCGGTTCAAATCTCGGGCCGGGCGCTTCATGTTGGAAAGTTGGTAGTTACTTGCCGATGCCCGGTGGTTTACAGTGCAGTATGCACTGGTTTCCTCCACCTGTAAACTACCCGTCGCAATATGACCCTGGCTGTTGAACGCGACGTAAAACAACAAATAAATCTAAATCTAGGGCGTGTTTTCCGCGGGATCGCGCATAAATTCGCCTACAAACGCGGATTTTCTTTGAGTCTGCGATGACCAAATTATATGAGAACGCGTAGTACACAAGGCGATGCGGGAAATATATGAAGCGAAAAGACGAAAGATCTAGAAAATCGAAACACTGCACGAATCGAGAGTTTGTAGAGGTTTTGATTTTTCCGTCGAAACGTTCTTCAAATAATGCATGTTGACGATGTGGTTTCGTGATCGTTTACATATGTAAAAGAACTCAAATATATTATGTGCTACAGACCGTATTTAGACATTATACCCCAAAACATGAAATTAAGCTTAAAGTGGATGGCTATATGAAAAATGGCGGCAAGAAAAACGAAACTGACAGTAAACTGACAGTATTTTATTTAATAAAATAGAGGTCAAGGACCATTGCTTCTGTATTTAAACTAAATGACTGTTTACTGGCATAAAATGACCGATAATCGATGTAATTTGTCAAAATACATAGCTTTAAAGCAAATATTATCAGACGTACAACTGCTAATAATACCATATCTATCAATTAGTATTCTGGTACAGTTACATTATAATCAAAGCCTGTTAATAAAATTTAAAATATTATTTATTTAATTAATTTGAAAGTATTAGCTAAAAGGTGGGTATTCAATGGTAGATAACCACTACTTGTTGGGTAGCCAAGTGGCCTTGATCACTAATTAATAGAAGTCCACTGTTAAAAATGTCTAAATAAACTGAAAAAGTATTTTTCATTAGTTTAAACTTTATCATATCCCCCACATTTTGTGCAGTGGTGGGGGATCGCCCCCACTTTTTGAAATTCCTAGAATCAACACTGTTGTACCTTTGGGTGTCTTTTGATGCAGATTAAGCACCGTTAAAGTCATATTAGAATTCATTAACCATTTTACTTTTGCAACTTCCCATTGTAACAGATGGTATTGTATCAAGTGAGCCACAGGTTTTGCCCCAACTCCACATGAAAGCATGTATTGCCACATCTATGTATGGGTAATATTCAAAACATTCAAACCATAATTCAACCATACAAATGAATATCAAAATGGGAGAAGTCTTAAAGGTTCATTATTTTTAGTTTACTGAATTGTCTTGTTTTAATACTTAATCTTTACATGCAGTTTCTTTCTCTTTGATGTTATTTTCTCTACTTAAACATTATTTGGACACTGCTCTGAAAGTATCCCAATCTGTGTACTGTTTCACTACTTCTATATCTCATGGTGTTGAAAACTATTTCCCCAGGCCGTGGGGTACGGGCATCTCTGATGCTATTTTTTCACATTTTGGCCCAGTTCTCATATACAGAAAGTTAGATCATCCTATGGCTGGTATATATGTTACAGGCAATCTGTGTAACCAGGCATTATGCGTAATTATTAGATGCCCTTCTTAAAACTGAATGAAAGAGGTATGAAAGATATGAATATTATTGATAGCATTGCAAAACTACTCATAGTTTCCAGTATTTGTCTCAAAAAAATTAAAAATTATTAGATGCCCTTCTTAAAAGTGAATGAAAGAGGTATGAAAGATATGAATATTATTGATAGCTTTGCAAAACTGCTCATATCTAACTTGAATTGAAATTCTACCAGATTGGACTTTCTACCATGACATATATATGTGTCCTCTGTGAGCATGCAGAAATTTGACCTTGAAGCTCTTCATTGAAGGTCATCCACAGACCAAAGTACCTCAGCGAGACCATTTTTGGCCTTTTTGAGACATTTTCACACTTAACGCTGACTATATTGCATGGAAACTATTGAAAATGGCTTTGGAGGTTGAGTACATGATGGAGTATCAGCATCCAGATTGTTGACCTTGGCTATTGTTTTCAAGATCACCTTAGGCCTGCTAAAATGACTCAAAATGGTACCTTAGACTGTGAGGCCATATACCTCCTTTATTATTGGCTGTTACCGCTCTGACAAATAAAATATTATAGCTAGCCTTCTCAAATTTGCAGGATATATTCATAACCATAAAATCTTGCCTGGGAATATTTTGGCCTCATTTTGAAAAACAAGATGGCCGCCAGGGATGTTTATTCGACTTAAAGCAAGGATTTTTGTTGGCCCTCTAGAGCAAAGGCTATTATAGGTAGAGATCTCAAATTTGCAGAATGTGTTCCGCATTACAAAATTTTGACTCGAAATATTTTTGGCCTCATTTTGAAAAACAAGATGGCCGCCACGGGCGTGTTTTTTTTGTCAGTCATGGCGAGTGCTTATAACTCACTTATTATTGGTCCTAGAGGTTTGGGATGGTAAACCAACTTATAGGAAATCATGGGCTGGGAATCTTCTGGTGTGGTCACATTTGACCTTGGACCTGTCCTTCAAGGTCAAACAAGGATACCCAAACTTAAAAGTGCTTATGACTCACTTATTATTGGTCCTAGAGGTTTGGGATGGTAAACCAACTTATAGGAAATCATGGGCCGGGAATCTTTTGATATGGTCACATTTGACCTTGGACCCCTCCAAGGTCAAACAAGGATACCCAAACTTAAAAGTGCTTATATCTCACTTATTATTGGTCCTAGAGTTTTGCAATGTAAAATCAACCTTTAGGAAATCATGGGCTGGGAATCTTTTGATGTGGTCCGATTAGACCTTGGGCCCTTCGAGGTCAAACGAGGACAGCAAAATCTAAAAGTGCTTATAAATCACTTTTTCTTGGTCCTAGAGGTTTGTAATGTGAAACCATCCCATAGGAAATCATGCGCTAGGAATCTTTTGATGTGATCAGATTTGAGCTTTGGCCCCTCTTTCAAGGTCAATGCGGATAGCCAAAATTAAAAGTGCTTATAACTCGCTTATTCGTGTTCCTAGAGGTTTGCACACCAACCTATTGGAAAGCATGCGCCAAGAATCTTTTGATGTCAGATTTTACCTTGGGCTCCTCCTTCAAGGTTAAGCGCTGGTTGATTGGCTTTGGTGAGTTTTCTTTATGGTGGATACAATTTGCATCGGTTCTCTGATGCGCTACATCAAGTTAAATTTGTATCTTTCATTAAGCAAACATTTTATTGCGTTAATATATCTTACCTAGTGGACCAGTGCATTTGTCCGGCGCGCAGCCGATCCCGCCAAACGTTAGACAAAAACGTCCTGAGCTGGGCTCTGACTGGGACCGGTAGTGTACTCCTCATTCGCCAGGTGTCGTGACTGCACCCAGCTCCCCTACTGCGCGTGCGCGCGCATGCGTACTTCCTCTTTTTGTTTGGCGCCATAGTGTGTTAACGGATAAATTTCAGTGGAATAAACTTTGAATTATATTGTTTCTTTGCAAACGTGTTGGAAGGAAAGTTTCGGATAATTGCAAAATATATTTGTCATGGCATCACCAGGACAGAGGCGTGGTAGTTGTGGCCATGTTATGGCGGGGTTTGACCTTCACAAAAAATGTGCCCGCTGTAGGGACAAAAAGGTGGGAGATGACCCTTGTGTCAAAGGTCAGGACTGTGAATTGTGTGATACATTGTCGGACTCTCAAAAAGGTATGCTAGCAACTCCACAATATCAAATCCGAAAGGACAAAAAAGCAGGGATCTTAATCTCTCCTAGTAAAGTTACTGTTGTGGGTCCGGTGGAGGATCAAGATGAAATTGAGATGTCCCCGGACGCTGCGCATGCGCAGGGACGGGTTGTTACCGGTGCTTTCCCGGTTTCTGATCAGACAAGCCCTGGAGACTTTGTCTCCCGTCAGGATTTTGAACTCTTAAACAATCAGTTGGAGGAAAAATTCGCCCGTTTTGAGGCTCTCCTTACTAGAACCAACATATTTTCTACTCCCAAGATGCCTGTGTCAACGAGTCAAGCCCCTATATCTGACACACCTTTTATCAATCCCTCTCCTGACCCCAGAGCCACCGGTCCGGTGAGGCCTCCGGGTCAGGACGTAGAGGATTCTTCTTCTTCTTCTGTTAAGAAACAGAAAGGCAAATCAAAACACAAGAAGTCTATCAAACCGGCCGCTGCTGCCGGTTCTTCAAGTCAAATTGCTAGGGACCCTATTCCTCCCAAGACAGTGGTACCCGGTCCGGGTTTACAAGTTCTTGGTCAACCGGAGGAAACTGTGCCTGCTATCACCAGTGTCTCTTCCCTAGGGTCCGCCTCTCAACCGGTCATCACCGGTCCACAGTATACCAGTACTTCTGCCGCCTTTGCACCGGATAGTTTTGCTCAGCCGGATCCGGCTCTGTCAGACGGGGAGCCCCTTCCGGACCGGTCAGATAAGGAATCTGGTGAGGAGGGTGAACTTTCAGATACTGAGGTCACTGAGAAAAACGAGGAAATGAACTACAGGGAAACGGTCCGGTCGGTCCGGTCTTTCCTTGGCTGGTCTCACATACCAGATTTTGAAGCTTCAGTCAGTGATACAGACAACCGTTCTGACAACCCTTGGAAGGGAAAACACCCTCGTCGCTCAGGCAAAGTTTCAGTGGAGTTACCAGCTCACGACTGGCTTTGCTATAAGATGGAAAAACTGAACACTCGGGTTGCAGAAGGTTACCCTTCTCGTTGCCAGGAGGCCGCAGGTCTGAAACAAGACCATTTTATTGCGTTAATACATCCTATCCAATGGACAATAGCTTATCCGGTCGGCGCGGACCGGCCCGCCAAACGTCAGAAAAAGACGTCCTGTGTCTCCACCGGCTAGGCCGGCCCAGTACTGTGCACTCGCCAGATGGCGTGTCGTACTTCCTTCCTGTCTAGACAGAGTGACGTCATAGCATCTTTTTCGTTTGGCGCATGACTGTGCACTTGGAATTTTATTCAGCAAAGATTTATCAGCGTTTATGTTAGAAATTCTCATCATCTACAGTTTTATTTGTTATCATCATCTTCAAGAACTATCATGTCGTCCCCAGGACAACGCAGAGGGAGTTGTGGCCACGCAGTGGCGAATTTTGACACTCATGCTTTTTGTGCAAGATGTCGTGAGAAGGGTAAGGGGTCTGATGACTGTGTTAAAAATCCCCAGTCCACGGATTGTAAAATTTGCAATGCCTTCTCTGAGGAACAACGCCTTCAGCTTGCCACTCCCTCATATCGTATTAAAAAAGAAAAGAGAGAAGCAAAGAAACTGGAAGCAACTCCAGCTAAAGACAGTGAAGAACTTGTAGATCCTTCTAATGTGTCCGTTATTGGGCCTGTAGAAAAGAAAGTTATTTCACCTACTGAGCCCCCACCAGACAAGAAAACCAAAAAGGACACAAAGAAGATTGCTAAACGGGAAAAATCTCCCTCTGCTTCTACTTCTAAAGCTTCTCAGGGTTCTACAGACGACAAGATAGCCACGTTAGACTCTAAATGGGCTGAACGTTTCAACCGGCTGGAGGCCCTTCTGTTGGCCAGAAACATGGAACCTAACTTCTCTGCTGACGTCAAAGTGACTCCGGCCCGTTCACCTCCAGCTTCTGTTTCTCACTCTTCTGAACCCTTCATCCGACCTTCCTCTTCAACTACGCTTCCTGGAACTGGCTCCTCTGCCGAAAGGCATCAGCCGACCAGTAAAGCTAAGATCAGTCAACAGTCTTCAACGACTACAAAGTTTCCTGGTACGGGCTCCTCTGCTTCTAAGCATCAGCCGGCCAGTCAAACTAAAACCAGCCGACCTGCTTCATCAAAAGGCTCCACTGCACTTACGCACCAGCCTTCCAGTCAAACCAAGACTGACCGACCAAATTTACCACCGGAGTCTGTCTCCGACCCATCCGGCCGACCTACTCCATCTGACACAGCTGATTCCGCTTCACCAGTCTTACACAGATCTCGTCAGGACAGTGTCTCAAGTTTTTCATCAGAGGCCGGTAGTGATCTGTCGGACAGACCCCTCCTTGACTTGTATACTGAGGAAGGAGAGCTTTCTGAAGATCCGGAACTTTCTCTTATGGATCAAGATCAGCCGGTATCAGAAGAGCAAACCTACCGGGACACCATGCAGGGCATTCGCTCTTATATGGGCTGGACCCATATCCCAGAGGTAGACAGTTCTGCTACTACAGCTGAAGACAACCCCTTTGCTGGGCCCAAAACTGTTACTCCTGGTAAAGTCTCTGTTAAAATGCCCACAGAAGAATGGCTGTGCAAGAAACTCTCCAAGCTCAACTTAAGTTTGTCAGAAGGATACCCTTCCAGAGGTTCGGAAGCCGGAGGTCTGGCCAAGGACGTTTTTCTCAGGCCACCACGTTCCCAAGCTAAGTGGTATGGTCTACATACCGATCAGAAAGCAGAACCATCTAAAGTTTCTTCATGGCATACCGACTCAGTGAAGCTTAACAGTAGTTACAGCCGGATAGCAAGGTATACAGGACTTGGTTCTACCCCTCCTGCTTCCCGCAGAATTTCACAAGAAACTTGAAGAAGGTGGGAAAGGTCTGCCAGAGAGGCATCCATTGTATGTAATCAGAGTGCTAGCTTCAATCGCTGCCTGGTTAAGGTCCAGCAGAGTATGAAAGATCAAATCAAGGTTTTAAGATCCGAACAGAAAGGAAAGGGTTCAGCCAAAGTGTCACCGGCTGTTGAGGAATTACAATATTTGTTGGACTTCAATGCCAGCATCTCTCAGGCGGCAGCAAAGTCCATGGAACATTTATCCGAATTCGTGTTCATCACCATGGGGAATCTCACTTTAGTCCGCCGGGATGCGTACCTCAGCCATCTAAGAACTGGCATAAAACAGGACACCCTCACAGCTCTGCGTACGGCACCTCTCCACATCTCCACTCTCTTCCCTGATGCCACAATTAAGCGGGCCGAAGAGGAGATAGCCCAATTTGAAGCTAAAAGCCACTCTGCTTCCGGACACAGCAAGGGTCGTTATCACCCCTATGAACGGGCAGAAAAGAAGTCCGGAAACAACAAGGACTCAAGACAAGAAAAGCCAGCCTGGAAAACTATTGGGAAAAAGCAGTTCAGAAAAGGCAAGGGTCGGTCTACCTCTTACTCCTCAAGACCTGCCAAGGGCCAGCAGTCGTACAAATGACAGTTACAGTTTAAACAAGCTCCCTATACGACTGCTGGCCGGGAGCCCACATCACCAACAGACAAGAGACTTTTTAAATGTAAAAGCCCATCAACAGACAAGAGACCTTTTAAATGTAAAAGTTCCTGTTGCTCATTCTGTCACTACTGCGCCCGGGCAATCGCAAAAGAAAGATTTAAGTCCCGGGCAAGCAGTTTGTACTACCAAAGATTACAAATTAAAATCTGTGAAAAGTGCTTTGTGTGTCACTCCATTGTCTCTTGCCACTTCTGTCTCAAATGTACCAAATGTTGCCCAAAGTCCGCCTGTAGGGGCCAGACTTCAAAACTTCTGGGAAACTTGGCTAGAACTGGGGGCCGGACCCAAAACAATCCAAAACTTGAGGGAAGGTTATACCCTCCCCTTCCGGATCCGACCCAAACTTACAAGATCTCCGACAGTCATAAGTTGTTATGCCAATCCTCACAGGAACAGCTACCTGTTGGAGGCATTGCATCAACTTATGGACAAAAATGCAATAGAGCTGGTCCAAAACCCAACCTCTCTGGGGTTTTTCAACAGACTTTTCCTAGTTCCCAAACCCAACAACAAATGGAGGCCCATCTTGGATCTGAGCAAATTAAACCTCTTCCTCAAAGTGGAGAAGTTCAAGATGGAAACACCGGAAACCATCAGAACTTCCCTCCAACAAGGGGAGTGGGTCACCTCAGTAGACTTCAAAGATGCCTACTTCCACATACCAATACAGGAACAATCCGGGAAATACCTCAGATTTCATATCCAGGGCCGGAACTACCAATTCAAGGCACTGCCCTTCGGCCTGTCCACAGCTCCAATGGAGTTCACAGTGGTAGCAAAAGAGGTGAAACTGATGGCCACACACAAGGGTATAAGGATCCACCAGTACCTAGACGACTGGTTGGTCAGAGCCAGATCCCCCCAAACCTGTATCCAACACACCAAAACTCTGGTCAAGATGTGCCAGGATCTGGGCTGGCTGGTGAACTTAGAAAAATCGGAACTGGAGCCCAAACAAGTTTTCAACTTCGTAGGCTACCAGTTCGACCTCAGGTCCGGCCGGGTCAGACCGACACCGGACAGGTGGCAAAACCTTCAAGGGAAAATACAAACACTGCTGTTACTTCCGGCCTGTCCGGTCCGACAGTTCATGTCCTTGATAGGTCTGTTAACTGCCACAGAGAAACAAGTTCACCTAGGCCGGTTGCACATGAGACCCATACAGTGGCATCTCAAAAACAATTGGAGGGTACTAGAGGTCATCCCTCTACCCAGATCCCTGCACCCACATTTACAATGGTGGCTAGAAGAAAGCAATGTGCTTCAAGGTCAACCATTACACCCCATAAAGCATGCTCTGCAAATTTTTACAGACGCATCAAAAGAAGGATGGGGCGCTCACTTAAACGAGCTCACTGCAAGGGGTTCCTGGTCAGTCCCGGAAAGCAAGCTGCACATAAATCACCTGGAGCTAAAAGCAGTTTTCTTAGCTTTGAAAGAGTTTCAGGACCTATGCACAAACCAAATAGTCCTAGTGGCCACAGACAATACCACTGTAGTGGCCTACATAAACAAAGAAGGAGGCATGAAGTCGGGCCCTCTCTGTGCCCTACTGTGGAGAATCTTGACCTGGTGTTCCCAGCGACAAGTAACCCTCAAAGCCCGGCATATCCCTGGCCGACTAAATGTGATAGCAGACAAGCTATCCAGGCTAAATCAAACCATTCAAACAGAATGGTCCCTCCTTCCGGACATTTTCCAAAGACTATGCAGCAAGTGGCACCGGCCTCAGATAGACCTATTTGCCACGAGGTTCAACCACAAGTTACCTCGCTTTGTCTCTCCAGTACCGGACACCCTGGCTGTAGCAGTGGATGCACTCACTCTGCCATGGGAGGATCTGGACGCATACGCCTTCCCACCGACTGCCATATTGAGCAAAGTGGTGGAGAAACTACTGGACTCCCCTTGCAAGAGATTCCTCCTGATTGCTCCGGGTTGGCCCAACATGCCTTGGTTTTGGGACTTGGTGACCATGTCCAGCCAGGTCCCTCTCAGCCTACCCAACCTGCCCAACCTGTTGACACAGCCCTTCAATCAGACCCCTCACAGAGATCTGACAAATCTAAATCTCCATGCCTGGCTCCTAGAGCCACAAAAATCAAAGAGCAGGGCTTCTCTGAGGCAGTGGCAGCAAGAATTGAGGCTCCTCAAAGACAATCAACCAGATCAGTCTATGAGGCAAAGTGGACCATTTTTAAAAAGTGGTGCGTCACTAATCAGGTGGACTTCAGGTCACCACCTGTAAAGTCTGTGGCTGACTTCCTAATGTATCTCTTTGAGACTAAGAAGCTGCAGCCCAGTACCATTGATGGCTACAGGTCTGCCATTGCTGATAAACTAGGTGATACAACAGTGAATATCAGCAAAGATGGTAATCTCACCCGTCTCCTGGACAGTTTCCACAGAGACAGACCTAAAGGGCGAAGGGGTGTACCCTCCTGGAACCTTTCCCTGGTGCTGCACCAGCTAACAAAGGCCCCTTTCGAACCTCTTAGGGAGGCATCCCTGAAGCATGTAACCTTCAAAACTGTTTTCCTTTTGGCCCTAGGGTCGGGTAAAAGAAGGAGTGAGATCCATGCATGGCAACACAAAAACATCAGACACCAGTCCGATTGGTCTAAGGTGTCCCTGGTTCCATCTCCCAGCTTTCTTTCAAAGAATCAGCTGGCCAAAGAGGGTCCAGAGAGTGTAGCCCCAGTGGTCATACCAGCACTGGCTCCTACCCTGGATAGATCCCTCAAATCTGACAGGTCCCTTTGTCCGATCAGAGCCTTGCGCTACTATCTGGACAGGACATCAGACATCAGACAGGGTAAAGAATTAGTCTTTGTCTCCTTCAAGAAAGGCTTCGACAAGGATATCTCCCCTGCTACCATCTCCTCTTGGATCAAACAAACTGTGATCCTCTGCTACGAGCTCTCAGATCATCAAGCCCATACCCTACATCAAGTTAAAGCTCATGATGTTCGGGCTTTCGCCGCTTCTAAGGCCTTCCAATCGGGAGTTTCCTTAGATCAGATCTTATCAGCTTGCCACTGGAAATCCCACAATACCTTCACGCAGTTTTACCTGAAGGACTTGGCTTGGGCTGATTCAGAGCTTTTTCATCTTGGTCCTGTGGTGGCTGCCCAGCAGATCCACCAACAGACCAGTACCTAGAGGAGATTTGTACATTTGTAAATATAGTTAAGAATAATTCATCAAAAAAAAAAAAAAAAAATCTTCTCAGATGTATTTCCTTCGGGAGACTTGCCTTTGGGACTGAACTCATCCCTCTCCTCCTTTACCTCAGAGTAGGTCTGAGAATAAAAAAAGGGGGGGGGGTATACGGTATCAAGGTCGTTTCTGACGGTTACACCCTATTACCGGATGATGATATTCGACCACAGCCCTTATGGGTTACCGACCTCAAGGTCTACCCAGGCTTACAAGGTACCTATCTTCACTACTGAGTATGAGTTCAATTTGATCCCTAGTAACTTACCCGCCGACCAAGCGGTAGTTATTCAGCTATTGTCCATTGGATAGGATGTATTAACGCAATAAAATTGCAAATTTAATAAGTAAATTAAATTTTTGTAAGTTAATACCCTATCCAATGGACACACAAGGCCCTCCCACCGACCCCGCTATCAGTTCACTAGGGGTCTAATAAGGTTTAGACAACAAAAAAGATGCTATGACGTCACTCTGTCTAGACAGGAAGGAAGTACGACACGCCATCTGGCGAGTGCACAGTACTGGGCCGGCCTAGCCGGTGGAGACACGGGACGTCTTTTTCTGACGTTTGGCGGGCCGGTCCGCGCCGACCGGATAAGCTATTGTCCATTGGATAGGGTATTAACTTATAAAAATTTAATTTACTTATTAAATTTGCAAATTTATCAGAACACCCAAAAGCCAGGCAAAGTGGTATTCACAGTCACGACTCAAACAGGATGTCAATCAAAGACCTGGACGAACAATCTTTGGCTGGTCGGGTTCCGAAGCACGCCTGAACTCTCAATTCTCCCGTATTGCCAAGACTTCCTCATATCCATCTTCAGGACCAGCATCTAGGCCTGTCCCTCAGGAGATACTTCGAAGGTGGGAGCAATGTGCTAAGGAAGGCTCTTTGATTACCAACCACGCAGCGGGGTTTAACATGTGCGTGAGTGAAATTCAGGACAAGATGAATCTTACCTAGTGGACAGATGCATTTGTCCGGCGCTCTGCTGGTCACGCCAAACGTTAGAAAAAAACGTCCTGAGCTGGGCTCTGGCCGGGACCGGTAGTGTCCTGTTCACTCGCCAGGTGGCTGTACAGCCTACCTGCCGGTATACTGCGCATGCGTGCGCATGCGCTCTTCCTCTTTTTGTTTGGCACGTGAGGACTTAAAACGCTTGAAGTTTAAGAGAAACTTTTTAAATTTTTTTATGTACTTTACAAGTGAATTCTTCTCAAGTTTGTAGTTTATTATTGTGTTCATATATCATGGCATCCCCTGGAGACAAGAAAGGGCAGAGGCGAGGCGTATGCAGCCACATTATGGCCTCCTTTGATTTGCACAAACGCTGTGCCAGATGCCGTGACAAGGGCATTGGGGATGATGACTGTGTTGCTAAGAAATCGTGTGTTATTTGTGATGGTTTCACGGATACCCAGAAGGATATGCTAGCCACCCCTACATATAAGATACGCAAGGACAAAAAGGCGGGGGTTTTAGTGTCTCCGGATCAGGTAACAGTTATTGCTTCTGTTGAAGATACAGAGCCTGTTTTTCAACCATCTCCTTCTGCCTCTCAGCCCCCTGCGCATGCGCAGCCGGAGTCTTCAAGTTCTACTTTTGTTACCTCTGATCAACTCCAAAAGATGTCAGATCAATGGGCTGAACAATTCGCCCGTTTTGAGGCCTTACTCTCCAGGGGCAACGTTTTCTCTACCCCAAAATCTTCTGTTCAGCATGTGCCTTCCCATGCTGCGATTTCAGACACTCCTTTTATTCCCCTTTCTGCCCGGCTCACCGTTCCGGTGGAGTACCCGGCAGAAGGTGAGGGTGACAAACAACAGGCTAGTAAGAGTGTAGAAAGGGATGTTAAAGATCAAAAGAAGTCACGTAAATCCCGCAAGGACCACAAGGACGATAAACATTCAAAAAAGAGACAGGTGTCTCCCTCTCCTGATGTGGGCCCTCTTCAGGTCAAATCTGCACCGGTCCAGGTTAAGCCACCGGCTCAAGCTCAAGTCTCCTCCGGTCCGGAGGTCGTGCAGAAGTTGAAGTCTAAGCCTGCTCCACTTTCCTCTGTTGGTTCCGACCCGGAACAGTCAGGTCTCTTTCTTCCCGGTGCAACCGGTCAAGGTTTTGCTCAACCCGGTTCATCCGGTCAAGTTCCTCCAGTAGATCATACTGCGTCATCTCTCTTTGGGGATTCCTCTGTTTCAGATGCTTACCGGGCTCCACCGGAGCCGGATAATTTGGACATTGGCCCTCCTCCTTCTGAAGCCAGTTTATCCGACGACCAGATTTCTGATGAGGGTGAGATATCTTCTGATACCTTGGACCGGCCTGAACAAACGGAGGATATGAATTACAGAGAGACAGTTAGGTCCATCCGTTCCTTTATGGGATGGAATCATATCCCCACATTTGAAAGCGACCTCAGTGAGCCTGATAAGAGTAATAACCCCTGGAAGGGGAAGCTGCCAAAGAGGCCTGCCCGCATCTCTGTAGCCATGCCACCGGACGACTGGCTTTGTCAGAAGTTAGAAAAGTTGAACACAGTGGTGGCGGAGGGGTACCCTTCACGTTCCCAGGACTCGGCTGGACTGAAAAAGGATCAGTTTGTCAAGGTACCGAAGTCGCAAAATAGATGGTACCAGATGCATATGATTAGACCGGAGGGGCCGCATAGGCCTGGAAAGACTTTGTTTAGCTGGCACAACTCAGAGGCGAAGGTGAACTCTCAATTCCCTCGCATTGTCAAAGCATCTGCTTACCCTGCCACCGGACCCCCTTCGCGTCCCATTTCACAGGAATACTTGCGTCGGTGGGAGAAGTGCGCCCGGGAGAATTCTTACATTGTTAATCATGCGGCAGGGTTTAACCGTTGCACCAGTGAGTTACACGAACGCATGACCGGCCATGTCAACATGCTTCATGCTAGGATTAATAAGGGAAAAGCCCCCAAGGAGGTATCCGCTGCTCTCTCAGACTTGAAGGACCTCTCTGCTTTTCACCAGAATGTTTCTGTGGCCATGGGCACTGCGCTCCAGCACCTAGCGGACAGTCTTTTTGTGCAAATGTCCAACTTGATTTTGCTGCGTAGGGATTCCTACCTTGACCACGTCAAGAACGGCATTAAACCTGATACCTATAACCAGTTGAGAAATGCCCTGTTGTTCGGACATGGACTTTTCCCTGATGCAGTTATCCGCACAGCGGAACAAGATATTGCCAGTCATCACTCCTCCGGTTCTGTTCCCAGGCCCGGTCCGGGTGCTGCCCAACAGACCGGATGGAGATCTTCTCATAGGTACCGTCCCTATGATAGCAGAGACAGTAGGAATACCGGTACCGGAGATCAGGACCGTCAGGCTTGGAGGCAGTTTAGCCGGAATAGAGGCCGGGGTCGTGGCAGAGGACGTGGTTCCAATCCCCGTTTCTCTAAATCGAGAGGTTACAAGCAATATAAATGACAATTACCTGTTAGCTCCAACTCTCTCAAGTTCAGTAATTACGAAGTTGGACCAGAAAACATTAGCCAGGACTGTAACATCGAGAGTAGTAGACAGTTCAGTGTTAAGCAAAGTTCAGATGACACCAAATTTACATTCTCAAAGTGTGTCTTGTCTTGTTGTAGATCATGCTCATTCTGCTTGTTTCCAAGGGCAACCGCAAAAGAAAGGTATAAGTCCCTGTACTCAAAAGATAAAAATAAAAGATGTCAAAGGTGTTTTTTGTGCAAATCAATGTCTTTTTGCCCCACCTGTTCCAAATGTCCCCCAATGTTGTCCCAAGTTTGGCTGTAGGGGGCAGACTGCAAAAGTTTTGGCAAGTTTGGCTCAGTCTGGGGGCGAATCCAAGGGTGGTCTCGATTTTACGAGAGGGATACACGCTACCCTTCAAAATCAGACCACCTCTGACCCGATCCCCGGTGATCAAGAGTGGTTATGCTCACCCCGGAAAAAGCAAGGCCTTGTGTCAAGCAGTAACAGACCTCATAAACAAGTTGGTAGTCGAAAAGGTGGTCATCAGATCCTCCCTGGCATTTTACAACCGCCTCTTTCTGGTACCAAAATCAAATCAGAGATGGAGACCTATCTTGGACCTCGGCCATCTAAATCTTTTCTTGAAACCAGGCACTTTCAAAATGGAAACTCCAGAAACAATAAGGTTGTCCCTCCAAAAGGGGGAGTGGGTAACTTCGCTGGATTTCAGCGACGCTTACTTTCATATCCCTATCAGTCAGAGATCAAGAAAGTACCTCAGGTTCTTTCTGGGAAGCAAAGCTTGTCAATTCACGGCTCTTCCTTTCGGGCTCGCCACAGCTCCACTGGAATTTACCAAAGTAGTCAAGGAAGTGAAACTGATGGCTCAAGCACGAGGTATCCGGATCCACCAGTACCTCGACGACTGGTTAGTCAGAGCCCCGGACCAGGAAACTTGCCAGTTACATACCCAGACCCTCTTGGCCCTGTGCCACGAACTAGGGTGGGTGGTAAACAGGGAGAAATCGGAACTTACGCCTCAACAGGTTTTCAATTTCGTAGGTTACCGGTTCGATCTACTGTCGGGTCGAGTGTTGCCCACTCAGGACAGATGGATCGCTCTTCAGCAGAAGCTTCAGTTCATCAAAGGCAGGGACTGTTGTTCAGTCCGACAGTTCATGTCCCTAATCGGCCTGCTTACGGCCACAGAGAAGCAAGTGTGGGCCGGCCGTCTTCACATGAGGCCGATTCAGTGGCATCTAAAAAGACACTGGCATGTGCCGGAGAGCCTGGAGAAGATTATTCCGGTTCCCCTTTCTCTTCACCCACACCTGGATTGGTGGTTGGACGAGACCAATGTGCTAAAAGGGCAACCCTTGCACCCTCTTCAGCACGCCCTACAGATTTTTACAGACGCCTCAAACGAAGGCTGGGGCGCACACTTAGGGGGATCCATAGCAAGAGGCGTTTGGTCAGAACCCGAAAGTCGCCTCCACATCAACTTCTTGGAACTCAAGGCAGTTCTTCTGGCTCTCAAGAGTTTCGAGCAGCAGTGCAGGGGACAGATTGTTCTCATAGCAACCGACAACACGACTGTAGTGTCTTACATCAACAAAGAGGGCGGTATGAGATCAGGGTCTCTCTGTGCCCTACTTTGGCGACTCCTATCCTGGTGTCATCCCAGGAAGATAATTCTGCGGGCCAGACACATTCCGGGTCGCTTGAATGTCATAGCAGACAAGCTGTCCCGGCACAATCAGGTGATCCAGACCGAGTGGTGCCTGTCTCAACAGGTGTTCAATCGCTTGTGCTCCAACTGGGGCTAGCCGCAGATAGATCTTTTTGCCACCTGATTCAATCACAAGCTTCCCAAGTTTGTCTCTCCGGTTCCGGACTCGACAGCTTGGGCGGTGGATGCTCTCAGCCTACCATGGAGCCACCTGGACGTGTACGCCTTTCCTCCAGTCTCCCTTCTCAGTCAGGTCACATCCAAACTGGTGAATCAGGGCTTTCACAGAATGATCTTAATCGCTCCGGGTTGGCCCAACATGCCTTGGTTTTGGGATCTGATCAGTCTTATCAAGTCAGATTCCCGTCAGTCTTCCCTTGGAGAGGAACCTGTTGACTCAACCTTTCAACGGCCTTCTCCACAGGAACTTGAATCATCTGAATCTGCATGCTTGGCTCCTAGAGCCTCGTCCATCAGGCGACAAGGGTTTTCTGAGGAGGTGGCAGCAAGAATTGAAGCTCCTCAGAGACGTTCAACCAGAGCGGTCTATAAGTCAAAGTGGGCCATTTTTGTTAAGTGGTGCGACTCCAACCAGGTGGACTTCAGGTCGCCCTCTCTGAAACAGGTGGCCGACTTTTTGTTGTATCTCTTTAAGGAGAGACAGTTACAACCCAGTACTATAGAAGGCTACAGAACAGCTATTGCCGATATGGTGGGTAACGACCTGGTTCATTTTGGCAAGGATGAAAGCCTGACTCGCTTGTTGGACAGTTTCCATAGAGACAAGCCGAAAGGCAGGCGGGGAGTCCCTGCGTGGAACCTTTCATTAGTGCTCCACCAGTTGACCAAAGCTCCTTTCGAACCCATGCGGAAGGCCTCTCTTAAACATTTGACATTTAAGACGGTTTTCCTATTGGCTTTGGGTTCCGGCAAAAGGCGGAGCGAAATCCATGCATGGTTATACCGCAACATCAGGCATCAGGAGAACTGGAGTCAGGTCTCCCTATATCCCTCTCCCAGTTTTCTATCTAAGAATCAACTAGCGCGGGACGGACCGGCTGCTGTGGCACCGGTTGTCATTCCCGCGTTGGCTCCATCATTGGACAGGTCCCTCAAGGAAGACAAGTCACTTTGCCCGGTGAGGGCCTTGCGTTACTATTTAGACAGGACCAAGGACTTACGCTCGGGCAAAGATCTGGTGTTTGTGTCTTTCCGGAAGAGTTTTCAGAAGGATATTGTTCCGGCTACTGTTTCTTCCTGGATCAAGCAAACTGTGTTGTTGTGCTATCAGCTTTCCGATCATGAGGCTCAAACTATACATCAAGTTCGGGCTCATGATGTGCGGGCCTTTGCTGCATCCAAAGCCTTTCAGGGCGGGGTTTCCTTGGATCAGATCCTATCAGCTTGCCATTGGAAGGCCCACAACACTTTTACACAATTCTACCTGAAGGACCTAGCCTGGGCAGATTCAGAGTTGTACCACCTAGGTCCTGTGGTAGCTGCTCAGCAGATCCACGAACATCAGTAATAGTCTTATTACTGACTGTATATAGTGTACACATGTTTTTGGGGTTTAGTGTATATATATATATATATATATATATATATATATATATAAAAAAAAAAAAAAAAAAAAAATCCTCCACTATCCTTTGCTACTGGATTGCCATGATCCAAAGTGGATCCAGGAGCTTCTCAAGGATGGTGTTTCTTTGCTCCTGTTCTTCTTCCTCATTCATGAATTTGTTAGTTCATGCCCTCATTAGTCTTCCTGCACCTTCGGCTCGAATTGGTGCACAGGCTGTTTCCTCTTAGGAAAAATCAGGGGGGGGCAAGGGTGTTTTGGTCCTTAAAGGTTGGTTTATTTAACCAGTACCGGACACACCCGTTATACTATTGTCTATATGGGTTCCCCTTGTTTGGCTACCCCCCATCCAATGGGTAGTCATTCTGCATCTGTCCACTAGGTAAGTTGTATTAACGCAATAAAATAGAAAATTTAATAGTAAATTAAATTTTTATAAGTTAATACCTTACCTAGTGGACAGGGGGAGTCCCACCCTACTTTCCCCGCTATCATAACCAACAAGGGGTCATAAGGTAGACAACAAAAAGAGGAAGAGCGCATGCGCGCGCATGCGCAGTATACCGGCAGGTAGGCTGTACAGCCACCTGGCGAGTGAACAGGACACTACCGGTCCCGGCCAGAGCCCAGCTCAGGACGTTTTTTTCTAACGTTTGGCGTGACCGGCAGAGCGCCGGACAAATGCATCTGTCCACTAGGTAAGGTATTAACTTATAAAAATTTAATTTACTATTAAATTTTCTAATTTCATTTTTGAACGCTACCATTGTTCAGGGCAAGGCCCCAAAGGAAGTCACTGACGCCATCAAGGACTTGAAAGACTTGTCAGCTTTCCACAGTAGCGTTTCTGTAGCCTTAGGTACTGCCTTCCAGCACCTCGCAGACAGCTTGTTTGTTCAGCTAGCCAATTTAATTTTGTTGAGGAGAGATTCTTATCTCGAGTACGTTAAACCAGGCCTGAAACCTGATACCTGGAATAAACTACGAAATGCTCCCCTGTTCACTTACGGGCTATTCCCGGATGATGTACTGGCAGTAGCGGAGCAAGATATTCAAAAGCATGACTCAAACAAGAGTGCTACTGGTCCCGGCCCGGGCACATATCAGCACTCTAAGAAGCATCAATTCCGGTACCAACCATATGAAAAGAAAGAGAGTCGTCAATCCGGCTTCTCCTCTTCCCAAAATCAACAACCTTGGAGGCAATTCTCAGGCAGAGGCAGGGGTAGGGGTCGTGGTAGAGGTGGATCTGGTTCTACATACTACTCCAAGCCTGCCCGTGGTACCAAACCATATAAATGACAATCAATATCTACTGAGTCCCCCAGTTGTGTTAAGTTCAAGTTTAGGGGATCTCAATCTAGTGTCAGCAGCCAAAAAAGTGACGTCTCAAAAGACTGTAAATTTGCCTGTTGTTCTTCCTGCAGTTTCTGTAAAAGGGCCGTTGCAAAAGAAAAACGTAAGACCCTCTCATGCCAAAATAGAAATAAAATCTGTGAACAGTGCTTTGTCTGTAAATCAATGTCTTTTTGCCCCAAATGTCATAAATGTACCTTGTGTTGTCAAAGATCCGCCTGTAGGAGGCCGTCTGCAACTGTTTTGGCAGGTTTGGCTCTCCCTGGGTTCAAATCCGAGGGTGATCTCCATCCTCAGGGGAGGGTACCAACTCCCCTTCAAGGAAAGACTACCCCTCGCAAGATTTCCTGTAATAGTCAGTGGTTCATCAGCTCCTTTAAGAAACAAAAAGCTGAACGAAGCCTTACAATCTCTAGGTCAAAAACAGGCTATAGAAAAAGTGTCAGTTCAATCATCTCTGGGCTTCAACAACCGGTTGTTCCTGGTTCCAAAACCCAACAAAAAATGGAGGCCCATTCTAGACCTAAGTCAACTGAACCTGTACCTTGCTCCGGCAACGTTCAAGATGGAAACTCCGGAGACCATCAGACTCTCCCTGCAACAGGGGGAGTGGGTCACTTCGCTGGATTTCAGCGACGCTTATTTTCACATCCCCATAAACCACAGGTCGCGAAAATATCTCAGGTTCCACTTAAAAGGTCAGACCTTTCAGTTCACAGCACTTCCCTTTGGCCTGTCGACGGCTCCGTTGGAGTTCACAAAGGTGGTCAAAGAGGTAAAACTCATGGCTCAATCGAGGGGTATTCGAATCCACCAATACCTAGACGATTGGTTACTGAGAGCCCCATGCCGGGAAATTTGCCTACGTCATACGCAGATCCTTTTGGACCTTTGCCGCTCTCTAGGTTGGGTAGTCAACATGGACAAGTCAGAGCTGGTTCCCCAACAAACCTTCGACTTCGTAGGTTATCATTTCGACCTATCTCAGGGGTTAGTCAAACCAACTCAGGACAGGTGGAGGAGTCTATCTCAGAAACTCAACCTTCTCCTGGGACTGGAATGTTGCTCAGTCAGGCAGTTCATGTCTTTGATCGGCCTTCTGACGGCAACAGAAAAACAAGTAGTATCGGGGCGGCTGCATATGAGACCCATTCAATGGCACCTGAAAAAGCATTGGCATGCCCCGGAATCTCTGGAAAAAGTCATTCCAATTCCTTCATCTCTCCATGTACATCTAAGGTGGTGGTTGGACCCGGCCAAGGTGCTCTCCGGTCAACCCTTACACCCTCTTCAACACGCCCTTCAACTGTTTACAGACGCCTCAAACGAAGGTTGGGGCACTCACTTAGGCGATTACATGGCAAAAGGAGTCTGGTTAGAGTCAGAAGGCGCCTTGCACATAAATTTGTTGGAGCTCAAGGCAGTCCTGCTGGCCCTAAAACGGTTCGAGCGGTTATGTTGCAACCAGATAGTTCTTGTTTGTACAGACAACACCACTGTGGTCTCTTACATCAACAAGGAAGGGGGTATGAAATCAGGCTCACTCTGTGCCCTCCTTTGGTTAAATTAAATTTTTATTAGTTAATATCTTACCTAGTGGACCAAGAGAGTCCCACCCTACCTGCCCCGCAATAGCTCAAAGGGGACATTCTTAGGTAGGCCACAAAAAGAGGAAGTACGCATGCGCGCGCACGCGCAGTAGGGGAGCTGGGTGCAGTCACGACACCTGGCGAATGAGGAGTACACTACCGGTCCCGGTCAGAGCCCAGCTCAGGACGTTTTTGTCTAACGTTTGGCGGGACCGGCTGCGCGCCGGACAAATGCACTGGTCCACTAGGTAAGATATTAACTAATAAAAATTTAATTTAACCATTAAATTTTCCATTTTGTTTACTTAATGTTAGAACAAGTTGCTCCCATAAACACGTAGGGCCCCTCCCCACAGGGGTATATTTGTGTCAACCATAATACTCTGTATGTCACGCTTTAACCATGTCCCATCTGGGGATACACTGCGTCGAGATGCAATATCTTGTTAATTCTGGCACTTCCAGGGTATATGGACATGGCCGTTTACAACGTCATTATGCACTTTTCCACTGTAATGTGGCTACATTTCAGAAATGTGGCTACAAATATGTCCTATAAGGTTTGTAGCCACATTTCTGAAATGTAGCCACATTTCAGTGGAAAAGTACATAACGTTGTAAATGGCTGTGTCCATATACCCTGGAAGTGCCTTAATTCTTATAACAAAAGGATTTAAATCCAAATCCTCAAAGGATTTGACCCCAACCCTGCCTGGAAACCATATGGTGTAGGATGTTGATACTTTGTAGGGACATTGGTTGGTGGTGTAGGTATGCAATGTCATGTTGTAACCTTTGACCGTGACTCTGCTATAATACTGCCATATTTGAGACATATTTGTCCTCTCACAAAGATATATGGATTGCTGCATCTGATTATTATGTGTACTAATTGTGATATCTCTGTTAAAAGCTAAACTTCAATTAGTAAGTTTTACAACTTTTATTGCTTTTAATTATAAATGCTGTCAGTTTAATATTGTTTTATTTTGATACTTTGTCTTTACATACATTTTCTGTATAATGTCAGTACATGTATTAAGTTAGCAAGTGTTTTTCTTTCCAGGCAGCAGACAAATATGGACAGACTGAAGCTATATGTGTGATGCTGGAGGAAGTGCAGGGTCTGGATAAGATAGAAGCACTCCAGAACCATGAGAATGAACAGGTTTATGAGACTGCACTCCGCATTATTGAAAAATACTTTGGGGGAGAGGTAGGTACACTGAACCTCATTAAATTACACAAGACCACATTATTTTATTAAGACACTTTAGTGGAAAGCTAAGTTGAAAGAACCTGGCTCTAACTTAATCTGAAATTGCACCTTTTGTAGTATTGAAGTTGTTTGGTGGGGAAGTAAGTTGACATGAGTTGGCTATAAAAAATGAGATCACATGAGAATATCACATTGTTTCTACTCTCACTGAAATTATATTGGTGGAATTGTTGGATGACAAAAACTTGGCTTAAAACTACTGCCAGGGCTCAGTGTTTTGACATAGTTTGATTCCAGAGGTACAGTGACACATCTCTTTAACTGTATTTACTGGCACTCTGTGGTATAATATGTGATATAATGTCTGTATGACACAATGTTGGCTTAGTTCAATACCCAAAATATAAGGGTAATTTATAGCTGTTTCTTTTGCCTTGTTTAACTCAGTATTCAGTATTATAGCATGTGTATATTGATTAAACTTCCAATATTTTACTTCTAGGAGGAAGAAGACACCAACCTTGCCCCAGAGAGTGCTGAGGGAGCTTCCCAGTTTCAGTTTGCTGCTAACAATGCACCCACTGGAAACTTTGCTTTCTAACTGGACACCCTTAAATATATTTATGCTACAATAATGCAGTATTTACATAGGTTACTAGAATTCCAAAGATGCACAGTATTGTATGGAAAAAGTACCATATAATTATTGCAAGACAGTACAAGTTGATAGAATCATTGGGTAGTGTGTTGTCTCTATAGTGCTATTTTTGAAACACATAATATCCAGGTCTAGAGTAGGAAGTCCAAAGATACATGTCTCACTGAAAGTATCTACAAATCATGCATGTCAAATGTATTAGACTTTTTGGATGTTTAAATGTGACCCTAGAAAGTGACTGTGTGAATGAATAAGTGTGATGCCTTGCTTTAGGGCTAACAGGGAAAAAATATCCCTTTTCTGTATAACAGGTGACAGAATATGCTATTTCTGTGATGAAATAATCGTAGCAAGAGTGCAATTAACAATAACCCTGTGAAACAGGCAACTAACATTGTTCTCATTGTGTGTAGTAAGTTAATGGTTTGGCTATTTAAGAAGTAATTGTTGATTAACATCAAAAGTAAAGCAATTGCTTTTAATTTGTATAATGTAATTTTTGTACTGTATAGTGCTATTTTGTTCATATTCATTTTGCTTTATATGTTTCTAAGATGTTGTACAATAATGTCACCATCACTGTTTACCATAGAAATAATTTTCATTAATGCTAATACTGCTGGTCTGAAAAAAAGTTCAGCAATAAAATAAATTTCAGCCTTTGCATTATCTTTTTTCTCCCCCATCTTTTTTAGTTGAATCTTTGAATGGTGGGTTATTGGGTGGGCGGTGGGAAAAAACTTGTCCGTCCTGTATCTCAGAGATTGGTTAGGGAGTGTAGGTGTGCAATGTATGGTGTGACTTTGATTTGACCTTGCCGTAGTGACTTTGAGTTTGAAAATGTTGAAAAGCTATATCTCTGAAACTGTAATGTGAAGCAAGTTGACTCTTGGTAGGGATATTAGTTGGGGGTGTAGGTCAGTGTAGGACCAACTACACCAAAAAGTTACAGGCCTGGCTTGAAAGTTTCAGGTCCTGCAGTTAATTTGAATAATTTTTTTTTTTTTTCCAACTTATATTTGTAGCAATCTGCCCACAGGTGTAAATATTTTTTGATAACTAGACTGGAACATTGTGAATAGAGAAGCATGTAATGTTTTAGCCAGTTTGGCTCTGCACGTTGTGTGTCCTGCATGCAGAGATAGTGTTGTGGTTGAATGGGAATGTTCGAATCAGTTACCGAAAGTGGAAATAAGGCAAAAACCGGGGTGTGTTTGAAGGTTTCAAATCCATACATGAGCTATAACTCGCGTATAAATATGAACCACAATGTGCTTTTTGAAGACTTTTGAGGACAAAATGAGTGATATATTGATAGAATATTATCAAGTATTCAACCGCGGAATACAAAAGTTATCCGCTCAGAGTAATCTCCACAACTGATGGGTACATTTGGAATTTCAAGGTGGCGGTGTAAACAAAGCCGGGTCCAGCACCAATAAATATCTGGTTATATAGTCGGGTTTATACATTTTCGTATCACCATGAAGGAAAGAACGCCCATATTTATTTTTATTATAATTATTGCTTAAACTGCAACTATCCCCCTATTGCCGTTTGTTTACTTTAATCTGAGAAGAAGTTCCAAGTAGTTTGTCTAATCATCCCAGAATACGCGATCTGCACATGTGCATGATTTATCCTCGTCGAACTCAATATACCAAGCCCGACTCGTTCGTTCATATGCAGAAGACGAGTCAAAAATTCGACAAAAAGCACCAAGTTTTGGCGAGAATTACTGTTAGCTGGATGCATCAAATAAAATAAACTCACTTTCGTGTCTTTTTCATATATTTCTATGATGAAATATGTACGTTGTCACTTCCGATAGTAGACCCATTTCTTTGGTGAGTAGTTGTCGACTGTTTCGCCGGAGACACTTTATATAGAAGATGAGTTAAATATTCAACAAAAAAGCCTCGAGATCTCGCTAGAATACCCTAATTCTTGTGAGAGTTATTGTTAGCTGGATGCATCAAATAAAATAAACTCACTTTCTTGTCTTTCTCCTCTATTACTATGAGGAAATGTGTACGTCATCGCTTGCGATAAGACTAATTTCTTCAGTCTGGTTGTTTTGATTGGCTACTGAAAAGATGCAGGACTCCCCCTCCGAGTGGAGATGAATTTTCCCCGACCCGACAATATATTTGCTCTCTTCGGCCCACCGCAAATTTTCCACAGTGATGTAGGTGTGCACACTTCATGGTGTGACCATGATTTGACCTTGCCATTAGTGACCTCTAGTATGAAAATCTTATTTGGCCTATATTTCAAAACTAAAGCGTAGTAAGTCTAATGGTAGACATTGGTTAGGGAGTGTATGTGTGCAACATCACGGTATGACCTTGACCTTAAAAATCTTAGGGTTATATCTTGTAACAGTATGGCATAGGAAGTTGACACTTGGGACATTGGTCAGGGGTGTAGATGTGCAATGTCATAGTGTGACCTTGATGTAGTGACCTTCGCCTTTAAAATCTTGTTTGGGTTGTATCTTGGAAACAGTACAGTATAGGAAGTTGTCACTTGGTAGGGACATTGGTTAGGGGGTGTAGGTGAGCAACTTCACTGTGACCTTGATTTTACCTTTAACATTGGTGTAGTGACCTTAACTTTAAGATATTGTCTGGGCTATATCTCTGAAACTAAAGTGTAGAAGGTTGACATTTGGACATTGGCTAGGGGGTGCAGGTATTCAACATCATGATGTAGTCTGCACAATGACTGGTTTCCTGGCTCCTTTTGTCAATCTCTATCCAGACCTGGAGTCAACTGGGAGCAATGATCAATTTCTTGCTCTGACCAGGCCCCTGTCTCATGTTTTGCAAGAGACACCATCTGGTTCGGAGGCTAACCCCAATGATCTGAAGTTTTTCAATCAGAGGATCAGAGTTACAGAAGAACAGTATGTGGAATCAGGTCTTTAATGAAGTGGTCCTTCATATCAGATCACGACTATGCCCCTCTGCCCCTTCACAGGCAGATCACAACCACCTGGCAAGGTTTTTGCCACTTTGCCAGCAGACGATTGGTTCTGATCCGATAAAACATGAATTTGCACCTACTTCAAGGCCATGTCTCCATGGCCGGTGACTGTAACTGGCTTCAAACCGACCATTTTATTGCGTTAATACATCCTATCCAATGGACAATAGCTTATCCGGTCGGCGCAGACCGGCCCGCCAAACGTCAGAAAAAGACGTCATGTGTCTCCACCGGCTAGGCCGGTCCAGTGCTGTGCACTCGCCAGATGGCGTGTCGTACTTCCTTCCTGTCTAGACAGCGTGACGTCATAGCATCTTTTTCGTTTGGCGCGTGGCTTGTGCACAGGAATTTTCTTCAGCCAGATATTTTATTTTTTCATCAGCCATTTTGTTTAGAAGCTTTATAATTGTGTTCAACGGGAAGTATTATCATCATGTCTTCTCCAGGACAACGCAGGGGGAGTTGTGGACACGCTATGGCTAGCTTCGACACTCATTTGTATTGTGCACGCTGTAGGGAGAAGGGTAAGGGCTCTGACTCGTGTGTTAAAGAACCTCATTCAGACAATTGCCAGATATGTAAAACTTTTTCTGAGGAACAGCGTCAGCAGTTAGCTACACCTTCTTATAGGTTAAAGAAGGAAAAGCGTGAAGCTAAGAAAGTCATCCCTACCCCTCCAGAAGAAGCGGAAGAATTAGTGGACCCAGCTAGTGTAGCTGTCATAGGGGCAGTAGATAACCAAGGATCTGTTAAGTCACCTAACCCTGCCCCTCCACCAGAGAAAAAGCAAAAGAAAGATGTTAAAAAGGACACTAAGAAAGACAAATCTCCCCTGCAAAAGCTTCTACTTCTTCAAGTCAAAGCAGTGCAGACACGAAAATTGCCGAACTGGATAATAAATGGGCGGAGCGTTTTAACCGCTTGGAAGCCTTGATATTATCTAAGAACTTTGAACCATCATTCTCTGCTAACGCGAAGGTAACACCGACCCATTCACCTCCATCTTCGGTTGAAAATGTGTCTGAGCCGTTTATCCGGCCTTCAACTTCCAGCACGCTTCCTGGCTGAAAAGCAACAGCCTACCAGTAAAGCAGTGACCGACAAGCAGACTTCTTCAGCTAAGTTTCCTGGTACAGGCTTCTCTGCTACCCAGCATCAGCCGGCCAGTAAAACTAAGTCCAGCCGACCTACCTCAACTGTCAGTCGACCGACCCCAGCCTCCAAGTTTCCTGGACAAGGCTCCTCTGCCTCTGTGCATCAGCCTGCCAGTCAAACTGTTAGCAAACGACCTACTCCCATGCTGGACTCTACTCAGAGCCGACCATCTGTCACCGACCGACCTCTGTCTACCGAACCGGCCGACACCGGCTCTCCTGCCCTTCATGCCTCTAGAAGGGATAGTATTTCCAGCCTTTCCTCAGACGCCGACAGTGTCCAGTCGGACCGACCTCCATTGGATTTATACACTGAGGAGGGCGAACTTTCTGAAGATCCGGATCAGACAGTGACGGAGCAGGACCAACCCATTTCAGAAGAACAGAACTATAGAGAGACTATGCAGGGCATTCGCTCTTATATGGGTTGGTCCCACATTTCAGAAGTCGATAACGCAACAGCCACCTCAGACGACAACCCCTTCGCAGGGCCTAAGACTGTGACACCTGGAAAAGTATCCGTTAAAATGCCAACAGAGGAGTGGCTCTGTAAAAAACTGGGAAAACTAAATCTGACACTCACTGAGGGTTACCCCTCCCGTGGCTCAGAAGCCGGTGGTTTGGCTAAGGATGTTTTTCTCCGACCTCCCCGTTCACAGGCAAAGTGGTACGGGCTCCACACCGACTCTCAACTAGACCAGGATAAAGTTACTACCTGGAGTACCGACGCCTCCAAGCTCAACAGCAGTTATAGCCGGATTGCCCGGTATACCGGCCTATCATCCACTCCACCAGCTTCACGCAGGATTGCCCAGGAAACATTGCGCCGGTGGGAGAGGTCGGCTAGGGAGGCTTCTATAGTGTGTAACCAAGCAGCCAGTTTTAACCGGTGCTTGTTTAGAGTGCAACAAAACATGAAGGATCACATCAAAACTTTGGCCTCTGAGAATAAAGGGAAGGGCTCCTCAAAGAGTTCGGTGGCTACTGACGAACTTAACTACCTGCTTGACTTCAACTCAAGTATCTCACAGGCAGCCGCAAAGTCAATGGAACACTTGTCAGAATTCGTGTTCATAACAATGGGAAACCTCACCCTCGTCCGCAGGGACGCGTATCTTAGCCACCTCAGGACAGGCATAAAGCAAGATACTCTCACAGCCTTGAGAGCTGCCCCGCTACACATACCTACACTCTTCCCGGACTCAACTATTAAGCGGGCAGAAGAGGAGATCGCACAATTTGAGGCAAAAGGTCACACTGCATCTCAGCAGGGTAAAGGTCGGTTCCACCCTTATGAACGGCCGGACAAGAAACACACCAATAAAGACACCAGATCTGAGAAGCCGGCTTGGAAAACCATAGGCAAAAAGCAGTTCAGGAAAGGGAAGGGACATTCCTCAAATTACTCATCCCGACCGGCCAAGGGCCAGCAGTCATAAAAATGACAGTTACTGTATGACACCATTGCAGAACAGACTGCTGGCCGGGAGCCTTCCACAGACTGTAATTCCTCCTGTAATTTCAAATGTAAAAGTTCATGTTGTCACAAATGTTCCTACTGTGCCCGGGCATTCACAAAAGAAAGAAATAAGTCCCGGGCCAGTAGATTGTACTTACAAAGATTACACATTAAAGTCTGTGAAAAGTGTTTCTTGTGTCATTCCATTGTCTTGTGCCAAATCTGTAACAAGTGTCAAACATGCTGCCGGAAATCTGCCTGTAGGGGCCAGACTACAAAAATTTTGGAAAACCTGGTTGAATCTAGGGGCCGGTCCGAAAATAGTTCAAATCCTGAGGGAGGGTTACACTCTCCCCTTCCGGACCTGGCCAAATCTTACAAGGTCACCAACTGTCGTAAGCTGCTATGGCAATCCCCACAGGAACAGCTACCTGCTGGAGGCATTACATCAGCTTATAGACAAAAATGCAGTAGAGCTGGTCAGAAATCAATCATCTCTGGGGTTTTTCAACCGACTCTTTTTGGTCCCAAAACCAAACAACAAGTGGAGGCCAATTCTGGATCTGAGCAAACTAAATCTCTTTCTCAAGGTGGAGAAATTCAAGATGGAGACACCGGAAACCATCAGAACATCCCTCCAACAAGGGGAGTGGGTTACCTCAGTAGATTTCAAAGATGCCTACTTCCACATACCAATACAGGAACAATCAAGGAAATACCTAAGATTTCATGTCCAGGGTCAGACGTACCAGTTCAAGGCACTACCTTTTGGCCTGTCCACAGCACCCATGGAGTTCACTGTTTTGGTAAAGGAGGTCAAACTGATGGCCATACACAAGGGTATAAGAATCCACCAGTACCTAGACGACTGGCTAGTACGGGCCAAGTCCTACCAAACTTGTCTCCAACATACTCGACTTCTAGTCCAGATGTGTCAAGAGCTAGGCTGGTTGGTGAATTTAGAAAAATCAGAACTGGAACCCAAACAGGTCTTCGACTTCGTAGGTTACCAATTCGACCTCAAGTCCGGCCGGGTCAGACCGACTCCGGACCGGTGGCAGAACCTACAGGACAAAATCCATACACTTCTGTTACTACCGGCTTGTCCGGTCCGGCAGTTCATGTCCCTGATAGGTCTCCTAACAGCCACAGAAAAACAGGTTCACTTAGGCCGACTTCATATGAGACCCATACAGTGGTATCTCAAAAACAATTGGAGAGTTCCGGAATCTTTAGAGAAGGTTATCTCTCTACCCAGGTCCCTCCACCCCCATTTGCGATGGTGGCTAGAAGAAAGCAATGTGCTCTATGGTCAACCGTTACACCCAGTAAAACATGCTCTGCAAATCTTTACAGACGCATCAAAAGAAGGGTGGGGCGCTCACTTAAACGAACGTACCGCAAGAGGATCCTGGTCACTGCCCGAAAGCAAACTACACATAAACTACCTGGAGCTAAAGGCAGTTTTTCTAGCTCTGAAGGAATTCCAAGACCTCTGTGCGAACAAGATAGTCTTGGTGGCAACAGACAACACTACGGTGGTAGCTTACATAAACAAGGAAGGAGGCATGCGGTCGGGCCCACTCTGTGCCCTACTGTGGAGAATCTTGACCTGGTGCTCTCAGCGACAAGTGACTCTACAGGCCCGACACATCCCCGGCCATTTGAACATGATAGCAGACAAGCTATCCAGACTGGGTCAGACCATCCAGACAGAATGGTCCCTCCTGCCGGAGATTTTTCAGAGGATATGCCACACATGGCACCAACCTCAGATAGATCTGTTTGCGACAAGGTTCAATCACAAACTTCCTCAGTTTGTGTCTCCAGTCCCAGACTCCCTAGCGGTGGCAGTGGATGCACTCGCTCTGTCATGGGAGGACCTGGATGCATATGCCTTCCCACCGACCGCCATATTGGGCAAAGTGGTGGAAAAGCTGCTGGACTCCCGGTACCAGAGACTGATTCTAATTGCTCCCGGATGGCCCAACATGCCTTGGTTTTGGGACTTGGTGGCCATGTCCAGTCAAATTCCCCTCAGCCTGCCAACCCTGCCCAATCTGTTGACACAGCCCTTCAATCAGATCCCTCACAGAAATCTGACAAATCTAAATCTCCATGCATGGCTCCTAGAGCCACAGCAATCAAGGAACAGGGCTTTTCTGAGGCAGTGGCAGCACGAATTGAAGCTCCTCAAAGAAGATCAACCAGATCAGTCTATGAGGCAAAGTGGACCATTTTTACAAAGTGGTGCGTCTCTAATAAGGTGGACTTCAGAGCACCACCTTTAAAATCAGTGGCTGATTTCCTACTATACCTCTTTGAGGTTAGAAGCTTGCAACCCAGTACCATCGATGGTTACAGATCTGCCATTGCTGATAAACTAGGAAATGTCCCAGCCAATATCAGTAAGGATGATAATCTCACCCGTCTCCTGGACAGCTTCCACAGAGACAGACCCAAAGGGCGGAGGGGAATACCCTCCTGGAACCTTTCTCTGGTACTACACCAGCTTACGAAGGCTCCTTTCGAACCTCTGAGGGAGGCATCTCTGAAGCATCTTACCTTCAAAACTGTTTTCCTTTTGGCCCTGGGTTCCGGCAAACGAAGGAGTGAGATCCATGCTTGGCAGCACAGGAACATCAGACACCAGTCAGACTGGTCCAAGGTGTCCCTTTTTCCATCTCCCAGCTTTCTTTCCAAGAATCAGCTGGCTAAAGAGGGACCAGAGAGTGTAGCCCCTGTGGTCATACCAGCCCTGGCCCCCACTCTGGATAAATCCCTCAAGTCTGACAGATCCCTTTGTCCGATTAGAGCCTTGCGCTACTATTTGGACAGGACTTCAGATATTAGGCAGGGTAAAGAGTTAGTTTTTGTCTCCTTCAAGAAGGGTTTTGACAAAGATATCTCACCTGCCACTATCTCCTCATGGATCAAACAGACTGTGATCCTATGCTATGAGCTCTCTGATCATCAGGCCCACACCCTGCATCAAGTAAAGGCTCATGATGTCAGGGCCTTTGCTGCTTCTAAGGCATTCCAGTCGGGAGTCTCTTTGGAGCAGATCTTATCAGCTTGCCACTGGAAATCTCACAACACCTTCACACAGTTTTATTTGAAGGATGTGGCTTGGGCCGACTCAGAGCTCTACCACCTTGGTCCTGTTGTGGCTGCTCAGCAGATCCACCAAAGGACGGGTACCTAGAGGAGATTTGTACGTATGTAATTAGTTGTATATATCTGTATATATTGCACATATAGTTTAAAAAAAAAAAAAAAAAAAAATCAACAACAATCTGGATGTACTTCCTCAGGGAGGATTATGCTATGGGACTGAACTCATCCCTCTCTTCCCCTACCTCAGAGCAGGTCTGTTAAAAAGGTGGGGGGGGGGGGGGGGAGCAAGGTAGATTCTGACGGTTTGTCTCCGGATAACCGGATGATGATATTCGACCATTACCATAAAGGTTAACCACCTCCAAGCCTACCCAGGCTTACAAGAGTTGGTCATTAATCCTAATATGAGTTCAAAATAGGGTTTTGTAGTCCCTAGTAACTTACCCGCCGACCAAGCGGTAGTTATTCAGCTATTGTCCATTGGATAGGATGTATTAACGCAATAAAATTGCAAATTTAATAAGTCAATTAAATTTTTATAAGTTAATACCCTATCCAATGGACACACAAGACCCTCCCACCGACCCCGCTATCGGCATACTAGGGGTCTAATAGGTTTAGACAACGAAAAAGATGCTATGACGTCACGCTGTCTAGACAGGAAGGAAGTACGACACGCCATCTGGCGAGTGCACAGCACTGGACCGGCCTAGCCGGTGGAGACACAGGACGTCTTTTTCTGACGTTTGGCGGGCCGGTCTGCGCCGACCGGATAAGCTATTGTCCATTGGATAGGGTATTAACTTATAAAAATTTAATTTACTTATTAAATTTGCAATTTTATTGGTCTACAATAGCTTACATGTGGGACTGAATGCTGTTCTCGGATGGCCGCCAGGCCCGGCCAACGTCTAAGAAAAACAGACATTTATAGTTGGCCGTAGCCTCAGGTTGTCGTCACGTGACCTACCCCATTTGTCTTCTCCTTTCTCGTTGGCCACCGCCATATTGGAATCTTTGTGAAGTTTTTCTGCCGTTTTCTACTTATATCTCAGTTCGTTTTGATTGTTGGATGTCTTTTTTCAGCCATTTTGTTTATTAATTGTTAAAGCACATTTTTATTGCGTTAATACATCCTATCCAATGGACAATTGCTAATCTGGTCAGTGCAGACCTGCCCGCCAAACGCCAGAAAAAGATGTCCTGTGTTTCCACCGGCTGGCTGGTCCCAGTACTGTGCATTCGCCAGGTGGCGCATGGTATTTACTTCCTGTCTAGACAACATGACATCATAGCATCTTTTTCATTTAGCGCATGTACTGTGCAGACGTGTTTTCAACAATCTCCAGATTTTATTGCGTTAATAGATCCTATTCAATGGACAATAGCTTATCCGGTCGGTGCAGACCGTCCCGCCAAACATCAGAAAAAGACGTCCTGTGTCTCCACCGGCAGGTCGGCCCCTAGTACTAGTGCACTCGCCAGGTGGCGTGTCGTACTTCCTTCCTGTCTAGACAGAGTGACGTCATGGTATCTTTTTCGTTTGGCGCGAACTAGTGTACAAGCTTTTTCATAGCAGCCAGGAAATTTGTGGATTTTTGTTAGTTATTGGAAGGATTTTTACCTTGATTTATTATATATATCTTCTAAGAGTGTGTGGAACATTATGTCTTCACCAGGACAAAGAAGGGGAAGTTGCGGCCACGCTATGGCCAGTTTTGACGGGCATGCATTTTGTGCACGCTGTTGCGATAAAGGAAAAGGGGAGGAACTGTGTGTGACTAACAAAGAGACTACAGATTGTAAGTTGTGTAATGCCCTCACCCCTGAGCAACGAGCTCAGCTTGCTACTCCGTCATACAAGATTAAAAAAGAAAAGCGGGAGGCAAAACGCACTGACTCTAATCCCCCTGCGGACGATACCCTTGTGGACCCTGCTACTGTAGCAGTTATTGGGGTTGTGGGTGATTCAAGTGCCTCTCAGATCGACTCAGCTCCCCCAGAAAAGAAACCAAAGAAAGAAAAGGTTCCGTCAAAATCCAAGAAGTCTGGATACCTCAACTGCTGATAGCAAGATCTCTGAATTAGACCAGAAGTGGTCCGAGCGCTTCAACAGGATTGAAGCTCTTCTGTTGGCAAAATCTCTTAATCCAGCTTTTACTTCAGAGGTCCGGGTATCCCCCACACACTCTCCACCTGCTGGCATAAGTAAGGATTCAGAACCGTTCTTTCAACCATCACACCGACCTAGGGAATCTTCACCAGATAGGCGCACTGGCCCAGACACTCCTACTGCTTTGCAGTGGTCCACCGGTAAGCCAAAGATAGACAAGACTGGTCAAAGAAAGACAGCTTTAGAGCGCACTGGCCCAGACACACATGCCTTGCAGCATAAGTCGGCCGGTAAGCTAAAGTCGAACTCCCACCGACCCAAACCATCATCATCAGGGCGCACCGGTCCAGACACTGCTGAAAAGCCTCAGTCGACCGGTAAGCCTTCATCCGACCGACACCAAGGTGATAGTTTACCTTCAGACTCCGACCATGCCAGTTCCAAGCTTCAGTCTACTAGCAAACTGCTCTCTGACCGACCTCGTACCGACCGACCAGGCTCATCTCTGCTTGCTGGTTCGGAATCGCCTCCTCTTCAACATTCTGATCGACGGGACAGCTTTTCAAGTGTAGACTCTCAGGCAGAAAGTGACATTTCCGACCGACCTCCGGTCCAGCTCTTTGTTGAGGAAGGCAAATTTTCAGAGGATCAGGATTTTGGGGAATCTGAACAACCTAATTCTGAGGAACAAACGTACAGAGAAACTATGAGTGGTATCCGCTCTTTCATTGGATGGACCCACGTGCCTGACATGGACAGCTCTAACCCGTCGGATGATAACCCCTTTGCAGGTCCTAAAGCCCCTGTTCCGAATAAGGTGTCGGTGCAAATGCCCACTGAAGAGTGGCTTTGTAAGAAAATGGGAAAATTGAATTTAACCCTCATAGAAGGATACCCGTCAAGGATGGCAGAAGCTGGTCACCTTTCTATGGACCAATTCCTAAGACCACCCAGATCACAGAGTAAATGGTGATCCCGGACAAGCAAGTGATTCCTCTACAGTGTCAAGTTGGAATACCGGACCATCAAAGCTTAACAGCAGTTTTGGTAGAATTTCTAGAAAGACTGGTATGACATCCGTTCCCCCAGCTTCATGCCGCATCTCACAGGATACATTGCGCAAGTGGGAGAAAAGTGCAAGAGAGGCCTCTGTGATTTGCAATCAAGCGGCTAGTTTCAATCGCTGCCTTTTCAAGGTTCAGCAAGAAATGCAGTCACAACTTAAGACTATCCGTGGTGAGTCTAAAGGCAAGGGTTCCAAAAAGATGTCCGAAGCTTCTGATGAACTGCAGTTCCTCATGACCTTTAACAGTAGCATCACTCAGGCTGCCGCCAAGGCTATGGAGCACCTGACAGACTTTATTTTTATCACTATGGGTAACTCCACTCTGGCCTGGCGCGACGCTTACCTTAGCCACCTCAAGAATGGGATAAAACCGGACACCTTTGCTGCCCTCAGAACCGCCCCACTACAGATTGGAACTCTTTTTCCCGATTCTATTATCAAGAGGGCGGAAGAGGAAATTTCTCATTATGATAGCAAGGGCCAGTCTGCTACCTTTGGCCGGGGCAAAGCTGGTTACCATCCTTATGAAAGGCCTGATGCGAAGAAACCTGGGAGTCGTTCGGAGGGCAAACAGGAAAGGCTGGCTTGGAAAAACATAGGACGACGACAGTTCAAGAGAGGCAGAGGACGCTCTGCTAACTTTTCCTCCCGCGGCGCCAAGGGCCAGCAGTCATATAAATGACAATCACTGTTTAACCCAGTATCAAGGGAGACTGCTGGCCGGGAGCAACACACAAGAACAGACTTTGAACTTTTTGAATGTAAACTTAAATGTCAACCTTGCCACTTCTGCTCCCGGGCATTCCCAAAAGAAAGGAGTAAGTCCCGGGACAGCAGATTGTCATTACATAAAGCAAGAATTAAAATATGTGAACAGTGTTTCTTGTGTCACTCAATTGTCTTATGTCAATCCTGTAACATGTGCCCCAAATGTTGTTCCAAATCTGCCTGTAGGGGCCAGACTTCAAACTTTTTGGCAAACTTGGCTGGAACTAGGTGCGGGTCCGAAGGTGGTTCAAATTTTGAAAGAGGGTTACACCCTCCCCTTCCGGATCCGGCCACATCTCACAAGGTCTCCTTCAGTAGTAAGCTGTTATGTCAATCCTCACAGGAACAGCTACCTGTTAGAGGCATTACATCAGCTTATGGACAAAAACGCCGTAGAACTGGTCCACAATCAAACATCGTTAGGGTTCTTCAACCGGTTATTTCTAGTCCCAAAACCCAACAACAAGTGGAGACCCATTTTAGACCTGAGCAAGCTAAACCCTTTTCTCAAGGCAGAAAGTTTCAAAATGGAGACACCAGAAACCATCAGGATATCCCTCCAACAAGGGGAGTGGGTCACCTCAATAGGCTTCAAAGACGCCCACTTCCATATACCAATACAGGAACAATCCAGGAAATATCTGAGATTCCATGTGGAGGGCCGGACGTACCAATTCAAGGCTCTACCCTTTGGCCTGTCCACGGCACCCCTGGAGTTCACTGTGGTAGTAAAGGAGGTGAAGCTGATGGCCATGCACCAAGGTATAAGGATCCACCAATACCTAGACGACTGGTTGGTGAGAGCCAGATCCCACCAGGCTTGTCTCCAACATACTCAGGACCTTGTCGCATTATGCCAAAAACTTGGTTGGCTGGTGAATTTGGAAAAGTTGGAACTGGAGCCCAAGCAGATCTTCGATTTTGTAGGCTACCGGTTCGACCTCAAGACCGGCCGGGTCCGACCCACACAGGACCCTTGGCAGAACCTTCAGGAGAAAATATTAGAGATACTGTCACTGCCCACCTGCCAGGTCCGGCAGTTTATGTCCCTGATAGGTTTACTAACAGCCACAGAGAAGCAAGTTCACCTAGTCCGTCTTCATATGAGGCCCATACAGTGGCACCTCAAAAACAACTGGCGGGTGCCAGAGTCTCTGGAAAAGATTATTCCAATCCCCAAGTCTCTTCATCCCCACTTACGTTGGTGGTTAGACGAAGAAAATGTTCTCAAAGGCCAACCATTACACCCAATAAAATTTGCTCTGCAAATCTTTACAGACGCATCAAAAGAAGGGTGGGGCGCTCACTTAGACGAGCACATCGCCAGAGGGTACTGGTCTCTGCCAGAAAGCAACATGCACATAAACTACCTAGACCTAAAGGCAGTTTTTATTGCGTTAATACATCCTATCCAATGGACAATTGCTTATCCGGTCGGCGCAGACCGGCCCGCCAAACGTCAGAAAAAGACGTCCTGTGTCTCCACCGGCTAGGCCGGCCCAGTACTGTGCACTCGCCAGATGGCGTGTCGTACTTCCTTCCTGTCTAGACAGAGTGACGTCATAGCATCTTTTTCGTTTGGCGCGTGGCTGTGCACAAGGAAATTTTTACAGCAAAGTTTTTCTTCAGAATTATATCAGACATCTTATTTTTTCAACGTTTATTCTAGTTATATATGCTTCAACTACATCATGGCTTCTCCTGGCCAACGGAGAGGGAAATGTGGCCATGCAATGGCTCTCTTTGACACACACTCATACTGCGCGCGTTGCAGAGAGAAGGGTAAGGGACAGGATTTTTGTGTAGAAAACCCACAGTCTTCTGATCAGTGTCCTATTTGCAAATCTTTTACTTCTGAGCAAATTCTACAGATCTCTACGCCTGCTTATAAAATCAAGAAAGAAAAGCGTGAGGCGAAAACGGCTGATTCTACCCCTTCTAAAGACAATGAGGAACTTGTCGACCCGACCAGTGTGTCTGTGATTGGAAATGTGGATAGTCAGGGTACTGTTAAATCCCCTGCTCCTGCTCCACCTCCAGAGAAAAAGCCTAAGAAGGATAGCAAAAAAGACACCAAGAAAGTCAAATCCCCCTCTTCTAAAGCCACTTCATCCCAGCCCTCTGCGGATGAGAAATTCACCGAACTTGACAACAAGTGGTCTGAGCGCTTTAGTCGCCTAGAAGCCTTAATTTTAGCCAAGAGCTTTGAGCCAGCTTTTTCTGCAGATATTAAAGTAGCACCGACCCACTCACCTCCACAGACTCAGAATGTTACGGAACCTTTCATCCGACCTTCAACCTCTTTGCTTCCTGGATCTGGCTCCTCTGCTGAAAAGCATCAGCCGACCAGTAAAGCAGTGACCAGCTCACAGACGTCCTCAAGTCAGTTTACTGGAACGGGCTTCTCTGCTACTAAGCATCAGCCGGCCAGTCAAACTAAGAGTAGCAGACCGACCTCTTCTGTGAAGTTTACTGGACAAGGCTCCTCTGCGACTATGCATCAGCCTTCCAGTAAAACTAAAACTCACGGACCTGCTGCTGGGATAGTTGGTACCGACCCCCAAGATTTGAACCGACCTTCTGCTACTGACCGGTCATTATCTTCTGAACCCACTGACACCGGCTCACCGACCTTGCATAGACCAAGAAAAGACAGTATATCTAGTCTTTCATCTGCGGCTGATAGCTTGTCGGATCAACCCCCCCTAGAATTATATACTGAGGAAGGGGAGCTTTCTGATGACCAGGATCAGTCAGTGACCGAACAGGACCAGCCAGTGTCGGAAGATCAGAACTACAGGGACACAATGCAAGGCATCCGGTCCTTTATGGGTTGGTCGGATATACCGGAGTTGGAGAGTACTACAAGTACTGCAGATGACAATCCCTTTGCCGGCCCAAAGACTGTTGCTCCCAGAAAGGTGTCAGTAAGAATGCCGACTGAGGATTGGTTATGCCGCAAGCTAGCTAAACTGAATCTTACCCTAGTTGAGGGCTACCCCTCCCGTGGCTCAGAGCCTGGTGGTTTGGGAAAGGACATTTTCCTCAGGCCGGCTAAGTCCCAGACCAAATGGTATGGGCTTCACATAGATCCTAAAACCGACCCTAAAGCAGACTCATCTCAGCTAAGTCATTGGTCTACCGACTCTTCAAAGCTCAACAACAGCTATAGTAGGATAGCAAAGTACTCTGGAGTGTCTTCAACCCCACCGGCCTCTCGCAGAATTTCACAAGAGACATTAGGTAGGTGGGAGAGGTCGGCTAGAGAGGCATCAGTTATTTGTAATCAGTCAGCCAGTTTCAACCGATGTCTCTTCAGAGTCCAACAAAATATGAAGGACCAACTTAAGGCATTGAGATCTGAAAATAAAGGCAAGGCTTCTTCACAGTTCACTGCAGCAGCTGACGAATTGAATTACCTTATGGACTTCAACTCTAGCATATCTCAGGCTGCAGCAAAAGCCATGGAACACCTTTCAGAATTTATCTTTGTTTCTATGGGCAACCTCACACTTGTACGAAGAGACGCTTATCTCAGTCACCTCAGGACCGGAATCAAACCGGACACTCTGACAGCCTTAAGATCTGCCCCCCTTCATATTGCTACTCTCTTTCCTGATGCTGTAATAAAGAGAGCTGAGGAGGACATAGCACAGTTTGAGTCCAGGGGTCAGTCTACTTCATCCCACAGCAAGGGTCGGTACCACCCTTACGAAAGGCAGGATAAAAAGCCAAGTTACAAGGACTCTAGGCAGGAGAAACCGGCTTGGAAGACAATTGGCAAGAGACAGCCTAGGCGAGGTAGAGGCCGCACCTCCACATACTCATCCCGACCGGCCAAGGGCCAGCAGTCATATAAATGACAGTTATTGTTTAGATCAAGTACACACAAGACTGCTGGCCGGGAGCCCACCCTTTTCACAGACTCAAAAGACATTAAATGTAAAGCCTCATGTTGTCTCTCATGTTCCTTCTGCGCCCGGGCACTCACAAAAGAAAGAGTTAAGTCCCGGGCGGGCAGAGTGTTCTCCAAAGAATTGCTTATTAAAATCTGTGAAAAGTGTTTCTTGTGTCACTCAATTGTCTTGTGTCCAACTTGTAGAAAGTGTAAAAAATGCTGCCTTAAATCTTCCTGTAGGGGCAAGACTTCAAAACTTCTGGACAGTGTGGTCACAAATGGGTGCCGGTCCCAAGGTAGTTCAAATCCTAAAACAGGGCTACACCCTTCCCTTCCAAAACCAACCCAAAGTTTCAAGGGTTCCCACAGTCGTAAGCAGCTATGCCAATCTTCACAGGAACAGCTACCTGTTAGAAGCATTGCAGCAGCTTATCGACAAAAATGCTGTAGAACGGGTCCACAACCAAACATCCCTAGGGTTTTTCAACCAGCTCTTTTTGGTGCCCAAACCGAACAACAAATGGAGGCCTATTTTAGACCTAAGCAAACTGAATCCCTTTCTCAAGACGGAAAAATTCAGAATGGAGACACCGGAAACCATCAGAACATCCCTCCAGCGAGGGGAGTGGGTAACATCAGTAGACTTCAAGGATGCCTACTTCCACATACCCATACAGGAACAATCCAGGAAATATCTCAGATTTCATGTCCAAGGTCAGACATACCAATTCAAGGCTCTTCCCTTTGGTCTGTCCACAGCGCCCTTGGAGTTCACTGTGATAGCCAAGGAGGTGAAATTGATGGCCGGACACAGGGGTATAAGAATCCACCAGTACCTAGACGACTGGTTGGTGAGGGCGAAATCCCGTTCAACTTGCTTACAACACACACAAACCCTAGTAAAAATGTGTCAAACTAGGTTGGCTAGTGAATGCGGAAAAATCAGAACTGGAGCCAAAACAGGTTACCAATTCGATCTCAGGTCCGGCCGGGTCAGACCGACACCGGACCGGTGGCAAAGCCTTCAAGACAAAATAAAATCACTACTGCTTCTACCGACCTGTCCGGTCCGGCAGTTCATGTCCTTGATAGGCCTACTGACAGCCACAGAATTGCAAATTTAATAAGTAAATTAAATTTTTATAAGTTAATACCCTATCCAATGGACAATAGCTTATCCGGTCGGCGCAGACCGGCCCGCCAAACGTCAGAAAAAGACGTCCTGTGTCTCCACCGGCAGACCGGTCCCTAGTACTAGTGCACTCGCCAGGTGGCGTGTCGTACTTCCTTCCTGTCTAGACAGAGTGACGTCATGGCATCTTTTTCGTTGTCTAGATCTAATAGACCCCTAGTAAGTTGATAGCGGGGTCGGTGGGAGGGTCTTGTGTGTCCATTGGATAGGGTATTAACTTATAAAAATTTAATTTACTTATTAAATTTGCAATTTTATTGCGTTAATACATTCTATCCAATGGACAATAGCTGAATAACTACCGCTTGGTCGGCGGGTAAGTTACTAGGGACTAAGGAACTTCTTTTGAACTCATGTTAAGATTGATGGCCAGTTCTTTCTCAGCCTGGGTGGACCTTGAGGTCGCTGACCCTTAAGGCTATGGTCGAATATCATCATCCGGTTATCCGGAGACAGACCGTCAGAGTCGACCTTCCCCCCCCCCTTTTTTTAATATACCTGCTCTGAGGTAGGGGAAGAGAGGGATGAGTTCCGTCCCATAAAGATTGACGCCTCCCAGAGGAAGTACAGCCAGATTTTTTTTTTTTTTTTTTTATATATATATATATATACACTGTATGTACACTATTTACATATCTACAAATCTCCTCTAGACCTTGGATTGCTGGTGGATCTGTTGAGCAGCCACCATCGGTCCCAAATGGAAGAGCTCTGAATCAGCCCAGGCCACGTCCTTCAGATAAAATTGTGTGAAGGTATTATGTGATTTCCAGTGGCAGGCTGCTAGGATTTGCTCTAAGGAAACTCCCGACTGGAAGGCCTTAGAGGCAGCAAAGGCCCTGACATCATGAGCTTTAACTTGATGTAGGGTGTGGGCTTGATGATCAGAGTGTTCATAGCATAGGATCACAGTCTGCTTGATCCATGAGGAGATAGTGGCAGGGGAGATGTCTTTGTCGAAACTTTTCTTGAAGGAGACAAAAACTAACTCCTTGTTCTGTCTAAGGTCTGAAGTCCTGTCCAAATAGTAGCGTAGGGCTCTAACTGGGCAGAGGGACTTATCAGCCTTGAGGGATCTATCCAGAGTAGGAGCCAGGGCTGGTATGACCACTGGGGCTATACTCTCTGGACCCTCTAGCCAGCTGATTCTTCGAGAGAAAGCTGGGGGATGGATACAGTGACACCTTAGACCAGTCAGACTGGTGTCTAATGTTTTTGTGCTGCCATGCATGGATCTCACTCCTTCTTTTGCCCGAACCTAGGGCCAAGAGGAAGACAGTTTTGAAGGTCAAGTGCTTCAGGGATGCCTCCCTCAGGGGTTCAAAGGGAGCTTTTGTCAGTTGGTGAAGTACCAGAGAGAGGTTCCAGGAAGGTATACCTCTCCGCCCTTTGGGTCTATCCCTGTGGAAGCTGTCAAGGAGATGAGTGAGATTATCATCCTTGCTGACATTCACTATGGCGTTACCCAGTTTATCAGCAATGGCAGATCTGTATCCATCAATGGTATTAGGTTGTAATTTCTTGTCCTCAAAAAGGTACAACAAGAAGTTTGCTATTGAAGTCACAGGTGGTGACCTGAAGTCCACCTTATTAGTGACGCACCACTTTGTAAAAACGGCCCACTTTGCCTCATAGACTGATCTGGTAGATCTTCTTTGAGGAGCCTCAATTCTTGCTGCCACTGCCGCAGAGAAACCCTGTTCTTTGATTGTTGAGGCTCTAGGAGCCATGCATGGAGGTTCAAATTTGTCAGATTTCTGTGAGGGATCTGATTGAAGGGCTGAGTCAACAGGTTGGGCAGACTGGGTAGACTGAGCGGGACTTGACTGGACATGATCACCACGTCCCAAAACCAAGGCATGTTGGGCCACCCGGGAGCAATCAAAATGAGTCTCCTGCAGGGAGAATCCTGTAGTTTCTCTACTACTTTGCCCAAAATGGCAGTTGGTGGAAAGGCATAAGCATCCAGATCCTCCCAAGGCAGAGTGAGTGCATCTACCGCTATGGCCTGCTTGTCCGGCACTGGTGATACAAATTGAGGCAGTTTGTGGTTGAACCTCGTCGCAAAGAGGTCTACCTGAGGCCGGTGCCATTTGTTGCACAGCCTGTGAAAAACTTCCGGAAGGAGGGACCACTCTGTCTGGATGGTCTGACCCAGTCTGGACAGCTTGTCCGCTATCACGTTTAACCGGCCTGGAATATGTCGGGCTTTTAGAGTCACTTGTCGTTGGGAGCACCAGGTCAAGATTCTCCAAAGTAGGGCACATAATTGACCCGACCTCATGCCTCCTTCCTTGTTTATGTAGGCCACTACGGTTGTATTGTCTGTTGCTATCAGAACTATGTTGTCTGTACAGAGATCTTGGAACTCTTTTAAGGCTAGGAAAACTGCTTTGAGTTCCAGATAGTTTATGTGAAGTTTGCTTTCGGGCACTGACCAAGAACCTCTTGCCATGCGTTCGTTTAAGTGAGCGCCCCACCCTTCTTTTGATGCGTCTGTAAAGATCTGCAGAGCATGTTTTAGAGGGTGTAATGGTTGGCCTAGTAACACGTTCTTTTCTGTCATCCACCACTGTAAATGGGGGTGCAGAGACCTGGGTAGAGGAATGATCTTCTCTAGAGACTCCGGTATTCTCCAATTGTTTTTGAGATGCCACTGTATAGGTCTCATATGTAGCCGGCCTAGATGAACCTGTTTTTCTGTGGCCGTTAGCAGGCCTATCAGGGACATGAATTGCCGGACCGGACAGGCCGGTAGTGACAAAATCTCTGAAATCTTTTCCTGAAGGTTTTGCCACCGGTCCGGTGTCGGTCGGACCCGACCGGTCCTGAGGTCGAATTGATAACCTACGAAGTCGAAGACTTGTTTTGGTTCCAGTTCCGACTTGTCCAGATTCACCAACCAGCCTAGACTTTGGCATAAAGCTACCAGATCCTGAGTATGTTGACAACAGACCTGGTGGGATGTGGCTCTGACCAACCAGTCGTCTAGGTACTGGTGGATTCTTATACCCATGCGTATGGCCATTAGTTTTACCTCCTTTGCTACAACCGTGAACTCCAGGGGGGCTGTTGACAGACCGAAAGGCAGTGCTTTGAATTGATATGTTTGCCCCTGGACATGAAATCTCAGGTATTTCCTGGATTGCTCTTGTATTGGTATATGGAAGTAGGCATCCCTGAAATCTATTGAGGTCACCCACTCCCCTTGTTGAAGGGAGGTCCGGATAGTTTCCGGAGTTTCCATTTTGAATTTCTCGGCCTTGAGGAATTGGTTCAGATTGCTGAGGTCCAGTATGGGCCGCCACTTGTTGTCCGGTTTGGGGACTAGGAAGAGTCGGTTGAAAAAACTCAGGGATGTTTTGTGTTTTACCAGTTCTATGGCATTTTTGTCCATAAGCTGATGTAATGCCTCTAACAGGTAGCTGTTCCTGAGAGGATTGACATAACAGCTTACGACTGTGGGAAGTCTTGCTAGTTTTGGCCGGTTTTGGAAGGGTAGGGTGTAGCCCTCCCTTAGGATTTGAACCACTTTTGGACCGGCACCTAGATGTAACCAAGTTTGCCAAAATTTCTGGAGCCTGGCTCCGACAGGAGGATTGGGCACAACATTGCCGACACTTTTGACAGGATTGACACAAGGTAATTGAGTGACACAAGAAACACCTTTCACATATTTTAATGAACTCTTTGTTACATGACAATCTGACACGCCGGGACTTACTCCTTTGTTTTCCGAATGCCCGGGTGCAGAAGGAACAGGTGTGACAACATGCAAGTTTACATCTAAATTTGAAAAGTTCATTAAATGTTCCGTGAGGATGCTCCCGGCCAGCAGCCGTCCTTGTGGCCTGTTGTAACAGTGATTGTCATTTATACGGCTGCTGGCCCTTGGCAGTACGTGAAGAGAAGTTTGAATTCCTGCCCTTGGGTTTCCTGAACTGCCTTTTGCCGATGTTTTTCCATGCCGGCCTTTCCTGTTTGAACTCTGACCGACCTTCCTGTTTATGTTCCTGCCTTTCATATGGGTGGAAACGTGCCTTAGCCCGTGAAGATGACGCAGCCGGTTGGCTCTTACTATCAAAGTGGGCGATCTCTTCCTCAGCCCGTTTAATAGCTGACTCCGGGAACAGAGTTGGAATGTGAAGAGGCCCAGTCCTCAGAGCAGCAAATGTATCCGGCTTAATCCCATTTTTTAAGTGGTTGAGGTAAGCGTCTCTCCTTGCCAGGGTAAGATTACCCATGGTAAAAAACACAAATTCAGTCAAATGTTCCATCGCCTTTGCTGTGGCGTGGGAGATGTTTGCATTAAAGTCCATCAAAAATTGCAACTCGTCGGTAGCCTCTGACACTTTGGATGAGCCCTTACCCTTGCCTTCACTGCGGATCGTTTTGATCTGAGATTGCATGTCGGCCTGTACCTTGAATAGGCACCGATTGAAACTTGCGGCCTGATTACAGACGACAGAAGCCTCTCTGGCAGTTCTTTCCCAACGTCTTAAGGAGTCCTGGGATATTCTGCGCGAAGCAGGGGGTGTAGAAGCTAAGGCCGCCTTACGAGCTATCCTTCCAAAGCTACTATTTAACTTGGAGTGTCCTGTATTCCATGAAGTAACTTTGGTTTGGTCAGTCTGTTGTTCGGCGTATAGGCCATACCATTTTGCTTGAGAGCGCGGGGGTCTCAAAAAGTGGTCCATAGGAAGACTACCGGCCTCTGCAGTGCGTGAGGGGTATCCCTCCACTAAGGTAATGTTCAGTTTACTTAATTTTTTGCAGAGCCACTCCTCTGTTGGCATGTGAACAGCTATCTTACTGGGGGCCGGGGCCTTGGGGCCGGCGAAAGGGTTGTCATCTGATGGATTAGAGCTGTCTATCTCTGGTACATGCGACCACCCCATAAACGCACGTATGCCCCGCATAGTCTCACGATAAGTCTGCTCCTCTGAAGTCGGTGTATCTTGTTCTGTTAGTTCTTGATCATCAGAGAGCTCCCCTTCGTCTACAAAGATTTCCAAGGGTGGAACATCAGACAAGTTACCGGTACTCTCTGCATCTGAATCCATGCTGGAGATGCTGTCCCTACCGGAAGATTTGTGAAGGGTCGGTGACTCTGAACCAGTGTGGCTTGCAGAGGAAGGTTGGTCAGAACCTGGTCGGTCTGATAAAGCCTTGCTGGTTTTCTGGGCCGACGATGAAGCTGTTCTGTGAGAATCTGAATGTGGCTTGCTTGTCAACTTGTGCTTACTAGAAGCGACGTCTGGACCAGTGCGCCCTGATGCAGTCTGTGCAGGCAGAGTCTCCACCTTTTGCTTACCGGCCGACTTTTGCTTGGGAGCAATAACGTCTGGGCCAGTGCGCGTAGAAGAGGTCTGAGAGTTCTTGTCAGTAGGTAGCTTGCCGGCCGACGGCTGCAATGCAGCAACAGTGTCTGGGCCAGTGCGCTGAGATGAAACTCCAAGTAGGTTAGTAGGCTGAAAGAATGGTTCTGAGTCCTTAGAAACATTGGCTGGTGGTGAGTGCTTAGGGGTAACCCTAACATCAGCAGAAAAGGACGGTTCCAGAGATTTAGCCATTAACAACGCCTCTAACCTGTTGAATCGGTCGGACCATTTAAGGTCTAAAGCTGAGATCCTATCATCTGCACTGGAGGAGGCTGATTTCTTAGCTTTTGAAGTGGGCTTGTCCTTCTTAGCCTTCTTTTCAGGCGGAATAGATGTTGAAGGGGAAGCAACAGATTCACCCACAGCTCCAATGACAGAGACGCTAGCAGGGTCTACAAGAGCAATTTCCTCTGTGGGGGTAGGGTTATCCAAACGTTTAGCTTCCCTTTTTTCCTTCTTAATTTTGTAAGATGGCGTGGATATCTGGGCACGTTGTTCAGGGGTAAATAGGTTACAGAACTTACAGTCCGTGGTTTCCTTATTTGCAATGCAAGGTTCTTCCCCCTTTCCTTTCTCCCTGCAACGGGCACAAAAAGCGTGCCCATCAAATCCAGCCATGGCATGCCCACAGCTGCCCCTCTTTTGTCCAGGAGATGCCATCGTATGCTATAAGTATGTAGGATCCCAACACAATACACAAAAAAGTTAATATTTATCAACACGCAGTATAATCCACAAAAATCTATGAAGAATTTTCAAAGCTTGTGCTCTAGCTCGCGCCAAACGAAAAAGATGCCATGACGTCACTCTGTCTAGACAGGAAGGAAGTACGACACGCCACCTGGCGAGTGCACTAGTACTAGGGACCGGTCTGCCGGTGGAGACACAGGACGTCTTTTTCTGACGTTTGGCGGGCCGGTCTCCGCCGACCGGATAAGCTATTGTCCATTGGATAGGATGTATTAACGCAATAAAAAAACAAGTTCACTTAGGCCGCCTACACATGAGACCCATACAGTGGCATCTCAAAAACAATTGGAGGGTGCCAGAATCTCTGGAAAAGGTTATTCCTCTACCCAGGTCACTTCACCCACACTTGCAATGGTGGCTACAGGACGAGAACATCCTACGAGGCCAACCCTTACACCCCATAAAACATGCTCTGCAGATTTTTACAGACGCATCAAAAGAAGGGTGGGGCGCTCACTTAAACGAGCTCACTGCAAGGGGGTCCTGGTCAGTGCCAGAAAGCAAGCTACACATAAACTATCTGGAACTAAAAGCAGTTTTTCTAGCCTTAAAAGAGTTCCAAGACCTTTGTGTAAACCAAATAGTCCTAGTGGCTACAGACAACACAACAGTCGTAGCATACATAAACAAGGAAGGCGGCATGAGGTCGGGCCCCCTGTGTGCCCTCCTGTGGAGAATCTTGACCTGGTGTTCCCAGAGACAAGTGACTCTAAAAGCCTGTCATATTCCGGGCCGGCTGAATGTGATAGCCGACAAACTATCCAGGCTGGGCCAGACAATACAGACGGAGTGGTCCCTCCTTCTGGAAGTTTTTCAAAGCCTATGCAAGAGGTGGCACCAGCCTCAAATAGATCTCTTCGCCACGAGATACAACCACAAACTACCTCAGTTTGTCTCCCCAGTTCCGGACTCCCTAGCTGTGGCAGTGGACGCTCTCACTCTGCCATGGGAGGATCTGGACGCTTATGCCTTCCCACCAACTGCCATCTTGGGCAAAGTGGTGGAGAAGCTACTGGACACCCCGTGCAGAAGGTTAATTCTAATTGCTCCGGGATGGCCCAACATGCCCTGGTTTTGGGATTTAGTGGCCATGTCCAGCCAAGTTCCGCTGAGTCTACCTCAGCTGCCCAACCTGTTGACACAACCCTTCAATCAGATCCCTCACAGAAATCTGACCAACCTAAATCTTCATGCATGGCTCCTAGAGCCACAGCAATCAAAGAACAGGGCTTCTCTGAAGCAGTGGCAGCAAGAATTGAGGCTCCTCAGAGAAGATCAACCAGATCAGTCTATGAAGCAAAGTGGACCATTTTTACAAAGTGGTGCGTCACTAATCAGGTGGACTTCAGGGCACCACCTGTGAAGTCGGTGGCTGACTTTCTACTCTACCTCTTTGAGGTCAAGAATTTGCAGCCCAGCACCATTGATGGATACAGGTCTGCCATTGTTGATAAACTGGGTAATACCACAGTCAATATCAGCAAAGAGGATAATCTCACCCGTCTCCTAGACAGTTTCCACAGGGACAGACCCAAGGGGCGGAGGGGTATACCCTCCTAGAACCTTTCTCTGGTATTACATCAGCTGACAAAGGCTCCTTTTGAGCCCCTTAGGGAGGCATCACTGAAGCATCTGACCTTCAAAACGGTCTTCCTTTTAGCCCTGGGCTCAGGCAAAAGAAGGAGTGAGATACATGCATGGCAGCATAAGAACATCAGACACCAGTCTGACTGGTCTAGGGTGTCCCTGTTTCCATCTCCCAGCTTTCTTTCCAAGAACTAGCTGGCCAAAGAGGGTCCGGAGAGTGTAGCGCCAGTGGTCATACCAGCTCTGGCTCCTACTCTGGATAGGTCCCTCAAGTCTGACAGAACCCTTTGTCCAGTTAGAGCTTTGCGCTACTATTTGGACAAGACTTCAGACCTTAGGCAGGGCAAAGAATTAGTTTTTGTCTCCTTCAAGAATGGTTTCGACAAAGACATCTCGCCTGCCACTATCTCCTCATGGATCAAGCAGACTGTGATCTTATGCTATGAGCTCTCTGATCAACAGGCCCACACCCTACATCAAGTCAAAGCTCATGATGTGAGGGCCTTTGCTGCTTCTAAGGCCTTCCAGTCAGGAGTCTCCTTAGAGCAGATTTTATCAGCCTGCCACTGGAAATCTCATAATACCTTCACTCAATTTTACCTGAAGGATGTGGCTTGGGCAGACTCAGAGCTCTATCACCTTGGTCCTGTTGTGGCTGCCCAGCAGATCCACCAACAGGCGAGGAATTAGAGGAGATCTGTACATATGTAAATAGTAGTACATCTCTGTATATATTGCACCTATAGTCAAGCAAAAAAAAAAAAAAAAAATTCTGGACGTACTTCCACTGGGAGGATTACTTCTATGGGACTGAACTCATCCCTCTCTTCCCCTACCTCAGAGCAGGTCTGTTAAAAAGGGGGGGGGGGCAAGGTCGACTGACGGTTTAACCTCTTGTAACCGGATGATGATATTCGACCATAGCCTCAAGGGTTACCGACCACAAGGTCTTCCCAGGCTTAAAAAGGAATTGTTCATTATTCAACATGAGTTTAACCTAGTCCCTAGTAACTTACCCGCCTACCAAGCGGTAGTTATTCAGCAATTGTCCATTGGATAAAATGTATTAACGCAATAAAATTGCAAATTTAATAAGTAAATTAAATTTTTAATACCCTATCCAATGGACACACAAGACCCTCCCACCGACCCCGCTATCAGCTTACTAGGGGTCTAATCGGTTTAGACAACGAAAAAGATGCTATGACGTCACTCTGTCTAGACAGGAAGGAAGTACGACACGCCATCTGGCGAGTGCACAGTACTGGGCCGGCCTAGCCGGTGGAGACACAGGACGTCTTTTTCTGACGTTTGGCGGGCCGGTCTGCGCCGACCGGATAAGCAATTGTCCATTGGATAGGGTATTAACTTATAAAAATTTAATTTACTTATTAAATTTGCAATTTTCTAGCCTTGAAGCAGTTTCAAGACCTCTGTGCCGGCAAGACTGTTCTAGTAGCAACCGACAACACTACAGTAGTGTCTTACATAAACAAAGAAGGGGGTATGAGGTCAGGCCCCCTCTGTGCTCTACTCTGGAGAATTATAACCTAGTGCACCAAGAGGCAGGTGACCCTCAGGGCATGACACATCCCAGGCAGGCTGAATGTAGTAGCAGACAAGTTATCCAGGCTGGGCCAGACCATTCAAACCGAATGGTCCCTTCTCCCAGAAGTTTTCCAAGCGATCTGCGACAGATGGCACCGGCCACAGATAGACCTGTTTGCTACGAGGTTCAACAACAAGTTGCCTCTCTTTGTGTCTCCAATACCGGATCCCCAAGCCGCGGCAGTGGATGCACTCAGTCTACCATGGGAGGATATGGACGCATTCGCCTTTCCTCCAACAGCCATCCTGGGCAAGGTAGTAGAGAAACTACGGGACACCCTTTACACGAGGTTCATTCTCATTGCCCCGGGATGGCCCAACATGCCTTGGTTTTGGGACCTAGTGGCCATGTCCAGCCAGATCCCATTGAGTCTGCCCAACCTGTTAACCCAACCTTTCAATCAGATCCCTCACAGAAATCTGACAAATCTAAATCTCCATGCATGGCTCCTAGAGCCTCAGCAATCAAGGAACAGGGTTTCTCTCAGGCAGTGGCAGCAAGAATTGAAGCTCCTCAGAGGGTTTCAATCAGATCAGTCTATGAGGCAAAGTGGTCCATTTTTACAAAGTGGTGCCTCACTCATGAGGTGGACTTCAGGTCACCCCCTATAAAGTCAATAGCGGATTTCCCTATGTACCTATTCGAGGACAGGAAACTGCAACCCAGCACCATCGATGGTTATAGGTCTGCCATCTCTGATAAACTGGGAAACTCATCCCTAAATATCAGCAAGGATGAAAATCTCACTCGTCTCTTGGATAGTTTCCACAGAGACAGGCCCAAGGGAAGGAGGGGAATTCCCTCCTGGAACCTTTCCCTGGTTTTACACCAGTTGACCAAAGCTCCCTTCGAACCTATCAAAGAGGCTTCTCTGAAGCATCTGACTTTCAAAACAGTTTTCCTGCTGGCTCTTGGTTCCGGGAAGCGCAGAAGTGAGATTCATGCTTGGCAGAATAGAAACATTAGGCACCAATCTGACTGGTCAAGGGTGTCTTTGTATCCATCGCCCAGCTTTCTGTCTAAGAATCAGCTGGCCAAAGAGGGTCCGGGCAGTGTGGCCCCAGTGGTTATACCAGCCCTGGCCCCTACTCTGGACAGATCTCTCAGATCTGACAGGTCTCTCTGTCCGGTCAGAGCCTTGCGCTACTATTTGGACAGGACCTCACATCTCAGGCAGAACAAGGAGTTAGCCTTTGTCTCCTTCAAGAAAGGTTTTGACAAGGACATCTCACCTGCCACTATCTCCTAGTGGATCAAACAAACTGTGATCCTTTGTTATGAGCTTTCTGATCAAGAGGCCCACACCTTACATCAGGTCAAAGCCCATGATGTCAGGGCCTTCGCTGCTTCTAAGGCCTTCCAGTCGGGAGTCTCCTTAGAACAAATATTGTCAGCCTGCCACTGGAAATCGCATAATACCTTCACCCAATTCTATCTGAAGGACGTGGCCTGGGCTGATTCAGAGCTCTACCATCTGGGTCCCGTAGTAGCGGCTCAGCAGATACAACAAAGACCCAGTTCTTAGAGGAGAGTTGTACATATGTAAATGTGTACATTTGTACATATTGTATATGTATATTTAAGAAACAAAACGAAAAAAACAAAAAAAACTGTGATGTGCTTCCTTCGGGAGGTTTTTTATTCCATGGGACTGAACTCGTCCCTCTCTTCCCCTACCTCAGAGCAGGTGAAAGAAAAAGGGGGGGGGTAAGTCGGTTGGGACCGTTTTAACCGGCCTCTGTTGACCGACTATGGCCTAAGGGTTTTCCGACCTTGATGGTGTACCCTGGCTTGGAAAGGAAATTATTAGTTCTGTTTATGAGTTCACCTAAGTCCCTAGTAACTTACCCGCCGTCCAAGCGGTAGTTATTCAGCTATTGTCCATTGGATAGGATGTATTAACGCAATAAAATTGCAAATTTAATAAGTAAATTAAATTTTTATAAGTTAATACCCTATCCAATGGACACACAAGACCCTCCCACCGACCCCGCTATCAGTCTACTAGGGGTCTAATAGGTTTAGACAACGAAAAAGATGCCATGACGTCACTCTGTCTAGACAGGAAGGAAGTACGACACGCCACCTGGCGAGTGCACTAGTACTAGGGACCGACCTGCCAGTGGAGACACAGGACGTCTTTTTCTGATGTTTGGCGGGCCGGTCTGCGCCGACCGGATAAGGTATTAACTTATAAAAATTTAATTTACTTATTAAATTTGCAATATTTTAAGGAAAAGTGTGGATTATGACAGATTTTCAACCTTATTTGCAAATATTTTAGTTTAGAAGTGTTATCTACATATCAAGCACGGATATACATTATAAAATCTGCTGGAAACGCTCCCTAGTTGACTCAATTTAGTGTTGATGATAGGCAGTAATCGACAAGAAATATGAAGGCAGCCATTTTCTAGTTTCCTCCCATTCAACAATTGTGTTGTTAGGAGCAGATCGACAATATTTAGAAAGAAATGGATATACTACTTAATTACAAGATATTTTTATCCGTGTCTTTTGTTTTGAATGTACCTTCTGTAAGCTTCCAGCTACAATCACGAAAGAAACGTCAGTATTTATGCTATAAATAGAAGGAATTCCCTAACAGAACATGAGATGCATTCTTTACATCTCTTCAGAGGGCACTGGTACAGACTTCTCTGCTGTATATCATCAGTCACAACAGCCAGCTCAAGTATTTAGTGTCTGTCAACAGAAGCAAGAGGTGCATTCTTCAGATTTCTTCAGAGCGCACTGGTACCGACTTCTCTGCTGTAAAGCATCAGTCACACCAGCCTAGCTCGAGTATTTAGTGTTTTTCATCAGAACTTCATATCTACAACATAGAAGGAATTTCATCTTCAGTCACTCTCAGTCCCACCCTTGTGGACCCGGCTCCTATGTCGGTAATAAGGGCAGTGGATGGCCAGGACACTGGTTTGAGTGCACAGCCGGCTGAAAAGAACCGACTTCAGACCGGCACCGACCAGGACTTTCATCTTCAGAGCACACTGGTCCAGGCTTCTCTGCTTTACAGCATCAGCCGACCGGCTAGCTCAAAAGAACGCGACCTCTGACGTCATATTCTACACGAAGCTGGTCACGTGATTCACCAACCAGGTCACGAAGTTGATCACGTGATTCACCGAACAAGAAGGTTGGAAGTGCATTCTTTGTGCTCACGTCTACTGTGATTCCAGTTTTAGTTCCTGAAATTCACCTCCAGGGCGCACTGGTACAGACTTCTCTGCTACAAGCATCAGTCGACCAGCCAGCTCACGTTTTACCAGCAATCCTTTCTACATATTGCTTCTGCGCTCTTCACAACTTACGTCTACTGTGATACCAGTCCCTCTCTCATGGACCCGGCCTTTGTTGTCGGTAGTGGGGTTTGTGAATGAGCAGAATACTGCGCATTTGCCTGTTTAAGTATCACACAAAGAACGCGACCACTGATGTTGTCTTCAATCAGCCAATCGCATGTCCTTCCGACCAGCAAGCTGGTAACGTGACACGCCGACCAACAATTGCTTCTAAATATAGCTCACAATTAAGGGCTTTCCCAGCAACTGTCAAATCTACAAATAAGATGTGCGCTTAAAAGAAATACTTTAATTAATGAAGGAAACATACAGTAAACTGAATTCAACACAAAGAATAGTTGTAAACGTCCTTCAGCAACTGGTTACAGAGTGTTCCGACCGTGTACCGGTTACACAGCCTTGTACAGTTGCTTCAACAACTGATTACAGTGTACCGACCGGCTACACAGCCCTGTATAGTTACCCCAACAATTGGTTACAGTGTACCGACAGCGTACCGGCTACACAGCCTTGTACAGTTGTTTCAGCAATTGGTTACAGAGTGTACCGACCGGGTACCGGCTACACAGCCTTCACTGAACGGCTTGCTTCATATTAGCCGGTTACAGAGCCGTCCTGCCTATTACCAACCAGCACCAAGAATCACCAACTCCATGGTCTTCTACCAGCTGGCCATTCCTCATCAGCAGCCTATTCACCGGCTTAAGACTGATGACAGGCCTAATAATGTGTAGTCCCTGACAGGAAATTTTTTCCTACACAGAAACTGCTTCAACCGGTTAGAGTTCACCAACCGGTTACCGGCTATACAGTTTTCACTGAGCAGTTTTGCTTCACTCCAGCTGGTTACAGAGACTACCGACCTATCAGGTGCAATTACTGTCTTGCCCTTTTTTCAATACTGGTTTCAGAGGACCGGAACCGACCGGCATACCCACCTGGGGATCACCTAGTTAGTAGACTAGTAACTAAATTCAGTGGTCAGTATCACAGGCTACAGAGATTTAGTGTGGCCAAAAGTTGCTGGTTACAGAGGAAACAAATGGGTCTTTTGAACAGCAAGAGAAAAGGTGGTCCACACTCAAACAAGCCTTCATCGTGTCTGTTCAGGGGTCAGCCATCATACAACTGACAATGTGTACATGCTCCACCTTCAAGGTGGCTGACCTGGGGCCAAGAGTCTGTAAAATGTGAAGAGTTGTGTCAGCCCCACCGAACTGGACCACAGCAATAACAGGACTGTTAACTGTTTTCATTGTCACCAGGCCGGACCAGTGTCCGGAGGGACAGAAAATGTTTGTCAGACTACCAAATGTGGCACACAATCTGCCTTTAGGGTCCAGACTAAATCCGTTTTAGGAACTTAGGAAGCCTTGGGGGCTGGACCCTAGGTAGTACAAATGTTGAAGGAGGGCTACACTCTCCCTTTCTAGTCAAGCCCAAACTTGACAAGGTCACCAAAAATCATCAACTGCTATGTACATTCTCACAGGAACCTATATTGGTTAGAGGCATTACATCAGCTTATGGACAAAGATGCAGTCGAGCCAGTTCAAAATCTCTGGGCTTCTTCAACCGACCCCTTTTTTGGGTCCAAAACCAGACAGCCGTGGGAGACCTCTTCTAGATCTGAGCAAACCAAACCTTTCGGAGACCATCAGGACCTCCCTCTAACAAGGGGAGTGGGTTACCTCATTAGATTTCAAGTTACCTACTTCCATATACCTATACAAGAACAATCCAGGAAATGCCTGAGATTTCACACCCAAGGTCGGGCATACCAGTTCAAGGCCCTGCCATTCGGTGGAGTTCACCGTGATACCAAAGGAGGTGAAACTGATGGCCATACACAAGGATTTAAGAATCCACCAGTACCTAGACAACTGGTTGGTGAGAGCCAGATCCCACCAGGCTTGTCTCCAACATACACAGGAACTAGTAAATAATGTGTCAGCAACTGGGTTGGCTGGTGAACTTAGAGAAACCAGAGCTGGAGCCCAAACAAGACTTCGATTTTGTAGGCTACCAGTTCGACCTCAGGTCTGATCGGTTCCGACTGACTCCGAACCGGTGGCAGAACCTTCAAGAGAATATGCTAAAACTGCTGTCCCTACCGGCTTGCCCGGTCCGGGAATTCATGTCCTTGATCGGTTACTAACAGCTACAGAAAAGCAAATTCATCTAGGCCGACTTCATATGAGACCCATTCAGTGGCATCTCAAAAACAACTGCAGGGTACCAGAATCACTTAAAAAGGTGATCCAAATCCCCAGGTCCCTGCACCCCCATTTACAATGGTGGCTGAAGAAAGACAATGTATTTACAGGCCAACCATTACACCCAATAAAACATGCTCTGCAAATATTTACAGACGCATCAATAGAACGGTGGGGCGCTCCTTAGACGAGCACACTGCAAGGGGAACCTGGTCCCTTCCGGGAAGCAAGCTGCATATAAACTCTCTAGGACTTACAGCAGTCTTTCTGGCTTTAAAAGTAGTTCCAAGATCTTTGCTCAAACAAGATAGTACTTGTAGCAACCGACAACACCACAGTAGTGTCATAGGTAAACAAGGAAGGAGACATGAGGTCGGGCCCACTTTGTGCCCTACTATGAGAGAATCTTGACCTGGAGTACCAAGAAACAAGTGACCCTAAAGCCCGACACATTCCAGGCCGGCTGAACGTGGTAGCAGCCAAGCTATCCAGGCTAGGCCAGACCACCCAAACAGAGTTGTTTCGCCTTCCACTCAATATCCAGCAGGTGGCACCAGCCCAAATAGACTTATTTGCCACGAGGTTCAACAACAAGTTGCCTCTGTTTGTGTCACCGGTACCGGATCGCCTGGCCACAGCAGTGGATGCGCTCAGTCTGCCATGGTAGGATCAGAAAGCATACACCTTCCCACCATCAACCATATTGGGCAAAGTGGTGGAGAGGTTGCAAGACTCCCCATGCAAGAGAATCATTCTGATTGCCCGGGGTGGCCCAACATGCCTTGGTTTTGGGATCTAGTGGCCATGTCCAGCCAAATCCCACTGAGCCTGCCCAACCTGTTGACAGCCATTCAATCAGATCCCTCACAGAAATCTTAGTCTCCATGCATGGCTCCTAAAGCCTCGGCAATCGAGGAGCAGGGCTCTCTCTGGTTTTTGCACCAGCTGACAAGGTTCATTTTGAACCAATTAAAAAGGCCTCCTTGAAGCATTTGACCTTCAGGATAGTTTTCCTCTTGGCCCTGGGGTCGGGCAAGTGTAGAAGTGAGATACATGCTTGGCAAAACAGAAATATTAGACACCAATCCGACTGGTCAAAGGTGTCCTTGTACCCATCACCCAGCTTTCTCTCCAAGAATCAGCTGGCCAAAGAGGGTCCAGACAGTGTGGCCCCAGGGGTTATAACAACCCTGGACCCAACTCTGGATAGATCCCTCAAATCTGACAGGTCTCTCTGTCCGGTCAGAGCATTGCGAATCAGCTGGCCAAAAAGGGTCCAGACAGTGTGGCCCCAGGGGTTATAACAGCCCTGGCCCCAACTCTGGATAGATCCCTCAAGTCTGACAGGTCCCTCTGTCTGGTCAGAGCATTGCGCTACTATTTGGACAGGGCCTCAGGCAGAATAAGGAGGTGGTTTTTGTCTCCTTTGAGAAAGGTTTCGACAAAGACATCTCACCTGCCACATCTCCTCTTGGATCAAGCAGATTGTGGTCCTATGTTATGAGCCCACACCTTACATCAGGTTAAAGCCCATGATGTCAGGGCCTTTGCTGCTTCTAAGGTCTTCCAGTCGGGAGTCTCCTTAGATCCAATCTTGTCAGCCTACCACTGAAGTCACATAATACCTTCACACAGTTCTATCTGAAGGGCGTGGCTTGGGCTTATTCAGAGCTTTACTAATTGGGCTCGGTAGTGGCTGCTCAGCAGACCCACAAGTGGCCCTTAGATTGAGGAGATTTGTATATTCATGTACATAGTAATAAAAGTGGCGTGCTTCCTTCGGGAGGTGTATTTGCATTCTGGGACTGAACTCATCTCTCTCTTCCCCTACCTCAGAGCAGGTCTGCAAAAAGGGGAGGGGGGGAGGCAACAGCAGTATAGCCCCGGGTAACCGACCATGGCCTTACAGGGTTTCCTGACCTTAAGGTCAACCCAGGCCTGGGCCTATAGGTCTCCTGACGAAGTCAGCCTAGACCGTAGGTTAAAATTTGCTATTACTTGTGAGTTCACATAAGTCCCTAGTAACTTACCCGCCGACCAAGCGGTAGTTATTCAGCAATTGTCCATTGGATAGGATGTATTAACGCAATAAAATTACCCTAAGTTAATACCCTATCCAATGGACACACAAGACCCTCCCACTGACCCCGCTATCATTTTACTAGGGGTCTAATAGGTTTAGACAATGAAAAAGATGCTATGACGTCATGTTGTCTAGGCAGGAAGTAAATACCACACGCCACCAGGCGAATGCACAGTACTGGGACCGGCCAGCTGGTGGAAACACAGGACGTCTTTTTCTGGCGTTTGGCGGACCGGATTATCAATTGTCCATTGGATAGGGTATTAACTTATAAAAATTTAATTTACTTATTAAATTTGCAAATTACATAACTTTCCGTCCATTCGGATAAGTATTTTTTCTTTTATACCTGTTGTGAGTTTTCGCCTCGGTTAGGCTTTTATGTGATCGGGTTTCACCTCTTTTATTGCGTTTGAACATGTCTGCTCATCAATCAAATAAAGACAAACCCTGTGCATCTAAATGCCATCATTTTTGTCATGCTTTCAACACCCATAATTACTGTCTTACCTGCAGAGAGGCAGGTAAGGGAGATGATCCCTGTGTCACATTTATCTCACCTTGTGATATTTGTGCTTCCTTTTCGGAAGAACAACTAACCAAGATCACTCATAGAAAGAGATTTGTTAAAAAACCTGACAAAAATGATCAGGAATTAGATTTAAATTATAAACAAAACTTTTATTGTTTATTTTCATTTATTTTTTCCTGTATGGTTTTCCACTTTATAAAGGGTGCAAGAAATACTATCTTTGAGTAATTATTGGCCATTTACTCAAGTAGAATAACTTTTTATATAAATTAAAACAATTTATGTGCACCAGACAAAAGTTTTACTGTACATTTTATAGTGCAATATTACAAGGATATAAAGTGACCCTGAAAAAGTAATCCATTCTCATACATCACAGCATTGTGCCTGAGGATAGAAGTTCAGACAAAACTCATTCAAAACTGACATGCGTTCCAAGTCCCTGTTAAATTCTCTGAATTAGCTCAATGTATTTGATATCTGGAGACATAAAGATCCCAACAAAGCTGAATATTCCTGGGAAAGTAATACGAGAGATATTTCTTGCAGTCATATTGATTACATCTTTCTGACAAAAATCTTTCTTCCTGTAAAGAAAAATGCTTTATTAGATCTGCACCTATATCAGATCCCAAAAGCGTAATTGTAAATATAAAGTAAGGTATAATACACATAAGTAAAACTTTGAATAAGCCTGGGGTATTGATGTTTTTGGATTTTAAGAAAGCTTTTGACAGTTTAGAATGGTCTTTTTTACATAGAGTAATTAAAAAATTCAACTTTGGGCAACACTTAAGTTTTGTCAACATAATTCTAAATTCTGTCTAATTTTTGCTGACTGAACTTTATATTCTTCTAAACCACTACAATATATACGGACTGGAAATTCTGTCAAAAGAATTTCAAATTGTACCATAAGAATTTAAGTTCTGTCATGACATTGTCATTTGATATATAAATGTTTGCATGATCAAATTAATAGAAGTTGATATTCTTGTAATTACAGCATTTATTAAGAATTGTTTTATAAAACATAAAGATAATTAAATATTGGAAACAAGTCATTGCTGACTATATGAGTGGGATCTCAAATGAAAACTATATACATACTTTGAATCTAATTATACTTAATATCAAGTTACTCTCAGAAATATTTCATGTTCATTGTCACTATTTTAAAAAAAAACACATATTATAAACAAAACTTTTATTGTTTATTTTCATTTATTTTTTCCTGTATGGGTTTCCACTTTATAAAGGGTGCAAGAAATACTATCTTTGAGTAATTATTGGCCATTTACACAAGTGGAATAACTTTATAAATTAAAACAATTTATGTCCACCAGACAAAAATTTTACTGTGCATTTTATAGTGCAATATTACAAGGATATAAAGTGGCCCTGAGAAATCAATCCATTTTCATACGTCACAGCATTCTGCTAACATGGCTGTTTATGTTTGAAAGCTGTGGCGAGGGAGCTGCACAAAAAAGGGAAATATTTCCCTTATAACATGGCAGTTTTCAAAATGTTGTATGTAGGTGCTTTATTTATGTGGTTTTGGACTGATTGTGTTAAGTTGTGTTGAGGGTGCAACAGGCTCTTTAACAGAAATTTTAATAAAACTGCAAATGTACTGTTATCAGAATTTTTGTCGGTCTGTCTGCCTTATCCCCTCTTCTCAATGTAAATCCCCAGCTGACAATTTTCTTCAATAAAAAGTGATAGAAATGACATTCATTTGCCTCTAAATTGCAGGTCACAAGCAAGACAGACACAATAAATTCACATCTGGAGTTCTGGGTTCAAAACTACTTTAATCCAAAGATTAGACTTTGTGGTTGGCTGAAAGCCAAGACCCAGATAGCAAGACGCTAGTGGGCCACCGTTGGCTATGGGTGGCAAAATATAGCTTGTGGGCCACCACTGAGCCACTGGTGGCCCACTGACTGCATTTTTTTTCAAAATTTTAAAGCATTATAAACAACTTCAAAAGCAACCTCAAATACTGTTTTCTGACATATTATTTAACAATATTCAATGTTAAAAACATATTATTTCAAAATATAAATACATTGCGTGGCCCACAGTTGGCCCACCAACTACCAGAGTCAGTGGCTGTAGCTCAGGTACCAGCCTACACCCACTGGTGTAAAATCCTGGGAAAAATTAGATAAAATGTGTGTTTTCTTTCACTTAACATAAGTTAATGTCATTTTTTAACAAACTTATTCTGTATTCCTTCATTTTGCTCAGTCAGTCTTTTCTCCACTTTATTACTTTATATATTACTTGCTTATATATTTGCCACAGGTGGTCCATCAATGGTCCACCCACTACATAAGTAGTACATGACCCATGATGGGCAGCCAGTGGGCCATTGGTGGCACATATATATATATTTTTAGTGAAGGTTAAAGAAAGATATTTTCATTTTTTCCTTTTGATATTAATTTGTTTTTTGATGAAACCTAAAACTATCGCAGAATTTGTTTTTGTCTGACACATGCAACTATCATCTGTAAGAGCTATACTTAGTTGGTGGACCAATGGTGGTCCTCTGGTGGCTACACCTCAAGCTCTGCTGAACGGCATTTGTTTTGACAGATCTTGAAGAGAGGCTGTCTTGGCTTAAATTCATTTGTTTCAAGTGAATTACTTTCCAAAAGTAGCTGTTCTGAATTTTATTACATGAAAAAATTGTAAGATTTGCCACTGGTGGTCCATCAGTGGTCCACCTTCTGCCTGCATGGTACACATACTGTTGGCCCACCGGTGGCCCGCAGACGGCAAAGTAATTGGATACTTTATGTATGTGTGTGTATATCACCGAGACACCAACATTTTTAAATAACAGATGTCACATCTCTGTCTTAATATATATTTCTTTTCTTCCCATTCTTGGGCCACAAATTTCTTCCAAGATTTACCACTGGCAGCCCACCAACTATATCAGTGGTATATAAGCTATGATCGATGGGCCACTGATGGGAATTTTCTAATTTCCACCCGGATTTTAGATCTAATCAATAAAATCATCTGATAATTACACAGAAAAGTTAACAGAAGTGAAAGTTTCCCCTGTAAACAAACCATAAAACATGTACAGGAGAAAAATATGATATTCAATCAAAACCCTATTAATTGGGGTTGAGGTGTAGCCACCACTGGACGACCCTTGGTCCACTAGCTGCAATATGTATGTGTCCGATAAAATATAAAGTTTCTTAAGTTGAAAGGAACAATTACACTTGAAACATATTCCAATTAGTGGCTGAATTACCCTTGAAATATATTCCAATCAGTGGCCGAATTACCCATGCCAACGCTGGCCCAATGAAGGCTTGCCAACCAAAACTCGGGCTGCCAAGGTTGGGCCAACGGTGGGCCAATGGTGGCTTTTTATTCAAGATGGCGGCGAGCAATAATAGGGGATATTGAGACACTTAGTAAAAAATTATTTATTATGGTATGTCTAAAAATCATATTTCAGTGGGCCCACAATTTTTAACTAACTATTTAACAATTTTAGACATAAAAATAACATTCTCATTAGAAATTCACAGTAAGAAAAGTTGTTTCTGAACATTATAATTTTATTATTTGACTATGGAACATATCATCCTAAGATACTGTTCCACCATTGTTTATGTTTGGTCATGTGACTTATCAGGGATTCCCTTAACTAAAATCCACCCACAATCTGTCAATTATTTGCTTTCTGTTAAACAATGGCCACATAACTTCATGCTGCAATCTGATTGGCTGATGCTATATTATAGTGGTAGTAAAATTTTACCAGTGGCTTGCCAATGTCAGACCGACACATCCACCGGCCAAAAAGCCAGTGGGCCACTAGTAAACCTTATTGTTGGCTGCCAACAGTGGACCACTGTCTATCAGCTGGTCAGGCCACCAGAGAGCCACCACTGTTGGCACTCAACAGTGGGCCACTGATGGGCCACCAGTAAACCTTATTGTTGGCTGCCAACAGTGGGCCACTGTCTATCAGCTGGTCACGCCACCAGAGAACCACCATTGATGGCACCCAACAGTGGGCCACTGGTGGACCACCAGTCAACCTTGTCGGCTACTGAAGGTGGGCCACTGGTGGGCCAATAGAAAAGCTTATCATTGGCTGCCGACAGTGGGCCACTGAAGGTCCATCAGAAAACCGTATTGTCGGCTACCAACGGTGGACCACTGCCTATCAGCCGGTCACGCCAACGGCTGGCCACCGCCTGCAGCCAACGTCGGACCGACAGCTATGCCGCCAGTGGGCCAGCGGTGGCCCTACAGAGTCTTGCTATCTGGGGATGACCTTAAACTCAATGACTCGGTTATATTTAAGTGTTTTCGTTTCTGGATAGTATCTCAAAAATAATTTGATAGATTCAATTTGAATTTGATGTGTGAATGTAACTGGTTCTCAAGGTGTTCCCTAGTTAATGCAGGTGTTCCACTGGAGCCGACTGGTCTGTAACTAAGCATTTTTGGAGGGTCGGGACCAATGTTTACATGGTCGGTTAGGGTCGGTTGTAAGTTCCCGGCCTGTTGGGGAGAGTCGGTGAAATATCAAACATGTTTGACATTTCTACGACCGTTACCGACCCTTGTTTCCGACCTAGGCTCCGCCCCCCTGGTAACCGGCTTGTCCTAGTCACTTGACGTCTTGTCCTATGACTTCAAGGCTTGTCTGTAACCCTTCCCGGCTTGTCGTTATCACTTGCAGGCCTGTCCTAACATGAAGCCGGCTTGTCTTCTGTAACTTAAGTACTGCTCATTTGCAGTCCATTTCTAGCATGATGTGAGGTAAAAATATGATCAAAAATTATGTCAAGAATGGCAAAGAAACAGTGCAAGTGATCATAATTTTCAGATGAAGTTCCAAATATATGCTATAATTAATTAAGAAACCTGAAAAAGTGTTTTTATTTGGTTAAATAAAATCCCAGCTTATTTCAGGAAAGAAATTTTTGGGCAAAAAGAGGATCAAGTGTCGACCAATCAACAAATCTCAAGCTATGTGACCAGTAAATATTTGGATCCCATCACGTGACCAGAACTACAGGGTATTTACCTTCACGTCCAGAAAAATGTGCTTTCTCAGAGACTCGAAATTATTTGGTAGGAATGTGTAGGAAAATCGCTCAGAGGGACGGAATTTTGAGGGGGGCCTTCCCAGAAGCTCGAAATTGCAGTATAAATAGCAGCAACAAGCAAGAGGGTTTTCATTGTCACGTGAGATACTGTTTGAAGCACATCTCTCTCTGCTTCCTTCCACAGGATATAACATTATAATTGGAAATTTTAAATGACTTTTTAGTTCATAATCTGAAGCAGACATATAAATTGATATATTTCTCGTTTAATATTAAAGCAAAAAACTGGAAACTATAATTAAAATAACCAAAAAAAGTAAAGTTGCAGCATGATGTGAAGTGAAAATATGACAAAAAAATTATGTCAGGAATGACAAAAACCAGTGCAAGTGATCATAATCTTGAAGTTAAGAGATAGTAAAGGTTCACATGTATGCTTTATCTAATAGAGCAACCTTAAAAAGGTGTTTATTTAGTCACATAATAAACAAATTCTCGGCATATTTCACCAGAGCAATTAGAAAAGAAGTTAAACTATTTGGATCCAATCACAAGTTATTTCTTCTCACTATAAAAACCCATTTGCAATTTCTGGGGAAAAGAGGGATCAAGTGTCAACCAATCAACAAATCGGAAAACTAGGTTAATAGTAAATATTTGGATACCATCACATGACCAGAACTACTGCAGGATGTTATAAAAGGCAGCAACAAGCAAGCGGGTTTCATTGTCCTTGAAAATAATCAGCCACTGGAACATCAACGGCTTTGACTCAAAGAAGGAACAATTGGAAATCTACTTGGACCAAAAGAAAATTGACATCTGCCTGAATGAGAACAAACCGCACCAAATTTGAAATAGACGGATTCACCCTAGCCACCAGATGGGACAGAGCCACCATAGGTGGAGGAGGGGTAGCCATCCTGGTCAGAAACTACATAGACGCGACAGAGGTGGACTTGGACACTGATGACATCTGCGCCATCACCACAACCAGCGACGGGAAGAAAACCTGCATTATAAGCTGCTACTGGGGATTTGCACATGGAGGCATACCAAACCTGGACACCCTAAATGATCTGCTCTCCTGTCACAACACACAATCCTAATGGGAGACTTCAACACCTACCACCCAACCTGGGGCCATCAACAACCAAATGAGAGAGGCAGAACCATAAGACGCCTATGCAAGGAATACAACCTGCAATTACAGAACCACCACAACCAACCAACCTTCCACAATCACTCAACAGACTGTCATTCAACACTGGATCTGGCACTGACCACACCATCATCATCCAGAAGCATCATCAGAACTGAAGTCCATGAGGCAATACATGGAGAAAATACATATGACTGTCCATTAGTATTACACACACATTCGAACACACATCAGGGACCACCCAATCTGGACCACAAAGAGTCTCAATAAATGCAACTGGGATATGTACAAGGAAAAAATAATGGAGAAATTCGACCAACTTTAATGTGGAAACCAAACCAACACAGTAGCCTCCATTGACAAATACATAGAAGAAATCACCACAACAATCGCCTCCTGCCTCCATGACAGTTGCTCCACCATCAAATCAAGACAGGGGCTCATCAAAATCAGCAGAGACCTACTGGGAAAAAATCAAACTGAAACGGGACATCCAGAGGGAGATCGGGCAATTCCCGGACTATGAACCACTAAGGCAAGCATACTGCAATATCACAAAGGAAATAAAAACCAAACTGGAAGAAGAAAAAAGGGCCGCTTGAATGAGAGAGGTCGAAGCCCTGAAGCCCAAGGACAGTCAACAATACTGGCAGACCATCAACAATCTCACCGGACAAACAAAAGCGGAGAAGAAACCATTAAAACTCATCAACCCGTTAACTAATACCAGAACCAACTCAGAGAAAGAGACTGCTGACATTGCCTCCAGTCAAGATTCAGTTAAAGATAACGCCCCATATGGGGAATTTAATATTTTATTACACATAACAAGTGTTACTCTAAATTTTATATACATTTGTACGTTTTACCAAATTTACATATTACATGACATTTGCTTTTTCCATTAACTAGATATTTACATAATTGTGTTAATGGAGTCTATTAAGACTTGAATATTCATATTTATTAGCATAGCTATGCAAAAGCTTGAGGCCACCTTAAGAAGATACCTATTTAAGACCAAAAATAGTTTGTAACTGTTTAGGGTGGCCTTAGCTCCAGACTTACAAGAGTCAAGGTCAACCTAAGGTTTAGATATAAATATGTGATTTTGAAGAAGTCCACAGATTTAAGGTGGCCTTAACTTGTAATTTCAAATGAGTAACATCTGATTTTAAGTAACCCTTTAATCCATAAGTTCATCTGTAGATTTGTCAGATGATTAATGAAATTGATTGGTTTTCTGTGCAAGTTTAGTTAGAAATTAACGTCAGAAAGCACAAGCTTGGAAATAATAAGTTTAAAACGATAGCCCCAGACCCCAACTAGGGAGTAGGAGAGATGTAAAGATGGTTTTGAAAAATTTTTGCCACTTGATCTGAGGCGTTGTGATCCAGAGTGATATACTTCCAGACGCATTCCAATGTCCAGGTGCCATGACTTTGGATGTCTTGCAAACTAACATTCGAATTAAAGGCGAAGGAAGCACCTGAACGCCGGAAGGCGTGTAGGGTCAGGTTGGAATCTTGCAATTGAAACCTGCACAGCAGGGTTTGAAGTGACGCCTAACTTGATTATCTGTTAATGGGAGCCATTTTGTTTCCCCCTTATACTGAAACAAGAGGGAGTTGTCACCTGGAGTAATTTTTAACAATTTTTTACTGCAGTCACTGGACATATTGGATTGGATCCTAGGGAGGGAATTTTTGAAGGGTTTTTTGACCATTTTATTGTGACTTGCAAGCCGGGATGGGCGAAAATAATGTCACCTCTGGCTAGGTGGTATAAAGGTGAAAATTGTTTGAAGGTATGTGGGACTAAATTAGAGATTCTTAAGAAAGAAAAGAAGGCCAGGGTATATACTGCTTTGAAGACTTGACCCATATATGTTGAATCACAGGCCCTAACTATCAGTTGGAGGGTATTACTATCTATGATACTTTTGAGAGATGGTTTGAATGGTTTATGTAAGATCATGGCTTTTTGGAAATATTTGATTCTGGAATCTTGGAATAATTGGGTTGAAAGGCCACATATTGATAAGTTGGCTTTAATGGCTGCTAAGTGGTTAGCTAGAGTTGGGGGAGATGAGCCATTTGTAGTTAGGAATTGCAGATATGAAATCAGGATCATAGGGGTGAGCTTGAACACAGAAACTTGCATGGAAACTGTGAAGGCTATGAACAGCCTAAACATACTTTGGTAGCTTCTTTGAGTGCCAGATCTGAAGGCCATTTGAGTCTTCTTGGCAGCTAATTTAGCCAGTGGAGCCAATCTGGGGGGAAGGCCTATCAAATACACCAATCAATTGTGAAGTGATTTGGATGTACATCGACCCATTGATGCTGAGGAAGGCAGCTTTTGAGCTGAACTTGGTGTTTATTGGTTATAGCCCATCTGGAAAGTAGATCAGCGAAGTGATTTTCCTTACCTGGTATGTGGATCACATGGAGATTAATATCCCAGGTGGCCACCTGCATCTGGATATTTCTAGCAATGGCAGCTAGGGTGAGGTCCCTGGTTCTGCCTGAGTTTAGGACATTGTCACATGCAATTCGAATTCTGCTTTTTGCCCAGCAGCGATTCCAAACCCTCAAAGCCACCAATATATTCAACATTTCTAGATGTGCAATGTTAAAATCCAGATAGCCCAGTGTAAGAGGATATGCATAGATCTGGGTACCACATCTGGCCCCCATGCCTTGAAGGCAGGCATCCAGTTCAATTTCGAAAGACATGGGACTGTGGTCAAAAATTGTGACACCATTAAAGGTGGGCAGAAATTTTTAGAACCAGTGTATGTCTCTTTGGGCTTCTGATGAGAAACAATAGGCGGTTGAGGAAAAATCTTGACGTACGAACACATTTACTGACAAACAAGAGGCGGCCCAATAAGGATTGGAGCTGACGCTTGCTGCAGTGGGTCTTGCAACGCCATTGGGTCTTGACGCATAGTCTTTAGGGTCAAGCTTGACATGTCTGAAGGCCCTTTTTATGTCTATCTTATAAATCATGCAGCTTTTGTCCAGTAACTTGATGCACTTAGTTATATGGTCAACGATAGGGAGTTTTAATACAAAAGGAGTATTCAGGTACATGTCTTTTACACTGCCAGCGTTCTCTGATTGACCCTGGGGAAAGCTTAAGTTCACTATGATCCTTCTGTTAGTGGCATTGGGTTTCTCTCTGATCATAAAGGGGGATACATGCATATTAATCAGAGTAGTGTAACCTATCTCCTCTTGCAAGTAAGCCCTAACATCTTTTGGGTAATTTTTGGCAAAAGTGTGGTTTTCTGGGTGACTTTGTAATGGAATACTTCTATCAAAATCCAGGGGGAATCCATATCTAATGAGGAGAGGCAACTGGACGTCCCAGTAACCCTGGAGTAACTCTTCCCATACATCTGGATTCAGTTAGGATTTGACAGTAATTTGACAGTGTTTGGAATTATATTCCCCAGAGTCCTTGATCATTTGATGGAGGGTCAAGGGGTCTGCATCAATAAACGATGGAACTGACCTGTTAGGTACATCCAGTTAACCCAAGGGGATGAAGCCAAACTTGTGTAAATTTTGGTTGTCCCAAAGTTTAAAAGTGGGGCAAGAAGTCGTGATATTTGAATAGTCCAGTTTTTTGTCTTTAAAGAGCAAAGAAGGGTCATATTTCTTGAGGTCTGGCTTTCAGCCTCTAAGGCGCTTTCTACACACAGTTTTTGCATTTTAACCTTTGTTTGAACGCAGTTTTGAGATCTTCCATAAAGTGTCAACAGTTGACGCCCTACCCGATTCTGGGGCACTGGGTTTTGCTTTACTATCTTTTATTTCATTGTGGGTTGCACAACCCTGGTAATTTAGAGCATAGAGGTTAGTGGAACTAGGATGACGCAAAACGACACCATCGCCTTGTACTAATAAGTCATACCTGTTGATGCCTGCATTGGGGGGATGTTTCAGCCTCCCCACTTACCTTTGCTCTTCTATTGATATGAATCTGGCTTTTGACTTCAGATTTAGGTTTTACATGCTGAGCAACATTGTTAATTTTACTGAACACCTTGTTAGTACATGTGGAGTGGCCGGTGGAGACAACCTTTGGTGTAGCTAATGAACTTTTAGTGGGTGAATTTTTTAGAGCCCTCTGAAGAACCTGAGCAAAAGTGAGACCTTTAAATTTATAATTATCGGATCTCCAGCTAGCACTCTCACCATTGACCCATGTATTACTACTCACAACTCTGGTTTTGTATTTACTACCGTTTGTGATATTTGTACCATTCTGCTTTTTACCTTTGACGTTATACACTGCAATTCTGCAGTGCCTGATTCGTTTTTTTGAATCAGTTACAGACTTTTTTGAATTTCTACAGTCTTTGACTGGATGTGGGAAATTTTTTTGCAAGTGTGTTTGGAGATCAGCATTTATTTACAACTTTTTGTGCGTAGGCCCATCTGATCCGGTCAATTTTTTCTGTCATGTTCCAGTTTACCTTGCCCTCCTCTATTCTGCATAGGACTGCATGGGCACCTTTGGCACCTCCATCAGTTCAGACATGTAATCTAACATGGCATTTTTGTTTGTCATATTGTTTTCATCCTTGATGATGGAACAAAACCCGGAAACCCATTAGAATGTACTTAAACTGTCATATGTTACTCTACTTTTAGAAGTTCCTGCCAATATGTGGTTTTGTGGCCAGGGTATTTTATTTTTAACTGTGACCTGATCTTGACCTCCTCTCTGGGACTTGAACATACCTTGTTCATTAAGAGAGGCAAGCTCCTGGAGTCGCCTGTCCACAGCATTCTGGGTGGCTCTGAAGCTTTTGAGGAACGCAGCAGTAGGGGTGACGTCATCTTCTGTGTCACTTTCAGACTGTCGACACAGCCCCTTTTTGCAACTGATCCTCAGTTTTTTGTATGCATTGTTCTATTGCTGATAATCTAGAACTGACACTAGAGAGAGCATTTAAGATTTCATGGTTAACATTGTCAGAATTATTGCCATCGGTACTACCCCCAGCAACACTACTGTCAGAATCTACATTATTTCTAAATTGACAGTTCAGTGGGAAAGATGGAAGGAAGAACAAATACCAATCAATTGTTTAACAAGATATTTGGAGTTTATTAAAACTTTACATTAAAATGACTTCAATTACAACACATCCATTATGTACAAGTATTAGAGACGCTATGTTAATTGACACCAGCTTACACCAGATTTCTTTAATGTCTTTTATTAAAGAGTATAAATACCTTCCAGGCAAGCCCAGTACCACTAAGCAACAAATTAGAAGAGCTACTACTTTATGTGTGAAAACATGTTACTCAGAAGTAGTCCTCATACTACTAGCTACTAATTATATACAAGTTTAAGCACTGACAACCACTACAACCACTACTGTTATCAAATTTAAGAGACATCAGGCTGGTTAAGCAGTAAACTTAAACAAAATACATAACTGTGATATATAGAAGATATAAGTTACTTTAATTTGAGTAGTGTGGGGCGACCAGCGGACTACTTGATGTCTCACGACCTGAGGTGCCTGGGCCACACCCTCACTGGTTTGTTACTAAAAGAAAAAATACTAAAAGAAAAACACCTGTACCTTAGAAAGTAGTGAAATGTTTAATTAATTTGTAGGTACCGACCACAACCAAAAACAAGTTGTAACCTGGTAAGTTGGTGAACCTGGTAAGTTGGTAAAACCTGGCAAGTTGATACGTATGGTAAGTTGGTATCTATGGGTAAACCTGTTAAGTTGATACTTATGGCGAGTCGGTCATGGTAAGGTGGTGGTAAAATGTGTGTTGTTTTTTAATTGAAGAGAGTAATCACTACCAATGGTAGTAACACCAGAAAACAATTTATTCAAGCAACCTTGGGGTAACAGCCTTTTTCAGGGCTTCCACAGTTGCAGTTCTCTCGAACTCCTGTGGTAGAAGAAAGAAGAAGATACCAGAAAATCAGAAAACAGCAGCCAGATGAAACCACACTTGCAGTTAGGGTCACATCAAAGAAAAGAAGTAAAGCAAAAGACGCCTTCCCATAGGTGTCACGCCAGATCCGCCTGCGGCGGATACTATAAAACCATAGGGTTTCATTGTCATGTAAGAAGCACATATCTCTCTGCATGTTTTGCACAGTATATAACATCTTTAAAGACCACAGTGCATGAAATTTTTTTTTGCATTATTGTACAGATTATGTGTGTAACAACACACCTGCCAAGTCCCATCTTCAAACTCCCGCTAGAAAGCACATTAAAAGCCAGTTAAATCTGACAGTTGGAAAAACAAAACAGATCCTTCTCTGAAACTGTGCCACGTCACACAAGGAGATTTCCCACTCTGATTTCTGTGTGTCCAATACAAAATAGTGTAAAATGAAGTGAAATTAGTGTTTTATAAACTGGCTTGGAAAGGGTCAGCTTCAGTCAAAAAAAAATTTCTGTTTCCTACACTTAGTGCAAAGATTCTTCTATCAAATGAACTTGGAATATTGTGTGGTCACACACAAATAATGCTCTTTTTTAAAAATAATTAACACTACAATTTGACTGTAACTTGTGTTCAAAATAGTGAACAAGTGTGTAGCTTTTAGTGTAACAATGCAGCTTCTGATAGTGTGTCAGTTTTTAAATAAACTGATAAGCAAGTTTTTCACCCAGTTCTTGTCCACATTTTCTCAAAATGTGATAAAATTTTAAGGCATCCTTGATTATCCAAACTCCTTATTATCAGAACAGAAAGAGTTAGCCCCAAAGTTCAGTAGTCAATATTACAATGTATTAGTTATTATGAACAAATCAATATTCATTACTAGTTCTAGTTGACCATTAAGAACTGACAGTGACAATTCAGGGGCGGATCCAGCCTTTAAGTAAGGTGGGGGTTCACATCAGACACACCATAACTAAGGGGGTCAGAGGGCTTGCCCCCCACCCGGGAAAAAAATTAATTTTTGGTAAAAATATAGTGCATTTCCTGTAAATTTAACACCACTCTCAAGAAATAATTTTGTACTTTGGGTTGAACCCCTTTACATTATTTTTCAAGGAGGAAGGTTCGAACCCCCTGAACCCTCCTGGATCTGCTAGTGCAATTTGTAAAACCAGCTGGTCAAAACACACTGTAAAAGACTCAGTGTATTAGGCTCTTTTATATTGGGCTACACTGCTGCCAATATTAAAAGTAAGCAGGCTGAAATGACCAAATGCTTAAGCACTCTGGTTCAGGATGTAGAGTTTAATACACTGGAGATCTGAACCACATTCTGACATTTTATTGACAACCATGTGTCTTTCATGATATCTACTTTTAATAGCTGTGTAGGGGTCAGATTGCAATGTTCATGTAAATTTGCATCTGAAAGTTAGCGCTTTTAAAGTATGAATTTTTTTTTCATAAACAATATTTTATTGAAGCAATTAGGCAAAATCAACAAAGCCTTCTCACAGGACGAACTATTTACAAACGCATAATGATGAAGTTGTGGACATGTGACTAATATAAAACTATGAAAACCACCCTGATTCCTTAAAAAATTCTTGTACTGCTTCAAAAACTACCTTTTTTGATCAAAAGTCAAGTTATAATCTCCATTAAATGAAAATCAGTGGTTATTGTTGGTAAAACTCATAAACATTGACTGCCTATTTTGAGTAGTAGTCTGTATTCTAAAAGAAAATAAAAATTGTTTTCTACTGAAAAGCCACAGTCACAAGTTGAATTTTCTATAACATGTAAACTATGTGCAAGATGTTCTTTAAGAGGACTAGAGTTTATTCGCATTTATGAGTGTATCAAGTTCCAATGTCTATCACCTGTACTAGATAATGTAGTTACGCATTTAAAAGAATCATCTAATGTATTCCATAATTTTATTCCAACAGGAAAGAATGAATTTTGATGAAATTCTTGTTTGTCATAGAGAAGAGTAGTATACCAGTACTTTGTTGATTATAAAACATTTTAATGTACTTTGGTCGAATTGTATGCAAGAAATAACCAAGTTAAAGACTATACTCAAAAATTTCATTGAACGTTTTACAACCCAAGCCAAAAGAAAAAAAAATAACACTTTACTAACAATGACTGGTACACATTAATAAATGTATGACTGTAACCCAAGCAGCTCTTACAATTACATTACTTATGGTTAATATTTAAAATGTTATCTGTACAGAATCCTCACACTCTATCAATGACAGTTTTAGATGGAGTCTGATTGAGAGTTTTCATATTGAAGAATAAATGCTAATTATCATATAAAATTATCAAAACTTTTCAAACAAAATTATCCTTGTTCAGTTAAAGTTAAACTTCCCAAAAAAAAAAAGTCACTTCCAAATGCAATTAAATCAGCTACAAACTCAGTTACATCCAATTCTTCCCAATACATTTACAACAAAAACCATGGCAAATTTACTGCTGTGTACCTTTTGTGTCATCACAACACCTCCACACATGTTTTCAGGGATGTTATTTTATATGCCACTTTGAGAGGCTGTATCTCAGTGGGGGATGCTCTGATTGATGTCTGGTTTTCTTTACTGGGATTGTCTTACTCTCTGGCACACACTTACAAATTTTTAAAGAAACTTTTTTTTTCATGCACTGTGGACTTTAATGAAAATTTCATATTTTAGGTGGATTTTTCGTTCATAATCTGCAGCAGACATACATTGATTTATTTCTCATTAAATATTAAAGCAAAAACCTGAAAACTATAATTAAAATAAGAAAAAAGTAAAGTTGGACGTTTAGGTCACGTGATGGGATCCAAATATTTACCAGTGACCTAGTTTAAGAATTGTTTATTGGTCGACACTTGATCCTCTTTTTTTCCCAAAAATTCATCAAAAGCTGTACTTGCAATACCGACTGCATGTCTGGTCGTGGTGATTCTGTCTATTTATCCAGTCCTGTCTGTTTGTTAGTAAGGCTTGTCCGGACCTGCTACGGCTTGTCTGTTAGGGGTTTAGGGCTTTTAGTACTTCTACGACTGGCCGTGCAATAAACGTCCCCGACCCTACGTCTTGTCTGGGTAAACACCACGTCCTGTCTGTAAGTGTACCATCCTGTTGGGGTTGTGCAACCGACCCAGTATTTTCGCGCCATTTTTTTTTTTTGGGGGGGGGGGATTTTTGTTCAGACCCCCCTCCGATTTTATAGCTGACCCTACCCAGCAGGCACACGCCTTGAAATGTCGTTGATTTAGAGTTGAAAACAGGTCCTGACGTTGAAATGCACATTATCAACTACTAAATCTAAGTTAGTTTTCTGACATGAAAAAGTAGTCATATTTTGACCAGAAATCATGATTTTTGGTTGAAAAATTAACACTGACACAATTTCAACACTATTTCAAAGCTGGATTTCTGACTGGAAAAAGTAGTGATACTTCACAAAAAATCACCACTAAATCAAGTTAGGTTTTTCGACATGAAATCTTAGTCATGTTATTGAACAGAAAACAGGTTGAATATTGGGAAATGAATGACTAGTGATCGTTGATTGAAAATTCTTTTTCTAGAGGGTGATATAGTGATTAAGTCTAACTTTTTGAAAGAACTATTATTGCAATAGTTTTTTAATTTGTAGGTATTTGTAAAGCAAAGACTAATTTTTAAAGATTATTAAGATGATGATGATTATGTACTTGTAGCTTTTGTACTTGCATGTACTTGTAGCTTTTATCCATTCTCCTTATTAATTTATAGCAACAACAAAACTGATGCAGCCAAATATAATTTTTATAATTTATAATTATATTTTGATTAATGCAATTCTTGATAATTAAAAAAACATTTTGAAGTCAAACTTATCTTAAATTAAAAAAAGGTAAATTCAAACTAGTTCATCAAAACTTAGTAATTTGAATTTGTTTCCCCCATACACAATTACCCTGGTATATAACTAGTTTTCAGTTTGCAAGTTTACACTGAAAAGTCCTCTATACAGAGAACCTAAGCTATAACATTTTATCACACAACAGTGAGGTTGGGGGGGTTCCTGGTTTTTCTTATCTGTACCCTGCTACACAGAACATTAGGCCTGTGACTAAAAGTAATTAGATAACAGCAGGGGTGGAGGTGGGGGTTTACCCTTACTCAATTGCATGCATGGTGTTTACTTCCTCAGGTCTGTTTTTTGTGGTCAGAACTGACAACTAATTAAGGTGGGGAGTAATGGGTGGAGTTCTACAAATGTGGCTTTTCTTGTGTTTTTTTTTCAGTATATATGACAAAGTATCTGAACTGAGCATTGTGGCTTTGCTACATAATTATAGCTTCTTTATAATTACAATATAATTATAGCCAAATTAATAAAACATTTAAAAGAAACTGATTGGATAAAATACTGAAGATATAAATAATGTCACAGTTGTTTGTTATTTACAAAGAAAAAAATTTATTTTAAATTTTCACAAAAAGAATTTCAATTGAAGGCTCTGAATAATACCGGTCCTATTAATAACATAAAAATGGATATCTAGTTGGAAAATATGGATTTACATATCTTGAGCAATTATATTTGAAAGCTGATGCAAAATTATGTGTTATTACAATGTCATCAGAAATAGAATATTGAATATACAATGATTCATGAAAACATGTCATCTTGGAAAGAATTAATTACTTTGAAGATGTATCCAAATTGTAAAATATGCATGTGGATAGTTATTGTATAATATTATTAAGAAGCTATAATTATGACACACAAGCTACAATGATTCAAATAAAGAAGACAGTGTAAACAACCTGATTTCACCCATTGAATTCAACCCTATTTCATACATTGGATTCAACCAAAAACAGTTTGCAAAATCTACACGTATTTCAACCAGATTTCACCCACTGAATTCAACCTGATTTCACCAATTGAATTCAACCTGATTTCACTGGTTGGATCCAACCAAAAACGGTTTGCAAAATCTACACGTATTTCAACCAGATTTCACCCACTGAATTCAACCTGATTTCAACGTTGGTTTCAACATGATTTCACCGGTTGGATCCAACTGAAAACGGTTTGCAAAATCTACACGTATTTCAACCAGATTTCACCCACTGAATTCAACCTGATTTCACCAATTGAATTCAACCTGATTTCACTGGTTGGATCCAACCAAAAACGGTTTGCAAAATCTACACGTATTTCAACCAGATTTCACCCACTGAATTCAACCTGATTTCAACGTTGGTTTCAACATGATTTCACCGGTTGGATCCAACTAAAAACGGTTTGCAAAATCTACACGTATTTTAACCAGATTTCTACGTTGTATCCAACCAGATTTCAAAGTTGCGTGCCTGCTGGGTAGAGTCGTAGGGTCAGCTGTAGGGTCGGCTCCAGAGGAACACCTGCATTAAGGTGACGTTAAACCTCCATGCATAGAAGAATTATATTGAGTTCAAGTTTTTCTATGTTTCCAGAGTACATACCGATAATGGCTTCACAGATTTCATTCTAATTTTGTGTGTATATATAAGGGGCCTTAGATATAGGGTCACAAATTAAGATAACCATAAACTACCAGTCGCAACAGAATTATATTCACTTTAATTTGACGATTTTGGACAGTATCTTAAAGACTGCAATTAGTTCTAAACATATATATACGTAGTGGGTGTAACAAAACTTAAGCAGAACCTACACGAGAAGATACCTTAAACTCCCTCACAGTTGTACAAGCTTACATTGAGTTGAAGGTTTAGTTGGGACATTTTTTTTTGTTTGCACAATATTTCATTTCATAATTGAGATTTTTCATTAACATAAGTACACATATGTAGACATAATTAAAGCAAATCTTTTTTGTTGGGATAACCATAAAACTGGTGAGTTTAAAAAAAACAGGAGTTTAATGTCACAACATTTTTGGTGGAGAGCACATATCGTCAACACTTCTCAGACTTCGTTTCTGGGCAGTACCATGAAAACTGCCTGATGGATTAAACTAAAATCTGGCTTTAGATGTAACCAGCCATAGAGATGTGTCCTATATGTTAAGGTTACCTTAAACTGCCACTAATGGCAATTATGTTGAATTAAATTTTTATGCTTCCAGACATTAGGTCAAAAGTGGCTGGATGGAGTCGATTTGAATCTTGGCATCTGGATGTAACTGATCCTCATGTGTGCCCTGTTTTAAAGTGATCTCAAACACCCAGTAATTGTAATAGCCTCGTTATATTGAATTTAAGTTGTTTTTGTTTTGTTTTTTTGTTTTTTGGTTTCTGTACCATATCTCAAAATTGGCCTGACAGATTCAATTGAGACTATAGGCTTGTTGATATATCCAGTCCTAAAGAAGTGCCTTATTTTAAGGTGACTTTACACTCCCATATGTTAAAGAAGTGTATTGATCTCAATTTTTTCAATGTTTACATACAATTTTGCAAAATGTTTTGACATTTATGTATTAACTAAGATTAAGATCTACAACATTTAAACTGATGCACATTTTAACACAAATGTTATTTAATGTGATATCATGGCACAGTATGCACCAAATGAATTAACTAGAAAAAAAATGTGTTGATTTTTTTTCTCTCTATCTTTGCCAGGTGTAATTATGAACGCAAACTGTCCAAAATGGTGGTGATACCTGAACCTTTATTGCAGAGTAAAGCGGTCAAAACCACCAGACAAGAGAAGGGTCATTTGAAAGTAGGTTACCAAAATGATACGTGATAGAATTTACTGCTAGGTGATGACATCTAGTAAAAACTTGTTAAGTGAAATCTTCCTCTGGTGTGTGGTTGTCTGTCTACCCATGCACAAACGTCAAAGGCAATGCATTGGATCTGGGCTATCTTTTTCAACAAGATGGGATCTAACCATAGCTTATTCCTCTTCAAAGATGGTCAGGATCTGAAAAAAATACTGGCAGCCAACTGACTGACAGTCAAATAGAATGTGTTTTTAAATTTCATCTGTTTCAATCCATAACTATAGCTGGTGACACAGTACAATTCTACTGAATTTTGTTCATCAATGTTTCAAATTCTATTCTACACTTTTATAGCACTTAATCACTGCCGAGGCAGACTCTAAAGCATAACACCAGAATCCAATTCAAAAGTCGCCATTCCATAGCCATTGCCAAGTCCAATACCACGGAGACACCAGATAGATTATATACTAAGGTGGGAAAACCTTTTTGAAAAGATAAGATTTTAGCTTTTTTCTGAAACAAGAGAGAGTTGGGGCAGAACGGACCTCATCAGGTAAATCATTTCAATCTGTAGGATTTTTTTTTCCAATTATTTACAAATGGATAGAATTGAGGAACATCCAAGAACTTTTTACCTGGACGGTTTTATCTTGTTCTATATAAATATTATCCCACAAGTAGACCAAATAACTGGGATGTCCACTGTGAAGAACTTGTAAACAAGAGTGTCAGTTTTGAAGATACATTTGATCTAATCACAGTCTTCTTGACCAGTACTATGTACATTATGACTGCACAATCACTTTTCATTTTTTATTGTCTCCCGCCTTCATGAATTGTGGCACACTAGGCGTATTCCGGTGGTACTTATTTCTCTAAACCACGCCCACCTGCGCAGTGGATAAAATAATTATTGCAATAAGTACCACCAGAATGAAATAAGTAAGTACTGGGTATATAAAATGGCGGCAAATGATCCTATTGGTAGTTCTGTTCTTAAATTGTAAACAAACCTTGGGCAGCACATAAACAAATGCACATGGTTGGCGAAAATAGGTGAATTTTGTGTCTCCATCTGCATAACTAAAATGACTATATCTGAAAATACTTCACGGATTTCTACCAAATAAAAAGCAACAGAAAAAGTAATAAATGTCCTTTGAAGTGGAACTAGAAATATTGTTTATATTTGTAAATTTTCAGTTATGCTCATATTTGTGGTGTTTGTAATAAAGTATTGTAAATATGTCTCAATGATTGTAGAGTGATCACGTGACCTATTCACCAAAGAAATCTGGCGAGATATGTCTATCACTTCAATACTTATTTTAGTCATTCGAAAGTACCACTGGAAGACAAATAAATAATCATTGTGAACAAAAATAAGTACTGAAGCGACCATCGGAATACGCCTAATGTGACGAGTATCTGTCATCATCTGAGGTCAAAGGACAAATAAATAACGGGGTTTCTTTGTGTGTGTGTGTGTGTGTGGGGGGGGGTGGGGGGGGGGGGATTACATAGCCCTGTCTAGGAGATGATGGAAGTGAAGTACTAGGGTTATTTTAGAATTAAAAGCTTTGAAATTTTTATGCGCAGCTTTCTTCACTTCATCAAGTCTCTGAATATGTCTCAATATAGTATCAAGGTTATCTGAACTCTCAACAGAATCAATTGAAACAAATCAAGTTCAAAAGAATGCTAGAACAAAAGGCAAATCTAAGACTAATCCATTTACCAAGTCACACACATAGCCAAACAAATCAACTTATAAAGAGTCTTGAAACAATAGACAAATAATAATCTAATCCATTTGCTGCCACACCCCCAGAAGTAAAACAAATCAAGTTCTAAGCAGTGGTTGGACAATACACAATTTTTAAACTCAATTTCAATCTAACCAATAACAGGTTAAGTCCCCAATGATTTGCTCTGTATGCCCAGTAGGGGGTGTAACTTTTGGTGGGGGTGTAAAATATGACTGCAATATTTTACACCCCCTTAATCCCGCATTGTTGGGGTGTAAAAGATGACTGCCATATAATATACCCCCTAAAAGATCAAATAAAGTGTGTAAAATATGGCAGGGGTGTAAAATAATTCGTTACACCGGCCCTGGTTCTCATAAAAAGATGGATGGATCACCTTATGGTTGGTGTATATTATAAAGCTTGCAGAAATTTGACACTGAATCTCTACATTCAAGGTCATCCACAAACTGTCAAATATTTATAACAAATCTACTTGATAAATATCTATCTCAATATTTTGACTTATGCATACTCATAATTCTAGTTAACAATTTCAAAGGTTTGACTTTTTATATCAAAATTTGAACTTTCATATCTCAAAATTTTAAGGGGAAATAATGTTGAAAAAAAATAATGACATGCAGTGTAATTATTCCAACGTGTCCGTTATTGGCTTCCGTACATGGAAAAATAATCGGAAAAGAAACAAAGATCGTTCATTGGAAACGTCATCTTGACGTCACATAATCACGTCAAAACCACAAAAACCAGGTTTGTGGTCCGCCTACTGTAAGTGTACCTGTTGCTTTCATGGTAATGTAACTACAGCTACATTTAATTAAAACATGCATTATTACTCACCTTGTTTATGGCATGGTTTTATATGGCTTGAATGTATCTTTAATAATTCTTAATTTCTAACATGTTGTATTATCGCCCATAATTGGCACAGTTGAACTGTGCAGACATTGAGACAACTCTTATAATGTTTGGTTTTTGTTACTTTTACAGCACGAGTATGTAGAACATGTCACAACTTTGTTAAACATGGATGGAAAATTAAATATCGACGTACTGTCATCCAGTTTTAAATTAATATGGTCAATGTTTTAAACTTTGTGTGTGGTGTTCCTATGTAACTTCAGCATACTAAGCAGCCTATCATCTGTACATAAAAACTGCATGAATATTAAATAAAATGAAGCCACATAATGACACCCAATGTCTTTCCATATGTATAACCAAATATTGAATTTGAAAAGGTTCATTATAAAACCCGGACTTCCGGAAGGGCGGTCGGACCAGGGAGGTAGGGCGGTAGAAATGGGCGGTGGCTATATCTCCTAAGCTTTATTATGTATGATCCAAGTTCTTATTATTTTTGACAAGGTAGATGGTGTCTATTTATATAACCTTCACTTTCTTTAGTATCTGATAGGAAGCTATAAATAGAAGACATTTTGCAAAACACAGGGCGCCACCCATAGACAGGGCGGTGAACTAACCATTTGTCAGACCAGAAAAACTTCAATTCTCTAAGCCTTCATACTAGTGCACCACCTATAGGTAGGGCGGTGAATTATCTGGTCAGTCATATAGCAATCAATAAACTTTCTGCATCACTCTATGCATGGTTTCAGGCCGGACTTCCAGAAGGGCGGTAGAATTGGGCGGTGGCTATACCTCCTAAGATTTATTATGTATGCTGATGTATGCTCCATGAATATCTTACTTTTAACGTATCTTGTGTTATGTTTCCAGTTATGTTACCTAAAAAAGAGTATTCTCCACACAATAATGAACAATTTGGTGGTTGTCTTATTAAAATCAAGCAAATATTAAGCATTTTTCAGGTGCTTTAACTCAGCCTTTGATTTCGCGGTGTTTCTTAATTGGGCGATTTTTTCCGTGGATGTTGGTGATGAATATCTTACTTTTAAGATATATTATGTTAAGTTTCCAGTTTAATTATCTATCTACGACTATTCTACACACAGTAATGAACAATTTGGTGGTTGTCTTATTAAAATCAAGCAAATATTAAGCATTTTACAGGTACTTTAACTCAGCCCTTGATTTCCCAGTGTTTCTTAATTGGGCGATTTTTTCCTTGGATGTTGGTGATGAATATCTTACTTTTAAGATATATTATGTTAAGTTTCCAGTTTAATTATCTATCTACGACTATTCTACACACAGTAATGAACAATTTGGTGGTTGTCTTATTAAAATCAAGCAAATATTAAGCATTTTACAGGTACTTTAACTCAGCCCTTGATTTCCCAGTGTTTCTTAATTGGGCGATTTTTTCCTTGGATGTTGGTGATGAATATCTTACTTTTAAGATATATTATGTTAAGTTTCCAGTTTAATTATCTATCTACGACTATTCTACACACAGTAATGAACAATTTGGTGGTTGTCTTATTAAAATCAAGCAAATATTAAGCATTTTACAGGTACTTTAACTCAGCCCTTGATTTCCCAGTGTTCCTTAATTGGGCGATTTTTTCCGTGGATGTTGGTGATGAATATCTTACTTTTAAGATATATTGTGTTAAGTTTCCAGTTTAATTATCTATCTACGACTATTCTACACACAGTAATGAACAATTTGGTGGTTATCTTATTAAAATCGAGCAAATATTAAGCATTTTACAGGTACTTTAACTCAGCCCTTGATTTCCCAGTGTTCCTTAATTGGGCGATTTTTATCGGACCAGCATCTGTTCTCTGATTGGCTGGGCGGTAAGTAGGGCGGTGGTAAGGGCGGTCCGTAAATTGGTCCGGTTCCGATTCCGGTTCCGACTTTTATAAAGTGCCATTTGAAAATGCCATTTTAATCACAAGACATAAAAACGAAGTCAGTGCTGTCACATATAATACTTATATAACTTCAGTACAAATGATGGTTCCCAATACCGGACACATTAATGATAAAAATCGAGTACCAGTCTTTATAGTAGTAAAAGTATAATAGCCCATGTCCAAAATTTCCCAATGAAATCGTGTATTTCCTGTCATAACTACCGGAAATAACAATCTTTAAAAAGGCTGTCAAAAATAAAGAAAATATACCAACTTAATCAATATTGTATGAACTCATTGGAATTACAATAATTTATCAAATATATTAACAAAATTCCATGGTTTTTAGAAATGAATTAAAAACATTTTTATCTCTGGATACAATGGAAGTACACAAATGTGCAATACACCGAAGTTGTATATGCGCCAAAGTTATATAAAACATCTGTATATATACCGGGGAGCCACGATTCGGCCAGGAGCCATGATAAGGCCATCTGGACAGATTTATCACATGATCGTGATGTCAATCCTTATAAGCATATGTAAGATAAGATAAGTTTATTTCAATTATGATCATGATGATATTAACAAAGCTAAGAATAGACAGAAAATAATAAAAGATACATGTACATTATCATGACAGAAAATTGATAGTAAAAATAAATTACTACCAAGTATGGTTTAGATAAATACTAATAAATATACATATACATATATTTCATAAAATAACTAATTTATTTGCTGAAGTAATTAAAGCTACTTTAATGAAACTACATTTTGATTATACAACTAAGTGGTAATGTTTAAATAACTCCAAAGAGATTATATTGAATGCATCACTATTAACAAAATAGTTTACTCCATATATTTACTGATATAATTTCTCTTTAAATTTGCTTTGAAGGAAGGGTACGAGGAACATTTTCTTAAATTTTCATCAAGACTATTCCAGAGTTTCACACCATAAATTGACACACACTTTGCTTTAAGGGTGTTGTTCCAGCATATGTTACACTAAATTTATCGATCTGCCTGCTAAAATATTTTTTCCACTATTAATTTGAAAAAAAGGCTTGTATACTAGATGGTAATGAACCATGTTTAACCTTATACATCACTAAAGCAATTTTGTAATCTACTAAGTCTGTAAACTTTAATACCTTTAATTTCCTATGTACAGTTATAAAGATTTTGCCCATCAAATGTACCATTAAACATGCTTTCAGGTCAGTTAAGTGAAACATTGGAAAAAAATAACTCGACACAATTATTTTTAACTGTACCTTTAATTTTGATATTGGGGGCCAAAAGTTGGATCCTTTAGTTAGAAAATTTTACTGTTCAGGAAAAATAATAATTTAAATTAAATTAATTTAAATTAAATACAAACAAAACAATTTCTTTTTAACAAAAACATTTTGAACATAGCAATTAGTTGTTTGCATTATATTATGACCTTAAAGTGACAGAAAAACAGCGTCATTGTAGTTTATTCAAGTGTTTATACCATTTGACTGTCAAATCGTGGCTTCCAGGTGTAAATTGGATCAATCATCTAGCTGTTTCACAGGTGAATATTTTTTGTAACTCAGTCTGGCTACTTTGTACATGTGATTCTTTACATCCAGACAACAGATTATTGACAAAGCGAAGCTTTTGATGATTTATTATCTCAGAAATGGTGAGATACAGTAATTTTGTACTCATGCTTTAACACATGATACCAAACAGTTATTTAATTCAGTATTTTTTCTTCTATTTTTCATTTTTGATAGCCATCTTTAGCTTTGGTGTCTACAGTACTTTTTTTTCAAAAATCAGGCTTATCTTAGAACAGAGCGATTAAGTGTCATTTGAAAACTTGATGCTTATTTTGATTTGTCCCATTGTTCAGACAGTGGATAAATTATCTTGTTTAAATATATCCCTTGATATGAGGTGTATCAAAATAATGTCTGACATTTATCATCAAAAAGCACGAGAATTTCTTTTTGAAACCTATAAGTTTGAATTTCATTAAGGTCACATGATTGAAAAGATTTTTTCCCTTTATGAGGCACAAATTATAGACCAACAAATGTAAGTTTAACCGGTGCTTTCCTCACATCAAAATCTACTGTTACAGTAGTTACCAGTCAATTTTCAGATTGATCTAGCTATCATTGACCTATTTACAGGCAATTATCATTTTGTGTGAAATATGCCTGATTGAATTGATCTGCAGGGGACCATTTTATGTGACCTTTCCAATTTAGGCATGGCTTAGACTGAGTCACTGGTATAATTACAGTTTGTATAATAACTTTGCACAAACCTCAACTTGGCACAAACAAGAAACCGATGATATTGACTGTTCATTGTCATTGCTGACACTCATACATTTCTGGAGATGTATCTTCATACAGGTAGATTAAAGAACACAGTTATAAAATAATTCTTTAATACATCAAGCCATGGAGGGTTACAAATCTAATCTGATTAATTGGAAGCCACATGCATTCCCTGGAACAGGTAGATTAAAGACTACAGTTAAAAGTGGTTTCTTTAATCAATGAATAATGAAGAGGAAAAGGGAGGGTCACACAATTGGTTTTAAGAGGACAGGAATTGGAAGCCCCATCATAAACAAAGACAACATAACAATGCATTTGTCAATGTAAAGACTACAGTTAAATCTGGGGCCTTATTCACGAAAGGTCTTAGCCAAGTCTTAGGCTTAAGTTGGCTATATTTTTATACAAAAGTTAAGCCTAAGACTTGGCTAAGACCTTTTGTGAATACAGCCCCTGGTTTCTTTAATCAACGAATAACAAAAAGGAAAAGGAAGGGCAAAAATTATTTTGAAAATGACAGAAAATGGAAGCCACACCATATACAAAGACAAAGACAATATAACAATACATTTGTCAATGGTATTGTATTGGGGATTTTTGATCTGGAGATTTTCTAAGCCTCATCTGGGGATATTCTAATAGTCTGCAGATTTCCAAGGATTTTCAATCTGGGGATTTTCATATTCAATCATCAATGCCATATAAGCCAGTGACAACCGACATATATGGACGAAAACAATTATTTGTATAATCTAAATTAAACAAAGTTTAAAATAAGTGCACTATATTTTTGGCTTGTATGCTAGAAGTTGGAAGATTTATCCCGGACTTCCTTAGTGTTGATTTTGTTAAAAATATATCATTAGGATATGTAAACATATTAATAGGACTAAGGCTTTGCATTTGTGCCAAGAAAGGGCTTAGCATGGAAGGATTATGTTAATCCTTCATTATGTTTTCAAGCCCAAACTAAATACACTGTTTGATGGAACATCAACTCGTAAGCCAGGATAATTTTCAAGAAAACTCTAAATTAATTTTGGTTGTGCAGTTTCTGCACCTGTTTTCCAGCTGGACAATTCATATCAACCGAACTAATATTGTTTGGGATTTTTGGTGTAAATTTCTATCTCTCTTAGTGTGAACAGAGTACATGACGTGGTGAAATCTACCACACTGAAAAAAATTGCATGTTGTAAGAAAATATAGCTCTGACAATATAGAACATTTGTACAGTGTTGTTTTAAATTTAACTGATGAATACATTACTTTTATTTTTTACTCTGCCTTTTTACAATTGCAGATGCAATTACATTTGGGCATTCACTATGATTGAATATATTCAGTCTATTAAAGGACCAGTGTGACTTGATACTATTATCTACAGTTTAACTAGCTCTTTATTAAGCGTCCCGCAAGGGACGCTTGTTTGTGTATGGGAGACCTTCAGGCTCCGCCGGCTCCGCATTTTGTTTTCCTTATAACTCTGTAACCGTTAGGCGGATTCTTTTCAAATTTGGCAGGTTTAGGCAGTAGCCTTGGGGAATTTTTTTGAATATGCTGCAGTGACATTTCAACCAATCAGAGAGGTCACATGACCAAAAATGTCTTTTTTCGATGGGGAAGCTTGTCCGGATGATAACTTGAAAGGGATTTTATCAATTCACCTGAAACTTGGCAAATATATTCATTCTATTAAAATCTGGAAATCATTAGATTTTGGCATTGATTGGTTACGAAATGGCCGAGTAATTAATGATTAATTAATCATTATGAATTTTCCAAATAAGGAAAACACAAAAATGCTTATAACTCTAAAACCGTGCTAGATAGAGCGATTTCGACAAAATTTTTGACCCACAGGGTATCTCTGCAGAGTAGCTATCCCAATTTTGAAAAAATTTTTGTCTCGCCAAAAATGGTGGCCATTTTGAATTTTCGAATTTTTCGCAAAAATTGCAAAACATGAAAATGCTTATATCTCGAAAACCGTGCTAGATAGAGTGTTTTCGACGAAATTTTTGACCTGCAGGGTATCTCTGCAGAGTAGCCATGCCAATTTTCAAAAAAATTTTGACTCACCAAAAATGGCGGCCATTTTGAATTTTCGAATTTTACGCAAGAATTGCAAAACACAAAAATGCTAATATCTCGAAAACTGTGCTAGATGGCGAATTATCTCTTAAAAGTATTGCAGATACCCAATTTTTCTCAAATAACTCATTCATCTACTTTTGGGAGAGCTTTCACTTGGTGAAGTTTCAGACCTGTAACTAATTATTCACCTACTCAAAATGAGTAAATGCTAATTATCTGTAAAAGTATTGCGGATACCCAATTTTTATCAAATAACTGATTCATCTACTCTTGGGAGAGCTTTCACATGGTGAAGTTTCAGACCCGTTGGTAATTACTCACCTACTCAAAATGAGTAAATGCGAATTATCTCTAAAAGTATTGCAGATACCCAGTTTTTATCAAATAACTTATTCATCTACTTTTGGGAGAGCTTTCACATGGTGAAGTTCCAGACCCGTAGGTAATTACTCACCTACTCAAAATGAGTAAATGCGAATTATCTCTAGAAGTATTACAGATAGCCAATTTCTCGCAAATAACTCATTCATCTACTTTTGGGAGAGCTTTCACATGGTGAAGTTTCAGACCCGTAGATATTTACTCACCTACTCAAAATGAGTAAATGCGAATTATCTCATAAAAATATTGTATATAGCCAATTTTTATCAAATAAATGATTCACCTACTTTTGCAAGAGCTTTCACATGGTGAAGTTTCAGACCCATAGCTAATTACTCACCTACTCAAAATGAGTAAATGCGAATTATCTCTAAAAGTATTGCAGATAGCCAATTTTTCTCAAATAACTTATTCATCTACTTTTGGGAGAGCTTTCACATGGTGAAGTTCCAGACCCGTAGGTAATTATTCACCTACTCAAAATGAGTAAATGCTAATTATCTCTAGAAGTATTGCAGATAACCAATTTCTCTCAAAGAACTCATTCATCTACTTTGGGGAGAGCTTTCACATGGTGAAGTTTCAGACCCATAGCTAATTACTCACCTACTCAAAATGAGTAAATGCGAATTACCTCTAAAAGTATAGCAGATAGCCAATTTCTCTCAAATAACTCATTCATCTACTTTTGGAAGAGCTTTCACATGGTGAAGTTTCAGACCCATAGCTAATTACTCACCTACTCAAAATGAGTAAATGCTAATTATCTCTAAAAGTATTGCGGATACCCAATTTTTATCAAATAACTCATTCACCTACTTTTGGAAGAGCTTTCGCATGGTGAAGTTTCAGACCTGTAGATAATTACTCACCTACTCAAAATGAGTAAATGCTAATTATCTCTTAAAAGTATTGCAGATAGCCAATTTTTCTCAAATAACTCATTCACCTACTTTTGGGAGAGCTTTCACTCGGTGAAGTTTCAGACCTGTAGCTAATTACTCACCTACTCAAAATGAGTAAATGCTAATTATCTGTAAAAGTATTGCAGTTACCTAATTTTTATCAAATAACTCATTCATCTACTTGTGGGAGAGCTTTCACATGGTGAAGTTTCAGACCCGTAGATAATTACTCGCCTACTTAAAATGAGTAAATGCTAATTATCTCTAAAAGTATTGCAGATAGCCAATTTTTCTCAAATAACTCATTCACCTACTTTTGGAAGAGCTTTCACATGGTGAAGTTTCAGACCCATAGCTAATTACTCACCTACTCAAAATGAGTAAATGCGAATTATCTCTAAAAGTATTGCAGATAGCCAATTTTTCTCAAATAACTTATTCATCTACTTTTGGGAGAGCTTTCACATGGTGAAGTTCCAGACCCGTAGGTAATTATTCACCTACTCAAAATGAGTAAATGCTAATTATCTCTAGAAGTATTGCAGATAGCCAATTTCTCTCAAAGAACTCATTCATCTACTTTGGGGAGAGCTTTCACATGGTGAAGTTTCAGACCCATAGCTAATTACTCACCTACTCAAAATGAGTAAATGTGAATTACCTCTAAAAGTATAGCAGATAGCCAATTTTTCTCAAATAACTCATTCACCTACTTTTGGGAGAGCTTTCACTCGGTGAAGTTTCAGACCCGTAGCTAATTATTCACCTATTCAAAATAAATAAATGCTAATTATCTCTAAAACTTTTGCGGATACCCAATTTTTATCAAATAACTCATTCATCTACTTTTGGAAGAGCTTTCACATGGTGAAGTTTCAGACCCGTAGATAATTACTCACCTACTCAAAATGAGTAAATGCAAATTATCTCTTAAAAGTATTGCACATAGCCAATTTTTCTCAAATAACTCATTCACCTACTTTTGGAAGAGCTTTCACATGGTGAAGTTTCAGACCCATAGCTAATTACTCACCTACTCAAAACGAGTAAATGCGAATTATCTCTAAAAGTATTGCAGATAGCCAATTTTTCTCAAATAACTCATTCATCTACTTTTGGAAGAGCTTTCACATGGTGAAGTTTCAGACCCGTAGATAATTACTCACCTACTCAAAATGAGTAAATGCTAATTATCTCTTAAAAGTATTGCACATAGCCAATTTTTCTCAAATAACTCATTCACCTACTTTTGGAAGAGCTTTCACATGATGAAGTTTCAGACCCATAGCTAATTACTCACCTACTCAAAATGAGTAAATGCTAGTTATCTCTAAAAGTATTGCAGATAGCCAATTTTTCTCAAATAACTCATTCACCTACTTTTGGGAGAGCTTTCACTCGGTGAAGTTTCAGACCTGTAGCTAATTACTCGCCTACTCAAAATGAGTAAATGCTAATTATCTGTAAAAGTATTGCAGATACCCAATTTTTCTCAAATAACTCATTCACCTACTTTTGGAAGAGCTTTCACATGGTGAAGTTTCAGACCCATAGCTAATTTATTGACTCACCTACTCAAAATGAGTAAATGCGAATTATCTCTAAAAGTATTGCAGATAGCCAATTTTTCTCAACTCGTTCACCTACTTTTGGGAGAGCTTTCACTTGGTGAAGTTTCAGACCCATAGCTAATTACTCACCTACTCAAAATGAGTAAATGCTAATTATCTCTAAAAGTATTGCGGATACCCAATTTTTATCAAATAACTCATTTATCTACTTTTGCGAGTAAATGCGAATTATCTCTTAAAAGTATTGCAGATAGCCAATTTTTCTCAAATAACTCATTCACCTACATTTGGAAGAGCTTTCACACACGAAAATGAAAAATTGTGAATATCTCGGAAAAGCTATTTCTTCTCCTTTAATGCTCGGCGGGAGATACACACCGCGGCAGTGGTCTTGTTTTCAAAAATTTTTGTCTCACCAAAAATGATGGCGATTTTGAATTTTCGAAGTTTTTGCAAAACACAAAAATGCTTATATCTCGAAAACTGTGCTAGATGGAGCGAATTCAACAAAATTTTTGACCTGCTGGATATCTCTGCAGAGTACCCATGCCAATTTTCAAAATCTTTTTGTCTCGCCAAATATAGCGGCCATTTTGAATTTTTGAATTTTTTGCAAAAATTGCAAAACACAAAAGTGCTCATATCTTAAAAACCGTGCTAGATAGAGCAGACTGTGCTGACTTTGGTTGCCACAACAGTATAAGGCTAGAAACGGAACATTTTCTTAATACTTTAGCACTCACCTTTATATCCTTTTCGGGACACTGTGTTTTTGCATAGCAAAAACATTATCTTTTTTTTTGCGAGCGATCCTCTAGTTTAATTTGCTTTTGTGCTCTTTTTTTCTGTCTTTCTTTGCAGGAAAGACATAGTGTTTAGACGCTCAATAAGAAGACGCATTTACTTTTTAATTGTTTCCACATTTATCTCTAGTATGTTCACTGGAATATACTCTATTACTGATGAAAATAAGCGGGATATAATGAAGTTACAGAAGAAGTATGAGTGGTTGAACTCTAATTATTAGAGATCAGAAATGGTTTGGCTGGGGGTTTCACAGGGAATTCAGAAGCTTAAACAAGTGGATGCTTTAAATAGCAGCACAATAAACTGTGGTATTTATACTGATCGCAGGACAAGGAACTACAACCTTTCAGTCTTAGTTTGTAATTCAGTACGTCAAACAAGGCTATGAATACAGATGTAAACAGAAGTGCAGAAGTGAATTACAATGTTCACATATTTTATTACATGTGGTATGGTAATCCCCAGTTTGATGGGAAGTATTACCACTGGAATCATAAGCGCAAACCGCACTGGGATAAGAAAGAGGCTCAGCGATGGCCTACTCACAGCCACCAGCCTCCAGATGACATTGCAGCCAGCTTTTTCCCAGAGTTAGGTGCTTACAGTTCCCAGGACCCAGACATTATGGAGAAACACATGCAACAGATCCGAGTGTCGGGGGCAGGTGAGTCTCACTCAACAGGTAATAGAATGCATTGACATCCTGCTTCCATCCATTGCAAAACTTATCTATTGCTTTTATGTGGGGTGGCCCAGGTGGGTAATAGAAATGATTGATTAAATCCCCTGAATGTTAACAGTGAAAGCCTATGATTGACTTGGCTATAAACTTTATCATGGCTACAGGAAGTTGTTGGCATAAAAAAAAAACAACAGAGAGGCTCTAGACTGGTTTTACAAGAACAGTAGAACCTCTGTCAAATAGTCTAATCTACAGAAATGATATTTTTATAATGCTTAATCTCAGTGCTTGCATATTGTACATCTAAGTCACATAAAAAATACCACAAATAAGTTTGGAAATTAACATTCTGTTAAGAAAAAACTTACCAGAAGAAATGATACTAATTCATTTCATGTTTGAACTTTTATGGCACTTTTTTATTTTGCGGGTTGCGTGTAACCAACCCGCCTATTAGATTGATGTGTCCGACGTCTGTCCACATTTTCGTTTCCGGACTCTAACTCGGAAACACTGTGTCCAATCAAATTCAAACTTGACAGGGAGATAGATCACCATCATAGCTAGGTTCCATTTGAAATTGGTGTAATTCCGTCTGTTTGTTTGTCTGTCAGTCAACATTTTCGTTTCTGGACTCTAACTCAAAAATGCTTTGTCCAATCGAATTCAAACTTGACAGGGAGATAGATCACCATCATAGCTAGGGTCCTTTCGAAATTGGTGTAATTCCGTCCATTCGTTTGTCAGTTTTTTGTCTGTTTGGCTGTCCATCAACATTTCCGTTCCCGGACTCTTAACTCGAATTAAAACGCTATGTCCAATCGAATTCAAACTTGACAGGGAGATAGATCACCATCATAGCTATAAGTTGCCTTTAAAATTGGTGTAATTCCGTCTGTTCGTTTGTATGTTTGTCTGTCCGTCAACATTTCCGTTTCTGGACTCTAACTCGAAAACGCTTTGTCCAATCGAATTCAAACTTGACAGGGAGATAGATCACCATTATAGCCAAGTTGCTTTCGAAATTGGTGTAATTCCGTGTGTTCGTTTGTCCGTTTATAGCATAGATACAATTATGTAACATAGATTACAAGTTTTACATTTCTTAGCACGTCTAACACATTTACCGTAACAGGGTGACCTAACATTTCTTTCCTTGTTTCTAAATGTAATTACAGCAGTCGCTAACCTTATTGTTGCCTGCGCAACCCGCCTTTTGGGGCATTTCTGACCCTCTTGTTCTTGTAATAAATTGAAAGAAGCTAGAGGAACCTGTATATTGTACATCCAAGACATATAAAAACTTGTGTATCTGAAAGTCATTAATCATGGACAGAAAAAAGGTATCTGCCATTAAATTCACTGATAACGGACAAGTAAAATGTGAAGACAGGAAATGGGTTCAGATGTTCTAACATCTGATAAATAACATTTCTTTTTGCAAGTACATGTCCCTTTCTCTACATAAATTCAAAAGAACATTTAATCCCCATTGTGATGGCCAGTGGTTTGGCGAGCTGGGCGGGAGATTATAATTTGCACCATGTGTGTGCGTACGTTAGTGCGTGCGTGCGTGCGTGGGTCACACAGTTTTCTCTGAAACTACTACAGTTACACATTTTTGGTAAATTACTTGTCCTAATGAATTTTTACGCTCTTCAAAATTTTTTGGGTTTGGTGAACTTTGGCCTACTTTTGAGTGAGTAATAGCACTTTTACCTAATATAATTATATGGCTTATAACTCTCAAACTATTGCATTTAGAGTATTTTGTTGCAATATGTTGTTCAGCTACTTTCTCCACAGCTACAACATGGTCAGTAGTTTGGAAGTGTATCTCCATAGCTTTAGTGAGTAATAGCTACTTTGTCAATTTTAAATGATAACCATAATGAGTAAATGGCTTATATCTTCAAAAGTATCGCAGCTACACAATTTCTCTCAAATATGTTGTTCATCTACTTTTTTGTGAACTGTAACATATTGAAGTTTCACAACTGTTGCTCAATGTACAAGTGAGTAATGCCTACTTTATTGCTACTTTTAGTGAAATGTGAAAAATGACAAATATCTCACAAACCATAAGAGCAATATGAGTAAATGCTAGATATCTGTAAAAGTATTGCAGATACCCAATTTTTATCAAATAACTCATTCATCTACTTTTGGGAGAGCTTTCACATGGTGAAGTTTCAGACCCGTAGATAATTACTCACCTACTCAAAATGAGTAAATGCGAATTATCTCTTAAAAGTAGTGCAGATAGCCAATTTTTCTCAAATAACTCAATTCATCTACTTTTGGGAGAGCTTTCACATGGTGAAGTTTCAGACCCATAGCTAATTACTCAAATACTCAAAATGAGTAAATGCGAATTATCTCTAAAAGTATTGCAGATAGCCAATTTTTCTCAAATAACTCATTCATCTACTTTTGGGGAGAGCTTTCACTTGGTGAAGTTTCAGACCCGTAGATAATTATTCACCTACTCAAAATGAGTAAATGCTAATTATCTCTAAAAGTATTGCGGATACCCAATTTTTATCAAATAACACATTCATCTACTTTTGGCAGAGCTTTCACATGACGAAGTTCCACACCCGTAGGTAATTACTCACCTACTCAAAATGAGTAAATGCGAATTATCTCTTAAAGTATTGCAGATAGCCAATTTCTCTCAAATAACTCATTCATCTACTTTTGGGATAGCTTTCACTTGGTGAAGTTTCAGACCTGTAGCTAATTATTCACCTACTCAAAATGAGTAAATGCTAATTATCTCTAAAACTATTGCGGAGACCCAATTTTTATCAAATAAATCTTCATCTATTTTTGAGAGAGCTTTCGCATGGTGAAGTTTCAGACCCGTAGATAATTACTCGCCTACTCAAAATGAGTAAATGCGAATTATCTCTTAAAAGTATTGCAGATAGCCAATTTTTCTCAAATAACTCATTCACCTACTTTTGGAAGAGCTTTCACATGGTGAAGTTTCAGAGCCATAGCTAATTACTCACCTACTCAAAATGAGTAAATGCGAATTATCTCTATAAGTATTGCGGATAGCCAATTTCTCTCAAATAACTCATTCACCTACTTTTGGGAGAGCTTTCACTTGGTGAAGTTTCAGACCTGTAGCTAATTATTCACCTACTCAAAATGAGTAAATGCTAATTATCTCTAAAACTATTGCGGAGACCCAATTTTTATCAAATAAATCATTCATCTATTTTTGAGAGAGCTTTCGCATGGTGAAGTTTCAGACCCATAGCTAATTACTCACCTACTCAAAATGAGTAAATGCGAATTTTCTCTAAAAGTAAATGAGAAAGTGTGAATATCTTGAAAGCCGCACGAGATACAGCGATTTGACCCGCAGGGTAGTACAATAGCAAAACTTCCCGAATGACATATACAGAAAAAATATATCACAAATGAAGATAACAATATTATATGAGTGCGCAGCACGAGTATTATATTGTTAATCTTCATAAGTGATATATTTTTCTGCATATGTCTGATGAGGGGTGTTTTACTTTTATTATCCACCATTTTGTGCTATTTATGGGTCAAATAATATGAATATTTTATGAGAGAACGTGAAAAAGGCTGTCAAAAAGCATGAGCAATACTGAATATAAAAACTTCAATCTTTAACTTGTAATAACTCAGTCATTTTTGCATGGATTTTTATGCAACATACATAAGCAGAAGCGCTAGAATAACACCTTTCTAATGATATATTATACATATTTACATACGTAAGTTACATACTTTCCGAGATATTGTTGAAAAACCGGAAGTTATTCACGCTCATTATCCATAGTACCGGGGCGCCGGTGTATACCAAAAAAATACATCCCGAACTGTATTTCCCCGTAGTTGCGTGGTGGATAATAAAAGAGTAACCTATACAAAGGGCAAAAATTTCAATTTTTGCCACTTTTGGCGGCCATCTTTGATTTTAGCGGAAAATGAAAAAGTGTGAATATCTTTAAAACCGTATAAGATAGAGTGATTTGGAACAAACTTTTTCACCCATAGGGTAGTACAACAGTATTCTGTGCCTAGGGGAAAAATTTCATTTTTGCCCACTTTTGGCGGCCATCTTAGATTTTAGCAGAAAATGAAAAATTGTGAATATCTCAGAAAAGGTATTTCTTCCCCTTTAATGCTCGGCGGGAGATACACACCGTGGCAGTGGTCTTGTTCAGTTATTAATGCATGTTTGCAAAATAAATGCAATGTTTTGGAATGATAATTTTACAATTTTCACAAATAGAAAAGTTAAGTGCTATCAATTCTAATTCAATTTCAGGTGTAGTGGCAGTGTCCTGGTATCCTCCTTCAATGAATGATGAAAATAGTGTAGAGTGGGACAGGTACATCCCTCAGCTTTTGGACATTGCTCACAAGTACCTGCTCAAGGTGAGCTGCTAATAAGACCAGTTCTACAGAAATGTTTTTACTTCTCTGCAGTGTTACAATTGAAAGTAAATTTCAAAACTGGTTCTCAAAAACAAAAAGTTTGACAAAAACTAGATTCATTCGAATTATAACTGTAAAATCTATGGTTGTACAGGAAACATAACTAAAATGCGGTGTATTTGTCATTATAAAGACTGGACGATTGCAAACAGCTGGAAACAATGCAGTGCACATGTTATTGCAAATGTTTATCTGAGGCGATAAATCGACGATGGCTTTTCCATTTGGCAGATTTTTACCTCATGACTGGGTAATATAAAAATCTCATAAAGAAATAGTAACTTTCAGTGAGTCAGGGACGAATGCCTTATATAATCACCTATATATCAGTGATTGTATTTCGACTATGTTCAAGTATGATCACGGTCATCAGAGGCTTATGGGGGTGTTCCACTGATGCTGTCTTTTCGAGGGTTGGGAGCAATGTTTACAGAGTTGGTTAGGATCGGTTGTGATTTCCCAAACCATGTTTGATATTACACTGACCCTTCCCGAGTCTTGCGCAAAACACATTAATCTTGGAAACGGTGTGGGATAGAGTAATTTTGGTGAAATTTTTGATCCTGTGGTATCTGCAGTCATTTGATGACTTTTCCCAAAAATCATTTTCCTGCCATTTTTGGTGGCCATCTAGAATTTCTGTGTTAAATGCAAAAATGCATTTATATAGGAAATGGTGCAAGATAGAGCAATTTCGGTGAAATGTTTTACCCCCAGGGTATCCGCAGAGTCATCTAGCATCTTCTTCCAAAAATCGTTTTCCTGCCATTCTTTGCGGCCATCTTGAATTTCTGTATAAAAGTCAAAAACACATTTTTCACAGACATCTTGCATTTTTGCATAAAAGATTAAATGGAAAAACATATTAAACAGATGAAAATAGTCATTTCGACAAAATCATTAATGCCCATTGGGACGCTTTGTTTTTGCTGTCATGAGCTCGCCATTCAACCACAAAAACAATTTCTTTTTCTCTCGCGAAGCAGTACTCTAGTTATTAACTGTATTTTATAAGTGTGGTGGACACCACAGTCAGACAGCCTAAGGTGTAGACGAACTGAGCTGGATTTTTAGACTGCATTCTCTACACTGATTTCTTATAGTCATCACAAATTCAATGGCTAAACCTTCCCCCCTCCCCATTTTCTTAATGTACAAACTTAATGTAAAATCTTATCTGATTAAACTCAAGGTGTGAAAAAAAAATATTTCCGCAGTATTCCCCGACAGTTTGGAGTTCTATATGTAAAAGATTATAAAATGTCTACATTTAAAATTTCTGAAATTGTTAAATTGGAGGAAAGTGAAGTTGTATCAGAAGTTAGTTCAGGAGAGAGGGGTTCACATTTATATCACATTTCACATTTATAGAAAAAATGAAAGGCCCATGGCAACCGTGGATAGTTTAAAGGATATTGAATTCAGTGAAAGTAACAATGATGTGGGAAATTTCAATTTGTTTGATAAAAGATATTTGCTGGGGCATATTGAGAAAACTATACAAAATCAGGAGAAAATAAAGTGAGTGAATCATAAGTTGAAACAGAATGAAGGTAGAAGTGGCTGAACTAAAAAGAATATAAACTCTGCAAGACATAATATTTTTGATGGGATAGATCTGAATAGGTTTGCAGATTCCAATACTTTGGAAAAAGCTAAAATTGCAACAAAGTGGACATTGAATCAGTTTCAAGGTATGTTGTGGTGTGAATGTTTAATTAATTCTGCCTGCGTGTTTACCTTAATTTCTGTACGAATTAAATCTCTCGAGTTATTCAAAAAAAGAGGAAAAATCTGTATGTATTTTTAGATTGGCTTTTTGACAGGGGATTTGATAAAAAAATTTGAGATGGATGATGTACAGCAGTTGGCAGGCACATTTAGAAAAATTTATGGAAAAATATATAGCAAAAAGGGCATCGAGTATTAAAGTTTCCACTCGTTGGTATCTGCTCAAGAATAACTCGTTATATCATGGGCTCACCATTCAACCTATTGTAAACATAATCTCTGACAAAGAATTTCAACCAGCAAGCTGGTTCTTATGGGAAAGCATCAAGAATTACAAGGCCCTTGGTCTATATAAAACTGTTCACCAAAAAGCGATATTAGAAGAAGACATGAAAAGATTGTACAGAATCGTTATTTCACAAAGTGTTTTTTGAGGTGTCTTTATACTTTGAAGGTGTGGAAGAGAGCACTGGAGCTCCTTAAGAAAAGTGCTTTTGTGTTTAAAAGGTTGCAGTGATTGAGCTGAATATGTTGCTATAAATTACAATGAAATCAGTACAAAAAATCTTAGTGTGAAAACAATGTTAAAGAAAAGGAGCAAAGGATGTATTCCTTTCCAAGTGACAGCCTGTATCCAGTACATTCTCTGAAGTTATATTTGAGCAAGTTAAGCCAACAAGAAGAATGTTTTTAGCAAAACCCAAGGAAAATGCCAATTGAAAGTGAGAGGGAATAGTATTTTGGCAAACTTGATGCACATATCATAGATAATTTAAAGCTGGACTAACTGAAATTTATACCAATAATTGCATTCAGGCAGCCACAAACAACAGTCCTTGCTCATACAGATGTAGATCATAATGACATCATAGTTGTACTGGATACAAATATTCAAAGAGCTTGATGCCTTGTGTAACCAGTAAGCTAATGCAAAGAAAAGGTGAAATTGAGTACAAGTTTGAATAACTTTGGCAAAGGCAAGGAAAATGCAGAAAACAGCATTACTGTATCAGTGAAGGAAACCAGCCCACGAATCTTGTCCAGAGCAGCTGGAGTTTGAACAAATTACCCTTGAAGCTGTTTGATTCAACTCAAATTAGTGGTGGACAGTTTAACATTAACTTAAATATTAAAAATAAGAGAGTCGGAAAATTAAATAGTAACTGCAAAATTTCATGGAAAAAATTCCAATTTTAAAGCAAAAAAAAAGTACTTGAGAAGTTTATGTAGTTAAGGTGGTTCAGTTTACTGATGTTATAATTATTTCCTTATTGTTAATATAAAAAGGTGGTGATATTCAAGGTAGTTTTGCTATAAATTTCCAGGTTAAGATACATATTCGAAACAAAGCATTTACATACATATAGTTTGTTGTAAATATATGTATATATGAAAAGCATACAGAATAATGAGAATATACAGTTTGTAACAAATCATTAGAAAAGCAAGGTTTGTCAACAGTAGATATGTTATAAAACTCAGCAAATGTGTTTACATTTCACCATAATGCAGCCTCCAGTATTTGATGTATAGGAATTCCAAAAACAAAACTTTTTGAAGCCACTGCAGATCGATTACTGTGACATTGAAAGATGGTGATATCAAGACCACTCATTTCCAGCATTGATCTGACCCAGTGGGCCAGAATGTCAACAGTCACAGGTTTATAGGGTTTCAGTACTGGTTATAAAAGAAATAAAGTCTTCAGTCTTTGAAGTACTCACACTTGAGTTGAACTCATAAAGTGTAACTTTATGGCTGAGTATCCACTTTAAACATGAGTACCCAACAGGGACAGCCATCATTGCTAAATGTCCAGATCTGATATTTTAGTGTCTTTAGTGTCTTAGTTTTGAGATCTGGGGCCGGTTTCACGAAGCCTCCTTAAGATAAAGCTCACCTTAAATTCTAGGATTTCCTGGAATTTCTCCCTCCTTCAAAAAATCTCAGTTTCACAAAGCCTCCTTCCTTAGACACCTTGAAAACTCCCTTAAATTTCAAGGAAGCTAAGGACCTACCTTACAGTCAAGGAAGTGTCCTTCAAAGAATGTTTAATAATTTTAAAGGACATTTGCTCCCTCCTTAAGTATTGGGGAAGGCCTTTGGTAGGGAGAGTTAAAGGATGCCTGTGAAACTGAAATTTAAAGTGGCCTTCCCAAAGGAAAAACACGACCTTCCTTTACTAAAGGAGATCTTTTCCAAAGGAGGCTTTGTGAAACTGGTCCCTGTTGACATTCTCAGCCAATATGTTTAACGTATTTATTATTAAGCGTCCCTGAAAGGGCACTTATTTGTTTTCGCTTCAGTTTCCTCGCTGCTGCCGCATTATGGTCTCCTTTGAGTATCTTCCTTATTATTGGAAGCTTTTTAACCATATTTGGCAGTTATATACCTTAGGCGTGGGAAAATCTTTTCCACATGCTTAAATTTGACCTTTGATCTTTATCAAGGTCACGTGATCAAAAATAGTTTTTTGGGGGGTACACCCGCCCGTCATCACTGCTCATCAAAATCTACTGACTGAAGAGGCCAATTATTTCATACACATGTTTTTACTGTCAAAAACACGAGCTGATTAGATTTTGGGAGCGATCTGAAGAAAATTGACCGATTTATGAGTGATTTTCTCATAGCTACCAACCAGAAAGCTTAAAATTCATGTGAACCCCCTATTATCTTCTTAAGTATTGCATTTAGAACCATAAAATGTATTGGGAGGTATTAGGAAACCATACGTGGAGAGTCTAGAAAGCAAGTCAAATTTCCCCACCCCCCTATAGGGTTCAAACGTGGGTCATAAAATAGCCGTTTTTTGTGTTTTTGCCTTATATCTCCTTTATTATTGCTTTTATAGCTTTAGAATGTACTAAAAGGTATTGGGAAACCATATGTGAAGAGTCTAGATAACTGGTCAGATTTACCTCCTGACACACACACAGACACACGCGCGCACACACACACACACACACACACCATGGGTCAAACTGGGGTCATAAAATAGCCGATTTTGTGTTTTTGCCTTATATCGCCTTTATTATTGCTTTTACAATAAGCCTCCCCCCACCTTTTGGGTTAAACTGGGCTCATAAAAAAACGCAGATTTTTTCTTTTTGCCTCATATCTCCTTTATTTTGCTTTTACCGCTTTAGAATGGAATCCATGTATGGAGAGTCTATATAGCAAGTCAAGTTTATCTCCTGACCCCCTCTTATGGGTCAAACTGCGGTCATAAAATAGCAGTTTTTATGTCGTCTCTCTGCGGCATTGGCGTCCGCGTGAACAGCCTTCTCCTCCGAAACTACAAGGCCTAGAGACATGCTGTTTTTTTAAAAAGATACCTTATCTATCGAGGATGAAAATTGTTCAAGGCATGCAAATCTGTCTGTTTGTCTGTTTGCTAGAGCCATTACAAGGGAGGTACCGCCACCAAAAGTGTGAAAATTTCAACACTTTATCACAATTTTCTCGGTGACTATTGCAGGGATTTCCCTCATATCTTGCATATATGTACTAGACCACAAGTAGATTCCCTTGTGTGAGTGTCAGACATGGATCTTTCTTAATTATTTTTTATGAATTTTTAAATAATTTTTAATGCATTAAAATTAATGAAATCATGCACCAAATCAATTATAACTTGAAAAGCATTGTATTTAGAGCATTTTGTTAAAATATGTTATTCAGCTACTTTTTCCATAGCTACAACATGGTAAGTAACTTGGGTCTCTATCTCAATAGGTAAGTGAGTAATAGCTACTTTTGCACTTTTCAGTAACTTCCATCATGAGTAAAATCACTTGTAACTTGAAAACTATTGCATTTAGAGAATTTTGTGTAAATATGTTATTCAGCTACTTTTGGGTCAGCTATAACATAATAAAATTTCACACCTGTAGCTCATGGCATAACTGAGTAATAGCTACTTTTAGGTTGTCACTGTTGAGGAAATCACTTATAACTTGAAAAGTATTGCATTTAGAGTATTTAGTTTCAATATGTTATTCACCAATTTTGGGGTCAGCTATAACATAGTAAAATTCCAGACCTGTGGCCCATTGCATAGCTGAGTAATAGCTACTTTGAGGTTCTTACTCAACACTAAATCATTTATAACTTGAAAAGAATTGCATTTAGAGCATTTTGTTAAAATATGTTAGCTACTTTTTCCATAGCTACAACATGGTAACTATGGTGTCTATCTCATTAGCTAAGTGAGTATTAGCTACTTTTGGACTTTTCAGTAACTTCCATCATGAGTAAAATGACTTGTAACTTGAAAACTATTGCATTTAAAGAATTTTGTGTAAATATGTTATTCAGCTACTTTTGGGTCAGCTATAACATAGTAAAATTTCAGACCTGTAGCTCATGGCATAGCTTAGTAATAGCTACTTTTACGTTATCACTGTTGAGTAAATCACTTATAACTTGAAAACTATTGCATTTAGATTATTTAGTTTCAGATTCACCTATTTTGGGGTCGGCTATAACATAGTAAAATTAAAACTATTGCATTTGCAATATTTTCTTTAAATATGTTTTTAACTTACTTTTTACTCCTTAACAGTTACCTTCTTACTTTCCTTCTGAACACCATTTCCAGGGCACAACTTTTGTGTCCTTTTCTTCTGTCACTTCTACTCTGAAACTCAAAACACACAGTCAGCTGACACAGAGCCTGTTCACGGGCACTGATTGCTTGTTTGTTTTTGTCTTGTATCTCCTTTAAAATTACTTTTCTTACAAACTATAGCACTTATTAAATTAATTTTTCACAATTTATGATCATAGAAAACAAAATAAAGCTTACATTTTTCTTCCATGTTAATGCACACCTCCACACTGTCTGCTTAACTGTCACTTCTTCTCTCAGCGCTGCATGTTTTTCTTTTTCTTTAAACATTTTAAACTGGTGCTTGAAGCTTAAAGGCATACATATTTATTATAGTGTAGAAATTTGACTACCATTTAAGTAGTTACATTGTATCTATATTCTTGAACTATAATGGTTTATCCATCTTCTTGAATTACTGTTGTGTATTTAGAGAGTAAAGTTATTATTAATCAATTTTATCTGCTTTGATTTAAACAGTAAAACAGTTAAATGTTTAAACAGTAAAATGTTTCCATCAGTTATTGCTCAGTATCTAGAAACAAGTCACTCTTTTACTTCACTGAAGGAACATAAACATGTTTTTTAAACAAAAAATTTTACCCCACTGCCTTTAAGGGCTTTGCAGATATTGTTTTCACCCATGGTGTCCTGATGGGCGGTTGGGTGAGTGGGTGGCAGGATAAAGCTAGTCCATTGGTTGGGGGGTGTAGGGGTACAATGTCATGGACCATGGTACGATCTTGATTTGACCTTTAACCTTGCTGTCTTGACCTTGAGTTTGAAAACCCTCTCCGGGTTATATCTCAGAAACAGTAAGGTGTAGGAAGTTCATACTTGGAAGGGACATTAGTCAGGGAGTGTAGGTGTGCAACGTCATGGTGTGACTTTGATTTGACCCTTGACCTTGCCATAGTGACTTGACATTTAAATTCTTGTCTGGGCTATATCTCGGAAACTGTAAGGTGTAGGTAGTTGATACTTGGCAGAAGATTAGTTAGGGGTTTTAGGTTTGCATCGTCATGTCAAAGTGTTTGCTGTGAAGGTCTCTTGGGCTTTATACTGTATCACTTCTTCTATATCTCATTGTGTTAAAAAGTGTTTCCCATAGGCATCCCTGATGCTATTTTTAAAATTTTAGGTAGTTTCTTTATTGTTACAAAATAATATTTTCTTCAGTTGTCATTTGATTAATCCCCAAAATTGTTTGTGTAAAATCCAAACTTATCCCAGTTCTATCTTAAATGTTTATATAATTATGTTATTTCCAGGTGTGTTTTCACATCGAGCCATTCAAGGACAGAACAGCATCCTCAGTAAAACACTGGGTGCAGTACATCATCCAGAACTATGGCAGCCATCCTGCATTTTACAGGTGTGTCCATCTAGTCTTGTGTCATGTTCCTCAGAAATTAAAGCATTATATATTAGGGGGTGTGATGTTTGATACATGATCTAGGTTTCATGAAAATTCAATCCTAATTTTAATTGAACCAGATCACTGCAACATTAAATGGCAGTATGAGAAGAAAAGCCATTTAAGGACTGCATATAGGGGATGTCCTGAGCACAATTCTTCGTAAAAGGTTTGGTAAAGAAAGAAATCAGTTTGCAAATACAAAACCCTCTGTGCCATAAGTGGACAAGTGGTTTAATACATTTTAATTACATGAACAAGTTGAATTAATTTTTCAGATACAGGAGCCATGGACGAGACTTGCCACTATTTTATGTGTACAACTCTTATCAGGTGAAGCCTGATGAGTGGTCAGCACTGTTGGATCGTGATGGTGAGGTAACCATCCGAGGAACAGAGTTTGATGGTGTTTTTGTTGGATTACTAGTGGAAACAAAACACAAACAGGAGCTGAAACGCTCGGGATTTGATGGATTCTACACATACTTTGCGAGTTCTGGGTTCACGTATGGGTCGACTCCTTCCTCCTGGAACATGATTGCACAGGAGGCAAAGAAATCCAACATGTTGTTTATACCGAGCGTGGGACCAGGCTATATAGATGACCAGGTTCGACCATGGAACAAGAATAAAACAAGGCCAAGAGACCAGGGAAAATACTATGAGCACATGTTTGCAGTGGCCCTTGAGGCAAATCCTAGTCTCGTGTCCATTACATCTTTCAATGAATGGCACCAGGGAACTCAGGTAGAGAAGGCAGTGCCCAAAACTAATGAAGAGTTTGAGTATTTAGACTACCGACCCAATGGGACAGATTTCTACTTACAGTTAACCAGGAAATGGGTGCAGAAGTTTAAAAGTACAAGATAAAGGAAAAAAAATTGATTGGAAGACATAAGTGCAAATAATACAAATTGGCACAGGAAAAATTTATTGTATCCACCAGAGGCATCCGGTGGATACTTTGGTTTAGCGTTAGCTACGCCGCCGCTGCTCGTAGAGAGATTTTCGGTGCTAACACTCTAAGAGGAAAACTACATCAGCTAGGTTCACCAAATTTGCAGGATATCTTCATTGGGGGGTAAGCTTCTTTGGGAAGGAAATTAGCCTCATTCTGAAAAACAAGATGGCCGCCGCGGGCATTTCTTTGAAAATTATCTATCATTATATCATTTTTGTACTGGCTGTTTCTCATAGGTAGAAGGTTGAATGTCTTCATAGGTGATATGTATAACAGATATATATGTCCTCTACAACCTTGCAGTCATTTGACCTTGAAGCTCTTAATTCAAGGTCATCCACGGAGTGCCAAAGTAACCCACATAGCGGACTTTAAAAGTGCTTATATCTCCCTTATTACTGGCCCTAGAGGTTTGCAATGTGAAACCAACCTATAGGAAATCATGTGCTGCAAATCTTTTGATGTGGTCAGATTTGACCTTGGACCCCTCCTTCAAGGTCAAACGAGGTTAAAAGTTAAAAGTGCTTATAACTCGCTTATTATTGGTCCTAGAGGTTAGGGTGGTAAACCAATCTTTTGGAAATCATGGGCTGGGAATCTTCTGGTGTTGTCGGATTTGACCTTGTGCCCCTTCTTCAAGGTCAAACGAGGATAGCCAAACTTAAAAGTGCTTATAACTCGCTTATTATTGGTCCTAGAGGTTTGGGATGGTAACGCAACTTATAGGAAATCATGGGCTGGGAATTTTCTGATGTGGTCAGATTTGACCTTGGACCCCTCCTTCAAGGTCATACGAGGATAGCCAAACTTAAAAGTGCTTATAACTCGCTTATTATTGGTCCTAGAGGTTTGGGATGGTAAAGCAACTTATTGGATATCATGGGCTGGGAATTTTCTGATGTGGTCAGATTTGACCTTGGACCCCTCTTTCAAGGTTTTACGAGGATAGCCAAATTTAAAAGTGATTATATCTCGCTTATTATTGGTCCTAGAGGTTCGGGATGGCAAAGCAACTTATAGGAAATCATGGGCTGGGAATCTTTTGGTGTGGTCAGATCTGACCTTGGACCCCTCCTTCAAGGTCATACAAGGATAGCCAAACTTAAAAGTGCTTATAACTTGCTTATTATTGGTCCAAGACACTGGGGATGGTAAACCAACCTATATAAAATCATGGACTGGGAATCTTCTGGTGTTGTCGGATTTGACCTTGGCCCCCTCCTTCAAGGTCAAACGAGGATAGCCATACTTAAAAAGTGGTTATAACTCACTTATTATTGGTCCAAGACGTTTGGGATGGTAAACCAACCTATAGGAAATCATAAGCTGGGAATCTTCTTGTGTGGTCGGATTTGACCTTGGGCCCTCCTTCAAGGTCAAATGACGATAGCCAAACTTAAAAGTGCTTATAACTCGCTTATTATTGGTCCTAGAGGTTTGGGATGGTAAACCAACTTATAGGAAATCATGGACTGGGAATCTTTTGATGTGGTCAGATTTGACCTTGGACCCCTCCTTCAAGGTCATACTAGGATAGCCAAACTTAAAAGTGCTTATAACTTGCTTATTATTGGTCCTAGAGGTTTGCAATGTGAAACCACCTTGTAGGAAATCATGGGCTGGGTATCTTCTGATGTGGTCAGATTTGACCTTGGGCCCCTCCTTCAAGGTCAAGCGAGGACAACCAAACTTGAAAGGGTTTATAACTTGTTTATTATTGATCCTAGAGGTTTGAAATGTGAAACCAACTTGCAGGATATTGTGGATTGGAATCTTCTGATGTCAGGTTTGACCTTTGGCCCCTCCTTCAAGGTCAAACGATTGTTCACTGGCTTTGGTGAGTTGATACAGATTCTCTGATGCATAGGTCTAGTTATATATTTGGAAATTAAAACTTATTTTGATTCATGTTATCAGCAAACTGGCAAAAATCATAAAGTACAAATGAATTAATAAGTTCATTGTTGGTATGTTCAAATTATTATTGAACATAAACAATAAAACTATGAATTTCAAAACTAGCTATAAAGGGTGTCATATTATTGAACATAAACAATAAAACTATGAATTTCAAAAAAGCTATAAAGGGTATCAAATTACTTTAATTAAAAATTTCTTTATTTTTGACAGATCCTCTCTTGCTGTTTTTAAAGCATTGTCTTTCATAATAATTAAAGTAAAATATGAAGAAAAAAGGCAAAAGCTACTGGAGTCTCAACTCAAGACTGGTATTCACTAGTGTCGGGAATCAAACCCAACTTTCATAGATGATTAATTGTCCACTTTGACCGATGATCCAACCAAAATGAATTAGTCACCTCTTTTATTACATTTAATTTATTAGTCATAATTCAGTGAACCACTTTCCAGGATATGTATAGCAAACTGTTCAGAAATATTGTAGTTTCATATGTCAGTACAGTTAATGAATTACCAATGAAAATCAGTGGTGAGACCTGGCATATGTATTCCATCCTTTAGATAAGTGCAGTATACTAAAGAGGTCTTGGGTTCAGATCTGTAAATTTTAACCAAGGGTGCAACACATTGATCAACATGTGTCAAACTTTATTACAGTTCAAACCAAGTACTTAGAGCCTTGTACAACGATTCAAACTCTGATGTAAATGGATTAGGACCAGTGACTGTTACCAGAAATCACGAAGATTGAGGCTGTAATATCAACTTAAATATCCATGCAGACTATGGACGGAGCTGGGCCAGTTAATCAAAGCCTTCATTCTGCTAATGAATGTGTTAGCCCTTAGTTAACCCAGAGTTAACACACTCTTTTGTAAATAAAAATCTTAGTTTACTGTTGGTTAAACTTATCAGAGAAAGCCCTCAAATTTAAAGATAACTCTGACCCTGTCATTAACTATTAGTTCTGTAAACTCTCAGTTCTTTACATCCAACTAAATATACAGTTACTGTTATTGCATAAAACAAAGCTTCGAAAGTGTTCCATAGTAAGATAATGTGTAATTTACCTAAATTTTATAATGATTGAGACTTTTCAATTAACGTTTATGATCTGGAGGGAATGCTTAATGACAGTGCAACAACAACTGACAGTGTAACGACTGCTCAAAAAATGTTTCTATTTACATCCTGAATTCTTTAGTAAAAGTGTTGTTGCATTTTTATTAAGTATTAGTTTATCCTACAAATACTTCCATTTACAGGCCCCTGGTTCCACTAATTTTGGGGGGTTTATAGGTAAACCCAAGTTTTAAACTAAGTTACACAGAGTAGGGAGTCTATTGTTATTACCACATGTTACGGTCATAGGTTTATTTTTATTTGGGGTTTTACGTCGCTTTCAACACTGTACAGGTCATATCACGACGGGTAGTTGGAAGGGCAGAGGAAACCAGTACATATAGTTCGCTAGGGTTCTGTACTGTAAACTGCCGACCAATGGCAAGCAACTACCAGCTTTCCCACTTACGGCCATGACGGGGATCGAACCCCGGCCGCAGAGGTGGGAGGCGAGAGTGTTACCACTCTGCCACCGTGGCCCCGTTACGGTCATAGGGTAAGCATGATAGCAATTACCAGTTGCTTTTAAATTGCAACAGGAAATAACAAAAAGTTTTGCTTAACAAATTTATTTAACAATTAAAATAATGATTACTTGGATACTCTTAGTAGCATGTACAATAAGACAATAATGAAACCAATCTGACCTAACCATAGACCTATTTATATAGTTATCAGTTTAGTTTGTCCACTTTATCCAGCAGTCTGTCCTGTCATCACACTTTGTGTTCGTTAACACAATGACTGGGTCTTGTGATCTGTTCTGAGTCCACTAACACACAAAATGTCAGTATCTTGTGACCTGTTCAATGTCTGATAACATAAAATGTCCTTATCCTGTGATCCTTTCAATATCAAACAACACAATGTCTGTATACAGATATTCTGAGAGTTTGCACAATTGTGCCATCTGCTCCAAGATCTGGACAATTTCCAGAATACAGCGAATCTACTCTGTGGTAGAACTGCACACTATATCCAGATACAAACAATATTTGAAGTATAGCAAATCCACCCTCTGGTAGATTCACACACTGTATCCAGATGTAAACAATATCCAAAGTACAGCAGATCCACTCTCTGGTAGGTCCACACACTATCCAGTTCACTCCCAACAAAAGTTCACAACAAAATATAAATAATTTAGTATAGCAGTTCTGAGATACAATTAACTTTCTTTATAGCAAGCTAGATTCAATATCATATCTGGCCATGCTTACAACACTTATATATAGCTGGGGTAATGGCTAGAAGGCTATAAAACTAACATGAAAATAAATACTGTCACCAGAATCAGTGAGGAAGCTCTAGAGACCAGATTAGTTTTCCAAAATCTATTAATAGAATCACTGACATTATTAAAGCCTAGACGGGTTCCCCAGCCTATAAATAGGTCAATTTATTTATTTATTTTGGGTTTTATGTCGCTTTCAACACTACAGGTCATATCAAGACGGGTAGTTGGAAGGGCAGAGGAAACCAGTACATACAACCTAACCGAGTGTAATATACAAGAGTGTTAACTAGACAAGTTTTATAGAATAAAAAATCAATAACTCGATCACCTTGTATGGTTATACATACAAACAATGCTTTCCACAAATCGCATCATGTCTTGCCACACAGACTTGGCACATTGCCTATATATGTAACACCTCACTCCACCTCTTGGAAACCAAGGGGTTAAAAGATTTTACAAGACTTTTTTTCAACAAATTATATATTACTAAGCATATTTATCTAAATACAAAACAAACATTTATACCATTTATAATTTTTGCAAACTTACTAATCACATATATACAAATTATACTTTAAACACAATTTCTAGATAATGCACATCTGTGCAGAGGCTTTATTTCACTATTTTTGTATGCTGAATCCTTGTCATTATAGTATTTCAATGAATAGCCATGAAAAGCTATGCCATACCTCGTCTGAAGTATGGCTTTACCATATTCACTTCAAACACTTGAGTTAACTGTCCACCATCACAGTTTTTAAAAGTCCAACAGAGAGTTCCTATTCTCTTTATCACTAGGTATGACCCCAGATCTCTGGCCTGCAGTTTGTTCCTTTGGTCAGGTCATGACACTGAAACCTTGCCTCCTGGATTAAAAACAGGGTTTTGTGACTTCCTATCAGACTTGTAATCTATTACAGCCAATCTATTACTACTACATTTTAAAATATTCAATCTATTACTATTACTTTGGAATCTATTACTTTCTATGACATTCTATTACAATTTGGCACAAACTTGAAAGGTAATTTTAACACAGAAATAAAACTGACAGGATAACTTTATACATCTAAATTTATTGAAAATGCTTCAGATTACGCCATACAAGGATAAAATATCACAAATATATCACTTGGTATATTTACAATTAAATAAATAGATCCCGTATTTATTCTATTTAAGAATGACCTGACTACTTGGAGAATTTATGAGAATTCTATACAAAGCCACTTAAGTGCTGTAAATTTTGTAATGAGAGGTATATTTCTGTCAAATTCTGTGAAAAGCTTTTTAAATGCTGAAAAATATGTTATTATCAGTAAATATTATCTGGGGAATATACACTGTTATCAAACAATTCTCATATTTATTCACTTTATGATGAGTTGTTAGATTTGAAAAACTCTTATGAGAAATACTTGATGAGCAGTGTCTGCAAAAGGAAACTCTTCATTCAAAGAACCCCTTTTTTCAAATTCTTTGCTTGCAGAGCCCACCTCAAAATGATTCAAAAATGTCATCTATGTTTGAAAATAATAACTCTGGTAATTTAATGTAAATCAGTGAAACAGCTAACACATGTCACAATGCTGCCCTTATTATACACAATAGTGACCTGTATGATTGCCTTTCATGTGTCACAGTTTCTCCTTACTCAGGAACATTTAGTTAATCCTTCCAAAGGTTAAATTGGCCTCTTTAAGCCTTTAATAATACCACATCAAAGACAGTTGTTTTAGAACACTCAATCAAAGAGGAACAATTAAAGGTCCCTAAGGCTTGATATTTCAAAGTTCTTTATTTCAACATTTGTGTGTTTTATTTGGTGTACGTTGAAAATCCCCAGATGGAAAATTCCCGGAAATCTGCAGACCCATAGAAAATCCCCAGATGGGGCTTAGAAAATCCCCAGATCAAAAATCCCTAGATCAAAAAATCCCTAAAAGTAAGAGTAAAAGATAAGGTACACTTTATTTGGAGTTACTGAACTTTACACACATTCAGGTTTGGTATATTGCTGCACTGAATATTAAGATTTTATTTTTTAAATTGCTGTTAACATTTCCTTTGATAGAATTGGTTTCTGAATAGGTTTAAAAGCTCCTTTAAGATGCCTGTAATATTATCAAACCTTAAAGACTTAAAAGGTGTTTGAATGGGTTCCATAGCATACATGAAAGTGCTTAAATGTTGAGTTAGTCTTTCCAACATCCTTCCTGAACAGTTATCAAAGAATCAGCCTATCTATCTGTAGACAATGGCACAAATAAAAGCCACTTTCCCTGATAGCAATTAACAGTTCGGGCCACACTTCATAAAGGTAGACTAAAGAACACAGTTATAAAGTAATTTTTTAATACATCAAACCATAGAGGGCTACAAATCTAATCTGATTAATTGGAAGCCACATGCATTCCCTGGAATAGGTAGATTGAAGACAACAGTTAAAAGTGGTTTATTTAATCAATAAATAATAAAGAAAGGGAGTACCACACAATTGGTTTGAAGAGGACAGGAATTGGAAGCCACATCATAAGCAAAGACAAATACAACATAATGCATTTGTCAATGTAAAAACCACAGTTAAAACTGGTTCATTTAATCAATGAACAACAAAAAGGAAAAAGAAGGGCCAAAATTATTTTGAAGATGACAGTAATTGGAAGCCACACCATACACAAAGACAATATAGCAATATATTTGTCAATGGTATTGTATTGGGGATTTTTGATCTGGGGATTTTCTAAGCCCCATCTGGGGATTTTCTATGGGTCTGCAGATTCCAGGGATTTTCAATCTGGGGATTTTTATATATTTCATATATATATTCTTTGATGAATATCAATACCTTACATATTGATTATTTGAAAAGTTTATGTATGAAAGTTTAAAATGAATTTGACTTATGAGTGCTACAAAATTAATTCATTATTGTTTTGAAGTTTATTTAAAGTGATGATTTTATGTTGATTAATTAATTATTGTATCAAAGTTCATTTAAAGGATTCATTTATATGAAAACAAATTCAAGTCCATGTTAAGTGATGATTTTTTTCTATTACTATTACTATTACATCGAAATTGACTCCAATCTATTACTTTTCTATTACTTTGTTTACAAGTCTGCTTCCTATCATGAAGTATTTTCATTTGTTACACAGAATGTTTGAAATTTTGCTGTGCCAGCTCAAGCCTTTTTCTATCTATTTCTAAACTTTGAGACATAATGTAACAGATTTAGGCTCTCCGTGTTCTCCAATAACCAATTTTCTTTCAACAGCTTGAGAGGGCTACAGACAGAATGACCAGAGACCAACTCAAATGGACAAGAACCTGAAGAATCTTCAACTGATTCCCTAACTGCAAACAATAATAAGTTGATACCTTCATCCAAGTCTTTTTCATTGTCTAAACAATATGTCCTAGTCATATTCTTCGAAATTGAATGGAATCTTTCAAGTGCACCCTGTGATCCTGGGTGATTTGATCTGATCTGTTTGGCACCTAGCTGAAACACAACTTGTTGAAATAGGCTTGACATAAAATTTGATTCTTTATCTGACTGGATCTCTTTTGTTGAGCCAAATAAAGAAATTGATCACAGCTTTTGAGATTTTGGGTGCTGTTATGTTGGTCAAAGGTATGGCATCTTTATGGATTTAGTTTTTGGCAATGGGCCTGCACAGTCAATTATCACTGTAAAGGTCAAAACTGTAAAGGATGTGTAAATTATTTTAATTATTGGTAAATTCTGAATCCAATGTTTAATTACCGGGTAGCTATTTTCTGTTGATTGTCTGAAGTTTTGAGATTAGTTTTAGATGATAAAGATTTGTGTATGTATTTTAGGGGAGTGAGATTTAGTTTCAAGTATAACTGTAACACTTCCAAGTTTATGAAGAGTGACATAAACATATACTTTATATGTACAACTCATGTTATAAAAACAAGGCATTTCCTGAAATGTGTGGGTGCAAGCCATGATGATGCATTTTGACGGCTGTAAAACTGTGTAGTCTTAGCCTTGACAAAGACATATTGTAATCAGGTGAATAATTATGAGCAACATAATACTCTTGTAGTTAAATATGTAATCTTATCTTGTTTTATTTGTTTAAGATGTTAATTTAATTAATGCAACTACCATTGGGAATCAATTTGTCCATACTTATAATATGTTTTATTGAAAGAACTGCATAATTTGTGGTGCAATTAACTTTGAGCCCACTAATGTGGGTGTTCCACCACATGACTAAGCTTCCCGATTATGGGTTTTTTCTAGTCGGTATCAAAAATTTCCTTTGTCCCAGGCATTCTGTATGGATCGGTAGTTGTTGGTTGGGGCCGTGAGAAAAATCGAGTATGTTCATGTGTCCTTTTAGCTATAGTGGGTACTCCTACAAGTTTGCCAACATTGCTTGTATATTAATCCAGTGAAAGAGAGAGCATCGATTGAAGAGCAGGAGAGGGAAATTCAGAATCCACAGGTGTTGTCAATTTCATCAAAGGCCAGAGACAAAAAAAGTGATCTGTATAGAGGCATGCGATCTGGCTTAAAAATGTGAGGAATTTTATACACAGTGGCATAAAGCTTTGAGAAAGACAACAGCAACTAATTTAATACACTATATTTGTAATTGCCATCCGATTGACAATCCGTTAACTCTAAAATTTATGAACATGAATTTCACATCTGATAATATAAAAGTTAGAGTATGTGGTAATCTGGCTCTGCAGGGAACTGGCTCAGTAGCAAGTAAGACTCTGGAGTTCCTTAGCCAAAAATTTAATGTAAAGTGTGACTCGGATTTATATGGTAAAGTTAAGAAAATTTTGAGATGCCCTCTTGTGGATCACAGTGAAAAATCACTTAATTGGACTTTCCTTCTGTTGGGGAATCTAAGAAAAGACAATTAATTACAAGAAAGAACAAATTGAATAGGATTAAGACTCTGCATTCTTGTACATATTGTTATTTTTTTAATTTTTTAGCATAAAAAGTAATAGGTAGTGGACTAAATAATAAGCAGAAATGTAGTCAATAATGTTGATAACTATGAATTACAACCACTAAATACTTCCATTTCAGACACCTACATAACTGGTATGAAAGAGTTAAAACGGGAGGGACTGGTGTCTGCTGTTTTAAATGGCTCAGCCCTTTAAAACCCTTATTTAAACTACTGTATATAAATGGCGGGTCCTGCCATTTAAAATGGCAGACCCACCATTTTAAACAGCTTGGAGGTCAAAACACCAGTGAACGCATACACCCAGTAAACATTACAAATGTTTATAAACCTAACTATGAACCATTTATTTAAGGTTTAAAATGATGGGCTCCTAAACAGTCACCTATAAACGTTTATCAACGTTTAAGCATAAACATTTATAAACGTTGAAGCATAAACGTTTATAAATGTATACGCATTAATGTTTATAAACGTTTACGCATTAACGTTTATATAAAAACGTTTAGGGTACAATCATTGTAAACCTTGCATAACTATTTAAATTTGATTCAGAAAAGTATAAACCATTTGGACCTAATCAACAAAGATGAACGTTTATAAACATTTATACACATTTGTACATCATTTAAAAATGTTTATAAAGGTTTATAAATGTTTTCCACATTACCCAGTCCATGATTGTTTATTTGGAGTTTTACGTCGCTTTCAACACTGTACAGGTCATATCACGACGGGTAGTTGGAAGGGCAGAGGAAACCAGTACATATAGTTCGCTAGGGTTCTGTACTGTAAACTGCCGACCAACGGCAAGCAACTACCAGCTTTCCCACTTACGGCCATGATGGGGATCGAACCCCGGCCGCAGAGGTGGGAGGCGAGAGTGTTACCACTCTGCCACCGTGGCCCCTCCCAGTTCATGAAACTTAAGTTATAAACAAAGGTCATTTTATGAAAAATTACTCAATTTACATCAATTTAACTTTGTACAGTGCATTCTATGATATAATGTACTTTTATATTTTTACTTGACATTTAATGGTGGCCTCAAACAACAGTGATACAGCAAGATATACTTACAGAAATATTTCTCCAGTTTCTCTCAAAATGGCTGTGCTGACATCATCATTCAAAATGAAAATGAGGTTAAGATATTCATCACTCTTTGTAAAAGGTTTTAAAACGTTTATAAATGTTTATATACCAAACTAATATTGCTGAAACATTTATAAAACCACAATATTGAATAATTGCCAATATTTAGGTTTGTAAAGACAAATATATTTAGATAGAGTAACAAAACCACTTGTCTAGAGCCGGTAAACCTAAGCTCTTCAGTTATGAAATTTTATCGCTCTAAGAACACAATAGCTTTGTGGTATCATGTGGTTCACATATTTATCTTATCAGTACTCCTTGCTATACTCACTCCTAGGTCTTTGACTAAAACTAATTACTGACAGAACCACACAATAGGAAGTGTTTGCTCTTTCTCAATAGCATGTTGTGGGCTTGTCTAGCTAAGCCCACTCTTTTATGGTCAAAGTTGAAAACAACTAATTAAGTTGGGGTAGCAGTATGAAGTTATACACATTTCTCTTGGTTGTGTTTTTCAAAAGATGACTATTTTAAAAAAGAAACAACAAAAAAGCATTTTGATTTTACTTGAGAGTATCTTTCTTGTTGCAATGTCTATTTTTAATATAATATTTAACAAGTTTGACTGGATAAAATAATTAGACACAGAGAATGTCACATCTCAGATATTTAATTTATTTAAAAATATTACCAAGAATTCATCAGATTACTTACATTGGATTATCCTATTATATGAAGATAAAATAATGGATATCTGGGTGGAAAATAAAAAAATTCATAATATAAAACAATATACTGAGTGAAGTTTGATTGCATGCTTATGCAATATTATGAACAGATTCAATGCAACAACCATCCTCAATGAACAAGCAAACATATATGCATGGATTGAATGGAGAATTGCCATTTCACATATTATTGGGAGAATTCAGGAAGCCACATGGGAACTAATTGTTACTAAAATACTAAATGCAAAATATAAATGCTATGATTCTATTAAAATAAATCTGTGTCAGAGTAACACAGATTAAAATATTTGATCTAAGAATAATTTTCAAATTCAAAACATATTTCAACATTATTTCACCCATTGGATTCTACCTGATTTCACTGGTTGGATCCAACCAAAAACAGTTTACAAAATGTATATGTCTTTAAACCAGATTTCACCCATTGATTTCAACATGATTTCACCTGTTGGATCCAACTAAAAATGGTTTGAAAAATCTACATGTATAGCAACTAAATGTCACCCTTGTATTCAATCTGATTTCACCCATTGGTTTCAACACAATTTCAACTGTTGGATCCAACTCAAAATGTTTTGCAAAATCTGCACATATTTCAACCCGATTTCAGCCCTTGGTTTCAACCTGATTTCAAAGTTGTGTGACTGTTGGGAATTCCAATACTTTGGATAGTGGGAAGACACCTCTCTGACTGGGATCCAGGTGATAGAGTGGTTATCGGTAAAGGAAGAAGACCTAGTACTGGCATCCATGAAGGTATGTTGAGACCAAATAGTAGGGGTTCCACTCTCCAGAAGTCCTGGTCTACACACCAGAAAGTTGCTTGGCCCTGTGACTGCAAAAATAGTTCAAAGAACACAGGATAATGAAGACAAAAAAGATCCACGTGTAAATAAGAGAAAAATGTTTTTAGGAACAATTAGCCCTACTTTCAAGTGAAACTTGGGAAGAAGGAATTTAAATGACGCAGGAATTAAAGCAGGATTTTAAAAATAAAATGAAAGAAAATGGATTACTTTAGTTGGGGGGAAGCCACATCCTATGCAGTCGAGATCTGACTGACCCATCTGCTGGTTATGTCATCATATTGCACCCCACTCTTTTTTTCTGCTTGGATATTTTGGGAGCTGGGAGTTATGGAGGAGCCCTCACCTGCTGGGCAACCACAAAAGGTCTTAGGTGATAAGACTCATTCTTGCTAGATAGACAGATGTGAGATTGTCAATGGCAGGCTTGTAAGATTTAGTCTGTAGAAACATCCCCCCCAAAACAATAGAAGTAACAAACACTCTGACATCATGGGCCTTAAGCCCTAGTAGGTCCATGTCTGCATCTCCCAACCTGGAATAACAAAACTTGTGTGTTTTTAATCCAAGACGAGATGGTAGAGCACTGGATATCCTTCGTGTGGCCATCTTTATAGGAGACAAATAATAGATTTTTCCCAAGTCTTATGTCTTCAGTCTGTTTTAAATAGATGGAGAGGACCAACACGGGGTATATATAGCAGGATATCCCTTTTCCTATTCATCCTGAGAAGTGTTCAAGTAGGGAATAACCATTGGTGATACTGCTTGAATTCCTTCCTTTTAGTACGCTACAATAGTCCTACCTATTATAACCATATGCTTTACCGGTGGTTGACCACGGGAAGCTTCCAACCGGAGTATAGTTGAAAACTATTACCCGTGAAATTCAGATAGACGGGGCTATCCGGAGTACTGATCACGGGGAATGCTGGTGATATAGTACCGGTAAACACGCACCTCCTGGCTTGGCCACGTGATCTATGGAACCTATCAGATTGCTCCCATGAGCACTTCCTTCTTGTTGTTGGAAGCCATCTTGTCAAGTTGGCTTGCTAGTTACTCTCACTTTTAGTGAATTGTTATACAGCTATATAACTGTGGGTAGAAAGTTAAATTGTGATTAAATTGTTTCATAACAGTTTATAGATCAGTTTGGTAAAATGGCTAAGACACCTCTTTACCAGAAAAGGGGCAAGTGTGGACATTTTATGCCCCAATTTGATACACATGGCTCCTGCTTTAGCTGTAGAGCCAAGTGCAAGGGACTGGATCCCTGTGCCCAAGGAGCTGACACCACGCAGTGTTCAGCGTGTGCTTCACTGACAGAAGAGCAGTGGTCCCACCTCAGAGAAAATTGTGCCAAGAGGTCCGCTTACAGGCATAAAACCGGCTCACAGGGTGACTCATTTGAGGAGCCAGAGACAGAAGAACCAGTGCTGACTGGTGAAGATTTCTCACGGGTGGACGACACTCTCCTGGATCTTGAACCGGAAGACTCCGGTACCGGTGCACCTCTCACCGGCATCAGCCCTCTTACTAGCCTACTGGCTACATTACCCGCACAGAATGTCCCGGCGATTTCTTTTACTATGGGTCCGGTACAACAGTCTACGACTGATTCTTCAGCCCTTTTCAGGGTGCCGCACCCTCTGTCAACAAGGCAACAGCCCCCCTCATTTTCACCAGTATAGTCAAAGAGGTAAAACTGATAGCTTTGCAATCAGGAATCACACAGGACATTCCGCCTTCAGGATACCTACCACACACAACTCCTGGCAGGCAATCAGTTGCGGAAAGAATGACTGCTTTGTCATTCCCACAACCACAGAGGGCTGTCTCAACAACAGAGATCCCACAGACTCCTAGGACTCAACTCATTACGAGCCAGCTGGAACAGCAGAATTTTGGGATGATGAACTCTCTGCAGCAGAAAAAACAGCAACAAATCAAGGATCTCTCTGCTCAGTTGCAAACAGGACTGCAGGCATTCCTTCAACAGTCCATGGAGCAGATGTTTGGCCCTGCCACAAAGTCAACCTCCAGCAGCTGCATCTACAGCACCACCACCTCATATTGTGTCAATCACACCAGTGTCTGCTATACCGCCTGCCAAAGCAGAGGAACCAATGGACTCGGCTCCATCTCAACCTGCCCTTCCTGAGGTAAAGAAGGGTCTCTCAAAGGCTAAGGGCTCCTCTGCTATTGCTCAACAGTCCATTCAAGCAGTGGTCTCTCAAGTGAAGGTACCCACTACCACCCCCTCTACACAGCTATCCTCTTTGCCAATGGCTGCTTCTGCTCCAAGGCTCGCATCTCCTCTTCAAGCCTTGGAACAAGAGGAATATGGTACTGATGCTTCAGCTTCCTCCTTCTTTTCCGCCTCAAAGCCAGAAGACCCTACGGAAGTTGGAGAACAGACGGCACCCCCTAACCTCCCTTTCAGGGAACTGGTCCAAAAGGTTAGGAAGTTCTTGTCCATTCTTGACCCAGCAGCACAAGAGGACTACAAGCTGGGCGTAGCACTGGGACGTGATCCCCTTCTCCTGCAACAGGAAAAGTTGGATACACCCCCATCTATCAAGCTCCCAATGACTTATCTCACCTTCAGACTGCCCAGGACGACTCAGTCAAACCGAGCACATCAAATACTCTGGAGGGAAATTTCCAGGCATTCCACCACACAAGGGAAGCTGGTATAGTGTAGTGGACAATAAATTTGCACAGACACCACAGGTGGTTCCCCAGGCCTTTTCGAACATTGCAAAGCCTGGCTACAGGAGTGGACCCCCAGCTTCAGTCCAACAGAAAGATCTAGTCAAGCTGGAATACATGACTCGAGAGAACATCAGCATTGCTAATTTCCTCTCCACCTTCGGGATGGCCAGCCAGTCGTGTCTCAACAATCTTTGTTTCTCAAGGGCCAAAGAGAGAGATTATTTGACCAGTTCCATACAACCATAGAGGGGCCCACCAGAGAACAGATCATGTTGCAGTTGTTCACCATGACCCAACAGGAATCTGCCCAGATGCAGTTTATGCTGGATATAAGTAGGAGTATGTCCAAGGCCTACGCAGACTTGGTATCCAACTTCCTATGCACTCTCATGAACCTGGTGCTTCTCAGGCGTGATGCCTATCTACACCATGCTCACCCCAACCTGGATGCTTTTAGGGTACGCAATCTTAGCGCCGCCCCTGTTTGAGAGGAGTCTCATGCAGGAGTATGAGCAACACTTGATAGGGCTAGGAGTGAAGCCTGGATCCAAGAAGGAGCAGCATTTCCACCCATATAAGAAAAACAAGAGGGGTAGGGGTGGATGTCAACAATCTCCACAAAGGGTTTACTACCAACCCATGCCGGCTCCACAATATATGGTGCAGCAACCCTTCTTTCAGCCTCGACCCCAAGGTGGTCGCAGAGGAGGACGTGGTGGTCGCAGAGGTCGCGGCCGCGGAGGCAGCACAGGTGGTAACAAGCAGCAGCAACCTCCTCAATGACACTCAATACCAAGTGCTACCATTACAAAACCCTGGATTAGAACTGACAATGCTTTCAGGAGATCCCTTACACTTTGTTTTCCCTGTAACCCCTCCAGAGGGGGAGAAGACTCTGAGTGTGTTATCCCTACCGGAGAGGGAAAAGACTCCGTGTGTACAGTCCCCACAGGGGGAGGGAAAGACTCTGTGTGTACAGCCCCAACCGGAGGGGGGAAAGACTCTGTGTGTACAGTCCCCACCAGAGGGGGAGAAAACTCTGGTTGTACAGTCATTGATACATCCAATCTAGTTCAGTTCAAAAGTGTATATATTCAAGAAAAAGTGAAAGATCTGCCAGTGGGGGGCAGACTAAGGCAGTTCCTTCTGGAGTGGGAAAAACATGGATCCCACCGGTTGATCACAGGGCTCATAAGAGACGGATACAAATTGCCTTTCAGGGAATGCCCGGACCTATCCAGGGTACCCTGCATAATCAGCAGTTACACAGGCTTCGACAAACAAAATGCCTTATGGACCTCTATTCAAGACCTGCTGCAGAAAGGCGCAGTCGAAGTCGTTCATACCCCAGAAAGTCTGGGATTTTACAGCCGTCTCTTCCTGGTTCCAAAACCAGGCAAGCGCTGGAGGCCAGTCATAGACTTAAGTTCACTATACAAATTCCTGGTCATCCCAAAGTTCAAGATGGAGACCCCAGAGTCCATACGTGCCTCCTTCAGGAAAGGGGAATGGGTCACATCTATAGATCTCACAGACGCTTACTTACACATGCCAATTCACACCCAGTCTCAAAAATACCTCAGCTTTCATTTCAAAGGCGCCACTTACCAGTTCACCAGCCTCCCCTTTGGGCTAGCATCAGCCCCCCTCATTTTCACCAGTATAGTCAAAGAGGTAAAACTGATAGCTTTGCAATCAGGAATCAGACTCCACCAATACCTGGACGACTGGTTGATCAGTGCCCCCTCAGAACAACAATGCATGGTTCAAACACAAAAACTACTAAAGCTGGTGAAGGATTTTGGCTTTATAGTAAACCTCAAGAAGTCAGAACTCAAACCATCTCAGAGGTTCGACTTCCTGGGTTACCATTTTTTACTAGATTTGGATCTTGTGAAGCCCACGCAAGACAGGTGGACCAAACTTCAGGAGATGTTTCATCGCCTCTCCTTGAAGTCTGTTATCAGTGCAAGGACTCTTATGTCCACCATTGGATTGCTTGCATCAATGGAGAAGACTGTAAAATTGGGCAGGATGCATACGAGACCTTTTCAGTGGCATCTCAAAACTCATTGGAAATATCCGATGCCTCTGGACAGACTGATTCCCTGGAATCAGAAGATGATACAACATGGGGAATGGTGGTTAGACCCTCAAAATGTGCTACAAGGAGAACATCTCCACCCCAAGGAACACGAAAAACTGATATTTACAGACGCCTCTAACGCGGGTTGGGGCGCTCACTCGGATCAAAATTATACAGGAGGGGGCTGGTCTCTTTCAGAAAAGCACCTTCACATCAACCTATTAGAAATGAAGGCAGTCCTTCTGGCCCTGCAATTCTTCAAGACAGATTGCAGGAACAATCAAGTCCTTATCGCCTCAGACAACACCTCAGTGGTGGCCTATATCAACACGTAACACTCTCGCCTCCCACCTCTGAGGTCGGGGGTTCGACATGGCCTTAAGTGGGAAAGCTGGTAGTTGCTTGCCGTTGGTCGGCAGTTTACAGTACACAACCCTAGCGAACTCCATGTACTGGTTTCCTCTGCCCTTCCAACTACCCGTCGTGATATGACCTGTACAGTGTTGAAAGCGACGTAAAACCCCAAATAAATAAATAAATATATCAAAAAACAGGGTGGCACAAAATCAGCAGAACTCTGTGCTCTCATGTGGAGAATCCTCACTTAAACAATGTCACACTCAGAGCAAGGCATGTACTGGGCTCACTCAATGTGATAGCGGACGGCCTCTCAAGGAGGAACCAGATTCAATCAACAGAGTGGTCTCTGTCTCCACAGATTTTCAAACAAATTTCCAAACTTTGGGAGGGTCCCCAAGTGGACCTGTTCGCAACCAGCCTGAACAAAAAACTTCCTACATATGTCTCTCCGATTCCGGATCCTCAGGCATGGGCAGTAGATGCCCTCAACATTCCGTGGGAAAACATGGTTGCTTACGTGTTCCCTCCCACCGCCCTGCTGCCCAAGGTTGTACAAAAACTTCAATCACAAACATGCAGGATAATTCTGATAGCCCCAGGCTGGCCGACAAAACCATGGTTTTGGGACCTGGTGGAAATGTCTCTGGACATTCCAAGACAACTACCACCCATACACACTCTGCTAAAACAACCACTGAACAACCAATACCATGCCAACCCAACATCCCTGAACCTCCACATCTGGTATCTAGGAGTTCAGCACTCCAAGAACATGGTTTCACTGCAGAAGTGGCAGAAAGAATTGCTGCTCCTCAGAGACTCTCAACAAAATCCATCTACACATCCAAGTGGACCGTTTTCCAACGTTGGTGCACAAAAAAGCAGGTGGACTTCAGGAGTCCCTCTATAGGAGACATCTGCAACTTCTTCTGGTATCTGTTCAATGACTTAAATAGATGCCCTTCTACCATTGAAGGCTACAGAACAGCCATCGCAGATACCCTTGGGAATACTAAACAAAACATTAGTACTAACCCTGAGATTGCCAGACTGATAACAGGGATAAACCCGAGAGTTCCAGGTCCATTCCTAAGTGGAATCTGTCCCTTGTTTTACAGAGACTCACCCAGCCTCCTTTTGAACCACAAGAGGAAGCAGCTCTAAAAACATGGAAGACAGTTTTCTTACTAGCCTTAGCCTCCGGGAAAAGGTGGAGTGAGATTCATGCCTGGACTTTTATGCCTGGGCAACTGGGATCAGATCCAGCTGTCCCCCTCTCGCTCCTTCATTGCCAAGAATCAATTATCAAAGGAAGGACCGCAATCTATCTCACCAGTGGTCATTCCAGCCTGGAAGTGTAGTCAAGACTCTCCGGACACAGATGTCCTACTCTGCCCTGTCAGGGCCCTTCAGTGTTATCTGGACCGAACTAAGGATTCCAGAGGGGGTAGACAGTTATTGTTTATCTCCTATAAATTGGGCCATTCTAAGGATATTCAGTGTTCCACTATATCGTCTTGGATTAAAAACACTATAAAATTTTGTTACACCAAGGTAGACAATGCAGACATGGACCTTGTAGGGGTAAAGGCCCATGACGTTATGGGGGAATTTCCATGGATCAAATTATGCAAGCCTGCCATTGGAAATCACACAACACATTCACCAGATTCTACCTCAGAGATCTTGCTGGGCAAGACCAATCAGAGGGCTCCTTCCACTTAGGCGCCTTCATTGCAGCACAGCAGGTGATGCCTCCTTCCGACCAAGTTCCAGGGAAAAAAAAAGAGGGGAGCACGACGCCAGGAACCACCTAGACGGGAAGTGTCAGAACCCTTTTAAGGTAACTTGAATTTTTATTTTTACTCTTATTCACTTATTTACCTGCTGTTTTCACATAAATACCTGCGTCTCATGTAGTTGCCAGGAGTTTTTTCTTTCCAATTTTCTTGAGAATGTAATTTAAGTTTAACTTTTTCTGTTTACTTAACCTTGCTTTCTTAAGAATTTTCTTATGTTGTATCAAATGTTCCTTGACATCACGTTTCATTGTACTTTGTGTACTTTGTTTTTTAGATATTTTGTCTGCTTGGAATGCCTGCGCTGGTGGTGAGAACCAAGACGGTGCCTCTCTTCCCCTTGGTGACACACCTCAACCTCAGAAGAGCTGGAGAATTCAACTCAGTTGCTGATGTGTACTTCCTGATGACCACATTGGGGGCTTCCTCCTTCACCCTGGTCTCCGTATGCTTGCCAGTGATGGTTGCTGCCTTTGCCAGATATAATTGTTTAGCCAGTTTATAGGCTTCCCAGCCATCCAGAATGCTGGGATTCATCATATGGTTACAATAGGTAGGACTATTGTAGCATAATAAAATTGGAAATTTTATTTTAAATGTAGCTTTTATAAGCTACAATACCTACCTATTGTAACCATAGTATAGGCCCTCCCTGGTCCTCCCCGCTTGTTCCAGACTGACACTGGGCAAGGGTTTTGGTTCCAACAAAAAGGAGGAAGTGCTCATGGGAGCAATCTGATAGGTTCCCTAGGTCACGTGGCCAAGCCAGCAGGTGCGTGTTTACCCGCACCGGTACTATGTCACCAGCATTCCCCGTGACCAGTACTCCGGATAGCCCTGTCTATCTGAATTTCACGGGTAATAGTTTTCAACTTTACTCCGGTTGGAAGCTTCCTGTGGTCAACCACTGGTAAAGCATATGGTTACAATAGGTAGGTATTGTAGCTTATAAAAGCTATATTTAAAATAAAATTTCCAATTTTAGACCTGGTTCTTGGTGATAAAGGTCCCAATTGCCCATGCATACAAGACCCCCTCCATTGTTAATTATGTATGAATTTCACTGTCTCTTGCCCAAGGCCAAGGCTAGGAGGAAAACCATCTAACACATTATGAACTTGAGTGAGGCCTCCTCTAATGGTTCAAAAGGGGGCAGGGTGAGCTGGTGAAGAACTAGCAATAGGTCCCACATGGGTGAAGCTCTAGAGCTCTTTGGTTTATCACTGTGGAAACTTGCAATCAGTCTATTTCTCTATAACTGCTACGTCTAGGGGGTATTGCCTAGAGTGTCTGCAATTGCAGTTCAGTAACCTTCAATCATGGAGGCATATCTTTCCTTGTCCTTAAATATTAACCACAGGAATTTGAAGATGTTGCCTATAGAGGATGATCTGAAGTCTACCTGTTTTTCTATGTACCATCACTGGAAAACTGACCATTTGGAAGCACAGATTCTGTCTGCCACTCCCTAGAGAAGCCTTGGTTTTGCAAGGATGAGCTCCTAGATACCAAGCGTGAAGGTTCAGGGATTCCGGGTGAGAGTGGAATAGTTTGTTCAGTGGTTGTTTGAGCAGTGTTTGTGGTAGTTATCTTGGGACAGTTCCACAAGGTCCCAAAACCACAGTTTTTGTTAGCCAGCCCAGGGCAATTAGAATAGGCCTGCAGGATTCAGATAAGAGTTTTTGTACCACTCTTGGTAATAGTGCAGTGGGAAGAAAGGCATAGCCTTCCAGGTTCTTCCATGGAATGCTCAGTGTGTCAACTGCCCATGCTTGTGGATCTGGGATGGGTGACACATGCATAGGTTGGAAGTTTGGTGTTTAGATTGGCCACTAACAGGTCTCTCTGTAGAAACTCCCAAAGTTGGGTGATCTGTCTGAAGATCTGAGGAGATAGGGACCATTCTGTGCGCTGAATCTGGTTCCTTCTTGAGATGCCATCTGCAATGACATTCTTAGAGCCTGGAATGTATCTAGCCCTGAGTGTTATCTGTGTTTGCGACACCAATTGAGAAGCTTCAACATGAGAGTGTAAAGCTCTGCCAAGTGAGTCTCTCCCTGTTTGTTTATGTGGGCCACTACAGTAGTGTTGTCTGAGGCTACCAGGACCTGCTTCTCTTTGTACTGCTTTGTGAAGTACTGGAGGGGTAGGTTTACTGCCTTTAGTTATGAGTTTTATGTGTGGCTGTTTTCACTCTTGGGTCCATAAGCCTCCCATGGAGTCTTGATCTAAGTGTGCACCCTATCCTGCATTTAAGGCATCTGTAAAGATTAGGATGTCGTGATCTCTAATCTCTTGTAAGACATTTTGTGGATTTAACACCATTCCCTGTGTTGTTTGCCATTGAAAAGGTCTCGAGTATCCTGTCTATAGTTTCACTGTTTTATCTGTGCAGGTTAGTATTCCAGTGGTAGATTTAAGAGTCCTTGCACTGATAACAGATTTCTTGGAGTGTCTGTGGAAGTTCTCCTGTAGTTTTATCCATCTGGTTTCTGTGGGTCTGACAAAAGCCAGGTCTGGCTAAAATGGTAACCTATGAGATCATACCTCTGCTGTGGAGTGAGTTCTGATTTCTGAAGGTTTACTTTGAACTCCAAGTCCTGGACCAGACATAAGAGATTTCTGGTGTGGGTCCTTGATTTGTTGTCCAACGGAGACCTGATCAGTCAGTTGTCTAGGTATTGATGCAGTAAGATACATTGTTCTGGTGCCAAGAATATGACTTCCTTTATTAAGAAGGCAAGTATCAGGGGGACATGGCCAGACTAAAAGGAAGGCTGCTGAATTGGTATGAGACCCCTTTGTGGTGAAACATGGGAAATATCTTCGATTAAGGGTGAATAGGAAGGTGTAGGTATGTGTCTATGAGGTCTGATAGTGGTTCAGAGTGCTGAGGTCTGTGACGGGTCTCCAGAAATTCACTGGTTTGCTTTTTATTTACCCCTCTGGTGGGGTTTGAGTCTTTGACCTCTCTGGAAGGTACTGAAACGTCGGAGCTCTTCCTATTGGTGGGTTTGTGGTTTGTTGTATTGCAAGGTAAGCTCTGAACAGTTAAAATTATGTAATCCAGAACTCTAGGGGGTTGAAGAAGACTGTCATTGTTGGGTGGCTGTTGTTGGGGTTGTTGACCTCCAAAAGTTTTGCCCCAACCCCTGCGGCCTCCTCTGCCATGGTGGCCACCACAAAATTCCCCTCTCTGCAACTGTTGATAAAAGGGCTTTGTCACCAAGTTTATTTGTTTATTAATGTCGCTTTCAACACTGTATAGATCATTTTAAGAAGGGTAGTTTTATGGGCAGAGGAAACCAGTACATACACTTGATCAAGAGTCTGTAATTTAAACTGCTGACCATTAGTAAGAAACAACGATCACTCCCACATAGGGTTCAAGGTTTGACAGCCAATCTCAGCGGTGGGAAGCAAGTGTGTTACAATTGAACTCAAATAAAACAAAAACAAAAAAAAGAAAAAAGTGTGTTACATTGCGCTACTATGGCCCCTCCCTGGCCTCTGCCCTTCTTCTTGACTTTCCGATAGAGATGGAATCTGGATCCTTGTTGATTCCGTGTCTTGACCCAGAGGCCAATTAAATGTTGTTTGTATTCCTGCATCATGGAGCCTTAGAATAGATCTAGGCCTGATATGGGGCTGTTTGTAAGTTCTTAAGATGGTATGCATCCAAGCTGTTGTGAGCATTCTTCGGGTAAGCATCCTGAAGTATAAGTGCTAGATTTGTAAAAAAATGCAGGAACTTTTGAGAAGTGTTTATGAGCCACAGCAACACTTCTACTAATATCTAGCATGAATTACATCTGACATGTGTCCTCCAAAGTGATATTCAGAAGCTGTTGTAGATACCAGTCTCTCGACCTAGAGTCTGGTTCAGAAGACAAAAAAACCCAATGTCTTCTCTCTTTGGTCCCTGGCAGCTCTGAGGTAGTTCAGTGTATAGATTTGCTGGCTGTGGAGAGAGTAGTCAGAAAGTTGGAGGTGGCAATATACTCTCTGCCATAAGTTCCAACTTGACCAGTTCCCTCTGATTCACTAAAGTGGAGGGCAGGACTTTGTACCCAGGTTTTACGATGTTAGAGAATGTTTGTGGTACTATTTATGGTCTTTGCTCTAACTTGTCCCCTGCCACCAGATTCCAGTTGCCTCTGTCTGGTGTCTGGTTTGTCTGAGGACAAACTGTCCAACAATCAGGAAAGAAGAGGAGGGTCCGAGTGTGACCACTGAGTCCTGGTTTTGCAAGAATTTGGCAATGTCGTCCATTAAGTTGAATTTGAGATAGGGTGGGCGAGAGGATTGCTCTATTCTAAACATGTTAGGATCACTACAGAGTCCTGTTCCTAATTTGTAATCCTCTGCCTCTGTGGTGTTGTCAATGCTGACATATACTCTGAGTCGGTCACTGAAGGCATAAAAGTCAGCTTTTGGAGATGCGGCTAGATTCTCCTGTTCTGAGTCTTCGACCTGAGATGGGAAAATTAAGAGGATCCTCCTTCCGTGCCATAGTCATCCTTTCCGAGCCTTTTTCGAGGGGGGACTCAGATTAAGGGGGAGGTAAAGAAGGCAGGGATACTATCATGTTGATGATGGATGGTACAACAGAAACTGTTATTCCTTTATTGACCAAGTAATGCCTGTGGAACTGAAGTATCCATGGCTTATTGATTTTATTATTTGTGTTTTAACATTGCTTTCAATGCTGTATAGGTCATATCACAACAGGTAGTTTTATAGGCAGAGGAAATCAGTACATACAGTTGGTCCAAGTCTGTACTGTAAACTGCCGAGCATCGGTAAGCAGCTATCAACTTTCCCACATGGGGTGACCTAAGCAATGGGAGTCAAGTGTGTTAAAACTACACCATCTGGCCCCTCCATGTGTTCTTTAGCCACTGGTTGAAAAGGTTGTGGTGGCTGCTGTGAAGCATCAATGACCTGACTAAGTTGAGCTTACGCAGATGACCGAGTTGTTGGAGTAGAAGCAGTAGGTGGAGAGGATAATGGTCTGGGCTCCTGGTAATTTGGTCCATAGAGAAAGATAGAAACTGTTGTAGTCTGGACTGCAACTGAGAGGATAAGCCTTGGATCTGTTTTTGTTTTTGTTGGGTTAGGTTTTCCATCATTTGCATATCTTGCTATTCAAAATGAAGTGGGTTGGGGAGCAAGTCTCTGGGGCTCTGGAGCAGATGCAAAACTGTCTCCTACAAACACTCGGTCATGAGTAGTTGCTGGTGTAACTGGGTTGGAGTCCTGAAAACAACTGTAGTGATTGCTGGAGTTAACACATGGCCAGATTGAAAGGAAACAGGCCTTGGAAGTGTTATAGTGGGTTGTTGTAAAGACTGAATTCAACTCAAGGTTGCAGCTGACTGCAGAGATGACAATACGGCTGGGCATGATACCCTGACTGGACATATGTATATGGTAGGTCCAGCTGGTGTGGGCCACTAATCATAGAATCATCTGTTTTGCTGGACTCTGGCTCCCCTTCACTATCTGATTCCAGTTCTGACAAGATGTTGTTAATGGAAAGAAGAACATACGTGAGCTGCTACGCAGTCTTCATATTATACTGGTCATCCCAAATACTGGTGACCCCAGTAAAAGAGGCCAGCTCCAGGGAGCCCCATCTTCCTGTTCAGGTGAGAAAGTTTCCAACTATTTAACCTGTTGGTAGCGTTTCCAGTCATCATTGGAACAGCATTCGGTTTCAATAGGTAAATATAATGTAGCGCAATAAAATCAAATATTTAACATAAGATAGTTGTACATTATAATTCTTAACAGTCATTTGACAACAATAAATGTAAGAGTAATTTGTATCCGTGGTTCATTTTCAATTTTGAGGAACTTATTTCACGGGGGAACAAATGTCACTCGACACCGTATCTTATACCGAAATTTCAAGCTTTAGAAACAACCACAAAGCTTTGTCCAATAGAACGAAACGGTGTTTGTAAACAAAGTCGAGGAAATACAACAAACGTGGAAACCGGAGGGCAAAAAGACTTCCTGTTTTGATTGGTGGTCTATATTTAGCGCGAAATTTAAATTAATGTAAACAATTGCGGATTTTTAAATACTGATATTGCCGTAAATATGTAACCTACAGGTATGTACTATACATCAATGGAAAGCTACTTTTACACAGAATATGCTCGTATTTGTTGCATTAAAATTCATGCAGAAATAACTACGTAATCACAAGTTAAAGTTTTGAAGTGGACAAGAAAGATAACCAGGAAGTGATTCTTTTTCCCAGTAACATGGTTTCATAATGTCCTCAAGTGTACCTAATCTATACTGGTACATTTTAGAGCTATAGTTGTATTCAAAGTCATCAAATGCAATGCATTATGTTAATATAATGACATCAGAGACTGTGAACAAAAGGAAGACCAGTCCTGTATTGCAACCAGGTTGATAACGCCAAATAAAAGTAAAGATTTGTGATTTAAAGCCTTTTTAATTGTGATTACTTCAAAACAAGACATTGGTCAAAAATGAAATATCCTTTGTATGTACCTGAATCTCACTTTATAAATTTAAGACACTGCTGCATGAGGCCTATTTCATGAAGGGGCTTATTTTATCCAAGATAGAGTTTTACTTTTTTTTTTAATGTTTTTGTATGCAGGTGGTGATCCGGATAAGTCTCAAAATTTTATGGATTTTTTTTCTTTCATATAGATTCAACCAGTAGTACTTGTGTTTACATGCATGGTCAGTTGTAAGGTCCCTGGCCTGTCAAGGACAGTCGGTGAAATATGAAACATGTTTGATATTTTCCCGACCCCTCCCCGACTCTTGTTCCCGACCTATATAGGCTCCGCATTGGCATTTATCAATCAATTTCGGCCAAATAAAGACCACAAGAAAGTGCATATCCAAAGCTTTCCAGATATAAAAGATTAGCAGATATAAGTTCAATGACTGATTTTTGAGTAATTTTTTTATGTCCGATTTCAATATATAAATTGCTTTAACATAAGATGGAAACATACACCCACTACTGTAAATCTATTATGCCTTAATTTTGCAGGTATGCATGAAAAAAAAGTTTTTTATATTTTTTGAGATGCAGAACTATTTTGTTGGAAATTGTTTATCTATTCTTATAAAAAATTAAGTGTTACCTCAGACTGAGAGGCCTGGGTTCGATTCCCAGTGATGTGTAAATCAAGACATCATAGCTTAGTGATAGAGCACTCAGTCTGGGTGTATGCAAATGGAAGCAAAATAAGCACTTAGTTAAATCTACATTGACTTTAGACCTTGCCATATTAATTGTACAGCTCTATTTTCTTGCTTTTTACATCATGATTATGTACACAACATAAATACAAGACAATACAAGAAGCTGTACAATGTATTCAAATGTGTCACTGGTATCGTGACTGTTGTCAAATGTACAATGTATTCAAATGTGTCAATGGTATCGTGACTGTTGCCGATCGCGCAATTGTGACCGCACCTTTAGGTTCGAGGAAGTGGACCTACGCCTTAAGCAGACAGTGATTCAATCGGCTGCTGTGACTTGTGTCTTCAGATTCCTGCGCCTGTCAGCACTAGTTGTCTAGATCCCAAACAGTTCATGTCAAAGTAAGTTTATTGTATCTTGTGTTTGTGTCATTTATCTTGTATGTATAAAGTGTTACATTGAAAAATACGATAATAGAAATAGCACAGTTAAGTAAAACTACATATGTGGCTCAGAAATGATTTTAAAGGTCAAGGTCACTGCAGCATGGTCAAAGGTCAAGTCAAAGTCATACCAAGATGTTGTACAACTGCACTCCCTAACTAATAGGTGACAACTTTTGTATTGTCAATTTATAATAAACAAGACCACTGCCACGGTATTTATCTCCCGCCGTGCATTACAGGGGAAGAAATATCTTTTCCGAGTTATTCACACCATTTCATTTTCCGCAAAAATCTAAAATGGCCACCAAAAGTGGCGAAAATCCAAATTTTAGCCCTTTGCACAGGACACTCTTGTACTATCCTGAGGATCAAAAATTCACTGTAAATTGCTCTATCTCTTACGGTTTGCAAGATATTTGTGATTTTTCACATTTTCACTACAAGTAGCAATGAAATAGCCATTACTCACTTGTCAATGAGCAACAGTTGTGAAACTTAAATATGTTACAGTTCACAAAAGAGTACATGAACAACATATTTGACAGAAATTGTGTAGCTGCAATACTTTTGAAGATATAAGCCATTTACTCATTATGCTTATCATTAAAACTTGAAAAAGTAGCTATTACTTAGCTATGGAGATACACTTCCAAACTACTGACCATGTTGTAGCTGTGGAGAAAGTAGCTGAACAACATATTGGAACAAAATACTCTAAATGCAATAGTTTCAGAGTTATAAGCCATATAATTATATTAGCTAAAATAGCTATTACTCACTCAAGAGTAGGCCAAAGATCACCAAACCTAAAAAATATTGAAGAGCATAAAAATTCATTAGGACTTGTAATTTACCAAAAATGTGTAACTGTAGCAGTTTCAGAGAACACTGCATGACCCACTGACGCACGCACGGACGCACATTCTAGATTTAACTAATATTTAATTTGCTTGCAATTGCAAACACCCAGACTAAGTGCTCTATCATTGAGCTATGATGTCTTGATTTACACATCACTGGGAATCAAACCCAGGCCTCTCAGTCTGAGGTTGCACTTATTTTTTTTTAAAAGGATAAAAAATTTCCACTGACTTATATCTCAAAAAATGTTCTTAATTTCTCCAAGCTCTGTAACAAATGCGCACAACTCTAAGTTCTAGTAACACAGAGACAATATTTGAAAGGTCAAGGTCGCTATGGCCTGACCTCAAGTGGGATTAAATGAACATGGATGAAATATAGTCAACAAAAATGTTGCTCATGAATATTCATATCTGCATATAACTTCTTAAATTACCTCCCGAAAGACTTTATAAGAGTATAAATTCTAATAGATAAGCAGATAATAGGGAATTCTGGTGAAATTGACCTCTATATGACCTCTGGGTCTTGGGTTTGAACTTAGATCTTTGCTGCCCTTGTGATTATTGGGGCTTCATATTTAAAGGAATTTTATAACTGGGCTGATTATAAGATTATAAATTAAATTATAAATGCTATAAGTTTTAGATGCTCGAGCTTTCACATTTATGAAATGTATAAATATATGGTAAAAAGATCATCATTTTCAAACTCTGCGCACAATAACCTTTCCATTTTTCCAATTTCACATTTTGAAGATGTAGCAAAAATACCTAGAGAACATTACAACATTGATCCATTGTTGGAACAACAGAGCATTCACCAAAAACCTATATTTTGAAAAAATTTAAAAATAAAGAGAGAAAAAAAAAGACACAAGATAACAGCATTACTGTAAACTAAACATTACGACACTCTTTACCTACGACATCTGGCATGGCCAAATTATGGTTTGGATGTTTTGAATATTACCATGCATTCAAAATTCATATATTACTTCACATAACAAAATCAGGATTTACTGCACCTTACATAAAAATTTTTCATTTAATCTGAACTAACACATATATATTTTATAACAGACATGAAGGGGAAGGACATTTTTGTCTACAACGGGTCTTAAAGCAAATAATTTGTAAATTTCTTAATCGTTTTCATTAGCGGTTCTGAAAGCGATTATTTTCTGACCTGTCAGTGACTGTTCTGAAGTCACAGCAATAAATCAATGTGTCACGCAGCAGTCTTCTGTAAAATTGATTTTCTATCACATGTTCACTTGTACATAAATTGTTTGTGAAAAGAAATATTAATCGAAGCAAAACTAGAATTTTTCAGTATAATTTATTTGGAACCCCATGGAAAACAAAATGCATGAAAACTGCAATGACACAAAAACACCATAGGCGACCATATGTAATTGCTTTGATTTTGATTTGTTGTTTTACGTCGCATTCAACAGCCAGGGTCATATTGCGACAGGTAGTTTGTAGGTGGAGGAAACCAGTGCACACCACACTGTAAACCAGCGGGCAGCGGCAAGTAACTACTGGTGGGCCAGTGAATTTCGTCACCCTAGTGAAGTTCATCACCTGCCACAAAAACGCTCAAGGACAAGGCAATATTCACATTTAAATAAATGGAATATATATAGCTTCTTTCAGTGGCAAGGTATGGAAAAGTTTTACAGTACATATACTAAATTATAAAAGATCAGATTGTGATATCATGTTTTGATGTCTGTTAAATTTAATAATTTAAATTATTAAAAATAAATTTATTTTTTATTTTTATTTTATTTATTATTTTTTGTGAACTTTTAACTATTATAAATCCAATAACACATTGATTTGGTCAAAATATGAATTTTTGGAAAGGTATTTTTGACTGAAAAATTGACCCACTTCACAAATGTTTGGCACAGATATTTTTGTACAATACAGTACACACACACACACACACAAAAATTATTAAAAAAAAAAAAAAAACCAACAAAAAAAAAACAAAAACATATGCCTCCATCAGAATCATGTACATGTAAATAGGTTTGACACAATGTTTTGAGAGATTTAAAAAAATATAGAGAAAAAAAAATAGCCCTGTGAACCAGTGAAACATGATCTACTGATAAATTTGTGCAATCTTAAATACTGTCTCAGTTCTACATTAACAGTTAACAACACTTTTATTATAACCAGATATGATCTACGAGTACTCTTTATGTCAACTGCAATCTTCTTACCTTAATATCAATCCTCATATTTCACTGCTTTTGCAAATAAAATGTGTTGTTGTTTACGCCGCCATTAACTCCTGTTGAAAAACATGGAGGTGAAGGTCCCTTTCTTGCCCTCCGACCTACTTCGAGAGCGAGGCGTGACGTCACGGCGATTCCTTCTATGAAAATGCTTGACAGAAAATATCAAGATCTGCGATATGGCGGCCATCGAAAACATTGCAAAATGTGTTAACTCTGTTGCTGCATCCTCTTATTTAAAATAAATAATCATTTAGGAGATGTAAGTTACACTCTAGCTTGCTTCAACGACGATATGAAAATCAGCAATTTAACTATACCGGAAAATTTAAGCCACAGTCAGTTTAGAACACTTATAGTACATGGGGTTTTCATATGCTGTTATTCACGAAGGGTCTTGTATTCACGGGTCTTAGACTTATGTCGCGTTCAGATGTAGGTGGTGAGCCCGTGCGCACGCCTGTGAGTTGGTACCTACCAGTGGAAAGTTTTGACCATTCTTAACAATCCACCGCCTGTCAGGGTTGGGGTCAATGTACTTTGTACTTAAGTAGCATGTTCCGATGTAACTTCGACGCAATAACGATACTAAATGTTATTACATGTTTGGACCGCATTTCGTGAGTTTTCTTAGAAAAGTTGTCAAAAATTACATAAAAAATATACAATTATCGTCCAAAATATATCTGCAGTCAATTTAAAAACCCTTGGAAACATTTCAAAAAGGACGATATGCATATTACGTCGAAGTTATAAATGCGTCGAAGTTACATCAGATGACGATACATTTTTTAAAGTACTAAAATGTACTTAAGTACATTTTCAAAATTCAGGTACATGTACTTGGATTGTACTTAAGTACATTTGAAATTTGATGTACTTACAAGTACATTTAAGTCCTTTTTAAGTACTTTTAGTTTAAGTAAATTTTTACTAATTTTTTCAAAAGTTTGTGTGATCATAACACTTTATACTATGATTATATAATCATTACAAATTGAATTGAGCTTTTTCAATGTCTTTATTGTTGAACATTCATTTAGATTAAATTTCATCAAAGTTTCACTGATATTTTTGATTCAATTTGATAAAACTGTTTCTTTCAAAAAGTTTAGTCAAATTGATAATAATATTGAATCAATTATTAAAGTTTCAATTCAATGAGGCAATCATATCTTAAAAGAGGGACAATTGCTCCAAGATTGCATATTACTCCCCCTCTTTAATCCTCTTATTATAACTGTCTGCTTTGAACATGTCTGATTTCAGTTAATAATATCTACTCAGGTACGAGTGTCCTTGGTAAATTGCACCTGGGCATTTAAGGTCTTTCAATAGGTCCAAGTTAATCACAAGGACCAGATTAACACAGTTTGTGTGATGTAATTGCTCAGGAATGAGTTTTTTCAACACATGAATAGAGATAAGAAGATTATTGGAGTATGTAAGACTGTTGATTACAGAATAAACATTATTGTTTTCACTGGCCAAGATCTTGTCTGACCACTTTAAATACTGGGACAGGGGGATTGACAAACACCCACTCTATGGTATTCACATTGTGTTACTATAATGGCTGCTGTTTTAAAGCATTTTGAGATTCCAGCTAATACTGAAGAGAGTGTCAGAGAAAAGTGTAAACACTGTACTCGGGTCATAGCAGGCAGCACAAAAGTCACTTCAAATTTTGTCAAACATTTGAAGGTGAGGATTAGTTCGTTGTTTACTTGTCACTTTTACTGAATAGCAATTTTGGGGGATAACATTGCATAACATTGAAAGACATATATTTCCCGCCAAATGCCAGAAAAAGACGTCCTGTATAGAATACCGGCAGGACCGGTCAGGACAGTACATTCGCCAGGTGGCGCATCATACTTCCTCTTCCTGTCTAGACATCGTGACATCATAGCATCTTTTTCGTTTGGCGCGTGGAGAGTGAAGACGTGTTTTCAACGACAAGGAAATTTTGGTTTTATACCGAACTCATCCGTTTTATTTCATATTTGAAGTAATTCAGAAGTTTTATCTACAACTATGTCATCACCAGGACAAAGAAGAGGTTCATGCGGACACGCTATGGCTGGGTTCGACACCCACTCCAAGTGTGCACGGTGTAGGGACAAAGGGCTAGGCAACGATCCCTGCATCCTGAAGAAGGAATGCGTGATTTGTAAAGGGTTTACCCCTGAGCAGTCCCTTCAACTGGCTACGCCTACCTATACGGACAGAAAAGACAAGAAGACGACCTCCAATGCTACGACCTCATCCACCCCCACTCAGTGGATCTGAGTGCAGCTTCTGACAGTGAAGCTGAGCAGTTCAGCGAAACCGGTTCCCTGGATGGTGACATCCACCGGGACCGGTCAGCAGACAAAGAACCTTCTAGAGATGACCCTGAGACTGAGCCCACTGAGGAGGCAAACTACAGGGAAACCATGAGGGGTGTGAGGAGTTTCATGAACTGGCACAGGGTTCCTGAGTTCGAAACTGTGTCCTCTGCTGCAGATGACAACCCCTTTGCCGGTACCTGTGTCCAGCCCACCGGTAAAGTCAGTGTGAAACTTCCTGTGGACGACTGGTTGTGCAGGAAGATGTCCAGTCTTAACCTCACAATCAAAGAAGGCTACCCTACCAGGATTCTGACAACACTGGCCTCCTCAGGGATCAGTTCATCAAAACCCCTAGACCTTCTAGCTGGTACGGGATGCATGCTGAAAAAGACAGTGAGAGTTCTACGGTTCGTATCTGGTCACCGGATCCGGCCAAACTCAACCACTCTTTCAGCAGGGTTGCCAGAAGAAATTTGCCATCTGCTCCACCCTCTCGAGCCTTCAGTCAGGATCTCCTCAGACGCTGGGAGAGGGCAGCTCGTGAACAGACAATAATGTGTAACCAGGCTGCTGGTTTGTCAAGGTGTCTGACCAGGGTTCAGGACTCGAACACTCAGTTAAAAACCCTGCGTCTGGATAGTAAAGGCAAGTCATCTGAAAAGATGAAACAGGCTGTTAGTGAACTGGAGTACTTGACCACTTTCAACCGGTCAGTATCTCAAGCAATGGCCAGGACTATGCAAGATCTTTCAGAAGCAGTATTTATTAACATGGCCAACTTCACCCTTGCTCGCAGGGATAGTTACCTGGACTATCTACCTGCTGGGGTAAAGCAAGATACGTTGCACACCTTAAGAACGTCACCAGTTCATTTGAATGCTTTATTCCCGGACCAGCTTATATCAAAAGCTGAGGAGGAAATCTGTAAGAGCAAAGAGAGGTGTTCTTCCGGTACTTCACACCGAGAGCAAAGTCGCTTCCACCCATATGCTGCAAGTGACAAGGTTACTAGCCATCACACCGACAAGAAGAATGTCCCTGCTTGGAAACAGATCAAAGACGAGCAGCAGGCTAGGAAAGGTCGTGGCAAGGCCTCAACTTTTACACAGAAACCTGCCAAGGGGTTCAAGTCTCATAAATGACAATCACTGTATACTTCCAGTGACCGGTCAGAAGAACTCTGTACTTATTATCGGTCAGGGAGACTTGAACCCAGCACCAGTGGTGTCAAAGAACAGCAAAGTGACTTTAAATTTCAATGTAGACTCTCATGTTGCAAATGCTCATATTGTCACCGGGTTGCCACAAAGGAAAGGCGTAAATCCCACCTTTTGTCAAATGTACACAGAAATAAAATATGTGAAAAATGTTTCTTGTGTAGGTCACTTGAGTTCTGTAAATCTTGTCACCAATGCCCCACATGCTGTTATAGATCCTCCTGTAGGGGCAAGGTTACACCAGCTTTGGGAGAAATGGGAAGCTCTGGGTTCGAGTCTAAAAGTAGTCACCACACTGAGGGAGGGCTACACTCTCCCCTTCCAGTTCAGACCCAACTTGACAAGGTCACCTACTGTAATAAGCAACTACCACAATCCAAGCAAACAGTCCTTCCTTGTGGAGGCACTGCATCAGCTGATAAACAAAAATGCAGTCGAACCGGTGGAAAATCAAAATTCCATCCTGGACCTGAGCATCTTGAACACCTTTTTAAACACAGAGTAGTTCAAGATGGAGACCCCAGAGACAATAAGAACCTCCCTACAGGCAGGGGAGTGGGTCACATCCATAGATTTCAAAGACGCATACTTCCACATACCAATTCACAGTCAATCCAGGAAGTACATGCGTTTTCATCTCCAGGGTCGGTCTTACCAGTTCAAAGCCCTACCCTTTGGTCTATCCACAGCTCCCATGGAGTTCACAGTGGTGGCCAAAGAGGTCAAACTCATGGCACTTCAGAAGGGTATAAGGACCCACCAGTACCTAGACGACTGGCTGGTGAGAGCCTCTACCCACGACACTTGTCTCCAGCATATCTAAATCCTGGTCACACTTTGTCAGGAACTAGGGTGGCTGGTGAACAGGGAAAAATCAGAACTGGTCCCCAAACAGGTCTTCAACTTCGTAGGTTACCAGTTCGACCTGAAAGAGGGCAAGGTCAGACCAACAGGAGAACGTTGGCAGACCTTGACAGACAAGATCAGATCCATACTGTCGGATCCGGTTTGCCCGGTCCGACAATTCATATCCCTCATAGGTCTACTCACAGCAACGGAAAAGCAAGTCCACTTAGGGCAACTACACATGAGACCCATACAGTGGCACTTGAAAAACAACTGGAGGGTCCCAGAATCACTGGAAAAGGTGATCCCGGTCCCCAAGTCCCTCCACCCCCATCTAAGGTGGTGGCTGGAGGAAAGCAATGTGCTAAGAGGTCAACCATTACACCCTCTAAAACATGCTCTGCAAATATTTACAGATGCATCAAAAGAAGGGTGGGGCGCCCACTTAGACGAAAACACTGCAAGGGGAACTTGGTCCCTACCAGAGAGCAAGTTGCACATAAACCACTTGGAGCTGAAAGCAGTATTTCTAGCTCTAAAGGAGTTTCGAACCCTGATCTCCAACAAGACAGTGTTGATAGCTACAGACAACACAACAGTGGTTGCCTATATCAACAAAGAGGGGGGGATGAAGTCGGGCTCCCTGTGTGCCCTACTGTGGAGAATACTGTCCTGGTGTACCAGGCAGCAAGTAACACTCAGGGCACGTCACATCCCCGGCCGGCTGAACGTGATAGCAGACAAGCTATCCAGACTTGGCCAGACCAAACAGAGTGGTCACTTCATCCCGAAGTGTTCCAAGCTGTATGCTCAAGGTGGCATCAGCCACAAGTGGACCTGTTTGCCACCAGGTTCAACAACAAACTGCCACAGTTTGTGTCACCGGTCCCAGGCTTGGGCAGTGGATGCACTCAGTCTCTCCTGGGAGGACCTGGACCCATATGCCTTCCCACCGGCAGCCATCTTGGGCAAAGTGGAGGAGAAGCTCCAGGGCTACCCCTGCAACAGAATAATTCTGATTGCTCCAGGGTGGCCCAATATGCCCTGGTTTTGGGACCTGGTAGCAATGTCAAGCCAGATCCCACTGTGTCTGCCCAGCATACCCAATCTAGTGTCTCAGCCATTCAACCAGGTCCTTCACAGGAACCTGTCGAATCTGAACCTACATGCCTGGCTCCTAGAGCCTCGGCAATCAAGGAGCAAGGCTTCTCTGAGGCAGTGGCAGCACAAATTGAGGCTCCTCAAAGAGGATCAATCAGATCTGTCTATGAGGCAAAGTGGTCCATTTTTACAAAGTGGTGCCTCAGTAATCAGGTGGACTTCAGGGCACCACCTCTGAAAGCCATTGCTGACTTCCTCCTGCACTTGTTTCAGGACAAGAAGTTACAACCAGGCACTATTGATGGCTACAGATCAGCCATTGCTGACAAACTGGGCAATTCCACCATTAATGTCAGCAAAGATGAGAATCTCACTCGTCTCCTGGATAGTTTCCATAGAGACAGGCCTAGGGGCAGGAGGGGCATCCCCTCCTGGAATCTTTCCCTGGTTCTACACCAGCTGACAAAGGCTCCCTTTGAACCCCTAAAAGAGGCCTCCTTGAAACATATAACTTTCAAGACTGTTTTCTTGCTGGCCTTAGGCTCAGGTAAACGCAGGAGTGAGATCCATGCTTGGTTACATAAGAACATCAGACACCAGTCAGACTGGTCTAAGGTGTCTTTGTACCCTTCACCCAGCTTCCTATCCAAGAACCAGCTGGCCAAGGAAGGTCCAGATAGTGTGGCTCCAGTGGTCATTCCAGCCCTGGCACCATCTCTGGATAGGTCACTCAAGGGTGACAGGTCCCTATGTCCAGTTAGATCCCTGCGCTACTACTTGGACAGGACTGCAGATCTCAGGCAGAATAAGGAGTTAGTCTTTGTCTCCTTCAAAAAGGGGTTTGACAAAGACATCTCACCTGCCACCATCTCCTCATGGATCAAACAGACTGTGATTCTGTGCTATGAGCTCTCTGACCAGGAGGCCCTCACTTTACATCAGGTTAAAGCCCATGATGTTAGGGCCTTTGCTGCCTCTAAGGCTTTCCAATCAGGAATCTCCTTAGATCAGATCTTGTCAGCCTGCCACTGGAAATCTCACAACACCTTCACCCAATTTTATTTGAAGGATGTTGCCTGGGCAGACTCAGAGCTTTTCCACCTGGGACCTGTAGTGGCTGCCCAACAGGTGCACCACCAGGCCCAGAAGTGAGGAGATATTGTATATATGTAAATATGTACATATTGTAAATATGTTAAATATGTACATAATGTAAATATGTTGAATGTACATATATTAAAAAACAAAACAAAAAAAAAACAAACTGTGACTTGCTTCCCTTGGGAAGTTTATTCTTCTGGGACTGAACTCAGCCCCTCTCTCTCTCTATCTTTCCCTTCTCAAACCAACTCTGGAAGGAAAGAAAAAAGGGGGGGGGCAACGTCGGTAGACTCCCGGTTAACCGGTGAGTTGGTGGCCGACCTTGACCTGTCAGGGTTCTCTGACCCTAGGTCAAATGGGCCTGTACTATTTTGTTTTGTTATGAGTTCACATAAGTCCCTAACTGCTTACTCGCCTACCAAGCGGTAGTTATTCAGCAATTGTCCATTGGATAGGATGTATTAACGCAATAAAATTGCAAATTTAATAAGTAAATTAAATTTTTATAAGTTAATACCCTATCCAATGGACAGGCAAGGCCCACCCAACCGGCCCCGCTATCAGCTTACTAGGGGTCTTACTAGAACTAGACACGAAAAAGATGCTATGACATCACGATGTCTAGACAGGAAGAGGAAGTATGATGCGCCACCTGGCGAATGCACTCTCCTGACCGGTCCTGCCGGTATACTATACCGGACGTCTTTTTCTGGCATTTGGCGGGACCGGTCGCGCCGACCGGTAAAGCAATTGTCCATTGGATAGGGTATTAACTTATAAAAATTTAATTTACTTATTAAATTTGCAAAATTGTGTTCCTGCATCTAAATGCTTTATACTGTTAATACATTTAAGTGGATATTTTAACGTTTAAAGTGACAGTAATTTTCAGATATTGAAGTTTTTTGTGTGGCGAGGAACTCTGTCTAGAAAACTCGGTCTAGTGTCATGTGACCTATCTTTTCTATTCAAACTATACTATTGGTGACATACATCCTTCATTTAATGCATTTTATCTAAGGAAAAGTGCTGTTTTGAAATGGAAAACCTTGTTACCAGATATAAACTTCCCAAAGACTGTTTTAGTGAGGTGTTCTGAAAAATTATACTTTATTTACAGCCATTTCAAATTTTGAAATCGAGAAAAGTTTATGGCGGCTAGATTTAAGTCTTGTTTACAAAATTTAAGCCCACTACCAACCAGTCTTAAAGTTGAGCCCTTGGCTAAACTAAGACCATTCTTAAATTCTTTGTGAATACCACTAATCCTAAGACGAAAGTCTTAGCAGTTTTGGGGCAGAAACTTGAGACAAAAGTCTCAACTTTAAGCCTAAGCTCTGGCTAATACCTTTCGTGAATACAGGTCCAGGTTTCCATAAGTACTCTAGCAAATTAATTTCAAATATATAACATGTTTAATGAATAGAAATTTGCATATATTTCGAAGCTACAGAACAGAAATAAATATTTTTAGTTTCACAACATATTTTGAAGCCAAAAATATATTATGAGAATAATTGACAGATAAAAATATTTACCGTGGAGTTTTCGTGTTACATGCTAATTAGTCATGTAAGCAAGTGCTCTGGATTGTATCTTTGAAAAATATTGCTCATAAAAATGTACTTTATGTAGATTAATATACTATCCAAATGACATGGAGCCATGTGATAACAGCAAAAATATAATTTTTTATTTAAGTTAAAGCACCCTTTAATCACATGATAATCAATGTGTCAAGCAACACTTGCCTGTAAAATTGTTTTTCCGTGATATTTTTAGTAAAACACCTATCTCCAATAATAAAAATATTAATGCAAGCAAAATTGCAGAATATTACAGTATATTTTATTGCGTAAAATACCATTACCTTATCCTCACTATTGCTATGTGTTGGCGAGAGCAAACATCCATGACCAACTCGAATATATTTTAAAAGAAATATTCTTGTTAGTTCCTGTGCATATATGGACTGCGCTTGCGCCGCGTCCCTAGTACCCCTTATAGTCCATATTTTATTTCGTCATCGGAGATTAAACATCGTCTAGAAACCTTTTGCCGTTTTGTTTATTTCAAAATGGCTTACGCAGATGACAGATTTTCGCTTCCATTAGATGGATTCTTATGAAGAATTGCTTTAATTTCTTCATCTTTGCCCAGCATTTTATTTTAACACTAGTTGGAATATATGCAGGGTTCACAGACAATGAATTTCTACCAGACATTCAAGTAGCAGATCTGCTTTCTCTGCTGAGGTAAATATAGTAGATTCTGTGCTTGAGATGATGAGGAATGACCCTTTCCATGCTGATACTACAGTAGATTTATGTTTGTGATGAGTGTTGGGAGATTTCTTCATCTTCAGGTCTCTGCTTTTTGTTTTATCCAAGTTTTGAATATATGCAGAGAAGGGGCTTCAAAAACTGTTTTGGGTTAGTTCTGCTACCTCACTGAGGCAAGTACAGCAGAAACGGCCATTAATAGTGACCAGGAGGTTGAGAAGAACGATCCCACAAAGGCTGAGGCAGTTGCAGACAAAGTGGATTTAATCGGTGACCAGCAGTGTTCCGTAACCGTGTATGGCTCCGGGAACAGCAGTGCATCTACCTTAGAGGAGATCTTTACACCACTGGGTGTTTAATATCTGTCCAGGTACGGCAGTACATCCAAGTTGTAATGGTTTATTCTGCTACCTCAATGAGGTATATGCAGCAGAAATGGCCACTAACAGGGACCAGGAGTTTATCAGTAGCCAGAATGTGATTATCAAGGGCTCCGTGGCCGGCAAAGTGACGGTAGTGAAGCAGTTTCCATCACTGAAGCATGTGTTCTTTAGATAGCCATGCATGGTACAACAAGGGATCCTTTCCTGTCACCATGTCTTCATGTTACCATATACGGTAGTACACAGAAGAGCTTGCTTGGAGATTTCCATTCATCAATCTTCACATGGCTGTGCATTGTTGAAGATACATCACTAGGCATGGTGGAAGGAATTTTTTGCAAGAATTTGCTACCATGGACTTAAATATCACTTGCTACCACTGGAGGTCACCAGACTTGTAATCTATTACAGCCAATCTATTACTATTACATTTGAAAATATCCAATCTATTACTATTACTATTACATTTGAAATTTTTAAATCTATTACTATTACTATTACTCTTGCATCTATTACTTCTATTACTTCCTATTACATTCTATTACAATTTGGCGCAAAGTTGAGAGGTAATTTTAACACAGATTTTAAAAATACTGATACAAAATCATGGTATTCTAAATTACCAGTAACTATCTTTTCAGAAATTTATTTATTAAGTTGATCAAACAATAAAAATATTTACTCACTTTGAGATGAGTACTCAGGTTTGAAGAACTCTTGCTATTGTATGAAATGCTTGATGAACAATGTTTACAAACAGCTTTCAAAGAGCTAGTTTCCTTGTTGGCACAGTCTACTTCAAAATGATTCCAAAGTGACATGTTTGCTTTAAATAATAACTCAACTGGTATTCATATATAAATCTTTGAAACAACTGACACATGCCACTCTTTTGCCCTTATTTATACCCAAAACAGACTTGTATACTTGGCTTTCATGTGTCACAATTGCTATTAGAGCAGTCTATTTAGCAGCATTAAGTTAATCCCTTCAAAACCCAATTCAGTTTAACTGTCCCCCATTAAATCTTTATTTATACCACTTCAAAGAAACTGATGCTTTAGAATATTTAATCAAAGGAAAACAGTTAAAGGTGGCTTGATTGTTTCAAGTTATTTGTTTTAAACCTTTGTTGTGTGTACAATTGGCCTTCATATGTCACAATTGCTGTTAGAGCACCCTATTTAGAACCAATAAGGCAATCTCCTCAAATGTTTATCTCTTTTTATTTCAGCTCAATAAAAAAATAATGGGATGTTTACACTGCAACAAGATATAAAGTTACAATTATTCTGTGGAATCCATGTCTGGAAGTGTTGATTATCTATAAAATATATGGAGTATTATGGATAGCCTTTAACAGATGTGTCTCATTTTTGTTAAATTAATGAATAAAAATTTCCATCCCTGTAGTCATATCAAAGCTTATTTATGGCATTTAAATTGTACAAAATCAAGCAATCATCTGATGAATTTTTCTATTCCCATCCTAAACAGAGGCAAAAAACAACAAAAGTTGGGTTGTAATAGAAAAGTAATAGAGAGTAATAGATATAATAGATGAAATTTCAATCTATTACAGTAACTATTACTATTACATTTTAAAAATTTCAATCTATTACTATTACATCAGTCTCAACTGAAATCTATTACTTTTCTATTACATCTATTACTTTGTTTACAAATCTGGAGGTCACAGCATTTTCCTATAGAAATGGCCATTTGCAAATCTTCAAGTAGCCGTACATTGTTGAAGATCCATATCTACAAAAGAATGCAGCAACTAACCTTTTTACACAGTCTTGGTAGTGTTAGGTTGTTTTTAGAATGATCAACGCTTATAGGGACACACAGGGTGCAGAAGCTTAAATGGTATTTCTGGTGAACACCCAATCGAATAAGGACAGGAAGTGGTTCAGACAGGAAGTTTCAAAGTATTATGGTGGATTGTGTGTTAAACTAAATAAATCACGAATTCTCCAGTAAATTTCCCAGTAAAAAGACTGTTTATTTTGTGGATATACAACAGGTTATGTGACAAATTCTGTGGGATTGATGGAAATATTTGCTTCCTCTCAGTTACACGGATGCATTTCTTCTGTCTTCACGTGTTCCTACTTCAACATTGCAGTTGACTCGTCAGTTCACGATGGACGAAAACGACCTCAACTCTATCCAGTTTGTGAGGAGATGGCCAGTGTTAGATGGAATATTTCTTTCTTCTCAGTTTATTGCGGTTGACATATCTGTAGTCGGACCGTTTTCCTCTGCAATAATGGAAGTACACGATCTCAGCTCTCACCAACACATCCTGAATGGCAGTTTTGCAGTGCATTGTCACACCACTGGCCACAGTACTTGAATATGGCCGTTTCCTTCCTTCCAGTCTTCTTAGCAGTTTCGTTTGTTTTGTTGCTACAGCTTAATGCTCAGGTTTCATCACGGAAGTTAAGCAGCATTGGCAGATTGAATAGATGTCGCCTCCATGTCTTCAAAGAAAAAAGATGATGGATATTTTACTTTATCAGGATCACAGGGATGATCTTTAAGTTGCAGTAACAGTTCCTGGATACAGCTTTCTGCCATTTTCAAAAGTATGGTTACAGAGAGAGAGAGAGAGAGAATTTCATTTATTTAAGTGCCACCTGCACACAATTAACAGAGAGACGTACAGTAACAAGTTGACATAAAGCAGCCAGCCCTAAACATCAGGGCTTATGAGGCACTGTTGATACATAAATAAAATTGCAACAGAAGATATTAGATGTCTTAAAATATATATAGATTACAGATTGACAAGAACATACATCAATGTGAAAGATAGGATTTACATTTAGCTAAAATGTTTGACAAGAAATTTGTAAAAATCAGAATATTTTCCTTTTGCATACAGAAGGTTTGTCATCCTAGAATTAAACAATTCAGCAGTGGGGTTAACAGACAGTTCTGTGATAATCAAATTGTCAAATACATCCACATGTTGAAGTATTTCCTGAACAAGGAAAACAAGCATAGTGAATTATAGGGGTTTGTTTTCCTCGAATGCTACATAAAGGGCAATAACCCCAGTAAGAATGTATATAAGCCTGGGATTTTTAACAGTATGTTTCTTGTTACAAAACCAGGGTATTGAGGGCTGGTTAAAGTTTTAAGTATATTTTACTAGCTTATCACCATGCAGTCTTTCAGAGTGCTAGAAGTGTGCAGTAATACCATTTGTGAAGGGGATTGGTAGTTGTAATAGACTTCTCAGATGGCCACTTACAGATCCTATTAACAAGATATAAAATCTTCTGTGGCAGGTCATATCGGAGCAAGTCCCCTCCCTTCAGTTTGCTACAGCTCTTCACTTTTTTCATCAAGTATATGGAGCTTCTGGTTATTCCAAGTCCATCACAGTAGATTATCTGGGTGTACTGGGAATAGATAGTCATGTTTGGAGATTAACTGTCAAAAGAATTACCTCAACACAGCAGTTCATCTTGCTGCTTTACAGGTTCAAGATACATAAGGGTGTTGTGTCCTTAATGTAAAGAAGGGGATACCCTATTAAGAAATTGAGAATCTACGAACATATTGCTCAAATAAGTTATTCTTATGAGCATATTCTGTAATCCTAGAATAGTCATAATGGGCAGTTTACACATGATAGAACCCATTGGAATTATATTTAATCTCTATACATTTAACTTGGTGGACTGTCCAAATTAATGTCTTTATATTGTCTCCCTCGCATACACAAGAATGCAATTTCAAATGTTTTCTTCTTTCATTCAGGCAAGGTTGGCATTCAGTTCCAGGATTCTCATGGTTTGCATAGGGTTCCGTGTATTGCTAGTATTATTCAGTTTTATGAACAATTGAATATGCTTTTTATGTCAGCTGACTTGTCAGTCAGCTGACATTATGTCATCACTCTGCGGCGTGGGCGTCCGCGTGAACAACTTCTTCTCCAAAACTACAAGGCCTAGAGACATGCTGTTTTTTTTAAAAGATACCTTGTCTATCGAGGATGAAAAATTGTTCAAGGCATGCAAATCTGTCTGTTCGTCTGTTTGCTAGAGACATTACAAGGGGGGTACCCCCACCAAAAGTGTGAAAATTTCAACTTTTTATCACAATTTTCTCAGTGACTATTGCAGGGATTTCTCTCATATCTTGCATATATGTACTAGGCCAGAGGTAGATTCTTTTGTGTGAGTATGAGACCTGGATCTGTCTTACTTTTTTTTTAATAAATTTTTTTAATAATTTTTAATGCATTAAAATTCATGAAATCATGCACTAAATCACTTATAACTTCAAAAGTGTTGCATTTACAGCATTTTGTGAAAATATGTTGTTCAGCTACTTTTTTCATAGCTACAATATGGTGAGTAAGTTGGGTGTCTGTCTCAATAGCTAAGTGAGTAATAGCTACTTTTGGGCTTTTCAGTAACTTCCATTATGAGTAAAATCACTTGTAACTTAAAAACTATTGCATTTAGAGAATTTCGTATAAATATGTTATTCAGCTACTTTTGGGCCAGCTATAACATAGTGAAATTTCAGACCTGTAGCTCATGGCATAGCTGAGTAATAGCTACTTTTAGGTTATCACTGTTGAGTAAATCGCTTATAACTTGAAAACTATTGCATTTAGAGAATTTCGTATAAATATGTTATTCAACTACTTTTGGGTCAGCTATAACATAGTAAAATATCAGACCTGTAGCTCATGGCATAGCTGAGTAATAGCTACTTTTAGGTTATCACGGTTGAGTAAATCACTTATAACTTGAAAAGTGTTGCATTTAGAGTATTTTGTTAAAATATGTTATTCAGTTACTTTTTTCATAGCTACAATATGGTGAGTAAGTTGGGTGTCTGTCTCAATAGCTAAGTGAGTAATAGCTACTTTTGGGCTTTTCAGTAACTTCCATCATGAGTAAAATCACTTGTAACTTAAAAACTATTGCATTTAGAGAATTTCGTATAAATATGTTATTCAGCTACTTTTGGGCCAGCTATAACATAGTAAAATTTCAGACCTGTAGCTCATGGCATAGCTGAGTAATAGCTACTTTTAGGTTATCACTGTTGAGTAAATCACTTATAACTTGAAAACTATTGCATTTAGAGTATTTTGTTTCAATATGTTATTCACCTATTTTGGGGTCAGCTATAACATAGTGAAGTTTCAGACATGTGGCTCATTTCATAGCTGAGTAATAGCTACTTTGAAGTTCTCACTGTTGAGTAAATCAGTTATAATTGGAAAACTATTGCATTTACAGAAATTTGTGCAAATATGTTATTCAGCTACTTTTGGGTCAGCTATAACATAGTGAAATTATAGACCTATAGCTCATGGCACAACTGAGCAATAGCTATTCTCAGGTACTGACTGTTGAGTAAATCAGCTATAACTTGAAAAATATTGTATTTGGAGTATTTTGTTAAAATATATTGTTCACCTACTTTTGGGTCAGCTATAACATAGTGAAATTACAGACCTATAGCTCATGGCATAGCGGAGCAATAGCTATTTTCAGGTTCTCACTATTGAGTAAATCAGTTGTAGCTTGAAAACTATTGCATTTACAGTAGTTTGCTTAAATATGTTGTTCACCTACTTTTGGGTTAGCTATAACATAGTAAAATTTCAGACATGTAGCTCATTGCATAGCTGAGTAATAGTTCCTTTGAGGTTCTCACTGTTGAGTAAATCAGTTGTAACTTGAAAACTATTACATTTAGAGTAATTATGTCCACCCCCCTGGGGGGTGGATATATTATTTTTGCTTTTTTCGCCGTCCGATGTCCGGCGTCCGGCGTCCGATGTCCGGCGTCACGCATGGTTTCCGCTCATTTAAAGGAAAAGTATTAGAGCTATTGTCACCAAATTTGGTATGCAGGCTTATTGGGTCAGTAGCTTGCTTGGGATTGCTTTTGGCTGTTGTACCTCTTTTGCTTACTGAGTAATACTTAAGTACAGCTATTTTCAGTACCCATTGGTTTCCGTGCATTTAAGCCAAAATAATTAAAGATATTTTACTACAATTTTGAATACAAGATTGTTATGTCCATAGCTCGCTTGGTATTGCATTTGGGACTGATAGCTTTGTCAGTACATGAGTAATAGCCATTTAGGTACTTCATTGTGTATTTTCAGTACTACTTTTGAGTAATTTGCTTCTATCTCCTTAACCGTGCGAGATAGAGCGATTTCGGCAAAATTTTCGACCCGTAGGGTATCTGAGGAGTGTACTCTTTGCAATTTTCAAAAAATTTTCCCCTCCCCAAAAATGGCGGCCATTTTGAATTTTCGAATTTTTGCCAAAAATGGCAAAACACTAATTTGCTTCTATCTCCTTAACCGTGCGAGATAGAGCGATTTCGGCAAAATTTTCGACCCACAGGGTATCTGAGGAGTGTACTCTTTGCAATTTTCAAACAATTTTCCCCTCCCCAAAAATGGCGGCCATTTTGAATTTTCGAATTTTTGCCAAAAATGGCAAAACACAAATTTCCTTCTATCTCCTTAACCATGTGAGATAGAGCGATTTTGTCGAAATTTTCAACCCACAGGGTATCTAAGGAGTGTACTCTTTGCAATTTTCAAAAAATTTTCCCCTCCCCAAAAATGGCGGCCATTTTGAATTTTCGAATTTTTGCCCAAAATGGCAAAACACAAATTTGCTTCTATCTCCTTAACCGTGCGAGATAGAGCGATTTCGTCGAAATTTTCGACCCACAGGGTATCTAAGGAATGTAATATTTGCAATTTTCAAAAAAATTTCCCCTCCCCAAAAATGGCGGCCATTTTAAATTTTCGAATTTTTGCCAAAAATGGCAAAACACAAATTTGCTTCTATCTCCTTAACCGTGCGAGATAGAGCGATTTCGTCAAAATTTTCGACCCACAGGGTATCTGAGAAGTGTACTCTTTGCAATTTTCAAAAAATTTTCCCCTCCCCAAAAATGGCGGCCATTTTGAATTTTCGAATTTTTGCCAAAAATGGCAAAACACAAATTTGCTTCTATCTCCTTAACCGTGCGAGATAGAGCGATTTCGTCGAAATTTTTGACCCACAGGGTATCTAAGGAATGTAATATTTGCAATTTTCAAAAAATTTGCCCCTCCCCAAAAATGGCGGCCATTTTAAATTTTCGAATTTTTGCCAAAAATGGCAAAACACAAATTTGCTTCTATCTCCTTAACCGTGCGAGATAGAGTGATTTCGTCGAAATTTTCGCCCTACAGGGTATCTAAGGAATGCAATCTTTGCAATTTTCCAAAAATTTTCCCCTCCCCAAAAATGGCGGCCATTTTGAATTTTAGAATTTTTGCCAAAAATGGCAAAACACAAATTTGCTTCTATCTCCTTAACCGTGCGAGATAGAGCGATTTCGTGGAAATTTTCGACCCACAGGGTATCTAAGGAATGTAATATTTGCAATTTTCAAAAAATTTTCCCCTCCCCAAAAATGGCGGCCATTTTGAATTTTCGAATTTTTGCCAAAAATGGCAAAACACAAATTTCCTTCTATCTCCTTAACCGTGTGAGATAGAGCGATTTCGTCAAAATTTTCAACCCACAGGGTATCTAAGGAGTGTACTCTTTGCAATTTTCAAAAAATTTTCCCCTCCCCAAAAATGGCGGCCATTTTGAATTTTCGAATTTTTGCCAAAAATGGCAAAACACAAATTTGCTTCTATCTCCTTAACCGTGCGAGATAGAGCGATTTCGTCGAAATTTTCGACCCACAGGGTATCTAAGGAATGTAATATTTGCAATTTTCAAAAAATTTTCCCCTCCCCAAAAATGGCGGTCATTTTAAATTTTCGAATTTTTGCCAAAAATGGCAAAACACAAATTTGCTTCTATCTCCTTAACCGTGCGAGATAGAGCGATTTCGTCAAAATTTTCGACCCACAGGGTATCTGAGGAGTGTACTCTTTGCAATTTTCAAAAAATTTTCCCCTCCCCAAAAATGGCGGCCATTTTGAATTTTCGAATTTTTGCCAAAAATGGCAAAACACTAATTTGCTTCTATCTCCTTAACCGTGCGAGATAGAGCGATTTCGTGGAAATTTTCGACCCACAGGGTATCTAAGGAATGTAATATTTGCAATTTTCAAAAAATTTTCCCCTCCCCAAAAATGGCGGCCATTTTGAATTTTCGAATTTTTGCTAAAAATGGCAAAACACTAATTTGCTTCTATCTCCTTAACCGTGCGAGATAGAGTGATTTCGTCGAAATTTTCGACCCACAGGGTATCTAAGGAATGCAATCTTTGCAATTTTCAAAAAATTTTCCCCTCCCCAAAATTGGCGGCCATTTTGAATTTTCGAATTTTTGCCAAAAATGGCAAAACACAAATTTGCTTCTATCTCCTTAACCGTGCGAGATAGAGCGATTTCATCGAAATTTTCGACCCACAGGGTATCTAAGGAATGCAATCTTTGCAATTTTCCCAAAATTTTCCCCTCCCCCAAAAATGGCGGCCATTTTGAATTTTCGAATTTTTGCCAAAAATGGCAAAACACAAATTTGCTTCTATCTCCTTAACCGTGCGAGATAGAGCGATTTCGTCAAAATTTTCGACCCACAGGGTATCTGAGCATTGTACTCTTGGTAATTTAAAAAAAATTTTCCCCTCCCCAAAAATGGCGGCCATTTTGAATTTTCGAATTTTTGCCAAAAATGGCAAAACACTAATTTGCTTCTGTCTCCTTAACCGTGCGAGATAGAGCGATTTCGTCAAAATTTTCGACGCACAGGGTATCTAAGCAATGCAATCTTTGCAATTTTCAAAAAATTTTCCCCTCCCCAAAAATGGCGGCCATTTTGAATTTTCGAAGTTTTGCCAAAAATGGCAAAACACAAATTTCCTTCTATCTCCTTAACCATGCGAGATAGAGCGATTTCGTCAAAATTTTCGACCCACAGGTATTTGAGCATTGTATTCTTGGCAATTTAAAAAGAAATTTCCCCTCCCCTAAAATGGCGGCCATTTTGAATTTTCAAATTTTTGCCAAAAATGGCAAAACACAAATTTGCTTCTATCTCCTTAACCATGCGAGATAGAGCGATTTCGTCGAAATTTTTCAACCCACAGGGTATCTAAGGAATGTAATCTTTGCAATTTTCAAAAAATTTTCCCCTCCCCAAAAATGGCAGCCATTTTGAATTTTCGAATTTTTGCCCAAAATGGAAAAACACAAACTGGCCTTAACCGTGCAAAATAGAGTTATTTTGTTGAAATTTTCGACCCATAGGGTATCTAAGAAATGTACTCTTGGCAATTTTCAAAAAAATTTCCTTTTCCCAAAAATGGCGGCCATTTTGAATTTTCAAATTTTTGTCAAAAACAGGAATTTGCTTCTATCTTCTTAACCGTGCAAGATAGAGTGATTTCGTCAAAATTTTCAACCCAACCAATGCAAAAAGGCATGAAGCTGAAATAATTTACATCTACACTAACAAATATTTAAGCATCATTGATATATTTTACAAATGAAACAGGGTCTTGTAAGACTACTGTACAATTTGGGCAAAAGGTTCATGGGTGGACATTACACATGATAATGTGTGTTCTTCTATGCTATCCTGTTTCTATTCGCATCTACTATCAACAGGGCGGCCTATTTCTAGTTTGTTAAATATGTTATTCACAGAATTTTTGGTCAGCTATAACATAGTGAAATTGCAGACCTCTATGTCATGGCATAGCTGAGCAATAGCTACTTTCAGGTTCTCACTGTTGAGTAAATCATTGTATCCACTGGATAGCCGCAGTGTGTAGAGAGAGATTTCACCATTACTGCTCTGATGAAAAAAAATATTATAGCTAGCTTTCTTAAGTTTATATATTAATAACCATAAAATGTTGTCTGGGAATATTTTTGGCCTCATTTTGAGAAACAAGATGGCCGCCACAGGTGTTTTTTGTCAGTCATGAAAAGTGCTTATATCTCCCTTATTATTGATCCTAGAGGTTTGGGATGATAAACCAACCTGTAGGAAATCATGGGGTGGGAATCTTTTGGTGTGGTCAGATTTGACCTTCAATGACCCCTCCTTCAAGGTCAAACAAGGATAGCCAAACTTAAAGTGCTTATAACTCACTTATTATTGGTCCCAGAGGTTTGGGATGGTAAACAGTCAGGAAATCATGGGCTGTGAATCTGTTGATATGGTCCGATTTGACCTTGGAACCCTCCTTCAAGGTCAAATGAGGATAGCGAAAATTGAAAGTGCCTACAACTCGCTTATTATTGGTGACAGAGATTTGGGATGGTAAACCATCCCATAGGAAATCATTGGCTTGGAATCTTTTGGTATGGTCAGATTTGACCTTTGGACCCCTCCTTCAAGGTCAAATGAGGACAGCCAAGCTTAAAAGTGCTTATAATGGTAAACTTATAAGTGCTTATAATGGTAAACCATAGGAAATCATGGGCTGGGAATGTATTTGTGTGGTTAGATTTGACCTTGGACCCCTTCTTCAAGGTCGAACGAGGATATTGCATTTGTAGTATTTCTTTAAATATGTTTTAACCTATTTTTTACTCTTAAACAATTACCTTGTTATTTTCCTTCATAATACCATTTACAGGGCACAACTTTTTTATCCTTTTCTTCTGTCAGCTTCGGAATTTCTTTCGAACTTGCTGTTCAGTTACCATTTACTGTATTTCTGTACAGCCCTTTTCCTGATAATTATTCTGTCCTCTAATCACCTTCACAAATCAAAAACACTCAGTCAGCTGACACAGTGCCCGTTCACGGGCACTCTCCTCTTGTTAAGGTATTTGGAACACATTGGAAGTATCCAAATCTTTAGACATACAAATTCCTTGTTAGTAGACCATGAAAAGGCTTTTGACTTGGATAAATGTGTGCAGTTGTATCCATAAGGCTACCTAATGTTTTTTTTTGCAGGTATCCTAGTATGGTGTATGGACAGCTACATAATTACATTGTATATATGGAATGGAGTCTGTTTTCAAGTGTAGGTAAAGGCAACAGAGTGGCTGGGTTCAGATAAGTCTCTGTGGCATGTGTTCTCATTGGTGTGGAGGTTTATGTCCTGGGGCAATTCCATACCAATTTTGCTGAGATATTGCCAATGTAAGGCTGTTTATCCATCATGACATTACTCAAGCACCAAATAGTGTGTTCACAGTGGTCCAAATCATTGGATTTTATGATGGAACTTACGTTTATGTCATGGTAAACAGCAAGTTACCTCTGTATGTCCCATCTCAATGCAGTGGACATAGTGTTGAATATTTCCTGGGGAATATTGACATTTATGATTGCTTTTTAGCTATCATCCTCAAGTTGCTTCACTGGAAAATTATATGGAATGATTGTGATTGCAGGAATGAATTGCTGGGAATGGTTAGTGTTGGGTTGTGTTACAATCGTTTCCACAAAACCTTCTCTGCTCCTTACTCCTTGGAAAATCTCATCAAGCAAGCTTACAGTCTGAGAGTTTACGTCAGATCCATTAATTTCTTATTCTTTATGTCTGGTATCTGGTCATATTTCAGACTTAGCTTTGGAACTCTCATGTGCAATGGCAGACAGAGTTCTAGCATATTTGTGAAGATAAGTCTTATCTATTACTTTAGGGAGACTTATTGAATTGGGTTTTGGTGCCCATGGGTTGTCTGCTCCTTATACCTTGGAACTATCCTCAAAAGTCCGTTCAATCGGACTTTTCCATCAGATTCCACATAATTCTAAGCCTAATATGTGTAATCTGGGCAAGAGGTTTCCATGTTTTTTACTTGTTTCTCATCAGTATTTTTACATACTGAAATACATTTTCTTTTTATGTTTCAATGATTTTGCAATTGAATTCTGGTGTTGAGCTTTAGAGTCTGCCTAGCAGAGATTAAGCTCTATAAAGTTCAGATTTTGATTATGGAATCATAATCTTCAGACTGGGATATTTCTTGTTTTGCTGTTGAAAATAGACTATTTCTCAGTTTTTGCTTCTCGGCCTTATTTTGTGTTGAAGGAGAAGTTAAGTATTTATGTACAGAAGTTAAGAAATTGGAATCTATTTAGACTTTCTTAACTTGGATGATTATAGATAAACCATCTCATGGATTATCTTATAAGTTTAAGAATCATTACAATATCTTCTTGGATTCTTCTTAATGTATTAGATACATTTTCTGGAAACTAGTGCTTGGTTTCAGTCTTTGAAGTTTTAAACTTTGTCAAAGGCTTTGGCCAAGGATGTATACTTTTATTGTGAGAGATTGGGAGTATACATTCACAAAGGGGCTACTTTTGGGGGGTTGTGGTTTCAGCCCAGCATGTTGTGTAATTGTAAAGTAGGTACAGTCATAATGGCTACTTTATCTCCTACTATTTCATTCTAGCCCCCAACTCCTCAGAAGGTTTGGAACTTAGTTTCTGGCAAGTCATAACTTAGTTACTTTTGTCTAGTTAACTAAGATTTTTGATTCACTTAGTCTAGTACTTTTCCTCACAAGAATGTTTGGTATTAGTACTTGGGCTTTGGATTTAAGGTTAGTTTTCTGACAAATTATAACTTACATAGGTTATCTTTGTTTAGTTAACTAAGATGACTTTTATATCACAGTCAAGTACTTTTCTCACAAGAATGTTTTGTATTAGTACTCTGGCTTTGGATGGGGATGTTTTCTGACAAGTTATAATTTATATAGATTATACCTTGTTTAGTTAACTAAGATGTTTTATGTACCATTTAGTGTAGTACTTTATCCTCTAAGATTATCCCGGATATTGATACTTTGGCTTATTGGTTTCTACCTACTCTTGGTGTGTCAAAAATTTAAACCCACCACCTGTATGGTTGAAATCAAGCAATAGTGAGGATAAGGTAATGGTATTTTACGCAATAAAATGTAAAAATTTTATTGTAATTTAACTTTTGGTGAGTTAAATACTTACCTTATCCTCACTATATTCGGATTCCCACCCGTCCATCCCCACATATAAATTTTTGATTTGGTACTCCCAAATTAAAATATGAACTATAAGGGGAACTAGGGACGTGGTGCATGCGCAGTCCACGTATGCACAGGAACTAACAAGAATATTTCTTTTAAAAAATATTCGAGTTGGTCGTGGATGTTTTGAACATAAGTTTTTGTGTGGACCACCCCTACACAATTATTGTTTGAACCAGAGTATAGTCAACTGTTATTTTGCTGGAAACACCTAGTGCACACCAGTTCTATAAATAACCCATAGTGTATATAATGTGCATGCTAAAATATTTATCTAGTCTAATCTACTGCTTTGCAGGCAAAATATCTTCCCGCAATGGGGAACTTGTGTGCAAGGTTAACCAAAGTAGTGTTTAGAAGAATAGTTTAGGGATGATCTAGATTAGTAATATTTACTATTGAGTTTCTGTGTCGCATCATCCTGATGATATATTTAACACATACTTCCATGGTGTCGATTTTAGTAAAAATACACCAGTGGGTTAAAACAATTCTGAAAGGGGTTTCGGTCTACTAGCGCAGGCTCCAAAGCCATCAGAAACATGAGTAGTGCACTGAATCTGTCACCCATCCAGTTTCTAACATGTACTCCATGTTCTTTCAGATAGATAGAACTTCAGGCTGTGATCCTTTACCATATTCGTAAAGTTGATATGAATTATCCAGCAGAAAAACAGGTACAGAAATTATGTGACCAAAAGTTATATTTTTTTTTGTGAAAATATTATGGCTTATAAATTGTTGCTCCATCAAATAGTGCATCTATTATTTTTTACTAAGTGAAAAAAACAGTATGAAAGATTGACATAATTCTTGTATGTGAACCCCTTTCTAGGTACAAATCCAAAGCCATAGGGCTGAAGTGATTTGATACTAATATCTGCAGTTACACTCTTTATTCAGTCTCCTTTTTGTGTTTTTTTTTCTATATTGCAGGATAAACATGGTGTCTAGGCGCTCAGTAAGAAGATGCATTTACTTCTTACTCTTTTCCACATTTCTCACTGGTATGTTGACTGGAATATACTTGATCACTGGTGAAAATAATCAGGATCGAATGAACTTACAGAAGGAGTCCGAGTGGTTGAACTCAGATATTAATAGAGATCAGAAATGGTTTGGCTTGGGAGGGTCACAGTTAATTCAGAAACTAAGACCATTGGATGCTATAAATAACAGTAGAATAAACAGTGGTATTTATAATAATCACAGTTTTTTTCATCTCAAGGACAAGCAACTACAACCTTTCAATCTTAGTTTGAAATTCAGTATGTCCAATAAAACTATGAATACAGGTCTAAACAGAAGTACAGAAGTAAATTACAATGTTCACATATTTTATTACATGTGGTATGGTAATCCCCAGTTTGATGGGAAGTATTACCACTGGAGTCATAAGCGCATACCACACTGGGATAAGCAAGAGGCTCAACGATGGCCTACTCACAGCCACCAGCCTCCAGATGACATCGGAGCCAACTTTTTCCCAGAGTTAGGTGCTTACAGTTCCCAGGACCCAGATGTTATGGAGAAACACATGCAACAGATCAGAATGTCGGGGGCAGGTTAGTCTTACTCAACTGATTACAAAATGCGTTCCTCCTTCCATTATAGGAAAACTCGTTGGTCTTTGCTTTTATTTGGGCTGGGTGATATAAAAGATGGATTAAGTGATTGGAATGATCGCGGTAACAGCCTATGATTGATGCAATGTTAAGTCTTGGCTATAAACTAGCTTAAGGGTACAACATTATTGTTCTCTTGGTATCAAAATAAGAACACACTGTGCCAGTAAAGCAAAGCAATATAAGTTATGCTGATCAGGTTTTAGTGCTACTTGTTAGTACTTGGACATTGTGAAATCTAAGGCACATAAACAATATCGCAAGTATGATAGGAGATAAACCTTCTGCTCAGAAAAACATATCAAATGAAACGATACCAATGACAAAACTTTTATGGCACTTTTTTCTTTCTAATAAATTGTAAGAAGCCAAGACAAAGTCGCTCTCACATCCCATAGTCATAAACCATGGACAGAAAGAGGGCATCAACCATTAAATACACCAATAACGGGCAGGTAATGTGGGGTCAGATGTTCTAATATCTAGTGAATAACCTTTCTTTTGAAACTATGTTATTATCTTTTTGTCTGTATAAATAATTTTTAAAAGTACATTTAATCCCCATTAGTATGTTTGCCCAAGGACTACATGATTTTTGAACAGTACCGGTAATTTTACAATATTGCTAATCCAAAGGTTTTGTGCTTTGAAAGTCTAATTAAATTAAATTTCAGGTGTACTGGCAGTGTCCTGGTACCCTCCTTCTATGAGTGATCAGAATGGTACACCATGGGACAGGTACATTCCTCAGCTTTTGGACATTGCTCACAAATACCTGCTCAAGGTGAGCTGCTAATCAGTCCAGTTTTACAGAAAATTATTACGTTTGGTGCCAGTTCAGTCAATAGGATTCATGTAGGGCTTTCCAGTTGTATCCATGAAGCAATATTTCACTCTTGCAAGCAATTCTGAGGGCCTGTCCTAATATGACCCTGGCTGTTGAACAGGACGTAAGACACTAACTTTAACTGCTATAAATAGGTCAATCTTACTCATCACTGATGTGACATTTTTTTATCCAATTATATTTAAATGAAGCAGGTTTAAAGTTTTAGGTAGGTTTTTTTTTTTTTTTTTTTTTGTTATTGATGAATTATGATATCAACAGTTGGCTTTTTATTAATCCCCAGGTTTTTTTTCTCTTTTTGTAAAATCCAATCTTATCCAAACTGTCTACTAAATGTTTATATAATTATGTTATTTCCAGGTATGTTTTCACATCGAGCCATTCAAGGACAGAACAGCATCCTCAGTAAAACACTGGGTGCAGTACATCATCCAGAACTATGGCAGCCATCCTGCATTTTACAGGTGTGTCCATCTCATCTTGTGTCATGTTCCTCAGAAATTAAATGATGTCATTTCAATATTTTAAAACTGGATTGACATTTCATTTCAGTATCATTTTAAATAACTCATAAGAAAGTATTTTCAAAGTACATGTATTTTTATGTCAGCTGACTTCTCAGTCAGCTGACATTATGTCATCACTCTGCGGCGTGGGCGTACGCGTCCGCGTCCGCGTGAACAACTTCTTCTCCAAAACTACAAGGCCTAGAGACATGCTGTTTTTTTTTAAAAGATACCTTATCTATCGAGGATGAAAAATTGTTCAAGGCATGCAAATCTGTCTGTTCGTCTGTTTGCTAGAGACATTATAAGGGGGGTACCCCCACCAAAAGTGTGAAAATTTCAACTTTTTATCACAATTTTCTCAGTGACTATTGCAGGGATTTCTCTCATATCTTGCATATATGTACTAGGCCAGAGGTAGATTCTCTTGTGTGAGTATGAGACCTGGATCTGTCTTACTTTTTTTTTAATAAATGTTTTTAATAATTTTTAATGCATTAAAATTAATGAAATCATGCACTAAATCACTTATAACTTCAAAAGTGTTGCATTTACAGCATTTTGTGAAAAGATGTTGTTCAGCTACTTTTTTCATAGCTACAATATGGTGAGTAAGTTGGGTGTCTGTCTCAATAGCTAAGTGAGTAATAGCTACTTTTGGGCTTTTCAGTAACTTCCATTATGAGTAAAATCACTTGTAACTTAAAAACTATTGCATTTAGAGAATTTCGTATAAATATGTTATTCAGCTACTTTTGGGCCAGCTATAACATAGTGAAATTTCAGACCTGTAGCTCATGGCATAGCTGAGTAATAGCTACTTTTAGGTTATCACTGTTGAGTAAATCGCTTATAACTTGAAAACTATTGCATTTAGAGAATTTCGTATAAATATGTTATTCAGCTACTTTTGGGTCAGCTATAACATAGTAAAATTTCAGACCTGTAGCTCATGGCATAGCTGAGTAATAGCTACTTTTAGGTTATCACTGTTGAGTAAATCACTTATAACTTTAAAAGTGTTGCATTTAGAGCATTTTGTTAAAATATGTTATTCAGCCTCTTTTTTCATAGCTACAATATGGTGAGTAAGTTGGGTGTCTGTCTCAATAGCTAAGTGAGTAATAGCTACTTTTGGGCTTTTCAGTAACTTCCATCATGAGTAAAATCACTTGTAACTTAAAAATTATTGCATTTAGAGAATTTCGTATAAATATGTTATTCAGCTACTTTTGGGCCAGCTATAACATAGTAAAATTTCAGACCTGTAGCTCATGGCATAGCTGAGTAATAGCTACTTTTAGGTTATCACTGTTGAGTAAATCACTTATAACTTGAAAACTATTGCATTTAGAGTATTTTGTTTCAATATGTTATTCACCTATTTTGGGGTCAGCTATAACATAGTGAAGTTTCAGACATGTGGCTCATTTCATAGCTGAGTAATAGCTACTTTGAAGTTCTCACTGTTGAGTAAATCAGTTATAATTGGAAAACTATTGCATTTACAGAAATTTGTGTAAATATGTTATTCAGCTACTTTTGGGTCAGCTATAACATAGTGAAATTATAGACCTATAGCTCATGGCACAACTGAGCAATGGCTATTCTCAGGTACTGACTGTTGAGTAAATCAGCTATAACTTGAAAAATATTGCATTTGGAGTATTTTGTTAAAATATATTGTTCACCTACTTTTGGGTCAGCTATAACATAGTGAAATTACAGACCTATAGCTCATGGCATAGCGGAGCAATAGCTATTTTCAGGTTCTCACTATTGAGTAAATCAGTTGTAGCTTGAAAACTATTGCTTTTACAGTAGTTTGCTTAAATATGTTGTTCACCTACTTTTGGGTTAGCTATAACATAGTAAAATTTCAGACATGTAGCTCATTGCATAGCTGAGTAATAGTTCCTTTGAGGTTCTTACTGTTGAGTAAATCAGTTGTAACTTGAAAACTATTACATTTAGAGTAATTTGTTAAATATGTTATTCACAGAATTTTTGGTCAGCTATAACATAGTGAAATTGCAGACCTCTATGTCATGGCATAGCTGAGCAATAGCTACTTTCAGGTTCTCACTGTTGAGTAAATCATTGTATCCACTGGATAGCCGCAGTGTGTAGAGAGAGATTTCACCATTACTGCTCTGATGAAAAAAAATATTATAGCTAGCTTTCTTAAGTTTATATATTAATAACCATAAAATGTTGTCTGGGAATATTTTTGGCCTCATTTTGAGAAACAAGATGGCCGCCACAGGTGTTTTTTGTCAGTCATGAAAAGTGCTTATATCTCCCTTATTATTGATCCTAGAGGTTTGGGATGATAAACCAACCTGTAGGAAATCATGGGGTGGGAATCTTTTGGTGTGGTCAGATTTGACCTTCAATGACCCCTCCTTCAAGGTCAAACAAGGATAGCCAAACTTAAAAGTGCTTATAACTCGCTTATTATTGGTCCCAGAGGTTTGGGATGGTAAACAGACAGGAAATCATGGGCTGTGAATCTGTTGATATGGTCCGATTTGACCTTGGAACCCTCCTTCAAGGTCAAATGAGGATAGCGAAAATTGAAAGTGCCTACTACTCACTTATTATTGGTGACAGAGATTTGGGATCCCATAGGAAATCATTGGCTCGGAATCTTTTGGTATGGTCAGATTTGACCTTTGGACCCCTCCTTCAAGGTCAAATGAGGACAGCCAAGCTTAAAAGTGCTTATAACTCATTTATAATTGGTCCTAGAGGTTTGGAATGGTAAACCATAGGAAATCATGGGCTGGGATTGTATTTGTGTGGTTAGATTTGACCTTGGACCCCTTCTTCAATGTCGAACGAGGATATTGCATTTGTAGTATTTCTTTAAATATGTTTTAACCTATTTTTTACACTTAAACAATTACCTTGTTATTTTCCTTCATAATACCATTTACAGGGCACAACTTTTTTATCCTTTTCTTCTGTCAGCTTCGGAATTTCTTTCGAACTTGCTGTTCAGTTACCATTTACTGTATTTCTGTACAGCCCTTTTCCTGATAATTATTCTGTCCTCTAATCACCTTCACAAATCAAAAACACTCAGTCAGCTGACACAGTGCCCGTTCACGGGCACTCTCCTCTTGTTGTTAACTTTAACTGATTAATTCTGACATTTTGCCTAAAATTTGTAGTCTTTTAAAAATATCTTTCACTGTTTTGGTCCTAGGTAAACAATGTTAGAACATATTCCTTACATGAAACGTTATTTCAATATTTAAAGTGAAAATAGACTTTGATCTCAATATTGAAATTTCAATTCAGTCCCTGCACTATTTCCTTTATACAGTGAAAAGATATAATTCAAACCTCTATTTCTGGTTAATTCAATGTTTTTACCCCACAGCCCTTAAGGGCTGTCGGGGTATTGTTTTCAGCCATGGTGTCCGGATGGGCGTTAAGGCGGGCGGGTGGCGGAAAAAGTTTGTTCGGGCTGTATGTCAGAAACTGTAAGGTGTAGGAAGTTGATACTTGGTAGGGGCATTGGTTAGGTGGTGTAGGTGTGCAACGTCATGGTGTGACCTTGATTTGATCTTGCCGTAGTGACCTTGAGTTTGAAAATCTTGCCCGGGCTATATCTCCGAAACCGTAAGATGTAGAAAGTTGATACTTGCTAGGGAAATTGGTTAGGGGGTGTAGATCTGCAATGTCATGGTGTGACATTGATTTGAACTTGCGACAGTGACCTTGACCTGTAAAATCTTGTCAGGGCTATATCCTGCAACCGTAAGGTTCAATAAGGGGACATTGGTTGGGGTTGTAGGTGTGCAAAGTCATAGTGTGACCTTGATTTCACCTTGCCGTAGTGACCTTAACCTATAAAATGTTGTCTGGACTATATCTCGGAAACTGTGAGGTCCAGGAAGTTGTTACTTGGTAGGGACATTGGTTAGGGGGTGTAGGTGTGCAAGGTCATGGTATTACCTTGATTTGACCTTTGACCTGCGGTAGTGACCTTGACCCAAAAATCTTGTCTGGGCTATATCTTGGAAACTGTAAGGTGTAGGAAGTTGACACTTGGTAGGGACACTGGTTTGGGGTTGTAGGTGTGCAACGTCATGGTGTGACCTTGATTTGACCTTTGACTTTGCTGTAGTGACCTTGACGTATAAAATCTTGTCTGGGCTATATCTCAGAAACCATAAGGTGTAGGAAGTTGATACATTGGGACATTGGTTGGGGTTTGTAGGTGTGCAATGTCATGGTGTGATCTTGATTTATTTGACCTTTGACCTTGTCATAGTGACCAAGAGTTTTAAAATCTGTCTGGGCTATTTCTTGGATTCCATAAGGTGTAGAAGGTTGACACTTGGTAGTAAAGCTGTGACTTCCTTAGAAAAATGTCACCGGGTATTCGCCTCGAAAGAACCGATCCGAATTTGGGTAACCGTGTGTTAGTTGTCACCCAGTGGAAGTAGCAGAGAAGCAAATATGGCGGATGATGTAAACAAAATGTTACGAAAAATAATGCTAAATATCTGTAAAAATAAGGAAAATTAAGTGAAAAACTAATATCAGTTAAAGAAATCTGACAGAATAGTAAGGTTTGTCCGAGTATTTCATTGATTTGCGTTATATTTCACATTTTTTTCGGTTAACCACTTCGCCAGTTTGTAGGTGTGCATCATGGTGTGACCTCTAACTTTGGCTCTGCCAAAGTGTATTCACCTGCCATATTTCTCTTATGACAAAGATATATGGATTGCTGCAACTGATTATTATATGCACTTTTAGATAATTGTGCTATTTCCATTGACAGCTATTCTCAATTAATATATTTTACAGCTTCATATTTTGTAGTTTACGTATTAATGCTGTCATCTTGCTATCGAATTGTCTTGTTTTAATACTTTATCTTTACATACATTTTCTTTCTTGTAGATGTTATTTTCTCTACTTAAACATTATTTGGAGGTTTATGTGACACTGCTCTGAAAGTATCGAGATCTTTGTACTGTTTCACTACTTCTATATGTCATGGTGTTAAAAACTATTTCCCCAGGCTGTGGGGTACGGGCATCTCTGATGCTATTTTTTCACTTCAAAATACTTCATTTTCCTGCTGTTTTTATTCTAAATCACCTCTTTTTATTTTATAAACTTGTATTCACTCAACTTAGTTGAAGATCAGTCAGGTTTGCCAGGTTTTTGACAGACATGGTTGATACCTATGGATTTAACTGGTTAGCTTGTCATGTCAAAAAATAGGTTTTCATTGCGTTAATACATCTTACCTACCAGACGATAGCTATATGCCGGCGCCAGCCGGTCCCGCCAAACGAAAGAAAAAGACGTCCTGGGTTTCACCCCCGGCAGGACCGGTACACTACACTCCACTCGCCAGGTGGCCTAGTTCCTGCCTCACTCGCCAGAGGGACGTGACGTCATAGCATCTTTTTCGTTTGGCGCGATCTTCAAAGTTTGAATTTTGGAAACTGTTTTTATTTTGAGGATTTCTTAAGTTGTATATTGTGTTAAGTGCTACGATTTGTCAGTTAGTTGGATAAACTACCATGGCATCTCCAGGACAAAGAAAAGGAGCCTGCGGGCACATCATGGCTAATTTTGACCCTCATTCTCGCTGTGCCAGATGCAGAGACAAAGGTTTGGGCCAAGACCCGTGCGTTTTAAAGTTGCAGTGTGAATTGTGTGACAATTTAACCCCTGAGCAATTGCTCCAACTTTCAACCCCTACGTACAAGCTGCGGAAGGAGAAATCTAAAAGCAAAGAAGCTCTTGTGGATCCGTCCACCGTAACTATAGTGTCGCAGGTGGAATCTCAGGAAGTTGCTTCAACTTCTCCACCCCATGTTGCTGAGCAAGATCTCTCTTTACCTCCACCTATTTTCCGCCAAGAGTTGAAAGAGTTGGACGAAAAATGGTCAGTATGTATGGCCCGTCTGGAAGCACTCATTACACTGGGGCAGCGTCCTTCACCTCAACCTTCATTCTCACCAGTCAAAGCACCGGTATCACATCAAGCTCCCGCTGGAGCTCTCTCTCAGGCACCTTTTCTCTTATCATCTGTCCCTTCCGGCCAAGCCGGTCCGGCTTCTGGCCCGGATAGGATTAAACCTAGTGCCACGGTAACTACCAGCTCAATAGCTATGACGTCTCCTCTAGAAGGCCTTTATACTGAACAGGACCCGGAACCGGTATTCTCTCAACAGAGCTCTTCCGGCCCGGTGGCCTCTGCTTTTCCTCAACCTCCCCCGCAATCCAACTTGTTCAGGTCAGCTCCGGAACACTTTGAGGAAGGTGAGGTATCTGACCAAGAAGACGTCACTGACCAACCTGATCAAGAATCTCCGGACTTGGATAAAACATTGAGCGAAGAACAAAACTACAGAGAAACTGTTAGGGGAGTACGTGCATTCATGGGCTGGTCACATATCCCCGATCTCGAATATACACCAAGTTCCAGGTCAGACAATCCCTGGATTGGCCACCGGGCACAACCTGTAGGCAAGGTTTCTATTGACTTACCACCAGAGGACTGGCTTTGTAAAAAACTTGAAAATCTAAACCTCGTCCTCATAGAAGGGTACCCTTCCAAGTCTGCGGAGCCGGGTGGACTTCATGTTGATCAGTATCTCCGCCCTCCCAAGTCTCAGGCAAGGTGGTACGGGATCCATCCCGCTGAAAATAAAGACATCACTAGGCCGGGCAAATATGTAACAACTTGGCCCAATGACGCCGCAAAATTGAACAGTGCCTTTGCCCGAATTGGTAAACCTTCTCTTGCTTCATCTCAACCCACTTCCCGCCCTATTGCTCAGGATACGCTCCGGAAATGGGAAAAAGCAGCAAAAGAGACCAGTTATGTTTGTAACCAGTCAGCTGGTTTCAATAGGTGCATTACAAAAATACAAGATTCTGTACAAGAACAATTACAAATTCTTCAGGCAGAGTTGGGAAAAGGAAAATCTTCCGCGAAAGCTCAGGGTGCACTTGATGAGTTACATTTCCTGTCTGCATTCAATCAAAATGTGAGTTTCGCAGTCGGCAAATCCCTCCAACACCTCTCCGATTTTACTTTTATACAAATGGCTAATTTAACTCTGGTCAGGAGGGATTCTTATCTTGAACACCTGAAAGCTGGCGTCAAGCCAGATACCTTTTCCGCACTCAGAAATTGTCCTCTACAAACCAAGGCTTTGTTTCCGGACGACATTATCCGGAGGGCGGAAGATGAAATAGCAGCATTTGAGTCACACAAGCGTACCAACCAGCCCGGTCCGGGCCGTGGTGGGTTCGCCGGTACTCAAAAGAAACAACACCGCTACCAGCCATATTCAACATGGAAACAGGAAGATTCCGGAAACTCAGGGGCTCCCGGAAAAGAGATGCCTGCATGGAAGGCCTTTGGCAATCGCGGGAGAGCCCGTGGCAGAGGCAGGGGAGGTCAACCCGGTCGCGGTTCGCGCCCTGCCAGGGAAGCTAAGGCGTATAAATGACAATCACTGCAAAGTTTCTCCGGAAGTAACATCCTGTCCGGAGTTTGGTGTTGTAAATGTAACAAAGACAGATCTTCCTGTGCTTGTGAAAGACTCTGTAAATTGTCACAATGTTGCTCATCATGTACTTTCTGTAAAAAACATCAGGCAGCCACAAAAGAAAGGCATAAGTCCAATCTTAAACTCACAAAATACAATAAAGTATGTGAAAAATGCTTCTTTTGTAAATCACTGTGTCTTTGCCCCAAGTGTGTCAAATGTCCTCAGTGTTGCAAATGTTCAATCAGTGGGGGGACACCTACAAAATTTTTGGAAAATATGGGCTCTCAAGGGTGCAAACCCAAAAGTAGTATCCATATTGAAAGAGGGCTATGTGCTTCCCTTCAAAGTCAGACCTCCCTTAATAAGGGAACCCCTGATAGTAAGCGGCTATGCAAACCCCACCAGAGACTCCCACTTACAAGAAGCTGTACAAGCTCTGATCAAGAAAAAGGCAGTAGAGAGGGTCAGGGTTCGAACCTCACTAGCCTTTTTCAACAGATTGTTCATTGTCCCAAAGCCGAACCAAAAGTGGCGGCCAATCTTGGATCTCAGTACTCTAAATCAGTTTTTATGCGTAAAAACATTCAAAATGGAGACTCCAGAGACAATCCGGACCTCTCTACAACAAGGGGAGTGGGTGTCATCGATAGACTTCAGCGACGCCTACTTCCACATTCCAATTCACTTCACATCCCGAAAATTCCTCAGGTTCCACTTCCAGAACCAGTCGTACCAGTTTCGGGCTCTTCCCTTTGGCCTGTCAACAGCTCCCATGGAGTTCACTGCTGTGGTCAAAGAGGTCAAGTTAATGGCTCAGTCACAGGGTATAAGAATCCACCAGTACCTAGACGACTGGTTGATTCGAGCCCCTACCGAAGATTCTTGCCACCAGGGAACCCAGTCCCTCCTAGCCCTTTGCCAGGAGTTGGGCTGGATGGTAAACATGCAAAAATCAGAACTGGAACCCCAACAAGTCTTCGATTTTGTAGGATACCAGTACGACCTACTCAACGGATTGGTCAAACCTACTCAAAACCGTTGGGAAGCCCTTCAACAAAAAGTAACAGGGCTATTACAGAACAGATCTTGCCGAGTGAGAACCTTCATGTCTCTTATAGGTCTACTCACTGCGACAGAGAAACAGGTGCCCCTAGGCAGACTGCACATGAGACCTATTCAGTGGCACCTCAAGAAACACTGGAGAGTCCCGGAATCTCTGGAAAAAGAGATCCCAATCCCGAGGTCTCTCCATCAGCACCTGCAGTGGTGGACCCAGGAGAAAAATGTCCTAAAGGGTCAACCCTTACACCCCCTGCGACACGCAGTGCAAATCTTTACAGACGCCTCAAAAGAAGGCTGGGGTGCTCACTTAGGCGACTTCACAGCAAGCGGTACTTGGTCAGTGCCCGAAAGCAAGTTGCACATAAACTTCTTAGAACTAAAAGCCGTGTTGTTAGCACTAAAAAGATTCCAACAATTAGTGCAAGGAAAGGTCGTCCTGATTGCCACAGACAACACTACAGTTGTGGCATACATCAACAAGGAGGGAGGTATGAGGTCAGGTTCACTCTGTGCCCTTCTTTGGCGGCTCCTATGTTGGTGCAATCTCAGGCAAATAGTACTGAAGGCCAGACACATTCCGGGCCGTCTGAATGTAATCGCAGACAAGTTGTCTCGCCAGGGACAGGTCATTCAGACAGAGTGGTCCCTCCATCAGGAGATCTTCGACATCCTTTGTCGAACTTGGCATTATCCCCAAGTGGACATGTTTGCAACAAGGTACAACTGCAAGCTAGTCCAATTTGTGTCCCCAATTCCAGACCCAAAGGCCTGGTCAGTGGACGCTCTGACAATGTCCTGGGAAGGCCTGGACATGTACCTTTTCCCTCCAGTATCTCTGATGGGGAAGGTGGTCAGCAAGCTGTCAGATCACTGGTATCACAGAGCAATCCTGATTGCTCCGGGATGGCCCAACATGCCTTGGTTTTGGGACCTAGTGGAGCTGTCGGCGATGGTTCCTCTTTGTCTTCCACACCATCCAGATCTAGTGACCCAACCTTTCAACAAGGCACGTCACAGGGATCTGGCAAGCCTAAATCTCCATGCCTGGCTCCTAGAGCCCAGACAATCAGGGAGCAAGGGTTCTCTAGCCCAGTGGCGTCAAGAATTGAGGCGCCTCAAAGACATTCAACCAGAGCAGTCTACGAAGCGAAGTGGGCCCTTTTTGTTAGATGGTGCGAAACAAGTCAGGTGGACTTCAGGAACCCATCTATAAAACAAATAGCAGATTTCCTCCTGCATCTTTTCCAGGAGAAGAATCTCCAGCCCAGCACTATTGATGGTTACAGGTCAGCCATTGCAGACAAACTGGGAAATACCTCGGTTAATGTCGGCAAGGATGACAATTTGACTAGACTGCTAGACAGTTTTCACAGAGATAGACCCAAAGGGCGCCGGGGGGTTCCTGCTTGGAACCTCTCCCTGGTTTTACACCAGCTTACAAAAGCGCCTTTTGAACCACTCAGAAAGGCTTCTCTGAAGCACCTTACTTTCAAAACTGTTTTTCTCCTAGCCCTGGCTTCAGGAAAACGCAGGAGTGAGATTCACGCTTGGTTAAACAAAAATATCAGACACCAAGCTGATTGGTCCAAAGTTTCCCTCTACCCTTCTCCAAGCTTCTTGGCGAAAAATCACTTGGCAAAAGAGGGACCAGAGTGCGTGGCCCCTGTGGTCATCCCGGCCTTAGCCCCCACTCTGGATAAGTCTTTAAAGGAAGACAGATCCCTTTGCCCTGTTCGGGCTCTTCGCTACTACCTGGACAAAACGCAGGACCTAAGAACGGGAAAGGAGTTAGTTTTTGTTTCATTCAAACAAGGTTTTAACAAGGACATCTCTCCTGCCACTATCTCCTCCTGGATCAAACAAACAGTAGTGTTGTGTTATGATCTCTCTGACCAAGATTCCTTGACCTTACATCAGGTTAAGGCCCATGATGTTAGGGCCTTTGCGGCTTCCAAAGCCTTTCAAGGTGGCATATCTCTGGACCAGATTCTAGCAGCATGCCACTGGAAGTCCCACAACACCTTTACACAGTTTTACCTTAAGGATGTTGCCTGGGCAGATAAGGAGCTTTTTCACTTGGGTCCTGTGGTGGCTGCCCAGCAGATCCACCACTAGTCCCCTAAGCTTCTTTGTATATAATTATATATAGTTTACATACTAGTTAGTTTTAGGTGTAGGCTCACTTTAGCCTAGGTCTTGGCTTCTCAAAGTCTTTTACTTCAGAGTAATCCTCTGGGTATAGGACTTTCCCTACTCTTCCAGGTTAACCGTGGGAATCATTGACTTGAACTCTTACTCTCTTCCTCCCCTCAGAGCAGTCAAAAAGGGGGGGGGGGGGGGGGGCAGGTGGGTCTAGTTACCCTTGAGACTAACATGTCTCCTCAAAGGACTAGAACCTCACACCTAGGTATAATATAAGAGTTCTCTCCAATCCTCAGAAGGCTGCCCTCCTTCCACTGGGTAGTTATTCTAGCTATCGTCTGGTAGGTAAGATGTATTAACGCAATGAAATTGCAAATTTTAATTAGTAAATTAAATTTTTATTAGTTAATACCTTACCTACCAGACGGGAAATTCCCACCCAGCCTTCCCCGCTTTCAGCCTTACGATTCAACCTTAGGGACGAAAAAGATGCTATGACGTCACGTCCCTCTGGCGAGTGAGGCAGGAACTAGGCCACCTGGCGAGTGGAGTGTAGTGTACCGGTCCTGCCGGGGGTGAAACCCAGGACGTCTTTTTCTTTCGTTTGGCGGGACCGGCTGGCGCCGGCATATAGCTATCGTCTGGTAGGTAAGGTATTAACTAATAAAAATTTAATTTACTAATTAAAATTTGCAATTTCGGTGCCTTTATGTCAAAAATTTCAAAAATCCCTAGGAAATATTGTCATGAATTAGACCTTAAAACATCAGTCCTGGCTAATGCTTTAATGAGTAGCATATTGGACTACTGCAACTCCTTGTTTGCACCACTCACTGATTTTGAGTTCAGGATTGCAACGAATCCAAAACTCACTCCTAGTGGTTAGCAAGTTTGGCATCTAATAATAGGCTGTCACCTCTGTGGTTTTGATTCAAGTGACATTGCTGAGGACCCCTCCCAGTATGACCCTGCTGTTGAACGGGATGTAAAACGCCAACTAAATCAATTTGTAAATACAACAAAACCCTGGGCCATAAGTGGGCATGTTGTGTAATGTGTAATACAAGTTAATTGCATAAATAACTAATTAAAACAATTTTCCAGGTACTGGAGCCATGGACGAGACTTGCCACTGTTCTACATGTACGACTCCTACCAAGTGAGTCCCAGTGAGTGGTCACGACTGTTAGATCGGGATGGCGAGGTTACCATCAGGGGAACAGAATTTGATGGTGTTTTCATTGGGTTACTAGTGGAAACCAAACACAAACAGGAGCTGAAACGCTCGGGATTTGATGGATTCTACACATACTTTGCGAGTTCTGGGTTCACATATGGGTCGACTCCTTCCTCGTGGAATATGATTGCACAGGAGGCAAAGAAATCCAATATGTTGTTTATACCGAGTGTGGGACCAGGCTATATAGATGACCAGGTTAGACCATGGAACAAAAGGAATACCAAGTCAAGAGATCGGGGAAAATACTATGAACACATGTTCGAAAAGGCTCTTGAAGCAAATCCTAGTCTTGTATCCATTACATCTTTCAATGAGTGGCATGAAGGAACTCAGATAGAGAAGGCTGTGCCCAAAAGGAATACAGAGTTTGAGTATTTAGACTACCGGCCTAATGGGACAGATTTCTACTTACAGCTAACCAGGAAGTGGGTGCAGAAGTTCAAAAGTACAAGTTAACAGTTGACGATATTAGATAGTTTGAGGAATTGTGATTTGTATAAAAATATAATAATATTATTATTGGAAGATGTAAGTAATTCAGATGTGAACAGAAAATAATATTTTAAATATTTATTATATTTGTTGAAGAAAAATTAGTTTTGATTTGATCAAAACTATTTTATCGTCATTTGGGCCAAGTACAAGAGTATTAACTCCTGATTATATTAAATTTACTGTTGTGGTTGAATGCAAATTTTAGAACCGGTTTCTGAAAGCGAATATTCGGCGAAAAACCAGGTACGCTTGATGTATAAAATGCGAAGAAATAAGTTTTCAACCGCGTACATGAGCTTTAACTCGTATATAAATAAGAACCACAAGGGAGTTTTTGAAGACTTCCGAGGACAAAATGTGTGATATATCAGTAGAATATTATAAAATATTGTGAAATATTTGTTGTAGTTCAATATTTTGGTGAACTTAAGGTAAAATAATGAAATATGTGATGAAGCCGGTTTTGGTTTGAAGAAAACGAAACGTAACCGGATCACTGTCTTTCGGTCGGCAAATAGGTTTCCGGTTTACCATCTTCAACACTAATTAAATTTAAATTATACACTGATAATTAAATTTTAAAATGCTGCGTGTATATTAATGCTGGGACGATGTTTGCAAAGTTCGGTATTATCGCTTGCTGGCTCATTGCCAATCAATGATTGGTAAAATTTAAGTACAACCGATATTTGCTAAACCCATTTCTTTGTAGCTTTTTGGTTACAATAAAACACTAACCTGGGTAATATTATGTAAAGATCTGAAATATCCATCAGTTAAAATCACAAAACTAGCCGTGAATGCAATAAAAATAACGTAAATAGAAACACCTTGGGGTTTTCCCACTGTTGTCAAGGTAATCACAAACCAGTATATAGCACGCATGGTGAGGGAGAGTCTGTGAATGGCTTTTAGGATATATTTTGGTCATATTTGTGATAATTTGTGTGTATTTTACTTGTTATCATTTAATATTTGATTTTTCTGTCTGGTTTACACTTTCGACTCCATGATCGAAAATGTTCGAAGTTTGTTCACAAATTTCCGATACGATCTTCGACAGTTAAAATCATGGCGATCTCCCAGCACTAGTGTATATTAAAAACCAAAATTATTATCAAAGATGTACATAATAATACTATGACTTCCATAATGTCCATGAATCATATTGTGTTCTTTGTATAAAAATGTACAAAAGAATGAAAGCAAAAATATTGAATTATGTGGGTTTTTTTTTTTTTTTTTTTTTGCAAGATCCTCAGTTGCTACTTGTAATAAAACCGTATCTTACTTTAGAATTAAAACAAATGATAAAAAACCCAACCAAAACCTGCTGGATTCTCAACTTAAATAACCAAAGACTGGTATTCACTAGTGTTGGGAATCATCCCCAAATTTCCATGTCGATTAATCATCTAATTTGCTAACCCATGGTTCAGTCACAATCGATTCATCTACTTTGCTGCATTGTGGATCATTGTTCCATAGAATACTTTCCAGCATGAAGCATGTTTATCTGAATTTTGAGGAATTTTGACAGTTTCAAAGCTATAACATTTAGTATGTAAAAGTTGTGAGAGTGTCTATTTAGTGAGTAAAACATGCGTGAAGAATGTTGATATTTAGTTCTATATTCCCTGTGTAATGAGTTAAGAGCGTTTAATTGTATCAATTTGGATTATTTGAATTTGAAATGTTAAGATCTGTCATAGTGTCATGATCCTAACATGTTTAAGTCACTACTAAAGAAGAAAATAGGGAAATCAAGTCACACAAATTCCTATGGTTATACCTTTCAAGGTTTACTAGCATTTTTTAATCGCCCTGTGAATGGAGCAGAGTACAGCCTCTGATCTGAATATACCTGCACATTGGTCTTATTGCACGACAAAAAAAAGTATTTTAGTGTAAAATGAAAACGTAAAATTAAAATTGATCATCAAATTACATATTCAGTGTACTGAAGTTTACAGTGTTCAAACAAGCTGTAGAGCTACTTTTAATGTCTTGGTTAATTCAGTGTTTAATCTTGGTGCTGTAACAGTTTCAACCTCAGTAGAATTCGACAGATTCTGAAGCTGTTTACATACTGCCAGACACAGTATTGCCTATCTTGCCTGATAACCCTTTTCATACTACAGGTGGTATAATCCACAGTTATTGATGTTAGACAAAATGCCCCCGTCCTTCAACTAGCGCTTGACGTTTGTGTAATTTTGTTACAGTGGCCCAGCGTCCCATTCCTTGAGCATCCCACTGAAGTTTTGAAATGTCTAAAATTTCCACCTCTTAAGCCTTGATTGTCAGTTACGGTCAATCACCGTCCATTGTAAGCCCTACCACTGTCCATGTATCCATGTGTGTCAGTCCCTGTTCATTAATTTCAGTGACCTTCCATATATAGACCTTCCATATGTGGTTTATAGAAGGTTGAAACTCATTCTTGTTTCGAAATGAAGAGTTCATCCTGGGCAAAATAAGGCGAGTGGAGGTAAATGGAGGACGACTTTCGTTTATAAACATTTGTACTACTGTCAAGCTATTGTTGCTGCTACTTAGACACTGTGTCCCATTAGTGGCCATGCCAGTCATACCTTATGGATACATCAAATCTCAAGAGATATGAGGCGTCCTGTGAGGAAGCTCTGCCGTTGAGTAAAACCATGGGGTATAGTACCTGTAGTGTGAAAGGGGCATGTCTGAAGATTTATCCTTGGGTCCATATGGTGCATCTTGTATAACTGTACATTTTATTATAATGGTTTTGTTATCTGCTGGTAGATTTAGTGCAATAAAAGTGTGATTTAGTTTTACATTAGGTTATCTATGACCGTATTATTAAATCATATTCAATAATATTCACAAAATATTCAACTGGTCACTTGCGTCATGTGAGGGGGATATTAAAGCATCAATAATCATAAAATAACTTCCACATTGCCAAAGGGTGTTCCAAAATGATGTATGAACTGGTGCTATTCGAAAGTTGCTATTCTGGGTGTGTTATTCTTAGTGACCTATGTCATTGTGATGGTTTGTGAAGCCTTTTGTAAACTGATCCTTATTGATCTTTGTCATTGTAAGTTGTTTCTCACCAATTTTTCTGGCATAAGTTTATTCCTGAATATGTACCAGATTCAGACATCACAGGACCACAACATGGGCATTTCTGTGTAATTCCCTGTCATGGCAGATCACTTGGGATTTGTTTTGGGCATATTCGTGTGGTCTAGTAAACATACTAGAGAGTCACTTATACCAAAATGTATTGTTACATTCCTTCAAAGTTCTGTTATGCCGGCCAAGGAAGTAAAAAAACTAGTTGTCACTTTTGACTCAGAAAACACATTTTGGCAATTATATAAGGAAGATTTGCCGTGCCTGTGACAATCACCTCAGGGATTTATGATGTATCCATAAATTCCTAACCAAACGCTGTGGTCAGCAGTCAATTAGACCACTGTAATTCCCTAATATATGGGTCAAGTTCAGTTTAAAGGTGAAGAATGCGCTCTGCTATTTTGTTCTCAGATTGGACAGAATGAGTCATGTCACACCCTATCTAGAAAAACTCCACTGGCTTTTTATTTCATATTTTATCCTTTTCAAATACAGCCTCCTCATTTTTAAAGCCATAAATTTCTCCAAATCCCCTATTTGTCATCTCTAATCAAGTCTAGTAGTCTGACGCATTGAAATAGTCCATCAGTTTCTTCGATCTGTCCCAGAAAGGCTATAGGCAGGCGTGGTTTTGCTACTGTTCCAGCTTTTATCCCTCCTCACCCATGAGAATAAATGGGTATGGACAATAGGTGCAGAGGTAACCCCACAATAGATTGGTATCCCGTTAACAGAGCAGGCACCTTGGCTTGATGTCATTGATGAAAAAAAAAATACCAGCAATATCATTCACTGGGCCCAAACAATGACCAGCAAAGTAACTTGTCATCTACCTCCATAATCCATATTTGCAATAGCTATTTACATGCAAGTTTAACTGTGGTGAGCAACAGTTTGTAGTATTCTTTGAATAAAACATATTTGTATAAACATTAATCTGTGATTATCAGTTTGTGGTTATGTAGAATCATATATTGTTGATGCTTATTAATAAAATTCTTATTTTATAAACTTGTTTGTTTTTATCAGTTGTCACCAATGTAATGGTGTTAAACAGGACTACAGTAAATTTTGGAGTATAATATGTTAAAATTATAATTTCTACACCCTGTCCATCATTGTGATATTTGATCATGTAATTCCACCATACTTCAGAAACTTTAGTGGTGTGGTGCTCTGTATTTGAATCTCCAGGCTGTACCCTCTGTGGCTGTTGGTTGAAATTGAGCTTGTGGCAATGTATGCAAGGATTATTATTATTATTTCTATAGCGCTTTATTATAATTACTCAAATCCGCTTCCACCGGATTACATACCTTATACTAGGATTACACTGTTCCATTATGGTTTAAAGAGATACATACAGCAGTAAAACGTTTCAACTCATTGGGGCTTGTTTATGGTTTCAGGCATTTGTGGTTTCATTTCAGTCGTATCTAGAAGGCTCTATAAGTCTGAATCCATATTTGGATAGGGCGCATCAGACACAAAACGGAAACCTTTTTGTGCCCACACTATTTCAAAATGTTGGAAAAAACTCTTGCATGCTATACTAAAATGAAGACACTGGAGAGGTGAAGTGGGGGTGTTGTAAGTATTGCTTTATGGGGCAGCTCACTTTTAAATGATCACTAGCTACATCCACTGTCCATGTACACAACAGTAAGGACAAAGTCATGAATCTTATTCAAATACATGCTGATAAAACTGAACAGAGCAGTGTGAATTGGGCAATAGTTGATCAAAAGGGTTCAACTGAAGTAAAATACAGGGTAAGTAGACGTCTTGGTACCAGTGACTAAACAGTGCCATGCACTGCTAGCTGATAGACTGGATGCTGTCAAATTTACCATGTCATTGACTACTAGCCGACAGATTTCGTACTGGCAAATACACCTTGCAATTGATGGTTATGTGACAGATGTGTATCTGCAAATACACTTTACCACTGATTGCTGGAAGACTTGGTACTGCTAAATACACTTTGCCATTGACTGTGGACAGATTGACTTCTGGTTCATATGTTTTGCCACTGCTAGCCGATATATTTGGTACATGCAAAACATAACTGACCACTGCTAACTGACATGTGTGGTAATACATTTTTATTGCGTTAATACATCCTATCCAATGGACAATTGCTAATCCGGTCGGCGCAGAACGGCCCACCAAACGTCAGAAAAAGACATCCTGTGTTTCCACCGGCCGGCCGGTCCCTAGTACTAGTGCACTCGCCAGATAGCGTGTTTTACTTCCTTCCTGTCTAGACAGCATGACGTCATAGCATCTTTTTCGTTTGGCGCATGTACAGTGCACACGGAATTTTTCACTGCCAGAATTTTCTTCAGATACTGCCTTTATTTTGAGTATTCTTCACTGTTTTGTACTCAACGAATATCATACACATCATGTCTTCTCCTGGCCAACGTAGAGGAAACTGTGGACACGCTATGGCTAATTTTGACTCTCATTCTCACTGCGCACGTTGCAGGGATAAAGGGAAGGGCATGGAGTTTTGTGTAGAGAACCCTCAGTCTTCTGACTGCCAGATTTGCAAGTCCTTCACCCCTGAGCAACGTCAACAACTGGCTACACCTTCTTATAAGATTAAAAAAGAAAAACAGGAGGCTAAGAAGCTAGATTCATCTCCCCATAAGAACAGTGAGGCACTTGTCGACCCTGCCACCGTGTCTGTTATTGGTGCTGTAGACGACCAAGGTTCTGTAAAATCCCCCTGCTTCTGTCGCTCCACCTGATAAGAAAACTAAGAAAGATAAGCCTTCCTCTACTTCTACTAAATCTTCAAAGGCTCAGATCCAAGCTAATGCTGAACTTAAGATTGCAGAACTGGATCAAAAGTGGTCGGATTGTTTCAACCGCTTAGAAGCCTTGTTGATGGCCAGGTCTTTTGAACCGTCTTTTACTTCTACTGCCTCTCACGGCGTTATCGCCTGTGCAGCCATTATCGCCATGCCCTTAAATAAACATCCGGCGATATGAAATCGAGATTTGGCGAGAGAAGGTGACACAGTTGCTAGGAAAGCAGTGTTTTGTAAACGTGACAATTTGATGATTGAAAACGTTGTTTGATGATTTAAACCATCACTTTTGTAATAAATAATCACTCATGGAAGGCAAGAAAGGTAAACACATTACAATGTACTTAAAATATAGCACAAACCAACGTTGAGAAGGTTACAATTAAATGTTCTTCACACAATCACCATATATCCAACTAACACTTCAAATCTACGCCATATTTACAATAATAAACGGCAGACTAAATTATGAGCATATAATATGAGTAGGGTGCCTAGTAAAGGCCAAAACTTTACTGATGATTGATGTAATTACTGTAACAGACACAGATGCAGCCTATTACAGCCAACACAGAAAATATATATGTTAATAGTGTATTTTATTAAAAACAGAGGTTAGAAAAAGGAAAAATTATGAAGAACACCAACTAAAGGAGGCTGTGGCCGCTGTGGGTCAAGGGATGTCTATCAGACAAGCTTCACTGAAATATGGTGTCCCAAGGCGCACTGTGGGTGACCATGCCAGTGGTAAAATACCCCATTTCAAGAAGTCTGGTGTGGCTCCAATGCTGACTGAAGCAGAGGAGGAGGCTCTGGTAGAATACATTGAGTACATGGCCAGTCACAACATGCCTTTGAAAAGAAATGACTTACGTGGAACAATTTTGGTAGGTTGTTCATTCAAGCAAAAGAAAATAATAACAAATACAACAATTAAATAATAACACAAATATAATTCATTCTGAAACTGTACAGTGAAATATTAATAGTATTCATTTGAAACAGGAATTAATCAAATGTTCTGGCCCTGATCGAGTGCTGACAAGCAGATTCAACTTGTCACATGGCCCAAGTGATGACTGGTTTCAGAAGTTCCTCAGAAGACATAACAACTTGAAGTGGGCAGTGCCTCAAACAATTACCACTCAAAGGCAACATCAATCAAGTGACTACATTATTGATGATTTCTTCAACAAATATGGTGAACCTCTTATTGTTATTATACACATGAAAACTATTGCACATGATACAATTGATACATACAAATCAATCACAAATACAACAATGCTCCCATATACATTACAATGTATAACAATTACGTTCAGCATTATTGTTTGCAACAAAATACATGCAGTAGTAATTAAAACATGCCTATATTCACTTAAACAGAGCACTTACTAAAGAAGTTGAAATTAGAAGACAAACCTCAACAAATATTTAATTGTGACGAAACAGGGATATCGGGGCATGTTGCAACGCGTGAGAAAGCATATGGAACTAAGGGCAAACAATTGCAGCAGAAAAAGGCATGTATTAAAGCAACTTACCTCATAATGTTAGTATCACTTTTAAAATAAGTACATGCACAATGAAATGGTAAAGTTAATAATTTTGTTAATGCGATGAACATGTTTATGTGCACATGTTTATATTCACAGATTAGTAGCATTGATCATATCACTTCAATGACGTGTGTTGCTGCAAGTGGAAAGGTTCTTCCTAATTTTCTGATTTATGCAAAAAGTTTCCCCACTGTTTCTATTGAGGAAAATCTACCCCAGTCATGGATTTATGCAAAGTCTGAAAATGGTAAGATAGTTGTTGCATTTTTGTTCATCTATATACATCACAAATACATGTTAATGATATTTTTTATTATTTGAATATTAAACCACATAATATGTGTAATGTATCAATGTATGTTCATGTGCAATAGTCAATAAAAGTTAAATAAATAAACATAATGGCAGAGGTGGAAGCTTATTATATGTAGGTTACATGGACAAAGAACTCTTCAGCGCATGGTTTCATAATTTATTTCTGAAACACTGTGGCTCATCAAGACCAGTATTACTACTACTTGACAACCATGACAGCAGATACAGCTATGAAGTACTGAAAACTGCCAAAGAGAATGAGGTAGGTTTCAGAAAAGCCAACACAATTGCAACTACTGCTTTTTCATTTACCTCATCAATTACACTAACCAAAACATCATGCTTAATTGAATGTCTCCTATTGTGAAATAAATTATAAATCATTGTTGAAACAAATAAATTCAGAAATTTAATGTTAATGTCTTTCAGGTGAGAAAGTTGTTGTTTGCATATGGTCCATCACAAGTCACCATCACCAATGTCACTTTGGAAACACCACTAACTACAGGTGCACAAACAGTGGATTGTTAGGAATAGTTAAATGTTATACGTGTTCTTTTAACCTTAATTTTGAAGTCACAATACTTGGCATGTTACAAAATGTACAACTTAACACCTGCACACATTTCTTTTGCATGATAATTAAGAAAGGCACCCTACATAATCATTATTTATAATGTATGTGCAATTACCACAAACATGGATAAGTGATCACTTAAATAATTAAAATATCAATTGTCAGTCATGATTTTGTAGGTAGAAATTTTTGCTTTCCCACCTCATACTACACACCTTCTCCAGCCTCTTGATGTGGGAGTATTTGGTCAAATAAAGAAGGCCTATAATGCAATATGTTTGAGTGCTGGCTTGAGATCATCTCGAAGTGTCATTACCAGGAGTAATTTTCCAGTGACTTGGAGATGTAGTATCGAGAGGGGAGCAACACCTGCAGTAATAAAAAGCGCTTTCAAAAGGACTGGAGTATATCCCTTCAATCCCACTGAAGTGGACTCTTCAAACATAAGAAAGTCTAAGTAAGATGTATTACTTCATTCAGAACTTATTTCATTTGTTTCTTGATTTGGGGTGTAACATCACTTTCAACATTGCAAAGGTCATATAAAAATGGGTACTTACATATGCTAAAACAAACTACACACGAAGTATACAAATTATTATGAACTGTAAAGGGCTGACCCTCAAGAAACATCAAGTTTTCAACCTAAGGGTGTGTCTTTCTTTAACCATGGACCTCAGAGATGGGAGCCTACTGTCTTGTGACTCAAAAACCATGGCCTCATCTTAAAGTCATATACATCATTGCAATTTGGTTGACATTATATCATGTTGATGTTGCATTATATGTGTGTTTATTTATTTTTTTGGGGTTTTACGTCGCTTTCAACACTGTACAGGTCATATCACGACGGGTAGTTGGAAGGGCACAGGAAACCAGTACATACAGTTTGCTAGGGTTGTGTACTGTAAACTGCCGACCAACAGCAAGCAACTACCACCTTTCCCACTTAAGGCCGTGACGGGGATCGAACCCCGGCCTCAGAGGTGGGAGGCAAAGAGTGTCACCACTCTGCCACCATGGGCCCCCATTATATCTGTAAAACCAAGAAGTGAGTCCTGTGGAGGCTTTTGATAGTTGGAGTTTTTCCTTAAATATTATGTATGATTAATATTGTGTGATGCTGTTAACATCCCCAATATAACTACAGTTGAAAAGTGTGAGTACTTGCTTTTGATCATTTTGCATGTTTTTAGGGTTATGTCAAACATACCCAGTCTCGGTAATCCTACAATTACCAGTGTAAACAACTCCAATGAACCCCAAACATCTATGCACACCCACAATACCCAAACCTCAAAACATCCTGTCGAGGCAGTACGAAAATTACCTAAAGATTTAGAAGTAGCCTTCCCGATTCCCTATGATGGCAATGGGACAATTTCTGTAAAGAAAAGGAGAATAAATCCTACAGCAAGATATTTGACTGGTTCCCACATGTTGGACCAAATTAAGCAGAAAGATGAAGAGATGACACGCAAGAAAAAGGCCAAAGAAGAAAGACTTCTAAGAAAAAAATCTTTCACCAAGGTATAACAATTGGAGAAATAATGTAGACATATTGTCATAACTAAATTTATTTTGCACTGGCACACATAAAACATTGTACATATTGATACACATTAACAATTTGAGAATGTCAAATTTACAAAACTACAAATTTCAATGAATTACAAATGTGACATAAAATGACATATTTTTCATCATAACAATTAATTAATTCTGGTCACTACACCTTACTCAACTTTATTCACACTTTATGGTGAACATTGGGACATGAACTATGACTTCACATGGGGTATGCATGCATAAATACACATTTATTTGTATTAGGAACAAAAGAAAAGGCGATGCAGTAGAAGGAAAATAGTGTTATCATCAAGTAGCGACGATGATATTCACAGTGATGGCCTACGCAGTGACATACATCATGCTGAATGTGGTAATTATTTTCATAATAAGGTCAATATTAATGTACCATGTGCATTCCAACAGCCCCTTCTCATTACACATTTTTTTGGGCCATTAAAGAAAAAGTGTTTGAAATCATTACTTCATGTTTTACTGTGTTTATGATGCAGTTGTATAATCAGTGGAATAATAAGAAATCAAACTTAAACACAATGTCAATGGCTAAACATATAACATGCAAATCATTAAATATCTAGTTCATAAATTAAATCCCATTTCAGATGTCGATGACCAAGTAAATATTGTGACAGACACCTGTGTTGCATCAAGTAGTGGCTGTGCAGATGCATCTGCATGTCATTCACCTGAAACAAAAGAAGTTGATATGGTTATCAATACTGACATTTGCTACACTTGTATGGACACATTTCCACCAGTAAAGGGCAAGGGCAAAAAATTGAGAAGGAAGAACAAAATAGATTGGGTTGGTTGTGACGGTTGTGGCAAGTGGTACCACTGTGACTGCCTGAACTTAAAGTTAAAAGACATTGGGGATACTTTTCTGTGTAATAATTGCAAGAAACAAGTTGGCAATTAATTTTTAATTTATTGGTATTTTTTACCACTGACTGAAGCTATGAATTTCACCTCTTTACATACAGTAGTATGTATGAATGTTAAATTATTGCTGTTAAAATCATGACTTACAGGTAATAATTTCTTTCAGTTTGGTTGTGTTTATTCTAAATATTGGTCAACTAAAATGAAGAATTGCATTTACTTAAAAACAGAAAAAATTAAATGTACATATAAAGTTTTGTAATTTTTAATATATTAATTTTGTAATTTAACCTCATGCTGTGATAGGCTGATGGCATTTGTCACTTGTGGGAGTGTAAGCCAAAGTTATCTGAAATGGTGTTATTACATTGCAAACTTACCTTAATTGAGATGCAATACTGACACAATGTTTTTATCATTTTTCATTGTTATTTATTTAATATGTATGAAATATTTATTTGTGGGTTATGAATAAAATAATTATTGTTTTTCACACATTCACTGTGGATGGTGACACATCACTTCAATCTTCTTCCCACCTTAAAATTGACTGCTCATAATGAAGTTGTAGATTATGAGTAGTCTCCTATTTATTACTACGAAAGAGATGTGCAAGAGATAGGGGAAAAAAAAAAACATATCTCCAATTTATGCTGCACAACGTTGGAAATTGCCTATGGATATTTAATGAAATGCAACATTAAGGTATTGTAAGTACTGGGTATATTTGTATGGCTGAATAATACTATGGTGATAACATAAGCAACAAATTCCAGTTATTTGAGCGATATTTGGGTGGTTTATCCCTTACCTTTGCCAAAATTACATTAACTTATCTAATGAACGCAGCACATTGTGATTGTTTGGATATTTATACCAGATTCACGCTCATACAATAATCTTTATAGATTTATTGCCTGTGTAAATCGCCGTTTACTAACGTGGCCATGGCGATAACGCCGTGAGAGGCAGTAATGTGAAAGTTACACCGACCCATTCACCACCAACTTCAGTTGAGAATGTGTTTGAGCCGTTCATCGGACCTTCTACTTCTACAGAGCTTCCTGGATCTGGCTCCTCTGCTGCAAAGCATCCGCCGACCAGTAAAGCAATAACCAATAGCAATAGCCAGTTACTGAAGAACAGAACTATAGAGAAACTATGCAAGGCATTCGCTCATTTATGGGCTGGTCACACATACTGGACATAGACAGTACGGCCACCACTTCAGAAGATAACCCTTTTGCTGGACCCAAGACTGTAGCCCCAGGCAAGGTGTCGGTGAAGATGCCAACTGAGGAATGGTTATGCAGAAAGCTAGGAAAGTTGAACCTTACTTTGGTTGAGGGCTATCCCTCCTGTGGTTCTGAGGCCGGTGGCCTGGCGAAAGATGTGTTTCCGAGACCTGCAAAGTCACAGTCAAAGTGGTACGGGCTGTTTTCCGCCCACAAAGTTGACCCTTCAGCCGTCTCTTCATGGAGCCACTGCATCGCGATGTATCTCACAAGAAACAATGCGAAGATGGGAAAGATCAGTTAGAGAGGCTTCAGTTTTCTGCAATCAGGCAGCAAGCTTCAACCGTTGCTTATTTAAAGTGCAGCAGAATATGCAGGACCAGTTGAAAGTTTTGAGAGCAGAAAGCAAGGGCAAATGTTCAAACAAGGCATCTTCAGCAGCTGATGAGTTACAATACTTAATGAACTTCAATTCAAGCCTCACACAGGCGGCTGCAAAGATTATGGAACACTTATCAGAGTTTGTTTTCATCTCAATGGGAAATCTCACCCTAGCCCGCAGGGATGCGTACTTGAGTCATCTCAGAACTGGCATTAAGTCAGATACTCTCACAGCCCTGAGGACAGTACCTCTACACATATCCACCTTGTTCCCCGTCTCTGCCATTAGAAGAACAGAGGAAGACATTGCCCAGTTTGAATCGAAAGGACACACTGGATCTGCACACAGCAAGGGTCGGTACCACCCATATGAACGCCAGGACAAGAGGTCGGCTAACAGAGATTCAAGGTCGGATAAGCCAGCATGGAAGACTACTGGCAGGAGACAGTCTAAGAAAGCAAAGGGTCGCACTACTTCCTACTCATCACGACCAGCCGTCGTATAAATGACAATTACTGTGTAACCAAGTTACAGACACGACTGCTGGCCGGGAGCCCCACACCAAGACAGACATTAGACACTCTTTCAAATGTAAACTTTCATGTTGTACCTTCTGTTCATACTGCACCCGGGCATTCCCAAAAGAGAGATCTAAGTCGTGGGTCAGCAGGTTGTTATTGCAGAGAAAACAAATTAAAATATGTGAAAAGTGTTTCTTGTGTCACTCAATTGTCTTGTGTAAAACCTGTAACAAATGTCAAAAATGTTGCCTCAAATCTGCCTGTAGGGGCCAGACTTCAAAACTTTTGGCAAACTTGGCTGGATCTGGGTGCCGGTCTGAAAGTGGTTCAAATCCTGAAAGAGGGCTACACCCTCCCCTTTCGGATCCGGCCAAAACTCAAAAGGTCTCCTACAGTCATAAGCTGTTATGTCAATCCCCACAGGAACCTCTACCTGCTGGAGGCATTACATCAGCTTATAGACAAAAATGCAGTGGAACTAGTACAAAACCAAACATCTCTGAGATTTTCAACCGACTATTTTTAGTGCCAAAGCCCAACAACAAGTGGAGACCTATATTAGATCTGAGCAAACTGAACCTTTTCCTCAAGGCGGAGAAATTTAAAATGGAGACAATGGAAACCATCAGGACGTCCCTCCAACCAGGGGAGTGGGTCACCTCAATGGATTTCAAGGACCCCTACTTCCATATACCAATACAGGAACAGTCCAGGAAATATCTGAGCTTTCATGTCCAGGGTCAGACATAACAATTCAAAGCTCTGCCTTTCGGTCTGTCCACAGCACCCTTGGAGTTTACTGTTGTAGCAAAGGTGAAACTAATGGCCATATACAAGGGTATAAGAATCCATCAGTACCTAGACGACTGGTTGGCGAGCGCCAGATCCCACCAGGTTTGTCTCCAGCACACTCAAGATCTAGTGAAAATATGCCAAAAACTAGGTTGGCTGGTGAATTTAGAAAAGTCAGAACTGGAGCCCAAGCAGATATTCGATTTTGTAGGCTACCAGTTCGACCACAGGGCTGGTCGTGTCCGACCTACACCGGACCGTTGGCAGAACCTCCAGGACAAATACTAGAAATACTGTCACTACCTGCCTGTCTGGTCCGGCAGTTCGTGTCCCTGATAGGTTTACTAACAGCCACAGAATTGCAAATTTAATCAGTAAATTAAATTTTTATAAGTTAATACCCTATCCAATGGACAATTGCTAATCCGGTCGGCGCAGACCGGCCCGCCAAACGCCAGGAAAAGACGTCCTGTGTCTCCACCGGCTGGCCGGTCCGTAGTACTGTGCACTCCCCAGATGGCGCCTCGTACTTCCTTCCTGTCTAGACAACCTGACGTCATAGCATCTTTTTCGTTGTCTAAACCTCTTAGACCCCTAGTAAGCTGATAGCGGGGTCGGTGGGAGGGTCTTGTGTGTCCATTGGATAGGGTATTAACTTATAAAAATTTAATTTACTTATTAAATTTGCAATTTTATTGCGTTAATACATCCTATCCAATGGACAATTGCTAAATAACTACCGCTTGGTCGGCGGGTAAGTTACTAGGGACTTATGTGAACTCACAAGTAATAGCAAATTTTAACCTACGGTCTAGGCTGACTTCGTCAGGAGACCTATAGGCCCAGGTCTGGGTTGACCTTAAGGTCCTGAAGCCCTGTAAGACCTTGGTCGGTTGCCAACAGCCGGTTACCCGGGGGCTATACAGACGTCGCCCCCCCCCTTTTTTAACAGACTTGCTCTGAGGTAAGGGAAGAGAGGGATGAGTTCAGTCCCAGAAAGCCAATAAACCTCCCGAAGGAAGCACACCACATTTTATACTATGTGCTTGTAGAACTGTTTATATATATATATACAAATCTCCTCCATCTAAGGGCCACTTGTGGATCTGCTGGGCAGCCACTACCGAGCCCAATTGGTAAAGCTCTGAGTCAGCCCAAGCCCCGCCCTTCAGATAGAACCATGTGAAGGTATTATGTGACTTCAGAGGCAGGCTGACAAGACTGTATCTAAGGAAACTTCCGACTGGAAGACCTTAGAAGCATCAAAGGCCCTGACATCATGGGCTTTAACCTGATGTAAAGTGTGGGCCTCCTGGTCAGAGAGCTCATAACATAGGATCACAGTCTGCTTGATCCAAGAGGAGATAGTGGCAGGGGCCAATACCCCTGGGGCCACACTGTCTGGACCCTCTTTGGCCAGCTGATTCTTGGGAGAGAAAGCTGGGTGAAGGGTACAGGACACCTTGACCAGTGAGATTGGTGTCTAATATTTCTGTTTTGCCAAGCATGTATCTCACTTCTACGCTTGCCCGACCCCAGGGCCAAGAGGAAAACTGTCTTGAAGGTCAAATGCTTCAAGGAGGCCTCCTTAATTGGTTCAAAATGAACCTTGCTAGCTGGTGCAAAAACCAGGGAGAGGTTCTAGGAGGGGATTCCCTTTGGCCTTTGGGTCTGGAGGGGATTCCCTTTGGCCTTTGGGTCTGTCTCAGTGGAAACTATCCAGGAGACGAGTGAGATTTTCATCCTTACTGATATTGATGGGCGAATTTCCCAGTCTATCAGCAATGGCTGACCTGTAACCATCAATGGTGCTGGGCTGCAACTTCCTGTCCTGAAACAGGTCCATAAGGAAGTCAGCAACTGACTTTACCGGGGGGGGGGGGGGGGGGGGGCCCGACGTCCACCTGAGGAGTGATACATCACTTTGTAAAAAGGACCACTTGCCTCGTAGACTGATCTGACTGATTTCCTTTGAGGTCAAATTGAGGAGCCTCAATTCTTGCTGCCACTGCCTCAGACAAGCCTTGCTCCTCGATTGCTGAGGCTCTAGGAGCCATGCACAAAGATTAAGATTTGTCAGATTTCTGTGAGGGATCTGATTGAGTGGCTGACAACAGGTTGGGCAGATGGGCAGGCTCAGTGGGATTTGGCTGGACATGGCCACTAGATCCCAAAACCAAGGCATGTTGGGCCACCCCGGAGCAATCAGAATGATTCTCTTGCATGGGGAGTCCTGCAACTCCTCCACCACTTTGCCCAATATGGCTGATGGTGGGAAGGTGTATGCTTCCAGATCCTACCATGGCCGACTGAGCGCATCCACTGCTGTGGCCGGGGGATCCGGTACTGGTGACACAAACAGAGGCAACTTGTTGTTGAACCTCATGGCAATTAAGTCTATTTGGGGCTGGTGCCACCTGTTGCATATTGAGTGGAAGACCTCTGGAAGGAGAAACCACTCTGTTTGGATGGTCTGGCCTAGCCTGGATAGCTTGTCCGCTACCATGTTCAGCCGGCCTGGAATGTGTTGGGCTTAGAGTCACTTGTTTCCTGGTACACCAGGTCAAGATTCTCCATAGCAGGGCACAAGTGGGCCCGACCTCATGCCTCCTTCCTTGTTTATGAATGACACTACTGTGTTGCTGTCGGTTGCTACAAGTACTATCTTGTTTGAGGAAAGGTCTTGGAACTCTTAAAGCCCGAAAGACTGCTTAAGCTCTAGATAGTTTAAATGCAGCTTGCTTCCCGGAAGGGACCCGGTTCCTTCTGCAGTGTGCTCGTTTACGTGAGCACCCCACCCTTCTATTGATGCGTCTGTAAATATTTGCAGAGCATGCTTAATTGGGTGTAATGGTTGGCCTATAAGAACATTGTCTTCCTTCAGCCACCATTGTAAATGGGGGGTGCAGGGACCTGGGGACTTGGATCACCTTTTCCAGTGATTCTGGTACCCTCCAGTTGTTTTGAGATGCCACTGTATGGGTCTCATATGAAGTCGACTTAGATTAGCTGCTTTTCTGTAGCCGTCAGTAACCTATCAAGGACATGAATTCCCGGACCGGGCAAGCCGGTAGGGATAGCAGTTTTAACATAGTCTCTTGAAGGTTCTGTCACCGGTCCAGAGTCGGTCGGAACCGATCAGACCTGAAGTCGAACTGGTAGCCTACAAAATCAAAGTCTTGTTTGGGCTCCCGCTCTGATTTCTGTAAGTTCATCAGCCAACCCAGTTGCTGACACATTATTTACTAGTTCCTGTGTATGTTGGAGACAAGCCTGGGATCTGGCTCTCACCAACCAGTCGGCTAGGTACTGGTGGCTTCTTAAGTCCTTGTGTATGGTCACAAATTTCACCTCCTTTGGTATCACAGTGAACGCCAAAGGTGCTGTGGACAAACCGAATAGCAGGCATTACCTGGATTGTTCTTGTATAGGTATATGGGAGTAGGTATCCCTCCTTGAACATTTGTAATACCTAGGGTCCAGCCCCCAAGGCTTCCTAAGTTCCCGAAAAAGGGCTTAGTCTGGACCCTACAGGCAGATTGTGTGCCACATTTGGGACATTTGGTATTTTGATAAACATTTTCTGTCCCTCCGGACACTGGTCCGGTCTGGTGACAATGATCCAGGTTAACAGTCTCTCTGTTCTTATTGTGGTCTGGTGGGGCTGACACAACTTTTCATATTAATAGACTCTTCGCCCCGGGCCAGCAGCCTGCAAGGTGCAGCATTTACAGAGCAATTGTCATTTGTGAGATGTCTGACCCCTGGCTGGACATGATGACAAAATTTATTATCTCTCCAGCCAAGTCCAGCACTGATAACAGGTTGTTGAGAGATGTGATAAGGGAAGGTTGCCTGGCAGTAGCTTGGAACACTGTCATGTCACATCACCAAGACCACTGACCGGTCTAAGAATTCTCTGTAACCAAATTAACCTCAGGCAACTCTGTCCGGTACCAGGACTCCATACCCGGAACTTAACTGCAACCAGCAATTCTCTGTAACCGGCAAAAAACTGGCAGGCTGGGGTCACCAATCAATTTTGACAGCTACAGCTACAGCTTTTTTTTTTTTTTTTTTTTTTTTTTTAAATATATGTAACCAGTTTGGTTGAACCACTTTTCAGTAAGGACTGTGTAGCCAGCACCCTGTTAGGAGACTTGTAACCCATAGGTTGAAGCAAGTGTACTAGGCTGTGTAGCCAGTACCAGCTGGTACACTTTGTAACCAGTTGTTGAAGCAAGTGTACAAGGCTGTGTAGCCAGTACCAGCCGGTACACTCTGTCACCTGTAACCAGTTGAGGCAAGTGTACAAGGCTGTGTAGCCAGTACCAGCCAGTACACTCTGTAACCTGTAACCAGTTGTTGAGGCATGTGTACAAGGCTGTGTAGCCAGTACCAGCCGGTACACTCTGTAACCAGTTGTTGAGGCAAGTGTACATGGCTGTGTAGCCACTACCAGCCGGTACCCTCTGTAACCAGTTGTAACCAGTAATAAAAAACAGTTGCTAAATCAATTTTACAACTATCTTGTGTGTTGAATACAGCTTGCTGTAGGTCTCCTCCATTAATTAAAGTATTTCTTTAATCGCACGTCTTATTTGTAGATTTGACATTGCTGGGAAAGCCCTTGTGAACTATTTTTAGAAACACTTGGTGTTCGGTGTGTCACGTGACCAGCTTACTGGTCGGAAAGACACGCGATTGGCTGATTGGAGCTCGTCAGTTGTGGCGTTCTTTTATGATACTTAAACATGCAAATGCGTAGTATTCTGCTCATCCACAAACCCCAGTACCGGCAACGAAGCCGGGTCTGCAAGGCAGGGACTGGAATCACAGTAGACGTGAGTTCTGAAGAACGCACTTCCGACCTTCCTGGTCGGTGAAAACACGTGACCTGTTTCGTGATTATTCGGAAGGACACGCGATTGGCTAACTGGAGATGACGTCAGTATTCGCGTTCTTTGTGTGATGCCTTACCGGCAACTTTACAGTCCACAAAGCCCCACTACCGACAATAAGGTCGGGTCTGCAAAGCAGGGACTGGAATCACAGTAGACGTGAGTTCTGAAAGAACGCACTTCCGATCTTCCTGGTCGGTGAAAACACGTGACCTGCTTCGTGATTAGTCGGAAGGACACGTGATTGGCTGACTGGATATGACGTCAGAGGTCGCGTTCTTTTGAGCTGGCCGGTCGGCTGATGCTTAAAAGCAGAGAAGCCTGGACCAGTGCCCTCTGAAGATGAAAGTCCTGGTCGATGCCGGTCTGAAGTCGGTTGCTCAGCCGGCTGTGCACTCAAACCAGTGTCCTGGCCATCCACTGCCCTTACTACTGACACAAGTGCCGGGTCCACAAGGGTGGGTCTGAGAGTGATCAAGATTAAGTTCCTTCTATGTAAATACTAGGTGAGGTCGGCTGAATACGAGCTTGCCGGTCGACTAATGCATTAAAGCAAAGATGTCTGGACCAGTGCGCTCTGAAGAAATCTGAAGAATTCATCTCTTGCTTCTGATGAAAAAACACTAAATACTCGAGCTAGGCTGGTGTGACTGATGCTATACAGCAGAGAAGTCGGTACCAGTGCGCTCTGAAGATGAAGAATGCATCTTGCTGGGAATTCCTTCTTTACAGTGTTCAAAACTACGTAGACTGAAGTTTCCCGTGATTTCTATTGTAGTACTAGAAAAGACGTTTCTATGGTGATATTAGCTGGAAGGTTACAGCAGGTACATTCAAACAAAAACACGGATAAAAATACCTTGTAAGTATATCCATTATATTTCTAAAAATTGTCAATCTGCCCCTAACAACACAATTGTTGAATGGGAGGAAACTAGAAAATGGCTGCCTTCATATTTCTCGTAGATTACTGCCCTATCGTCAACACTAAATTGAGTCAGCTAGGGAGCGTTTCCAGCAGACTTATAAATGTATATCCGTGCTTGATTAGTAGATAACACTTCTACACTGAAAATATCCACATATAAGGTTGAAAATCCGTCATAATGCACACTTTTCCTTAAATAAATCTGGAGATGTTGAAAACACATCTGCACAGTACACGCGCCAAACGAAAAAGATGCTATGACGTCAGGTTGTCTAGACAGGAAGGAAGTACGAGGCGCCATCTGGGGAGTGCACAGTACTACGGACTGGCTAGCCGGTGGAGACACAGGACGTCTTTTTCTGGCGTTTGGTGGGCCGGTCTGCGCTGACCGGATTAGCAATTGTCCATTGGATAGGATGTATTAACGCAATAAAAAAGCAAGTTCACCTAGGCTGAGTGCACATGAGACCCATACACTGGAGGGTACCAGAATCACTAGAAAAAGTGATCCCAATTCCCAGGTCCCTACACCCCCACTTACAATGGTGGCTAAACAAAGACAATGTTCTCACAAGCCAACCTTTACACCCAATAAAACATGCTCTGCAAATTTTTACAGACGCATCAAAAGAAGGGTGGGGCGCTCACTTAAACGAACACACTGCAAAAGGGTCCTGGTCACTGCCAGAAAGCAAGTTGCATATAAATTATCTGGAACTAAAAGCAGTCTTTCTAGCCTTGAAAGAGTTTCAATACCTCTGTACCGACAAGATAGTACTTGTGGCAACTGACAACACTACAGTGGTGTCCTACATAAACAAGGAAGGAGGCATGAGGTCGGGCTTACTTTGTGCCCTATTATATAGAATCTTTTTTTTTTTTTTATTTGTCTTTTTTATTTTCATACAAAGGGTACAAAGAATGTAACATTTTAACAGAAACACAATGTTCATATACTTTCTATTTTTTAACAACATCACAAAATTAATAAAGAGAAGTGGAAAAAGTTTCAGCAGGTTGCAGGAAAAAAAAAAAAAACCTCAGATGCCCCGGGCAAGAAGAGAAAGCAAACTCCAACTATTCTTAAATTTTTGGTCGGTAAGGGAGATAACTGCCAAAAATTGTTGTTCCTCATATTTTTGTTTGAAAAATATTTGGAAGGTAGTGAAAGTCGCAGGGGTATCATTTACTAAAGCTTTAAAGATGTACTGTTTGGCTAACAAGAATATAATTTCCAGTTGTTTCTTATCTACAAGCCCCAGGAGCACTGTTTTAACACTTAGACAAAAAGATAAATCCACTTCGTTCTGAACCCACTGCTTGATTTTTTGCCAAAAATTATGCACAATTGGGCACTGGATAAACACATGGGATATAGTCTCTGGTGAATTCATACAAAAGCGACACAAATTATTAGTCGATTTTTTAATCTTGAACAAAAGACTTTTTGTTCCTAAGATACGATTTATAATCCTGTATTGCAACCAAATTATTTCATTATCTTGAATAACTTTGAAACAATGTTTGTAAATTGCTTTCCAATCCTCATGATCCAATTTGTCATCAACCACCGTTTCCCACTTTGTTTTAAAAGGCAGGGTTTGAAATTGGCTTGTGTTGTAGAAATCTTTACTTCCCTTTCTGGATTTTAATAAAATTTCTATGGTAGTCGGCCATACAGGTTTGACAATTGGATTTTGTAAATGTATACTAAAATATTTTTTCAAAAGAGTTTTTAGGCGGTGGTAATCCAGGAAATTGGTCTTTATTTTGAAAATTCTTGTCAGGTCATCTAAGGAAATTAATTTACATTCACGGAATAGGTCTGCAATGAATACTATGCCCTTACTATACCAGTCTTGATAGAATATGGGAACATTCGAGATGGATGGATTGTACCAAAGAGGGCTATTGAGTACTTTATCGTTTTGGTCTATAGAGATGCTATCAATTACTTTGGCCCATGATAGTAAAGTACTCTTCCAAAAATTATTAGTAGTCTTTCTTGCTAGGGTTTTATGCCATAGAGAATGCAAATTAAAACATTTCTCATAGTCTTTCAAATTGTAGAGACATAGCTCATACCATGGAGTCTGTTTTTGTATTAGCAAACGTCTTATCCAGGTACATTTTAGACTGCATATGAATTTCTCCAAGTCAATCATGCAGAGCCCTCCATTCATGTAATCGCAGCACAGCTGTTTCCTATTTATTTTGTCGGGTTTGCCATCCCATATAAATTTGAAAAAGGTAGACTGCAGTCTGCTTATAACGCACTGATCTGGATTTGGGATGGACAAATGGTTTAACTTGGATAAGATAAGTGTTTTAATCACAGTGATTTTTCCCAAAGGTGTAAGGAACCTTTTTTTCCACACATTTAGGGACTTATTAAGATCATCAAGTACTGGTTCATAGTTTAGATTAACTACTAAGTCTAAATCAACAGAAAACTTAATTCCCAAGAGATTGAATGTGTCATTTCCCCATACCAGGCCTTTAGTAACATTTAATTTTTCTTTGCAATGCTTTCTCTTACCTATCCAGACCATCTGAGTTTTCTCCGTATTCATCCTTAAACCAGAGAGTGTACCAAATATTTCTAAAGTGTTTAATGTTGCTTGGAGTGAACTTGTAGTACCATCTAAAATAAGTGTTGTGTCGTCGGCAAATTGAGTCAATTTAATTTCTTTTCCATTTATTTTGATTCCTTTTATTACATGATTTTCGGAAATCAATACTTGTAGTATTTGTGCACCAAGGATAAACAAATAAGAGGAGATTATGGAGAATCTTGACCTGGTGTACCAGGAAGCAAGTAACTCTCAAAGCCCAACAAATTCCAGCCCGGGTGAACGTGGTAGCAGACAAGCTATCCAGACTAGGCCAGACCATCCAAACAGAGTGGTCTCTCCTTCCAGAGGTCTTCCGAACAATATGTAGGTGGCACTGGCTGCAAATAGACCTATTTGCCATGAGGTTCAACAACAAGTTACCTCTGTTTGTGTCACCGGTACCAGATCCCCTGGCTACAGCAGTGGATGCACTCAGTCTGCCATGAGAGGATCTGGACGCATATGCCTTCCCACCAGCAGCCATCTTGGGCAAAGTGGTGCAGAAGTTGCAGGACTCCCCATGCAAGAGAATCATTCTGATTGCTCCGGGTTGGCCCAACATGTCTTGGTTTTGGGACCTAGTGACCATGTCCAGTCAGATCCTACTGAGCCTGCCTTCATTGCCCAACCTGTTAACAAAGCCCTTCAATCAGATCCCTCACAGAAATATGACAAACCTAAATCTCCATGCATGGCTCCTAGAGCCACAGCAATCAAGGAGTAGGGCTTCTCTGAGGCAGTGGCAGCAAGAATTGACGCTCCTCAAAGAGGATCAACCAGATCAGTCTATGAGGCAAAGTGGACCATTTTTACAAAGTGGTTTGTCGCTAATCAGGTGGACTTCAGGGCACCCCCCGTAAAGTCAGTTGCTGACTTCCTTATGTACCTATTTCAGGACAGGAAGTTACAACCCAGTACCATTGATGGTTACAGGTCAGCCATTGCTGATGAACTGGGAAACTCGCCCATCAATATCAGCAAGGATAAAAATCTCACTCGTCTCCTGGATAGTTTCCAAAGAGACAGAACCAAAGGTTGGAGGGGAATCCCTTCCTGGAACCTCTCACTAGTCTTGCACCAGCTGACAAAGGCTCCATTTGAAGCAATCAAAGAAGCTTCCTTGAAGCATTTGACCTTCAAGACAGTATTGCTCTTAGCCCTTGGGTCGGGCAACCATAGAAGTGAGATACAGGATTGGCAAAACAGAAATATTAGACACCAATGTGATTGGTCAACGGTGTCCCTGTATCCATCACCCAGCTTTCTATCCAAGAATCAGCTGGACAAAGAGGGTCCAGACAGGGTGGTCCCAGTGGTTATACCAGCCCTGGACCCAACTCTGGCTAGATCCATCAAGTCTGACAGGTCCCTCTGTCCAGTCAGAGCTTTGTGCTACTATTTGGACAGGACCTCAGACCTCAGGCCGAATAAGGAGTTGGTCTTTGTCTCCTTTAAGAAAGGTTTTGACAAAGACATCTCACCTGCCACTATCTCCTCATGGATCAAACAGACTGTGATCCTGTTATGAGCTCTCAGACTAAGAGGCCCACACTTTACATCAGGTTAAAGCCCATGATGTCAGGGCCTTCGCTGCTTCTAAGGCCTTCCAGTCAGGAGTCTAGAACAAATATTGTCAGCTTGCCACTGGAAGTCACATAATACCTTCACTCAATTCTACCTGAAGGATGTGGCATGGGCTGATTCAGAGCTCTATCATCTGGGACCTGTAGTGGCTGCTCAGCGGATCCACCAATAATCCAGGGTTTAGAGGAGATTTGTACATATGTAAATAGTTGTTCAGGAAGGAAGTACGACACGCCATCTGGCGAGTGCACTAGTACTAGGGACCCGCCGGCCGGTGGAAACACAGGATGTCTTTTTCTGACATTTGGCGGGCTGGTCTGCACTGACCAGATTAGCAATTGTCCATTGGATAGGGTATTAACTTATAAAAATTTAATTTACTTATTAAATTTGCAATTTGCCAGACTACTAGCTGACAGACTTCATGCTGGCAAATACACTTAGTCTTTGACTCTAAGCTGACAGACATGGTACTGGTAAATACACTTCACACACAGAGGCTTTGTTTGTAATTTATCAGCTTTCAGTTTTCCCTTTCTATGCCATCATTTGTCCTAGGGAATATCAAACTACTTCCTATTTGAATGTACAAGCATTTTTGCGTGTCTAAGATGACCATTTTGTATCACAAAAATGACATGGTTTAGGTTAAATGATCTTAATAATATTGCTGACTAGGCACAATAGCGAACTCCAATATTACTGTACAAAATTTCAATCACTGCAACCTACTCCTCTGATTTTAAAACATTAACAATCAATAGTTACTCATAGAAGTGGTTAAAATGGATCCAATCCAGGACCTCTTTAGAAATAGGCAAGTTGTATTTAACAATCTATTTCAAGTGTCATTGCAAATCATAGTTTTATTATGCTGTCTTAGTCTTTCCCCAAATTTACAATAATTATCAATTGTTTAATGTGTCTTTATTCCTCCATCACTCCTGCCAATTTTGTCTTAGAAATCTTCCAAAATTGAAAAACTGGGTTGAATCTGTGAGAAAGTGTGTATACCAAAAGGTGTACTGAAGAGAATCTGGGCTAGTTTGTATGTTCCTACCTTCTTGGAATTTTCAGAGATCTAGACATGAAGTGTTCACTCAGTGTTCAGTGTGTTGAAAACAGCGTACAAAGTTCTCGAGAAAACTATCCAAGTCCACAGAACCACAACTGAAAATTTTTACAGGTCCTTAGTATAAGTTACCAGTCCATTTTTCAATGTCGGTTAAACCAATATTGAGTTGCAAAATTGACCCAGTGACAGGTGCTTAAGATTAAATGTTTTACCGTTGCCGCACTCTGCATCACTCATGCTTTTGAAAGCGCCCATCCACAATCTTACGTTATCGCCCATAAATTGCTAATATGCCCTTTCGATGTGAACTTTCTTCATAAAAACCCAATAATCAGTCAAATTTGATCAATTTATATCCATTTTCAACAATATTTTCCTTATTTTAGTAATTATGTCACCTTTTATTGTGCTAAGATTTGTTTACCAACCGCATATTTTACTTTGTCGGTCTGTGCTAAAATGCGGTTTCCCCAAATTCGGGTTATTTTTTCAAAACGCCCGGCTGGTTTTCGTTGTTGTAAACGCACATCCCCAACTTTTGCAAATATTTGGTCACTATGCCCATGGGCGTTACAGAGCGTGGCTACGGTAATATTATTTTCTGTAATGGCAAAAATGTAAAAGGAAAAATCCTGCAATTTCAGTGATTAAAAAAAACATAACCCAAGAAGAGTTTTCTTGAGTTACAGGACATGCGGACCTGTAACTCTAGAAAGATACAGGTTCTTGAGAATAGTTAGCAGTTTCACACAGGGGGGGGGTAGGTGTTTCATTGAATTCACTGGTTGAAAGCGTTGATAGACCCGCATAAATGAACTACACTGTTTTACCAGAGGAATGCTTGAGATTGTCATTTAGTAATCCATACATTTATTTAATTAACATATACTTTAAAGATGTTTCAGACAAAACCAGTTTTTAGATTATCATGTATTGGCATAAGTTTGTTATAGAGAACACCAAACCAGAAACGAGGGATATACACAATGACTGTAATTTATTGGCACATTTGTTGGTTTTTTAGTGTACAGGTACAATAAATGCAAAACACAAAACAGAGAGCAGATGAATACCATGCTTGTACAGGAACAATTATCAACTTCACCTTGTCCATCCCTTTGGTCAAAACTAAAGACTACCAACTTTGACCACCCATCGGCTATCCTCCTGATTAATATTTTTATTAACTTAGCACACTGAGTTCCCCAGTGTGGGAAAGATATTGTGCCTGCAAAGCAGTAGATTAGAGGAGTTTAGTTTCACAACTCCAGACATATGGGGATCCTTGATTCAAGTGACACTGTTTTTTTGTTTTTTTTTTTGAAAATATATGCAAAAGTGTTAAAAGTTTTAACATAAATGTGATGGGTACTTCACTCTGAAGCACTGTACTTCATATCAGAATGCCACAAAACTTTTCATGCAATATTCTACCAGACACAAGAATCAGACTCTTTGTGAGCGTTGCAGTTTCGGAATTTGATGACAGGGATGCCAAAGACAACATCAGTGTGCAATGGTTAACATGGTTATCTGATTCTCTTGAATATGATTCACATTAACACAAACATAGACATGTATCCTGACTGGATATCACACTGATTTACCATGATGTTTCTGAAAAGACTGGTTCAATGAAGAAAACAAGGTGAATTGAAGAAGAAAACAATGCAAGAAAACCAACGTCTTTCAAAGAAAAATGGTTACATAACTCTGTTACCCCAATTCCACCGTTGCCAATTCATCTTGTGACCATCCCTATTATGCAATCATGAGCTCAAACCTATTGGACAGAGGACCTTATAATCAGACTTAATGGTTCTGAATAGAATCATAATGATTACAGACACTTATCCCATTTTATTTTAACATGTTGATATACCTTTGCCAGTGAATTTTCCAACCTATCTTTTGGGTGTTACAACCTATCTGGTCCACTCTTTTTTGTGATACAACCATTCTTCCTAAAAATATGGAACTGAATCTTGTCCCATGAGTGGATTAGTCATACAAGTCCACTAGGACAATATTCTCTGCTTCCCAAGAAGAAATACGACTCGCTATGAGGAGTTATCTCTATCAACCTTGGCCAATGGTCAGGAGGAGGCTGTATGACCCATCTTTTTACAGTTATTCTTTTTAGTGGGAACAAAGTATGTGGATTTTGGCTCTTCCAGTTTCTCACCCTTTCTGACACGATTGGTCAGAAACATTGCAAGGCTCTAACGATGGATCCTGAATTTGGAACAAGCTAAGATCTGGTTACTCTTTTTTTCATGATCAGTAAGTATTAATGACACAAATGACTAGTCTTCAGTTACTCATTAGTTCTTTTTGGTATGTTATACCAATTTCACTGACATCATGAGACAAATGGTCCTTGTGTATCACAGCCACAAAAATCAGCCAGACACAAAACATTTGTGTAAGCAAGACCAAACCATTATTATGCAAAATGATGCACTGACATAACACAAGTATTTTAACGGCAAAATGTTTACAGATTTCAGACAATGCATGGTTACAAAATATAAATAGTCACTATTTGTAAATGCTATGCGTAGAACACATTTGTAACTCAGCTGTATTATAGCCACCAAAGTGCATTTGGATCCATCTTACATTGCACATTCATTCAATGTTTATACGATGAAATCATTATTACACAAAAATTAACACACAAGACCCTGTTAATGTACATAATGCATCCAAGTTACTCTATATTACTTGCCGTTGAGTACAACTTCTTCCATTTACCACAATCCAGTGTAACTTCTATAATCCATGTTTCATTACATACAAAGTTTGAAACATATTACAGTATGCATTTGTGCTGAAATTGCACTATTCTACATTCTAATAAGTACTTGTATCTTTGGATTCATGACATTTTACCAACTTAAAAATGCAAGTTACTTGTGATTATTACTAGCTGAGCGTGTGTTACTAGGGGATTATTAGTGCAGAATCAAGTCTTTGAAAACACAGTATTTTATTGCTAGCCGGTCCGTGGTCCAATAATGAGTATTATTGACTGGGTTCTGACGTCACCATATATTTGTTTACAAATATTGTACTCTCACTTGAAATTTTTAAGTTGCAATATCAGACTTATTACTGCACGGATTTAAACCAAACAAAAATGAAAAGAAGCAGTGTAATGATATCTTTACAATGATATAAACAATTTGTTAGTGGGTTAACTGATTATTGTGAAAAAAATGACTCTTGTTTACAGAAAAAAAACATATAAACCACTTCAAAACAAAACGTCATGGTGACGTATTTTTATCAATCTCTACTTATATGATGTCACAACATTAATTTGATTAGTACAACGTCCAGTTATATGAAATTCAGCTAGTAATAATAGTAATAATGTAATTTTTATGTGCAATATGCTGTAGAAATGGACCTTCATCAATGATTATCAGCCTTTCACATCCATTAGTGCCCTCGGCAAGCCTCGGGCACTAATGGATGTGTCAGGCTGATAATCATTGATGGCGGTCCATTTCTACAGCATATTGCCCCGTAAAATTACATTATTGTACTATTACCATGTTTTTTGCTTTATTCATAATCTTAGTGTATGTTTCATCCAATCTACAAAAAGATTATCCCACTGTATGGTTTGTCTTATAAATTCTCTTACTTTATTGTGGATGTGTTTTACTCTTTCTTTTTCACTGATGTTTAGTAGACATCAGCTTTACAAAGTGTTCATTGTCACTGTTACTTCATGCAATGCACTAAAAATGCAACAAAAAAATGCAACAACATCCTGTGATAAAAATGGAATCACAAGATGCAAGAATATTTAGACTAAAATGATCTGGATGCATTTCAATAATGGTAATTACCTCTGCCGAGGAGGTGTTATGTTTAATGACTGTCTGTTTCTCCGCTTGTTTGTTCACACTACTGCTTGGATCTTCCTGAAAAAAAATCACGTGTCTTGGTCCAATTTAGATCCCTTTAAATTTTGAGAGTGAACTTGATCACCATCTCAATACAAAAAAAAAACAATATAGATTTTTCCATTTACTTATTACGCGACTTGGCAGCAGTGTGTGCTCTCTGAATGCCCAGATACACAGCACTGTCTTTTAACTGTTATTTTCATCATTTAGTAAATCTACCAGATGTTTTGATGTTCCCATTGCAAGGTTACTTCACCTTTTAATAAATCTACCAGACGGCGAGAGTATTTTCTTTTTATCTAAAGTATATGGTTAGCACACACTCTATCTGGCGTCTCCGTGGTACTGGACTTGGCAACGGCTCTGGATAGATGATTTTTTGAATTGGATTTTGGTGTTGCGCTTTAGAATCTGCCTAGCAGAGATTAAGTGCTATAAAAGTACAGAATAGAATAGAAATCTTCCTGATGTGTCGGCGTTGTTTTTACTCCTGTTCATTTCACTGTTCCTGTCACCATTGTCCCAAGCAAGTGATCCCAATGTTCCAGTGATGTCTTTTCACTAAACTTTCACTGTTATTTTGGCTTATATATTTCTCGGCTGATTAGTAACGTTATTTCTTCCATATCTCACTGTTATCTTTTTTTTTTCAACTTGTTAGATATTTCTGATGTTTCAAGTGTTGTTTTCATTGTAATTTCACTGCTATATTTATCATTTTCCTAAACAAGTCTCCCACATGTTTTAGTGTTGCCTTTTCAACATTATTTCACTTGTTAAAGTCTGGTTACTTTCAATTTTAATTCACTGTTTTATTTCTCCCGACAAAGTCCGAAAAAATTCACTGTTATCTATCTCTTAGTAATTGTTCCTGATATTTCAGTGTTACCTCACACACAGGAAGCCCCTGATGTTAGCAATGAAGGCATCAAAGTTCTGCATGAATTGTATGCGGTTTACCCTGCTGGGTTTGAGGGGGAGGGACGGTGGAGTGAGTTTGTTAAATGCATCTACAAGTCTGTCATAGTGTTCTGGCTGCTGCTGTAAGAGTTCTGTCACGATCTGCTGATATCTCTCCTGTAAAACATATACACAAAAGGGAAATTATGTTAAAGTCAGATCCGCATTTCAAGTGTGTCTGGCTATACGTACTGGGCTATGTCTCTCTGAGTTTATACCTAAGGATACGTCTCTTGAAAAGACAAGGGGACAAATGAATAGAAGTCAACTCTAGATGTGAAGTGTGTAGATCTAGTTGCAACATATTCATCATATTCATGGTGACAACAGAAGCAGTGTCACTCATAAAAGTATTTATTGACCTGTCTCAAATTTATCTCAGTTAACCTATGTCTATATTAGGGCCGTCAATACTAGCCGACTAATTGACAACAGTTAGAGTAGTGCTATATATCGGCTTCATATATTAAAGTATGAATAATCGCTTAATGTGGTAGAAAATGGCAGAAAGTTTGAATCTGTAAAATATGTCGATATTGTCACATAAAAAAGTTAAAATCCAAAAACAGACATGTTTTCTGCACTGTTTATCATTCACTTAAAACCGAAGTACCATATCTCTCTTATATTGCCCACTTCCTGTTTGAAATAAATGAAGCAGAAGTTGCAGGAAAACAGAAAATTTATTAAATTTTACAGATAATAGACCTATACTTTCATTTTATTTCCCATATTTATTGTTTTCATTGCTTTTTACAATATGAAAGTTTAGATTTTTGGTTGTTTTATAAATTTGACGGTTATTCGGCAGTGACAAGAACAGTGCTTGACGATTAGCCAAAATGAAATATTTGGAGTCGTGACATCCCTAGTCTATATATTACCTAAATTTATCACTCTTTTTTTATAACTCAGTTTACTGGTCAGTATTTATCTGAGATAATTAGACTTTATTTCAACAGTGTGTATGTACCTGAGAGTACCTGACTGTCTGTATTTACCTGTCTCCATTTGCCTGATTTTACCTGCATATAGTTGTCTATAGTCCCCCAGCATATATTCAAGTGTATTTGCCTGTATGTATTTGACTTTCCATTTCTCATTTAACCATTCTATATTTACCTGAGTTCACCAGCCTCCCTTTTCTTGAGTTTACCTGCTTACCTAAATTTACCTGCCTATATGTACCTGCATATATTTATCCGTTTACCTGTCAGTAAAACTCACCTGGTGACAACATATGAGGGAGAAGAATGAGTGACAAGCCACATCAAAAAGATCCATGTCAAAGGAGTCTAACACCAGCATGTCAAACACCACCTAAACAAATGTATTAACAATGACACCAGTCATCAGGTAACAGCAGACACTCTACCTTTTAGCCAATCACTATATAGATATATTTCTCAATCTTCACATCACCTGTGACTCAGTAGCTCTCTACCATTTTATAAGCAAATCCTTATTTGCTACAGAGGCTGTAAAAAGGCTCTAACTTTATGAACCAACACTTCATCACTACAACAGTTTCTGATATTGGGAGCTTTAACAATATTTTCTCTGCCACTTCACTGAGTTATCAAAATCGCAATAACTTTGCCAAACACTTAGGTATAATATAAGTGTAATCTGTAGGAATCCAATCAAAACATGAGGGAAAATAACACATTTACAACGCTTTTACTGAATTCCTGACTGGCTGTACCATATCCACCATTGATCCTTTGCCAGAAAGTCAACACTGTAAACTTAACAAACAATTCAAATTACTCATGTTATCTAATTCACAGGACAAGTTTTCCATGAAACTTCAATCCACAGTCTTCCACTCTGGAGGTCAAACTTTCTAGTGGTTGTGGACCAATTCACGCCCGTGTACCTATTCACGCCCACCCTGAATTTTCTTAAAGATTCATAGTTTTTCATAGAAAAGATGTTTACCACATCATAGATAATTATCAAATTGATCATATACATTCGTAATTTATTGTGTAACTGTGATTGTTTTGGAGAAATTTAGGGGTGGGCGTGAATGGGTACATGGGCGTGAACTGGTCCACCACCACTATAATGTGAACTATAAATGAAACACCTAATGCCTGACCCAGCAGCAGTACTGACCGTATCATGTCTTGGGTTCTGTCACAAGTATTTCTTCTAAACTTCTGTGGACTTGTAATTTTTGTAGTTTTTGAAAAAAATTTCAAAACCAAAGGAATCACTTAATGAATGTTGTCATTACACTTTCCCATTAAACTACCTTTAAACAGATCTGCATGTTTTTTTTTTTAATGCCAAAATAAATGGCAAATGGTTTATTTACTTGCATTTATACTTGGCATGTACATGCAATTTATTACCAGTACTAATTATAAGTGTAGTTTACCTTCAAAAAATGCCCCATAGCTGTGTGAATACTTGTTGACTCTAAGTTCTTCTCACAAAGGTGTTCTGATATAAAACTGACAAACTCCAGGCTGAGTTTCACCACATCAGATCCTAATCTGATTTATTCAAATGTCAAGGTTCAACACTTACAATATAAATACAAATAAAACATTTCCGAGCAAATAACCGTGTGATCTATGATGAAAATCTATTTTATAAAAACAATAGGTACAAATCAATTCCAGACTATATCCAAAACATTAAGTGCCCTCAAATGGGTTGAACAGCATCAAGAATTTCAAGTGGTGCATTCTAGCACCAGATTGGCCACACTGAACACCAGGGAGAGATAAATTGTTCCATCTCTGACCGTTTTTGAGTTAGCAATGTCAAAATGTGGTGAAAAATTAAATAATTTTGACGCCTATATCCTAATAATAGAGTTGTTTTCTCAGGTCAAAAGTGTTCTTAAAACATCTGTCATTTTTCATACAAATTTTCTTGCAAAATATGCAAGATTGTTGCCAAAAATTTGTATCAGCCATCACTTGGTTACTGAACTGTAAGACATACATTATTTAACACTGTATACATTTTTCTCTGTGAATCCTTTATAGACAAAATATTCCAAATTGCCTACAAACAAACTCTTACGGATACCTGACAATATCAGATAAACTACAGTAAGTTAAGCAGCTAAATAGCAAAAAGACAGAATACATTCTGAGAATGATAAGTGAGAACATCAAAGTGAACTAGAATCAGTAAACTAATTATCAAACACCCAAATACACTGTGCAAGGATACGTCACGATGCCATACTCGACTGCTGCAAGCAGACTTTTCTGTAAGTCTTCTGGCAACGAGCACACCTTCTCTGGATACATCTCAGCCAGGTATGTCAACAGCCGCATGTAGATTGTACAGAGGGCTGGGAACTGAAAAGAAAATCCCTAGGATGTACAAGAAACAAGAGGAGAGTGCCCGTGAACGGGCACTGTGTCAGCTGACTGAATGTTTTTGATTTGTGATGGTGATAATGAGAGGAAAGCATAATTATCAGGGAAAGGGCTGTACAGAAATACAGTAAATGGTAACTGAACAGCATGTTCGAAAGATATTCCGAAGCTGACAGAAGAAAAGGACAAAAAAGTTGTGCCCTGCAAATGGTATTATGAAATAAAGTAACAAGGTAATTGTTTAAGTGTAAAAAGTAGGTTAAAAATATTTAAAGAAATACTATAAATGCAATATCCTCGTTCGACCATGAAGAAGGGGTCCAAAGGTCAAATCTGACCATGCCAAAAGATTCCCAGCCAAAGAATTTAGGATGGTTTACCATCCCAAACCTCTCGGACCAATAACAAGTGAGTCATAGGCACTTTTTAAGTTTGGCTATCCTTGTTTGACCTTGACGGAGGGGTCCAAGGTCAAATCCGACCACACAAAAAAATTCCCAGCCCATGATTTCCTGTAGCTTGTTTACCATCCCAAACCTGTAGGACCAATAATAAGCGAGTTCTAAGCAATTGTAAGTTTGGCTATCCTCAAGTGACCTTGAAGGAGGGGTCCCAGGTCAAATCTGACCACACCAAAAGAATCCCAGCCCATGATTTCCTATATGTTGGTTTACCATCCCAAACCTCCAAGACCAATAATACGCGAGTTATAAGCACTTTAAGTTTGGCTATCTTCGTTTGACCTGGAAGGAGGGGTCTAAGGTGAAATCCGACCACACCAAAAGATTCCCAGCCCATGATTTTCTATAGGTTGGTTTTCCATTCCAAACCTCTAGGACCAATAATAAGCGAGTTATAAGCACTTTTAAGTTTGGCTATCCTCATTTGACCTTGAAGGAGGGGTCCAAGGTGAAATCCGACCACACCAAAAAATTCCCAGCTCATGATTTTCTATAGGTTGGTTTTCATTCCAAACCTCTAGGACCAATAATAAGCGAGTTATAAGCACTTTTATGTTTGGCTATCCTCATTTGACCTTGAAGGAGGGTTCCAAGGTCAAATCGGACCATATTAACAGATTCCCAGCCCATGATTTCCTACAGGTTGGATACAATGATTTACTCAACAGTGAGAACCTGAAAGAAGCTATTGCTCAGCTATGCCATGACATAGAGGTCTGCAATTTCACTATGTTATAGGTGACCAAAACGTCTGTGAAAAACATATTTAACAAAATACTCTAAATGTAATAGTTTTCAAGTTACTACTGATTTACTCAAGAGTGAGAACCTCAAAGTAACTATTACTCAGCTATGCAATGAGCTACATGTCTGAATTTTTGCTCTGTTATAGCTGACCTAAAAGTAGGTGAACAACATATTTAAGCAAAATACTGTAAATGCAATAGTTTTCAAGTTACAACTGATTTACTCAATAGTGAGAACCTGAAAATAGCTATTGCTCCGCTATGCCATGAGCTATAGGTCTGTAATTTCACTATGTTATAGCTAACCCAAAAGTAGGTGAACAATATATTTTAACAAAATACTCCAAATGCAATATTTTTCAAGTTATAGCCGATTTACTCAACAGTCAGTGCCTGAGAATAGCTATTGCTCAGTTGTGCCATGAGCTACAGGTCTGTAATTTCACTATGTTATAGCTGACCCAAAAGTAGCTGAATAACATATTTGCATAAATTTCTGTAAAGGCAATAGTTTTCCAATTACAACTGATTTACTCAACAGTGAGAACTTCAAAGTAGCTATTACTCAGCTATGCAATGAGCCACAGGTCTGGAACTTCACTATGTTATAGCTGACCCCAAAATAGGTGAATAACATATTGCAACAAAATACTCTAAATGCAATAGTTTCCAAGTTATAAGTGATTTACTCAACAGTGATAACCTAAAAGTAGCTATTACTCAGCTATGCCATGAGCTACAGGTCTGAAATTTTACTATGTTATAGCTGACCCAAAAGTAGCTGAATAACATATTTATACTAAATTCTCTAAATGCAATAGTTTTCAAATTATAAGTGATTTGCTCAACATTGAGAACTTCAAAGTAGCTATTACTCAGCTATGCAATGAGTCACAGGTCTGGAACTTCACTATGTTATAGCAGACTCCAATATAGGTGAATAACATATTGAAACAAAATACTCTAAATGCAATAATTTCCAAGTTATAAGTGATTTACTCAACAGTGATAACCTCAAAGTAGCTATTACTCAGCTATGCCATGAGCTACAGGTCTGAAATTTTACTATGTTATAGCTGACCCAAAAGTAGGTGAACAACATATTTAAGCAAAATACTGTACATGCAATAGTTTTCAAGTTACAACTGATTTACTCAATAGTGATGACCTAAAAGTAGCTATTACTCAGCTATGCCATGAGCTACAGGTCTGAAATTTTACTATGTTATAGCTGACCCAAAAGTAGCTGAATAACATATTTATACTAAATTCTCTAAATGCAATAGTTTTGCAATTACAACTGATTTACTCAATAGTGAGAACCTCAAAGTAGTTATTACTCAGCTATGCAATGAGCTACAGGTCTGAAATTTTACTATGTTATAGCTGACCCAAAAGTAGGTGAACAACATATTTAAGCAAAATACTGTAAATGCAATAGTTTTCAAGTTACAACTGATTTACTCAATAGTGATGACCTAAAAGTAGCTATTACTCAGCTATGCCATGAGCTACAGGTCTGAAATTTTACTATGTTATAGCTGACCCAAAAGTAGCTGAATAACATATTTATACGAAATTCTGTAAATGCAATAGTTTCCCAATTACAACTGATTTACTCAATAGTGAGAACTTCAAAGTAGCTATTACTCAGCGTTGCCATGACCTACAGATCTGAAATTTCACTATGTTATAGCTGGCCCAAAAGTAGCTGAATAACATATTTATACGAAATTCTCTAAATGCAATAGTTTTGCAATTACAACTGATTTACTCAATAGTGAGAACCTCAAAGTAGTTATTACTCAGCTATGCAATGAGCTACAGGTCTGAAATTTTACTATGTTATAGCTGACCCAAAAGTAGGTGAACAACATATTTAAGCAAAATACTGTAAATGCAATAGTTTTCAAGTTACAACTGATTTACTCAATAGTGATGACCTAAAAGTAGCTATTACTCAGCTATGCCATGAGCTACAGGTCTGAAATTTTACTATGTTATAGCTGACCCAAAAGTAGCTGAATAACATATTTATACGAAATACTCTAAATGCAATAGTTTTCCAATTACAACTGATTTACTCAATAGTGAGAACTTTAAAGTAGCTATTACTCAGCTATGCCATGACCTACAGATCTGAAATTTCACTATGTTATAGCTGGCCCAAAAGTAGCTGAATAACATATTTATACGAAATTCTCTAAATGCAATAGGTTTTAAGTTACGAGTGATTTACTCAATAGTGAGAACTTCAAAGTAGCTATTACTCAGCTATGCAATGAGCCACAGATCTGAAACTTCACTATGTTATAGCTGATCCCAAAATAGGTGAATAACATATTGAAACAAAATACTCTAAATGCAATAGTTTCCAAGTTATAAGTGATTTACTCAACAGTGATAACCTAAAAGTAGCTATTACTCAGCTATGCCATGAGCTACAGGTCTGAAATTTTACTATGTTATAGCTGACCCAAAAGTAGCTGAATAACATATTTATACTAAATTCTCTAAATGCAATAGTTTTCAAATTATAAGTGATTTGCTCAACATTGAGAACTTCAAAGTAGCTATTACTCAGCTATGCAATGAGTCACAGGTCTGGAACTTCACTATGTTATAGCAGACTCCAATATAGGTGAATAACATATTGAAACAAAATACTCTAAATGCAATAATTTCCAAGTTATAAGTGATTTACTCAACAGTGATAACCTCAAAGTAGCTATTACTCAGCTATGCCATGAGCTACAGGTCTGAAATTTTACTATGTTATAGCTGACCCAAAAGTAGCTGAATAACATATTTATACGAAATTCTGTAAATGCAATAGTTTTGAAGTTATAAGCGATTTACTCAACAGTGATAACCTAAAAGTAGCTATTACTCAGCTATGCCATGAGCTACAGGTCTAAAATTTTACTATGTTATAGCTGACCCAAAAGTAGCTGAATAACATATTTATACGAAATTCTCTAAATGCAATAGTTTTTAAGTTACAAGTGATTTTACTCATGATGGAAGTTACTGAAAAGCCCAAAAGTAGCTATTACTCACTTAGCTATTGAGACAGGCACCCAACTTACTCACCATATTGTAGCTATGAAAAAAGTAGCTGAATAACATATTTTAACAAAATGCTCTAAATGCAACACTTTTCAAGTTATAAATGATTTTGTGCATGATTTCATGAATTTTAATGCATTAAAAATTATTAAAAAAATTTATTAAAAAAAAAGTCAGACAGATCCAGGTCTCATACTCACACAAGAGAATCTACCTGTGGCCTAGTACATATATGCAAGATATGAGAGAAATCCCTGCAATAGTCACTGAGAAAATTGTGATTAAGTGTTGAAATTTTCACACTTTTGGTGGGGGTACCCCCCTTGTAATGTCTCTAGCAAACAGACGAACAGACAGATTTGCATGCCTTGAACAATTTTTCATCCTCGATAGATAAGGTATCTTTTAAAAAAAACAGCACGTCTCTAGGCCTTGTAGTTTTGGAGGAGAAGTTGTTCACGCGGATGCGTACGTGTACGCGGACGCCCACGCCGCAGAGTGACGACATAATGTCAGCTGACTGACAAGTCAGCTGACATAAAAAGGCAAACAGTATAGGGGGTTGGGGAAACTGGACGAAATAGCATGCAGATTACAAAGAGCCTATAAATGAATGGATAATTTCTACATTGTATTCCAAGAAATAATAAGGAAAATGGAAGGAATAACATCTAGATTGCAGAACCTATATTATGTGACCAATTTTTGAGACCATGGAATAGTTAGAAGCATAGAACACTAATGGAAACATTCCCACCTTGAGTAACTCTGCATTCATTAAAGGCACCACCACATTGAGACCATGTAGGACCACGTCCACCACATCCACAGTGTCCCCTACACTCTGCTCGTGGAAGTCCAGGAAGTCCTTGGACAGCAGATTAGTGAGGATCTCAGTCAACATACAGATGTCTGTGTACTGGTCCTCCTCCTCATCTCTCCGTGTCAGCTTACGTCCTAATTTGCATATATTTACATATTTCAATTTGCAGAAAAAATGTGTTTTCACTGGTCCTGCTCCTTTTGCATCAGGTTGACTAAATTTACATATTCTAATGTTCGGGCATTAACAGCAAAATGTGTTTGTACTGGTCCTCCTCCTAATTACTCTGCACAAGGATGCACCTTGGTTCATATCATGGCTTGATTTACATAAATTAACATATTTAAATTCAATTATTCAGGCATCAGCTGACGGATGTTTGTACCCTGCTTGCACTAATTTACACACCAGCTAATGACATGACTTGTATAAATTAACATAAATATTGAAGCATCAACAGAAGGATGTCCCTACACTATTTTATAAATTTATCTAGTTAAACATTGCAGTTCATCCCATCTCTCTGAGCCAGGTTCAGCACTGATAAACCTCACAATATCTCACTGTCCTACTCTCAATCTTGTGTAAGGCCAGAACATTAATCATAAACTATACTATCGCAATAATTTTAAATAGTCACTTACCTATATTAAATTTTGTATAAATTTGCATAACAGTCAAGCAACTTCCATAAATTTTGGAGCATTCACTCTGAAACACAAGAAATAGTAATAATATACAATAAAAATGTGAAGTTCATCAATGTGAAAACAACCTTCTACTTCCAGGACCTGTTAGAAACTTTTTTCAGTTATGTATAACTTTTGTGTTCTATTCTTGGCCCAATACTTTTTCCCCCCTGTACAAACCCAATCAATCATTCAGTCATACAGTAGTATCAAGTACCTTTTCTCTGCCGATGGCACCAAATTACACACAACACTATTACCAACAAATTTTTCTCAGTCTGTAGAAACACTCCATGACTGTCTTACTGTTATTCAAAATTTCATATTGACAAATTAAAACTTAATCCGGATAAAACTGAATTTATATTAATTGGCTAAAAAAATAGCATCTAAGATGCCCGTACCCCACAGCCTAGTGAAATATTTTTAACACCACGAGATATAGAAGTACGGTATCAGTACAAAGTTCAGGATACTTTCAGAGCACTGTCAGTTATATAAAGGTCCAAACAATGTTTAAATAGAGGAAATAATGTCTAAGAGAAAGATAATGCATGTACTCTTTATCTACATCTGGCATGGCCAAATTATGGTTTAGATGTTTTGAATATTACCATGCATACAGAAGTGGTAATACATTCAATGAATGCTTATGTGTGTTGTTGGAGCAAAATCTGTGGCTCACTTGATGAAATTCCATCTGTTACAATGGGAAGTTGTAAAAGTAAAATTCTTAATGAATTCTAATATGACTTTAACAGTGCTTAATCTGCATCAAAAGACAGACCCAAAGGTGCAACAAGATTTTAAAGGTCAAGGTCACTATAACAAGGTCAAAGGTCAAATCAAGGTCACACCATGATGCTGCACACCTACAACCCCTAACCAATGTCCCTAGCAAGTATCAACTTCCTACACCTTACGGTTTCCAAGATATAGCCCGGACAAGATTTTATAGGTCAAGGTCACTACGGCAAGGTCAAATCAAGGTCACACCATGACGTTGCACACCTACACCCCCAACCAATGTCCCTAGTAAGCATCAACTTCCTACACCTCACAGTTTCCGAGATATAGCCCGGACAAGATTTTAAAGGTCAAGGTCACTACGACAAGGTCAAAGGTCAAATCCTGGTCAAACCATGACGTTGCACACCTACACCCCCTAACCAATATCCCTACCAAGTTTCAACTTCCTGCACCTTATGGTTTCCGAGATATAGCCCGGACAAGATTTTATGGGTCAAGGTCACTACGGCAAGGTCAAAGGTCAAATCAAGGTCAGACCATGACATTGCACACCTACAGCCCCTAACCAAAGTCTCTAACAAGTATCAATTTCCTACACTTTACGGTTTCCGAGATATAGCCCGGACAAGGTTTTATAGGTGAAGGTCACTGCGGCAAGGTCAAATCAAGGTCAGACCATGACGTTGCACACCTACACCCCCTAACCAATGTCCCTACCAAGTATCAACTTCCTACACCTTACGGTTTCTGAGATACAGCCCGGACAAACTTTTCCCGTCACCCGCCCACCCACCCACCCATCCGGACACCATGGGTGAAAACAATACCTTAAGGGCTGTGGAGTAAAAACAACTCCTTTCTCTTTTTCCAATTAATATTTTTGGAAATCAGGACTCTCCAGCTCATAATGCCAGAAATTTTAAGGTGTTGTTCGACTCAAACCTGTATCTGCCAGACCATGTGTCACAAAAATTCACCAGAGATCATACCAAAGACCTTTACAGAATTTGTCACCTCTTAGACATGGTTCCCATTCTCTTTTCCGATTTAAATTCCCTGTGTTTACCCTGTGATGTTTATATTTTTCCCTGAACAAACTGGTGAAGGATGAAAATGTCAAAATCGGTAAAAAATAAGAATGCTATGTTTACTTAAAGATTCTCACTAAATATTCTAATTTAGCGCCAAAACATTAAATGTGACCTACGAATCGCGACCCGTGGCGCGTAAATGCAAATGGCTGTTACTCTTCAAAATCATTCTGAAGTTTTCAAATTCCCCGTGTTTTTCCAAAATTTTCAAATTCCCTGTGTTTTCCCTGTCTGGAATTACTTTTCACAATTTTCCCTGTGCAGTGGGAACCCTGCTTAGACCTCAAAACCTAAGTCCTTCTGGCAAATGCTTTAATGACTAGTAGTTTGGACTATTTCAATTCTTTGTTTGCATCACTCACTGACTTTGAGTTCAGAAGACTGCAGCGAGTCCAAAATTCACTCAGAGGGTTGTAGGGTTGTGATTCTTCCAACTTTTCCCTAATCACCCCCAATTAAAAAAACCTTCACTGGCTTCTAGGACTTATCACATGCAAAATTCTAAAACATGGCCCACCAACACACCTAAGCAAAACAATCCATCCATACACCTCATCTGGATATACCAGACATAGCAACCTTTTAGTTCCTTTAACCCTGGAGTTCACAAATCACACAAACATTTTTCTAACTCCTTCAGTCATTATGCCCAAGTGGAACTGTGGAACTCTCTTCCTCTCCACATAAGATATAGCCACTCTGTTACATCCTTTAGGAAGCATCTTAAGCCTCACCTTTTCCACTCAAGCTTCCCCACTTAGTACTGTTCCCTCCAGTCACACCCACAATCCTGTATTACTGACCTAGATCGTCCCTTGAATATTCCTTTGAACACTACTTTTGTTAACCTAGCATACTGAGTTCCCCATTGTAGGGAAGATATTGCACCTGAAAAGCAGTAGTTTAGATTAGGTGAAATTTTGTGATTATATGTGGCTTCTGAATTCTCCTGATGCAAAATCAGTACAAATTTTCATAATTGGCAAGTTTTGCAAATTATGAATCTTTTATTCTACAGAGATAACTCACAGTAACATGTTCATATTCTGGACAGATGTTCTGTAGAGTACATCGCAACTTTTTTGTTTATGTAGAAAAGGCCTACTACATTTTGGTTTGTGGAAATAGGGTCTAAATAACAGGTTTTCACATTGATGATACATGTATATAAAAAACAAGAATAAATACAAAACTACAGGTTAAAAATCAGGAGGAGTGTCTTGTAATTATTTCCATCGAGATTTTTGTTGTATGTCAATACCTTGCTTCAGTTCAAGCATTTTCTCTGATTACACAAGCTCCAAGCCATATGGAACATATTTTCAGAAATTGAAATAAGCACCAATAATGCCTGTCAAACAAACTTAGCGTTTCTATTGTACAAAATTCTGTTATTTGTCCTACAATTCTGTATTCCCAAAATTATAATTTAACACTGTATCACAGTAACATGCCTCGCCTGTTTTGCCAAAGTTTACCTGTTGTCTCATCCTAAAAAAAGTTTACCTGTTGTCTCATTCTCACAATATATTTGTGTAAAGCGATATGTCTTGTTACACTTACATTCCTCAGGTAACCAATTAGTCGGCTTGCTGTCTCATTAAACAGCTGTAAGACTAGCACCACAATGTCCTCACTGGAATTGTACAGCTCTGAAATGGGTAAAATCCACATGGTAGCCTTTGTATATCTATAAACTCGAGTCATACACGTCTTCTAACATCTAACGGTATTTAATATGTTTCATGGACAACTGGATCTCACAATCACCTAACAAATATTTTCTAAGAAAAATTCTATAAAAATGGACAACTTCTGAGAAAAAGATCATAATGACAAACTTTTCAAGACATTAGAGGTTTTGCATCCATTTTGTGTTATGAAATTCTTGTTCAACTATTATATTATAATTATTATATCAATATGTCTTCTGTCGTATCTTGTGACATGAGGAATATTCTGTCAAAGTTTACAGGTGTAGCTTGTTAACTATTGTTAAATGTCTCAAATAAGATTAAGCTTGTTACCTTTGAGAAACATTTGATTTAGATTTATTTTTGTTTTACGTCATGTTCAACAGCCAGGGTGATATTGTGACAGGTAGTTTACGGGTGGAGGAACCAGTGCATACTAGTTGGTCAAGATTCTGCACTGTAAACCACCAGGCATCGGCAAGTAACTACCAACTTTCCAATATGAAGTGGCCGGGCCGAGATTCGAACCGGCGACCTCCGAGGTTGAAGGCAAGCACTCTAACTGCTACACCACCGAGCCCCACCCACGAGAAATATTTGAAAATCATACAAATGATTAAAGGTTTGCAACAGAATATGTGCTTAACTTTTTTTTAATTTTGAAGTCAATTCTGTGTTGAGTGATGTAAAAAATCAAGTTGAATTATCTGCATTCAAGTATTATATATATCTAGCCCACTGATTTATGACTTGAGTTCCCGAAAACTCATACCAGCATTATTTATTAATGGTCAGTCCAGTTCTGAAAATCAAAGCCAGTTTCCAGGACTTTGAAATCAACCTAAATCCGGGATTTCCTTTATTTTCAATTAATATGGTAAAAATGAACTGCACATATACTTGAGTCAAAATTCAAACAAGAACTGTATTTGTGAGATATTTTGAAGTTTATAAACTTCATTTACAATGAATGTAAAGTACAAATGTGAGATATTTCCTCAAATTTATATGTTTTTTCATTGCTTTGACGAAGTATTAACCAGTAGGAAGCCTAAAATAACAATATTTTCAAAAAATGGTACATTAATATTCTTTGCGGATTTTGTTACATCTACCTAATTGAAACAACATGTGGTTTACCGTTCACACCAGTATTAAAGTGATCCACTCATCCTGTGTTGACACTTCCATGGCAAGTACGGGGCACACCAATGGGGAGCTGAGCTGTGAATTAGCTGACTCGGAGCCCTCTATAACACTAATCTCAATCTTATGTATGTCAAATAGGCTTTGTACTGTAACAGTGTCCACTACTCACCTAGTATAGATGCTGACTCACTGAGTACAGGGCATACAAAGTTATAGATGAGCTGCGCATTGACTGCCTGCGTGGCCTCTATAACACCACATACACTCTCCAGTAGTGACAGGATCTCATTCTTCACAGGGACCTCCTCGGACCTCGCCCCCAGATCCGGACTGGCCAGCAATGCACTGAAACGGGTGTGAACGGAATCCAAAACCTGGACAAAATAACATTCCCACTGACTGAGGTTTGAACATCACTTTCAAAACATTGTATATATCGTCCCAGTTGGTATAAATTCTGACAACATGTTTCCAATATTTTCTATAAATTTCAGGCAAATATAACACCCATATGATACATGGATTGCCTAATCTGCACATACCGTGTGAGTAGTGTTTTATTTATTCACTCTGGTCAAAATGGAACTACATGAACCTTTTGTAGGTATAAATACTTCAGAATACTGAGGGTTTTTTTTGTGGTTTTTTTTAAAGATATGACATTGTAATATTATTATTGAAATTTTTAATGCTCGACGATAGGAGAGGGTTACTGTGATCAGTTTGTTTCTGTCTGTCTGTGCACCGTTTTACCCTCATAACTCAAAAACTATAACATCAATCAATCTCAAATTTGGTAAGCAGATATTTCATGGGGTACAGATGGATTCTTCCAAATTTGGTGTAATTTGTTTGAAAATTAAAGTCAGGAGAGAGTTTTTTTATTTTTAATTGGGAATACACAGTGAAACTGCTTCTCTTGATCACATACGTAAAAAATCAATATTTATTTTTGCTTTTTGATGATGTCATTACTCAGTGATGTCGCAATGCAATTGTCATTGTGAGGTCACAAACCTAGCTTGTGATACCAGCTGTCTTTAAGTAAAATTATTTCTTCTCATTTTATGTCTTGAAATTCACATAAAGATAATAAAGAGGGGGTGGTATATTCATCATTTTTATTAAATTATTATTTCTGCTTTTTATTATCTCTTTTTTCTTTCAATTCCTTGACTGTCCATCACAAAAAATTACCATGCGGATTTTCACCAAGAAGTGACCTTTAAGCAATATTTTTACCTCCACCAGCAGTTTATGTTTTTGTGTGCTAATTGTTTGTCTATTTGTCTGTTTTTTGGGTTTTTTTGTTTTTGTTTTTTTTTGTGTGTGCGTGTGTGTGTTCAGATTACTCCAGAATCAATGAACAGATCTTTATTAAAAAATTCGTGGATAGGACCTGACTGAAGGAAGAAGTTATTAAAAGAAAGATCTGGATCTTATTATGGATACAAAAAAATCATGAATTTTCAGAGGTCCCATTTCAATGTATTTTTATTGACTTTAACTTTCTACTTGATATTTCTATGAAGATTAATTTACATATTTATTTTATTTTATTGTCTTCCTTACAATACTTTATATCACTTGAGAGACTGGTCACATGGAGTCGAGCGTTTTGCTCTCTCTGAGTGCATCTTGTTAAGATTGTAATGCCTCTGTGCAGGTGATGATGACTTCTTTATGATACACGAGAAACGGTACCCAAGGGTTGGAGGAAAGGAGTGCAAACTGATTTGCAAACCATGTGGAAATCTCTCCAGATACAGATACCTTGCCATTGAAGTCTGTGGAGTTGAATCTCAGAGACCACCACACTCCAACCCAAAACTTCTATGAACAGGGTATTACAGATAAGTTTTCCTGTAGAATGGAGGAGATGGTAGTTACTTCTAATTACAAGGGATTTCTAGTTATCACAGCTCTACTTAAAGGGGTTCATGTGTGTTCAGTATATCACTTACACTATTCCAGTACTCTGTCTTTGTGGCGGAATCTTCAAAGGATGACGAGCCAGCTAATACCAGGGCCCGACACAATAGTCTCCGTGCAGCAGGGGGCAGGGTGGTACAAGGATGCTCATTTTGTGCACTGGCCTGAACCAGCTTCAAAAAGGTTGGGCATTTGGTGACAAACTTGGCTCTGGAAAGAATATATAGAGGGCACATACAATCTTCATACCGGAATTAGAATTACTCGCCAGAATTTAAAGTTGTTATTCTACTAAATGTTTGTAACTTAATCAAGTGGAATCGGTTGTATAAAAATTTGCAACTTAAGGTGTCTGCAAATTTTCAACTATAGAAATTTCCTATTCATTCTGTTCCACCCCTCCTCATTAGTGGTTAAGATATTAACTTGTGACCTTCAAACTCTCCCACACAGACATTAGGCACTGCAAAAATCTGATGAATGGATTACATTAGGTTTCAGTGACACTCTTCACAGCTGTACAGTTATTCCGTGATGGAGTTCACTATGTCTGAACAGTACATTCCGACTGACGAGTTACAGCAAAATCTGACTTACATAATGATGAACAAGTAAAAACCAATCTTTTAAAATCACCCAAAACCTCTGCCCACAACAAAACAATGCACCAAATGAAGTAAAGCACTTACCATCCAATGCAGTTGATCATATTTACAATTACACACAAACTTTCACTTCACACCAGTTAGTCAATATCCTTTGACATTGACTTCTGATCTAATCACAAAGAAAATTTAAACAATTCTGATTTTCAACTGATGTTTATTGTCATTCTGATGGCAAACTCTCTATACAATTATGCAGACAGTTTTCGTAAGTCTACCCCCCCCCCCCCCCCCCTCCCTGTGGTCTCACCTCTCCCGTTTGTTCACCATGCTGATGAGTAGCTGCAGTGTGTCTTTCAGTAGCTGGACTTCAGACTGCCAGGCTCCCAGGTTACAGGTGATCTTTTCCAACAGGAACCCAATTGTCCACATCCCGCCATCACTGTCATTTCCAAAAGCGGCAGTCAGGGCACTGCTTAACTGTGTAGAGAGAAGGCATGGAGGGATCAGTACACAAAGTCCCAGGTAGTCTTACCTGGTGGCAAGCCAATAGCCACATACCACAGTTACTGTTGCATCAAAAACATTAGTGTAGGGCAAGATAAATACAACTGAATCCTGTCAATGAGGTTCTACTTGGAGAAACTGACAACAAACCCATATAATGGGCTCCCAGGCTACAAGTGATGTGACCCACCAGGATGTTCCTAAAGCGCATATCCCCCAGTCAATGTAACTGCCAAAAACTGCAGTCATAACATGGCTTAACTGTTTATAGAATTCAAAAACAAGATGAGAAATAAACTAGAGATTGCGTCTCGACACAGTGTATCCCCGGACGGGACATAGTTAAGGCGTGAATGTGTTCGTCTTGAGCCTGTTTCCTGGAGCACCAGGTCAGGATTCTCCATAGTACCAGATTACTCCCAAAAGCTAATCACTAGTTCTTTCACTTATATCTGTCTTTAAAAATTACATTTCATGGATCCAGAAGATCCATATAGTGATCCGGATCACTTCCAAAATTCAATCTTTTCATCCTTTTACCTTTTCAGACATATTCTAAAAATTTCATCAAAATCCGTCCATAAATTTTTGAGTTATCTTGTATACAAACAGATCTGGCAGCCTGAATCCACATGATCCAGACAGTGATCCAGATCACTCCCAAAAACTAATCACTTGTTCTTTGTCCCATTTAAGACATTTCCTGAAAACTTCATCAAAATCCACCCATGACTTTTTGAGCTATTTGTCTTTAAAATGATATTTCATGGATCCAGAAGATCCAGATAGTGGTCCAGATCACTTTCAAAATTGAATCATTTCTTCCTTTTACCACTTCTTCCTTTTACCATTTGTAACATATCCTAAAGCTATCACAAAATTCATCCTAAAATTCTTTGCAGCCTGGATCCAGATGATCCAGATCACTCCAAAAATGTAATCACTTGTTCCTTGTACCATTTAGGTCATTTGATGAAAATGTCATCACAATCCATCCATAGCTTTTTGAAGTATCTGTCTTTAAAAATTACATTTCATGGTTCCAGAAGATCAATATAGTGATCCGGATCACTTCTAAAATTCAATCATTTCATCCTGTTACCTTTTGAGACATATCCCGAAAATTTCATCAAAATCCGTCCATAAGTTTTTTAGCTACATTGTACACAAACACATCTGGCAGCCTGGATCCAGATGATCCAGACAATGATCCAGATCACTCCCAAAATCTAATCGCTTGTTCCTCGCACCATTTAGGTCATTTGCTGAAAATGTCATCACAATCCATCCATAACTTTTTGAGGTATCTGTCTTTAAAAATTACATTTCATGGATCCAGAAGATCCATATAGTGATCCGGATCACTTCCAAAATTCAATCATTTCATCCTTTTACCTTTTCAGACATATCCTGTAAATTTCATCAAAATCTGTCCATAACTTTTTGATTTATCTTGTACACAACCACATCTGGCAGCCTGGATCCAGAGGATCCAGATCACTCCCAAAATCTAATCACTTGTTCCTTGTCCCTTTTTGGACATTTCCTGAAAATTTCATCAAAATCCACCCATGACTTTTTGAGCTATTTGTCTTTAAAATGATATTTCATGTATCCAGAAGATCCAGATAGTGGTCCAGATCACTCGCAAAATTGAACCATTTCTTCCTTTTACCACTTCGTCCTTTACCATTTGTAACATATCCTAAAAATATCATCAAAATTCATCCTAAAATTCTGTTGCAGCCTGGATCCAGATGATCCAGACAGTGATCCAGATCACTCCAAAAATGTAAACACTTGTTCCTTGTAGCATTTAGGTCATCTGATAAAACTGTCATCACAATCCATCCATAACTTTTTGAGGTATCTGTCTTAAAAAATTACATTTCATGGTTCCAGAAGATCAATATAGTGATCCGGATCACTTCCAAAATTCAATCATTTCATCCTGTTACCTTTTCAGACATATCCCAAAAATTTCATCAAAATCCGTCCATAAGTTTTTTAGCTACATTGTACACAAACACATCTGGCAGCCTGGATCCAGATGATCCAGACAGTGATCCAGATCACTCCCAAAATCTAAGCACTTGTTCCTCGCACCATTTAGGTCATTTGCTGAAAATGTCATCACAATCCATCCATACCTTTTGAGGTATCTGTCTTTAAAAATTACATTTCATGGATCCAAAAGGTCCATATAGTGATCCGGATCACTTCCAAAATTCAATCATTTCATCCTTTTACCTTTTCAGACATATCCTGTAAATTTCATCAAAATCCGTCCATAAGTTTTTGATTTATCTTGTACACAAACATCTGGCAGCCTGGATCCAGATGATCCAGATCACTCCCAAAATCTAATCACTTGTTCCTTGTCCCATTTAGGACATTTCCTGAAAATTTCATCAAAATCCACCCATGACTTTTTGGGCTATACTGTACACAAACACATCTGGCATCCTGGATCCGGATGATCCAGACAGTGATCCAGATAACTCCAAAAATGTAATCACTTGTTCCTTGCACCATTTAGGTCATTTGCTGAAACTGTCATCAAAATCCATCCATAACTTTTGAGGTATCTATCTTTAAGAATTACATTTCATGGATCCAGAAGATCCATATAGTGATCCGGATCACTTCTAAAATTCAATCATTTCATCCTTTTACCTTTTCAGACATATCCTGAAAAATTCATCAAAATCCATCCATAACTTTTTGAGCTATACTGTACACAAACACATCTGGCAGCCTGGATCCGGATGATCCAGACAGTGATCCAGATCACTCCCAAAATCTAATCACTTGTTCCTCGTCTCATTAAGGACATTTCCTGAAAAATTCATCAAAATGTACCCATAAGTTTTTGAGTTATCTGTCTTTAAAAATTAAATTTCATGGATCCAGAAGATCCAGACAGTGATCCGGATAACTCCCAAAATTTAATCATATCTTCCTTTTACCATTTTGGATATATCCTGAAAATTTCATCAAAATCCATCTGTCAGTTTTTGAGTTATCTTGTTCACAAACAAACAAACAAATAGAGGACCAAAAATGACCCTCGGCCAGGTAATTTGGCGGTCAGTGGATGACCTTAAATGAAGATCTGTAACCGGTAAGCCTGCATGCGGGTACTCCATCATGTACTCAACCTCCAAAGCCATTTTCATTAGTTTCCAAGCAATGTAGTCAGCATTAAATGTGAAAATATCTCCAAATATGCCAAAAATGACCCTCGGTCAGGTACTTTGGCGGTCAGTGGATGACCTTAAATGAAGAGCTTCAAGGTCAAATTTGTGCATGCTTACAGAGGACATATATATGTATTATATATACCAGCCATAGGATGATCTGACTTTCTTTATATGAGTTAAGGGTGAAAATATCTCCAAATATGCCAAAAATGACCCTCGGTCAGGTACTTTGGCGGTCAGTGGATGACCTTCAATGAAGAGCTTCAAGGTCAAATTTGTGCATGCTTACAGAGGACATATATATGTATTATATATACCAGCCATAGGATGATCTGACTTTCTGTATATGAGAACTGGGCCAAAAAGTGAAAAAATGGCCAAAATCTGACCTTTAAGTGGACACCAGTGACCTTGAGATTGAAGGTCAAGGTCACAAAACAATAGCGTTCGTGGCATTGCCCATATCTACCCACATACCAAATTTGAAAGTTCTAACTAAATTATTTTTTAAGTTATCGCGTCCAAAAGGAAATCTCTGCGGCGGCGGCGGCGGCGTGACCGTACTGAATCCTAAGTATCCCCGACTTTCATCCGGGGATACAACAAGACCACTGCCATAGTAGTTATACCCTGCCTGGTATTATTGTGGTCTACCATCTGCAGTTATAGATATGCTAATACACTACACATAATTGAAGGTCAAGCAGTCATTTTCAAATATTAACCATTAGAGCGATAACCTTAAAGAAAACATATATTTAGGACTTTAAGGGTACACAAAAGTCGACTTCTTCATTGGAAGGAACTCCAATATGTAGTCTTACGCTGACAATATATGTCATTAGCATATTCACATATAGCTTTGTGTAATAGTTTTCCACAACATTACATACCACTGTGTAATAGTGTTCCACAACATTACATACAACTATGTAAAAGTGTTACATAACATTACATACAACTATGTCAAAGTGTTACATAACATTACACACCTATGTGTAATAGGTTTACATAATATTACATACAATGTACCTCTGTGTAATATGTCACAAATATGGCGGTAGAAAACATTCAGTCAGAGCCAAGTTCAATGGTCACACCAAGGTCCTGTCATGTGTTAGCAAACCTACATTCCAACCAATGGATCCTACCAAGTATCAACATTCTGCACCATACAGTTTCTGAGATACAGCCCAAACAAAATTTTAAAAGTGAAGGTCAAGAAAGCAAGGTCAATGGTTATATTAATGTCACGCCATGACATAGCACAACTAGATCCCCAACCAATGTCCTTACCAAGTAACAACTTCCTACACCTTATGGTTTCTGAGAGATATTGTCTGGACAAGATTTTGAAGATCAAGGTCACTATGGTAAGGTCAAAGGTCAAATCAAGGCCACGCTATGAGTTTATACACCTACACCCCCATTCATTGTTCTTATCAAGTATCAACATCCTACACCTTGCAGAATTTGAGATAACAGCCCAGAAAAGATTTTAAAGATCAAGGTCACTACAGTAAGGTCAAATCAAGGTCAGACCATGATGTTGCAGACCTGCACACCCCAACTAATGTTCCTACACTCACACAACAACTTTCTACATGTTACGATTTCCGAGATGTAGCCTGGACAAGATTTTTTTTTCTGTCGCCCACCAACCATGGATGACAACAATAAGGATAATAAAAACTTAGGCCTTCATATGTTCCCAGTTTCTGGGAGAGTATTTTTTGTGTCAGACTAAAGACTTCACTTTTAATAATTAAAAGAGATTCACTACACAAGAAATTAACTCACAGTAAGTGATATGTCATGCAGATATACATGTACTGTTAACACAATCTCATTAAAGTGTACACATCTGTCAGAGTTTGCTTCCCATAAAACTAATCTGTGTGAGGATGATGACATAACTCTGTGTAACAGATTTCCACAAAATCACATGTGTAATAGATTTCCACAAAAGCACATGTGTAATAGATTTCCACAAAATCACATGTGTAATAGATTTCCACAAAAGCACATGTGTAATAGATTTCCACAAAATCACAGGTGTAATAGATTTCCACAAAATCACATACCTCTGTGTGATAGATTTCCACAAAATCACATACCTCTGTGTAATAGATTTCCACAAAATCACATACCTCTGTGTAATAGATTTCCACAAAATCACATACCTCTGTGTAATAGATTTCCACAAAATCACATACCTTTGTGTAATAGATTTCCACAAAATCACATACCTCTGTGTGATAGATTTCCACAAAATCACATACCTCTGTGTAATAGATTTCCACAAAATCACATACCTCTGTGTGATAGATTTCCACAAAATCACATACCTCTGTGTAATAGATTTCCACAAAATCACATACCTCTGTGTGATAGATTTCCACAAAATCACATACCTCTGTGTAGTAGATTTCCACAAAATCACATACCTCTGTGTTATAGATTTCCACAAAATCACATACCTCTGTGTTATAGATTTCCACAAAATCACATACTTCTGTGTAATAGATTTCCACAAAATCACATACCTCTGTGTAATAGATTTCCACAAAATCACATACCTCTGTGTAATAGATTTCCACAACAAAATCACATACCTCTGTGTAATAGATTTCCACAAAATCACATACCTTTGTGTAATAGATTTCCACAAAATTGAAAAATTTTGTTGTAATTTTAATTTTTATTAGATAAATACTTACCATTTCCTGACCATTGCTATATGTTGGTGCCATCCAACTCACTGGCCAACGTTGAGAAACGTTTTAAGAAACCTTAAGAGGCCAGTGAGTGAGTGTGAACTAGCATGTCCCCCTAGTGGTCATGTGACCACGCTAGTAAACAACCTTCATTATTTTTGTTGCAGAAAATACTCCCCTAGTACTGAATCTGCGGGGAGGCAGGGGGGGACTATCCTGGTCAGGAAATGGTAAGTATTTATCTAATAAAAATTAAAATTACAACAAAATTTTTCAATTTTATTGCGAAAAATACACTTACCATTTCCTGACCATTGCTGAATGCAGCCTTCATGGAAGGAGGGCAGTACTAGAATTTAAAGACCCAGTACACCACTCTGCACAGCTATCATACACAGCACAAACCTATAGGCATTCAGATCCAAACTAACCTCCCAGATGAGGCAGTGGAACTGTTGAGCACTACAAAACAACACAGCCTTGTTGCTGTTGTTGTTGCTGTTGTAGGAAGGAAGTAATCATAACAGAGACTCACTACCTAGCCTACAACTAAAACATTATGAGAAGTTTACATTGAAATTTACATGCATACCACAACATATAAACTTCCAACAGTCACCACATACCATACAGATCCCCTAAATCATAGTATGTAGTTGAAGTTCTCACAAACTGACAGTCATTGTCACAGTTGAATGTTGCATCTAGACAAACATCCAACACCCACACAGGTGACACAAATATTGGAAGTGTCATCAGCATATTGTGTAATTCCAAGCCTGAATGAAGTCAACAATTCTGCCTAATAAAAAGACAGATAGTATGACAGACATACAGATGCAAATGTATACTAAAGTATCAAAATAGGTATCACACATATACTTATAAGATAACAAACTGTAGGACACAATATCAAAGTCTGACCACAAGCAAACCAAGCAGGTGAGACTGAAAATTGGTGAAAAAGTTATGGTTTCCAGTAACAGGCATCTGAAAATTCATATACAGAAACACTATACTAAAACCTAAAGAATCTTGCTTTGACTCGCTGCTGTTGAGAGTCAGAATTTGACTTCTCCTCAGTCAAAAAGCTAGTCTGCCTACAGCAAGATAAGATAGTAGACCTGAAAATATCAGCTGTAAAGCCTTCCTAACTAGGCACAGACAAGACATAATAATTCCTCATTGAATCCTTTGTCCCAAGTAAAAGTATTTCAAAACCTCACAAGACAAAGAGATCTATCTTGAGTAAAACTGCTGTCCCAGTGATTGAGAGCTGGCATATCGATCGGCTTAATTGAAGTAGGCCCATCCAAAGCCAACTGAATCTTGGTTAATAAATGGCCAGAGCCACTTGTGAGCAATACTCATTCAAGTAAGGGAAGACAAAGCTAACGAAAATACCCTTCTTCCTTTGCCTAATGCCAAAGTCAAAAGAAAGACCGTCTTGAAAGTTAATAACCTCCAAGAAATCTTCCCCAAAGGCTCAAACGGCTGTCTGGTGAGACCAAACAAGACCAGAGACAAAAGGTAAAGAAGGCTTAACCTATTGACTACTGGATTGTCTCTATAGAAATATGTCAACAATCTATACAGCTGAAGAGTTCTAGAGACTTATTCTCCTTCAAGGAAAGCAATCTACCATGGTTATTCTGAAACCAGCAATAGTAGATGGCTTAAGATTCCTTTCCTTAAAGAAATAATTAAGGAAATTTGCTACATCTAGAAAAGAAGTATCTGAGAAGTTCACCACAAAGAAGCCTCAGATGTGCATAGATTTATCAGGTCCCACAACCAAGAACATCCACCATGACCATCATGATTCAATCATGATGAATCTGCACCTGAAGGTGGTCATCTTCTAAATCACCTGAAGAATCCTTGGCTATCCTGGTGCAATCATGATGATTCTGCACCTGTAGGTGATCATCTTGAGTCACCTGAGGAATGAGAACCACTGGAAACAAACACAAAGCTGTCCAGATCCTCCCAAGAAATGAGTAATGCACCTGATCCCCAAGCCCCACAGTCTAAGAAAGGAAACACATACACTGGAAGCTTAAGATTCAGGTTGTTGGATACCAATGGCATAATGATTGAACTCACCAGCAAGGGAAGCCTTAAAAAGGAACCTTTGTGGAACAGATCCACCAGATCCCAAAAATAAGACATCCCTAGCCACTCTGATGCAATCCAGATGATTCTGCACTTAAATCTTGGAGTAGCCTTTCTTAATAGCTACAAAAAGAATTTTCTTGACTTTCCTGAGATCTTTGACTTATCCAGATAACCTCTCAAAACTCTCACTGGACAAAGAAACCTATATTGCACCAAAGCATGATCTAAAGAAAATTCCAAAGCAGGAATGACTACAGGTTGAAAATCAAAGGAGCCTTAGAAGCCAAATGATTCACCTGCATCACCTGAAGAATCAAGGTCACAGGACCAACAAACTGTCCAGTCCATCCCAAGAAAAGTTGAAAAAGACAAGCTTGTGGTTCAAACTAGTTGCAAAACAAACCCATCATTGGTGATTGTAATCAAAGACAGATTTGATTGAACACCTGAATCAGAATAGAAGATTCAAAAGTCATCCAAAACACATTCAATTTGAATCATCTTGACTCTCATGAACAAAGAATTTGTTGGAATATTTGTATACCCTGGGAAGTGATATGCCTGAACCTGAACCCATGGCATTCGTCCAAGGAATGATTATTCAGATAAGAAAAACATTCCTCAAAGTGGATACCTCCGTACCTGTTCAGATAGGAAACCACTGATGAAATATCTGGGGAAATCAACAGATTCAGAATCCGAATCAGACCTCCAAATGATTCTAAAGGTAGTAGCCCTGTTACTGTGGAGTCTTGAGCCCTCATGATACAACAGACCAATGGCTGTTTGATGCCATAATTGTGCATCCCAACCGTTAAAGAAAAGATCTAATAACAGAAGGAGATTGTGCTCCTTCTGATGAAGTACAGGGAGCTCCTGCAAACTGAAGATGATCCCTAAGAACCTGAGAACAGAAAAACTGGTACATTATCTGTGTATAATGTGTGGTATCTGTGGTACATTAGCAGCTAAACAAATGACCCAATGGCACTGTTTTGTCCTATGAAGCCATACCGCCACCAAAGAAATGGCTTCCTTAGAAACCATTAGCCGGAGAAAATGCTTTGCTATGAGTGAAGAAGTACCCTAAGGTGGAATCTGCAATCCAAACTAAAAATCCTGGTGCTTTTTTTTTTTTTTTTTTTTTTTTTTTTTTTTTTTTTTATATAAGCTGGTGAACACCCAATGCCTTCTACTGCAGCCATCAGGTTCACTATCCGTTGATACAATAGTAAAGTCGAAAATAAACCATTTCCAAGAGCAAAGCAATGAAATGGTCTATATATTGGTAAAGCATGATGCGTTCTTATAGATCCCACAACCTCACCATGGACTAACATAGCAAACAGGCAGTGAACCGGTGTGAACTGTCATCAACAGGGAAGTGAAGATAACAATTCGCGTGAATCTGGCTATGGAAGAATGCAACTGCACTGTAAGGAAACGCGTTAACACACCCATTCACTTACAAGTAACAACTCGCCAAAAAAAACCCAACAATATGAAAATAAGGTACTTAATTAGGCTTATTTACCTCAACTATTAGCGGTAGCCATCTCTTCCCAGCTTATCACAACCGATAAACTGTAAAATTGTAGCGATATCACCATCTTACTGGTGTTATCGCCCTTTTGTCGATCATTTCATACACAGCTTTTATGCAAACTGATGTCTCCCGCATTTTATTCATTTATTCTTCAAACACATGTGCACAACTGCTTTAGGAACATGAATAAGTAATCCTTCCTGCTACTGTTGCTTCTGTAAAAAGTAAAGTATGGTTGAAAGAATCCTCTTACTATGTTGAGATGTAAAATGTAGAATATCTGCCACTAGTGGACAAACATTCCTCCTAAAGATTACTCCCAACCCCTCTAAGACTTACAGAGGAGGAGAGTTTGAAACAAAGTTGGAGGATTAATTATCATAATGGGAACAAAAACTGCCCTGGGGCACTAAACCCTATTCTAGCCATGAGTAGGAGTTTGCTCCTTCCCAGACAGAGGAAACACTATACCCGAGATCACAATATGAAGTTTTCCTGGACATTTGACCAAAAGTTCAGCAGGAGAAAACCTCATTAAGAGTGAAAAATGCACTTTTATTCTACCAAAATCATGTAAGAGATAAGATAGAGAAAAGTAAGACTTGTAACACTCCTGATAAGTAACAAGTTGAAGACTGATCCCAGCACTGCCCAACAAACAATTCCTGACTACTGAGGCTGTAATTGCAAACTCTGCACACAGCCCAAGGCATAAAAGAAACTCTGTGAGATCCTGCAATCCTTAGCTCCTTGAAGACGTCCTGCCAGAGGTCCTGTTAGACCACTTCAAAAAATTATCCAGGCTTTAACATGCTCTCTGCAGCAGAAACCCAGAGAACCTGTATTCCCGAATAATAAAATGATAATGGCTACTAGTTCATAAGTACCGGTGCCGGTCTAAGAGCAGCCGAAAAACCGGTAAGAAACCACAGAAACAAATGCCCATTACTGGGATGAATCACAGCTCCGGGAATCTGACAAACCGATTTCTGACCTTTTGGGAGGTATGGAAACTCGATTGTATCCGAATGACGTCATGCAGGTATTTTCCTCCGTGAAAAGTTCCGACTGAACTTCACCGGATAAGTTTATCGCAGTGACAGTTCAGACGTCTACTCGAAACTTCTCCACGAAGATGCATCCTATGGTGAAAAAAGATGTCTGCCTCCATGGGAATTCCTTCTTGTCGTCCTATTCGAGTGAGATGAATGTACTGAAAAGTTGCTTCCAAACGCCTAACTACTAGAAACCTGACGTATGATCAGGTTTAATAACAGTCGAATTATTTCTGTTTTTCATGGCGACTTCCTTGGTTGCCTAGCAACCTGTAAACTGTCCCTGCCGAAGCTAGTAAGACTGCCGACAGTTTCAGTGTTTATAGAACAGTTGTAACTCTTCAAACTAGTGAAAAATTACATAAAAATAAGAAAAACTTGTCCCATTTTAATGCAACACAAGGCTCTTTGAAAAATAAATTGCATTCTGAATTATTGAAGAAAGTCTTCATCCAACAACGAAACATCAATGCCGCCATCCACAAATAGTGGTCCTCAATCCGCTATAAAATGGCCACAAAAGCAATTTTTCCTCTGTGCTTTTTTAATTTTGTCCTGAGAAGACATTGTCAACACAGATGTCTTATCACAGAACTCAAAAACCCACAAGAAGTCCATAAAACTTAACAAAAAAAAAATCGCTTGAAAATAAACACATCCACACTCTAGGATGGCCAACAAAAATAATGAAGGTTGTTTACTAGCGTGGTCACATGACCACTAGGGGGACATGCTAGTTCACACTCACTCACTGGCCTCTTAAGGTTTCTTAAAACGTTTCTCAACGTTGGCCAGTGAGTTGGATGGCACCAACATATAGCAATGGTCAGGAAATGGTAAGTGTATTTTTCGCAATAAAATCACATACCTCTGTGTGATAGATTTCCACAAAATCACATACCTCTGTGTGATAGATTTCCACAAAATCACATACCTCTGTGTAGTAGATTTCCACAAAATCACATACCTCTGTGTTATAGATTTCCACAAAATCACACACCTCTGTGTTATAGATTTCCACAAAATCACATACTTCTGTGTAATAGATTTCCACAAAATCACATACCTCTGTGTAATAGATTTCCACAAAATCACATACCTCTGTGTAATAGATTTCCACAAAATCACATACCTCTGTGTAATAGTTTTCATTTGGAAGGAGATATGACAGGACCCAGTTCTTCAAAAACCACATGGACGATGTTGCAACCTGGGGACTGAGACAGGAAGTAAGATTGCCAGCAATGGCTCGGTTTTCAACCTCACACAGTCGGAAAACAGCAGAAACCAATCTGTAATGTGCATACAATCTGATCACCTTAGTTTTTGCTGAAAACAATGTCAATATTTCCTATTTAATGTAAAATCCCTATCAATATTTCCTATTTCTGGTTTATGTTGCAGTTCAACAAAGTTACTCTTCGAAAGAATACAAGGTTCACTAATGAACAATTTTCACACCTGTCTTCATGTTTTGTGAACTCTTCTGACCCAGAATGACTAAAAAAAAGGGTACAGGATACACACTCTGTGAGTATTTAAAGAAAGATGAACTCTAAAGTGACCAAAGCATCCTACTGAACCTGTAATATCAGACAGCTGCAACTGTTCACGGACCATTTCAATGGAAAACACACTCACAAAACCACAAGTTAAAAGGACTGGTGAAAATACATTTTTCTAAATTTTTGTCATGTTTTACACCAATTTAATGCAATAAACGGAGAGATTTGTTTTGTTTACTTTTGCCACTACAGTTGCAGGAACTGGGTATTTTTGGTCCATACTAATCTTACTAGATTGTTATCATGTATTTTACTCATGTTGACCCAGAACAAAGCAGATAGGAGATTAGAAATAAATGCTCACAATCTGCGCTAACGAGTAAATCTCAACCCTGTTCAGGGGCTGGATTGAAGCACCCCTAGTTCAACCCCATCTGCAGTGTGAACCCTGTCAATCCGGGCTGACAAGAGTTCAGTGTAATGGTACTGTAATCACTTGAATTGGTGCCGAGATGGCTATTATTGGCTGATTGTTTTAAAACAAAGAGGTTTAATGACATCTCCAGATAAGACAAAATTGTTAAAGAAGCAGGCATGTCCTAACTTCCTTTAAGTGTCAAAACTGCATTGTCATAGCAGTATAATGTGAATTATTATATTACTGCAAGTCAATGTAGGAGTGTGGTGCATTGATACAAAAAATATTTAAAATGAACTTGTGCTGTTTTCATTTTTATTAAATATAGAGTGCAATGTGTAGTTGTTGCAATGGACACAAGGAATCACTTGTGATCACTTTTTAAGTCTATCAAATTGGAAGCCTCCCAGAGCAAATTAATCTCTGCAGCATGACGACACTCAGGCTGGATTGAAATGAATCTGAGTCAATCTGCTTCAACCCTCAATCAATGTCAACCTGGATTGTCTGTGAACTGGGAGTAAGCTGAGTAATCGATACTGGCAAGATCGCTGATCAGCAAAATGGGCAATTAATCCATGCGGGTAATTGAGAGTGACGCCCATGTATATTTAAAGTAAAATCTGTTTCACAGTGAATTAAAGCCATTACCTGACGACAGGGTCTGTGAACTGCTCCGCCCCTGGGATGTCCTGGATCTTGTTTCCTGGTGAGGATAGCACTTTCAGGGTGGTGTCCAGGTTCACCTTTTCAGTCTGGTTTGTGCAGAGTTTTAGGATTTCTGCAGGAATCATGGGAGTTTCTCCCTCACTCACATCTGTCAGCAAGTTGGCTGTAAAATGACATCAGAATTTGGAAAGAGGTATGACATTTGATTTATTATATTTATTTATTTATTATAGTGACACACATAACAATCATACATTATGCCATATCAATAAGACAGAAACATAGATTACCCTGCAATCTGATGGGCTTTTAAGTCACTGAGAAGCATTTACATAAAAGTTTGTATTTCAACATCGGACCTCAAGAGAACTTTCCTTTAAGCCAATTAAGATAGTGACTTAAATGGCATTCTCGTCGCAATATAACTGAAACAAGATCCTCTTTCATTTTTAAGGAACTTCTTCTTTAAGCCAATTCAGCTAATGATTTAAATGGCATTCTCATTGCAATATAACCGAAACAAGGTACTGGGCACAACATTAAAGAAATAAATCAAACTATAAAGCCAATTACAACATACTGTGCTACATTTTCACATCAAGTAACATGATATCAACCAATTTTTGATTCAGTGAATAATTTTTAAAATAAGGACACCAAGTAGTTATTATACCGCATAAAATGTCACATACTGTTGCAAAAAAGAACAAAGAAAGCAAATCTGATCCTTCAATCATACCTTACAGATAATCTTTTCCAATGGAATCCAATAGTTTTAGCTTTAATGGTTAAAAGTATAATTCCAATCTCTCATTGAGCAAATAAAGAGCGCTGTGTTCCAGTTAAGTCTGCTTTTGTGTATGAGGCAGTGATGGTATCTGTTCTGAATTTTATATAATTAATGATGCATACTAATTAGACACACTGGCAGACCCGTATACAAACAACTAATATAAATGACATAACAGTAGTTATGCAAAAAATGGGGTAGTGTATCTGTACCAATTCTATTCTATTCTACACTTTTGTGGCACTTAATCTCTGCACAAGCCAGACTGTAAGGCACAACATCAGAACCCAGTTCAATTAGTATTATTATTCAACAGACAGAGCCAGGTCAATACCAGATGTCAGGTAACTTGCACAAAAAACTTTGTGACATACCAGACAAAATGACATAAATTATTTGACAATTTTTCACAATTTGAAGTTTCACAATTCAATCTATAAAGTATAACTAAAACAGTTGAAAAGTGTTCAATTAATGTAACTTATAATCCGCTAATACACTGGTGATTCAATGTGAAATAAAGACTATTTTTCATAAGAATGACAAACTGTCTCAACATGTGACTGACAATAAATCTCATTGAAAGGTATTTTCTTACAGGAGACTAGCAACAGCCAGTGGATATCTTCATTCACAATGTTAGTGACCGACATGTCCCAGCCACCTGTCTGCTGGGACATTCTCTGCAGTTGCCCATGGAGACGAGACACACGTTCTTCCAGTAACCTTAAAACACAGGAAGTGTCAGAGATGTAGTCAATGTAGATTATGTATAAATTGTGTTAAGACAGGAACTTGAAACTTTTGTATATGTTTAACATGATAAGATTGCAGGGTATATGCTTTTCTCAGCTCATAATACAACATGTAAGCTTCAAAGGTTGAGAAAAGTTCTGGATACACTAGGATATATTGCATGTTACAGACCAATGGTTAGAATCAATCCACTTATTTCTGGTAAGATATAAAGAGCATCACATGTCCATTCTATTCTATTCTATTCTGTACTTTTATAGCGCTTAATCTCTGCTAGGCAGACTCTAAGGCGCAACACCAAAAATCAAGTTTAAAAAATCATCTGTCCATAGCCGTTGCCAAGTCCAGTACCACGGAGACGCCGGATAGAGTGTAAGCTAAGGTGGGAATGCCTTGTGGAAGAGATATGATTTTAACCTTTTCCTGAAACAGGTGAGAGTTGGGGCAGAACGTACCTCATTAGGCAAATGATTCCAGACTGTGGGGGCATCAAAAGCAAAGCTGTGGCCAAAGTGATTTTTGGATTTATGTACAGATGGACAGAATTGAGGAACCTCCAGGAACCTTTTATCTGGATGGTTGTATCTTGTACTATATCTTCCGCAACGAGTGGGCAGAAGAGGACCAAAGTAACTGGGATGACCACTGTGAAGAAACTTATAAACTAGAGTGGCAGTTTTGAAGATACAGCGAGATTCAACTGGGAGCCAATGGAGTCGTTTGAGAATAGGAGATGCCCGCGTGTATTTGTTACAGTTTGTGACAATCCTGGCAAGTGTATTTTGAATACACTGTAGTTTACGCATATTGAGACTGGACAGACTCCTGAAGAGAGAGTTGCAGTAATCAAGGCGACTGCTCACCAAGGCATTAGCTGCCAGGATAGCAGCCCCATCAGTCAAGTGCTTTCTAACCCGCCTGAGATCACGAATTTGAATGAAGCATGTCTTACAAATATTGCGGACATGGTTAGCAAAGGAAAAATTAGCATCAAACCAGACACCAAGATTCTTAACAACAACTGCAGGATGCATGAAATTACCAAATATCTTAACTGGGAGATAGGGATCTAATTTCTTGAGTTGTGCATGGGATCCAAAGATGATAAACTCTGTTTTGTCAGGATTTAGTTTGAGCATACTTGACGACATCCATTTTTGAACATCCAGAAGACAAGAATTCAGTTTGTTAAAAGCCAGGGCTGCATTTTTGTGAGAGATATGAATAAACAACTGCGTGTCGTCTGCATAAAAGTGGTATTTGATGTCAGGATGCGTTCCAATAACCTTACTCAAAGGAGTGGTGTATAAGGAGAACAGCAGAGGACCAAGGACGGAGCCTTGTGGTACTCCAAACAACAGTTCATGCAAATCAGAGAGGGTTGACCCAATTTTAATTGCCTGGAAACGGTGGCTGAGATAGGACGTGAACCACTTCAAGGCTGTGCCAGACACACCAAACCATGATTGAAGACAATTAAGAAGAGTCGGGTGGTCAATTGTGTCGAACGCAGCTGACAGATCCAGTAAGACCAATGCAGTAGGCTCGCCCCGTGATAGTGAGAGATGGATCTCATTTTTGATAAGCAGCAGGGCGGTTTCTGTGGAGTGACCACTTTTGTATGCAGATTGCCTAGGATTATCAAGATTGTTACTATTGATATGTTGCATGAGCTGTTTAACAACTACACGCTCCACCAATTTTGACATGAAACATAGTCCTGATACCGGTCGATAATTTTGCAAATCCTCATTTGGAAGTGATGCTTTCTTAATGAGAGGAGTGACAACTGCCTTCTTGAATTTTTGAGGAAATACACCCTCAGCCAATGACAGATTGACAAGTTTTGTAATTGACAGGAGTAAAATTTCCACACAATCTTTCAAAAGAAAAGTAGGGACTGGATCTAAAAACATGATTTTGTAGGGGAATTTTTGATGATTTTTAGTACCTCGTCCTCCGAGACCTCATTGAAGGAAGGTAGGTTGGGAGGTGTACACATGGGTGATATGACTGTTGCCGAAGAGGCTGTGAACATATCACGAATCCTTTTGATTTTTTTATGAAAGAAGGAAGCAAATTTGTTTGCTAAGGATTTCTCAGACTGATGAGGAGGGAGAGTACTGGGTTTGGTTTTGTCTGTACCTTTTAGCTTGCTGGTATCTCTTGATTACTGGCAAGGAAGAGTGAACTTAAGAAGTTTATTTAGAGGCTGTGGCTGATAAAGGTAAGAGCAGCTCTCTCTTCTAAAGTTAAGGCCTGTACAAAACGGGGATATGTCCATTTTGTTAAATCAAAAGAACTGTATTAGTGTGTGCTTACCAGCAGCACCACAACGCAAAGATTCATCTGGGGGTATACACTACCATGGTCATAACTAACACTACGCCTCCAACCTTTCAATTCACAATTCTGGAAATATTGGTTCAAATAGCCCTGGGCCATAAATGTTACAGGCCAGTTGTTTATGGTGGAGAATCTTAACCAAACCTTTGTTTTAATGAGTTTGAATCCATCTGATGGCCACATTGTGGATGTATACTGTATGCTTGCTTAGTGGGGGGTACTGTGTGTTCGGTCATCCTACCCAGCCTTCAAGCCTGATCATTTGGCTGTTTACGTTCCTAGTTTGGGCACCATGTGATCTCCTAGTAACCAACCCGGAGACACAGAGTCACTACAGGTGAAACGGTTAACTGTAGTGCTCAGCTTTTAGGTTTTACAAATGGATGGATTATAGTTGGTAATTTTTCAGTTATCAATCTTGCTTGGGCCCAAAGGCCTTGATTGGCTGTCCACGCACCTGCCAACTAGGGGCACTGTGTGATCTGCTACCATCCTTCCCAAGACTCCCACAGCTTTGAGTTGGTCTGCAAACCGATCCCGGTCGTCCTCATCAATCTCATCATACTCCTCATCATCTTCAGCCTGGGCACCATCCGGGTTCTGCATAAAATTACAAGAAAAGCAAATGCTACTACAGCACTATCAGGTCTCTGCAGAAAAAGGACAGGAAAAGGAGACATCTGAAATAAACTGAAATCACTACAGGTATAATCAAGTGTGAAAGCTAGAGGAAATAAAGGAGGTGGAAGTTCTTTGTGCTTGACTTTATGTGACCCCTTAACACTACATTTGCATCTTATTACCTTATATAATCTGATTTGCACCACATATACACCTAATTTGCACCTTACTTTCACCTTATTTTGCATCACCAATTCCTCATGCTTTCAGTTATGAGGTGATATTTTCCCCCATCTAATTTGTACCTGACTTTAAGAACCCTTAATACACCTGATTAAGACTGTACACTAACTTTCACCTTTAATGTGCCTAATTTGCATATTAAGTAAACCTGATTTTCACCCTATAATCTACCTGATTTACACCCTAAATACAGCTGCATTGCACTTACCTGATTCCTCATTCCATCTGGAGGTGCAAGGTGGCAGCCTAAGTATGCGTTGAAGATCTGCAGTGCATGCTGTTTGAGGGTCTCCATGGGAAAGGAAGTATCATCAGTTAGTAAAACAATCCAGGAGTCTAGCAGCTTCTCGTAGGCTTCTTGGTAAAGGGCATCTTCTTTGTGCATCTACAGGGAGAGACCGGGGATACTAACAACGTCGCACCCACAAGGATATTAACATTAGTTGTGCCGAAACTATAACTCAGAATTACATAAGTTACAGCACGTTCACACCCTTTTTCTGGCATATTCTAATTGTCAAATATATATATCACTGTGACAGTAGACAGTCTGATTATCCTTTGAGAAACTCTGATCAGACTTTGTAATGGGACAATGAGAGATTCTACTTGGAGAAACTGTTCTTGATGAATACAGCAGCTCTTTGAAATGAATAGTTTATCTATCTGACATAACGAATCCTCAAATTTCACACAACACTAACTTTCTTCAACAACAATTATTTTTCTGAATGATATAATGAACATTCATAATAAAACTGTAAACATTTTCACAAATAGATCATAAAATAGTTATTCAATATCTACTCCAGATACAACATTCAAATGATGAAAGGTATGATCAAAAGAAAACTAAATGTACTTCCTTTTTTTCTATTTGCCCAGGTACGCCTGCCCAGAAGATAAAATAATCAAGGCAGTGACTTAACTGATTGGTCTTTGAAGATTGCTGAGTAGTTCATCAACTGAGACACAACCCACTAAATAGAGAATGTGCCGACAGTGCCGTTATTGAAAAGAATACAATAATCTTTCACTTTTGAACTATAAAGTCAAACATTTAGTAAAATACTGGAATGAGGTGCTCCTGCAACTCTACTAAGGTTGGCAGGTGAAACTGGATAGGTAAAATATCATTTCAGCAGTACACTTTCTCCCAGCAGAATCTCCAACCATCCTAGGGCAAAATCCAATCGTAGTTCCTCCTAGCAGAATATTAGATTGTGCCAGGACAAAGTCTGATAACAGTTTGTCCTAGGTCAAACGGAGATTGTCCTAAGTTTGTCTGTGACATGTGCCTAATGGTGGAAGGAAGAACAGCAGAGTCGTCCCCTAATTCATACAGCAGTGTTACATCTCCTGTACTTGGAGAGTCCATTGAGGGTCAATAAATTTAGGAGGCTACATGCTTAACCTAAAAAGTCTACAAAAAAGGTTAATCTAGAAAGCTCTTTACATCAATGTCTTTTAAAGGCATTTATAAAGATAAATATTTAGCTCTTTTTAAATTGAAAATCTGTCAGACTTGTCAACAACGAATAATGATTTAGATTGATTTTTCTTATTTAAAAAGTGATGTTAATACTTTAATGCAACACAAACTGCATGCCATGTAGTACCATGTATTGTAATTATTGTATATTAATTGCAGTCTATAAAGTTCTACTGACACTCACCGTTTCTTCGAGAGCTGCCGACTGCCCAAAGTGACATGTGACATTGGCCATTGTCTTGAGAAACGTTTCCAACAATGGCGGCTCAAGAATGAGAAAGAGATTGATGGAGAAAAACGATACCAGGTTGTTCAGGATAGTCGCAAAGCCCAGCGCCTCAAAGTCTTGGAGGTCACAGCTATGGATATACATGAACAGAAAGACAACAACACTGGTTTTCACAGTGAAACACACATTGTATACAACTAAGACCCCAAATGGTCATACAATGTTTGGTGAGGTTAAAATCCCTAAAATAAACGTAATGATGAACTTGAAAGAGGAAACACTGTTCAAAGTATGTACAACACTGGAAAATAGACAGGATGTCATTAGCCGAGAATGGTAAACACTCCTCCTTTAAATGAGGCTATAATAAATGAAAACAAAGTGGGGAGTAATTTTTGAAGATTTAGCCAGAGCAACTGGAATAATGTTGAATAACAGGATGGCATAGTGAGAAACACATCACTTAGTTGAATGTCCATAGGTATCATTGTGTTTAATGTCCACAGGACTTTGCCATGGTAATCCTAAAAATAGCATCAGAGATGCCCGTACCCCACAGCCTGGGGAAATAGTATACACCATGAGTTATAAAAGTAGTGCAACAGTATAAAGATCAGGATACTTTCAGAGCAGTGTCAGTTATATAAAGGTCAAAATAATGTTTCAGTAAAGAAAATAATGTCTAGGAGAAAGAATATGTATGTAAAGATAAAGTATTAAAACAAGAAAATTAATTAACAAGATGACGGCATTAATCAGTAAAATAAAAATTATGAAGCTGTAAAATTTATTAACTGGAGAATATAAGCTGTCAATGGAAATAGTACAATTATGTAAAAGTACATATAATAATCAGTTGCAGCAATCCTATATCTTTGTCATAAGAGAAACATGTCTCAAATATGGCAGGTAAACACACTTTGGCAGAGCCAAAGTTAAAGGTCACACCATGATACACACCTACACCAGTAACCAATGTCCCAACCAAGTGTCAACCTTCTACACCTTTACAGAATGCAAGAGCTCGGACAAAATTTTAAAACTCATGGTCAATACGACAAGGTCAAAGGTCAAATCAAGATCACACCATGACGTTGCACACCTATAACCCCTACCCACTGTCCCTACCAAGTATTAACTTCCAATATCTTACAGTTTCCGAGATATAGCCCCGACAAGATTTTTAAGCTCAAGGTCCCTACAGCAAGGTCAAATCAAGGTCAGACCATGAAGTTGCGCACCTACAACCCCCAATTAATGTCCCTACCAAGTATAAACTTCTTGCACCTGTACGGTTTCCGAGGGATAGTCCAGATAAGATTTTATAGGTCAAGGTCACTACGGCAAGGTCAAATGTCAAACCAGGACATTGCACACCTACAACCCTCAACTAATGTCCCTACGATATAGTGGTGTCAATCGGGTTTCATGGCCATTCAGTGTTGCTTGCCTGCATCTATCGCCCTCCAGGATCATGTACCTGTAATTTTCTGGAAGAATTCATGTCATTTGTTGGTTACCTTTCATTCATTAATTCTTCATATTACATTTGTGGCGACTTCAACATTCATGTTGATGTTCCAGTTGGTGACGGTCAGAAATTCACTACCTTTCTTGATTCATGTGACCTCAAACAGTTAGTCAATAAACCTACTCATCTACATGGTCACATATTGGACCTGATTTTATCTCCCTGTGATCAGGACACCATTGCTGATGTTAAAATTTGTGACTTTGTTTCCGATCACGCATTAGTCAAATGTTCAGTTGCCTTCCCTTGTCAAGTGTCTCATACTCCAAATGTAGTTCAATATAGAAGGTTCCACCGTATCAATATGTCTGACTTCCGCTCAGATCTCAAAAATACGTCCTTCGTCAAGTCTCCAGCTGATGCTGTTGTCGATCTGTATGATCAATATGTACATGATTTGAGTGATGTTCTGGATAGGCATGCACCTCTTATATCTAAATTGACAAAAAAGGAGTCCGCCGATTGGATGTCTGATGATTATCGACGTGCAAAGTCCCTTAGGCGCCAATTTGAGAGAACCTGGCGTAGGGCTAAAAGTACACTTAACAGGAGTAGGCTTCGTCGCCAGATTGCTCGGTGCAATGCACTTGTAAATAAAGATAAATCTGACTACTATAGCAAACTGATCTCAGACAATAGTCATGACTCTCGAAAACTTTGGCTTGAGCTCCATAAGACCCTGAACAGGGTTTCTGATGCCACACTTCCATCTCATGAGTCCGAAAAGTCATTGGCTGACCAGTTTGCCTCCTTCTTCACCAACAAAATCAAGAAGATTAGAGATAATTTTGCTTCTTCTGGCACTGAATATGATGTTAACCCTCCTTCAGATCCTCCCCAAATTACTGTCTTAAGGTAAGTTTCTGAAGATGCTGTTGATAAAATAATTAAAGCATCACCAACAAAATCATGCCTGTTGGACCCTCTGCCGACATTCCTGATTAAGGAATGCATTGATATATTGCTACCATCCCTTACAAAGCTGGTCAACTGCTCACTCATGGAGGGATGCGTTCCTGATGCCTTCAAATCTGCTGTGGTCACTCCACTTATTAAAAAGCCAAATCTTCCCTCAAATGAACTTAAGAATTATCGCCCTGTATCAGGTCTCAGTTTTATATCTAAATTGGTAGAACGTGTGGTTGCTAAGCAGGTGTTAGAACATATTAATGCCAATAACTTAGACAACCCGTACCAGTCGGCATATAAGGCGGGCCATTCAACTGAGACTGCTCTTCTCTACATAAAAAATGAGGTTCACTTATCATTGTCAAGAGGTGAATCCACTGCCTTGGTATTGCTTGACTTGTCTGCTGCCTTCGACACCATTGATCACTCTACTCTTCTGGGTTGCCTCCAAAACTGGTTTGGGGTCAGTGGCTCCGTTCTGAAATGGTTCACATCCTACCTAATGGACCGTTACCAATCAGTAAAAATTGGTTCTACTTTGTCAGATGTTTGTAAACTCCTATTTGGTGTTCCCCAAGGTTCTGTCCTGGGTCCTTTGTTGTTCTCATTGTACACTACCCCCCTCAGTTCCATTATCAGTAAACATAATGGAATAAAGTTTCATTTCTATGCAGATGATAGCCAACTTTATATACATTTATCCCAGAAGAATGCATCTGCTGCCTTTGAAAAGCTAAATAAGTGCCTAAATGATGTTAAAGAGTGGATGACAACTAGTAAGCTCAAACTGAATCCTGATAAGACTGAGTTTATCATCTTTGGTTCGAAGAGACAAAGGGATAAGTTGAAAGCATGTTTTCCAATTGATATCCTGGGCAACTCACTCTGCCCTGCAGATTCAGTAAAAAATCTGGGTGTGTGGCTTGATTCAGATTTCTCTTTGTCCAAGCATGTTCAGAATGTCTGCAAAAGTTGTTTTGTTAAACTCCGTGACTTCAGACATGTCAGGCGGTTTCTTACTCATGATGTTTCTGTGCTTGTAGCCAACGCTCTTGTTAGTAGTCGGTTGGATTACTGCAACTCACTTTTCAGGAGCCTGTCCAAGTTCAATCTACGCAAATTACAGTGCATCCAAAATAGTGCAGCTAGAATTGTATCAAACACCAGTCGATACACCAGCATAACTCCTGTGCTAAAGAAACTGCATTGGCTTCCTGTTGAACAGCGCATTGTGTTCAAGACAGTCACACTTGTTTATAAGTATTTTCACACAGGTTTTCCCAGGTATTTTTCACCACATCCTTCTTCCTACAGCAGTTCTTATAGTACCAGGTGCAGTGAAAGTGGTGGTAATTTCCTAGTTATTCCAAAGTTCTGCCCCTCTGTTCATAAATCTGTCAAACAGTTTGGTAATAGTTTTGCGTTTGATGCTCCTACTGTGTGGAATACTCTCCCTGATGTGATTCGTGCCTCTCCATCCCTGGCCTCCTTCAGAAAACAGCTTAAAACCTACCTGTACACCAAAGCATATCCACCCTAGCCTGAATCATCCTCCTGGCGTTCTCCGTGGTGTTCGACCCCTGTTATGTCCCTGGACACAGAATTTTGTTGACTGCTTTTTGTTTTGTTGCGCCTTAGAGTCCTCTTGTTTGGGGAGATTAAGCGCTATAAAAGTCCAATTAGAATTAGAATTACGATGTATCAACTTCTTACACCTTGCGGTTTATGAGATACAGCCTGGACAAACCTTTTGGCCGCCGCCCGCCAGCCCATCCGGACACCATGGGTGAAAACAATACCCCGACAGCCCTTAAGGGCTCTGGGGTATAAATGTTTGCATGTGGTTGAAAAGCAATCCTGTACTGCTATCAATGTAATAAGCCAGCATATCAAAATTGGTTAAAACATGTAAATAACTGAAACAAGGGCAGAAATGAAGCGTGACTCTCGATAGTAGACATAAAGAAGAAAAATAATATTTCCACCTCACATCAGAGTTGACATATATTATTTACTTGTTTTTGTTTCAGCTGCACTTTAAATATGATAATCTCTCTTGTCTCTCTTTCCACATTCTATGTCACTCTAAAATGCTGCAAACAGGTGCTTATATTTAGAGAAACAATGTCACTCACAAGGATCTAAAGTGTGATATTTGACTTTTACCATTCATCTCCTCATCATCTTATTTTTGCCAAAAATTGATGTTAATGCGAAAATAAAAACAATCTGAGAAAATATACTTAAAGCATCACTGACAATTTCTTCCTGCACAGTTAGAAAGTAACTTCCTTGTACACTTTCTACAAAATTGCACCAGATAGAATGTTTGATACCATAAACCCTGTAATAAAATATTGTATAACTTTGTACCTGATGATTTATGCTTTTTATGAGGACCTTTCTTTTACAATTTGAACTTCCCTCTTTTGAATATCAGTGCCCTGCAGGATGTACTCAATTTCAATGCCAAATTCATTGTATTACAAAAATTTCAACATTACAAATATTTCAACATTTTATAATGATTTCCATAAATTTGCCTTACCTGGCAAATGTGTCGAGTATTGCAGTGATGAAGTTTGTGAGGTAAGCCAGTCTAGCTTTGTCATCTGCAAACACTGCACCATTCAGTGTGGCCAGCTGTGACAAACACTGGAGTGAATGGTGGGCCATTTCTGAGTTGTAACGCACTTTACGGTGAATCTACAGGAATACAGGAAAAACGCATTAAATATGCAGAATTCAGCCAGAGATACTACATCTCAACATATTCAAAGAAAGTCGATAGGAATTTAGAATTTTTTATCATATGACCCCAGTTTGATGCCATTCTGGTACAACTAGTGGTAACTTTTATATCACCTTGATTCTCAATTATTTGCAAAGGTTACCATAATGTTACCTGGGCATTATTTGATTAACATAGAAATATGTTGGTATAACTAATAACCAATGAAATTTGAAAATCATCAGAAATAGAAAATCTACCAGCCAGAAAATGCACATACTTTTCAAAACACGATTAAAGTATGAATTTATTGGATATTTTGTGTCCCTCATTGCCTGCTTAAGTTAATTGTAGGTTTTATCTCTGTTTTTCTTTATGTTTAACTTTGGACGGTTGCATTTACACATCTTTTTGGAGAATTTTTCAATACCACATCTGTCTTACCTTAAAAAGCATGCTGAGAAGGTCCCTGTTCAACACCATGTCTCGCCAGGATGAGGGAGGCTTGAATGACACTGCCTGATTGGTCAGAAATGAACCAATGATGCGCTTTGGAACTAAGATATGTCAAAGATTATATTGCAGTGATGTCACATTAAAGTATTGCCAGCATATGATTGTTAACATACTGGGATATGGAACATATTTGACTGTGCCTTGGTAGCAACATTCTTGCAAGAAAATTATGTCCAGCTATAAAAGCATTTGCAAGAAACTGTGTTTGGGTATTACTGATATTGTACTTGAATGTCTAATTTAAACTAGAATGCTGGGTTTGGGTATGGATGTAACAAGACCACAGTTCTCGCAGTTACTTCCTTGTATGCTCCATATTCCTAGGGTATAAATATACCTATTTAACTATATAAATGAAATCCATTCTGTAGTTTTTGGAATATTCCCCATTACAGCAGTCACATTAAAGTCAGCACAAGTATCTAATCATTGGGACTTCTGGGTTACCATGAAGCAGACAACTTTCTGGAGACTAAACTACACTTATACACCAAAAATAAATGAAATGAAATACACTGTGTAGTTTAGGAGTATTGTCCAAATAAGGAAACAGGACAAACACATGTACAGGCTGCAGTTTGTAATGAATGTACAAGGATACTGTGTTTGGGTATAAATGTCCAGCCTAGCACCTGTTCTGTGATGCCAAGCATTCTGTTGAAGACAGCCACGAGCTCCCTGCTCAGTGTAGCGGGGGCATTCTCAAGCTCGTGTAACACTTGCAGACAGAAGCCAAACACTCGTTGCAGGTCTTGTTGCTGGAAACAGAACTTAACTACTTAAGTAATTGAGAACACGACAGTCAGACACAGAATTTACAGGTAATTAAAAAAAAATAACAGTGAATTCCAAAAGAGAAAATGCTTGTAAAAAGAAACAACACAACACAATTTAAGATCAAACTGACAGCATTAATTTGAAAACTTAAAAGTTATGAAGCTGTAAAATTTATTAATTGATCTATTGATTAATTGAAATATAGCTGTCAGTGGAAAGAGAACAATTAGATAAAAGTACATTTAATAATTATAGTATAACCTCTATTACCCGACCCTCTTGGTGGAGGTACACATGGTTCATATAATAGAAGGGTCGTATAATAGAAGGGCTAAAATAACAGGTTTAAATGGAGTTGGGAGAGTGGGTTTGAGGTCGGATAATTAAAAATTTAGATAATAGGTCGGATAATAGAGGTTCTACTGTATTTGCAAATATCCATACTGATATATCTTTGTAATAGAGGAAAAATGTCTCAAATATGGCAGTAGAAACATTCTGGCTGAACCAGGGTCACACCATGGCATTGCCCACTCTCAACTTCTAGCCAGTCTACCAACCAAAATTCATTGTACTGCATCCTACTAGTTTTTAAAGGTCAAGTTGTGTACAGTAAGATTAAAGGTTAAATCAACTTTACACCATAACATTGCACAGCTACACCCCCCAACCAATATCCCACCAAATAACAACTTCCTACACCTTAAGGTTTCAGAGATATAGCAATACTCTGAGGTCAAGTTCACTACAGCAAAGTCAAAGGTTGAATCAAGACCACACCATGATGCTGTGCACCTACACCCTAAACCAATGTCACCACCAAGTGGGAATTTCCTATATTATACCATCCTTAGCATGTATGACAGGATTAATAAGAAAATCACAATGCCTTTTTGAGTTATGCAATGTATTATCAGAGTAGTGGACCCGAACTCAGCTTAACCTGACATTATCTCTAATTATGGGACAATTTCTTCTTGTTATAATGTACTTAAAAATAAAACACTTGCTTCAAACCGAGTCTTGCACTTGCTGTGGAATTCCCAGGTCAATCCAACGCTACTGGATTTGGTGGTACTGGAAAACTCATTCAGCAGAGCAGTCAGGATGGAGCAGGCAACCAGTTGCTATGGAAACAAGGATGCAAACATGAATGAATAGTATGTCACTCAAAGCAAAACCCAGGCTTTGTCATTCAGGTAAGCACTGTTTATCGGTGAGGACAGCCAGTTGAAGGTGATGGAGGAAACATTGTACAGTATCAGATCGGGTGGTTGAAGGAATAGGAGAAAGCAGGGTAAATAGGGTCAAGATTCTGTTCTGAAAGCCAACGTTTCCATTATGAGATGGGGCTAGGACTCAAACCCGCAACCTCAAAGGTGAGAGAGATATAGAGGCTAGTACTTAAATCACTGCAAGTATATGTAAACAAAACTGTAATGGTATGCTGTACCAAGTGTGATGTTTGTATTCTTTCATTATTTTAATCTAATCTCAGCCAATGGGATCCATCACTTTTTTGGGGTTTGGTGAATTGGGGGTGGCCTGCCAATCCAGTAAATCACTCTGCTTGAGACTCTACAGATCTTTCTTGGTAAAACTTAAGGACATGGCCAAACCCCTTTCTCATATTTCCAATGTAATATGCACATTCTCCCCACTATGATAACCTATAAATCTGTCATTTCACCTAATATTAAGAAAGGGGTCTAGGGTTCAATCCTCAGTGATTCCTTCTCCCTCGACTGAAAAACTCAGCCTATACTATCTGCTGATATGATTGACGTATGCTCCTCATAATTGTCAAAAATTTCCCATAAAGCTGGCATACATGGAAGTACAAGATCCTAAATCCAGTTCACAAATCAAGGAGTAAATTGTGCTCATAAAGCATTAACCTGGGAGATTATGTGAACAAATGATGTGATTCAAGTGAAAAACAACTACAACCATTGGAGGTTTTAATAATAAGACATTTAGAGTGACCAACAAAACAGCTAGAGCATATTTATACAGTTTTATGGTAAATCTTTAAAGTGCAGTTAAGTTGAAACAAAGTGTGTATATGTGTATTTATCTAGAAGTTCTACAGCAAATATTTTATTGCTCATTGTTAATGTTGTCTGATCCTTCAACATTTACCTTAAAAGCATCTGAAAAAATCGATCTAGTTATGACAGTCTGTATACAAATTTAGGTCAGTAACTGCGAGACAATAAACAATTGTTCAGCTGTATATTGCCTCACAAAAGCCAGAACAAAAACTGAAATAAATGCTACAACATTAATTTCCATTGAAATGAGATCACTAATACATATTTCATTGGCTTTTCCCAATTGTCAAAAGACAATTGGTATTTCTGCAGTTTTTCACCATTCCATAAAGCCTAATGGTTAGTTCACAATCTTCTAAACAAATGGTTTCACTCTTGGACTGTGTATAACTTAACAGGCCACAGGTAGAAAAGTGTAGTGAATATGTTTATACCTCTGTAATTTTAAGTTCTGACTTCTCACTAGAAACAGACATCAAAGTCATGATAATAGAATATATCACGGAGACCAAACTTGGACAGGGTAATGGTAACAGATCCTTAAAGATTCAGCAGAGTCTAGGATCTTACTAAACTCAAAAAACAGCAATACCTTCAGATATGCGTCTACATTGTTTTGAATATTTAAAAACATTATGGGTGATTTTGTCATGAATCCGCATGTTTTATCAGAAAAGTTTGAACAGGGCACTGATAACAAAGGCTGTATGTATAGTCACTTTTGTGTCAGCAAAATGGCTTTTTATTCCACACAGGGAAGCATTATCAATGCGATTACCACATAAAATACTTATTACAATATTTCTATGCCTTGGTTCTGTGACTCATTTCTCCAATTTCTCATGAAAGGTGCTAAAACATCAGAAACTATGTTGAGTACAGAGAATCAACATCTGTAGGATGAAAAGTTTAAAATGAAATTCTAACAAATGCAGAAAACTGACAGCTGAGACACCATATTTCCCCGGTATGAATTATTAACAATGGGGATCAGTAGATGATCAGCCCAAAAATGAGCTTAAGGTTAGCATAAAGAGCTGCTTGCTTGCACCAACTTTTTGCTGATCTTTAGTTGGTTCCTGAGTATTAGCATTGGTATTAATTTAAACAGCTGTTTGATATGCAACAAGCAAATTCAGAGAATTTTGCCCCCCAGCCTACATGACTTCAGAATAAACTCAAGCAATAAATATATCCTTGTTTTGTATGTTTACTTGGCCCTATGTTGTTTAAGATTAATATATTTGTTAGGCAAAACCTTGCTGTAAACTAGACGTATGCCGCTCACTTCATTGCGAGCCGGCGGTGTATCCCCGAACATAGCAAACATGTAGAAGCAATAATAAAAGACATAGAGGATGAGGATTCCTAAAGTTATAAGCACTTTTAAGTTTGGCTGTCGTTTGACCTTGAAGGAGAGGTCCAAGGTCAAATGTGACCACATCAAAAGATTCCCAACCCATGATTTCCCATAAGTTGGTTTAACATTGCAAACCTCTCGGATCAATAATAAGTGAGTTATATGCACTTTTAAGTTTGGCTATCCTCGTTTGGCCTTGAAGGAGGGGTAAAGATCAAATCTGACCACATCAGAAGATTCCCAGCCCATGATTTCCTATAAGTTGGTTTCACATTGCAAACCTCTAGGACCAATAATAAGTGACTTATAAGCACTTTAAGCTTTGGCTATCGTCGTTTGACCTAAAAGAAGGGGCCCAAGGTCAAATTGGACCACATCAGAAGATTCCTAGCCCATGACTTCCTAAACGTTGGTTTCACATTACAAACCTCTAGGATCAATAATAAGCGAGTTATAAGCACTTTTAAGTTTGGCTATCCTCATTTGAGCTTGAAGGAGGGGCCCAAGGTCAAATTGAACCACATCAGAAGATTCCCAGCCCATGATTTCCTGTATGGTGGTTTCATATTGCAAAGTTAGTTATAAGCACTTTTGTAATAGTTTTCAAGTTACAACTGATTTACTCAATAGTGAGAACGTCAAAGTACCTATTACTCCACTATGCAATGAGCTACAGGTCTGTAATTTTACTATGTTATAGCTAACCCAAAAGTAGCTGAATAACATATTTAAACAAAATTCTCTAAATGCAATAGTTTTGCATTTAGTTACATGTCAATTTTTTTAGGTTATTGACTCCCCAGAGTATAATTTTGACTCCTAGCCTTAAAATAGCTATCACTCACTTGATTTTGACCCCAGGCCTACAAAAAAGATAGGGTGGTGAGACGTCATACCCACCAATTCATGCACTACATATAAAATAAATCTGAAAGAAACTGTGCCCTACAGCTTGAACACAAGCAATAGTCAAAATTAGTCAAAATTTATGATGTTTTTGACTCCCCAGAGCATAATTTTGACTCCTGGGCTACCAAAATAACAGTATTGCCATTCAGATCTTATAGTGGAAGGCTAAGGTCACAACATAATAGGTTCCTGGGCCTTGCTCACATATATATCACATAATAAATTGAAAAGGTTTACATAAAATATTTTCAGTTATCGCGTTTGAAAGGAAATCTCTGTGGTAGGTACAACGCCTTTTAGTAATCAAACACAGTTTCACCTTGAGCAGGGATCAAAGGTCATATCCGATCCTTAAGATAAGATAAGATTTCAGCCCATAACTTCCTATAAAATGATTTAACATTCCAAATTACAACACACAATAACCAAGGAGTTATAAAAAATTAAATGAAAATACCAACAACATATAGGAAAAATAGCATCAGAGATGCCCGTACCCCACAGCCTGGGAAAATAGTTTTCAACACCATGTGATAAAGAAGTAGTGAAACAGTACAAAGATCGGGATACTTTCAGAGCAGTGTCAGTTATATATAGTGTATAATAGTGTTTAAGTAGAGAAAATAACATCTAAGAGAAAGAAAAAAGTGCATGTAATAATCATTGCAGCAATCCATGTATCTTTGTCATAAGAGAAAGATGTCTCAAATATAGCAGGTAAACACACTTTGGCAGAGCCAAAGTTACAGGTCACACTATGATGCACACCTACACCCCCTAACCAATGTCCCTACCAAGTGTCAACCATCTGCACATTATGGAATCCAAGAAATAGCCCAGACAAGATTTTAAAATAGCATCAGAGATGCCCGTACCCCACAGCCTGGGGAAATAGTTTTCAACACCATGAGATATAGAAGTAGTGAACAGTACACAGATTGGGATACTTTCAGAGCAGTGTCAGTGTCTAAATAATGTTTAAGTAACAAAAATAACACCTAAGAGAAAGAAAATGCATGTAAAGATTAAGTATTAAACAGGACAATTCAGTTAACTAAAAATTATGAAGCTTTAAGACTTCTCCCATTTTGATATTCATTTGTATAGTCAAATTATGGTTTGAATGTTTTGAATATTACCAATACATACAGATGTGGCAATACATACTTTTATGTGAAGTTGGGGCAAATCCTGTGGCTCACTTGATGCAATACCATCTGTTACAATGGGAAGTTCCAAAAGTAAAACAGTTAATGAATTCTATTATGACTTTAACAGTGCTTAATCTATATCAAAAGACACCCAAAGGTGCAACAACAAGATTGAAGTAAAAAGATATAAGAGAGATATAAGAGAGATAAAATAATATTAGATATCCCTGTAGAGAGATAAAATAGCATCAGATATACAAGATCAAAGGTCAAATCCAGGTCACACCATGATGTTGCACACATATAACCCCCCGACCAATGTCCCTACCAAATATCAACTTCCTACACCTTCTGGTTTCCGAAATATAGCCCAGACAAGGCACTAGAGGTCAAGGTAACTACAGCAAGGTCAAAGGTCAAATCAAGGTGACACCATGACGTTTTACATCTACACACCCCAGCCAATGTCCCTACCCAGTACCAACGTCCTACACCTTCCGGTTTCGGAGATATAGCCCAGACAAGATTTTATAGGTCAAGGTCACTATGGCAAGGTCAAAGGTCAAATCAAGGTCACACCATGGTGTTGCACACCTACACCCCCTGACCAATGTCCCTACCAAGTATCAACTTCCTACACCTTATGGTTTCCGAGATATAACCCGGACAAGATTTTATAGGTCAAGGTCACTACGGAAAGGTCAAAGGTCAAATCAAGGTCAGACCATGACGTTGCACACCTACAACCCCAAACCAATGTCCCTACCAAGTATCAACTTCCTACACCTTACGGTTTCCAAGATATAGCCTGGACAAGATTTTATAGGTCAAGGTCACTTTGGCAAGGTCAAAGGTAAAATCAAGGTCACACCATCACGCTGCACACCTACACCCCTTAACCAATGTCCCTACCAAGTATCAACTTCCTACACCTTGCGGTTTCCGAGATATGGCCCGGACACGTTTTTATAGGTTAAGGTCACTAAGGCAAGGTCAAATCAAGGTCAGACCATGACCTTGCACACCTACACCCCCTATCCAATGTCCCTACCAAGTATCAACTTCCTACACCTTGCAATTTACGAGATACAGCCCGGACACGTTTTTATAGGTTAAGGTCACTAAGGCAAGGTAAAAAGTCAAATCAAGGTCACACCATGAGGTTGCACACCTACACCCCCTGACCAATGTCCCTACAAAGTATCACCTTCCTACACCTTACGGTTTCGGAGATATAACCCGGACAAGATTTTATAGGTCAAGGTCACTTCGGCAATGTAAAAAGTCAAATCAAGGTCACACCATGACGTTGCACACCTACACCCCTGACCAATGTCCCTACAAAGTATCACCTTCCTACACCTTACAGTTTCCAAGATATAACCTGGACAAGATTTTATAGGTCAAGGTCACTACGGAAAGGTCAAATCAAGGTCACACCATGATGTTGCACACCTACACCCCCTAACCAATGTCACTATCAAGTATCAACTTCCTACACCTTACGGTTTCCGAAATATAGCCCGGACAAGATTTTCAAACTCAAGGTTACTATGACATGGTCAAAGGTCAAATCAAAGACACACCATGACGTTGCACAGCAAGACCCCCTTACCAATGTCCCTACCACATATCAACTTCCTACAGCTCATAGATTCTCAGATACACCCCAGAGAAACTTTTTCCCACTGCCTGCCCGCTCGCCCATCCATTCACCATGGGTGAAAACAATAGCCTGACAGCCCTTAAGGGCTGTGGAGTAAACAAAGCTGGCATGTTGTTGTTGGCAGGCCAGCCATGACTTTGAAGAAAGAGGTCAAAGATCAAATGTCTGCATGCTTATAGGGGACATATATATATACGCCCCCCTGTTGTAACCTGGTACACCTTGGTGTACAAAGTGTCTTTGTGGTTGTTTTACCTTCAATAATGTGGATTGCTATGAATTACAACAAGCACTGACACAAGCTGTAAGTAGACTGGTGTTGCAAAAAGACAAATCAATTAAACATTTACAGAGCTTTTTAGGTGATGATACAAATTCTACTTGAAGTCAGTGCCCCAGCTTGGCGCAATCTGCATTTGGAAATCACCAAAGATATTAAAATTATTTTTGCTGTAACGTCAACTCCTTTGGTTGGTAGACAAAGTGCATAACTTTTACTGATGACAATTAAATAACAATAAATATTCTTTCTTCTGGTTTTTTGTTAAGATAAGGTTTGTGCCATATGACACCAAGCAGTGTGTTTTATATAAATCACCCATAGGATAATCTGTCCTTCTGTAATAAATGACCCAAATTTGAACTTTAGCAAGCTATCATTGGTCTTATAGTGGAAGGACGAGACCACAAACGAATAAGCTCCCAGGCCTTACCCATACCCTCATACCAATTTGACACGTCTGCATAAATTTGTGTCAATATGTACAAATAAAGGAATAATGGTCTGGTTGCACAAAAACATCAGTTAAAGACAAGATCAAAGGTCAGCATAAAAGCAGCTTAAGTAAACAGTCTTTTAAATGCACAGCTACAGAAGTGAAGGCAGGATGTTATTGTTATAAAACTGATTACAGTTAACATGGCTTAAAAGGCAGGGCATTTCTAATCATCCACTGATTTTATAAAGATATTTGTTCACACTCCTTACATTCTGGTAACAGAGATTATACTCTTCAAAAAGTGTACGAGATTATATTCCATTCCAATCTTTGTGACTGGATCATTAGGTTGTTGTTTATTGGATATAATTTACTCTGGTTACCAAACAACAGACAACAGGTTTTGTACACAACAAGAAAATGACTATTAATTTTGTTGTCAACTATATATTCCATGAATAGAAGTGCAGGTAAAAAACTTTTCCACCACAACTGAAAATTTTTCTCAAAAAAAATTTTTATTCCCGCAATTACTCAGGAATTTCTGTTAAATGTAACGATTCAATGCATGTAAACTGAAGCAAATAACACTTTCAAAATCACCCCGAACTTTCTAAAACAATGGAACAATGAAGATACTTTTGAGCAGAGAATAAAGTATTGAGAGCAGACACTTGTATGTATTTAAGCTGCATTACTGTATAATGCCCCTGTCATTGATTGGCCATCTCCAGAGCATGCTTATGCATAATAATTACAGACAGAAAGTTTTCTATTACCGTCAACTTTACATTCAGAGCTTGATGAAAGTTTTAACAAAAGGTGCGACTGTTTAGCCACGGGTGAATGGATGTATTGCTTACTGAATATGGGACAGGGACAATACTGAGGGGAAACGCATACACAATAGATGTTTACAAGCATTAGTGAATAAACAAATCAGACTGGACATCAGATGATATCTATTATAATCTGTCTATACTGGAGGATTAACACTAAAGTAGACAAAACTGGATTCTGTCAAAGGACGGGGCATGCCACAGACACCGGACAGCATAAATATGTAATTAATTCATGGATTTTAAATATAAACTGAAAATAAAAAAAAACAACTGTGACTAATATACACAAAAATACATCTTTGCAACAAGATATGATGATTTTCTGTAAACGGATTAAATAAATTCCTGCTAAAGGCAATAAATTCTTTAATCCAAGAATTCTGATCAGGATAATTGTAAATGAAGATTTGGTACAGGTTTTGTGTGCATGTGGATAAGTTGCACCTTGATGAAGACTTTAAATGTTAAGCTTGTTGCGTCATACCTCACTGAACCAGAAAAATAATCATATATAACCAGGAATTCCAGACACAAAGAACTTATGTATTAATGGAAAAAATAAGTGATTTTCTACTCAAAAAACATTCTAGTAAACAGAATTTGGGATTTGCCTTGAATCTTTTCCTACAAAAACATCAACAAATCTTGTTACAGCTATCTCCAATATCTGACAGAAGCCGATGAAACATAGGACAGTGGAGAATAAAGTTTGTCAATCCATGGAGTTTTAACCAAAACATAATAGGAATGGTGAGATTGACAACAGGTATGTATATACCGGTACATTCATCATTCATCATATACAGCATCTAGGGAGGCTTGTGCTTCTAAAGATTACTATTTTTTGTTTCCGGACTTCCATTAAATATGGCATAGCATGATGATTGCCCGTCTCTTCACTGAAGTGGCAATGGGCTACGTTAGTACTGGGATGGGTGACTGCTTCAGTGCACTACTCATGTCTCTGATGGCTTTGAGGCTTGCACTCATAGATCGAAACCCCTTTCAGCCTTGTCTATTTATGTATATAGAATTAAATGGAAATTTATGGGCCAGAAAAAACTTCTCCTAAACCTGGAATTCCAAATAACAGGAAAAATTCAAATGAAAGTTCTGATGTATCACTCTCTCTGCAAAGGAGGTTATATAATTGACAGCGTGTGTGTGTCTTTCTGCAAAACAACTTGAAAAGTTATAGATGGATTTTGATGAAATTTTCAGGTCAAAAAAAATTTTTTTTTTTTTTTTTTTTTTTCCCACCATCAGAAGGAAACAGTCATGCGCCACATTTATAAAAGTCAAACAACTTATAACACAACAGACTGATGAGAAAAATTGACCATGTGATTCACACAATATAATAATATAAGACCATAACAGCTATAAAAGAGAGAAAAGAAAAAAAAATAACAGCTCTTTTGCTCTCTTTAGCATAAATCATACAGGATAGAAGGCACTTACACCAGCACTGGTGGACTGTTTTTGTTCATCATATGGTTTAATTTCTTAAAATTTTATTTCAGTTTTATTTATTTGTAATATTATGGTACAAAGAGGAGAATCACGATAGAAAATGTTCAAGAAATTCTAATTTACTGTTGACTATATTCTTACAATGTTTGTAAGTATCGAGATATAACATTACATTTCTTTTCACAAAGATTACAATATCATTATTTTTCCATTCTTTCGTGTTTTTATAATAGTGTATCCATTCTTTATATATACAAAAAGATACTAATGAGATGAAAAAATTGAAAGCAGGATTATCTACACCTCCACAAACTACATCAAACAGTGACAGATTTGTATTTAGTTTTGTATTCACTGAATTCCAGACTGATTGAGCTTTGGTACACCAAAACAGTAAATGTACAACATCATGTTTGACAAAACATAATGGGCACAAAAAATCATCTACAATTCTCCATTTTTTTAGATTAGCAAGACATGGTAAAATTAAGTGTAATAGTTTGTAATTAAATTGAGCCACTTTGGAATCTGGACACATTTTTATTTTAGTGGTATAAACCCTTCTAAAATCAATATTATTTATATCATTTTGAAATAGTTTACGCCAGATATCCTCTTGATACGGTAACTCAATTTTTTGCTGTATTAGATTTTGATAGAAAAAGTTTGATTTTTTATCTGTTAGATTAAAATACGAGCCATTATGTTGATAAAACACAGGTTTTCTAATATTGCTTTCTGGTGGTGTATGAGTATTCAGAATTTCTCTGAAAGTGGCTAGACTCTTTTTCAATGTCATAATTTGAATATATATATTTCTCTTATCTTTGACCCTGTCATATATAAAATTTTCATCCAAGTAACCATTAACAAATTTCAAGTCCCTGACAAACATAATATCAGAGCAGGCCCATTCTTTAAAGTACAGTGTAGCATGAACCCTTGTGCCAGTTCCCCTTATTTTTATATGCCTGTTACCCCAAATAACTTGATTTAACAAGTCCTCTTTTTCAAGGGGCTTTGGACTTATTTTTGATTTATTATAACTTACAATGACATCTTGATAAAATTGCGGTAAATTCTTCAAAACTGGAAAGGAGTCAATTTGACTGAAATTAAACTTTAAAATTGTGAAGTCGGGGATAATATTAAAATAATGCTTTCCCAATACTGACCATTTTTCATTTGCTTCCATTATTTTTACTACACAAGATGCCTTCAGGGCACTTATTTTTGATTCTATATCTGTCATACTTAAACCTCCTTGAGCTATATCTAAAATAAGTGTATTTCTTTTAATCCGATCTTTTGATTTCCATATAAATGCATAAAACATTTTATTCGCTTTTTGAATAACATCCGGAGGTACTGGTAAAAAATGAGCTGGGTATAACAGTTTTGGGATAGACAATGTCTTAATAATTGTTATTTTTCCAAAAAGAGTAAGAGATCTTTTTTTCCAAGTATCTAGTTCTGTTTGAACTTTTTTTAACCTTTGAGACCAGTTTAAATAATCACATTTAAATTTATCATTACCAATATATATACCTAAACACCTGGCAGGGTTTTGAGTCCATTTTATGGTTGTTGTTCTCATAGAACCAGCCTTATTTTTCAAGCTACCCAGTAGGATGCCTTCAGTTTTTAAAATATTTAGTTTTGGTCCAGCCCTGCTACTGAAGTCATCAATTATTGTCAAAGCTTTATCTACTTGAAATTCATCTTGAAGGAATAGATTTATATCATCAGCATACTGAAAACATTTATATTCTGTCAATGTATTATGGGTTTTCACAGAGACACCATGTAACGATTTATTATTTTCTAGTTGATGTGCTAGTATCTCAATTATTAAGACAAATAATAAGGCTGAAACTGGGCACCCTTGTCTAATACCACGTTGGATGTTGAAATAATTGGAAAGGTGTCCATTGTTCTTAATACATATTTTAGGGGTACTGTATAGCACTTCTATCCATCTTATAAATTGCTCCCCGAAGTTAAATTTCTTTAGTACAGATATTAAAAAAGGCCACTCAACACTATCAAAAGCTTTTTCAAAATCAAGAAGAAGAAGAATCCCTGAACTATTATTGTTTTCAATGTACTCACAGATGTCAAGGATAGCTCTAACATTTGTTCCTATAAACCTTTTTTTAATATAGCCTGTTTGGTTACTTGAGACAACAGTACTTATAACATTTTGCAATCTTAAGGCTAAAGTGAAAGCCAGTATCCTGTAGTCCACATTGGTTAAGTTAATAGGTCTATAATTTTTTAATTTTTCTGGATTCCCTTTTTTAAAAATTAGTGATAAGATTGAAATATTCTGTGAAAAAGATAAATGACCCATATTGAAAGATTCATTGAAAGAGTCAATGAGAGTATCTGACATATCTGTCCAAAAAGTTTTATAGAATTCTATAGTTAACCCATCCGAACCTGGAGCTTTATTGTTCTTCATTAGCTTAATGGCTTTTTGACATTCTGAACTAGTTATCTTACCCTCACATTGTTCCTGAGAATCATAAGATAAAGTTGGTAAGTTGGTAATTTTAGAAAGATAATCATCTATGGAAGATATTTTTGGATTTCTGGTTTTATATAACTCAGAATAATAGTCTGTACAATGAACTAATATGTCCTTGTCTTGAGTATAGCAGTTGCCTTTTTCGTCACTTAGTTTGTAGATACTATTGTGAATTTGGCATTTCTTTTCCAAATTTAAAAAATAAGATGAGCTTTTTTCACCTTCCTCTATCCATTTGCACCGTGATCGGATAAATGCAGCATATGATTTCTTTTCAAAAATGTGGTCAAGATGATTTTGGAGTCTTTGTCTCTCCTCAAACAGCGTGTCTTTATTTATACCATTGGAATTTTGACATAGAATTTGATCAATGTGTTGTAACCGTGATTCAAGCTCATGCTGAAACTGTTTTTCTTGACGCGTTTTTTTTATACAATATTGGATAGTCTGCTCTTTAACTCTGAATTTCAAAATTTCAAAGAGACTATGTTTTGACAAGTCCTTCGAATATTCCAATTTTGTGTTCAAAATTAGGTCTTTAATTAGAATTTTGTAATTTTCATCACTTAGTATACTATTATTGAGTTTCCAGTATCCCTTTCCACGTTTTCTGTTATTTGTGTCAAATACAGTTGTTACAGCTTTGTGATCAGGAACTGGAGCAGAAATTATTTTGCATGATTTAATAAATTCTAAAAAATTATCACTTGAGAAAATGTAGTCTATTCTACTATTTCTTGATTTGTCAGTGGGATGTACATATGTAAAATCATGTTTGCCAGGATTGCAAAAACTGTAAACATCAGTTAAATCTTGCAAGTCTTTAAAATTTCTCAAAGCCTCACTTGATCTATCTGACTTTCTTGATTGCCTATCATGTTTATCACAACAGTTAAAATCTCCTCCAATAATGGTATTTTGTGGAGCCTTTGAGTACTGTCTTATCCATACATCCAAATCTTGAAAGAATTTTATTTGCTGACTTGTATCATTTGGAGCATAAATACTAATTAATGTTAAAACCATTTTATCTATTTTGATATTTACCATTACTTTTCTGCCCTCATCATCAGACTGCTTATCTAACAGAGTATATTCTGGAAAGTTATTAGATAGTATCACTGCAACCCCTCTACCATGTGAGCTCTTTGATAAACTATGAAAAATTTTACCATATTCCCTAACGCTACTATCAAATAATGTAAGATTATCACTTGTTATAAAGGTTTCCTGCAAGAAAACTGCATTAAACTGCTTCTCACTACACCAGTTTAGGACTTTAGTAAGCTTACTTTTATTTCTTAGGCCACGTGTATTCAAAGAACAGAGGTTTAGTTTGAATCCAGAGGCCATAATTGATTTTTAACAAAGCCATTCTTCCAATGCACATATTACTTTTTAGTAAAAACTTTGATGAGCTTTGACATTTTTTCTTTCTCTGGTGTCTTTGACGGTTTTCTTTTCTCACCTTGTCTATCACTTGTTTTTGATGTAGCCCCTTGCTTAGTTTCTGTTTTTTTTGAGGTAGAATTTTTTTTGCCTTTATCAGTTGTTTCAGTTAAAGTTTTTTGCCTGAGCCTAGATTGAGTTTTTGCTTTTTCTACTGTTGTGCCTATGTTTGAGAGATTTGAGGCAGCATCCTTATATGACAGCTTTTCAACTGTTGCAGTGTGCGTTGATTTCCCAGAATCAGCTGACACAGTTGAGTTGGATTCAGTCTTCTGAGCTGCAGTAGTTTCTTCAATGAAAATTTCATCTTCATGTGTATTGAAGAATTCACAATCAGTGTCTTCTTCACCAGGTGATTGCTGTAATGTCAGAGAAGTGTTTTCTTCAGGTTCCATATGTTTTTCTGTCAAGATACCTTGGCGAATGTCCATCATTAAATGCCCAAGTTTGTTCAGGCCAGGCCAGGTTTGTGGATTAGTTTTTTCAGTGACCTCATTTGACAGTCCACTGGCCCAGAAACGGTCAGGGGTTGATTCTGCCAGAATGGATCCACTTGACTCAATAAGTGCTGCCTCGAAAGCTGGGACCTGAGCAACTTTGGCTTTTAGAAGTGTTTTCATTTTTTCAATGTTGATCTTTTCCCAGTTGTCTCTGAATTCCCTAGGAATGCTTTTACTTAACTTTTTTGCTTTACCAGCATGTGGTGCATTTTTTATCTGCTCTGCCAGGTCTTCAAGGTTAGCATCTTTGGCTTGATACCACTGGTAACCATGTTCTACTGATGGAAATGTTATACCATCAACTTCAATGTTGCAGGGGAAAAAGTTTGAAAAGATGTTCTTATGTGAATGGAAAGCAATCACTGGTTTTCCTGTATTCCTTGATGGACAACAGCTGTCTCCAGCAAAGTGACCTGTAGTGTTGCATACCTCACAGTTTGGCTTAAATTGCCCGTCATGGTACGTTCTGCAGTTGAAGTCAGCTATTGATGCTTTTTTAGGTAGTATTGGTGTGATTGGGCCTTTAACAAACACAAAGCGGTCTCCTGTTCTAAAGCTTGTTAGGCCACCATTTTCATCTCTAGCCCTGGTATACTTGATGTTAGATATAGGTACCAGGCCTTTGCTTGCTAGAAAGGCATCAATCTCATTGTTCGAAACTGATAGAGGAAGGTCCTTTATGGTAAGGCGCTCTATAATCTCAGAGGGATCCTTCATCAGAGTTGGGTTTTTGTCAAACAATTGTACTTGTCGTCCCATCAAAGTAAGGGTTCCTCTCACCAGCAGATTTACTCTACTTTCTTTACTCAGCAGATATACTCGCCAGATACCATTTATGTTTTGCGCTCCATCTACATTGCGTTGTCCAACGATTCTGGATACAGCCATGCAAACATCATAAGAATTTAGAGATGACAGACTCTGATTGTCACTAATGTCCTTCTGCTTGAAAAACACAGGTTCTACCATTGATGGCTGTGGGAGGTTATTTTCTGCCATAACTTCTGGGACAGAGTAATTTCAACACACAGTTAATTTCACTCAGCAGTCCAATTAAAAATCTGGTTGCAATCCAAACAATTGAAAATAGTTTGTTTTCCTGGTATCAACTGACAAAGCTACCATCAAAGTCAGATTTAAAGAAGGCACAGTTTATGGCATATACAGTAATTAGGCTAATTTTTGACTAATACAAACAGATTGCAGGAAAAGAGCCAAAATTAACACAATCGATCTTTACAGTATGGCTCTAACTTTTTACTTTAAATCACATCCAAAAGCAGGGTAAAAAGGGCTTACCAGTACTTAAATGAACTAGTTTTTGACAAATAAGTGATCAACGACAAAATTAACAGAAGTTAATTTGAAAGACTTTACAGTACCTCAAAAACAAACTTCAATGGTATTAAAGGGTAGTGTGGTAAATTAATTACTTCTCCTAATTATTCACACCATAAAAAGTGTTTACAAAAACAAGAATCTATGTGACTGTAAAAGTTGACCACACAATTTGTCAAAAGACAAGTTTCTACACAAAAATGTTTTAGTGAATGTTTACAGAAACAAGAATCTATTTACCTGTAAAAGTTTACCACACAACTTGTCAAATGACAAGTTTCTACACAAAATTGTTTTAGGAAAGGTGACACACACCCTAATTAAAAAGACTAGTTAATTAACCAGACCTATCGATAAAATTTTTCAACAGAAATTTCAGGTCAAAAATGGCACAAGGAACAAATGATTTGATTTTGGTGCTGATTTGGAATATTAGTTGCAGGTTTCATGAAATGTCTCAAGCTTAACTGTGGCTCAGCTAAGTCTTTGCCTTATAACGGTTTTCACAGAAGGGGTCTCAGTTGACACCAAGCTTATCAAATAACCACAGTGGTTGTCTGTATCATGTGACCGTTTTTTGTAGTCAAAATATTCTACTGATGACATGTATGTTTCTTGTTTGACACATAATATCTCTGGTTAAATAACATTTTGCAATGGGAAAACTTGTAAACATGTAAAAACACCCAAAGACTATTTTCGGCCATTTCAAATTTTGAAGTTGAGAAAGAATTATGGCGGCCATACTTGAGCCTTTGTTTACGAAACTTAAGCCCACTTTCTACCAGGCTCAGCATTTGAGCCAGTGCTCAGCCAAAGCTGAGATTGAGATCTTTTGTGAAATCCATGTAAAATGTTCCAATAATTTGAGACAAAAGTCTCAAGTTTGAGTCTGAAACTGGGTTAAGACCTTTCGTGAAATCCGCCCCTGGGCCAGTATTCACTAACATTCCTAGTCTTAGTCCTATCTCATACACAATTATCAATCATCAACTTCTAATGATACTCTAAATCAATTATCAAATTCAGCTACTAATTTTAAAGTATATTGATTCTACATGAAAATTTAAGACCTAAAATTGTGCTTACTGTAATAGAAATAAACCAGGCATATGAATAAAATGATAAAGTACTAAAGTTAGGACTAAGACTAAGATAGGAATGTTAGTGAATACCACCCCTGGATTCAGGAATTTTGCTCTATGAGTGCTCTTGCAATTAAAGTGTTTTCCTTAAGGGAGGCTGACTGAATTTACACTTCTACAGAAATCAGGCCACCGCCCTCAGTGGCCCAATGGTGGTCAAGTGGGCCAAATATTCATAAGGCTCTCACCTCGGTGGTCAGGGCTTTGAGTCTAATTCTTGATAACATCTGGGAACATCTGATAGGCCATTTAAATATGATAGTAGGTATTAAAGGGTTATTGAAGATAGCAAAAGAGATGGTCACAACCCACAGCCTGCAGAAATAGTGTTTGACTCCATGAGATAGAAAAGATGAATAAATACAAAGGAGTCAGTCAGAAAAGATAGTGTACAGTACGTAAAGTGGTAAGAGAAGTAACACATAAAAAGGAGAACCTGTATGTACAAATTATCAAAACAATATAATTTAACAGCCAGACGACAGCTTTAATTTTTAAACTAAAACTAATGAAGTTGCAATATCTTTTTGTTAATTGAAGTATAGCTGTCAATTAGGTAAAAAAACACATAATAATTGGTTGCAGCAATTCATAAAGCTTTGTGATTATAATGTTGCAAATGTGGCAATAGACAAAGGCATTTTGGCAAAGGTTACTTCAAAGTCACATTATGACTTGCACACCTACAACCTACAACCAGTATACCTAGTATATAACAATTGCCTACAACTTACAGATTTGAAGACACTACAGTAAGGTCAAAGATTAAAACAAGATCACACCATGGCAAAGTATACCTACAACCTCCAATTGATGTCTCTACCCAGTATCAAGTTCCTGCACCTTGAGGTTTCTGAGATTTGGCCCTGACAAGATTTTAAAGTCAAGGTCACTATGACCAGATCACAGGTCAAGTTTACACCATGACATTGCACACCTACAACCCCAACCAATTAGCACTACCAAGTATCAACTTTCTACACTATTCAGCTGAGATATAGTCCACAAAACATTTTTAAGACCAAGGTCACAACAGCACGGTCAAAGTTCAAATCAAGGTCACACCAAGTTGTACACCTGTATCCCCAACTAATGTCCCTACCAAGTGTCAACTTCCTACATCTTACAGTTTCTAAGATATAGCCTGGTCAAGATTTTAAAGGTCGGGGTCACCATGGCAAGGTCAAAGGTCAAATCAAGGTCACACTATGATAAAGCACATCTACAGTCACTAACCAATGTTCCTACCAATTATCAATATCCTATACATTACAGTATCCATAAAACAACCTGGACAAGGGGAAGCCATAGGTGAAAACAGCCTTTAAAGGCTGTGGGGTAAAAAGTTTAATTTACATAACTTAACATACTTATACCGGTTTTCACATAAAGATACTGATAAGAGAACTTAAATATTATATAACACATACATGCACTTTAGAAATACCAAGTCTTTGCTTTTGCATTAGTCCTTTGCATGGTATTGGTGAAAATTTGAGCCTTAAAAGCTAACCTAACTTCTATAAGTGTACATATTCTTGGGACATTGTTTTAATCTTGCATCCTGGAGCAAAGAAATTTATTTTTTATAAAAATATTTACTCACTAATGATGAGAAAATTGTAGCCTCTGCGGGCTGATTATATCAATAATCCTCCTGTACAAAAGTTCACCTGCTAATTATAGCATGATATAGCAATCCCTGGAGATTACACAGTCACTCCCTAGAAGAATAAATAGTTGCAAGCCTATTTTCTTATTTGGTCAAGTTGTGAAGGTAAACAGATAACTTTCTTCAATATGGGAACAAGACTTGGTTGTACACTGCAATAAACGCTTGTACCATGGGGTGTCTGATAAACATTTCCAAGGGCAATATTGGAAAAGGTTGAGTTTCATCAATTGTCTTAAGTTTAAATCTTAAATAAGATTGTAGTGAAAAATCTAAAACTATTGTCATATAAAGTTATAATAGAATTTATGGTTAGATAAAATAAAAAGTTACACCATATCTAAGGGCTTTACCAGAAAGGTGTAGAGCCAGATTCATAAATGGACTTGAGTCAGTCATCAATCCAAGACATCCAATTGCAACCCAATTGATCATTAAACAGGGCAATTTTTTTCAGAGATAGAGGTGAGTTTATTATTCATATTTTATCATTTTAGAATCTTCAAGATCTCAGTCTCCAATTCATGGTCCAAATTTGCATAGATCAAAGACATTTATAGCATATCCCAACACTGACATAACTTGAAAGGTAAATATAGAAAAGTTTATCCAATTTCACCCACATTCCAGCCTTCTACCGAGTACTGCATTCAAGTGAGGGTGATCTAAGATCAGAGCTGTTTATCTGGAGAAGTGTTAATCTAACACTGTTGGTTGAAACCTGGTTTATTTATTTTTGCAAATCATGCTCGGGGCACACGTATAAAGCAATTTACAAAAAAAAAAAAAAAAGTTATAGTATTTCAGCATCTCATAGATATATTACATTATAGGTAGTTAATGAGAAATACTGACAAATACTTAAAGTACCTTTGAACTTCAAAGCTGTGCAATTTTCGTCACTACTTCTATATTTAATTCAAATGACACTAACAACATGGAATCGTGGAAGTTTTTTCATAAAAGTTCAAAATCAGTGTCATCAACAGGTTTCCGACCTTGGCAAATAAAATTATCAAAAAACCCAAAATAAATTTGTTCCTCAAACATGTCCACCTTTTATCTATGGATCTGTCTTATGTACTGGCTGTGACCACAGGCTTCACTCAAAGATTACTCCATGGAATCAATTGAGAGTTTACATTAACAACTATGTAAGAATGAATGGAACTTTCATTGGCCTTATTTACTAAAGCTGTTATTTTTCCCGCAAACAAAACTTGAGACAGAAGAAACAAGGACTTTGCAAAGAAATATACATCCTTTTGTTCACAAGTCTCATAAAATAACAGGATGTGCACTGAGATCAGATGAATAGCTTTCAGATTGTAATAAATATAAAGTATTTTTCATATCTGGGAGACTTACACAGCCACTGGAGCAATAAATTCAGATAAGTGTTTAGCTGTCAGTGAATGGAAAAAAAAACAACTCAAGCTTATTACTCTTTGTAAAAGAGCAATTTTATTGCATCAGTGATCATAAATCAAAACATGTAATTTAAAGTAAAAAATAATGCACAATTAATCAAGTTTTTTAGAGCAAAAGAGATAAAAAAGACATGTATAAAGGAAAACAATTCATTAATTTGGTTATTTCTGAAGTTTTTTATGTATGACATCAGTTGAAAAAGACACTATGGATTCTCTGTTAAATCTGGCATTAGCATTAATTCAAAAACGTAAGATACGGAAATAAAGGTTAGAAATCAATTAATTTCGAAAAGAAAAGTAACTGGCACCAGATCAATAAGAAAAACTAGACTGTGCTGACGTGACGCAAACATATCCCCAGACTGGTCATCTCTCATGCCACTGGCAATCACTGGGTGTTTTTGTAGCTCTCATTTTGTGTGATTCACAATTATTATAATTTTTTTTCTTCATCAAACCATTTTTTCAAGTTTTAGGGGTTAATTTTAAAAAAGTTCTCTGGGTATATTGTTCATGGGCCACATACACAGTTTAAATGTCTACTTAAAAGTCTTTTTTTTGGCACATGTACAAAAACATATTAATATAATCCCAGATGATATTTCAGCTGTATCAGTCACATAGTATGACAGTTATAGGGTTTAAAAGTGGTAAAAAGTCTATAAATTGGGTCTTTGTGGTCATTTTAGAGACCTCAAGGTGACCCTAAAATTAAAGGTACAGACTTCAAGGTTTACACAGACATAGATTACAGGGCAAAATATGTGAAAAATGTCAAAAAAAGGTCACTCCAGTGTGTGTACATGGTCCTCAAACATAGGTTAAATGTCTACTTAAAGCCTTTGTTTTATGCACATGTGAAAAGAACATATAAATATATTCCCAGATGAGATTTCAGCCCTATCAGTCACAAAATATGACAGCTTTAGGGCTTGAAAGTGGGCAAAATATGTGAAAAATGTTGAAAAAGGGTCACTCCAGTGTATGTATATGGTCCTCAAACATACGTTAAATGTCTACTTAAAGCCTTTGTTTTATGCACATGTGAAAAGAACAGATAACTAGAGGATCGCTCGCAAAAAAAAAAAGATAATGTTTTTGCATAGCAAAAACAAAGCGTCCCGAAAAGGATATAAAGGTGAGTGCTAAAGTATTAAGAAAATGCTTCGTTTCTAGCCTTATACTGTTGTGGCAACCAAAGTCAGCGCAGTCTGCTCTATCTAGCATGGTTTTCAAGATATAAGCATTTTTGTGTTTTGCAAAAAATTAAAAATGTCCGCTATATTTGGCGAGACAAAAATATTTTGAAAATTGGCATGGCTACTCTGCAGAGATACCCAGCAGGTCAAAAATTTTGTTGAGTTCGCTCCATATAGCACGGTTTTCGAGATATAAGCATTTTTGTGTTTTGCAAAAACTTTGAAAATTCAAAATGGCCACCATTTTTGGGGAGACAAAAATTTTTCTCAAGACCACTGCCGCGGTGTGTATCTCCCGCCGAGCATTAAAGCAGAAGAAATAGCTTTTCCGAGATATTCACAATTTTTCATTTTTGTGTGTGAAAGCTCTTCCAAAAGTAGGTGAATGAGTTATTTGAGAAAAATTGGCTATCTGCAATACTATTAAGAGATAATTCACATTTACTCATTTTGAGTAGGTGAATAATTATCTATGGGTCTGAAACTTCACCAAGTGAAAGCTCTCCCAAAAGTAGGTGAATGAGTTATTTGAGAAAAATTGGCTATCTGCAATACTTTTAGAGATAATTCACATTTACTCATTTTGAGTAGGTGAATAATTAGCTATGGGTCTGAAACTTCACCATGTGAAAGCTCTCCCACAAGTAGATGAATGATTATTTGATAAAAATTGGGTATCCGCAATACTTTTACAGATAATTAGCATTTACTCATTTTGAGTAGGTGAATAAATAGCTATGGGTCTGAAACTTCACAGAGTGAAAGCTCTCCCAAAAGTAGGTGAATGAGTTATTTGAGAAAAATTGGCTATCTGCAATACTTTTAGAGATAATTAGCATTTACTCATTTTGAGTAGGTGAATAATTAGCATTGGGTCTGAAACTTCACCAAGTGAAAGCTCTGCCAAAAGAAGGTGAATGAGTTATTTGAGAAAAATTGGCTATCTGCAATACTTTTAGAGATAATTCGCATTTACTCATTTTGAGTAGGTGAGTAATTAGCTATGGGTCTGAAACTTCACAGAGTGAAAGCTCTCCCAAAAGTAGGTGAATGAGTTATTTGAGAAAAATTGGCTATCTGCAATACTTTTAGAGATAATTTGCATTTACTCATTTTGAGTAGGTGAGTAATTAGCTATGGGTCTGAAACTTCACCAAGTGAAAGCTCTCCCAAAAGTAGATGAATGATTTATTTGAGAAAAATTGGCTATCTGCAATACTTTTGGAGATAATTCGCATTTACTCATTTTGAGTAGGTGAGTAATTAGCTATGGGTCTGAAACTTCACCAAGTGAAAGCTCTCCCAAAAGTAGGTGAATGATTTATTTGAGAAAAATTGGCTATCTGCAATACTTTTAGAGATAATTCGCATTTACTCATTTTGAGTAGGTGAGTAATTAGCTATAGGTCTGAAACTTCACCATGTGAAAGCTCTCCCACAAGTAGATGAATGAGTATTTGATAAAAATTGGGTATCCGCAATACTTTTAGAGATAATTAGCCTTTACTCATTTTGAGTAAGTAAATAAATAGCTATGGGTCTGAAAGTTCACAGAGTGAAAGCTCTCCCAAAAGTAGGTGAATGAGTTATTTGAGAAAAATTGGCTATCTGCAATACTTTTAGAGATAATTCACATTTACTCATTTTGAGTAGGTGAATAATTAGCTATGGGTCTGAAACTTCACCAAGTGAAAGCTCTGCCAAAAGTAGGTGAATGAGTTATTTGAGAAAAATTGGCTATCTGCAATACTTTTAGAGATAATTCGCATTTACTCATTTTGAGTAGGTGAGTAATTAGCTATGGGTCTGAAACTTCACCAAGTGAAAGCTCTCCCAAAAGTAGGTGAATGAGTATTTGATAAAAATTGGCTATCTGCAATACTTTTACAGATAATTCACATTTACTCATTTTGAGTAGGTGAATAAATAGCTATGGGTATGAAACTTCACAGAGTGAAAGCTCTCCCAAAAGTAGGTGAATGAGTTATTTGAGAAAAATTGGCTATCTGCAATACTTTTAGAGATAATTCACATTTACTCATTTTGAGTAGGTGAATAATTAGCTATGGGTCTGAAACTTCACCAAGTGAAAGCTCTGCCAAAAGTAGGTGAATGAGTTATTTGAAAAAAATTGGCTATCTGCAATACTTTTAGAGATAATTCGCATTTACTCATTTTGAGTAGGTGAGTAATTAGCTATGGGTCTGAAACTTCACCAAGTGAAAGCTCTCACAAAAGTAGGTGAATGATTTATTTGGGAAAAATTGGCTATCTGCAATACTTTTAGAGATAATTCGCATTTACTCATTTTGAGTAGGTGAGTAATTAGCTATGGGTCTGAAACTTCACCATGTGAAAGCTCTTCCAAAAGTAGGTGAATGAGTTATTTGAGAAAAATTGGCTATCTGCAATACTTTTAAGAGATAATTCGCATTTACTCATTTTGAGTAGGTGAGTAATCATCTACGGGTCTGAAACTTCACCATGTGAAAGCTCTCCCAAAAGTACATAAATGAGTTATTTGATAAAAATTGGGTATCCGCAATAGTTTTTGAGATAATTAGCATTTACTCATTTTGAGTAGGTGAGTAATTAGCTACGGGTCTGAAACTTCACCAAGTGAAAGCTCTGCCAAAAGTAGGTGAATGAGTTATTTGAGAAAAATTGGCTATCTGCAATACTTTTAGAGGTAATTCGCATTTACTCATTTTGAGTAGGTGAGCAATTAGCTATGGGTCTGAAACTTCACCAAGTGAAAGCTTTTTGGGATAGCTGCTCTGGAGAGATACCCTAAAGATAAAAAATTTCGTCAAAATCGCTCTATGTAGCACGGTTTTCGAAATATTAGCATTTTTGTGTTTTGCCATTTTTGCGCAAAAATTCGAAAATTCAAAATGGCCGCCATTTTTGGCAAGACAAAATTTTTTTGAAAATTGGCATGGCTACTCTGCAGAGATACCCTGCAGATCAAAAATTTCGTCGAAATCGCTCTATCTAGCACAGTTTTCGAGATATAAGCATTTTTATGTTTTGCAATTTTGCGAAAAATTCGAAAATTCAAAATGGCCGCCATTTTTTGCGAGAAATTTTTTTTTGGAAAATTGGCATGGCTACTCTGCAGGGATACCCTGCGGGTCAAAAATTTTGTCGTAATCGCTCTATCTAGCAGGGTTTTCGAGATATAAGCATTTTTATGGTTTGCAATTTTTGCGAAAAATTCGAAAATTCAAAATGGCCGCCATTTTTGGTGAGACAAAATTTTGTAAAAATTGGCATGGCTACTCTGGAGAGATACCCTGTGGGTCAAAAATTTCGTCGAAATCGCTCTATCTAGCAGGGTTTTCGAGATATAAGCATTTTTATGGTTTGCAATTTTTGCGAAAAATTCGAAAATTCAAAATGGCCGCCATTTTTGGTGAGACAAAATTTTGTGAAAATTGGCATGGATACTCTGCAGAGATACCCTATGGGTCAAAAATTTCGTCGAAATCGCTCTATCTAGCAGGGTTTTCGAGATATAAGCATTTTTATGTTTTGCAATTTTTGGGAAAAATTCGAAAATTCAAAATGGCCGCCATTTTTGGCGAGACCAAAATTTTTTTTAAATAGGCAGGGCTACTCTGCAGAGATACCCTGTGGGTCAAAAATTTCGTCGAAATCGCTCTATCTAGTACGGTTTTCGAGATAGAAGCATTTTTGTGTTTTGTAATTTTTGCGAAAATTTCGAAAATTCAAAATGGCCGCCATTTTTGGCGAGACAAAATTTTTTTGAAAATTGGGAAAACTACTCCGCAGAGATATCCTGTGGATCAAAAATTTCGTCTAAATCGCTCTATCTAGCACAGTTTTTGAGATAGAAGCATTTTTGTGTTTTGCAATTTTTGCGAAAATTTCGAAAATTCAAAATGGCCGCCATTTTGGGCGAGACAAAAATTTTTTGAAAATTGGGAAAACTACTCCGCAGAGATACCCTACGGGTCAAAAATTTCGTCGAAATCGCTCTATCTAGCACGGTTTTCGAGATATAAGCATTTTTGTGTTTTCCTTATTTGGAAAATTCGTAATGATTAATTAATCATTAATTACTGGGCCATTTCTTAACCAATCAATGCCAAAATCTAATGATTTCCAGATTTTAATAGAATGAATGTATTTGCCAAGTTTCAGGTGAATTGATAAAATTCCTTTCAAGTTATCATCCGGACAAGCTTCCCCATCGAAAAAAAGACATTTTTGGTCATGTGACCTCTCTGATTGGTTGAAATGTCACTGCAGCATATTCAAAAAAATTCCCCAAGGCTACTGCCTAAACCTGCCAAATTTGAAAAGAATCCGCCTAACGGTTACAGAGTTATAAGGAAAACAAAATGCGGAGCCGGCGGAGCCTGAAGGTCTCCCATACACAAACAAGCGTCCCTTGCGGGACGCTTAAATATATTCCCAGATGAGATTTCAGGCCTATCAGTCACAAAATATGACAGCTTTAGGGCTTGAAAGTGGGCAAAATATGTGAAAAATGTTGAAAAAGGGTAACTCCAGTGTATATATATATGGTCCTCAAACATAGGTTAAATGTCTACTTAAAGACTTTGTTTTATGCACATGTGAAAAGAACATATAAATATATTCCCAGATGAGATTTCAGCCCTATTAGTCACAAAATATGACAGCTTTAGGGCTTGAAAGTGGGAAAAAGTATGTGAAAAATGTCGAAAAAGGGTCACTCCAGTGTGTGTACATGGTCCTCAAACATAGGTTAAATGTCTACTTAAAGCCTTTGTTTTATGTACATGTGAAAAGAACATATTAATATATTCCCAGGTGAGATTTCAGCTTTCAGTCGCCAAGTATGACAGCTGTAGGGCTTGAAAGTGTAAAAAGTCAATAAATTTGGTCTCTGTGAGCATTTTAGAGACCTTGAGGTTATATCTAATACAGTTTGAGACTTATCATTTTCGAGTTACAGAAAAAAAATTGAAAAATGTTGAAAAAGGGTCACTTCGATGGGTGTTTATGGCCCTCATACACAGGTTAAATGTTTATTATTTAAAGCCCCGATTTTTAGCACATGTAAAAAGAACACTCTAATACATTCCCAGATAAGAATTCAGCTCTATCAGTCATATAGTTTGACAGATATAGGGCTTAAAAATGGCAAAAAAATCCATACAGTTTTGACAAAGATTATATATAGATTTTAGATCTACCACAATTTGAGACTTGTCAGACTTACCATTTTCAGGTCACAGGGTAAACTATGTGAAAAATGTAGAAAAAAATGTCTAAGCAGGGTCTTTATACACCTCAAATACAATTATAACCTCAATATAAAGTGTTAATTTTTGACATATGTAAGAAGAATATATTAATGTGTTCCCAGATAAAATTTGAGCCAGATGAGCCACATAGTTTGTGACAAAGAGGGCATTAAGTGGCCAAAAGTCAAATTTCTGACCTTTAGGTGGCCATAACTTCTTTACTATTACAAGTTTAAGGTCACCCTAAATTTGGGTTCCACTCCTGACCCAAATACATAAGTATACCAAGTCAGAATGAAATCTGTGAAAGTGTTTTCGAGTTTTTGCTTCAGAGATATCAGAAGTGTAATGTAACCACAAAAATTACACAATTGTGTAAGGAATTTCCCTCAATTCAAGGATATTGAAGGGCTTTTCCTCACTAACAAATTTCACATAATTTGACAAATTTCAAAACATTTACACAAATTTGGACTTACTGTCTTGCTAGAATAACACTTTGTTCTGCATTTTTTTAAACAGTCAGATACCATACTACTCAAACACTGCTTAACCAGCATCTGAAGCTCCTTTTGTTGAAGGGTGAGGAGTACAGATTAATGGACAAGTTCAATTTGTTGCACAAGAATAGAAGTAATTTTTCAGATTGTAATATGGTCAGGAGCAAGTACATGTTCTGAAGATCCCTGAGGTTACAGCAGAACCTCTGTCACCCAAACATGCCTGGAGCAATTAAGTTTATATGTGATGATTCAAGGTTTCATATTAATTCAATATACTAGGCAAAGTAAAACAGTTATTATTTTGGGAAAGCTTACAACTGAATATCTGGATATAACATATCACATCCATAAAATGAACTAGAAATAGGACGCCCTGTTGATAGTAGCTGCGACATATGAATAGAAACAGGATAGCATAGAAGGACACACATTATCATGTGTAATGTCCACCCCATGAACCTTTTGCCAAAATTGTACAGTAGTCTTACAAGACCCTGTTTCATTTGTAAAATATATCAATGATGCTTAAATATTTATTAGTGTACATGTAAATTATTTCAGCCTCATGCCTTTTTGCATTGGTTGGGTCAAAAATTTTGACGAAGTCACTCTATCTCGCACGGTTAAGAAGATAGAAGCAAATTTCTGTTTTTCTATTTTTGGGGAAAATTCAAAATGGCCGCCATTTTTGGGAAGAGGAAAATATTTTGAAAATTGCCAAGAGTACATTTCTTAGATACCCTATGGGTCGAAAATTTCAACGAAATAACTCTATTTTGCACAGTTAAGGAGATAGAAGCAAATTTGTGTTTTTCCATTTCGGGCAAAAATTCGAAAATTCAAAATGGCCACCATATGTGGGGATGGGAAAATTTTTTCAAAAATGGCCGCCATTTTGAGAAGGGGAAAATTTTTTGAAAATTGCAAAGAGTACAATGCTCAGATACCCTGCGGGTCGAAAATTTCGACGAAATCGCTCTATCTCACACGGTTAAGGAGATAGAAGCAAATTTGTGTTTTGCCATTTTTGGCAAAAATTCGAAAATTCAAAACGGCCGCCATTTTTGAGAAGGGGAAAATTTTTTGAAAATTGCAAAGAGTACATTCCTTAGATAACCTATGGGTCAAAAATTTCGACGAAATCGCTCTATCTCGCACGGTTAAGGAGATAGAAGCAAATTTGTGTTTTGCCATTTTTGGCAAAAATTGGAAAATTCAAAATGGCCGCCATTTTTGGGGAGGGGAAATTTTTTTGAAAATTGCAAAGAGTACATTCCTTAGATACCCTGTGGGTTGAAAATTTCGACGAAATCGCTCTATCTCGCACGGTTAAGGAGATAGAAGCAAATTTGTGTTTTGCCATTTTTGGCAAAAATTCGAAAATTCAAAATGGCCGCCATTTTTAAGAAGGGGAAATTTTTTTGAAAATTGCAAAGAGTACATTCCTTAGATACCCTGTGGGTTGAAAATTTCGACCAAATCGCTCTATCTCGCACGGTTAAGGAGATAGAAGCAAATTTGTGTTTTGCCATTTTTGGGGAGGGGAAAATTTTTTTAAAATTGCCAAGAGTACAATGCTCAGATACCCTATGGGTTGAAACTTTCGACGAAATCGCTCTATCTCGCACGGTTAAGGAGATAGAAGCAAATTTGTGTTTTGCAATTTTTGGCAAAAATTCGAAAATTCAAAATGGCAGCCATTTTTGGGGAGGGGAAAATTTTTTTAAAATTGCAAAGAGTACATTCCTTAGATACCCTGTGGGTCCAAAATTTCGACGAAATCGCTCTATCTTGCACGGTTTAGGAGATATGAGCACATTTGCCTTTTTCAGTACTCTAAATAGCCAATTACTCATTTATTTAATTAATTACTCACTCATCTATGAAGCAATTCCCCCCAAAAGCAATCCCATACAAGCTATTAACCCAATGAACCTCCATACCAAATTTCAGAAAGATAGGCTTAAAAGCATTCCTTAAAATGTCTGGAAACCAAAGAGATACTCAAAAGTAGCAAAGTAGCTATTACTCAGTTAGCTATAGAGCTATCATCACCAAAAGCAATCCCATACAAGCTATTAACCCAATAAACCTGCATGCCAAATTTGGTAAAGATAGGATAAGAACTATTGCCTAAAACGTCTGGAAACCAAGTGGGACGCCGGACGGCGGAAAAAGCAAAAATAATATGTCCACCCCCAGTGGGTGGACATAATAATACCTGGTATATAGTTTGCAAATATAAAATAAGGTGAACCAAAACTTGCCATGTTTTGATAATCCTATTATTCATACTTGTATAATTTTGTTCATAAAAGGCGCATCAATAACACTATGAATAAAGCATAGTTTCCTTATTTGAAAAAGACATCTGCTACTTTAAAGAGCAATAATTGTCTCAATCAGAATAAGTGAGGTGTGCATTATTTACCAAGGGTGCAATTAGTGGATAACAATTTCTGTTATAAAATAGTAATTTAATGAGCCAACACAATATCCACCAACTGTAAAAGACGTCCATTCAGAAAGTATTAATACAATCAACAAAAATATTTAGACTAAAAGATCCCATCCATCTTACAAATGATGATTTTTGTATTTTCAGAGAGAAAAAAACTTCAATTTCATTTGACAGACTTTAATTAATCATTACAGTGATGAACCATGTTTCAGCAGTGCATTCTCAGTTCCTTCAGAAATATTTAAAGAGATTTTCTAAAGTACTTCTTTCATATTTAAAGAAACAATTACTATTGAGTTTACCCCTATAGTGTATGAACATAATATTGTAAACTTTTCTTCATATTTCAGCTGCACAAAACTTATAACTGGAAATTGGAAGTAGCTTAAACATTTCTGAAAAATAAAAAGACAGTGGAAATCAGTGAAGGATAGTCATGGAAAAGACTGATGCTTCTGAGAAATATGAACAGCATACATTACCCAGCAGTTCCCAAAACCAGAACAGCACTTTGCTGCAAGAGAATGAAAAGGTCACAGAGGGCAATCGGCAAAGGCTCAGTAGTATTTCTAAACAAAAACAAGTCAACTCTGAAAATGAGGGGAGGTTACACGAGAAAAACAACAACAGTAGCCCTGCCATGACTTCCAAAAAGGCTAATGGTGCTTTATCTGGTCAATCAAAAGATGCCTTATGTGAGTCAAACAGTGAGACTAATGCTAATGGTAAACCAGATTCCACACTTTCCTCTAATAAAGCTGAAATGTCCACCAAGCCTACCGAGGGGAATCTTCGTGCCAGGGAATGCTACAAGGTGTTCATGCTAATGATTTCCAAACTCATGTTCGCAGTCCACCTCCTGCTGACTATCTGGAGACTCACCGTGTTGTTCGGAGACCTCTTCTGGATCATCTCAGTCGGAATACTGGCCTTTCTCATAGACATTGTGTTTGTAGTGGCAGTAAGGAATGGCAAAGAATGGACCTGGTAAGTGAATCTTTTGCCTTCTGGGCCTCTGTTTTTAAATGTATGGAATACCAAAAGACCTAACTAATTTTATCATTGTCTCTATAATAGCAATCAGATATGGTAAGGATCTGGCCCAGTGACTGGATGCCTAATGAATATTATTTTTGAAAATGCTATGGAATATCTAAATAACTGTCAAGTTGGCGTAAGGAAAATATTTGAGTAATAATTGAGTGTGGAATCTGTTCCACTCCTCATGAAAAGACAATGGTAGTTTGATAGTGCGAATGTGTTGGCAGTCAACAATGGAAATGATGTGAAAGTTGCATGCAACCATGTACCTGAAATAGTATTAGCAGAGTGCTAAAGTGGTATGGAGTAGCTGAATCAGTTTATTAGGCATTTTGTATTGATTACAAAAGGGATAGAACTCACTTTTGCATTCCAGTCTAACAAGCCAATTCAAGGGAGGTAAAAGGACTTTCATGCAGATGAATTATTTGGACCCTAAGATGTCACAGGTTACATATGACATTAGCAAAAGATTTACAGCGCATGATTTTCTTGTTTTGGCATTCTAGGCCTGTTGGAAAAACAATAAGGGAGCAACAAGGACACATTGCATATGAGGAAGTATTTGCAAAGTGCCAAATAGATGAAGATATAATTGAAAATAAAGCGTCACAGACTCAAAGTGGAAAAAGAGATAGTCTACTTAGTAATTACCAGAAAGACATCTGTACATTTAATGGTTATATTCTAAAAAAATAGCATCAGAGATGCCCATACCCCACAGCCTGGGGAAATATTTTTAACACCATGAGATATAGAAGTACTGTATCAGTACAAAGTTCAGGATACTTTCAGAGCACTGTCAGTTATATAAAGTTCCAAACAATGTTTAAATAGAGAAAATACTGTCTAAGAGGAGAAGAAAAAGATAATGCATGTACTTTATCTACATCTGGCATGGCTGAATTATGGTTTAGATGTTTTGAATATTACCATGCATACAGAAGTGGTAATACATTCAATGAATGCTTATTTGTGGTGTTGGAGCAAAATGTGGCTCACTTGATGAAATACCATTCTAATAACAGTGCTTAATTTGCATCAAAAGACAAAACCAAAGGTGCAACAAGATTTTAAATGTCAAGGTCACTACGACAAGGTCAAAGGTCAAATCAAGGTCACACCATGACGTTGCACACCTACACCCCCTAACCAATGTTCCTAGTAAGTATTAACTTCCTACACCTCACGGTTTCCGAGATATAGCCCGGACAAGATTTTATAGGTCAAGGTCACTACGGAAAGGTCAAAGGTCAAATCAAGGTCTGACCATGACATTGCACATCTACACCCCCTGACCAATGTCCCTACCAAGTATCAACTTCCTACACCTTACGGTTTCCGAGATATAGCCCGGAAAAGATTTTCACACTCAAGGTCACTACGGCAAGGTCAAAGCTCAAATCAAGGTCAGACCATGACATTGCACACTTACATCCCCTAACCAATGTCCCTACCAAGTATCAACTTCCTACACCTCACGGTTTCTGAGATATAGCCCGGACAAGATTTTCACACTCAAGGTCACTACGGCAAGGTCAAACGTCAAATCAAGGTCAGACCATGATGTTGCACACCTACACATCCTAACCAATGTCCCTACCAAGTATCAACTTCCTACACCTTACAGTTTCTGAGATACAGCCCGGGCAAACTTTTTCCCGCTGCCCGCCCACCCACCTGCCGATCCGAACACCATGGGTGGGTGAAAACAATACCCCGACAGCCCTTAAGGGCTGTGGGGTAAAAAGCATCTCTAACACAGATGAAATATTGAACATGCAAACTTTCCTATGACATTAAATGGGTTAAAAATTCACATCCTGGCACACATTACGTATAATATGGAGTGTACATCAGAGGTGACTGGTTGAACTCAAATTTTGACATTGCAATTAATTAAAAATTCATGTCAAAGTGAATATTTTAGCCACAAACAGGATCTCTACTGAGTACATCATTCAAGTCAAAACTAAATTTTCTCAATGTAATAAAATTGACCACATATTCACCACACGGAACCTACATCAGTTTTAAGACACTAAAACAAATTTTGTCCTCATGTGGATGAATTTCAATGCATTGGAAACAAGTACAAGCACTGTCTGACAATAGGTAGAATATTTTGTGTCAAATGCTGTTTTAATATTTGCAAAAACTGGCAATTTTCAGAATATCTGAATTGAAATAAAAAATGACCCAAGGAAGTCATAATTTTATGAAAGGGTTGTGATAATTATTAATTAATAACCCTCATCAAAAGAGGTCATTGCACATCAGAACATTTTAGATTCAGTTTTTCTTCTACATAGAAGGCTGTGCGTGTTTCTTAGTTGTAAAATAAGGGAAAATGCTTTGATTCTGTGATAAAGTTACTACACTGGATGTCAAGTGAAAAGATTACCTAGACAGTCAGTGTACAGAAAAAACATCAATTGTAGGCTGACATCCTGATAAGTTTACAATTCTACATCTTTAGAAACACCCGCATGTTCCAACAAAAGTGGGAAAAAAATTGTTCCCCCCTCCCCCCCCCCCACATTTATTCATTTGAAAATATGTACATGATTAGTATTACTTAATGCCATTGAAATTTACAGAACAATAGGCTCCACACATTCAGGCTGCTTGAATACTTTTCCAATATTACATTGTTTTTACATTATAATATTGTTACCATACATGGCAAACATACATTCCCTCTATTTGCTGAAGTGTAAATACATTAATTTAAATCTCAGTCAAAAATATTCTATACAGACCTTTTCCTGTCACATCAATTTGGCTTTCCCCCTGACTGTCCAAAATCTCATACCTAGGTTACACCTTTCCTTTAACTGGGGTCCCAACCAGTACAACAGAATGGGCTCATCAACCTTCATATTTGTGCTGGATGCATTTGCTGTGATTCAGTTGGATTCACATGTGGGTAGGACTAACATGAGGTGTCACAAAGGGGCTGGGGGTGGGTGGAGGATGGATATACAGGGTGGCTCATTTTTCAATGTGTACTACCAAGATACAAGGTCTCTGTCTGAAGTCATAAGGACATGGTTGTCTAGCGGAAACCAAATACATACAGATACAACCGCAAGGAAAGCTGTGACCAGGCATTATCAAGAAGAGCGCCATATGAATTAGTTTCCAAATATTATCTGTAATTCAGATTAAACAACATCACTGCCAGCATTTTTTCCCTGTATTGAACATGGCTTGTATTTCCGGTGATCAAACTACTTGTTACACTAAACACTCTGTCTAATGGGGTTGCTATAGTGCAGGCTGGAGTCACTGACTGATAAAAGATACTTGGATAAGTTATAAGAAAACTTTTCCATCTTTTAGGGGAGAAACTAAAAATGATATACGCACACTGCTTTTTCCAAGATCAGTGGTTCACAGGCAAGACACAACTGCTATTGCATGTTACTCTCCCCGAGATCAGTGCTTGACAGAAGACAAATGTTGTAGCATTATACTGTGCAAGACCTATGGCTTACAGTAAAATACAAAAAATTTTGCAATTGCATTCTACTCTTATGATCCATGATCAGTAAATCATGGCGGAGAAACTGGATGCTTGAGTTGGCGAGATGCCAATTATGATTAAACAGAGTTAACCAGTTACAGTTCCAATAAAGGATTATTTCTTTAAAAAGTTATTAATCATTTACAGTACAAAATTAGGAAAGGAGTTGTCTTTCTGTGCCTGACTTTGATATCTGCAGTTTTTCATACAGTGTTATAAAATAAGACACCAAATAGATACTGTTGACATAAGATCATGGAAAATCCAACTACGTTTACAATAAAAACATTTTGCAATCTGTAGATAACCTTTTGTTTGTTTGCTAGGTTCCAGCCTGTAGTCCTGATATACCTGCTCCTTGAGTTGCCCTGTATCTGGCTGATGGAGCTCTATAAAGTATCCACTGTGCAAGAACAGAACAACCAGTCTGTCATCCTAGGAGATCTGTTTGAGGTAACTGGCTGCAGTGAAATGTTTGACTATTACATTCTCATTTTTAGTAATTTTCTGGTTAAAAACTAATAATGATCATGCAGTTACTCTTGCATTTAGAACCACAGAAACAAGAGCTGAAAAAGTTTGAATGTAATACTAATAATACCAGAATAAAGTCGCAGAGTACCTTAATATATATATTGATTAATATAGTTACTTAATATACTATTTCAGAGTGCAGGCATGGACAACCTGTTGGACATTGGTTTCAGTAACGAGACCTGGATCACCATACTGGAGCAGTCTATGCTGATCTTCATCATTATAGCCCGCTGGATGATGCCCAAGGGTGACCTCAATAGGGACCAGCTCTCAGGTACAAAAGTTGGGTTTTGTGATATTTTGTGATAAAAACACAAAGCAGAAGTGGAACTTGAGTCATTCAGTTTAGTGTCTCCCATTAACTGGCAGGTAAAAAACTGATCATTTTCAGCTTTTCACATTTGTAAATTAGTGATTGTATCAAATTAATGGGGCACTAGCAGCTACTGATATTAGTCACCAGTTAGCTTTACATTGCAAAATTTAAACATGAAAGCCATTGCAACAGGCCTTCATATAATTTTACAAGGAATTCATTCCATATATAAAGAAGCATTACAAAAAGGGGAGTTTGCATGTGGGCATAATTTCTGTTATCCAAGATTGCAGTTATCTGACTGAGCTTGCAATAAAGTTTAAATTGACATGATGCCTGTATGAAACACAAAAACTTGTTTGTATTGCGACTATTGCTAAAATTCAAATACATGTATTTTTTGTTTGGTATTTCGGGACTGCTACTGACACCCCTCAGGCATGGCATCAGATATCTTGCATGTTTTGGTGAAAGATGCCCACCTCCAGTTATTCAGGAGCATATGATATATCACTCTGCTTCTGTTTTCAGCACTCCTTCTGATGTATATTGGTACAGCATCCGATGTAGTCGACTTCCTTGCCATTCTGTCTGAGAACACCACCCTTCTACTTGACCTAGCCTTTGTGTTTACTATTTTGGCCACCTGGTCTTGGAGTCTATTCCAGTTCATGTTTGTCACTAGCATGACTCACTCACGTTCCGACTCTGATGAAGAAGAAAATCAGATTATCAAGCTCATCTCCGAGGACTCAGACTCAGACCATGTGGATCTGGAAGAGGATGGTCCTCCTCACAGGAAGAGTCAATGGATGGTTGGCCTTAGAGTGGTGGTGGAGAGTGAAGTCTGGAGCATAGCAGTCTCCCTCTTCATGCAGGATGGGCCTTTCGTGGTGGTGCGGCTGCTCGCCATCTTCTACTGGAAGATCACAACTTACACCAACTACTTCTTCACAGCCAAGAATGCACTGGTGCTGAGCCTGCAGATATACAGGCTGATTGCTGTGTATTCAGAGCACCAGAAGTTCATACAGGAGGAAAAGGAAAAGAAGAAACGTACCATGATCAAGCTCTTCAACTTCTTCAAAAGGTCGAAAAATAGAAGGAAGACCAACAACAGTGTGTCACCACAAGATTCTGATGCTGGCATGGTTGAAAAGAAAGATGAATCAATCAGTACAGTGAAGACTCCTAGTTCTGTATTTCTCACTTGACAGCATCTTGATGAGGTGAAGTAGAGAAAGAAGTGTGCAGTTTTTTGTAATATATCTGTTACTTGTAGATTTAAATGATGTACCTTTTCACTTACTGAAAAGGAATTATGTCAACCTAAATCCATGGCAATATATTTAGAATTTTCACTTTCCCTTTATCTGCACCTCTGAAAGACATAATCAAGTTGGAGTTTTGGAAATGTTTGAATTATTATTATTGCTATTAACCATTTAAACCAAGTGGCTTTATAATCCTGTGGAAAACAATTATAAAGGACGAAAAGCAAATGTAATTAAGCAAGGATTCCCAGTTTGCCGGTACTGAACTATTTTGCTAAAATGTTATGGTAATATGCGGATAACAAATTGTGCTTGATTTTAATTATCAGTATTTATTTAGTTTTTTACGTTGCCTTCAATACTGTACAGGTCATATCATGATGGTTAGTTTTGTGGTCAGAGGAAACCAGTACAAAGTTGGTCAAGGTTCTGTAAACTGCTGACCATCTTTAAGCAACAACCAGCTTTCCCACATAAGGTCCAGGGTTTGAACCACTGACCTTAGAGGTGGAAGGCAAGTGTCATTGTATTATTTTGTTTAAATTTGTTGTAATTCACTCATTTGTGACATTCTGTTTATTTCTTTAAGATTAATAATATTGTGGATGGGGACATTTAGAGAGTTTTTTTCAAAATGGTAGTTGCAAGTTTGTGGAAGCTGTCTTTCTTGTATTCAGTTTCTTAGGAAGAGTTTTTTTTTAAAAAAAGAAAAAAAAATCTGTTGTCACTTTAAAGTCACAACATATTTACTTCTACCCAGGAGAATATGTAACTAGTGGTTTGTCAATGTTTGTTTGCAAAATAATTCGCAACGTTGTGGATAGATTTTGCTGAAATTTTCTGGAAATGTAGACAATTGCACCCGGAATACACAATTAAATTTGATGCTGATGGTGATCTGGATCATTGTCTGGATCCAGGAATTATTTTCAACAGATTTTTTTACCCTTGCACTCAATACTAATATCAGAGGTGTTGGGTCTCGGAGAAACACTGTAGTTTTGTTGATTATATTTCCCCTATCTTGGATAAATCTGTGGTGGATAAGACTAGTGTGCATTATTATGAACAGGTCTTTTGCTTTCCTTTAACATGTAGCAATTATGTCTATTGTTACTGGGGTTTGGACCATTTCAAAGTACTAAAAATAGCATCAGAGATCCCTGTACCCCACAGCCTGGGGAAATAGTTTTCAACACCATGACATATAGAAGTAGTGAAACAGTACAAAGACCGGAATACTTTCAGCGCAGTGTCACTTATATAAAGGTCCAAATAATATTTCAGTAGGGAAAATAACATCTGAAAGAAAGAAAATGTATGTAAAGATAAAGTACTAAAACAAGACAATTCAATAGCAATATGACAGCATTAATCAGTAAACTAAAAAATAGGAAGCTGTAAAATTTATTAATTGGAGAATAGCTGTCACTGGAAATAGCATAACTATGTAAAAGTGCATATAATAATCAGTTGCAGCAATCCATGTATCCTTGTCATAAGAGAAAGATGTCTCAAATATGGCAGGTGATCACACTTTGGCAGAGCAAAAAGGTCACACCATGATGCACACATACATTTATATACACCTCCTAACCAATGTCCCTACCAAGTGTCAATCTTCTACACCTTATGGAATCCAAGAAATAGCCAAGACAAGATATTATAGGTCAAGGTCACTACGGCAAGGTCAAAGGTCAAATCAAGGTCACACCATGATGATGCACACCTACACCTATCCAATGCCCCTACCAAGTATCAACTTGCTACACCTTAGTAGTGACCTTACCGTTTCCAAGATATAGCCTGGATAAGATTTTAAAGATCAAGGTCACTATGGCAAGGTCAAAGGTCAAATCAAGGTCACACCATGACGTTGCACACCTACAATCCCTCACCAATGTCCCTAATGTCCGTACCAAGTATCAACTTTCTGTACCTTACAGTTTGAGATATCGCCAGGACAAGATTTTATAGGTCAAGGTCACTACGGCAAGGTAAAAGGTCAAATCAAGGTCAGCCCATGACAAGACACACCTACACCTCCTAACCAATGTCCCTACCAAGTATCAACTTCCTACAACTTACCGTTTCCGAGATATAGCCCGGACATGATTTTAAAACTCAAGGTCACTACGGCAAGGTCAAATCAAGGTCAGGCCATGACGTTGCACACCTACACCTCCTAGCCAATGTCCCTACCAAGTGTCAACTTCCTACACCTTACGGTTTCTGAGATACAGCCCGAACAAATTTTTCCCGCCACCCACCCACCCAACCATCCATCCAGACACCATGGCAATATGGGTGAAAGCAATACCCAACAGCCCGCAAGGGCTGTGGGATAAAAATGTAGTTAAGAACATTTCTAAATTTGAAGTACATGTACTTAAATTTGTACTTAAGTATGTTTTAAATTTGATGTACTTACAAGTACTTGTTGGTGTACCCTAATAATTATACTCCAAAATTTTGAAACTTCATTTCTCCATAATATTCAATGATAATCCATTTAAGTGTTTTTATAAATTCATATACAAATGTTTACATTTTATAATCATGTTATTTACTTCTTTATTATAATGATATGTGTTATACATGAACAGTTTGTACAGGCATGTAATAAATTTAATACCCAGCCCCTTAGGGCTTATAAGCCACTTTATTTACAAAACTTTTAACATATGTTATAATGGGTATAATTCAGCAAACACAAAATAAGTCATTTATAACTTCTCACTTGGTGTTGAGTATATTGTACAAATTTGAAGCATCAATAACACAATAAATACTATCTAAATAACAGCACCCTTCTACATTTCCATAGTTTCACAATAAAACTAGACCTAGCGCATCGGAAAACCGATGCAAATTGTATCCACCGTAAAGACAATGCACCAAAACCTCTAGGACCACTAATAAGCAAGTTATAAGCACTTTTAAGTTTGGCTATCCTCGTTTGACCTTGAAGGAGGGGTCCAAGGTCAAATCTGACCACATCAGAAAATTCGCAGCACATGATTTCCTATATGTTGGTTTACCATCCCAAACCTCTAGGATCGATAATAAGCGAGTTATAAGCACTTTTAAGTTTGGCTATCCTCGTTTGACCTTGAAGGAGGGGTCCAAGGTCATATCTGACCACATCAGAAGATTCGCAGCACATGATTTCCTATAGGTTGCCTTCACATTGCAAACCTCTAGGACCAATAATAAGGGAGATATAGGCACTTTTAAAGTCCTCTATGTGGGTTACTTCGGTACTCCGTGGATGACCTTGAGTTAGGAGCTTCAAGGTCAAATGTGTGCAAGGTTGTAGAGGACATGTATATGTGTCATACATACCACCTATGAAGAGATTCAACCTTCTACCTATGAGGAACAGCCAGTAGAAAAATGTAGATTATTTTCAAAGAAATGCCCGTGGCAGCCATCTTGTTTTTCAGAATGAGGCTATTTTCCTTCCCAGAGAAGCTTACCCCCCAATGAAGATATCCTGCAAATTTGATGAACCTAGCTGCTGTTGTTTTCCTCTTAGAGCGTTAACGCCGAAAATCTCTCTACGCGCGGCGGCGGCGTAGCGAACGCTAAACCAAAGTATCCACCGGATGCTTCCGGTGGATACAATTACCAAGAATCTTTTCATGGTTTTTCATAATATAAACAAATTTTGTTTCACTATCTGATATTTCAAAATCTGACCATTTAGCACCATACTGAGAAAAGAATTTTTTTCTTATATGTCGAAATTACTGCATATACATATGAAACGAAATTCAGATTCAATTAATTTGGAATTACATAAAGTGCATAATCTATTCTCGAATGGGGTATTACTGCAACGACCTGTTTCTATGGCCAGAGAGGCTGTACAACTTCTAATTTTGGCAATACAAGATCTTTTATATTTAGTTAAATATAAATATTCCTCTAAAGAAATGTGTTCCTTGATTTTTTTATATTCATGAAGCTTTGACTTCTAAGGTATCTTTGCTATCCAATTATCTTTCATCATCTTTAACAGAAGTTTATTGAAGATAGATAGATAGACACCTTTTCTTTCATTGAAATGTGATAATAGATTTAATGATATAAAAATTTGTTGAATATTAAATACCCATGTGTATTTGTTTTGGTTATCTTATTTTTTTCTTGATCTTATAATTTTGTATTGTCACTGTACAAATATTGGTATAATCCAAATCTGTATATAACAAAGGTTAGAACTCAATAGTAGGCTATGAAAAGTGATGAATTATTGAAATTCTTCTGTAAAACATTATTTAAAACAAACATGATCACTTAGGGATTGACGTAAGAGGTTTTATTAGTATACTTGTACCACTAGTACTGTACAATATTGGCACTTCCTTATTCCCTTTTCCCACAGTAATCCGTGTTTGGTGAAATGTTCCTGTCCTTGGATCACTGTCTGACGTCCGTATGCGACCTTGGAAGTCAGTGGTGTTCTGTCCATTACCTTGTGTTTCCTAAGGAAGTTTTAAAATGTTTAAAAGTTTCACCTCTGAATTCATGCAGCACCATGGGCATATGCAGACGATTTCGCGTATATGCATATGAAATTATTAATATGCTATCCAAAGGTGTGGTCCCCGGTGTACATAAGGCTGTGATTCTGTCGTCTTTCGGTGTAATACGGCGACTTAAGGTGAGTTCAGGTATTGGTCGTTTCGCCACGTGTTTGTCTGACAACTACAAAAGGTGAGTTGAGGTTAATGGGGGCTGCTTCTCTGTAACCAACATTTGTAGTACTGTCATTCTTCCGTTATTGACGGTTAAAATATTGTGTCCAATCAATGGTCATCCGCCTTTAGTGTGAACAACTCGGAAGAAATGGGGTGACCTGGGTCAGTATTCTCACCTGCAGGACATCCCACCTGTAGAGTGAAAGGGGGGGGGGGGGTTAGGAGGTAGATTAATTTCCACAATGACCAATTGGGACATAAGTAATCAAATGGGTGAAAATGTTCAAGTGGGAAAAAAGTAATCAAAAGGGGTGAAAATTTTTACAAAAGTAAGAGCTACCTCATTGTAAGCATGAGAGGTACTTCACACTTAAATATACAATTATACAGATATGTATGTCATGAAAAAGTTAAAATTCTCTATTAATAAACTACCAGACAAAATAGTTTGCATCACTCTATAGACTACATCACTCTAAAGACAAAATAATATATTTTGAAAAGCTGTACCTTCATTAAGGAAATACATGTATGTTTAGAATTATTTCCCTTTTTACAGAACTCAAATATATGTTTTATAAAGCATAAATTTAATTTTATGTTAAATTACAGCAGTAACAATCGGTGTTTTTGCCATCCAAATTGGATGTTTACTGAAAACGACATTGTGATGTCACATAATGACATTGATACAAAACGTCAATATGTGGATTCCCATTTGATCCTTGACGTGGCCTTTTTTAGAAGACTGAACAACAGATTCAAGTGCAGCTCCACCTCATTGCAATGTATCAATGACTGTGAATTACTTTAACTCTAATCATTTAAACTGTTAGCTTATTTAGATAAGTCAAATAAGTCAAACCCAAACAACTTGTACTTTAATATGACACTAAAATATTCAAACAAACACAACCATAATCTGGTGAAAAGATTTCTTATATATTCTAAGATGCCTTTTCCTCAATTCACATCAATTTGGTGCTATATAAATGTAAATTTCTGAGGGACACAAACAAATTGTGTCCAAAAGTTCCCATGTTCAAAATGAATACCCCTTTCAATTTACAGGACTGGTGGAAATTCAGCTGTAGTAGGTACCTTAAAGTTTATACATGTCTCCGTTCCCACCCATCCATTTCAGTGGCATTCCGCAGATAAATTTATCATGTGGTAACTGATATCATATGGTCTGTGGTTTATATAAGGGTGTGATTCGGTCTCATTTCGGTAGCACATGTTTGTCTGACAGCTACCAAAGGCGAGTTGAGGTTAATGGAGGTTGCCTCTCAGTGACCAACGTTTGTAGTACTGTCATCCTACTGTTATAGGCGGTTACAAACCGTGTCCCTTCAGTTGCCATGCAAGTCAAACCTTATGAACACCACAAATCTCAGAAGATAATGAGGCATCCATGGAGACAGTTCTGCCACAAAGTAAATATTATAACATTACTGCGGGGTATACCACCTGTAGTGTGAGTGGGGCTTAAGACTTGTCTATGAAAATTTCAAATAAATTATTCTATGACACATTCTGAAGATATTTGTGTGGTCCTTCACAATTTCATCCTCCACGCATTGAAAATGATATCCATCCAGATAGACTGGTAGTATATATTTTACAAAACAGTACAAACACACACATGTAAACAAAAACTAGAAATAGGACGCCCTGTTGATAGTAGATGCGAATAGAAACAGGATAGCATAGAAGAACACACATTATCATGTGTAATGTCCACCCCATGAACCTTGCACAAATTGTAGTCATACAAGACCCTGTTTCATTTGTAAAATATATCAATGATGCTTGAATATTTATTAGTGTAGATGTAAATTATTTCAGCTTCATGCCTTTTTGCATTGGTTGGGTTCAAAATTTTGACGAAATCACTCTATCTTGCACGGTTAAGAAGATAGAAGGAAATTCCTGTTTTTCTATTTTTGGCAAAAATTTGACAATTCAAAATGGCCGCCATTTTTGGGAAAAGGAAAATTTTTTGAAAATTGCCAAGAGTACATTTCTTAGATACCCTATGGGTCGAAAATTTCAACGAAATAACTCTATTTTGCACGGTTAAGGCCAGTTTGTGTTTTTCCATTTTGGGCAAAAATTCAAAATGGCCGCCATATGTGGGGAGGACAAAATTTTTGAAAATTGCAAAGAGTACTTTTCTTAGATACCCCGTGGGTCGAAAATTTCGACGAAATCGCTCTATCTCGCATGGTTAAGGAGATAGAAGCGAATTAGTGTTTTGCCATTGTTGGCAAAAATTCGAAAATTCAAAATGGCCGCCATTTTTGGGGAGGGGAAAACTTTTTGAAAATTGCAAAGATTACATTCCTTAGATACCCTGTGGGTTGAAAATTTCGACGAAATCGCTCTATCTCGCACGGTTAAGGAGACAGAAGCAAATTTGTGTTTTGCCATTTTTGGCAAAAATTTGAAAATTCAAAATGGCCGCCATTTTAGGGGAGGGGAAATTTTTTTTAAAATTGCCAAGAATACAATGCTCAAATACCTGTGGGTCGAAAATTTTGACGAAATCGCTCTATCTCGCACGGTTAAGGAGATAGAAGCAAATTTGTGTTTTGCCATTTTTGGCAAAAATTCAAAATGGACGCCATTTTTGGGGAGGGGAAAATTTTTTTAAAATTGGCAAGAGTACAATGCTCAGATACCCTGTGGGTCGAAAATTTTGCCGAAATCGCTCTATCTCGCACGGTTAAGGAGATAGAAGCAAATTAGTGTTTTGCCATTTTTGGCAAAAATTCGAAAATTCAAAATGGCCGCCATTTTTGGGGAGAGGAAATTTTTTTGAAAATTGTAGAGATTACATTCCTTAGATACCCTGTGGGTCGAAAATTTCGACGAAATCGCTCTATCTCGCACGGTTAAGGCGATAGAAGCAAATTTGTGTTTTGCCATTTTTGGCAAAAATTCGAAAATTCAAAATGGCCGCCATTTTTGGGGAGGGGAAAATTTTTGGAAAATTGCAAAGATTGCATTCCTTTGATACCCTGTGGGTCCAAAATTTCGACGAAATCGCTCTCTCTCGCACGGTTTAGGAGATATGAGCAAATTTGCCTTTTTCAGTATTCAAAATATGCAATTACTCATTTATTTAATTAATTACTCACTCATCTATGAAGCAATTCCCCCCAAAAGCAATCCCATACAAGCTATTAACCCAATGAACCTCCATACCAAATTTCAGAAAGCTAGGCTTAATAGCATTCCTTAAAATGTCTGGAAACCAAAGAGCTACTCAAAAGTAGCAAAGTAGCTATTACTTCAGTTAGCTATAGAGCTATTATCACCAAAAGCAATCCCATACAAGCTATTAACCCAATAAACCTGCATGCCAAATTTGGTAAAGATAGGATAAGAACTGTTGCCTAAAATGTCTGGAAACCAAGTGGGACGCCGGACGGCGGAAAAAGCAAAAATAATATGTCCACCCCCCAGTGGGGTGGACATAATACTTTCCTACTACCCTACGGGTCAAAAATTCTGTCGCTCTATCTCTTACGGTTTCTGAGATATTAAGATTTTTTCGCTTTTCGCAAAAATTCAAGATGGCTGCCAAAAGTGGCGAAAATTGAAACTTTTCAATTTTGTATAGAATACTTTCCTACTACCCTATGGGTAAAAAATTCTGTCCAAATCGCTCTATCTCTTACGGTTTCTGAGATATTAAGATTTTTTCGTTTTTCACAAAAATTCAAGATGGCCGCCAAAAGTGGCGAAAATTGAAATTTTTAAATTTTGTACAGAATACTTTTCTACTACCCTGTGAGTCAAAAATTCTGTCCAAATCGCTCTATCTCTTACGGTTTCCGAGATATTAGCAAATTACTCAAAAGTAGTACTGAAAATACACAATGAAGTACCTAAATGGCTATTACTCATGTACTGACAAAGCTATCAGTCCCAAATGCAATACCAAGCGAGCTATGGACATAACAATCTTGTATTCAAAATTGTAGTAAAATATCTTTAATTATTTTGGCTTAAATGCACGGAAACCAATGGGTACTGAAAATAGCTGTATTTAAGTATTACTCAGTAAGCAAAAGAGGTACAACAGCCAAAAGCAATCCCAAGCAAGCTACTGACCCAATAAGCCTGCATACCAAATTTGGTGACAATAGCTCTAATAATTTTCCTTTAAATGAGCGGAAACCATGCGTGACGCCGGACATCGGACGCCGGACGGCGGAAAAAGCAAAAATAATATATCCACCCCCCAGGGGGGTGGTCATAAAAACCTACTTTGAAATGCAAAGATTATGTTACATGAGAAAAAGACATAAAAAAGCACCAAAGGTGAACAAAGCAATTTTAACTGCTGAATTATGTTGTGGCAATCATCCATACAATAAAAGACAAAATGGCAAAAAAGTGAATATTGTCCCAAATGATCCTAATACAGACATATTCTAAGGAACTAGCCCGGTTGGCGTCAATGTAGACTTGCTTCAAGTCTTTGTATTTCTTGTTCCACCAAATCTGACATACATGGAATCATTATGAATCCATCATGATGGGTGGGGATATTACTGTGGGATGAAATTCTTTTGTCAGCACCAAAGTCATTCAGTCCTCATATAATACCTAAGACAAAAGGACTTGAGGAAAGTCTAGGGTCAATGTACTTTGTACTTTGTACATTTGTACTTAAGTACATTTTAAAAGTACTAAAGATGAAAGATGTACTTGAACTGTACTTAAGTACATTTTAAATTTGAAGTAAGTACATTTAAGTCCTTTTTAAGTACTTTTAGTTTTAAGTAAATTTTTACGTATTTTTCAAAAGTCTGTGTGATCATAACACTTCATACTATGATTATATAATCATTATAATCGAATTTAGCCTTTTCCATATCTCTTTTGATAAACATTCATTTACATTAAATTTTCATAAAAGTTTCACTGATATTTCTGATTCAATTTGATAACACTGTTTCGTTTAAGAAAATTAGTATAATTGATAATTAGACCTACGCATCGGAGAACCGATTCAAATTTGTATCCACCGGAAAGACACATCACCAAAGCCAGTGGATCATCGTTTGTCCTTGAACGAGGGGCCCAAGGCCAAATCTGTCCACTTCAGAAGATTCCCAGTCCAGGATTTCCTATGGGTTGGTTTCACATTGCAAACCTCTAGGATCAATAATAAGCGAGTTACAAGCACTTTAAAGTTTGGCTGTCCTCGTTTGACCTTGAAGGAGGGGCTCAAGGTCAAATCTGACCACATCCAAAGATTCCCAGCCCATGATTTCCTATAACTTGGTTTGACACTGCAAACCTCTAGAACCAATAATAAACGAGTTATAAGCAGTTTTAAGTTTGGTTATCCTCATTTGACCTTGCGTAGTTTTCAAGTATAAGTGATTTACTCAACAGTGAAAACCTGAAAAAAGCTGTTGCTCAGCTATTCAATGAGCTACAGGTCTGCAATTTTACTATGTTATAGCTGACCGAAAAGTAGGTGAATAACATATTTAAACAAAATACTCTAAATGCAATAGTTTTCCAGTTAAAACTGATTTACTCAACACTGAGAACCTGAAAGTAGCTATTGCTCAGCTATGCTACGAGCTACAAGTCTGCAACTGCAGTATGTTATAGCTGACCCAAAAGCTGGTGAATAATATATTTTAAATAATTAAGACAGAGCCAGGCCTTATACTCACATAAGGGAATCTACTTGTGGCCTAGTACATATATGCAAGATATGAGAGCAATCCTGCAATAGTCAATGAGAAAATTGTGATAAAGTGTTGAAATTTTTACACTTTTGGTGGGAGTACCTCACTTGTAATGGCTCTAGCAAACAGACAAATGAACAGATTTGCATGCCTTGAACATTTTTCATCCTTGATAGTTAAGGTATCTTTTAAAAAAAACAGCATGTCTCTGGGCCTTGTAGTTTTGGAGAAGTTGTTCAAGCATATGCGGACGCCACAGAGTGACAACCTGACTGACGAGTCAGCTGACATAAAAACAGAAACACACAACAGAAGCTATAGATCAGTTTTCAATTAAAATAGATAGCAGGTACTACTTAAAAAGTAACTATATTTATTTTTGTAAATCGGGTTTATGTTTCTCATACACACTTTCAGGCTATTTGCATCGTTTCTGATATGCTTTTTCTGGGAACCAAATGAAGACCTTATCTATGAGCTAGAAGTCAACAGAAGAGTGTAGTAATCAGTGTCATGTCAGTCTACTAGCACCCACCATCCTTGTATTGATATTTTACCCTTCATCAGCACTGTGTAATTAACACTCGTGGTATATTCACTAGACTGGAATTCACGCATTAATGTATCTTGGATGAGGGCATTATGGATCATAAAGAATACTTGTGTTATGGGGTTTGGTAACTTACATATGTACCTGAAATTATTACACCCAAAGAATTTTCTTAGGAGAAGTTAAATACTGCTTCTTTGGTGTTGTAAGAAAATTACAAATAATGTCATTATTTCATTGCTTTGCAATTTGGACTGTACAAGTGAAGGCGACTGTTTTAGATAAAACTAAAGACATTCTAGCTATATCATGGAGAATGTCTTAACTGCCTTATAAATATAAATCACCATTACATCCTTTAATAGTCCAGTGTTCACATAAGGGTTATCAAATATCCCGTAGCTAGTACCCCATACAGCATCAAAAACAGGGTACCACATGTGACAATGGGGTACAAGTAACTTTCTGCACATATTCCTCAATAAATTTATTTAGATACCCCCAGTTACTAAACTATGAGTTGTTTATTTTATTTCATGGATTCTCTTAGCAAAATAAGTCTTTTGGTTCTTGCAAATTTCATTTTACAATTTTTTTAAATTTCTGTATTTCCTATCTAAGCCTTTTATTGAATGTTCTGTATTTTCAAATAATTGCAAAAGATAAATACCTGTAGGCATCCTCCACCTTATTTGAATTTCTATCTTTGCACTAAAATTGCATACACCTATCATTCATATCTCAATAACTATCAAAACTATAAATATGATTTATATATTACTTAGAAAGCAAATTACAGTATTTTGTGATTATTTTATTGTAAGATGTTTGGTTGTATATCCATTTAGATATCTGAATAAGTGTTTTGTACACCAGTGTTATATACCTTACCTGATGTTAGGACACCACAACTTACTCCACTATATTAACTAAGGCTGCAAGCCAGCCAGAAAATATGACTTGATTCCTTACTTTGGAAGATCCGATTCATTCTCAGTTAATCGCTTCCTTATGGAATAAACTGCTTCATATTTTGACATGTTACAATTTATAAAATAGCTTTAATGCTTAAAATGTGAAAGAGTGTAAATTAGCTGGTGTAAATATTTCATTCAATTATGAGATTAAATCGTATTTATACTAAAAATATATAAAACTTTTAACCATTTTAAACCAGTGTTTACATTGCAGGATTTGAAGTGTCTTTGAAATATGTTACATGTAAATCCTGTCTAATAATAATAATATCTTACAAAGTCAAAATCTGCAAAAGTAGACACTAATATACACTGAAAGTATAAGCACTTTAAACTAGAAATAGGACGCCCTGTTGATAGTAGCTGCGACATATGAATAGAAACAGGATAGCATAGAAGAACACACATTATCATGTGTAATGTCCACCCCATGAACCTTTTGCCAAAATTGTACAGTAGTCTTACAAGACCCTGTTTCATTTGTGAAATATATGAATGATTAGGGCTGTGACGGGTACAAAAAAACGACATTGAGTACCCGCCCTCTGAAAACCGGCCCGAATTCGAGTAACCGCGAGATTTAGTTCCCACCATTGGCAGTCTTCGGTAAACAAATAGTCGATTCCGGAAACGAAACTTTTGAAGAAAAACGTCTCCTATTTAACCAGATATTATAGATTATGGGGTAAATTATAAGTTTTCAAGCAAAAACAACAACTTTAATTGATGTTATGTGGCGGAAATGCTGAAATGCAGCATATTTTACACAAACGTTTCATTACGTGGGCGATAATATAATACCTCGCGAGTAACCGAGTACTTAAAATGGACTCGAGTACAAGCCAAGATCACCTCGTACACTGAGGCTCGAGTACTCGTTCGCAGCCCTATGAATGATGGTTAAATATTTATTAGTGTAGATGTAAATTATTTCAGCTTAATGTCTTTTTGCATTGGTTGGGTCGAAAATTTTGACGAAATCACTCTATCTTGCACGGTTAAGAAGATAGAAGCAAATTTCTGTTTTTTTATTTTTGGCAAAAATTTGAAAATTCAAAATGGCCGCCAGTTTTGGGAAGAGGAAATTTTTTGAAAATTGCCAAGAGTACATTGGTCAGATACCCTGTTGCTTGATAATTTTGACGAAATCGCTCTATCTGGCACGATTAAGGAGCATTTTTGGCAAAAATTCAAAAATTCAAAATGGTCGCCATTGTTTTGAAAATTGCTGAGAGTACATTTCTCAGATACCATGTGGGTCGAAAATTTCAACGAAATCGCTCTATCTCGCACGGTTAAGGAGATAGAAGCAAATTTGTGTTTTACCATTTTTGGCAAAAATTCGAAAATTCAAAATGGCCGCCATTTTTGGGGAGGGGAAGATTTTTTGAAAATTGCAAAGAGTCCATTCCTTAGATACCCTGTGGGTCGAAAATTTCGACGAAATCGCTCTATCTCGCACGGTTTAGGAGATATGAGCACATTTGCCTTTTTCAGTATTCAAAATAGCCAATTACTCATTTATTTAATTAATTACTCACTCATCTATGAAGCAATTACCCCCAAAAGCAATCCCATACAAGCTATTAACCCAATGAACCTCCATACCAAATTTCAGAAAGCTAGGCTTAATAGCATTCCTTAAAATGTCTGGAAACCAAAGAGATACTCAAAAGTAGCAAAGTAGCTATTACTCAGTTAGCTACAGAGCTATCATCACCAAAAGCAATCCCATACAAGCTATTAACCCAATAAACCTGCATGCCAAATTTGGTAAAGATAGGATACGAACTGTTGCCTAAAATGTCTGGAAACCAAGTGAGACGCCGGACGGTGGACGGCGGAAAAAGCAAAAATAATATGTCCACCCACTGGGGGTGGACATAATTAGAACAACATCATAATACATTCATTTAATATATTAGCAAAAGTCAAATTTTGTAGCTGATTTATGTCAAAGTTCAGATCCTTTCTAAGAACCAGTTCACTTTCTTTAATTTAAGTTTTTAACAGAATTGTTTTGTCAGCAAATAACGGATGAATCGTTGCAGTATCAACATTAACAAGAGGTGTGATAGAGTAGTCGAGGCTTGTTAATGGAGGCACATGTCATCAAATTTCGATCCCCTTTTCAAGGTTCGAGTTCTTGTTTATATATAAAATACCTAATGGAACTGGTTACGTTTTATATAGTAAAACATTAATAAGACATCTTACTTACATTAAATTGCATAATGCTCCATTTTTAACATGATATTAACTATGTGATATGTTGACCTCAGCTAATTTCAATGACTAAAGGCTTTTGTCTTTATAAATATTTTTTTGTTTTATTCGATGTTGTTTCCAGTCAAGGTGCATACTAAACACTGCGAGGGCTCAATGTCAAGCCAAAATGTCATATGCAAGGAATCAGCCCCAATTCTTTGTACTTGTCACAAACCCAATATTAACCCTACAACTGACTTACACTGGTTTTATTGAACAGAAGCTACTTTTCATCTTCCACTCACCAGTGAAAGGTCTCCTGTGGCTATCAGCTGGGTGACCTCACTGTACAGAGCCTCTTTGTCTATAACATTTGCATCCAGAGTAGCTCGTTTAAATATCACGGCCACAGCTTGAAGGGCTTGCTCCCTCACATACCCCTGTAAACTGGACCAAAGTACAGCAGACATTGAAGACACATGCATTTGGTTTCTTTGGCATATCCCCAGAAACTGGACCATATTACAACAACACACTGAGAGATTCATACTTTATTTATTTAGTGTTTAAAATAGACTGCAGTGATGGCCATTTATACAAAAAATGTATTAGCTATGTGGAATAATTAACTTATTTATTGTAAAAATACAAAATTAGTACCCCTAATGTCTATCTTATGGTTACATATTTTAACATACATATCACAAAAAGCGTTTCAGTATACTGTAAACCAATTTTAAAACAAATGTACATCTACTTCTTTTTTCAGATTTTGATTGTGTGTAGGTTTGTTTACAACATAGATACTGTGAATGTGGAAAGTAACACATAAAGCGAGCACTCATATGCCAGACCAGGAATGATGAACACGTACTCTATCCTTGTTTCTGGCTTTATCCCAGTCCTTCTAGGTGGTTCTCACCCCTTCTATGTCTCTGTGCCTAGAGTCTGTCTCTAGATCGAGATTAAGTGCTATAAAAATATTATTAGAATTAAAATTAGCTTTTATACTCGTCCTAGAATTACCACAACTTATGCACGTATTCTAGACAGATTCCTGTTCACTGGACCAAAGTACGGGAAAGAGTAGAATATTTGGTATATTGTTGTCACCCCTGACAAAACTCGTGGATACTTTAGTTTTAACACAGTCACACCACCGCTGCAGATATTTGCTTTCGTATGTGATAACTTGAAAAATATTTAGTGCAAACCTTCCGAATTTGTGTATATATGGGTAAGGTCACAGAGCCTGTTGTTTTTTGTAGCCTCAGCTTTCCACTCGTAGACCAATGGCGGCCTTCTAAAGGTCAAATTGGGGTATTTCTTCACATTTTGACCTGGTACTCCCACACAAGACAGATCATTTATGTGCACATATTATAATAATACAAATATATGACCTATAAACATGAAATGTTTTGTTACCTTGGGTGTTTGATGACATACTGTAAGAGGAAGGATCTGAGAGCCTCAATGTCTGCAGGAGAGAGTAGTGTCCACTCCCTCACTATACTCTCCTTGATGACTGACGCTGCTTGGAACAGCACATAGTCATTCTGACAGGTTTCTACAAATAAATAAAAACTCACAATTACATCACTATAAGCACTAAACAATAACTGACAACCTTATCTCTGTGACAAGTAAATAATACTTCACAACTTCTGTGAATTATACCTGAATAACAATAAGGAATAATAATATGACAGTCAAAATATAAGTGAATCAGAATAATCAATATCTCCAAATTAAAATTAAACCCTGACAAATCTAAATTCATTATGTTTGGTTCTCCAGTTCAGCATGAAAGGTAAGGATCTTTCTTTCCCAGTAAACATTATGTGGTAACCTTTTACATCTAGCTGAGAATACAATGGATCTGGGTGTCTTCTTTGATGCAGACTTCTCTTTTGCAGATCATATGAAAAACAGTTTTAAGAATTCCTGTGCACAGTTACATGATCTCAGGCAACAATATCTGATGGTTGATAATGCTGTCCTTGCTGCAAATGCTCTTGTTATCTGTTGGTTGGACTACAGCAATTCCATTTCAGTAGTTTGTCAAGTTTCAACCAATGCAATTTACAATGCATCCAGGGTACTCTTGCATGGATTGTCACCATTTGTAGTAAGCACACCTGGGCTACCTCAACCTTAAATAGCCTCCACTGTGTGCTTCTTAGATAGCACAGCAACACTTTAAGTTGGCTATACATCTCTACAGGTTTGTTAGCAATGGGCATCCTAGCTACTTCAGACCATTTCTGATACCTTGTACCCCTGTAGCAGTAAATAAAACTCAACATGAGGAAGACCAAACAGAAGGTTCTTGGAGTAACCTCATTTAGTCTATCCTTGCACAAACCAAACAAGCAAATGTACTCATTAATTGGTTTATATGCTCCTATAATCTGGAATGAATTACCTGATAATGGTCATTCAGTTTATGTTGTCGCCTTCTGGAAGAAATATAAATCATATTTGTCCTCCAAGGTCTTTCACCATAGTCTGACATTTGGTCAGTGTTTCTATAGTAATAATCATTGCCATGCCCATGGACTGATGAATTTTGCAATACTACAATACTGCTTATGATTTTTGCACCTTGAAGGTTGCTTAAATGCAGAGATTAAGTGCTATAAAAGTCCAGAATAACAGAATCAATAACTCATAAATATAGCTTCACAACGAGTAAACAAAACCTCACACAGATATGTCTCTATAATAAATAAACAACAAGGAAACTGGGGTTGTAGACCCAAAAAGGCGGGTTGCGCAATCAGAATCAGGGATGATAACACATACTAGTATTTGCCATGTCTACAGGATGGATACATGCCTGTGCTACCAAACACCAGGCTGTTTCCACAGATAAAGGGGCTGGTATTTGCCAAAAACGACATTGACATACAGAAGTACACTTCCGCCACCACATTGTTATTTGTCCAATCAAAAAAATGAAGTTATTTTCCTCGGGGTGACGATACTCTTGTGAGAATGGAAATCAAGGTATAAAGTTACACTGAGCATGTGCAAAGCTCTAGTTTTTCTTCTGTTGTCCAGTAAAGAAACATACTGACCCCTAAAATGGCCAATTGGGAGATAGGAAGTGGGAGAATAAAACAGTCGGTAATACTGGACACTTCTTTCACCCCAAAAGAGGAGAGGGGAACCAGACAACCACTCCGTGAAGTTTGAAGTGTCTTCGAGTTAGAGTCCAGAAATGGAATTTTTCCAAATGGCACCAACTTTGAAAGCAACCTAGCTTAGGTGGTGCCTTCTACCTTGTTAAGTTTCACATCGATCAGCTAAAGTGTCTTCGAGTTAGAGTCTGGAAACAGAATTTCAAGATGGTGGCCATCTTGTTTTTCCAAAGGGCACCAACTTCGAAAGCAACAGAGTTTAGGTGGTGCTCTACAATCCTGTTAAGTTTCAAATTCATTGGAAGAAGCATTTTCAAGTTAAAGTCTAGAAACAGAATTTCAAGATGGCACCCATGATGGCCATCTTGTTTTAACAAATGGCACCAACTTCGAAAGCAATCTAGCCTAGATGGTGCCCTACCACCCTATTAAGTTTCAAATTGATTGGCAGAAGCATTTTTGAGTTACAGTCAGGAAAGGGAATTTCAAGATAGCGGCGATCTTGTTTTTCCAGATGGTAACAACTTCAAAAGCAACCTAGCCTAGGTGGTGTTCTACTACCCTGTTAAGTTTGAAATCAATCGGCAGAAACATCTTTGAGGCAGAGTTCAGAAACAGAATTTCAAGATGGCGTCTATCTTGTTTTTCCAAAAGGCACCAACTTTGAAAGCAACATAGCCTAAGTGGTGCCCAACCACCCTGTTAAGTTTCAAATTGATTGGTGGAAGCATGTTCAAGTTCAAATCCGGAAACCAAAATGATGACAGACAGATGGACCTCAGACACATCAATCTGATAGACAAGTTGGTTACATGCAACCTGTGTAATAACTCATCAATAAACAATAAATCACCACTTTACCTCTACAAGAAGTCAACAATAACTCACAACCATCATTCTCTCATTTCTATAAAGCTTAAAGTTCACAATGGAACCATTCATTTATCCTTATCTGTCCAGATGTCTCGTACATTATTTTATTCTCAAATACAGTTAATTTTTTATCTCTGATGGGCAAATTTTATCAGACATAAAAAAATGGTGAAGTTATTGGCAGTAAATTACAGACTTACCAAAAATAGATCTGCACTGTGCATATGGCATGCGGGACTTTCTGAATGCGAGAAAAACTTGCTCTGCAGCCTGTCTCTCTGCTTGACAGACCAGGTTAGGGGGTGCCTGGAACAGTGAGAAAACAGAGAAGACATAAATTTGCAAATTTAATAAGTAAATTAAATTTTTATAAGTTAAAACCCTATCCAATGGACAATTGCTAATCCGGTCGGCGCAGACCGGCCCGCCAAACGCCAGAAAAAGATGTCCTGTGTTTCCACCGGCTGGCCGGTCCCAGTACTGTGCATTCGCCAGGTGGCGCATGGTATTTACTTCCTGTCTAGACAACATGACGTCATAGCATCTTTTTCGTTGTCTAAACCTATTAGACCCCTAGTAAGCTGATAGCGGGGTCGGAGGGAGGGTCTTGTGTGTCCATTGGATAGGGTATTAACTTATAAAAATTTAATTTACTTATTAAATTTACAATTTTATTGCGTTAATACATCCTATCCAATGGACAATTGCTGAATAACTACCGCTTGGTTAAGTTACTAGGGACTTATGTGAACTCACAAGTAATAGCAAATTTGAACCTATGGTCTAGGCTGACTTCGCCAGGAGACCTATAGGCCCAGGCCTGGGTTGACTTTAAGGTCAGGAAACCCTGTAAGGCCATGGTCGGTTGCCAGCAGCCGGTTACCGGGGGCTATACCGCCGTCGCCCCCCCCCCTTTTGCAGACCTGCTCTGAGGTAGGGGAAGAGAGGGATGAGTTCAGTCCCAGAATGCAAATAAACCTCCCGAAGGAAGCACACCACACTTAATTCTTATGTACATGAAGAACTGTTATACATATATACAAATCTCCTCAATCTAAGGGCCACTTGTGGATCTGCTGAGCAGCCACTACCGAGCCCAATTGGTACAGCTCTGAATCAGCCCAAGCCCCGCCCTTCATATAGAACTGTGTGAAGGTATTGTGACTTCAGTGGCAGGCTGACAAGATTGGATCTAAGGAGAATCCCGACTGGAAGACCTTAGAAGCAGCAAAGGCCCTGACATCATGGGCTTTAACCTGATGTAAAGTGTGGGCCTCCTGGTCAGAGAGCTCATAACATAGGATCACAGTCTGCTGGATCCAAGAGGAGATAGTGGCAGGTGAGATGTCTTTGTCGAAACCTTTCTTAAAGGAGACAAAAACCACCTCCTTATTCTGCCTGAGGTCTGAGGTCCTGTCCAAATAGTAGCGCAATGCTATGACCGGACAGAGGGACCTGTCGGACTTGAGGGATCTATCCAGAGTTGGGGCTAGGGCTGTTATAACCCCTGGGGCCACACTGTCTGGACCCTCTTTGGCCAGCTGATTCTTGGAGAGAAAGCTGGGTGATGGGTACAGGGACACCTTCGACCAGTCGGATTGGTGTCTAATATTTCTGTTTTGCCAAGCATGTATCTCACTTCTACGTTTGCCCGACCCCAGGGCCAAGAGGAAAACTTGTCTTGAAGGTCACATGAAACTGTCTTGAAGGTCACATGCTTCAAGGAGGCCTTTAATTGGTTCAAAATGAACCTTGTCAGCTGGTGCAAAAACCAGGAAGAGGTTCCAGGAGGGGATTCCCCTCCGGCCTTTGGGTCTGTCTCAGTGGAAACTATCCAGGAGACGAGTGAGATTTTCATCCTTACTGACATTGATGGGCAAATTTCCCAGACTATCAGCAATGGCTGACCTGTAACCATCAATGGTGCTGGGCTGCAACTTCCTGTCCTGAAACAGGTACATAAGGAAGTCAGCAACTGACTTTACAGGGGTTGCCCGAAGTCCACCTGATGAATGATACATCACTTTGTAAAAAATGGCCCACTTGCCTCATAGACTGATCTGATTGATCCCCTTTGAGGGCCTCAATTCTTGCTGCCACTGCCTCAGACAAGTCCTGCTCCTCGATTGCTGAGGCTCTAGGAGCCCTGCATGGAGATTGAGATTTGTCAGATTTCTGTGTGGGATCTGATTGAATGGCTGTCAACAGGTTGGGCAGATTAGGCAGGCTCAGTGGGATTTGGCTGGACATGGCCACTAGATCCCAAAACCAAGGCATGTTGGGCCACCCCGGAGCAATCAGAATGATTCTCTTACATGGGAAGTCTTGCAACTTCTCCACCACTTTGCCCAATATGGCTGATGGTGGGGAGGTGTATGCTTTCAGATCCTACCATGGTCGACTGAGCACATCCACTGCTGTGGCCAGGGGATCCGGTACCGGGGACACAAACAGAGGCAACTTGTTGTTGAACCTCGTGGCAACTAAGTCTATTTTGGGCCGGTGCCACCTGCTGCATAGAGTGGAAGACCTCTGGAAGGAGAAACCACTGTTTGGATGGTCTGGCCTAGCCTGGATAGCTTGTCTGCTACCACATTCGGCCGGCCTGGAATGTGTCGTGCTTTAGAGTCACTTGTTTCCTGGTACACCAGGTCAAGATTCTCCATAGTAGGGCACAACGTGGGCCTAACCTCATGCCTCCTTCCTTGTTTATGTATGACACTACTGTGGTGTTGTCGGTTGCAACAAGTACTATCTTGTTTGAGCAAAGGTCTTGGAACTCTTTTAAAGCCAGAAAGACTGCTTTAAGTTCTACATAGTTTATATGCAGCTTGCTTCCCAGAGGGGACCAGGTTGCTCTTGCAATGTGCTCGTCTAAGTGAGCGCCCCACCCTAAATCTATTGATGTGACTGTAAATATTTGCAGAGCATGTTTTATTGGGTGTAATGGTTGGACTGCAAGTACATTGTCTTCCTTCAGCCATCATTGTAAATGGGGGTGCAAGGACCTGGGGATTGGGATCACCTTTTCCAGTGATTCTGGGACCCTCCAGTTGTGTTTGTGATGCCACTGAATGAGTCTCATATGAAGTTGGCCTAGACGAACTTGCTTTTCTGTAGCTGTTAGTAAACCTATCAAGGACATGAATTCCCGGAGCGGGCAAGCCGGTAGGGATAGCAGTTTCAGCATTTTCTCTTGAAGGTTCTGCCACCGGTCTGGAATCAGTCGGACCCGATCAGACCTGAGGTCGAACTGGTGGCCTACAAAATTGAAGTCTTGTTTGGGCTCCAGCTCTGATTTCTCTAAGCTCACCAGCCAACCTAGTTGCTGACACATTATTTACTAGTTCCTGTGTATGTTGGCAGACAAGCCTGGTGGGATCTGGCTCTCACCAACCAGTCGTCTAGGTACTGGTGGTTTGTTAAATCCTTGTGTATGGCCATTAATTTCACCTCCTTTGGTATCACAGTGAACACCAAAGGTGCTGTGGACAAACCGAATGGCAGGGCCTTGAACTGGTATGCCCGACCTTGGATGTGAAATCTCAGGCATTTCCTGGATTGTTCTTGTATAGGTATATGGAAGTAGGTATCCCTCCTTCAACATTTGTACTACCTAGGGTCCAGGCCCCAAGGCTTCCTAAGTTCCCAAAAAGGGCTTAGTCTGGACCCTACAGGCAGATTGTGTGCCACATTTGGGACATTTGGTATTCTGACAAACATTTTCTGTCCCTCCGGACACTGGTCCGGTCTGGTGACAATGATCCAAGTTAACAGTCTCTCTGTTCTTATTGTGGTCCGGTGGGGCTGACACAACTTTTCACATTAATAGACTCTTTGCCCCGGGCCAGCAGCCTGCAAGGTGCAGCATTTACACAGCAATTGTCATTTGTGAGATGTCTGACCCCTGGCCGGACGTGATGACAAAGTTTACTATCTCTCCAGTCAAGTCCAGCACCGATAACAGGCTGTTGAGAGGTGTGATAAGGGAAGTTTGCCTGGCAGTACCTTGGGACACTGTCATATCACCAAGACCACTGACTGGTCTAAGAATTCTCTGTAACCAAATTTACCTTAGGCAACTCTGTCCGGTACCAGGACTCCATACCCGGTACTTTACTGTAACCAGTAATTCTCTGTAACCGGCAAAAAACTGGCAGGCTGGGGTCACCAATGAATTTAGACAGCTACTGGTCTATATTTACCCAGCTTTTTCTATGTAACCAGTTGGGGTGAAGCACTACAGTAAGGACTGTGTAGCCAGCACCCTGTTAGTAGACTTTGTAACCGGTAGGTTGAAGCAAGTGTAGACTGTGTAGCCAGTACCAGTCGGTACACTCTGTAACCAGTGGTTGAAGCCAGTGTACAAGGCTGTGTAGCCAGTACCAGTCGGTACACTCTGTAACCAGCTGTTGAGGCAAGTGTACAACGCTGTGTAGCCAGTACCAGCCGGTACACTCTGAAACCAGTTGTTGAAGCAAGTGTACAAGGCTGTGTAGCCAGTACCAGCCGGTACACTCTGAAACCAGTTGTTGAAGCAAGTGTACAGGGCTGTGTAGCCGGTACCGGTCTGTACACTCTGTAACCAGTTGCTAAAGCAATTTTACAACTATCTTTTGTGTTGAATTCAGCTTACTGTAGGTTTCCTCCATTAATTAAGGTATTTCTTTTCTCACGTCTTATCCGTAAATTTGACAGTTGCTGGGAAAGCCTTTGTGAACTATTTTTAGAAGCAATTGTTGTTCGGCGTGTCACGTGACCAGTCTGCTGGTAGGAAGGACACATGATTGGCGATGACGTCAATGGTCGCGTTCTAGTGTGACACTTAACCGGTAACTTTACAGTATGCTGAACTGTCCACAAAACCTCACTACCGACAACAAAGCCGGGTCCGCAAAGCAGGGACTGGAGTCACAGTAGATGTGAGTTCTGAAGAACGCAGTTCTGACCTTCCTGGTCAGTGAAAACACGTGACCAGCTTCGTGATTTGGTCGGAAAGACACGCGATTGGCTGACTGGAGATGACGTCAGTGGTCGCGTTCTTTGGTGATACTTAACCAGCAACTTTACAGTCTACAAAAGCCCCACTACCGACAACAAGGCCGGGTCTGCAAAGCAGGGACTGTAATCACAGTAGACGTGAGTTCTGAAGAACGCACTTCCGACCTTTCTGGTCGTTGAAAACACGTGACCTGCTTCGTGATTGTTCGGAAGGACACGCGATTGGCTGACTGGATATGACGTCAGAGGTCGCGTTCTTTGAGCTGGCCGGTCGGCTGATGCTTTAAAAGCAGAGAAGCCTGGACCAGTGCACTATGTAGATGTGTAGATGAAATTCCTTCTTCCTTTCGTGATAAAACCAGTGACCTGGCCATCCACAACCCCCACTACCGACAACAAAGCCGGGTCTGCAAGGGAGGGACTGATATCACCTTCTACTGTGGTCAGTTGAACTGGAGCTTGCCGGTCGACTAATGCTTTACAGCAAAGATGTCTGGACCAGTGCACTCTGAAGAAATCTGAAGAATTCATCTCTTGCTTCTGATGAAAAAACACTAAATACTCTAGCTAGGCTGGTGTGACTGATGCTTTACAGCAGAGAAGTCTGTACCAGTGCGCTCTGATGAAGAATGCACCTTTCATATGTGGAATCCCTTCTATTTACAGTGTTCAAAACTATGTAGACTGACGTTTCCCGTGATTTCTAATTGTAGTACTACAAAAGGCGTTTCTATGGTGACTGTAGCTGGAAGGTTACAGAAGGTACATTCAAAAAGACACGGATAAAAATACCTTGTAAGTAGTATATCCATTATTTTCTTTAATATTGTCAATCTGCCCCTAACAACACAATGGTTAAAGGGAGGAAACTAGCAAATGGCTGCCTTCATAATTCATATTTCTCGTCGCTTACTGCCCTATCATCAACACTAAATTGAGTCAGCTAGGAAGCGTTTCCAGCAGATTTCTTGATGTATATCCGTGCTTGATATGTAGGTAACACTTTTACAATAAATTATTTGCAAATAAGGTAGAAAATCCGTCATAATGCACACTTTTCCTTAAAATATCTGGAGATTGTTGAAAACACGTCTGCACAGTACACACGCCAAACGAAAAAGATGCTATGACGTCATGTTGTCTAGACAGGAAGTAAATACCATGCGCCACCTGGCGAATGCACAGTACTGGGACCGGCCAGCCGGTGGAAACACAGGACGTCTTTTTCTGGCGTTTGGCAGGCCAGTCTGCGCCGACCGGATTAGCAATTGTCCATTGGATAGGATGTATTAACGCAATAAAAATAGCTTTTCCAGAGAAGACTCTGAGAAGATGCCTGAAACACAACGAGAAAAAAATCACTTGTGATAGCAGAAAACACAATAATCTTTTGGGAATAGGCTCTGTATATTGTTTATCTCTGAAGGATACATTGCACATTTGAGAGGTTTAATCACTAATGATTGAATTTTAAATGTTGCCAGATAAAAGGGTGAATTTATTTTTTGAATAATCTAAGAAAGAATTTGAATCAAAAATCCATTTTAGACTGGCACATTTTGCCTCATCCACAAATACACAAGTCTCAAGATGTTTCTTAAAGGCTGTGACTGAGGGGATATTTTTATGTGTAAAGGAAGAGAGTTCAAGAAGGTTGGTACACAATAGTTGAAGAAGTTAGAACAATGTTTATGTGATTTGTGAACTACTACGGTCGAAAGAGGGATATAAAAAGGACTTAAACTTTATGCTGCTATGTCAAGGATTTCTGGATGAAGTATGTGGATGGATTTTTTTTCACTGAGGTATGTTGGCTGGCCAATTTTTTAGAATTTTGTTCGTGATGAGGCCTATTTCTAACTGTACGCTGTAGTTAACTGGAAGCCAGTGGAGTTTTTTATTTGTGGGGTGATGTAGAAAACCTGGAGGAATGAGTGACAACCCTGCAAAGTGAGTTTTGAGCATGATGCAGTTTTCTATAATCAAACCCTGTGACTGATGCAAACAAGAAACTAGAAGATGTGAGAAGGTTGCTACCTGATTATCAAAAATATTAATTGGAAAGGGAGAGAGGAGTCCTCTACGATGATTCTTTCAGCCTATCGAAATGAATTCAGTTTTGTCAGGATTTAGTTTTAGTTTACTTGAATGATACTTTGAAGGTCGTTAAAGCAACCTTTTAAAGTTTTCATGTACTGAGAAAAATTTGTTTGTGATAGTGTAATGTATAACTGGGTGTCATCAGCATAAAAGTGGTACTTGATGCTACATTAAGACTGGATTATTGAACTGAGTGGGTTTGTGTTCAAAAATAAAGGCATTGGGCCCAGAATAGAACCCTGGGGAAAAAAAGTCCAACTCCAAGGGATGTGAAAAATAATTATCTACCTTGACTTTGTTCTGTACAACAGGTATGATATGAACCGGCCAAGTGCTAGATCACTAGTACCACAGCGTATATATAAAACCTGTTCAGGAAAATTGTGTTGTCAGTGGTATCAAAAGCAGCAGAAAATTCAAGGAGATTAACAGCTTTAAGAAACACTTTAGTCATGTTAAGGAGATCATTTTGTATATAATTATTAAGGGGAGCACTTTCTGTGGAGTGGTGTTTTCTGTAAGCAGACTGAAATAAGGCTGGCTTCATCAAGGTGGGTTTGATATTAAAGAGGCTACAACTCTTTCAAGAATCTTCAAAGTTGAGGTCGGAAATAGGCCTGTAGTTTTTGAGCACTTCTTTGTCTAGGGTTGATTTTTTAGAAGTTGAGTGATGAGGGTCTGTTTATAAACTTTGGGCACTTACCTGGTTCAAGCGAAGCATTTAGTGTTGAAGTAACAGAGGTATATGGGTTAGCATGAAGTGGGTCAATATTTCAGGGGTTTTTTCAGTGTTGTGTAAAAAGTAAACTAGAAAAAGGTTTTTACTAACAAAAACGAGCGGCCTGAATGGAGATGTGGGGCTAATAAAACTGTAGGTGTTGCGGTATGAGACTGTGAGCAGAATGTAAGCTTTATTGTGTTTTGTGAAGTAGTATTATTTTACAAAAAGAATATATCATTTTTACTATAAGTTTGCTGTAAAATTTACCTGCTAGAAAAAATGCTTTTGCAGAAATTCCACCTAGAAAATATGCATCTGGCATATTTGTATTCTGTAGACCTAAATATATGCCCCTTAAATGCATCTTAGGAAATAACAAGTCAATCTATAGGGCTAGAAAAATGTTACTGGATTTATTGGGAAAGAAAAGTACGAGTTTACATATTGTAATATTTATGAATGACTTAGCAACTGACTTAAAAATTTAGGCTTAGGAATAACAGTAGGAAATCGTGATCCATTCCACAGTTCAATTATGCACAAAATTAAGACCAATTAAGTTACTCAAGTTGTTGTAGCTATGGAAAAAATACCCTAATAACATATCTTAACAAAATGCTCTAAACGCAATACTTTTCAAGTTATAAGTGATTTAGTGTATGACTTCAGGAATTCGAATGCATTAAAATTTCAAAAATTCATTTCCCACTTGCACTAAAATTTATTAAATCTAGAAGTTTAACTGAAATTGAAGAAAGTAAAAGAAAACAATATACATTTGAAAGAACAGCATAAACAGCTAGACTTGATAAAGTTCAGTCAAATTGAAGCTTCCCAGTTACTTTCATTTACAGAAGAGAGACACATTTTACATTAATGTTCCACTTTTTGTTTCAATGAAGCGAACACACACATATATATACTGTATAAGTGGTTATTTTCGCGTGGAATTAATTTTCGCTATATTCGCGAGTGACTACAAAACGCGAAAATAACTTCTAGCCAATATTTATCAGTAGAACCAGTCTAGCGTGAGCGATAATACAAGATTGTGCAAGATATAATATTTGACACTGCCACGGAAACAATAAATTCCATTGCTTTATCAAATGTACCATTCACAGAAATGCCTAACTTCTTTGATCTTTCTCACCAATAGGGAGGGATTAATTCAATTACACGACCCCGCTACACAACTTCTTTGATAATGCGCCGATCAATGAAAGTGTGTTCGATTGGGTTTATAATCTCCCAGAGTAGGTTCACCCACTGACAACGTGTATAAAAGAAAAGACGTCAACTATGCATTTCCAGTCAAACCAGCAGAAGTCCGCGTAATATTTTAATTTGAACATGTTGTTAGTTTGGGCGATAATTGAATATATTTCACCGCGAAAATAAATTCTCGCGAACCAGGCCTACAGTGTACATTCGCGAACTTAAGTACCCGCGAAAAAAACCACTTATACAGTATGTATCTATCATCTATACCACACACACACAAACACTCTCCCTCCATCCACCCCCTTACCCCCATATACAGAGGCAATTTTCTTTTCACCTGCATTTTATGTGTACTAAAGGGGAGTTTGGGGGGTTCTTTCTGCATAGAAAGACTTTCCATGAATGTGCCTCTAGATAGATATCACACAAAAGCAAATACAGAGCTGGAGGAGGAAGAACAAAGAGACGACTCATTAATTTCCACTTAGCTGGAGATACATAAAATACTGTACAAGAAAAACTGTTTATGAGAAAGTGTTTTTTTTTTCAGTCATGTTATATTCTGAAAGAAGTCAAGTCTATACATTTGACCAATTTACATAGTCTATGTGAACAAGTAGCTAGATCATCAACTCCTTCTGCAAAACAAAAGTTGAATCAATTAAAGCTTTTTTTCCAAAAAGGAAACGTTATATCCCCACAATTCCAAAAGAATGGAATCAGAAGAATGTGGTTTTTTCATCTGCCTATAATTGGGAATTTATATTATGTGAACACTGATCAGTTGCAATATGTTAATAACTACATCAGTGAATGATAAATACCTCATTTTTTTCTTTGAAGATGCCATAACTTCATAAACACTAGGAGGTTAGGTTTGCCAGATAGCATAAATTTTATTTTAAGTATACATATGCCAGGTGTGGTTTTAAAAAGTCTTAAAATAAATGAGGTGGGAGCAAGAAGTACATATTTATTATGTTAAGATGGCCAGTCTCTTAAACACAGGAATTTTAAGTGAAATGCCATACAAAATCTTCCTTAAGTATAATCAATGTCAAGTTAAACTGATGTTACTGAACAGTAAATCAGTTAGGGGCTGAAAACCCTCATTTTCACTTCAAGATGGCCATGACTATACTTGTATTGGAACTCCAAGGTGGAAAGAAAATAAGAATGTCCCATTGTCATCTTTAAAAGTGTGCATAATTTAACTGAGCTCAGCTGAACAATACGATAGCTGGAGATTAAAAACTCCATAATTTCACTGCAAGGTGGCCATAACTTCATTCATATTGGGACTTAAAGGTGACCATAAAATGAGAATGTCCCTTTTGTCATCCTTTATAAGTGTACAAAGTTTAGGAGGAAAACTAAGTGAACTGGAGGGTTAAAACCCCCTTTTTGGACATTTAGGTGACCTTAAGATTGCAGATACAGGGCTAAAGCTTCGGCATATGAAAGATTATCATAAAGGAGCTGAATAACTTATTCCAACAAAATGCCGAAATCCAGACCGTTTTTGAGATACGGACAAAGTACCCATTTTTTAAAAATTTATGAAAATCAAACGCCTCCCATTCAGGCATCTATGGTCCGATTGATCAGAAAATCCTTACTGACCTTCGAATGTAGGTCTAGAATGTACCTGATAAATTTTATAGCACTGGTGAGTGTGTTTTTTTCCGAAACGCGATGACGAGGTGTTTTTGAAAAATGGTTAAGGTTACCTTAAGTAGAGTTTAAGGTCTCCTCAAAGTATCCCAAAAATTTTTCCGGCCACTATATTTTTAAAGAAAGATAAGAAGGAAAGAAAAATTTGAAAGCCCAAGAAGTTATTCAAGGGAGACCATAATCCTGTGGCAGCGGCCATCAGTCGAACTTACGTGAAAACAAATAAGCTTCCTGACGGGCCGCTTAATTAGATAGAAACACTATACATGTATTTAGAAGACATGCAAAAGAAAGCAACAGTAGCAACATAATGTAAAATTGGTTATACCTTTCTTCTTTTAACTGACATGTATAATTGCACAAAATCTTTGCAATAACTTCTCTCACACTAATATTCTGACAAATCAGTGTATTTCTCAGATTTATTATATTTAAAACTTCACGAAAAATGTTTATAAGAAAGAAAATAATAAACTCATGATCAGTAGATTTACTTTGTGAATGTGTCATTATGCAATTGCAGTTAAGCTGTTCCTCACAGGACGAAAAAAATTAATTTACTAAGTTAAATAAACAAATTTAACAGACATTTAAACACATGATCTTTTGCAATGTATCTAAGCAATTTTAAAACTTTTCCAAAAACTTAACGATACAGGAATACAGCACACTTTTATTTTGACAGAAATTCTTGAAAAATTAGTCCACTTCATGAACTGACCCACTTCATTGCAAGTTCATGCTAACAAATGTAAGAAGGATATCCAGATAATCTAACACACAAGGAGAGTGGACCAGTAGAGTATATGTGCTCTAACACAAGGAGAGTGGACCAGTAGAGTATGTGTGCTTTCAGACTTTGCAATGATATTGGCAACCTATTGCAGTGACACTAGAAAAGCGGAAAAAGTAGAAAGAGGGAGATCAGGACTGATGTACAGTATGAGATACAGGGAAAGTCAAACAAAGTTTTGTGATTTTGTCAGTATACTATTGGAAGTATAAATAAAAGAGTCTGGGACCAAAAATATTTATATTATATCTAAACAAGCATTCTGATGCATGCACTTATCTCCCGCCATATTAATTAGATGTACTAAAGATAGTGGAATATAAATTTTCTTGTGAGATGGAGGTACATGTAGAAGTGACAACAAGCAAGGGGCACTTTAATGTTTGATTTCAATACTTTTAAAAACAAGCATTCTGACGCATGCATTTATCTCCCGCCGTATAAATTAGATGTCCTAAAGATAGTGGAATATAAATTTTCCTGCGAGATGGAGGCACATGTAGAAGTGACAAGTTTAATGTTTGATTGCAATACTTTTAAAGACAAAAGGCATTTACTCATTTTAGTAGCTATTACTTTGCCATCCAAAGAGCTACAGTTCTGCCACTTCATTATGCAGATCAACTCAAAGTAGGAAAGCACGTCTTTAGAAGAAATAGCCTATCTGTACTACTTTTAGAGATACAAGACATTTACTTATTTTAGTGGCTATTACTCTGCCATCTAAAGAGCTACAGTTCTGCAACTTCACTATGTGGTAGATCACCCAAAAGTAGGTGAATGACTTATTTAGAAGAAATTGCCCACCTGTAGTACTTTTAGAGACTAGACCAAGGATGCATCTGTGGCCAGATGCAAAATGTATCCACCGGCAAAGGCAAAAGTAGCTATTACTCAGCTATGGCACGAGCTAGAGGTCTGAAATTTTAGTATGTTATAGCTGACCCAAAAGTAGGTGAATAACATATTTGCACAAAATTCTCTAAATGCAATAGTTTTCAAGTTACAAGTGATTTTACTCATGATGGAAGTTAGTGAAAAGCCCAAAAGTAGCTATTACTCACTTAGCTATTCAGATAGACACCCAAGTTACTCACCATGTTGTTGCTATGGAAAAAGTAGGTGAATGACATATTTTAACAAAATGCTCTAAATGTAATACTTTTCAAGTTATAAATGATTTAGTGTTGAGTAAGAACTTCAAAGTAGCTATTACTCTGCTATGCAATGAGCCACAGGTCTGGAATTTTACTATGTTATAGCTGCCTCAAAATAGGTGAATAACATACTGAAACTAAATAATGTAAATGCAAAAGTTTTCAAGTTATAAGTGATTTACCCAACAGTGATAACCTAAAAGTAGTTATTATTCAGCTATGCCATGAGCTACAGGTCTGAAATTTTACTATGTTATAGCTGACCCAAAAGTAGCTGCATAACATATTTGCACAAAGTGCTCTAAATGCAGTACTTTTCAAGTTATAATTGATTTAGTGCATGATTTAATTAATTTTAATGTATTAAAATTTATTTAAAAAATTCATAAAAAAACTTAAACATGTGAAACTTCTCCAAAATGTAGGTGAATGAGTTATTTGAGAAATACTGGCTATCCGCAATACTTTTAGTGATAATAGGCATTTACTTATTTTGAGTAGGTGAGTAATTAGCTACAGGTCTGAAACTTCACCAAGTGAAAGCTGTCCCAAAAGTAGGTGAATGACTTATTTGAGAAAAATTGGCTATCTGCAATACTTTTAGAGATAATTAGCATTTACTCATTTTGAGTAGGTGAGTAATTACCTACGGGTCTGGAACTTCACCATGTGAAGGCTATTCGCAATACTTCTAGGGATAATTAGCATTTACTCATTTTGAGTAGGTGAATAATTAGCTACGGGTCTGAAACTTCACCAAGTGATGGCTCTCCCAATAGTAGATGAATGAGTTATTTGAGAAAAATTGGCTATCTGCAATACTTTTAGAGATAATTAGCATTTACTCATTTTGAGCAGGTGAGTAATTAGCTATGGGGCTGAAACTTCACCATGTGAAAGCTCTCCCAAAAGTAGGTGAATGAGTTATTTGAGAAAAATTGGCTATCTGCAATACTTTTACAGATAATTAGCATTTACTCATTTTGAGCAGGTGAGTAATTAGCTATGGGTCTGAAACTTCACCAAGTGAAAGCTCTCCTAAAAGTAGGTGAATGAGTTATTTGACAAAAAATGGCTATCTGCAATCCTTTTAGAGATAATTAGCATTTACTCATTTTGAGTAGGTGAGTAATTAGCTACAGGTCTGAAACTTCACCAAGTCAAAGCTCTCCCAAAAGTAGGTGAATGAGTTATATGAGAAAAATTGGCTATCCGCAATACTTTTAGAGATAATTAGCATTTACTCATTTTGAGTAGGTGAACAATTAGCTATGGGTCTGAAACTTCACCAAGTGAAAGCTCTCCCAATAGTAGGTGAATGAGTTATTTGAGAAAAATTGGCTATCTGCAATACTTTTAGAGATAATTAGCATTTACTCATTTTGAGTAGGTGAGTAATTAGCTATGGGTCTGAAATTTCACCATGTGAAAGCTCTCCCAAAAGTAGGTGAATGAGTTATCTGAGAAAATTGGCTATCTGCAATACTTTTAGAGATAATTCGTATTTACTCATTTTGAGTAGGTGAGTAATTAGCTACGGATCTGAAACTTGACCATGTGAAAGCTCTTCCAAAAGTATGTGAAGGAGTTATTTGAGAAAAATTGGCTACCTGCAATACTTTTAGAGATAATTAGCATTTACTCATTTTCAGCAGGTGAATAATTAGCTACAGGTCTGAAACTTTACCAAGTGAAAGCTCTCCCAAAAGTAGATGAACAAGTTATTTGAGAAAAGTTGTCTATCTGCAATAATTTTAGAGATAATTCGCATTTACTCATTTTGAGTAGGTGAGTAATTAGCTACGGATCTGAAACTTCACCATGTGAAAGCTCTTCCAAAAGTACCTGAAGGAGTTATTTGAGAAAAATTGGCTACCTGCAATACTTTTAGAGATAATTAGCATTTACTCATTTTCAGCAGGTGAATAATTAGCTACGGGTCTGAAACTTCACGAAGTGAAAGCTCTCTCAAAAGTAGGTGAATGAGTTATTTGAGAAAAATTGGCTATCTGCAATACTTTTAGAGATAATTAGCATTTACTCATTTTGAGTAGGTGAATAATTAGCTACAGGTCTGAAACTTCACCAAGTGAAAGCTCTCCCAAAAGTAGGTGAATGAGTTATTTGAGAAAAATTGGCTATCTGCAATACTTTTAGAGATGATTCGCATTACTCTTGGTGGCGCGAGGCCGTGGCGGGTATTGTGTTTTCAAACGGTCCGATCTGAAACTGCATGAATTATGCTACATACAGCTTTATAAAGTCCATAATCGCCGTTTTTATCACATACTCTGTTTCCCTTAATAAATATTTGGTTTATATCTACTTCTTATTTCCTGAATTAAGTATATGTCTAGTATACCCCATTATCGCCCACATTCCCCGTTATCGTGGTAGATATTCTTCAACAAACCTGTTGTTGCAATTCACATGCCCCCTTATCAACTGACATATCCCAGTTATTATTTTATGGTTTTATGTCCCAGTGGCGATTTTAACTCTATCTTTTGTATATTATGATCATGGGTTCCAGTGCTTGTTAACAGTTTATTTTTACACAGTTCAGGTTTCATAGCTTTTTCCCCTTATCAACTGACATATCCTAGTTATTATTTTATGGTGTTATGTTCCAGTGGCGGTTTTAACTCTATCTTTTGAATATTGTGATCATGTGTTCCAGTGCTTTTTAACAGTTTATTTTTCGCACAGTTCAGGTTTTCTATTTTTGTTTCTGGACTGGGTAGTGTTTTCTTGGCCATGCTAGTTGTGAAAGCCATACTAGTGATATGTTTCCTGTGTGTCGGTTTCTCATGTAACTGGCTGAATGCTGATAGGAGCCAGAATTGTGAAAAGATTGACAGGAGTATCCCTTCTATTTTTCGGCTTCCTGTTTTGGTGCGTAAATATTGTTACATTGGCGATACAAAACAGGTTCCTGCACAACTGAGATTTAAAAACCTTCTACTACTCCTTTTGTTGTGTGGTGATGTTGCTTCAAACCCGGGCCCCACCAATTTTGGATTTGTCAACTGTAGATCCATCCGAAATAAAGGCCCTCTCCTGCACGACCTCATAAAATGCAGCGACTTGGATATCCTGGGTTTGGCTGAGACTCATATTAGACCAAATGATACTGACGGCCTCCTGAATTCTCTCACTCCAGCTGATTATAATTTCATCCAAAAACCAAGGTGTACTGGCCTGGGCGGTGGTGTCGGTTTTCTGTGTGGAAAAATCTTTTCTCCCAGTATAGTCTCTTCACCAGTTTTTAGGTCATTTGAAAATATCATACTTTCTTTTAAGTCCGATCACAATAGCTTTGTTGCTGCTTGTGTGTACCGTCCTCCAGGTTCTTGTACTACTCAGTTTCTGGAAGATTTTCTGGCTCTTTCTGGGTTTCTGTCCTCGACTGGTTCCAGATTCATCATTTGCGGTGACATAAATGTCCATCTGGATGTTGAGTGTGGCGATAGGTCCAGGTTTAATGACATCCTTCAGTGTTGTGGTTTGGTTCAAAGTGTTAGTGGCCCGACTCATTTACTGGGGCACACTCTGGATGTTTTGATATCTCCTTGTGACTCGGATTTTGTCCGCAATGTTAGTGTTGGAGACTTCATTTCTGACCATGCTGCCATAAGATGCCAACTTGATTTCTCCCGCCCACCTACCAGTATCGACAAATGGGTCTCTTATCGTCGGTATCACAGGATTGATATCGACCAGTCCCACAATGACCTCAGTAATATACCGTTTGTACGGTCCCCTAAAGGTACTGCTGCAGAACTGTATGATCAGTACATAACTGGTGTAACAATGGTACTCGACAAGCATGCTCCTATCATCTCACGCAAGGCAAAACAGCAGTCAGATGAGTGGTTGTCTGATTCGTATCGCTTGGCTCGATCTCTTAGGCGGCAATTTGAACGGATGTGGAGGAAACATAAGTCAGAGTTGAACAGATCAAGGCTCCGCAGGCAAATTGCCTGGTGCAATCGACTGGCTAACAAAGAAAAGGGTTCATACTACACTAATCTCATAACTGCAAACAGTGGTGACCCCAAGAAGCTATGGCAGTCATTAAGGAAGGTGTTGCATCGTACCTCTGAGACTGTCCTGCCTGCTCATAGCTCAGATAAAAGCCTTGCGGACATGTTTGCTTCTTTTTTCTCCAATAAAATAAGCAAAATCAGGGACACCTTTCCTACTTCTAGCTCTTTCAATGATGTACCTGACTCAGTCCCTCCTGCTTTCAATGCCTTTACACCTGTCACTGAAGACGAGGTCCATAAGTGTATCTGTGAATCTCCCACTAAATCTTGCTCGCTAGACCCTATACCAACATTCCTCCTTAAGGATTGTCTTGATATCCTCCTCCCTTCTATTACCAAGTTGGTAAATTTCTCTCTCATTGAAGGATCTTTCCCAAATTCTTTCAAACAGGCGGTTGTCACCCCCCTCATAAAAAAGGCTTCCCTTCCCAGAGACGACCTTAAGAATTATCGCCCAGTGTCTGGTCTTTGTTTCTTGTCAAAGTTGGTGGAGCGAGTCGTGGCCAGGCAGCTGACGTCACACATCAATAGCAACAAGCTGGACAATCCTCATCAGTCAGCATACAAGCCAGGTCATTCCACAGAAACTGCTTTATTGTCCATAAAAAACGAGGTTCATCTCTCTCTGGCTCGCGGCGAACCCACAGCTCTAGTACTTCTTGACCTATCAGCCGCATTCGACACTATAGACCATAATATTCTCATTGGCTACCTTAAATCCTGGTTTGGTCTTGGTGGAACAGTCCTAAGGTGGTTTGCTTCCTACTTAAGAAATCGATGCCAGGCCATCAAGATAGGCTCTACACTATCTGAATTAAGTAGTCTCATCTATGGCATTCCACAAGGTTCTGTCCTGGGTCCATTGTTGTTTTCACTCTATACAACTCCACTTAGTAAAATTATTAGCCTCCACCCGCATATTAAATTCCATTTTTATGCCGATGACACTCAGTTATACATCCATCTCTCCCATAAGAATGCTCATTCGGCTCTCGCCAAGCTAAATGCATGCCTTCATGATGTCCAAGAGTGGATGTCTCTCAGCAAATTGAAGCTCAACCCTGAAAAAACTGAATTTATTGTCTTTGGTTCTAAGGCTCAACGTCAGAAGATTTCCTCTCATTTTCCTGTTAGCATTCTTGGTAGCCTTCTTCATCCGGTTGATTCTGTCAGAAATCTAGGTGTGTGGTTTGATGCAGATTTTTCATTCTCCGAGCATATCAAGAGGACTTGCAAAGCGTGCTTTCTTCAGATGCGCGACCTCCGTAGAATTAGAAAGCATCTTACTCCTAATGTTGCAGTCCTTGCTGCAAATGCCTTGGTCAGTAGTCGCCTGGACTATTGTAACTCTCTGTTCAGAGGTTTGTCCGGTTTCAATCAGTACAAATTGCAAAGTATTCAGAACACCCTTGCTCGTATTGTTACAAATCACAGAAAGTATGCTCATGTCACACCCATCTTAAAGAAACTCCACTGGTTGCCTGTTAAGTACCGATGTATTTTCAAAACTGCAACACTTGTGTATAAATTCTTGCATAGTGGCTCTCCTTCCTATTTTGGACCGTTCCTGTCTCCCAGTAGTTGTCCCTATAGTACTAGGCGTAGTCACCCAGATCATCAATACCTTACAGTTCCTCCTTTTCATTCATCAGTCTTTAAGTCAACCAAACATTTTGGCCTGAGTTTTGCCTTTGATGCTCCTAAGACCTGGAATGAACTCCCTCAAGATGTCCGCTGTGCAACATCAGTTGCCTCCTTCAGAAGCAAGCTTAAAACTTACCTGTTTGCAAAAGCCTACCCACCATAGCCTCCCCCGTCACATCTGTGTCTCTTTGGTACGACCTGGCTATTGTCCCTTGATTAACGCTAATTGCCTTTGCTTATGGTTAGATGCGCCTTAGAGTCCATCAGTGATGGAGATTAAGCGCTATAAAAGTCCACATTAGATTAGATTAGATTACTCATTTTGAGCAGGTGAGTAATTAGCTACGGGTCTGAAACTTCACCAAGTGAAAGCTCTTCCAAAAGTAGGTGAATGAGTTATTTGAGAAAAATTGGCTATCTGCAATACTTTTACAGATAATTTGCATTTACTCATTTTGAGTAGGTGAATAATTAGCTACAGGTCTGAAACTTCACCAAGTGAAAGCTCTCTCAAAAGTAGGTGAATGAGTTATTTGAGAAAAATTGGCTATCTGCAATACTTTTAGAGATAATTCGCATTTACTTATTTTGAGTAGGTGAGTAATTAGCTACGGGTCTGAAACTTGACCAAGTGAAAGCTCTCCCAAAAGTAGGTGAATGAGTTATTTGAGAAAAATTGGCTATCTGCAATACTTTTAGAGATAATTAGCATTTACTCATTTTGAGTAATTAGCTACGGGTCTGAAACTTGACCATGTGAAAGCTCTTCCAAAAGTAGGTGAATGAGTTGAGAAAAATTGGCTATCTGCAATACTTTTAGAGATAATTCGCATTTACTCATTTTGAGTAGGTGAGTAATTAGCTAAGGGTCTGAAACTTCACCAAGTGAAAGCTCTCAATTAGCTACAAATGAGAAAATAGCTATTACTCACTTATGGCATGCAATAGAACCCCAAACTATGTACCATCTTATAGCTAAGGACAAAGTAGCTGAACAACATATTTTAGGCAAACACTCTAACTGCAATAGTTTTTTAGCTATTACTCAGCTATCAAAGGTTCAACAGGTCTGAAACTTTACTATGTGATAGCTTACCAAAAAGTAGATGGACAACATATTTGAAAAGATTTCACTAACTTTAATACTTTTGAAGATATTTGACATTTACTTCTTTTGTTATTTAGCTACAAATGAGAAAATAGCTATTACTCACTTATGGCATGCAATAGAACCCCAAACTATGTACCATCTTATAGCTAAGGACAAAGTAGCTGAACAACATATTTTAGGAAAACACTGTAACTGCAATAGTTTTGGAGATACAATGGCTTTACTCAACAGTCGGAATTTGAAAGTAGCTATTACTCAGCTATCCATGGTGCAACAGGTCTGAAACTTAACTATGTGATAGCTTACCCAAAAGTAGATGAATAACATATTTGAAAAGATTTCTGTAACTGTAATACTTTTGAAGATACTTGGCATTTACTTCTTTTGTTATTTAGCTACAAATGAGAAAATAGCTATTACTCACTTATGGCATGCAATAGAACCCCAAACTATGTACCATCTTATAGCTAAGGACAAAGTAGCTGAACAACATATTTTAGGAAAACACTCTAACTGCAATAGTTTTGGAGTTACAATGGCTTTACTCAACAGTCAGAATTTCAAAGTAGCTATTACTCAGCTATCCAAGGTGCAACAGGTCTGAAACTTTACTATGTGATAGCTTACCAAAAAGTAGATGAACAACATATTTGAAAAGATTTCTGTAACTCTAATACTTTTGAAGATATTTGACATTTACTCCTTTTGTTATTTAGCTACAAATGAGAAAATAGCTATTACTCACTTATGGCATGCAATGGGACCCCAAACTATGTACCATCTTATAGCTAAGGACAAAGTAGCTGAACAACATATTTGAAGAAAAAGTTGTAACTGCAATAGTTTTTGAGTTATGAGCCCTTTACTCCAAGTAGCTAAGATAACTATTACTCAGTTATCTTTAGGCCTAAGTCCATAAAACCAAAAAAATTTTCGAGGGCGTGAAAATTCATTGGGACAATTAATTTACAAAAAATCTGTAGCTGTAGTAGTTTTGGAGGAATCTGCGTGACTAACTAACGCACGCACACACGCACGCACGCACACACAGGCATCATTTCATAATCTCCCTCCCGGGCTAAAGCCCGGCGGGAGATAATAAAAGGCATTTGCTCATTTTAGTAGCTATTACTCTGCCATCCAAAGAGCTACAGTTCTGCAACTTTACTATGTAGTAGATCAACCCAAAGTAGGTGAAGGACATATTTAGAAGAAATTGCCTATCTGTAACACTTTTAGAGATAAAAGACATTTACTCATTTTAGTGGCTCTTACTCTGCCATCCAAAGAGCTAGAGTTCTGCAACTTGCCCAAAAGTAGGTGAAGGACTTACTTAGAAGAAATTGTCTGTGCAATACTTTTAAAGGTAAAAGGAATTTACTCATGTTAGTAGCTGTTACTCAGCTATGCAGAAGAGCAACAGTTGTGCAACTTCACTATGTGGTAGATCACCCAAAAGGAGTTGAATGACTTATTTAGAAGAAATTACCTATCTAAAATACTTTTAAAGATAAATGGAATTTACTCATTTTAGTAGCTATTACTCAGTTATGCAAAGAGCTACAGTCATGCAACTTCACTATGTGGCAGATCACCCAAAAGTAGGTGAATGACTTATTCAGAAGAAATTGCCCATCTGCAATACTTTTACAGATAAAAGAGATTTAGCCATTTTAGTAGCTTTGACTGAGTTATGCAAAGAGCTATAGATCTGAAACTTCACTATGTGGTAGATCAGCCAAAAGTAGGTGAATGTATTATTTAGAAGAAATAACGTATCAGCAACACTTTAGAGATGAAGACATTTATCCATTTTAGTAACTATAACTCAGCTATTCAAAAAGCTATAGATCTGCTTCACCATGTGGTACATGACTTACTTATCACTGAAATTGCTCTATCTTGCATATCCTGAAAATTTCCTCAAAATCCGTCCATAAGTTTTTAAGTTATCTGTCTTTAAAAATTATATTTCATGGATCCAGAAGATCCAGATAGTGATCCGGATCACTCCCAAAATTGAAACATTTCTTCCTTTTACCTTTCCAGACATATCCTGAAAATGTCATCGAAACCCGTCCATAAGTTTTTGAGTTATCTGTCTTTAAAAATTACATTTCATTGATCCAGAAGATCCAGATAGTGATCCGGATTACTCCCAAAATTGAATCATTTCTTCCTTTCACCTTTCCAGACATATCCTGAAAATTTTATCGAAATCTGTCCATCAGTTTTTGAGTTATCTGTCTTTAAAAATTACATTTCATGGATCCAGAAGATCCAGATAGTGTTCCGGATCACTCCAAAAATTGAATCATTTCTTCCTTTTCACTGCACATACTTTCCTTATGTAAGGTTAAATGTGTGTCAATTAGTGTCAGTTGTGGCTCACTACAATATCTACAAAATGGACATTCACTGGCATTTCCAGTTTGTGGTAAAAACAGACGATAATACAGTAGAGATAAAATGTCAAAATAGAACACTTTCTAAGAAATATTGGACAAAGTCAAAGTTGGGGTTTTACGTCCGTTCAACAGCCAGGGTCATATTGGAACAGGCCCTCAGCATTGCCACTTGTGCGACTGGAACCCACAGAGGTGACGAAATATTGGACAGATTACTCAACGTATTTATAAGCCTTATTGGAGTTCCGCTCATGGAAAATGTATGTGGATAAACAAACCTACGTAGATGTTAACCGGGAAATTATTTTTACATGATATAACACGAGAATAACAAATACTTTCTTAAGAACACAGATTGTATTTAATTTTTATTTTAAAAAATGCGTCTTGATCTACAAAATCATCATTTTTTACCAGGAAAAGATGCTTTAAAATACTGTTTTAAGAGTTTTAAATGGGCAAAAATGAGAGTATCCAGGCATGAATAATTTGTTTCATGCCTCTAGTTTTGACTGCTTATTTAAATTAGTTATAACATTAAAAGTGACATTTTGTAGTTTCTGATACTTTTTAGTTTAATAAATTGGTCGGGTTTTGAAAAAGAAAATTTTAAAAGTGTTGAAAACAATAGAAACTAGAAATAGGACGCCCTGTTGATAGTAGCTGCGACATATGAATAGAAACAGGATAGCATAGAAGAACACACATGATCATGTGTAATGTCCACCCCATGAACCTTTTGCCAAAATTGTACAGTAGTCTTACAAGACCCTGTTTCATTTGTAAAATATATCAATGATGCTTAAATATTTATTAGTGTACATGTAAATTATTTCAGCTTCATGCCTTTTTGCATTGGTTGGGTCGAAAATTTTGACGAAATCACTCTATCTTGCATGGTTAAGAAGATAGAAGCAAATTTCTGTTTTTCTATTTTTTGCAAAAATTTGAAAATTCAAAATGGCCGCCATTTTTGGGAAGAGGAAAATTTTTTGAAAATTGCCAAGAGTACATTTCTTAGATACCCTATGGGTTGAAAATTTCACGGAAATGACTCTATTTTGCACGGTTAAGGCAAATTTGTGTTTTTCCATTTTTGGGCCAAAATTCGAAAATTCAAAATGGCCGCCATATGTGGGGAGGGGAAATTTTTTTGAAAATTGCCAAGAGTACAATGCTCAGATACCCTGGGGGTCGAAAATTTTGAGGAAATCGCTCTATCTCGCACGGTTAAGGAGATTGGCTGCCATTTTTGGGGAGGGGAAATTTTTTTGAAAATTGCAAAGTTTACATTTCTTAGATACCCTATGGGTCGAAAATTTCACCGAAATAACTCTATTTTGCATGGTTAAGGCAAATTTGTGTTTTTTCCATTTTGGGCAAAAATTCGAAAATTCAAAATGGCCCGCCATATGTGGGAAGAGGAAATTTTTTAAAAATTGCCAAGAGTACATTGATCAGATACCATGTGGGTTGAAAATTTTGACGAAATCCCTCTATCTCACATGGTTAAGGAGATAGAAGCAATTTTGTGTTTTGCCATTTTTGGGAAAAATTCAAAAAGGCCACCATTTTTGGGGAGGGGAAAATTTTTTGAAAATTGCCAAGAGTACATTGGTCAGATACCCTGTTGCTTGATAATTTCGATGAAATCGCTCTATCTCGCACGCTTAAGGAGATAGAATCCAATTCGTGTTTTGCCATTTTTGGCAAAAATTCGAAAATTCAAAATGGTCGGCATTTTTGGGGAGGGGAAAATTTTTTGAAAATTGCCAAGAGTACATTGCTTAGATACCCTGTGGGTTGAAAATTTCGACGAAATCGCTCTATCTCACACGGTTAAGGAGATAGAAGCAAACTTGTGTTTTGCCATTTTTGGCAAAAATTCGAAAAATCAAAATGGCCGCCATTTTTGGGGAGGGGAAATTTTTTGAAAACTGCAAAGATTACATTCCTTAGATACCCTGTGGGTCAAAAATTTCGACGAAATTGCTCTATCTCGCACAGTTAAGGAGATAGAAGCAAATTTGTGTTTTGCCATTTTTGGCAAAAATTCGAAAAATCAAAATGGCCGCCATTTTTGGGGAGGGGAAAATTTTTTAAAAATTGGCAAGAGTACAATGCTCACATACCCTTGGATTGAAAATTTTGACGAAATTGCTCTATCTCGCACGGTTAAGGAGATAGAAGCAAATTTGTGTTTTGCCATTTTTGGCAAAAATTCGAAAATTCAAAATGGCCGCCATATGTGGGGAGGGGAAATTTTTTTGAAAATTGCCAAGAGTACAATGCTCAGATACCCTGGGGGTCGAAAATTTTGAGGAAATCGCTCTATCTCGCACGGTTAAGGAGATTGGCTGCCATTTTTGGGGAGGGGAAATTTTTTTGAAAATTGCAAAGTTTACATTTCTTAGATACCCTATGGGTCGAAAATTTCACCGAAATAACTCTATTTTGCATGGTTAAGGCAAATTTGTGTTTTTTCCATTTTGGGCAAAAATTCGAAAATTCAAAATGGCCCGCCATATGTGGGAAGAGGAAATTTTTTAAAAATTGCCAAGAGTACATTGATCAGATACCATGTGGGTTGAAAATTTTGACGAAATCCCTCTATCTCACACGGTTAAGGAGATAGAAGCAATTTTGTGTTTTGCCATTTTTGGGAAAAATTCAAAAAGGCCACCATTTTTGGGGAGGGGAAAATTTTTTGAAAATTGCCAAGAGTACATTGGTCAGATACCCTGTTGCTTGATAATTTCGATGAAATCGCTCTATCTCACACGCTTAAGGAGATAGAATCCAATTCGTGTTTTGCCATTTTTGGCAAAAATTCGAAAATTCAAAATGGTCGGCATTTTTGGGGAGGGGAAAATTTTTTGAAAATTGCCAAGAGTACATTGCTTAGATACCCTGTGGATTGAAAATTTCGACGAAATCGCTCTATCTCACACGGTTAAGGAGATAAAAGCAAACTTGTGTTTTGCCATTTTTGGCAAAAATTCGAAAAATCAAAATGGCCGCCATTTTTGGGGAGGGGAAACTTTTTGAAAACTGCAAAGATTACATTCCTTAGATACCCTGTGGGTCAAAAATTTCGACGAAATTGCTCTATCTCACACAGTTAAGGAGATAGAAGCAAATTTGTGTTTTGCCATTTTTGGCAAAAATTCGAAAAATCAAAATGGCCGCCATTTTTGGGGAGGGGAAAATTTTTTAAAAATTGGCAAGAGTACAACGCTCACATACCCTTGGATTGAAAATTTTGACGAAATTGCTCTATCTCGCACGGTTAAGGAGATAGAAGCAAATTTGTGTTTTGCCATTTTTGGCAAAAATTCGAAAATTCAAAATGGCCACCATTTTTGAGAAGGGGAAATTTTTTTGAAAATTGCAAAGAGTACAATGCTCAGATACCCGGTGGGTTGAAAAATTTGAAGAAATCGCTCTATCTTGCACGGTTAAGGAGATAGAAGCAAATTTGTGTTTTTCCATTTTTGGCAAAAATTCGAAAATTCAAAATGGCCGCCATTTTTGGGGAGGGGAAATTTTTTTGAAAATTGCAAAGATTACATTCCTTAGATACCCTGTGGGTCGAAAATTTCGACGAAATCGCTCTATCTCACACGGTTAAGGAGATAGAAGCAAATTTGTGTTTTGCCATTTTTGGCAAAAATTTTAAAATTCAAAATGGCCGCTATTTTTGAGAAGGGGAAAATTTTTTGAAAAGTGCAGAGTCCATTCCTTAGATACCCTGTGGGTCGAAAATTTCGACGAAATCGCTCTATCTCGCACGGTTAAGGAGATAGAAGCAAATTTGTGTTTTGCCATTTCTGGCAAAAATTCGAAAATTCAAAATGGCCACCATTTTTGGGGAGGGGAAATTTTTTTGAAAATTGCAAAGATTACATTCCTTATATACCCTGTGGGTCGAAAATTTCGACGAAATCGCTCTATCTTGCACGGTTAAGGAGATAGAAGCAAATTTGTGTTTTGCCACTTTTGGCAAAAATTCGAAAATTCAAAATGGCCGCCATTTTTGGGAAGGGGAAATTTTTTTGAAAATTGCAAAGAGTATATTCCCTAGATACCCGACGAAATCGATCTATCTCGCACAGTTTAGGAGATATGAGCACATTTGCCTTTTTCAGTATTCAAAATAGCCAATTACTCATTTATTTAATTAATTACTCACTCATCTATGAAGCAATTACCCCCAAAAGCAACCCCATACAAGCTATTAACCCAATGAACCCCCATACCAAATTTCAGAAAGCTAGGCTTAATAGCATTCCTTAAAATGTCTGGAAACCAAAGAGATACTCAAAAGTAGCAAAGTAGCTATTACTCAGTTAGCTATAGAGCTATCATCAGCAAAAGCAATCCCATACAAGCTATTAACCCAATAAACCTGCATGCCAAATTTGGTAAAGATAGGATAAGAACTGTTGCCTAAAATGTCTGGAAACCAAGTGGGACGCCGGATGCCAGGACGCCGGAAAAAGCAAAAATAATATGTCCACCCCCCAGTGGGGTGGACATAATGAGGCAGGTGGGGGAGATGACTTTGTGTCACTCTTTTTTTAAATATATGAGCTTAAATATATCCAGTTGTGTATGTAGTTCTCTTCGAAGAACTGCTAAAGGAAAGCTTACATGGAAATTATTATCCAACTTCTTACTGGGGTGGATCAGATCCCTACTTGAATTTGAAGCCAGATCCAATCTTAGTTCATCCGAGTCCCTTTTTAACCATCCGAGAATCGGATGCATTAAACCCCAGTTCTGTTCTTCCGAGTATGATTTGATGCTCGGATGATCTGATCTAAAATCGGTTCTTAAATCTGGTGTTCGGATGGTGGTTCCAGATCAGAACTCAACAATCCTAACATACACTTGAACTAATAGTACACAAGCCTGGTAGTAAATATCACTTACTGGAGGCTTAGGTGCAAGTCCAAAGCCCTCAAGACTAAGAGGGCTTCTTCTAACAAGGTCCTTCATTCAGTCCGGACTCTGTATTTTATAGGGAAGTAGGTTGCCTGACTGAACCCTAACCATATTCCGAGGACATTGAAACCTGGGCAGTTTTGCAATCTCCCTGACCCCAGGGAAATTACGCCTAGGTCCTCCACAGTCTGGACTCTGAATAATTTAGCGGGCCAACAGGAACTTAGGCAAAGGCCCCTTCAACCATGCTTCCTTTCGGTCCTCAACTAAAGATGCCTTGTTAAATTTTAACAGGACTGCTGCTGAAACCCCTGTTTGTTTACTAGGGAATACAGTTGGGACAACCTTGTTTTGAAGACAAATTACAAGTTTTCAAATCTGTATCTCCCTCGGGGCCTCTTGCCCCCCCCCCCCCCCCCCCCCCCGTTCTGGTCATCGAGAGTTGAGCTTCAGGCTGCTCTTCACTAGGTTTTTCTGAATACAACCTGGTTATGGATATCTGTTAAGACAGTAGCAAGGCTACTACCACACTCCAGGGGATGAGGGCATGAAACCCCTCCCCCCAATGACTCCAAAGCCTCCCTCAGTCCACCAGTAGGAGATCTCCGTTCTTTCAGAAGAGACAGGCAAACCAACGAATGTTCATAAAACAAGTTAAACATTATCACCAATGTCTACGTTCTGCCATTCTTTTCACAATCAAATCTTGCCAGATTTCCCCTGATTCAGTCAGGATTCAAGGCCCTTCAACAAACCAAGTTCTGGCCACTTGTATCCAGTCTCTTCTGTCAGGAACGCAATAGAAAGGGTGGAAAATGTAAAATCTCTCGGGTTTTACAGTCGCCTGTTTTCTAGTCCCCAAGCCTCACCAAGGTGGAGGCCAGTAATAGACTTAAGCAGGCTCATCACTTTTCTACTCATAGAAAAGTTCAAACGGAAACTCCAGAGTCAATCAGAACCTCCCTGCTTCCAGGGGAATGGGTATCGTCGATAAATCTATCGCACTCTTACCTTCACACCAAACTTAAGGAAATTCTTAAGGTTTTGCATCAGATCAGGTGTTCCAGTTCACCCCCCCTTTTTCTTTCAACCTGGCCACAGCCCCCCCACCCCCCCCCACCCCCCCCCACCCCCCCCCCACCCCCGGTCTTTACAATGATTGTGAAAGAAGTGAAGCTGATGGCGCTCTCCAGAGGACTCAGACTTCACCAATACCTGGACGACTGGCTGATCAGGTCCCAGTCTCGGGAGGTAGCCCAAGTGAACACTCAGGCGGTGGTAAACCTAACCCAGTCCTTGGGTTGGATCATAAATCAGGAAAAGTCAGAACTGAAACCTACTCAGGTGTTTTCGTTCGTGGGCTACGAATACCATCTAGATTCAGCCCTTGTAAAACCCACTTAAGAGAGATGGCTCAAACTCCAGGATTTGATCCTACGACTCGAATCAATACATATTTTGACTGCAAGATGTTTGATGTCGCTAATTGGGTTGCTTGCCTCAACGGAGAAAATGGTCCCGGAGGGACGCCTTCACACGAGGCCCTTTCAGTTTCATCTCAAGGAGCACTGGAGATATCCTCAGTCGCTGGACAGCCTCCTTCCTTGGACAGAAACCATTGCTGCACACCTAGAATGGTGGCAGAATCCCACAATCCCACAAATGTGATGAGGGGTGCAGACCTTCATCCCAAGACCACAGGTTCCAACTCTTTACAGACGCCCCATACGAAGGTTGGGGCGCTCACTTAGATCAAAGTTCTACCAAGGGTCTGTGGTCAGACGAGGAAAAAAGGCTACACATAAACGTCCTAGAGTTGAAGGCGGTCTCACTGGCCCTTCGAAGCTTCAAGGACCAGTGTCAGAACCAAACAGTGCTAGTTGCAACGGACAACTCAACAGTGGTAGCCTACATAAACAAACAAGGAGGAACTTACTCGGTGGAGATGTGCCCTCTCCTGTGGAAGATCATGACATGGGGTCATCGCTATCAGATAACATTAAAAGCCAGACACATTCCAGGGTGTCTGAATGTGATGGCCGACCTCCTGTCCAGGTCGAACCAAATGCAGTCAACAGAATGGTCACTGCATCCACAGGTGTTCAGACAGATCTGTCAAAAGTGGTTCACTCCTCATGTAGATTTATTTGCCACTCTCAACAGAGATCCCACTGCAACCTCCGGTGTCAACAACACTCAAACAGTCCCACAATTATATGTTCCACAGCAATCCTCAACATCTCAACCTCCACGCCTGGTGTCTAGGAGTGGACAGCTCCAGGAACAAGGCTTCTCTGTGGAGGTGGCAGACAGAATTGCTGCTCCTCAGAGGTCATCAACAAGGACCACCTACAAGTCAAAGTGGGCCCTATTTGAAAAATGGTGCAGAGAAAATTTGGTGGATTTCTCCACTCCATCCGTAAAACAAATCTCAGAGTTTTCCATGTACCTGTACCAAGATCTAAACAGGTGCCCCTCGACCAGTAATGGTTACAGGACTGCCATTATTGACACTTTGTGCCCAGCGGGCCACCATATTGCACAAAGTTCAGACCTTCACAGGTTACTCTCCAGTTTTCACAGGAATCGTCCAAAAAGTTCCAGGAATCTTCCCAAATGGAACCTTTCTGTTGTTCTCAATGAGCTCACAAAAGCGCCCTTTGAGCCTATGAAAGACACAGACTTCAAACATCTTACTCTCAAAACTGCTTTCTTGCTAGCTTTGGCCTCCGGCAAGCGCCGCAGCGAAATCCATGCCTTTGTTGCAAACAAAGTATCTAATTTAGGCCAATGGGAAAAGGGTGCCTTGTTCCCTTCTTCTGACTTCATAGCCAAAATCCAACTAGCAAGAGAAGGTTCTCAAAGTGTGTCTCCGGTAAGGCTGAAACGATTAGCAAATTTTGGTAGCCGGGTAGTCGCTTGCATTAACCGTCGACTAATCGATTAATTGTTTCTGACGTTTAGCATGTATGAGAAATACCGAAAACGTGTGTGTTCCGGATGGTTCCCGATGTAAACAAACAAAATGGCGGATCGCGAGATGCTTAAAAGCAAAGAATTCACCAGATTATTGGATAACTGGCCAATAATGTAATATTTTGATATTTTAAAAATAAAATGCATATAAAATGCTTTAATTTGATACGTTTTAAGGTCTTAACTCGAGATACTCATAGTTCCAACGATCGCGTAAAATCTGCTATATGGTGATATATAAGGAAAACAATTAACCGACTTCATAACATTGGCGTCGACTAGTGCTTTGATAACCTACTAATCGACTAGTACGAATAATCGTTTCATAATTAGTCTCCGGTGACTATTCCTGCTTTGACTACCATTGTAGATAGACAATTCAAAGAAGACAGGACCTTTTGTCCGGTGTGAGCCCTGAGGTACTATTTGGATCAAACCAAAGACCTGAGAGGGTCTCGATCTCTCCTTTGCATCTCCTTCAAGAAAGAACACACCTCAGACATCAGACCCGCTACACTCTCTTCCTGGTTGAAACAAACCATTCTACTTTGTTATAAACAAGCAGACCAACAAGCCTTGGACTTGTTCCAAGTTAAAGTGCATGACATTCGGGCCTTCGCGGCCTCTGAGGCCTTTTACGGTGGGGTATCGCTGGACCAAATCATGCAAACCTGTCACTGGAAAGCTCGCAACACATTTACAAATTTTTACCTAAAAGACCTTACTTGGTCAGATAACGACAACAATATGTATCTGGGACCAGTGGTGGCGGCACAAGAAGTCCTAGACCCCTCTTATCAGACCAGGTATCCTCAGAAAGAAAAGAAGGGGGAGGGCACATCCGCTACAACCAGGTCTTCAGGAGTCTCATCCCAGGGTCTAGGTATAAGCATACCTTTTCAAGATGTTTGGGTAAGGTCTTTTATCTTCCACTTATGTTAATTAATGCTATGTACAAATATTATGTGTTTAACTAGGTAACCCATAATCTCAATTTTCATTTCTATCTTATCTTGGTGGCAAATAATTAAGATTTCAAGCCCAGGGCTTGTAATGTTGTAGTGAAACCCTTGGGGCAATTCATACTGTTTAAGTGAGCATGGCTGCACCTTTCCCTTCAAAATCCAGACATCCTAACAGTATCCGTACTGTTTTTTTTGATAAAATTCTGGTTTTTGGCTTCTTACAGCCCCAGTTTCCGAACCGGGGCACTGTAAGCGGGAATCAGACTGGTAATTTGGAAAATACTTTGGTATATATATTAGTTCAAAATCCAAGAAAAATTGACAAAATTCTTCCAGTCTCAGCTGTAACCCCTCCGTCTAGCGGTTGGATTCAGCATTCAGTTCCACATTGTAAGCTATTGTAGCGCAATAAAATTGAAAATTTTAATTACTTAAATGTAGCTTTTATAAGCTACAAGCTTACCATGTGGAACTGAAGAAAGTCCCACCCTTCCTCCCCACTGTATTACAGCTGAGGGGGTATGGTTAATTTTCAACTCAAAAAAGACAGGGAACATGCCGTATTTCACTACGAGGTTCACCTACAGTATTAAGGTAGTGGCCAATCATTATTCGCCCATTTTTCTTGGACGTTGCCCATTGCCTTGCGGCCATCCGAGTAAGCATTCAGTTCCACATGGTAAGCTTGTAGCTTATAAAAGCTACATTTAAGTAATTAAAATTTTCAAATTTGTTAAAATTGAGAAACAATTATTTTTCATATATTTTAACCAGGTAATTAGTGAATATTCTTGTTCGCACATAGCCATTCTTTTTCCACATTCTCGTTTGTAAACAGGATTGCCGCATATGCGCACTCAGAACTCCAATTAAGCTTATTGTAGTGCATCTCATTGAACACTTTGGTCACAGATAAATAAAGTATAAAACTGTTAATATAATTTAAATTCAAAATATATTAGTCACAGCATGGGCGTTCACTGGTAGAATGCCACCAGTACACAGGTGTAATTAATGTTAGACGTCATTAATGTTAGACAGTGATAAAAAAACAGGTAGCTAAACCCATTTTATGTGATACATAGGGGTACACTGATACATATAAACTAGTGTTCAGTTATTGTATTTCTTAATAATTTACGGTAATTACATAAACTCAGACAATATAATTACAACTTTAAATAATTACAACTTAAAAAATTTAAATAGTGTAAATAACAAAATCGCAAAAAAATAAATAACAACATATACTTAAACAATGCTTACCCAAACATTAGGTTTGTGTTAAATTGTTGTTTAAACCATTTAATCGTACTTGTGTCATAATTTCTGAAGACCATTTATCTCTATGACCGTTTAGCATCATGGTCAACTCGGACTTTTGCGACTTGGCTCCGTTTACTCGGCCCCACTCAATTGCAAACTCGGCCCCATTTGAAACTCATTCTCACATATATTATTTATGTATGCATCATAATTTAATCTTGTATTATGTGTTTTATGAGATATATTAACTAAAATATGTTCTGAATTTTCTGATATCAATGGAAATGATGGCTACATTATAAAACCTTTTACCAATGGATTTGATAAAACATTTTTGTACATGTTACTTTTACTGTGTAAACCTGATTCAAGATTGTGTTGCTATTATATCCAGCATTAAAACTGTAAACAATGATACCTAGGTTATCAAAATTCATCTATAAATAAAGATTTTATGTCAATTGAAATTTCTAATTGAATTGGGCCGAGTTTGCATAGAAGAGTCAGAGTTGGTGGGGGCCGAGTTGGCAAAGGTCCGAGTTGACCAGTTTCCGCTGTTTATCTTAGTGACCACCCGTGATTAAGTGTATGTATCGTAGATGATCGTAATATCGATATGCTCATTAAGTCGATCGGTCAGCATTGGCAGCCTTACCGCACATAGTGAACTTCATTTGAATTTACAAGCAAACAAACATCATTTTCATGAATTTATTCTACAAAAATACTTGTGCAATGTGTTCCAAGCAGATATATTTTTATATTTTCTGAGATATACACTAAAATATTACCTCAATACAGAACAAAACCATCCAGTTTATTATAATACAACTAATGTAAAATCTATGTACAAATTTTTGTTTGATGGATATTATGGATAACTTGTAACAAATCTTTGATCTTTGTTGAGCCCAGTTAAAGTGGTTGTACTGGGTGATCGACTTAATGATCAAGCAATCTTAAAACGAACTGGTTATTTACACCACGGCTGTGTACATAAGGGTATTTCAGTTCTTTATGTACACCACGGCTGTCGAGTAATGCAATAATACACTACAATAATATAAAGTAAAACAAAAGCTGTTTTATCAGTGTTAGTTTGAAAATAAATGCAATTTCTCTCTTTTACAAGAATATATTTGATTAATGCTTATAAAGTTGAAACAGAAAGGCCAAAAACAAGTTGACATTGTCCTGTTCACTCTCCATGGATATGTATTTAGTGAGAAATATAGAATCTTAAAACGAATGTTTTTCTTTTTGTATTTTTGTTATATATATCACTTTTTTGTACGGTGTGTAGATGGCCGTGTGTAGGCTTTCATGCCATTAGAACCTGGTACATTTGTAATGTATGTTACTTGTATGATTCTTGTTCCATGTGTATAATGAATAAATAATGAAACAATAAAAAATCACATCTTCACTGTCTTTGTCATCTAAGTGTCATCCAACCCAAGTTAAGCCACAACTATTCGACCTGTGGGGATCAAAAAGCTAATTATGTAACAAATTTTACCTGGCCGGGTACACAACAAGGTGTGTATAAGAAATTTAATTTAGTTTCCACAGTACAATAGTGGGGAAGACTAATCATCCCATTTCTAGGGGGACTGACATAGCATGCACAATAAGGTGGTGTAGAAGACCATGTACATTAGCTTACCTACATTTTAGTGGTACACAAAATATCCCAAATATCTTGCATATGTACACAAGATATTCAATCTAGCTTACATAAACAGCGGTGGTGTACATAAGGGACATTATCTGGCTAATATACACAACGGTGGTGTACATAAGAGACATTATCTGGCTAATATACACAACGGTGGTGTACATAAGAGACATTATCTGGCTAATATACACAACGGTGGTGTACATAAGGAACCATCTGTAGCTTATGTACACAGTGGTGGTGTACATAAGACGACTTTTCGGCATTGCGTACACAGCGGTGGTGTAAATATCCTCTGCCATCTTAAAAATGACAGTCTTTTTTTCTGCATTTTCATACCCAAGTTGAAACTTTCTGTTGAAAAAAAAATCTTAGAAGTCTTGCAGTGGTTTGTTGGTTTATTTGCTTTATGAAATCATATTTGTCAATGTACCTTAATATTTAAAGTTGATTTTAAGTTTATTAAGTGAAAACAATCACTCTTTGTAGGTCTCCCTTAAGTGATCGACTTTACGATCATCCACTATACATTACGTACTTTCATAATATTCAAAGGGGGGATTCTGACATCTAAATAAATTAACAAAAGCGACAGCTATATGTATATACTAGAACAATCTGTGAAGCCCTCTCAAGTTCTTTTACAACCACTGATTGATCCATTCTCATATTATCGCTAACCGGCGTGATTACTAAACATTAAAAAAATATTTAAAATCTGGGTGAGAAACAAATCATCACAATTCTAAAAACGAGGTTTATTGACTTCAAGGATTTTTTTCTACATTTTAGTACAGATTCTGTGTTGTAAATGATGATTTGTATCAATAAAAAATATATCTCATTGCTTATTTTATTGGCTATGATAATTTTGTAGCATTTTTAACATTTGTATTGGTTAGTTGTGGGAACTAACCACATATTTCTCTGTGATGTTGAAATTTTGTTTACGCATTACTAATTTAATAATTATTTGCTACTTTGTATGTATATGTGCACAAATATAGTTGCATCGACAGAGATTAAACAAATGTTATCTTATTAACCATCAGCTAACAAAAACAGCTTAACCACTTCATGCAAATGTCAACATTGAAATCAGGAACCAAACAGATTATATAGATATTTGTTTTAACAGCAACCCAGCAGGCATCCAACTTTGATATCAGATTGAATCCAACGATGAAATCTGGTTGAAATACATGCACATTTTGCAAACCATTTTTAGTTGGATCCAACAATTGAAGTCATGTTGAAACTAATGGGTGAAATCTGGTTGAAATGTGTGTAGATTTTGCAAACCATTTTTAGTTGGATCCAACAATTGAAGTCATGTTGAAACTAATGGGTGAAATCTGGTTGAAATGTGTGTAGATTTTGCAAACCATTTTTAGTTGGATCCAACAATTGAAATCATGTTGAAACCAATGGGTGAAATCTGGTTGAAATATGTGTAGATTTTGCAAACCATTTTTAGTTGGATCCAATGGTTAAATCATGTTGAAATCAACGGGTGGAATCAGGTTGAATAAAAGGGTGAAATCTGGTTGAAATGTGTGTAGATTTTGCAAACCATTTTTAGTTGGATGCAACAATTGAAATCATGTTGAAACCAATGGGTGAAATCTGGTTGAAATATGTGTAGATTTTGCAAACCATTTTTAGTTGGATCACATGGTTAAATCATGTTGAAATCAACGGGTGGAATCAAGTTGAATAAAAGGGTGAAATCTGGTTGAAATACATGTGGATTTCGCAAACTATTTTTAATTTCATCCAACCAGAAAAAATCAGGTTGAAGCCAATGGGTAAAGAAACGTTGAAGTATATTTTGACTTTGCAAATTGTTCTCAGCTAGATCCAATTTTTTAATCTATGTTACTACAACACCAATTAATTTTTTTATGATATCATGGCATTTATATTTTTTTCTCATTCAGTAGCTCAAACCACTGGTTCTCATGTGGCTAGCTGAATTCTCATAATAATATGTGAAATGATAATTTTCAATTTAATTCATGCATATATAATAACTTGTTCATTGCGGATGGTTGTCTCATTGCAACTGTTCATAATATTGCAGAAGCATGTAAATCAAACTTCATCGCTCAGTATATGGTTCTTTATTATTATCTTTTGTATTTTCCACCTAAACATACATTGTTTTGTATTCCTATAATAGGATAATCCAATTTCAATAATCTGCTTTGTAACCGATTTAAACTAAATAAATATTTGTTTAGTGACATCCTCTGTGTCTAATTATTTTATCCACTCAAACATTTTAAATATTACATGTATATTAAAAACAGGGTTGGGGTCAAGTACATTGAAATGTACTTAAGTACAAGTACTTTGTTAATTTTCAAGTACAAATACAAGTTCTTTTTTCATCAAAGTACTTAAGTACAAGTACTTTTCAAAGTACTTAAGTACAAATACTTTTCATTTATGAATGGCAAAGTAAAATGGAGACTTTTCGTCATTAAACCATGTGTTTTCTGGTATTTTGCTATTAACATGTCAAAATATTTCAGTTTAATTTTAATTCATAATGTGTTTCAAAGAAATTAACCTCTCCTGATGCACAATGTTACAAAAGATCAAATGAAATGTTGATGGAAAACAATACTAAAATAATCTCTGGTTATTACAATGGGGCATGCATTAATACAAAATTTACAATTAATCACTAATTGATTGTTATCCACTTATTATTATCTTTATAACATTAAAAGTGCTCACTATTATTATTGTTTATTCTATTTTAGTGACAACAGATGTTTCACAAAACAACATATACAAAACAACAAATACAAAAAATATAAAAATACCCAGCCTGCTATTGGGCTTATAAGTCACTTTAAGTTAGAAGTTTATTAATTATTGAGATGATGGAAAAATTTACAGAACATGATATTTACTAACTGACAAATAAGTAAATACATGTAACCAGTTAACCTAATGCAATAATACTATACACAATAAGTTTTATGTTAACTAGTTTTTGTAAATTGAAGTATTAGAGAGAAAGCAGAAACCTTGCCAAGTATTACATTCACCTTTATGAAATATATGTCTTTCTTTGGAATACACTGTTATCACCCACAATTGCTATTCAATAAAAGTGACAAGTAAACAATGAACTAATCCTCACCTTCAAATGTTTGACACAATTTGAAGTGACTTTTGTGCTGCCTGCTATAACCTGAGTACAATGTTAACACTTTGCTCTGACACTCTCTTCAGTATTAGCTGGAATCTCAAAATGCTTTAAAACAGCAGCCATTATGGTAACACAATGTGAATACCATAAATGTGAGTGGTTTGTCAATCCCCCTGCCCCAGTATCTATAATGGTCAGACAAGATCATAGCAAGTAAAAGAAATAATCTTTCTTCTGTAATCAACAGTCTTACCTACTCCAACAATCTTCTGATCTCTATTCGTCTGTTGAAAAAACTCATTCCTGAGCAATTACATCACAGAGACTGTGCTAATCTGGTCCTTGTGATTAATTTGGACCTATATTGAAAGATCTTAAATGTCCAGGTGCAATTTACCAAGAATACTCATACCTGGGTAGATATTATTAACTGAGATCAGGCAAGTTCAAAGTAGACAGTTATAAGAGCATTAGAGTAGGGGAGTAATAGACAATCTTGGAACAATTGTCCCTCTTTTTAAGATATGATTGGCTCATTGAAGTGAAACTTTAATAATTTGATTTATTATTATTATCAATTATACTAAACTTTTAAAAAAGAAACAGTGTTATCATATTGAACTAGAAATATCAGTGAAACTTTCATGATAATTTAATATTAATGAATGTTTCATGTTTAGTGTAATGATTATATAATTATAGTATATAGTGTTATGATCACAAAAACTTTTGAAAAAGTAGTAAAAATTTACTTAAAACTAAAAGTAGGGCTTAAATAAAAAAAGTAAAAAGGACTTAAATGTACTTGTAAGTACATCAAATTTAAAATGTACTTAAGTACAATTGAAGAACATGTTCTTAAAACTTGAAAATGTACTTAAGTATAATTTAGTACTTTAAAAATGAACAAATGTACTTGAGGGCAAATTACATTTACCCGAACCCTGATTTAAAATAGACAATACAATTAGAAATAAACTCAAGCAAAATCACAATGCTTTTTTACTGCCTGTCTTTCAAAATATTCATCTTTTGAATGTAGTTTGAAAAAAAAACACAACCAAGCTAAATGTGTACCTCCCGACATTGCTGCCCCAGCTTAATTAGTTTTCAACTTTGATCACAAATGAGTGGACCTAGCTAGGCAAGCATACACCATGCTATTGAGAAAGAGTAAACACTTCCTATTGTGTAGTTCTGTCAGTAATTAGTTTCAGTCACAGACCTAGGATTGAGTAAAGCCAGGAGCACTGATAAGTATATGAACCCCATGACCCCACTGAGCTATTGTGTTCTCAGGGTGACAAAATGTTATAACTGAAGAGCTTAGGTTCATGCATGTTGTTTTTGGCAAGTGATTTTCTTATTCTATCTAAATATATTTGTCTTGTACATGGGAATGACTGAAGCACATAGACTGTTTTTGTTCCAACAATATAATTACTTTTTCCTTAAGAAAACAAACTTGGATTTATTATTGAAAGGTGTACATCAATTTTACAATCTATTTTCAACCCAACATCGCCAAGATTTCTTGTCTAAAACATAATTACTTTTTAATGTTGAAAACCCAAACAAGATATAGTGTTGATTATTCTTGTAAAACATGACTACTTTTTCTGTCAGAAATCTAACTTAGATATAGTGTTTAAAATATGTCAGGATTAATTTTCAATACTGAATATACACTCTTACTCTTACTCTTATGTGAGTAATATTTTGGTTACAAAATACTGAATGTTATGCAAACTCATTTCAAAAGTTAACGATATTATTTTGATTCTATCCATATACAGAGTCATAGAGGGGGCTAATGATTTCACACTTTCAAGGTTTGTATGTAGCAGTTTTTAAATGTATTATTTTACTCAATATAGTTTTGTTTCCTGTATGTTTAGCATAATAATTAGTACTTAGATGGCACCATTGCAATTTAAAATGAAAAAACCCAACAAAATGAACAAATATATATAGTCATAAATAAATAATCCTTGCAATTCCATATTTCTTATTAGTTTTTTTTATCAAACGTCACTTCAAAGCTTGGTTTTGCTGATTTTTCATGTAAAGTTTTAAAAACTCTGTTTACTCATAAAACTTGTGTACATTATGCCAGAAAAAAATTGAATTTCTGACATCAAACTTCAAACTATGGCTAGGTATGTTTTAGCTGAACTGTCATAGTTCCCAGATCAGTGGCTTTTCATGTGACATCCCACTCCACTATAGTCAATAATAACTTATATCAATATTTGTTTATTTTTATGTTTTATAACAATTCTTAATGTATGCTGTAATTACAAGATGACCAACATCTATGAGTTTAATCATGCACACATTAATATATCACATGAAAATGTCATGACAGAACATAAACTCTTATGGCAGAATTTGGACTTCTTTTGACAGAATTTCCAATCCTTGTATTTTGCAGTGGTTTAAAAGGATATGATGTTCAGTCAGCAGAATTTTATTTTAAACTTAACTTTTTAAACTTAATTAATTCAAACTTTATTCACAATATTCAAATTTTTTACACATGCATTATGAGTAAGATTCATTCAGAATTTAAAATAAGACAGAATAATCCTCAGCAAAATCAAAATTGAGTTCCAGATTTCAGATTACTTTGAAGAATTATAATTATCCCCTCTTTTTCCCATTTCACTTAACTGTAAAATCTACCATATGTCAAGGACTTTAGAATTAGAGCAAATATTATTAAACAACTTCTGAAGAAAAATAACTGAGATAGAGGGATTATTGACAACTAGATTGATGAAAAACAAATGTGAAAAATGGCACTGGAACAAATGTCCTGGCAATTAAGAAAATCGAAGGCTGACCTCTCCTCTAGTTATGATGAGATGCGCAAGAGATTCATCATCACCCAGGAAGCTAGATTAGCCTATCACAGATGCCAGAATGAAGAAAGCCAAGGTTATGGCTGATGAATACAAAGATGAACAAAGAAAAATTTCTAGGGGAGAAGGAGAAAGCTACTACAGTTAATAAAATATGGACTTCTCACAAGAGATACAATTGTATTGTATGTAATGCATACACATCAAAGAAAACAGGAGGCAGACCTCAGGCATCTAAAAGACAAGGTAGACCAAAACAAAGGCAAAAAGAAGAGAAAACCATTTTTAGCAGTCTTTTTGAAGAACTTGATGGAGTTGCAGATATGGAATTTTAAATTCAAAACATGACAGCATCTCAAATTAAGACATTTACTTGTGAAATTTGCCAAGATGTGTACTCTCTTCAGTCTGTTAGAACTATATGTGACCATTACTTTTGTTCACATTGTTTGTCAGATCACTTCAAACATAAAGATAGCAATATTGCTGATTGTCCTACCTGTCAAACTGTTATTGAACAATGTGATGTCAGAAAATCTGATGACAGATTTACTGAACAAGTGAAAAATCTTGAAGTAAAGTGTCAGAAATGTAATTATATTGGTTCACTCTCAACCTTACCATTACATAGCTGTCAAACTCATGCAACAATACCTCACCGTTTAGATAGTACTGTTTCAGATCTAGCAATACAGTATCAGCTACACAGCACTTCACATGGCTGTCAAAACCCTGGGGAACACAAGATGGAAATAGAAACACAGACTTCACCAATTCTGAATATGTCAGATACATCAATTTCAATGCAAGAAACGTCAATAGTAAACCCATTACAAAGATCCATCTCATCCCCACTATCTAAGGAAGAAGAAAGAATTCACACTCACCTTACAAAGAGAAAGCTAACATTTGACAAAGACAAAAGCACCATACGATGTAAAACTGGTGGCCAAGGTCAAGATGTTGAATCTCACCAAAAGCAACAAGCTTCTGAATTTAGAAGAATACCGAAGAAATGTCGATTGGACATTTGTGCTAAAGCAGGGTCAAGCAAAACACTTTTCTCTCAAAGCGTGTCGCATTGGCAATGAAAACATTATTGCATTTGACTTGGTCACAGCACCGCATGCAGAAGCGCTTTTTATCGCAAGCTCTAGGTGTTCAGTGTGAAAGTGAAAAATCATTAAGGGATGAAAGGCAGTTTCTGCTTTCTGGTCACCTTTCAACTGTAATGATAAAAGCTAAAGAAAAGGATGATGTTGGATATAAAAGCTCTGGTGGGCTGACAGAAGTTGAGGTTCCTGTAGTATATAAAAGACTTAACCCAGTTTTTGAACGAATTGCTACACAACTACAAAAAGGCAAATATGTTAGTGTGGAAAGATGGTATGCCTGAAATTGAGATATGGGTGATCATGGTGGAAAGTCATTCAAATTGTGTCTTCAAGTATGCAATTTGGAAAGACCAAATGCAAAACAGAATACCATTGTCATTGCTTGTATGCCAGCAAAAGACCTTCATGAAAATCTTGCAAAATTAACAGCTATTTATACAGATAAATTCAGGAACTACAGAAAGAACACTGGAAGTGAAAAAGAATATGTTTATTTCTCTTTGGGGACTATGCATTTTGTCAGCGATTTATGGCCTGTCAGGTGCAAGAGGAAGATACTTTTGTCTGTGGTGTCTAGCCAAAACTGAGGAGATGCAGACTTCATTATGCCAAAGAGATCATTTCAGTGTCAGAACACTAATAGGGACAAAACGTGATCTTGAAAACTTCCTCAAAAAGGGAAAGGCCAAATTATAACATGCCTCACAATTTCATAATGCTATCTATGAGCCATTATGGGATATAAACATATCTAAAGTCTGCCCGCCTTATTTGCACATACTGTTCGGCATTGTGAAAAAGCACCATGATCTACTTGAAAAAGAACTCCATGAAATAGATCTCCGGATTGCATCTGAAATAGAAATGTCAAAGGCAAAACTGGATAACACAGTGTTTCATCCAAAATTTAAGAAACCGAAGACAAATCCGAAACCAACTTGGGTATCTACGTGAGACAACAGATGTTAATTCAGGATTGACCAAAAAAGAAGCTTCAGAATTTGAGTCATTAATAGCAAGTTATTAAATGATAAACTTAAGAAACCAGTCCCAACTCTCAGTATCTTTCATGGTCCATTTGTTTCTGAGGTTCAAAAGGTCTTGAAGCACCATCACATTGTTCAACAAGCATACCATTCTAGGTCTTCTGTTGGAACCCACTGCTCAAAATATGTCAAGCAAGATGTCCAAGATGATTTGTGGTCAAGCTTGCAGGAAAAAATGTGTGAATTACTGGGAAATGAAGATTTTAATGAGAAATTTCAACAATAGTTACAAAATTTAGAAAGCTCAATTATTTGTTTGCTGCTGTCCTTGAAATGGTTGGTCATATGAACCCAGCAACCAAAGAAGATCCTGACAAAATAGATATCACCATCACAAAATATATGTCCTTTTACAGGAAACATTTCCCCAACTGTGTGATACCAAAGATGCATTTTTAGAAGACCACATTCCCCAGTGGATGACAAAATACAGGTTTGGCATGGCACTTCATGGAGAACAAGGTGGGGAAGCAATTCACAGGGAATTCAACAAATTAGAGTGCACCATGTGCCATGTTCCACAAGCAGAGAAAAAGGGTATTTTATATCATGCAGGAACATCATACAATAGCCCATCCATTTGTACAAAAAAACATTATCAAGCCCAGAATGGCAAAAGACAAGAATTAAATTAGAATAGTGCATAATTTATAAATATCTTAGACTGCAAAAACTACTGTTTAATCAACTATATTTGTGTATCATTACGTGGTAATCAACAGCTGCTATAACTATTGTGATAAATCAAAAAATGACCATGGGTTAAAGGATAATTAAATTGAAAGCTTGCATCAATTATCCACAAAGTAATATTTTTCTTATTCCTGAAGGATAATCACTCTGCATCTCTAGACTCTAACCAGGATATATCACTTTGTGTACACTATGCATTAGAAACCAGCACCTGTTTAAGTAAGCCACTTCTCCATTGTAAGTACTTTTCATTTTAGTTTTTCTTGTAACAAAAAAGTGGAAAGCATATAACAGTTACACCATCAGAATCAGCACAGCTAGTAGTTTGTGGTGTAATTTTGGTATCAATTAAAACTTTGGTTTATATTAAAATCTTTGAAAATAAAATGGTAAATTTTATAATTTTGTGACACTTTGACTTATAGTTTTATGGATGCAGATACAATGGAATGTGCTCTTTTTACAGTATAAATTAAGTAGTTTTTATTAATGTATTTTTATAAATTTAATAATAAGATATCATTCTTTTAATAAAGACTATATTTTTCAAAAAATATTAGGTAAAACTATTTTTACTTTCACAATATTAACTCTAATGCATATTTTGTAACATCACTCCCCACACAAAATGAAGTGTGTGTAATGCTGTGGGTTTTGGGGAGGGGGTGTTTACATCAGTGTTCTGTGTGTTAACTAAACATACTTGGTGTCTAAGAAGCATTCAACAAACACAAGATAACACGGAAAGACGTAACATGGGCAAAATACCTCTTGCAAGCATCAGCCAAGCAAATGACAAACCTTTTTGTTTGCTTTGCAAGAAATTTAAATCATGACCTTGACAATTGTATTATCTTCAAGAAGAAAGAAGAGTGGAATTTCCTTTGGATGACTTTCACATTGGCACAAACTGCAAGGAAAGAAGTACATGTGAAAGGTGCAACAAAAATCATCCAACCTGTCTCCATGATGACTACAAAGCACTGAAGACTAATATTGGAGAGCAGAACAACCAAGCATCCAGCACAACAAACCACGAATCTAAGCATAATTCTGCTCAAGTAGACATTGAGGATGTATCCAATAAAACTTCACAAAAGAGTCTTAAGACTTCAATGATTGTCCCTATCTCTTCACAAAAGAGTCTTAAGACTTCAATGATTGTCCCTATCTCTTTGTCAACTACAGACAAGCCTTATGAAGAGCATCTCACTTATGCAATAAGTTGTGACACAATGTTTGTACTTGAAGAAACAAGTTTGATGTTAAAGACAAAGTTTGAGCCAAGCAGACTGAAACTTTCAACAATGACTTCTACTGAAATGATTGAGTACAGATGATTCCACAATCTTCAAATAAGAGGTTTAAAGTGCCTTATAAAGATTACTCTTCCTGCAACATACTCCCAAGAGTTCATATCTGCCTATATAGGTCACATATACCAACTTGTGAAACAGCAAAACAATGGCCTCACCTGCGAGGACTTGCAATGTGAAGTAGAGCTACTTATTGGATACAACTATCCACAAGCATTTGGCACCTAAAGACCATATACTTGGAAGGGTGGAGGGTATAGTGGGACATATAAGTGGTGAAAGTGATGGTGAAAATGTAGACAGTATTAGACTTTCTGACAAGATAATCACAAGACAAGTACCAGATAGCATCAAAATCTTTGATGAATCACCTGATGAAGTACACTTTATATGCAAAGCCAGAATACAAGAAGAAATGGTAATCCCCCAGGTTGTGAAAATTCTAGAAGCAGATTTCCCAGAGAGAAGAAATGAAGAGAAGACATTGTCGTAAGAGGACAAACAGTTTATGAAGATTATGGAAAATGGAATTCACAAAAATGAAGAAGGTTACTATGAGATGCCCTTGCCATTCAAAATGAACATACCAGCTCTACCCAACAACAAAGCCATGGCAGAGAAACGGTTAACCCATTTAAAGTAAAGACTGATATGTGACCCAAAACCCTACCAAGACTACAAAGTGTTTATCGAACAGATCATAGTCACAGAATAGTGATGCAGAAAAAATAAACAACGAAACAGTACCCAAAAATGTTTGGTATATACCTCATAATGGTGTGTGTCATTCAAAAAAGCCAAACAAAATCAGAATTGTGTTTGACTGCAGTGCAAGATACAAAGTTGTTGCATTAAATGATCACCTTCCCCAGGGCCCAGATCTCTTAAGCTCTATGGCTGGAGTCCTCATAAGATTCAGAGAACATCCTACTGCCATCATGGGGGACATAGACAAAATGTTCCATCAATTCAAGGTGAATGAAGAGTACCAAGACCTTATGTAGAATCGCAACCAAAGTCATACAGGATGAAAGTTCATCTTTTTGGTGCAATCTCTTCAACCCGTTGTGCCAACTAACAGAAACTGGGTATCTATAATCAGAATGAATTTGGAAAAGAAGCAACACATTTCCTGCTAAATGACTTTTATGTAGATGATGGGCTGATAAGTTGTAAAAATGATAAAAACAACAAGACAGATTTGTGCAAAGGCAAATTCAAGACCACACATAGTAGTGAGCAATCACCCGGAAGTTCTTCAGTCAATTCCAGAAAGTCAGAGGTCTGAAACAGAGAAACTAAACATTAATCTGGAAGAAGTAACAATTGAATGAGCCTTAGGAATTCAATGGTGTGTTGCATCAGAGGAATTTCATTTTCACCCCCACTGTCAAGCCAAAGACAAGAGACATCCTGTCTACATTTGCTTCCAAATTAGATCCAATGGGATATATTACTCCATTCACTCTTATTGGGAAGCAAGTTCTACAGGACATGTGCAGAGAAAATGTGGGATGGGATTATCCACTTTCAGAATATCTAGCCACACGATGGTTAGATGAGTTACCAGCACTTGCAGACATCAAAATACAGAGAAATGTGGTACCCAAGGAATTTGGAGACATAGTTTCAAGAGAACTACACCATTTCTCAGATGCTAGCTTTTCTGGATATGGGCTCATATTTGTGTATAGTCAATGCACAAAGTGAAGCGTTTTGTATGTTGATAATGGGAAAATCAAGAGTAACTCCAACAAAAACTATCACAATTTCCAGACTCGAACTCAGATGCACTGGTTTCTGTGAAGATAAGAAATCTGTTGGTCAGTCAGTTGAAGCACACGTTTACAAAGGAAGTCTTTTGGACAGACTCAAAGATAACCTTGGGTTACATAAACAATAATGCATAAACGTTTCTTGTTTTCGTTGCAAGCAGAGTGCAACAAATCAAAGAAAGGAAGGACTAAAGCAAATCAATAGAGACATTTGCTTCCAGAGGACTATTTGCATCTGAGCTGGAAAGGTCGACATGGCTTTCATGACATAAGTTCCTTTGGCAGACAGAACTGCCCTTAAATGATTCCACAGACCTATAACTTTCATCAGATGATCCCGAAGTGAAAAAGGTAATTGTGAATGCCACAAAAACTGAAGAAGCTACAGATGTTGTACTGAAGAAAATTTTTTAATTTCCCAGTCAGTCGTCAGCCATTTCAGCCATAGACATCTTGTGTAGAACTTACTCCAGATGAAGGGAAAGTTATTATCCTATGAAACACAGGTAAGAAAGTGAGATGCAAAAATCAAGAAGTTACAAAGGGTTGCATTTGCAGAGGACATACAAAGACTGAAGAATCTTTAAAAAGGGAGCCAACTGTTCAAACTGGACCCCTTTATTGAGATGGTGGTGGACTGAAGATCTCAAGCATGCGATTTAAAGTGAAACATTAAGCAATACTGTCCAAGTCGGGACATACTACTGAACTGATTATGCAACACTTTCATGAAAGAGTTCAACATCAGGGATGAGGATTCATTACAAGTGAAATTAGATCACAAGGCTACTGGATAGTAGGAATGAACAGGGCTGTGTCATCAATTATCCAAAAGTGTGTTCAATGCAGGTGACTTAGCGGAAGCCTGAATTGTCAGATTATGGCAAATTTAAGTGAGGATCGAACTGAAGCAGTACTGCCATTTAGTTATTGTGGTATGGATTGTTTTAGACCCTTCATTGTGAAAGATCAGAGAAAGGAGGTAAAACAATTTGGACTTTTATTAACCAGTTTCTCATCAAGAGCAGTGCACATAGAGATGTTGGATGACATGTCCACAGATGCATTGATTAATGGCCTCTGTTGTTTTGTCTCTCTCAGGGGTCCTGTGACATCTATCAGATGCAACAGAGGCACAAACTTTGTAGGACCATCTCATGAATTACAGCAAAGATTCAATGAACTATCTGATGGCAGAGTTAAACAGTTCCTCGTGAAACGCAGATGTTATTTCCTAATGAATGTGCTTTATGCAAGTTACATGCGAGGTGTATAGGAACAGCAAATAAGGACAGTGAGAAGCATCTTGTCTTCTCTAATGTTGCAACATGCATCACATTTAGACTCAGCATCTTTGAGAACATTCTTTAATGAAGCAGTGGCGCCTCTGAACAGTCATTAAATAACCACAGACAATCTAAATGTGCATGATGGGTGTGAGCCATTGACACCAAACCATTTAATCACAATGAAGTCAAGTGTCATTCTACTTCCTCCAGGGAACTTTGAAAAGGAAGATCTGTATTCAAGAAAGCGATGGAAGATTACAGTTCCTAGCAAACCAGTTTAGGAATAGGTTTGAAAGGGAATACCTTCAAGCACAATAACAAAGACAGAAATGGAATAAAACACATAGAAATATGAAAATTGGAGACATAGTTATACTCCATGATGATCGTTTGTTCCTTGGCTATTGGAGAATGGGGAAAGTTATTGAAACTGTTGTTGATGAAGACAAACTATTCAGGAAAGTAAAAGTCTAGACCCATATAGGCACAAACTGACACTTCTGGTGGAAAGTTTATAAACTCATCGATTTTTAATGTTTCATAATCTTCATAATTTTCATCAATCAATAATGCACTCAGTATTACATCAGTTATACAGTTTTAAACAGCACAGTTTTAGTAATCACCTCTACATGTTTTTTTTTCATATAAACAGTATTTAGTACAAGTTTTTTTTCCATGTACCAAATCAAATGTACCATGTAGGATACAGTTTTAGTAATCGCATATACATGTTTTATCATATAACAAAAGACTTCAGTGTAGGTATTTTTTATAAATCAAAACAAAAATACATTATAATACAACACAGAATGTTTTTGACACAACTCACATACTACAAAAGCGCACCAATCTCTCTGTGCAGTTGAGCCCTGCATTCCCCATAAGTTCATCGATGGCTAAATACATTTTGCAATTTTCCCCAATTTTGTTTAAATGTATTTTCTGTGCTATTGAGAACGCTTAGCATTTTTTCATCTGAATACATTCCTTGTAATCTGTGTTTTAAAACAAGTAGATTTAAATTACCAGTTGTATTTGAGATTGAACTATCGTATATATATTTTTTAACCACAAGAATTAATGCGTTAATAGGTATTTTATTACTATCTGTTAGGTGATATCCAAACATGATAGTAAAATCAGTAAATTGTATTTTTATACCTGAATTATCTGCTACATAATTTTCTATAACTTGCCAAAATTTTGCAACTTCTGCACACCCAACAAACATATGCATTAGATTTTCTTTTTACACCTTTTACAGATGTCTTCATTGTATATGCCTAGTTTTGTCAGATATTTTCTAGTTCCAAGTATTCTATACAAAATTTTTACTTGAAACCATGTAAGGATATTGTTTGATATCGTGTTAAAAGCAATTTTGAATGTTACATTCCAAGTTTTTTTATCTATATTTATTCCAAAATCCTGGTTCCATTTTACCTTCATTTTATGGTCATTATATTTATTTTGTTCTAAAATTCTGTAATAGCTTTTTGCTCCCTTTTTACTGGTATTAATAATACACATATTCATTGGCATCACTGGTCTAATAATTTTTGAATGTTTCATTTGATCATATTTGTATATATACTTATTCACAACTGTTTTGGCTCTTATATAATTCAGGGGGTTAATACTGTCCAGAGAATAGACTTTTTAAATTTTCTCAATGGTAAAGAAACTACCGTCAACATCCAATACATCTGAGATCAATATAATACCTTTTCTGTACCAATTGGGAAAGTACATAGTCTCTATTGACAATTTTGTATTATACCATAAGGGTGCAGATAGTAACTCTTCATAACTATGTGTGGTTTGTTCATTACATAATGTATCCCAAGCTTTAAAAACATCGATCCAGAAATTATTGGTAATTTTTTTGTTAATTTCTAAACCAAGTTGAGAACCTACATATAACAACTTATTTATATCTGAGATTATCTGATGTCTGAAAAGTTTGACCCAAGGTGCATTTTTTTTAATCAGCCTCCTTACCCACGTGATCTTAAGTGCCATTATAAAGTGTTCTAATTGTACCATTTTTATGCCACCTAAGTGGTAATTCAATGTTAAGGTTTTTCTATTTATTTTGGGTGTTTTGTTTGACCATATAAATTTATAGAATATGTTGTTTAACTCATTAATAAAGTTTATGTCTGGGTGTGGTAGGCTCAAAAAGAGGTGGTTTAGCTTGGCCATTAAAAAAGTTTTAATCACAGTAACTTTGCCCATGGGAGTAAGTTTTCTCTTACTCCAGTGATTGATACTGTCTTTAATCTCCACCAGCTTACTTCGAAAGATAATTTCTGGCATTTTTTGTAAATCTACTGAAAATTTCAACCCAAGCATATTAAATTCAGTAGTATTCCAATCAAATCTTTGACTTATTAATTTATCATTTGAATGTTTTTTCTTACCAATCCAAATAATTTTGGTTTTGTCTGTATTTACCTTTAACCCAGAATATGTGCCAAAGATTTCCAATATGTTAAGTGCATTTTGTAATGATTGTTGAGAACCATCTAGGATTAGACTGGTGTCATCAGCATATTGAGACAATTTAAACTCAGTGTTGTTAAATTTTATGCCTACTATTTTATCATTATAAGTTATAAGCATATTTAATACTTCAGCTGCCATAATAAATAGGTATGCTGAAATTGGGTCCCCCTGTCTGCAGCCACGACCTATCTTGATGAATTCTGACATAACCCCATTCTGTATGATAGTAGTTTCTATATTTTTATTGAATAACTTTATCCAACCTATGAACTTTTCTGTGAAACCCATTTGTGTTAACACTTTATATATAAATTTCCAAGATATCGAATCGTACGCCTTTTCAAAATCGATTAACATTAGTAGTCCTGGTATTTTAGATTTTTCAGCAGCATGCATTATATCATATATCAACCGTGTTGACTCCCCAATATATCGACCGGGAACGAAGCCATTCTGGTTTTGGCTGATCAAACCATTCAATAGTGGTTTGATTCTATTTGCTAAGGCAGAGGCAAGTTTATAAATAACACTTAACATTGACAATGGTCGCCAGTTTTTAATAAATTCTCTTGGCTTTCCACTTTTAGGAAGGCAAGTTAAAAGGCATTGTCGTAAGGTCAGAGGAAGAATTCCTTTTTTAAAACTAGTATTAAGGGCTCTAAGTATCCATTTACCTAAGTATTTCCAAAAGACTTTTAAAAACTCAGCGGGAAAGCCATCTATCCCCGGCGATTTATTATTTTTCATATTTTTTAAAGATTCAAATAGCTCTTCTTCTTTCAAATCACCTTCGATTGATGTTGCCTGGTCATTTGTTATTCTACTTAATTTTATGTCCTTAAATATAAGATCAAGGTCAAATTTTCAAGCTTTCATCTTGTGCTCGGTACAGTTGACTATAGAAATTCTTTAGTTCTAACAGAATTTGTCCCTGGTCAGTGATCAATGTGTTATCTTTTTTCTTAACCTTTTTAATAGTTTTATTCAAATAGTTATGTTGTTCCAATGAACAAAATTACTGTGTTGGTCTCTCACCTTCATGTAACCACTGAACACGTGACCTAACATAGTGTCCTTTCATATTCTGTTCTCTTAACTGTATTAATTCATGCTTTTTGGATTCCAGTGTTTCTTGTTTTATACTATCATTATTTTTTTCTAAAGCCTGTATTTCAGAGATAAGTTTCTTTTCCTTTATATTTTCATTTCTTTTTTAATACTAGAAAACTTAACACTCTCACCTCTCATGCGAAGTATGAGCATTTCTAAAAATAAGTCATCTGGAATTCTCAAGTGTATATCGTGTTCATTAATTAAGTTGATTTTTTCGATATTATAAACTGGGACAGCATATTTTATTATTTCTTCTTGAATATATTCATTTATAAGTTTAAGATAATTTATGTCTTTGAGTAAGTTCGTGTTAAACTTCCAGCTCCCTTTACCTCTGTAAAATTTATTTAACAAAATATCTAGTTGCAATATTGAATGGTCTGATCTGTAGCCAGGAATAATATTAATTTTGTTCACAAGGTCTGTAAAACTAGATGAGGCTATAAGATAATCTAATCTAGCTTGTTTCAATGGGTTTTGTCTGCGCCATGTAAATCTTTTTATTTCAGGGTTAAAGTATCTAAATGTGTCCACTAAATTATATTCCTCCATCATATTCATAACCACTGTGTGAGATCTGGGGTTATTCAAGTTAATGTAATTGTGGCTGTCAAAGGTTGGGTTAAATATCATGTTGAAATCTCCACACCATAATACATACTCTTCTTCATTTTGATTTAATAATCCAGCTATGAAATTATAAAAACTGGTGTCGTCAGCATTTGGACCATAAATATTAATTAATTTGACACTTATATCGCTTAATTGAAAATCAAGCACGATCATGTTTCCTGCACTATCTCAAAAGATATTTTTAATTTTATATTCAAATGTATTGTTTAAAAGTATGGCGACTCCTCTGGAGTTAGTGTTAACTCCATGTAGTAATATCTCAACTTCCCAAATTGATTTTAAATCAGCTTCATCATCTGATGTAAGATGTGTATCTTGCAGGCATAATATATTAACCTTCTTACTTTTCATGTAATTAATAACATCATATCTTTTAATTTTATTGCGCAAACCCCTACAATTTGCACTTAAGAGTTTAAAATTTATCACCCATTTTCAATATTTAATTCTAAATAATACTGAAAAGCGTCCAAATTACTGCCATGTTAAAATAAACAATGCCAGTACTAGAGAGTATTGAGCACACCCGCACACAATAGGGATCAGCACAAACATTTCTCAAATTTATCCACTCCAATAGTTCAAAAACTATCATTATGTAACAAATGTAACATTTTAAAAATAACCATTTACACACTGTTAAATTTTCTTCCAAATTCAGCTTTTTCTCTTGGGCTAGTGTAACTAAAACAAAGTACTTTTCTAATAATGTATAACAGACTTCTCTACATAGAATGTTCTTAGCAAACACAAAACTAAAACAAAAAAAACAAAAATGCAACTATTTCTAATGGAAAACATAAAAATATAAAATGGCTTAAGTATGGAATAAACTTAAGGTTCATACTTAAGAAGTATGGGCCTTGTTATGAGTGGATCGGATTTTTCAATTGCTAGAGTAAAGATTTGTTGAACATTGTCAACATTGCAGTATATTTATTTCATACAAAATATCTCTTTACCTAGAGTAAAGAAGATGTATTCTGTGTGACCTTAAACCATGATCATGCCACTATCACTTTAAAAACAACAAACAGGAACTTGTGTGATTAGTATAACCTTAGAATGGTTTTTTACTCCTGTTACTTTTAAATGCTAGTAAAAATCTTAAATATTTAAATTAACTGTTTCGATTACCGCATAAACAGTATTTTATCCAATACGATGGAATTAAAACTAACTCGAATAAACTAAGATTATTTTGGCTGTTGCAAGAAATGGATTTCAGGTTAATAAGCCTGCACTGTATGTTTTTTCCCTCCACATGTTCATTCTAGTGTGTGTCATACAATGGGGTTAAACCCCAATCATTTAAAATTCATTGGTTAAACACACATTAAGCCTTGTATATGGTCCAGGAATATTTAATTTACCATTTAAACTTGTGGACAACACAGGTTCACTCACTGAGGTTAATATAACTCTAGTACACATTTTCACATCTATGTATAAAGAACATTCATATTGAATCTTGCACAGAAACTGTTTACAGATATCCCTTTAGGGGTGATCTCAAAATTTCAATCCACTCTCTATGATGTTAAACACAAAAACCAATCTGTATAATCTAAAGAAGATACATCAACTACTAATAGGTACTATCACCTTTGCCATTTTTGCCCTTTACAAAATAAGCCTTTATCCAATGTATAATTGAGTAATCTCTCATTAAGTAAATTCATTAAGTAAATTCAGTAAATTACTTTTTTGGAATTAAGACTACCTTTTGCTCATGTGGAAGTATGATAACCATATGTTTTTATTATCATTATTAACTGCACATAAACATAACGATAAGTACTCTATTAGCATATATTGCCTGTGCTCTGTTTTACCCTATTTGTTTTTTTTCATTTTACATATGGTCTTTTAGTTTAATAACTAATGAGTCAGGTTTCATAATCTTGAATTCCCTTTGGAAAATCAATATGATTTTTGGCGGGACTGTAAATGATTTTCATTCTCAATGTTCCATAAGGCAACATTGAAGATTAAAATTCTGTATGAGTGCTTTATGTCATCACTGCAGTCCTCTGTATAGCTGAATGAGTTGGTAAGATACTCTTGACATGTTTATGTGTGTATTTTGGACTTTGAACCTGAACTTTGTTTTGTTAACTGAAAACAAGCACAATTTTTGCTTGGAAATTTGGTGTTTTGTGTATTTTCCTTTAGTATGCTTTTGAGATATTTAGAGGATCCAAGATAGGTTTAGACAAATGTCAAAGATAATTGAATATTATTTGGATTTTAATTGTGCATTTAAGTGACTGCGAAAGCAAAGTCTGTAAGAATACTATTTTCCCTTTATTATGAAATTTACAATTTAAAGATAAAATAAGTTTTAATGTGCATGTTACATACATACTTTAATCTAGGTAGGTTGGTTTAATGTAGGCAGTTCTAGGATGTGAATATGTACATGTATATATTAATGCACCAAGCCATGTCATTAAACCCTGGTTAAGTCGGAATACATTTACATGTGTGACTAATTAAATAGAATTAATAATAAATTAGTGAATAGACTGTGTGTCTTTACTACAATAATTATATAATGAAAAGCTCACTATATTACAAGATGATATGGTGCTTCAGTTTCTATACTGTGCCCAATCGGCATTTAAATCTACTCTACTTGGCATCATCGTTAAATGCATATGATGCTCCAATGATTTGTAATTATTTGCTTGGTTATGTATGTTCAGCCACTTCTCTATCTTAGTTCAATGTTAAAGTTGTTGTTTTCATCCAGTTCAACAGACAGATCCATAGAATTTGCTACTTTTTTGGTCGACCCCACACAGAGATGACAAACTGTAAATAGATGCCTGACTTGATAACACTAGGCCACTGAGGACCTCTCTCTTCTTGTTGTTAACCCCTGCTATGTCTCTGGTCAATTGATAATGGATCTCTCCTCTGTATGATGTACCTTAGTATCTGTCATTAAAATGTATATGGCTGTTCAATGGGACGTAACATATGAACTTTGACCTTTACTTAAAATATCTTGACCAAAATTTTGCTTCTAATTGCTTATATTATGCACTTGAAGAGCATATTCTAATTTTTCTTATCTTTGTCTAATTCTGTTTTTGGAAACATGAATATTATTTTGAATTTTAGGTGTTTATGCAATCGCTTGAACTTGATCTGCATATATACTATTTAGAACATTTTACTCTGTGAATTGGTTATAATGATGAAATGCACAAAACAACAAAAATATACTAATGAACAAAAACGAAAAGAAACCCACAGAAGAGTAGACTTAAAGTCATTTGACCATATCAAATTAAATTGAAGAAGATGGAGTATTTCATGGTGGATCTATCTCACTTCACAAAAATAAACACAAAATCAATTTGTATATATAGCTTTTACTGGATTTGGGCACACAATTATATAACAATTTTTAAACCTAATTCCAATATCTCTTTCACTTGCAGAGGCAGATCTATGGGAGGAGCTGGAGGGTGCACACCCCCCTTTCAGTTTGAAACCTTTGTGAAAGGGCCTTTTTATCCCTGTCCACACCCCTGTTACAGTCACAGGGCAAGCATGGTTACCAGTTGCTTTTAAGTTGCAACAGGAAAAGACAAAAAATTTAACTTAATCATTTTATTTAACAACTTTGAATTTGCACAACTGTACTGTCTGCTCCAAGATATGGACAATGTCCAAAACAAAGTAATCTGCTCTCTGTTATATGAATGCACAATATCTGAAGTACAGCAAATCTATCCAGATAATGTATATAGTTACATATCATCCTCAAACACACTGGGAGTTACATCTTTTGTGGGTAACTGTCTGTAAATCTTTTTTGTGATGATATGCCTTATAAAATAACAGTATATGCTATATTGTTTTTCGAAAGTAATTGGGTGAATTTTCTCATCAGAGGCTGGAGTTTCATGGCAAATCCCTCCTTGAAGTACTAACTTTTGGTGCAAATGTATTATTCATAGTCAACTCATGAAAAATATATGAGGGAAAAAATGTTAATATCCTTTATTCATGAATAAACATATATTATTATGTGTTACATTTTATTCATAATACCATGTAATGTTATAAATAATAAATAATACAGTATTGTAAATCCATCAAATAGTGGTTGGTGACTATTTACAAATTGTAATATAGAGGACATAAAGTCAGCTTAACTTTACTACTGAAGTATGTCCATTTATAACTTTGGTAGGCTATTTAAATAACTATAAATATTGGTTATATAGTATTCATTTATTTCTGATTACTTTTAGGCAGTAAAAGTTTTTGCCTTTAACTGGGGATGTACAGGTAGAGTCGAGTAGGCATCTTGGTGCATAAATGTTCAAGCATGAGGTTGTGCATGTCGATTTGCCCTAGGTCTCTTGAAACCAGTTATTGGTAAAGGCTTTTTGGCAAATGCCACATTTTTTTTTTTTTTTTTTATATTTTATTTATTTTTGATAAGTACAAAGTGAGATACAGGTGATACAATAAAGACATATTTAGATACATAAAAAAAAATCTTGTGACCAAAGAACAAGGCATAGTAAAACAACATAGCTTACCAAATCTTGCTTTAAACAGATCACTCTTGTCTTGGTATTCACAAATATATTTTGCATATTCATTCACAATACACTTTGTAGCTTGCCAAATCTCTCTATGTACAAATGACACTTGTTTTGGTTCATATATACATGTTGTTCAATGCAAAGCTTATCCTTGATAACACACAAGAAAGAATATAAAGAAGGTAAACTTGACAGCTTTGCATCCTTCTTACACACATAAATATAATATTTTCCCAAAAGCACAATATAATTAACAATAAAGAAAAGTTCACTATCATAATTCAAAAAACCCATTAAAGCTTCCAGCACTGTAAACTTTATCTTGACTGAAAGACAGGAAGCCATCCACATTTCAGCCTGTTGCCAAAAGGTGTGGCTATGCTCACAGTAGTAAAAGTAATGCTCAATATTATCAATGTTTTGACACAGGTCGCATTGCGGTGATTCTTTTATATTCCATTTTGCTAAATTATAGTTACAGTTTGTAACTCTATGCAAAATTTTATATTGTAGGGCAACAACAAAAGAATCTTTGACAATTTTTGAGGGTAAAGAGTAAATCTTTTTCCAGTCAACCAAGTCTAAGAAGGGATAATACTCTATCCATTTATATTCACTAGTTGGAACAATTTGCTGAGATTCAATCAAATGGTTATATACTTTTTAAAAATTAATCTTGCCAATGTTTTCAATACATAAGTTTGGAATGTTTAGAAGCAGGTTGACATTTGATTGTTTAGGCAACAAGCTTATCTTAGACTTCATGCAGCTAACTAGCTTATTGCATCTCAGTAGGTCCAGGGAAACCCCAAATTTGGTTTCAATACTCTGTTTACTCAGGAATGACCCATCTTCATTAACTATGTCCTGAACTTTGTTTACACCAACAACAGCCAAATCATTGTATTCAGTAGTTATAGCCTTTTTTCCAATAAGTATAAGATCATTATAGAATAGTGGCTCAAGCAAAAATTCTTTAAAGGATTTTGGTTCAATTGTAATGAAATTATACCACGCAGATATGAGGCTACAGTAAAAAGCAGTTTGGGGTTTTGACTTGAAACTTTTGTAGAAGCGCTTTTTGAGCAGCTTTTCTTTGTCGAAATTCGACAGTGATTCCATTAAAACCTTCCATTTAGCTTTAACAGGATCACAGTATCTTTTAATCCACATAACTTTCACTGCTGTAACAGTATCTAAAACAGATACCATCTTTAAACCCCCTCTTTCTATTGGTTGGAGGAGAGTGCTTTTGGAAACGAGATGTTTTCTATTGCTCCAGATAAAATTGAACAACATTCTATCTAGATCTGCTAAATATTTATCAGACAGAGGCACAACAGAAGCTAATGATAGAATATGTGGGACAACTAGACTTTTCACAATAGTAATTTTACCTTTCAAGGTTAGCGAACGTGGTTGCCATGAAAATAAAATATTTTTTATACTATCATGCTTTTCCTTAATATTTAAAGCAATCATTTCATCAGAATTAAGGGAAAACCATGTTCCCAAGGTTTTAAATGGTCTATTTATCCAGCTTATTCCTATTTTTTTGTCTTCATATAGTAATCCGTCATTATATACTATCATAGCTTCTGTCTTATTTTTGTTCAGTTTAAGGCCTGCATATCGATAAAATTCTTCAAATGTCTGTATAGCTGACCTCACTGACCTGTTATCTTTTAAGAATAGCGTCATATCATCCGCTAACTGGCACAGCTTGATGCATGTATTATTTATGGTTATTCCTTTAACAACAGTCAAAGAACGCAATATAGTAGCAATAACCTCTGCTGGCAATAAAAATAATAGGGCACTAATAGGACAACCTTGTCAGATGCCTCTAGAGAGCTTGAAGTATGTAGATTGGTGGCCATTATTTGAGACACAGCTCTCAGTATCGCAGTACAGAATGGATATCCATCGTTGGAAGTTCACACCAAAACCATAATGTTTCAAACAAATATTAAGGAAATTCCAATTTATGGTGTCAAAAGCCTTTTCAAAATCAACAAGAAGGATAATGCAGGGATGTTGTTTTAGTTTATAAAATTCAATCATGTCGCCAATCAGTCTAGTGTTTTCACCACAAAATCTATTTTCCATATAGCCTATTTGATCGGGATTTATAATTTCTTTCAAAGCCGTCTTCAATCTATTTGATAGTAATTTAGCTAAAATTTTGTAGTCTGCATTTAGAATTGACAATGGGCGCCAAGATTTCAAATCTGTTAGATCTTTACCTTTCTTGGGTATCAAACAAAGGACACCTTGACGTTGACTTAGTATCAACTTGCCTGATTCAAAGGCTTCCAAGTAGGTTTGAAAAACAATATCTGATATATCATTCCAAAATATCTTGTAAAACTCAGCCGGAAAGCCATCAGGGCCAGGTGTTTTATTATTTTTCAGTTCTAGGATTGCTTTTTTAACTTCCTCTAAACAAATTGGACGATCACAAATTTCTTTTGATGTTTTGGAAATTTGAGGGAGGTTGCAGCTAAATAAATACTCATCAATACATTCATTAGAGACATTGTTAGGAGGACATGTATATAATTTAGAGTAGAATTCTCTCTGTGCTGAAAGGATTTCATCAGGCTTCTTTATGATCTTGTCTGCGATAATTAAAGAACGAATGTGCTTTTTATTGCTGTTTGCCTTTTCAAGATTAAGGAAAAACTTTGTCGGTTTTTCATACTCCTCTGTAAATTTGGACCTTGTCCTTATGATGCAACCTCTTGCACGTTCGTTATAAATATTTTCAATTTTAGATTTTGTCCGATTTATTTCGTCAAGATAATCCAAAGTAGGTTGGGTACTTACCAACTCCTCTAGTTCTGCCAACCTGTTTGACAGAGTTTTTAATAAATCATTTGAACACATGTTTTTACGTATAGCAAAGGTGATAGACTCTGTCCGGATTCTGCATTTAATAAAATCCCAGACTAAATTTTTATTTTGAAGATTTTGAGCATCTAATGTTGCTATGTTTATAGTATCTTTTATCACATTAACGTATTCATTATCTAGAAGAAGACCTGTGTTAAATTTCCAAAGACCCCTTCCACGTTTATTCTCAACTTCAATGTCAAAAATTAGAAGAAGTAAACTATGGTCTGATTTTATACTAGGAACAATATCTGTTTTGCACAGATGGTATTGCAAATGAGACGAGATAAGAAAATAGTCAATTCTTGATTGGGAAAAACCAAAGCGGGTCCGTTCTCGTCTGGTAAATCTTGTTATATTTGCATTCTTAAGTCGCCAAATGTCAATTAAATCTAATGTTTCACACATTTGCAAAAGAGAATCACCATAGGATGGGGTGCTAGTTGAGTTTGAATTTGTCAAATTATCCAGACATATGTTAAGATCACCCCCTAAGATGATATTATCACCTACAAAATTTGACATTTGGTCATTAAGAAAACATCCAAAGTCAATCTGCTGAGACCTTTTATCAGATGTAGGGGCATACAGGTTTACTATTGTCAATGGGTAGGTGCCATAGTTGCATTGCAATAGGAGGAATCTACCATCGTTATCACGAAATACCAAGCTAATATCAATCAGGAGGTTTTTTGTTATAAAGATTGCCACACCTCTACAGTTAGAATTGCCATGTGAAAATTCAATTCTACCATCCCAATCCTGCTGCCATATTTGTTCTGAGTTAGCTGTTGAATGGCATTCTTGAAGTAAATAGACTCCAGAACCTTTAGATTTCAGCCACAGAAAGACTGCCATACGTTTTTTACGATCACCAAGACCACGGGCATTAAAACTAAATAAATTTAGGGTGTTACTCATGGATGTTAAAGTAAAAGTTTAAGTGCTCATCGCTTTGGTCAAATAACATTTGTAAAAAAGTACACACTGTACCACAATGTACCAGAAAAGAAAAACATGCCAACTTGCATAAAAAAGGGGGAAAAAACGAAACAAAACAACATACAACAAAGCAAGTATACAAAACACATAACATAGTCATATACAAAAGGAGTGTGCAAGAAATACAGATAGTAAAAAAGGAAAATCAACAGCTGGGCTTGACAAACATCAGATGATGCAAATATCTTCATTTAATCAATATTTTAACTGACCCTTGTATATACTTTTCAACAAATTGCAAATAAAAGTTATCAGCTCAAATATTTGGTTTAGTTGTTCTTTAGCTTTAAACCAGCTTAAGTGCACAATATTTTAACAACAAATGACAAAAACCCCAAACAACCCCCCCCCCCAACATGCACGTTGACTTAACCAGTATCTACCCTCAAGACTTGCCCACAGTATTGCTTTATGAAAATTAGGAAAATAACAATAGCTAACTGGAGTGTAATTTCTTGTTTTCTACAATACAAATGTATGTGGTATCATGCTATCCTTATAAAAGGATTCTTGTTTTAACTAAATCGATTTGAAAAATATCAATCTTTTACTGGAATATACCGTAATAAAGGATATTAATATGATACAGAAATATTCATATACCTTAAAACAGTTTTAATGTGAATAGTACTTTTAATCTCTTGCAAAAGTGTTCAACACTTCACAATAATAAAATGTAGGTATGTACTGGTACTTTATATAAGGATATTGTACTTTATTACACAAACAGTCTTATGCCAAAAAACTATTTGCAGGCCACATATGAATTTACACTTTAAAAACGTAATCACTGCATTGTATTGTATTCATACAATATATGTATTTGCATTTATTTATTGAATACAGTCAATACTAAACCAGTATGAATGTTTGTTTCATTGATTTATGTTTTCCAGTCTCATCAAGGACTCAAAGTGAACATGAAAACCTGGTTTGTGTTGTAATTACACATGACATTACATCACAATTATGTCGTAGTCTGTATTACGACAAAAAGTCACATAATGCCGAAAAACCATTATAAAGTGGTTTTATTAGGTGGGGTTTTATGCATGTCCAGTAAAGGCATATCATCACATTATTCATTGTGAACAATACATGTACTTTTAAAAATAACAAATGCACTTCAGTGTGATTTTTTGTGTTTAACTATGAGTGTGATTTCTGAAAGTGCCAGTCACTTGACTCTGTTTACTGCTGGTTCTAGGTTCGATCTGCAGCCTGATAGCCTAGACCTGGGATCTGCTGACATTCCAATGCCCAGAGATAGACCTCAGATGAGACCTTAGGTCTCCTTAATAAAGCCTACTCCAAGCTGATAAAACAGCCAGGAGCAAAATCAAAGGAACTGAATCATTATTCTGTGCCCAGACATTCCCTGAAAAACTAAATATTTCATAGTTTCAAGAAAATTGCAAAATCTTAGAGATATGCTTACTTAAGCCTCATTTTCATACCCATCCATGAAACTGAGACTAGAAAATAATGCCCACTCACTGTACCCGATTGGGCAAATACATTTACTGCCCCATTTTCAAAGAAAATTGATAATGTCACCTGCAAGATCACTAGTAAAAATACAACACAGTAAACTTTCTTAATAAACTTTCAACAAATATTATGTAGGTGAGAAAGGCAGACCATTTAGAATACGAATCTGTGATCAATAATTCTCTGTCACTAAACCTAAATATTCCAGAATCAACCCAATTTCCAAAAATATTTACAGGAAAGGGACATTCTGTTAGGAATATGCAGTTCCCAATCCTAGTTGGTGTTCTCCCAAGTACAACACTCCCAACCAGGTTCACAGAAGAAAACGTGGATGGTGGTGTATGTGCAATATTGGAGCAACCCATCCCATAAGACTTAACAAATTTATCTAATTGGTTTCATTTCCCACTCATGAGCCGCCCCCCCACCTTGTTCTGTTTATTTCAATTAGAATTTATTACAATAGCTATAATAAGATTAATTTGCAAAAAAGTTAAATTCTGAAAAAGTCTTATCAAATTTAATCAATTGATTTATGTATTTTTATGAAGAGGTTGAAAGAATCTGCTTTTTCAAAATCAAAAAGTTGAAAACTAGAAACATTGTGGCATACAAATTTACATTAAAGTATCATCCTCTCCAAAGTTTTTTTTAAAATTACACAATTGTAATTATGGGAAGCCCATTTGAAGTTTTTTTTACAATTTACATTTTATCTTGTTCATGGCAGTAAACTGCTGTATGTGTCTGACAATTATGTGTGGAAAAAAACCTAGTAGAAAAAACAACTGCAGAGAAAGCCATAGTAGAAAACTAGGGAATCAACAAATAATTCTAGTGGAAAAAGTCCCATGGGGTGTTGGAAAAATACCTAAACCTATGTTACATGGTGTACCCTACATATGGCAGTGCTTGTATAAATGTGTCATGTATCATTTAGTTAGAGGGTTTTTATATTGAGGTATTTTCTACTGTGGGATTGTATGGAGGCTTTTTCAGTTAACTTTACCATCAGTACGATATATTTTTGGCCCCAAAAATGTTCTCCCTTGCAATTTTGCCCATTGGCATTTTGTCCTCCGGCATTTTGTCTGAGCACCGAATGATATGTTCCATTATAAAATGTCCAAGTATGAAATATCCATACCCAGGACAACCCACGCAAACCCCCCTTCTAAAATTCCTGTATCTGCCTCTGACTTGTAATACTAGTTAATGTTCAGTTAGTTGGAGGTCTTCCCTCGGGCTATATGAGATCTCTTCTGGGATTTATATATGGAGAGAGGGGAAATCTGCTACTGGGAGACATGGGATCGGAATGGAGGGCACCCTAACCACCAAAAGGTGTTGTAATGGAAGATATGTATATATTAAATATCATTTATTTGTGAACAATTAGCAAAGGAGAGAATTTTTTTCACACTCTCTCAAGAAAGAAATGGGTTTTAACTTGTCACAGTCTTACAGTCCACATCTGGAAACACAAGACATTTAGAAGCACCAATGAACTGTTAATCTACCAATGAACTGTTAATCTATGCAATGGAAAAGTACACATGTAAATATACCACCTCGGCTATATCTAACAAATCAGAACCAATGAAAGGGATCTTATGTAATTGAATCAAACAAATTCAGCCCCAACTCGTTTATGTATCTAATCTTAAGACCCTAGATATTTACTTTCATCATAAATCTGTCTGAACCAGTGTGTTGATTGTAGAAACAAGCTGAATGAATATACAATAGAATCAACCTTGAACCTGTCATGGAAGTCTTTAACATAAACTTTAACACTTTTACCTACCAGTCATATCAGAGCCTGTCAAAACATAGACAAATATCTCACCTTAGAGCACCCTACCACCAAAAATAACAAACCCTCACTCTGTTTATCTCACCCAACGAAATTAGCGTAAAAGTCTCTAAAACACGAGCTTTGGTTATATTTTACATCACTATTAAATTGTCGTGAAAAAACAGGATCTAACGTCGACGAATCATCAAATCTCTAATTAGGTCATCACGTGACTAAACAACCTCGTAGGAGTATATAAGCAATTTCGAGCAAATGTGGGATCCAATGTCGACGAATTATCAAATCTGAAACTAGGTCAACCCAATCTCAGTATCTCAAAAGGTATATAAGATAATTTCGGCGAAACAGGGATCAAGTGTCGACCAATTATCAAATCGCTACAAGATCATCACGTGACATATCTGTTGATATGTAACTATATACAAAATATGATGAATTTGCTTTTTTTTCATGCTGCATCAGCTAAAAACCTTACAGAAATCCATACTATATAAATCCAGTCTCCAACCTGTAACATCCACTCACAAAGTTTTAGAAAACTGGTAAGGGAGGATGTTTTCTAACCCAGGTTTTAATTCTGAACAGTCAGATTCGACTGATTCCTCAATGAAAGAACCTGATATTTTGAAACCAGCTGCAAAACCACCATCAAGTGCAAACACAGGGGGATTTTCATTGTCAAACAATCAGCAAATCAGATATGCCTTTAAAAATCCACTTACATACACCTTTGGTCACAGTACAATGGATCATCCAACTCATTTGAAAAATTCTGTTTTTAATGACTATATATTTCAATGTGATCCACTGGTTTATAAGAAATATGTCACAAGATTTGAATCATTCAGGACATGGCCCAAATCACATCCAGTGAGACCTGATCAACTGTGCAGAGCAGGTTTTGTCTACACAGGAGAAGGGGATAAAGTTATCTGACCGTGGTGTAAAAGAAAGCTGATAGAATGGGAACCCTATGACATACCATTCGAGGAACACAGAAGACATTCCACCTCGTGCGACTTTTTGAAGATGCTGATGCCCTAAAGACTATTAATGTGTAAAATGATATGTTGCAATCTTTGTAATAAATGTGATATTAATAAATAGATAGTTGTAGTTTATGTTAAAATATTGTTTCTTAATATCCAAATGAGAGAAAATAAACGCCACACACCCTTAAAATAAGCACAATACTACAATCCTAACCCACATAATGTACATAACTTTCCATTATCTCCTCTGACCTTGACTTGTATAGGCTTTTGTACAATATAAACACCTGTAACAGTCATTCTCCAATCCAGGCACTCATGAGGCACATGTTAAAACAGAGTAATAGGTCTCAACACACTCACACCCCTCTAGCAGTATCAGAAATTCATATCAGAACAATAATATTAATATTTGATGTCACAACCATACATTAGTGGGCATGCAATGAATGCTGTATTGGTGGAAGAGCATGCAAAATCGCATCACAACACGTTCAAGAGGTCTTAAACTATAGAAATTATATCCTAAACAGCAACCCTTGTAAAACAGACTGTAATACCTCGAACCCAAAGGTCTGAGTTAATTGTAAGTTAAACTGGCATTCAGATTGAAATCTGCTTAAACAGAAAGGAATCTTAGAGATTCTGTCTGGTCACGAAATTTCTATCAATAGTAACTTTCAATAATCAAAAAGAAAAGATATTCGAGTCTGTAACAAGCTTGAACCAGAATTTTCAATGAAGAAAATCATGCTGATTATGCCCCCTTTCCGAACAATGACCCCCCTCCTTTATCTAGTGTTATAAAAACCCCACAGATTTGACAATCTATCATCCAACCTTCTGGTGTACTGGACAGAAGAGCGACCTACAGCACACAGTCTTTGGAAAGCAACCAGGAAATCTACGACATCTACAACAACACTCAACTAGTAGGTACAAGAGTTTGAAGTTCTAATGGCAGAGGCTACATTGAACGCACCAATGAAAAATTCCAACAGTAAGAAGAGAAAGAACGAGCAGTCACAATTTGCAAAAGTGAAGAAGGTCATGTTAATGCCACAACAGAATTCTGATGCATCAGGGGAACACAACCAAACCAGTACAGATATCTCTACTACATGCAGTGTTGTAGCAAACAAACCTTAGAGGAAAAATTATCATTTAGGCGGCAAAAAATATGCAATTTTTTATGGGGAAAGGGATCTTATAGATCACATCCAAATTAAAGAGTGGGATGGTAAAGTGGTGTTAAAAGAAGGTGTAAAACTTAATAGATCTAGATTCGTAATGATTCTTCACAATGTCGAAATTATAAACCACACCCTTGAAAAAATTTTGAAAGGGGAGGAAGGATTGAACTCTAGAATTCACATAGGAGGGTCGTATTACCTCTCTGTCAATAGTCCATACAAAACTGTAGCAATTCGAATGTGGAGAAAGGGGGGGAATGGGGAATATTTTCCCACCAAGTCTGGCATAACAATGAGTTGTGGGGAATGGGATGAATTTACTAAAATTTCTAATAAAATCTATTCAGAGAGAATGGAAATTTTTACACACATTCCATGCTTAATGCAATCTGATCAACCAGGTCATAGCAAAGTGTTTTGTGCTGAATGTTGTGAATCAACCAAAGCACCAATGGGAGAGGTCGATTTTGATATACCTCTCTAACAACTTTTACAAGTTAATGCTACTGTAGTATAAATATAACAAACTAGGCAGAAACTAATTTTTATGTACATACCCATAAGAGGACAATAGGTTAGTATCTATAGATAGAGTCGGGTAATAACAGATTTTCAACCAACCTGTTTGAACTTGTAAATAAATCTGTAGCTAAAGTAGGGTGCTGGACATTTACGAGTTGAGACAAATCTTTTGAATGGGGCTTTGAATCTTAGGGCTATAAAACCCCCACCTTCTCAATGATATGTCATTGATTTCTTATCAAATTTGGGATTGAGACCAGTGCAAGTCGCAAGTGTTCTGTCGCCTCAAGATTAACTTTGAGTGAATAGTAGTTGGTGAATTTTACAGCATTTTTTTGTTTTTAGAATAAGTCAACCTTTAGTAATATAAGGATGGAATTAGCTCAGATGGAGATGAACCTGTTCATGGGCAACAGATATGATGTCTACTATCCACTTCACATACCATCCTCGATGGTAACTTTTATGCATTTGATTCAGCTAATTGAAGTCAAAAACTTCAAGCAGGCTTTCAACTGCATAACGCTGTTGAATGAGGTACTACCAGACTTCATTATGTAAGTAGAAATGTTCTCATATAAGTAATTTGTTTGATATTTAAATTTCATTCTCTTGGTGGGATATCGAAAATAAGGCTGTAAACCGTCATTCAGTAGAAATGTACTCATATAGGTAATCTTTTTGATACTTAAATTTCTTTCTCTTGGTGAGATATCGAAAATAAGACTGTAAAACACTGTATGTAACTTATTGTAAACCGACATATCACGTGACATTAGAAGTGATTTTGGTATATAAACCTTTTGGGGAAAAAGAGGGATCAAGTGTTGACCTATCATCAATCGACGAACTAGGTCATCACGTGACACAACAACCACATGCGGTATATAAGGCTTTTCGGGGAAAACAGGGATCAAGTGTCGACCAATTATCAAATCGCAAAACAAGGAGTCACGTGGTGACTTAGCCTTGTGGTATATAAGGATCCGCTCAGTATAAAGACGCGTATAACACCTTTCATTCAATCACCCAAGTTTTTTTTTTTTGTTTTTTTTTTGTTTTGTCAAACTGTCTTTACTCCCAACCCACTAACCAAGAATCAATAACTAAAGATATGTACAAGTTTGCCTACTGTTTATGTGATTTCAGGACCAAATATCCAGACTTCGCCAGATATTTCGTGGAGGAATTTGAGAAAGCAGTCTGTTGTATTTGTAAAGACAGTCTAGCAAGAGAACAACTCATTCTATCCAACCCTTGTGCGCATTATTTCTGCGCTGAATGTGCCTGCCAGTTGATTAAGAACTGGAATGAAGAGGGCAGACAGAGACCCAAGTGCCCTCTCTGTAGAGCAGTGTTGAGAGACCATTTATTCGCAAAACCACGTTTCTTCAGTGCCACCAGACTACACCAATGCTCACTCTTTGTGTGGGTCCCCACATCCACCTATATCCACGCCAACCACAATCAATCAATGATTGAGGCTTTGACGTCAAGAAATTTTATCAAAGCATTTTATTATTCATTCTTAATGAGTACTAAACCCTCAGATGGTGAGAAGATGCTAGCACCTACATGGCCACAGTTCTATGAGGACAGAAAAAACAACCTAACCTGCACCACCTGCGCTCTTCCAATCAGCTTTGCCCAAGCATTTGCTACAAAATGTGGGCATTTTTATTGCACTATCTGCTCTGCCTACTCTGTCTCCAAACCACGGGGTTCTCCCCTCCACTGCCCAATATGTGAGGAGGAAATTGAGGACGAGTCAACAGAAATCATTTTCCTAAGACCAATTAAACTTCCCCCAGGCGATTGGACAGAGGTTCCCCAACCCCTCAACTAACTCAATTCATAGAACTCTTGAAGTTGAACTGTAAGTTATAACTGAAAAGTAATAATGTGAAATTAATTTAAATCAAAGTTACAATCAATCAGGTTTATTCGATATATATGTAATATACCTTGGTAATTACAGATTTATTACTAATATTCAGATGTAATTTGTCGATTGGAACTTGTAACATAAAGATATGTTAAGGTCTATTTAAATCCAATACACACCAATAATCAGATATAAGGTGTTATATAAAGGTAATGACATAAAGTTATGGTAAGTTTTAGTTACAAACATATCACGTTTTAAATATATATATGTAGTACAATACTGCCATTACAGTACTATTTTGCATAATATCAGTTCACCCAAGTCAACATATAATGTAATATAAGGCGAGGTTAATAAATAGATTACATCAACCTCAAAATAGGTTCACTTCTATGTATATCAAAGTAAACATTTGAATGTTACAGTTGTGAACAGTGTATTATCTGTATTACATAGGTCAATGACTACTCCAGGTTAAATACCTTGAGGTATAAATGTAAATGGGAGGATATCAAGTACTCTGTACAAATTATAGTTAAATTTTCAAAGTTATCTAAATATCCTTTAGCTTAACATGGCGAATTTTAAGCAGAAAAAACTATTTTCTGAATTATTGTCTTCTGTATAAAATCTTAACTCTGTAAATGGTATGTTGTTGTTAAAAAGTTCTTTGGTGAGTTAATCACTGAATTACACATTGATACATATAATATTACTACATATATTTTACGCAATGTACAAATTTTAACTAATACTTTATAAAGTTTATATGTTTTTGTAATAAATCTTTCCTGATCTAGTTTTAAAAAAAGGTCTGTTACTGTGTTCATTAATAGAAACAGATGATGCAGAGCTATCAGATTGTAGGTTTTGCTCAGGGTTAACTTCCATTGTACCATTATGGGTATCTTGGTCAAGGTCTACTATACTATCACATGATCCATTGTTCTGATCTGATGTGTTATGATCACTCAATAGGGTATTTGAGCTACACCTAGTGTTCTGACTAGATCTATTCAAATTCAAGTGATCCTCTGAGCTGTTTTCCTCCTCACCAATCTGGTCAGACGCGCATCTCAATGGGATGCTCGAATTGGGTTCACTGTTCTGATCAGAACTAGTCAAATTCAAATGATCCTCAGAGCTGTTCTCATCCTCAACAAACTGACTAGTCTGATAACTCAATGGGATGATTGAGTTAGAATCGCTGTTCTGGTCAGATCTAGTACAATTCAGTTGATCCTCTGAGCTATACTCTAATGTACTGGTTTGAGTGAACTGATCTCTGTATGCTATCTTTGGTACTGTTACACTGCAGTCTGTGACAATTGTATCTAATTCACTATCTTCTTCAACACTTAATGGAATGAATTCATCCACTATGGGTTTGATTAGTGGGAGGTAACTGGAACTAGATGAAGACAATATACTGTCTGAAGAAGCCGAATCTGACCCCTCCCCCTGATTTGATATTATCCTGGCAATAAGCTCAGCCTCATTATGAAATCTACTATCCCAGGAACTCTGTCCAGCAGAATCTGGAGTAACATATTTATCTCTGCTCTTCGAATCCTCAGATAATGAACTATAAGGCGATGTATCACTACTCTCTAACCATAATGACACTGAACTACTGATGTAGGATCCATCTGATTCATCCTCAATGTGCATACAGTAACGAAGAAATAACCTCAATAAACTCATCCTCAGAAATAAATACAAGTCATGTCTCCAGAAGAAGAGAATAATCAGCATTGTTAAAATAACAAGTAGCAATGCAGGAAAAAATAGCAGTATATACACACTGTCGTCATAAACTCCATCCCTAACTGATGAATCAGCTGCTTCAGTCTCCCAAGGGTCCAGACACAACAACCTCTGATCTACAATCAAAAAAAAATTTATACAAAATACAAAGAATATATGTAAGCTTTCATAAAATGACACATATTTGCACAATCAATTGCAATCACACAACCAAACACACACACACACACACACAGATACCCAACACAAACTGCACATAGATACAACCATAAATACACAAAAATACATACTGGGGTGTGGAAGCGGTTGAGTTGTCAGACGTCTTCATTATCTCTGAATTATGGACCCCAATTGTAAAATCCTCATAAATATGCTCAGCAGTACTACTGATATCTGAAGATCAAATGAGAGTAAATTTTACTGTATCTAAAGGTGACTTACCCGTACTACATCCGCGTATGATGGGGAAGTAATCCTCATTACAATCCTTATGTGTGTATCTGCACAATCCATTACAATCCCAGATTATCATCTTGACAGATGGATAATTTTTAATTATCTTTTCAACAGGAAGAGATAATTGGCCTACATAACAATCAGAATATCGAATAATCTCTATATCCTCATCTCCACATCTGTTTAAGAAGTCGTTACACTCATCACTACCACTAAATCCCGATATTATTCCAACCTCACTGTTTTTTCTGAAGTTACATTGGATGTCATACCCTCTAACATATACCAACAAACTACATAGTAAACAGAAACATTTAACCAATAGCATTATCAATCCATCCATAATTCAATCTTAAATCTTCAACCATCGAGGAAATCACTAGTGTTAATGAACCACCACGTGTATGCCATGACGTATAAATATGTTCTGACGCAGGAGAAATTTGTAATGTGATGTCACAATCCATTTCTTTGAATTCGCAGTGTTTTCTACAGAAAAAAGTAATATTACCTAACTCCCAACTGAATTCTGATAAACTTTCCTCTTCATTAATCTTGCTTTCAAACCCCATCATTATTTGGTCGTGGTGACAATGCTCAGTGCAACACGTTGGAACCATATAGTAGCTATAATTTTGCAAACAAATATACATACAATGGATCTTAAGAAACACGGTGTAGGGATTCGAAATAACTCATTCTGAATAGCATTGAGAATCGCATAGTGATGAATAAGTTTAAATGGATGCATATCTTACCTTTCTTGCATTTCGATACCCTCAACATTACTCTCATTCACTACACAGGTCATTTGAAGACTGCCTAGGTCTCTTACAATAGGTCTCCTAGACGGTCTCCTTGCACTAGGTCTTCTGCTGATTCGTGCCCTCTTGAATACAGCCACAATAACTATCAATATAACTGAACTGATGAGCAGTGTTCCTGGTATTGCAGCCAAAAAATGATATATTTTGGAGTGGTACAATGACATTGGGGGGCATTTTCAGGGATATAAGTATTGATAGTAGATTCTGTCGTGTAATAGCTATACATGTGGGAGTTCGATTGATCAGTGTCAGGGATACTTGATTCTGTGTTGGTAGGGTTGGTGATTTTGGTGCTGATTAAACTAGATTTTGAGGAACCCGCATCAATTTCACCAGTTGGGGAATTAGAAAAGGTGCTACCATCTTCATGTTTGACTGATTCAGTGGATAATGTTATATACCCACTTGTATCAGAATGAGGACTAGTGATAAGACTCGAGTATGAAATGCTCTCATCTCTGATAGTACCACCTGTGCTGAATTGACCCCTAGTGGACATTTGGCTTGAACTGGAAGACTGGACGGAATCTATCTGCTGATCTATGGAAGAAAGAAATGATAGACATAAACCCTTGTGAACCTACTCATTGAACTGTAACAGTTATAGCAATGAGGAGTAATGTCACAATATTTTATTATGAACGAAAATACCACAAACAGTACAAATTTTTTCTTTTATACCCCTTTTACTAAGATCACGTGACATACTAATTCTATTTGTTGATAGGTCAACAGATGATCCTGTTTTTCCCCGAGATGACTTATATACTACAGCAGGGATGTAGATCACGTGATGACCTACTTTAAGATTTGATGATTGGTCAACACTTGATCCCCTTTTTTCACAAGAAAAAATTTGTTGCAAGATAAGTTTTCAAAAGCTATTGTACAACTACAAATCACCATATTGTAACTATTACCCATTAAAATTCATACCTGTGGTGGTGAGAGGTAATCCTGTACTAGCCAGACACATATTTGTTGTTACTATAACATTAGAGGGAATTTCTCCCATCCAATCGCAATTGAAGTATTGCATATCTACCAGAGAGAGATATACAAGGTTGGGTAGAGCTCTTATTATAGATTCCAGCTCCAGTAGCTGCACCCTTTCCATGTAAAGTCTGGTAACAACCGGCCTATAGTTGAATGAAGGCACAGATACATCAATGCAGAAAATCATATCCTCCCTACAATTACATACTTTTGTTAAAGCATTCAAAAAATAGCATATAAGCAAAAATTGACGTGAGCTAGCTAATTCCATGTTTGTTAAGAACTCTAAACAATGCAAATGACTGAGATTTTTTATCTAACCAAGATTCTGTAGGTACAGATACTGATACAAGAGACTATAAATAAGACTGGTTTATGGTGAGGTTAATCTGTTATTCTTGGAGTGAGCGTGGGTAATAATCACACCATTTGTAAAACAGAGTGGCAGTTAAAAAACAAGCAATCACAATGACCTCCTTGCCATTTACAACACCGTGTACAGCAATTATATCAGGACCTACAGCGTCTGGAAAATCCACCTTTATATTTAAGATGCTACATAACCTGAAACATATGTTTGACAAACCAGTGAACAAGATATATTACTTCTATGGAGTCTGGCAGAAGATGTTTGAAAAAAATCCGGAATTAAATATGGAATACATCAAGGATATACCCAACACTCAGTTTCTGGAGGATCTAGAAAGCGACAACCATAATCTGCTTATTATAGACGATCTGCAAAGTTCAGCCTTAAATAACGGATTTATAGCGAATCTATTTAGTAGGGAGTCACACCACAGAAATGTGAGTGTATTTCTAGTGTTACAGAATTTATTTCATCAAGGAAAATTCTCAAGAGACATTTCATTAAACACTCATTACTTCATTTTATTCAAAAATCAAAGAGATATAAATCAAATTAAGGTTCTAGGAAATCAATTGGGTATTGGAACTAATCTTTTACAAGCTTATTCAGATGCAACTAGTCAACCATACTCATATATTTTGATAGATTTATCTCCTCAATCCAATAATTCCTACATGTTGAGATCCCATATATTTCCTGATGAATATGCAACAGTATATAAGTAGAGACTTGAAGACACTTTTGTTTATTGCTGGACTTTAACTGGAGTGGGTACTATCGAATCTCTATGCACGTACAATGTCAAAAAATTTACTGAGATCAAGTCACTTCATAAACCTTATATTGGAGAAGGATAAAAACTTGAATAGGTATTTGCTGATACACGCCTCGAGGAGGCAACTCCAAGCATTGGCAGAGATTTTTTATAACGTCTTTCGTCTACCTTTAGATCCAAGAACTGAAAGAAAATTTATTAAAAATATCCCAATTTTGAGGAAGTTCATTCAACATCCCAACAAGAGACCAACTATTGTTAAGAAGCACTACAAGTTATTAAGTGATCTATTAATACTCCTACAATCTTATCTACAAGAGATTTTACAATGAATAAGTTTATATTAGTACCTAAAGAACAATATGATAAATTTAAGGATGCTCAGGACATAGGAGGAGTCAAAAGGAGCACTGAAAACAGTAGCACAGATCAAAATTACGAAGATAGGATCGACCAAGAGAGCAAATCAGTGCATAAGCCACATAATTCCTTGAAAGAAGAGATATCTCCACCACCAGGACTTCCAGAGCAATATATAAACTCAAGTGATAGGACAATACCATCCCAGAAATCTGATGTAGTGACCACTCCAGATCCTAATCTTGAAGACATTATTCAGGTCGGATATGGAGGAACAAGGAAGGGAATTAGACGTACACCAGAGTGGATCAAGTTCTGGAACAAAAATATCAGATGAAGAAGAGCAGATTCTGACTGATATCTATTACAACCCAAGGAGTCCTGTTGCATTCGGTGGGATTCAAAAAATTCTCAAATATTTAAAAAGTGAGGGTATAGAAACCATCAAACCTAAGAAGCTTAAGATATGGTTAAGTAGACAGGAAGCATACATATCACATCGTTCTGCCAGAAGAAGATTCCAAAGACCTCGAGTGATAGCCTTTTAAGTGAACTACCAATGGGACAGTGACACTGCCAATATGACTGGTTGTAGGGAGCATAATGATGGGTACAGCCATTTTGCAGTTTTCATAGATATATTTTCCAGATTCCTCTACACAGCGCCAATGAAAACACTAACTGGAAAGGAAATGGTTTATATCATGAATGATCTCTTTGAACAGACTACTGATAAACCAAAGAATCTAAGAACTGATCAAGGTAGTGAATACAAAAACAATCAGGTTAAAAAATTTTTAAGGGATAATAGGATTAATCATATTTTTACATACTATGAAACCAAGGCCAATTATGCAGAGAGAGTAATAAAAACCATTAAATTAAAAATTAATAAATATTTTACCAGCAAGGAAACATTTAGATGGATTGACATTTTGCCAGATCTTACATTCGGCTACAATCAGTCTTATCATAGGACTATCAAAATGTCGCCCAATCAGGCTAAAGAGGGTAATGACTATCAGGTTTGGAAAAATCAATATGAAATAAATCTAAACTCTAAGAGAGATAACCCACCATCAAGTAAAAAGGATCAGGGTAAACCCTCTAAAAGTAGGAGACGGTCTCAGTACAAATTCAAGCTTGGAGATAAAGTAAAAATTAGTTTCATTAAAAAAACATTCGATAGAGAGTATTCAGAAAAGTGGTCAGGAGAAATTTTTACTGTGGTAGACAGAAAGAGGAACCAAGATATACCTATGTATCAACTCAAAGACTATAATAATGAGGTGATAGAATCTCTCTTTTATGAACCAGAGTTGCAATTGGCATACATGGACTCTAATGTTGTTTATAAAATAGAAGATATATTGAAAAAGCGTAAGAGAAATGGTATTCCCGAGGTTTTAGTTAAATGGAAAGGTTGGCCTGTTAAATTTAACTCTTGGATTCCAGAGTCTGATGTACAGGAAATAAATTAAAGACATATAATGCCAACTAGTCAATCAGCTGTTTTGAAGAATTAAATCACGTGACTACATCTACTGCAGTGTGTTTACCCTTACGTCCGAAATTTGAGTGCTTTCCCAGAAGCTCGGAATTTTGAAAGGGTCTTTCCTTGACGTTCGAAATTGGAGTATATAAACCGCTTCAGATGGTTTATATCTGGTCACATGGTGTCCTTTTGTAGAGAGTGACTGATCTAAGGAGTTTAAAATTTGATGTTTTCTCACAGGAAACATCACCTCAACCAGCAATTGTATCGTATTTGTTGTAAGTCAATGGCAGAATCAGATCTATATTTCTTCCTATCCTCTAGGGATTCTTTGTTTTATCACAAAGATAATAAACCTTATGACTTCACAGTGGAATTAAACGAAACAGTTAACCTAAAAGGTTTATGGGAAATTGCTTTATGCGATATCAACCTCAACACCAATCTAACTGAATCTGTGTATGTTTATAGTGACATATGTGATCAGTCTTATGTTCTTAATTCATCTGAACCAGTAATTCGTCTAATTTTTCCTTCAGCTTCTTCCACATCTTATTCATTCACAAACAGGTATTATCTACCAATTAAACAGAAGGCATTAACTCGCATACGCGTATATATAAGAGACAATGAGATGAATTCTGTCAGTAGCTTATCAGAGGAGATACAGTTGACTCTTCATGCTAGGCTAAAGAAATGGATACCTATTTAGACTTTTGTAAAAGGTGTAGTGAGGGAAAGGTAGGGTACAACAAAGATTTCTATGTACTTAGTGATAATTACAGTAACATCAAAGGGAGAGAACAAAGCAAAGATATTTCAATTGTCAATCCAACTGAGGCTGCTGTAGATCAGGCCAAAAGTGAGGTAAAAAATGAAAAGACTATAAATAGGGTAGAAAAAATGAAATATAATCAGACGGGAGGTAATAGTGGAAAGAAAAAGTCAAGACAGTCTAAAAAAAAAGCGGTTGTTAAAGGTAAAAAAAAATCGAAATCTGCTCAGAAAAAGAAAACCAGCAGGACGAATAATAAAAAGGGAAAGATCAAGAAAACCAGTGGAAGGACATCAAAAAGTTACAGTTCAATATGGATGTAGTGCAAACATCTTTGTCTCTGTTTATGCCACCTCCTATCGATAACTCAATCCAGAGGGAGTATTGGGTAGAGTTTAATCCAATTGCAGCAATATCAGGAGGTGGGGTTATTGAGTTTAACATTCCTGGAACATCTTTAGATTATGTTAATTTAGCAAAAACTAGGTTACAGGTTACTTATGCAATAACCCATGCAGACGGCAAACCTATTGTAGATGACAGAGTAGGTGGGGTACATACTGCAGACAGTGATCAGGTGGGTCCTGTCAATCTGACATTACACTCAATATTTCGCCAGATTGACTTATCTCTGAATCAGAAGATAGTGTCACCAGATGTTGGAGTTAATTATCCATATAAGGCTATGATAGATCTACTTTTAAACTCTAATTCTGACATGATAGAATCCCAAGCAGAGGCAGCATTATTTCATAAGGATCAGGCAGAGAGATTTGAAGAGGTCACATACCCAGGCAATAACCCAGCATTTGCAGAGAGAGCCAGACCTACCAAGGACGGTGGTACAGCTACAGTGGAGGGGAGTTTATACCTAGACTTTGCCACAGGACAAAACAGAGCAGTTTTAAATGGTGTGTCAATAAACCTCAAGCTGTTCCAAGCATCTAACGATTTCAGATTGATGAGAAATGGAACTAAAATTTATAAATTGCAGATAAGATCTGCTGTTTTGAAAGTGTGTCATGTAAATTTAAATCCCAGTCTCATAATCGCCCATAATGAATCTTTAAAGTTAACACCTGCCTTATATCCATTCTGGAGGAGTGATATAAAGAGTTTCAGTGTGGCTCAAGGTTCTCTAACTTTTATGACAGATAATATATTTCACGGGAAGGTACCTAGTAAAATGATTATAGGTATGGTATCTAACAACGCCTACTCTGGTGACTTAAGTAAGAATCCTTTTAACTTTAAACATATGGACGCTAATTACTTAGAGGTCACTGTAGATGGACAACCTGTTCCTAACAGACCATATAAACCTAATTATGAGGAAAATGATTATGTCTCTTCCTACCTCAGTTTACTAGACAGTGATCTGAATAAGAAGAAGGGGATAATTATTGGTTTAAGTGAATACCGTAATGGTTATTGCTTGTACCTATTCGATATTCAAAGTTTCCTTAGGGGTAAAATCATGACTAGATCTAATAGTGGTCATGTGAGGTTAAGTATAAGGTATGCCAAGGCATTGCCAGAAACTATAAATGTCTTGGTTTATGCTAAATTTCCTGAATTGATAACTATTGATCACACAAGGAGTGTGAACCTATCATAACGAGGTGGAGTTGAGGGGACTGCAGTGTCATAGAATATGATGAGAGTGTGGGCTGGTGACGGTTGTACATATATATATAGCAGGATTTCGAACGTCAAGGAAAGACCCTTTCCAAATTCCGAGCTTCTGGGAAAGCACCCTTTAAATTTCGGACATAAAGGAAAGCACTTGTGTTAAACAGCTGATTAGGATCACGTGACCTCGATTTTATTTTCTTTCTTTGATTTTTCTCTCAATGGATGGACAGACATTAACTAGCTATATGGAACAGGATAGGTGGATAAGAGAGAGGTTTCGTGGAATTTATCCTATAGATTTGATTCCTGAGAATCTTCCTAGTAAGTCTATAATCATTGTGAATCAGGACACTTCTAATCAGAAAGGAAGTCATTGGGTTGTCATACATTATACAAGTGATGCTATTGTTGAATATTTTGATTCAGTAGGAAAACCACCGAAACTAGAGGTGCAGAATTTGTTACTATCACAGGATATGATGTATATGTGTAACAATAGGAGGCTACAATCTTACAATACCTACACCTGTGGTTTATTTTGTCTTTTTTACAGTTATTACAGTTGTAGAGGGGTTAATTTGAATGGTATACTTAGACATTTCAGTGATAGTCTTTTAGATAATGAGTTATTAGTGAGTAGTTTTTTGTGGAAAGATTTCATATGAACTAGTTCTTTTTCTCTCTAGATATGTGTATATGTCATGGTGAAACGAACTCTGTTTTGTATCTCTTGTAAATTTATATAGAAATAAATGATACTGTCTATAACTTTCGTTTTACTTTCATCAGGGACTTGGAATGGAGTCCTGTAAACATTCCTTAAGTATAACTCCCATTAAATTGTTGCCGGAAATATATTTCACATCTAACACTGTCACTAGTTTACTTGGTACAGTAACACCCCAGAAGGTTTCTTGACTTTTACCAAAATTAACTTGTTTATATGCTATATATTTTCCATAATGATTAGAGAGTTCTTTTTTAAATTCTATAACCTGTTGCAGTTTTAGTGAGATAGTCAATCTCATCAGAGTTTCCATCACTTCATGAGATGGATTAAAATCTTGGAAGGAATTCATAAGAGATTGTAATTCAAGGGGATCAGAATTTTTTATAATTTTCTCACACAGCTTGTCTTGGTCATAGGTTGCTGCTATTAGGTAGCAAAACATCTGTTCTGATGAGTGAAATATTCTCTCATCCATTCGGATCTGACATATATAAAGGTTTGACATCGGGTTTTGTGGTTTCTCTACTAAAAAAACTTCATTCTCCCAAGGTGTTAGTGTAACCTCAAGGGGTTCTGTTGAAATGCCATCCATTAATACCTGTGTCTTGCAATAGAAATAGTTAAAACCAATTTTACTCTGTGAATATGTAAATATATCTGAGTCTCTAACTCTAAATCCTACATTAGTGGAGTAATTTACTTTCTTAGACCTCAAACATTCCTCAAATTTCCTCATTGGATCTAATATGTTTCTTTTGGAAATTCCTTTACATGAAATTTTTTGTTTACCATCAGCATCTTCTATTATGTAAGACTTTGAACATAATGACAACATCTTATCCCCACCCCATTCAAATTTAAATGTGCCTAAATGGCGGCCATCTAGTGCTAGATGGCGCTGACAACACCTCCTTGGAAACCATATTGGTGATTTAGCATCACTACAAGATCCGAATATTTCCAGGTTATATCTCTCCTTATACTCTTCCCTTATACACTGATCGATAGTAGGGGCGTTTATTGCCATGTAAATGCTGTCTGTGTCTGTTTCTATTATCTCAAAGCTGTTGTCTGTTAGATAGGTCCTTAGACAATCATAATAAAACTCTAACATCCTTAATTTGGCATATTGCAGAATAAAGAAACCAATCTGAATGGGGTTGTCCATTGTTACAGAATTCTTATATGTTTCCACCTCAAATAGGTTGTCCTCTAATTTCTCTAGAGTTTTAAATGTTGGTGAATTAATGACCTTCGATATTTTGATTTTGTTGTTCATATACCTTGTGTTACTATGCTTGGTACGATCCATCAGTACTGATCCATAGCTCGAGTTGCTTAACAGTTTGTAAGTGTCACCAATGATAGCCATATCAGAGTTCTGATCTCCACGAATTCTATGCATGGTTACTGTGTCTATGAAGGACTTGAAGGCAGTAGTTGGTTGGAATTCTACTATCTGATATATTCTAGTGACCTCACAGTGATTAGCAAGATACCATCTCAATAGTGGTGTAGCTAACAAAATTTTTTTCGCTTTAAGCCCACTAATTAATAGTCTTTTATGATCGAACATAAAGTCATTGTCCCTACAATACTGTAGCATATGTGGTCCTATTTCCTCCATCTTAACATTACATGTACAAAAAAATGGTGGAAACTCCTTAAACTGAGCTTGGTGTGACTGTTTTACCTCAATATCTACTTCTACAGCACCAAATAATTTGTTAGATTCGACATCTCTCAATATCTTACTTGTGGTCAAACTACCTTTGTTCTTTCTGTAGTACACAGGCAAATACTTCTGGTAAAATTTACTACAAAGGGGTTTAATTTTAGATAGATATTCACATTCCTGTATGCTTATATATTTATAACCCTGTGATATGAGAAATTGTTTTTTTCTTTCATCTTTCTGTTGTACCTGCTTTAATTTTTTTAGCCAATTTTTTGAGGTTATTTTTTTCATAATGTGACAATTATATCTACAGTAGTGATAATAACATCCATTGTATTCATAAACTGTCTTAGTTTTAGCACAAAATCCATCTACAAGAAAGTTACCAATTCTTATTTCTTTCTGATTATTTAACTTATGGAGTATTTTGACCTTGTCCCTCTTCATCAAATAGTCCAACCATACATATGAGTCTATATACCTTTCTGATACTTCTGGTTTGAAATTATTCTGATGGTATCTCCTAACAAATACTCCAGATGGCATTTTTTGTTTAAGAGCGAAAGAATAAAGTCCATTGCAATCATAGCCAACTACAGCTTGACAGGTATTACCTGCTATATTTCTTATATTTGTTACAGATTTTTCGTGATATTTACTAAAAATAATGCTAGGACCCCCAATTATGTTTTTTTTAATTATATAATACAGATCTCTGTTGTTATGATTAATTAAAGAAAAATTGCTTTTAGAGGATTCGTACAGCATTCATCTGGCAACACCTGGTAGTGTTATATAGTCCTTAAAAATATCAATACCCTCATTCTTATATATATCTATGAAATTTTGAAGTGCTATGGCGAATGGGGCTGTATCAAGGTTATTATAATAAATAAGATAGTCTTTAAACGTTTCCATGTGTTCGTCTCTCCATATAGTGAGCAGAGCCTGGTATTCAGACTCAGTCTTAATTGGGTTATCATTGGAAAGTCTTGAATAGAATTCTTGGGATTCAGGTAGGTGATTTTGACTTAATTTCTCCTCAGAATCGAACCATTCATATGGAAAAATACCTTTGGGTATTTCACAACCATATGCTTTCAGAAATTTACTATATGAGCATCCAGCAGCCAGATAATTCGAAATGTCTAAAAATTTCATGTCAGTAACTGCGATTGCGAGATAAGAGTTATTTTTCTTGATGGTAAATATCTCATTATCTTGATAGTGAGCTGTGATATATAACATAATCTGTCTTTTGACTAAATTCAGATCATACTTGCCTGAGTTAAAACCTATTACTGGAAGCTGAGATATGTATTTGTCGAATTCTTTAATCATGGTGATTATAACATTAGCAAAATGAGACTTGAATTTTGTGTCTGCTTCTTCAGACTCAGAGTCTGATTCTTGAGAATATTGTTCCTTCAATACTTCCAACTCATGATATACAAATTCATATCTTTCCTTCATTATCTCATAACAGACTTTACTAATTTCTTGAAATTTTTTCATCATTTTAGCTATCAAGAGGTTTGGTGAGACTTCTACAATGCATACTGGATCCTCATGCTGAGGTATATTAGAGGCAATGCTTACACTTACAGGAATATGCTTAGATATCCATTGTAGTTGTTGGGTATTCGACTGGTTATCATCTACAGTTTTCCTCAGCATAGCCTCCATATCCCAAACCAAAAAGTAGGGATAATACCTGAGATCATTTGGTACATATATGCCTATGGATTCTAATTTTTCAAATATTGTGGATTTAGTCTTATAAAATCCTCCTGGAAATATGTATTTGGTTCTGTCATAACATGTACTGTGATGTCTTTTCATATTCCACAATCTTTTAAATATCTTTCCACATTTATCACATTGAAACTTCTTAGCAAATTGATCAAAATTTGTAATATAACTGAAATGGTTTTGATATACATTCAAATACATTTTTGATTGATAATCAGACATAGTCTCGTAAATATGACTGACTGTACCATTAGCATTCAGGGAATAGAGTATAATCTTAACTTCAAAACATTTCTCTAAATTGATAACATCTTCAATTAGTACACCTGGAAACTCGGTAGGATTTTGAGAATTAGTGAAATTTAACCATATTTTTAAATAGTCTTTAATATTCTTGTTCTGGTTATTAAGATGGAGCTTTAAACATCTGAAGAAACATAGGTTATCTTGGTATGGTTCTTTCCTGTTTTTATCATAGATAAAGTTTCTTAAAAATTTATTACTTTTGATATATGTGGGTAGTTCTATGGCTTGACCTAAAGGGAAATCTGTTAGAAATATATTGTACTGTATATTGGTTATGAATGCTAATGTCCAGGCTGTTGAAGGTCTGATAGCTCTGGCTTGTTCTATGATATCAATCCTGGTTATTTTGTTCATTAATAATCTGATACTATTTCTGTTAGATATTGTATAGGGATAGGTCAATATCCTACTATTATAACAAGGAATATAATACCTATACTCTCCTGTTTGATTATCGAATAAAATCATGCCAAAGCCAAGGTTTATTCGAAATACTGTTGTCTGATCATCATATATTAGGTTAATATGTCTTCTGATTTCCCTATAGCCATCGTTCAGATTATTAACTGGAAAATTATATGTTTCTCTTAAATCTCCAGTCTCGTGTTCAGCTAGTATATGGTTTCTATTGGTTATGTACACTTCTCTAATATTTTCATTCTGTTCTTCAAAAATATATTGGGGTATATCATCTAAATTATCGTTATCATTGCCACCATGCTGATTCATTCTATGTCTATATAACTCAGATCTGTCTTTACAGACATGGCTGCATATTGAACACTTGTATAACTTAATAATGGCAGATTGATCTTGTTTCCTGTGAACTCCTTCAATGTGAGCATTCAGACTTCCTGGATTTAAAAATGGTAGATTGCATTGAAAACAGATGAATTTCCCACATTTCATAAGGTGAAACTGCAATTCTTGTAATGAGTTAAATTTTTGAGTGCAAATTTTACATTCCTCCACCACCCTTCTGTGTGACTGTATGCAGATTGCTTCATGGTGTATTTGGTTGGATTTATTCAGCATGTCCCATCCACAATATGAACATTTATACGCCATATCTACTCGTAGTTTAACTTCTTCCTTAGATCCTTGTATAACTTCTTCAGGAAAATTCCAAATATCTTACTTGATGAGAGAGGGTATTGCAATGCATAACACCCTGTAAATATAACACATACATATACTCTACCAAAATTGTTAATGTCAATTCTGGAAATGATCTGAGTATAGCATATGTCAGGACTGTGAGTTTGATTCTGGGGAACCAACTTATTTATATCAGAGCAGTAACAGTATAAACCATAGCATTTCTGTCTGATCAGCGATAGCAATTGTATAAGCCTCATTTTAATCTGGGATTATATCCTCAAGTGTTATCTGTTGTGACTGTTAGATTTCGAGATTGAACTTATTTCTTCGTGTATGGTGTCCCTTATATACCACATTGGATGTATATATCACGTGACTGCTTGATAGGATTTGATGATTCGTCAGCTTTGGATCCCCTTTTGGTTCAAGTTTTCTTATATATGCGAGTACTATGGGGTGACCTACTTTGTGATTTGATAATTCGCGACCACTTGATCCCTCTTTTTCCCGAAATGGTTTATATACCAAAACCTGATGTAAAGTCACGTGTTGACCTAGATTGCGATTTGATGATTCGTCGACACTTGATCCTGCTTTTTTCTCCGAAATAAGAGGCGATATTTTATACTTCCTTAAAAAAAAAAAAAAAAAAAAAAAAAAGATGCATATAAAATCTTATTCTGTTCATATACATTCAGATTAACTTAAACACTAAATATGCATTGTGGGATGTGTCAGACCACCGCATACAGTTTCCCTAGACTTGTACTGTGTTTATATAAAGTTGTGAGGTTCAACATGTGCCTTAGAGGTGTTTTTGTGGTACTCAGAATTTGTGTAAATACAAAGAGTGAATACATTGCGTTGAACCATTAATAATATAAATATGACTTGAACCATTGTAAGAGCACAAAGAGCAATTGTAGATTTGATAATCCTCTCAAATAATATCCATTGGATGTACTCCTATGTCCTTGATGTGTACATATAACTCTGGTTTTAGCATTTACATTGTTCATATATCATTACATATTTAGAGTTTCTCATGAGGTTTACATTACAAGTTAAAACCCGTGCTGTGAGGGTTTATTAATGACAAATATGTAAAACCATCATTTATGTGTGTACATTTCTCAGGGAGATTACAATTCAAGTTACAACTAGTGTGAATGTGATTTATTCAGCAAGTAGCAAGTATTTACATTTCTCATGGGATTAGCTAGGATTTGATTTCAGGTTAGAACTTGTGTGATTATATTTCTGGTTAGTGTATTTGAAACTTGTACTGAGCCATTCCATTGTCTTTGTTGATTTCCAGCTTTCCATATAGGGACACTGTTTACAAAAATAACCTTTTGGTGGTTAGGGTGCCCTCCATTCCGATCCCGTGTCTCCCAGTAGCAGATTTCCCCTCTCTCCATATATAAATCCCAGAAGAGATCTCATATAGCCCGAGGGAAGACCTCCAACTAACTGAACATTAACTACTTGTAATTTTACTCCACTAGAGTACATGTGAGAGACCTCTACAGAATTCGTCCCCTTCTAGACCTGAATACATCAGTGCTGTTAGCAAATGCTTTGGTGAGCAGCAGGTTGGACTACTGCAACTCACTCTTATTATCGCTCACTGATTTTGAGTTAAGGAGATTGCAGCTAGTCCAAAACTCACTCTACGGGGTTGTCACCCGTTCCTCTAAATATAAAATTCTCAACCAGGGTCAACCAGTTTACCCCTACACCTCTTCTAGAAATACAAGGCGAAGTACCCAAAAACTCAAGTTCCTTCAAACCCCCACTTTTGATCGCAGAATTCACAAATCAATAAACACTTTTCTAATTCCTTCAGTCACTATGCCCCTGCCCTTTGGAACTCTTTCCCTTTCCATGTAAGAATTAGTCCCTCTGTTGCATCTTTTAGGAAGCACCTCAGAACTGACCTCTTCAGCTCTAGCTTCCCAACTTAGTTTTTCTTCCCTCCCGGTCACACCCACAATCCTGGATTACCGACCTCGAATGCCCCTCGACTCCCCTATGATAATGATTTTGTTTAATGAGCACACTGATTTCAACTTTGTGGGGAAGATATTGCACTTGCAAAGCAGTAGATTAGATTAGATTAGATTTTGACACTTCTTACAGAGAAATTAGCAGCATATTATATTAACAGCTACAATTTTAGTGGTAATGCTAGCTTATTATCATTCCATTCAAATTACAATTAATATGTATTCTATAAACTAAACCATCATTTTGGGAGTACTATTCTTAACATTGACAAAATTGAATTAGGTAATCTGTGAGCCCAACTTTTCTTTCAAATAATTTTCTTTCGTGTGTGGAGCTTTAACTCGAAAACAAAATAATACCTCAAACCGGAAGAACGTGTCAGAGCTCTTGAATTTGATTGGTTGAACGTAAGAAGTGGCCTTGTGTGTGGCACTATACTGTTTTTTGCCGGTGTTTGGTTATTTTAAAGGTAAGATATCTCTATCCAGTTATTTTAACAGTCAACAATTGTAGTAGATTACTAAACTTTGGCGTAAGTGAACTGTTTTGTGACTGTTGACACAACATCAGCGTTTCAGTAAATGTCAAAACAGTTGTGGCTCCGGCGAATTTGTGTTAAGGGTCGGTATGACAGACGTGTTGTCACACAGCGCGTTTACATATATGGGGCCGTATTCTACAACAGTACTTGAATCATTTCAAACTTTGATTTCAAGTATTTCTTAGATTTCATGTACGAAATTACGGAACTGAACATCCCTAACTTTTGTTTCATGAATACAAAGTGAAAAAAAATACTGCTCAGCTATCCTTGCGTTGCCGGTTTTCGACGGTCTTACGCATTTTAATCTATTTTTGTTTCTTTCACCATTCCCTGATGTATTTTAATCTTAAAATTAGAAAAAAATGCTGTTTAATTGACAAAAACAAATATAATGGATAAATATTATAAGTTATTTTATTTTTTTCGTACTGACTACAACCACGTTTCACGTGGCGGTAAAGTGGCTCTTTACTTCCACGTTCCTTGCAGCCAGTCTACTTTTCGTCTGCAAACGTGATTAATGTAATTAACCAATGAAATAATTTGTTACTGAAAACTCACTCGAGACAAATATTTTACTTTTATCTCAACCACTGTTGAAGTTTTCTAGCAATATTTTACAAACAGAATATCAAATGATAGTACTTCCACTCACAGACTTAAGGAAATAGGAGGTTAAGACTGGTATATTTTCTATTTTTCAATGTATTTTTTTCATCTGCAAACGTTTGTCAGCCATTTTTGTGCACCTATAAGTGCACACGTTCCAAGAAAATGTGAGGTCACGGAATTCCATGGGGTTCCCTAAGGCTAGAACACCATTTTATTGGTGTATATGCGGCTTTAAGATATTTATTTACACGGAATAATATAATGTTGAAGTTATTTAGAAATATTCATGACTTTTATGTTTGTCTTTCTCTGTGAAACGTGGAAATAAAGTTCCGCATTATCGCCACGGAAACGTGGCTTTAGTCTCGCCGTATTTTTTTTATTTGATTCAATTTCTGTATGTATAGTGTTCTTAATTTACAAATGGTTGTCTGTTATCGACGGTAAAATTAAATCGGCGAGGTTATGTCCCGGGACGTCCCGATATGTAACACATTGGCTATATGTCGGGAAGTGCTAAATATTGAACACTTGGAAGTGCTTCAGAAGTGCTTTATGTCACGGGATGCCTTGTTTTAGGATTGTGGTAATATTTTACAAAATTAAAATGAAAAAAAATATATATTTTACAAAATTAAAGCCTAAAAAAACATCAAATACTTTAAACTCAGAAATCACGGCAATAGCAACAACTCATTAATATTCATGAGAAGATATGATCATCGGTTGTGAATTTCCCGGGTTTTTCTTGCAATATTTTGTAAAATGGAAGCTTCAGTGAAGACCAAATACCTTAAACTTGAGAACTCAAGGCAGTAGCACCAACTCATTAATATTCATAAGAAGATATGAGGTCACATATTTCCCGGGTTTTTCTAACAATATTTTTTTAAATTGAGGCTTCAATGAAGATCAAATACCTTAAACTCAAGAAATCACGGCAGTAGTATCAAGTCATTAATATTCATGAGGAGATATGAGGTCACAAAGGTAACTATAAAAAATCAACCAATGAAATCATTTCCCGACATTTAGCCAGTAATTTACATATCGGGATGTCCCGTGATTTAACCACTGCGAAAATATAATCAATATAAATGGTGTTCAAAATATATTCTAAACTTTTTATTTTTCACATTGCCCTCTGTAAATTGATAATTTAACAAATAAACGACATAGTTGTTGCCATTATATCATTAATAACGTAAAAATAACATTTTTTTTTAAGGTGTGCTCATGAATCAATTTCCCAGACAATTCTGGCATTAATTTTTAAAGTTGGTTTTGAAGACTGTTTCTTCTATTTTGTGTCCACAAAAAGCATGTGTTTTTATGTTAATGATCATGGGCAGGGTTAATTTATTTTATAACCTCCAAAAATAAAAATATTTTATGGCACATTATTCTTATATTTGATGCTGAACAAACGCATGCTGTCTTTGACAATGGATGAAAGTAAGGTCAATTTAATAAAAATGCACGTGTAGTATTTTGTAAAATAAATATTATTAATCTATTTGTCATTAACAAAATATCTTATAACTTTATTTTATGAGGCTAAAATTTGCATTTCACAGAAATTCATGAGCGTTGCCAATGACAACCATATTTTATTTTACTTTAAAAATTGATATAATATTTCACTTAACAAAATCGCGATTTTACTGCATCATGCATTAAGAAACTTTATTTTATCAAACTCAAAAAAAAAGATTTACATTAAAAGCCATGTAATATATTTTAAATAAAGCTTAATACTGATATTTATTTAATTTTTACTGAGGTGAAGAGCACCTGCACAGAACTACAATATATTAATGCGCGGCCGTCGATAATGGACGACCGTCGATAATAGACGACACAACGATACTGTACCCAAGTTTGTCGCCTACCCAAGTTCGTCAGTCGCCTTAAAAATTGTTAAGAATATGCAATATTTATCCCAAAACAAGTGGAATAAATGCTAATAACGATGATGTACAACTGTACAATGAAAGATAATTGTGGCGAAGTTTTAATATTGTCAAAAAATGCAAGTGACGAACTTTGGTAGGCGACGAACTTGGGTAGCTGAGCAGTAACCATAAAGTATCATAAAAATCCATCTCTTACACGGGTGGTCACTGAGATAAACGGTCTTCATAAAACGGTTAAAAGGTTTAAACTACAATGTAAGGCGAACCAAATGTCATGGAAAGCATGGTTTACGTCTATTTTGTTATTTAGTTTGTGCGAATTTGCTATTTACGCTATTTAAATTTGAAAACTTTGAAGACCGTTTATCTTAATGACCACCTTTGTACTTTGGTCTAAGGTCACCTTATCTAAGTATTGTAGAATTTGCCCGGAAAGTCTAATCACCGCATGGAGATATTCATCGAATAGAGACCAAATGGGGAGAGAAAGGAAACCAGTCAGAACGCCACCAAACCCTAACACCACCTCCAAAATGCCACCACTATAACGCCACCACTAACCAACATTAATGTACGGAATATGCAGCTACATAATTTGTATTTATCATATTTATTTCTAAACAGAATAATTACACAACCAAGTCTCATGAAATGCTGTACATGTATGGTGTTTCTATGTTATATAAAACAGCGTTATGCATAAAGAACATGTGTTAAAACAATGTAATAATATGTTGCACTGTTAAGTTTCAACATTGTTTATTAATTTCTTATTTATCCCCTGCTTACCTGCAGTAAACTCCACCATAGCAGAGCAAGGTTGGCTCAAATATACATCAGATATATATGTGGTGGTTATGGAGTGGCATTTGGGGGTGGCGTTTTGACTATTTCGAGAGAAACACCTCAGGTATTGGTGGTGGTGTTGGTTTTTTCATTAGATCCTCCTATAGACCCAATAAAATTGAATCTCCCCTCTACCAGTCATTTCAGTATGGTGGTGTCAATTGGGCTTCATGGCCGTTCATTGTTGCTTGCCTGTATCTACCGCCCACCAGGAACATGTGCCTGCAACTTTCTGGAAGAATTCATGTCATTTGTTGGTTTCCTGTCATCTATCTATCCTGAAATCTATCTGTTTCACGGTCACATATTGGACCTCATTCTATCTCCCAGTGATTAGGATACTATTGTTGATGTCAAAATTTGCGATTTTGTATCTGATCATGTATTAGTCAAATGCTCAAATGCCTTCCCTCGTCAAGTAGCTCATATTCCAAGTAAAGTTTAGTATAGAAGCTACCACCATATCAATATGTGTGATTTCTGCTCAGATCTCGAAAATACTTCCTTCATCAAGTCCCCTGCTGATGCTGTATTTGATCTTGAACAATGTGTACATGATTTAGGCAATGTTCTTGACAGACATGCACCTCTCATATCTAGACTGACAAAGAAAGATTCTGCCGATTGGATGTCTGATGCTTATCAATGTGCAAAGTCCCTTAGGTGCCAATTTGAGAGAACTTGGCGTAGGGCCCAAAATTCACTGAACAGAAGTAGACTTCGTCGGGTTGCTCGGTGCAATGCACTTGAAAACAATAAGTCAGACTATTACAGCAAAGTGAGCAAACTGATTTCAGATAATATGATGATGATGTCATGATTCTATAAAACTATGGCGTGAGCTGCATAAAACCTTGAACAGGGTCTCTGATGCGACACTTCCATCACATGAGTCTGAAAAGTCATTGGCTGACCAGTTTGCCTCCTTTTTTTCAAACAAAGTAAAAAAAATTAGATATACTTTGGCTCCCTCTGGCACTGAATATGAGGTTCACCCTCCATCAGATCCTCCAAAAATTACTGTCTTTAGGCAAGTTTCTGAAGATGATGTTGGTAAAATAATAAATTCCTTACCAACAAAATCCTGCCTGTTAGATCCTTGGATATCAACAAAATCCTGCCTGTTGGATCCTTTCTTATCAAGGAGTGCATTGATATATTGCTACCATTCACTTACTAAGCTGGTCAATTGCTCGATCATGGAGGGATGCGTCCTTGATGCTTTCAAAACTACTGTAGTCACTCCTCTTATTAAAAATTAAAAAGGCAAATCTTCCTTCTGACGACCTCAAGAATTATCGCCCTGTATCTGGTCTCAGTTTCATATCTAAATTGGTAGAACGTGTGGTTGCTAAGCAGCTGTAAGAACATATCCATGTCCATAACTTAGACAACCCGTACCAGTCGGCATATAAAGCAGGTCACTCAACAGAGACAGCTCTTCTCTCCATAAAAAACAAAGTTCACTTATCTTTGTCAAGAAGTGAACCCACTGCCTTAGTATTGCTGGATTTGTCTGCCGCCTTCGATACCATAGATCATTCCACTCTTCTCAGTTGCCTCCGTATTATATATATATTTGGTCCGGCGTCGGTGGCTCTGTTCTGAAATGGTTCACTTCCTACCTAACAGACCGTTATCAGTCAATAAAAATTGGTTCTACTTTGTCAGATGTTTGTAAACTCCTATTTGGTGTACCCCAAGGTTCAGTCCTGGGCCCTTTGTTGTTCTCATTGTACACCACCCCCCCTCAGCTTGATAATTGGTAAACATAAAGGAATAAAGTTTCATTTTTATGCAGACGACAGCCAAGTTTATGTGCATTTATCCCAGAAGAATGCATCTGCTGCCTTTGAACAACTGAACAGGTGCCTAAATGATGTTAAAGAGTGGATGTCTACTAGCAAGCTCAAACTGAATCCTGACAAGACTGAGTTTATCATCTTTGGTTCGAAGAGACAGAGGGACAAGTTGAAAGCATGTTTTCCAATTGATATCTTGGGCAATTCACTTTGCCCTGCTGACTCGGTCAAGAACTTGGGTGTGTGGTTCGATTCAGATTTTTCCTTGTCCAAGCACATTCAGAATGTCTGCAAAGGTTGTTTTGTCAAACTCTGTGGTTTCAGACATGTCAGGCGGTTTCTTATTCATGATGTTTCTGTACTTGTGGCTAATGTTCTTCTTAGTAGTTGGTTGGATTACTGCAACTCACTTTTCAGGAGCCTCTCCAAGTTCAATCTACGCAAATTACAGTGCATCCAAAATAGTGCAGCCAGAATTGTATCTAACACCAGTCGATACACCAGTATAATTCCTGTGCTTGAGAAATTGCATTGGCTTCCTGTTGGACAGTGCATGGTGTTTAAGACAGCCACACTTGTTTTCAAGTTTCTACACACGGGTTTTCCTAGGCATTTTGCTCCATATCTTTCTTCCTACACCAGTTCTTACAGCACCAGGCGCAGCCAAAATGCTGGCAATTTCCTTATCAATCCAAAATTGTACCCTACTGTTCATAATCTATCAAAAAGTTTGGTTATAGTTTTGCTTTTGATGCTCCCACTGTGTGGAATGCTCTTCCGGATGAGATTTGTGCCTCTCCATCCTTGGCCTCTTTCAGAACGCAACTTAAAACCTGTACACCAAGGCATACTAGGGGTGCAACCGAGCAGTCGACACTTGCCAAGCGAGGCAAATTTCGCGAAAATTCGATCCCAATTTTAAGGGTCAACTACTCGTGTGCATATAACAACCTATTGAAGCGGTTACGTTTTTTAGGAAATAAAAAATAAATAACATACCTTGCTGGCATTAAATCGCATAATCCACCATTTTAAACATACTATTAACTTATATTATATGGTGAAATCAGCTAATTTAAGCGATTCAAAGCTTTTATCTTTATATTTTTGTCGTTTATGGGAGCCACCATATTGGATGTTTTTTCCTGTAATGGTGGATACTAAACTTCGCGAGGGCTCGATGTCAAGTCGATTTTTTGTCCGCGAGCAATCGGCCCGAATTATTTGTACTCGTCACGCCCCTAAAGCACACCCACCTTAGTCTGGATCATCCCCTGGTGTTCTCCATGGTGCTTGACCCCTCTTCTGTCTCTGGATACTAAACTTTGGTCTACTACTCTTCTGGTTTTGTTGCGCCTTAGAGTCCTCTTGTAGGGGGAGATTAAGCGCTATAAAAGTTCAATTAGAATTAGAATGGAGATCCTATCTATTTCAAAATAGCAAGATTTCTTAAGCTTCAAATTCAGTCCCCATGTTTTTGATGTTGGTCCCCAATAAAAGGGTAATATTGTAGAATAAATATGAATAAACTATGCAAATAACAAAATTTGAGGTCACAGAAATCCATGGGGTTTCCTAGCAATATTTGAAAATGCAATATGCAAATAAGGAGATTTGAAGTCATAGAATTCTATGGTGTTTTGTGGCAATACTTTCTCAATAGAAGTTAAAAAGCTGGTCGTTCTTGAGGTCACAGACTCAATATTTCAATAAAAATACTGATAACAAAATATGAAAATTCACGGAAATCAGTGTGGTTTCCTAAAATTATAGTAAAGGCTGCTGAATACTTCACGGATAGGCCATCTCATTAATATTCATAAGGTCATGGAAGAAATATATAGGGAGAACCCGATATCACAAATGTTAAGTGTTCAGTACCTGATGTCTATCCACGACTCCACATTAAAACTAATATATTAAATTACTAGTAAATAAATAATAATGCACTTTTTTTCCCCCATTCTTATCATGAAATGCAGTTAAAATTGAAAATTATGAACTTCAGTCTCCGTTTGGTGATTAGACTGACCCAAATTCGCCCAGTTATTAGAGAGCTTATGCACTATGTTTTTCTATCCCGTAATGCAAATATACAAGAATTAGGTTAATGTTCACATTTTGGGAGATATTTGATATTGCACACTACCAAAGGGCTCGTTATAAAACTCGGAGCTGGAGTTGGAGCTTTACTTGTAGCCGCACCCTTACCACACCCCTCCTCTATTTGGCTGTGTGTCTTGTGTACTCCAGTGTTTACCCAGTATTTTAATGTCACCGCACCTAATAGTACGTACTGTCTTCTCGCAATATTAAACAAAATATCAAATGTTGGTAGTTGTACACAAGGAAATATGAGACCATGATGGGGTTTCTAACAATATTTTACAAATATGTGATCCAGCAATATTTTACTATCACCGCACCTGGTGAAGTCTTCTCGCAATATTTAAAACAAATATCAAATGCTGGTACTTGTACAGCCACAGAGTGAAGGAAGCATGAGGCCACGATGGGGTTTCCAGCAATATTTTATAAATATATTTTCCAGCAATATTTTACTGTCACCGCACCTAATACTCTCTTCTTGCAATATTTGAAACAAAATATCATATGCTGGTACTTGTACACCCACAGAGTGAAGGAAATATGAGGCTTGATGGGGTTTCCAGCAATATTTAACAAATATATGACCCAGCAATATTTTACTGTACAAATATTCTTACCGCACCCCTCCGACTACACCTTCGGAGCTCCCAACTTTTATAAGGCACCCTAGCACAGCAATATAGAAGACAGTAGACATGGTTACCTCGGCTCTACTTTACTTGTGTGTAGAGCCATGGCACAACCCCACATAGAACTGGAGATTTGCATAAAACACAAATATTGTACAAGTGTGTACACACAACTGTTCCCACCAATATTTTGTTATATTTGTATCCCCGGACAAAAGTCGGGGATACTTAGGATTAAGTATGGTCACGCCGCCGCTGCAGAGATTTCCTTTTGGACACAAGAACTTAAAAAGTGTTTTACTTAGACCTTTCAAATTTGATATGTGGGTATATATGGGCAATGCCACGAACGCTATTGTTTTGTCACCTTGACCTTCAATTTTAAGGTCACTGGTGGCCTCTTAAAAGTCAGATTTCGGCCATTTTTTTACCCCACAGCCCTTAAGGGCTGTCAGCGTATTGTTTTCACTCATGGTGTCCGGATGGGCGGCGGGAAAAAGTTTGTCCGGGCTGTACCTCAGAAACTGTAAGGTGTAGGAAGTTGATACTTGGTAGGGACATTGGTTAGGATGTGTAGGTGTGCAACGTCATGGTCTTGATTTGACCTTTGACCTTGCCGTAATGACCTTGAGTTTGAATATCTTGTCCGTGCTATATCTCGGAAACTGTAAGGTGTAGGAAGTTGATACTTGGTAGGGACATTGGTTGGGGGTGTAGGTGTGCAACGTCATGCTGTGACCTTGATTTGACCTTGCCGTAGTGACCTTGACCTATAAAATATTGTCCGGGCTATATCTCGGAAACCGTAAGGTGTAGGAAGTTAATACTTGGTAGGGACATTGGTTAGGGGGTGTAGTTGTGCAACGCCATGGTCTTGATTTGACCTTTGACCTTGCCGTAATGACCTTGAGTTTGAATATCTTGTCCGTGCTATATCTCGGAAACTGTAAGGTGTAGGAAGTTGATACTTGGTAGGGACATTGGTTGGGGGTGTAGGTGTGCAACGTCATGCTGTGACCTTGATTTGACCTTGCCGTAGTGACCTTGACCTATAAAATATTGTCCGGGCTATATCTCGGAAACCGTAAGGTGTAGGAAGTTAATACTTGGTAGGGACATTGGTTAGGGGGTGTAGTTGTGCAACGCCATGGTGTGACCTTGATTTGACCTTGCCGTAGTGACCTTGACCTATAAAATCTTGTCCGGGCTATATCTCGGAAACCGTAAGGTGTAGGAAGTTGATACTTGGTAGGGACATTGGTTAGGGGGTGTAGGTGTGCAACATCATGGTCTGACCTTGATTTGACCTTTGACCTTGCTGTAGTGACCTTGACCTATAAAATCTTGTCCGGGCTATATCTCGGAAACTGTAAGGTGTAGGAAGTTGATACTTGGTAGGGACATTGGTTAGGGGGTGTAGGTGTGCAACGTCATGGTCTGATCTTGATTTGACCTTGCTGTAGTGACCTTGACCTATAAAATCTTGTCCTGGCTATATCTTGGAAACCGTGAGGTGTAGGAAGTGGATACTTACTAGGAACATTGGTTAGGGGGTGTTGGTGTGCAACGTCATGGTCTGACCTTGATTTGACCTTTGACCTTGCCGTAGTGACCTTGACCTATAAAATCATGTCCGGGCTATATCTCGGAAACTGTAAGGTGTAAGAAGTTGATACTTGGTAGGGACATTGGTTAGGGGTTGTAGGGGTGCAGCATCATGGTGTGACCTTGATTTGACCTTGTCGTAGTGACCTTGACCTTTAAAATCTTATTGCACCTATGGGTCTGTCTTTTGATACAGATTAAGCACTGTTAAAGTCATATTAGAATTCATTAAGAATTTTACTTTTACAACTTCCCATTCCCAACATCCAAACCATAATTCGGCCATGCCAGATGTAGATAAAGAGTGTCTTAATGTTTAGTTTACTGATTAATGCTGTCATTTAATTGTCTTCATCTTTACATGCATTATCTTTCTCTTAGACATTATTTTCTCTATTTAAACATTGTTTGGACCTTTGGACACATTCACACTTCAGCCATGTCCTGTCCGGTTATACACTGCATCGAGACGCAATGTCTAGTTTCTTCAACAATCAGTCAGCCTGGAAATATAATTGATTTAAAGGTTTTTTTGGACCATTTTAGTTCTTTTACAATAAAAGCTGTATAAAATAGCCTATATATTTCGTTCACATATTGTATTTGTTGTATCACTGGCTTAATATTAGTTGTTTTCAATTACATTATGCTGTTTTCAGTCATTTTATCAAATTTTATTCAACAGAAAAAGATTTTATTCAAATCTCCAGGTCAATATGGGGTCGTGCCATCGGTCTACTGCTCACTGTGTAGCTGTTTAACCTGCCTCTTTGCCCTAATTGATTTAATCTGTCAAAGTATTTAGTGGTTTAAATGTTTAAATGATAAAACACTGTTCCTCACCTGGCTTATACTCTGAAAAGGACAAGTAATATTAATACTGAAACAAATGGAACAATTAAGTGCCTATAGCAGTCATTCATAACTCTGACATGAAGGATTATTATGAAGAGGTTTGGTTATTGGCATAAAATGCAAGTAACAAACATGGGTAGGCAACAAACTTGGGTGGCTGAGCTGTACATGCAGTAAAGAAGAGCTGAGGTAACCACGTCTTAAGAAGACAGGGCTAGCCAGTCAGTTGAAGCGGTGATTTTAACCGGTAAAAATGGCCCTGGTCAATACTTGAAAAGTGGTTAATACTGATCAATTGACCAAAAATTTTAGTAAGAATCTATCGATCGGGTCCCTGTTCATTAGAAGTGCTAGATTTTTTTTAATTGGGTTCCCCATCACATTTAACAAGTGAGTATGTGTGTATCTTAAGTTATTTATTATGACACAAATTAAAAGTAGTGGGATAAGTTTAAAATAACTGCAGAAGAGTTTGATAATTGGATAATTTACCCATGGTAACAATCAGTAAGCGTGTCAGACTATGTCAAGTCTGAATATTGATAGTTTAATTACCACTCTTAGTAATCACGCCAGAAACTATTAACAAAGTCAGGCCAGACAATTTCATCATTTGGTATACCAACTATTAACTAATTCAGATAATCAAGCAATACAATTAAAAGGCTAATTGAAGCATGCGTACTTTCAGATCTTGCAATTTATAAACTCAGGCTAGCCACACTCAACAATATCATCAATTAGTACCAACTAATTATAACCAATGAGGTAAGGACCAATGAAATTAAAGGGCTAGTTGAAGCATGCTTACATACAGATCTTTATATAGAATAAAATTTGACCCATTCAATAGCAACGCCTTCTATTGACTGGGTCCCTGTTAGCCACTTTGAAAATTTTAATTTTTGCTTAAAAACTGACAATGTCCAAATCACAAAAATAGAAACTATTAAGTCAAACAATCAAAAATGTCTAATATACATACAATGTGATACAAAATTTTTATTATGTCCACCCCCCTGGGGGGTGGATATATTATTTTTGCTTTTTTCGCCGTCCGATGTCCGGCATCACGCATGGTTTCCGCTCATTTAAAGGAAAAGTATTAGAGCTATTGTCACCAAATTTGGTATGCAGGCTTATTGGGTCAGTAGCTTGCTTGGGATTGCTTTTGGCTGTTGTACCTCTTTTGCTTACTGAGTAATACTTAAGTACAGCTATTTTCAGTACCCATTGGTTTCCGTGCATTTAAGCCAAAATAATTAAAGATATTTTACTACAATTTTGAATACAAGATTGTTATGTCCATAGCTCGCTTGGTATTGCATTTGGGACTGATAGCTTTGTCAGTACATGAGTAATAGCCATTTAGGTACTTCATTGTGTATTTTCAGTACTACTTTTGAGTAATTTGCTTCTATCTCCTTAACCGTGCGAGATAGAGCGATTTCGTCGAAATTTTCGACCCGCAGGGTATCTGAGGAGTGTACTCTTTGCAATTTTCAAAAAATTTTCCCCTCCCCAAAAATGGCGGCCATTTTGAATTTTCGAATTTTTGCCAAAAATGGCAAAACACTAATTTGCTTCTATCTCCTTAACCGTGCGAGATAGAGCGATTTTGTCGAAATTTTCGACCCACAGGGTATCTAAGGAGTGTACTCTTTGCAATTTTCAAAAAATTTTCCCCTCCCCCAAAATGGCGGCCATTTTGAATTTTCGAATTTTTGCCAAAAATGGCAAAACACAAATTTGCTTCTATCTCCTTAACCGTGCGAGATAGAGCGATTTCGTCGAAATTTTCGACCCACAGGGTATCTAAGGAGTGTACTCTTTGCAATTTTCAAAAAATTTTCCCCTCCCCAAAAATGGCGGCCATTTTGAATTTTCGAATTTTTGCCATAAATGGCAAAACACAAATTTCCTTCTATCTCCTTAACCGTGTGAGATAGAGCGATTTCGTCGAAATTTTCGACCCACAGGGTACCTAAGGAGTGTACTCTTTGCAATTTTCAAAAAATTTTCCCCTCCCCCAAAATGGCGGCCATTTTGAATTTTCGAATTTTTGCCAAAAATGGCAAAACACAAATTTGCTTCTATCTCCTTAACCGTGCGAGATAGAGCGATTTCGTGGAAATTTTCGACCCACAGGGTATCTAAGGAATGTAATATTTGCAATTTTCCAAAAATTTTCCCCTCCCCAAAAATGGCGGCCATTTTGAATTTTAGAATTTTTGCCAAAAATGGCAAAACACAAATTTGCTTCTATCTCCTTAACCGTGCGAGATAGAGCGATTTCGTGGAAATTTTCGACGCACAGGGTATCTAAGCAATGCAATCTTTGCAATTTTCAAAAAAATTTTCCCCTCCCCAAAAATGGCGGCCATTTTGAATTTTCGAAGTTTTGCCAAAAATGGCAAAACACAAATTTCCTTCTATCTCCTTAACCATGCGAGATAGAGCGATTTCGTCAAAATTTTCGACCCACAGGTATTTGAGCATTGTATTCTTGGCAATTTAAAAAAAAATTTCCCCTCCCCTAAAATGGCGGCCATTTTGAATTTTCAAATTTTTACCAAAAATGGCAAAACACAAATTTGCTTCTATCTCCTTAACCATGCGAGATAGAGCGATTTCGTCTAAATTTTTCAACCCACAGGGTATCTAAGGAATGTAATCTTTGCAATTTTCAAAAAATTTTCCCCTCCCCAAAAATGGCAGCCATTTTGAATTTTCGAATTTTTGCCCAAAATGGAAAAACACAAACTGGCCTTAACCGTGCAAAATAGAGTTATTTTGTTGAAATTTTCGACCCATAGGGTATCTAAGAAATGTACTCTTGGCAATTTTCAAAAATATTTCCTTTTCCCAAAAATGGCGGCCATTTTGAATTTTCAAATTTTTGCCAAAAATAGAAAAACAGGAATTTGCTTCTATCTTCTTAACCGTGCAAGATAGAGTGATTTCGTCAAAATTTTCAACCCAACCAATGCAAAAAGGCATGAAGCTGAAATAATTTACATCTACACTAACAAATATTTAAGCATCATTGATATATTTTACAAATGAAACAGGGTCTTGTAAGACTACTGTACAATTTGGGCAAAAGGTTCATGGGTGGACATTACACATGATAATGTGTGTTCTTCTATGCTATCCTGTTTCTATTCGCATCTACTATCAACAGGGCGGCCTATTTCTAGTTTCATCCAGCATTTGCTAGATCTTTAAGAAAGCTACACTGTTATAAATTTGTTGTTTTTTACCTAGTATTTACATTTAATATTTTGTAGTACAAATTAATACAAAGCAGTAATAGTAAATCATTTAAAATTATACAAGCATTTTAGTTGTGTTTGGTCAATAAAAATGAGCTATAATTCAATTTCTACAAACATTGTTACTTTGTTCATAGGTACAACATTTGCACCTAACATACCACTGTCCCTTTTATTCCAATACATTAGAAAGTATAATGATGGGAAAAAGAGATTGCAAACCATATTGTAAAATTCAGTTATAAGCAATGTTTGATGAACTTATTTGATGGTCAGGAATACTGGACGCAATTGCAATTAGGAGTTTAGTAGCTGGTGTTCATCACAGCAGATGTCAACCACAATAATCTCTAGGTTGCATAATATTTATCAGGTATAGCGATAATCCTTCTAAATAAACATGCAAAAAGTGTCAATTTAACAGTATGATATACTTTCATCCAAATTTCTTTTCTGCTGACTAGTATTCACCAGATGAGGTTTTAACTCAAATCCTTAATATATTAATTTTTGTCACTGATAAAATAGTGGAAATTGTAGCAGGTACAAGTATACAATAATAATTACTTTTCCCTTAAAATAGGCAAATATATATCCACTCGGCATTATGAAATATCATACCACTTGTAGATGTATGTTGATCAATCATTAAGTAAATCACTTGTTCCTTGGGACATTTGCTCTGATATTTGTTAATGACATCTGGATATGATGTGAACCTGTACCAAAATGTTCAAATAAAATGAATTGGAAGTTGGTGAAACTTCATATTTTTTATGTCACTTAGTATTTAATCCCTGGTGGGAGATCATACCACAGTGGTGGTCTTGTTATTTTGTAATTTGTAGAATGTTAAGTGTTTGTGTACATAAAAATAATTGCATGGCTGACAGAAAATTGTGTTTCTGTATTTGTAGATTAGCAATTGTCAAACACCATGACCTCGGTGTTGATACCTCTGGTCCTGCTGACTGTGGCTGTGGTAGGACAAGCCCAGACTCCTTCAACCTTCTTCACAAATGTTGACAAAGAGCGTATGCGGTCACTGTTCAGGGCAGCTAAACCTTATGGTGACGATCTGCAAAACATGTACCAATCAGTGAGTGGCATAAGACTGCTTGGAGGGGCACAGGAAGAGCCCTATCTCACTTGTGAGGCCCTAAAGAAACATGTGAAGACTGATGATATAGAGTCTCTATTCTATGCTTCATCTGTCATTGAGATTCTAAAAGGTGAGAAGCATAAGACCAACTGCCAGGTTCCTTGGGGAAATGCACAACAAGTTTTGGAGAAGGTCATTGCTACTGGGTCAACATCTCTGCAGCTGTACCACGCCATAACAGCTGCCAAGAATTTAGGGTACAAAATAGATGAAACGAAAGCAGCTGCAGCCTTAGATGATGCTTTGAAGTCAGATGATTCTCCATTAAGCCATGGTTTTGTGTTTCATGCTGCATCTTTATTGAAGGACAAAAATGCAAAATTTCATTCATTGATTGAAGACATGGTAGCTCAAGCAGATGTGACAGATGATGTTCATATGAGCTTTGAAGGTGGACTCTATACTACTGCAGTTGTGATAGATGGTGCTTATAAACTGGCTTCTGCTGCAAAGAAAGCCCCCTCTCTTACCGGGGAAGAGGCTATTAAGTTTGCCAACTATTTTTTGAGCAGAAAGCATGTGCAGTCCTTGAAAAATGCAGCTGCCCTGTTGGAAGTTGTGAAAAGGTTCACAACAAATGAGTATCACATTCCAGTTGCAGTTACTCTTGCAAGCCAAGTTTCAGTATCAGACAAGTACCCAATGGTGCAGGTTAGGGTCTCAAACCTACTTGGACAGAGCCTTGGTAATATAGCAGTCACTGCAGACACTGCTCGCCATGTGGGAGATGATGCAGTGGTGATCAGCAAGAAGCAGTTCGCCATGTCCACAGCTGAAAACACCCTGTTTGAGTATGACTTCCTGCAGGTGAAACCAGCCCGTGGATTCTACAAAATCTCCATTTCTGTATCCCCGCAACAGAAGGATGCTCGATTGATTGGTACTGCAGGAGCAGAAGTGTCTGTCAAAGTGACTACCCAAGTGGCATTGGAGGGAGTGGAAATTGGGGTGGGGGACAGGGAACAGGCCACACCACCTCGTACTGTCAAGCTGCAGTATCCAAACAAGGCTAACAATGTGTTAGAGGCTGACCATCACCAGAAGGTGAGCATGAGATTTCAGCTCCGAGACAAGAGCTCCCACAAGCTGATGAGTGCGCACCAGACCTTTGTACGCCTGTCCAACACCAAAACTGGTGAAGAAATCATCTTTGTGGCAGAAACTGATTCAAGTGATGTGTACAAGTTTGAACTAGATGTCGGGGCCAAGGCAAAAGAGTTTAGTCATGTTTCTGGCAAGTACAACATTGAGCTGATTGTTGGTGATGCTGTCATTCAGAACCCAATATCCTGGACACTGGCTGAAGTCCAACTTAGCTTTCCGGATTCTGGAGCCTCAGGAGAGAAGCAGGATGCCTACTCTGTAAAGCCGGAGATCCAGCACGAGTTTCGCAAACCAGAAAAGCGCCCACCTACTACAGTATCCAATCTTTTCACTGGTTTGGTGCTGGTGCCTTTAGTCTTGCTGGTTGTGCTGTGGGCCAAGATTGGAGTGAACATGTCTAACTTCCCAATGTCCCTGAGTGCAGTGGGTTTCCATCTTGGCATGGGAGCCATCTTTGCCTTGTACTACTGTTACTGGATCCAGCTGAACATGTTCACCACAATCAGGTACCTGGGGATCATTGGCGTTCCAACATTTTTGTTTGGTAATAAGCTTCTAAGTGGCATTGCAGCCAAAAGGAAACAATAAAGTGGACTACTTGTTAGAGTGTATTTAAAATACATTAATTATAATTCTAGGATGTTTTAAGACTGAGGATGTATCATATTTGGTCATATTTAACAAAGAGCACAATGTGATTGTTGCAATGTCTGATGATTCATTATTTTATCATATTTGCAATGACATTAGCAGTACTTTGTGCTGTTAAATGGTTGCTTCTTTCAAAAGTTTTCACAGTCGTTGCAGACTTGCTGTACGTTCGGTGTCTTAATTCAAATTTTGGCCAAATATTAGCAAATTCTATTGTTGCTGTGGCTATATTTTACAAGGCACAACATTCCAAATCTTTAAATATGACCTGGTATGGTACATATGGTAACTTTAATGCGAATCATGTGTGTAGATTTCTATTTTTGTAGAAATGGTGTTGTGTCTTGTTATCTGATTTAATGCAGCCTTCATATTTTCGATCAGATGAGAGCGTTATCAGTCTCCATTGTTTTGTATATCATCCATGAAGCTTTATGTCTTGTAAATTGCAGTGTATTAGTGATCTCATGGGTTCTGTCTTGTATTTGATCATATACAATGTTTCACACAAATTATTATAGATTATTTGTAGTCTGAAGTCTGGTATCTGATGAACTCTTATTCATCCACATATTAGGTTAATATCTCAAAAGACCAATGCTGCAGTAATACATGTTTGTTCAGTCACAAGAAAAGATTATGTATAAAATACTCTACAAGGTGATTTGTTCAAAATATTAATTTAAAAGATTGATGATGAATTTTGGTTATTAGAATAGAAAGAATCCAGACACTGGTAGTACCAGTCTGGTACATAATCCAGTAAATTACCTTCATATTGTTAATCATTAATATGTTAAATGTTCTGTGGAGTATTTATCACTAACTTTTACAGTTACTGATGCACAGAACCTTAATTTAAGTTGACTGATCATGCGTGAACCTAATGCAGATTTTGTGAATAATCATGAGGACACATTTCAGTTGTTGCCACAATAAATTTAGATAATCATGCTTTTCATTGTTTCATTAATTGGAAGCTTTTCCTTAACATGCCTTGAACAGCAAAAGAATGTGATTTCACTTTATTATTGTCTAGTGGTTATCAACTTTAGCTTTAGCAAATTATCATTGGGTGTTACCTATATGGTCGTCAATTCAGCTCATGACATTTTGGGAAATATATGATGGCCATTCCTTCTGTAACTTTAGTTTTCAAAGGATGTAAAGCCAAGTTTGACTCTGCACTTTTGTTTAACTTTTTGTTTTCGTCATTTAATATTAATGCAATACCTACAGTGATATTTTAATATTTATGCAATACCTACACATGTGAATCTTCATACCATTGTGTTTAGTAGATAATTTGCAAATTCACTGAATTCAGACAATATATGGCAATATATATGTCCATGTTACCATCATGGTGTGACCTTGATTGAACCTTGTTCTTGTGATCCTAACTTTTTAGAAATTGATTTGACTTGACCGTGTGTATCACCTTTACAACTAAAATATTTGTTCGAGCTATATCTCAGAAATCGAGGCAATGTCCTTATGTAACCTTTGACATGGGCTCTGCACAACTAAAATATTTGTTCGAGCTATATCTCAGAAATCGAGGCAATGTCCTTATGTGACCTTTGACGTGGGCTCTGCCAGAATGTATTCTGTCAAATTTAAGACTTATTTCTATCACAAGGCTGTTTGTATTGGTGCGACTGATTATTATATCCCCAGATGAAAGTCGGGGATATACTAGTTTCACATCTGTCGCACCGCTGCCACCATATGTTTTGACTTGTGTAAGCCATAACTCAATAAAGCTCTCACAGATTTCATTCAAACTTGGCACACACATGTATTTGGGTCAGGAGGGGGACCCTATTTTAAGGTGACCTTAAAGGCTTAAACTCCCAATTATAAAGAATTTATGGCTACCTTAAGGTCAGGAATTTGACCTTTGACCACTTATTGTTCTCTGGGTCAGTAAATGTGGTTTCTTTAGCTCAAATTTTACCTGGGACCCCATTTACTATATTCTTGCATATGCCAAAAATGACATTATGTTAAGGTTAAAATTGTATTTGAGGCCCATGAAGACCCTACTAAGACATTTTTTTTACATTTCTAACCCCACAGCCCTTGAGGGCTGTCGGGGGTATTGTTTTCACCCATGGTGTCCGGATGGGCGGGCGGTGGGAAAAAGTTTGTCTGGGCTGTGTCTCAGAAACCTTAAGGTGTAGGAAGTTGATACTTGGTAGAGACTTTGGTTAGGGGGTTTTAGGTGTGCAATGTCATGGTGTAACCTTGATTTGACGCTGTACTGACTTTGAGTTTGAAAATCTTGTCCGGCCTATATCTTGGCAACCGTAAGGTGTAGTAAGTTAGTACGAAGTTACGAACCATGGAGATATCGTTTTTTCTAATAAACCAATTATAACCTTCAATTCTAACACTAATTCAACATATTAGTACACATTTTTCAGTCCATTTGTGGTAATTCTTCTTATTTTACACCATGTTTTGATTTTATTGGCCCTTTATGTAGTTTACTACGGTCTTCTCTATCATTATCCCCAAACTGGGTATTATCGCTCGCTTTACTGGGAATTACCGTGTCACTGCCCAACTTACTATTAATACCATCTTGTTATGTGCTGGGTTCTGATATTTAAAAAACACCATTTTATCCTCTAAAAGCTAAAGATATATGCAATATCTATACACATATATTAAATATAAGAGGTACTGTATATACTCTGTCAAGGTCCTCAGTGGCCTAGTAGTTAGCAAGTTTGGCATCTAATCATAGGCTGTCACCTCTGTGGGTTCGAGTCCCACAAGTGGCAATTCTGAGGACCTGTCCCAATATGACCCTGGCTGTTGAACGGGACGTAAAACCCCAACTTTGACTTTGTATATACTCTGTCATTTTGTTTTTTGTTTAATATTTGATTTAATGTACAGTATATGAAATGAATACTTTGTCTAGCTTCGTGCAAAGTACCAGGATGTAGAAAATCTTTTGTCTTTTTCTTTGGCTTCTGGTGCTGAGTGTAGTAATTTTCCCCAATATAAATGTCTGGTTCTTCAACACATGACTTCCAGACATACCAACAGGTTCAATAGACATTATTCAATAAACAGTCTTTTATGCTTGTGTTGGTGGTTATTCAAAACACTGGTAGAAACATCGTTTACATATTTGGAAGTGGCAATTTTAATTTTGTGGGTGTAAGTTTTTGCACAAATAAAAGAAAAGTGGCCTTTGTCATAAATACAAAGTCAGAAAATTAATTGAAAATGGTTTACTTGGGAATGGTATCGATGTATTTTGTGACACATGTACTCTTAATTGGTATTTCATCAGTTTTACAAATCACATATAGTACATGAACTTTTCATACCTGTTGTGTGTTTGAAATTCGCATTTTAGGGAATGTTTTTTGTCCTTGACAGCCTGTATCTGTCTCCTGGTAAAAATATTCCAAAGGGAAAACCAAAGTCTGCACTTAATGTTGTGTGCACTATTCAGGGTCATATTTGGACAGATCTACTGTTTGCAGTTGACTTGTCAAAGTTGTCAGTCAGCTGACATTATGGCATCACTCTGCAAACAACTTCTCCAAAACCACAAGACCCAGAGACATGCTGTTACTTTTAAAAGACACGTTGTCTATCGAGGATGTTTTTCTGTTTGCTAGAGCCATTAGAGGAGAGGTACCCCCACTCAAAGTATGAAAATTTCAACACTTTATCACAATTTTCTCATTGACTATTGCAGGGATCTCTCTCTTATCTTGCATATATGTACTAGGCCAAAGTAAATTCCCTTGTGTGAGTATTAGGTGTGGATCTTTCCTAATTTTTTTTATGGATTTTTTAAATAATTTTTTCAGGCATTAACTCAGGAGTTCATGCAGTAAATCACTTATAACTTAAAAAGTATTGCATTTAGAACATTTTGTTAAATATGTTTTTCACCTATTTTTCTTTCAGCTATAACATAGTAAAATTTCAGACTTGTAGCTGATTGTAAAATTATGTAATAGCTGCATATAAAACTATACATTTGCCACATTTTCTGATCTGTGCAAAATCTGTATCAGAGAAAAGAATTGCGTGTGTGTGTGTGTTACAGAAAAAAAAAGAATTGCCTCTGTGTGTGTGTTATACATATCTTTTTTTTTTTTTTTTTTTGGTCTCTTCAGTGTTTCCATTGAAGTGGAGAGGGGTGGGGGAGGGGTGGGGAAGATTTACAATAGACCTTTTCAACATCTCAGGTGACTGAACTTAGGTAAACACTCCTGCATATACAGATTTACTGCAGTGCACACAGTTTTTCTCTTAGTGTACATTATTATATCCCCAGACGAAAGTCGGGGATATATTGGATTCAGGTCTGTCGCGCCGCCGCCGTAGAAATTTCCTTGTGGACGCGATAACTCAAAAACGGATTAATATTTTTTTTTCAAACTTGGTACACATGTTAAGGATGCCCAAAGGAAGATCCCTATTTTAAGGTGACCTTAAACTCCCAATAATAAAAAACTTATGGCCACCTTAAGGTCAGAAATTGCACTTTTGGCCACTTAGAGCCCTCTAGGTCACAAACTATGAGGCTTATCTGCCTCAAATTTTACCTGAGAACACATTAATACATTCTTAGTACATGTGCCGAAAATCAAGACTTTAAGTTGAGGAGAAAATTGTCTTTGAGGCCCATAAAGACCCCACTTAGGACTTTTTTTCCTATATTTTTAACTTATTTTGCCCTATAATTTGGAAGTGGTAATTCTGATGAGTCTCAAACTGCACTAGATGTAACTCTTATATGTAATCCTTGTCTGTGAAAAATTTAAAGGCTGTAGGTTTACCTGTTAGGCCGACAAAATTGCCCACAGAGACCCAATTTATGGACTTTTTGCCATCTTCAAGCACTGTAGCTTTCAAACTATGTCTCTCATCTAAGTGAAATATCATCTGAGAATATATCAATATGTTTTTCTTGTATGTACTCCAAAATTTAGGCCTTTAATAGACATTCCTTATTTATATATTTGATTTTATTTTAGTGATAAGATTAACTGGGTGCACGGACAATTGGCCGGTGGACAATTGGCCGGCGGACAACTGGCCGGTGGACAATTGGCCGGTGACTTTTTGGAGGGGTAGGACAATTGGCCGGTGACTTTTTAAAAGTTGTTTTAGAATTTGGTTTTTCCAATTTTATTGACACTAAACATACATTGATTATACAGGGTAAAACAAGGTTATAACAATTTATTGACACTAAACATACATTGGTTATACAGGGTAAAACAAGGTTATAACAATTCATCCTGACTTTGGCAACCTCAACAGAAGTACAGTTGCTCTCATGACTGTGGGGTTTCACTATCTGAAATTACAATACATTTTTTCATTAATTCATTTATTATTTATATTATAATTTATTATTTTTATGCTACATATTAGTGTTTTCATCCCATTTTAATTATAATACTGTATAAAACATCTCTAAACAAATACTGTATTTATGAACAACTTACATACATCTTACAAACAAGATACAGAAAGTAAACAAGATACTTACATCTAAGCTTGTCTGCAAAGAACCTTTGCAGTCTAGTGCACTTTTCCTAGAACACTGCCAACTGATTGTATTCTTATTTTTGGATTTCTTGGTGTACATGTAGCCTTCAAAACCTATTTTCACCCCTCCCCTGGTGGTTTGAAACACTTCCATGATTTTTGACAGTACACTTTAGCAATCTTAGTCAAATATATTATTCTGATAGTAATTCTGATTTCTAACAAACTCTTTTAATAGTCACATATAGATGTATTATGCTGATTGTACAGAATCTGACCCCTACTTATCTACACAATATCCCAATGCAGATTGCAATTAAGCAAAGAGCCTTTTGCCTTAGGTTTAACAATCCTGAGCAGTTATCAAAGAGCCTTTACTACTTTATTGTAGCAATCCTGAGTAGTTATCAAAGAGCCTTTACTTCTTTATTGTAGCAATCTATCAAAGAGCCTTTACTTCTTTATTGTAGCAATCCTGAGTAGTTATCAAAGAGCCTTCACTTCTTTGTTGTAGCAATCCTGAGTAGTTATCAAAGACAAACTGTTGCAGCAATCCTAATTACAAATTCTGATTAGGAAAAAAAGGCTTTTGGTTCTTTCATGATCTTTACAATAAATGATGGTAGGTAATGAAAAATAAATTTATAAGCATATCATTATTATAAGATTTCTTAATTAGCTAAACAAAAGAAAATTTTAAGGCAATCTGAATAGGAATCCATGGACCTTTAGTGTGTGCAACCTAGCAAAAAGACAAACTATGACTCTATTTGTAATATGAAGACAACTAGTAAAATTTAAAACAATATTAAAACAACTTTTAAAAAGTCACCGGCCAATTGTCCTATCCCCCAAAAAGTCACCGGCCAATTGTCCCACCGGCCAGTTGTCCACCGGCAAATCTGTAATAGTGAGAGAGGTGTGGAGAAGGGGAGAGAGGTGGAGTGGGGGTGGGAGCCGGGAGGTGGTGTTTGCTTCATTATCTAAGACAAAGGGAGTCAGAACTGAGATTGTGTCACATATTTAGGTTGCATATATATGGACCACATATATAGGAATTGAGGAAATGAATAACTGAAAAACAATGCAAATTCTAAAAATAATATAATAAAATAATAATATAAATAATATATGATTTTTCAATAATATTTTATTTGTGAACAAATATAGAAACAGAGATACGCTTTTGGAATTATGAATTTAGAATGGACATTCAATCATCAATCATTTAAATACTTTGAAAATAGGTTCAGAGTTACCCTTTGCAGGAAGATTGAAAAGTATGATGAGTTGAGTTAAAAATAATATTTTATTTGTCAACAAATATAGAAACAGATATGCTCTTTTGAGATTATTAATTTAGAATGGACATTCAATCATCAATCATTTAAATACTTTGAAAATAGGTTCAGAGTTATCTTTGCAGGAAGATTGAAAATATGATCTGTTGAGTTATGTATTCGACGTCTGGGGATACACCATCTTCCTTGGGAAGATATGAACTTAGCAGATTGATGTGCTGAAGTTCATATAACTTTTCCCAATATTTATGGCATACAACAAATGGATTAAATAAAAAATTCCCGATCAAAACCTGTGGCGTGAGGGATGACCTGTCTGGGGATATGTTGGTGCCGAGTTGGCCCAATCTAGTTGAGGCACAAATATCACTTAAATTCTATGATATTTAATACTTTGAGTTATTTTGTGTTGCATGTTAACTTTAAAAATATTTAATTTAGAAATACAAAACCAGTTTACAACACTGTTCTATATTCACATTGTCCCAGGTTTTTACTGGAGAGGGGTTACAATATACATGTACTTGAATATTTTGACAAATTACCCAGAAAAAATGTTTAAGTTAAAAACAAAGCTTGTTATGGTCAGCCTTACTTTATGGAAAGTCAAAAAAATGCATTAGCAAAGAAAATCCATAAATATTCCTTATAACATGCACAATTTGTATATGATCAATGAAGAGTATTTTAAATTCATATTTTGACATATTCAGAAATATTACCTTATACTAATATCTGTTCTCATTACTACCATAAGGAGGTTATGTTTTGGATGTGTTTGTATCTCTGTTTCTTAATACTCGAAAAGACATCAACAAATCTTTATGAAATGTTTTATGTACTTAGGGCCTGACTGAAGGAAATGAAATTAAATTTTGTGAAAAATCCACATCACATTCTCGATACAAAACCCCTGAATTTTCAAATGGCAAATTTTAATGTATTTTTTCAATTGGTTTTGGTTTATTATGGTATCACTTTGCGGTGTTTTGTCTGTTTTGAGAGAATGGAAAAAGCCTTAAATTAAATATCCTGGAAACAATTTACGATTCCACATTTACAGCTACAGTTTCTCTTCAGCCAACCTCTAGCAACAAGAGGAGAGTGCCTGTGAACGGGCACTGTGTCAGCTGACTGAATGTTTTTGATTTGTGATGGTGATAATGAGAGGAAAGCATAATTATCAGGGAAAGGGCTGTACAGAAATACAGTAAATGGTAACTGAACAGCATGTTCGAAAGATATTCCGAAGCTGACAGAAGAAAAGGACAAAAAAGTTGTGCCCTGCAAATGGTATTATGAAATAAAGTAACAAGGTAATTGTTTAAGTGTAAAAAGTAGGTTAAAAATATTTAAAGAAATACTATAAATGCAATATCCTCGTTCGACCATGAAGAAGGGATCCAAAGGTCAAATCTGACCATACCAAAAGATTCCCAGCCAAAGAATTTAGGATGGTTTACCATCACAAACCTGTCGGACCAATAATAAGTGAGTCATAGGCACTTTTTAAGTTTGGCTATCCTTGTTTGACCTTGACGGAGGGGTCTAAGGTCAAATCCGACCACACAAAAAAATTCCCAGCCCATGATTTCCTGTAGCTTGTTTACCATCCCAAACTTGTAGGACCAATAATAAGTGAGTTATAAGCAATTGTAAGTTTGGCTATCCTCAATTGACCTTGAAGGAGGGGTCCCAGGTCAAATCTGACCACACCAAAAGAATCCCAGCCCATGATTTCCTATATGTTGGTTTACCATCCCAAACCTCCAAGACCAATAATATGCGAGTTATAAGCACTTTAAGTTTGGCTATCTTCGTTTGACCTGGAAGGAGGGGTCTAAGGTGAAATCCGACCACACCAAAAGATTCCCAGCCCATGATTTTCTATAGGTTGGTTTTCCATTCCAAACCTCTAGGACCAATAATAAGCGAGTTATAAGCACTTTTAAGTTTGGCTATCCTCATTTGACCTTGAAGGAGGGGTCCAAGGTGAAATCCGACCACACCAAAAAATTCCCAGCTCATGATTTTCTATAGGTTGGTTTTCATTCCAAACCTCTAGGACCAATAATAAGCGAGTTATAAGCACTTTTATGTTTGGCTATCCTCATTTGACCTTGAAGGAGGGTTCCAAGGTCAAATTGGACCATATTAACAGATTCCCAGCCCATGATTTCCTACAGGTTGGATACAATGATTTACTTAACAGTGAGAACCTGAAAGAAGCTTTGCTCAGCTATGCCATGACATAGAGGTCTGCAATTTCACTATGTTATAGCTGACCAAAACGTCTGTGAATAACATATTTAACAAAATACTCTAAATGTAATAGTTTTCAAGTTACAACTGATTTACTCAACAGTGAGAACCTCAAAGGAACTATTACTCAGCTATGCAATGAGCTACATGTCTGAATTTTTGCTCTGTTATAGCTGACCTAAAAGTAGGTGAACAACATATTTAAGCAAAATACTGTAAATACAATAGTTTTCAAGTTACAACTGATTTACTCAATAGTGAGAACCTGAAAATAGCTATTGCTCCGCTATGCCACGAGCTATAGGTCTGTAATTTCACTATGTTATAGCTAACCCAAAAGTAGGTGAACAATATGTTTTAACAAAATACTCCAAATGCAATATTTTTCAAGTTATAGCCGATTTACTCAACAGTCAGTGCCTGAAAATAGCTATTGCTCAGTTGTGCCATGAGCTACAGGTCTGTAATTTCACTATGTTATAGCTGACCCAAAAGTAGCTGAATAACATATTTGCACAAATTTCTGTAAAGGCAATAGTTTTCCAATTACAACTGATTTACTCAACAGTGAGAACTTAAAAGTAGCTATTACTCGGCTATCCAATGAGCCACAGGTCTGGAACTTCACTATGTTATAGCTGACCCCAAAATAGGTGAATAACATATTGCAACAAAATACTCTAAATGCAATAGTTTGCAAGTTATAAGTGATTTACTCAACAGTGATAACCTAAAAGTAGCTATTACTCAGCTATGCCATGAGCTACAGGTCTGAAATTTTACTATGTTATAGCTGACCCAAAAGTAGCTGAATAACATATTTATACTAAATTCTCTAAATGCAATAGTTTTCAAATTATAAGTGATTTACTCAACATTGAGAACTTCAAAGTAGCTATTACTCAGCTATGCAATGAGTCACAGGTCTGGAACTTCACTATGTTATAGCTGACCCCAAAATAGGTGAATAACATATTGAAACAAAATACTCTAAATGCAATAATTTCCAAGTTATAAGCAATTTACTCAACAGTGATAACCTCAAAGTAGCTATTACTCAGCTATGCCATGAGCTACAGGTCTGAAATTTTACTATGTTATAGCTGACCCAAAAGTAGGTGAACAACATATTTAAGCAAAATACTGTACATGCAATAGTTTTCAAGTTACAACTGATTTACTCAATAGTGATGACCTAAAAGTAGCTATTACTCAGCTATGCCATGAGCTACAGGTCTGAAATTTTACTATGTTATAGCTGACCCAAAAGTAGCTGAATAACATATTTATACTAAATTCTCTAAATGTAATCGTTTTGCAATTACAACTGATTTACTCAATAGTGAGAACCTCAAAGTAGTTATTACTCAGCTATGCAATGAGCTACAGGTCTGAAATTTCACTATGTTATAGCTGACCCAAAAGTAGGTGAATAACATATTCAAGCAAAATACTGTAAATGCAATAGTTTTGAAGTTACAACTGATTTACTCAATAGTGATGACCTAAAAGTAGCTATTACTCAGCTATGCCATGAGCTACAGGTCTGAAATTTTACTATGTTATAGCTGACCCAAAAGTAGCTGAATAACATATTTATACGAAATTCTCTAAATGCAATAGTTTTCCAATTACAACTGATTTACTCAATAGTGAGAACTTTAAAGTAGCTATTACTCAGCTATGCCATGACCTACAGATCTGAAATTTCACTATGTTATAGCTGGCCCAAAAGTAGCTGAATAACATATTTATACGAAATTCTCTAAATGCAATAGGTTTTAAGTTACAAGTGATTTACTCAATAGTGAGAACTTCAAAGTAGCTATTACTCAGCTATGCAATGAGCCACAGATCTGAAACTTCACTATGTTATAGCTGATCCCAAAATAGGTGAATAATATATTGCAACAAAATACTCTAAATGCAATAGTTTCTAAGTTATAAGCGATTTACTCAACAGTGATAACCCAAAAGTAGCTATTACTCAGCTATGCCATGAGCTACAGGTCTGAAATTTTACTATGTTATAGCTGACCCAAAAGTAGCTGAATAACATATTTATATGAAATTCTCTAAATGCAATAGTTTTGAAGTTATAAGCGATTTACTCAATAGTGATAACCTAAAAGTAGCTATTACTCAGCTATGCCATGAGCTACAGGTCTAAAATTTTACTATGTTATAGCTGACCCAAAAGTAGCTGAATAACATATTTATACGAAATTCTGTAAATGCCATAGTTTTTAAGTTGCAAGTGATTCTACTCATGATGGAAGTTACTGAAAAGCCCAAAAGTAGCTATTACTCACTTAGGTATTGAGACAGGCACCCAACTTACTCACCATATTGTAGCTATGAAAAAAGTAGCTGAATAACATATTTTAACAAAATGCTCTAAATGCAACACTTTTCAAGTTATAAATGATTTTGTGCATGATTTCATGAATTTTAATGCATTAAAAATTATTAAAAAAAAATTTATTAAAAAAAAAGTAAGACAGATCCAGGTCTCATACTCACACAAGAGAATCTACCTGTGGCCTAGTACATATATGCAAGATATGAGAGAAATCCCTGCAATAGTCACTGAGAAAATTGTGATTAAGTGTTGAAATTTTCACACTTTTGGTGGGGGGTACCCCCCTTGTAATGTCTCTAGCAAACAGACGAACAGACAGATTTGCATGCCTTGAACAATTTTTCATCCTCGATAGATAAGGTATCTTTTAAAAAAAACAGCACGTCTCTAGGCCTTGTAGTTTTGGAGGAGAAGTTGTTCACGCGTACGCGTACGCCCACGCCGCAGAGTGACTACATAATGTCAGCTGACTGACAAGTCAGCTGACATAAAAATGATTTGTAAAATATACTACCTTACGAAACACAATAAAGCTCACATTCTGCTTACAGTTTAATACTGTAACTGCTACAATTTTTAAATAATCCACTTTTCGATCAAATACAAAACACAGTAAAGCTTACGTTCTGCTTACAGTATCATACTGCAACTACTACAGCTCTCCATCCGGGCCGCTCGTTTTTGTTAGCAAAAACCTTTTTCTAGTTTAAATGGTGATGGTCTAAAATTCACTTGCACCATTGTATAGGTAATCTTTGAATGTGGAAAGGGAAGTAGAACATATGCCCATGAATGCCAAGGCAAGCAAGTACCAACCTTATGACAATACATGATGAAATGGGGAAAACTAACATCTGACTTGTGATGAAATCTTGGAACAAGGCCTTCTCATTATTGGCTTACTGATCATACAATATTTATAAATTCTGTTTTATTGAATAATTTAAAGTCAATTATATTATTCATGCAAGTTAACCATATACAAATAAAAGACAAATTTACCTTTAACTCTTGTATCAGAAATCTACTTATATTTTTGATACTGAGAACTATGATTTATAGCTCACCCACCATGTCTCTTATAATCTTATTTTACAAATTTGAAGCTTACTTCACAACCTTCAGCTTTTCACCTGCAATGTCTCATCTTTAATAATTGTTGATTTCTGATTTTTTCGGAATTTGTTTAATTTGTCTTGGAATCTGGGGTCCAGTCCATCCATACTGCAACCCAGTAACTGTCTTTAGATAGAGATTAAATGCTATAGAAATACTATTAGAGTTAGAATTACCTAGTGTTGATTACTCTGCAAATAGACAACAGAAACCGAGCCAGCTATATGTCTTGAAAGTGTCATGTATACATAGAAATCTTAACTAACTGTATGTAACATCTGTTGATGAAATCCCATGCATTCAGCATCAATTTCTACCATAAATGAGGCAGAAATTTAAACACATGATTCAAATATTTTTGGCTCATAGTGAATCAAAAGTTAGTATGGAACAGTGTTGTCTGGTGTATTAATCACAGACACTCTCATTAAGCGTCCCTTGCGGGACGCTTGTTTGTGTATGGGAGAGCTTCCAGCTCCGCCAGCTCAGCCGGCTCCGCCGGCTCCGCATTTTGTTTTCCTTATAACTCTGTAACCGTTAGGCGGATGCTTTTCAAATTTGGCAGGTTTAGGCAGTAGCCCTGGGGAATTTTTTTGAATATGCTGCAGTGACATTTCAACCAATCAGAGAGGTCACATGACCAAAAATGTCTTTTTTCGATGGGGAAGCTTGTCCGGATGATAACTTGAAAGGAATTTTATCAATTCACCTAAAACTTGGCAAATACATTCATTCTATTAAAATCTGGAAATCATTAGATTTTGGCATTGATTGGTCAAGAAATGGCCGAGTAATTGATGATTAATTAATCATTACGAATTTTCCAAATAAGGAAAACACAAAAATGCTTATATCTCGAAAACCGTGCTAGATAGAGCGATTTCGACGAAATTTTTGACCCTCAGGGTATCTCTGCAGAGTAGTTATCCCAATTTTGAAAAAATTTTTGTCTCGCCAAAAATGGCGGCCATTTTGAATTTTCGAATTTTTCGCAAAAATTGCAAAACATAAAAATGGTTATATCTCGAAAACCCTGCTAGATAGAGCGATTTCGACGAAATTTTTGACACGCAGGGTATCTCTGCAGAGTAGCCATGCCAATTTTCAAACAAAAAATTTCTCGCAAAAAATGGCGGCCATTTTGAATTTTCAAATTTTTCGCAAAATTGCAAAACACAAAAATGCTTATATCTCGAAAACCGTGCTAGATAGAGCGATTTCGACGAAATTTTTGACCCACAGGGTATCTCTGCAGAGTAGCCATGCCAATTTTCAAAAAAATTTTCTCTTGCCAAAAATGGCAGCCATTTTGAATTTTCGAATTTTTCACAAAAATTGCAAAACATAAAAATGGTTATATCTCGAAAACCCTGCTAGATAGAGCGATTTCGACGAAATTTTTGACCCACAGGGTATCTCTGCAGAGTAGCCATGCCAATTTTCAAAAAAATTTTCTCTTGCCAAAAATGGCAGCCATTTTGAATTTTCGAATTTTTCACAAAAATTGCAAAACATAAAAATGGTTATATCTCGAAAACCCTGCTAGATAGAGCGATTTCGACGAAATTTTTGACACGCAGGGTATCTCTGCAGAGTAGCCATGCCAATTTTCAAACAAAAAATTTCTCGCAAAAAATGGCGGCCATTTTGAATTTTCAAATTTTTCGCAAAATTGCAAAACACAAAAATGCTTATATCTCGAAAACCGTGCTAGATAGAGCGATTTCGACGAAATTTTTGACCCACAGGGTATCTCTGCAGAGTAGCCATGCCAATTTTCAAAAAAATTTTATCTTGCCAAAAATGGCGGCCATTTTGAATTTTCGAATTTTTCGCAAAAATTGCAAAACATAAAAATGGTTATATCTCGAAAACCCTGCTAGATAGAGCGATTTCGATGAAATTTTTGACCCACAGGGTGTATCTGCAGAGTAGCCATGCCAATTTTCAAAAAAATTTTGTCTCGCCAAAAATGGCGGCCATTTTGAATTTTCGAATTTTTCGCAAAAATTGGAAAACATAAAAATGCTTATATCTCAAAAACCCTGCTAGATAGAGCGATTACGACGAAATTTTTGACATGCAGGGTATCTCTGCAGAGTAGCCATGCCAATTTTCAAACAAAAAATTTCTCGCAAAAAATGGCGGCCATTTTGAATTTTCAAATTTTTCGCAAAAATTGCAAAACATAAAAATGGTTATATCTCGAAAACCCTGCTAGATAGAGCGATTTCGACGAAATTTTTGACATGCAGGGTATCTCTGCAGAGTAGCCATGCCAATTTTCAAAAAAATTTTATCTTGCCAAAAATGGCGGCCATTTTGAATTTTCGAATTTTGCGCAAAAATTGCAAAACACAAAAATGCTTATATTTCGAAAACCGTGCTACATAGAGCGATTTCGACGAAATTTTTTATATTCAGGGTATCTCTGCAGAGCAGCTATCCCAAAGAGCTTTCACTTGGTGAAGTTTCAGACCCATAGCTAATTGCTCACCTACTCAAAAAGAGTAAATGCGAATTACCTCTAAAAGTATTGCAGATGGCCAATTTTTCTCAAATAACTCATTCACCTACTTTTGGAAGAGCTTTCACATGGTGAAGTTTCAGACCCATAGCCAATTATTCACCTACTCAAAATGAGTAAATGCGAATTATTTCTAAAAGTATTGCAGTTAGCCAATTTTTCTCAAATAACTCATTCACTTACTTTTGGGAGAGCTTTCACATGGTGAAGTTTCAGACCCATAGCTAATTATTTACCTACTCAAAATGAGTAAATGCTAATTATCTGTAAAAGTATTGCGGATACCCAATTTTTCTCAAATAACTCATTCATCTACTTGTGGGAGAGCTTTCACATGGTGAAGTTTCAGACCCATAGCTAATTACTCACCTACTCAAAATGAGTAAATGCGAATTATCTCTAAAAGTATTGCAGATAGCCAATTTTTCTCAAATAACTCATTCACCTACTTTTGGGAGAGCTTTCACTTCGTGAAGTTTCAGACCCATAGCTAATTACTCACCTACTCAAAATGAGTAAATGCGAATTATCTCTAAAAGTATTGCAGATAGCCAATTTTTCTCAAATAACTCATTCACCTACTTTTGGGAGAGCTTTCACTTGGTGAAGTTTCAGACCCATAGCTAATTACTCACCTACTCAAAATGAGTAAATGCGAATTATCTCATAAAGTATTGCAGATAGCCAATTTTTGTCAAATTAATCATTCACCTACTTTTGGGAGAGCTTTCACTCTGTGAAGTTTCAGACCCATAACTAATTACTCACCTACTCAAAATGAGTAAATGCGAATTATCTCTAAAAGTATTGCAGATAGCCAATTTTTCTCAAATAACTCATTCACCTACTTTTGGGAGAGCTTTCACTTCGTGAAGTTTCAGACCCATAGCTAATTACTCACCTACTCAAAATGAGTAAATGCGAATTATCTCTAAAAGTATTGAAGATAGCCAATTTTTCTCAAATAACTCATTCACCTACTTTTGGGAGAGCTTTCACTTCGTGAAGTTTCAGACCCATAGCTAATTACTCACCTACTCAAAATGAGTAAATGCGAATTATCTCTAAAAGTATTGCAGATAGCCAATTTTTCTCAAATAACTCATTCACCTACTTTTGGGAGAGCTTTCACTTGGTGAAGTTTCAGACCCATAGCTAATTACTCACCTACTCAAAATGAGTAAATGCGAATTATCTCATAAAGTATTGCAGATAGCCAATTTTTGTCAAATTAATCATTCACCTACTTTTGGGAGAGCTTTCACTTGGTGAAGTTTCAGACCCATAGCTAATTACTCACCTACTCAAAATGAGTAAATGCGAATTATCTCTAAAAGTATTGCAGATAGCCAATTTTTCTCAAATAACTCATTCACCTACTTTTGGGAAAGCTTTCACTCTGTGAAGTTTCAGACCCATAGCTAATTACTCACCTACTCAAAATGAGTAAATGCGAATTATCTCTAAAAGTATTGCAGATAGCCAATTTTTCTCAAATAACTCATTCACCTACTTTTGGGAAAGCTTTCACTCTGTGAAGTTTCAGACCCATAGCTAATTACTCACCTACTCAAAATGAGTAAATGCGAATTATCTCTAAAAGTATTGCAGATAGCCAATTTTTCTCAAATAACTCATTCACCTACTTTTGGGAGAGCTTTCACTTCGTGAAGTTTCAGACCCATAGCTAATTACTCACCTACTCAAAATGAGTAAATGCGAATTATCTCTAAAAGTATTGCAGATAGCCAATTTTTCTCAAATTAATCATTCACCTACTTTTGGGAGAGCTTTCACTCGGTGAAGTTTCAGACCCATAGCTAATTACTCGTCTACTCAAAATGAGTAAATGCGAATTATCTCTAAAAGTATTGCAGATAGCCAATTTTTCTCAAATAACTCATTCACCTACTTTTGGGAGAGCTTTCACTCTGTGAAGTTTCAGACCCATAGCTAATTACTCACCTACTCAAAATGAGTAAATGCGAATTATCTCTAAAAGTATTGCAGATAGCCAATTTTTCTCAAATAACTCATTCACCTACTTTTGGGAGAGCTTTCACTCTGTGAAGTTTCAGACCCATAGCTAATTACTCACCTACTCAAAATGAGTAAATGCGAATTATCTCTAAAAGTATTGCAGATAGCCAATTTTTCTCAAATAACTCATTCACCTACTTTTGGCAGAGCTTTCACTTGGTGAAGTTTCAGACCCATAGCTAATTATTCACCTACTCAAAATGAGTAAATGTGAATTATCTCTAAAAGTATTGCAGATAGCCAATTTTTCTCAAATAACTCATTCACCTACTTTTGGGAGAGCTTTCACTCTGTGAAGTTTCAGACCCATAGCTATTTATTCACCTACTCAAAATGAGTAAATGCTAATTATCTGTAAAAGTATTGCGGATACCCAATTTTTCTCAAATAACTCATTCACCTACTTTTGGGAGAGCTTTCACTTGGTGAAGTTTCAGACCCATAGCTAATTACTCACCTACTCAAAATGAGTAAATGCGAATTATCTCATAAAGTATTGCAGATAGCCAATTTTTGTCAAATTAATCATTCACCTACTTTTGGGAGAGCTTTCACTTGGTGAAGTTTCAGACCCATAGCTAATTACTCACCTACTCAAAATGAGTAAATGCGAATTATCTCTAAAAGTATTGCAGATAGCCAATTTTTCTCAAATAACTCATTCACCTACTTTTGGGAGAGCTTTCACTTCGTGAAGTTTCAGACCCATAGCTAATTACTCACCTACTCAAAATGAGTAAATGCGAATTATCTCTAAAAGTATTGCAGATAGCCAATTTTTCTCAAATTAATCATTCACCTACTTTTGGGAGAGCTTTCACTCGGTGAAGTTTCAGACCCATAGCTAATTACTCGTCTACTCAAAATGAGTAAATGCGAATTATCTCTAAAAGTATTGCAGATAGCCAATTTTTCTCAAATAACTCATTCACCTACTTTTGGGAGAGCTTTCACTCTGTGAAGTTTCAGACCCATAGCTAATTACTCACCTACTCAAAATGAGTAAATGCGAATTATCTCTAAAAGTATTGCAGATAGCCAATTTTTCTCAAATAACTCATTCACCTACTTTTGGGAGAGCTTTCACTTCGTGAAGTTTCAGACCCATAGCTAATTACTCACCTACTCAAAATGAGTAAATGCGAATTATCTCTAAAAGTATTGCAGATAGCCAATTTTTCTCAAATAACTCATTCACCTACTTTTGGGAGAGCTTTCACTTGGTGAAGTTTCAGACCCATAGCTAATTACTCACCTACTCAAAATGAGTAAATGCGAATTATCTCATAAAGTATTGCAGATAGCCAATTTTTGTCAAATTAATCATTCACCTACTTTTGGGAGAGCTTTCACTCTGTGAAGTTTCAGACCCATAGCTAATTACTCACCTACTCAAAATGAGTAAATGCGAATTATCTCTAAAAGTATTGCAGATAGCCAATTTTTCTCAAATAACTCATTCACCTACTTTTGGGAGAGCTTTCACTTCGTGAAGTTTCAGACCCATAGCTAATTACTCACCTACTCAAAATGAGTAAATGCGAATTATCTCTAAAAGTATTGAAGATAGCCAATTTTTCTCAAATAACTCATTCACCTACTTTTGGGAGAGCTTTCACTTCGTGAAGTTTCAGACCCATAGCTAATTACTCACCTACTCAAAATGAGTAAATGCGAATTATCTCTAAAAGTATTGCAGATAGCCAATTTTTCTCAAATAACTCATTCACCTACTTTTGGGAGAGCTTTCACTTGGTGAAGTTTCAGACCCATAGCTAATTACTCACCTACTCAAAATGAGTAAATGCGAATTATCTCATAAAGTATTGCAGATAGCCAATTTTTGTCAAATTAATCATTCACCTACTTTTGGGAGAGCTTTCACTTGGTGAAGTTTCAGACCCATAGCTAATTACTCACCTACTCAAAATGAGTAAATGCGAATTATCTCTAAAAGTATTGCAGATAGCCAATTTTTCTCAAATAACTCATTCACCTACTTTTGGGAAAGCTTTCACTCTGTGAAGTTTCAGACCCATAGCTAATTACTCACCTACTCAAAATGAGTAAATGCGAATTATCTCTAAAAGTATTGCAGATAGCCAATTTTTCTCAAATAACTCATTCACCTACTTTTGGGAAAGCTTTCACTCTGTGAAGTTTCAGACCCATAGCTAATTACTCACCTACTCAAAATGAGTAAATGCGAATTATCTCTAAAAGTATTGCAGATAGCCAATTTTTCTCAAATAACTCATTCACCTACTTTTGGGAGAGCTTTCACTTCGTGAAGTTTCAGACCCATAGCTAATTACTCACCTACTCAAAATGAGTAAATGCGAATTATCTCTAAAAGTATTGCAGATAGCCAATTTTTCTCAAATTAATCATTCACCTACTTTTGGGAGAGCTTTCACTCGGTGAAGTTTCAGACCCATAGCTAATTACTCGTCTACTCAAAATGAGTAAATGCGAATTATCTCTAAAAGTATTGCAGATAGCCAATTTTTCTCAAATAACTCATTCACCTACTTTTGGGAGAGCTTTCACTCTGTGAAGTTTCAGACCCATAGCTAATTACTCACCTACTCAAAATGAGTAAATGCGAATTATCTCTAAAAGTATTGCAGATAGCCAATTTTTCTCAAATAACTCATTCACCTACTTTTGGGAGAGCTTTCACTCTGTGAAGTTTCAGACCCATAGCTAATTACTCACCTACTCAAAATGAGTAAATGCGAATTATCTCTAAAAGTATTGCAGATAGCCAATTTTTCTCAAATAACTCATTCACCTACTTTTGGCAGAGCTTTCACTTGGTGAAGTTTCAGACCCATAGCTAATTATTCACCTACTCAAAATGAGTAAATGTGAATTATCTCTAAAAGTATTGCAGATAGCCAATTTTTCTCAAATAACTCATTCACCTACTTTTGGGAGAGCTTTCACTCTGTGAAGTTTCAGACCCATAGCTATTTATTCACCTACTCAAAATGAGTAAATGCTAATTATCTGTAAAAGTATTGCGGATACCCAATTTTTCTCAAATAACTCATTCACCTACTTTTGGGAGAGCTTTCACTTGGTGAAGTTTCAGACCCATAGCTAATTACTCACCTACTCAAAATGAGTAAATGCGAATTATCTCATAAAGTATTGCAGATAGCCAATTTTTGTCAAATTAATCATTCACCTACTTTTGGGAGAGCTTTCACTTGGTGAAGTTTCAGACCCATAGCTAATTACTCACCTACTCAAAATGAGTAAATGCGAATTATCTCTAAAAGTATTGCAGATAGCCAATTTTTCTCAAATAACTCATTCACCTACTTTTGGGAGAGCTTTCACTTCGTGAAGTTTCAGACCCATAGCTAATTACTCACCTACTCAAAATGAGTAAATGCGAATTATCTCTAAAAGTATTGCAGATAGCCAATTTTTCTCAAATTAATCATTCACCTACTTTTGGGAGAGCTTTCACTCGGTGAAGTTTCAGACCCATAGCTAATTACTCGTCTACTCAAAATGAGTAAATGCGAATTATCTCTAAAAGTATTGCAGATAGCCAATTTTTCTCAAATAACTCATTCACCTACTTTTGGGAGAGCTTTCACTCTGTGAAGTTTCAGACCCATAGCTAATTACTCACCTACTCAAAATGAGTAAATGCGAATTATCTCTAAAAGTATTGCAGATAGCCAATTTTTCTCAAATAACTCATTCACCTACTTTTGGGAGAGCTTTCACTCTGTGAAGTTTCAGACCCATAGCTAATTACTCACCTACTCAAAATGAGTAAATGCGAATTATCTCTAAAAGTATTGCAGATAGCCAATTTTTCTCAAATAACTCATTCACCTACTTTTGGCAGAGCTTTCACTTGGTGAAGTTTCAGACCCATAGCTAATTATTCACCTACTCAAAATGAGTAAATGCGAATTATCTCTAAAAGTATTGCAGATAGCCAATTTTTCTCAAATAACTCATTCACCTACTTTTGGGAGAGCTTTCACTCTGTGAAGTTTCAGACCCATAGCTATTTATTCACCTACTCAAAATGAGTAAATGCTAATTATCTGTAAAAGTATTGCGGATACCCAATTTTTCTCAAATAACTCATTCACCTACTTTTGGGAGAGCTTTCACTTGGTGAAGTTTCAGACCCATAGCTAATTACTCACCTACTCAAAATGAGTAAATGCGAATTATCTCATAAAGTATTGCAGATAGCCAATTTTTGTCAAATTAATCATTCACCTACTTTTGGGAGAGCTTTCACTTGGTGAAGTTTCAGACCCATAGCTAATTACTCACCTACTCAAAATGAGTAAATGCGAATTATCTCTAAAAGTATTGCAGATAGCCAATTTTTCTCAAATAACTCATTCACCTACTTTTGGGAAAGCTTTCACTCTGTGAAGTTTCAGACCCATAGCTAATTACTCACCTACTCAAAATGAGTAAATGCGAATTATCTCTAAAAGTATTGCAGATAGCCAATTTTTCTCAAATAACTCATTCACCTACTTTTGGGAAAGCTTTCACTCTGTGAAGTTTCAGACCCATAGCTAATTACTCACCTACTCAAAATGAGTAAATGCGAATTATCTCTAAAAGTATTGCAGATAGCCAATTTTTCTCAAATAACTCATTCACCTACTTTTGGGAGAGCTTTCACTTCGTGAAGTTTCAGACCCATAGCTAATTACTCACCTACTCAAAATGAGTAAATGCGAATTATCTCTAAAAGTATTGCAGATAGCCAATTTTTCTTAAATTAATCATTCACCTACTTTTGGGAGAGCTTTCACTCGGTGAAGTTTCAGACCCATAGCTAATTACTCGTCTACTCAAAATGAGTAAATGCGAATTATCTCTAAAAGTATTGCAGATAGCCAATTTTTCTCAAATAACTCATTCACCTACTTTTGGGAGAGCTTTCACTCTGTGAAGTTTCAGACCCATAGCTAATTACTCGTCTACTCAAAATGAGTAAATGCGAATTATCTCTAAAAGTATTGCAGATAGCCAATTTTTCTCAAATAACTCATTCACCTACTTTTGGGAGAGCTTTCACTTCGTGAAGTTTCAGACCCATAGCTAATTACTCACCTACTCAAAATGAGTAAATGCGAATTATCTCTAAAAGTATTGCAGATAGCCAATTTTTCTCAAATAACTCATTCACCTACTTTTGGGAGAGCTTTCACTTGGTGAAGTTTCAGACCCATAGCTAATTACTCACCTACTCAAAATGAGTAAATGCGAATTATCTCATAAAGTATTGCAGATAGCCAATTTTTGTCAAATTAATCATTCACCTACTTTTGGGAGAGCTTTCACTCTGTGAAGTTTCAGACCCATAGCTAATTACTCACCTACTCAAAATGAGTAAATGCGAATTATCTCTAAAAGTATTGAAGATAGCCAATTTTTCTCAAATAACTCATTCACCTACTTTTGGGAGAGCTTTCACTTCGTGAAGTTTCAGACCCATAGCTAATTACTCACCTACTCAAAATGAGTAAATGCGAATTATCTCTAAAAGTATTGCAGATAGCCAATTTTTCTCAAATAACTCATTCACCTACTTTTGGGAGAGCTTTCACTTGGTGAAGTTTCAGACCCATAGCTAATTACTCACCTACTCAAAATGAGTAAATGCGAATTATCTCATAAAGTATTGCAGATAGCCAATTTTTGTCAAATTAATCATTCACCTACTTTTGGGAGAGCTTTCACTTGGTGAAGTTTCAGACCCATAGCTAATTACTCACCTACTCAAAATGAGTAAATGCGAATTATCTCTAAAAGTATTGCAGATAGCCAATTTTTCTCAAATAACTCATTCACCTACTTTTGGGAAAGCTTTCACTCTGTGAAGTTTCAGACCCATAGCTAATTACTCACCTACTCAAAATGAGTAAATGCGAATTATCTCTAAAAGTATTGCAGATAGCCAATTTTTCTCAAATAACTCATTCACCTACTTTTGGGAGAGCTTTCACTCTGTGAAGTTTCAGACCCATAGCTAATTACTCACCTACTCAAAATGAGTAAATGCGAATTATCTCTAAAAGTATTGCAGATAGCCAATTTTTCTCAAATAACTCATTCACCTACTTTTGGGAGAGCTTTCACTTCGTGAAGTTTCAGACCCATAGCTAATTACTCACCTACTCAAAATGAGTAAATGCGAATTATCTCTAAAAGTATTGCAGATAGCCAATTTTTCTCAAATTAATCATTCACCTACTTTTGGGAGAGCTTTCACTCGGTGAAGTTTCAGACCCATAGCTAATTACTCGTCTACTCAAAATGAGTAAATGCGAATTATCTCTAAAAGTATTGCAGATAGCCAATTTTTCTCAAATAACTCATTCACCTACTTTTGGGAGAGCTTTCACTCTGTGAAGTTTCAGACCCATAGCTAATTACTCACCTACTCAAAATGAGTAAATGCGAATTATCTCTAAAAGTATTGCAGATAGCCAATTTTTCTCAAATAACTCATTCACCTACTTTTGGGAGAGCTTTCACTCTGTGAAGTTTCAGACCCATAGCTAATTACTCACCTACTCAAAATGAGTAAATGCGAATTATCTCTAAAAGTATTGCAGATAGCCAATTTTTCTCAAATAACTCATTCACCTACTTTTGGCAGAGCTTTCACTTGGTGAAGTTTCAGACCCATAGCTAATTATTCACCTACTCAAAATGAGTAAATGTGAATTATCTCTAAAAGTATTGCAGATAGCCAATTTTTCTCAAATAACTCATTCACCTACTTTTGGGAGAGCTTTCACTCTGTGAAGTTTCAGACCCATAGCTATTTATTCACCTACTCAAAATGAGTAAATGCTAATTATCTGTAAAAGTATTGCGGATACCCAATTTTTCTCAAATAACTCATTCACCTACTTTTGGGAGAGCTTTCACTTGGTGAAGTTTCAGACCCATAGCTAATTACTCACCTACTCAAAATGAGTAAATGCGAATTATCTCATAAAGTATTGCAGATAGCCAATTTTTGTCAAATTAATCATTCACCTACTTTTGGGAGAGCTTTCACTTGGTGAAGTTTCAGACCCATAGCTAATTACTCACCTACTCAAAATGAGTAAATGCGAATTATCTCTAAAAGTATTGCAGATAGCCAATTTTTCTCAAATAACTCATTCACCTACTTTTGGGAGAGCTTTCACTTCGTGAAGTTTCAGACCCATAGCTAATTACTCACCTACTCAAAATGAGTAAATGCGAATTATCTCTAAAAGTATTGCAGATAGCCAATTTTTCTCAAATTAATCATTCACCTACTTTTGGGAGAGCTTTCACTCGGTGAAGTTTCAGACCCATAGCTAATTACTCGTCTACTCAAAATGAGTAAATGCGAATTATCTCTAAAAGTATTGCAGATAGCCAATTTTTCTCAAATAACTCATTCACCTACTTTTGGGAGAGCTTTCACTCTGTGAAGTTTCAGACCCATAGCTAATTACTCACCTACTCAAAATGAGTAAATGCGAATTATCTCTAAAAGTATTGCAGATAGCCAATTTTTCTCAAATAACTCATTCACCTACTTTTGGGAGAGCTTTCACTCTGTGAAGTTTCAGACCCATAGCTAATTACTCACCTACTCAAAATGAGTAAATGCGAATTATCTCTAAAAGTATTGCAGATAGCCAATTTTTCTCAAATAACTCATTCACCTACTTTTGGCAGAGCTTTCACTTGGTGAAGTTTCAGACCCATAGCTAATTATTCACCTACTCAAAATGAGTAAATGTGAATTATCTCTAAAAGTATTGCAGATAGCCAATTTTTCTCAAATAACTCATTCACCTACTTTTGGGAGAGCTTTCACTCTGTGAAGTTTCAGACCCATAGCTATTTATTCACCTACTCAAAATGAGTAAATGCTAATTATCTGTAAAAGTATTGCGGATACCCAATTTTTCTCAAATAACTCATTCACCTACTTTTGGGAGAGCTTTCACTTGGTGAAGTTTCAGACCCATAGCTAATTACTCACCTACTCAAAATGAGTAAATGCGAATTATCTCATAAAGTATTGCAGATAGCCAATTTTTGTCAAATTAATCATTCACCTACTTTTGGGAGAGCTTTCACTTGGTGAAGTTTCAGACCCATAGCTAATTACTCACCTACTCAAAATGAGTAAATGCGAATTATCTCTAAAAGTATTGCAGATAGCCAATTTTTCTCAAATAACTCATTCACCTACTTTTGGGAAAGCTTTCACTCTGTGAAGTTTCAGACCCATAGCTAATTACTCACCTACTCAAAATGAGTAAATGCGAATTATCTCTAAAAGTATTGCAGATAGCCAATTTTTCTCAAATAACTCATTCACCTACTTTTGGGAAAGCTTTCACTCTGTGAAGTTTCAGACCCATAGCTAATTACTCACCTACTCAAAATGAGTAAATGCGAATTATCTCTAAAAGTATTGCAGATAGCCAATTTTTCTCAAATAACTCATTCACCTACTTTTGGGAGAGCTTTCACTTCGTGAAGTTTCAGACCCATAGCTAATTACTCACCTACTCAAAATGAGTAAATGCGAATTATCTCTAAAAGTATTGCAGATAGCCAATTTTTCTCAAATTAATCATTCACCTACTTTTGGGAGAGCTTTCACTCGGTGAAGTTTCAGACCCATAGCTAATTACTCGTCTACTCAAAATGAGTAAATGCGAATTATCTCTAAAAGTATTGCAGATAGCCAATTTTTCTCAAATAACTCATTCACCTACTTTTGGGAGAGCTTTCACTCTGTGAAGTTTCAGACCCATAGCTAATTACTCGTCTACTCAAAATGAGTAAATGCGAATTATCTCTAAAAGTATTGCAGATAGCCAATTTTTCTCAAATAACTCATTCACCTACTTTTGGGAGAGCTTTCACTCTGTGAAGTTTCAGACCCATAGCTAATTACTCACCTACTCAAAATGAGTAAATGCGAATTATCTCTAAAAGTATTGCAGATAGCCAATTTTTCTCAAATAACTCATTCACCTACTTTTGGCAGAGCTTTCACTTGGTGAAGTTTCAGACCCATAGCTAATTATTCACCTACTCAAAATGAGTAAATGTGAATTATCTCTAAAAGTATTGCAGATAGCCAATTTTTCTCAAATAACTCATTCACCTACTTTTGGGAGAGCTTTCACTCTGTGAAGTTTCAGACCCATAGCTATTTATTCACCTACTCAAAATGAGTAAATGCTAATTATCTGTAAAAGTATTGCGGATACCCAATTTTTCTCAAATAACTCATTCACCTACTTTTGGGAGAGCTTTCACTTGGTGAAGTTTCAGACCCATAGCTAATTACTCACCTACTCAAAATGAGTAAATGCGAATTATCTCATAAAGTATTGCAGATAGCCAATTTTTGTCAAATTAATCATTCACCTACTTTTGGGAGAGCTTTCACTTGGTGAAGTTTCAGACCCATAGCTAATTGCTCACCTACTCAAAATGAGTAAATGCGAATTATCTCTAAAAGTATTGCAGATAGCCAATTTTTCTCAAATAACTCATTCACCTACTTTTGGGAAAGCTTTCACTCTGTGAAGTTTCAGACCCATAGCTAATTACTCACCTACTCAAAATGAGTAAATGCGAATTATCTCTAAAAGTATTGCAGATAGCCAATTTTTCTCAAATAACTCATTCACCTACTTTTGGGAAAGCTTTCACTCTGTGAAGTTTCAGACCCATAGCTAATTACTCACCTACTCAAAATGAGTAAATGCGAATTATCTCTAAAAGTATTGCAGATAGCCAATTTTTCTCAAATAACTCATTCACCTACTTTTGGGAGAGCTTTCACTTCGTGAAGTTTCAGACCCATAGCTAATTACTCACCTACTCAAAATGAGTAAATGCAAATTATCTCTAAAAGTATTGCAGATAGCCAATTTTTCTCAAATTAATCATTCACCTACTTTTGGGAGAGCTTTCACTCGGTGAAGTTTCAGACCCATAGCTAATTACTCGTCTACTCAAAATGAGTAAATGCGAATTATCTCTAAAAGTATTGCAGATAGCCAATTTTTCTCAAATAACTCATTCACCTACTTTTGGGAGAGCTTTCACTCTGTGAAGTTTCAGACCCATAGCTAATTACTCACCTACTCAAAATGAGTAAATGCGAATTATCTCTAAAAGTATTGCAGATAGCCAATTTTTCTCAAATAACTCATTCACCTACTTTTGGCAGAGCTTTCACTTGGTGAAGTTTCAGACCCATAGCTAATTATTCACCTACTCAAAATGAGTAAATGCGAATTATCTCTAAAAGTATTGCAGATAGCCAATTTTTCTCAAATAACTCATTCACCTACTTTTGGGAGAGCTTTCACTCTGTGAAGTTTCAGACCCATAGCTATTTATTCACCTACTCAAAATGAGTAAATGCTAATTATCTGTAAAAGTATTGCGGATACCCAATTTTTCTCAAATAACTCATTCACCTACTTTTGAGAGAGCTTTCACTTGGTGAAGTTTCAGACCCATAGATAATTATTCACCTACTCAAAATGAGTAAATGTGAATTATCTCTTAATAGTATTGCAGATAGCCAATTTTTCTCAAATAACTCATTCACCTACTTTTGGAAGACCTTTCACACACGAAAATGAAAAATTGTGAATATCTCGGAAAAGCTATTTCTTCTGCTTTAATGCTCGGCGGGAGATACACACCACAGCAGTGGTCTTGACAAAAATTTTTGTCTCCCCAAAAATGGTGGCCATTTTGAATTTTCAAAGTTTTTGCAAAACACAAAAATGCTTATATCTCGAAAACTGTGCTATATGGAGCGAACTCAACAAAATTTTGGACCTGCTGGGTATCTCTGCAGAGTAGCCATGCCAATTTTCAAAATATTTTTGTCTCGTCAAATATAGCGGACATTTTTTATTTTTTTATTTTTTGCAAAACACAAAAATGCTTATATCGTGAAAACCGTGCTAGATAGAGCAGACTGCGCTGACTTTGGTTGCCACAACAGTATAAGGCTAGAAACGAAGCATTTTCTTAATACTTTAGCACTCACCTTTATATCCTTTTCGGGACGCTTTGTTTTTGCTATGCAAAAACATTATCTTTTTTTTTTTGCGAGCGATCCTCTAGTTATAAATTTGGTTTTTATTGCGTTAATACATCCTATCCAATGGATAATAGCTTATCCGGTCGGCGCAGACCGGCCCGCCAAACGTCAGAAAAGACGTCCTGTATCTTTACCGGCCAGGCCGGCCCAGTACTGTGCACTCGCCAGATGACGTGTCGTACTTCCTTCCTGTCTAGACAGCGTGACGTCATAGCATCTTTTTCGTTTGGCGCATGTACATGTGGCACGGATTATCACAGTGAATTTTAAATTCAAGTAATTTGTGAGAACTCTTACGTTTTTCATTTCTTTATTATATATACGGATTCTAGAAGACTAAAAGCACATTATGTCTTCTCCCAGTCAACGTAGGGGAGGTTGTGGCCATATGATGGCTGGGTTTGATTTGCATGGGGTTTGCGCGCGCTGTCGTGATAAGAAGAAAGGGAAGGATCCCTGTGTGGAAAAGCCTGGTGCGGATTGTCCTATTTGCATTTCCTTCACCTCAGAACAGTTAGCACAACTTTCAACCCCAACGTATAAAAATAAGAAGGAGAAGCGAGAACAGAAGTCTTCAACACCAGCTAAGAATCCTTCAGATGTCGCTCTCAGTCCCACCCTTGTGGACCCGTCCTTAGTGACGGTAATGGGGGTTGTGGATGGTCAGTCTGCCTCCGGGCCGTCTGATTTGAGTGAGAAATCGGCTGAGAAGAAAAAGAAAGAGGTTAAGAAAGTTTCTAGCTCCAAGCCGGTCAAACCGGACAAGCTGGTCAAGTCTTCCCACCGGCCTTCTGCTGAGTCTACCGACCAGAAACTTGAGATCATGGAGCAAAAATGGTCGGACCGGTTCAACCGGTTGGAGGCACTTCTACTGGCCAAAATGCTGGACCGGGAGCCTACTTTCAGCACTGACAAGGTTGCACCGACTCATGCTCCTCCGGCCACTGCCATCAGCTCTGAGCCCTTCATCAAACCATCTGGCCAGTCCTCTTCATCCTCACAGCCATCTCACCCACCGGCTGCTTCTATGTCACCAGTCACCGGCCTTGCTGAGACTGTAGCTGCTTCTAAGGCCGGTTCCGACTCTTCTCAGCCTGCCCACCGACCAGGGACTTCAAGGACAACCGACCAACCTGCTAAGAGGTCGTTTTCTACTGCTTTTGATACTAGAAGGGATACCTCGTCCAGTGATTCAGACTCTGAAAGTGCTAGTTCAGATAGACCTCCTGTTGATTTGTACCCGGAAGAGGGTGAACTTTCTGACGATGTCTTTTACTGACCCAGACCAATCCCTGTCTGAAGAACAATCATATAGAGAGACAATGAGAGGTCTTACATGGGTTGGACTCATGTTCCCGACATGGATTCAGACACCAAGACGTCAGATGATAACCCTTTTGCCGGACCAAAACTTCAGACGCCGGGCAAAGTTTCAGTTAATCTACCCATGGACGAGTGGCTTTTTAACAAATTGTCCAAGCTCAACCTCACCCTAGCACAGGGTTACCCTTCTCGTACCACTGAAGCAGGCGCTCTTCAACGAGATCAATTTGTCTGCACTTCCAAGTCCCAAAGCAAATGGTACGGTGTGCATTCAGAAAGCAAGAAGGACTCTAGCTCTACACCTAAACCTTGGAACACTGGTTCTTCACGCATTAAAAGTACCTATCTGAGGATAGCTCGTCAGGCTGGCATTGCATCCAATCCACCCATGTCTAGACCTATCTCCCAGGAAAGTCTAAGAAAATGGGAGAGGTCAGCCCGGGAGTCATCTACAATTTGCAACCAAGCAGCTGGGTTCAATCGCTGTCTACTGAAAGTGCAGCAGAATATGCAGTCCCAACTCCGCACTATCCGGACTGAATCCAAGGGCAAAACAGCAAACAAGGTCTCTGCAGCAACAGATGAACTTCAATTCCTGTTAGACTTTAACTCCAGTATTTGCCAAGCCATGGCTAAGGCTATGGAACACTTGACTGACTTGTATTTGTTAACATGGCCAACACCACCCTGTTAAGGCGTGATTCATACTTGTCTTATCTCAAGGCTGGAGTGAAGGCGGACACCTTAAACGCACTCCGATCTGCCCCACTGGAACTGGATACTTTATTCCCGGACTCGGTGATTAAGCAAGCGGAGGAGGACATCTCAAATTTTGATAGAAACCGGTCTGGATCGGTCTACAAAAAGGGCAGGTATCACCCTTACGAGAGACAGGACAGAAAATCTGATCCCAAGAAACAGGACCGACCAGCCTGGAAAAATATCTCCCATAGCCAGCATAGACGAGGAAAAGGAAAATACCAGTATTCCTCACGACCAGCCAAGGGCCAGCAGCTGTATAAATGACAATTACTGTGTAACAAAGTTACGGGCACGGCTACTGGCCGGGAGCACTCTCAGAAAGACATTGACTGTTCAATCTGTAAAAACACCTGTAAATTTAAATGTTGTCAACCATGTTCATTCTGCAACCGGGCATCTGCAAAGGAAAGGAATAAGTCCTGGCTTGTCAGCTGTAATATCAAAAGATTGTACATTAAAACATGTCAAAGGTGCTTCTTCTGTCATTTAATTGCCTTGTGTCCAATCTGTGACAAATGTCCCTCTTGTTGTAAAAAATCTGCCTGTAGGGGCCAGACTTCAAAACTTTTGGCAAACCTGGCTGGAAAGAGGTGCCGGACCGAAAATAGTTCAAATCTTGAGAGAGGGATACACCCTCCCCTTTCGGATCTGGCCAAACCTCACAAGGTCTCCCACTGTCATAAGCCGTTATGTCAATCCCCACAGGAACAGCTACCTGCTGGAGGCATTACATCAGCTTATGGACAAGAATGCAATAGAGCTGGTCCACAATCAAACATCTTTAGGGTTTTTCAACCGACTTTTTCTGGTACCCAAACCCAACAACAAGTGGAGGCCTATACTGGACCTAAGCAAACTAAATCTTTTCCTCAAGGTGGAGAAGTTCAAAATGGATACACCAGAAACCATCAGGACATCTCTCCAGCAAGGGGAGTGGGTAACCTCAGTAGACTTCAAGGATGCCTACTTCCATATACCAATACAGAAACAATCCAGGAAATATCTCAGATTTCATGTCCAGGGTCGGACCTACCAGTTCAAAGCACTGCCTTTTGGTCTGTCCACAGCGCCCATGGAGTTCACTGTCTTGGCAAAGGAGGTGAAATTGATGGCCACACACAAGGGTATAAGAATCCACCAGTAACTAGACGACTGGTTGGTCAGAGCCAGATCCCACCAAACCTGTCTCCATCACACCCAGATCCTGATCAAGATGTGCCAGGATCTAGGCTGGCTGGTGAACCTAGAAAAATCAGAACTGGAGCCCCAACAAGTGTTCAACTTTGTAGGTTACCAGTTCGACCTCAGGTCCGGCCGGGTCAGACCGACACCGGACCGGTGGCAAAGTCTTCAAGGGAAAATACAAACACTGCTTTTGCTACCAGCCTGTCCGGTCCGGCAGTTCATGTCCTTGATAGGTCTGTTAACAGCCACAGAGAAACAAGTTCACCTAGGCCGGTTACACATGAGACCCATACAGTGGCATCTCAAAAACAATTGGAGGGTACCGGAATCCCTAGAAAAGGTTATCCCTCTACCCAGATCCCTGCACCCACACTTACAGTGGTGGCAAAACGAAAGCAATGTGCTTCAAGGTCAACCATTACACCCCATAAAACATGCTCTGCAAATGTTTACAGACGCATCAAAAGAAGGGTGGGGCGCTCATTTAAACGAGTTCACTGCAAGAGGGTCCTGGTCAGTGCCAGAAAGCAAGCTGCACATAAATTACCTGGAACTGAAAGCAGTCCTTTTGGCCTTAAAAGAGTTCCAAAACCTATGCACAAACAAACTTGTCCTGGTGGCCACAGACAATACTACAGTAGTGGCCTACATAAACAAGGAAGGGGGCATGAAGTCGGGCCCGCTGTGTGCCCTACTGTGGAGAATCTTGACCTGGTGTTCCCAGGGACAAGTGACTCTAAAAGCCCGACATATCCCTGGCCGATTAAACGTGATAGCAGACAAGCTATCCAGGCTAAATCAGACCATCCAAACAGAATGGTCCCTCCTTCCGGACGTTTTTCAAAACTTGTGCAGGAAATGGCACCGGCCCCAGATAGACCTATTTGCCACGAGGTTCAACAACAAATTACCTCTGTTTGTGTCTCCAGTACTGGACACTCTGGCAGTAGCAGTGGACGCACTCACCCTACCATGGGAGGATCTGGATGCATATGCTTTCCCACCGACCGCCATATTGGGCAAAGTGGTGGAGAAGTTACAAGACTCCCCGTGCAAGAGACTCATTCTGATTGCCCCGGGGTGGCCCAACATGCCGTGGTTTTGGGACTTAGTGGCCATGTCCAGTCAGGTCCCTCTCAGCCTGCCCAACCTGCTGACACAGCCTTTCAATCAGATCCCTCACAGAAATCTGACAAATCTAAATCTCCATGCCTGGCTCCTAGAGCCACAACAATTAAAGAACAGGGCTTCTCTGAGGCAGTGGCAGCAAGAATTGAGGCTCCTCAAAGAAGATCTACCAGATCAGTCTATGATGCAAAGTGGGCCATTTTTACAAAGTGGTGCGTCACTAACCAGGTGGACTTCAGATCACCACCTGTAAAGTCTGTGGCTGACTTCCTAATGTACCTCTTTGAGGACAAGAAGTTGCAACCCAGCACCATTGATCGATACAGGTCTGCCATTGCTGATAAGCTAGGTACTACAACAGTCAATATCAGCAAGGAGGATAATCTCACTCGTCTCTTGGAAAGTTTCCATAGAGACAGACCCAGAGGGCGGAGGGGAATACCCTCCTGGAACCTTTCCCTGGTACTACACCAGCTGACAAGGGCTCCTTTCGAACCTCTCAGGGAGGCATCTCTGAAGCATTTGACCTTCAAAATTGTCTTCCTTTTGGCCCTGGGCTCGGGTAAAAGAAGGAGTTAGATCCATGCATGGCAGCACAAAAACATCAGACACCAATCCGATTGGCCTAAGGTGTCCCTGTTTCCGTCTCCCAGCTTTCTCTCCAAGAATCAGCTGGCCAAAGAGGGTCCGGAGAGTGTAGCCCCAGTGGTCATACCAGCCCTGGCTCCTACTCTGGATAGATCCCTCAAGTCTGATAGATCTCTTTGTCCAGTCAGAGCTTTGCGCTACTATTTGGACAGGACTTCAGGCATTAGGCAGGACAAGCAATTAGTTTTTGTCTCCTTCAAGAAAGGCTTCGACAAAGACATCTCCCCTGCTACTATCTCCTCATGGATCAAGCAGACTGTGATCCTATGCTATGAGCTCTCTGATCATCATGCCCACACCCTACATCAAGTTAAAGCTCATGATGTAAGGGCCTTTGCTGCTTCTAAGGCCTTCCAATCGGGAGTCTCCTTAGAGCAGATCTTATCAGCCTGCCACTGGAAATCTCATAATACCTTCACTCAATTCTATCTGAAGTATGTGGCTTGGGCTGACTCAGAGCTACCATCTTGGTCCTGTTGTGGCTGCTCAGCAGATCCACCAACAGACTGGTACCTAGAGGAGATCTGTACATATGTAAATAATTGTACATATTTGTTTTTATTGCACATATAGTTAAGGAGCAACACAAAAAAAAAAAAAAAAAAAAATCTCACGTACTTCCTCCGGGAGATTTATTTCTATGGGACTGAACTCATCCGTCTCTTCCCCTACCTCAGAGCAGGTCTGTAAAAAAAGGGGGGGGCAAGGTCGACTCTGATGGTTCCGTTCCGGATAACCGGATGATGATATTCGACCATAGCCTTAAGGGTTTAGACTTCAAGGTCTACCCAGGCTTAAAAAAGGAATTGTCATTATTTCTAACATGAGTTCAAGTTTTAGTCCCTAGTAACTTACCCGACAACCAAGCGGTAGTTATTCAGCTATTGTCCATTGGATAGGATGTATTAACGCAATAAAATTGCAAATTTAATAAGTGAATTAAATTTTTATAAGTTAATACCCTATCCAATGGACACATAAGACCCTCCCACCGACCCCGCTTTCAGCTTACTAGGGGTCTAATAGGTTTAGACAACGAAAAAGATGCTATGACGTCACGGTGTCTAGACAGGAAGGAAGTACGACACGCCATCTGGCGAGTGCACAGCACTGGGCCGGCCTGGCCGGTGGAGACACAGGACGTCTTTTTCTGACGTTTGGCGGGCTGGTCCTTACTTATTAAATTTGCAAATTAAAGGGGCATTAATTAGAAAATATATGGTATATGTAATGATCAGTATTTATCTTCATTTATAGGTCACTGTTTAAAATGTATAATAAAAAAGCCATGCATGGAGATTTTTATGAGATACAGTTTATTTTGGATCACAAAAAAGTATTCATCTGGTGGCTCTACACATGAAAGCATGTGGACAGTAACTGTTTCAATGATGGCAGACACCACATAACTAATAAAGTTATTTGGGTTCTGCAAATCTATTTAAAATTTCTTCCTCAGAAAAGGTTATTGCCTTTGCTATTAGGATTTTCATTTGTAAATCTATCATAAAAACACATTTTAACAGTCTTGGTACATGACATTATTCTATTCAAAAACACTATTAAATATCTTGAAAGTTATTGGGTAGCTCTCTCCTTGTTACCCTTGTGGTATATGTATATTGTTATCTAAACACAATAAGTTGATATCTATTATTCTGGGTTTAACTTAACTTTAATCTAAAAATTCGACTTTTGAAAGATAGCCACTGTTCCCTTGAGCAGAGCCAGATTGTGCAGACAGATTGCCCAGTGCAATGCAACTATCAACAGAGACAAGGCTGAATACTGAAAAGGATTTGTTTATTTTTTGTTTATTTGGGGTTTTACGTCGCTTTCAACACTGTACAGGTCATATCACGACGGGTAGTTGGAAGGGCAGAGGAAACCAGTACATACAGTTCGCTAGGGTTCTGTACTGTAAACTGCCGACCAACGGCAAGCAACTACCAGCTTTCCCACTTACGGCCATGACGGGGATCGAACCCCGGCCGCAGAGGTGGGAGGCGAGAGTGTTACCACTCTGCCACCGTGGCCCCTCACTTGAAAAAGAACACTTAATAATGGGTCCTCTGGTGTTAATCACAATTACAGTGTCAAGTGTGCTTATTTCAAAGATGGAATTAATTATAACTACATTATTGTCTTATTTTCATACATACTTTGACTTTGTGTTGTAAAAAGATTAAAGGTCTTCAATTAATAATAACTTTTTTTGATACAAAAATGAAGAAGGTTAAAAGACAGAGAACTGAAAGGAGCTACAACTTCAGTTCATAATCAGTTTCCTTTAGATGTGAAAGGCAAAAAGGCAGTGAAGCCACATCTCATATAATTCAAAGGATACTTAAATACTTGATTGATTGACTGATGTAATATATTAAACTCAAACTATATTGAAATGTAAATGAAAATGTAGAAAAATAAATAAAAGTATATATATATATATATATATGTCGTGTAAAAAGCTTAACTTGTACAACTGAGTTGTACAAGTTAGGCCAATACACTTTCTAACAGTTTTGGGGCTGTACAAATATGTTCTTCTGCTTCTAAAAAGCTTACTTAAACAAGGTCACCCTTGAATATCTCCCTTATAAGTGGAAGCTTTATAACCATATTTGGCAGTTATATACCTTAGGCCATGGAAATTTTTCCACATGCTTAAATTTGACCTTTGATCTTTATCCAGGTCACATAATCAAAAATTTTTTGGGGGGAGTACACCCGCCCATCACCACAAAGCAAAAATCTACTGACCGCAGAGGCTTGTAATTTCATAAACATGTTCATACTAGTGCTGGGATCATCGGCGATTTTTGCAGATCGAGGATAATTTGTTAGAAATGAATTGAACTCGAGTTGAACTCGAGTAAATGTACAAAATTAAAAATAAAATAAGAAAAATCCAAATATTATCACTCGTGTTTAGTACCTTTTCATTGCAAGAAAATATTTTTTGCCATTTAAATTGCACAGGTATGTATGTGCACTTCATCAAACAGTCATGCAGAAAAGGCTAATAAAAAACAGCCATTAATTATTGAGTTCTATGTTTCAATGGTTTGATCAGTTCTTAAAGTATCCCTTTGAGACAAGGTAAGTATATCATTATTTATCATTAAATAAAATAAAGCTTACATTTGTCTTACATGTTAATGCATAACTTTCACTTCTTCTCTCAGTGCTGCATGTTCTTCTTTTCAAAAACCTTTGTCTACTTTATGCTATATTGCATCTAACCTTTGGGGACGCTTTGTTTTTGTTAGCATAAATATTTTCCTAGTTGATTGCAGTTAATGGTGTAATTTAGGTGTACCAGGTGTTAATATATTTCCAACAGTGGAGATTAATACAGGTTTAAAAGACTAAAGAAACCCTCTTGTGACTAACATATATTAAACAATATGGATTTACACAGGTTGCACCCGAAAGACTTAAGGAACACTTTGTTGGATAAGATAGGTTAAATAGTGATCATTAATTTTTAACATGATTGTAACTGAATGATAATAGAGACTTCTAGAGGTTGCCACACTTTTTATAATTACTATCAATCATAACAATTTAGGCAGCAAGCGTTAATGTAATTACCTTACAATAGGGGCTTCTTGAGCCTGCCAGACGTTTTGTAATCAGTATCAATTAAAGCTATAAGAAGACATTCAAAAACAGTAATTCACATGTGGCTTCCCTTGGCTTGGGATCCTATCTATTCATCCTTAAATTACATTTAACCTTATTTGCTCAGATCAAAGAAATTAGAATTAAAAGGCTTACCCTTTCATATTAATATTCTGCTTATGGTACACTATAGTAAACAATTTTAACACATAAGTTAAAGTTAATATTTGAAAAATTTATTCAAATGATAACTTTTGAAAATTCTGACTTATTAAAGACTACTGTAATTTGTAAAGTTCAAAGCAAAAAGGATTGAAAAACATAGAGTCAGTGATAAAAAAATATTTATATATTTGAATCTTTCTGCATTACCTGATATAGAATTTGTCACTTCACTACAATATCTACAAAAACCCATTTCCTTAAATGGAATACCTATATTAAAGCCTACTCTAATTTGAAAAGTTCAAAGCAAAAATATATTACCAAACATCATTGAAAAACAGTGCTGTACAAGTTATAATTTGTACAAGCATTATATTTGTACAAGTTATAACTTGTACAAAATCTGAAAAAGATTTTGTACAAGTTGTAACTTGTACAATTCAGTCATACAAGTTATAACTTGTACAAGATTTTGTGCAAATTATAACTTGTACAAAATCCCAACTTGTACACGACATATATACATTTATATAATACATGCACACAGATAAATATATCAGAAATACTTTTGTCCTATGTCTAATACTTTAGTCCAGATACTTTTTGTCCCGGTACAAGACTTTTTGTCCCAATACTGTTTATCCTACAACCGCTCTTTGTTTATAACATTTAATCACTCAGAGAATACAATAGCTCAGTGGTGTCAATCAGATTCATGTATTTATCTTATCAGTACTCCTTGATGTATGCACTTCTAGGTCTTTGATTGAAACTAATTACTGATGGGAAACACAATAGGAAGTGTTTAAACTTTCTCAATAACATGACGTGGGCTTGTTTAACTAAGTCTACTCTTTTGAGATCATAGTTAAAACTAATTATGCTAGGACAGCAATGTTGCACAAGTAGTTGGTTTTTGTTTTTTTAAAACTACATTCAAAAGAGGAATAATTTGAAATAGAGACAATAAAACATTGTGATCTTACTTGAGAGTTTCTTTCTAATATCAACAGCTATTTGTAATATGTTATTTGACAAGCTTCACTGGATAAAAAAATTAGAAAATGTTACTTCAAATATATAATTTGTTTTAAAATATTACGAAGAATTCATTGGATCATTGAAGTTGGATTATTCTATTATATCAACATAAAAAATTATAGATATCTATGTGTAAAATACAAAATATCACAATATATAATCATATATTGAGTGATGAAGTTTGAGTGCATGCACATGCAATATTATAAACAGATATAATGCAACCACCATCCTCAATTAACAAGCAATCATATATGCATGAATTAAAATGAAAATTACCATTTGTCTTGTACATTAAATGAAGAATGGCTGTACCAAATGGATTTATAAATATGTATGTACTCATTAGATACACATTTTTGATGATCACCAATATCCACCAGTATGCTACTTTTTACTGCAGATAAAATAAATATTGCATATAGATTCTACTGCACCAGCATGCTTTTCAGTGTAGAATTATAATTTAAAAACTGATATCCCTGTTTGATAGTTATCCTTTGACATTAGAGCTGCACTTGAAATACAAAATGTATATGAAATAAATGTTAATTTCATAGTAAAATATGTTGTGGATATAAAGTTAACTAGCTAGCTAATTAAAAGTATCTCTTGAGGAAAACACAAAATTTTAAAAAGGGAATGTAAGAACTAAGAAGGATCAATCAAAATTATCTACCTGTATCAATTTTTTTTGAAAAGCTCACTACTTGCAGGGAAAGTACACAAGTAATATACTCATACATTTTTCCATATTCAAAAGTTTTTGTTCCAAAATATGACTACTTTTTCCTGACTTAAATCAAACTGTTGAAAAAGTGTTCATCAATTTTAGGATCAATTTTCAACACAAGATTCTAGTTTAAAACACAACTGGATTTTAATGTTAGAAATCTAAACAAGATTTAGTGCTGATTATTCTTGTGAAACATTACTGCTTTTACTTGTTGGAAATATAACTTAGATTTAGTGTTGAAAATAGATCATGATCAATTTTCAACTCTAAATCACCATGATTTCTTGCCTAAAATATGACTACTTTTCCATGTCGAAAAACTAACTTAGATTGAAGGTTAAAAAAATGTACTTCAACATCAGGACCGGTTTTGAACACTAAATCAACATGTTTTCAAAGGTCTGTGCCTGCTGGGTATTGCGATTTCAGTTAGCCACATGATAACCAATAGTTTGAGCTACTAAATGAGATATTAAAAATATAACTGCCATGGTTCCATAAAAAAATCTGTGGCTGAGTAACATAGATTACAGCATTGGCCCCAACTAAGAATAATGTGCAAATTCAAAACCATACTTCGACATTATTTCACCCATTGATTTCAACCTCATTTCACCTGTTTAATCCAATTAAAATTCATCTAGATTTCACCCACTGATTTTTTTCATTGCTTCCAATTAAAATGGTTTGCAAGATCTACATGTATTTCAACTAGATTTTACCCATTGATTACAACATGATTTCATTCATTGGAGCCAACTAAAAACTGTTTGCAAAATCCACATGATTTCACCATAAGATTCAATCTGATTTCAAAGTTGTGTGCCTCTGGGGTTGCAATAGTTTTGAAATACACTCTACAAAGACATTTTATGTTTTAACTTGTGAAAGTTGCAATGTATTCAGAATAGTCTCTTGTCAGGATTCTCGCTAACAAAAATAGGTGTGAGCATGTGCAACCCAAATTGAACACTGTTCCATGTTAAAGCAGCTATACTGGTGTACAAATGCCTTTGTTAATGGTATCCTAAATATCTAGATTCATACTTATCTCTGTACAATTCTTCCCGTTATACCAGGAAATGTAGGCCTAAAAAATAGTTTTCACAAGCACTATCATTTTATCCATCTATTCAGTGCTCAATATTTCAACCATAGATTTACTTTTGATACACTCAGCATATGGAATGAGTTGCCTAATGGCATTCAGTCTGCTACCTTTCTTACATCATACATTCTTGTATTGACTGATTGACTGTGTCTCGTCTGACATGTATGATTTGAACCAGTTAAATGCAAAATCACTAATTACCGAAGTACACATACACAACCAATCCAAGATTTATTTATTTGGTTTTTTATGTCGCTTTCTACACTATACTAGTCATATGACGCCGGGTAGATTCGTGGGCAGAGAAAACCAGTGTAAACTGCCAACCATCGGTAAGCAAAATCCATCCAAGAGAATGTTTGGGTATAAAGCAGCAGTGTAATCCAGATAGGCCAGAGCTGTGGCAGACCCTTATGCCATCTTGACCAGAAGAGCATTCTTTTTATTAACGTGGGCACTTGCTGTGGAGTGGTGCTTTCAGTATGCAGATTGAAAGCCAACGAGAAGACTGACTTCTTTAAAATGGGTTTGAAAATGAGATGACACAACTCTTTCAATAATGTTCATATGACTGGGGATCCAACTGCTTATGCTTCAAAAATTTTGTTAAAATCATCATAGATTATTCCACCAATAAATTACTGTTTTGTGGGTTTTTTTTAAAGAAGACCGTAAAACATCTATTTTATTTAGTACCTTAACATTACGCATAACTTGGGGTATCTTTATGTAATAAATGAATCGTTGTTTATTCATAAGACCACGTGATAACTCAGGAATGTCAACAATGTGACAAGAGGCGTTACAACTGTCAATCATTTTCATGAACCCAAATGTTTCCGGGTTCTTTATGCAGTTCCTACAAATTGTCACTTCCCACCATAAATGTCTGATAAAGTTTCCATGATACTCTTTTGACCCCAGTAAAGTATTTCACCCCTGCGAAATGGTAACAATGCAATTTCAACTATTTCATATTTCACTCAACAAAGCTTTCTATTTTATCACGTGACTTATGTTTTCTCCCTTTGAAGAATGCAGGTGTATATTTACGCCATGGAATTTCAACAATTTGGTTTGATTCCAGGCAATCTGTAACTGTGTTTGACAACTTGGACATAACATCATAAAACTGTGGTTTTGTTTTGGTGTTTGTGGAATAACAAGCGTAAGAATTACCTTCGTTATAAAACTATATCCCCACAGGATTGGAAATCATGGCAACATGGCGGATACGTTTAGTCTAGGAATGATTAAATGTTTTGATCAACTTACTCGCTATGTGATATTTTCATTCCTTCGGTAGCAGCTGTATTAACTCGTGATTGACATAGATTGTCTCGTTATTGAAAATTATACTTTAAGATGGACTGTTTACGTGTTTTCGGGTGATTCCCAAATATCGCCCACCCTGGGAACACAATTAAAGTCTGGATAAGCCCATTAGTGTTACCCAATTTAAAGCTCTGTATATTCATAAAAATATTGTTTTCATGCATATGGATAAATACAAGAAGTTTATGCTAGTTTTGTGGTTTATTAATGGAAGGTGAATTTTGTAAACAAAGGACACAAATCAGGATAAGTAGGAACTACACCTATTGTTTTTTTATCACCTGTACTGCTACTGCTCAGCCAGTGAATTTCATCACCCCAGTGAAGTTCGTCACCTGCCGTAAAAATGCTCAAAGGTTGGCAATATTCTTATTTAAATAAATGGAATAGCTGCTTTCAGCAACAAGGTATACATGTATGCCGAAAGTTCACAGGAAAAACTCTTTAATATTGCCATAAAATGCAGGTGACGAACTTCACTTGGGTGACGAAATTCACTGGCTTAGCAGTACCCTGCATAAGTTGGCCGCAGTCATAAGTTGGCCGCAGCTCATCTACAGGCTCCAGAAAGACAAATAGGTTATTGTACACCAATGAAAACTGTTGCATATGATAAGTTTAACAATAATGCATGGTTTCGGAGTGTAATAGGCCACTCATGTTAAAGCCCTGTGAAGCTGTGGTAAGGGCGGCCAACTTATGACTGCGGCCAACTTATGCAGGGAAGCAGTATCCTTGTCCGTCATTGCTGGTTCCCGTGATACCCAAGATTTTTTTATATAAAATAGTGTAGTTGGCTATGTCCCTGATTAGAAAGGGTCAAAACCCTTCTTGTTCACGGACATGGATAACTATATATACACTGGGCTGAAGTAAATAATGAACATGGAAGCCATCAGTTAAAAGGCATTGCTATCAAATGGGTTACATTTTATTCTAAAATGTACCAATCTGCATGTAAGCATGCTTTAAATACTTCTTTAATTTGATTGGTTAATTATTGTCAACAGGTGGAGGGGACCAATATATTATGACTGCATTTTTCTGGGGTGAATTCATTAAGTGATAGTGTAATTTAATTCTATGAACAAAGCAGACAAAGGGTAACAATTCTCCCATGTACTACACCAGCACTAGTTGTTGTGTCTTGTTACTAACTGATGAAATTTTAGTGTGGCTGGCCTTACTTAGTTAATTACATTCCAACATAATTGACTGGCAATAAGACAGGTCAATTATTTTGTTTGTAAATTGCCACTATATTTTGATATCTTTTCAACTTATGTTAGGTTCATTCCATTTCTTTTAAATTATGACATAAAAATGAAATTCATACACACATATTCACTTGCAGTATATTGCAGGCAGGGTTGGGACAAATACAGAAAAAAGATTGCAAATACAAATACAGTAATTTCTCCATCGGCAAATACAGATACAAATGCAGATACACAGAGTCCAAATACACATATAAATACAAATACATCCAGCTAGAACCTCAAACTACAAATTAGGGATAAAGTGTGACAGAAAAAAAGCTTACACTATTTTGTAATCAGTACTTCAAAGTGGCCAAGGTTGGGTCTTTTTCCGGAAAAAGCCTATTTTTTTCCAGGACAGTGGATAAAATTGGATATAAAACCCCCCTTTTCCAGATTAAACTGGGAAAAAAATGGAAAAACTGGAAAAAAACTAACTTTCATGATATTTAATAGGACAAAAACACTGACTTATACACCAGATAAGTTACTTTAAACAATGTAGAAAGTATACAGGATCAATGTTAATCATTTAAACAATTAAAACAGTGAATACTACTTTAATATTTTAAATAATTCTGGGTAAAAAGGCAGATTAAAAATATCATGTAACACTGAGAGACTGAGATTATAGGATATAACGTAAATGACCTATTTAGCGCATCCGCCCTTTGTAACTGCAGCCTACCTCTTTTTTCCAGCAATGTCGTTGGTGACAGTGCACAATATCCACATATTTTTTGTATGTTGGACGTTTTTTAACTTTAAAAATTGACATTTTTTTCATGACTTTCGAGTTTGTTTTTATCTACCGCTATATTTACAGGAAGTGGGTATTTTTAGTGGATTCTAAATGTCGAAACACCGTTATTCTTACCGGATTGACCTATACTTCCTCCCGGAAAGTGTTTCATGATGGGTGCGCTAAAAGGGGAATTTTTTTCCACCAAATATTGAACGAAAATAGTCTTTCCTTAGCGCACTGTGCGCTAAATGGGTCATTTACGGTAAGTAAAAGCAATAGCTACCTAATAAATTTTTTATTTCACCATATATATTTCCATAATCTGTCAATAACTCAGGTGCGACATGTGTCAACCTTGGAAGGAATAACATTTCCAGTGACAAGAGATATTGTTTGCAATGATTCTTGAGGCAGAGGGTGTTGCAATGACCTTGACTTTTAATTTATATAAGCTTTTATTTCACAAAATAATTGACACAAAAGTCATTGTGAAGGATTTATGAACCCAGACTTTATTGTGGTTGACATCTGCTGTAATGAACACCAGCTACTAAATTCCCAATTACAATTGTGTCCAGTATTTCTGGCCATCAAATGTGTCATTTAACAGGTACCTTGGGTGGAGGGGGTAGTGGCTTCCCCCTGTATTTGTTGTTTAATTTGACACTGTACAAAACAATGCTACTTGTGAATGACTGGGAATATAGTAAAAAGCTTAAGTAATGGAGTAACATTTAAGGTGTGTATGACACAAGAAATAATATCTGTATTTGGGTATTTAATCAAATACACCTAAATACAATGATCAAATACAAGTACAAATATACAGATTTTAAAAATTGCAAATACAGATACAAATACGTGTTTTTGGATGTATTTAAATACAAATACAGATACGTATTTGTATCCAACCCTGATTGCAGGTGACCCGCTCGATAGCCAGTGCTTGTAACAGGTACCTGCTGAATAGACTCTTGATTAAAAATGTTGATGTCCATAGATTACATCAGTGAAGCTACTGCTGATAGTCTGTCATAAGTGTCAAGGTTTTAAGTTAAGAGCTCCTGGTCTCAATAGTTTAAGCCCTGCTGGCTCATACTTTTCACAGTAACATCACTTATGATTGTTAGTCTTTTTGGATTGTTATAAAATCACATGGGATGCTATGATAACTCTTGAATTAAATTTGACAATTTTTTTTTTTGTTTTTTTTTTTTTTTTGTACCTGATTACCTTTTTAACTTGCATATGCTTTGAGTGCAAATAGATGAATTTTTATTAACAAAAGTGTATGATGCCGAACAGGAAAGCTGTTATTCCATTCAATTGCAGTTTATTTCCTTACTCTAAAATATGGTGACATGTATTATTAGGTATGTGTTACACATAAACATGCAAGTATTGAATTTGACACCCAGCCCCGTAGGGCTTATAAGTCACTTTATGTACAAATCTTTAAGTTGTGTGTTGGGTATATTTAAGAAATCATAAACCAAATAATTAATTTACCTGACACAAACATCATTTACAATGTAGATTCAATGATTACACTAATGTTATTTGCACTTTTTTCCGTACAATTCCATTAAAAAAAGCCTACCAAGATTCTAATGATGGTTTTTAATAATGGACATTTATTTTGTCTACCAAGATTCTAATGATGGTTTTTCATAATGGAAATGTTTTTGTTATTACTATATAATGGTTTTTAATAATGGAAATGTATTTCTTATTACTCTCTAAAGCTCTGATATTTAGATATTTTGAACCACACAGAGCAGTACTTTTTTCTTATTATCTCACATTTTCTACAAATGTATATGAAGTGATATTCAGATTTGGTTGAACGATAGTTCAAATCATTTCCATTTGTAGTAGATGCTCTTTTATCCACACTGAATTTCTGAATATTCAGTTTCATGAATAGTTTTACTCTTGCAAGTTATTAAGCTTTGCTGTTTTATACAGTAACATCTATTTTTTCATGAACATCATATTTTCTGAAAAAAATTTGCTTGTGATGTTTGAATAGTTGAGGTGCTACTTTTATCTACTGCATTTTAATAAGTTAAATTATCAGCACCTTTGAAAGAAAGATTTAGTAACCCATACAATTAAGCAAAGTAATTAACTGTATCAATGGAAGCGGAGTATATTTCTGTAGTTTGTAGTACATGTACATATTTTAGCAATTTTAATGTGACCTATGTTGTTAAATGAATAGACTGAAGTAAAATTTTAAAAACCTCACGAAAAAAATAAATTGTTTTACAGTATAATCCTTTCTATATATAAGTTGATTTAAACCAGTTGGACAAAAACAATGTATGAAAAAAGGTAAAACTATATAATCAATAGATGTCTAAAAAAAAAAATCTTTATTATTTTGTGGGTACCCAGACATCTCCTGCAGTACTCTATTTGGCTGCATAGTTTTTACCTATTGAGTCATGTTGTGCATCAGTCCAGGGGATTTTTTATGCGTCTGTAACTGTATGCATACAGAAAGTGAAATGTGACTTGGTTTCCTGGGGCTTTTACTTTTCATAAAACCAATAAAAAAAATCAAACTGTCGGTACTTTGTTTTACCAAACATTGCCTTCTTTCCTTTTAAAAAGTGCCATTGGCCATAGTGCTTCTACAGGAAGGGTATTTTATCAATAAACCCATCCAGTTAATGTATAGTTCTTGGGATTCTAAAATACATGTTTGAACCTCTACATATGGTACTACAATTTGCTGATAATAGGCATTCTGCTTCCTCTTATCTTGTTGTGAGCCAGTCCTTTTTTATGTACTGCATCCTTCATTATTTTGCCCTGGCAATAAAAAGCATTTGTTTAGAATCATTCAACTGTACATGAAACCTATTTACTGTTTCGTTTTTCCATGAATTATTGGGGACAGTAAGTCAGGATAAGTCTTTTAGTTTTGTACATGGTATCTGTTTTTTCTTCATCATGCTAAGCATCAATTCCTGTGAAATTTGCTTCTGGCACAATTGTGCAGTTTATAATGGCAAAGTTGTTAATGGCTGTTTTTGGTTATTGAATTGTTGAAGAATGACGCACATCAACTAATTTAAAATATTTTTATATATAAAATATCCTGTTTCATCTGCTTTTTGTGTTAGCATTTTAACTTTGTACTTGTGTGTGGTGTGCTCTGATTCCAACTAGTCAAACTATTTCTTTGAAAAATGGCTTAAAATTCAGAAAATTTTTGACCAAATTTTAAGTTTTCACTGAGTAATTTTCAAAATTATAGAATCAGGGTATTTTTGAAGTGTTTTTGTGAAACCTATGAAAACAAAATATTTTAATGTTACATTTTATAGTCTGTCATTATCAAAAACTAGTTAGAAACTGAGTTGTTTTATTCCACTATCAATGAATAAAGTCAATCATTAAATGGAGTACACATTCAATTGTCTGAATATGTAACCTTGAGTGATACAGTCAAACTAAACATGTTCTGAGACAGTTCTATCAGGGTTTTATTTCTGGTACTCTTGAAAATCTAATCTTTGGAAGACTGGAATACTAAATACCTCCAAGAGAGGCTGTTTCTATTATAAGTAACTTACACATGGAATAAGTCTGATTTGCTCAATATCTTTTTTTTTCTAGAATAACTAAAGTTATTGTAAGTTATATCATGCAAACAACACAAAGATTTGTAAGTGTGCAATATTTCTGCAAGAGGACCACATATTTCTATATTTTACACTCTGCAAAAATGTAAATGTATATTTTTTCCTTTTAGAGAGGATGGGCAGATGTAACATTTATCCATTAATAATAAATTTGTATGCAAGTGAGTGGATGAGTGTTTTTTACCCCACAGCCCTAAAGGGCTGTCGGAGTATTGTTTTCACCCATGGTGTCCGGATGGGCGGGTAGCGGGAAAAAGGTTGTCCCGGTTGTACCTCAGAAACCGTAAGGTGTAGGAAGTTGATACTTGGTAGGGACATTGGTTAGGATGTGTAGGTGTGCAGCATCATGGTCTGACCTCGATTTGAATTTTGACCATGCTGTGACCTTTAGTTTGAAAATCTTGTCCGGGCTATATCTCAGAAACCGTAAGGTGTAGGAAGTTGATACTTGGTAGGGGCATTGGTTAGGGGGTGTAGGTGTGCAGCGTCATGGTCTGACCTTGACTTGACCTTTGGCTTTGCTGTATTGACCTTGACCTATAAAATTTTGTCTGGGCTATATCTCGGAAACCGTAAGGTGTAGGAAGTTGATACTTAGTAGGACATTGGTTAGGGGATGTAGGTGTGCAATGTCATGATCTGACCTTGATATGACCTTTGACCTTGCCGTAGAGACCTTTGACCTATAAAATCTTGTCTGGGCTATATCTTGGAAACCGTAAGGTGTAGGAAGTTGATACTTGGTAGGGATATTGGTTACGGGTTGTAGGTTCTTGGTTTCCATAAGGTGTAGAAGGTTGACATTTGGTAGGGACATTGGTTAGGGGGTGTAGGTCTTTGTTTTCTAGTATCCTGGTGTTTGTACTGTTTCACTACTTCTGTATGTCATGGTGTTGAAAACTATTTCCCCAGGCTTTGGAGTATGGGCATCTCTGATGCTATTTTCTTTAACAGTGGTACTTCATTATCTGTTCTCTTGTGTTTCAGGTACACTATGTCACGTGGATATCCATTATTTCTGATGTACTCTACAAGTTGTTTCATATTGGATAAATATCAAATATAGCAAAAAGCCATGGGATAAACTGTTGCATTGATTCAGTGCTTGTGTGAGTGTAATTCTACAGTGTGTCATGCAACGGTCTGAGAATGACAAGCATGGCACAGTGGGGCCTGGTGGTGGTCGCCGGCCCTTGGTCATTGATCCGAAGGATAACCGCATGCTGCGGGATATTAAAGACAGCCTCAGTCATGTACATTGTGCTAAGACTGGTCAGACGGTAACATCTACACAAGAGCCAGTGTCCAATGGCCCTGTTGCACATGGAGGCGCTGTCTCTCTGAAACCTGAATTCTCTAAAAGCACCCCCAATCTCTTCGAACGTGTCAACAGTGAGTCCTCTGTGAAGAGAAATGGGGGTGGTGCAGGTGCTAGTAATCGGAACAATAAGTCAGTGTATCGAAAGGATGATCTGAAGATTATTGCTCAGAGTCTGGCCAAATTCCAGGTTCATAATGGATGTGATAGTGACAACAGTGAGACACCATCTGCTACATCGGTGGCCCAGCAAATACTCAAGTGGAATAAGGTGGGTAGATTTTCAGACAAAAAGGGAATAGTAAAAGGACTGTGTAATATTTGGTAAGCAGTGTTTCCTGAGTCTCGTTTTTCTGGAGGTCAATTGACCCCCGCTTTTGAAAACCGGGGGTCAATGCAAATTTTTGAGGGTCAGTTAGGCTTGACCCCTTCTAGTTAAACTACATCGTAGAAAAATAATAGACAAACAATGCTGAAATACCTTGCAAAGCTGGTGTTCGCATTAGAGTTATGAAATGTGGGGTACCATGTATCCCATGGGGTACTTAAAATGGGGTACAAGTAATATTCTGCCACATTTTCCTCAATAAATAATGTTTAGATATGCCCAGTTACTAAAAAGCAATAAATTTGATTTATTTATCACCTTGACAAAAAAAATTACAGTACATTGTACATGGCTGTATATTCATAAAGATATCTGATCAGTTCACCGGTGTACATCAGGGTAAAGAAAAAGTCAAAAAATAAACTTGACAAATTTTTTTATTTGCCCTACAAAAATAATATTCATACTGGTTGAAAGACAAATTATTGTAGTTTATTTTGCTTTTTATTTGACAAAAATCCATTGAGTGGTTCCAGAGTTATAGTGTTTTTGCGAATATTTTCGAATTTCACAGCTAGTATTTTCCGGGGAGGTTTCTGGGGTTAAAAATTCAAGAGTTTCCGAGATTTAGTAGAACGTGTCTCCCAATACACAAGGTATTTGTCATTGTTCGGAGATGTTGTTTCCAATTGTTTCCTTGCAGAGATCACGTTTTCCTTCGATGTATAACGTTTCGAATAAGATTTGCTAGGATACATTCTAACACTCGCCGTTTAAGATGGATTTCATCTGCGTAGCTCTCGCCTTACAAGAAATTTTAAAATATGCAGCTTACCTTCAGTGCTGTTTTATTGCATGTATATCTACGTTTTCAATAAAAAATCTTGTGTCTTTTGGTGGATTTTGTAATTGAATAACCCGAATGCGCATGCGTGACCTCATAACCTCGCAAACTCTTCACCTTTCGACCTTTTGCATGCGCAGTGACAAGTAAACAACAGGAAATCAGCCATTTTTGTTTTGAAATTAGAATAAGTAAAGAATTGCTTCAAAAATAGACGAAATATCGATATTTCTTTTTACAAATACCCGGTACTTCTGCATCAGTCTGACCCCCTGGTAAATAATATGTGCGTAAATTGCTTGATTTCGGCGTAAATTTACGCACATTTGTGCGTAAACGGAAACACTGGTAAGAATTTGGTTAAACAGTGCCGATTTACTTTAAAACGGTCCATTTTGTAGAGAAATACAGTACAAACTAGTGAACTGTGTGCTCATAGAAGAATGAAAATATTGTATATGTCACAGTGGAAACTCCAATCCAGTGCCATTTCTAATTCCCCTAGTGGTAGTTCCAATTGGAACTACCACTAGTGCTACTTCCAATTGGAACTACCACTAGTGCCATTTCTAATCCTTTGCTGATAAACAACAATTAGAAGTAGCACTAGTGCTAGTTCCAATTGGAACTACCACTAGGGGAATTAGAAATGGCACTAGTGGTAGTTCCAATTAGAACTACCACTAGGGGAATTGAAATGGCCCTGACTCTTGATTTGACTTCTCATGAAGAAGTTCATCATTGATCACAAACTGTTTATTTACATACAGTAAATGACAATACATACAGTATTTACATACAGTAAATGACAATACATACAATACACAATATGAGGTCATTTCACAAGTTTTAATGTTTTATATCACTTGAGGAACCACTGGATTGGAAGTCTTCAGACAGTATAGCAAATTTCTGGCACTAAGTTTTTGTACTTTAAAGTTTTTTGAAACCCAGTACTTAAAGAAGCTACAACTTGGTCATATTTGTCTTGTGATATAGAGAAAGTACTTCTACTCTTTTCCACTAGTCCATCAATATGCTTTTCAAGCTGTCTCACAAACTCAGACTTCTGTTCATCCATACTTATTAGTGTATGTGAAACTTTAGTCAATAACTATTCACTGTTGTTTCCAAAAGTTAAACTGACCATTGCATAGATGGGCTGGTCTTATATAGCTGCTCACCTGAGCAGATATCACAATTAAAGGGACAAAATGAGGTAATTGCAATTCAGATTAGAAATTAGTGTTGTCACAAAAATGTTGATTGATTTTAGAAATTACACCTTTCAAAGATTTAGTGCCATTTCTAATTCCCCTAGTGGTAGTTCCAATTGGAACTACCACTAGTGCTATTTCTAACTCCCCTAGTGCTGCTTCCAATTAGAAGTACAGCTAGTGGTAGTTCCAATTGGAAGCAGCACTAGGGGAATTAGAAATGGCACTAGTGGTAGTTCCAATTGGAAGTACCACTAGGGGAATTAGAAATGGCACTGGATTGGAGTTTCCACTGTGACATATGTATATGTCGTGACAGAACTTAAAATTTGACAGAATTTTAAATTCTGTCGACAGAACTTAAAATTCTAAGTTCTGTCGACAGAACTTAAAATTCCAAGTTCTGTCGACAGGATTTGAAATTCTGTCGACAGAATTTAAAATTCTGTCAAAATATCTTGACAGAACTTAAAATTCTAAGTTCTGTCGACAGAACTTAAAATTCAATATTCTGTAAACAGGATTTTAAATTCTGTCAATAGAATTTAAAATTCTGTCAAAATACCTTGACAGAACTTAAAATTCTAAAATACTGTTGACATAACTTAAAACCATGATAAATATCCTATATTTTGTTAACTTCTTTTACAGTGATTTAGTATTTTATATTTTAAAGGGGGCTCAGTACTTGTGCCAATTTAAAAGTAAAAGCAATGCATAAGACAGATATTAAATAGATCCTTTACTGGCATAGATCCTTTTCTAGCATCCACTTTCATTTATAATAATACATTAACATGCAATAATTTCACTAAAAATTTCTATGATCACAGTGCTAAGTCAGTGGTGACTGTAAACAAAATGTACATAATACAGGTGTTTGCTGGTTTTGTTTTTCAATATATGTCTCTTTATGTTTATTTACTGTTTCTTTACTGTAATTGCAGTGCTAAACTCAGTGAATAATATATGTGTTTAATGTTGCATATCACCAATAAAGTTTGAAATACTTATGTTACATTTAATTTCTCTGATTACAGCTATATAAACATGATTTTAAGTTCTGTCAACAGGATTTTAATTTCTGTCGACAGGATTTTAAATTCTGTCGACAGAACTTAAAATCCCTCCAAACCAATGAAATCCAAGGATTTTAAGTTCTGTCGACAGAACTTAGAATTTTAAGTTCTGTCGACAGAATTTAAAATTCTGTCAAATTTTAAGTTCTGTCACGACATATATATGCATAAACTCATAGTGCCAGGAGGAGTTTTCACTAGCTCAAGTCATAATGTGTGAGTAATATACTGAGATCGCACCAATTTGTGTAATTTAAACTAAATTTTTTAAAAACTAAATCACAAACGAACATTTTTGAATACTTGATGGTAGAAAAGGTTGACCTTGAAGATATTCATGTAAGGTATTCTTAAAAGTGCCAAAGAAGTTTACAGGTTACTACATTAATGGTTATTATTTCCAAAATTTTGTTGATGGATTTCAGGTATATTTGGTTGTTCTAAGGTCCTCCAGGCCTCCACTTCATAAACTTATAATTTAAGGTTGCAATTCTGATGAGAAATATTCAAGCATTGTTGTACATAGTTGTACAAATAGCCAGTATTTTTTTAGTTATATTCCTAATTACAACCAGTTTTGAGGTGCAGCATTAGAAAATGCTATTGTTTTGTAATTTTTGTTGGTGTTAGTGGATGGTAGCCATAACTAGAATCAAAGTTTGTGTATTGGAGGTTGTAGGTATGCACTGCCTTCTGCATTACAGAATTTAGGTGTTTTGAAAGGAGGCCAAACATTTGATACAGTGGTTGATTATTAACTAAATGTATTCAATCTAGCAGGCCTAATTGTATGTTAACAACTGACCAGTAAAATACAGTGAAGAAAAAGTATGTATGCTTAAAAGATATTTCAAACATTAATCATAATCAGATAAATAGGCTTTCCATAATTTCTTGTACTGCAAAGGAATGTAGAATCGTGTTTGCCTATTTGGTGCCAATAAAGTTTAGACATCAGGCACTTAATGAACTCATTTTTAATACAATAAATCTACCCCACAGATTTTGAAATGGAACGGTATGTGGCTTATTATCACAAAATAAGTAAATTAGGGTGAACCGGATGCCCTATGTACAACTGCTAAAGAGTTGAGGAGAAAAATAGCATGGTGAATAAAAATACCTTATATCCCATGGTCAAATGTTTTGTCTGTTGTTTTGTGGCTGTTTAAGTAGGTTTAAGGTTCAAGATGATTAAGAATCATTTGTTGTAGTAGGTAATATTCCATTCTAAGAGACCATTTAAAAACATCTGTGAATTTGACAAGTACCGGGGTATACTGACAAAATGTTCATTGGTTTCGATTATAGGAAGTAAGATTTAAAATACCCTGGTATATATTTTTGTGTTTTCCCCATTTCATTGGTTGCACAGGTAACTAGGTGCTTCCTTTTTTGTGCAGTGTCATCTTGTATAAGTTTATCATATCTGTATAGCTGTGTTTCACAGATTTTACTCCTAAATGAAAATACTTCAAATCCTTAAGAGGGATGTTCCATTTGATCGCTTGCTTCTGATCCCCGATATACTGGGATCGGGAGGTTAATCTTTTCCATTGGAACGATCTTAAGGCCTTCGTACAGAGATCCTGTACAGAGAATTCAAAAATTTCCAATAGCTTTACGAGTACAGCACTCAGGAATTCATTGGGAACAGTTTATGAGAATTTCAAACTGTTTGAATTTGTCGCAAACCATTCCCGATTCTTATCAGATTTTATAACATTGTTAACCAATTGTATTGTCATCTTTTTAATATTACAGCAATCTTAAACCTATCTTATGCTTGCACCAATCTTTTTTGTTTTCATCTCAGGGTTTCAGATTCGCATCGGCCATCGGTCATTGACCGAATTTTGCAACGAAAATCCGAATTTTAAATAAACTCTTAGGACATATTGTCCGAGACGTATCCGTGGACGATAATAGAAGATCTAGCCACCGTTTTATTTACAAAACACGAAGTCCCGTTACAACTCACGAAACCCTAAAATCTCGCGAGATCTACATGATTTTTATTGCAGAAAGGTCTAGCCGTCTTTTTACTTGCAAAATATGAACTGAAGTCACGAGACCCTAGAATCTCACGAGATCTGCGTGATTTTTATTGCAGAAAGGTCTAGCCGTCTTTTTTACTTGCAAAATATGAACTGAAGTCACGTTACAACTCACGAGACCCTAAGATCTCGCGAGATCTACGGAATTTATTTCTAATTATAGCACGTTAGAAATGCTATAATAGCGGTATAAAATGCAACAGAATCACAGAATTAGCAATATTTTACAACTTTCTCCTCCACTAAGTGACTAAACATGCTAATAAACCCAATAAATGCTGCAGTATTAACCACTACTGTAGAGATACCTTGAACCATGGATCATTCCAACTTACAGCAGAGAACTTTAAAACACTATTTTGCTGGAGATAAGCCTGAGGAATCAAAGGAGACTGGAGATAGTTCTGAAGTTAATAATAATGTTGTTCCTGAGCAGACAGAGAAAAATAAGTGCAAAATAGCAAGAAAATTTCAAATGCAATGGCTGAGATTGTACCCATGGCTCAACTTTGATGGAAATGTGATGACATGTACTCTATGTAAGTCCACTTTTTGTGTAAATTATTTACACCTCTGAGATTGGGGTTAGGTTCCTGGCCCGACCTCAAGTGGGAAAGTTGGTAGTTGCTTGTCGTTGGTCAGCAGTTTACAGTACAGAAACTTGGCCAACTGTATGTACTGGTTTCCTCTGCCCATAAAACTACCTGTCGTGATATGACCTATACAATGTGTTGAAAGCGACGTTAAAATCCAAATAAATAAATGTGTAAATTATTTTGTTCTATTTGGGTGTTGACTGAGATGTTTATGTATTGAAAGTATTGAATGTTTTATGTCACACCTGCATATTTGTTGTCCAAGGAATCATACACAGGCATTTATTAGCAAGTAACTATCAACCTTACACCTCAACATGAACTTCTGACTGGCCCAGATTTACAGACTCCTTTCTGATTATTTACTCTGCCAAATGGTGGTGTGTATTTTGTAGTTTTGTTACATTGTATGTTCAGAAAAATTAACAAAAAAATACTCTGTCAAATCAAAGTGTTAAGTACGTGATTTTAAGTGCACTTGCATATTTTTTAGGTATCGAGAGGGGACGGAAGAATGTTTTCACTACTGGAAATTGTAACTTCAGAACTTCAACATTAGATGACCATCAAAAAACTGGTGACCATCAGATGGCATTGAAAGCAGCAAGTTTACAAACTGAAATGACTTCATGTCAGAAGAAAGCCAACAGTGAAGAAGAAAAAGCCATTATAGATGCACTGAAATCGACTTTCTGGCTGGCTAAAGAAGGGTTGCCACTGGTCAAATTCAAGTCATTAATAAACCTTTTACGTGCAGTCAACGCACCAGATATCAAACATCTCAAAGTGTCTGATGAAATGGCTTATGATTCTTCATACTCTGCCTTAGAATTCTTGCATTCCATTTCAAATGTTTTGAAAGAGGAGTTGTTTGAAAAGTTACAAAGTTCCCCATTTGTTACAGTGCTTGCAGATGAGTCTACTGACATTACTGTAAACAAAAGGTTGGTAATTTATGCTCAAATTCTCAATCCTACTTCATTTGAAACATCAACAGAATTTGTGGCCAATGTGAAATTATCAGATGGCACTGGTGAGGGGATTGCAAATGCAATATACAGAGAGCTGCAATCTTGTGGTGTACCACCTGAAAAGATTATGGGACTAGGTTCAGATGGAGCCAGTGTTATGACAGGGCGGGGCAAGGGTGTCACAGGAATGATGTTGCGCAAAAATCCGCACCTTTTAAACGTCCATTGCATTGCCCATAGACTTGCACTGTGTACCAGTCAAGCAGCAGAATCTGTTCCAGCAATGAAAGACTATCAGGAGGTTATAACATCTATTTACTACTACTTCAAATACTCACCTTGCAAGCAAGATCAAATGGCAAACATTCAGGAAATACTAGACTCACCTCAACTGAAGTATAAAGAAGTCCATAGTGTTCGGTGGCTATCGTTCTATGGTGCTCTAGAAACAGTGTATCGTACACTTGATGCCTTGCTTACTTACCTTGCACAAGCAGCAATTGCTCATAAAGATGCAAAAGCTCTTGGACTGAAAAAAAAGATCATGACGAAAAAATTTCTAGCACTTACCTACATTTTGATGGATATCATACCCCATGTGACAAAACTAAGTTTATTTTTCCAAAAGGATGACCTGGATATTGCTTTGGTGAAGGTGAATATTGCTGAGTGTCTTAGGTCTCTAGGTGAGTTGAAAGAAAAGCCTGGCAATTTTGAATCTGAATTTGGTCAGCACATCTCACTTCTTGATGTTGAGAATGAGACAAAAACAGTGTACAAAGGTGAACATGAAATTGCAAGTTGCCAAGACCTTCATGTTTCCGCTGCAAAGAGAAAGTTTCTTGAAAAACTTATTTCAAACCTGAATGAAAGGTTTCCTAGTTCAGATGTTTTATCAGCATTTGGCAGTTTGAGTATGCGGCCAATTTCATTTTTATCCAGAGATGACTTGGATACATGGGGCAATGATGACATTGAGATCTTAACAAATCATTTTGCTTGTCCAAAATCTCACTCATGGACTGAAGGATCAGGCCATGAAAAGCAACATCATACCAAAGTTTCTGAACCTTTGATTGATGTTAAAGATACACTTACAGAGTGGAAAGCACTGAAACCACGAGTCATAGCCTTAAAGTTTCCAAGGGACAATACCAGGAACTTGTGGTGTTTGATCAATCAGTTTTGTCAGGATGAATATCCGAACTTGTTGAAGTTGGCAGCCTTAGGCTTGACATGTCCAATCCACACTTCTGGGTGTGAAAGAGGTTTTAGTATACAGAACTCTATTCTCACCAGCTCTAGAAACAGACTGAATCCGGAAACACAGGAGGATCTAATTAGAGTAAAGGGATACAAAACGTCTATTGATGACTTTCCATTTGAAAAGGCACTCCAACAATGGAAAGCAGACAAGAAGAGACGTATATTTTCCAAATGCCAATAATCTAACATTACAACAATAATTAAAGTACTCTTGCTTTGTCACTTTGGCTTTGAATAAAACAGCATTCAATTATTTCACTGTATTTTATTTTTAGTAAATTAATACATGATCTCATCATTGAACATCATAAAGACATTTTTACATTTTAACTAAAATGATATTTTTATTATGGTTCAGTAAATTTTACTTTATTTCCCATTCTTATAGAGTCATTGACTTTTATGGCTTAATTTTAGCAATCTGTAGAATGAAAATTTGATTTATAAGAATTTTGTCCTAAATTCTTCGAAAATGTCCTAAACGTTTTCATAGTCTTAGGACAGAATGTCCGGCCGGACTTTTCACGTAGCAGAATCACTGCATCTTATGGCGATCATAAACCTGTTTGATCTTAAGTCAGTAGTAAACCAGTCGGGTGGATTAGGAAACAATCGCAAACCTGTCTGAAGAATTTCTGAGGCAATGAGAATGCCAATCTGTAAGCTATCGGGAAAAAAAAATCTTGTGGATCAGGAACACATCCTAAAGCAGTCATAAACCTATCATAAACTATACCCTCAATCATGCATTTTCACAGTCAGGAGCAAGGTTTACAATATATGGAACAGAAATGGAACAGGCCCACGAATCTCTTATATTGGCAAAATCAGTACGTATTATCAAGTGATATTGAAAGTTGTTGCTGTTTTTCCCATTTACTAAGTTTTCTATAAATTAGTACATTGTGTATCTGGTAAATTTCTGCTGGTTTGACCAATTTAATCATAACCAATCTAATGCTGGTTTACATAAAGGAAGTTACAAAGGATCAAATTTATAGTAACCTTAGTAAAAAAAACTCTTCACAAAGCTATTACATTAGTAAATTTAGTTTGTTGACATATTAAAAGATATAAAAAGCACTGTTCATGATCAAACTCCATAAGAGTTGGTCTGATAAGAGGCATATTTGTGGGATGTGAGTTGTTATTGCAGGGAAATAACTTATAATTGACACATCATACCAATCTACACAGTACACACTGTCCATTATGGAAGGGTATTAGGGACATAGTGAATTGTTTTGTCTTAATTGTTGATTTACTGAGTATAATATAGAATAATTGTATGTTAATGGGATTGACTTATCCATCACCTGAAGATATCTTAAACAAGCCAATAAAAATAGAAACAAATGCTTAAATGGTACTTTAAAAATACCATAAAGACTATTTTAATTTGGCCAATCAAAAAAAAAAACATTGCTTTTACATATTTGGCATGTTACCTTTGCCCATAAATTACTGTATACAATAAATTGAAAAAAAAACTCTAAATTTTTAACATTATCTTGATAAATATTGTTATCCTGATTGATAGATTTCAGACATTGACAAATAGAAAAAACCATTAGTGTGGCCCTATTATTTTTCCATAGTCTAAAGTGCCATAAGGTATCCATTGAGCTGGATAAATGTATGTTCTGATGATTAAACCAGTAACCTTCTCTTACTAAGCAATTTGATACAAGGAAAAGGCGGTGTTCAAAACATAAATGGTAAACAGTTTTTTAACATGGTACAAAATGGGAGTATTGATTGACTCAAAATAAAAGTCAACCCAGATTAAATTCGGGAATGTATAGTGATACATTATGATGCAATTTGTGAAGAAAACATTTTCCGTGTATTATTGGATGTGTGGTTTTCACACAGAGCAATTTAAAACCTTAATGCGTTAGATTTTGTTTGTGTAACTGTGTCATCATCATGTTTCACCACCCAAATTCATCCAGAGACAACTATTGATGCTTTTGAGTATCCTAAATATGATCTCCCATATATTTTTCCCAGAAACAAAAGCACCATGTCAGTGGCTTACACTGGGACCGAATTAATTGTAAATGTTTAAAAAGTCTTCAGATGGTTTGTACTTACTCATTAGAGTCTGCTTTTGAGCGATGATTAAGTGTTTTACAAGTTGAATAGAATAAAAATTAGCCAGACTTTTTTGCAGAACTTTTTCTCACTGATCTGAACTGTCATCACTACAGTGTAGCTGTGTGTTTATATGTGTGAAGGTACTGTATAAATGTACAGTATTGTTACACAGTTCACAGAAATCTCACTTTTGAGTCTCTCACTTTTAGCCCAACCTTACATTTTGCACTGATGAAACTCAGGGATTCCATGTGTATATTTGGGTCTGATCATGATCAGTAACAATGCTGTGAGAATGTACAACAATGCAGTTGTGATTTTCATACTTGCCAGTATATAATACTCTTGTGATTAAAAGACTTTCCAGTAAGTCATGACTACTAAATTTGTTTGAATTGATACTCAAATCGAAGTCATGATTTCATAGCTTTTCTGCTTTTTCCATTGTAACAGATTATTATATCCCCAGACGAAAGTCGGGGATATATTGGATTCAGGTCCGTCGCGCCGCCGCCGCCGCCGCCGTAGAAATTTCCTTGTGGACGCGATAACTCAAAAACAAATGAATATTTTTTTTTCAAACTTGGTACACATGTTAAGGGTGCCCAAAGGAAGATCCCTATTTTAAGGTGACCTTAAACTCCCAGTAAAAAAGAACTTATGGCCACCTTAAGGTCAGAAATTGGACTTTTGGCCACTTAGAGCCCTGTAGGTCACAAACTATGATGCTCAGCTGGCTGAAATTTTACCTGACAACACATTAATATGTTCTTAGTACATGTGCCGAAAATCACGACTTTAAGTTGAGGAGAAAATTGTCCTTGAGGCCCATAAATACCCCCACTTAGGGATTTTTTGCTATACTTTTCACATATTTTGCCCTATAATTTGGAAGTGGTAATTCTGATGAGTCTCAAACTGTGCTAGGTATAACTTTGATATGTAATCCTTGTCTGTAGAAAATTTTAGGGCTGTAGGTTTACCCAAAGGGGTCGACTTAAGGTCTCAAAAGTGCCCACAGAGACCCAATTTATGCACTTTTTGCCACTTTCAAGCACTGTAGCTTTCAAACTATGTCTCTCATCTAAGTTAAATATCATCTGGGAATATATCTATGTGTTTTCTTATATGTGCCCCAACATTTAGGCCTTTAATGGACAGTTAACCTGTGTATCAGGACCATAAACACCCACCCGAGTGACCCTTATAAGACATTTTTCACATCTTTTTCCCTGTAACTTGGAAATGGTAAGTCTGAGAAGTTTCAAACTGTATTAGATATATATTCTGTGTGTAATCTTAGTATGTAACAGATTTTAAGTCTGAAGCTTTAATTTTGAAGGTCAAATTGAGGTCTCTAAAAGGCTCCCAAAGACCCAATATTTGGACTTTTTGCTACTTTTAAGCCCTGTGACTGTCAAACTATGTGACTGATAGAGCTCAAATCCTATCTGGGAAGATATTAGTATGTTATTTATATATGTGCCAAAAATTAAGGCTTTAAGAAGACATTTAACCTGTGTATGAGGACCATAAATCCCCACCCGAGTGACCATTTTTAGACATTTTTCACATATTTTGCCCTGTAACTTGGAAATGGTAAGTCTAAGAAGTTTCAAACTGTATTAGATGCATATTCTATGTGTAATCTTAGTATGTGACAAATTTTAAGTCTGAAGCTTTAATTTGAAGGCCACATTTAGGTCTCTAGAAGGCCCCATAAAGACCCAGTATTTGGACTTTTTGCCAATTTTAAGACCTGTGACTGTTAAACTATGTGACTGATAGAGCTGAAATCTCATCTGGGAATACATTATTATGTTCTTTTTACATGTGCCAAAAATCAAGGCTTCAAGTAGACATTTAACCTGTGTATGAGGACCTTAAACACCCACCTGAGTGACCCTTTTAAGACATTTTTCACATATTTTGCTCTGTAACTTGGAAATGGTAAGTCTGAGAAGTTTCAAACTTTATTAGATACATATTCTATGTGTAATCTTAGTATGTAACAAATTTTAAGTCTGAAGCTTTAATTTGAAAGCCACATCGAGATCTCTAAAAGGCCCACAGAGACCCAATATTTGGACTTTTTGCCACCTTTAAGCCCTGTGACTGTTAAACTATGTGATTGATGGAGCTGAAATCCCATCTGGGAATGCATTATTATGTCCTTTTTACATATGGCGAAAATCAAGGTTTTTAGTAGACATTTAACCTGTGTATGAGGGCCATAGACACTCGCCCAAGTGCCTTTTTGGACATTTTTTCCGTATTTTGCCCTGTTATTTGGAAATGCTTAGTGTGACAAGTCTTAAACTGTATTATATATAATTTTTGTTTGTTATGTATGTCCCCCAAAAAGTTTCAGATCTGTAGTTTAATTGCTAAGGTCTCTTTAACAATTGTAAAATGCCCACAGAAACCCAATTTATGGACATTATGCCACTTTAAAGCCCAGTAACTGTCAAACTATGTGGGTTATAGAGCTGAAATCTTTGAATTTTTAAAAGGAAATGCCTGTCTATTTAAATTTTGAATATTAATAATGTTATGGCTATCTTAGTCTTTTAAGAACTTATTTTTGTGTGTTATACCTCTGCTTGCTGAGTTTTTAACTTTTTAAAATGAAACTGGTTAAACGCCGGTTAAACATATTCAAGTAGACAAAATGGACACTTTAAGTGAGCTTTAAGTCCCAATATTAATGAAATTATATCCGTATATAGTAAAACTAGGGGATTTTTAACCCTCAACTAGCCCCGTTTTATTCAACTTGCCTCAGTTAATTTTGACACAGCTCCTACAGTTATGAACTCATTTCAGTTGATAATCGCATACTTAAAATTCTCAATTCTTTTTGTATTTGAGTACCCCTTTTATATAGATTGTTTGTTTACCATTTATGCTGTAGCACTCCATCTCTTTGAGAGAACATGTAAACTGTGTAAAAAAGATGTAGAAGATGAGATACATTTTGTTTGTGTTGGTCCAGCTTTAGAGCTGATTCGTATGAAATATTTCAAAATTTTAAATATAGATAAATCTGAATTATTAATAGATCAATTATCAAGGGTATTAACTCATATGAATGTCAATATGGTTATTAATTTTATTTTTGATTTGTGGCAAGAAAGAAAAAGTAAATTATATTGTTAATTTTTATGTATTGAATTGCTGTCTTTATTTACTGTATCTTACCTCAAAATAAGTTTGCTCTGTTTGTTATTAACTCTCTATTTAAAGTGACTTATAAGCCCATATAGGGCTGGGTATTACTTCAATAGTTTTTGTATAATCCTTGTCAACATAATACATGTCACTATAATAAACTAATAAACTAAACTAAGTCCCAACCCACATCCCCCACCCGGATTCCCCCCACCCACCTCTGGGACCTCCAGCTATATTGAGTGACACGAAATAAACAAAGGTATTTAATGATATCAGATGAGAAACAAAGACCTCAATGGGGTTGCAGATCTTGTGTAATAGTGAGAGAGGTGTGGAGAAGGGGAGAGGGGTGGGGGTGGGAGGTGGTGGGCTTCATTACATATAACACAAAGGGGAGTCAGAACTGAGATTGTGTCACATATTTAGGTTGCATATATATGGACCACATATATAGGTATAGAGGAAATGAATAACTGAAAACAATTTGCAAATTCTAAAAATAATATAATAAAATAATAATATAAATAATTTTTTTTTAAATAATATTTTATTTGTGAACAAATATAGAAACAGATATGCGCTTTTGGGATTATGAATTTTAGAATGGACATTGAATCATCAATCATTTAAATACTTTGAAGGAAGATTGAAAAGTATGATGAGTTGAGTTAAAAATAATATTTTATTTGTCAACAAATATAGAAACAGATATGCTCTTTTGGGATTATTATTTTAGAATGGACATTCAATCATCAATCATTTAAATACTTTGAAAATAGGTTTAGAGTTATCATTGCAGGAAGATTGAAAATATAATTTGAGTTATGTATTCGGCGTCTGGGGATACACCATCTTCCTTGGAAGATATAAACAGAGTAGATTGATGTGCTGAAGTTCATATAATAATGGGTAATTATGTTTTTAAAAATTCCCGATCAAAACCTGTGGCGTGAGTGATGACCTGTCTGGGGATATGTTGGCGCCGAGTTGGCCCAATCTAGTTTGTTTATTCATTTACAAACACAAGTTTTCTAAGTGCAGGTGCAACTTCATACAAATTACGGTATTTACTTGGGATATTTCTTTCTTTAGTTTTAGCAACAGTAAATGTCCTAAAAAAATGGATTCTTTTGTGATTGAATTCTAATAAATGTAACTGATAATTTATGTTAAATTAGAGTTTATTTCCTAAACAGCTGGACAGATACTTTTTGTTGAAAATGAGTTACAGTACCCATATGTTCTTGCGTCTTGAGCTCTATAGTATACATGTGTAGGAATTTAATCCTGTGACTTCAGGAGAATGAATAATGAAGCCCCTTAAGAATTTTTTAGAAACACTCTTTGAGGTTTTTATTCAAAGGTTTCTTTTTCAGTTTGCTTTTTCTTTTTGGCTGAAGGACCTTGTAAATGTCAGTGGACATGCCTGTATTAATGGCAGAGTCACAGGCAGGTTGTGGTTCTAAGTTTAGAAGTCAGTAGTCTTACATAAGGTGCAAATTAAATAAGAGTTTCTTTTTTTTACCAAGACCACACTGCATGTATTGACTTTAGATAAGTCCCTGGTGCTCTGAAAGGCCCATGTCTGTATAACTGTCCACCCCCAGTCCTACACTATTAACAACAATTTGTCATTCCAACACAAATCAATTCCATTAAATCTTTAACCTAATTTTTGGTCAAATTTGATTACCATGTATTTGTTTTTAATGTAATTTTCCTTATTTCAGTAGTTATTTCAAAATGTAATTTCATTAAATTTGTTAACTTTCACCGTCTTAACCATCAATAAATTAATTGCTGCAAATGGTAGTAGGAAGTGTCTTGATCTTATAGAAGACAAATTAATCAGCAAAATCCACTTACAATTCACAGTTCCATGGTCATACGTGCGGGCCTCAAAAATATTTCACTTGTCTCGGCTTATTTGTGGCTCAATGCGTTTCGTGTTTTGGTAATATCTATTTGGTTTTGTAAGTGTGCAGAAGTTGGGATTGCTCTTTAGGTAGGATGTGGTCGCTACAGCACAGGTTTCCAGCTCCTAGTGTATTTGTTGAAGTGTTTGAAAAACCTATTACTGGCTCTCACATACTAAACTGAAATGTATATGTCAGAGCCTGGCTGAAATTGAAAGAAATGGCTATACGAAGCAGTTCAATTGTAAAAAATGCACTACCAACATTCAAGGTCTGTTTTCACAGTCACATGGACAAGATCGTGAAGCAAAATTAAAAAATAAGGTGTTATGACTGCATGGAACTGTATGAAACCCCCCCTCAGGTGATATAGATGTGCCCCCCCCCCCCCCCCCCCCCCCCCCATTAGGTGATAAAGATGTACTCCCAAACTGGAAGTGTTCTTTTGAACTAACATTATGCGTTTTTGAAAGAAAGTTTAGAATTGGTTGTGTTTTGAATGGGAAATAATGACCTTTTCTGATTTATCCCTGGTATTTGGAAGCAAACATTTGAATTACTTTTTCATCATTGATTTATTCAAAGGTAGGCCCTGTGCAAGGTTAATCAGTCACTATCTCTCATTTGTTAGGAACCAGGAATTCATAATTTTATAAGTTTATATAAACAACAAATACCTAGAGATAATTGACCGTGATTACTTGTATTTTCTTTTTATGCCAAAGTAAGATTTTCTTTACATTGTATAATTTACAAACTTATTCATAACTTTTTCTGGGATAGTAGAATCTGAAACACTGGTACGGAAAGTACAGTATATTTTTTAAAACCTGAAGAGTCCATAAAATGGGACTGATAGTGGGATAATAAACAGGAATTTGATGTCACTGATGTGGTATCTGTGGAACTTTGAGGTTCAGTCTTTTGGGTTGGTAAATAAGGTTTGTGGTGGAAGCTAATTGGATTAAATACCTGGGGTGTAAACATGACTGACAAATGAATCATACTGTGCATCGAGCTTACCTCGTATGTGCATATTAGTTGCACAGTGCTACAATCAGTACTTGTAATTATCTTGCGTTAACAAAGAATTTAGCAAAATTGTACAACAGTCACAAATGATAGGTGTCATATTCAGTTATATAGATTATGTTTATATATTCTTAGAAGAAAAGCAGTTGTGTTAATTAATGTTAAGTGTGAACACAATTTATGAGTCTCCCTACTTGTAGCGAGATACGCACTTGAGCAGCACTTCAGAAGTTCCTGTACAATATTTACTTCATAGTCTTCATTGAAGTCTCAGAATGCTTATCAAGCATGAAATCTACCGTGTGCAATGATACAGCTGGACATATGCAGGTTGACAGTAATTTATGTGACACAGTTTATGAGAACAGTTGAAAGGTCCAAATCTCTCATGTTTTAAAAGTCGGCTAAAAACCTACTAATTTAATAAATCATTTTCACCTTAGTTTCTAACTCCCGAACACCGGATTGCCTCCCTTGGAACTGGATGGTGTGCCTTAGAATCCGTAGATACGGAGATTAAGCACTTGGACAACTGATTGATTGATTGATTCTAGTGGAACTCCTTTCAGTGCAGTTCAGTTTAAGTAACATAAGGTTTGGAAAAAGTAAGAGGACCTTTTTCTTTGGAATTTGTAGTAAAGTGGAACCATGGTTTAGAACATATTTTTATCTTGCTTCTTAAGATGAATAGGACGTTGCTATATGTAGAAGTACCAGTGTTTAAGGTCTAGTATATATTTTATGTTTGCCATTTTTATATAAAGATAAAACATATATTCTATTAATAAAACTAATGGAAATTCATAAGAAGAACAAACTTTTGTTATAAATTGCAGGATGCTTTCCATGACAAATGTTTTATTAAATACATTATTTTGTTTTTGATTTGAGAGTTACTAATTGTCTGTGTGGTACTTTGATAGTAGAGCTACCTGTATGAAAAGTGAGCACTTTTTTCCTGATAACTTGTGTTTTTTGTTGTGGTAACCTGATATAGGTACAGGTGAATCAATTTATGTCTTTAACTTTTTATGATATAATTGACAGAACTGTCCTTCTCAAAGTCCTTCAGTAAATAGGGTAATATGAATAGTGACTAGTACTTGCTATTTTTGTGTGTAACCCAGTATATTATTGTTGTATGAACAGTAAGTAATAAATCAGTAAAGAGAAGTCCAGATCATCCAGTGGGTTGATTGTAAATGTTGGCTTTTAACACCATGCATAACACAGTAGATTGCTTCATTTCATACCAAGCATACCAAAATAGGCTTTATATTTCTGGCTGCTGTTCAAATGTTCTCTTTTGTACCGTAAATGACCTATTTAGCGCACAGTGCGCTAAGGAAAGTCTATTTTTATTGAATTTTTGGTGAGAAAAAATTCCCCTTTTAGCGCACCCATTATGAAACACTTTCCGGGATGAAGTATAGGTCAATCCGGTAAGAATAACGGTGTTTCGACATTTAGAATCTACCGAAAGAACCCACTTCCTGTAAATATGGCGGTAGATGAAAACAAACTCGAAATCCATGGCAAAAAATGTCAATTTATTAAGTAAAAATACGTAAATTATATAAAAAATATGTGGATATTAAAGAAAATTGAGAAAGGTGAGATTTAAGCTGAATAATCGGTCATTATTACCCTTTTGTAACCAACCGCGATTGTACACTGTCACTGTCTAATCGTCCACCCACTAGAAGTTGTCCAGTATATTGCTTTGAAAAGAGATAGGGTGCGGTTACAAGGGCGGATGCGCTAAATAGGTCATTTACGGTAACTTAGTTTATATCATAAGGGGATATCTCAAAAGTATTACTTGGGGAATAAATGATTATATTAGAGTCTGGAGTGTCTTGGGCTTTTGCTCATAAAATATACAAGGTCATATTGGAACCTTTTTATTCAGATTTATTTATTTTTTGTTGTCTTAAAAATGTATACTTTTTTTGTTGTTGAAATTCAGGGAAGTTTTCAAGTTAAAATTGAGTGAATGTGCAGTGTTTCAAATCCTTAGATCATGATAAAAGGAAGTAAATTGTTACTCCAGTAGAAAGTTATGAAAATGATTCTTGTATTTTACAGTGTATCAGTTTGATTGGTTTAAAAACCAGTGTTAAAAATCATTTGGTAAAAATGAGATTGTAAATGACTTCTGACAAAATAGTCAACATAATGCCAATTTAATATAATTTATAAAGTACAATAATGACTGTGATAAACACCCTTTCTACTAATTGCTCCCAACATTTCAAATATAGCAATGTTGAGTGATCTTAGGCTAGAAATTAAATCAATGTATATTATGCTGTGAAAGCCTGCTACAAAAGGCTGCTAGATTGGTAAAATTTGGTAGATGTTATCAATTTTAGTTTTGATTATGCATGTAAAACACGGGCTGTTGAACAGGATGTAAACCATAAGTTTGAAATGTGTATATCATACAAATTTACTTGTAAATTAATTTAGAAAAATCTTGAATAAAACATACATGAATATTACCACCCATAGAAAGTACATCAGAAAAATAGAAGAGAAAGAGACCTAAAGTAAGTTACGGTATTTTTGAACACTTTGTATATAAAATGGGTGACCTGTTACATTTTTATTTTCATAATCGTTCCTTTTTTTTCAAAATTTCTTTACACTGGGGCAGTTATTACAAAAATAATGGTATGCCATTTATTGGATTTAGTTCTCAGTTGTAACTTATCCCAAGTGTACAGCAGTATGCCCTCAGTTCAAATACTCATACTGTCCCCTCTTTTGTGTTTCAGGAAGGAGCTCCTCGACCAAATGGAATTGTTGTCAATGGTGGTAAGTTGTTTATATATTGATTGCTGTGCAGCAGTGTTGCCACAAACTTGTGAATTGCCAATGGGTCATCAGTACTCAGTGCTGAGTAGCTACTGAAGGAATGAAGTATTTAGATAATAAAACATCAGATAATAAGGACCAATAATATGGGAGATATAAGTATAATAACCCAAATCAACCTTAAAGAAGGGTCAAAGGTCAAATTCGACAGTTGCAAAAGATACACAGGCCATTCAAGGCCATAGCTTGTTTTCACATGTCCAAGCCCTCAGACCAAGAATAAGGGAGATATAAGGCATTTTCAGTATAATCACCCAACTTGACCTTGAAGCAGGGGTCAAAGATCAAATTCGACACTTGCAAAAAAAAGTCTCAGGCCATAATTTCCTATAAATTGTATTCATATTCTGATAACTGAGATATTAGGCCTTTTTAATATGATGACCCTATTTGAACCTTAAAGTTGTGACATGGAGGCCAATTTGTTTTCAAAACAAGATCAAAATTACCCTCGCACAAGCTTTCATAGTCGTATACATTTTGTTCAAATCTTATGAAGCTAGCAGCAGTAATGTAAGTTGTAGAACAGCGTAATGATTTTAATATAAGGTGTTTCCGTTTCAGTTTTTTATTTTTTTCAGCATTTGCAAGCTTTAATTGTTTGTGTAACAATGTTTTTATAAGACGGCATTTAGTATACCTTATTTCGAAGACGCCTCAACTCTCGCAATATAAAAATGGGTAAAAGTTTCCTATATCTTGCATTATAAATGCGTCTTTTACTCAAACTTCAATAAATTATCAAAATTCTTTCCTGTTGTGTGCCTTTCAACCATTTCATAAGGTATAATATTTCAAAATATGATGCAGTTTATTTCGTGGGCGATAATCAAGCGATTAACTGAGTCCAAATCGGTTCTTTCAAAACGAGGAATAGAGGCGCATTTTTGGGCTCGCTTGCAGCCCTACATATCACAGGAGAAACTCTGATTCAGGACAATCTCCAATCAGAGATTCAACAGAGTCACTTGAAGATTGTGATAAAATGTGTCCAATCTTGTTGAACACTGTGTACATATATTGTCAAAAAGTTTTTAATTTTTATGTTGTCACTCTGCAGCGTGGGCGTCTGTGTCTGTGTGAACAACTTCTCCTCCAAAACTACAAGGCCCAGAGACATACTGTTTTTTTTAAAAGATACCTTAACTATCGAGAATGAAAAATTGTTCGAGGCATGCAAATCTATCTGTTCGTCTGTTTGCTAGAGCCATTACAAGTGAGGTACCCCCACCAAAAGTGTGAAAATTTCAACACTTTATCACAATTTTCTCAGTGACTATTGCAGGGATTTCTCTCATATCATTCATATATGTGCTAGGCCACAAGTGGATTCCGTTGTGTGAATATCAGGTCTAGATCTTTCTTAATTTTTTTTATGAATTTTTATGTCGTCACTCTGCGGCGTGGGCGTCCGCGTGAACAACTTCTCCTCCAAAACTACAAGGCCTAGAGACATGCTGTTTTTTTTAAAAGATGCCTTATCTATCGAGGATGAAAAATTGTTCAAGGCATGCAAATCTGTCTGTTTGTTTGCTAGAGACATTACAAGGGGGGTACCCCCACCAAAAGTGTGAAAATTTCAACACTTTATCACAATTTTCTCAGTGACTATTGCAGGGATTTCTCTCATATCTTGCATATATGTACTAGGCCAGAGGTAGATTCTCTTGTGTGAGTGTGACACCTGGATCTGTCTTAATTTTTTTTTAATAAATTTTTTTAATAATTTTTAATGCATTAAAATTCATGAAATCATGCACTAAATCACTTATAACTTGAAAAGTATTGGATTTAGAGCATTTTGTTAAAATATGTTATTCAGCTACTTTTTCATAGCTACAACATGGTGAGTAACTTGGGTGTTTGTCTCAATAGCTAAGTGAGTAATAGCTACTTTTGGGCTTTTCAGTAACTTCCATCATGAGTAAAATCACTTTTAACTTGAAAACTAAATTAAATTAAATTTTGTATAAATATGTTATTCAGCTACTTTTGGGTCAGCTATAACAAAGGAAAATTTCAGACATGTAGCTCATGGCATAGCTGAGTAATAGCTACTTTTAGGTTATCACTGTTGAGTAAATCACTTATAACTTGAAAACTATTGCATTTAGAGTATTTTGCTTCAATATGTTATTCACCTATTTTTGGGTCAGCTATAACATAGTTAAGTTCCAGACCTGTGGCTCCTTGCATAGCTGAGTAATAGCTACTTTGAAGTTCTCACTGTTGAGTAAATCAGTTGTAATTGGAAAACTATTGCATTTAGAGAATTTCATATAAATATGTTATTCAGCTACTTTTGGGTGAGCTATAACATAGTAAAATTTCAGACCTGTAGCTCATGGCATAGCTGAGTAATAGCTACTTTTAGGTTATCACTGTTGAGTAAATCACGTATAACTTGAAAACTATTGCATTTAGAGTATTTTGTTTCAATATGTTATTCACCTATTTTGGGGTCAGCAAAAACATAGTGAAGTTCCAGACTTGTGGCTCATTGCATAGCTGAGTAATAGCTACTTTGAAGTTCTCACTGTTGAGTAAATCAGTTGTAATTGGAAAACTATTGCATTTATAGAAATTTGTGTAAATATGTTATTCAGCTACTTTTGGGTCAGCTATAACATAGTAAAATTACAGACCTGTAGCTCATGGCACAATTGAGCAATAGCTATTTTCAGGTACTGACTGTTGAGTAAATCAGCTGTAACTTGAAAAATATTGCATTTAGAGTATTTTGTTAAAATATGTTGTTCACCTACTTTTGGGTCAGCTATAACATAGTGAAATTACAAACCTATAGCTCATGGCATAGCTGAGCAATAGCTATTATCAGGTTCTCACTATTGAGTAAATGAGTTGTAACTTTAAAACTATTGCATTTACAGTAATTTGCTTAAATATGTTGTTCACCTACTTTTGGGTCAGCTATAACATAGTAAAAATTCAGACATGTAGCTCATTGCATAGCTGAGTAATAGCTACTTTGAGGTTATCACTGTTGAGTAAATCAGTTGTAACTTGAAAACTATTACATTTAGAGTATTTTGTTTAAGCATGTTATTCACATAATTTTTGGTCAGCTATAACATAGTGAAATTGCAGACCTCTATGTCATGTCATAGCTGAGCAATAGCTACCTTCAGGTTCTCACTGTTGAGTAAATCATTGTATCCACTGGATAGCCGCAGTGTGTAGAGAGATTTCACCATTACCGCTCTAACGAAAAAAATATTATAGCTAGCCTTCTTAAGTTTGCAGGATATATTAATAACCATGAAATGTTGCCTGGGAATATTTTTGGCCTCATTTTGAAAAACAAGATGGCCGTCAGGGACGTTTATTCGGCTTTAAACTAGGACTTTTGTTGGCCCCCTAGAGCAAAGGGTATTATAGGTGGAGATCTCAAATTCGCAGGATATGTTCCTCATTATAAAATCTTGACTGGGAATATTTTTGGCCTCATTTTGAAAAACAAGATGGCCGCCACAGGTGTTTCTTTGTCAGTCATGAAAAGTGCTTATATCTCCCTTATTATTGGTCCTAGAGGTTTGGGATGGTAAACCAACCAATTAGAAATCATGGGCTGGGAATCTTTTGGTGTGGTCAGATTTGACCTTTGACCCCTCCTTCAAGGTCAAACAAGGATAGCCAAACTTAAAAGTGCTTATAACTCGCTTATTATTGGTCCTAGAGGTTTGGGATGGTAAACAGACATATAGGAAATCTTAGGCTGGGAATCTGTTGATGTGGTCCGATTTGACCTTGGACCCCTCCCTCAAGGTCAAATGAGGATAGGCAAACTTAAAAGTGCTTATAACTCGCTTATTATTGGTCCTAGAGGTTTGGAATGGAAACCAACCTATAGAAAATCATTGGCTGGGAATCTTTTTATGTTGTCGGATTTGACCTTGGACCCTGCCTTCAAGGTCAAATGAAGATAGCCAAACTTAAAAGTGCTTATAACTTGCTTATTAATGGTCCTACAAGTTTGGGATGGTAAACCAACCTATAGGAAATCATTGGCTGGGAATCTATTGGTGTGGTCAGATTTGACCTTGGACCCCTCCTTCAAGGTCAAACAAAGATAGCCAAACTTAAAAGTGCTTATAACTCGCTTATTATTGGTCCTACAGGTTTGGGATGGTAACCAACCTACAGGAAATCATGGGCTGGGAATCTTTTGGTGTTGTCGGATTTGATCTTGGATCCCTCCTTCAAGGTCAAACAAGGATAGCGAAACTTAAAAGTGCCTATAACTCGCTTATTATTGGTCCCAGAGGTTTAGGATGGTAAACTATCCTATAGGAAATCATGGGCTGGGAATCTTTTGGTGTGGTCAGATTTGACCTTTGGACCCCTCCTTCAAGGTCAAATGAGGACAGCCAAACTTAAAAGTGCTTATAACTCGCTTATTATTGGTCCTAGAGGTTTGGGATGGTAAACCAACCTATAGGAAATCATGGGCTGGGAATGTTTTTGTGTGGTTGGATTTGACCTTGGACCCCTTATTCAAGGTCAAATGAGGATATTGCATTTGCACTAATTCTTTAAATATGTTTTCACCTAGTTTTTACACTTAAACAATTACCTTCTTACTTTCCTTCATAATACCATTTGCAGGGCACAACTTTTTTGTCCTTTTGTCAGCTTCGGAATTTCTTTCGAACATGCTGTTCAATTACCATTTACTGTATTTCTGTACAGCACTTTCCCTCATAATTATGCTTTCCTCTCATTATCACCTTCACAAATCAAAAACACTCAGTCAGCTGACACAGTGCCCGGCACTCTCCTCTTGTTAAAATAATTTTTAATGCATTAAAATTCATGAAATCATGCACTAAATTACTTATTTTCTCATCGACTATTGCAGGTATTTCTATCTTATCTTGCATATATGTACTAGGCCACAAGTAAATTCCCTTGTGTGATTATCAGGCCAGGATCTCTCTTAATTATTTTTTTATGAATTTTTAATGTTTAATCCATTAAAATTAATGAAATCATGCACTAAATCACTTATAACTTGAAAAGTATTGCATTTAGAGCATTTTGTAAAAATATGTTATTCAGCTACTTTTTCTATAGCTACAACATGGTGAGTAAATTGGGAGTCTTTCTGTATAGCTAAGTGAGTAATAGCTAGTTTCTGACTTTTCAGTATCTTCCATAATGAGTAAAATCACTTGTAACTTGAAAACTATTGTGGTTAGAGAATTTTGTATAAATATGTTATTCAGCTACTTTTGGGTCAGCTATAACATAGTAAAATTTCAGACATGTAGCTCATTGCATAGCTGAGTAATAGCTACTTTGAAGTTATCACTGTTTAGTAAATCAGTTGTAACTTGAAAACTATTGTTTTTACAGTATTTTCTTTCAATATGTTATTAACCTACTTTTTAGTCAGCTATAACATACTGCAATTGCAGACCTGTAGCTCATAGCATAGCTCAGCAAGAGCTATTTTCAGGTTTTCACTGTTGAGTAAGTCACTTATAACTTGAAAACTATTGCATTTAGAGATGTTATTCAGCAACTTTTGAATCAGCTATAACATAGTAAAGTTGCAGACCTGTAGCTCATAATATAGCTGAGCAATAGCTACATTAAAGTTCTCATTGCTGAGTAAATCAGTTGTATCTTGAAAACTATTGCATTTACAGTATTTTGTTTAAATATATTTTTTATTGCATAAAAACGTACTTACATAATCCCAACAAATGCTTACGTGACCTACCGTTCGGTCAAGGACACAGACAATGTGTCTCGCCATGTTTTTTCTACTGAAAGTACACATGTAAACCCCAGGGGGCACCTGCTGGAGGTTATCTCCACTATAAGTTGCCATTCTAATTTTGACCGCCGTGAAGTGCACACGCGTTCTTTTGTACGATTCAAGATGTCCGAAAAACAAAGGAAATGTTCAGTTTGCTTGGGTGATATGCTTCCATGGGATAATCACCAAGCTTGTTTAAAATGCAGAAACGACAAGAAGGGAAAAGACAAGTGTGTTGTGAGTAAAGAATCTGATTGCTCTATTTGTGCTGGGGCCTTAAAAATTCCACACAAAAGAAAAGCTTCCAAGTCCAAAAGTTCTGAGAAGTTTGATGACTCTCTCTTGGATGAACCAACACCTTCAAAATCTTCACAGCCTTCTACTTCCAAACCTGATTCCTCGCTTCAAGACATGATTAAAGCTATGAATAATCAGTTGGCTTCCTTGGCTTCCCAGTTTGAAGAGTTCAAACGCAGTGACAAACCTTCAGCCTCTAAGAACAGTCTTCCTCTCTGTCAGGAGCAGGGTATGAGTGCCCCTGTCTCCCAGACGAGAACTCGGCCTTCAGAAGGAGAGCTATCTGATGAGGACTCCTCTTTGCCTGCCAGCAAGAGACACAGATCTAAGTCTCCTCAAGGGGATGCAGACTCTCATTCACAGGAGTTAGATCCCTCTTATGTTGAGATGCTCAATGCCATCAGAGGTCTACTGGATCTGGAGGTACCACAAGTGGAGTGCCTTGTGGCCCCTTCTGCTTTTTCCAAGAAACCCTCCAAGCAGGTGGTGAGGAAACAAAATTTGGCTTTACCTCCTGTCCAAGATATTCAGTCCATGTGGGACTACAGGTTTAGGAAGGCCTCTGGAACCTCAGTCAAAGACAAATCCAGCTCTGAATCATTGTCCCAGGGACAGTTTTTGGCCTTTGAGAGGCCCGACATGATCTACTACACTACCTCTCCACAAAATACGCCTTTGAAAGCTCCTAAACTACCTGACTCCTACTTCAACATAGCTAGAGTGAAATCATTGTCAAATTCCATCTCTGTACCTTCCAAACAACATATTGTTCAAGAGACAGTTTGCAGGGAAAATGTTCAAATTTTGGGCCATGTAGTGTGGTTTAAAATGGCTATAGAGGAGCTCAACAACAGAATCCAGGAGTTGGCTACTGAAATTAGAGGGTCTGAAGATCTGGATACAGTCAAGGAGTCAGCAGACCTCATGATAAAATATTCTCAGCTACAGGCTTCAGTTACCTCCTCTCTGGAGATAGCCCTGGATACGGTCCTCAAACAAAACATGACTCTGGCATGCAATATGCTCCTTCAAAGGAGGGATAGCTTATTGAAGGACTGCAGCTCAAAATTAGGTCCAAAAGACTTGGCAAGCTTGCGTACAGACCATTTTGACCAACAGGAGGTCTTCAACTCGGATATTTTATCCCAGGTTGAGGATAACATGATCAAAAGATTGTCAATAATGAAGGAATCTGATTCCAAGTCATACAGAGACTCTGTGAAGAATTTCGATTTCGGGAGGTCTTCACATCCAAAGCCCTCACAGGAAGGTAACAGGTCGTTTCGTGACAAACGAACGCAGCAAAATTCAACCTATAACCACTTCTCTGCGCGCGCATCGCGAGGAGGCAGAGGTGGAAAGAGGAAATGACTTCCCAGGGGCAAGATTGCGGATTTTCTGGCAGGTATGGTCAAAAAACCACGGCCATCCCAGAGTAGTAAGTTTACTGCAACATGGCTATCGCCTAGACTTCAATTTCCTTCCAAAATTGTCGAAAATTCCGCTCATTTTGAGCGAATATCACAACAAAAACAAAGATAGCGCCCTCCAAGAGGCAGTTCAGGCCATGCTTACAAAAAAGGCGATAGTTCCTGTCAAAAAACTCACTACTCTGGGATATTACAGCAGACTTTTTCTGGTTCCAAAACCCATGAATCGTTGGCGACCAGTAATAGATCTAAGTATGTTAAATCTTCATTTACATGTACCGACATTCAAGATGGAAACAGCCGAATCTATCAGGAAATCGATTCGAAAAGGGGAGTGGGTCATCTCAATAGACCTCACAGACGCTTATTTCCATGTTCCAATACATCCACAATCTCAAAAATATCTGAGATTTCAGACCAAAAAAGGGGTTTTTCAGTTTCAAGCTCTTCCTTTTGGTGTCGCGACAGCTCCCCTAGAGTTCACTCGCATTGTCAAAGAGGTCAAACTCATAGCTCAAGCCAGGAACCTCAGAATCCATCAATATCTGGACGACTGGCTTCTTCGGTCACCATCAAAAGATCAATGTCTCAAAGATTCGGAAAAGTTAGTTCAATTGGTCCAAGAACTAGGCTGGCTTATCAATTTTCAAAAATCGGAATTGATACCCACGCAAAAACTGGATTTTCTGGGCTATCATTTCGACCTTCAGAGGGGTCTAGTGTTCCCAACCCAGAAGAAACTCGATCGGCTAAACGCTCAGACTGTTTCCATCAGAAAGTCATTAGTCTTGACTCCAAGAAAGCTCATGTCACTCATAGGGACTTTAGCTTCCTTGGAAAAAACAGTGCCACTAGGAAGGTTACACATGAGACCTTTCCAGTGGTACCTAAAGTCGCACTGGAAGTTTCCCCAGTCATTGGACATAAGGATTCCAGTAACAGGAAATTTCCTGAAGCACCTAAAGTGGTGGGAGGATATCAAAAATCTCATGGCAGGTGCTCCTATCCATCCTCAGGTACACAACACACTGGTGTTTACAGATGCCTCACAAAAAGGCTGGGGAGCTCACTTAAACGAGATAGTGTTAAGTGGTCTCTGGTCAAACAAGGAAGCACAGCTCCACATCAATGTATTGGAGCTAAAAGCTGTTCTTCTAGCCCTAAAGGGCTTTCAGGAACACTTACAAGGTCAAACGGTGCTCATTTGTTCAGACAACAGCACAGTAGTATCTTATCTGAACAAAGAAGGAGGCACACATTCCATAGAAATGTGTGCTCTCATCTGGAGAATTCTTGCATTCACAAATTCCAGAAGAATCCAGATAAGGGCAAGACATGTACCTGGATCCCTAAATGTCATAGCAGACTCTCTATCACGAAGGGACAAGGTCATACAGACGGAGTGGTCACTTCACCAACAGATATTCAACCAAATTTGCAAAGTTTGGCACACACCAATGGTAGATCTATTTGCAACTCATCTAAATTACAAACTTCCAATTTATGTATCTCCTGTCCCAGACAGAAAGGCTTGGAAAATAGATGCATTGAATATCTGTTCGGAAGGCCTAGACGGCTATGTCTTCTGTCCAGTAGCCATCCTGCCACAAGTAATTCAAAAAATAATAACATACCCATGCAGGATGATAGTACTGGCTCCAGGGTGGCCAGGGATGCCATGGTTTTGGGATCTGGTGGATCTCTCGACCAGGGTACCCCTACAGCTCCCTCACTGGAAGACACTTCTGAAACAGCCACATTCCAACAGGTTCCACAACAACGTGGAGTACCTGAATCTACATGTGTGGCTTCTGGATTCCAGGAATCCAATTCTGGAAGATTCTCATCTGAGGTGGCAGAAAGAATTAAGGCACCTCAGAGGGAATCCTCAAGAAAAGTCTATCAATCAAGGTGGACCATTTATGGGCAATGGTGCACAGAGAATAAGGTGGACATCACCTCAACAGCTGTTCCCCAGGTAGCAGAATTTTTAAACTACCTATTCACAGTCAAAAATCTCAAGCCAGCTACAATCACTGGTTACAGAACAGCAATTGCTGATGCTTTGAGTTCACAGGGTGAATTCATTTCAAAAAGTCTAGAACTGAATAGACTTATTGCCAGCTTCACCAGGGATAGACCTAAACCAAATAGGTCCATACCTACATGGGACCTCTCATTGGTCCTCTTAGGTTTGACAAAACCTCCCTTTGAGCCTTTGTCAGAGGCTCCTTTGAAGTGGCTAACTTACAAGACAGTGTTCCTGTTGGCTTTAGCCTCAGGTAAAAGAAGGAGTGAGATACATGCTTGGACTCACTCTTCTGTCTCTTCAAGGAGAAATTGGTCAGAAGTTACTGTTTCTCCTTCTCCAGCATTCCTGGCCAAAAACCAGTTGGCTTCGGATGGCCCTGATTCCATTAAACCAGTAGTTATACCAGCTCTTACTACCATGTTGGACAGTTCACTGGTGGAGGACAAGTCACTTTGTCCAGTTAGGGCCCTCAAGGTCTATTTAGAGAAGACCAAATCCATGAGAAAGGGCAAGGCCCTGCTCTTTGTATCCCTTAGGGAGGGTTATTCTAAGGATATCACAAGAATAACCATTTCCCAGTGGATCAAACACACCATTCAAACTTGCTATCAGTCTTCAGATACGGCTGATCAACAGGTCACTCAGGTTAGAGCTCATGATGTTAGAGCTATGGCTGCATCACTTGCATTTAAAGGAGGTATCTCTTTAGAGCAGGTCTTGAGCTCCTGTTACTGGAAATCCCACAATACCTTTACAAACTTTTATTTGAAGGATATTTGCTGGGAAAATGATGATATCTTTAAGTTAGGTCCCATTGTGTCTGCACAGCATATAGTGAACAATTGAGACTTAATAGTTTAATCAGTCTTTATTTTTTCAGGATATATGGAATTGGACTGGAATGTAGTAGGACTTTGATTTTTGAACACGACTATGGATAAGATTTCATGTTATGACTGCTTGGCTTGAAGGACAGCTGCACTCTGACTGCTGGAGTTTTATTCAACTGGGCACAGCTGACCTTTGACCCCTGCACATCTGTACAGATACGGTGACTAGTGCTGTAACGAGTTGACCGAAACTCGAGTCGTAACTCGGTGGGCGATATTTGGGACCACATCGATTTACGTAATTTAAACTCGAGTTTTTAAGAAATAAATTATGATATACTAGTCTTGTTATAAAACCAGCACTTTTACAATTTATCTAGCCATAAAGACAAAAAATTCAATGAGCAATGGCCGTTTTTTTATTTCCTTATTTACGTGGATGTTCCATAATGTGCTCATACATATCTGTACAATTTAACCGGCAACAGAATATATTTCCTTGCAATAAAATGGTACTAAATACGTCAATGGCGGATCCCTTGATGACACTATTTGGACATTGTTATTTTATTTATATTTGTGTCATTTACTCGAGTTCAACTCGAGTTCAACTCGCATCTAACAAGCGAGCGTCGATCTACAGAAATCACTGTTGATTACAGCTCTAACGGTGACGGGATTCATAAATATCATACTATGTATAGTACAACATGCTGCTTTCAAAAGTGGGTGAGTACTTTGCAGTTACTTTATTACAACTACTTTTTCACTTTATCAGTACTTGTAATAACAATAATATAATTACAGTTTTAACTATATGTACTATGTTACAGTTGTTTGTAGTATAACATATGGTGTCTATGCATTTTTTGTATCTGTATAACCTCAAGAACTCTCCTATAGCACTTGACAGTCCTCAGAAGTCTACCCACCATGGACCTCAGGGCTGTATTCAAGCATTTGTTGGGATTATGTAAGTACGTTTTTATGCAATAAAATTGGTTAATTTTATTGTAATTGGAATTTTTATAAATAAAAATACTTACATAATCCCAACAAGGAGAGTCCCACCCTCCTCCCCTCTACCATCTTCTGAGGGTTAGGGTCAAAATTTTAAGAATGGCAACTTATAGTGGAGATAACCTCCAGCAGGTGCCCCCTGGGGTTTACGTGTGTACTTTCAGTAGAAAAAACATGGCGAGGCACATTGTCTGTGTCCTTGACCGAACGGTAGGTCACGTAAGCATTTGTTGGGATTATGTAAGTATTTTTATTTATAAAAATTCCAATTACAATAAAATTAACCAAATTTACCTAGTTTGGGTCAGCTATAACATAGCAAAACTATAGACCTGTAACTCATTGCATAGCTGAGCAATAGCTACTTTGAGGTTCTCACTGTTGAGTAAATCACATCTAAAGTTGCATTTAGAGAAGTTTGTTTAAATATGTTATTCACTTACTTTTGGGTAGGCTATAACATAGTGAAATTGTAGACTTGTAGTTCCCAGCATAGCTGAGCATAACTTGGAAGTTATCACTGTTAAGTAAATCAGTTGTAACTAGAAAACTATTGCATTTAGAGTATTTTGTTATTAAGTAAACATACTTTTGGGTCAGCAATAACATAGTAAAACTACAGACCTGTAGCTCATTGCATAGCTGAGCAATAGCTACTTTGAGGTTCTCACTGTTGAGTAAATCAGTTGTAACTTAAAAACTTTTGCATTTACAGTATTTTGTTTAAATCTGTGATTCACCTACTTTTCGCTCAGCTATAACATAGTATAATTGCAGACCTGTAGCTCAGTACAAAGCTGAGCAAAAGCTAATTCGAGATTATCACTGTTGATTAAATCACTCGTAACTTGAAAACTATTGCATTTACAGTATTTTGTTGAAATATGTTTTCCACCTACTTTTTACACCTTAACAGCTAACTTTACTTCTGAATACCATTTGCAGGGCACAACCATTGTGACCTTCTTTCACTTCTACACTGAAACTCAAAACACACAGTCAGCTGACACAGAGCCCGTTCACGGGCACTGATTGCTTGTTTTTTTACTTCATTGGTTAACTTGACATTTTAATTATATAAAGTGAACATTTAGTGGTCCAAATACTTCATGACAGTAAAATCACATCAGGAATTTGATTATGATGATTTTGTGATACCACTTTTGTGTCATGATAGACTTTTGACCCCAAAGCCATGCCTTAAACCTCATCAGTAAAAGATCAGCAGTAGAATTTTTTCGCATATTTAGCATTGACAGAGAGTGACAGTTACACACAACAAAAACTTTCAGGGTACAATGATGTGGATTTAAAAGTTTTCTGGTCATGCAGTTCAGTGATAAACATGCTACATAATCTGCAGATGAGGTTATTTCACATAAAGTAGTTAGAAAAAAAAGTTTATTTTTGCATGTCCTTGAGCCCAGAAGAAGACTACTTGATTCGTCTTGTGTCCCATTCCTCACATTCTTGTGTGACCTCCCAGTGAGACAACTCCATGTTATTGTCTTAGTCATGGTTCAAACTAAAAGCCTAAAACTCACAGGTACTTAAACTCAAGTATATCATAACTTGTTCACTTGTCCAGTGACACGGTACTTTTGGGTCATTCACCATAACCACAAACAACAGAGAAACCAATGTTGAAATTTCAAGGAATTGTCCATTTGCATTTCAAGTTCTTTGTGCTGGTTACCATTTCAGACTTGTAGCAGGGATTAAGTTCAGGCTTTTAATCATGTATATTTAGTCTCTGCATCAGAGCAAACTGAAGTGTTGACTTGATTAATTATCCAAACTTTTTTATATGGCCTACAAATGATAATCATTTGTCCAGACTTAGTGTAAGAGCCATAAAAACTTGCCATGTTTATGTGTGACATATTTGAACTTAGTCATTCATTAGGTCCTCATGTTTGGGTGTTTGGTCTTGAGACTCTTGAGGTTTTTCTACAAGTTCTTCTTTCTGTGGTGAATGTTGTATGCATGCCTTGGACTCCTTACATCATGACATTGTCTGCTGGCTGGTGGTGGTGGACACATTACTGCACTTGATCCTTTTCTTGCATGGATTACAACATTGACAATTTCAAGGACCTTTTAACTGTTATCATCTCAAATTTGTAGCATGCTAAAAATACATCTGCCTCTTTACTCGAGCAAGTGAATTCAGATCAAACTTTTGGATTTGGCAAAACAACATAAAAACACTGTTAGTCTCAGTGAACTGTTCTAGTGTTGTTCTGGATGGTGTAACTATTTTTGTGGTCGATTTTCTGTGGGATACATACTGTTATAACTTTGTGAGTACAAGAATGTAGTCTCTGATACATTGCAAAGCAATGACCATTTACCACATACTACACATATCTTTTAAGTAATTGTTTCCTTACTACTGTTGCACAATGACAGATTTTATACAAAGGATATAGGTGTATATTGGTAGAAATTTACAGACAAATGTTATGTAAAACTATGCATAGATATATGTTTTCATTATTAGTAAGCATGTTTATGACCTTATCATACTGAGGATACACATGGATTAATAATCAAAATCTCAGAAAAAAATATGGCGTGAAACTAGACCTGTTAAATTAAAAAGTAAGAAAAGAAAGGTTTTCTTTAATACAGGTACAGTATGTCAGGTCTCATGTGGCTCAGTTGGTAGGGTGCTGGACTTATAATCCAAGGGTCGTGGGTTCGATCCCCAGTGATGCCAACTGTTTGATGTGGGATAACATCCTTGGGTAAGATATTAACCTGGTCTGTGCCTCTCTCCACCCAGGGGAAATATGGGTACCCAGCTTTAAGGGATACTAGCTTCTGGTGCCTTGCATGGCAGCAATAGGTAAGGTTACAAAGGCTAGCTATCCTTGCTGGGGTAATACTGTGCTTTGAGAGTTTGAGCTAATAATAGAAAAAGCGCTATGTAAGAGCCCATTATTATTAGTATTATTATTATATGTGAAGACCTTTATACCTGACCTGAGCCATTAAATATTTACAGGCTGAGGAAATGCCCACTTAAAATACATCAATTACATCAATATTACATAGCCTAAAAACACAGGAAAGCCACAACTAGGCTATATAGGTAAGAAGACTATTACTTGACACAGCAAATATGTACTATGTCAATTGGGTGATATAGATTGTTAGGGAACACCTCTAGATGCAGGACAGGAATAGGATGTGTGTGTCATAATAGAAGCAGGATATATATGTACAAGTATGAGTATTCAACAACACCTGTACACTACTTTGATAATCATGCTTTATAATTGGAAAAGGTGTAATCCGAGCTGCAACCAAGGCTGTGTTTCCAACGTTCCATACATTTATATACATGACTGAACTTTTTTATGCCCTTTATGAATTCATAATCCAAACTTTGTGTTTATCTGACTTTCAAAGAGTGATAACTAATGGTAATAATAGAAAATGATTGTTTTTTTTTAGGAGAAATCTAAAAACGATATTCTGTTCCGTAGTGAAAATGAATATTTACTGAATATTTCCTAAAAATTGGAGGGATATACTGGTTATTATGTTGACAAAGCTCCAAACTGGCACTTTGTATCTCATTCAACAGCCAGGGTCATATTTGGACAGGCCCTCAGCATTGCCAGTTGTAGGAGTCATACCCACACAGAGGTGACAAAAATATGTGCTAATATTTTACGCATCCACATACACATACAGGCCAGGAGTGTGACTGAAGGTGAAAATAAGTTGCTAGGTATTCATTCATACGAAAACCAATCCAAATCAGAGTTGTCATGTTTACCAAGTGAATAACTACCAGTGAATAAAGTTGATGACAAATTAATCAAAAATTAAAATTTGAAATATCTGAATATAAAGAAAATTATATAAAACAAGTATTCGTCGGGTTTCACCCATCTTACTTCTGGAACTACACAGTATTTTATAATAGTATACGAGTACACAGTTTGCTTGTTTCCACTTCATTAATAAACATACAAGGCTGTTTTTCAGTACTCTGGCATTCCATTACAGCTCTAAAAGAGACATCACAAATTTGTCAACTTCAAGTCACTTACATGGAAATGTAGCATTAAGGTTTTGAATATATGACATACCTATCCAGTCTGCACATGACAGAGGGAGGACTGATAAATCCATTTTAGAAATGCACATACAGGCTATGCACACATGGGCTTACATAAAGTTGGGGAGGGGGATGTTGACCAAAAAAATATGAGTATAATCTTACAGGATACTGCAAACTATAGGCGTGTAGTAGCATGGGGATGAATGTCAACATTTCCTGTGAAATGTGGTTAAACAAGGTTGTTCTTTGTGTCAATACAATTGCTAGCAGTGGAATAGGCATTTTGTCCCATTCAAGTTTATTATAATAATGCATTATAAATCTCGGGTGAGAATGTCCTTTGTGCATTGGGAAGTTTTGTAAAGGTATATTTGCAAGGTAAATGTACTCACATGTGATGTAAAGTGTGTTCCTGTACTTCATACAGGGGATTGTTTGCATATTTAGATTTGCAGAAACCACTTCTAAACTTTTAGCTATGTGGAAGAGAAAGCTAGAGTAATTAATAATTACTTGTGGATTATATGTGTGTGGATTAAACCGGATTATAATTTACAAGATAAATTTGATTGGACTACTTTCTGAAAGGTATTTCTAGGTTCAGTAACTTAGTTGTACTGCTCAGCTACCCAAGTTCGTCACCTACCCAAGTTTATCACTTGCATTTTTTACCTCATTGAAACCTCTTCACAATATATCTTCAGTTATAGAGTTGTACATCGTTATTATTAGCAACTGTTCCATTTATTTCAGTATCAGTATTGCATGTCCTTAACAGTTTTCAGCACAGGTGACCAACTTGGGTATGCAAGTATGTATATAGTATGTACGAAGTTGGGTACCTGAGCAGTATGCATAATTTACTTTTCTGGAGACACAATAAACATTAAATTTGCTGTGAACTTAAAAAAATAAGAGCAGTTTATTGTCATTTTAGGTGTTAGTCAAAATAAATGACAATTTATTACTGGGTCAAGGAATGACAGTTTTATGCTTACCTGAAGTGCCACTGATGATTAGCAATTATAAGGAAGGGATCATATATGTCATTATTATCTCCTGCCAGCGGCCAGAGTGCGTGGTCGGGAGATTATAAAACACATTCCATGGTTGTGTCCATCCGTCCGTTTGTTCGTCACATTTTTGTATAAACCTTTATATCTCATTCATTTGTAAAGATGTCTTCACCAAATTTGCAGTTTATGGCTATGAAAATATGTCTGTGCAGAATTTTTACCTCGTTTTGAAAAACAATATGGCTGCCGTAGCCGACTGTTTGAAAATCATTAAGATGCTCTAAAACTTGAAATATTGCAGCTAGCTTCATCAAATTTGCACAAAAGATATATGGCTAGGAAAGCTAGCTTCATAGTAAGTTTGGTGTAGTTTCAAAAACAAAATGATTTGCATATCATGTGTTTAATGTCAAATGGTGTTATCCTATTAAAAAGGCCTTATATCTCCCTTATCATTGCTCCTAGGGGTCCGGAATGTGAAAATAACTTATAGGAGGTCATAGCGTGAGAATCTTTTCCAAGTGATGAATATAACCTGTGACCCCTGCTTCAAGGTCAGATGAAAATGTCCTTCTATCTTCCTTATTATTGCTTCTAGGGATTTGAACCCTTTTTTGGTCAGACTACCACAGTTTCTCCTTAATATCTGACGGGAGACAAACATGATGTGTCTTGTTTAATATGGATCAATCTATCTGCCTGGATTTCAATATAGGTAATAAAAGTGTTATGGTCAGTATCATCTCTAACAACTGGCAAGGCAGTACTTACTACTTTTCAAATATATTGTTGCAGTTTTAAGTATTTCCATTCTGACTGATTTATATCAAGATTTTTGAATAAATTTGTTTACTCTTACAGCAGGCTTGCTTCAATTTTTAGGCAGGTTGCATGTAACCAACCCGCCTATTAGATTGATGTGTCCGACGTCCGTCTGTCTGTCCGTCCACATTTTCGTTTCCGGACTCTAACTCAAAAACGCTTTGTCCAATCGAATTCAAACTTGACAAGGACATAGATCACCATCACGGCCAGGTTCCTTTCGAAATTGGTGGAATTCCGTCCGTTCGTCTGTTTTTGTTCGTTTGTCTGTCCGTCAAAATTTTCGTTTCCGGACTCTAACTCGAAAACGGTTTGTCCAATCGAATTCAAACTTGACAGGGAGATAGATCACCATCATAGCTAGGTTCCTTTCGAAATTGGTGTCCGTCCCTTCGTTTGTCTGTTTTTTGTCCATTTGTCTGTCTGTCAACATTTCTGCTTCTGGACTCTAACTCAAAAACGCTGTGTCCAATCAAATTCAAACTTGACAGGGAGATCCATCACCATCATAGCTAAGTTGGTGTAATTCCGTCCTTTCGTTTGTCCATTTATAGCATAGATACAATTATGTAACCTAGATTACAAGTTTTACATTTCTTAGCACGTCTAACACATTCACCTTAACTGGGTGACCTAACATTTCTTTCCTTGTTTCTAAATGTAATTACAGCAGTCGCTAACCTTATTGCTGCCTGCGCAACCCGCTTTTTGGAGCATCTTTGACCCTCTTGTTAATCTTTTTAAATAATAAATTGTGTATTTTTCTGTGCACGAGGCACTAGTAGCTGACAACCAAGTGTCTTGTTATGCAATTTAGCTTGAAATAATATTTCAAAACTGATTGATATGTAAAGTCAAATTAGATTTTAATATAAAATCAAAATGACAATTTAACTGTTACACAGATGCATTTGTCTCGCAACTGAAGCTATAGAGAACTCAGTGGCAGAGTGGTTAGTAAGTTGGCATTACCTGATTCTCACCTCGCTGCTCATGGGTTTGGGCCCATCCAACCTGTGGGATTTACTGAGGGCCTGTTCTGGTGTGCCCTGATGCAATTTCAGACTTTGACTTTGGAGGCCTTTAGGGTAGTATTCACTGCCCTTCAACATCTCAGGACATAGGTTCTAATGAGTCCCCGGTTCTAATACCCACCCCAGTCTTGACTTGGAAAGTAGGCAGTCGCCTGCCAATGCCAGTTGTTTTATATTGACCAACTAGTATCATAGTATGTACTGTTTTGCTCCACCCTCACAATCATAGCTTGTCATATCACATGCATGATGTTGAAAGTGGTGTCAAACCTAAACAAATCAATTAGATTCATCTTTTGCATATTTGCACTCAATAGTCTCAATAGAATTTCTCCAGGATAAACACCTTGGAAAAGGGGCACTTCACACACACATTCCAAAGAAAGCACAGTGGGGGAGGGGGGTTGGGGGTGGGAGAGTACAAATTGTTGCCAAAGGAATTTTAACATGAATGGTTAAACTCTCAACCTCAGCATTTGGTCTTTTCGAATTTATGACATTGTAATAAAGTGATTTTTTTGTTTTTTTTGTATAGATATATTAGTAGATAAAATATTCTCAGAAAAAAAAACAATTTCTGTTTTTGAAATATTAAAAAATGCATTTGTATTTGGGTATCAAGGTAAATTATGTTTTCCTAAAAAGATGTTTAACATAATACCCTGGCTGTTGAATATGATGTAAAGCCAAAAGCCATGACTTTGACTTTAACACATGGTGAATTTCAGTGCATATTTTCTAATTCATATTTTACTGATGAATGGACATTTACTTTTTATTTATGTTATGTATGCACCAAGTAATATGTTTTCAGTTCAGTAACATGTTTTCTGTGGAGAAACAATTTTTATGATATTTCACAACGCAGAATTTACTATGATAAATGTATATATAAAAAATTTGAATGTGAAAACATGATTTTATAAGTGTGACTTAAAGTATTTTCCTTTTCAGTGAGTGTCATTTAAGTGACAAAATGGCAAAATGTTGTTTAGGTACAGCATTGGATTTGAATCTACAAAATTACTTGTATTATGTATTTCTCCTTTGATTCTGGTTAGGGATGGCTCGGTATGAAAAATATGTACATCGGGAGGTCGCCAATGCAAAACTGTACCGAATTCGGGACTCCACGTTTTAGTACACTCCGAACAACAATAAACATAACACCATCGCAATAAAAGTCCCTAAATGCACGAAATATGGGATAAAAGCATATAATATCTTCATATTTCTGGTTTTTGTCCAATATTTTAAGTTTTCCTTCCATTGTATGTAGGGCTGTGACGGGTGCTGAAAAACGGCATCGAGTACTCGCCCTCTGACAACCGGCCCGAATTTGAGTAACCGCGACATTTAGTACCTACCATTAGAAGTCTTCTGTAAACAAATAGTCGGTTCCGGAAACGAAACTTTTGAAGAAAAATGTCTTCTATTTGACCATATATTATAAAATATGGAGTAAAGTGTATGTTTTCAACCAAAAATAACAACCTTAATTGATATTATGTGACGGAAATGCTGAAATGTAGCATATTTTACACAAGCGTTTGATTAAGTGGACGATAATACAATACCTCGCGAGTAACCGAGTTTTTAAAATGGACTCGAGTACAAGCCAAGACCGCCTCGTACACTGAGGCTCGAGTACTCGTTCACAGCCCTAATTGTATGTGTTTTCAAGCGAGATTGAGGTTATAAAATGTCGTAACCAAACAGGACAGTTCTGCTCAACATATCGCTATAAAAGTCTGCAAATGGATGAAAATATGGGGTTAAAAGCCTATAATTTCCTCAGATTTTGGTATGTTTCTAATATTTTAACTCTTTCTTCCATTATATGTGTGGACAAATGAAATGGAGGTTTCCAAATCTCACCACAGTATTTCAGTAAAATGGTCTCGATAACGAGATACCAGGCCTACTGACCTATCCCTAATTCTGATACACTCTCGCCATTTTCAGTTCTTAGGACGTCTCTCAATTATCAATATGACCCTGGATAGTGAGTACAATCTTAAACCTTAACTTTGACTTCTGGTATATTTTTATGGGAAAATCCAAGTCGCAATCAAATATTTTTGCCTTAAGTGATTTTGTTATGAGAATGTATTACCATAAATGAGTCTCAGTTTTCAAATGCAGGTACTACTTTATTGTTACTGGATGACAAGTACTCTTTATAAGTGTGGCGGTTTTTATCAAATTTTAAGCTCTCAATAATTGGTCGCTTTTATGAATACTTGAGTGCACTTTACAGAACAATTAAATTTCACAGACAGTGTGTATAATATCTCATTTAAGTAATATATATCTGTATTTACAATAGGGGTGAGTCAGTAGTGGCGGTATACCGGTATTGAGACAATTATATTGAAATACAGTGACCACTTTTCACAACTGGAATCTCGAATGTCAGATAATAGAGGTATTGGGAAACGTAGGATATTAAACCCAGTATTATTATTATTTCTTTGAGAAAAACTGCCATGTTTTGGATTATGGAAAATCACTAAATACTACATTGGGGAAATACTAAAACTCGAACTTCTTTGGTATCCTGCAATCGGGGCGGTTTGCAGTGGAGGAATCCCGAACTGGAAAATCTGGTACCTTCACACCCCTAATTTACAATTCCTCTGATTGTAGATTTGTTTTCACAAGATTATGATGTACATGTCTTCAACTATTGTTAGAATACAGTTTAACTTGTACCAAATATGTTTGTAGGACTAAACGGTGCTGGCAGCCTGAGGCCGGAGGGTCGAGTGAACACTGAGGCAAGCAGTGAGACGTCGAGTGTGCGCTCAGAGAGTCCACACACCGTGCCCCCTATGGTGGATAATAGATGGGCCAGTGGCAGGGATAACAGCATGACAGTCAGCGGTTACGAACCCCCAGTTAGTGAGCACCCTAAGGTGGTCAGTGGAGGACGGCAGACACCTCCTCCACCCTTGCCACCAAGACTCCATCACAGAAAGCCCCCCAGTCCCCCGCCTCCACCAGTGCCCCCACAGACCTACAAAGGAAATAGCATGCTCGCAGCACCCAGCAAAGGACCCCTTACTCCAAGCCCCATCAATCAGATGATTCACAACTGGTCCCCAGGGGTGCGGACGCAGAGTCAGTTCAGTAACAACCAGCCTTTACGGATACTGCCTGCACAGGTGACAGGAAATGGACCTGGGGTGAGTGAGGCTGCTGGCATGCATCAACAGATGAATCAACTGGCGGGGGCAAGCTCCCCTGGATATCACCATCACATGCCTCAGAACACTCCAGGATACCCCCCAGTTCAGGTGCTACTGGATAATCGCGGGCTTAGCCCGGCCCCAGGACATGTAGGGGAAGTGAGTCTGGGCCAGTCAGTGATATCAGACAATTCTCCACTCTCCAGCAACAGTCCCAGCCCTGCGCCCACTCCCAATCCTATGGCCATGACTCAGTTTGTACAGCAACAGAGACAACACCAGCAGCAGGTGGGGAGGGGCGGTAGCCGGCAAGACCCAAGCCCCATTGTGGCATGGGGGGCCAAGCACCCGCCCATCCTTACGCAGCAAGTGTCTAGTCAGGTCGTCTCAAAACCTCACCGTATGATGGCCACAGCACCGGGTCCCCTGCCACCAGGCCATGCGAACAATCCATACAACATGGTACCAGAACTTCCACAGGAAGTTCCTGGCAATTTTGTGGCATCTATACAGACCAGTGTGAATGAATCTATGGGTGGTGGCATGAACAGTCAGCCAGTGCTGCCCCCACCACGGCAGGGTATGACAAGGAACACCAATTTACAGATTGAGATCACACGGGCGCCGGCTACACAGCCACCATTGCCACCCCGCCCTCCTCCAACTCATCACCATCATCCACCATCACACCAAGGGGCCCTCTCTAATCAGCCCAGGACAATGCAAATCAACTATTATCCTTCAGAGGGACCCCCGCAGCAAATTCGTCACCAGTTGGGCCACCAGCCAGTGAGTGTGGCACACATCTCACAGGGTGTCATGTACCAACATGGACAACAAACCCCTAGATCTGAGTCACCTGTGAACCGTTTCTGGAACCACTCACCCATATCCACCACCTCCACACCTTCCACAAACTCAGATATTCCCGACAACAAGCCTCCGCCTCCTTACCCTGGCATAGGCACCTCCAAGCTGTCAGCCCAATCGGCAGCGGCACAAGAGGCACAGATGCAACAGTTCTGGCAGACACAGTTCCCCAACATCAACCCAGATGAAACCACAGCCTCCGAGACCACATCCAATGCACCCAGCGAGAGCTCGCACTCGCATTCACTCGATGATGAGAAGTCAGTGGCCTCAGAAATGACAGAGAGTAGTGTCGGACAGGGGGATGATGGGGTGCGAACCTCGCCAAAGCCCCAAAGGAAAGCAGATGCCAGGCAGAAAGATGACATGCGAATAGAGACCAAAGTGAGGCACTATTCACCAGAGGCCTACAAGTTTTACATGGAGCAGCATGTGGAGAACCTGATCAAGTCATATCAGCAGCGCAAGTATAGGCGTGAACAGCTGGAACAGGAAATGTCCAATGCCTCATTGTCAGAGGATGCCAAGAAGGAGATCCGTAGGATGCTCTTCCAGAAAGAATCCAACCACAATCGGCTCAAGCGTGCCAAGATGGACAAGTCTATGTTTCATAAAATCAAAACCATTGGGAATGGAGCTTTCGGGGAGGTGGCTTTGGTGCGGAAAAGTGACACAGGCATCCTGTACGCCATGAAGACTCTTCGTAAGCGGGAGGTGCTAGAGAGGAATCAGGTGGCACATGTAAAGGCAGAGCGGGATATTTTGGCGGAAGCAGACTGTGAGTGGGTAGTAAAACTCTACTACTCGTTTCAGGATAAGGAGTTCTTGTACTTTATTATGGATTACATCCCGGGAGGAGATATGATGAACCTGCTGATAAACAAGGGGATTTTCGAGCAGCCGCTGGCTAAGTTTTACATTGCTGAACTGGTCTTAGCCATTGAGAGTGTTCATAATATGGGATTTATTCACAGGGATATCAAACCGGATAACATTCTCATCGATAAGGACGGACACATTAAACTTACAGACTTTGGACTCTGCACAGGATTCCGATGGACTCACAACTCAAAGTATTATCAAACGGGTGAGTCTACCTTTCTAGTTCTTTGCACTTTTATTATACAATTAATATGATAATCTTGTACAAATTTTATCACTTGAAGGTCAGAAAAATATACAAAATATAGTCTAATTCTTGTATTCGTACTATGTGTTTGTAGCTACTGTGATAAAATTAAGGATTTACTGTGCTAGACCTGATACCTGAAGCAGAACTCTATATTTTCCAACAAGTGAAGTAAAAAAAAACATCCAGGCAAGGAAATATTTGTGTATAGATTACACAATGTTGATGATTTGGCATTAGATATGCAAATAGGAAAACAATTCGCTGACTGTAAAAACTCAGTAAAGGATGATATTTTTTTGGTGGGTTTCAGTAAAATGGATTAGTTTAATGATCCTTTAGCCTTTAGTGTGTTGGCCAGCAGTACCATTGAAAGCATTGTCATTTGTATTGTTGTACCCAAGTGACATGTACAAAATTCATCAAAAAACAAATCTGCCACAGCAGCCACCATGTGAAATTTGGCAACAAAAAACTTATTTTCAGAAATTACTTGATCGATAAATATCCTAAATTTGGCACAAAAGTCCCAATTTTGCATGAGTGTCCCATAATTGAAACTGATATTGAGGGATTTCATCACTGGTTAATTTCACATAATGTAGTAAAATTTTAGTGTCTTACTGTAAATACTTTCATGATTTTTTGTGTTAGCACCAGTGTCTGGTGTCCTCAAAATATGTTGATTGTTGACCAGATTTGATGGAAGTTCTTGTTCACTTTAGTTTTTTTTGTAATACATGTAATTACAGATCAGGCTGGGGGAGAATTAACATCTTCCTTGTCACAACAATAAACTATAATTGTTCAAATGTCAGTCATCCAAACATTGCAAATGAAATAGTTATTTAAGTAAAGTTACTTCAAGGTATAGCATTAAATAACATGCAAAAATGATCATTTCTCAGATATAAGTGACTGTTTCAGACCATATCTTGTGAAAAATTGAAATGTATACGAGTGCTGTATATTTTTTGTTAATTTTTAGACATTCATTTTTGATATTTTCATAAAAGTTACATTTCAGTTTATTATTCTTCTGCTTATTTGGGTGGGCAATAATCAATGTTTCAAACACAGCATATTGAGGGAGCCAGAGTTTGAAATGAGATATAGCAAATTGAGTAATTCAGTGTATTTAATGTAGCATAAATAAAAGGCAAGCTGTTGCCTGCTGTGAATGAGGAAATACATTTTCTGGGAAATCAACCAGATTTCTCTACTCCCGACTTCTTTGTGAACTCATGTGTACATCATGTTGACGTTTGAATTGTTAGAATAACTATGAACAATGTTTGTATGATTCAAGCAATTAATGTCCATGTTGTGAGAGCCTGTGTCAAGACGTTACACAAGCATTTCCCTATTTTACAATATTACCAGCTCTTCAATGCTTCATTGCTTGCAATGCATAATCTTGGTCAACTGCAAGTAGTATGTACTACTTTCCTCCACCATCATAATTACCCGGTTGTGAAATGACCTGTACAGTGTTAAAATCGACATTTAACCCAAATAATTCAAAACCATAACATCCATCAGTGGTCCCCAAATGCCAGTGATTACAGGGATATTACACCCATTATCATAGTGTTTGAATAGAAACCCAATGATAATATACAAATAAATTGATATTGAGAGATTGGACAGATCCCTGATCACTGCATTCCAGGGTATATACGGCCAACGGTAAAATTCCCTCAACAAATTGCATTCTGCCAAATGACAGAAGAAAGCCAGTGTGCATTGAAAGTTATTGTACATTGTCCAGCAGTCATAAGCAGATGACATAAGATGTCTCTATTGTTGTACTCTTGGCAGATTTCAGATACATCAGTGTTGTGGTTTTTTTTTTCAAAAATATGAGTTGGATATTAGTTATATGTATTGAATAGTATGCATCTATCTCTCCTGTTGCACTCGTAATATTTTTGTCAGTTTATCTGAGATGAATTGCTTGCGTTTGGACAGTTCTCTCAAATATGTACTTGGTGGGCTTTGATTTGTGTATCATATGGCTGTAAATTTCATTCTGTGATCACTACTCACAGGGCTTGATGCAGCATGGATATGATTCAGTATATGCCAAGTTGTATGAACATTTGGTCATGTATTTTGTTAGGACAGTACTGTTGACAGCACTGTAGTAATGTGTGGATGGAATTTAGTGTGTGTGTTAAACATCCTTTTTCATTGTTTATCAGGTGACCACTGCCGACAGGACTCCATGGAGCCGTGGGTAGAAGGGGGTGAGCAGCAGCTGCTGAAACCACTGGAGAAGCGACAGCTGCGACAGAAGCGAGGGATGGCACACTCGTTAGTGGGCACACCCAACTACATCGCTCCAGAAGTGCTGCTCAGGCAAGGTAAGAGACCATAGTCCATGGGAAATTTAGCCGTAAGAATACCTAAGGGAAATTGTGAAAAAGATCACAGTAACTGCTAACTATAATTTTGTATTGAAGGCCATTTCTCTTTGAATGCTTTAAAAAAACAGCACTTAAGCCCATTGTAGACTAGCACGGCGCAGTGCAGTGCGGCTAAATAAAATAGAAATAATTCAAGTAGTTCACTGCTTATACTTATGTGCGGCCCGGCAGCTAGCGGTGCAGGGCGGTTTTTTCTATTTAGAAAATTTTCTATTTTTTTCAAAAAGCCGCACGGCTTTTTCAATCATTTGGATTTCCCATATGTTATAAATGTCAGTCTATTTATCTCAGAAGACTACAAAAGACACAAATATATTAATTGGACAACAAACTACAAAAGACACAGGCTCAGTGTGAAGGGATTAACTACCAAGAGAGAGATGACAAAATATGGTGTGTGTCAATATCTAGACACAAAAACGGTTTAATTGCATGAGGATTGCAATTACCAGTAATTCTAAAAGGGACACACTGGTGAAGGGTCTTGTTTGTGGAGGGATTAAGTACTTATAATGGAAAAAGGGGTGGCAAGTTAGGTGTGTGACAATATATGCAAACACAACACTGCCAGAAGTTAATCAATTGAAAGGGGGTGTAATCACCAGTATTATAAAAGGGGCACTGGTCAAGGCTCCTCATTGTGGAGAGATTAAATGCGTGTAAGGGTAGGAGATGTTCAATTGATCCCCGTTCAATTATATATGCTAATTTTATCTGTTGTAAAATCGCTGGGAAAAATCGCCCAAATGTGCAAGGTAAATAAAATTAGCTTGTTCAACATGCAGTAAAAATCTTACCGCGCAGCACCGCACCACCTATATGTGCAAGAGCTTTTAAAGTGGGTCTCTGAAGCTCATGCTGGCTTAACATACCTGGTCTTAGTGTTGTGGTTGAATGGAAATTGGAGAACTGGTTGATGAAAGCAGAAATAGAACATATAACTGGCTGTGTTGGTTTAGTAAATGCCCTGACATAAGTTTCAAATGGGTACATGTACTACATGAGCGGTAACACATTTAAATTTGAACTGCGATGTGCTTTTTGAAGACTTTCAAGGACAACATGTCTAATATTTTGATTGAATAAATGGAATAACAAAATACTGTGAAATAATGTTTGTAGTTGGATATTCTGGTAAACTTGTGTTAAAACAATGAAAGCATGAGGAAACTGGTTTTGATTACAAGAAAATGGAAGGTAGCTAGATAAGTGTCTTTCAATTGGTCTGTAGGTTCCTGACTTCTATGTTACCTTGTGTGTACTCCTCAAAACCACACAGTCTGAGCAAATGCAGAGCACTGTCAATTTTGAGGGACTTTAATGTGATCCGTTTGTATCCTCAGCCTATAGCATAGATCTCCAGTTAAAATGAACAAAACTTATTTCTTCTCCAATTTTGAAAATTTTGTAAGCTTGTAATATTGAATCGTGTGTGATCAGTTTGTCATTACAGGCCTTGTAAGTGGGTGTATGTATACCACATACCCTATACAAAGGAATTTAGTGTGAACCTGGTTTATCAACCACTAAGGTGTCATGATGGGGGTAATCACTGACACTGGACATCTAAATTAAGGGAAGTGAGGGACCCCACAGAGTCTCCAGAAAATTCATTGTAAAAATATTGAGTACAACAAAAAAATGTGTGAGTGACCCTATACCTGCTTAAGTTGCTCTTCAGTGTAAGGGATGGAGCTGCTAGTTTTGCTTTTAAATATAAAACCTGGTTTATGTAAGAGACTCAGACCCCTTGTTCACTATCCTGAATTTCCAGACATATTGGTTTGACAATTTGTCACTTTAACAAAGAATTTAAATATTTAAATTAGGATATAGATGTACTTGGTGGAATTTATCTTAAATTTACCAGGGAAAAGTAAAATATACAAAAATAGTTGTATGTATAAAAACTTATGTTTTTCATTGGGTAACAACAACAATAGACCCTGTGGCGTGTATACCATAGGTATTTGTAACATGGAATCAAATGTGAACAAAATGTGGTGAATTTTTATTACAGGCTCACAATACGGCAGGTGTTGGCTGTGAATTAAGTGAATTAAGGGTGTGTAGGGTCTATTTTTCGCATGCATGACTTCTGTGGTTTGCCTGTTAAAGCTGTGCTTGTTTATTTAGTTGGAAACACCCAAAATTTTTAGTCTTTTCTGTTGAGGGAAATTAAACAAACATAGGGAAATTAGGATTAAAATGAATTAATTGACATTGAGAGTGTTTTTTATAAAGAAGGAAAAAAGACAGATGATGTATAAACACTGAAAATATCTTTTGGCTTGAAGGCTTCTGAAGTATTTGGTCATTTTGTCAGTTTCTAGATAGAAGACTGAAGTTAGATACTCACAGTGTTATATATTCACTCATTTCACTGTATATTCACTGCTGTTTCCTGGTGATGAGATCTGGTCTGGCTGGTTCTATGATATTACTAAGGAAATTTACATTGAGTGATGACTTCAAAGAATTTACAATTCAACCATCACCAATCAAAATAAATTCAGCTTTATTTAATTTGAGTTTATTTCCCATCCACACCTGCCTGGTTTCAAGGATATTTGCCAGTTAGGTAATATTTGACTTAACATTCCTTGAGTCAAGATCCAAGTAAATTTGTGTATCTGCATATAAGTGATGTGTGATATTGGATAGATATGCTTTAGGCAAGAGGAATTGTGTATAGGGTGAAAAGGAATAGGCCCTTGACTGAACCTTGAGGAACCCCATGAGGACTGTGTGCCAGTATGCATAAGTGAAATAATTAGGAATCCAATAAAATCTGATGGCTTTAAGGTTTCGTTAAATTTTTTTTTTCTTTTTCCTTCACTTTCTACTTTTCCAGATTACAGCTGAACGGTTCAAGATATCATCTTCAGGTTTTCTGTGTTTGTTTCAGGGTCAAAGGGGACAACTTTTGAAAAAAAAAATTTTTTACATTCACCATCTTGTTTCCAAGGTGGCCGCCACACATTTTTAAAGCTTGTTTGTGCTCTAAGTCCACATTGCTTTGACCGATTATGTTCAAACTTTGTACAGTCATTGATATTACTAATAGGAGGAAGCCTATTTATTTCTGGCAAAATTGATTTAAAAACATGGCCGCCAGTGGTGATTTTGTAAAAGGCAACTTTACCGATGCAATGCGAAGTACCACAAAGCTTGCTTCAAATGTCTCAAAAATCTTCCCATTGTGTTTTTCTGACATGTTTTATCCCATATAGAACATTTTTTGCCATATTAAAAAAATTACTGTTGTAAAAATGTATTACATTTATTTATTAATTACGTTGACATTTTGCTGACTCAGCAATTGTCAACACTATAGCACTTCATTACAGCAAAATTATAACAGATACCAAGTTCAGATGCCCTGCATTTATTTTACGGTCAAGGGGGACAACTTTTGAAAAAAATAAAATTTGTGTCCGCCATCTTGTTTTTAAGATGGCCACCACCCAGTTTTAAAGCTTGTATGTGCTATAACTCCAGACTGCGTTAACTGATTGTCTTGAAACTTTGTACAGTCATTGATAATACTTGTTCTTTGGACAAAATTGCTAAAACAAACATGGGCGCCAGTGGGAATTTTGTAAAATGTGTCTTCACCAATGTGATGCTAAATACCACAAGGCTTGCTCCAAATTTCTCCAAAATTGTCTTTCCTCCACATTACCCCCACATGGAACACCATTTCCTAGTATACCTATTTAACTTTTCTACTCCAGGATATTCAGTATTTCAGTGAATACCCAAGTACTCTTGACAAGTGCAAGCCCTAGTATTGTGCCACTCACACCAGTGTCATGAGTACTGAGAAAATACTGCAGAGACATGTCCCTCCTTACCTTCACATACTTTTAAGTAAAGACTGTTACTTTTAAATTTGATAAGAATATCTTTCAGAAGTGATAGGTGTCAGTAGGACAACAATCGTTGTGACATTCCGGTTCTATTTTTGCTCTGGTTGTATTGTACAAGTTCCTGTGTTAAAATTTAAGAATATCTATCAGAAGTGGTAGGTGTCAGTAGGACAACAATCGTTGTGACATTCCAGTTCTATTCTTGCTCTGGTTGTATTGTACAAGTTCCTGTGTTGTTATTGTCACAGTTTTATGTAACTATTGTACCTGTGCCTGTCTGTCTATTTGTATCACCCAGGGTCACTTCACTTAATACCCCTTGTAAAGTCAGCTTTATATGTTCTCAGCCCCCCCCCCCCCCCCCCCCCCCCCACACACACACACACACACACACACACACACACACACACACATACACACATACACACACACACACAAATAAATAAATAATTAAATAAAAATTAAAAGGACCTCACTTTGTCTCCCTGATAGATTGGTCTGGTTGGTTTTTAGCTAAGGAAACAGGAAAATACCCACATTATATGCATACAGATTTAAGTCGGTGCAAGAAATTCCCAAATCTCCTTGTGAAAATGCCAGCATAAGTGTGTAGTATTTATTATTATTTAAGTGACTTGGCAAGGAAGACACTGCGGCCATGTTATCCCACATGTGAAACTCTCCAAATTAACAGAAGGTATGGGTGTACACTGTACACTCATATATGAAGTCATTAATCTGAGAAAATCAGTGTAATCTCGCGAAAGATTTGCCCGACTTTTCCTGTAGAATTTGATTAAATATTTGCAGTGGCTCCTAAAATACAATATGAAAGGTGTCAAATGGCAATTGAGAACTTGTGTGTTATTGTATAGTGTACAGAGACATGTATGTTCCTGTATGAAATAATGACCGACTGTGGTAAAACAATTTCACACAGTGGTGGATAACGTCGACCTTAAAATATATACATTTAGGAGTGTTCATTCTGTGGAATGTAACAACATTGTATGTACAGTGTCTATGAGGGACTTTTCTATTTGGCATAATTCAGAATTATGTCCACCCCACTGGGGGTTGGACATATTATTTTTGCTTTTTCCGCCGTCCCACTTGGTTTCCAGACGTTTTAGGCAACAGTTCTTATCCTATCTTTACCAAATTTGGCATGCAGGTTTATTGGGTTAATAGCTTGTATGGGATTGCTTTTGGTGATGATAGCTCTATAGCTATAGAGTAATAGCTACTTTGCTACTTTTGAGTATCTCTTTGGTTTCCAGACATTTTAAGGAATGCTATAAAGCCTATCTTTCTGAAATTTGGTATGGAGGTTCATTGGGTTAATAGCTTGTATGGGATTGCTTTTGGGGGAATTACTTCATAGATCAGTGAGTAATTAATTAAATAAATGAGTAATTGGCTATTTTGAGTACTGAAAAAGGCAAATGTGCTCATATCTCCTAAACCTTGCGAGATAGTGATTTTGTCGAAATTTTCAACCCACAGGGTATCTAAGGAATGTAATCTTTGCAATTTTCAAAAAAAATTTCCCCTCCCCAAAAATGGCGGCCATTTTGAATTTTCGAATTTTTGCCAAAAATGGTAAAACACAAACTTGCTTCTATCTCCTTAACCATGCGAGATAGAGCGATTTCGTCGAAAGTTTCAACCCATAGGGTATCTGAGCATCGTACTCTTGGCAATTTTTAAAAAATTTTCCCCTTCTCAAAAATGGCGGCCATTTTGAATTTTCGAATTTTTGCCAAAAATGGCAAAACACAAATTTGCTTCTATCTCCTTAACCGTGCGAGATAGAGCGATTTCGTCGAAATTTTCGACCCACAGGGTATCTGAGCAATGTACTCTTAGCAATTTTCAAAAAATTTTCCCCTCCCCAAAAATGGCAAAACACAAATTTGCTTCTATCTCCTTAACCGTGTGAGATAGAGCGATTTCGTTGAAATTTTTGACCCACAGAGTATCTGAGCAATGTACTCTTTGCAATTTTCAAAAATTTTCCCCTCCCCACATATGGCGGCCATTTTGAATTTTCGAATTTTTGCCCAAAATGGAAAAACACAAATTTGCTTCTATCTCCTTAACCGTGCAAAATAGAGTTATTTCGTTAAAATTTTCGACCCATAGGGTATCTAAGAAATGTACTCTTGGCAATTTTCAAAATATTTTCCTCTACCCAAAAATGGCGGCCATTTTGAATTTTCGAATTTTTCCCAAAAATAGAAAAACTGAAATTTGCTTCTATCTTCTTAACCGTGCAAGATAGAGTGACTTCGTCAAAATTTTTGACCCAACCAATGCAAAAAGGCATGAAGCTGGAATAATTTACATGTACACTAATAAATATTTAAGCATCATTGATATATTTTACAAATGAAACAGGGTCTTGTAAGACTACTGCACAATTTTGGCAAATTATTAAGGTTCATGGGGTAGACATTACACATGATAATGTGTGTTCTTCTATGCTATCCTGTTTCTATTCATATGTCGCAGCTACTATCAACAGGGCGTCCTATTTCTAGTTATTATTATTATTAATATTATTGTGATGTGTTTTAGATATAAGGGCATATTACTTTTTTGTTTTGATGTTAATATTCCTTTCTTTTACCACACTTGCGTGTTTGAATTACAGCCCTGGCCTCAGTTTGCTGTAAAAGATATCACTTCATATATTACTTATTTTAAAGTTGAAAGTGGTAATTGATGTTAAATAGATAGAAATCAACACCCTATCTTGATAATATTTTATTTCAATAAAACAGACCTTTCACCATCCAGACTGCTGTTGATTTGTTAATATGTTAATAAGAGGAAGCAGCTTATAATAGTGTATAAAACTATGAAATGTGGCCATACGTTTCTTCCAGAGAGATGCACCACAGATGTTGCATCATAGAGTAGCCTCACAGCTGGCGTGCACAAACTTATTGGTTTGGGTTCAGTATCACCTTTAACACATTCTATAGGTCGTATCATGGCAGGAAGTTGAATGGGATGGAGGAGAGATGTGCAAAATACTGCAAATTTTACTCTGTAAACCACCATGGCATAATACTGTGAGTTTCTCAAGTCACTTTTCTATCTATAATCAAGTGCCGACCTGTGGAAATTTTTCAAAGCTGGAGACTGCATGCCAACTCATGTTCATTCACTGTACATGCTATTATCAATCAATTAATCAATCAATCGGTTGTCCAAGTGCTTAATCTCCGAATCTATGGATTCTAAGGCACACCATCCAGTTTGTTAGGCATATCATCAATATGTTAGACATATTCCAAGTCGCACCCAGGGAGGCAATCCGGTCTATTATGAAGTAGTAGTATTATGTTCCGCCAGTAGCAAGGTTAATGTGACCGCATTAAATTTTATAATTAGAATTGAGAGAGATGTTTTGTATTATTTAGATATTCACCATGATGGTTATGTTATGTTGTTATGATGGAATAGTAAGCCAGATATCCTGTTACAACTGAAGTAACCCAAAACCCAACAGGAAACATTGAAAGAACTGGCATGCGTTCAGTTATACAGGCAGTGCACCCATAGTCACATACTAATGCTCTGTTGGTGTTTGTTTTGAATCAGATACTGATCATACTTGTGTATAGGGAGAAAAATCCACATATATGGTCATGCAGCTTAATCAGAGGCTTTATATAGTAAATGGTGGGTTGATGAAGATAAACTGTATGACTAAGTCTTGTTCTTATTTTTAGGAAGAATGAACATAGATTAATCCAAGTTAGGAGTTTGAACACATTCAGTAACACACTCCCCTTCCACCTACAAGGTTGTTGGTTTGCATCTTCAACCTCAACCCTGAAGTGGTGCAGTAGTGGTGGCTCGCAAGAGCAAATTGGTTTGAATCCATGAATAGTGTCTGTGGATCTCTGCCCATTACAACAGTGCCAGTCATTCAGTAGGGTTGGCTTTCTGATTACTGTGTATCAATTTTTGTTTCCTCATTATGGGTTTGGCTAAAACCTTTGTCATTTTAATGATAACATAAGTTTTTTTTTTAAAAACACCATGTCTGTGTACTTGCATTGTCTGGAGGTGTAGACAAATTAGAAAATATTAATTTCAACCTATTCATTCATGTCATTTGATAATAGATTGTATAAAGTGATTATAGAACATTCTGTGAAATACCAGTGTTTAAAAAGCTGATGTTTGAATGCATGCAAGATAATGATGGCAAATAAATAATAAGGTAAAAAAATAACAGGTGAGCAGAATTCCAGCCCTAAAACTGGTTGATGGTCAGAGAACCTGATGTATGCTATTCTGATTGGCTGACACACACATGGGCAGTATTCCATACACTGGTGGTTTATAGTATAGAATCTTGACCAATGCTTATGTGCTACTTTCCTTGACCCTGTCACATAAGCTAGTGTGTCCCAGATGGATCAGTCAAGGTGATGATAGACCTTTGTTATCCTGTCATGTCTGTGCAGATTTTGTTTTTAAATTTTAAGTTTTAAAGTAAACTATAATGCTCACAGTAAGTATAAATTTTAGACAGTAATATGATATCATTAAATCATGTTGCATAGAGAAATAGACAGGGATTTATTCTATTCATCATTTTAGTGGGCGTTAACTGTATTCAGAGCAAGTAGTACAGATAGTGGACTGAAAAAGTTATGTTCTATTCAGATGTTACTTTGCCACGTTTTATACATGCTACTATGTTTTTGTGAAGCATTAAAGCCTAGTTTTGTATTCTGATTTTGTGTTTAATGAACAGAATAAACAAAAAAAGTATACATGATTTTTGCTGCTTCTCTCCAACCTGAAATTCTGAATGGTTTTCAGTTTTTTATTTGGTCAGGAAGAAACTCGGGTTTTCTATGTTGTGGTATTTTTACCAAGACCTGTGTATTGAATTGATCTGTTCTCAAGTACACTGAAAGAGCAGTGGCTTTCTTTCAGAAGGAATGTCTGTAAGAAAGGATACATGGGCTGGCCAACCAGACCTCTCATTTTTACACACTAAGTCTGTACCAACTGGTGCCAGAGTTTAAGTTATATTTTCTCATTAAAGGTATACAGCCAAGTGTTTGGATAAGCAGGATTAAAGGTCTGAGAAGTGGCTTTCTCTCTCTATTACAAGTGCAGGGTGGATGTCATTTTTCAAAACACTGTACAGGTCCTGTCATGACAACCACTGTAAGTGTTGGGAGGAGGAAGTCGGTAGACAAGTAGATGTCAGATTTTTCACTGAAGTTTAAGACAGAGATTCAAACCCCAAACTTCTGTGTTAAGAGTGTAAGGTGGAAATGTGACGCATCAAGTTCATTAACCTTCATAAGAGAGAAGTGTAGCCCATAACAGTTCAATGGAATGAACACCCAGTATCTTCATAGTGGAGAAAGTATTCTCTAGCTTTTTCTGTGACCAAAGTATCATGAGGGTACTCAGTATATATATTCCTCACAAGGGGAATTAACAATAGCAGTTCAGTATTAATCCCATCAGAGATAAATATGTGTCAGATGATAAAGTGTACTAAACAGTGTTGAAATCATTACGTCATCACAAATGATTAGTAAAACAGTCCATATATACATATAACAACTGCAGTATTCTATTTAGTTTTGGAAAGACCTAGGCAGTGTAGAAAGAAGGTTGATCTGTGTTTTGGAAATCTCCACATTTCCCTTGGGATTTCATTCAACAGGGTTCGGCTGTGTGCTTGTTCCATTTAAAAGCTTTCAACTAACAAACTGAGTGTCTGTTTAATAAAGCTTTCATTTAACTATTACTTTTTGACAGGTTTTTAGAAAATTTAAGCCCTCAGGGTGGGATGTGAGATCAAAACCATCTACAAATGTTGAAAATTGTATAAATATTGTAATAACTTTAACTATTATATCACACTAACATTAGGATTACCCAGATCCAAATAGGCTCTGTTAAAATTGGAGAACAAAAGTAGGGAAAGGATGTTTAAAAACAAGACCAGACAGAAAACACCGAGCTTTATTTTCTAACATAGGACCTGTCTACTTTGGAAACTAACTTCCAAGTGCCAAATCCTTTTGAAAATTGTTTCAGCAAGTTAGTGTTTACATCTGGCCTTGTAAAATATCCCTCACAATACAAACACATCATCACTACCAATCATGGCCAAGTTTTAACAGCACTTTTGATTCATTTATGCCTCCATCTTAAGCATTACTTTAAAACTTTCTTGTTACCATTTTGAGTCCAAGGCAAGTCAAGTGTCACAGACATTGTGAAGGTTTTATGGAGTGCAAAGCTGACAATTTTGTGAAAGGTGTCCATTTAATGACTTAGTTGGTCACTTGTGAATTACCTTTGATGGCTTATTTCAAAGAAAACACAACATTCCTACAGTGTGTTGAGGCAGAAAGCATGGCATTTATGTGTGAATGATGTTTTGATCAGAAGTGATGATTTGAAATTCCACAGAACTTTAATGAATCAGGGGAATGTGCAGAATGTGTGACCATTTCAATCTGAAACAACATCCACTCAAGATATCTTTGTAATTTTGGGGTGTAGTTTCAATGATATTTGATTTAGTTTTATATAAAAACATCGTATGGGAGTTTATTTCTAATTTAAGCCCATCAGTGACAATTAATTAGATTTTGTGGTATTTTGATTTTTTATTTCAAGTGGGGTTAATAGGTTAAATATTTTATCTTGGAAATGTAATTCTAGCACTTATTTTTTAAAACATATGTGTACTACCACATATTTAAAGAAAACATGTCATATTGCTCAAGTACAGGGAAATTGGACAGAAACACAGTACACAGAAGGGTGACCAACACAGCTATGCCAGGTTTCCTCCAACTCTTGAACTACTTTCTGCGATATGACCCATACCACAGTGTCTTATCAAAAACCCCTGTTAAAGCTAAATGAATTGGGTGCTTGTCAATTGAACAATTTCATGAATTTACAGTTTTTGTTTCCTGGAAGGATGTTGTTTTGTAGACTTAAGCATTGAAATTTGAGTGCCACATCGTTAGCTATTGAAAGGGACATAGCTTCACACAAGCCACAACTTTGACCTTTAGAACTTCAACAAAATAACAGAAAATATAGATAGCATAACAGAACAATAGCGAACCTTGTTAGCAAAGTGCTACAAGGTCGTTCTGTTCTTATTGATTGTCCCTTTCATAACTGGATGTTTACCCATAGAAAAATGAGTGGCCTCTTGTTTGCATTGGCCGGCAATCGTAATTCTTTGTATGGATGAGAGACCAATCAAGTCCAACAAGGCAACAACTTTAATTTATCCTACCACAGTGAAAAAAGAGTCATGCCAGTGTTTGTTCCCATGTACCTCATTAGTGATTTTCAAACCCAGTGTTATTGTGTATTTTTTTTCAGTGGAGTGATAAGACTCTTACTCACAAATCAGCTTATCAGAAATCACATGTACACCAATGGAAGCACTTCCTCTCATTGTAGGGTGAGGGAAATAAATGGTCTTTGTAAATTTTGCATAGCAACATCAAGTTGAGTACATAGAAGCATTGTATGCTCACTATGCTGAAGGTCCTGTATGTATGAACTGATCTGATAATATAGACTGCTGCAATATACAAAGTCTGCATGCAGTGGTACAAATCAAAACAATACAGTTGTCATTTCCCACAGTTCTCCTATTAGTGTGCATCATCAACATTACATGACCAAACTGCCAAGTTTTGATCATATTGTCCACTGTGAAGAGAGCTTCTATCTCATTGTATAGAATCACTTTAGTTTGTACAGGGCTTAATGCATTAACAAGGAATTTTGAAAAAAAAAGTAGAGATACAGAGATGATTTATGTTTGTGGTGAATAACAGAAGTAGAATTATGACTAGTCAGTGGTTTGGGAATTCCTGTAGATATTTCTACCATGTAGGAATGACAATATGTTGTCTGATGCTCCATTCACACTACAGGCGGTATACCCCTTGGTTAGACGTTTTACTCGACAGCAGAACCACCTCCCAGGATGCCTCATATCTTCCTAGGTTTGGTTGATCCACAAGGTATGACATGCACAGCAATTGATTGGACATGGTAACCGTGAATAACAGTTGGATGGCAGTAGGACAAGAGTAGGATAAATGTGTGTCACCTGAGAGACAGCCTCCATTTACCTCCACTCACCTTATGTTGCCGTCGCACTGACATGTTACACCGAAACACGACAGAGTCACAATCTGATATAAACTGTGGACCACACCTACGCATGCTCACGGTTCCAAAGTCTGATGGACATAACACCTGTAGTGTGAATGGGGTAGAATTGTGTACAAAAACTATATAAACAATGGATTTCCGCTCTGGGTTTGCATGACAAAGATCAAGTTTCATCAGAACTGATGAAGTCAAAGGGACCAGTTTATAGTCACTGTAACTTTCTGTTTGTAATGGAGAACAGACATATACTGTTATATTGGCTTTCATTCAGGTGTTAAATTATTTTATAATTGTATAAATAAAAGCAAGACAAAGTGTACTTACACTTGAACCAATAAGTCCAGACAGCAGCAGTAAATTACCATGGAAAGGGCTATGTAAAGACTCTGTATTTTTTTTTTAAAGGGATTTTGTGTGTTGTTCATAAAACATGGTACTCTATTGATGGCCTAATCAATTCAACCAATGACAGAAATATCATAAAACTAAATGCAATAATAAAATTGAGGGGTTTGTTGTGTCTCACACTCCTTGACAGTTTGAATATAGCTGATTTCTGGCCTCTGATGCTGATTCCATCACTTCTTTATTGTATATTCTGGTTTTTAAGAGACGAGATACCAAATACTGAAAGTGTTAGATTTTTTGTGACACCAGGAAAAGGGGAATTATTTTTGTTGGTCTTCTGTGGATAAATATTGACAAAAAAATACAAAATTACCTGAATCCTGTGTATTGGTGGATGTCGGCTGGTAAACACAAAGATCAGTAGCTGTGTTTCTGCAGTCTGCCGTCTGTTACATGGAAAGCAACTTTTATGTCCAATCTTCCAAGTACACAAAGGTCTTGGGTGGGGAGGGGGTGGGAGAGGGAGGGGACATAATTCTTTTGTTATGACAGTTTCAACAATTCCTTGTAATGTTTGGTAAATTAAATGTACAGGGGATGATGATCATTACAGTAGTTACACATTCTGAACTGCAAAGAAATACCACCATTCTAGATTAACATAACAAAATTTGTGTATTGTAACACACATTCACACATTCACACTTTTTGTTTGTTCTGAATTCCAAGCATTCTCCAAGTGCTCTCACATTCTCAGAGTTCAGTAACACTAGTGTACCTATAAAGGCCAGTAAGAGAATATAGGATTGACTGTGAAATCTGTTTAATAGTACTTATTGTCTAGTGTAATGTAGGGCACAGGCAAACACACTCTTGTAGTACACACTAAATGCGACCTAATTACGTTATTAGGTAACACAATCATGTGCCTTTTACCAATTCTTGGTGCTTTTGTCTCGTAATTAAAGCTAAACCTCTAAAAGTCTGTTGGAAACTATGTTCATAAGGATCCTACAACACTGAACAAAAGGGTGGAAAAGATAATGAAAATTCTTCAAAATAAAATTGTCTTCATTTACTATCAGATTGTATCGTTTCTGGAATGTATAGACAAGAAATGTTATGTCAGGTAATGGGATTGGAATGGTTTTGTGTTTACGACACTTTAAGGTTCCTGATGCTAACACTGAGTTTAATCTCAATACAATCAAGATCCAGGATGTCCCGAAATTCAGTTTAAAAAAATTCATTTGAATTTTCTTTTTTTTTTTCCGGAAAAAAATCTTTTCCCTGACTTGACTATGCAGAAATTCTGTTGTTAAATACCATTTTTGCTGGTTGAGTTGAGATGTTGGTCTCTCAAGGCAAATATTTTGTAAATACCAGCTGAGTTTCTCAAGACTTTTAAACTGTTACCTGCAGACTTGGAAATGCCAATCTATTTGGTGTACTACAGATTTAGAACTTGAGAAAAAGACCTTCAAGATGAGTTCATTGGGAGTAAAAGAATTGGCTTTTTAATGCCAGAATGATTCAAAGGAAGTGATGGAATTTCAATATATCCATTCAAATTGAACAAAAAGAAGGAAGATTCTTGTAAATGCTGTTTGAGAGAGGAGATATGGCCAAAATTTGTCACAAAAGTCCCAGTGTCTACATTTCAGTGGAAGAACGAAGAGATTTCATCAGTGGATAATAAGTATCTCTTCTTCTGGTGTTTTAACACCAGTTTGATATCATTGTGATATTCTGAGAATACAGTGAATTGGGTTACATTTATATTTGAACATCATAATTTTTGTGACACATTTTTATGTGAGACACTTGAAGTTGTTGATAATTTTTTCAAAAGGAAGTGACGTAAATACACAAATCCTATTTAAAACAAACCAGGACACAGATTGATCTTACAATGTTGACTTAACCCTTGAGAATAAACTTTGAAGAAATTCTATATTACAGTGTGAATAAATAAAACCCATTCATGTATAGAAATGTCATTGGTTTTTGACCTTAGGTGAGGGACTACAGTCTTTTGCCCAGCCTCCCTGTATTTTCTTTATAAACTTTATTAACTATACAAACACACTGTTGCCTAGTTTAGGTGAAATTTGTTCTTCTTGAAGAACCACAAAGTTCTGAATTTTAGCCAAAAGCTGAGATTAATGCCTGTTTCAAAACTATTTCAATGCATTTCTGAAACAGTTTAATTGAATTTGAAAGGATTTTTGTTTGTGTGTTATTGATACAAAAGTGTTTCAAAATTGAATGTTTAATAACCTATTCTTTAGAATTAAGATGTTTTGTAATGTCACTTCCTTATAAAATGTCCTACAACCATATAGAAGGCTGGGATTGTTAAATCAATGCATCTTCATTGTTAATTCCTGTAAAATAATTCCCAGATGACCATAATAACACATGTTGTATTCTGGTCTATATTTTACATGTCCATTTTGAGAATTTGTGGTCAGACTTTCTTGCCAGACTCCTCAAGGACACAGGGTGCTTGGCATTTTGGTGGGTTTTCTTTTGCCATACAGGATCTAGTGGGATTGTGCAGTGAATGCTGCATACTTTCTGGGTTATCAGAGAGTAATATTATGATGGATTGTTTACACTTAATAATGACATGATAAGTTGTAATGCTAGATACTCTGCAGGAATGTAGTGTTATCTTAATTTGTTCCTGAAAGCTTTTCTACTATTGCACAAGTTTGAGTTGGAATAGTCTCCCTAAATTTTATGCATTTCTGTACAACTTACACAGATTAACAAAAAGTTAAATTTCTTTCATAGAAGGTTGGTGTATGTTTAAAACTGGTGAAAAGTGGCAGAGGTCATGGCCCAATTCATCAGTAAATAATCCAATTGACCTATAACCCAATTATATCTAAAAAAAACTCGGTTAACAAACTACAATGATAAAAGTTTTCATGATAATGAAAGAATAACATGCTCTTCTGAATATTTCTGGCAAAAAAAAAATATTGGCTGATAAATTAAAAATCAAATGATGGCAGTTGTATAACATGGATTTCCTTCTCCCAAAAATTGACTCCTGGTTCTACTTATGTGAAGTCTGCTGTATGAAATCTTAGTTTTCACTGGTTTTACATAACTGTGGTTGAGTTGTCTTTCACACAATTCACGTCCTTGAACAAGGCAATGTTTCATTACACTAGTAAGGTAAGTATGGACATTTTGTGGCTGACAACATACCTTGGCAGTTAGTAATATGGGACACTTGTCTGAATAAGGGGTCTCCAATATAAGCCCATTGAATGCTGTTATATTGTGGTGTCAGGTTTATGTATTTGTATATATAGAACTACATTAGAACTACCATATCACATTACAGAAATATGCATTACATTGTGCCCAAGCCTTAATAGTAATCAGAACCCGAGGTAATTATTTTTTATATATTCAGTTTACGTGGTAATTGAAGTAGAAGAAGTGCACCATGTTCAGTTATACTACGAGAGATGGGTCAAGTGTTAGTTACCAAAACAAATATTCTGTGTCAAAGTAACATGTTCTATGTGTTGTGAAATATTTCTGGTCACAAAAATACAAAACAAGCCAAAGAATCCACTAATGTACAAGTGTTGACAGGTATGAGTACATCGTGAAGATTTCCCATAGTGCATTATAGAATACCAAAACATTTGGCCATGCTGTAATCAAGATTGTTACGGTTTTAAGCCAGATTTTGTTCTGAATAAAACCAACAGATGTTGCTGTGTCTTGGTAATTCTATTTACTACACAGGATCTTGTATGTAAATGAAAAATAATTTCTAATCACAAGCAAATAGTAGTACATATTGGCTTGTATTTTTTTTGCCTTTTCAAGCCCACATCAATGTTGAGCTGATGGAGCAGACGTTTTTGTATTGGATAACATTGTCCCTCACTCGCTCTGACACAAGGCTTGGTGTATGTTCTTGTTGCAGTCTTCACCTTCACATGGTTTTATTTTCCAGGTCACATGTTGACTACATTCTGGTCTTTCTTTAATTACCCACTGACCCATATTTGCCAGGGCAACATATTCACCGTACACTGTTATTGGATTACATATCACCCTTACAATATGTCACATCAATATGTAGTTGTGCTTATAATTAATTCCACACATTTGTATATACATTCCAGAATAGATTTTACATCTTCGTTGTCCACATCTGTTTGATGTTTTGTTGATATATTTTAGGTTAGACACAACATGTTAACTGAATACATCCAACCATTGTTCGTTTCTCCACATTCCACTTCATGTATTACATGTTCATTACACATTGGGAGTTTGTGTTTAATTCTACATGTCATTTTACTGTGTTTTTCAGGTTACACAAAGTGCTGTGACTGGTGGTCTGTTGGGGTCATTATGTATGAGATGCTGGTCGGTTCGCCTCCATTTGTTGCCAACATGCCAGCCGAAACACAGTACAAGGTAAACATAATAACACTAAAAGAGCAAAATGTCAGCACCGATAGTATCAGGTCGGGTCCAAGTTACTTCAAAGTTCAAAGAGTTACTTACTTGGAGTGTGACCTGTGTACCTTGTATTATGTCAACAATCATGTCAGGACTCATGGGGAGAGATTAAGTCACCATCAATTAAAAAAATGTCCTTTTCTGTGGAACTGGTGAATTTTTATAATTTCAGTACTGATGGGATACTTCACATTCTTTCTGTAATTATTTGTTAAGAACTTGGCCTGTTGGTAATTGCTGAAAAAAGATAGAAATTCGCAAGAATAAGATGAAACCCGACAATAACAGTGTTTGCACATGTGGGCATAAGTGTAAATTAATTTTAAAATAAGCAAAGAAAATTTATTTGCTGATTTTGTATATTGTGAGCTGAAAATGGTCTGTCTAATTTTGTGGTTAACCAAATTTTCTAAGAGACCTCTTTTTTACCGTGTAAAGCACTGGTTATAATCATATTTCGTTGTGATTTGACACAATCGCCAATTAAATTCTCAAAACTAGCCATGAAAGCAGATATATAAAAGAAACAGACACACTTTGGGTTTGTTTCACTGTTGACACTGCCATGCATTTATCAAACTCTTGTCATTCAGCGGTTGCACCTGTTGCAGCTGAGACCAGTTAAAAGTTTGTTAAAACCAACACCCTTTCAAGCATTTTTTACATTTCAGGATGTTTTATTGCATATTTCAAACATGTCACGACCACGTTCAATGATTTCTCCTGTTTTTAGGTGGTCCACTGGGAGCACACTCTACAAATCCCCCCACAGGCCAACCTGAGTCGAGAGGCAGTTGACCTGATCCTCAAGCTTCTGACACACGCAGAGCAACGACTGGGTGGCGCCTCCACCGACGACATCAAGCGACACCCCTTCTTCATGGACGTGACATTTGAAGGGCTGCGCCAAAAAGAGGCGCCATTCATGCCAACCATACGCTTCCCCACTGACACCTCGAATTTCGACTGCGAAGACCCGCGATTCAATTCCACAGACTCTTCTCAGCGGGAAGCTACACTAGAGAATGGCAAATACCCACAGCATGCATTTTTTGAGTTTACCTTTAAGAGGTTTTTCGACGAGGGGGCACCTTTCCGAGACATGAAAGTGATGGGTGAAACTGTGGGAGACGACAGTTCTCCTGTGTATGTCTGAGAAGGAATGATTCTTTGTTTTCTAATCTTTTTGTTATATTTTCTTATTATTTGTTAGCATGAATGTTATTTATTGGTGGATATATATGTGCATGTACATAAAGACTTGCTGTTTTGCCGTCTGCAGAGTATAAATAGGGGATTTCCTGTTAGTAATGTTAATATTCTATGGTTATCAACTCTTCAACATATTTATTTTTCCTGCTGCTTGTTATAGAATATATAATAATAAACAGTGTCTTATTGACTGAAACGTGTACACAAAAGCTGATTGTTTAATGCTGTATCAGCTGCTTTTTGGTTTGAATGTATAAATTCCACTGTACTAGCAAGATGGGATATTATTAGTTCTCATGGAAAGTAACAAAAGAATAATGTATTGGTTTGTCAAAAAGTTTGAAAAATATTGTTGAAAAGTCTTGTGATAAAACAAATTTGCTGAAATTCAGTACTCTAAAGAATATAAAATGTGTTCTCTACAATAGTTTTCGCAAAAATGTTATTCTATTTTTATTTGCATTTAGTCCTGGAAAAAAAAAAAGACTTTTTTTAGGATGCAGATGAAATATGCTTCATTGTATTCTTTCCATGAAGGTTTTGTGTACAAATATATATGTGCATTATTTTCTTGTTGATATTTGTAAATTCCTTTGAAAACTACAGATTTTTTTTTTCCTATATTTTTCCAGAATTCCAATGTCCCATTGAGTTGTGCGAGAATGTGCAGACATCTCGCCCTGATAACATCAGTATTAGTGTTTTGAGTGCTAGCATGTGTGCGTAGACCCCAAGGTTTTGTGCTTAAGGGTTTGGAGTGAAAGCCTTACCATTACTTGTATATAGAGTACAGTCTCAGGTCCAATCATGTCTATATGGTCATTTTCATCATACTTTCATTGTATGTAGGGTGTTGTCCGTATTTTCCTCCAGTTTTTCACTTATTTGTAAAATGTACAGGTGCCTCGTCACACTGGAGAAAACCTGCTCTTCATACTGAAGAAATCGTGTTAGTTTGATGAAATTTGTCACAGATTGATTTGTAGGAGGGATGATTCACAAAATTAATGAGATTTAACTTTTGGAAACCTCTCTTTAATAACGATTTTTTTACAATAATGTCAGTGATAACAAAACACTAAATATTGAAATACCTGTATTGGTCTGAATGTACTCAACTCTACATAAAATGTACATGGAATAAAAGTCCCTTATTGTATAAAAAAATGTGAAGTTTCCCACAGTTAATGAAGTTTTCCACTAAGATCACCCCGTTATTTAACCGTGATTTGCAAATCATTCTTTTGTCAAAGGTGATTTTCAGTTTGACAGCATTTGTGTAAAATGTGCAGAATGTCAGTACGTATTGGTTTTTACTTTAAGCATGTCGGCAGTGGTAAATTTCACACGCTGTGGTGAATTGTACATATTGTGGTGAATTTCTCCAACACATGCTCAGGTGAATTTCTCAAAATGTGGGGAATTTGACAGGGGAAATTTCACAGGGTTTACTCTACATGGTTATTTGGGTTTGCCATGTGCGCTGTTTTTGAATGTCATAAGACTCTGATTACCTGAACTCCTCTTCAGACTAAATATTTACTAGGGATGGGTCAGTAGGTCGGTAGATTGGGAGATTGCCAGTGCAAAACCATTCCGATTCCATTAGGATTCCGTATTTTAGTACACCTCCAATTAAACAGGCCACTGACAGGAAGCGTAACTTGTGAAACCAAAATATGGATGTTTACTCTTAAGAAAATAGGAATAAAAATCAGCAAATGTACAAAAATATGGGATAAAAGTGTGCAATTCCTTCATATTTCACTTACCCTGATAAATCTACCATACCATAACCTCGATAAATGTACCCATACCATAACCTCGATAAATCTACCATACCATAACCTTTATAAATCTACCATACCATAACCTTGATAAATCTACCACACCATAACCTTGATAAATCTACCACACCATAACCTCGATAAATCTACAATACCATAACCCCAATACACCTGCCATACCATAACCCCGATAAACCTACCCTACCAGAACCCCGATAAAAAACCTACCATACAATAACTCTGCTTAATTAACCTGCCATACCATAGCTCAGATAAACCTGTTTTGATAGTAGGACAGTATCAATTATCAGGGTTGTAAAACCCCAGCTATGACTTTAACCCTAAATATCTTATCGCATTTGCAGCCGTTTCTTTTTTTATGTTTCATTGTTGAATTTTACTCAAGAGTTTGAGTCAGGAAGTATCCATTATGTGGAGTAATTTTCATTGTTAAACTTCCCCCATCCTGTCTAATAAGACTCTTATGTTTATTGGCTCAGTATATACACTAGATATTTTAATCAACACAGATGTAAACTTGCAGATGGTGGATGACGCATGGTATTTCTCTAGTTCCAAGGAATGTTGGTCCCACATTGTGATTGGTGCAGTCATGTATAGGAACCACTTTACGTCTTGTTGGCTGTATTGCAAGTGTCATGGTCCCACATCCCTATTTATACACCCATGCCTCAAGGCAGCGGTAAATGTGATATTGTTGTCAAATGTTTTTGTTAAAATTTATATTTTTTGCAGCCAGCTGTATCAGTTCTTTTGTATTCTAATGGTCAAAATTAATATACCTCTTGAAACTGAAGTATAAAGGTGTGCTTTTTAAAGAAGTCTGAAGTCAAACTTGCATATTTTGACCAAACCGTGGGTATGAGGGTCAATAACCAATTTCACTAGAATCTGGTGAAACCTTTGTTTCTATGTTGTTTTGTCTGAATTGTATGTTAAAGTCTGTGCTTAGCTTTTGCTAAGCTTTAGTGAATTTCCTTGGTAGAAGTGATCATAAACCTAGACAAATGACAAAAAAAAAATTTAAAAAAAAAACAATTAAATTTAACGATTTGTCGTCAGAGCAACATCTCACCCAATTTATTTTGCTGTTACACGTTTTTACCATTTTTCTGGCATTTTACAGATGTATGTGTATATTGAAATTGGTCACGCATGCAAGTCTTTCTTCAGAGTCTGCAAAAAGGAACTTACCGGACATTTGAACCCACACAGTGGGGAGATGGTCAAGGTTTTTGTCAATAAACTGAGGTACTTGTAGTTTAGATTTTTGGGTCCAGTTTGGTAGAAACACTTGAGAGAGTTATTGTTTGTGATATTCATGTTGAACATAGAAATTCCTTGTGAAAAATCATAGTTCTGGGTTTTTCAGGTGACTGTAGAGAACCAGGGCATGTTGTACAGTTATTTTCTTAATACTGTATCATTTGTGTATATATCTGTACAGTCTGTGTGATATGTGAACTACCAGCAAATATGGTAGAGAACATGTTATGATATTATTAATCTTTATTTTACAATATGACAAAAGAGTAATAAAACAGTATAAAAATAATCCGAACACTTTTATTTGATTCCTTCACCCCCTTGTCTATACTTAGTACCTGTTTACGATTGTGTTGCTTTGTTATACCTTATTTGTTTCAGTGTAAATTTTAGAAAATATCAGGTTTAAACTTATTATGGCGATTATACTGTTATTAAATAACTTAAATTTGTTTACTGAATGACAAACCTCAACTTGGTTTTTAGTATTATAATAATAACTAGACCAAGGATGCATCTGTTACCAGATGCAAAATGTATCCACTGGAAAAGAACAACTAACATGGTTTTCAAGATAAACAGTATTTTTGAAGATGATGGCTGAAATTAAAGAAAATTCTAAATTATTCATAGGTAGCAAATGAGTAGTCCTTATGCATTGGGCCCAACGTTGCCTGAAATCGCGCCATATGTTACAGTTTTTGAGATGAATGACATTTTCCAGTTCAGCCAAAATTCAAGATGGCAGCTGAAATTCGGAAAAGTCTTAATTTTTCGGAGGTCCTATAGGAGTAGTCCTTAGCACCCAGGGGGTTCAAAATTTACTCAAAATCGTTCTATCTCATGCAGTTTTCCAGATAAATGACATTTTCCATTTCTGCCGAAATTCAAGATGGCAGTCAAATCTGACCACATCAGAAGATTTCTAGTCTGTGACTTCCTATGGGTTGGTTTCACATTGCAAACCTCTAGGAACAAAAATAATTGAGTTATAAGCACTTTAAAAGTTTGGATACCCTCGTTTGACCTTGAAAGAGGGGCCCAAGGTCAAATCTGAACACATCAGAAGATTCCTAGTCCACGATTTCCTATAGGTTGGTTTAACAGTACAAACCTCTGGGACCAATAATAAGTGATTTACAAGCACTTTTAAATTTTGCTATTCTCTTTTGACCTTGAAGAAGGGGTCAAAGGTCAAGTCTGAACATATCAGAAGGTTTCTAGCTCATGATTTCTGATAAGTTTAACATTGCAACATTGTAGGACCAATAATAAGCAAGTTATAAGCACTTTTAAGATTGGCTATCCTCGTTTAACCTTGGAGGGACCCAAGGTCAAATCTGAACACATCATCAGATTCCTAGTCTATGATTTCCTATGGGTTGCTTTCACATTGCAAACCTCTAGGACCAATAATAAGTGAGTTATAAGCACTTTTACATTTGGCTATCCTTGTTTAACCTTTGCAGGAGGGCCCAAGGTCAAATCTGAACACATCAGAAGATTTGTAGTCCATGATTTACTATAGGTTGGTTTCACATTGCAAACATCTAGGGCCAATAATAAGCGAGTTTTTAACACTTTTTAAGGATGAAGGAGGGACCCAAGGTCAAATGTGACATAGATTCCCAGCCCATGATTACCTTTGGGTTGGCTTGACATTGCAAACCTCTAGGACCAATAATGTGCGAGTTATAAGCACTTTTAAGTATGGATATCCTCATTTGACTTTGAAGAAGGGGCCCAAGGTCAAATCTGAATACATCAGAAGATTCCAATCCCATGATTTCCAATAGGTTGGCTTCACATGCCTAACCTCTAGGACCAATAATAAGGGATATAGGCAGTTCGCCCGTGGCAGCCATCTCATTTTTTAATGAGGCCAAAAATAATCCCAAGTAAGCTTTTGTAATGATGAACATATCCTGCATATTTGAGATCTCTTATCTACAATACCCTTTGCTCTAGAGGGCCAACAAAACTCATTGCTGAAAATCGAAAAACACCTGTGGTGGCCATCTTGTTTTTCAAAATGAGGCTAAAAATATTCTGAGGGCAGATTTTGTAATGATGAATATATCCTGCAATGTCTGGTGGATACAATAATCTTCCATGGAAAATTATGAATATCTTGATTCCTTTTTCTTTTTAAGGCATGGAAACCAATTTACTACTCAAAAAAGCTAATTAGCCAATTTAAGTTCCCATAGCTATGATGACTAGATATTGTGTCTCGACGCAGTGTATCCCCGGACGGGACATGCTTGAACATTTAAAAGTACATGAACAACATATTTGACAAAAAACTCTAAATTTAATAGGTTTGCCGATACAAGTGATTTACTCAATGGTGAACTGTCAAGGTAGAGATTACTCTATTAGCTATGGACCAGCAGCTCTGAAAATTTGCCATGACACTGTGCATCAAAAAGTAGCTGAACAACATATTTGACAAAATTATTGTAACCCTAACAGTTAGAAAGAAAAATATCGGTTTCTCATTTTGGTCATGGTTAAAAACTGAATATAGCTATTACTCACATAGCTATTGAGACAGACCTCTGAAAAAGTTACCACCTTGTAAGCATGGAGAAAGTAGCTGAACAACATATTTTACAAATGCTGTAAATGCAGTCATTTTTTTATTTATTAGCACTTTACTGAAAGTAGCTACCAGTGCTATTACTCACTTAGCTACGGACCTATGCCATACATAAATTCCTGTCCAGCAGGCCATGTAGAGATAATCAACATGAGCCAGTAAGTTATACAGCCAATAATAAAGGAGGTATATGGCCTCACCATCTTATATAGGCATATATATGCAGTAAAAAGACCATTTTGAGTCATTTTAACAGGCCTAAGGTGACCTTGAAAACAATAGCCAAGGTCAACAAACTGGATGCTGGTACTCCATCATGTACTCAACCTCCAAAGCCATTTTCAATAGTTTCCATGCAATATAGTCGGCATTAAGTGTGAAAATATTTGCAAAAAGGCCAAAAATGGCCTCGGTGAGGTACTTTGGCAGTCTGTGGATGACCTTCAATGAAGAGCTTCAAGGTCAAATTTCTGCATGCTTCTACATATGTCACAGTGGAGACTCCGATTCAGGGGAATCAACGATTCCTTTAGTGGAGATCCCGATCAGAGTTTCCACCAGTGGAGACTGATCCATTTTTAAGGGCTGTAATCGCTATTTCCACTAGGGGAAACTCCGATTGGAGTCTCCACTAGTGGAATCGCCGATTCCCCAGGCCCTAGGCTTTGTAGTATCAATACATTAATAACATATGAATAGTATAAGGTGAACTATAGGATATGTTTTGTTATCAAATTTTGTTAAATAACTTCACTCTTCTAGAAAGCTAAGCTTACACTGGGACAAAGTGTTAGTTTATGTCATTGTTTATAGTTTTTTCAAAGTTCAACTTTATGATATAAACAATAGAATATCCCATGTTATGATATTGTTTCATATAACTTTTACTATTACAGTAAGCTAAGCTTATACTGGGACAAAGTAACTGTGCCCTTCACTATATAGATCTGTAATTGTAAGAGTATTTTATTTATTTATTTGGGGTTTTACATCGCTTTCAACACTGTACAGGTCATATCACGACGGGTAGTTGGAAGGGCAGAGGAAACCAGTATATACAGTTCGTTAGGGTTCTTTACTGTAAAGATCTTACACAGGTCCTCTGCTGTTGTTCTACCAGACTACACAAATAAAACTGACCTTGCAAATACTTTCTGCAAGTTCTTCTATGACAAATTCCTCAAGATAAGATCCACACTGCAGTCATCAATACCATCTTCAGTTACTAGACCCAACCCCACTAAAAATACTCTGTCCTCTTTCACACCTGTGTCCGAGGAAGAACTACTCAAAATTCTAAAGTCCTCACCGTCCAAATCATGTGACCTTGACCCGATTCCGACGTCACTGGTCAAGGAGTGTGCTGATATTCTCCTCACCCCCATCACTAAAATTGTAAACTATTCAATCACAGAAGGTAGTTTCCCCAACTGTTTTAAGATGGCACATGTCACCCCCCTTCAAAAAAAGCCGAGCCTTGATAGAAATATCCTCAAAAACTACAGGCCGGTGTCAAACCTCAGCTTTATATCTAAACTTATTGAGAAGGTGGTGGCAAAGCAGCTAAATGAATTTATTTCACACGAGGGGCTCTTAAATGTCAACCAGTCTGCTTATAAGAGTTCTCACTCCACTGAAACCGCATTGTTGAAGATTCAAAATGATATAGCTCTCTCAGTGGACTCTGGAAAGGCAGTGGCCCTGACGTTATTAGACCTATCAGCAGCGTTTGATACGATTGATCACTCTCTTTTATATGACTGCTTGCATGACTGATTTGGTCTAGATGGTACTGTTTTGTCATGGATCAAATCGTATCTTTCAAACCGTAAACAAAAAATTAAAATAGGTGATAGTTTCTCTGAGGCGGTAATTCTCCCTTTCGGAGTCCCCCAAGGCTCTGTACTGGGTCCTCTCCTTTTCACCCTTTACACTAGTCCCCTCAGTCAAGTTATTTCAAAATTCAATGTTACTCATCACCTATATGCCGATGACACCCAGATCTACCTAGCAGTTGACTCCAGGAATTTTGACTCTAGCATGGAAGAGCTGACCGAGTGTCTCAAGTCTGTACAGGAATGGATGGACGGTGTCAAACTAAAACTAAACCCAGAAAAAACCGAATTTATCATTATAGCAGGGCGTCAAGTTCCTATTTTTTCCTATTATTTCCTATTTTTTAACAAATTTCTATTTATTCCTATTTTCCAGGAAAATTCCTATTTTTTTCCTATTTTTGGTGATGATAATGTATTTTAAGTCACTAAATGTTGTTGATCACATGGAAAATGACTAATTTTCTCAAATCATAATGAAGTATAAATTTTACAGCATCATTGAAAAATGAAAAATGGTTCATTATAATTGTGAATTTCACAAAATGAATGCTGCAAAAATACCCACTGAATGCCTTTGGCATGAGAAATGACCTGTCTGGGGATATGTTGGCATCAATCTAGTTATGATTGTATCCACCGGAGAGCAGTGTGTAGAGATTTTCTTGTTACCCCTCTAGAGGCCAGGGTATTGTAGGCAGATTTCTTAAATTTTCAGTTATATTCATAACCATAAAATCTTGGCTGGGAATATATTTTTGGCCTCATTTTGAAGAACAAGATGGCTGCCACGGACGTTTTTCGACTTTCAGCAAGGAGTTTTGTTGGCCCTCCAGGCCTCTAGAACAAAGGGAATTCTAGGTAGAAATCTCAAATTCGCTGGATATGTTCATCATTACAAAATCTTGATTAAAAATATTTTTTTCCTCATTTTGAAAAACGATGGCCATCACGGGCGTTTCTTTTCAGTCGTGAAAAGTGCTTATATCTCCCTTATTATTGGTCCTAGAGGTTTGGAATGTCAAACCAACCTATAGGAAATCATGGGCTGCGAATCTTCTGCTGTGGTCGGATTTGACCTTGGGCTGCCTCTTCAAGGTCAAACAAGGTTAGGCAAACTTAAAAGTGCTTATAATTTGCTTATTATTAGCCCTAGAGGTTTGGGATGGTAAACCAACCTATAGGAAATCATGGGCTGTGAGTCTTCCGATGTGGTCACATTTGACCTTGGGCCCCTGCTTCAAGATCAAATGAGGGTAGCCAAACTTAAAAGTGCTTTCAACTTATTATTGAAAAATGCAGTTTTTCTTCTAAACTATGTTAGTTGGCCTTTTCCGGTGAATACATCTTGCATCTGTGGGTCCTTGGTCTAGTTTTGAACTCAGTTACATGTACATATGTAGTTCTATAGAATGTGTATTTATAAGCTTTTTGGATGTAATTCAATAAGTATGATGCTTACTTGAGATACACGTGTATTATTTTGACTATATTTTTTCCATTGTTCTAAGATAAGTGCAAAATAAAGGGAAATGTGGTGCATCATGATGGCTATAGGGGTGTTAGGAGACTATCTTGTTAAAAAAGATTCCTATTTTCACTATATTTTTTCAGTAATATTCCTATTTTATTCCTATTTTTTGACTCCCGAAATTCCTATTTTCCTATTTTCTGAGACCCACTTGTAACTTGACGCCCTGTTATAGGTCAAAAAGCCATCAGAGAGTCACTTGCACCAAATTTTCCTGTTCCACTCCTCCAAAACAATATCTCTCCGTCAGTGGAGGTAAAAAACCTGGGTGTTATTTTCGACTCAGACAACTCCTTTGACAATCATGTTGCCAAGGTTTGCAGAGCATGCTACTATCATCTTCGTGATTTGCTACGAATTCGCAAATTCCTTGGAGTAGAGACAGCAATACTTCTGGCAAACACTATGGTCAGTAGTCGTCTAGACTACTGTAACTCTTTACTCTATGGGGTAAGCAAGTCCAACATAGCCAAACTACAGAGAATCCAGAATGCTCTTTGTCGCATCATCTTCAGACTTGACAAAATGAGTCATGTTACACCCTTTTTGAAAAAACTCCACTGGCTCCCAATTCAACATCGCATCCTGTTTTAAGTACAACCTCTTGGTATTCAAGGCTATTAATCTTTCACAGCCCCCGTACCTTTCAGCTTTAATAAGATCGAGCAGTCTCACTCGTGGCAACAGGCTATCTATCTCCTCAACCCGCCCTAATAAGCACATAGGAAGGCGTGGCTTTGCAGTAGCTGCACCAGCCGAATGGAACAAGCTGCCACAGACTGTCAGATCTCAACAAACAATAGATGGTTTCAGAAGCCATCTAAAGACCTACTTGTTTAGGCTGGCATACCCCCCACCTTAGTTATACCCTGGCGGGCGCTTTTTAGATGTCGACCCATGCCTGTCCCTGGACTCTCCCTTCTTGGACTCAAGCGCATTAGAGGATTTGCATCAATTTTGCGCTATATAAATCCTACTATTATTATTATTATTATTCAACTGCCGACCAACGGCAAACAACTACCGACTTTCCCACTTGAGGCCGTGCCAGGAATAGAACCCCGGCCTCAGAGGTGGGAGGCGAGAGTGTTACCACTCTGCCACCGTGGCCCCTGTAATTGTAAGAGTAAGAGTAACATATAAAATCTTATAATAGGAATGAAGTTACCATAAATTCTGAATTTTTTTATTTATGTTTCTGTAAGAGGGAGGGTAAAAGAAATCAGTACACTTTAATCTAATAGGCTTGACTTAGAAATGATTGTTCCCCTTGAAGTTGGGATAAAAGGGAATGCGGTGGTGGTCAGTTAAATGTAATCAACTGTTGTCTTCTAGGAATCACTTAGAAATGACTGTTCCCCTTAAAGTTGGGCTCAAGTGAAATGAGATTAAGTTCAGTTAAATGCAATCAAGTGGTGATCTGTTACTGATTTAAGTGACTGTTCCCTTAAAAGGTCTCTCTACTGTAATGAATATCCATGTCCTGATCAGAGAATCTCTGTAATGTATATTGTAGTTGTAAAGTTTTCATTTTTCTTGTACATTTTCATGCTTTACCTAATACATGTTTTTGCAATTCAACAAGAGTAATATTGCAAAAAGTATACAATGTTCCATTTATTTGTCTCAGAACAAAAATAAATAATTTGACTTAATGATTTTGAAGGATTTTCTTTGGGCCAGGGAAATCTGCAGTTCCACTAGTGGAGACTCCGATCAGAGTTTCCCCTAGTGGAAATAGCGATTACAGCCCTTAAATAATGGATCACAGTCTCCACTAGTGGAAACTCTGATCAGGATCTCTTCTAGGGGAATCGCTGATTCCCGTGAATCGGAGTCTCCACTGTGACATATATATGTATTATATATACCAGCCATAGGACGATCTAACTTTCTGTATATGAGAACTGCGCCAAAATGTGAAAAAATGGGCATAATCTGACCTTTTAGAGGCCACCAGTGACCTTGAAATTGAAGGTCAAAGTCACAAAACAATAGCGTTCGTGGCATTGCCCATTATACCCACATACCAAATTTGAAAGGTCTAACTAAAATATTTTTATGTCAGCTGACTTGTCACTCTGCTGCGTGGGCGTCCGCGTTAACAACTTCTCTACCAAAACTACAGGCCCAGAGACGTGCTGGTTTTTTAAATGATACGTTAACTATCGAGGATGAAAATTCGGGGCATGCAAATCTGTCTGTTCGTCTGTTTGCTGGAGCCATTACAAGTGAGGTACCCCCACCAAAAGTGTGAAAATTTCAACACTTTATCATAACTTTCTCAATGACTATTGCAGGGATTTCTCTCATATCTTGCATATATGTGATAGGCCACAATTAGATTCCCTTCTGTGTGTATCAGACCTGGATCTTTCTTAATTTTTTTCTATGAATTTTTAAAATAATTTTTAATGCATTGAAATTCATGAAATCATGCACTAATTCACTTATTTTCTCATTGACTATTGCAGGGATTTCTCTTTTATCTTGCATATATGTACTAGGCCACAAGTAGATTCCCTTGGGTGAGTATCAGGCCTGGATCTCTCTTAGTTATTTTTTTATGAATTTTTCAAATAATTTTTAATGCATTAAAATTAATGAAATTATGCACTAAATCACTTATAACTTGAAAAGTATTGCATTTAGAGCATTTTGTAAAAATGTGTTATTCAGCTACTTTTTCTACAGCTACAAGGTGAGTAAATTGGGAGTCTATCTCTATAGCTAGAGTAATGGCTAGTTTCTGACTTTTCAGTACCTTCCATAATGAGTAAAATCACTTGTAACTTGAAAACTATTATGGTTAGAGAATTTTGTATAAATATGTTATCCAGCTACTTCAGCTATAACATAGTAAAATTTCAGACATGTAGCTCATTGCATAGCTAAGTAATAGCTACTTTATGGTTATCACTGTTAAGTAAATCAGTTGTAACTTGAAAACTATTGTTTTTACAGTATTTTCTTCAAATATGTTATTCACCTACTCTCAATCAGCTGTAACATACTGCAATTGCAGACCTGTAGCTCATAGCATAGCTGAGCAATAGCTACTTTCAGGTCCTCACTGTTGAGTAAATCAGTTTTAACTAGAAAACTATTGCATTTAGAGTATTTTGTTTAAATATGTTATTCACCTACTTTTGGGTGAGCTTTTCAATCAGCTATAACATACTGCATACATCATATGCTGTAGCTCCCAGCATATCACTGTTGAGTAAATCAGTTGTGACTAGAAAACTATTGCATTTAGAGTATTTAGTTTAAATATATTATTCACCTACTGCAGACCTGTAGACCTGTAGCTCATTGCATAGCTGAACAGTAGCTATTTTCTGGTTTTCACTGTTGAGTAAATCAGTTATAACTTGAAAACTATTGCTTTTATTGCACTACAATAGCTTACCATGTGGGACTGAATGCTGTTCTTGGATGGCCGCCAGGTCCGGCCAACGTCTAAGAAAAACAGACATTTATAGTTGGCCGTAGACTCAGGTTGTAGTCACGTGACCTACCCCATTTGTCTTTTCCTTTCTCGTTGGCCGCCGCCATATTGGAATATTTTGTGAAGTTTTTCTGCCGTTTTCTACTTATATCTCAGTTCATTTATATTGTTGGACGTCTTTTTTCAGCCATTTTGTTTATTAATTATCAAAGCATATATTACATAACTTTCCGTCCAGTCGGATAAGTATTTTTTCTTTTATACCTGTTGTGAGTTTTCGCCTCGGCTAGGCTTTTATGTCATCGGGTTTCACCTCTTTTATTGCCTTTGAACATGTCTTCTCATCAATCCAATAAAGATAAACCCCGTGCATCTAAATGCCATCATTTTTGTCATGCGTTCGACACTCATAATTACTGTCCTACCTGCAGAGAGGCAGGTAAGGGAGATGATCCCTGTGTCACTTGTGCTTCCTTCTCGAAAGAACAATTAACTAAGATCACCCATAGGAAGAGATATGTAAAGAAACCTGATAAAAAATCTGACAAAAATGATCAAGAATTGGATTTATTGGGCAATAATTCTGTTGAATCCTTTGCGGGCTCACAAGCAGACCTCGAGAGTGCTGCTGACCATCTTTATACTTCCCCGCCTCGCCCTCAACCTCTTGCCTTCGAGGCTTTATCATTAAGAACTCCAGCTAAAACTGTCCCACCTACTCTAGGTACTGCTTTACAGCAGAAATTAGAAACAAAGCTCGAGCAGTCCTTGGGATCTCGGCTAGACATTCAACTAGATCAAAAGATGGGTGCTTTCCAGGCAAATATTTTAGAGGCAATGAAGTACCTTCGAGAAGATTTTCATAAATCTCTCAATAAAACTTCTTCTTCCCCCCCCTCCCCCCCCCCCCCCCCCCCCCAAGTACTAATCCTGTCGAGTCGATGGACATAGATTATGGCCCAGCCTTACCTCCACATCTCGACTCTCATTCTAGTTGCGTCGATGACGCCTCGGGTCACAATGTTAGTTCTGTCGAGGAACCCTCGAGGTTGCCCTCGGCCCAACCAAAAAAATCTTCACACTCTTTCAAACAGTATGATGTGGTCCCGAGCTCTGTCTCGGACCACTACTCTGATCAATCTGACGAACCTCGGGCTGCCCCTAGCAGAGCCAAGAAACATACTGATAAATCAAAACACAAATCTAGGTCCAGATATTTACCTTCTTCCTCAGAGGAGGATCAGTCCTCTGAGCTCAGACATAGGTCTCCAAAACCTTATAGGAAGACCTACACTGAGCAAGACCATCCTCAACATGACCCAGATCCTCCTTACTACAGGGAAGTAGCTCTGTCTGACATCCCCTCTCAGTATGCAGAGGAGGTGGATACCTTCAGGCGTATCCTCAAACTTCCAGACCCTAGGGACTCCTTACCCAGGTCTTCAACTGTGGTCATGGGCCTTGACAATGAGAAAGACAGGCAGGAGCTCAGGCCAAGAGGCCCTTCCTCTATGCTGCCTTTGAACTCGATTATCAAAGACGCCTTTGATAAATTTGACCAAGACTTTCAAGCAGCAAATTTACCTGAGGGTAAATACATCAAAGCTCCTCCTTCCACTGCCAAGTGGTACAAAGTGGGACAACCTTGTTACGAAGACAAGATTCAAGAACTAAATACAGACTTTGCCAAGATCTGTATTTCTCCTAAGCCCTCTGGGGCCCCTATGGGCAAGGTTCCCCTACCAATTCTCAAAGAATTGGAACACCAGGCGAGACAGAATATCTCCACGCTTAACTTTATTACCACCTTTGCCAAGACTTCTTCTTCCTGCAATTCCACTATGGAAAAGTGCCAGCATAGTTTAAAGTCAACGTTCAAGAAGGTCAAATCTCAAATTAGGAAAGGTGCCGACCCTGAAAAGGCAGCAAAGCGTGGATACGAGGAAGCCTGTGAATGCCTGGATCTTTGGAACAAGACACTTCTTATCCAGCACAGGGCCTTGACTTGTCTCCGCAAATCCCTTGCTCATATACTCCAGAGGGAGTTATATTCCATGGGCAACACCAGCTTGCTTAGGCGCGAAGCCGAAGTGACCCTGTTACAACCACATTTAGCGGAGACGAGACGTCAGGAACTCAGGAATGCGTCCTTTTGGCCGCCTTCCTTGTTCAAGTCTCAATTAGTCAAGGAAGGTGAAGACTTCCTTCTTTAAAAAGGCATCTCAAAAGATTCTCAGGGTTTCAGACCCTACCAGAATAAGCCCTTTCGTGGTCCCCACAAGAAAAGAGGCTCCTACAGGAAACGTCCCTATGAGGGCAACTCCTCTCAAAACAGTAACCAATCGTTTTCCTCTGGCAGGGGAAAACCAAACTTCAGAGGCTCCAGGGGTCTTTTCGACCCCATAATAGGGAGGCGTAGAAACCCCTCCTCCCAATGACTCCTCCAAACCCTCACTAAGTTCACCAGTAGGAGGTCGCCTCCATTCTTTCAGGAGAGACTGGCAAACAAACAAATCAAACATGTTAAACATTATCACCAATGGCTACGTACTGCCATTCCTCTCAAAGCCAAACTTGGTCAGATTTCCTCTGATTCTGTCAGAATACAAGACCCTTCAAAAAGGCCAAGCTCTAAAAGACCAAGCTCTAACAGATTGTTCCTCTGATTCTGTCAGAATACAAGACCCTTCAAAAAGACCAAGATCTAACAGATTGTATCCAGTCTCTCCTGTCAAAGAATGCTATCAAAAGGGTGGAAAATGTAAAATCTCTCGGGTTTTACAGTCGCCTGTTTCTAGTCCCCAAGCCTCACCAAAGGTGCAGGCCAGTAATAGACTTAAGCAGGCTCAACACTTTCATACATGTAAAAAAGTTCAAAATGGAAACTCCAGAGTCCATCAGGACTTCCCTGGTTCCAGGGGAATGGGTATCATCGATAGACCTATCGGACGCTTACCTTCACATCCCCATCCACCCAAACTCAAGGAAATACCTAAGGTTTTGCCACAGGTCACAGGTGTTCCAGTTCACCTCCCTTCCTTTCGGACTAGCCACAGCCCCCCAGGTCTTTACAATGATCGTAAAGGAAGTGAAGCTCATGGCCCTCTCCAGTGGACTCAGACTTCACCTATACCTGGACGACTGGCTGATCAGGTCCCAGTCTCAGGAAGAAGCCCAAGTGAACACTCAGGCAATGGTAGACCTAACCCAGTCCTTGGGGTGGATAATAAACCAGGAAAAATCAGAACTGAAACCTACTCAGGTGTTTTCGTTCGTGGGCTATGAATACAATCTAGATTCAGCCCTTGTAAGACCCACTCAAAAGAGATGGCTCAAACTTCAGCATTTGATCCTACGACTCAAGTCAAAACATGTTTTGACTGCAAGATGTTTGATGTCGCCAATTGGGTTGCTTGCCTCAACGGAGAAGATGGTCCCGGAGGGACGCCTTCACATGAGGCCCTTTCAGTTTCATCTAAAGGAGCATTGGAGATATCCTCAGTCGCTGGACAACCTCCTTCCTTGGACAGATGCCATTTCTGCACACCTAGATTGGTGGCAGAATCCTGCAGACGTGATGAAGGCTCAGACCTTCATCCCAAAGACCACAGTATCCAACTCTTTACAGACGCCTCAAACGAAGGTTGGGGCACTCACTTAAATCAAAGATCTACCAAGGTTCTGTGGTTAGACCAGGAAAAAAGGCTACACATAAACGTTCTAGAGTTGAAGGCGGTCTCACTGGCTCTTCGAAATTTCATGGACCAGTGCCAGGACCAAACAGTTCTAGTTGCAACGGACAACTCGACAGTGGTAGCCTAGATAAACAAACAAGAGGAACTCACTCAGCAGAGATGTGCGGTCTCCTGTGGAAGATCATGACTTGGTGCCACCACTATCACAAAACTTTAAAGGCCAGACACATTCGAGGGTGTCTGAATGTGATGGCTGACCTCCTATCCAGGTCCAACCAAGTGCAGTCAACAGAATGGTCACTGCATCCACAGGTGTTCAAACAGATCTGCCAGAAGTGGTTCACTCCTCATGTGGACCTGTTTGCCACTCATCTGAACCACAAACTCCCTCTCTACGTGTCTCCAATCCCAGACCCAAAGGCCTGGGACATAGATGCTCTGAACATAAACTGGACAGGTCTCACTGCTTATGCTTACCTTCCGACGGCTCTCCTTCACAGGGTGTTCCAAAAAATCGTAATAGCCCCAGGCTGGCCAGGGATTCCCTGGTTTTGGGACCTAGTGCAGCTCTCAACAGAGATCTCACTACAACTCCCGGTGTCAACGACTCTACTCAAGCAGTTCCACAAATATGTGTTCCACAACAATCCGCAACAGCTCAACCTCCACTCCACAAGGCTTCTCTGTGGAGGTGGCAGAGAGAATTGCTGCCCCTCAGCGGTCATCAACAAGGACCATCTACAGATCAAAGTGGCCCCTATTTGAAAAATGGTGCAGAGAAAATGCAGTGGATTTCTCCACTCCATCTGTGAAACAAATCTCAGATTTTTTCATGTACCTGTACCATGACCTAAACAGGCGCCCCTCAACCATTGATGGTTACAGGACTGCCATCATTGATACTTTGGGCCCAACGACCCACCATATTGCACATAATGCAGACCTTCATAGGTTACTCTCCAGTTTCCACAGGGATTGTCCAAAAAAGTTCCAGAAATCTTCCTAAGTGGAACCTTTCTGTTGTTCTCAATGAGCTCACAAAAGCACCCTTTGAGCCTATGAAAGACACAGACCTCAAACATCTTACCCTCAAAACTGCTTTCTTGCTAGCTTTGGCCTCTGGCAACACCGCAGCAAAATCCATGCCTGGGTTGCAAACAAAGTATCTAATCTAGGCCAATGGAAAAAGGTTGCCTTGTTCCCTTCTTCTGACTTCATAGCCAAAAACCAACTAGCAAGAGAAGGTTCTCAAAGTGTGTCTCCGGTGACTATTCCTGCTTTACCATTGTAGATAGGCAATTCAAAGAAGACAGGACCCTGTGTCCGGTGCGGGCCCTGAGGTACTATTTGGATCGTGCCAAAGACCTGAGAGGGTCTCGGTCCCTCCTTTTCATCTCCTTCAAGAAAGGACATACCTCAGACATCAGACCCGCTACTCTCTCTTCCTGGTTGAAACAAACCATTCTACTTTGTTATAAACAAGCAGACCAACAAGCCTTGGACTTGGTCCAAGTAAAAGCGCATGACATCCGGGCCTTCGCAGCCTCTAAAGCTTTTTACGGTGGGGTATCGGTGGACCAGATCATGCAAGCCTGTCACTGGAAGGCTCACAACACATTTACAAATTTCTATCTAAAAGACCTTACTTGGTCAGACAACGACAACAATATGTATCTGGGGCCAGTAGTAGCGGCACAACAGGTCCTAGACCCTTCCCCTCAGAACAGTCATCCTCGGAAAGAAAAGGGGGGGGGGGGGGGCACATCCACTACAACCAAGTCTTCAGGAGTCTAATCCCAGGGTCTAGGTATAGGTTTACCTCATCAGGGTGTTTCGGGTAAGGTCTTTATATTCATTTTCTTTTAGCTTTAGCATTAATTGTATAATGTACCTTAATGGACCTTAAGGTTGTCCTTAATCTCTTTTTAATCTCTTCTAATCTCTGAGAAGAGTCCCACCCGACCTCCCCACTGTATTACAGCTGAGGGGGTATGGGTTAAAATTTCAACGAGAAAGAAGACAAATGGGGTAGGTCACATTACGACAACCTGAGGCTATGGCCAACTATAAATGTCTGTTTTTCTTTGACGTTGGCCGGGCCTGGCGGCCATCCGAAAACAGCATTCAGTCCCACATGGTAAGCTTGTTGCTTATAAAAGCTACATTTAAGTAATTAAATTTTCAAATTTAGAGAATTTCCTGCATTTAGAGAATTTCCTTGAAATATGTTATTCATCTACTTTTGGGTCAACTATAACATACATGTAGTAAAGTTGCAGACCTGTAGCTCATAGCATAGCTGAACAATAGCTACTTTGAGGTTCTCACTGTTGAGTAAATCACTTGTAACTTGAAAACTATTGCATTTAAAGTATTTTGTTTAAATATGTTAGTCAAGTACTTTTCAGTCAGCTATAACATAGTGGAATTGAAGACCTGTAGCTCATTGCATAGTTGAGCAATAGCTATTTTCCAGTTATCACTGTTGTGTGAAACACTTAAAAACGAACTTGAAAAACTATTGCATTTAGAGAATTTTCTTTAAATATGTTATTAATCTACTTATGGGTCAGCCATAATAAAATTGCAGACCTGTAGCTAATTCAAAGGTAAACAATAGCTACTTCCAGGTTCTCACTGTTGAGTAAATCAGTTGTAACTTGGAAAATATTGCATCTACAGCATTTTGTTTAAATGTGTTATTCATCTACTTTTCAGTCAGTCATAACATAATGAAATTGTATACCTGTAGCTCATAGCATAGCTGAGCAGTAGCTACTTTCAGGTTATCACAGTTGAGTAAATGAGTTGTAATTTGAAACTATTTCATTTACAGTATTTTTTTAAATGTGTTGTTCACCTGTTTTGGGGTCGGCTATAACATAGTAAAGTTGCAGATCTGCAGCTCATTGCGTACATGAGTAGTAGCTATTTTCAGGTTTTCAATGTTGAGCAAATCAATTGTAACTTAAAAACTATTGCACTTAGAGAATTTCCTTTAAATATTTTATTCAGCTACTTTTTGAACAGCTATAACATTGTAAAGTTTCAGACCTGTAGCTTATTGCATTGATGAGCAATAGCTACTTTGAAGTTTTCACTGTTGAGTAAATCAGTTGTATCTTGAAAACTAGTTCATTTACAGTATTTTGTTTAAATCTGTGATTCACCTACTTTCCGCTCAGCTATAACATAGTATAATTGCAGACCTGTAGCTCAGTACAAAGCTGAGTAAAAGCTAATTGGAGATTATCACTGTTGATTAAATCATTTGTAACTTGAAAACTATTGCATTTACAGTATTTTGTTGAAATATGTTTTCCACCTACTTTTTACACCTTAACAGCTAACTTTACTTCTCAATACCATTTGCAGGACACAACCTTTGTGACTTCTTTCACTTCTATGCTCAAAACACTCAGTCAGCTGACACAGAGCCCGTTCACGGGCACTGATTGCTTGTTTAAATATGTTATTCACCTACTTTTGGGTCACATATAACATAGTAAAATTACAGACCTGTATCTCATGGCATAGCTGAGCAATAGCTACTTTGAGGTTATCACTGTTGAATAAATAAGTTGTAACTTGAAAACTATTGCATCTACAGTATTTTGTTTAAATATATTATTCACCTACTTTTAGGTCAGCTATAAGATAGTAAAACTGTAGATTTATAGCTCATTGCATAGCTGAGTAATAGCTATTTTGAGATTCTCCCTGTTGAGTAAATCAGTTGTAACTTGAAACTATTGCATTTAGAGAATTTTGTTTAAATATATTATTCACCTACTTATGGGTCAGGTATAGCATAGTGAAACTTGCAGACCTGTATACTCAATGGATACCTGAGCAATAGCTACTTTCAGGTTTTCATTGTTTAGTAAATCAATTGTAACTTGAAAGTAATTAGAGAAGTTTCTGTAAATAAGTTTTTCACCTACTTTTTGGTCAGTTATAACATAGTAAAATTGCTGACCTGTAACTCATTGCATAGATGAGCAAAAGCTATTGTATTTCGAGTATTTTCTTTAAATATGTGATTCGCCTACTTGTGGGTGAGCGATAACATGGTAAACTTGCAGACCTGTTAGCTACTTTGAGGTTATCACTGTTGAGTAACTTGTTTGCAATTCGAAAACGATTGCACTTAGAGAAATTTGTTTAAATATGTCATTCATGTACTTTTGAACCAGCTATAACATAGTAAAATTTCAGACCTGTAGCTCACGTCGTAGCTGAGCAATAGCTACTTTCAGGTTCTCACTGTTGAGTAAATCAGTTGTAGCTCAAAAACTATTGCATTTACACTAATTTCTATAAATAGGTTATTCACCTACTTTTCTGTCAGCTATAACAGCTATAACTTGAAAACTATTGCATTTAGAGTATTTCATTTAAATAATATTATTATGTTATTCACATACTTTTTGGTCAGCTATAACATAGTAAAATTGCACATGTGTAGCTCATTGCATAGCTGAGCAATAGCTACTTTGACGTTTCACTGTTGAGTAAATTAGTTGTATCTTGTAAACTATTGCATTTGGAGAATTTTGTTTGTGTTTTTCATCTACTTTTGAATCAGCTATAACATAATAAAATAGCATCAGAGATGCCCGTACCCCACAGCCTAGGGAAATATTTTCAACACCATGAGATACAGAAGTACTGTACCAGTACAAAGTTCAGGATACTTTCAGAGCACTGTCAGTTATATAAAGGTCCAAACAATGTTTAAATGGAGAAATAATGTTTAAAAGAAAGATCATGCATATACAGATGAAGTATTAAAACAAGATAATTCAATAACAAGATGACAGCATTAATCAGCAAACTAAAATTCAACACTCTTTATCTACATCTGCATGGCCGAATTATGGTTTAGATGGTTTGAATATTACCATGCATACAGAAGTGGTAATACATTTAATGAATCCTTATGTGTGGTGTTGGAGCAAAATCTGTGGTTCACTTGATGAAATTCTATCTCTTACAATGGGAAGTTATGAAAGTAAAATTCTTAATAAATTCTAATATGACTTTAACAGTGCTTAATCTGCATCAAAAGACAGACCCAAAGGTGCAACAAGATTTTATAGGTCAAGGTCACAATGACAAGGTCAAATTAAGGTGACACCATGATAATACACACCTATAGCCCCTAACCAATGTCCCTACCAAGTATCAACTTCCTCAACCTTACGGTTTCCAAGATATAGCCCGGACAAGATTTTATAGGTCAAGGTCACTACGGCAAGGTCAAAGGTCAAATTAAGGTCAGATCATGACGTTGCACAACTACAGCCCCTAACCAATGTCCCTACCAAGTATCAACTTCCTACACCTTACGGTTTCCGAGATATAGCCCGGACAAGATTATCGAACTCAAGGTCACTACGGCAAGGTCAAAGGTCAAATCCTGGTCAAACCATGATGTTGCACACCTACACACCCTAACCAATGTCCCTACCAAGTACCAACTTCCTACACCTTACGGTTTCCGAGATATAGCCCGGACAACATTTTATAGGTCAAGGTCACTACGGCAAGGTCAAAGGTCAAATCAAGGTCAGACCATGACATTGCACACCTACACCCCCTAACTAATATCCCTACACAGTATCAACTTCCTACACCTTACGGTTTCTGAGATATAACTTGGACAAGATTTTATAGGTCAAGGCCACTACGGCAAGGTCAAAGGTCAAACCAAGGTCAGACTATGACATTGCACATCTACACCCCCTAACCAATATCCCTACACAGTATCAACTTCCTACACCTTACGGTTTCTGAGATATAGCCCGGACAAGATTTTATAGGTCAAGGTCACTACGGCAAGGTCAAAGGTCAAATCAAGGTCACACCATGACGTTGCACACCTACACCCCCTAACCAATGTCCCTACTAAATATCAACTTCCTACACCTTACAGTTTCCGAGATATAGCCCAGACAAGATTTTATAGGTCAAGGTCACTACGGCAAGGTCAAAGGTCAAATCAAGGTCACACCATGACGTTGCACACCTGCACCCCCTAAACCAATATCCCTACCAAGTATCAACTTCCTACACCTTACAGTTTCCGAGATATAGCCCGGACAAGATTTTATAGGTCAAGGTCACTATGGCAAGGTCAAAGGTCAAATCAAGGTCAGACCATGACGTTGCACACCTACACCCCCTAACCAATAGTCCTACCAAGTATCAACTTCCTACACCTTACGGTTTCCGAGATATAGCCCGGACAAGATTTTATAGGTCAAGGCCACTACGGCAAGGTCAAATCAAGGTCAGACCATGACATTGCACACCTACAGCCCCCAACCAATGTCCCTACCAAGTATCAATTTCCTACACCTTACGATTTCCGAGATATAGCCCGGACAAGATTTTCAAACTCAAGGTCACTACGGCAAGGTCAAATCAAGGTCAGACCATGACGTTGCACAACTACACCCCCTAACCAATGTCCCTACCAAGTATCAACTTCCTACACCTTACGGTTTCCGAGATATAGCCTGGACAAGATTTTCAAACTCAAGGTCACTACGGCAAGGTCAAAGGTTAAATCAAGGTCAGACCATGACGTTGAACACCTACACCTCCTAACCAATGTCCCTACCAAGTATCAACTTCCTACACCTTACGGTTTCTGAGATACAGCCCGGACAAACTATTTCCCGCCGCCCGCCCAACCACCAGCCCACCCGCCCGCCCGCCCATCCGGACACCATGGGTGAAAACAATACCCCGACAGCCCTTAAGGGCTGTGGGGTAAAAATTGCAGACATGTAGCTCGTGGCATAGCTGAGCAATAGCTATTTTGAGTTTCTCACTGTTAAATAAATCAGTTGTAACCTGAATACTATTGCATTTACAGTATTTTGTTTCAATATGTTTTTCACCTACATTTTACTCAAACATGGCACTTTACTTTGGTGTGCCATTTGCCGGGTACAGTTTTTGTGTCATTTTCTTCCTTCACTTCTACTCTAAAACTCAAGACACACAGTCAGCTGACACAGAGCCTGTTCAGGGGCACTGATTGCTTTTCTTAAGTTATCGTGTCTGAAAGGAAATCTCTGCGGCGGCGGCGTGACTGTACTTTTGTCCGGGGATACAACTAAAAGCAATACCGAGCAAGCTGTTGACCCAATAACTCTGCATGGCATATGTGGTAAAGATAGACAAAATACTTTTCCTTAAAATGAGTGGAGTTAAAGTGCCACGTAAAAAAATGAGATATTTGCTCAGATATCTCCTGTACTTTTCCTTTAGGTGAGTGGAAACTGGGAGCAACTGAGAATAGCTAATTAAGTAGCTACGTGGCTATTACTCACCAAGCTATAAAGCTATGACTCTCAGAAGCAATACCAAGCACTTATTGACCCAATAATCCTGCTCAGGAGAATAATGATAAACATAGATAAAATACTTTTCCTTAAAACAAGCAGAATAAAGTGTGATAAAAAAGTGATAAGATATTAACCCAAAATAGCTAATTAGCTATTAAGAACACAGCTATGGAGCTAGAACACCCAAAAGCTATACCAAGAAAACCATTAACCCTATAATCCTTTATACCAAATTTGGCTAAGATAATTAGGTTTCCTTCCATAAACAAACCATAAGGAAGCCTTAGTGACCAGTGTTTTAAAGGTAACCTTTCCAAAGGAGATTTTTCACCTTCCTTTAATAAAGGGACCTTAAAAGTACAAGAGGCTTATTTAATACAGGCCCATATTGACCCTGTCATAATTAAAGCTTTTAAATACTCCATGGTTTGTAGTTAAAAACAAATACAACAGATTAATTAAAGTAGAAGTAAGGTTTCTTTTAATATTCCAAAATATTTAAATGGCAGGAAGTTGAAAAATTTTGAGGTATAAATAATATATGACAATGGTAACAGGAACCTGCACTGTAGAAGTGGAAACTTAAAAAAATTCACTGGAATTAATTTTCATTAATAATCTATTTTATATTTTAATGAAGTAATTTTTACCCAGTGCATTAGCGAAAAATAATGCCCACTAACACTTCTACCTGCACAAAATCAACTCAAGAGGCCAAATTAATGGTATTGATTGTTTCAAAATGTGAAAATTCAAAATGGCGGCCATTTTTGGAAAGAAGAAAATTTTTTGAAAATTAAGCAGACTATCTTACATATATACCCTGCGGGCCAAAAATTTCACCGAAATCGCTCTATCTCGTACAGTTTAGGAGATACAAGCAATTTTAAGTTTTACCATTTTTGTCAAAAATTCGAAAATTCAAAATGGCCGCCATTTTTGGAAAGAGGAAAATTTTTTGAAAATTGAGCAGAGTATCTTGTATATATACCCTGTGTGTAAAAAATTTCACCAAACTCGCTTTATCTCGCACGGTTTTGGAGATACAAGCAATTTTAAGTTTTACCATTTTTGTTCAAAATGTGAAAATTCAAAATGGCCGCCATGTTTGGAAAGAGGAAAATTTTTTGAGAATTGAGCAGTGTATCTTGCATATATACCCTGTGGGCCAAAAATTTCGCCGAAATCGCTCTATCTCGCACAGTTTAGGAGATACAAGCAATTTTAAGTTTTACCATGTTTGTCCAAAATGCGAAAATTCAAAATGGTGCCATTTTTGGAAAGAGGAAAATTTTTTCAGAATTGAGCAGAGTATCTTGCATATATACGCTGTGGGTTAAAAATTTCACCGAAATCGCTCTATCTCGCACGGTTTAGGAGATACAAGCAATTTTAAGTTTTACCATTTTTGTCAAAAATTTGAAAATTCAAAATAGCCGCCATTTTTGGAAAGAGGAAAAAGTTTTTGAAAATTGAGCAGAGTATCTTGCATATATACCCTGTGGGCCAAAAATTTCGTCGAAATCGCTCTATCTCGCACGGTTTTGGAGATACAAGTGATTTTAAGTTTTACCATTTTTGTCAAAAATGCGAAAATTCAAAATGGCCGCCATTTTTGGAAAGAGGAAAAATTTTTGAAATTTGAGCAGAGTATCCTGCATATATACCCTGTGGGCCAAAAACTTCGCCGAAATCGCTCTATCTCGCACAGTTTAGGAGATACAAGCAATTTTAAGTTTTACCATTTTTGTCAAAAATTCAGAATAGCCACTACTTTTGGAAAGAGCAAAAATTTTTGAGAATTGAGCAGACTATCTGGCATATATATACCCTGTGGGCCAAAAATTTTGCCGAAATCGGTCTATCTCTCATGGTTTAGGAGATACAAGCAATTTTAAGTTTTACCATTTTTGTCAAAAATTCAAAATTGCCATTTTTGGAAAGAGGAAAAATTTTTCAGAATTGAGCAGAGTATCTTGCATATATACCCTGTGGGCCATAAATTTTGCCGAAATTGCTCTATCTCGTATGGTTTATGAGATACAAGCAATATTAAGATTTACCATTTTTGTCAAAATTCAAAATTGCCATTGTTGGAAAGAGGAAAAATTTTTGAAAATTGGGGAGAGTATCTCGCTTAGGTAACGTGTGGCTCAAAAATTTCGTTAAAATTGCTCTATCTCGCATGGTTTAGGAGATACAAGCATTTTTGTGTTGTGCAATTTTATAATGCTTACCTGTAACATATACACAAGCACATTATGAATTAATTAATTCTGAGTTATATGTGAATTATTTGTGATGAACATTACATTGTGTGCATTGTGTTCCCATAAATCAGAGTGCAGACCTTTAAATTTTTGCCATTTTTGTCAAAAATTACAAAATTCAAAATGGCCGCCATTTTTGGAGAGAGGAAATTTTTACTTAGAAATTTTTACTTAGAAGAGACACCCTGTGGGTCAAAAATTTCGTCGAAATCGCTCTATCTTGCACGGTTTGGAAGTTATGAAGGGATTTGTATTTTCCTCGTTAATATTTTTAATGCTTAATTAATTAGCCATTTTTTAATGGAAGTCTACCAAAATCTAATCATTTGCAGATCTTTATACCGTGTATCCATATATCAAATTTCAGGTGAATATTTTAAACGCTTTTTAAGTTATCATCCGGACAAGCAAAATCATGTTTTTGGTCATGTGACTTCTCTGATTGGTTGAAATGTCATGGCACCAAATTCAGAAAATTTTCCCAGGGCCACTAAATATATGTGCCAAGTTTGAAGAAATTCCATCCACTAGTAAAAACGCTATAGGCAGGCAAACTTGCAGAGCCGGCAGAGAATTCCACGAGAATTCCTCCCATATGCAAACAAGAGTCCCTCGCGGGACGCTTAAAAATAAATATAAAAGATAGCAATAGCAATAGTCAAAATGTATGACGTTTTTGACTCTCCAGAGAATAATTTTTACTCCTGGGCTACCAAAAGAATAGGGTGGCCAGATCTCTGCCCATAGCAAGCCACTTGCTAAGTTTAAAAGAAATCCCAAAAGAAATGTGGCTTGTAGGATGAACACAAGCAAATCTCTGTGGATGCACATGATGACCGTGCATGATCCATAGTATCCCCAATTTTCGGGGATACAATAACTGATATTTTCTGCACCAGCCAAAAAATAACGAATAAGTGTTGAAATTTAAAGTAAAATGTACTAAAAAGTTTTGAAAATTCTTTAAATAAGATTTAATTCATGTAGGACCAAGTACTGCCTGTGTGCTGTCCATGCACAAGATTTCAGAAAAATCCTTTGCCCAGGTTGGATAAAAGAATGACCACAAAGCATTAAAATTTCAAACAGCAAAGTCAGGGGGTATCTAGCTTTAAAGTAATATAACAAACAGACGAACAAACAAATACAGATGTTACAAAGTTTTTTTTTATTACTTAAAATTACACATTTTTTTCATTATGCATTTTTTATACATGCGGCCAAGCCCAAATAGCTGAACTATAAATTATTTCAGTTGTACCTGCCATTGGTTGTATTTTTTTTACTTTTACAACAATTTTATCAGTATTTTTGTCTGTAAAGCAATGGCATTTCAGTTGTTATTTAATGTTCACATGTATTTAGTTCCTTTCCAGAACACTGACAATTTATAACTCATTTAATACCAAACACTGACTCATTAATTATTATTCCCTGGCCTGTTTTATACTTTTCTGATGCATCCTGGATATTTGAACTGTTTGACCAGACCTCTGTACACATCACGACACTTTAATAAGTGAACTGATGTTGTATTAAATTACTTATTTAATTGACGGATCAGTTTATGGGTCTAACTTCGGTGAATACTCAACTTTGAACCTCAATAACACAAACAGTATTTCATATATCTTTATGATTGTTGTATCTATTTCCAGTCTGTTACAAGTATTGGACAGTATCATTTAGCCATCTCTTTTGAAACATTTTAGTGCATTTTTCTTGTTCCACAAATTTGTGTGTATAACAAACAACACTTCTATTTTAAGAATATACAGTTTCTTATAATATTTTGGCACAAAAACCATGCATACTTCTGATATTAAAGCCATTTAGACCGGAATGTGGAATGGACCGGATTCCTGAAGGATAATATCAATAGCTCAATAATAGGTGTGTTATCCATTTATCACTGTGCTAAATATTTTTCCCTTGGTAATTAATACTAATTATGCAAATATTAAATAAAAAACTATTTGTGTCTCATGAAAAACCTGGGATCAGTTTATGGGTCTATTTTGAACAACAATTTTGGACTTGACTGAACCCCCCAGCCATTTAAAGTTCACCATATATGGACTGTAACCTGTGATCAAATTTTGAGCGTATTTTGGCCAAGTCAGTTGTATGGTGTGCCTTCAAGTATTTTAACAACTTGGTCTGATGTAGATCTACTTATTTTCTCACCACTCATATTGTTACTTAATTTTACTAATATTTTTCACATTTCATGTTTTTATACAACAAAGCTGTCATTTTATAACATTGAAACTTCCCTGCTCACACATACATTGGTTCAATGCTTAAGAGTCTTTTTATGCAGATGTTCCACTGGAGCCGACCGGTTGGTAACTAAGCATTTTTGGAGGGTCAGAACCAATGTTTACATGGTCGGTTAGGGTCGGTTGTAAGTCTCCCCCCCCCCCCCCCGTAACCGGCTTGTCCTAGTCACTTCATGTCTTGTCCTATGATTTCAAGGCTTGTCTGTAACCCTTCCTGGCTTGTTGTTATCACTTGCAGGCCTGTCCTAACATGAAGCCGGCTTGTCTTTCGTAACTTAAGCACTGCTCATTTGCAGTCCATTTCCAGCATGATGTGAGGTAAAAATATGATTAAAAATTATGTCAAGAATGAAAGAAACAGTGCAAGTGATCATAATTTTCAGGTTAAGTTCCACATATATGTTATAATTAATTAAGAAACCTGAAAAAAAAAAAAGAAACCTGAAAAAGTGTTTTTATTTGGTTAAGTAAAAATAAAATCCCAGCTTATTTCAGGAAAGAAATTTTTGGGCAAAGAGAGGATCAAGTGTTGACCAATCAACAAATCTAAAACTAGGTCAATAGTAAATATTCGGATCCCAACACATGACCAGAACTACAGGCTGTTTACCTTCACATCTAGAAAAAGGTCCTTTCTCAGAGGCTCAAAATTATTTGGTATAAATGTGTAGAAAAATTGCTCAGAGGGACGGAAATTTGAAGGGGTCCTTCCCAGAAACTCAAAATTGGAGTATAAAAGGCAGCAACAAGCAGAAGATTTTCATTGTCACATGAGATATTGTCAGAAGCACACCTCCTTCTGCTTGTTTTAAACAGGATATAACATTTTCAATGAAACTTTCATATTGTGTCTTTTTAAATTTTGAAGTTAACAGATAGAAAAGGTTTACATGTATGCTGTAAATAATTGAGAAACCTGAACAAGTATTTTATTTGGTGACATAATAATCAAATTCTCAGCTGATTTCACTAGAGCAATTTTAAAAAAAGTTAAACTATTTGAATCCAATCACAAGTTATTTCTTCTCACTATAAAACTAGATTGGGCCAACTCGGCGCCAACATATCCCCAGACAGGTCATCACTCACACCACAGGTTTTGATCGGAAATTTTTTAAAACATAATTACCCATTATTATATGAACTTCAGCACATCAATCTACTCTGTTTATATCTCCCCAAGGAAGATGGTGTATCCCCAGACGCCGAATACATAACTCAAATTATATTTTCAATCTTCCTGCAATGATAACTCTAAACCTATTTTCAAAGTATTTAAATGATTGATGATTGAATGTCCATTCTAAAATAATAATCCCAAAAGAGCATATCTGTTTCTATATTTGTTGACAAATAAAATATTATTTTTAACTCAACTCATCATATTTTTCAATCTTCCTTCAAAGTATTTAAATGATTGATGATTCAATGTCCATTCTAAAATTCATAATCCCAAAAGCGCATATCTGTTTCTATATTTGTTCACAAATAAAATATTATTTAAAAAAAAATTGTTTATATTATTATTTTATTATATTATTTTTAGAATTTGCAAATTGTTTTCAGTTATTCATTTCCTCTATACCTATATATGTGGTCCATATATATGCAACCTAAATATGTGACACAATCTCAGTTCTGACTCCCCTTTGTGTTATATGTAATGAAGCCCACCACCTCCCACCCCCACCCCTCTCCCCTTCTCCACACCTCTCTCACTATTACACAAGATCTGCAACCCCATTGAGTTCTTTGTTTCTCATCTGATATCATTAAATACCATTGTTTATTTAGTGTCACTCAATATAGCTGGAGGTCCCAGAGGTGGGTGGGGGGAATCCGGGTGGGGGATGTGGGTTGAGCATAAATGGTAAACAAACAATCTATATAAAAGGGGTACTCAAATACAAAAAGAATTGAGAATTTTAAGTATGTGATTATCAACTGAAATGAGTTCATAACTGTAGGAGCTGTGCCAAAATTAACTGAGGCAAGTTGAATAAAACTGGGCTAGTTGAGGGTTAAAAATCCCCTAGTTTTACTACATAAGGATATAATTTCATTAATATTGGGACTTAAAGCTCACTTAAAGTGTCCATTTTGTCTACTTGAATATGTTTAACCAGTTCCATTTTAAAAAGTGAAAAACTCAGCAAGCAGAGGTATAACACACAAAAATAAGTTCTTAAAAGACTAAGATAGCCATAACATTATTAATATTCAAAATTTAAATAGACAGGCATTTCCTTTTAAAAATTCAAAGATTTCAGCTCTATACCCCACATCGTTTGACAGTTACTGGGCTTTAAAGTGGCATAATATCCATAAATTGGGTTTCTGTGGGCATTTTACAATTGTTAAAGAGACCTTAGCAATTAAACTACAGATCTGAAACTTTTTGGGGGACATACATAACAAACAAAAATTATATATAATACAGTTTAAGACTTGTCACACTAAGCATTTCCAAATAACAGGGCAAAATACGGAAAAAATGTCAAAAAAGGCACTTGGGCGAGTGTCTATGGCCCTCATACACAGGTTAAATGTCTACTAAAAACCTTGATTTTCGGCATATGTAAAAAGGACATAATAATGCATTCCCAGATGGGATTTCAGCTCCATCAGTCACATAGTTTAACAGTCACAGGCCTTAAAATTGGCAAAAAGTCCAAATATTGGGTCTTTATGGGGCCTTCTAGAGACCTAAATGTAGCCTTCAAATTAAAGCTTCAGACTTAAAATTTGTCACATACTAAGATTACACATAGAATATGCATCTAATACAGTTCTAAAACTTCTTAGACTTACCATTTCCAAGTTACAGGGAAAAATATGTGAAAAATGTCTAAAAATGGTCACTCGGGTGGGGATTTATGGTCCTCATACACAGGTTAAATGTCTTCTTAAAGCCTTAATTTTTGGCACATATAAAAATAACATACTAATATCTTCTCAGATAGGATTTGAGCTCTATCAGTCACATAGTTTGACAGTCACAGGGCTTAAAAGTAGCAAAAAGTCCAAATATTGGGTCTTTGGGAGCCTTTTAGAGACCTCAATTTGACCTTCAAAATTAAAGCTTCAGACTTAAAATCTGTTACATACTAAGATTACACACAGAATATATATCTAATACAGTTTGAAACTTCTCAGACTTACCATTTCCAAGTTACAGGGAAAAAGATGTGAAAAATGTCTTATAAGGGTCACTCGGGTGGGTGTTTATGGTCCTGATACACAGGTTAACTGTCTATTAAAGGCCTAAATGTTGGGGCACATATAAGAAAACACATAGATATATTCCCAGATGATATTTAACTTAGATGAGAGACATAGTTTGAAAGCTACAGTGCTTGAAAGTGGCAAAAAGTGCATAAATTGGGTCTCTGTGGGCACTTTTGAGACCTTAAGTCGAACCCCTTTGGGTAAACCTACAGCCCTAAAATTTTCTACAGACAAGGATTACATATCAAAGTTATACCTAGCGCAGTTTGAGACTCATCAGAATTATCACTTCCAAATTATAGGGCAAAATATGTGTAAAGTATAGCAAAAAATCCCTAAGTGGGGGTATTTATGGGCCTCAAACACAATTTTCTCCTCAACTTAAAGTCATGATTTTCGGCACATGTACTAAGAACATATTAATGTGTTGTCAGGTAAAATTTCAGCCAGCTGAGCATCATAGTTTGTGACCTACAGGGCTCTAAGTGGCCAAAAGTGCAATTTCTGACCTTAAGGTGGCCATAAGTTCTTTTTTACTGGGAGTTTAAGGTCACCTTAAAATAGGGATCTTCCTTTGGGCACCCTTAACATGTGTACCAAGTTTGAAAAAAAAATATTAATTTGTTTTTGAGTTATCGCGTCCACAAGGAAATTTCTACGGCGGCGGCGGCGGCGGCGCGACGGACCTGAATCCAATATATCCCCGACTTTCGTCTGGGGATATAAAAAAACTATAAGCCATTTTGGGGAAAACAAAGGATCAAGTGTCAAACAATCAGCAAATCGGAAAACTAGGTCAAAAGTAAATATTTGGATCCCATCATGTGACCAGAACTACTGCAGGGTCTTAAAAAAGGCAGCAACAAGCAAGAACGTTTCATTGTCACGTGAGATATTGTTAGTGAAGCACATCTCTCTCTATGGTTCTTTCCAACAGAATATAACATTTTAATTGGAAATTTTATATTAAAATGAATTTTTAGTTCATAATCTGAAGCAGACATATACATTGATGTATTTCTTGTTTAATATTATTTGAAGCAAATACCTGGAAAGTAGAAACTATAATTAAAATAACAAAAAAGTAAAGTTGGACGTTTAGGTAATGTGATGGGATCCAAATATTTACTAGTGACCTAGTTGAAGATTTGTTTATTGCTCGACACTTGATCCTCGTTTTTCCCAAAACTCATCAAAAACTGTACTTGCAATACTGACTGCATGTCTGGTCGTGGTGGTTCTGTCTACTTCTCCAGTCCTTTCTGTTTGTCAGTACGGCTTGTTGGGACCTGCTACAGCTTGTCAGGGGTTTAGGGCTTGTCGTAGTACTTGTATGACTGGCCGTGCAATAAACGTCCCTGACCCTACGTCTTGTCGGGGTAGTGACCACGTCCCGTTTGTAAGTGTACCGTCTTGTCTGGGAGGTGCAACTGACCCACTATTTTCCCACCTTTTTTTTGTGGATTTTTGTCCCCGACCCCCTGACTTTTGTAGCCGACCCTAGAGTTGTAGGGTCGGCTCCAGTGGAACACCTGCATTAAATAACCACCAGGCTCAAACACAACTGTTTTTATTGACACAACTGTCCTTATTATATATATGTTGTATTGAATGTAGATAACTGTTGAATGTATAGATTCAATGGCCCAAGTGTTGAATGTATACATTCAATGGCCTAGGTGTTGAATGTACACATTCAACAGCAAATAGCCATTGAATGTGTACATTCCACAGTTTGGCTGTGGAATGTGTACATTCAACAGTTATGATCATTGAATGTGTATAAGTTCTTTAAATATTATGATTTTTATAAGTAGTCCCTAAACAGTTTAATATTTATGTAAAACTTATTTAGTTTAATATTTATATTGTATAAATTAATGATGCAATGTTAATACTATTATAAAACCTATTTAATTTAATATTATATTGTATGAATTAATGATGCATTTTTACTAATATAAAAGTTAAATGTAGTTATGAGTTTATTAGTATAGTGTATTATAGCCTTAAATATTTTTTCAATATTTATAAAACATGGCTTAATTATTGTTTAAATATTTTGTAAAGGATAAAAAAGAACAAGAAATATTAATCTATTTTCCAATTATATAATCACAATGAACCCCAATGCTTTAATCCTACAAAATTCTTCTTCTTTGAGCCCCTGCTAACACTTCAATAGAAGACTTTTTCTTTTGATCATCCCTACAACTACTATAAATAGTGATTTGATTTTAGAAAATACTCAGTGTATGTTAAAGTGTACATAAGTCTTCATACTTCCAATCAACTTATCAACTATAAATTATTTCCACATTCCATGCCCTGAGCCATTGAATGTACACATTCAACAGTTTCACCCATTGAATCTATACATTCCACAGCTGAGCCATTGAATGTATACATTCAACAGTTTGCCCATTGAATCTATACATTCAACGGTTTGACCCGTTGAATGTATACATTCAACAGTTATCTACATTCAATACAACATATATATATAGTTTATTCGTACTCAAGGTGCATGTTTTAGACAAAATAAAAAAAAAATTACATACAAAATACAATTACACGTAAATTTTGATTAACTATGTACAGGGGTATTTTAACATCTGATTAATTTCTGTAGCTGTAAATGGGTGATAGCTGTAAATGGGTGATTACCCTCATCTCTTAAGCACAATAATTCCTTTATAGTATTTACAGTAACTAGATCATCGGTACTAAGCTTGAGGCTTGTATGATTAAATTTGTCATTAAGGTCACAGAGGTTCCATTTCATATTATATGTATATTAAATTTAATACAAACATAACTATTACAAAAGCTAGAACAACTGCCATTTATTGCTAATCTGAAACATAATTTAATTAAACTGTTATTACTTAGCATCACTTCTCTAGCAAAATTCAGAAAATCTTTTATGTAGCTGCATATCTACTGGAATATCACTTACAACAGGATACAATAGCTTACAGTGTGTATTAAATGGTACATTCAATAATCGTCTGATACATTTTCTCCATGTTACATAAAATTTGTTTACATCTTGGCCTGAGAAGTCCCATAAACAACAGCCATAAAGTGGCATACAGTATGACTTTAACAATTTATATTTTACCTCTGTGTTGGTCATGTGAAAGTGACATATTATGGTATTGACATTTGATATAAAGTCATTTATATTCTTCTGTACATTATCAGCCTTTACATTATTTCCAATCAGATTACCTAGATGGCAAGCACTTGCTTCACAATATATTTTGTGACAATTAAATATCAGATATTCATTACAATACGTCTGATGAGATGTTCCACATTTCACAAGCTTTGTTTTGCTAGGATTAAACTTTACAAAGTATTCTTCACCAAATGACTCTACAACTTTCAATAATAGTTTAACTGATGTTAATGTTGGTGATAACAATATTACATCATCAGCATAAGCCAATGCACCACAAAAGGTATTCCCTATCCAGCAGCCATAACCTGAATCTTTTAATTTAAGTAGTAGCTCATCAAAATAAACAGTATCGGTGAGAGCACCCCTCCTTGTTTCACACCATTTTTTACGCAGAATGGCAAGCACTTGCTTCACAACATATTTTGTGACAATTAAATATCAGATATTCATTACAATATATCTGATGAGATGTTCCACATTTTACAAGCTTTGTTTTGCTAAACATAACTGTCTTTATTGATACAACTGTCATTACTAACACAACTACCGGTCCTATGCTCTTAAATGCCCATGGGCAATGTGACTACATATATCCAAAAGGTGGGGATGAGTATTTACCACAATGAAAACTAGCGGGGTATTCCGTAAATAAAATTTGTTTGATATGAATACAAGTCATCAAATTTCACCTACTATTATGTTTTAATGGAGTTAATTTACCTTTAAGCAACATATTAGCAATGGGTATAAATGTAAAAATGTGGGACGAGGGTGGGGGGTTATGAAAACATGGCCAATACAGAGCATGGCACCCGGTATTTTAATAACTAATAATCTTTCCACGTTCACACAGATTTCTCCATGCTGTCTCTAGATTTTTGAAAATCCCTGACCCGTGCTCTCTTAATTTTGCAGTCCATCTCAGCACTCAATCCATGTTATCCTATAGCTTACATTCCCCTGTCCACTCACTCCCCTACTTGTCTGGCTCCTGCATCTTGGTGTTGATTAGCTTCTGTGGGGTGACTGTCTCTACACCTGCATCATACTTAGTCGGATCCTTCACATACTTGACTTGTAGTGTCTGGAAGTGTTTCAGCACTTTTGTCACCCTCTCCTCGTCCAGTTTATACTCCCGTGCGATGTGGGCGGCGGTGTACGTGTGTGGGTCCTTCGCATGCTCTGTGATGAAGTGTACTGCCTGCCTTATCGTACACTTCCCCTCTGGCACTGAGTCCGGCTCTTTGTATCCAAACTCAGTGTCGTATACTATGGGTTTTGTGGGTTTGGCTAATGGCTTGTGCGCAATCTAAAGATGTAAATCAGAAAAGTATTCTATTTGATTTCAGCTTTAACCTATAAACCTACCTGGCTACAAATTGAGATGTATCAATGCTTTTTCATTAGGTCATTTACTTGGACTCTTTCAATAAGACTATGTTATTGATATTTTTAAAACATCTTCAAACTTTATTCAACAATCTCCATCTTTTCACTTCAAACTTTACAGTTTCAATGCACTCAAGACTGAAAATTAATAGTGCATCAGTATTTGAATATTTGGTCAATGTATATGGCATTACAGAGCATACTATTGAGCTCATTTGCATTAAATTCCACCTTTACATTCAATGTTAAACGAGAAATATATCGAGAACTTTAAATGAACTATCCAGGGAAATTCCAAAGGTAAACAGTACAAACTAAACTGTCTCGCATTATCTTACTCAGTTTGTTACATCATTACCATAAAAACTATCTCCACTCACTTCCCCTGCTGGTCAAACAGCTTCAGTACTTTCAGGTTAGATAAGAGACACTTGCATCCACACAATATCTTTTACAAAACTTTTTATTCAGACATTTTTAACAAATAAAAAGTTTTAACAAACCTCAGAAAACCTTTCAGGGTTGACTACCATTCCTGACATATTCTTTAAAAGTTGTTCATCTTTCTTTTTCTGTTCCTCTAAGAACTCCGGGTGCTCTGAAAGTTGCACAAAAGAAAATAACAAGTAACACATACAAGCTGTATCTTAGTGCCACATAGACCTTTAACAACTACAGAGCTAGCATTGGATGTGAGCAATTTCACTTTAGTTGTACTCAAAAGAAAATGCATAGTGAAAACACTTGAACTTATGTCTCTTGATATTTTTTTTTAATTTCAATAAATTACCTTTAACAAAGCAATCAGTGCCCGTGAACGGGCTCTGTGTCAGCTGACTGTGTGTTTTGAGTTTCAGAGTAGAAGTGACAGAAGAAAGGGACACAAAATTTGTGCCCTACAAATGGTATTCAGGAGTAAAGTAAGAAGGTAACTGTTCAGGTGTAAAAAGTAGGTTAAAACATATTTAAAGGAAATACTGCAAATACAAAAGTTTTTGAGTTACAACTGATTTACTCAACAGTGAGAATCTCAAAGTAGCTTTTGCTCAGCTATGCAATCAGTTAAAGGGCTGCAATTTTAATATGGTATAGCTCACGCAAAAGTAGGTAATAACATATTTAAAGAAATGCTGAAAATGACTCCTTTGAAAACCGGGGGTCAATTAAAATTTTTGAGGGTCAGACTTGACCCCTTCTGGTGAAACCCCAGGTTAGAAAAATAATGGACAAACAACACCTAAAATACCTTACAAAGACAGTGTGTGTGTTCGAGTTATGAAATGTGGGGTACATGCACCCATGGGGCATCGAAAATGGGGTACAAGTAATATCCTGTCACATTTTCTTCAAACAGAGTTAAAAGACATGGGGCTGACCTGGGGCGAAGCAGAGAGTCTGGCCAAGGATAGGTCAGCTTGGAGGCTGCGAGTGGCCGTATTCTCCAACAGGAGAGATGCGGATAAGTGAAGTGATTTTCTTGAAACAATGTTTAGATACACCCAGTTACTAAAAAGCAATAAATTAGATTTAAATTTATTTATCACTTTGACAGTAAATTACAGTACATTGTACATGGTTGTACACTCATAAAAATATCTGAAGTACACCTGTGTACATCAGGGTAAAGAAAACAGTCAAAAAATAAACTTGACTTTTTTCCTCTTATTTTTGGGTGATTTTTAAGGTAGCAAAAATGAACAGAAGCACTAATCAGTTTTCAATGACATACCGTATGTGTTGATAGTTTCTAAAAAAAAAATTATTCTATTTTTCTACAAATAATATTTTCTGGGGGGGGGGGTTCCAGGGTTAAAAATTCAAAAATTTCCGACATTTAGTAGAATGTGTCTCCCACTGCACAAGGTATTTGTCATCGTTCGGAGGCGTTGTTTCCAATTGTGTCCTTGCAGAGATCGCCTTTTCTTTCAATGTGTAACGTTTCCAATAAGACTTGCAAGGGTACATTGTAACACTGGCCGTTTAAGATGGATCTCATCTGCGTAGCTCTCGTCTCGCATGAAATTTTTAAATATACAGCTTATCTACAGTGCTGTTTTTATTGCATGTATGTGCATCTATGCTTTCAGTAAAAAAAATCTTGAGTCCTTTGTTATTGAATAACGCGAATGTGCATGCGTGACCTCATGAACTCTTCACCTCTCGACTTTTTGATCCCACACATGTGCAGTGACGGGTAAACAAATGGGATATCAGCCACTTTTGTTTTGAAATTAGAATAAATAAAGAATTGCTGCATATATAGACGAAATATCAATAATTCTTTTCACAAATACTTCTGCGTCAGTCTGAACCCCTGGTAAATATTATGTGCGTAAACTGCTTGATTTCGATGTAAATTTACACATGTTTGTGCGTAAACGGAAACAATGTTTGTCCAAACTGATCTATGAGAATAACTAATTAATATTCATGTATGGATGTAAACTGTGAGGTCATGGGGTTTTCTAACAATATTTTAGAAATGTTGCATGAAGATTAAGTATTTTGCATGGAAACAGCTATAGTTGAATATTAAATGCTTCAAATATGCTCACTTGTAGAATTAATATTGATGAAGGCATTTAAAATGTGCTGTCACAGAATTCCGTAACGTATCCCAACAATGTTTTTTTTTCAACAGAATAACTGTTTGAAGATCAAGCACCCGGTATATTGCATGGAAACATTCATTTAAGTGAACGTAAAATATTTTAAACTTGCACACTTTATTACTCCTATATTCTTGCATATAAAATATGAAGTTCCAGAATTCCTCAGGGTTTTCTAACAATATAATTTATAAACGCAGTGGTTAAATCACGGGACATCCTGATATGTAACTTTCTGGCTAGATGTCAGGAAATGATTTCATTGGTTGATTTTTTTAAGTTACTATATTGTTAAAAAATTCAAGGGAAAACTGTGACCTCTTATCTTCTCATGAATATTAATGAGTTGGATGCTATGGTCTTGTGTTTTCGACTTTAAAGTATTTGATCTTCATAGAGGCTTCCCTTTTATAAAATATTACTAGAAAACCCCAAGGAAAATACCTGACCTCATATATTCTCATGAATATTAATGAGTTGGGTGCTTTGGCTGTGAGTTTTTGAGTTTAAAGTATTTGATCTTCATTGAAGCTTTCCTTTTATAAGATATTACTAGAAAACCCAAGGGAAATCCATGACCTCCCCAGCAGGCACACGCCTTGAAATGTCATTGATTTAGAGTTGAAAACAGGTCCTGACATTGAAATCTGCATTATCAACTACTAAATCTAAGTTCGTTTTCTGGTATGAAAAAGTAGTGACATTTTGACCAGAAATCATGGTGATTTTTGGTTGAAAAATTGACAGACACAATTTCAACATAACACTATTTCAAAGCTGGATTTTTGACTCGAAAAAGTAGTGATACTTCAAGAAAAAAAACACCACTAAATCAAGTTAGGTTTTTCGACATGAAATCTTAGTTATGTTATTGAACAGAAAACATGTTGAATATTGGGAAATGAAGGACTAGTGATCATTGATTGAAAGTTCTTTTTCTAGAGGGTGATATAGTGATTAAGTCTAACTTTTTGAAAGAACTGTTATTGCAATAATTTTTGAATTTGTAGGCATTTGTAAAGCAAAGACCAATTTTTAAAAGTTATAAAGATGATAAAGATTATATGTGCATGTACTTGTACATTTTTATCCATTCCCCTTATTAATTTATAGCAACTTACAACAAAACCGATGCATCCAAATATAATTTTTATAATTTATAATTATATTTTGATTAATGCATTTCCTGATAATTAAAAAAAACATTTTAAAGTCAAACTTATCTTAAATAAAAAATAATAAATTCAAACTTATTCATCAAAACTTAGTAATTTGAACTGGTTTCTCAAATTCTCCCATACACAAATAATCAGATAACACAGCAGGGGTGGAGGTGGGGGTTTACCCTTGCTCAATTGCATGCATGGTGTTTACTTCACAAAAAGAATTTTAATTGAAGGCACTGAATAATACCGGTTAATAACATAAAATAGCATCAGAGATGCCCGTACCCCACAGCCTAGGGAAATATTTTTAACGCCATGAGATATAGAATTACTGTATCAGTACAAAGTTCAGGATACTTTCAGAGCACTGTCAGTTATATAAAGGTCCAAACAATGTTTAAATGGAGAAAATAATGTCTAAAAGAAAGATAATGCATGTAAAGATGAAGTATTAAAACAAGATAATTCAATAACAAGATGACAGCATTAATCCTTAAACTAAAATTACAACACTCTTTATCTACATCTGCATGGCCGAATTATGGTTTAGATGTTTTGAATATTACCCTGCATACAGAAGTGGTAATACATTCAATGAATGCTTATGTGTGGTGTTGGAGCAAAATCTGTGGCTCACTTGATGAAATTCCATCTCTTATAATGGGATGTTATAAAAGTAAAATTCTTAATAAATTCTAATATGACTTTAACAGTGCTTAATCTGCATCAAAAGACAGACCCAAAGGTGCAACAAGATTTTAAAGGTCAAGGTCACTATGACAAGGTCAAAGGTCAAATTAAGGTCACACCATGATAATGCACACCTAAAACCCCTAACCAATGTCCCTACCAAGCATCAACTTCCTACACCTTACAGTTTCCAAGATATAGCCCAGACAAGATTTTATAGGTCAAGGTCACTGCAGCAAGGTCAAAGGTCAAATCAAGGTTAGACCATGACGTTGCACACCTATATCCCCTAACCAATGTCCCTAGTAAGTATGAACTACCTACACCTCACGGTTTCCGAGATATAGCCCGGATAAGATTTTATAGGTCAAGGTCACTATGGCAAGGTCAAAGGTCAAATCAAGGTCACACCATGACGTTGCACACCTACACCCCCTAACTAATGTCCCTACCAAGTATCAACTTCCTACACCTTACGGTTTCCGAGATACAGCCCGGACAAACTTTTTCCTGTCGCCCGCCCGCCCATCCGGACACCATAGATGAAAACAATACCCCGACAGCCCTTAAGGCCTGTGGGGTAAAAATGAATATCTAGTTGGAAAATATGGATTTACATATCTTGAGCAATTATATTTGAAAGCTGAGGCAAAATTATGTGTTATTACAATGTCATCAGAAATAGAATATTGAATATTCAATGATTCATGAAAACATGTCATCTTGGAAAGAATTAATTACTTTGAAGATGTATCCAAATTGTAAAATATGCATATGGATAGTTATTGTATAATATTATTAAGAAGCTATAATTACGACACATAAGCTACAATGATTCAAATAAAGAAGACAGTGTAAACAACCTGATTTCACCCATTGAATTCAACCCTATTTCATACTTGATTCAACCAAAAACAGATTGCAAAATCTACACGTATTTCAATCAGATTTCTATGTTGTATTCAACCAGATTTCAAAGTTGCGTGCCTGTTGGGTGACATCTGCTAATGAATATTAATGGATTACTATGGCTGTGAGTTCCTGAGTTTAAAGTATTTGACTGAATGATAATGAACCTAAAACAAGGCTTCTCGGGATATAGCCAATATGTTACATATCGGGACATCCCGAGACATAACCTTGCCAATTTGTAAATGTTGCTTTAGAAGTTAGAACCAATTAAGTGAAAAAGACCAGTATTATTGTCTCAAGGAAAAGCAATGTCCAAATTTAAATAAATATATTAGCTGCTTTGGACAGCAAGGAACTTCAAGTGAGGTGACAAACTTCATTGGCTCAGCAGTAAAGACTGTAGACGTGGTTACCTCGGCTCTACTTTACTTGCGTGTAGAGCCGTGGCACTACCCCACGTAAAACTAGAGATTTGCAAAAAATCATTTTCTGTTGAATAAAACTTGATAAAATTACTCAAAATGGTTTGATATATTTAAAAGCAGTTTATATTAAGCCAAGGACACAACAAATACAAAATGTGTATAATATATATGCTATTTTATACAGCTTTTATAACAAAAGAGCATTTTCAAATTTTTGGAGAAATGGTCCAAAAAGTATTGAAAATGAGTAAATATAATTTATTTTTTGTCAAATATGTTTGCATGTTGACTGGCTGTTGAGGTTAATATGTAACAAAATAGTTGTGGAAACAGTTGTGTGTATAATTTTTACGGTATTTGTGTTTTATTCAAATCTCTAGTTTTATGTGGGGTCGTGCCACGGCTCTACACGCAAGTAAAGTAGAGCCGAGGTAACCACGTCTATAAAGACTGCTGCATTGATGCTACTGCTACCCTGCATAAGTTGGCCACAAGGCATAAGTCGGCCTCCCACACCTTCTCAGGGCTTTAACATGAGTAGCCTACTTAGTGTTGAAGACGGTAAACCGGAAACCTATTTGCCGACCGAAAGACACTGATCCGGTTACGTTTCGTTTTCTTCAAACCAAAACCGGTTTCATCACATATTTCATTATTTTACCTCAAGTTCACCAAAAGATTGAACTGCAACAAATATTTCACAGTATTTTATAATATTCTACTGATATATCACACATTTTGTCCTCGAAAGTCTTCAAAAAGTCCCTTGTGGCTCTTATTTATATATGAGTTAAAGCTCATGTACGTGGTTGAAAACTTATTTCTTCGCGTTTTATAAATCAAACATACCCGGTTTTTCGCTGAATTTTCACTTTCGGAAACCGGTTCTAAAATTTGCATTCAACCACAACACTAAGCCTACTACACTCTGAAATTATGTATTATTGTTAAACTTGTTATATGCAACAGTTTTCATTGGTGTACAATAACCTATTTGTCTATCTGGAGCCTGTTGATGAGCCGCGGCCAACTTATGCATGTGGCCAATTTATGTACTGCTACCCTGTATAAGTTGGCAGCAGGCTAGACGTGGTTACCTCGGCTCTACTTTACTTGCGTGTAGAGCCGTGGCACGACCCCACATAGAACTGGAGATTTGCATAAAACACATATTCCATACAAATGTGTACAAACAACTGTTCCCACAATTACTTTGTTATATTTCCTCCAACAATCAGTCAACATGCAAACATAGTTAACTAAAAATAAGACATTTCCTCATTTTTAATGTTTTTTTTACCATTTCTCTAAAAATTTGAAAATGTTCTTTTATTTAGAAAGTTGTGTAAAATAGCATGTATTTTATACACATGGTGTATTTACTGTGTCCTTAGCTTAATATCAATTGTTTGTAACTACATTATACCATTTCCAGTCATTTCATCAAGTTTTATTCAACAGAAAAGGATTTTATGCAAATCTCCAGTTTTATGTGTGGTCGTGCCACGGCTCTACACGCAAGTAAAGTAGAGCCAAGGTAACCACGTCTAGCAGCAGGCTAGATGTGGTTACCTCGGCTCTACTTACTTGCATGCAAGTAAAGTAGAGCCGAGGTAACCACGTCTAGCAGCAGGCATAAGTTGGCCACCCTCACCACACCTTCACAGGGCTTTAACATGAGTGGCCTACTACATTCTGAAATCATGTAGGGCCGAATCATGTACTATTGCTCAACTTATTGTATGCAACAATTTTAATTGGTGTACAATAACCTATTTGTCTTTCTGGAGCTTGTAGATGAGCCGCGGCCAATTTATGCCTGTGGCCAATTTATGCAGGGTAGCAGTAGGGTAGCAGGTAGGGTAGCAGTAGAACTTTACTCACCTTTACGAAGTCGATCCAGGTGTTCCAAACTCGATTTATGTTTTGGGGCAGTGATGCTGGATAAATCTAGATCCCCATCAGTAGGCTTTGCTAAAGTTTTTTCACGTTTTTCAATATATTTCTGAGACCTCTCGTGAGCATTGTAGTTTTTAATTGGTCTTTTTATAAGCGAATTAAACACCCGTTTCATCTTTGAGCGAAAATACAATATAAACAAAAGTTTTAAGAGAATAAGAAAACGCTAAGGTACGAGCAGACGTGCAACTCGCTGTCATAGGAAGTCGCTAACGGAAACTCGCTGACACAACTCGCTGACAAGAAATATATATGTGCGTATATATACAAGTTATCTTATTTGCTTATGGCCGTGAGTTCTAATTTAGTTTCAGTTTTATATAGGCTAGAATTCTTACATTTTTATTTGGGGTTGGCCAGGTGGACCTCACAGACTTCCTTAGTCTCATCAAAAGCTTGCCAAATCTGTTCCTTCCACTTCCATCCTTTCCCATGCCCCAGTAGTCACTTGCCACTGTATGGTGGAGGGGTCTCTCAGTGGCTAAAAGAGTATGCCTAAATGGTGGATACTGTTCAAGTTTCAGTTTAAGGAAATCATATAAAATGGCCTCCTTGACATCACTCCAGCTTGTCCTCTTCATCCTAATCCTTTCTTTGGCCAGTTGCTTACAAATTTTTCCTGTGCTCTGGGTTGCAGGAACAGCCATGATTTTGTCAGCAACATCATCATAACCATTGTACATTGCACATTGCTGTTGATACCCTTGCTCAACACTGTAGCACCACATGCCTAGGTCTTCTGCATGGATCCAGTTTGGGTGAAAGTTACTGAGGACACTGTGTGCCCCCTTAAACCTGATAGGATGCATACCCTGACTATAGATAAATCCAAAGTGTACTAGTGTAGGCACTCAAACAGATTTTATGTCAATGTGTTAATAATTAATAAATTGTGATCTGTTAGAACTTTCTTGAACTGCTTCACTGTGATAAACACTGTTGAAACTGCAATGTAGAACTAATGAGTTACCCTCTATATATACACCTTGGACTGTACAATCAATTACAATTAAAGAGTAATGTAAAATTTTTTAAAATGTTTAAGGGTAATTATTGCTAACTTCTTAGTGTAATTTACCTATTTCTGTACAACCAACTAAATGCAATCAGTTACTTGTACAAGTATTTTCAATTATAAAGGGGTAATTGTTGCTCACTTGTCATTGCAATTTATCTATTGCCAATTCCATCTATCAAACTACATGCAATGAATAAGTTGTACAAATATTTAAAATTTCAATGTGATACTGCAATTGCAAATGAGAGGTCTGTGTTAGTTAGTTGCAATTGTTGAAATTATATAGTGGACATAATATACATAAACTTTCTTGTTTATATAGATTTTAAATAGAAGCAAATGCCCCTATATTAGATTTGTTCACCTCTTTTTATTGCCAAAATGTCATTTAATGATATTTCAATAGTTTAAAGTGTCTTATAAGCCCAAATGAGGCTGGGTTTGTATTTTGATATTGTATTTCATGTATATATGTATTTGTAAATGAAACAGGACACTATAATAAACAATTCATCTCCCCCCATCTATCTATCTATCTATACATACATGTTCATTAAATCTAGTAGTAATACAAAGAAAATCCAGTTTATTAGTAACAAGAGGTAAAACAAATGTAATTTTTCATCTAACAACTGGGGCTATTATAATCAAAATGATGATATTTGGCATCTATGAATCTATGAAGCATAAAACTGTGCATTGACAACTGAAGTCTCAGTGCTTTTACAGTGTGTTTTTGACAAAAAGATATATGGATTGCAAAAAAAAAAAAAAGACTGGAGAAAAGGGTTAACCCAATGATAGCTGTGCTGGTAAATATTGTATCACACACAAGTGAAAGGCTTCTCAGGACTGGAAAAGTGAGGCTCCAGGTGGGGTGATTTTCTAGTAATCATACCCATTAAATGATTAATATTAGAAAGGCTTTCAACACAAAGGCTTTCAACACACTGATCATGTGAACAGTTGCTGATCAAACCCTGACTAATTAAGATTGACAGATAAACCCACACCCTAAGTGCATCTGATTGGTATTGGGCATGTAAAATTAAACCTTAAAAAATGCTATTGGTTTTACATGGGATTTGTTGATTGGCTAACTTACTGCATAATACAGCCCCTCCCCTTGTCCTAGTGGAGATGGGGCAATTGGTTTGATTGACAAATGTGGCAATTCATTTGATTGCCTGAATTGATGCATAACACAGCTTCCCTTGAGCTGAGTGGGGATATGCCTCATAAATAGTTTGATTGACTGGCCTTCACTCTCTTCTATAAAACACACATTCATCCAAACAATGGGAAAACCAATCGCCGCCCCCCCCCCCCATCGCCGCTATCGCCGCTTTGTCCAAGTAAAAGTCCAAGTTGGACAGAAGTCCGACTTTTAGGAAGCACCAAAATATTGTTAGGAAATGCCAGGGGAAATCCGTGACCTCATATCTTCTCATGAATATTAATGACTTGGGTGCTATGGCCGCGAGTTCTGTCATTTAAAGTATTCAATCTTTGACGAGACGTCCATTTTATAAAATATTGTTAAGAAATGCAAGGTGAAACCCGTGACCTCATATCTTCTCATGAATATTAATGACTTCGGTGCTGTTGCCGTGATTTCTGTAGTTTAAAGTCTTCGTCTATGCTTCCATTTTATAAAATATTGTTAGGAAACTAGTATAACGTTTGTTTAATCTGCCATATCTAATTTGCATATTGTCAGCGAGTTGTGTCAGCGAGTTAGTGTCAGCAACATCTCTTGTCAGCGAGTTGCATGTACACCCATTATAAAACCCGGAATTGGAATTGGAATCGGAATTTTTTCCGGAATAACACCTCTTACCGCACCTCCATCCTTATTGGCTATTGGAAGTATGGGGGCGGGGCTTCAATCCTACACACCTTTACATACACCCTGAGTATAGCAGCCTAATTTAGGGTAGTGTTATTTGGAAATTTAGAGTTTTACATTATTCCATGTCGTTTCATAATATAAAATTTATGTTATAAATGATATTAAATGTAGTCACTCCTTTAAAGATGGAATATTGTAATTCTATCCACTATAATATATATTGGAATTTTTTCCGGAATAGCACCTCTTACCGCACCTCTATCCTGATTGGCTCTTAACAGTGTGGGGGTGGGGCTTAAGTCCAACACACCTTTCATAAAACCCCTGAGTATAGGGTGCCTGAGTATAGCAGCCTATTTTAAGGTAATGTAATTTGGAAATTTAGAGTTTTACATTATTCCATCTCATTTCAGAATATCAAATATCTGTTATAAACCTTTTACACCCCTTCACTGAGTGATAAGATAATTTATTAATAAGTCTCATAAATGAATCCAGCAGGAGTGTATATAATATATATACTGTAAATGGAAAAGCTGTTTAAAGTTCTAAAATTTTGATGGTTTACATTGGAACTGTATTAGAACATCTCATAATACCCCTCTGAAGCAAATTATTTCTTACAATAATAATATAATGTGGCAGGTATATACATACTTGCATATTATATGTCACAGGAAGTTGAACTTGGAAAATATATTGGAACACTCACAACACCCCTTAACAACCAGTCACCTTGTTTATTAAACCAAACATTTGGAAGCCTCATAATTCCCTGTTAGTTTCTTATCAATAATTTCAACTTATAAATGTAGAAAATTCTTTTGAATAATTAATTATTTTCCACTACAACTAACATTGGAATTTTTTTGGAATAGCACCTCACCGCACCTCTGTGCTGATTGGCTCTTAAAAGAATGGGGGGTGGAGCTAAATGGTTTGTCACACTTTGTACCCACACTCTGGCTTACAGAAGTGTAAACCATGAATGTATTATCAATCAATATACCTGAAAGGTCTTTTCTTCCCTGACTTTCAATAATGTGGAAGCACATGTAGTTCAAAGTATTTCACCTACGTTGAGATATCCATTTTATAAAATATTGTTAGGAAACTACAGCTAGGGGAAATCCGTGACCTCATTTCTTCTCATGAATATTAATGACTTGGGTGCTATGACCGTGAGTTCTGTAGTTTAAACTATTTGATCTTCGTGGAGACGTCCATTTTATAAAATATTGCAAAGAAATCCCAGGGGAAAGCCCTGTCCTCATATCTTCCCATGAATATTAATGACCGCACCTCATATTTTAAGACCGCACCTCACCGCACCATTTTACCGCACCTCATATTTCAACACCGCACCTCGACGCACCTGTTTTTGGAATTCCGGAAAATATAAAGTACCGAGCAGACGTACACAACACTTTCAGTTAGATCTACTGGTTATGTTTCCATTGACTGCTTTACCAAAATTTAATAAGTGATTTAACTTTTGAATAATTAGCATTTTTTGTTATAATAATCCTTTCTTTGTGGTAACAGTCTATACTACAAGACAAAAAAAATTGTAACAACACTTTTCCAAACCCCAATATTTTAGTTGCCTCTGTCAATTCAACTTATAATTTTCCCACACATTTCTCTCTCATTTTCAACACATTTCCCTCTCACTTACTTTACCCCCAACTGTTTTATAACAAGTTGCCTCGTTTCAAATGGGCAGCTTTGTCTTCATAGTTTTTTTTTCAATATTCAAAAAGGAAATTATAGTTAACCTATTCACCTTGGTTTATTTTTGTAGTTAATAAGAAAACTAATAGAATATTACTAATAACAGATTAAAATTAGTTACAAAACTTCTATGTTAATCCATGTTGTAATATCTTGCTGACTCAATGTCAAATTTAAACTGACTACTGTTTTGAAGTGTTTCCCAGTCCTCTAAATGTTCAACCACAAATAAGCAAGTAGTTGTCACATGACCTAGGTTCTAGACAAATTTAGAGAATTTACTTGTGCTTTCCTACTTCAGTTCCTAATAAGCTGTCTCATGTGACCTAATTTCTATGAAACCTGTTTCCTGTGAACCATGGTCTGCATTGTATTAAAATAAACACTACATATTTTAATGATCATGTCACTTCACTGGAATGCTGTACTAAAACTCGCACTGAAAACTTGAGATATGTTTAAAGGACAGCAATGAACTAAAATCTCATAAAATAACACATACACTGATCAAAGTATGCAGACTTGTATGCTACAACACTAGTTCTTACATATAAACACATACTGATATTTAACTGCTTTTTCCTGTGCATCTTGATTTATGTAATTCATATATGTTCTTTTAAGCCCTTTTTATTATTAACATAATTGAAACAATATGATTAATTGTACCAATTGTATCAATCTCGCCAGTCCCACCTCTGCGGCCGGGGTTCGATCCCCGTCATGGCCGTAAGTGGAAAAGCTGGTAGTTGCTTGCCGTTGGTCGGCAGTTTACAGTACAGAACCTTAGCGAACTATATGTACTGGTTTCCTCTGCCCTTCCAACTACCCATCGTGATATGACCTGTACAGTGTTGAAAGCGACGTAAAACCCCAAATAAATAAATGTACAATTAACAATAATTTTAAAATTCCTTTAATTAAGCTGTTTTCCTCCCCAATAGTAAATTAATTTTCTGTACATTTCTTCCCACCAAGGAATACATGCATACTTGAACACACACATCCAGACACTGAATAAATATATTGTGGGTATTTTTTGAGCTCATGATAGTGTGGCTCACTTTCTGGCTTACAGTATTATAAATGTTAATTGATAAAGTGGGCACAAAGTGTACCAGAAACCACTGAGCACACATGTTCGCCATGGTGGCTTTTAAAAATTTTTGGAAGTTTATGGTATCCAGAATATTAGTTGGATCTTTCCTAAATTGCAATCACTTCTTCCCATGGCTAGCCCCTTCCTACAAAAATTTAACATCAAAATTTGTCTATTACTTTGGAAGAAATATCAAGTAGAAAGCCAAAATCATTAAAAAATACATTAAAATGGGACCTCTGAAAATTTATGATTTTTGTATCCAAAATATGATCCAGATCTTTCCCAAAAATTAGTAACTTCTTCCTTTGGCCAGGTCCAACCAGTAAAAAAAGTTTAATAAAGATCTGTTCATTAGTTCTGGAATAATTTAATAATATGATGATTACAGAACCTCCCTCTTTATTATCTTTATGTCAATTTCAAGACATAAAATAAGAAGAAATATTTTCTAAAGACAGCAAGCATCACAAGCTAGGTTTGTAACCCCACAATGACAATTGCATTGTAACATCATTAAGTAATGACATCATCAGAAAGCAAAATATTGATTTTTCATGTGTGTAAAGGAGAGAATCAATTTCTCTGTATATGTACAATTGAAAAACTGTCTCTTGACTTTAATTTTCACTCAAATTTTACCACATTTAGAGGAATCTATGTACCATATGAAATATCTGTCCACCAAATGTGACCTCGATTGATGTCATAGTTTTTTAGTTGTAAGGGCAAAATGGTGCCAGGAGAGAAAGATACACAAAACTGATCACAATAACCTATCCTCTAGTCGAGCATTAATGTCTCAAGGAAAAGTTTATGTGTTGGACTGTCAGGGAAATGAAAGGAAAAGAAAAAAAATGAAAACAAAAATGAATAAAAATAACACCTATAAAAACGGAGAGTATACAATTCATGTTAAAATTGAGCAACCAGTTGTTTTTGGTTATAATGATGCACCAGGTAACACCAAGTGATTTTAGAAAATTTACTAAAAAGGTTGGATAAACTTAATAAATTTGTTTAAGTAAATATGTTTAGGTGTCTTAAAAACAATATTTGTGGTGCAATTATAAGGATTACAACACTCTCTGCCACCAAGAGAAATAAAAGAGCACTAATATTCCAGTGTTGTCATATACCTCTGCCCAATCGAAAGTAATAAAAAATGTAACCATTATTATTTACCCAACTTTCACTCTTTGGATATAAGAGAGATATCCATTTGTGAAAGTCTGCACCAAATCCTTAAGATTTTAACACATTCTTAGAAAAGACCATTGAACAGTCTCAAGCACTTTCTCGCAGTCAACAGGTATATACACAAAACCTGTGACAAGTATATTTCATGTGAAAAGTAACGCCTTAAATGACAACTATTTTGATGGTTTTAAAAATTATCTGAATACTGTTCCACAAGGAAGAAATTCTTATTATCAAACAGTAATTGTGATCAAGATAACCAATATATTTCCAAGATTTTTTCTCAGCCAGCTGATCATAAATATGATAGTCCTTGAAAATATAGTTATCATATGAACAAGGAAAGTAACTGTAAAATAAAAATCCTAATTGTCACAATAACAAGAAAAAAGTTGTTCCTCCTAAGTTCACAAGTATATCTCTGGACCAGAAATTTGTCACAGTAACTATCATAAATTCATGAGAGGATCATGGGTCTGGATTGCACATATGCATCACACATCATTGTCTATGGAAAAGCACTCTACTTTATAAACAAACCCAGAGAAGACATGCAGTGACATGAAAAAAAAACACAGATGACCATACCTCTGGAAATGTACACATGCACTAAAAATTCTGACAAAAATCTAACTACTGATACAAACTTAGACTGAAGTTTCGAACATAGTATAGTCTTATAGATACTACAACAATCCATAATCAATGTTACACAATGTTTGATGATTGATGGATTGCTTTTCTTCAGTACAGATGAACTTGCATCCACAGAATCGATTTCAAACAAAGCAAAATGGTGCTGTCTGTGATTTCATAGCAGAAAGAGTAGAAAATGCTAAAGCAAAATTCTGCATGGTTTATTTAATGATAGGAAAATAATTGTCACCTGTAATCATCTTTCTTGCAACAAAAACAATCGTTGTACACTTACATTTCTTTTTTTCAGTACCAGAATCTTGATGGTAAAAAAGCCAAGCATTTTTTAACCAAAACTGCTGATTTACAAGAAAATTACTTGTCGATTTTCTTGCATTAGTTTTGTGTAAGGAGTTTAAGGTAACCTTACAATAGGGCACACTTATAATGCAGGTAACATCCATGTGCCAACTTTCAATCAAATCCATCAAACCGTTTTTCAAATTCTGTCTGGAAACAACAAAAAACTTAAAACTTACATTAATGAGATTGATTTTACTTGAAGCTTAAGGAGGTCCTTGGTGACCTAGTGGTTCTCACAAGTTTGGATTCTAATCATAGGCTGCCTCCTCTGTGAATTTGAGTCCCACAAGTGGCAATGTTGAGGACCTGTCCCAATATGACCCTGGCTCTTGAATCAGACATTAAACCCCAACTTTGAAACTTAAGGTCACCTTAACATAAGTCACATCTCTATGACTGCTTACACTAGCATTTAAATTAGTCCATTAATTTGTTTTTGATAAAATGTCTACAAATGAAGTGTGAATGTAGCGCTGAATTAACACTCAGTGACCGTTAGTTTCAATGTGTAAACTTTAGGGTCAACAGGCTTGAGTTGAAGGCAACTGGTCACATAAAATTTCAAAGGTCTTTGGATATAAGTTTGTTGTTACTTGAAGCAAATGATCGACTTTGAGATAACAGGTGTTAAAATTAGATCATTGCACATGAACTTCCAATTTTGAGATCACGTGGTATGAGTTTAAGGTAACTAGGCAAAATTTTCTGATTTTGTAGCTAACAGTGTTAAGTAATTGTTAGAAGAGTAGGTGGTACTCAAGCATTTTAAGTACATTTAATCGTTTAGTTTGTTCAGTAACCTTTTTAACTCATAATTTATGTTCTGGCTACTCAGAGGTTATATTCATGTGATGCTCAAAAATTTTAAATGCATTCAGTACCTGGTTTTAAAGTACCATAATTGATATTATTTTCAATTATTTGTCTTGGCGCAGCCAATTCAAAAACCTGACATAAAACCACAGAGTCAGTTCTCTATTTACCAACAAAAATAGCGAAACACAGAAAAAAAATTTCTTGAAAACATATGTAAAATTTTTCAATGGTGTTATTCAATAAAATAATGTGATGTAAATTTTTAAAGCATCAGGAATAATTATCGACAATGCAAAACTATGTGTATGTAAACCTGGATTCCAAAAATCATCTTTACATTTTTAAAAATGTTTGTCACAGGTTTGATCATTAAGCACAGATAAAGATAATTGAACTATTTAAGACACTTTATTTTAAATATGAGTACCAGATAATATATTGTCAATTCAAATAATAGCACTTCACAACTGGCATGAAACCATGTTTCAACTTTTTACACTCGCATATAATCTCACACATATGAATCATTACACCACATTTATGTCAAACATCACTAACACATTAATTCCAGACATACAACACAAAATAAAATACATATAAAATATGTAAATATAGTATATGAAAATAGTATATGAAAACAAACAGTTCACAACTATTAAAGTCTATCAACATAATTCAGCACATCAAAACATCTCCCATAAAGTTCAGCATACACAGGTATCACCGTTGACATCAATAAATTCCACCACTGACATCAATAAAGTCCACCACTGACTTCAACAAATTCCACCATTGACATCAACAAATTCCACCATTGACATCAATGTATCACCAGTAAAGTTCAAAGCACAAGGTGCCACCCACAAATATAAATTCCAACAAAAATGACCACCATCTACAGGTCACAAGGAAACAGCTTTCCCAATAAAAATCTCCAGATGGAAAGTATTTTAACCATATACAAAGACCAGCTGAAATAAACTGAAATAAACAAACAATTGGCAATTATGTACATAATAAGAAATACCACATTAATGGTGCAAATATTTGATTTTCATACTAATATTATGTGTTGCTATATGTTTCAACAATTAATTATTATAGTGTGTTTCTACATATATAAGTCATGATTGATGTGTATATAAACCAAAATTTATCTTGAAATAATCCTTACCACAGTTACTAGTCTTCCCAAGATAAACAAAATGTGTGTCCAAAAAAGACAACCTTTCACACCAAAAGTCACCAGTACACTTAGTATCAAATGCCACACCAACACACAGTGACAGGAAATTTCAAAATCAGTGGTGCATGAAAACCCATTAGGTATTGCCACAGCAAAGTTTATCAATGACGAATGTATCAAACAAGAAATCTACAATGCTGTCATGCAGTGTTGAGTGTCATATTTCACAAAATATAAAGAAACATACAAATCAAAACACCAGGAAAATGTAACATAAAATGCAGCTTCCAACTATTTACAAACAACCATGATCAACTTGGTGACAATGTTGCACCAATAAATTTTCAGAGATTGCATTTACAAAATTTACTTTTCCCAAAAATAAGTGTTTTTTTTACCTTTTACCAATTTAATTCTGCATAATTCTTGTTTTGGAATGACATATTACTATTCTAACATGACATTTTCAATACTTTCCTTTATTTTGGTATACGATATCCAGCCAGAATAATATTATAATTGTGACTGAAAATAATTTGTTAATACATCCTGAAAGAGGGTGAGCTGTGTGCAGACATCTTGTTAAAAAGAAGAAGAAGAAAAAAAATCTTGTTAAACTAACAGAATTGTGGACAGAATTGTGTCATGTTATAATATGTTCTATGCTTATTTGTCTTACATTTTTCATTTGCCAGAATAAATTTTATAAACTTTTAAAATCTACCAAAAATAAAATAAATAAATGCATAACTATATAAAATTTTAAACCAAACATGATTTACACTTACATAATGTTTTCCTACTTCCCAATAATTTAAAGGTTTTTTTCAGGAATAAATGTTTCATATAAACATAAATGTTATGAAGAAAATATACTCTAATCTACATATTTTGAATTTTCTTTCAAAAACACATCTTTACGTGTTTATAGCCCCATCTTGGTTTAAAGCACCTGTTGCGTTGCCATAAACAGTAAAGATGGCGATCAGCACGCCTGGACGTCTGGACTGGTCTTAAAAATTTAGTAACATAGGGAATTCTCGTCAAGAAAGAGCAAAAATAGTGAAATACATAGATTAAAAAAGCGACACTACATCAATTTATAACCATGGATGAAAGACACTGGTGGATTGCAGGGAAAATTCAAGAGACCTTCCACATTGGAGGCTTTGATAACCCTTCCTTGCTTGAAGATTTTATGGTCAATCCTGAAACCCTGGATATGATCAACCAGTTTCTCCAGCCCGGAGGTCCGTGTAGACTGTTTCTTTACTGTGATAAATCAGAGGCTACCTCGATATCTGCAAGGGCATTACATATCACTGGCACTCTTGCCTCTCTGAAAGATGTTAGTTTGGAAGACGTGACAATTTTGTATTTCCTGAGAAACAATGTTGATTCCGAAGTTGATCCACAGCGAATGGAGAGAGATGTGTATTGTGGTGAACTCAAAGGAAATACCATTGAAGTTATGAATTCACTGTTGAGTGAAATATATGTCCCATTGATAAAAGCCAAAAAAGACTGGGGACAGTGCACTGGTGATAACCAGATTGTCTTTATGCACAATTTGGACAAAGTTTTAACAGGGTTATCAGAATCAAGTACAGGCTCCCATTCCTCAAAACATGTGGTTAGTTATTTGTTTTATTAAGTTGTTTGGTGTCAATTACTTGTCATGTTAGAGGACTGGCGTTCTCGATTCCTGTATTAATGATGAGCTAGTACACGGGTTGTCACAATTCCGTGCATGTCCTAATACCGTGTGTTTTTGTTTAGAAATCTATCGAGCAATACACTGGCTTTCAGCATGTGCTATTTTGTTGAATTTTCATTTAATTGATCGTTATTTATGCTCCAGTTCTTTATTTTCTGTCATATGAATGCATAGGTTTCACTATTAGTTTGCTCAATATTGACGCACGGAATTATGACATGCACGAAATTGTGACAACCCATGTAGTGGTGGACCAATTCACGCCCGTGTACCTATTCACGCCCACCCTCAATTTTCTCAGAGATTTATAATTTTTCATAGAAAAGATGTTTACCACCTCATAGATGATTATCAAATTGATCATATACATTAGTAATTTATTGTGTAAATGTGATTGTTATGAATAAATTTGGGGGTGGGCGTGAATAGGTACACGGGCATGAACTGGTCCACCACCACTATATATTAGGTGCTGATTAGAGTGAACGAAAATTACCATCACCATGATTTATGACAGTCTTTATTATTTGATTTTTGAAAAGTTTGGTTATGTGATTGTCACATTGGCATGACTATAAAAAGGATCATCATACCTACAGTGGCTACAAATCACGATCTACTCCAGTAACAATTGGCTTTTACACAGACAAGTGAGCTGTGTGTTTAATTGTATGCATAAAGGTCTTCAGTGGATACTTGGATATTTCCCTTGGTTGTACCAAAACTGCAATGTGTAGAGATATGTTCTTGTTACCTATCTCATACAAAAACAAGATGCACTCAGAGAGAGCAAAACGCTCGACTCCATGTAACCAGTCTCTCAAGTGATATAAAATATTGTAAGGACGACAGTAAAATAAAACCAAACATGTAAATTAATTTTCATAGAAATGTCAAGTAGAAAGCTAAAGCCATTAAAAATACATTGAAATGGGACCTCTGAAAAATCATGAATTTTTTTTTTATCTAAAATAAGATCCTGATCTTTCTTTTAGTAACTTCTTCCTTCAGTCAGGTCCTACTCACAAATTTTTAAATAAAGATCTGTTCATTAGTTTTGGAGTAATCTAAACACACACAAAAAAAATGAATAAATAAAACAAACATAAACAATTAACACACAAAAACATAAACTGCTGGTGGAGGTAAAAATTCTGCTTAAAGGTCACTTCTTGGTGAAAATCATGCATGGTAATTTTTTGTGATGGACTGTCAAGGAATTGAAAGAAAAAAGAGAAAATAAAACAGAAATAATAATTAATAAAAATGATGAATGTACCACCTCCCTCTTTATTATGTTTATGTCAATTTCAAGACATACAATGAGAAGAAATATTTTTACTTAAAGACATCAAGTATCACAAGCTAGGTTTGTGACCTCACAAAGGCAGTTACATTGTGACATCACTTAGTAATGACTTCATCAGAAAGCAAAATATTGATTTTTACGTATGTGATGAAGAGAAGGAAGTTTCACTGTGTATTCCCAATTAAAATAAGAAAAACTCTCTCCTGGCTTTAATTGTTAAACAAATTAGACCAAATTTGCAAGAATCTGTCTGTACCCCATGAAATACCTTTCCACCAAATTTGAGATTGATTGAAGTTATAGTTTTTGAGTTATAAGGGCAAAATGGTGCACAGACAGAGAAGCAGATTTCACTGTAAAAGCCCAATTAAAAATAAGAAAAACTCCCTCCTGGCTTTAGTTTTCACACAAATTACACCAAATTTGAAAGAATCCGTCTGTACCCCATAAAATACCTGCCCACCAAATTTGAGCTCGATTGGTGTTATAGTTTTTGAGTTATAAGGGCGAAACGGTGCACAGACAGCCTGACAGACAGACAGAAACAAACTGATTACAATAACCCTCTCCTATCGTCGAGCGTTAATAATGTACATAGGTCTCTCAATTTTGCAGCATAAATACCTGTGAATTCTTTTTACTTCATTTTGAAAAATAAAAAAAAACACAATTTGTCACTTTTGGTAAAAATTAAAAGTGTCTATATCTTGCATATTATTTGTTGTACAGGTTTGGGACTCAAACCAACCTACAGGAAATCATGGACTGGGGTCATTTTGATGTAATCAGATTTAACATTGTAGAAATCCAGCAAGGTCAACTGAGGGAAGCAGATTGGTCAAACTTGAAAGTGCCTAAATCGTTTATAATGGAAACTAGAGGCTCTTAAGTGCTCTAACCAGTAACCACTAAGTTGGCACTAACCAGCCTAAAGAAAACAGTGTGCTGAGAATCTTTTGATGAAGTCCTTGGGTGCTTCCTTTAAGGTCAAAGAAGGGTAGCCAAAGTTTTTACAATCCACTTAATATTACACTTAGTGGTATGAGATGTCAGACCTGAGAATATATTGCTGTGGTCAGATTTGACCTTGGGCCCCTCTTTAAATTGAGGGTAACCAAACTTAAAAGTTTTTTTAATGCTCTTATTATTTGCCTTTATGCTTATTGATGTAAAACCACCTTAAAGAAGTTTGCACTGGGAATCTTTTGATGTGTGATTAGATTTGAACTTTGACGCCTTGGCCAAAGTCAACAGAGTGTAGCCAACCTTTAAAGGCTCATGTATTATTGGTTTCTAGGTAAAGTGCTTCCTACTTAGGGTTCTTTATCTTTTCATTGGATGCGTCAACCTTGATGCTCTTCCACTTTATTAAGATGTAGTTGGTCAGCAAGATTATAAAATATTGTTAACAATGCCTAATATACTGCCAAAACACTGCAAAATGTTACATCTGATTTTTAAAAATTTGTTTTCAGATGTTAAAACTTCCTGAAAATGTGGTTGGTTCTGACTTTAAACAGCACAGATTAGCAGCAACAGATCAGACATTAATAGCTGAGTATGAGCATCTGGTTTCAGAGTGGATGACAACAATAGAAGCCATATTACATGACACAACAGACGAAAGGTAAATAAGTAATTATTTTTAATCTTAATTAAAGTGTCCAAGTGTATTAAAAGATATTTTTGTGTAAGATCAGAAAATAATTAAGGTATGTGACTATGTGTGCTTTTTAACTGTATTTGGTTACCCCACAGCCTTTAAGGGTAATCAGGGTGTGGTTTTCACCCATGGTGTCCAGATGGGCGGGTGGCAGGAAAGAGTTTGTCTGGGCTCTATCTCAGAAACCGTAAGGTGTAGGAAGTTGATACATGGTAGGCACATTGGTTAGGGGGTGTAGGAGTGCAACATCATGGTGTGACCTTGGTTTGACCTTGCCTGGTGACCTTCAGTTTGAAAATCTTGTCCTAGCTATATCTCGTAAACCGTAAGGTGTAGGAAGTGGATACATGGTAGGGACATTTATTGGGAGTTGTAAGTGTGCAACATCATGGTGTGACCTTGATTTGACCTTGCCATAGTGACCTTGACCTATAAAATCTTGCCCGGGCTATATCTTAGAGACCATAAGCTGTAGGAAGTTGATAGTTGGTATTGGTAAGAACATTTGTTGGGAGTTGTAGGTGTACAGCATCATGGTTAAGGCTGCGATAGGTTACCCGGTTACCCAGAACCGGTTCAAAGTCTGTAGGAAACCAAGTACAAAGTGGTGAAGCAGGTAACTGAAAAATATTAAATATACAGTCAAACAACGGAAAACGTGGGTAAACCTCAATATTCTGTCAGATTTCTCTAACTACTAATAGTTTTTCACATAATTTTCCTTATTTATACAGATATTTAACATTATTTTTCGTAACGTTTTGTTTACATCATCCGCCATGTTTTCTTCTCTGCTACCTCCACTGAGTGACAATTAAAAGACGGTTGCCTGAATTTGGATCGGTTCTTGCGAGACAAATACCCGGTGTCGTTTTTCTAACGAAGTCACAGTCTTGGTCATGGTCTGATTTGATTTGTCCTTTGACCTTGCTGCAGTGACCTTGAGTTTCAAAATCTTGTCCGGCTATATCTCGGCAACCATAAGGTGTAGGAAGTTGATACTTGGTAGGGACATTAGTAAGGGGTTGTATGAGTGCAAACGTCATGGTGTGACCTTGATTTGACTTTTGACCTTGTCATAGTGGCCATGAGTTTTAAAAATCTTGTCTGGGCTATTTCTTTGATGCCATAAGGTGTAGAAGGTTGACAGTTGGTAGGCACATTGGTTTGGGGTGGTGTAGGTGTGCATCATGGTGTCAGGGTTTGCGAAGTACCTCTACATGTCCTCCGAAAATGGAGTCCCAATAATTTTTTTCTGAGTCCAGTGTTTGCGTTAGGGTTATGAAACGTCGGGTTCCTTGTACCTTATGGCACATCAAAAAAGGGGTACCACTGTGTGAAAATTGGGTGCAAGTAATAATTTTTCTCCTGTATTTCGAATACATTTAAATATATAGAAGCACTATCCAATTTCCTTTATACTGATAAATAATATGCATCTGTCCATAAATAAATTTTAAAAATATTTTAAAAAGCTGAACCCCAGTCAACTAACTTCATTTTAGTGCAATTACAATGAAATTTATTTTGTATGATTATTTTATTTAAGCTGCAAATATGGCATTGATACTGTTTGAAATACAAAAATTTGTAGTTTTTCTTGCTTTTTGTTTGACAAAAATTCATTGGGTAGTTCCAGAGATATAGTTTTTTTTGTTACATCCCCTGTAAATATTTTCGAATGTTACAGCTTTTATTTTCTGGGCAACATTCCGGGTTAAATATCAAGATTTTCTGAGATTTAGTATAATAGTTTGTCTCCCACGAAAGTTCACCGTTCTGACTTGTTGTTTCGACTGTTTCTGTGCAGAGATCAGGCTTTCTTTCGATATATAACGTTTTGAGTAGATTTGCTAGTGTACAACACCAGCACTCACTGGCTGCTTTGGAAGGATCTTGTCACGTATGAAATCTCGCTTTACAATGGTGGGCGTAAACAACTTGCCAGGAAATCGTTCGAAACCATTTAATTTTAAAATATAAAGTTTATCTTCAGTATTATATATATTGCTTGCATATCTACGCTTCCTGCCAACTGAAATTCGCTTCTAAAGCAGAAATATTTTCTTCATAAAAATCGCGTCCCGATTTAGGCACTGAGAACCGAAATTTGCATCCAAATCTGAAATACTGCGTGTTTAACATACTCGGACGGCGTAATCGCGAATCCTGTGGTGTGACCTTTTTGTTCTGCCAAAGTGTGTTCACCTATCATATTTGAGACATCTTTCTCTTATGACAAAGATATATGGATTGCTGCAACTGTTATTATATGCACTTTTACATAATTGTGCTATTTTCATTGACAGCTATTTTCCAGTTAATAAATTTACAGCTCCATGTTTTTTAGTTTACTGATTAATGCTGTTGTATTGCTAATGAATTGTCTTGTTTTAATACTTTATCTTTACATACATTTTCTTTCTGTTAGACATTATTTTCTTTATTTAAACATTATCTGTAACTTTATATAACAGACTTTGCTCTGAAAGTATCTTGATCTTTGTACTGTTTCACTACTTCTATATCTCATGGTGTTGAAAGCTATTTCCCCAGGCTGTGGAGTATGGGCATCTCTGAAGCTATTTTTCCCCTGTAGCACTGCTTGAGACAAAATGTTGCTCCTTCAGAATATGCCAAAAACTAAATGTGAATTTCCTCTCACAAATATTCACAGGTTCATGGATCCAAATGCGGGTCCGTTGTCTGAACTTGACCGGTGGAAAAGAAGACAGCGTCTGCTAACCAGCATCACAGAGCAGCTAAAGGGCAAAGAGTGCAAAGCTGTCATTGGCATCTTAATTACTGCAAAGTCCCGGCTACTCAAGAAGTGGAAGTCCATCGACTCAGGGTAAGATAGACACCAGGACTGGTGTTCATGAGAAAGCACAAACTCACTCACATTCATAAACTCAGTCCTACAGAAGTATAAACTCAAATTTAGTAGTCTGAAGTGAAATCCTACCTAAGTAGTGTATGCACAAACTCTATTAAAAACATGGTCAAACAAAAATAATACAGACATAATCTCAAACATTTAAGAATCTGTATATGTAAAATCAAATATAGTGACTTTCCCTAAATATATGGATTTTAAATAATTTTGAGCCTGAGGTTAAGTATATACTTACTTGAGAATAGGTATTATATTTGAGTTAAATGTAACCTCATGTTTGAGTTTCAGTTTCAATTAAACCCATATTTAGGGTTTAAATTCTAAATTACAGGGATTATTTTAGTTTGAGTTTGAGATTTCATTATAAATACCACTCCAAAGCTTTAATTCAGTGTTATCGTCATTTCTGTTTCCATTGTTTTGTCATACATGTATATGTATACGATTTCGGAGCAGTGATTTTGTTTTGTTTGTTCTGGAATTTTCAGAAATCACATGAGATTAAGATTATGTACAGACTATAATTGTGTTATAGGTATGAAGTAAGTTAAATGAAAGGAGCAGAGTAATGGATGATGTTTGGTAGCGAATTGAGAACAGAATTCTCTCTTTTGTTGTTGTCCATTTTAAGTTTTAAAAACTTTGGTCAATTAACCAGTATTGACCACTTTTAGAGAATTAACCGGGGTGGTTTTAACCGGTTAAAACCACCCCTTCAATCAACCGGCCAACCCTGTTGAATTTTAGTAATTTCAGAAAATTAATAAGCAGATTGATGTCAGTGGGTCAATATCTTTTAATTTCCAAGGAAAAAATAGCATGTTTAGTTGCTTTTATTACAAATAGTAAGCATTGAAGAGCTGAACAAAAATTACTGTCAAAATGTGTAGTAACATGATCAATAAAGTTGATAACTAATAATGTGACCACCTGATGTAAGATTTAAACTGTCTATTGTCACGTGACAGAGAACTTTTCTTGTTACAGGATTACTGATGCCATGAATGAGACAAAAGACAAGGTGCGGTACTTGGAATCCTTAAAGAGACACCTAGACCAGCTGTACACAGGTAAGCCAGACTTGAGCATATAGTTAGACAAGGATTATTATGGCTTAGAACTTGAGTGTCCAGCGTAGGTTGTTAAACCTAACTTTCTGAGTGTTTGTAATAGGGCAGGGTCGGTAGCAGATTTTTCATTCCGGTATCCTACCAGTGCAAAACCGTACCGATTCCGGGATAACGAAAGAAGAAATTGCGTTCTAGCATATTCCCAATCGAATAGGTCCACCAACCGGAAGTAAGTTTTGTGAAAAGAAAACATTGAAGTTTTGAAAGAAATCACTATAAAAGTGCTAAAATATGTAAAAATATTGGATAAAAGTCAATAATTTCTTCAGATTTGAGTTTAGTTTCTAATCCTTTACGTTTTCTCACAATATTATATACTGACATTCAAAATACCGACTGTAAAGTGTCACCACGGTGTGAATTGGTCTCGATACCAAGATACTGGTGTTACCGACCCTGCCCTAGTTTGTAATGTAGATATCACAGATGTGTTAATAAATTGAAAAGGTGGGATAATTTTAATCTTATGCAAAATGGTAGCCCCATTTTTGGGGGCCAAGTTTCGTACCTGTTGGAATGTGGGTTTTGTTTTTGAGGCTATCAGCCAATCCATCATGAGTAAGGCTCTCTTGTGGATTATTGAACAGTGTGGAATTACCATCATCTTGATTTCTTGATAAAATGGAAGAATTAATTCTGTGGAGACAACACATATCTGGGGTCAACTCATGCAACTGCATGTTGGTATGTTCCAGGACCCATTTAGAACATCACAAGACTGGCCATCATGAGGCCATCTCAGTAGGGAAATTGACACTATCTTTACTTTCTTGTTTAGTATTTTTGTCTGGTCAATAGATTCAGCTGATCAGATAACACCTGTATTTGGGGATTTGTTGCAGGAGCCACTCCTCAGAGCATCATGAGCCAGGCTATCCCGGGTCTGCTGAACAGTGTAAAGCAGATGGACTCCATCTCCAGATTCTACGCAAGACAAGGCTTCCTTGGACTGCTCTTCACTAAGGTATGCAAAATTAGCTGCAAATTTCCACAAGTTTCATAGACTGTATATAATAACTATAACCTCCTGTATTTATGCTTGCTTCGAAGGACTGTTAAGGCGACCTTAATTTATTATTTGGAGAATGCAAACTGCAAAGGATTACTCTTCATCATACAGATAACCAGTTTTTGCATTTTGGCCTGTAAATGTATAGTATTCTTCTCTGATAGTACAGTTGTGCATGTGTATTTGTAAACATACTCTATTAACCTGTAATTGTCTTCTAGGTCACAAACCAAGTGGTTCTGGCCTGTAAGGACTACATACAACAGTGCACTCTGATTGGAGATGATGATAAACTCTGGGAGAAAGTCCATGCAGAGATATTGGACAGGGACGGAGATCATGCTGAACCACACCATAGGGCACTGGCAAGGCAGATAGAAAGTCGCCTCAGGGTGGGTGTCTTATTAATGCTTGTGTGGGTGTGTTATTGAGCACATGGGTGCATGCAGGGAAGATTGGGGAAATTCTACAAAGCTGGATCATTCATTGAGTTAGTCACCTAATGGTGGGTATATGGTTGTTATATGGGTGGATGTACTAATCAATTTATGTGTGGTATATGGCTGGGGGGTATGTAAGTACAGGGACCATGTAGATAGTGCTGGTATTGTTTATCGATATTGAAATATTTATCGATTCACGCTACATTTGCCAATATCAATAATGTAGAGTATAATATCAATATCGAAACATACCACTTAACAGGTACAAATATCATGTTTTTCATTCAAATAAAGGACAATATTTGAAGAATATATTGGTTTTCCTACTATTTTTGTCATCTTTCACTTACCGCTAAAGCGGAAATGCCATATTTGTTTACGTTTCGGGAAATACTAAACCTCGCGAAAGAGTGTGGAAGGTCTCTCCCAGGAAAGCATCTAATACCCCGATATTTCAATATCGATCGATACGCAAGGCAAAAATATGGTTTGATATCGATGTGCATATTATCATTTGATACCAACACTACATGTAGAACTACACCACAGGTCATAAATAAGCAGCTAGTGTTAACAGACTCGGGTATTCAGGTGTGCCTCAGTTTGATGGTTACAGAAAAGGGAATTGAAGTGGTGGGGGAGGGAAGTTGATCGGGGTCGGAGTGGCGTTAGTTTTGGTTTACATTTGTGTTTAAGCAACTTGCCAAAAAGTTGAGCTTCCTGTGAACCAGCTGCCATTTGACCAAAACATTGTATGTTGTTCTTTTGTGTTTTGTAGACACAGCAGGTGCGTGACAAGAATAAGACTGGTCACTATGTGGACACTGAGACACTCTATAACCGTCTGCGAGCTGTGCTCACACTGCAGACTTTCTATCGTGACAGCATCCGCTCACTGAGAGATGCATTGGGTGCCAGCCAGAACCTGTCTCACTTCAACTCTATGAGTAGCTTGGGACAGCCACCTAGTCAAGGAGCCAGGTGAGGGCACAAAGGGCAAAGTATGCAGGTTAGACTGAAAAGTCTAGGTAAGTATATAAAGACAGCCAGACCCTGTCCTACTTCAACTTTATGAGCTGCCAGTGCCAGGGACAGCCATTGAATCAGGGAGCTGGGCTAAGATGTGAAGTACAGGTACCTATACAAACCCAGAGAGTCATGTAAAAAAGATAGTACCAGGCCAGGTAAAGATAGAACCATTCAACCAGGTAAGGATATAAAGCTTGTCAGAACTTCTCAAACTCGTATAACTCAAGCATGGCCAAGAGCTAGGTATTGTAATAGAACTTCTATGCCTGTCGACTTGATTGTCCCATGCATGTTTTATAGTTTTCTGAACCAAGTTTCATCAGGTTTTGTGCCCTGTTTCATGTCAATTGTCAATGAGTGGAATTGTCGAATGTCACTTCTGTGTTGTTCTGAGTTAAGTTTCACCAAACTATGCGTGCATATGGCATAGGTAGGTTATGCCTGTCAGTTTAACCTTCACTTCTGATTCTGCTCTGCACCAATTTTTACCCCACAGCCCTTAAGGGCTGTCAGGGTATTGTTTTCACCCATGGTGTCCAGATGGGCGGGCAGGCGGTGGGAAAAAGTTTGTCCGGGCTGTATCTCAGAAACGATAAGGTGTAGGAAGTTGATTCTTGGCAGGGACATTGGTTAGGAGGTGTAGGTGTGCAACGTCATAGTGTGACCTTAATTTGACATTTGACCTTGCCATAGTGCCTTGAGTTTGAAAATCTTGTCCAGGCTATATTTCGGAAACCGTAAGGTGTAGGAAGTTGATACTTGGTTGACATTGACTAGGGGGTGTAGGTGAGCAACGTCATGGTATGACCTTGATTTGACATTTGACCTTGCTGTAGTGGCCTTGACCTATAAAATCTTGTCTGGGCTATATCTCGGAAACTGTAAGGTGTATAAAGTTGATACTTGGTGGGGACGTTGGTTAGGGGGTGTAGGTGTGCAATGTCATGGTGTGACCTTGATTTGACCTATGACCTTGCCGTAGTGATCTTGACCTATAAAATCTTGCCGGGCTATATCTGGGAAACTGTCAGGTGTAGGAAGTTGTTACTTGGTAGGGACATTGGTTGAGAGGTGGAGGTGTGCAATGTCATGGTGTGACCTTGAATCGACCTTTGACCTTGTCATAGTGACCTTGACCTATAAAATCTTGTCCGGGCTCTATGTCGGAAACTGTATGGTGAAGGAAGTTGATGCTTGGTAGGGACATTGTTGGGGGGGTAATAGATGTGCAACGTCATGGTTTGTCCTTGATTTATTTGACCTTTGACATTGCTGTAGTGACCTTGACCTTTAAAATTTTGTCCGGGCTATATTTCGGGAACTGTAAGGTGTAGGAAGTTAATACTTGGTAGGGACATTGGTTGGGAGTTGTAGGTGTGTAATGTCCTAATGTGACCTTGAATTGACTTTTGATCTTACCGTAGAGACCTTGACCTTTAAATTTTGTCCGGGCAATGTCTCTGAAACCATTAAGTGTACGAGGTTGATGCTTGGTAGGGACATTGCTTAGAGGTTGTAGGTGTGACACATCATGCTGCAATCTTGATTTGAGCTTTGACCTTGTCATAGTGACTATCAGTTTTAAAATCTTGTCTGGGCTATTTCTTTGATTCTGTAAGATGTAGAACGTTGACACTTGGTAAGGACATTGGTTAGGTTCTATATCTCATGGTGTTGAAAACTATTTCCCCAGGCTGTGGGGTACGGGCATCTCTGATGCTATTTTATGTAAATGTTGCCCACTGTTACCATATCCAAGGTAGGGATGTCACAACAACAAATATTTCATGTCGGCTAATTGCTTAGTACTATTTGTGTTAACACCGAATAACCATCAAATTTATAAAACAAACAAAAAAGTTTCATGTTGTAAAAAGCATTGAAAAATGATAAATAAGTGAAATAAATGAAAATATATGTATATAAACTGTAAAATTTAATAAATTTGCTGTTTTCCTTCAACTTCTACTTTGTTTATTTCAGACCAGAAGTGGGTGATATAATAGGTATATGGTACTTCTGGTTTTACGTGAATGCATAAACAATATACAGAAAATGTGGCTGTTTTTGAATTTTAGTTTATTTTATGTGACAATATGGACATATTTAATGGATTCAGACCTTTTGCCATCTTTTACACTACATTGAGCGATTATTTGTATTTTAAAATATGAACCGGTAAATAGCACTATTCCTACCGTTTTTGATTAGTTGGCTGGTCGTGACGGCCCTAATCCAAGGCACTGTATTATACTCGCCCACTCTTCATTAGATTTGTACTGTGTTTACAGGTCCAAGTTGAGCGGTGCAGGTGGTGCACTCAGCAGCAGTAGAGGCGGGCCCAAGACCTCCAACTCCAAGCGGACAGCGGGATCCATGGTGTCTGCGTCAGACCATGGGGAGGGCCACGGTGTGTCAGTGGCCGACGAGGAAACCATCATGTGGCACCTGGACACATTCTGCTCACGACTGCGGCAGATCATTGACGTGGTTAACACCATGTCACAGTTCACAAAGTGAGTTAATAATATTAGGGGTGTTATGGTAGCGATTTTTTCCTTCCGGTTTTATGTCTTGTCCTTCCCGGTCGGTTAACCATCTCTTATTTAACAAAACATGAGAACCAAATAGTTTTCCATATTGTAAAACAGGAATTCTAACATGACACAGATGTGTCCTCGATTCTGATTGGCTAAACGATGAAATACTTCATGGGTAAACTGGTAGCTCCGAATTATTACTCAAGTTAATTATAATGTGACTGATTAAATAAGTCAAGAGTGCTGTTAAACAGTTTACAAAGAGAAAGGGGGGCCACGGTGGCAGAGTGGTAACACTCTCGAATCTCACCTCTGAGGCTGGGGTTCGATTCCCGGCACATCCTCAAGTGGGAAAGCTGGTAGTTGCTTGCCGTTGGTCGGCAGTTTACAGTACAGAACCCTAACGAACTGTATGTACTGGTTTCCTCTGCCCTTCCAAATACCCGTCGTGATATGACCTGTATAGTATTGAAAGCGACGTAACCCCCCCCCCCCCCAAAAAAAAAAAAAAGAAAAAAAAAAAGATTGATATTAAAATGAATGTTAATGCTAATGTAGGATTTGTGTAAAAGACATGAATAGTTTGTTGTACTTCCTTCTTATAAACCCTGCTTACACAGTATTCTATATTGCAGGATGATCAAATCAACAACTGGATTGCCACGACCCCGTAAAGAAGACTTAGTCTATGATGAAAAGGAGGAGGCAAAGTACAACAAACAGCGGGAGATGCCCAGACAAGGTGAGTGCTACATGTAATCAAACATCTCTGGTCTTTGTCATAAACATTGGGGAATCTCCAGAGTAGGTAATTAGTGATACTACAGGTATGCAGGAAAAGGAAATGGTGACAATTCAGGTAAATATTTAGGGAGTGACTTGGAGTGAAAAAAACATTGACCGGTGTCCATAGTGCAATTATTATATCGGAACTGAATTTTGAGATCGATGATTTATTTGTTACCAACTGCAACAACCTCTAATGCAAATATACTGGCTGGTGTAAGTAAATACAATGAAATTAGGATTTGAAATAGCAATAAAATTAGGAAAATTATGCCAAAATGAATATTAGATTGACATATCTGTTAAATATTGGGTTTCAAATGTGATTTATTGAAATATGCACTATTTTAGTAGTACTACGAGTACCTGGCTAGGTTGCACCTGCATACACAGCCTGATTTTTGACAGCCCAGATACCCTGTCACAATCTGGTAAATAAGACTAAATATTGGTAGATCTTGCATTAAATTAGTTTATTATAGTGCTTAATCTCTCTAATAACATGAGCATTGGGTGATTCCCAGACAGCGGAGTTACTGATACTCCAAGTGTGAAAAGTAAATAGTGACGAGATAAATATTGGCAGATACCACATAAAAACGGTCAGGCTGTTATAATGCTTAATATGTATATTTTAATTAACAATGACAAGTAATAACTGATAAGTACAATACATAGACGAATATTGCCAAGCAAAATATTTACTGATATAACTGAGAAGCTAAAGCATGAAACTACAAGTTATGCATGTAATAAGGATAAAAAGATGGATTGAAATATCCAGACGAGGTAAATACTGACACAACGAATAGGGCCAGTTATAAAAGCATTAAAACAATACATGCAGTACATGTAATGGGTACAATAAACTGCTGGGAAATACCTGGCAAAGTAAGAACGCAGTCAAATTACTATGACAGTTCAGTTGTCTTTTACTTTATGTATTTACAAACCATCTAAAAATAATTACCTTAAAATCTTAATTTTATGAACTGGTTTTAAATTTGCCTGACATTTGGCAAATGTTTACTGGGTAGAAACTAACTTTCATTTGAGACATTATTTGTTATTGATTAACTAAATACTGGTCCATACCTTTTGAAAGAAAAACTTTTAAATTCTAAAAAAAGAGTGCACCTTATTTTGTTTCTAAACATGTCAGATGATTTTTTGTGAACCAGCTATTTTTAGAATTATGTATAGAATGCTTTATGAAGTTTTGCATTGTGTACTTTTTGCAGGGATTTTTTTTTTAATTGTTATGATTTTGCTATTTTTAGAGTTACCAGAAGGTAGTCTATTTGGTGGAAACTTGATTTCTGTGTGTTTTGATGTTATTTGATTGCCTTCAAATGTAAATAAAATATAATTACAATAGGCCATGACGATTAAGTGTATTTAATAGACAGATTTCAGTGTGATAAAATCAAATATAATGATTGTTTAATTTTATTTATTTGTCATGTTTTATGTGATCTAAATGAATGGGTGATTCTTAAATTGAATATATTTAGATGTTTCATTCTTAATTTTAAACAGAGACTTCTGCATGGAATCACTAGCAACCTAATTATTTTAATCATTTTACTATACATATTGGCTAGTTTATTGACCCCTTTGTCACCATAGCAGCGGTAATTTGGAGGTTTTTTCTAAAACCATTCATGTTGTTTTCTTATAGAGCAGTGTTTGCTAGTTGAGCAAAATACAATAGAATTTCTTCTATCTAAACCTGCCCGGAGTGGGCATTGTTTGGACAGTGGAAAATTTGTAAAATAAAAAGGCAAATAGTAGGAAATAGTGAAGTTAGAAGAGTGTTGATGAGATTGATTTGGATGGTAGAAGGTTGGACAATAGAGGTTTTACTGTATGCAGATAAAGTTCTGAACACTCCAGCAAGTTAAAACTTTGAACACAATAAGCCAGACTTCTCAGATTCTGCTATTTTCAGCCTTAGGATTAATTGAAATGAACGCGTTTGCTGTACAAGTTAAATATTTTATTGACTAGTATAGGGGTGTGACCGAGCAGTCGACACTCGCCGAGCGAGGCGAATTTCATGAAAATTCGACCCCAATCCTTAGGGTCGATTACTCGTGTATATATAACAACCTATAGAACCGGTAACGTTTTTTAGTTAATAAAACATAAATAACATACCTTACTTTCATTAAATCGCATAATCCACCATTTGTAACATAAAATTAATGATATTATGTGCTGACAATAGCTAATTCAAGTGATTCAAAGCTTTTATCTTTATATTTTTTTCGTTTACGGGAGCCGCCATATTGGATGTCGTTTCCTGTTATGGTGGATACTAAATGTCGCGAGGGCTCGATGTCGAGTCAAGTTTTTATCTGCGAGTAATCGACCCGAATTATTTGTACTCGTCCCACCCCTAGACTAGTATACCATTAGCCAGCGTATTATGTAGATAGTACAAATTGGAGTTAAACTAGCCGTAAAGCCACTGACTACTGCTTCATTTGGTAATTTGACACAACTGGAAAAGACGATCTGTATTTGCTTGTGTTGTCTGTAAATCAACAGGTATAAATAATTAAATATATTTAACCCCCCCCCCCAAATATTTTACTAATTTACCTGGTTATGATGCTGTTTAATAGATGATTATGCAGTTCTATGTGAAAATATTCTTCCCATTCATGACCAATCAGCATACAGCTAACAAATCAGTATTTATTTATTAGTGTTTCTGATTGGCTGGGGTTTAAATTCATTGTGTAATTTATAATGTATGAATTTGAAGTTTGTGTCAAATTACCACTTGACAGATATGGTGGTGAAGCAGTGTAAGACTGTAAATTTTACCAGAGAATCAATTTAAAACATTCAAAGCTTTTTGATGTTGTATCTACCTTACCTATGTACATAAATTGCTTTGTTTATGTTGTGATGTTACACAGATGGACCGGATGAAGGTATTTAACCGTAAAACTTCCTCTCTGGAGTGCTTCGGAATTCATTTTTAACAGCAAATATTCTATAATTTCCTATGAATTTCAGAAAAGTATCTAACAAAAAATAAGACAGGAACCTCATCTATATCTATTTATAGTAACACAGCTTTGCTGGATAATATTTTGACAGCATTTTGTGCAAGATTGTCTAACAAACCTGTATTTCTGTATGTATAATGATATTTTAACTTGGAATGGGTTGGTAGCACCACTATAACAGAATGGTACAACTGTCACCTCAGTGTGAGCACATAAATGGGGGGAAAACATAAATAAGGACAAGACAATAACCAAATATGAAGAAAATACAATTCTTTGTCATATTTATATTCTTTAATTTCTTGGTGTCCCATTTGAATAGGCATATCATATTTTTTGTATGCCCAGATTGTTACGGTTTTGCATTTACACAATTTGCATTTTGCATTTAAATACTTTTGAACGTATTTGACCCCAAGTCTGCCATTGAGTCAATGCCTTGACAAGATAGTGATATGGAAAATGGTGTTACCAATCCATCTATGGGTAAGATTTAACCTATAACTGCCTAATGAACCCAGCATGAAGCTAAACTTTATGATACTTCAATTATTTGATCTGTAAATTGCTAAGCTAAGTCATAGGATTAATATTACAGATAAGAAGTATTCACAAAGTCACAAGTTGGTTAGCCCATTAACTGATCTGAAATTAAAACCTTTATCTGATTTTCATGGCAAAGCTGAATGACAGTCCTCATACCTATCAGTATGTCAATAGATTTTTAAAATATATGAAATGACTTGAGACATTAACTAATCTGTTATTGAAGCTTTTATCTGGTTCTGTATTCAGCAAAGGAATCAAAGATCAGCTTAAATACACAGCTTTTACACAAACATGGGCTGTTCTTTGGCTCTTCTTTCATGCATCCCTTTTGTACTACTGCTGGCCTTTTCATCAATATCCGCTTAGTATTGAAGACTTTACAGTGTACATTTAAATGCCTATAAGTAGAACTCTACTGGTCTTTTTAAGTACAAGTGTCCAGTTAAAAGAAAGCTTTTTGTGATGAAATATGCCGTCACCTGAAATTTCTTCTCTGGACCTTCGGAATTCAGCATTACAAGATTTGAGATTCAGTTATATACAGTTGCTGATTTGTGTGTATTTAACATGGTATATAAGATTTTATTGCAGTTTTGTGCAATTTAACCACTCCTCCCTTCTTGTGAAGTCTTTATCAGTGTTACCTTTGTGCAGTTTTCTAGTATAACGTATAGTTTCATTATTAGTAATAATATTAATTATAATACTATTTGAATTTCATAATAATGTATTGAAATATTTTTTAAAAGCTTCAATTTAAGTTTGAAATGTGACCAGGCTAAGAGAATATCACATGTTTTCATTTAGTTTTAGCTTCAGTTTAAATTAACCAAGTAAATAAACAATAAGTAACACTAAGTAACTCATAATGTTATTGATCCTACTGTATATTCTTTTTAAAATTGTAGTATTTTTTTCTCACTGTTAAAGTAACTGTCAGAAACAGCCAAGACCGCCCCCTCCCCCTGTACCCTGAATAACATATATTCAATGGAATTTATTCATTTAAAAAACATATTCCATTTGAGTTTTTCATAATCTTCTTTCTCAACCACCAGACCTTACTGAAGTCTTATAATTTAATGATCCATGAAATTGACCATTGTAAACCCACTCAGTGTATGTTTCTCTGCTATAGTCTCTACCTTTTACAGGAGCTTATATTAACATATTATGCTACATTCTGCCCATGTCTGACATAGGGTTTATATTTATATAAGTTACTGTTACCCACCTCTTACAACAGCTTCTATTCATGCAATTTAATAATTGCACTGTAGCAATATATTTATATAAAATAGAAGTTTATATTTACAATTGACTGTGCTGTACCCATATGTTATACAGATAACTTATATATTTGCATAATTAACTGCACTGTATCAATATCTAAAACAGAAAAAACAGGAGTTTACATGATTCACTAACGTATTTATTCGTATAAATGCCCGGCGGGTGATGCATTTTTCAAAAGGGGGGGTTACTATTACAGATAAAAAAAATCAACTAGTGAGTCCAGTGGCAATGGGCGATAATGGACATTGGCAGTCTTGATCTCGCTTGCCAGCATATATAATGGCGGGAGAGTTTAAACTATCAGAAACAAACCTTAAATCTGAAAAAATTATAAACTTTTATCTCGTATTTTTACAGATTTTAATGCGTCTGTGATCAAAATTGCCATGTTTTGTTGTGATTTTCTTTATTTCTCGTAAGCGGTATTCGATTGGGGAAGTACTAAAGCTAATCTTTTATCTGAATCCCGGGACCGCAAAGCTGCTGGGGGGATGTAAAACCCAGAAATATGAACTTTGCAAAGGTTGAGAAGAAGGGGGGGGGGGGGGGGGGGGATGAATATTTAGGGGGCAGTTGTATGGATAAATACGGTAACCATATTTTGTCCATGTTTGTTGTTCTGTTGACAAGCCCGTACAGTAGCTGCATTATGTTAATGTAATTTACTACACCTGTGTGTAACGCTTGAGCTTATGTACACACAAAACACTGTCCTGTACATACCCATAAGCTAAAGTGCCTCTTTTTCTCACTGACAGTGCTACACACAGCTCCACCAGGTGAAGGAGATTTGGAGGCGATAACCGAGGATGAGGAAGCCTTGATCGAAAGAAAACAGGTAAAATATAAGGATATTTGTTTTGGGTTTGACAGTCCTTTCAACATGTGGAATACAGGAATAGGTCATGCCAAGTTGGCCAATTGAGGGGGAAGTAGGAGACCAGAGTGTAGTTGATGTCAAGATTCTGCACTGATAACGGTTGGTTGAACAGGCAATCAACTACTGACATTCCCACTTCTGTAATCTTGACCCCAGGACCTAAGAGGAGGTAGGCAAGTGTATTACCCATTACGCTACCATGCCTCCACGTTACAGTGTAAAAGTAACGGGTTGAGCTTTTCAAAGAGTGTAAAAACTCATGATGGTAAGTTTGCAACATGGAAAGTTAAATATAAATATCAACCTGAAAACAGTGGTAAAACTGTGTTAGTAAGGATAAGTAAGCTTTGACTGCAAATAGGTGAATTAATTAATATATTTGGAATAGATTGAAATTTAGAAAGATACAAACCTGAGTAGGATCACGTTTTACAGTCAGCTGGGCTGTTGTATTATGCTACAGTTTTGGATTACAGTATTAAAATGATAAAATACATTTACTGAAATACTTTAAACAGCTAAAATTATCATATTAACGTGTTACTATGAAGAGAAAATATAAGTATGAAGAGGTTTGTCAAACTTTAAGTACCACCATTATAATAACAAATAACGTTAAGCATTAGAGTTTGGGGTAATTAAATGTTGTGTGGCCCTCGGATATAATACTCTGGTTACTGAGCATCAGGATGTATTTTGACAGGATGAGCGGAAGAGACGAGAGGATGCACATGAGTTGAGTGGGACAGGAGTCATCACCAAGAGAGATGTGGACCTTCTCAGTGAGTACTTAAATACTGCTTAGTGGAGCTGTAAAGAGAAGATTTCACATTGCAAGTCCGATATCCATTCCAGACCCGGATTTGACTCTGCGTATCAGTGTTATCATTCACATATATATGCTTTACACTTTTACAGACATTCCCAAAAAATTACTAGGTTGATGTTATTGAAGTATAAAGATGGAGGAAATACTATTGTATTCACAGAGTTTGTCATACTTTGGCAATCTACTGCAGAAAACATTGAAAAGTGTATATTTGATAGCTTGATATGACATTATATATGTTACAGTACTTGACTTCTGATGTTGTTTGCCTGATAACTCACTGTATTCCTTCTGAGTATGCAGAACTTTTCTATTCAGTGTTTTATAATGTGCTTAATATCCGTAATTAGGGTCCCATTTTCAGGCGTTTTGTATGAGGTAAATATGATGGTTGATAACCCAGATAAACATTCGAAGCTTCCTTTTGTCCACTGCTTGTGACGCTATTCCAAGAATGGGCATGTGTAAAGTTCCTTTCTGAAAACACTGTGTCCTCTGTACAATAATTACTAGTAATGACAGAACCATACAGTGTGCACTAAGGGTGGTACCGGTTATAGTTTCTAAAAGCAATTGTCTGTGAACAAAACAGAACTGTTCACTGTTTCTGTACAAAGGACAATTTATGTGACTGTATTTTACCTCCGCTCACAGAACTCTACTGGCCTGACAACCAGCGTGGTGACGGGCCCAGTGTGAGCAACATTGTGAGTAAGCATGTTGGGAAGATGACTGACACAATGACAGACAATGTGACCACCAAAACCATGCTGGACGTGGAGAGCAAGGTGAGTGGGGTTATCTGCAACATTGGGACATTTCAGTGGAAAAGGGAGCAGTTTAGTGGAATAATATGAAAATTTTAATGGAAAGCCACAAATATCAATGAAATAATGCAAGGTAAATGAAAGACTGATTTAGTGTTTTGGACAAGTTTATCTTTTGTTTCAGTTTGCTGGTCCTTCACATTAACACCTCATTTCTAAAGTCAGTAACTTAATATTATCTCTATTTTCTCAAGACCAAGCATTGACTTGATGTTAGCTCCACCATGGACAAGTACACATTACATTACCTACTGCACCGTACTCATGATATAGTAATTTATTCTTGTACGTTTTTTGATTGATAAACTGTGAATTTTATGTCCTGGGCACATATTCATAAATATTATTTTTCTCAGGACATTGTTATGAATTCAGTAAGAAGTACTCTTAAAACAGTAATCCATTAAATAGCATTTTTAAGCCCAGCCCATAAAGGCTGTCCCCTGCACTGTCCGGGCAGCCTCGGCGGGCATAAAGCTTGTGGGTGTTCCACAGCCTAAACACCTGCACGGATTTTCACCAAATTTTCAGAGGATGTTTACCCCAAGATGATCTAAGGCTGATTAGGTTTTGGGGGGTATCCGGCAACAAGTGTTGCCATGGCAACACTTTTGGGGGTATCCAGTAATATCTGTTGCCATGGCAACACTTTTAAGATTTTCAGGTCTTAAAGTTTGTTCTAAAATATTTAATGTTTTCTGTAACCTAAAATATTGCAGCTAGCTTCATCAGATTTGCACAAAATGCAAATGGATAGGAAAGCTTGCCTGAGAGTAATTGGGTCCTTGTTTTGGAAACAAAATGGCCGCCATATCACATCTTTAATGGCAAATAGGAGGGTCATCATATCAAAAAGGCCATATATCTCCCTTATCATTGTTTCTTGGGCTTCAAAATATGAAAACTACTTGTAAGAAATCATGGCCTGTGAATCTTTTGTAGAACATCTTGTGGGTTCTCTATACTTCTTACAACAGAAGTTGTTCCTAAGATTTTCCCAAATCTCAATGTTGTTGGCTATTTAGCTTTATCTGCGGGCTGGGGTTCTTGCCTGCCGAGGCTGGCTATTTTTATAGATGTTTTGACAAGCCATACCGTCAAGCTGACCAGAAAATTAAGTACTTAATGCTGCTGGTTTTCTACACATGTAATGTATCCAAGTTATCAATATTTTCTTTAGAATTCTGAAAAATTTTAAAAATAAGTACACATTACTGAATGTGGACGCAGGACAATTTTGGGACATGTACACCGTGTTCTTGAAGAAAGTGAATGATTTTACATGTAATCAAGCTTAGCCATTGTTTCTGTGTTTTAGGACCAAGATCGTTTTGAGGAGATCTACACCACATTCCTGAAGACAGTACAAGACATGGAGAAGTTTCTGGCTGCGTACCTGAATGCAGTGTTTGTCAGGAAGATGAAAACAAATGAAGGACTCGACATGATCTCAAAGTAAGAGCTCCGTGTGACACCATGGCGATCAAACATAAGTAGTGATCTCAATGGGTATTCGAATATCCGGGTACCCGATCACTGAATATCTACCCAAATTCGAAATCACATTCGAGCTATGGTTAATGTTTAACTAAAAATATGTCATGTGACTCCATTTTTTATGGAATGAACAACCGTGTCTTGAATGTACAGAAGTCTTCTTTTTGATAACATTTCTTCCGTGTCTTGGTGTTTTGAATGCACCAGTGAGTGAAGTGAAAAACATTATTATCCTAATATAGACGATTAATTTGTCATGTGATAAATAAAAAGGTTGGCAGATAAGAAGTAAAGCAAATGGTTGGATCCTATGTTTTGTGTGTGAGTTTTAAGTTTGTAAATGTGGAGATTTTTGTACTATCACCTATTATCGCCATCGGAGCGAGTACCCGGGTACCTGCCAATTAAAATCACTACCCACCCGATCCCACAAAACTTGGTATATTGAGAACACTAAACATAAGCCATCACCTGATCAAAGCCTGACATTTTTCACATCATTAGAAGACATATTGCTCCTGTCTCACATCTCCGCTTCTACAGTTTCAAGGTTTCTAACAGTAGTTATTTACAGTGGTGCAGTCTGCCATATGCTTATTGTTTGTCTGCAATAGACTTAAATGTGTTGGTTAACAATCCATCCATTCTTGTGAACTCATCTTTGTCCATGGTGCAATGGTAGGTAGCTTTCTACTGTGTGATTTGAAGTGGTCAATAGGCAGTAGTTTTGGCTGTTTTAGCAAGTGGGTGTGGATGGGAAAAGCAATTCCTAATGAGAATCGAGAATTGTTATGGAACCAAACTTTCATTTGTTTTTGAGGTTGGTACACAGCCTTTACTACTCTTACTGTGATGGAAGTCTTGACCTTCACTACGCCTTACTTCTCCAGCTCTAATTCATGACTTACCTATTAGTTTGAATCACTCAGATTGCAAAGAATATTATAATCACTTGAAATAAATTCCATATTGTGAGAGAATATTACCATAAATGCATTGAGACCATTTAGTACCCGTCAAAATCAGGTATTTAAGCTGTACTCATCATCCCCAGTCAGAACATTATAAGTGTGGCATTGTTTCCAGGTTTGTGAGCATTCAGCAGAGGCCAGGCATCCGTGTGGTGATTTCAGAGAAATTCATCGAGATCTTCAATTGGTACGAGGGAGATCTAGAGGAGATACAGAATGTCTACGAAAAGTACAAGGTGTGTGGTTTAACTGGGCCAAAGTTCTGAGTGTGTGTGTTAACCCCCCCCCCCCCCCCCCCCCCCCCCCAAAAAAAAAAAAAAAAAATTTCACATCAGAAATGTGAAAGTTGAGATTAAAATATTTAAAAGTACTGATGTTTACATTCTTGGTCTTGGTGTTACTAGAAAGATCACAATGTAGTTGTTTTAGTAAGGATGTTGTCTTCTAAATTTGAAGCTAAAAGCAAACTGGGTTGTTTTTTTTTTGTCATCCATGCTATGTTTTTGATGAATTGAAACCCCTGTGCCAGGATTTGTTCATGTGTTTATGGTTCCTCTTTGATTTAGTAGTATTTAGTAGTCCACACTCCATGATTCCATATTATTAAGTCATGATGTGTATCTGCATATTACCTCCTTGGGTATATTTTACAGGAGAGATCCCCATGTGGTCTTTTTATGCATAATTAGATATCATTTTATTATGTGGAATTTTTACGGAATAGTATGCAATGATTTGCTCCACCCTTCTGTGGGCATGAGTTCAAATCCAATTCACAGTCAAATGTAGAAATAATGATGGCTGGTCTGAATATGAACCAAGACATTAAAATTAAAATGAAGTCATCGTTTTTTTTCTTTTCAGGAAGAACCCCCACTCTTGAGAAATGCACCCCCAGTTGCCGGGGCGATCAACTGGTCCCGTCAGCTGCTGAAGCGTATCGAGGACCCAATGCGTGTTTTCCGAGACAACAAGGCAGTGACAAACCTTAAAGACTTTGGTCGTATTGTGAAGATCTACAACCGCCTAGCCACTGCCCTGGTCACCTTTGAGAGCCTGTGGTTTGCTCACTGGAAGCAGAAGATTGACCATGCCAGGAACGGACTGAGGGCCACCCTGTTTGTGATTCACCCTGAAACTGGAAACATCGTGGTGAATGCTGATGAAAAGTATGTTGATTGAATTGTGGAGGGGTTTTATACAATTTAAAGAAATAAAAAAAATGTAGCACAATTTAAAAAAATTGCCAACTAATATAAAATTTTTTAGTGATCTGGCTTTGCAAGTTTCTGTTATTAGCTTTTGGTCCTGCAATATTGCTCAGGATATTAAACATTCATCAGCAGGGAAAAGTTTGTCCCGCCTGTATCTCGGAAACCGTAAGGTGTAGGAAGTTGATATGTGGTAGGGACATTGGTTAGGGGGTGTAGGTGTGCAGCGTCATGTTGTGACCTTGATTGACCTTTGACCTTGCCGTAGTGACCTTGACCTATAAAATCTTGTCCAGGCTATATCTCGGAAACTGTAAGGTGTAGGAAGTTGATATTTGGTAGGGACATTGTTTGGGGTGTAGGTGTGCAACATCATGGTCTGACCTTGATTTGACCTTTGACCTTGCTGTAGTGACCTTGACCTATAAAATCTTGTCCGGGCTATATCTCGGAAACCGTGAGTTGTAGGAAGTTGATATGTGGTAGGGACATTGGTTATGGGGTGTAGGTGTGCAACGTCATGGTCTGACCTTGATTTAACCTTTGACCTTGCTGTTGTGACCTTGAACTATAAAATCTTGTCCGGGCTATATCTCGGAAACTGTAAAGTGTAGGAAGTTGATATTTGGTAGGGACATTGGTTTAGGGGGTGTAGGTGTGCAACGTCATGGTCTGACCTTGATTTGACCTTTGACCTTGCTGTAGTGACCTGGAAATATAAAATCTTGTTCGGGCTATATCTCGGAAACTGTAAGGTGTAGGAAGTTGATATTTGGTAGGGACATTGGTTTAGGGGGTGTAGGTGTGCAACGTCATGATCTGACCTTGATTTGACCTTTGACCTTGCTGTAGTGACCTGGACCTATAAAATCTTGTCCGGGCTATATCGCGGAAACTGTAAGGAGTAGGAAGTTGATACTTGGTAGGGACATTGGTTAGGGGTTATAGGTGTGCATTATCATGGTGTGACCTTAATTTGACCTTTGACCTTGTCGTAGTGACCTTGACCTTTAAAATCTGGTTGCACCTTTGGGTCTGTCTTTTGATGCAGATTAAGCACTGTTAAAGTCATATTAGAATTTATTAAGAATTTTACTTTTATAACTTCCCATTGTAAGAGATGGAATTTCATCAAGGGAGCCACAGATTTTGCTCCAACACCACACATAAGCATTCATTGAATGTATTACCACTTCTGTATGCAGGGTAATATTCAAAACATCTAAACCATAATTCGGCCATGCAGATGTAGATAAAGAGTGTTGTAATTTTAGTTTAAGGATTAATGCTGTCATCTTGTTATTGAATTATCTTGTTTTAATACTTCATCTTTACATGCATTATCTTTCTTTTAGACATTATTTTCTCCATTTAAACATTGTTTGGACCTTTGTATGACTGACAGTGCTCTGAAAGTATCCTGAACTTTGTACTGATACAGTACTTCCATATCTCATGGTGTTAAAAATATTTCCCTAGGCTGTGGGGTATGGGCATCTCTGATGCTATTTTCTTGAGCTGAGTTGTTGCGTTACTGTATATGGTAAGAGCATCTGTGTTCCGGTGTGCATGCTCTGAGTTGTTGTTGTTGTTTTCTGTGTGTGGTTGTCACTCCATGCAGTTTACTGTTGTAACATCTCTGCCTGTGTTTGATCCTCAGGGTGCTGGAGCTGATCCATGAGGCCAAGTGGCTGACGTTGTTGTTGTTTTGTGTGTGGTTGTCACTCCATGCAGTTTACTGTTGTAACATCTCTGCCTGTGTTTGATCCTCAGGGTGCTGGAGCTGATCCATGAGGCCAAGTGGCTGACGTTGTTGTTGTTGTTCTGTGTGTGGTTGTCACTCCATGCAGTTTACTGTTGTAACATCTCTGCCTGTGTTTGATCCTCAGGGTGCTGGAGCTGATCCACGAGGCCAAGTGGCTGACGTTGTTGTTGTTGTTCTGTGTGTGGTTGTCACTCCATGCAGTTTACTGTTGTAACATCTCTGCCTGTGTTTGATCCTCAGGGTGCTGGAGCTGATCCATGAGGCCAAGTGGCTGACGTTGTTGTTGTTTTCTGTGTGTGGTTGTCACTCCATGCAGTTTACTGTTGTAACATCTCTGCCTCTGTTTGATCCTCAGGGTGCTGGAGCTGATCCAGGAGGCCAAGTGGCTGACGTTGTTGTTGTTTTGTGTGTGTGGTTGTCACTCCATGCAGTTTACTGTTGTAACATCTCTGCCTGTGTTTGATCCTCAGGGTGCTGGAGCTGATCCATGAGGCCAAGTGGCTGACGTTGTTGTTGTTGTTCTGTGTGTGGTTGTCACTCCATGCAGTTTACTGTTGTAACATCTCTGCCTGTGTTTGATCCTCAGGGTGCTGGAGCTGATCCATGAGGCCAAGTGGCTGACGTTGTTGTTGTTTTGTGTGTGGTTGTCACTCCATGCAGTTTACTGTTGTAACATCTCTGCCTGTGTTTGATCCTCAGGGTGCTGGAGCTGATCCATGAGGCCACAAGTGGCTGACGTTGTTGTTGTTTTCTGTGTGTGGTTGTCACTCCATGCAGTTTACTGTTGTAACATCTCTGCCTGTGTTTGATCCTCAGGGTGCTGGAGCTGATCCATGAGGCCAAGTGGCTGACGTTGTTGTTGTTTTGTGTGTGGTTGTCACTCCATGCAGTTTACTGTTGTAACATCTCTGCCTGTGTTTGATCCTCAGGGTGCTGGAGCTGATCCATGAGGCCAAGTGGCTGACGTTGTTGTTGTTTTCTGTGTGGTTGTCACTCCATGCAGTTTACTGTTGTCACATCTCTGCCTGTGTTTGATCCTCAGGGTGCTGGAGCTGATCCACGAGGCCACAAGTGGCTGACGTTGTTGTTGTTTTCTGTGTGGTTGTCACTCCATGCAGTTTACTGTTGTAACATCTCTGCCTGTGTTTGATCCTCAGGGTGCTGGAGCTGATCCATGAGGCCAAGTGGCTGACGTTGTTGTTGTTTTGTGTGTGGTTGTCACTCCATGCAGTTTACTGTTGTAACATCTCTGCCTGTGTTTGATCCTCAGGGTGCTGGAGCTGATCCATGAGGCCAAGTGGCTGACGTTGTTGTTGTTTTGTGTGTGGTTGTCACTCCATGCAGTTTACTGTTGTAACATCTCTGCCTGTGTTTGATCCTCAGGGTGCTGGAGCTGATCCATGAGGCCAAGTGGCTGACGTTGTTGTTGTTTTGTGTGTGGTTGTCACTCCATGCAGTTTACTGTTGTCACATCTCTGCCTGTGTTTGATCCTCAGGGTGCTGGAGCTGATCCATGAGGCCAAGTGGCTGACGTTGTTGTTGTTTTCTGTGTGTGGTTGTCACTCCATGCAGTTTACTGTTGTAACATCTCTGCCTGTGTTTGATCCTCAGGGTGCTGGAGCTGATCCATGAGGCCAAGTGGCTGACGTTGTTGTTGTTGTTCTGTGTGTGGTTGTCACTCCATGCAGTTTACTGTTGTAACATCTCTGCCTGTGTTTGATCCTCAGGGTGCTGGAGCTGATCCATGAGGCCAAGTGGCTGACGTTGTTGTTGTTTTCTGTGTGTGGTTGTCACTCCATGCAGTTTACTGTTGTAACATCTCTGCCTGTGTTTGATCCTCAGGGTGCTGGAGCTGATCCATGAGGCCAAGTGGCTGACGTTGTTGTTGTTTTCTGTGTGTGGTTGTCACTCCATGCAGTTTACTGTTGTAACATCTCTGCCTGTGTTTGATCCTCAGGGTGCTGGAGCTGATCCATGAGGCCAAGTGGCTGACGTTGTTGTTGTTTTCTGTGTGTGGTTGTCACTCCATGCAGTTTACTGTTGTAACATCTCTGCCTATGTTTGATCCTCAGGGTGCTGGAGCTGATCCATGAGGCCAAGTGGCTGACGTTGTTGTTGTTTTCTGTGTGGTTGTCACTCCATGCAGTTTACTGTTGTAACATCTCTGCCTATGTTTGATCCTCAGGGTGCTGGAGCTGATCCATGAGGCCAAGTGGCTGACGTTGTTGTTGTTTTCTGTGTGGTTGTCACTCCATGCAGTTTACTGTTGTAACATCTCTGCCTATGTTTGATCCTCAGGGTGCTGGAGCTGATCCATGAGGCCAAGTGGCTGACGTTGTTGTTGTTTTCTGTGTGGTTGTCACTCCATGCAGTTTACTGTTGTAACATCTCTGCCTATGTTTGATCCTCAGGGTGCTGGAGCTGATCCATGAGGCCAAGTGGCTGACGTTGTTGTTGTTTTCTGTGTGGTTGTCACTCCATGCAGTTTACTGTTGTAACATCTCTGCCTATGTTTGATCCTCAGGGTGCTGGAGCTGATCCATGAGGCCAAGTGGCTGACGTTGTTGTTGTTGTTTTGTGTGTGGTTGTCACTCCATGCAGTTTACTGTTGTAACATCTCTGCCTGTGTTTGATCCTCAGGGTGCTGGAGCTGATCCATGAGGCCAAGTGGCTGACGTTGTTGTTGTTTTGTGTGTGGTTGTCACTCCATGCAGTTTACTGTTGTAACATCTCTGCCTGTGTTTGATCCTCAGGGTGCTGGAGCTGATCCATGAGGCCAAGTGGCTGACGTTGTTGTTGTTTTGTGTGTGGTTGTCACTCCATGCAGTTTACTGTTGTAACATCTCTGCCTGTGTTTGATCCTCAGGGTGCTGGAGCTGATCCATGAGGCCAAGTGGCTGACGTTGTTGTTGTTTTGTGTGTGGTTGTCACTCCATGCAGTTTACTGTTGTAACATCTCTGCCTGTGTTTGATCCTCAGGGTGCTGGAGCTGATCCATGAGGCCAAGTGGCTGACGTTGTTGTTGTTTTGTGTGTGGTTGTCACTCCATGCAGTTTACTGTTGTAACATCTCTGCCTGTGTTTGATCCTCAGGGTGCTGGAGCTGATCCATGAGGCCAAGTGGCTGACGTTGTTGTTGTTTTCTGTGTGTGGTTGTCACTCCATGCAGTTTACTGTTGTAACATCTCTGCCTGTGTTTGATCCTCAGGGTGCTGGAGCTGATCCATGAGGCCAAGTGGCTGACGTTGTTGTTGTTTTCTGTGTGTGGTTGTCACTCCATGCAGTTTACTGTTGTAACATCTCTGCCTGTGTTTGATCCTCAGGGTGCTGGAGCTGATCCATGAGGCCAAGTGGCTGACGTTGTTGTTGTTGTTCTGTGTGTGGTTGTCACTCCATGCAGTTTACTGTTGTAACATCTCTGCCTCTGTTTGATCCTCAGGGTGCTGGAGCTGATCCATGAGGCCAAGTGGCTGACGTTGTTGTTGTTTTCTGTGTGTGGTTGTCACTCCATGCAGTTTACTGTTGTAACATCTCTGCCTGTGTTTGATCCTCAGGGTGCTGGAGCTGATCCATGAGGCCAAGTGGCTGACGTTGTTGTTGTTGTTCTGTGTGTGGTTGTCACTCCATGCAGTTTACTGTTGTAACATCTCTGCCTGTGTTTGATCCTCAGGGTGCTGGAGCTGATCCATGAGGCCAAGTGGCTGACGTTGTTGTTGTTTTGTGTGCGGTTGTCACTCCATGCAGTTTACTGTTGTAACATCTCTGCCTGTGTTTGATCCTCAGGGTGCTGGAGCTGATCCATGAGGCCAAGTGGCTGACGTTGTTGTTTTCTGTGTGTGGTTGTCACTCCATGCAGTTTACTGTTGTAACATCTCTGCCTGTGTTTGATCCTCAGGGTGCTGGAGCTGATCCATGAGGCCAAGTGGCTGACGTTGTTGTTTTCTGTGTGTGGTTGTCACTCCATGCAGTTTACTGTTGTAACATCTCTGCCTGTGTTTGATCCTCAGGGTGCTGGAGCTGATCCATGAGGCCAAGTGGCTGACGTTGTTGTTGTTGTTCTGTGTGTGGTTGTCACTCCATGCAGTTTAGTGTTGTAACATCTCTGCCTGTGTTTGATCCTCAGGGTGCTGGAGCTGATCCATGAGGCCAAGTGGCTGACGTTGTTGTTGTTGTTCTGTGTGTGGTTGTCACTCCATGCAGTTTACTGTTGTAACATCTCTGCCTATGTTTGATCCTCAGGGTGCTGGAGCTGATCCATGAGGCCAAGTGGCTGACGTTGTTGTTGTTGTTTTCTGTGTGTGGTTGTCACTCCATGCAGTTTACTGTTGTAACATCTCTGCCTGTGTTTGATCCTCAGGGTGCTGGAGCTGATCCATGAGGCCAAGTGGCTGACGTTGTTGTTTTGTGTGTGGTTGTCACTCCATGCAGTTTACTGTTGTAACATCTCTGCCTCTGTTTGATCCTCAGGGTGCTGGAGCTGATCCATGAGGCCAAGTGGCTGACGTTGTTGTTGTTTTCTGTGTGTGCTTGTCACTCCATGCAGTTTACTGTTGTAACATCTCTGCCTGTGTTTGATCCTCAGGGTGCTGGAGCTGATCCATGAGGCCAAGTGGCTGACGCGTCTGGGTATTCAGATCCCAGATCCGGCACTGCAGGTCATGCAACAGGAAGCAAGATTCAAAAGCTACATGGACCATCTGGAACTCTGCATCAAGGAGTTCAGAGAGGTGAGCAATATAGTACTGATTCACATGTGTGCTTATATACATTATCAGATTGTAATAGTCTCTGCACTAAGCACTTTCAATAGATAAACTCCCACTATACAGCTTCTGATGTGTAAGATTTATTACAGTTTGAAACATGTAAGCTTTTCCTACTTTCCCTGGGTTCATTCTGTCTAATGTAATTATAAATGTAACTATCTCTGCATCAGGGAATTCAAACATGTTGTAGATGAGCTTTTCCTAAAATTTACCCATTTTCTGGCATTCTTGGATAATGAAATTACAGATGGTGAAAAAACTAATATTCATACTAAATAGTCTGTTATAACACCCTTCTGCATGATACTTACACAGTAAATTTAAAGTCTGCCTTGATAAAATACCCCACTCTCTTGCTTCTATCTTCCATCACTGGGTTTGTGCTGTTTGCATTTCCATGTATATTTCACCTGTAGGTGTGTGAGAACATCCCACCAGCCTTGAAGACTCTGTTCCAACCTCATGTGGATGCCGCGTTGCAGAACTTTCAGCCTGGACTCAACACACTGGCCTGGAACAGCATGAATATTGGTGAGTTAGGAAAGACAGTATGATATATACCATTGGACCTTGAAGTGACATGTATTGACCCATATATCACATATCAGTAACTGGCAGTAATTCACTTAAAAGTGACCTGTGATTGACTTTACTTTGGTCAGTCAATTAAAATCTGTGTTTGATTCTCCAGTGGCCATCATTCTATTTTTCAGTGACATTTATTTGAGCTTACAAGAACTTGTGTTTAATCTTTCACTGACCTGTATCTAACCTTTCACTGACCTGTGTTTGACAGTGACCTTTACTTGGCTTAGTCATTGTGAGTTTGACCTTGCAGTAACCTTTTTTTAACATGTTGATCATGATTTGACTTTAAGTGAACTGTATTTAACCTGTTTGTGATCTGTATTTTTACTTTTTTTCAAGACACTTCAAATAATGGTCAGTTATTTACCAAGCAGTGATTTGACCTTTCTGTGACCTGTGTTTGACCTTGTAGTGACCTCTGCTTTCAGATGCCTTCTTGCACCAGATTCACAGTGGCACGGCCAATTTGAAATTCCTGGTGGAGCGAGTGAACGACATCATGCTGACCAAGGTGGAGCGAACCATCACAATCATCAAAGACATGATCTTCTTTGACTATGAACTGGCATTCTCCAAGTCGTGGGTGAGTTGAATACAGTCCGTATCCAGAGCTGGGGTGTTGCGGATGTTATGTGTAAACATACAGTACAACTTTATTACATGTTTCATTTTGTCATCCCCATTATTAATGGACCATGCTTGCTCATTGGCGGTGGTATTGGAGCAATTATTTTTAGGTTTTATATGCCTTAGAACCTGCTCGACAGCTGGCTTTGGTATATGGTTATAAATTTTCATCAATACTTTTACAGCTATGCACTAGATATTTTGGAACCACACGTTGTTCTTATCTAGAAGCATGCATTCCATATATATAATACAGATGTGATGAGATCTTACGGAAGTTTTACCTTTGTTACCTTCCAGCCACCACAGCAGTTTATAGATGTAATTGGGGAGACCATAAAAGCAAGAGCTCAACTCCTGCACGAATACATCCTCACCATAGAGGGGGGCATAAAGGAGTCTGCAACATTCTTAGTGGCCAAAAAGGTGGGTGATTGTTGTTATTTTGTTTTAAATAAGTTTCAGTAATAATCTGTATATGAGGTTACATCTTCACATTTAAGGTGATTTGAATCAGTATAATTTTTGTTTAAGTTTTTTACAAATGTTCATGACTTTTTGCGTATGGAGCACATAAGACAGCATGCACTGACATGCAATGTTTTTTGCCACAAGAAGCCAATGCCTGCCTTCATGATTCAGGATGAAAACGTTTTTCATCTGATACTTTTTAAAATTGTATCAATGGATCTCTGGAACATAACAAAGCATAGAAACAGTAGCCCTTGTGAAAGTAGAATACAAAATTGAAAAAGTGTATCTGACCAGTAAATTAATAAATTTTTTTTCCAGATTATGTAGACATTGTTTATTCTTGCCTATTTATAGAACTATGAAACAGAAAGTTTGAAAGCATACTATCTTATGTTTATGACTTGTAATGCCCTTAACTGGAATTCTGCTTTTCCCAATGGTTGAGTGGATGGAGGGATCACTTACATCAGTATTGTGTAATCACAGAGATATTTCACTCTTATATTATAACCATCATCTCAATAGACAGCGCATTAAAACTGAGGGAGAACATAAAATATTCCATATATTCTGCCGATTTTTCAGCTTTTGTTTCTGTTATAATTTGTATTTTTTTCAATCGCTTCCTGTTAATGGACCTATTTGATTATGGTAAATAATAACGTTTTTGGAACTCTTTCTGTAATTGTGTGCTACAGATGTAGGGAATATGCTACTGACCCATCGCTTGTTAGAACATCTCACCAGTGACCAGAAGGGACATATTTCAGTCCTAGTCATGTGTCCAGTTCTCTATTTACAATACGGATGGGTTGGTATCAAAAATATGTTTAAAATATTTGAATTTTTTCTGAAGTTATATGTGTGTTGACAAGCAAAGTGGCGGTTCCAAAATCTCATCAGAGTAATTCAGTAAAATGCACTGGATACCAAGACACTGGGCCTGCTGACCCATCCCTAAGTTACAAGGACAATTTTAAAACTCAACATTTGAATTGGACTTGTTCCCTATTTGTGCATTTATTCTTGCCATATCACATGCCACAGATAGTGTTGGTATACCAGTACTAGCCACACACCTTGTAGGTTTTGACCTTGTGTCTCCAGAACCTTCTCACAGTCATACCTTGCAATCCACTGTACCGCTGTCTGAGCTTCTTGTCAGTGTATTCGTGTGTGATTGTTGTCAGGCCACTCCAGAGCATAGCTCCAGTCCTCCGCTGAAGCAGCATGGGCGTGCGAGTAAGCTGAGTCACACACAGCCCACACATCACAGCTCATCTCAGCAACTCTCCAGCATCAGGGTACTCACTGACACATACACTTTATACTTACCCTGTCACAGCTCTGTGTACTCTAGCGTAGTATAACATAGATTAATTTTACTAATGACCAGTATTAAGCTGCAAGCTGACAGACTAAATAGTTGCTCTTTGACATCTGTAGTCTATAGTAGTGTAACTAGTGTTTTCACTAGTGACCTGCATCAGAGTGCACACTGACAAACTGTCTCTGTAAATGCTTCTCCTGTCATAGCTCCGTGTACTCCATAGAAAGTGACTCGAGGTGAAAAATGGTTGTGATTGTCCATGTGGAAATAACTCTCCTGAATCTGGGTAACCATATTTATAGTGGTGATCAACTGTATGTACCAGTAAAGTACATGTGGTGGTTCCTCTGACCACTGTGTGTACTCTAAAGTAGTGAAAGTAGTATTGTTAGCCACTAGACCGTATCATTAGTTATACAAACACATAGTAAAATATGAAAAAAATTCAAACTTTTATTCGGACTTTTCCTACTGAGTACACAACTCACAGCATCAAATGATACTCCGGACTTTGTACCCGTCTTTTCGTAGCTATTTGTACTCTACAGTAGTCCACAAATGACCTTGTCAGTTTGACCTCATGCTCTTGTACAGTTCTCATCAGCTCACCAACATATGTGGATAAAACTGAAAACTCCTTATACTCTTACCGTTTACTTTGTTTTTTACCTGTCCAGCAGTGTAGTGTAGATCTCACTACGTCTTTTCAACCACATTCATCTGTTTGCATCTATTCCAGTTTGACTGTTGGTTTTACTAATGACCTTGTGAGTTTCATCAAAGTGTTCTCTGTAGCTAGTTTTCCATTATAAGGGTGCTCACTGAAGCCTCATTTTACTTGTACCTGAAACTTACAGATTTTCATCACTGCATCTGTTTCTATGTTTCACCTGTCCAGTATTACAGTACTCACACTGTCTTCTACTTTCTTTCCTACATTCATTCCTGACTGTTTGCATCAATTGAAGTTTGTTGGTTTTACATTATGTTATGAGTTTGACAGTGTATCTACTTCAGCTAATCACAGTGTGTGCATCTTTAGGGTACTCGCAGAAAGATATTCTTACTCACTCTTTCATAGCTTTCATACCTACTTTATTGCAGCCTTGTATTTTACTTTTGACGTAGACCACATACAGTTTTTTATTTTTTTTTTATTTAACAGAGTTTAGACATTTCTGTATTAATATTTTAGTGTTTCTTGCAGAAGATGGAGATTTCATGCATGTAATGTCTTGTTTCTTTCAGATTAATTTTCCTGCCTTCACTAAAAATGACTATGAACTTATTTTTGTTTTTAAATTTTTTTACATTTGAAAGAATTTTTGTTTTATTGAAGGTTTCTTTCTACTTAGTTCTCTATATCTTCTCTCTGTCTAAAATTTGGAGAAAACTTGCTCTCGGTCTAAGTAAAAGTTAGTAGTTATAATTATAACCAAATCTGTGTATATTGAACATTCACCCATTACAGGGTCTACTGTATGTAATTCAGTCTACCATCTATTATACACCTCTCATCATTCACCCTTCCTTCTGCAGAAAATGTTTAAGATAAAGGACATGGCGTCGGCTCTGGACACATGCAGAACTATGGCCAGTTCTCATCTCAATAAAGAAGGTGACAACAGAGACGCTGTTGAGAGCAGAAAAGCCAGCATACGATCACAGCTAAAACTGAGTAACGTGCCAGAGTATCAGAAACTGGTGGCATCCACGCACCTGCTGGTGTATAATACGGTGGTTACTACCAATAAACATACAATAATGCACTCTGTATATCTGTGTATGTGTCATGCACAATGAGTTGAGTATTGGTTAGCACAAATTTGTGTTTTGGTCAAATGAATTTATTTACAGTTTTGTGATTATAAAGTAAATTATTTATAGTTTACCATTTTATACCTGAAAGAGAAAACACTTGTATGTTGGGTATAAAGTATGTGATTATTCATCAATATTTCAATACCGATCAAAGTAGCTTCCTAGATTTCAATATCAATACCAACAAGAGCACTCTGAGGGTACAGACCTCCGCCAAGGCATATATGATTTTTTAAAAAAAATGGCTCAGTAATAAGTAAATGGGAAATCTGGATCTTTAATATTTTTGTATCGAAGCGGTGATCCAGATCACTCAAAATTTACAGAAATGTAAGTTGGACCAAGACCCATCTTCTCATATTTTTCATGGAGATCCACCCAGTTGTATTTGTATAAACTTCCTAACAAACAGACAAGTGGTCATGAATTTTATACCTCCTTAGCAGAGGAAATAAATATCTTCTGTTTTTTTTTGTTTTTTTTTTTGATAAACGAGGCATTAGTAGCTGCCAAAATTGTAAGTTTTACAGTGTAAAACATAGCAGTATTAGTCGATATGCAGAGTATTTCTATTTAGGTTTTAATTTGACCAGTTTTAGGTTCCAATACCACAGAATGCTGTGTTTTTGTATTTATAAAAGTTTAAGTTTACTATTACTAGAATTAAACCTTTTGGTTTTGGACCATCAACTAACACAGAGTTTGCTGTCCTAGCTTGTGATTTTTAGTGTGTCTGAGATTTAAATCTTTATGTGATTTGTTTTTTACACAGACCATCTGTTGTGTTATAATTTTTTGTGTTTTGAAATGGAATACCTTGTTTGATGTTTCCTGTGATACTTGTTCACTCCAGTCAGGACTGTCAGAGAATACTGGAGTGCTTGCCATAGTGTAGAGGAATGGATTTTTATGGAGACCAAAAAAATAGAGAATAAGTTTCACGTTCTTATCCACTTGAACATTGGCAGTTCTTAAATTAGTGACATTATGATGCCTTAAAACAGTCGTTTTGTGTCACTTTTCAAAGAAAAAAAAAATTGTACCTGTTGTTTTTGTCTCCTAAAAGTGAAATGGTGAGTAAGAACTAGAGTACAAATTGTACTTTCAGTGAAACCCTGTGTCAAATTCCAGTGCACATTTTCTGAACATCCCACCTACTTTTCAACCAAGGGGAAAGTTAATGTTTCACTTTAATCAGTAAAACTGTATTTGATTGGGAGTAAAGTGATGGTGACAGAATACTTCAGTATACAATTCTTCAGCAACCCTACTTCAACCGAGTTTGTTAATCTGATATTCATTATTTCACACTTTGTGTTAAATGTATGTACGTTGTACAGTAAGACTTGGTGAAATTTGCCACCGTATATGAAATTTGCCACCATGACCAGTCCTCAGTGTCTTAACACTAAGTTAACAGGATATAAAACGTCACATAAATTCCCCAACACATTACACCCTGAGCTCAAAATTGTCACAGAGATCACCAATTTAATTGCATTATTTAGTATGTCCCAGAAATCAAATACAATGGGGTATCTGCAGTGTTGAATGTCACATACAGTGGGGAACTTGGCAGAGTAGATCTTCACGTTTGGTGGAAATCTTAGGATATATAACTCTAATAACAGAAAGTGCATGGTATTACAAATGTCTCATTTGACAGCTTTGGTTTTGCAGCTGTTCTCAAAATATTATCTTTTCCTGCAACTTTTAAATGAAATTCATGCTTGTTCTGACCATTGTTATGCTGAAAAGAGCAGTCTTTAAAAAGTAACGTTAAAAATGTTGACTACAAAAGTCACTGCATGTCCAAACCCTCATTTGCAAATTATGATAAAATTAACGGTTGCTATGAAGTTGTCATGTCTGTAACAGTGTGTGTTGGTATCTTTCCAGTCCCGCTCTCAGACGGGCAGCAGGGAACGCGCCTCTCAGACAAACCTCACCCTCACCAAGGAGGAGGAGAGGGTTGCCGCGGAACTCGTAGGTAAGTCATGTGATCACTTGTAGTGTTCACCGCCACCCAGATCAGTAAAGTAGATTACCTGGTACAGTTACTCAAGAAAGAGATTTACAAAATACCAGCCCCTCTTTCAGTATGCCTCTTATGCATGCAGCTGTTTGATCCCCAAAAAGAATATTTCTTAATGTAAGGTTGTTGAAGAGTAATCGAGTACTTTGAAACAGAAATTAATAGATTATTCAGAGCAAAGAAATGTCCACTTAACAGGGGCAGTTTTGAAATATTCATACTAGGGATGGGTCGGTAGGTCCGGTATCTCTGTATCGAGAGCATTTTACTGAAATACCGTGACGAGATTTTAAAACCGCCACTTCGCTTGCTAACATATATAATGGACGGAAGAGTTAAAATATTAGAAACATACCCAAAATCTGAAGAAATTATAAGCTTTTCTCCCTATATTTTCGTCCATTTGCAGACTTTTATAGCGACACGTTGAGAACTGCCATATTTTGGTTACGACACTTTATAACCTAAATCTCGCTTGACAACGCATATAATGGAAGGAAAACTTAAAATATTGGGAACAAACAAGAAACCTGATGAAATTATACAAGTTTCTCTTATATTTTGTCCATTTGGGGATTTTTATTGCGATGTCGTAAGAGGAAACGTCCATGTTTGATTGGGGTATACTAAAACGCGGAGTCCCGAAATCGGTACGGTTTTGCATTGGCGACCTCCTGATGTTCACATTTTTCATACCGACCCATCCCTAATTCATACACATATTTACATAAAATGGGTCAATTTCTTTTAATTTTGCAAAGAAATATGGCATATTATATCATTGAAAAGATTACATGTTGGAGATCAGGGTTTAAGGTTACAGTGTACTCAGTTACAAAATCCACTTCTCAGGACAACCCCTGATAACTGGACAGAACCTGGTTGCAACATTCTGAAGTCAGATGTTGTTTGACATTGTGAGTGTAGCTTTCACATCCATTGAGATGTCATTGATTCTTGGGTGATTTTTAATTTTTGATAAAAAATGGACACTTCATCAGTAACTGCTGGATATTTGAGGTTTAACCTGTTTTCACTATTAATATTAACAAGCTTAGCTTCCTTAGTCAATCATTATGGATACATGTACTTTTGCATTTTAAAAATTTTAACTCCTTCAAAAATTGCCATTATTTCAATTGCCCCAATTTTAAATTATAATCACTTTCTTGTATACTTGGCAGTACGGGTTTTGCTTCAGTTTTACAGACAATTTATATTTGTTTACTGAACATGTTTTTGATTTAGAAGATATGTCAGTTTTGTAGCACAAAAAATTCAATGTGATTTTTATGGGGACTTGCTTTATTAAAATACTTGAAATCATAAGTGTTCGTTGTTCCCATGAACCATTATTTTACTGTATTTAATATTATAATTCAAAGCAGTTTCATTTTTATCTGTCTGAGCTTGCAATGTTTAATATTTTGTAATGTTTGCAATTCACTGTTCCTATTGCAGAACCAACTAAAGGTATATTTCTCAAAATTTACATATATTTTAAGTTCTTTTATTGTTAAGTTGTTTAAGTTTAATTATAGATGTACTATTTTATTTTTGCATATTTTTGTCCTTTATACACTTAGTATTTTTTACTTTGAGTTATTATTACAAAGATATCTCCAAATGAATATGTTTTAGCTATGTAATTTTTTAGTTCACTGGCAGTGACATAGCTAAGAATAAGGAAAACACACTTTTTTTGAAAACCCTTTTTATTTTACCTGCCAGTAAAGCTGTGTTTGTCTCACTCAATTAGGCACCAGTCGGTAAGAATAGAACACAATTTTCGACATTTTTACCATTTAAACGTTAAGGTAAGGATTCATTACTGTTGATAACTTGTTGGTGGCACAAGTTTACCTCTACACAGTACTATACCTGTGGATTAACCATTTGTAGGTTGGTCAGAGATTCTTAAAAATGATTGAGATTTTCTTCAAATTAGTAAATAATTAATAAAGAAAAATGTAAGTTTTTAAAAATCATTGGATCATGTTTTTATTGATTAAACTGATGAATATATTTATTTATGTTTGATGTAGTCTAGACTCTAGAGTGTCAAATGCAGTTTTGAAATTGGTATCAAACTCTAGTGTGGCATTTGTGGCAGTAAAATCATGTGAAACATAGCAATCTACTTAGTTTTTATTTTCCCCCTAAAATATTCTGTGACAGATGCCAGGGGCAAACTTACAAATATGTCTAAGACAATTTACCAAAAAAAAAAAAAAAAAAAAATTGTATCATATAAATCTTTCAAATTGTGCACATTGATGTAGATATGAAGTGGTTACATTACCAAGATGTTTTGAAAATACTGTTTCATAAGTTGTTGGTAAGAGTATTATAATTGACCCTTTCAGTATTGATAATGAAATGAAGAGAGTTAGATTTACAGATGTTGAATAATGATCACTCTACCTAGTTTGTTGCTATATTTGCTGGTGATGCAAACTGTAAACTAATTTTCCAACCTTTGTTACATTATTGCAGAAGACACCAAATCCACAGAGCATAATTTAAGAATAGGTTATTGAAAACATTATGTTATGTCTTTAGATGGCTGATATTTCACGCAAATATTAGAAAGTTATAATAAGCTATATAAGCTGTATGACCCATTTGGTAAAATATATTCTATTTTAGCTTTATATAATTACATCTGATGAAAGTGGAAATTATTAACTGGGAAAGATCTTGCAAAGATATTTTCTCTTTTAAAATATTACTCATGTAGGATTGTGGTTAATTTGTACCATTTTAGCGAATAGTGTTCAAAGTTAGCATTTTTCTTTTTGATCAATAATCAATAAGTATATGACTATATGTGCGTATATATGCACTCTTTTCTGTGGTTTTGGTTTATTGGACTTTGTTTAAACATAGATTTATGGTGATGTTCAATGTTTAACTTTGTAATATATAATTAATTTCATTTTGATCCATTTTTACCCCACAGCCCTTAAGGGCTGTCGGGGTATTGTTTTCACCCATGCTGTCCGGATGGGCGTCCGGGCGGGCGGGCGGCGGGAAATAGTTTGTCCGGGCTATATCTCGGAAACCGTAAGGTGCAGGAAGTTGGTACTTGGTAGGGACATTGGTTAGAATGTGTAGGTGTGCAACGTCATGGTCTGACCAGGATTTGACCTTTGACCTTGCCGTAGTGACCTTGAGTTCACAAATCTTGTCCGGGCTATATCTCGGAAACCGTAAGGTGTAGGAAGTTGATACTTGGTAGGGACATTGGTTAGGGGGTGTAGTTGTGCAACGTCATGATCTGACCTTGATTTGACCTTTGACCTTGGCGTAGTGACCTTGACCTATAAAATCTTGTCCGGGCTATATCTTGGAAACCGTAAGGTTGAGGAAGTTGATACTTGCTAGGGACATTGGTTAGGGGCTATAGGTGTGTATTATCATGGTGCCACCTTAATTTGACCTTTGACCTTGTCGTAGTGACCTTGACCTATAAAATCTTGTTGCACCTTTGGGTCTCTCTTTTGATGCAGATTAAGCACTATTAAAGTCATATTAGAATTTATTAATAACTGCTCTCAGATTTAAAAGGGAAAAATCAGAGTGTCCCTTTTAGGCATAAAAATTCAGCATTTTGATACTTTTGCTGCAAAAGGCTATAAATATTTCCCACATTTACCCTAGTTTGGTGCATAAGAATGCACAGAAACGGCAAATCTTCACTTTTGTGAAAAGGACGCTTCCTTAAAACTGCAAATTTTCGCTTTCTAAAAAGGACGCGTCCTTTTCACAGAAACAGCAAATCCTCACTTCTCTGAAAAGGACGCGTCCTTTTCACAGAAACTACAAATCTTCACTTTTCTGAAAAGGACGCGTCCTTTTCACAGAAACTGCAAATCCTCACTTTCCTGAAAAGGACGCGTCCTTTTCACAGAAACTACAGATCTTCACTTTTCTAAAAAGGACGCGTCCTTTTCACAGAAATTGCAAATCCTCACTTTCCTGAAAAGGACGCGTCCTTTTCACAGAAACTACAAATCTTCACTTTTCTGAAAAGGACGCGTCCTTTTCACAGAAACTACAAATCTTCACTTTTCTGAAAAGGACGCGTCCTTTTCACAGAAACTGCAAATCCTCACTTTCCTGAAAAGGACGCGTCCTTTTCACAGAAACTACAGATCTTCACTTTTCTAAAAAGGACGCGTCCTTTTCACAGAAATTGCAAATCCTCACTTTCCTGAAAAGGACGCGTGCTTTTCACAGAAACTACAAATCTTCACTTTTCTGAAAAGGACGCGTCCTTTTCACAGAAACTGCAAATCCTCACTTTCTTGAAAAGGACGCGTCCTTTTCACAGAAACTACAGATCTTCACTTTTCTAAAAAGGACGCGTCCTTTTCACAGAAATTGCAAATCCTCACTTTCCTGAAAAGGACGCGTCCTTTTCACAGAAACTACAAATCTTCACTTTTCTGAAAAGGACGCGTCCTTTTCACAGAAACTGCAAATCCTCACTTTTCTAAAAAGGTTCTTTTCACAGAAAGGGCAAATCATTACTTTTCTAAAAAGGATGCGTCCTTTTCACAGAAACAGCAAATCCTCACTTTTCTAAAAAGGACGCGTCCTTTTCACAGAAATTGCAAATCCTCACTTTTGTGAAAAGGACGCGTCCTTTTCACAGAAACTACAAATCTTCACTTTTCTGAAAAGGACGCGTCCTTTTCACAGAAATTGCAAATCCTCACTTTCCTGAAAAGGACGCGTCCTTTTCACAGAAACTACAAATCTTCACTTTTCTGAAAAGGACACGTCCTTTTCACAGAAACTGCAAATCCTCACTTTCTTGAAAAGGACGCGTCCTTTTCACAGAAACTACAAATCTTCACTTTCCTAAAAAGGACGCGTCCTTTTCACAGAAATTGCAAATCCTCACTTTCCTGAAAAGGACGCGTCCTTTTCACAGAAACTACAAATCTTCATTTTTCTGAAAAGGACGCGTCCTTTTCACAGAAACTGCAAATCCTCACTTTTCTAAAAAGGTTCTTTTCACAGAAAGGGCAAATCATTACTTTTCTAAAAAGGACGCGTCCTTTTCACAGAAACAGCAAATCCTCACTTTTCTAAAAAGGACGCGTCCTTTTCACAGAAATTGCAAATCCTCACTTTCCTGAAAAGGACGCGTCCTTTTCACAGAAACTACAAATCCTCACTTTTCTAAAAAGGACGCGTCCTTTTCACAGAAACAGCAAATCCTCACTTTTCTGAAAAGGACGGGTCCTTTTCACAGAAACTGCAAATCCTCACTTTTCTAAAAAGGTTCTTTCCACAGAAAGGGTAAATCATTACTTTCTAAAAAGGATGCGTCCTTTTCACAGAAACAGCAAATCCTCACTTTTCTAAAAAGGTTCTTTTCACAGAAAGGGCAAATCATTACTTTTCTAAAAAGGACGCGTCCTTTTCACAGAAATTGCAAATCGTCACTTTGAAAAAAGGACGCATCCTTTTCACAGAAATGGCAAATCTTCATTTTTTTTAAAAGGACACGTCCTTTTTACAGGGACTGCAAATCTTCACTTTTCTGAAAAGGACGCGTCACTTTCACAGAAACTGCAAATCCTTACTTTTCTAAAAATCCTTTTTTTCTAAAAGGTAAATATACTTTATTTAGATAATTTTGCCTCTGTTAAAAATTAACTAATATTGTTAATTTAGCTAGAGTTATGCTGCTCACTTTTATTGCAACCTGGCAGTGTATCCCCGAACATAGTAAACCTGTAGAAGCAATAATAAAAGACATAGAGGCTGAGACTCCTTAAGTTATAATCACTTTTTGGCTCTCATCATTTGACCTTGGAGGAGGGGCACAAGGTCAAATCTTACCACATCAGAAGATTATTAGCCCATGATTTCCTATAGGTTGGTTTCACATTTCAAACCTCTAGGACCAATAATAAGTGAGTTATAAGCACTTTTAAGTTTGGCTATGCTCTTTTAACCTGAAGGATAGGCCCAAGGTCAAATCTGACCACAACAGGAGATTCCCAGCCCATAATTTTCTATAGGTTGGTTCCACATTTCAAACCTCTAGGACTAATAATAAGCGAGTTATAAGCACTTTTAAATTTGCCTATCCTTGTATCCACTGGAAGCATCCGGTGGATACTTTGGTTTAGCGTCCGCTACGCCGCTGCCGCCGCGCGTAGAGAGATTTTCGGCGTTAATGCTCTAAGAAGAAAACAACAGCAGCTAGGTTCACCAAATTTGCAGGATATCTTCATTGGGGGGTAAGCTTCTCTGGGAAGGAAAATAGCCTCATTCTGAAAAACAAGATGGCTGCCACGGGCATTTCTTTGAAAATAATCTACATTTTTCTACTGGCTCTTCCTCATAGGTAGAAGGTGGAATCTCTTCATAGGTGATATGTATGACACATATACATGTCCTCTACAACCTTGCACACATTTGAGCTTGAAGCTCCTAATTCAAGGTTATCCACGGAGTGCCGAAGTAACCCACATAGCCGACTTTAAAAGTGCCTATATCTCCCTTAGTATTGGTCCTAGAGGTTTGCAATGTGAAGCCAACCTATAGGAAATCATGTGCTGCGAATCTTCTGATGTGGTCAGATTTGACCTTGGTCCTCTCCTTCAAGGTCAAAAGAGCATAGCCAAACTTAAAAGTGCTTATAACTCGCTTATTATTGGTCCTAGAAGTTTGCAATGTGAAACCAACCTATAGGAAATCATGAGCTAATAATCTTCTGATGTGGTAAGATTTGACTGTGGGCCCCTCCTTTAAGGTCAAACAAGTGCTTATAACTTGCTCATTATTGGTCCTAGAAGTTTGCAATGTGAAACCACCTTATAGGGAATCATGGGCTTGGAATCTTCTAATGTGGTCAAATTTGACCTTGTGACCCTCCTTCAAGGTCAAATGAGGACAGCCAAAAAGTGCTTATAACTTCAGGAATCTTCAGCCTCTATGTCTTTTATTATTACTTCTACAGGTTTGCTATGTTCGGGGATACACTGCCGGCTCGCAATAAAGTGAACAGCATAAGTCTAGTTACATTAACAAAATTAGTTAATTGTTAACAGAGGGAACATTAAATAAAGTATATTTACTTTATAGAAAAAAAGGGATACGTCCTTTTTAGAAAAGTAAGGATTTGCAGTTTCTGTGAAAGCGACAGGTCCTTTCCACAAAAGTGAAGATTTGCAGTCTCCGTAAAAAGGACACATCCTTTTTAAAAAAAATTAAGATTTGCAGTTTCTGTGAAAAGGACGCGTCCTGTTTTCAAAAATGAGGAATTGCAGTTTCTGTGAAAAGGACGTCCTTTTCAAAAAAGTGAAGATTTGCAGGTTCTGTGAAAAGGACGCGTCCTTTTCAGAAAAGTGAGGATTTGCAGTTTCTGTGAAAAGGACGCGTCCTTTTCAGAAAAGTGAGAATTTGCAGTTTCTGTGAAAAGGACGCGTCCTTTTCAGAAAAGTGGGGATTTGCAGTTTCTGTGAAAAGGACGCGTCCTTTTCAGAAAAGTGAGGATTTGCAGTTTCTGTGAAAAGGACGCGTCCTTTTCAGAGAAGTGAGGATTTGCAGGTTCTGTGAAAAGGACGCGTCCTTTTCAGAAAAGTGAGAATTTGCAGTTTCTGTGAAAAGGACGCGTCCTTTTCAGAAAAGTGGGGATTTGCAGTTTCTGTGAAAAGGACGCGTCCTTTTCAGAAAAGTGAAGATTTGCAGTTTCTGTGAAAAGGACGCGTCCTTTTCAGAGAAGTGAGGATTTGCAGTTTCTGTGAAAAGGACGCGTCCTTTTTTCTGAGAAGTGAGGATTTGCAGTTTCTGTGAAAAGGACGCGTCCTTTTCAGAAAAGTGAGGATTTGCAGGTTCTGTGAAAAGGACGCGTCCTTTTTAGAAAAGTGACGATTTGCAGTTTCTGTGAATAGGACGTGTCCTTTTTACAAAAGTGAGGATTTGCAGTTTCTGTGAAAAGGACGCGTCCTTTTCAGAAAAGTGAAGATTTGCAGTTTCTGTGAAAAGGACGCGTCCTTTTCAGAGAAGTGAGGATTTGCAGTTTCTGTGAAAAGGACGCGTCCTTTTCAGAGAAGTGAGGATTTGCAGTTTCTGTGAAAAGGACGCGTCCTTTTCAGAAAAGTGAAGATTTGCAGTTTCTGTGAAAAGGACGCGTCCTTTTCAGAGAAGTGAGGATTTGCAGTTTCTGTGAAAAGGACGCGTCCTTTTCAGAGAAGTGAGGATTTGCAGTTTCTGTGAAAAGGACGCGTCCTTTTCAGAGAAGTGAGGATTTGCAGTTTCTGTGAAAAGGACGCGTCCTTTTCAGAGAAGTGAGGATTTGCAGTTTCTGTGAAAAGGACGCGTCCTTTTTTCTGAGAAGTGAGGATTTGCAGTTTCTGTGAAAAGGACGCGTCCTTTTCAGAAAAGTGAGGATTTGCAGGTTCTGTGAAAAGGACGCGTCCTTTTTAGAAAAGTGACGATTTGCAGTTTCTGTGAATAGGACGTGTCCTTTTTACAAAAGTGAGGATTTGCAGTTTCTGTGAAAAGGACGCGTCCTTTTCAGAAAAGTGAAGATTTGCAGTTTCTGTGAAAAGGACGCGTCCTTTTCAGAGAAGTGAGGATTTGCAGTTTCTGTGAAAAGGACGCGTCCTTTTCAGAGAAGTGAGGATTTGCAGTTTCTGTGAAAAGGACGCGTCCTTTTCAGAAAAGTGAAGATTTGCAGTTTCTGTGAAAAGGACGCGTCCTTTTCAGAGAAGTGAGGATTTGCAGTTTCTGTGAAAAGGACGCGTCCTTTTCAGAGAAGTGAGGATTTGCAGTTTCTGTGAAAAGGACGCGTCCTTTTCAGAGAAGTGAGGATTTGCAGGTTCTGTGAAAAGGACGCGTCCTTTTCAGAGAAGTGAGGATTTGCAGTTTCTGTGAAAAGGACGCGTCCTTTTCAGAGAAGTGAGGATTTGCAGTTTCTGTGAAAAGGACGCGTCCTTTTAAGAAAAGTGAGGATTTGCAGGTTCTGTGAAAAGGACGCGTCCTTTTTAGAAAAGTGAAGATTTGCAGTTTCTGTGAATAGGACGTGTCCTTTTTACAAAAGTGAGGATTTGCAGTTTCTGTGAAAAGGACGCGTCCTTTTCAGAAAAGTGAAGATTTGCAGTTTCTGTGAAAAGGACGCGTCCTTTTCAGAGAAGTGAGGATTTGCAGTTTCTGTGAAAAGGACGCGTCCTTTTCAGAGAAGTGAGGATATGCAGTTTCTGTGAAAAGGACGCGTCCTTTTCAGAAAAGTGAGGATTTGCAGGTTCTGTGAAAAGGACGTGTCCTTTTTAGAAAAGTGAAGATTTGCAGTTTCTGTGAAAAGGAAAATTTGCAGTTTTAAGGAATCGTCCTTTTCACAAAAGTGAATATTTGCACTTTCTGTGCATTCTTATGCACCAAACTAGGGTAAATGTAGGAAATATTTATAGCCTTTTGCAGCAAAAGTATCAAAATGCTGAATTTTTATGCCTAAAAGGGACACTCTGATTTTTCCCTTTTAAATCTGAGAGCAGTTTAATTATAAATTAATTTATTTTAATTATAAATTAATTAATTTTTTTTTTATAAATTAATTTATTTTACTTTCATAACTTTCCATTGTAAGAGATCGAATTTCATCAAGTGAGCCACAGATTTTGCTCCAACACCACACATAATTACCACTTCTGTATGCATGGTAATATTCAAACCATCTAAACCATAATTCAGGCCTTGCAGATGTAGATAAAGAGGGTTGAATTTTAGTTTGCTGATTAATGCTGTCATCTTGTTATTGAATTATCTTGTTTTAATACTTCATCTTTATATGCATGATCTTTCTTTTAAACGTTATTTCTCCATTTAAACATTGTTTGGACCTTTATATAACTGACAGTGCTCTGAAAGTATCCTGAAGTTTGTACTGATACAGTACTTCTGTATCTCATGGTGTTGAAAATATTTCCCTAGGCTGTGGGGTACGGGCATCTCTGATGCTATTTTAAGATGTTTAATAAACACCACAGTTATATAATCTGTTTTAACTGTGTCAGCAGTTGTAAAAGTAATCTTCTATGTTTCAGTAAGTTGTGATAATGTATATATTGTAAATACACAGCACCAACATATAACACCACAGGGATCAAAATTGGCACATTTACAAGTAGAAGTTAGTTTCATTTAATTAGAATACACTGTTTCCTACTTACGTACTATTTGTATCCATACCATAAAGGTTCATACAAAGGCTTTCATAACTTTTCCTCACAAATAAACAAAAAAATGGATGTTTTAAGTGAAGGGGTTTCATATTTACCTCAAAGTTTTAACCAGTTTTCACAGTTCTGGTATGTAACATAAAAGGCCACCCAGCATGCTATGCAATTTAGTCCACCATTTTTTTAGCATGGTCCTGTCGTATCTGGGGCCGTATTCTTCCAGTTTTCCCATGTGTTTGGCCCACACTTTATTCACAGAGCTCTTCTGCTTGCTTCAGATCTCCCAGTTATTAGATCTGACTCCCAGTTAATGACCCCAATGCTTTACCTTTTTTCAGTTTCCCCCATCTTTTGCACACTGCTGATAACCTGTTTTTGTGAGGGTTCATCCTTCTTGGTGTGTCTTGGTTTTAGTTTGTAGTTTTTCCCTTCATTTCTGGTCATTTTTCAGCACACTACCGAGACCTGATTTATGAGGCCATCTTACTGGCCACCACTCGCTCTCTGGTAACTCTGGCTGAGTCATCAGGGTGTGAGGGAGAAGTGATCCGGGCGGCCAGTGCACTGTCCGATGCCCCCAGTGGACATGGGTTTGACACCCAGCACAGAGGAATCCAAACACCACAATCCAGGTATGTATCATGTGGGATCAGGGAATACGTAAGTTTTTACTGTACATTATCAGAGTATCAGCTCAAATAATGAATGATTTGTTTTCAAAATAAAATAACACTAAAACTGTGCCTTTGGCTTAATAATTTTGGATATAGCTTTTGGTAGCCTTAGTTATACTGAAAGTTTAAACTAGGGAGATGTTCATATGATATAGTAATTTAACCTTTTCTCTTTAATGAAATCTCCCAGTATGATCGTGGTCTCTTTATTAAGATCTGCCATGTGAACCTTGTCCTCGTTGTTCTGAGATCTCCTGATGTAACCTAGTATTTTATATTGAGGTTTCCAATACAGAAATGTCCTCTCCATTTAGATTTCCAAGATCAACTTTATTTGCAGCATTGATATTCCTGGTATGACATTGTTCTTTGTATTGAGGTCATCCACTAAAATACAGTTTTCTGTGGTGAGATCTCTTCATTTGCTCTGATTTTCTATACTGAGATTATCTTGTATGACCTTATCTGTATTGAGATCTCTCACTGACTTTGTTTTCTGTATTGAGATCTCCCATTGTGACTTTGTTTTCTGTATTGAGATCTCCCACTATGACTTTGTTTTCTGTATTGAGATTTTCTGTATTGAGATCTCCTACTATGACTTTGTTTTCTGTATTGAGATCGCCTACTATGACTTTGTTTTCTGTATCGAGATCTCCCACTATGACTTTGTTTTCTGTATCGAGATCTCCTACTATGACTTTGTTTTCTGTATTGAGATCTCCCACTATGACTTTGTTTTCTGTATTGAGATCTTCTACTATGACTTTTTTTTCTGTGTTGAGATCTCCCACTATGAATTTGTTTTCTGTATTAAGATCTGTCAGTATGACACTATTTTCTGTATTGAGATCTCCCACTATGAATTTGTTTTCTGTATTAAGATCTCTCACTGTATTGAGACCTCCCATAATTTCATTGTTTTCTGTATTTTTGTTTCCCACTATGACAGTGATTTTTTAGTGAGTTCTCTGTTAGTGACAATGTTCTGTACATTCCAGGTCACCCAGTCGTGCCATGTCTGCCGTGTCTGATAGATCCCGACCTGTGTCTGTACTCTCTATGTTGTCGAACATGAGCTGGAGCTCTGACAAGGCAAAGGAGGTGACTTATCTCAGGTAAGGTGCATTAAGTTTGGTAGTATGCTCTGACAAATCAATCAAAAAATAAATTGGACAAAAAAAAAAAAACAAAAAAAACCCCCAAAAATTATGTATAATAAACCAGTGAGAGGGCAATCAGGGTTAATTTAAAGCAAAAGTGCAATGTTTCATTTATTTACTGCATTCATTTGATTTGCAGGTTTGAGGTGAATGTGAAGTTCTCTATTCCTAACATCATCATAGAGCCACCACTGGACTCCATCTCTAACGCACTCAATCTGGTGGCTCGAAGCATTATACAAGTGCCACAAGGTGAGTCATTGCCAGAGTATTCATCTTTTACATCAGGGTTTCTTAAGTTGTTTATATATTATTATTATTATTTTTTATCATATATTACATACTATGCCTTCATTACTGTCAACTGGAGCATCATACTGCTGCTGTACACTGAATTATTCACAGGTTTATACAAGTACAGTAGATTCTGTGTCACTAGAACCTCCAGTAACCCCTGAATTTGTTTCTGGTCATGCTACTATGTTCAGTAAACTCTGTGTAACCAGAATACATGTGATTTGGTTGAGGTTATGGCCATCTTCCACTATATTACACTAAACTCTGTATATAACTCTGTACAACTTTATAAGCTTGCCACTTTTTACCCCACAGCCCTTAAAAGGGCTGTCAGGGTATTGTTTTCACCCATGGTGTCCGGATGGGCGGGCGGTCGGGTTGCGGGAAAAAGTTTGTCCGGCCTGTATCTCAGAAACTGTAAGGTGTAGGAAGTTGATACTTGGTAGGGACATAGGTTAGGGGGTGTAGGTGTGTCACCTCATGGTGTGACCTTGATTTGACCTTGCTGTAGTGACCTTGAGTTAGAAATTCTTGTCCTGGCCATATCTCAGAAACCGTAAGGTGTAGGAAGTTGATACTTGGTAGGGACATTAGTTGGGAGGTGTATGTGTGCAACATCATGGTGTGACCTTGATTTGACCTTTGACCTTTCCGTAGTGACCTTGATCTATAAAATCTTGTTCGGGCTATATCTCAGAAACTGTAAGGTGTATGAAGTTGATACTTGGTTGGGACATTGGTTATGGGGTGTATGTATGCAACGTCATGGTGTGACCTTGATTAGAGCTTTGATCTTGCCGTAGTGACCTTGACCTATAAAATCTTGTCCGGGCTATATCTCGGAAACTGTAAGGTGTAGGAAGTTGATACTTGGTAGGGACATTGGTTAGGGGGTGTAGGTGTGCAACGTCATGGTCTGACCATGATTTCACCTTTGACCTTGCCGTAGTGACCTTGATCTATGAAATCTTGTCCGGGCTATATCTCAGAAACCATAAGGTATAGGAAGTTGATATGTGGTAGGGACATTCGTCGGGGGTTATAGGTGTGCAATATCATGGTGTGACCTGGATTTGACCTTTGATTTTGCGTATCTGATGCTATTTTATGTCTCTACAGGGATATCTCTTATGTCTCTTATATCTTTTTACTTGAATCTTGGTTGTTACACCTTTGGGTGTGTTTTGATGTAGATTAAGCACTGTTAAGTCATATTAGAATTCATTAAGCGTTTACTTTTGCAACTTCCCATTGTAACAGATATATTGCATTAAGTGAGTCACAGGTTTTGCCCCAACTCCACATATAAGCATGTATTGCCACATCTGTATGTATGAGTAATATTCAAAACATTCAAACCATAATTCGACCATACATAATTGTGATATTTTCATTGACAGCTATTTTCCAGTTAAGAAATTTTGCAGCTTCATAACTTTTAGTTTACTGAATTGTCTTGTTTTAATACTTAATCTTTACAAGCAGACTGCTCTGAAAGGATTCTAATCTGTGTACTGTTTCACTACTTCTATATCTCATCATGTTGAAAAATATTTCCCCAGACTGTGGGGTACGGGCATCTCTGATGCTATTTTTGAGTTGATATTATTCCAAGTTCTCTAATGTCCTTGTAAATATTCACATAATTAGATCTCACAACTGCTGTACATTGTACGTATCTACACAGTACACCTGTAGTATTGAAGAGTATTGTAGCTATTTCTTCTTTAGTATTTTGATGCTTGTCCTTGATATTTACACAGATTCCTTTGAAATGCCGGGTAAGATACAATTTCTGTTTAAGCTTTTCACTTTAACCACTTTCCATCATTTCAGCAAGATTCATCAATTTCACGGCAACTCTGTTACTTAAGATTTTCAGCTTACATTCTGTCACTGCTTGTCAAAAGCCTAACTGCATTTAAAACATAATTGTTAAATATTATCTATTTTAAAATTTTTATGATAGGCAAGTTTCGGTTCTCTTTTTGCGGTTAGATTAAGGTATGTTGATGTAAAAGAAACTATTTCTCATTAGTTGCAAGATTTCCTGCTGTATTTAATTCTTAAAGAAGAACTCTGTTCTCTCAAGGTTTAAATAAGGCTTTATGTCATTATTTCTTATATCTAAGATATGTTTATACTTAGGCTTTCTCAGACTATGCAGTTTTCTTATCATTTGCTATTTTCAGTGGTCAGTTTCAGCTTTAGCTAACATTAGATCTTGTTACATTTGTGTCACAGGTTTGAATGTCATTGTAGAAATCAACACTTGCCTCTTGTTAGTTTTTTCCTTAAAATATTTTGTGCCCTGCCTTCCTTTCACCTGTAAACCTTTCCCATGTTGACCTTTTAAAGGTGGTGAAAGCATCTTCAAAACAAATTCAAGATTTATATACCAAACATAATAGATTTTGTGATTGATGTTTTCTGTGATGAATAATTTGTAAAACACTCAGTGGTTTTCCAGTAGAGCACTAGAAAGTTTACTAATAAAGATCAGCATACAGCCTATTGTTTATGTTTTACTTCTTAAAAAGGTAAGAGAGTGAGAGAAATAGGACTGGAGTCCACTTGTCTTTGTGTTTTTGTTGCAGGTGTGCGCTGGGTGGGTGGAGACAATCTGGGTGACCGTTTCCTCATGTCGGTGAAAGAAGATGAAATCGTGGATGACATTCTGGGCCAGATCACATCAGTGGTGGATGGTGAGTGGACATCTCTCTCTCACTCTACAAAGTATGGCTGAGAGTGTAATTTGTTTAGGCCTGTGAAAGAGTACTCGTTAGAAAATGGAGAAATGCATATTCTCAAGTGCATACCCGCGAAATAGCACTATTTTGTAATTTGACATTATTAGTATCACAGATGTGTATATGGTGCAGAGCGAGGGAATTTCTGACATATTTTACAGGAAAGTGCAACTTTTTCTGTACAAAATCAAATCTATCGTCCCAGCCTAAATTATTTTCAGATACAGGCAAATCGCATTCTGCGTTTAGGGTGATCGGTACTTCTTCTGTTTTTGATAACTTAATCAAACTGTGCATGTAACATTTATGTAAGCAGGGAATTCATTTTATGAATTAAAAAGAGAATTTGACAGAACAATATTCATAAACTTTCAAAGTTTAAGATTGATATTCTTTCATTTTAGAGTAATTTAAAAATAAATTGCATTATAAATCTTATCAATTGGTGTGTTTTGGTATCTGTATTTTCTTTCCTTCAAGTACAACACTGTGTCAGATAGTACCAGGTACAGCTGAACAGTTCTGATGTAACTGTGATGTGTGTTAACTCTGTGATTACATTATTCAGTGTCAAAGTATTGTGTTGTTTTAACTCTGTGATTACATTATTCCGTGTCAAAGTATTGTGTTGTTTTAACTCTGTGATTACATTATTCAGTGTCAAAGTATTGTGTTGTTTTAATCCTGACCATGTTTGTTTGTAGAGTTACAGCAGGCTGTGAAGCAGCACTTGTTCCACTTCAGTCTGTACGACTTCCTGTGGAAGGACGACATGTACGGAAACTACTACGACTTCATACAAAATGACCCAGGTACTGTCCAAAATGTGTCACAGCAGATTTGTGCCAGTAGTGAGTGCCATTAGAGCTGCTGTAACTTGGGTATATAATGTAATGTCCCCACACACTGTCTAAAATGAAAAAAACAGTGATAAATTCTCCAGAGTTTCATTTGTAATTAAGATCAAACAACAAGTTTTGCATTGTGAAGAAATTGTTCTCATAAAAACATCAACATTTTGCACCTTTAATTGGCTGATATTTCATCAAAAGTATGCCAAACTATAGATTTATTAAAATATCTCGCATTTTGACATCATATGGGGTAAATGTTGTAAAGACATTTCATAATTTCAACTTAAGGTTCACATCTACATTTTATTCATACCAGTGGCCATATTTTGTAAACACAATACTGGATTTGGTTGTTTCAAAGCCCTGAAAAAATGGTTTAAATGGTACACCTCTGAAGAGTTTCAAAGTAAGGGGAAATTTAAAAGCATGGCCTACCATTTTAGGGGTGGTTGCCATCAACCGTGAGGTGGAGCGTTTGCTGAAGATTGAGAAGAAAGTGGTTGCCATCCCACAGATCCTGCCAGTGGGACCAATCTGCCTGCAGACAAACCCCATTAAAGATGCACTGCATGGGTTTTCCATGGCCTGGAAGAACCAGTATGCATCAGTGCTGCATGATGAAGCAAAGGTAAGTATTGGGATGTAGCCACAAATATGTTACCTTTACTTCCCCCAGGTAAATAATATAAAGGCCTGCTTAGATTCTCCATAGAAGAACCAGAATGTCTCTGTACTGCACAACAAAATAATCCTAATTATGACAGAAGATCTCTAAACATTTAGATCTCCTAGGTAATTAACAATTCACCCCCCCCCCCCCCCCAAAAAAAAAAAAAAAAAAAAAAAGGTTGCCAGATTTAAGATATAATGTAAATAAAATTTTTTATATGTTTTTGCTTTTCTGCCTACCACAAGATTTCAGGTGTCATAAGAGCCTAATTTCCAAACATTAATGTGACCCTAATGAAAATGTTTATCAAAAACTGCTGTTGTTATGTATACCAGTTGTATATGATATATGGTGACTCCAGCAGACAGCCTGCATAGCACTGCATAAATGTGGAAAATTGACTTCAATTTTTTTTTCACATTTCAGCGTAAGCTAGATGCGGCGGTGCTATATCGGTCCAATGTGCGACAACGTTTGGAGTTGAGTGTGGTGTCGTTAGACCAGCTGAACAGCACACTGCATCTCCTGGAGGAACTGAGAGACATGGAGAACAAGATAGACAGCATCTACCTGCCCATAGAGACCATGTACAGCAAGCTCAGGTGTGTATCCTGACACTGTCGTCGGGTAACTTCGGTTCGTTTGTAGCCATAGAGACAATGTACAGCAAGCTCAGGTGTGTATCCAGATATCATCATCAGATGCATTAAGTTCATTTGTAGCCATAGAGACCATGTACAGCAAGCTCAGGTGTGTATCCAGATATCATCAGGTGCATTAAGTTCATTTGTAGCCATAGAGACAATGTATAACAAACTCAGGTGTGTATCCAGACATCATCATCAGATGCATGTAGTTCATGTGTATCAATAGAGACCATGTACAGCAAACTCAGCCTTGTAGCTATAGAGACAAGGTGTAGTAAGATTTTAAGTTGTGTTCCAGTTCCTTTAGTGAATCTCAATTATGCAACCTTCTATTATGCAGATATTCAGTTTTAATGTAATGTCTCTCCCAAATTTATGTTTCCCACTGTTTTATGTTTAACTCTATTCTATTTTGGGAACCAGATACAATCATACCGCACACAGCTTGTCCGGGTAGTAATTATTGTACTGTACTTTGTATTGAGGAATCCTCCTTGTAGCTAAACGTAGTGTAGTGTGTGGATTTGGGGAGGTTACACTGTCTTTTCTTTCTGCAGTGTATTCATTTTAAACTTTATATTCAGGGAGTTTGAACTGCGTCTCCCCCGTGAGGAGGTGCAGCAGGTCGACCAGTTACGCGACCACTGGCAGGAGTTGCTCCAGCTGGCTGAGGAGGTGCGGCTTCTGCTGCTCAAGGAAAAGCGTGCCAACTTTGAACAAGAGCTGGACAAGCAAGTGAAGGGATTCGTGGTGGAGGTCATCCAGTTCAGAAATGCATTCGATGCCCAGGGTCCTGCCGTACCTGGAATTACACCTGCAGAGGCTGTCACCAGGTGATAATTATACTCATAAGTTGGTAGTATTGTAATAAACATTAGATATTAAAAAATAAGAGTAAATATGAAGTAGATAATTAGCCAATGATTTGTTTAATTTAGATTTATTATTGAAAAGTATGAATTAATGTGAACCCCTTTACCACCAAAGGAGTAGTATTCAATAGCTACAGAGGAAATTCTTTTATTACAGAAGAGGGTACATTTTCACCTGCTGGAACTTCCACTGTATTACATCATCATATATATTGTCATAACCACATAGCTAGATCAGATATTTAGAATATACAGGTACTTCAAAACTTCAGTGTTAAATCTGAATTGTACTGATTTATATTATATATATTAACAGGGGCAGATAATAAATAAAGGCAGAGGGAAAAGTTGAAAAATAATATAATCTCATTTTAACGGTACTTTTATAGTGTCTAATTCTCTATCTAAAGAAAGTCTTTGGGCCACGGTGGCAGAGTGGAAACACTCTTGCCTCCCACCTCTGAGATCGGAGTTCGAATCCCGGCCTGACCTCATGTGGAAAAGCTGGTAGTTGCTTGCTGTTGGTCAGCAGTTTATAGTACAGAACCTTGACCAACTGTATGTACTGGTTTCCTCTGCCCATAAAACTACCTGTCGTGATATGACCTATACAGTGTGTTGAAAGCAACGTTCCCAAATAAATCAACTAAAGACAGTCTCTAGGCACATAATACCAAAAGAACAGATTCATGATAAAAATACAGGGACAGGGGCATTGACCGCCAGCTGACATTTATACACTTTGCAGTCAAATGGCACAACTACAGCTAAACTGTTCAAGGGTTGAAGGGGAAATTATTCTTTGTGTCCAGTGGGCAGTGTAACTATTGCTTCTTTCATAGCATTAAGTGATGCACACTGTATTTCTACTTTCCTGGACATAATACTGTTGACTGTTGTAACTTATCCTGCCACTTATATTTGCATTTTGTGTATTTTAGACTGACAGATTTCCAGCACAGATACGCCCTCTATGATGCAAAGAGGAAGACACTTGACTCTGTGTCCAAACTGTTTGGAATCCACTGCAAACCTTTCCCAGAACTGGACAAAACAGGGGAGGTAAGAACACCATGTAATTTACTAATTTGATGCCTAAAATCACTATAATTTGTGTGTTCCAAATGAGCCCGCAGCTTTATGTGTGACCATGCTGCAGTGCAGGTGTTGTACATGCATTACTGTTGAGTGGTCCTTCTATTATCAAATTTCTGTTTTATGTATGTACTCAGTTTTATGAACTCTGAAATTTTTTTTATTTCAGTATATATTTTTAGTATGAAATATCGGTTCTATTTTATGTACATACTGTTATTGGACCAGTCAAACTGTCTGAGCATGGTCAGACTATAGATAGAGGTAGTTGCCAGGAACTACGCTTGCTTCAGGATGATGCTTGTCAGTGCAGCCTTGTGCTCTCATACATAGAGTCTTGCTGCATTGATTTTGTTTTATTCTATAAGACTACTTACCAATAGACATAGTTCCAGATAACAGTCTGTCAAGTCATGTTATAGTATAAACCTTGATGTCATCTTGTCCTTACTTGGACCATTTGTTTCCCCTGGGGAACTGGAGCTAGTGGTATATTTGGCACATGGTGCAGTATTGGTTTCCCGTTTGTCTCCCTGTTGGAGCAGGAATTGGTGGTATATTTACCACACAGTGTGGGATTTGTTTTCATTCTGTAGGAACTGATGGTGCGTTGTATATAAGTGCAGGATTTGTTTTCTTGTTTCACGGTACACGACTAGGAGCTGCCATTACACACTGCATTATTTTCTTTTTTTTGCATTTCTCTCTCTCATTTTAAGAGCTGCTGGTGTGTTGTACCAGCATTTCACCCTTTGTTTCCTGTTTTTCACTATGTAGGAATTGGAGCTGCTCGGTATGCTGTATGGCTTGTTCCAGAAATTCCTGCGTTTTGACGAGAGGTTCAAGGACACATTGTGGGCGGAAGTGGATCTAGAGGCAGCCACGCGTGAGGTGAGGGTGTTTGTATGCATTGAGTGATGCATCAGTATGAGTTTAATGTAGACTACTTCAAGTAAGATGAAAGTGTGGCATACCCCAGTCGCTTAACTCATTGTAAGAGCCAATTTATATTAAGTGCAAGGCCCTTATTCAGTGCACTATGATTCTTCTAGTATATTTCCCTCCAGAAAGAAGTTTACTTCTAGTGAGAGTGATAAATCCAGATTGTTATAAAAACACTTATTTAGGGTTTCTAAAACCCCCAAAAAGTAACGACTTATAAGCAAGTTTAGAGCCAGTTGGATGACTTCACTTGTATGTGTGAAAACTAGGGTGATGTATAGACAACTGTGTGCTGTTCAGTGAGATCCAAGTGTGGGGGGTTCTCATTCCATCCATTTGAACATACATGTGTATTGGGACAGTGTAAAACTCTTACTGTTAGATCTTTGTGAAAACTTGAACTAGTGAGGGTCTTTAGTAGAAAACAACATAAATAAATGAATTCCAAATAAAAAAAAATGCCAATGCCTTAACTTTAAAAACATATTCCGGCTATCCACAGGTGTCCTCACTTTTGCTAGGTAACAAAGATAATAAAGTGAACCGGTGTGGTCATGTGACATTTTAGTGGGAGGACTGACTACTGATGCTTCTTGGTACAGTTAAGGTTGTTAACTTACATATCTGTGTTGGTCATTCAGTTGGTTAGCTCCAACAAATAGCCATTGCTTGGAAACAGTAAATATTTCCAGTAAGAGTTGAAAAAAAATTTCCTTTCGAATCTTTTGTAAATACACAAGGACATTTGGTGTGCCTGGCCACTCCTTTCAAATTACAGGATGAAGATCCTTTGTCTTGAACTTGGTACACAGGTCTATTCCTTAAAGGGAAAAGATTTCATCCCAGGATGAAAATCTCATTAAATTTCACTCTTGACCTCTCCACTTTGGGCTTTAAGATGTGCATTTAATGGTGTATGTTTACAATTTGGATTGAGTTACACTGTTCAACATCAAACTTTGCGATTCAGGCTGTTACACTAGGGTGTGTACCTGTATGCCTGTTTTTTTTTTTACCTTTTGGGTGTATGTGTACAGGTGGAGTCATACTGGGACGAGTGTCTTGCTCTGCCTTCCAAACTGAAGGATTGGGACGCCTGTAACGACATGAAGAGTCAGATCCAGGAATACAGAGACCTCTTCCCCCTGCTCAGTAAACTCGCGTCCAAGGTATGTAAAGCTAGTAAGCTTTCATCAAAGGTACATAAACATTGGCATAGTCCCGTCAAACGTTGGCATAGTCATGTCAAAGGTATGTAAAGCTCAGTAAACTCACTCTCCAAGGTACATAGACCATAGTAAACTAACTTCCAAGGTACATAGAGCTCAGTGAACTCACATCTAGCTCAGTAAACTCACGTCCAATGTACATAGGGCTCAGTAAACTCACATCCAAGGTACATAGAGCTCAGTAAACTCACATCCAAGGTACATAGAGCTCAGTAAACTCACATCCAAGATACATAGAGCTCAGTAAATTCGCATCCAAGATACATACAGCTCTGTAAACTCACATCCAAGGTACATAGAGCTCAGTAGACTCACATCCAAGGTACATAGAGCTCAGTAAACGCACATCCAAGGTACATTGAGCTCAGTAAACTCACATCCAAGGTACATAGAGCTCAGTAAACTCACTTTGAAGGTATGTAAACCTCAGTAAACTTACATCCAAGGTACATCAAACCTCAGAAACTTGCATGAAAAGGTATGTAAATCTTAGCCGACTTGTATCAAAGGCACAGATGTTGCTGATTTCTCCATTGAGTAATAAGTTGACATACCCTTCTTTTTGTAAGGCACAACTGCTTTATCTTTTTCATGTGCTTAAAATTAAGTGTATCTTTTGATAACATATACTCTAACTTTTTTTACTTTTTTGTAAATTTGAGTTTTTGTATTTGCTAACTATTTTAATATAATGACATATTAACACATATTCTTTTAATGGTTATAATTGTGTTTGTTTATACAAAGATAAGTCATGCTAACAACGGAGATAAAAAAGTTATTTTTTGTTTGGTGAGAAAAATTCTAAAACATAGAAAAAATATCTTTTCAGTCTAACTAGTTCACTGAAAACCTGAAAGAGTCCATCTTCTGCTTGAAATGCTTAAAGTCATTTGACATAAAATGCACAAAAAGGATGTATAAGTTTTCAGTGGAAAGACATACTGTACATATTTTTGAGTGTACAAAAATAATTTTAAACATTTTATCAGTGTATGCTATATGGGACTGTCATGAATTAATGTTATGCGAAATTATGGTTTCATAATTTTTGGAAGAAATTTATGACACACAAGTATTTTATTGATTCAATTTGTGTTTACAAGATATTTTAGGAGTGTTACAAAATGATCCACACAAGACTTTGTCTTTCAGATTTGAAATATTTTTATGATGAAGTGACATTGTCTTTTATTTAACTTTAGCCTTTCTGATAATCTGTTTTTACATATAATGGTATCAGAAATATGAAAAAAAAAAAAACTTTTCAGAGAGAAAGAAAATTAAATCTACTGAACATTTCTCATAATATGCTCTTAGCGGGATCACAGATACGATTTAGACGTGAGTGGTGCCTACTGAAATCCAAAATCCTGCATGATTCTCTGAAAACCCCTGAAATTCCCTAATGATTGACTGTGTCTGTTTTTACTAATACCAGCATGCGAGGGAAGTGACCTTATTGTCTTGTGTGCAACTTAACAGCCCCCCACCAATTAACTGAGTATGACGTGAATGGTTTGAATGTTCAGTGAATCACCACACTCACATGTATGTTTTAGAGAGTACTGTCACACTAGCACATGTTATGATTTTACTCTGTGCATGATTAGTGTAATGGATTACATTATATCACTTGCAAAATATACCTTTTGAAGGATACAACGTTTAACAAAGCCAGCTACTCCCAGGGTTCACTTATAAACTGATCATTTTATTTCATAAAAATGTAAATATACTATACCATATGAAAACACTTGGGTAAGCTTTGCTTGGCATTCGGTGACCGCCACGTACACCGTACATAGAATTTAAACTATGAGGGGAGACCCTCTTTAAACCTATATACTTGCTACCCTTTGACCCCTGGTGACCTAGTTCACTCTGCCATGCGCATTAATACAGAAATAGTTCATTCTTTTTGTGAATAAACCTAAATGCTGGAAAAAGGCCTGAAAAGCAGGGCAGGTGGGAGGGTGATTTGCTGTTTTCATATGGTAAGTATATACATTTTTATTCATAAAAATGGATTTTACATTTAAAAATATGAAATTTTATTTCATAAAAATGTTAATATACTATACCATATGAAAACACTTGGGTTGAATGCCCACATGGAAGAATGGTGGGAAAAATGACAGACTAAGGAGGAAACCACCCATGGTTAAAGTGCACTAAAAAAGGAAAATTCCTGGTGCATAACCAAAACCCCTGTGATGAAGGTGCAACTTGACTAAGTGTGAAGTAGTTAACTACTTATTACCTTCAGCACTGCTGACTACACCCAAGAGGTCAGCTCTAAGAGGATAAGCACAAAAGTGTCAAAACCCAGAAGATGTGCCAAAAGTACACTACCAAGCACGGTCCCCCAAAAAGGAAGTCCCCAAAAATGGAATAACCCCCCCCCCCCCCTTTTCTGAGGCTAAGAAGCCTCAGAAAGGACCAAGAAAAAGGAAGATCAAGTAGAAAGGGAGACTACACGTTGTGCAGCCACAATATCTCCCAATCTATAGGTATCCTCGAGATTCTTGAGAGCTACATTCCTAAAGTAGAAGGATGTAAAAGTGGAATGGCTCTTCCACGTGCAGGATCTCATGATGTCAAGGAGTGAAATTCCACCCTTAAAGGACCAGGAAGCAGCCTGTGCCCTGACATCATGAGCCTTGACACCATGAAGAGATGCATTCTCTGTGGAACAGTTCTTAAGGGTGAAATGGATTATGTCTTTAATCCAATTAGAAATCGTCTGGGCAGCGATATCACCCTGTTTTGACTTCAAGAGTGAAACAAAGAGAAGAGATCTACCATGCCTAAGGTCAGAAGTCCTAGACAAATAATGTCTAAGGGCCCTGACAGGACATAGAGACCTGTCTTCTGTATCCTGTTGCAAAGCTTACCCAAGTGTTTTCATATGGTAAGTATGTACATTTTTATTCATAAAAATGGATTTTACATTTAAAAATATGAAATTTACAGCTGCATAGAATTTCCATTCAAATCACATCAAAACAACAGGAATGTTGTATTATAATATTAAGATTGTACAGATAAATTGAAGTTTATTGAACAGTTCCATTTTGAGAAGAGTAACTCTGTGGACATGAGTTTGTACTCGGTCGGTTTAAGTGAGCTAAAATTAAATCCAAGCTCAGTTATTTAGTGAGTGACATTACTGTTATTAGTTTATGCACTACACTGATTGGAAAGACAATTAATACACACTAAATTCACACCAAAAGTTACATTATGTTATTTTATTTATGTGTTAATTTCATTGTATCCTTTTGCTACTTTATCTGCTATACACAATCAATGGCCGTTTCAATTCTGCAGTACAATGCCCAACAACACGTGTCAACAGATTCTGTGTGCACTGATAGATTCTTTCAGTGCATTAGTATCAGTATATTTTGCTATACATCATTTCATTGTGGGATATACCATTAGATTTTTACAAGGAATTCCCTCTGAATTTATTTAGTCGAATTGTCTTGGTGGTGAAAGGATCATAGTTTTTATTGCATAAAATACCCTTACCTTATCCTCACTAGTGCTTACGTGTTGGCGGGAGCAAACAAGTACGACCAAACGAGAATATTTTAAAAATAAATATTCTTGTCGGTACCAGTATGTATACGCATGACCGCGCATGCGTGTGCACCGGAAGAACCCCGTTAAGCCTCACTTTTATTTTGGTCGTGAGGGAGTAAACATCGTTTGACACAATCTTTATTTGCGAAGAGTTTCAACATGGCTGGCAAGGAAGGACATGTTTTGAAAAGAATTCACCCTTTCATTAGAATTGGAAGGTTTTATTTCTTTTCTTTTGTTATTTGTCAGTCATCGTCACCAGGAAGTCTGCATTGTCAGTGAATCTACGGCTTTTACAGACCTTTTTACTTAATTAGTTGTAGGGTCCTGTTAGCCATTTTAAAAGAAGATTTTCCTCGACATTGAGAAAAGAATTCATCTTCAGACCTTCTGCAGCTTATACTAGCACGTCCAGAAGCTATTCAGGGTTCATCAACTGTCTTATTAATGAACAGAAGAACCTCATAAGTCTTCTGCTTCATTGTTTTTAATACAGAAGAAAGACGACAGAAACTGCAATTCTTCAAGATCTACCTCTTCACATATCTCGTCCTGGTGCCAGTTGAGTGGCCAGAATACGATCTTCATCTCATAAAGGGTAGTACCTCTGTCTCCTCTAGTGAGGTGAATATGGCAGAGGCAACCCCTATAACAGAAGAATCCACCATAAACAGAAGTTCTTCTCATCAGATAGTTCACACCTACAGGCTACAGACTTTCTTTTGCAAACAAATGACAGTTCTGCCTCTGGTGAAGTAAATTAGCAGGGACTGCACGGTGCTTTGAGGCAGAAGGTGGCCAGAATAAGATCTTCATCTCACAAAAGAGTAATTCTTCTGTCTCCTCTACTGAGGTAAATATGGCAGAGGCAACCCTGTAACAGAAGAAGGGTTCAGGAATGAAGTTTCTTCTCATCAGATGGTTTTACAACTTGCAGGAAGTTCAGCTGAAAGCGAATGGCAGGTATTCCTCTGGTAGAGTAACTTGTCAGAGAATACACTTGGTCAGCAGAGTTTCCTTCAAAACTGATCATAATGGAAACAAATTATTTTATTGCGTTAATACATCCTATCCAATGGACAATTGCTTTACCGGTCGGCGCGACCGGTCCCGCCAAACGCCAGAAAAAGACGTCCTGTATATACTACTGGCAGGACCGGTCAGTAGTGTGCATTCGCTAGGTGGCGCACCACACCTGCTTCCTGTCCAGACAGAGTGACGTCAGTTCATCTTTTTCGTTTGGCGCGTGTAGTGTGCAGACGCGTTTTGAATTTATCTCCAAGTTTGAAGAAAACGCGGTTTATTCTACGAATTTAAAGCTTATTTTCATCTGAAAATATATTTATTGTGTTACATACATTTTATGGCCTCTCCAGGACTTAAACGAGGCATTATCCAGCGTTTTATAGCCAGTTTTGAAGAATTTCTGTGTACTTGTCGTCGAGAGGAATCGTGGGTGAGAGGTCGTGTGTCGTCCCTGCAGCATTCCTTCTTCTAATCAGAAGCGTGTATAACCACGATTCACCCTCCATTTAATTCTACATTGTCGAGTAACACTGCGTGTATGTCGACGAGAAGAAATTAGAAGGAAAGAAGAATGCATCGTCTGACGTCATCACTTCCAGCTTATGCTTGTCACGTGACACGGACCTGGTCACGTGATACGCATTCAACAATGGAGGTCACGTGATACGCATTTACATGGAGGAATCGTGTTTTCAACAGAAGTTTTAGAAGGAAAGACGAGTATTTATTGCTCTACACCCACTTTTTAACTGGCTAGAAGAAATCCAGCAACTCGTCTGTTGACCTGAAGAAGTTGGATGTCAAATAGTCTTTGAACTCTGCAAATTTTGCCGGTGCCGGTCATGTGACTTCACACATCTCAACACAGCTACCGGCAAGCAAATCCCCAAGCGTGACTGGTTCAGCTGACAAGAAGTGATGAGTTTTACCGGTACCAGTTCTAGTCAGACTACCGGTGGGGAGCACTAGTGATGAGTTTTTACCGGTTCCAGTCTGTACTACCGGTGGACTACCGGTGGGTCATGTTCCTGTGAAGCTGTCAAGAAACCCCCCTTCAGTGGTTCCAGTGATCAGCCCTGTGTTGATACTGGAACCTTCACCAGAGGCCTTTCCACTGGTGGGACTGTTGGGGGTACCGGTTCCGGTCTGTACAGACTACCGGTGGTCATGTTCCTGTGAAGCTGTCAAGAAACCCCCCTTCAGTGGTCCAGTGATCAGCCCTGTGTTGATACTGGAACCTTCACCAGAGGCCTTTCCACTGGTGGGACTGTTGGGGGTACCGGTTCCGGTCTGTACAGACTACCGGTGGGTGCTGTTCCTGTGAAGAAACCCCTTCAGTGGTTGCCAGTGATCACCCCTTTTTGATCCTGGAACCTCCACCAGAGGCCTCCCCACTGGTGGGACTGTTGGGGTACCGGTTCCAGTCATGTTCCTGTGAAGCTGTCAAGGAACCCCCCTTCAGTGGTTACCAGTGATCAGCCCTGTTTTGATACTGGAACCTCCACCAGAGGCCTTTCCACTGGTGTGACTGTTGGGGGTACCGGTTCCAGTCTTGTTCAGACCACCGGTGCGGCTGCTCAGAGGGTTCACCTACCAGAAGTCGCGGTGACCATTGAGACCCTTATCTGCCCTGTGCAGAATTTTGGACCGGTACCGGTCCTGTTCAGGCTACCGGTAGGGTCACTAGCCAGCCAGTGATGAGGGATACCGGCACCAGTTCTGTTCAGACTGCCGGTTGTGGTCACAGAAATCCAGCAAGGGCTACCGGTTAAACAGGATTACCGGTTACACAGAGTTGCTGGTGACATACAGCAGGGCTACTGGTTCAGAGAATTACCGGCTCCTGAGTGTTGCCGGTTCCGGAGTCTTGCCGGTTCCGGAGCCTTGCCGGTTACAGAGGCATCTGTACCCATCCTTAAGGGCAAGAAACCAGCTCCAAATCCAGTGCTGACAACAGGTTTGCCGGTTCCGGAGTGTTGCTGGTTCCGGAACGGTAGTGCTGCTGGTTACAAGAAATCTGCTGTTCCCATCCTTACTGGCAAGGAACCAGCTTCAAATTCAGTGCTGAGAACAGGTTCAACAGTTAGCCTTCTCTCAGAGCCTACCGGTTTGACCGGTTACAGAGCCTGTTTGATTGCAGAGAAAAGCTGCTGAACCACCACTGTGGACAGGAAGAAGGCAACTTCATATGAGCCTATCCTTGCTAAGAAGTAGTTCACCCAGTTCTGCCAACTCCGGTGAGTTTATGCAGAACTGTGGAGCCACCAGGAACCGGTTACAGAGCATTGCCTCACGTATAACCGTTTAAGGCCTGGTACTGGGCAGGTCTCCAGGACTGACTGACAGACCGGCAGAAGTTCCTTAAAGGCCAAAACAGCTGTTCAGACCAACCAGTGGCAGCCTAAGGAACTGGTTACAGAGGAATTTTTTGATCAGTCACTGGTCCCGGTGAAATGCCTGTCAAGCTACCTGACCAGTCAACCAGCCTACCCTTTCGGGTCCCAGCTGGTCAGACAGTGGCTAGAGATTGAGGGAGGGTTACACTCTCTCCTTCCGGTTCAGACCCCACTTGACGAGGTCACCGACTGTAATAAGCAACTACCACAATCCAACCAAACAGTCCTTCCTTTTAGAGGCACTGTATCAGCTGATAAACAAGAATGCAGTCGAACCGGTGGAAAATCAAAACTCACTGGGGTTTTACAACCGGCTTTTTGGTACCCAAACCCAACAACCGGTGGAGACCGATCCTAGACCTGAGCACCTTGAACACCTTTTTGAACACAGGGACGTTCAAGATGGAAACCCCAGAGACAATAAGAACCTCCCTCCAAGCAGGGGAGTGGGTCACATCCATAGATTTCAAAGAAGCATACTTCCACATACCAATTCACAGTCAGTCCAGGAAGTACATGCGCTTTCACCTCCAGGGTCGGTCCTACCAATTCAAGCCCTTCCCTTTGGCCTGTCCACAGCTCCCATGGAGTTCACAGTGGTGGCCAAAGAGGTCAAACTCGTGGCTTTTCAGAAGGGTATAAGGATCCACCAGTACCTAGACGACTGGCTGGTGAGAGCCTCTACCCACCACACCTGTCTCCAGCATACTCAAACCCTAGTCACACTTTCTCAGGAATTAGGGTGGCTGGTGAACAAGGAAAAGTCAGAGCTGGTTCCCAAACAGGTCTTCAACTTCGTAGGTTACCAGTTCGACCTGAAAGAGGGCAAGGTCAGACCAACAGAAGAACGTTGGCAGGCCTTGACACACAAGATCAGATCAATATTGTCGGATCCGCTTTGCCCGGTCCGACAATTCATGTCCCTCATAGGTCTACTCACAGCAACAGAAAAGCAAGTCCACTTAGGGCGACTAACATGAGACCCATACAGTGGCACTTGAAAAACAACTGGAGGGTCCCAGAATCACTGGAAAAGGTGATCTCGGTCCCCAAATCCCTCCACTCCCATCTAAGGTGGTGGCTGGAGGAAAGCAATGTGCTTCTAGGTCAACCATTACACCCTCTAAAACATGCTCTGCAAATCTTTACAGACGCATCAAAAGAAGGGTGGGGCGCTCACTTAGACGAGCACACTGCAAGGGGACAGTGGTCCCTACCCGAGAGCAAGTTACACATAAACCACTTGGAGCTGAAAGCAGTATTTCTAGCTCTAAAGAGTTTCAAACCCTAGTCTTCAACAAGACAGTGTTGGTAGCTACAGACAACACAACAGTGGTTGCCTATATCAACAAAGAAGGGGGGATGAAATCAGGCTCTCTGTGTGCCCTACTGTGGAGAATTCTGTCCTGGTGCACCAGGCAGCAAGTAACCCTCAGGGCACGTCACATCCCCGGCCGGCTGAACGTGATAGCAGACAAGCTATCCAGGCTTGGCCAGACCACTCAAACAGAGTGGTCACTTCATCCAGCAGTGTTCCAAGCTGTATGTTCAAGGTGGCATCAGCCACAAGTGGACCTGTTTGCCACCAGGTTCAACAACAAACTACCACAGTTTGTATCACCGGTACCAGACCCCCAGGCTTGGGCAGTGGATGCACTCGGCCTGTCCTGGGAGGACCTGGACCCATACGCCTTCCCACCAGCAGCCATCTTGGGCAAAGTGGTGGAGAAGCTCCAGGACTACCCCTGCAACAGAATAATTCTGATTGCTCCAGGGTGGCCCAACATGCCCTGTTTTTGGGACCTGGTAGCAATGTCAAGCCAGATCCCACTGTGTCTGCCCAGCATACCCAACCTAGTGTCTCAGCCATTCAACCAGGTCCTTCACAGGAACCTGTCGAATCTGAACCTACATGCCTGGCTCCTAGAGCCTCAGCAATCAAGGAGCAAGGCTTCTCTGAGGCAGTGGCAGCACGAATTGAGGCTCCTCAAAGAAGGTCAACCAGATCTGTCTATGAGCCAAAGTGGACCATTTTTACAAAGTGGTGTCTCAGTAATCAGGTGGACTTCAGGGCACCACCTCTGAAAGCCATTGCTGACTTCCTCCTGCACTTATTTCAGGAGAAGAAGTTACAACCAAGCACTATTGATGGCTACAGATCCGCCATTGCTGACAAACTGGGCAATTCCACCATTAATGTCAGCAAAGATGAGAATCTCTCTCGTCTCCTGGATAGTTTCCATAGAGACAGACCTAAGGGCAGGAGGGGCATCCCCTCCTGGAACCTTTCACTGGTTTTACATCAGCTCACAAAGGCTCCCTTTGATTCCCTGAAAGAGGCCTCCTTGAAACATCTAACTTTCAAGACTGTTTTCTTGCTGGCTTTGGGTTCAGGTAAACGCAGGAGTGAGATCCATGCTTGGTTACATAAGAACATCAGACACCAGTCGGACTGGTCTAAGGTGTTTTTGTACCCCTCACCCAGTTTCCTATCCAAGAACCAGCTGGCTAAGGAAGGTCCAGATAGTGTGGCACCAGTGGTCATCCCAGCCCTGGCACCATATCTGGATAGGTCACTCAAGGGTGACAGGTCCCTATGTCCAGTTAGAGCCCTGCGCTACTACTTGGACAGGACTGCAGACCTCAGGCAGAATAAGGAGTTAGTCTTTGTCTCCTTCAAGAAGGGTTTTGATAAAGACATCTCTCCTGCCACCATCTCCTCATGGATCAAACAGACTGTGGTTCTGTGCTATGAGCTCTCTGACCAGGAGGCACTCACCTCACATCAGGTTAAAGCCCATGATGTTAGGGCCTTTGCTGCCTCTAAGGCTTTCCAATCAGGGATTTCCTTAGATCAGATCTTGTCAGCCTGCCACTGGAAATCTCACAACACCTTCACCCAATTCTATTTGAAGGATGTTGCCTGGGCTGACTCGGAGCTTTTCCACCTGGGACCTGTAGTGGCTACCCAGCAGGTGCACCACCAGGCCCAGAAATGAGGGGATGTTGTAGATATGTACATATTGTAAAAAAAAAAAAAAAAAAACAAAACTGTGACTTGCTTCCCTTGGGAAGTTTATTTCTTCTGGGACTGAACTCAGCCCCTCTCTCTCTATCTTTCCCTTCTCAAACCGACTCTGGAAGGAAAGAAAAAGGGGGGGCAACGTCGGTAGACTCCCGGTTAACCGGTGAGTTAGTGGCCGACCTTGACCTGTCAGGGTTCTCTGACCCTAGGTCAAATGGGCCTGTACAATTTTGTTTTTGTTATGAGTTCACAGAAGTCCCTAGCTGCTTACCCGCCTACCAAGCGGTAGTTATTCAGCAATTGTCCATTGGATAGGATGTATTAACGCAATAAAATTGCAAATTTAATAAGTAAATTAAATTTTTATAAGTTAATACCCTATCCAATGGACAGGCAAGGCCCTCCCAACCGACCCCGCTACCAGCTTACTAGGGGTCTAAATCGTTTTAGACAACGAAAAAGATGAACTGACGTCACTCTGTCTGGACAGGAAGCAGGTGTGGTGCGCCACCTAGCGAATGCACACTACTGACCGGTCCTGCCAGTAGTATATACAGGACGTCTTTTTCTGGCGTTTGGCGGGACTGGTCGCGCCGACCGGTAAAGCAATTGTCCATTGGATAGGGTATTAACTTATAAAAATTTAATTTACTTATTAAATTTGCAAAATTCCATGGGTCAGTTATTTACAACAACAGAAGAAAACGATCATGCTGTTAATGAAGGTTTCTTCTTGCTAGGAACTAGAATGTCACTACAAATCTGGCATTCTTAGTCCTCTCACACTTCAGACAAGTTTCCATGGCTGGGAGAGCATTAGGGTGACAACTTGAACAGAAAACAAGCAACAACTCTGTCTTTGCTAAGGTAGATTCGACAGAAACTGCTTGATATCAAGGGGAACACACCAACAGTTTGCACATACACAGAAATACTGCAATGTTTTTTGTTTTGAATCACTGCTCACCTACATTCACATCTAATTTCTTTCTTCTCATTTATTGGGAACTTTTAGAAATTAAACAAGAGGCATCAAATGACAATGAATTTGCAGCATGAACTTGTTAGTACCACATATACACTAATATGTCACAAGGTATTGGGTGGTACAACAGACAAGAATTAACAGAACGCATCACTATCCATCAGAGGGGAAGTGACGACCAAGGTATAAGAAATGATGGTTGGAGGTTGTTTTACTGCAACATCTACTTTAAAAAACGAATCTCATCTCGAAGTTGGGCACATTCTGCAATGCGGTCAACATTGGAACTACCTTATCGAATTGTCGAGAATTCCCACAATTCATAGCGGTTATATATTCTCACAGGAAACCACAACTTTAATGGATAAAGTGTGCATCAAATGCTTCTGTATGTTTATAATCTCAGTAAAATGGGTACAAGCCTACAGTTTTACAGTTCATTGGTGACCTGTGAGGGTAGTGTATGCATAAAACAGCACACGGTTTCACCATTGAGGATGCAAACCGCAAGGTAATCAGTACTTCATTTGCGAAGATGGATAGGTAGTCGCGTTACATGTATCGGACGCGTTCTTCCTCAATCCCAGGTACATCAAAGTGTTATGCTTCATTGTTTGTTTGCTGGTGGAAGAATGCACCCTGCCATAGTCATTCTTTTCAGTTCACAGCCCTACACTTCGGTACAGCAACGGATCCATTCGAATTTGTCCGTGTAACTCCACATTCATCAGTATTGGGACCACTGGTTATATGCTGTCACCAACATCACATATTGGCTTGTAGAAATCGAAGCAATTAGTGGCCTGTGTACAGAACTACAGTGGGTGATAAGCTTATGGGGTTAGAACTCATCCCAATAAAACACTTCCACTTCTTTGGTGACAAAATTCAACCTTGGCAACGGTGAAGTGTCCCTATAGAAGGAGGTCTGGTATTTGAGAAGTTTAGGGATACATTGTACATGGGTTCAGTTGTTCAGTGGTGGACCAATAGTTCAATTTTGAAGGAGGACTTACCACTCCTTCAGGAGCACAGTTTCTCTCCGTTCACAGAAGCTTCCCTAATGGGTTGGGGTGCTCTCTGGAGTCATCCACAGCCATTGGTTTGTGGCATCAGGAAGAGTCACTGTTCACTGATTCAACCATGGCAAGGGTGAAGTGTCCCCATGGATGGGAAGTGGGGTTATTGAGAAGTTTATGGATTGTGTACATACAAGTTTGTCAACCATTCCAGAATTCTTATGTCATTTATAGTGTTTTAGAACCTATAAATATTCACAATCTTTACACATTCAGATATGTTGTTCATACTTTTGGAAATATATCTGTTTTTGGTGTAAAATCACAGAGGTCTTACCAGGTCTTAGTGCCCTAAAAGAGAGGGTTTCAGAAGGCTATGGACGTTTATGCAAGTTTGTTAGCATAATTCCATTCCCAGAATTCTAATATCATTTATAGGTATTTATAACCTAAAGCATGTTATCCCAATGGACATTCTTCACATAAATGTTGCTTGGAAATTCCATTGGAAACCAGAAACCAGGTAGTACTCAAGGCTGCATTTCTGATAATGTTTCAGATTCACCTTCAAAACTACAGGGTTTTACTTCAGATAATTGCATGGGACAGTGTTGTCTTATCTTAACAAGAGGGACCCATTCATTAGATATGTGTCTGATGGTCTGATGTCTAATGGTCCTTTCGTAGCCCACAACTCTTCTGAGGGCCCACCATAATTAGGGCTGTCAAGGTGGGATATCAACCTCTTTTCATACAGGGTTAAGCCATTCAAACAGAATGTCTTTCATCCCATAGTTTCGCATTCTTTGCCAAATTTGGCACGCTGCAAGGTTAGATAGTTTTGTTTCAAAGATAAAGAACAGACTGTCTGTGTTATTCTCCAGTCTAATACCCTAATACAATGCAATACAATGGCGGTAGATGTATTGAGTATCCTACTATTGAGTATTTCTCATTTCGGAGGTGGTACAAAAAATGGGAATTATACTTATTACATATTATCAGGAGCCCAGGGTGACCAGGGATGTGTTGGTTTGGGACCTATTTGACTTATTCTCCAAACCACTTTTGCCCTACAGAATAGAAGATTCTCTGGGAACAACTATCAACTAGAGATTCATGAAAACCTGCCATATATATTTAAAAAAAAAAAAAAAAAGAAAAAAAAAGGGCGATGTAGTTCTTTTTTAATCTGATGCAAGGACTCTCTTCTCAATAGCAGATTTTTGAGCCTTTGATTCACAGGCAAAATCTGTTTTCTAGCACACTGACATGATACAGTGTTGTTATTGCTAATCATTTGGGTTCACTACTGCAATCATTCATAGTTATGAACTCATTAGATTGATACATGGCTTTTTCATTTGGGTTCACTATTGAAATAATTCTTAGATATGAATTCAATAGACTGATACATGGTTTTCCAGTTAGGTTCACTATGGAAGCATTCATACTTATGAACTCAGTAGACTGATAGATGGGTTTTATTTGAGTTCATTTTTGTAATCATCCATAGTAATGGATTGATAGTGGGGTTTCTGAGGATGGATCAATGTAGGAGGGTGCTATACCTTTTACTTTATTTGGACTTGTCTTGATTATTCTTAGTCTTGACAAAGTCTCTTTTGAATCCTCTGAATCCATGACCTTAGCCTCGGGTAGATGGAGAGGCTTGGTCTTTCAAATCATTGAACACAAAACTGGAAGGAGTTCATACTTTCTACTTCATCAGTACTCCTAACAGAGAACAGATGACCTCAGAGGGTCACAATATTGTTCAAGCTGGTTTCATTCCTGCTTTTAGGCTAGTCTAGATCATTCTTTGATTGAAGATATGACCAGATTTGATTTGGATATATTTCAGATCTTAGATAGGGGAAGTATGTGTTATATTACACATGTGTGTAACTGTGTATATGTATAGGCTCTTCAGGAGGCATTCAAGGAGCTATCATGTCAACAGGCAGACACTTCTGCTACCTGATCAAATATTTGACCTTGAAACTTAGAATGTTTCCTTGGCCAAGGCCCAATTTGCTCCTTCTTTGGCTGGAAGTCAGACTCCACAATTTTACTTTAACTTCTGACTTGGAAGTCTAATAAAGGTCAGATTAATCGTTGGAACTTTAGTATCATCATGTGGTTCCTTCATAAGGGGTGTATAGTATGATACATTACAGTAATTGTATGTATATGTACAGTTCCAATGGCCAGATCACACCTTTTAGTGGTACCTGAAAGCCCATTGGGAATATCCAATCATGTTTCCTGTTTTTCGGAAGCATCTGATCTGGTGGAAAGGCCCAAGGAATGGGTTAATAGGTGGTCTTATCCATATAAAGTAGCACAATTTCCTGTTATTACCAATGTCCATGGTTGGGGAACACATTGGTACTTAGTGTTATAAAATTCCAAGGTGTGGGAATTTTCAAGGCTTAGTCTGGACAGTTCCAATTTACTTAGTAACAGAATATAACTACATAGGTTATTTTGTTATTTTGCTTAGTATGCCTATCATACTCTTGTACTTATCACCACAAGTGTGTTTGAAATTAGTACATTGAATATAAAGATACATGCAGGGCCAAGGCACCTTTGGGAAGGTTGCCAGGTAGTGCTTACATATATAACTACTAAATGTTATTTTGTTAAGTTACTTTTACTGCACATTATAGTCTGGTATTCTCAAATTTTCTTGAGATGTGTACTTTGACTTTTCATTTGGTTATACCTGCTTTTGGTGGCAAAAATATTAAAAATCCCACCACCAGTATGGTTGTAATCAAGCACTAGTGAGGATAAGGTAAGGGTATTTTACGCAATAAAATGTAAAAATTTTATTGTAATTTAACTTTTTGTAAGTTAAATACTTACCTTATCCTCACTAGATTCGGATTCCCACCCATCCAACCCCACATTTTCAAAATTTTTGGGTTTGAAATATATTATATTGACTCCCAAAATTAAAGTGAGGCTTAACGGGGTTCTTCCAGTGCACGCGCATGCGCGGTCATGCGTATACATACTGGTACCGACAAGACTATTTATTTTTAAAATATTCTCGTTTGGTCGTACTTGTTTGCTCCCGCCAACACGTAAGCACTAGTGAGGATAAGGTAAGTATTTAACTTACAAAAAGTTAAATTACAATAAAATTTTTACAATTAATGTCAATGTGCATGTTTTCAGTTTGGTGATTTTGATTGGTGTATTTCAGTGATTTGTGTGTTTATTTTTACAGATATGTGGTGATGTATGTAGTTACTAAACTCACTCAATATTTTTGCACCTATATTATACAAGTCTTACCTCATCCCCCCAAAATCCGACCTTTGTTATTTTATTTGAAACAGCCTTGCCTTACGTTTTCCAACATTGATATATAAAAAACAAATTTGTTAATATTAGTTGAAGCTTTAGATTACTCATATTTTCTTCCTATATTCAAAAGAACTCTCTGTGATAACCCATTACTCCGACAAAATAGTCCTTTAATGATTTAGTACTCAGAAAAACATGTAGTGTAATAAACCTGTTTTTAAAAAGAAATTGGGAGGAAGAAAACTGATAAATATCAAAAATTTAATGTAAATCCAAGGTGAAAATTGATGCTTGGTTCAAATTAAGATTGTTCGTAAAGCTACAAATAATGAATACCGAGCCATATTTCAGAATATTTTTATGCAACACTCTGCAATAGAATTCTGTGCAGTATGACTTTGTAAGAGCTCATGCTTCTTGAGATCACGGTTTTATTTCCCCTATGGACTGTAATGAATAGTGTACCACTCACAGTGTGATAACTTTGCAGCTTATGCATGTAGACCAAAACAAATTTTGAGGATGGGTTTTATACACTCCCCTGACTTTTTATGGTAGGGTTTTAACTAGTGTGACACTGTCTTCTAAATGCATGGTCATGATTTATTATGTAGAATTTCTGTTTATTTCTTTGCAGTGGTTTTGTACATGTGTGAACTGATTTCTCATGTTATATATTGATTAGTCCCTCAAACAAATTTTTCCCAGTATGAAAGTTAGTTGTGATGTAAAATACCAGGGTTTTTTAAAAAAAAAATTTTTTTTATTTATTTATTTATTTTTTTTTTTTTGTGCCACTGAGAATTAATGTTTTGTACATAAAAGATTGAAATATATATACTTTTATATGTGTGTATAAAAAATCCCTCTTTTTTTGAAGTGTTCAGATTAACAAATTTTTAGCAAGAAGATATTTTGTCAGTCTACCTTAAAAGTTTTTGACCAGGCCTGTCTTAGTGAATGTTCTCGTCAATTGGTCACTTTATACATGTTTAAATTCCTGATGTAATTAATTATTTCAGGAAACGTAAAAGGATAGTTTTAGACTTTCAGTTTATTTCATGAGGAATATTAAGTAGCAGACTCGTATTTTTTTAAAATATATCTTTCACATAATTGATGCTGCCTGAATGTTATAATTTTGACTTGCAATAAAACTTGTATTGCAGCTGTGACAAGTGAGAATTATGTATTGGTGAAATTAGATGAGGATTTATCTTCAGTTCAACTTTTTATTTAATTATCTAAATTAAAATTGCAGTTATGTTTTAGTGAATAAGAAACACTGGATGTGTAGCAGCTTTATAAGAAACCTAATCACAAGGTTGTAATAAATTTATTTTAAATTTACTAAAACTCTGAACTTAAGTTTTTTGTATGTTTTCTGTTAGTATGTTACAATTTAAAGATAAAGATACTGTAAGAACCCACACTAGGAATCAGAAATCTCCCATATTTGTCACACAAGCTTTTTCCAATGATATCTCTAAACACTTTCAGCCAGGTCAGGCTCAAATTGACTTGAGAAGTGTCCAACTTTTCCACTAGCTTAATACTTTAGCCACAGTGACTCCTTCAGTGACTTATTCGTGTTTGTGTACTTTGTATATTTCTGTGTAATGTTGTCTACCCCTCTGACATTCCCATTATGTGGTGTTGATTTCAGGAAATCCGCAACCGTCACTGGTTGCAGGTGATGGCGGTGACGGGCACTTCCTTCCAGCTAGAGGCGAATGTTTTCAAACTGTGTCACCTGCTGGAGATAGGATTGATGAAGTGAGTGAGGCAAGCTTTATTCCTGGAGTAGTAGTAGTGATGTTATCCTTGATAGGCAGCTGGTTCTATTCTATTCTGTACTTTATAGCGCTTAATCTCTGCTAGGTAGACTCTAAGGCGCCTCACCAAAATCAAATTAAAAAAATCATCTATCCATAGCCATTGCCAGGTCCAGTACCACGGAGACGCCGAATAGAGTGTATGCTAAGTTGGAAATGCCTTTTTGAAGAGATACGATTTTATCCTTTTCCTGGTGGTAGTTCAATGTACTTTTAACAGGCTTGGTAAACTGTAGATGCCGGCATACATGAACAATAACTTTTAAAAAGAAATATATGCCTGTAAACTATTTGAGAGCTTATATTAATCCTGTTTCACTAGTTGTATCTGCCACTGTGGCCTAGCGGGTAGCACACTTGTCTAGGAACTCAGAGAATGTGGGTTCAAACTCAGGTACAGGCAGATACGTAGTGGTTCGGATGACCACTTAAAAATTAAAATGGCAGTCCCCTGTTGTTGGGTCAAGGACGTTGATAAATGGTCATCCTTGAGCCTCTATCTTCCAGTTAGGGGAATATCAATTACTTGTGAGTTGGGGCTGTACCTGTGCAGTCGGATGGGTTTAATAGCGCTTTGAGTCCTGTAGTATATGGAGATATTGCGCTGAATATAAATATACATTACATTACACATGATTGGTAGAGATTGTACACTCTACACCATCTGGCATCAACGAGTAACATTCATCCATAAATGGTTATAGCTCACTCTGTAATATCATTACTACTTGCTTTTAGATTGATTGATAAAGTTTGGGTTTTGTGCCACCTTCAGCTCACTGTGTAGGTCATACCATAATAGGTAGTCAACAGGATCTAGGAAAACTGTGCACACTGGTGTATGAAGATTCTGCACTGTATACTGCATAGACTTAGAACATAACTATCAACTCAAGCACAAGTACAGCTAACAAGCTCATGTGAACGTCTTGTCCACTGTTGTAGTGACTGACCAATCGTCAAGTCCTGGTCTTTGGTGGGTGCCACTCTTCTATTCTTTGTAGACACATTAAGTCTTGGTGTGCTAGTCGTATACTTGTGTGCATGTCTATTCTCTTTGTAGTGCCGCTGGTGATGACCTAACTGCTGTGTTTTATTTTCATTCATACAGAGGAAACCTATAGATGAGATATGCTGTTCTTCCAAGTGTATAGGCATGTATTCTTGTATTGTGGTTTGCATTACTTTCATTCAGACACAGGAAACCTATAGAAGAGATCTGCTGGTCAGCAAGCCGGGAGTTGGAGCTGGAGGTCAAACTCAGGATGACTGAGGAGGAGTGGACAGAACAGGTAATGACAGAGAGTATTATGGGAATAACACCCAGCAAACTGTGATAAGAAGCTTTAAAATATTAAATTCACAGGCCAGTAAAGTGCTGTATATAGCTTGGTGTGGATGGTGTTGTTCATACCTTAACCTGAAAGAACAAATTTAAATGTAAAGGTACACTTACTTACCTTACATTTTGGCCACTTCACGAATGTCCAGAACGTATGTGTTAACAAAGAATGTTACCGTGGCTGTGAGCCAATCACAATCACAAATCAGATCCACATATGTTACAGAATATCTAAAATTATGCTCCTACAGCTTATGCACAGATCAGGTAAACACAGGATTCATTGCATGTAAATATAAGTACAGGTGTCAGGAGGGACTCGGTAAAGTGACTGAATACACTTCAGTAAAGGAGACAATATATAGTGCACTGCAGTATTAACTTTGTTACCAGAATAGTGGAACATTTATCAGCCAATTTTCTGTATTAATATTAGTGCTGTCACTCGCTAGTGCAAATGAACATCGAATATCGCCCACGTTGGCCGACCGAGTATCGACATATGTCGACTTTATAAACTCACCTCAAAACAAAACTATTTAATTAAAATGTAAAATAATATATTGTTTCTCACCCGAATACATCGTTTTAGGGTCATATTTGTCCTTTTATTTCGGTTGTTTATGCATATTGTCAAACGAAGGAACACTTTGAAAACCGTCAGTATATTAAAATAATTATCTAATTCCGACTTTATAAAGTGCTGCATAATAACATTATAATATCATGTACGCCTAAAATAAATACAACTACAGTGTTTTTAAAGATTATTTCAAAGCTTTACATCAATTAAATTGACTTAATAAGTGTAAAAAAAAATAAAGATGCAATTCCGAAACTACATTCGAGCAATGGTTTAATGCTTTCCTGATAGGTCATGTGACTAGATTTGTACGTACTATGTTGTCAAAAGACCGAAAATATATTTTAAAATGCTGAATAACCCTTCACTTTTAAAAGATATTCTATCTTTATTATATAAATATGCTAATATCTTTGCAATCGGATTTGAAAAAACGCATCCGCTCATAATAGACCTAGCAAACAATAGTATCGGAAGTAGCGAGTGTCGCGACAGCACTAATTAATATTTCCTTTTGTTTTGTGGTTAGGTGCTGAACTTTGAGAACTACAAGAAGCGAGGCCCAATGTACCTGGACAAGAGCTTTACTGAGAGACTACTGGAGCAACTGGAGGATGCACAGGCGTTGCTCGCACAGATGCTCACCTCAAAGTGAGTCACATGCATGCATAGCTTATTGTTTGCATAAGGTTTTGACAGTAAAGATGTGTGGTAACCTATGAATCTGTTAAAATGGGATATCAATGGGTTTGACAGAAATTGTAAAATCAGACGGTAGTTATTAATGTGTAGGTGCATATATACCCCAGATCTGCATGTAACACGCTTTTGTGTATATTGTTATAGATATTAAAAGTACAGCCATTAAAAAAATTTTAGAACTTCTGTATGTGTAAGATATTGTTTAATATTGAACATTTATGAAAATGGGGCCAGGGTATGACATTTGTCTTTCAAGTCTGCCTGGTTAATGTATTGATCAGCCACATGTACCAGGGATGCTTCAGATGACATTGTTATATAGCACCGTTATTTTCCACTGTGTGAGTGTTGTACTAAGTCACTTTAATAACAAAAAACTTTGGTCAAAACCGGTGATTTGGGCCATTCATATTCTTATTCTGTCAGTCATCCATTCATTTACTATCAGGTACATAAGGAGACAACTGTATATTTAGACAGGTTATGCCAATTTATCAGTCAATGAATATTATTTATACAGACACATTGACCCCCAGTACAAAGAGGCTTTATATCCAGTGTTTAAATTTGGTATGTCATTCACTCAGTCACTGGGTTAGTGTTTCACACTTTGGGGTATAGTTGCCTGAGGTTGTGGTGGTAGTTAATCAATCAACGAATGAATATATGATATGTTAGAAGGCACATCAGCCCATTGATTAAGGACGCTGCTGGGTGCTTAAATTCTTCACTCAGTGCTTATTTTAATTTCCAGGTACATCGGCCCTCTGCGTGAGGAGGCCGCAGGATGGGCGGAGAAGCTGAAAGAAGTTAGCGAGGTTTTGGAGACCTGGTTAGAAGTGCAAGATTTGTGGCAGTATCTGGAAGCTGTGTTCAGTATACCTGAAACTGCCAAGGTAAGAAGCTGGTTTATATTTGTGACACGGGCTGGTAATATAAGTTAAAGCTGTATTAGGTTGATGGTTAATGTGATCTAGTTATATGATTACTTGTTTTATTTTCACAGGAGTTGCCGCAGGAAGCCAAGAGATTCACCAGGATTGACAAGGGCTGGACCAAGATGATGAAAAGAGCATACGACACAAGAAATGTGTTACAGGTCAGTGTGAGTGGGGTTTTAGTGGCTGGAGGGTCAGTGTGAACAGACCTTATGAAAGATATATAAAGTAGTGTTATTTTGGGGAAAACATGAATAGTATTTAGTAATTCATCAGTAGCATGTTTGTGCAGAATTCATGTAAAAGCTTTTATGTGCTGGAATTCATGATTACTTTGTTTTGTTGCTCATTTTGGTCCTCATTTGCTGAAAATTTGTGATTATATCTCATTAATGTTGCTTAACCATTATACTGCTATGATTTCAGTGTTGCTATGGAGAAGAAGTGCCAAAAGGTGTGGTTTTACGCCACATTCACCAGGAGCTGGAAATCTGCTTCAAGTCCCTGATGGGTTACCTTGACAACAAGCGACGAATGTTCCCACGATTCTACTTTGTGACAGACCCGGTACTTCTGGCAATTCTCAGCAAACCCAATGACTTGGAGTCTGTGAAGCCCCATCTCAGGTAAGGGTTGTAAAGGAAAAGCAGGACTTTGTCAAAAATAGGAAAATTAAAGTAATAGGTTCAAGTCTTGTAATAAAAGTGGTAACATACAGTTAACCATTGTTATCATTTTTTTCTCTGTTTTCTTTGTCCAGTATCAGGGCATCAATAAAACTGGATGTTGAGAACCTCAAAGTATCTTTGACTTGTCAATTTTGTGAAAAAAACTACACAATCATTAGAAACGCATTTCCAAATGTTTTTTTCTGGGATCTTTATAAAGTAAAACACTATTAACAGTTTCTGTCACATATCAGATTTGATATATTTTGTTCGGAATTATGAAGCCGGATGAAGTCTGGCAGATATTTACATTTTTTCTAATTTTAAAATCATTATGACAATTCATTTGCTTCTTTCTGGTGTCTGTTCAGTTTAGTAGCAGATGTTTTTGTTGACAGGTCTCTGTTTAGTGCTATAGCTGATGTGTTTTTGTTGTGAGGTCTCTGTTCAGTGCTATAGCAGATGTTTTTGTTGACAGGTCTCTGTTTAGTGCTATAGCTGATGTGTTTTTGTTGTGAGGTCTCTGCTCAGTGCTATAGCAGATGTTTTTTTGTTGACAGGTCTCTGCTCAGTGCTATGGCAGATGTGCTTTTGTTGACAGGTCTCTGTTTAGTGCTATAGCAGATGTTTTTTGTTGACAGGTCTCTGTTCAGTTTGGTAGCAGATGTGTTTTTGTTGACAGGTCTCTGCTCAGTGCTATAGCAGATGTGTTTTTGTTGACAGGTCTCTGCTCAGTGCTATGGCAGATGTGCTTTTGTTGACAGGTCTCTGTTTAGTGCTATAGCAGATGTTTTTTGTTGACAGGTCTCTGTTTAGTGCTATAGCAGATGTAAAGCTGGATAAGGTGCGTCTCAGTGACAGTAAAAGTGACGTGTCCAGTGGGGACTTAGCCGGCCGATCTACTACTTCCCGCCTCGACAAATCCCGCGCCACGAGCTCCATGTCTCCTCACTTTGACCAGGAACAACCCACAAAGATAGACAAGAGGCTAACAGCCATACATGTATGTATAATGAAATATGTTCTTGTTTATATCAAGGCCTTCTATGTATCTACGCTCTCCCTTTAGTTGAAGGTCAATGGGGAACAGTAAGTGGTAAGGCTGAGTAAAAGAATTGATTAGTGTGTAGTGACAACATAAGAACACACAGCCAAAGCAGCGGGTGTACGTGTGTACCTGGGCAGCATTTCTGGCTGACTGTTCACAGATGCATGGCAATATTGTGTCCAGTTATATTCACTGATAACACAAACAGATTTTATTTTTCAGATTTTTATTAGAATTCATGTTTCTGTCAAATGAAAATGTGTATTTTGAAGTCTTTGCATTTTTGGGGGGAATGGTAACGCCACCAGCTAGTTAAGCCATATAAATAACTTTATCATTAAAAAGGTTAGAACACGGCATAGTTTACATTCAGATTTCATTTGTTTTCGAAACAGGAGAACACTACAGCTGTTACTGTTTTGTCAATCTCATTGAATGATCTAAATTATCAAATCAAAGAAGTTAAGTTTACTGACTTCTTCACATTTTTGTAGGGGTTCGACTGAGCAGTCAACACTCCAAACAAGGCAAATTTCATGAAAATTTGACCCCAATTTTAAGAGTCAAGTTCTCAAAGTACATATAACAACTTATTGAACCTGTTATGTTATTTAGGTAACAAAACATAAATAACATACCTTAATTGCATTAAATTGCATAATGCCCAATTTTTAACATTATATAAAATATATTATCTGGTAACATCAGCTAATTCAAGTGATTCAAAGATTATATCTATTTTTTTTCATTTACGGGAGCCGCCATTGTATGTTGTTTCATGTCAAGGTGGACACTAAATTTTGCGAGGGCTCGATGTAGAATTTTTGTCTCCAAGCAATCGACCCGAAGAATTTGTACTCCTCACACCCCTAATTTTTTTGTAAAACCAACAGAATTAACTAGATTTTTTTTACCCATTGCAAATGTTCATATGTATATCTGGTGGCTGCCATTCATGATTTCTATTTTCGGGGAAATTATAAACCATTTTTCACTAAACCTGATAACAAGAGTGTTACTTTCTTTGTTTTGATTTGCATGCTGTATCAAAGTGTTCCTGCTTTTGGTGGTTTGGCATGTTGTGAAATTATTAAAACTCTGTGTTATTGATTTGTTGTGAATTTCTTGTGTTTTGTGGGACAGGTCAATATTTAATTAGGACACCTACCTTTTACATTTACAATTATATATAGTCTTAAAACTTTCAAATTTCAAATATATATATAATTATTTTTTAAAGATTGTGAATTCAGAGTGGCATAGTTAAAAAATGTGAATGTAGATGTTTCTTCCTTAAAATTATATTTTTGAAAGATGTATTTATTTAGAGAAAAGCAACAATTTTCATTAATCTGTTTAATTATTGAAATGTTTAAATCTCAGAAATCAGACTCTTTGAAAGTAAGTGAATTTTAGTGAATAATCCTATCTACTTTAGCCTATTCTAAAATTTCTCTGATCTGGTTTAATGAGGAAAATGTCAAAAAGTCTGTAACTATTGAACTGTCAACTTTTAACTATTTATATTTGTCTTTTTAGTTATAACTGCATTAAGTTTCCTTATATTTATTTTCTTACTTGGAATTAATTTGTATTCTGCATATTATTTTAATTAAATTCTTTGTATTTTCAGTTTCTTTACAATAATATATTTTTAACTGTTTTGTCAGTGTAATTTACACACTCTTTTGTTTTGCTTTTATATTTGTAGTTGCTATATGTTTTTCGATTTCATTTTTAATTAGGCAAGTTGCGTATAACCAACCCACCTATTAGATTGATGTGTCCGACGTCCGTCTGTCCGTCAACATTTTCGTTTCTGGACTCTTAACTCGAAAACACTTTGTCCAATCGAATTCAAACTTGACAGGGAGATAGATTACCATCATATCTAGGTTCCTTTTAAAATTGGTGTTATTCCGTCTGTTCGTCTGTTTTTTGTCCCTTTGTCTGTCCGTCAACATTTCTGTATCCGTACTCTAACTCCAAAACGCTTTGTCCAATTAAAGTCAAACTTGACAGGGAGATATATTACCATCATAGCTAAGTTGCTTTTGGAATTGGTGTAATTCTGTCTGTTCGTTTGTCCGTTTATAGCATAGATACAATTATGTAACTTAGATTACAAGTTTTATATTTCTTAGCACGTCTAGCACATTTACCTTAACTGGGTGACCTAACTTTTCTTTCCTTGTTTCTAAATTTAATTACAGCAGTCGCTAACCTTATTTGCTGCCTGCGCAACCCGTCTTTTGAGGCATCTTTGACCCTCTTTTTTTTTTTGTATTTTGGAGCGGGTGCATTTTTGATGGGACAGGTAGTAACAATGTCATCCAATAACCAAACCAAGAAAGTTGTAATCATGCTTTTTTCTCATAATAAATCTTTTTCAGAATCAGAACTTGTAATGATTTTTACCCCAGTGAACAGTCATACTTGGTGAGAGTATGTACCGTAATTGTCTGAACATCTGAACCCCCTAGTAATTAATTAGGGCTTGATACTGGCATGTAACCAAACATATTTTCATGAGTTTTTATAAATTTTAATAGTTTTGTGACTATTTTATGCCACTAGGTTTATCTTGTGCAAACACTCGGCAAATTTGCTTTCTATTTGCAAAAAGGATGGCGTGAGCCCAGCAGCATGTTTTCTGGGCATTGTAGGTAGCTTACTTATTTCATATGTTTTGGATGACTCTGTTGCTGTCTGTCACTCCCATTCAGAACCAGTACTGGCTGTTTTCTCCCATGCTTTTACCCTTGTCTTATAAAACCCTGGTCAATATGTTAGGCTGAGGATGCAGACACATCACTCAATCCCTGTAGTGCCCCGGCGGGTTTGTACGATTTACCATTTACTGAGGATAATCTCTCGGATGGAGAACAAGATTTGAGGCCATTAACATGGGAAGGAACCAGACCCATTATCACAGTACAGAGTGAAAGAGAACCTGAATATGTATTAATAAATTATGATGAGGAGGACATGCTAGCCAATGGGAGTGGAGATGTGGGGTCACATGACCAATATTGTGCAGTGCAAAGTAAGGAGGTTCTGAATCAAACAAAGAATTTCCAGTATCCGTTGCATCTGCCGAAAAGTAGTGAAAGTAAGATGGGAAAGGAAGCCAGGAGAAGGGGACACAAAGTGAAGGTGCCCAATAAGTACATGAACTCAAAAGAATGGGTGAAATGGTGGAAGAGATGGCAGGCTGAACAACATGTGAGGAGAGGAAGGACACTCAGGAAAGGATTTGTAAGTAGTACATAAAAAGACACAAAATGAATGGTGCGATCATCAGGTGTACAGCAATATACTGGTGATGTGTAAATATAGAGAGAAATCTTGTATATGTATTGCACTGTGTGAAGTGAGCTGTGTGGTGATGTTTTTGATGTTATTGACACGAGAAGGGATTTGTAAGTACAGGGAAATGATCACATGATGAGAGAAATGGTGACTTGTTGACAATGGGAGACGCACTGAAGTATAAGTTTGTCCCCGTATTGCACTTTGTGAAGTGAGTTGTATATTGATGTTATTGGGTGGTTCTTGGGAAAAGTTTCATCAGGAGAGTACAGAACATCATTGGGTGACTTTGTATACAGAGGGGCAGATTTGTCTGCTTCTTTCACTCACTGAAGTGACTGATATATTGAAGATTTTTTTAAAATCAAAGCATTTTAAGTAATACTTGAGTCCTAATAAGGTATTTTCTAAAATGAATTTGTCCTGTTACCGTGAATTTCTGGTTAAGTGAAAGTAGTTTTTCGGTCCACTTTAGATGGAACATTGGGGGGTGGGGGGTGCATCCAGAGGGACAATACCTAGGAAGGGACTTTTCAGGACAGGAATGGTTTGATAATGTGATCAGGTATACAGTGAACTTGGTTGATACCAAGTTTGCTCGAAAGCAAACATGCTACAGAAATCTAGAAGAGAAATCTCAGTTGTGTTAACGTTTTACAATGTGTGGATTGACTGACACATTGATGTGGAGTGCTGTAGTTTGATCTAATTTTGTCGAGGAAACTGGAAGAGTGGAGAAGACTATAAACAAATGGGATCATCCTAAAAGTCAACCAGAATATCAGCCCTAGTACACAGCTTTTTGTGGAGAAGTTAAGTCTTTCACCAATTGCTTTTATGAATCCCTTTGACTTGTACAGCATGTGGTATAGCACATCAAATCAATCGGTGTTGGATGCAATGCACATGGCTCCCTCTATATATTAACTTCACACATTGTCCCGCGCTTTTGTTGGCAGTAGTGGCCATTGCTGTAGCATGTATTTGACAGTTGAGATGCTCTGATAATTACAGTGAAAGTCACTGTAATACTGTGACAAGACACCAGTTTTGTCACTGGTAAACTATGCACTGAGTGCTTAAAAAATTTTCACATTGACTTAAGAATAATAAGCTTCAGTGATGTACTCGTCTTTATTCTGTGAGATATGTTGAGTAATGATCATGTTAAGTATGTGTTTATCAGGACAGACACAGGATTTCTAACAAGACTGAGGTAAGGAGGCTTGGCCTCTGCATGTGGGGTTTTACCTGTGAGTGGCAGTGATATAGTGACACGTGTATTGGAGTGCGTTTTGAATATGTGAAGAGGCCACCAGAAATACTCCTAGGTTTTTGTATTTATTTAGGTGTACCGTCACTTTCAAAGTATTGTGCAAGCCCTATCACAGTGAGCAGGTTGAGTGGATGGAGGAAACCAGTGCATACTAGTTGGTCAATTTCCTGCACTAAAAACCATCGGCCATTGACATACATTAGACCAGAAGTGAAAGATCAATGCAAAAGCTGTCATTGCACAAATTGTGACACATATTGTGATTATATTCTTCATTGCTTGCAGTGCCTGATACTCACTGCACTTTCTAGCCCAGCCAGTAGACACTTCAGTGGCAGAATGGTTACCGAATGTGGTATTCGATTGATTGGCTCCCAACGTTTGGTCATGGGTTTGAGTCCAGATCATGGCAACATGTACAATGTACTGAAGGCTTGTCCGCATATCACCTTAGCTGTTGAAAGGGTTGTAAAACTGACCCTTGACCCATCTCGTATTTGCCGGGTTCTTAAACCAAAAAACTGTCAGGATTGGACAAATATAATTGGTTGAGAGCGAATTCAAATCCAAATTAATCTCACATTATCCTACTCTTTGTCATGTGATATTTTTGTTGAAATTGTAAAACCTTCGATTTTTTTTAACTTCATTAAGATTGAGAGGTTAGCTTTTTCTTAGTGTGAACCCTGTTGGTCAAGAAAAAGGTCAAGTTTACCAATGTAAATCAAATTTCTCATTTGATTTTTCTTTAAATTTTGTCCTTCATTTCAAATTTGGGATTTTCATGATAATGTTAAGCCATTCATCAAATCTCTTATGTAGTGTTGGGTATGTTTGCTTCTCATTGTTTAGTTTAAGGGGCTATCAACGTAAGTACATAAAATTTGTTTACGTAACGTCCGCCAGATGGTGAAGCAGACAGAGTCACTGTTGCTATGCACGGACTATTATTTACGAGAGGGACAGTTACGTCATTTTCTTTCAGCCGTTGAAAAAGATCAGTATAAATGATAAAACACTGCATTTAGTACTACGTTTTGTAAACATTGCTCTTGCCTTCTATATATGTATAGCACCCACTTGGAAAAATCAATAATGCTCTTGTAGATCTTGCCAGTTTACTACTGTTACTGTACATGAGTGCCAGTCTTTTCTGCACTGATAAAATGAACCCACATTTTTTAAACATGCACTGCGTGTGTATTTAGCCTTTCTGCTTACTTACAGTGAAACATTTCTTTACACACACTGAATCTATATTTGTATCATCTTAATTGTTAATATAATAAATTTATCTAAAGTTATACTATTCTGATGAAAATTTCTTAAGTGTAACAATAATTTACAAAGCTTTGTTTTCATTAGTCAAGGCACTTCTTACATTGAAAGAGTATCTGTCCATATAAAATATAATTCTCACTGATGGAAGATAAGATGTACATATATTCAATGAGAATGGAGTAGTTTACTTATAAAAATATAGACATAACATGTTAGGAAAAATTGGTTTTATTTAGAGATATATACACTAAGATATAGGAAGCCAAATTAAAAATAGAATATTTTGTATAACTACGCCTTAGTTACTGGTGAGAGGCTATAAAAGTTGGCTCAGAGAGAAGGGAGATGCTTCTGTACTGTGACACGATATATAAACCATGCTGTTCTAAATAAAGATCTAAATACATACACAAGCCTCCAAACGCATACAGATTTATTTGAATGATTTACAATTTTAAATAGTGGTTTCTTGACATTTTAAATGAGTGTAATGAGAAATAGAGATGAAAAAATGAAAACATAAAATGTTGTGTTTCTTTGTTTTTATCTCTGAAAATAAATGCCCAAATTAAATGAAAATCTAATTCATTCAAAATTTTTGTGAGACATTTTTCTTTGGAATAGTGTATAAAAAACTGTTGTTGCTTTTCTTTTTGTATGTTAATTGTGTCACAACAGGAAGGTATGCACTGTTTTAGGTGTCCAGAAATAGAACATATTTATTTCACATTTATCTTTGTTATTTGGTGTTTATATGTAAAAATATAAAACTTTAAAACAAGAAGGACATTTTGTTGTATAACTTTATTTCTCTTATTCAACATATCACAGAACAAACAAACATATTCTCCTCAATAATTTGTGACTTTAAGCCTAAGAAATATACATCCCTGAAAAAATCATTCCCTTGTTGAAACCACTTTCGTCGGGCCGTAAAAGTAATGCGTTACGTTGATAGCCCCTTAAAGGTGTTCATGCAGTGGAAAGTCTCACAACCTGTATAAGGAAGGGGGGTGGGGTGGGGGCTCCATTTAAAGGTGTTCATGCAGTGGAAAGTCTCACAACCTGTATAAGGAAGGGGGGTGGGGTGGGGGCTCCATTTAAAGGTGTTCATGCAGTGGAAAGTCTCACAACCTGTATAAGGAAGGGGGTGGGGTGGGGGCTCCATTTAAAGGTGTTCATGCAGTGGAAAGTCTCACAACCTGTATAAGGAAGGGGGGTGGGGTGGGGGTGGGGTGGGGGCTCCATTTTGTCCAGACTAAATCAGTTTTTCCTTGGTAATCTTCTTTCTTATTTGTGATTCTCTTTGAGAAAAAAAAAACACATTTGCATGTTTGTTGGTATGTTAAATCCACATATTATTATAATTTTCAAAACCTCACAAGTCTTGCCTAGCATTGCATGTTTCACTGCAGTCTAACCCTTCTTGGTTTTTCTCTTTGCTAACTCACAATGTTCAGAAAAAAGATAAAAAGGACTCATTGAAAGTTGTGGCCAGGGTAAGTTCCAAGGTGAGTTTGGCTCTTCTCGACAGTCCATGCAGAAGTGAAAGAAAATATATAAGAGTTATCCTACATATTCAGAATGTTGGATGTTGTTTGTTTTGGTTAAATTTTGTTAAATTTATTTTTTTGATATTATGTCATTGATAAGATTTAGTTATCCAGAAAATTGGTTCTTTGTAACATTATTTTGGCTTCCCATAAAAGGTGAATGTTTTTGGAAAGCTTTGAGGCTTTATGTCATGGGTTATTTGAGTGGTAGTTTTTACAGATGTCCAGTAATAGTCTGCACTATTGTACAGGTTTTGAGTTCATATTTGCACAATATATTGCAGAATGCACAGAATGTGAATAAAAGCACTATAATATTCATGTCGAGTTGTTCACTATTTGTTTATGTTATTGTTATAAAATAGTTTTGTATTCATATACAAAGTATAAAGATTACAATATTTAAGTTGTAATATTAATCAAAAATAGATTTTTTTATATTTTATGTATATTAGAAGCAAACATCAACTCCTACTCTGTACATAAGAAATTCAGCAATTTATATTGCCGTAAATCTAGTACTTTTCACATCTTGCTGATCAAAGGAATATCTTTTGTAATAATATTTACCTGTATTATATGAACGTCTTGTAGAGTAACAATTAGGTCGGATAATAAAAAGATTGGATAATAGAATGGCTAAAATAATGGGTTTAAATGGAGTTGGTAGAGTGGGTTTGAGGTCGGATAATTGAAAATTTGGATAATAGAGGGTCAGGTAATAGGCTTTCTACTGTATTAGGCTATCTTGGGTAATGCATAGTACTATTTACATTTACTATGAGAGTCTTGGATGCTTAAAGATTCTGTCCTGCTGTTCAGTTTATTCACTGTGGAATATGTTTACAATTGCAAGTTGTAACCAAGTATCACTATGTTGGGCATAAATTTATGCGATTTAATCTTATAACAGAGTATGTTCTTTTGCAATATTCTTAATTTAGGCATATATATTCTTTCTTGTTAAAAATAACAATGGTTTGTTAGGATGTAATATTTTTGTGAATATTACATTCAACAATGAACTTCTTCATTGTAAATGAGTGGATAAAGAACCCAAAAGCTATTCACCTTACCATGTAAGGAACATCATCATCTGTGGTAGAATTATTCTACACAGAATATCGAGAACTCAGAAATTTTGAAGCAGGTTTTAAAATAGAGGTGCTTGCCAGCAAAACTTGAGCATGGGCCGTTCGCTGGAAAGACCCGAAAAGTTGGGGATGGGTGATAATGCCGGCATAAACCATACGGGAGCATGGGCAATTCGGTGAGATAGGCTACAAGTGATATAAATATTTAAAAACAAAGAACATACCACACAAAATTACAAATTATCTTTTAATTTAATAACCTATGTCTGACATCCCAGTATTTATCTTTATAAACTAAATACTCGGTACATGATCTCATGAACAACCAATCAAATGTGTTGTACCAGCCATAGCTCAGCCAATCCAAGCCCTTGAAACTTCTCTGAGTGAGGAATTCTCACTTTTATTTCCTGGTTTATGTTTTTGCCATATACTTTTGTAAATTTAAGCAGATGAATATTAAGTAAAATATGAAGCAAAAGACTTTAAATAATCTGACTTAAAATTTGCTGAAAGGGTAGGAGATTACACATATTTACTTGTTTTGGGGGATGGGTGTTAATACGAACACAGCCTGAGGGCGCTTTGGCAGATGATTTTGGTATAGTATGTTTCAGCAGAATATGGTCTGTATAAGCATGTATTGACCTGTGTTTATGGCTTCTGTTTCTATAGAACCTGGACCATGTAAAACACCTGCATGGGAACACTGGCTTCCTGCCGTCTGAGATGAATCTGGAGGATTCCATCACACTGGAGGCGTACTCAGTGGTCAGTGCAGAGGGTGAGACTCTCAAACTCATAGAAAAGGTGAGTAAATGCTTGTCACTGAAAAGATATTGAAAAAAACTGATTGAAACGTAATGAAAGAACTCTGTGAAATAATAATAAACACTCTTCAACTCACTAACTCGCTAAAAAAATATGAAAAAAAAATGCAAATTCATTGGTGATGTCATAATGTCGAAACCTATCTAAAACATAAAGATACTCAGGCTCATTGAACAGGTACTTACAGAATTGTAATTAAAAAGAATTCTCTTTTCACAGTATGTTTCGTATGATTTGTCCCCTTGTTCCTGGTGTATATGTGTGGACCATATTAATAATTTGTGGCTGGTTATATCTCTGGTATCAAGTGGTCCACTGACTTCTCTCCATGTTTTAGGTTCCGCTGTTGGATGGTGTAGAGGTGTGGCTGAATGGACTGAAGGCCTCGGTCAACAAGACACTGGCACACCTGCTGCAGAAACTCATCAGAGATATCAACAACAACATCCCACCAGAGGAGTGGGCTCTCAAGGTAGGTGGTAAACTCACACTCCTCATACAGTGAGCTGTCAGTGTAGGCTATAAGGATATACTCCAGATGTAATGAGCTAATAATACTGGTGATAACAACATAACCTGACAGATCAACATCTTTAGCTTGAAGGTGACAACATACCTCAACAGATTGAGATCTTCAGGTAGATTGTGAAAACATTCTTCAAACACATTCACCAGTGGAATGGGTTGGTACTGTAACAAGTTCTCCAGGACTCGTTAGACAACAGAGATATAAATTATTCAAAAACAAAATCACAGGAAGAGTACTCTTTCCTAGTTTTATTAGTGATAATTTTGGAATTATTTTGTCATACAATTGATTGAATGAGTCATTTTGTGACACTTATACTAGGAAATCAGGTAAAAACTGACTGGTTTCACATGGAAAAGAATTTTTGTTAAAGAATAGATTAGTGGTAAAACAGTACTGGGGCACAAATACTCCTTGTTTCATCCTTAAAATAGGTGCATACAGCATGTAAGAAAATATATTGGTACGTATCCAGTAAAATGAGCCTTTGTATTTCTATGCATATTTAATATATGTGTCTGTCATGTCACCCTGCAGTAGCCGTACCATGTGATACTGATAGCTTTTAGGTTTTATATATCTGTACTTATTTCTTATGTCCATAAATCCCCTACAGTAATTATCACGTGTATTATATCCATCTTCTGTACATTTTGTATGTGAACCATATCTATCACTGTTCTGGCTTTGTATAGATGGTTAAGGTATATGTTGGTTTTCAGTAGCTATTTTAAGTCTATCCCTGTTTCTAGTATCCATCCCAGCTGTGCCGTATTGGTCTGCTGTACATCTGGACTAAGGAGTGTGAGCATGGTATTGCCGAGCTCAAGTACGACCGCAAGGCGATGAACACGACAGGAAAACGGTTTGGTGCGAGCTGCAGCCGCCTGCCTAACATACTGATAAGAGGTGTGTGGAGGAACATGGAGGAGCCCATGCTACCCGTCCATAAACTGCGACTGGAGAGCATGATCACAGTGAGTAGTGCCAGATTGGCACCAGGGTGTGTAGTAACTACTAAGTATGTACATAACAGACACAAGCGAGTTAAAACATCAGATGGTCACAAATCACTTAACCTGTGAGCTGGTAATTTATAAAACCCTCCTGTAATTATTGAGAACTTTCCTGAACCAGTCTCTGTTAATCTGATTCAGCTTTTGTGTTTTGAGCATTACCCCACTGCTACTAAACCTGATGGATACCTGTAGATGTTGACATTATTCTGATTGTCTTGCCATTCACTGTTTTGCTTGTAACTTTGATCATTTCAGAACGCCCTGTTCCTGAGGGACATGATTGACAGTCTAGGTACCAGGCGACTGAAGGAAAACACAGACTTTGAATGGAGGAGATGTCTGCGTTTCTACCTGAATGAAATAGGTCAGACACACATTACTTACAAACCATAGCATAATATTTATGTTAAAAAAGCTCTTAAGTTATACATAAAGATATAAGTTATATATAAAGATAAAAAGAGTGTGTCGTAAGATAAAGTCCTGCACTAAGGTACTTAGTCCAAGTAATATTGTACAGCATTCTGTCGGTGTAAGCTGGTCATATACATTACAATATGACCACTTGAGCATGTTTTGTTTTCTGAAGTCATTGTTCTATCAGTATACATTTAAATATGTTTCACTGTTTCAGGGAGATTGTATTCTTTTTTCTCAATGATTCCTACACAGAGGAAAGTTCCTTTGTGATTGTAGATTTTGGACCACAAATACCGCCGTAGCATATTGAGAAGACAATCAAGTTTCTGGCAAATTCCTATTATCTACTCAAGCTGCGCCTCCTAGTCAGCATATTAACTACTGCAGCATATCTCACCTCAATTATATTTTGAGGCGTTGGGCTCTGGTAGCTACTTTTATGACTAAGGCAGTGTCAGTAACACCGGTATCTCGGTATTGAGACCATTTCATTTGAATACCCTGATAACACTCTACAAACTGCATCTTGAATGCCAGCATGTATAATTGTGGGAAGAAACCAGAAATAAAACTCAAATCTGAAGAAATTATAAACTTTTGTCTCATATTTTTTTTTAGATTTTAATGCTTGTATAACAGTTTCTTTGGGGAGATATGTTATATCAAACTGGGTAGTTTTGAGGGCAGAACAAAGCAGTATATACTACTTGGTCAACAACTACAAACTTTCCCATATAAGTATGGGTTTGGGGTTCAAACTGCCGACTTAAGAGGTGGGAGGCAAGTGTGTTACCAAGGACAACCCCCCTGTTATTTTACTTTCACATTTTTCATGATTTTCTGTATTACAGGGAATGTAGTTTATGTGTGGCATTGTCGGTTATTAGATAAAGAAATATTGAGTTTCTAAGATTTAACTTTGGAAAATGATCTGGAATAGACTATTTAAAATATGTTCAAACATTAATCACTGTCGATGTACTTGATATTTATAGAGGAGAAGCAAATTCCATCACTGTACATCCTGGACCAGAGGTACTCCTATGGGTGTGAGTTTTACGGGGCACAGACAAGTGTCGAGTTGACGCCACTCACAGACAAGTGCTTCCTGTCCATGTCCCAGGCCGTGGCAGGCAACAAAGGTGCCATGTTGACAGGAGAGACAGCCGCGGGCAAGACTGAGACTGTAAAGGTGGGTAATAACTAGAATATACAGGTGGGTATTGCAGGTAAAACATAGACTGTAAAGATGGATAATACAGGTAAAGCATAGACTATAAGGTGGATAATACAGGTAAAACATAGACTATAAGGTGGATAATACAGGTAAAACATAGACTATAAGGTGGATAATACAGGTAAAACATAGACTATAAGGTGGATAATACAGGTAAAACATAGACTATAAGGTGGATAATACAGGTAAAACATAGACTGTAAAGTGGGTAATAAAGGTAAAACATAGACTCTTCAGGTGGGTTACACACTGTCAGGTAAGGACTGTGTAGGTGGATGATACTAATAAAACAGACTGTAAATGTAGGTAATAAAACCGACTGTAAGTTATGCAGGAACAGAGCATTGCAAAGGGGAATAATCCAAGTAAAAACAGTAAGTCTAGGCTTTTTGAACAGGTAATAATATTTTTGTTTTTAATATATCAGCCTATGTCAGACACACAGAATCTTCTGGATTATTTTTTCTTGTGTCTGTCTTGGTGAGAAATAGATACATTTTGTTTCTACCCTGTTTTGTCTGTTTTGCAGGGTTTTGCGCAGGCCATTGGTAACTTCCTGGTGATGTTCCAGTGTGCTGCTCACTCTGACCCCATCACACTCGGCAAAATCACACAAGGACTTGCAATGGTAGGCTTATGTATTGAATTAATTCATTGCAGTAGCTTTATCTATGGTATGATGCTTTTTGTTATGTTCTTTTGACTCTTAAGTAATGAACCTCAGTTCGGATTTTTTTGGTCTCCAAATTAGACCCTAAAACAATGTATCACAAATCTAATAACCAATCATTCTATATATTTTCTGATATTCTGTCATTAAGTGTGTGACATTGGTGACATTTTGTGACTTTTTGCTGATTCTTTAGGATGGGTGTTGGGGTTGTTTTGATGACATTGAGCAGCTGAATGAGCAAGCGTTTTCAGTGCTGATAAACAGGTGTCAGGCCGTTCTGGGGGCGCTGAAACTGCAGCAAGATTATTGCTTTATTGGTGATGGCCAGGAGGTAAGTCCCATCCCTGTTAACTCAGCCATTTGATTTGGAACAGCAAATGGTTAAATTAATGATAGAGTGACACAAAGCAGTGCACAGATGTAACACAATGAATGGAATATTGGTGTCAAAATAGATTTTATTTTAATGTTTTGTTAAAATCCCATTAGGAATGTGTTCTCAGTGGCTTATCCTCTATATAAAACCCAGACGAGTGACCCTGCCATTGTCTTAACTCTCCATTATTTTTGCATAATGGAGAGTTAAAACTACATTATTTTCTAACAGTTGAATATGGTTAAGTTCAAAGGCCAGTCTGCCAAGAACAAAAGGTTATTTGCCTGTCATCCATGCATTCAATATTGTAATGTTTTCACAACTTCTTTCATATTAATTAGTTCAGTGGGTACATTTACAAAGTCTTTTTCATTCTGAATGACATTCAGAGTTCATAGAAAAATATCTCATGGAAAAATGCTACCTTGAAAAAATACCTCGTGACAAATACAAAATAAGCAATTTAATTTATAAAGTTGGATATTTTTTAATTCTTTGCATTTTGTTTACAATCTGACTTTACAATAATCTTCTGTGAACTTAATCAAAGGAGTAGCGAACTTTCAAACAAAGTCACTGAAAATCTAACCCAGCATATTATATTAAAAGGACTGTTTTTAGTGGCTCAAAATTTAGTCGAGAGATAATTGAGATAATTAAAATTTTAGTGCAAAAACACTAATGTGTCATACTGCACTGTTTCAAATAAATATATTATAGGAACAAAAGACGTATTCGAGTGCTTTATGATGGTTTTAAACTATCGATCAGCTGAATATTAAAGTATTGTATTTACCGTTCTATATTCACGATTCCAGCATTGCGCAAAAGACGTGTCCAAGGTCACTGTGCAGCGTACCATTTTAGAATAACTAATATAAATACATTAGCTAATAATCATAAACAAACAAATATATACAAATAATTAAAATGAAGAATATACACAAAAAAAAAACAACTTGTGACTAGGTATACAGATTAAAACAAAACTACATTAAATGATATTTAATGCAACACAGAGACAAATCAATACTCATGGCAGGCCACTCCTAATTAAAGCCTTAGCCAATCTCTGCTCTGTTAGGTGACACAGCCCTTGTAAAGTAACTGATATAATAACCCAGCTTGCTGCTGGGAAAAGAGAGAGAGGTAGAGAGAGAGAGATGAACAGTCTGGCGTATTAACAACTAACATTCTGGGGACTAAGTTGAGTTCACACTTCCCCAGAATGATTGAGTTTCAGTTATCAAAACATAACATGAATTGTACTTGTGAATTGTTACAAGATGAGTGAATAAAATATGAAGGAGTAAACATGTGCTTCACTTCTATCATTGTGGCGACCTGGACCTCTCATAAAAAGCAGCCAAGCGAGTCAAGGCAGATGTGGACATAGTGGAGATCTGGGAATCCACAGCTGCTGCCAGGCACTGCTGGAATCCACTAAAATCACATCCCTTTCCCCCCAAAAATGTAATTTGGACAATTATCTATATAGTAAACTACTTAATCACTCTTAAGAAAAGGACCAACATGCCTAATGACAACTTCAGTAGTTGGAGCTATGTTACTATGACACTGAGCTCTTAATGTGACAGTAGATATTACATCACCGAAATAAATACAAAAGCCTGTCAGTCAGTCCGATAATCACTCATTTAATCGTGCTTTTCTTTAGATCAGCGTGAAAATGACCACCATTTAATCGTGCTTTTCTTTAGATCAGCGTGAAGATAAACACTGATTCAATCGTGCTTTTCTTTAGATCAGTGTGAAAATGACCACCATTCAATCGTCCTTTTCTTTAGATCAGCGTGAAATTGACCACCATTCAATCGTGCTTTTCTTTCAGATCAGCGTGAAGATGACCACGTCCATGTTTATGACCCACAACCCATCCCGTCGACCCACCTCCGTCATCCCCACAGAGATCCGCTCCCTGTTCCGAGTGGTCAGCCTGGTCAAGCCAGAGAAGTCGCTCATCCTCAAGGCCAAGTGTGCTGGGTTCGGATTCAAGGCACCTGCCATCCTTGCACTAAGACTCAAACTGGTGGCGGAACTCACCAAGGACCTGCTGTAAGTGAGGGAGTATATCCCAGGGTGTATCAGACTAAATATATAGGGGTGTCAAAGGTAGATATTTTCTGTTGTGAAACTAAGTAGCCAGAGGCATGAATGGTAGATAACCAGGGGTATGTATTTAGTAGGAAACTCGGTGTTTAAAAATGTTTGTGAAAGACCTAAATGTTCACTACAGCTGGTAGTTTGTGTGGAAATCTATGGATTATCCAAACAACACCAGTAATACTCAAGTTATCAGCAGTATTGTAATTGGCCCTTTCTATCAAATTAGTGTACATATCACTTCATATTTGATTTACTTACTTTTTTATTTAAACCTCTATCTATAACCTGTCTTCTGTGACATGTTTTTCAGATTTCAGTGGTTTGGCATACTTTTGCCTGATTTCAGTGGTTTGGCATACTTTTGCCTGATTTCAGTGGTTTGGCATACTTTTGCCTGATTTCAGTGGTTTGGCATACTTTTGCCTGATTTCAGTGGTTTGGCATACTTTTGCCTGATTTCAGTGGTTTGGCATACTTTTGCCTGATTTCAGTGGTTTGGCATACTTTTGCCTGATTTCAGTGGTTTGGCATACTTTTGCCTGATTTCAGTGGTTTGGCATACTTTTGCCTGATTTCAGTGGTTTGGCATACTTTTGCCTGATTTCAGTGCCAGTGTTTTTGCTTGATTTCATTTCACATGTTTTTGCCTTATTTTAGGCCTGACTCGGTAAAACACAGCTTGAGTGTGGCCGCACTGAATGGTGTGCTCCAGAAGGCAATGATGAGGAAGCGGTTCATCCGGGAGGAGAAATCCATGGATAAGATGGAGCGATATGAGAAGAAATCTATCCACGAGGCCACAGAGGGATCACGATCAGAGAGTCAGACTTCACAGGTCCCCAGTAACCTCCCTGTACAGCCAAGTTCCTCCCAGCTCAGTGAGTGCTTGTAGTTTATTCTTGGTATTCATATCTCCATTAGTGATAATAGGAGATTGTATTAATTTTGCGGTTTATGAAGTATTGGTCAGGTATGCAAAACTCAGTGAGTGATATTATGTGTTGTATTCTTTGCTTAACGAGTGATAAAAAGCCAACATTTCTTCAAGGGACGAATTTGTGCTGGACTCTGCTGTGCACATGTTTATTTGTTTTTGGATATCAATGGAAAATTCAATTTCATATCTTGGCAGGTCCGTGTGTAGACCTTTTATTAGATTGGTTTGGAACCTGTTCTAAAGAGAATTAATGTAACAGGAAGTTTCTGTTCATTGAAAGGACAAGTCAGAAAACAACCAGACAACTGCCATTGCCAATAATGTGACTGAGGTTTTGGGCCATTCAGGGGAAAATAGAGATTTCTCAGCTATATTTAAACTTAGTATATTTTAAGAGTTACCTTAGTGATTACAAATATCTTCACCAAATTTAAAAGATTAGTTTATGAGGTGGTAAATTGAAGGCGGTTTGATATTTTAGCGGCTCAGGTGAGCAACCCGCGAGTGCCTCTGTATGGGCAGAAGAAGGCAAGTACTCCAAACCCGCTTTCTGCCGCCGCCAAAGTGGAACACGCTATAGTGGGAGCATGTCTACTGGAGATCATCACCCCTCGACTGTCCCAGGAAGTATGTATGGGTGTGATAGTGTCGTGAACTTGTGTAAAAATGTGAGAAAAATATCTCTGCAGTACATATGGCTGTAAACTGTACTTGTTTGAGAATAGTATATAAAATGGTTTGGAGTAAAAAATTATAAAAACATACTTTTTAACCCCAGTCCATAAAGGCTGGGGTTATAGTCGTCCCCTGCGCCGTTCGGGCGGCAGTAGCGGGCATAAAGCTTGTGGGTGTTCCACAGCCTAAACCCCTGCACGGATTTTCACCAAAATTTCAGGGTATGTTTACCCCAAAAGGATCTAGAGCTGATTAGGTTTTGGAGGGTATCTGGTAACAACTGTTGCCATGGCAACACTTTTAAGATTTTCGGGTCTTAAAGTTTGTGGGTGATCCACAGACTAAACCATCTGCACCGATTTTCACCAAATTTTCAGGGTATGTTTACCCCAAGAGGATCTGGAGCTGATTAGGTTTTGGGGGGTATCTGGTAACAACTGTTACCATGGCAACACTTTTAGATTTTTGGGTCTTAAAGTTTGTTCTAACATCTTTAATGTTTTCTGTAACCTAAAATATTGCAGCTAGCTTCATCAGATTTGCACAAAATGTAAATGGATAGGAAAGCTTGCCTTGTTTTGGAAACAAAATGGCCGCCATATCACATCTTTATAGGAGGGTCATCATATCAAAAAGTCCTTATATCTCCCTTATAATTGTTTCTCGGGCTTCAAAATATGAAAACTACTTGTAAGAAATCATGGCTTGTGAATCTTTTGTAGAACATCTTGTGGGTTCTCTATACTTCTTACAACAGAAGTTGTCCCTAAGATTTTCCCAAATCTCAATGTTGTTGGCCATTTAGCTGTACCTGCGGGCTGGGGTTCTTGCCTGCCGAGGCTGGCTATTTTTTTTTTGTTGTTGTTGTTTAATGTTGACAATTTTGTGAAGTATTGTAATAAAATGAGCTACAAATGATTCATCTTATGTAACTTTGACAGGAAAACTGAGTAAAAATGTTTTGTGTTTAAGACGCCAGTGTGTATATATTCTGTAGTTTTTGTTCAACACTATATAACATTCTATCTGAATAATTGTCTTAATTATGTCACTGTGTATATTGGATATACTTGCAGCACTTGCCGGTGTTTAAGACGATAGTGAAGGATGTGTTTTCTGGCCTTCCTGACAGTATGGGAGCCAATGCCGCTGCCCTGTCCGCTCACACACGCACACTGGATGTGGAATCGGCTCTGGAAAGCACGGCAAGAGACAACGGTTATGTGGCCCACAAACCATGGGTGGAGAAATGCATGCAGCTCTACAACGTGTCACAGGTGCATCAAGGTAAGATACATAGGTGTATGACTGGGTGTGTGAGGAGTAAGCCTGAAACAGTTAACTTCAGTAATAGAATATTAGGTTGACAAATACAAGTAAGCGCCAGTTATGTTCAACAGTTAACTGGTTTCTTATGTATGTGAGCTCACAGAGATTTCACTGTACTTTACATAATTGTTAGAAGTTTTAATATTTTCTGGTACAACTGGAACAAGTACCAATTTAAAGCATTTTTTCTTTATATTACATTACTATATGATATTTATTGGCTAATTACACAACTACAAATGCAATTACATCTTTGGTACTTCAAGATCAGCATTATTGTTTGCAATGTTGACATGCATTATGCATGCACACATGATATTTTTTTGCTATTTCCTCAAAATACTATACATCGAGTCCCCATGGCATTGATAGTCCTGCTTGTCCAGTCAGTGGTGGAAGCAGTGTGCCGCACTGTGTATATTCTCACCTGTTCTGACCTATCATTCAGGTATCATTGTGGCGGGTCCACCTGGCAGTGGAAAGTCCTCCATTGTCCAGTCTCTGGTGGATGCTCTCTGCGTGATGCCGCGTGGTATGTCGCGAGCCAGTTCCAGCCGTACTCACCGATCTACCGACATGTCAGAGACCAATCACAAGCTGCAGAAGATCTACCCGCTGGTGTCTGACGATCTGTCGCTAATGTTTGGGTATCTGAATGCAAACAACGACTGGATGGATGGAATCTTCACATCAGCCTGGAGGAAAGCTTCACGGGTAGGTGAGGGGCGGGGATCAGGACTTCAGTTATATGGGTGTGTATATCAGTGCTGATGGAGAGTAATACTTGCAAAGCAGGCCTGAATCCAAGTCAGGCAGTTCAGTACTTGCTTATCTCTGCAGGAGTAGTGGAATCAGTATGCCTGCACAGTTTTGGTACTGAATACTAAGAAAATCTAATTGAAAGTAGAAAAGCGAGATTATAGTTGTTTTGTTCCTTTTTTTCTAATTTTTACAAAATTTGGTATAAATATTGATTAGGAAAAACAGGTGTCCACATTTATGATAATATATGGATGGACAGGTGTCTCTATGTTTGGTAATGTCATACTGTACAATCAATAGTTTCCAAATACTTCCTGTATTCACAAGAGTTGATTAATCCATGCTTATTTGTCATTTAAGTAAACACTCCAGTTAAAAGTATTAATAGAAGAATTGATGTTCTAGTCTCCAGTAGATTTTACAGCAAAAGGTTCCTTTGTTTTGAAAGAAATCTCTTTTAGTAATGATAGGGTCTATGATTTAAATATGTTTGGAGTAACAATAGGGTGTTTGCTGTAATAGTTTCACAGTCTCAAATAATACAGAAGAAACTTCTACAAAAACCAGGAATTTCAGCTCACAGGATGAGTAGAAGTTCAAAAGGGCCTGAAGAGACCTAAGATTTATCTGCAAATAAAGTGAATTCTGCTGCACAGATTTCTCTTTAAGCCATATTGACACATTTAGTTATACCACTGTTCCACTGTCGCGATGATTTGTAAGATCAGTTTTAAAGCTCAGGGTGCTGCTTCGATTCTGTAAAGAAAATGTTGGAAAACTGACGAACCATTTGATTTTTCAGTCCAAAGGTTGGTCCTGAAACTGAAAAGAGCAGATTGCACCTCAGTTTTGACTGCTTTGATTCACAGAGAAGCCGTTGTGGTGTATTTAGTTTATTCCCATGACAAATGTTCTTGTGGAAGAGATCACTCCTCTCCATGTTAATAGAAGTCTTTAAAAGATAGGTCTAGGACGATGCAATTATTAACTGCCATCCTCGACTGGAAGATAATCCAACACACGAGACTGCATTATTAGGGTCGTCGATTGGCAAACTTGCGACGATGGAACATAGAGTTGCTTTATCCATAGTTTCCCGTGTCTCTAGTTGTACTCAAAAACTGATGTGCATTTATAAAGATGTATAGTTTGAACAAAACTTTAAGAAAAATGTGCCTAATTTCAGAAGCAGCATAGACAGGTAGTGTAGTAGTTTTACAGATCTACAATCTTCTTAATGCATCATTCTTCTCATGCATGATCTCTTGTAATCAACAGCTTAACGATAATGTCTTCGTTTCTGAGGAAACACCACACTCATTTCAGATTTTCTGAAGGTTTATACTAATAATCAGTTTTCGATGTTTATTATACCACCCAGAATATGTGTAAAAATTAAGTTTGACCTTGAATTTTGTGTAAGTTCTTATAAGTGAAGCTTCTTGCAAATTGTCTATACAACTTCAACCATGTGGTATGATGACACATAAGCAGTACATTTAGCTTGTATGTTATGACATGATTCAGCTGTGTGACTCAGTTATATAAGCACTGATTACATGGCAATTATTCTATGACATGTAAAGGTGCACTTCAGTGAATGGGATAAATACTTCAAATCAAGGCTTAGGCTTCCAGCCTGATATTACAGTCAACTTAATTTGTGAATTTGCAGTACCAGTATCCCAATATCATGCCTTTTACTGAAATACTGAAACCAAAGATTACAAGTACATTTCCATTGCCAGCATATAAAGTGGGAGAATAACTAAGAATGGACAATAGATCTGAAGTACTTTTAAATGTTAACTATTTACTAATGGAGATCTTTGGTTTTTATTACCCCACAGCCCTTAAGGGCTGTCGCGGGGTATTGTTTTCACCCAAGTATAGTAGGGACATTGGTTAGGGGGTGTAGGTGTGCAACGTCATGGTGTCACCTTGATTTGACCTTTGACCTTGCCACAGTGACCTGGAGTTTGTAAAATATTTTCCGGGCTATGTCTCGGCAACCGTAAGGTGTAGGAAGTTGATACATGGTAGGGACATTGGTTAAGGGGTGTAGGTGTGCAACATCATGGTGTGACCTTAATTTTACCTTTGACCTTGCCGTTGTAACCTTGACCTATAAAATCTTGTCCGGGCTATATCTCGGAAACCGTAAAGTGTAGGAAGTTGATACTTGATGTCTGGATGGGCGGGCGGGTGGTGGGAAAAAGTTTGTCTGGGCTGTATCTCAGAAACCGTAAAGCATAGGAAGTTGATACTTGGTTGGGACATTGGTTAGGGGGTGAAGGTGTGCAACATCATGGTGTCACCTTGATTTGACCTTTGACCTTGCCACAGTGACCTTGAGTTTGAAAATCTTGTCCGGGCTATGTCTCGGCAACCATAATGTGTAGGAAGTTGATACATGGTAGGGACATTGGTTAAGGGGTGTAGGTGTGCAACATCATGGTGTGACCTTAATTTTACCTTTGACCTTGCCGTTGTAACCTTGACCTATAAAATCTTGTCCGGGCTATATCTCAGAAACCGTAAAGTGTAGGAAGTTGATACTTGGTAGGGACATTGGTTACGGTGTGTAGGTATGCAATGTCATTGTGTGACCTTGATTTGACCTTTAACCTTGCGGTAGTGATCTTGACCTATAAAATCTTGTTCAATCTATAGCTTGGAAGCCATAAGGAAAGTTGATACTTGGTAGGGACATTGATTAGAGGGTGTCAGTGTGCAATGTCATGGTGTGACTTTGATTTGACCTTTAACCTTGCCATAGTGACCTTAACCTATAAAATTTTGTCTGAGCTATATCTTGGAAATCGTAAGGTGTATGAAGTTGATACTTGGTAGGGATTTTGGTTAGGGAGTGTAGGTGTGTAACATCATGGTGTGACCTTGATTTGACCTTTGACCTTGCCATAGTGACTTTGACCTATAAAATCTTGTCTGGGCCATAGATCGGAAACTGTAAAGTGTAGGAAGTTGATGCTTGGTAGGGACATTGATTAGGGGGTTGTAGGTGTGCAATAGCATGGTGTGACCTTGATTTGACCTTTGAATTTGTCATAGTGTCAGTGAGTTTTAAAGTCTTCTCTGGGCTATTTCTTCTATTCAATAAGGTGTAGAAGGTTGACAGTTGGTAGGGACATTGGTTAGGAGGTGTAGGTGTGCATCATGGTGTGACCTTTAACTTTTGCTCTGCTGAAGTGTGTTCGCCTGCCATATTTGAGATGTCTTTCTCTTATGACAAAGATATATGGATCGCTGCAACTGATTATTATATGCACTTTTATTGCTCTTTTTCCATTGACAGCTATTCTTCAATTAATAAATTTTACAGCTTCATAATTTTTAGTGTATTGATTATTACTGTCATCTTGCTGTTGAATTGTCTTGTTTTAATACTTTATCTTTACATACATTTTCTTTCTTTTAGATGTTATTTTCTCCACTTAAACATTATTTGAATCTTTACATAACTGACACTGCTATGAAAGTATCCCAATCTTTGTACTTTTTCACTGCTTGTATATCTTATTGTGTTGAAAACTATTTCCCCAGGCTATGGGGTACGGGCATCTCTGATGCTATTTAAGCGTCCCGCAAGGGACGCTTGTTTGTGTATGGGAGAGCTTCAGGCTCCGCCGGCTCCGCATTTTGTTTTCCTTATAACTCTGTAACCGGCGGATTCTTTTCAAATTTGGCAGGTTTAGGCAGTAGCCTTGGGGAATTTTTTGCAAAAAATTGCAAAACACAAAAATGCTTATATCTCGAAAACCGTGCTAGATAGAGCGATTTCGACGAAATTTTTGACCCACAGGGTATCTCTGCAGGGTAGTTATCCCAATTTTGAAAAAATTTTTGTCTCGCCAAAAATGGCGGCCATTTTGAATTTTCGAATTTTTCGCAAAAATTGCAAAACATAAAAATGCTTATATCTCGAAAACCCTGCTAGATAGAGCGATTTCGACGAAATTTTTGACCCACAGGGTATATCTGCAGAGTAGCCATGCCAATTTTCAAAAAAATTTTGTCTCGCCAAAAATGGCGGCCATTTTGAATTTTCGAATTTTTCGCAAAAATTGCAAAACATAAAAATGCTTATATCTCAAAAACCCTGCTAGATAGGGCGATTTCGACGAAATTTTTGACCCGCAGGGTATCTCTGCAGAGTAGCCATGCCAATTTTCAAACAAAAAATTTCTTGCAAAAAATGGCGGCCATTTTGAATATTCGAATTTTTCGCAAAATTGCAAAACACAAAAAAGCTTATATCTCGAAAGCCGTGCTAGATAGAGTGATTTCGACGAAATTTTTGACCCACAGGGTATCTCTGCAGAGTAGCCATGCCAATTTTCAAAAAAATTTTATCTTGCCAAAAATGGCGGCCATTTTGAATTTTCGAATTTTTGCGCAAAAATTGCAAAACACAAAAATGCTAATATTTCGAAAACCGTGCTACATAGAGCGATTTCAACGAAATTTTTTATCTTCAGGGTATCTCTGCAGAGCAGCTATCCCAAAGAGCTTTCACTTGGTGAAGTTTCAGACCCATAGCTAATTGCTCACCTACTCAAAAAGAGTAAATGCGAATTACCTCTAAAAGTATTGCAGATGGCCAATTTTTCTCAAATAACTCATTCACCTACTTTTGGGAGAGCTTTCACATGGTGAAATTTCAGACCCATAGCTAATTATTTACCTACTCAAAATGAGTAAATGCTAATTATCTGTAAAAGTATTGCGGATACCCAATTTTTATCAAATAACTCATTCATCTACTTGTGGGAGAGCTTTCACATGGTAAAGTTTCAGACCCATAGCTAATTACTCACCTACTCAAAATGAGTAAATGCGAATTATCTCTAAAAGTATTGCAGATAGCCAATTTTTCTCAAATAACTCATTCACCTACTTTTGGGAGAGCTTTCACTCTGTGAAGTTTCAGACCCATAGCTAATTACTCACCTACTCAAAATGAGTAAATGCGAATTATCTCTAAAAGTATTGCAGATAGCCAATTTTTCTCAAATAACTCATTCACCTACTTTTGGAAGAGCTTTCACTTGGTGAAGTTTCAGACCCATAGCTAATTACTCACCTACTCAAAATGAGTAAATGCGAATTATCTCTAAAAGTATTGCAGATAGCCAATTTTTCTCAAATAACTCATTCACCTACTTTTGGGAGAGCTTTCACTCTGTGAAGTTTCAGACCCATAGCTAATTACTCACCTACTCAAAATGAGTAAATGCGAATTATCTGTAAAAGTATTGCAGATAGCCAATTTTTCTCAAATTAATCATTCACCTACTTTTGGGAGAGCTTTCATTTGGTGAAGTTTCAGACCCATAGCTAATTACTCACCTACTCAAAATGAGTAAATGCGAATTATCTGTAAAAGTATTGCAGATAGCCAATTTTTCTCAAATAACTCATTCACCTACTTTTGGGAGAGCTTTCACTTGGTGAAGTTTCAGACCCATAGCTAATTACTCACCTACTCAAAATGAGTAAATGCGAATTATCTCTAAAAGTATTGCAGATAGCCAATTTTTCTCAAATCAATCATTCACCTACTTTTGGGAGAGCTTTCACTTGGTGAAGTTTCAGACCCATAGCTAATTACTCGTCTACTCAAAATGAGTAAATGCGAATTATCTCTAAAAGTATTGTAGATAGCCAATTTTTCTCAAATAACTCATTCACCTACTTTTGGCAGAGCTTTCACTTGGTGAAGTTTCAGACCCATAGCTAATTACTCGCCTACTCAAAATGAGTAAATGAGAATTATCTCTAAAAGTATTGCAGATAGCCAATTTTTCTCAAATAACTCATTCACCTACTTTTGGCAGAGCTTTCACTTGGTGAAGTTTCAGACCCATAGCTAATTATTCACCAACTCAAAATGAGTAAATGTGAATTATCTCTAAAAGTATTGCAGATAGCCAATTTTTCTCAAATAACTCATTCACCTACTTTTGGGAGAGCTTTCACTCTGTGAAGTTTCAGACCCATAGCTATTTATTCACCTACTCAAAATGAGTAAATGCTAATTATCTGTAAAAGTATTGCGGATACCCAATTTTTATCAAATACTCATTCATCTACTTGTGGCAGAGCTTTCACTTGGTGAAGTTTCAGACCCATAGCTAATTACTCGCCTACTCAAAATGAGTAAATGCGAATTATCTCTAAAAGTATTGCAGATAGCCAATTTTTCTCAAATAACTCATTCACCTACTTTTGGCAGAGCTTTCACTTGGTGAAGTTTCAGACCCATAGCTAATTATTCACCAACTCAAAATGAGTAAATGTGAATTATCTCTAAAAGTATTGCAGATAGCCAATTTTTCTCAAATAACTCATTCACCTACTTTTGGGAGAGCTTTCACTTGGTGAAGTTTCAGACCCATAGATAATTATTCACCTACTCAAAATGAGTAAATGTGAATTATCTCTTAATAGTATTGCAGATAGCCAATTTTTCTCAAATAACTCATTCACCTACTTTTGGAAGACCTTTCACACACGAAAATGAAAAATTGTGAATATCTCGGAAAAGCTATTTCTTCTGCTTTAATGCTCGGCGGGAGATACACACCACGGCAGTGGTCTTGACAAAAATTTTTGTTTCCCCAAAAATGGTGGCCATTTTGAATTTTCAAAGTTTTTGCAAAACACAAAAATGCTTATCTCGAAAACCGTGCTATATGGAGCGAACTCAACAAAATTTTGGACCTGCTGGGTATCTCTGCAGAGTAGCCATGCCAATTTTCAAAATATTTTTGTCTCGCCAAATGTAGCGGACATTTTTAATTTTTTAATTTTTTGCAAAACACAAAAATGCTTATATCTTGAAAACCGTGCTAGATAGAGCAGACTGCGCTGACTTTGGTTGCCACAACAGTATAAGGCTAGAAACGAAGCATTTTCTTAATACTTTAGCACTCACCTTTATATCCTTTTCGGGACGCTTTGTTTTTGCTATGCAAAAACATTATCTTTTTTTTTTTGCGAGCGATCCTCTAGTTTTACTTTTACTTTGCATTAGTATGCCTACAAATGGCTTTTCAGTGGTGGGTTATACATGTTCAACATTTTGTAATTGACCTGTTCATAGTTAATTTGAAAGGAAAGTACATGAATAAAACTGGAATTCTTATGAGAAGGGTTCTTAACTTGGAAATCAGTGCTTTGTCACAATTAATTCTTGGTATGAAATCTATTGTTTACTATTAGAAGGATGTTGTTCCTGTCAAATTAATAGCTTGTTTAGATTATTGCCTTGTGTCATAATTTGTGTAATCATAACTGATTATACTCGCCTACTCAAAATGAGTAAATGAGAATTATCTCTAAAAGTATTGCAGATAGCCAATTTTTCTCAAATAACTCATTCACCTACTTTTGGCAGAGCTTTCACTTGGTGAAGTTTCAGACCCATAGCTAATTATTCACCAACTCAAAATGAGTAAATGTGAATTATCTCTAAAAGTATTGCAGATAGCCAATTTTTCTCAAATAACTCATTCACCTACTTTTGGGAGAGCTTTCACTCTGTGAAGTTTCAGACCCATAGCTATTTATTCACCTACTCAAAATGAGTAAATGCTAATTATCTGTAAAAGTATTGCGGATACCCAATTTTTATCAAATACTCATTCATCTACTTGTGGCAGAGCTTTCACTTGGTGAAGTTTCAGACCCATAGCTAATTACTCGCCTACTCAAAATGAGTAAATGCGAATTATCTCTAAAAGTATTGCAGATAGCCAATTTTTCTCAAATAACTCATTCACCTACTTTTGGCAGAGCTTTCACTTGGTGAAGTTTCAGACCCATAGCTAATTATTCACCAACTCAAAATGAGTAAATGTGAATTATCTCTAAAAGTATTGCAGATAGCCAATTTTTCTCAAATAACTCATTCACCTACTTTTGGGAGAGCTTTCACTTGGTGAAGTTTCAGACCCATAGATAATTATTCACCTACTCAAAATGAGTAAATGTGAATTATCTCTTAATAGTATTGCAGATAGCCAATTTTTCTCAAATAACTCATTCACCTACTTTTGGAAGACCTTTCACACACGAAAATGAAAAATTGTGAATATCTCGGAAAAGCTATTTCTTCTGCTTTAATGCTCGGCGGGAGATACACACCACGGCAGTGGTCTTGACAAAAATTTTTGTTTCCCCAAAAATGGTGGCCATTTTGAATTTTCAAAGTTTTTGCAAAACACAAAAATGCTTATATCTCGAAAACCGTGCTATATGGAGCGAACTCAACAAAATTTTGGACCTGCTGGGTATCTCTGCAGAGTAGCCATGCCAATTTTCAAAATATTTTTGTCTCGCCAAATGTAGCGGACATTTTTAATTTTTTAATTTTTTGCAAAACACAAAAATGCTTATATCTTGAAAACCGTGCTAGATAGAGCAGACTGCGCTGACTTTGGTTGCCACAACAGTATAAGGCTAGAAACGAAGCATTTTCTTAATACTTTAGCACTCACCTTTATATCCTTTTCGGGACGCTTTGTTTTTGCTATGCAAAAACATTATCTTTTTTTTTTGCGAGCGATCCTCTAGTTTTACTTTTACTTTGCATTAGTATGCCTACAAATGGCTTTTCAGTGGTGGGTTATACATGTTCAACATTTTGTAATTGACCTGTTCATAGTTAATTTGAAAGGAAAGTACATGAATAAAACTGGAATTCTTATGAGAAGGGTTCTTAACTTGGAAATCAGTGCTTTGTCACAATTAATTCTTGGTATGAAATCTATTGTTTACTATTAGAAGGATGTTGTTCCTGTCAAATTAATAGCTTGTTTAGATTATTGCCTTGTGTCATAATTTGTGTAATCATAACTGTAAGATTGCCAAATTGCCAATAATTCAGAACATCCCTGTTTTCTTTAATGTGATTAGTCCTACTGATATGAGGGTAAGACAATATTATCATGGTACAATATTTTAGCTCGATTCACTCAAGATCTTATATCCTATTGGATGGTATCAGCATGTTATGTGATTTATTCCATTTGTGTATTGACTTAATTGTCCACACATCAAGTGTTCCTTTCCTCTGTTATCTGAAGCTGTTTGTATTTAATTGTGAAGTTATTTCTTCATGTCTGCTGTATAACAAGACTGTTAATTGTCTTCTTTGAATGAGGACCTATACATCTGCATTAGGGGTGCGACCGAGCAGTCGACACTCGCCGAGCGAGGCAAATGTCGCGAAAATTCTATCCTGATTTTAAGGGTCGACTACTCCTGTGCATATAACAGCCTATTGAAGCGGTTACTTTTTTTAGGAAATAAAAAATAAATAACATACCTTGGTGGCATTAAATCGCATAATCCACCATTTTTAACATAAAATCAGCTAATTCAAGCGATTCAAAGCTTTTATTTTTATATTTTTGTTGTTTACGGGAGCCACCATATTGGATGTTATTTCCTATAACGGTGGATACTAAACTTCACGAGGGCTCGATGTCGAGTCGATTTTTTGTTTGCGAGCAATCGACCCAAATTATTTGTGCTCGTCACACCTCTAACCTACATTCTCTGTTACTCATACTTTGTCAGATTATTTCTTTTTAAGTGTCTTTTTTTTAGATGAAAGCATGATATAATTTTCATCTGAATGATTCGTATCACCACTGAGATTGCCTGATAATAATAGCACTCTTTCAGAGATGTCACCTTTAAGTTTTGCAGATAAAATTAGCACCAACTATTTCCCTGCACAAATTAATAATTTTTTAGCTCTCAATGCACTTACAAAAGGGTTTTAACATTAAATTGGAATATCTAGTTATCCCTGTGGAGCTAAATGCGAACTGACTAGAAAAATACTGCAATTTTAATGAATAAGAAAAGCTCAGGATAGCACTAGCTACAGTGTAGTTCTACTGTATTGTTATAATATACAACAATTGAAAAATAACACCTTCGTACATTTTATAACTATAATCTGTAAAATTATGTCAGTATCTTATCAAAGAATATATGTATTTTTAAAATTTTTACGTAATATTCAGAATATTTGAGAATTTTACAGAAAAGCCTATGACTTGCTTTATTGATGACAGTTTGTTTCCAATATGAGACCTTTGAAAACCAGAAGTTCTGTCATTGATTTTGTGTAAACTGTAAAGCATGGCTTGATTTGTGTCTTTGTTTCCATGTCTGATCATATGTAGAAGCATGATTTATACAGATAAACTAATCTGTTCAATCACCATTGTGATCTCCTTATATTTAGAAGTGCCCAAAAGTTAATGTTTAAATTCTTCTGAAATACAAAACACCCAGTAAAAAGTAGAAAACTATTTCTCTAGTAGCTTTCCTTGTTGTTAACATACGAATATTAAGTGTAATACTGTGTAATGGCAACAATTCAAAATAATATTGATAATTAATGTGATGAAACAATTCAAACCTGTGAAACATATTCTTTTTATTGCGTTAATACATCCTATCCAATGGACAATTGCTAATCCGGTCGGCGCAGACCGGCCCGCCAAACGCCAGAAAAAGACGTCCTGTGTTGCCACCGGCTGGCCGGTCCGTAGTACTGTGCACTCCCCAGATGGCGCCTCGTACTTCCTTCCTGTCTAGACAACCTGACGTCATAGCATCTTTTTCGTTTGGCGCGTGTACTGTGCAGACGTGTTTTCAACAATCTCCAGATATTTTAAAGAAAAGTGTGCATTATGACGGATTTTATACCTTATTTGCAAATAATTTATTATAAAAGTGTTACTTCATATCAAGCACGGATACACATCGAGAAATCTGCTGGAAACGCTCCCTAGTTGACTCAATTTAGTGTTGATGATAGGGCAGTAATCTACGAGAATATGAAGGCAGCCATTTTCTAGTTTCCTCCCATTCAACAATGGTGTTGTTAGGGGCAGATCGACAATATTTAGAAATATAATGGATATACTACTTACAAGGTATTTTTATCCGTGTTTTTTGTTTGAATGTACCTGCTGTGACCTTCCAGCTACAATCACCATAGAAATGTCTTTTCTAGTACTACAAATAGAAATCACGGGAAACTTCAGTCTACGTAGTTTTGAACACTGTTAAGAAGGAATTCCCCTAGCAAGATGCATTCTTCATCTTCAGAGCGCACTGGTACCGACTTCTCTGCTGTATAGCATCAGTCACACCAGCCTAGCTCGAGTTTTCAGTGTTTCTTCATCAGAAGCAAGAGATGAATTCTTCAGATTTCTTCAGAGCACACTGGTCCAGACATCTTTGCTTTAATGCATTAGTCGACCGGCAAGCTCGTAGTCAGCCGACCTCACCTAGTATTTACATAGAAGAACTTCATCTTTAATCACTCTCAGTCCCACCCTTGTGGACCCGGCACTTGTGTCGGTAATAAGGGCAGTGGATGGCCAGGAAACTGGTTTGAGTGTACAGCCGGCTGAGAAGAAGAACCGACTCCAGACCGGCCAGGAATTTCATCTACAGAGCGCACTTGTCCAGGCTTCTCTGCTTTAAAAGCATCAGCTGACCGACCATCTCAAAAGAACGCGACCTCTGACGTCATATCCAGTCAGCCAATCACGTGACCTTCTGACCCATCATGAAGCAGGTCACGTGTTTTCACCGACCTCAGAGGTCGGAAGTGCGTTTTTTCACAACTCACGTCTACTGTATCCCAGTCCCTGCCTTGCAGACCCGGCCTGGTTGTCGGTAGTGGGGTTTGGTGGACTGTAAAGTTGCCAGCAAGCATCACACCAAGAACGCGAATACTGACATCATCCCCAGTTAACCAATCGCGTGTCCTCCAACCAGTCACGAAGCTGGTCACGTGGTTTCACCGACCAGGTCACGAAGTAAATCACGTGATTCACCGAACAGGAAGGTCGGAAATGGTCGGAAGATCTGACCAGGTCACGAAGCTGATTGTCATCTCCAATCAGCCAATCACGTTCTCCCTCCGACCAGCAAACTGGTCATGTGACACACCGACCAATACTTGTTTCTAAATATAGATCATAAGGGCTTTCCCAGCAACTGTCAAATCTACAAATAAGACGTGCGTTCAAAAGAAATACTTTATTAATGGCGGAAACCTACAGCCAGCTGATTTCAACACAAGATAGTTGCAAGTACATTTACTTCAACAACTGGGTACAGAATGTACCGGCCCACTACCGGCTAAACAGCCTTGTACAGTTACTTCAACAACTGGTTACAGTGCACCGACCGACTACACAGCCTTATACAGTAGCTTTAACAACTGGTTACAGTGTACCGGCAGGGTACCGGCTACACAGCCCTGTACACTTGCTTCCACAACTGTTTTCAGAGTGTACTGACAGGTACTGACTACACAGCCCTATAAACTTGCCTCAATGACTGGTTACAGAGTGTACCGGCTGGTACTGGCTATACAGCCTTGTGCACTTGCTTCAACTACTGGCTACAGAGTGTACCAGCTGGTACTTGCTACACAGCCTTGTACACTTGCCTCAACAACTGGTTACAGAGGGTACCGGCTGGTAGTGGCTACATAGCCTTGTACACTTGCCTCAACAACTGGTTACAGAGTGTACCAGCTGGTACTGGCTACACAACCTTGTACACTTGCCTCAACAACTGGTTACAGAGTGTACCGGCTGGTACTGGCTACACAGCCTTGTACACTTGCTTCAACAACTGGTTACAAAGTGTACCGGCTGGTACTGGCTACACAGCCTAGTACACTTGCTTCAACCTATGGGTTACAAGTCTACTAACAGGGTGCTGGCTACACAGTCCTTACTGAATAGTGCTTCGACCCAACTGGTTACAAAAAAAAAAAAAAAAAGCTAAATATAGACCAGTAGCGGTCAATTGGTTGGTGACCCCAGTCTGCCAGTTTTTTGCCGGTTACAGAGAATTGTTGATTACAGTTAAGTACCGGGTATGGAGTCCTGGTACCGGACAGAGTTGCCTAAGGTTAATTTGGTTACAGAGAATTCTTAGACTGGTCAGGGGTCTTGGTGATGTGACATGACAGTGTCCCAAGCTACTGCCAGGCAACCTTCCCTTATCATATCTCTCAACAACCTGTTATCAGTGCTGGACTTGGCTGGAGAGATAATAAATTTTGTCATCATGTCCGGCCAGGGGTCAGACATCTCACGAATGACAATTGCTCTGTAAATGCTGCACCTTGCAGGCTGCTGGCCTGGGGCAAAGAGTCTATTAATGTGAAAAGTTGTGTCAGCCCCACCAGACCACAATAAGAACAGAGAGACTGTTAACCTGGATCATTGTCACCAGACCGGACCAGTGTCCGGAGGGACAGAAAATGTTTATCAAAATACCAAATGTCCCAAATGTGGCACACAATCTGCCTGTAGGGTCCAGACTAAGCCCTTTTTCGGGAACTTAGAAAGCCTTGGGGGCTGGACCCTAGGTATTACAAATGTTCAAGGAGGGATACCTACTCCCATATACCTATACAAGAACAATCCAGGTAATGCCTGCTATTCGGTTTGTCCACAGCACCTTTGGAGTTCACTGTGATACCAAAGGAGGTGAAATTTGTGACCATACACAAGGATTTAAGAAGCCACCAGTACCTGGACGACTGGTTGGTGAGAGCCAGATCCCAGGCTTGTCTCCAACATACACAGGAACTAGTAAATAGTGTGTTAGCAACTAGGTAGGCTGGTGAACTTAGAGAAATCAGTGCTGGAACCCAAAACAAGACTTCAATTTTATAGGCTACCAGTTCGACCTCAGATCTGATCGGGTCCGGCTGACCCCAGATCGGTGGCAGAACCTTCAAGAGAAAATGCTGAAACTGCTATCCCTACCGGCTTGCCCGGTCCGGGAATTCATGTCCTTGATAGGTTTGCTAACAGCTACAGAAAAGTAAGTTCATCTAGGCCAACTTCATATGAGACTCATTCAGTGGCATCACAAACACAACTGGACTGTCCCGGAATCACTGAAAAGGTGATCCCAATCCCCAGGTCCCTGCACCCCCATTTACAATGGTGGCTGAAGGAAGACAACGTACTTACAGACCAACCATTACACCCAATATAACATGCTCTGCAAATATTTACAGACGCATCAAAAGAAGGGTGGGGCGCTCACTTAGACGAGCACACTGCAAGAGGAACCTGGTCCCTTCCGGGAAGCAAGCTGCATATAAACTATCTAGAACTTAAAGCAGTCTTTCTGGCTTTGAAAGAGTTCCAAGACCTTTGCTCAAACAAGATAGTACTGGTAGCAACTGACAACACCACAGTAGTGTCATACATAGACAAGGAAGGAGGCATGAGGTCGGGCCCACTTTGGGCCCTACTATGGAGAATCTTGACCTGGTGTACCAGGAAACAAGTAAATCTAAAACCCGACACATTCCAGGCCGGCTGAACGTGGTAGCAGACAAGCTATCCAGGCTAGGCCAGACCATCCAAACAGAGTGGTTTCTCCTTCCAGAGGTCTTCCACTCAGTATGCAGCAGGTGGCACCGGCCCAAAATAGACTTATTTGCCACGAGGTTCAACAACAAGTTGCCTCTGTTTGTGTCAGCGGTACAGCAGTGGATGCGCTCAGTCAGCCATGGTAGGATCTGAAAGCATACACCCTCCCACCATCAACCATATTGGGCAAAGTGGTGGAGAAGTTACAAGACTCCCCATGCAAGAGAATCATTCTGATTGCTCTGGGGTGGCCCAACATGCCTTGGTTTTGGGATCTAGTGGTCACGTCCAGCCAAATCCCACTGAGCCTGCCCAATATGCCCAACCTGTTGACAGCCATTCAATCAGACCCCTCACAGAAGTCTGACAAATCTTAATATCCATGCAGGGCTCCTAGAGCCTCAGCAATTGAGGAGCAGGGTTTGTCTGAGGCAGTGGCAGCAAGAGTTGAGGCTCCTCAAGGGGATCAATCAGATCAGGCTATGAGGCAAGTGAGCCATTTTTACAAGTGATGTATCATTAATCAGGTGGACTTCGGGGCACCCCCTGTAAAGTTAGTTGCTGACTTCCTTATGTACCTATTTCAGGACAGGAAGTTGCAGCCCAGCACCATTGATGGTTACAGGTCAGACATTGCTGATAGACTGGGAGATTCGCCCATCAATATCAGTAAGGATGAAAATCTCACTCGTCTCCTGGATAGTTTCCACTGAGACAGACCCAAAGGCCGGAAGGGAATCCCTTCCTGGAACCTCTCCCTGGCTTTTGCACCAGCTGACAAGGGTCATTTTGAACCAATTAAAGAGGCCTCCTTGAAGCTTTTGACCTTCAAGACAGTTTTCCTCTTGGCCCTGGGGTCGGGCAAGAGTAGAAGTGAGATACATGCTTGGCAAAACAGAAATATTAGACACCAGTCCGACTGGTCAAGGTGTCCCTGTACCCATCACCCAGCCTTCTCTCCAAGAATCAGCTGGCCCAAGAGGGTCCAGACAGTGTGGCCCCAGGGGTATAACAGCCCTGGCCCCCAACTCTGGATAGATCCCTCAAGTCTGACAGGTCCCTCTGTCCAGTCAGAGCATTGCGCTACTATTTGGACAGGACCTCGGGCAGAATAAGGAGGTGGTTTTTGTCTCCTTTAAGAAAGGTTTTGACAAAGACATCTCACCTGCCACTATCTCCTCTTGGATCAAGCAGACTGTGATCCTATGTTATGAGCTCTCGGACCAGGAGGCCCACATTTTACATCAGGTTAAAGCCCATGATGTCAGGGCCTTTGATGCTTCTAAGGTCTTCCAGTCAGAAGTTTCCTTAGATACAGTCTTGTCAGCCTGCCACTGAAGTCACATAATACCTTCACATGGTTCTATCTGAAGGGCGGGGCTTGGGCTGACTCAGAGCTTTACCAATTGGGCTCGGTAGTGGCTGCTCAGCAGATCCACAAGTGGCCCTTAGATTGAGGAGATTTGTATATAATATTTTATATATATATATATATATAAACAGTTCTACAAGCACATAGTATAAAATGTGGTGTGCTTCCTTCGGGAGGTTTATTGGCTTTCTGGGACTGAACTCATCCCTCTCTTCCCCTACCTCAGAGCAGGTCTGTTAAAAAAAAGGGGGGGGGGGGCGACGTCGGTATAGCCCCCGGATAACCGGCTGTTGGCAACCGACCAAGGTCTTACAGGGTTTCCTGACCTTAGGGTCAACCCAGGCCTGGGCCTATAGGTCTCCTGACGAAGTCAGCCTAGACCGTAGGTTAAAATTTGCTATTACTTGTGAGTTCACATAAGTCCCTAGTAACTTACCCGCCGACCAAGCTGTAGTTATTCAGCAATTGTCCATTGGATAGGATGTATTAACGCAATAAAATTGCAAATTTAATAAGTAAATTAAATTTTTATAAGTTAATACCCTATCCAATGGACACACAAGACCCTCCCACCGACCCCGCTATCAGCTTACTAGGGGTCTAAGAGGTTTAGACAACGAAAAAGATGCTATGACGTCAGGTTGTCTAGACAGGAAGAAAGTACGAGGCGCCATCTGGGGAGTGCACAGTACTACGGACCGGCCAGCCGGTGGCAACACAGGACGTCTTTTTCTGGTGTTTGGCGGGCCGGTCTGCGCCGACCGGATTAGCAATTGTCCATTGGATAGGGTATTAACTTATAAAAATTTAATTTACTTATTAAATTTGCAATTTTGTGTATCTGTTTACCTCATGTGTAGTAATTAAATTGTTCTAACAGTTTCAATTAGAATTACCCCCTCTTCCTCCCCCCCCCCCCCCCCCCCATAATCTATAGCTTGCACAATAGAACCAAAGCTCCTTGATGCAAAATTATGTCTATTATTATTAATTCTTGTGTTCAGATTACTAAATTAGTGTCCATTATTTCAGTGACAGAATCAGAACACCATATGACTGTGTGTCTGTAGGCCTGACCACAAGAAACAGGCCAAAATTAATGTTTAACTTTGACCCAGTTTTGTTTGGTCCTGACCCAGCTTGTTCTTATTTAACTTTATTGTGTGACACTGATCTTGTTTTTCTGTGACCTTCTCCCTGTTTTTTGACCTCAATAAAGAACCTGTCCTACCTTTGAATGGACCCCCCTCAGTGTGTGCTGCGTGGAACCTTTTTTTCTTATATTTGTACATTGCTCCAGTTTTTTGTGACATTGACACTGTTTCTTCTGATCACAGAACCAGAGCACCACCTGGCTGTGTATGGACGGCCCCCTCAATGTGAGCTGGGTCGATCACTTCTCCAGTGTGTTGGACGACAACAAGACCCTCAACATCGACAATGGTGACCAGCTACCCCTCTCACAAAATGTCAAGGTCTTGTTTGAGACGGATGACCTGGCTGAGGCCTCACCTGCTATAGTTGCCAGAACTGTATGTGGTACTTTAGAAAAGCTAGTACTCTAGAATCGTTGAAGTATTGTCTAGTATGAATTATGCAAAGATAAATGACGAGAAAATAAAAGACTCTCAGTCTCTGTGATCTATTTTGTGATTTCATGAATGTGTAATTTATGACAGGACACTTGTGAAAGGAATAAAATCTGTTATTGAGAGAAAGTAGATTCTTTGTATTTCTTTTGTAAATATTAAAAAAAAGCCTTAGATTCTTGTATAAACCCGGTTTGAATGTGAAACAGTGCCACTTCAAATACAGACTTTTTCCCTTTGTTTTACAGGGAATCGTGTTCGTGGACAAGAACGTTGTGGGCTGGCGACCGATTGCCAAAGCGTGGCTGGAGAGCCGAACTCAGCAGGAAGTTCATGTGCGTGAGGCTATGCTTGGTGTTGTGATGTGTACATATACTGCAGTACTAGTGTACTCTCTCTTTGTACTACTACTGACCTATAGAGCAGCTTTATCCATAGTCTCCCATGTCTCTAGTTTTACTCATAAATTGATGTGCATTTACAAATACAATTTTTGAGCAGAAATTTAGTTCTGTGTTAGTTACTTCTTGAGGAAGGCTTTGTTGTGTTATATACTTAATTTGAACCATCACTAACTAGTTTTAACATTGTGTAACACTCATTGAGGTCGCTGTATGTTGTCTCCTAATCAGTCATCAACTGTTCTTGTAAAAAGCTCATAACCTATTTGTCCACTATTTATTTGTGATTAAGGTCCTGTGCTTGTTGAATACTTACTTGAGTTTGATCGAAACAATGACTTTTATTTTTTTACACTTCGTACTGACTTAGTACAGAGACATAAATGCTCTATGAGCCCGATTCAATCAGATCTAATTGTGCTGCCCTTGTTTCAGACAGAAAGAGGGTATAGTCACCAGCACAAGGGAACATATGTCACATTAGTTTGAAATAAAACTGCACGCAAGTTGCTCAAAGACAGTAGGTTCTTCCCAGTCTCAGGGACACTGACGCCTGCTTTCTTATTTAAAGCTCTAAGGATGAATGTTCACCTCACTAATAGACCTTCTCAGCAGTTACTGATAGTTTTGATGTTGTTGATAATAGCTCTGTTCTTGTCTTTCCCAATCTAATGTCTCAGCTACTCTGATATGTTTTCTAGTTACTTTCTAACATGGTTTTTTTTACCATTCATACTCATTGTAATGCAGTACATGTATTTATGTGGCATCTAACAACACTTGCAGTTGTATTATTTCTTGTATAACAACACTTGCAGTTGTATTATTTCTTGCATAACAAAGGTAGGCATGAGACTGTAATGCAGGTATATATTTAAGAGGCCACTTTACTGAAATACCAACATAAAATATTTTTGGGGTGTCTGGCAACAACTTTTGTCATGGCAATGCTTTAACTAGATGTACTTTAGCGCTATTAAACTTTGTTGTGTGCATGTATGAGTTTATCACGTTTTTACATAAACCTTTATATCTTATTCACTTATGAATATATCTTCACCAAATTTGCAGAGAATCTTTGTGGCCATGAAAACATGTCTGTAAAAAGTTTTGTCCTCATTTTAAAATATAAAATGGTTGCCATAGCCGATTGTTTGAAAGTCTTTAAGTATGTTCTAAAACTTAAAATATTACAGCTAGTTTGATCAGATTTGCACAAAATGTAAATGGCTAAGAAAGCTTGCCTGAGAGTAATTTTGGCCTTGTTTCAAAAACAAAATGGCCGCCATGTCACTTTTTTAATGTCAAATATGGAATCATCACATCAAAAAGGCCTAATATCTCCCTTTTCATTGGTCCTAGGTGTTCAGAATGAGAAAACAACTTATAGAAAATCATGGCCTGCAAATTTTTGGCAAGTGTTTGACCTCTGAACCCTGCTTCCAGGTCAAGTTGGGTCATCATATAAAAGGCCATATATCTCCCTTGTTATTGCTCCTATGGCTTGAAAATGTGAAACTAACCTAAAGGAAGTCTTGTCCTGTAAATCTTAAGCAAATGCCAAATTTGGCCATTGACCCCCAGCTTCAAGGTCAGTTTGGGTCTTGGTACTCAAAAGCTCTTATATTCTTATATCTCCTTTATTATTGGTCCCGGGGCTTCCAAATGTGAAAACAAATTGTAGGAAATCATGGCCTGCGAATCTTTTGACCCTTGACCCCAGCTTCAAGGTCAAGTAGGGTCATCATTCTTAAAAGGCCTTATATCACTGATATATTGGTCCTTGGAACTTGCGCCATGAATGAATAAAATAAGCAAGTTTTCCGCTTTCTTCATCTATATGACAACATCTAAGGGTTCTGTATACTTCTTACAACTGAAGTTATTCCTTAGATTTTCCCAAATCTCACTGTTGTTGCCCATTTAGTTGAACCTGTGGGCTGGGGTTCTTGCCTTCCGAGGTTGGCTATTTTTCTTTAGGTTTTCAGTCTTAACCCAACTTTTTATGCAGCAAATTTTTTTGGTTTAGCACACTGAGTTTCCCCTTGTGGGGAACATGTATTCCATCTCCAAAGCAGTAGTTTAGTTTGTTTGCATAACTTTCACAGCACCTACAGTTATTTTTTAATAGACGGAAAGTAAAGCCCCTTAGCTTCTAAAATCACTGAGATCTGGTATAAAGTGGGAATATTGCTGAGTGGAAATGAACACATTAAAGAGTGTAAAATGCTGGATTATTTGGATTGCAGAATTTAGGAAAGAGTACTACTTGAATCAGTTTTCGCTTAGTCAATTTACACCTAAATGACATAAAAATGGATCTGTTTCTTTTCAAGGAAAAGTGGCACATTTTGTTGTTTTTGCTAAAATGTTTAAAGATTGTTGACAACTGAAAGCAAACTTACTGTGTGGACAATACGTGTATAGCCTGTAAACTGTAGAACATGTTGTGAGATTGAGTGACTTGTAAAGCACAAACCCTGCCGTGTAAGGTCTCACCTCTGTGGTATTTACTGAGCACTGATGAGATCTTTGCCAGTGAAAGGCTTGTAAAACCCAGACTTTGACCATCATCATCGGTCACTGGTGAAAATTAGGGCTGTCATGACTCCAAATATTTCATACCGGCTAATCGCCAGGTACTATTCATGTTAGGAAGTGATCGATATAAGAGGAATATGATACTTCCGGTGAATGCATGACAAATACAGAAAACATGGCTATATTTTGTTTTTAACTTATTTTATGTGACAAGTATTTATTTTATATGCAAGTATTTGATGGATGAAGACCTTTTGCCATATTTTACTACATTGAATGATTACTTGTTCATTAAAATGTGATATCGATATATAGCACTATTCTAACAATCAATGATTTTCCGGCTAGTTGTGAATTGCCTTGTGAAAATACACATCCCGATATATCTGGAAAATGAAGTTAAACCAGATTAAATAAATGAATTACATACCAGTAATTGTTGTGAGCACATGATTATCTTGCACAACCAACGATGTTCCATTCACAGCCCAGCCTTTTTGTGTACACTTTACACTTGTCTGGTTTGCTCCGTGTTGCATCCTTTACTTACAAGCAAGGTCATGAGCTATGTAATTTGGTCAATGGATAAACCTCATGAACATCAGTGTTTAAAGGAAAATCAACTGATTCATTTATATTTCTATCATTTCTGCTGGCTTTTAAAATTTCATATGCTCATATATATATATATATTTTTTTTTTTGGTTGTAATATATGAGATTTTAAGGTTAAAAGGTGATTAGTTTAAATAAATAATTGTGTGTAAGAAACACGAGGCAAAGAGAATGATCTTAATTGATCCAAATGAATACCAAACAGATTACTTGAGCATTGGAAATATGCGAATCTATTAGTTCTAAGGATTTCCTAAGGTTTTAAGGTGGCAAATTTTCTGAATGAATTTTGCAGTTTACGTTGAGCTTGAAACTATATGACAGTAGTAGTGCAAAACATAAGGCCAGGCAACAGTGATAAACTGGTTTACATATACTTTGTAACAAACTGTTCTCATAAGCAGGATTTTTGTGACTTTTCAACACTAATTTTATGAAATATTTTCCTTGCACTATTGCTATATGAGTTTTTTTTTTCATTTTGTGGTTAGTAATTCCTGGACTATAATGTAATCTATGAATACAGACATCCGACATGGCATCTTTATACAGTGTATGTAAACCAGTGTAGCTTTGCCTGGCCTCAGTTCTCCTGTGTATATGTGAACATCACAGTTCAAGTGTAACTCATCCATATATGACTCTCTGTTGTCTGTTGGTCTGGCCTGAACTAAGTACTGCTCATCTGAGACTGAGAGTGGTTCTTCTTGTATTGTTGCTTTTAACAGTAATAACATACTGCATGTGGTATTGCCGGTGATTACTAAATCACTAAAATGGAAGGGTTTTATGAAAGTTTTTTTGTTTTTTTTTTGGTACTAATTATAACTGGGTCTTGGTGAGGGAAACTTACATCACAAATTATCTTTCTGAAAGTGTAAAGCAAACATTAACTTGATGAAAAGGTCAGCTGACCTCTATTTATCTTTAACTTTGTCTAAATTAATCAAAAATAATTCAAGAGTAAATTTTTAGTCCAACTTTAACTGAAGTTAAAAGAAGGACCATGAAGGCAATCCTTGTAAAAATTTATATTCACTGGTAACATATATTACTGGATTTGCTTGTGTATATTATGTTAAAGTAATGTACCCATGGTTCTGCCTGTAGTATTCAATGTATCATGTGGTGAAGACTTTATGTTGTGAAGGTTTTACAACGAGCTTTCAACAAGACAGTGGACGCTGTGGCTCACTATGTGATGAACGAGTGCAAGTAAGTGCAAAGAGGAACTAAATTCAGAATTAACGAGTGGCCTCATTCTCATAAACAAAGAATCGTACCTGTCTGATGCTTTGTGTTGAAATGTAAATTTAGCCAGCTAGTGGGTACAGTGTTTATTGATATTGGCCATATCTATTACTTTGGAACAGGGTTTGCCGATATTGACAGCTAAAGATATATCAATATCGCCATTTAAAGTAAAAATTACACTTTTAATATTTGAGATAAAGCCTAAATCTGAGGAAATTGTACACTTTCATCTTGTATCTTCTTTAGTTTTAAATGCATTTTTGATGAAAACTGGCATATTTTGGTATATTTCACATCCTGTTAGATGTTGGGGATATGCAGTCCCTGGCAATGCTTTGCGTTGTTAATTTTACGATGGAATGTATACAGTTTAGAAAAAAATAAATATCAAAAGGTATCAAAAAAGGATTTTAAAAGGTTTTAAAATATCTTTAGTATAAATACCAATGACCTTTCATTGAAGGCTTTTATCACATATAACAGTGGATTAGTTTTGAAGGTGTCTGTTTTGACTTGTAAAAGCTGAGAGTTGATTACCCTGATTAACCGTTTGATCCTCACTGCCCATTCCTTGTGACACTGGTTACTTCCATCTCTTCAGACCCAAGCTCCAGCTGACTGAGATTGGGATGTTCCTCACCTGCCTCAACCTGCTCTCTGCCATGTTGTCAGACAACGTAGAGATTGGAGGTGAGTACCCTCACACTGACGTTTGTAATGATTGGTTGCTGGTTGATTGAGTTTGGTAACTTCACACTGTGGGTGAAATAGTCGTTGTTGAAGACATCAGTGTGTATCTAACTCACTATGACTTGAACCTCCAGTTTCCACAGGATTTGGTTCAACTTATGCCAAGCTTGTATTTCTTATGTAGAAATCTGAAGTGTTTTCTGATGTAGTGAGTTTTATTCTAAGAGTCTTGTAGTAAACACTAAGGTACTGCATTTAACAAGGGATTATTAAGGCATACATTAATTTATCAATCACAGTCAATTAATATGATCACTGAATATTGGATATGTAGTTCGATGTGTATCACAGTCGCATTATATGGTGCAGTGATTTATTACATTTTAAGTCAATAACTCACCACAAGCAATTACTTAGCACCTCAGTGTGTTTCCTGATTTCACAAATGAACACATATACTTTTGTTGGTCTGATGAGGGTAGATGTTGTGTAAACCAGGAGGGTGAATCAGCAAGTGAAAAAATTGTCTGTGATCTTGTTACCAAAACCTACTACTTTCATCAATGGCTGATGGTCTGATGGCTTAAGTTATCACAAAAATGCTCTTACAATCAAAAGGATTGCTGGTTCCACCCTCCTGGAAAATGTCTTCATATTACAGTTTAAAAGGGAATATTTTCATTCTGGGGTGAAATATAACAAAATTACAATAGTGGTGCATCTGGAGCTTTTGTCTAGAAGTAGCAACAGATACCCCGGTTTGCTGAAGTATAACTTAAAACCTGTTGAGAGATATTGAAGTCATCTTATAATGGTTTTCACTTATCTAACACACCAAATGGTATATAAATATTCAACATTAAAGTCAGCACAAGGAGCTCTGTGCACAGTAGTTTGGGTTGTTTAAGCTTGGTGTATATGTTAAGGTAATTGCCATGCATATATCCATGTGTTTTAACATAGTATTTGACCAAGCAATGAGAGATTTGAAATACTCTTGTCTTCCATTAAGATCTTTCCTTTTGGTGAAATACATGAAACTTCAGAGGATATGTACAGGAGCTGAGTGTTCTGTAAATGTATAAGTAATTATAACGATACCTTCCTTTATATTCAGGTGCAATCCAGGGCCTGGGTATGTTGAATACATGTGCTTGTTTTACACCTTTGTTATATTTGTTACATCACAGTGTCTCCTCACACCCACTGTTTGTTCATGTGCCGAACTCACTCTCCCATTATAACCCACTACAGCATTAAGTGTTCAGATTTTCATTAAGAACATTGTTATAGTTACAAAAGTACATTGATTCTAATTATACCTCGTGTATCCCCATAATATCCATACCCTGCTTGCAAACTCACATTAATTGTCACCTTTAATACATTCAGAGCTCTGCATACCTTTATCTTCTATACTCTTCTGTAATAATATGTGAGTTCCACCAGTAATTTGTACATCGAATGCATGTTCACAACTTGAAGTGCTTTTGTACCACCTTTAATAATGTAAATATATTGACATTGTCATAATGTTGAAGATCCGATATGGGACTGGTATTTCCTCTGACATTGATTTGACTGGAAATGTTTTGTCCAAAGCAGAGTTGAATCGGACTACACTTTACATCCTGCATCTAGTTTGTGAGGACTATTCATTGTGGGAAAACTTTAAATATTGAAAACTTACCCTAAATTCAGAGAAAGCATAAAGTTAACTTCTATCACATATTTTTGTTTATTTTAAGGCTTCTGTAGCATTTTTGTTGCCATATTTTGTTTCCATGAGCTTCACTTCCTGGTAGCAGCCTATTCAATTGAGGATATGGTAGAATCCAACATTTTTGGTATTCAGGAATTGGAATAGTTTTACACCGGCCGGACACTGAAATGGAAAACATGCCATTAACCCATTTCTAATGTACACACAGCTTCTTTGCGCCCCCCCCCCCAAACTTTTACTTCTTTAGGAGTGAAAGAATTTTAACTGAAAAAAATAAATAAAGAAATAAGTACCAGTGCAATACAGCCATGTGTCTTCCATTATGGTTTTGAATTTCATTCTCATTCCCAGAGGTAAGTCAGAAAGTAAGCATTTGCTTGCAGATTGTCGGTGGCTTTTAGTCCAAATTATCACTTGTAGGGAATCTGCATGTGCATTTAAATAATGTTTATATTTAACAGCTTAGTTGCAAACAGTTTCTTATAACTGCATGTTTCGTTGGATGTGAGGAACTATATTGTTCTTGCTAGTTTTAATGATATTGCATATTCCAAATGCTCTTTGTTATTAATGCATTGTATTTTGTGAGGGAACTTTGTGTTCAGTGTTACTAGTCACGTATTGTTATGGGGACTGTTCTGTATAAAAAACTCCAAATCTTAATATTGCTCTAGCCCATATTGTAATATTCTGTATGAAGGAGTAGATTATATCATATGACTTGTTCCATATTGCTATGGGGACTATATTTTGTAGGGGAGCTGCACATTGAGCGTCTGTACCTTTTCTGTGTGATGTGGTCGTATGGCGGTCTCCTTGATGAGAAGGACAAGAAGGGATTCAATGACCTGCTGGGAACTCTCTCCACTGCGTGAGTAGCAGAGTAAAATCCAGTCATTTAGTTTTGGAACAATTCTTACTTTGTTATGGAATTGTTTATTGTGCATTGCCTTCAGTGGTGTGCAATTTCTTAAATATTTGTTGAGATAAACCATTATGACTGTTTTATTTAAAATTAATTATGCTTTACCTGTAGTAGTTATACCTGTAATTCATACCATATATGGTTTTACTTCTTTTTTTACCTTTTAGGCTTTCTAATGTAAGTGTGACTCACCAGTTAGTTCAATCAGTGGGCTCTCAGATTTTCTTAAGTTTTCTTGTATCAATGTTTAAGTCTTCCTTAATTTCTCTATTATTTACCTGTATTGTTACCTGTGTTTACCTGTATTTCAGGCTTCCTGATGACGACCGTGATGTCTGTTACATGGATTACTATGTTGATGAGTCTGGAGAGTGGGACCCATGGGTATCCAGGGTTCCAGAAGCCGTGTACTCGGACAACAATGATCTGCTTGGAGAAGTGTTTGTGGACACTATTGACACTGTGAGAAGATATTGCTGTTCAGTTGGATATTCTGATTGCATCCAAATTGTATATAGCTCAAACATGTTAATACCCAATTTGGTGTTAATGTTGGATAGATTCCACAAAAATTGGTTCTGTGGCTGCCATTTTGAAACAATCATTGTAGAATGTCGATATTATTAGTAAATTCTACTGTGTCAAAAGTCTGGTTCATATTGATTTTGGGGCCAATCTGGAAAGAAAAATTGAATACGGTGAGATCATTAGGTATTTTAAAACCCCAATTAAAAGTGGTGTCAGTTGGAACAAGATAATTATTTTGAAAATAAAAACGTTAAAAGGATACATCGTGAGATTTTGACCGAAACGAGTCTTATTTTTTTTATATTGATCTGCCTAAGTTGTGTTTGTTTAGCTTTAAGTACTGAAGTCTTTGTTATCAGCCACATGCCTATATCACATTGATTACCTTCAGAAGATCCTCTGTGGATTTTGGTGTTATTATTTTGCTGTATAATTCATTGGACTGCTTAGTGCCTACAGATTGTTGAAGCATTCTGTATGTCTGTGTGTATATCTGTAGATCCGCACGCGTCTGCTCATGGACTTTGCATATGCGTCTGGCCAGAACGTTCTGCTTGTCGGCCCCCATGGGACAGGAAAGACAGCCATCATCAACGACTTCATTGAGACACAGAGTAAGTGGCTGGGTGAGCAGCTATTGTAAAATGCTGCATGCAGAACTAAAATGAACACCACTAAGTTTGTTGACTCCCAGAGATATAAATCCCAGTATGACGATAGCCTTGCTTGGTTCAATTAAGTGAAGATCCATCTTTAATAACTTCATAGACCCAAAAATTAATGGCAGATAAGTTTTTGTAAGGTGGTGTAGATAGAGTCAAAGAAGCAGATATTACTGACTTTATAGAAACTCTGTACTCGGTGTAATCAGAGTGATCAGACTTTGTTAGGTAGTGAACAGTAAAAAATATCCGTTATCAGTGACATCTTACACACCTAGGGTAAATGTACCAAGTGGTGGCCTGAACTTCTGTGTGGTAGTGCACTTCAAGTACAAAAGTTATTATCAGGTGACTTTATAGACACTAAATGGGCTGGTTAGTACAGTGCACTGTACATACAGAGTCGGTACAGTACCTACCGATTACTTCAAATACACCCAAATGGAAATGGGTTACATTAACCATAGACATTAAAACGATGTGCTTAATGCAATATTAATGATGACCGTTGTTGAAATTTCTGTAAATGGTTTCGTCTTGTTAAAGTGAGATTAAGTTCATACTCAGTATGTTGTTTTTCCTGCAGCCGACCCACAAGGTCAGGTGACCAAGAAGCTGGTGTATTCAGGATCCTCCAACTCCAAGCAGCTGCAGACATTCATTGAGGCAAACATCTACCACAGGTGAGGAGGTCATCAAGTACTTTGTATGAATTGTAGTGAAATCTCCTAAACCACAACTCTTGACAAGTGGATTTTCCTAATTCATGTGTTTAGCAATGAGCTGTGACAACTGTGTTTACTTTAGCATAACTACAGAGGAATCAGTCCTCTCACTAGTTCCTTGTCATTTGAATTTATACACTTTACACTTTGTAGCTCATGTATTTAACTGTACTCGGGAACAAGGTTTTGTGTACTTGATAGTGTTTTTATTCACCTGTATTTACAGACAAGGCTTTGTGTATGGAGCAAAGGAAGGAAAGCGACTGCAGCTGTTCATCGATGACCTCAATCTGCCACATCCTGACCAGTACGGAGTGCAGAGGTGTAACGAGGTACCAGTTTACTGTCACTTCACTGCATTGACTTGCTTTGCAGTAATGCAATGTTTCATCTTAAATAAATTGAAGGAAAAACTTACATGTTTAAGATGTGTGTATATGTTTTGAGTATATATTTCAGTGCTTCACCCCATACACTGTGTTGTATATTGTATGACAATGTACTGTGCAGGACATGCTGAAGCTTCACACTTTCTTATGTACTTTGACCATACTGTAGATGTCGGTCTGTACTTCTGTATAGTTGCTGAGACGCATGCTGGATGACAAGATAATCTGCACGCTGCAGAAGCCATTTGAGTGGCGGACTGTGGAGGGACTGACAGTCATCAGTGCCATGGCTCTCAGTGAATACCCCAGTGTCAGCGACAAGGGCATCCACCCCAGACTCATGGTAAGTCACATGCAAGTGTGATTAAGTACCACAGCACCTTCAGTATCCAGACATTTTGGAAGATTAATGTTCTGTTTGGATAATAGAAATTCAATAAAATAAAAGATGTGTTTCCGTGTAAAGTTATGGGGAAGTTTAAATAGGAAAGAGGTCCTCAGTGGTCTAGTTGTTAGCAAGTTTGACATCTAATCACAGACCGGCACCTCTGTGTGGGTTTGACCCTAACATATGGCAGTGCTGTGAGGCTGTCCTATTGACCTTGGATGTTGAATGAGGCATAAAAACCGTAATTCTGACTTCGTAAATGGGAAGGTGGAAATGAATTCATATGCTTAGATAATAGAGAGTCTGCTGTATATTTTAGATTACAGACTTAAAGTGGTCAGAATCTGCCTGAAATGTGTTGATTTTTATCCCAATTAGTTGCATACTCCAAAGATATAATTGTCTATGTCGTATTTTAGGCTCAGATTATTTCCTTGGGACCGTAAAGCCAACCCATCGTTTATGAACTCTCTGTCACTGTGTGTGGGAATCTTGGATTGAGTCTTTGTGATGACTTTGTGAGAAAGTTGGTAGCTTGGTAGTACAAACCGTTAAATCAACTTTGCTCAGGCTCCTCAGTTATCTGTTATGCTGTGAGTTGTACAATGTTTTGAAAGGAATAATAATGTCATAGTAATCAAACTGAATTAAGTAATGACTTTCTTTCTGAACAGAGGCACTTTGCCGTGTTCCACCTGCCCACACCCCAGGAGGACTCGCTGAAGAACATTGTGAATGGTATACTGGAGGCAAACATGAATGCAGGAGACCACCCAGGACTGGATATTGAGCTGCATAACGGCATTGTGCAGAGCTCTGTTAAACTGATGGCTGCTGTGAAAAAAGTACTCCGACCTTCACCCATGCCGGGCAGACACCACTACTTCTTCACACTGAAAGATGTGGCCACCTGTTTCCAGGTATGTACAGTATCAGAGGCAATGCACCTGTGCCCAAGTATATCCAGTACAAGAGATAATGGACTTGCTTTCTTTTAGGGGCCTGTACATTATAAGAGGTGATACACCTTTTTCAGATAGGAGTATGTACAGTATTAGATATAATACACCTATTTTCAGGTAGGAATAAGTTCTGCATTAGAGGTAATACACCTGCTTTCATCATTTTGTATACTGTAGTGTATTTTTCCCCTGCATTGTTATCTGCCTGCTTTTGTTAGACTTTTCAATCTAATGTTGTTATGCTTTTTTCAGTGTCTGAAGAGACTTCCTGAGGAAGCTCGGGCTGATGAGAAGATGGTTGTGTCACTATGGAAACATGAAATGGAGAGACTGATGAAAGACACGATCTGTCGGCACAACGACACCCGCTGGTTTGACCAGACTCTGAAGGACATCCTCAATGACGTGAGTTTTAAAGGCAAAGCTTGTTGTTGTTGAGCTGTAGTTTTCAGCTAGTCATTTTTGCTAGTCATTTACATGTAATTAGGGCCAAAGTTGTCCTCCAGTGGTCTTACAGAGAACCTTAATAGTAGTAGTAATTTATCAGATTTAAAATACATTTAGATGAGATGGAAAAAACATTTTTTTTTACCCAAATTTTACCCAATTTTAGTTACCTTCCATGTTGGTAAGTGAAACCAAAATTCACTTGCCCTGACTAGAAATTCACTTGCTGTGAGCAAGTGAGCAGTTGTTAATATCCAGCCTTGGTACCCGTTGTTTGGCTTCAAGCAAATTACAAAAGCTTCACTCAACATAAAAAAAAACATTTACACAATTGGTATAAATGGAAACCTATTATTCTCAAACTTAGAAAATTTAGTCCACAGTTTGGACAATATTCACCATGGTAGATTACAGGCACCAGTAAGGGAAACATCGATCAACTACCAGCTTAAGTTTGTGTCTGAGTAAAGTTAACTTTAATATATTCTGGCTCACTGGCTTTGTTTAGCTTCTGGCAAACACTAAGCACTTGTCAGGATAAATTTGAGCATTTAACATTTCAAATAAATTAAATAAAAAGTTAAAAAATTTTTTGTTTCAGATCTGGCCCGATCTGGTAGAGGGTCTGCACAAGTACTTTGTGACCTTCCCTATTGACACCAAGAGTTACATGAGACCAGTCACCTCCATGTCTAAGAAGGAAATGAGGGTATGGTGGTATACATGTTTCTATGGTGAACATTCTGTTCACTAAACTGCAGTATAGAAGAAAATGGATTAATTTATTGGGCTTCAAATATCATCCTCTGTAAATTATATAGGTATAAAGAGGAGTTATTCATGGACAAAGCAAGTGAAGAATTCTATATCTAAATTCTTGATACTATTTCTCTCAGATTGATTCATGAGGTTTTAATGGCCTAGAGGCTATAATTTTACCAGATGAAAGGGACATAAAATTCTTCATTGGGTTACAATTGAGCTGCGAAGCTATTAAATAATCCAAAATAATGTATGACTGATCCTTGTGTTGAACTGCTTTGGAGATGATATTGGTTAGAATTCATTCTTATTCCCGTTTCTCGTCTAACTAGGTCATCCTACAGCCAGTAGAAAACCTGCGTGACATACACAACTGCCTACAGACACACCTGAATCGTTACAATGAGGAGTTTGGCAATGTGTACCTGGACATTCACCTGTCTGAAAACATGATAGCTCACATCATAAAAATGCACAGGGTTCTCAGCTACCACCACGGGTAAGTCACCTCCCACCACGGGTGAGTCAGATACCACCACAGGTGAGTCAGACACCACCACGGGTGAGTCAGACACCACCACGGATAAGTCATCTCCCACCACGGGTGAGTCAGATACCACCACAGGTGAGTCAGACACCACCGCAGGTAAGTCATCTCCCACCACAGGTGAGTCAGATACCACCACAGGTAAGTCATCTCCTAATTCCAATTCCAATTCAACTTTTATAGCGCTTAATCTCTGTCGAAGTGACAGACTCTAAGGCACAACATCATAAGCATAGTTACAAAAAATCATTGTCCTTGTCCATAGCTATGGTTGACATCACGGAGAACGCCATATGAGGTGGAAAAATACTAAGGAGGATAAGCTTGGCAGAATAGGTATGCCTTAAGTTTTTTTCTGAAGGAAGCAATGGAAGTGGCAGATCTTACATTATCAGGGAGTTCATTCCATATTTTGGGAGCATCATATGCAAAGCTTAGACCAAACTGCTTTGTGGATTTGTAAATAGATGGTTGGTATTGAGGAACATGTAGAATTATACCATCAGATTGACTCAACCGAGTATTATAGGCACATTGTCTAACTTTGAGAAATGGGCTGAAATATTTTGGACAGTTAGTATGTAGGTATTTATATACCAACAAGGCAGTCTTGAAGATGCAACGGGTGAGTCAGATACCACCACAGGTAAGTCATTTCCCACCACGGGTAAGTCATGCGAAAAACCACAGAAAGGTCAGTTACCACCACAGAGGAGTCAGCTTCCATCACAACTAAATCAGCTACCCCACAGAAGGGGCAGCTCCTAGCAGCGACAAGTCAATTACCACCACAGGTAAGTCAGCTAAAACCACAGGAAATTAAGCTACCACCACAGGGGAGTCAAATTCTATCACAAGTAAGTTGGATACCAGCACAGGGAGTCAACTTCTATCACAAGTATGTTGGATACCACCACAGGGGAGTCAACTTCTATCACAAGTAAGTTGGATACCACCACAGGGAGTCAACTTCTATCACAAGTAAGTTGGATACCAGCACAGGGGAGTCAACTTCTATCACAAGTATGTTGGATACCACCACAGGGGAGTCAACTTCTATCACAAGTAAGTTGGATACCACCACAGGGAGTCAACTTCTATCACAAGTAAGTTGGATACCACCACAGGGGAGTCAAATTCTATCACAAGTAAGTTGGATACCAGCACAGGGAGTCAACTTCTATCACAAGTATGTTGGATACCACCACAGGGGAGTCAACTTCTATCACAAGTATGTTGGATACCACCACAGGGAGTCAACTTCTATCACAAGTAAGTTGGATACCAGCACAGGGAGTCAACTTCTATCACAAGTATGTTGGATACCACCACAGGGGAGTCAACTTCTATCACAAGTATGTTGGATACCACCACAGGGAGTCAAATTCTATCACAAGTAAGTTGGATACCAGCACAGGGAGTCAACTTCTATCACAAGTATGTTGGATACCACCACAGGGGAGTCAACTTCTATCACAAGTATGTTGGATACCACCACAGGGGAGTCAACTTCTATCACAAGTATGTTGGATACCACCACAGGGAGTCAAATTCTATCACAAGTAAGTTGGATACCACAACAGGGAGTCAACTTCTATCACAAGTATGTTGGATACCACCACAGGGGAGGAGCTACTGTCATAATGGTTTGCTATAACCACACATAAATTAACACCTGTGGTACCACATTGAAGTCTGGTACTACAACTGGTTTGTTTTGTTTCACAAAGAGAAAGTCAGTAACTATCAGTTGAATAACAATATACACAGTCAATGTTCATGTCTGCATCTGGTTTATTCATACATGTACATATTGTCTCCTCATTCTAGTGGCAGTTTCCTGCTTGTTGGACCAATTGGCTCACACCTGGGCACACTGTGTAAACTTGCCTTGCATGTGGCTGACATCCCAATCCACTCTGTGGACACCAAGAAACGAAACACGTTCTTTGATGGTCTGAGATCGGCAGTTCGCATGACTGGGGCCGAGGGAAAGAAACTGACTCTCTTCTTCACGGTAAGTTAAGTCTGATAATAATATCAGCCGTCCAACATTTTTCCAACAGTGTCTTAAGTTTGCTGTAACTCTCAAAGAATACTGCATTGTGTGAAAAAAAAAATGGTTGTAGTTAATCATTCAGTAACTTGTAACTTGTGATGAACGATTCTGCTTGTACCATCTGTATAACCCATACAACTGGGGAGGACATTAGCACTGCCTGTATCATGGTATGATGACCATTGTACTGAAATAGTTAAATTAACTAACCAGCATGCTAATTGTCAGCACATAAAATTGACTCAACATATCATAAACATCTAATAAATTTTGAAAAATTATAACCTAGTGGGCCTGTTCAATGGGACAACACAAGAAAACATTTGCTTTCAGTATTCTGACATGACTACTTACAACTGTGCATCAAGATATCCCAATACAGTGTGTTGAAAGCAAATAGATGAAGCTCTGCACATTTTCAGAGCCGTGATGTTCAGGACACCTTCTCTTGTTTTGGGCTTTGTATATTTTTAAGAGATGTAGCATAGAAGACTCAGTTACATTGAGTTTTGAACATTTCAGAGCCGTGATATTGAAGATTCCCTGTACCTGGACGCCATCAACAGCCTACTGATTAGTGGTGAATACCCGCACCTCTTCACTAATGATGAACTGGACGGCTTGCTGCAAGCTCTCGGCCCTGCCATGAAGCGGGAACATCCAAACATGAGTGGCATCGACCACCTCAACTTCTTTGTGTCCCGCGTGAAAACCAACCTCCACATCATGCTGTGTCTGCCACCCGACCACCACCTGCTACAGATTGCATCCAGGTGAGTCCAGTGTGTGTGTATGTAGGTACAGGTATTCATATATGTACAGGTGTCTTGCTGTATATGTTACAGGCAATATGTATAACAAGGCGTGAACATTTCAGTCATTTCAGGAAATGCCAAGACAGTTCAGACATATCATATGTGATGTATAGTTTTATCCTTGCTTTGCAAAGATTGCCTGAAATCATGTTTGGATTTACGTATGTTTTATTGCTTGGATCTATCCATGTTTTAGTCTGTGTTTCTCCTTATCTTTTACCTGTATTTAACCTGTATTATCCTCATGTGATCTATATTTTGAACGTACACTGGTCCATGTCTTGGCTTGTGCACATTTTCATGTCACATTTCTGCATGTTTTGGGCTCGGTTCATTCCTGTATTGGCATGTGTTTTATCCAGCCAGTACCCGGGCTTGCTGAGTGGCTGTCAACTGATCTGGATGATGTTTTGGACCAAGGAAGCATTGCTGGGAGAAGCGACCTATTATCTTAACAAGTATGGAGTCACCAAGGACTGCGAGGCAGACTTACTGTAAGTACTTAGTACACAGGTATTCAGCCCTTGCTGAAAATAAACTCTGACCAGTGAAATAGTAAGAGATATAAAGCTTAAGATGTGACTTACATTTCAATAGCTTACTTTGAATTAGTTTCAAGAGGAAAAAAATATAAAAGGTAGCTATGAATATTACCCTACATTATGAAATGCACATCAAATCCCAAGCCTAGTACCATGCAAATTGTCACCACACATCATCTAGTATATTTTCCAAAGTAATCTGTATAAGGTACAAAATAAAATAACTGATGTAGTGCATTAATGCATCGTATACTGTTCAGGCATGCATACATTACTCACATTTCACAGGGAGAGTGTGGTTTCATGCATGGCCAACATCCACAGTTATGTTCTGAACGACTGTCGTCAAACCAAGTGGGCAGGAGACACGGCGGATGAAATCACCATATCCCAGATCAAACATCACGAGAAGAAGCGAGATCAGCTCAAAACTGTGCAGACGAAGATGCCAAACCTGCCATACTCCAAGCTTCTGATGCTGGAAAATATAAAGTAAGTAGTAAAACTGACTCCACTCAAAGCTAGGGATGCCAGTAAGATCAAGCAAGTCTTTTAAAAGCCTCAGAAGATATCAAGTAAGTAGTCAGAAATTTAGAAAACATACAAGCAAGGGATGATAGATAAGCAGCACTACTCAAAGGTGTTGGTACTACAAAAGATTCCAAAGAATGGCACAAACTTCTCATAATCAATCTAGAACCAGTGAGTGCCCAGAGAAAGAACATAGTTCCATCCAACTGACTCTATTCAAAGCTTTTAAAGCAATTATTCCATTCTGTTGATGTTAAATGTTTTGTTTGAATGTTTCCAGTGTGAAATGAAAACACAAGAAGTACAAGTATAATGAGTTTGCTTTATATGATTTGTGTCTTGCAGACTGAGACATCGTAAGTTGGACCAACCCACAACGAATGAGCTGTTCATTGGTCCGACCACGTACAGAAGGTTCATGGACACCTTCAGAAGCATCTACACACACAAAGCACTGGAGAGAACAGAGAATGTGGCCAGGCTCAAGTAAGAGAATGTCACCAGTCAGATATATAAGTAGCTTGAAGAGGACTTGGAGATAACAAACCTCCTCCAAGGCCCAATGCCTGCATTATGACTTATGAGTGCAACAACAGAAAATTATTTAAATAATTCCTGGATCCTGTAATCCAAATTGCCATCAAAATATCACCATCTCTTCCTTGTGCCACTGGTGACATTTCCTGAAAATTTTATCAAAATCCATCCCAACTTTTTGAGTTATTTTTGCAAACAAATCCCACATATTTCCTCTGACTGTTTAAATGACAATAAAATTTTTACAGTTGTTTACCTTCTTGAACTACATGAAAGTTGTTACATTTGACAGCATCTCGTGGGTTCTGTATACTCGTTACACTTGAAGTTGTTCTTTAAATTTCCCCAAATCTCCCATTTAGTTGTACCTGCGGGCTCTGGTTCCTGCCTGTGGAGGATGCCTATCTTTGTTCTTGTTTCTGTCTTGTTCAGCATATATATATAGGTACTAGCAAGCACTCCTTTCTATTCAATTATCTGTCTTTGTACTTTTTTCAACATGGTGTGTTATTTTCATCATGTGATTGGCAGAAAGGTAATATCGACCTTGGACCAGACAAGAAAGGATGCCAGAAAGATGCGGGAAAGCATCAAAAGCATCAACAAGGAGTTTGAGTCTGCCAAAGACAAAACTTTTGGCCTTATGAAGAAGCTTACTCACAGGGCAACAGTGCTGGAGAAACTCAAGGCCAAGGTCAGTATTCTAAATGTAAAGGTCAAAGGTAACTACCGTCACAGAGTATTTTTGTAATTTGAACAAGCTTTGAACGCTACAAGGTAAACATTGGAAAACAGTGGGTATACAATAAAATATAGTCCATAGCTTGTGTTTTGAAAATGGTTTCAGTGGTGTGTCAACTTCGCTGGTATTTTATGGGTTTTTTTGTTGTTGTTTTTTTGTTACAGGTTGGCATAGCAACCTCACTCAGTGCATTCCTACAGCTGAACGAGCTTTCTGATGAAGAAGAAGAGGAAGATGACTTGCTGAAGGAAGGTACAAATTGAGTGGGCAATTTTTGTAAAATTTAATATATTATAATTATGAATAAACCCATTGTTTGATGCAATGCCTTGATGGGAAAAAATCTCAGGAATATAAAGAAAGGCATCTGAAGAAAGTTTGAACATTACTATATATGTGTGGTGTTGAAAATACTACAGGATGTCACAGTGACGCAATATCTAATAAATACTCTGGACTTTTTTTGTAAAACAATTCTTTTGTTTATGGAAAGTAATTTTAAAGCAGTGAAAGAAAAGATTGAAAAAAAACCTTTATGCGTAATGTATGTATTGTGATTGTGACTTCTGAGTGATAAGTTTAATCTGTGAAATGATTTGGTCTTACGTGAGCCTGTACCTGAAGCAGTAGGACCTAGTGACAAGACTAGCCTGTCTTTCATGTCTTCACAGAGGAGCGTGATGAGTACGATGATGAGTTTGACCGCATGCGTGAAGCAAACCTCCGCACCCGCCAGGTGAAGGCACAGGAAGAACTGAAAGACGCCACCTTCACTGTAGAGAAGTGCAGGGAGCAGCTAGCCAGGGCCAGGGAGCAGGTCAGTAGTCAGGTTATAATGCCCCAGACACAGCTAACGGGTCAGTGGTGAGACATAATTCCCGCCAGGTGGGATAATAATGGGCAAGATGACTGAGGAACAGTATGTTCACTGAGGACTATTTATATCATGACTGAGAATAATGGGAATTCCTAGAGTCAGGTACTCTGGTTCCCACCATTCATCCTAAGTAATTTCTGTGTGTGTTAAAAGGGAGTCTTTGCTATATTTGTACTATAGAATGCTTTTGATACAATTCTTTATGAAGCAGTCTGACACTCTGTCAATGCGCTGCTGTTCAGTGTATAATCTGGTGTATTATTTTTACTGAAGGTATATTCCTCTATTATCTCTGCCCTTCCTGTTCCAGGTGACATTCTGGAAGACCAGGGTGGACCGGCAGTGCATAGAGCGACTGAAGAACTTCCAGAACCCGCCAGTACTCGTGGGTCATGTGATGGAGATGGTGTTCACACTGATCGGCAAGAAGTCGGTACAGAGGCAGGATAAAGGGGAGTACCCTGGTAAAGAGGACCAGTCGGGGAGGTACTCGGCAAGCTCCAGTAGTACCAAGTTCACCATCAAGAAAAGTAAGTACCGTGCTGTACTTTTAGTCAAGATATCATGAGTAATTATACATTCTTGAGGTATTTTAACAAGTATAGACAGGTTTTCTTTAGCCTACTGTATTGAATGTATGTGTATTATATGACATATGTCCAGCAGAACCTTTATGTAAAAGGCAAAGGTAATCTATTTAAATTTTAGAGTCGAAAGAATTGCAATCTGTTTTTCTTAAAAAAATATAAATATTTTTAACGATTATAATTTGTTGTGTGAAAAGTTTAAAGTTCAAACTTACATATAATGGGAAATGATTGAATGTTTTGTTGCACTTTTGTTATTTAAAATGATATAGTAATGTGGAAATAGTAACTTGTATATATTTATTTTTGTTGCACTTTTACTGTAATCTTGGCCAATGTGTATGGCATACTGATATAACTGTAGAGGAATCACAGATTATTTAAATTTTGTGTTGATTTTTATTGAAGTGAATCTCTTGGGTTTGTATTTATTCATTATTTTCCTCCCTCTAAAATAATGCTCTGTAATAGCTGTTCATCTTTCTAATGAACCGTCAGTCACCTGATCATCTCAGCAGCCTCACACCTGTATAACACAATGCTCTGTAATATCTGTTCATTATGTTAATGAGCTGTCAGTTACCTGAGCATCTCAGCAGCCTCACACCTGTATAACACACAATGCTCTGTAATATCTGTTCATTATGTTAATGAGCTGTCAGTCACCTGAACATCTCAGCAGCCTCACACCTGTATAACACAAGCTGTGTAATAAATGTTTATTATGTTAATGAGCTCTCAATCGCATGACCATTTCAGTGGTCTCGTGTGCATATAGCCCAATGTTCTGCAATATCTGTACATTATACTAAATGCACTTTCGGTCACCTAATCATCTAAGCAGCCTCACAGTGCTTTGTAATATATGTGCATTATGTTAATGAGCTCCCAGGCACATGACCATTTCAGAGGGCACATGAATAAACAATTCAGTGTCTGACAACACAAAAAATTTCTATATACATCAATTTTTGGATTGTAATGGTTATTTGGTTGCTTTCAAGTCAAAAAAGCGTGAACTGAACATGTCAATGATGCTTTCATGCAGTGAGAACTGTAAGATATTCAGATATAACGTGTTTGTTTACACTAATTGTGTAAAACTGTTTTTATAAGAACATGGAGATAAGGACACACGTCGCCATGGTTCCCCAGCAGGTCAGTTTCTGGACTGGGTGGTGTAAGATTTTACTAATAAGGCAGATGAAGAGATTTTGCGCTTATTTTCTTTTTTACTAAGAAATGAGACTTGCCTACTGTGTAGCATTTTATAGTTTCTATCAGCTGCAGTGTGTGCGATTGGTTCAGGTTACTAATGGAGTTTCAGTGAAAATTAACCTTGACCTTAATTAAAAGAAGATCATTACATGTTATTTCCACTGAGTAAAAAAAAGTCCTTTCGATGTTTGCAAAGACAAGATATTCCACATATTTAGTCATAAACCATATTTGGAGTGCTGTGTGTTGATCCTTATTAGAGTTTGCCACATACTATAACAAATATGGAAATACTTTGGCAAAGAAAAGGAAGCCATAGCTTTGTCAAACCACTATTATTTCCTTGTTGCATTAAGGGAAATAACCAAACTCTTGAGAAGACTTTCTAGTATGTGACTTGTTGTTTACATAAGAATCTGACTTTACCAGAATGCACTGTCTGTCCATCGGGTTTAGTCTCTGCCCTGAAGAGTGAGTTCAGTCCCACAGAAAGCTCATCCAAAAAGTCACTGCACTTTCTGGACCTCACTGACCACGGTGAGAAAGCCTAGCTAAGACAAACAGCTAAGATCTCGTGTTATTGTAGTCAAGTTGTCAAAGTTTGAGTGTCCATATTTCTTACTATAAATATTGGTGATATAGAAGACATAGCTGAAGCAATATATCTACAGTCAAAAGCAACTGTTTTTCCTACGCTCTCTGAAATTTTGTATGAATAATAAAAGAAAGTGACAGTAAATATTTAGTTTAACAAAATTAATTTTCCATTATGATTCACTTCTGGTTCTAAAATATTTCAGACTGCAGCAGATCAGCTGTTTATATCAACCTGGCATCTGTTTAACATTTTAGATTAGTTTTAAAATATTGCTGAATGCAACATACACATGGTGTTAGTTTTGGAATTAGCCAAATATGACAGTATTGTTACATTTTACATTACTACTGATAGACAGAGGTTAAAAATACAAGATCTTCTGGCCTTCAGTGTGTAATAAAAACACATTATAAAGACCACAAGTGCACAGACTACCCAAAACAATGCAAATTTTTGCGTCCATTTATCTGAAGCAATAAATGGACAGTCATAGATAATACAGATATAAACGATACAGCAAAATATAGTGCGACAAATAGGTGTGTAAAAATCATACTTATACCAATATTTATGGATTGATAAATGAAACCCCGGGCCGGTCTTTATAATAGAAATAAAGTCCTCGGGTTCATACTTTATGACCTCTCTATAAAAGGACGGAATCTCTGGCATAATGGACGAATGCGGTAGCGCTCGTCCATTATCCACCGGAAGTATAGTCCTCTTATAGAGGTCATAAAGTACTCACCCTCGAGCTTTATTTCTGTAGCTACAAATTCGGTGTTAGTATGGACAATAATCTTAGCATGTTTCAGATGAACTGTTTACAAATAGATTTATAATCGTTATAATTTAATACTCTACTGTCAATGACATAACATTGTACCTTTCTGAGTGATGTGTTATAATGCTTGAAGTGTCTGTTAACCAATGTTGACAATGTTCTATTCTTACTAGAATATTGTCATATTTTGTTGCGCTACAATGCCTTACTGTGTGGGACTTATTGCACTGCAAATCACAGAATGAAACATTGAAATCATCACACTATATTTTAATTTAACATGCTCTTGTAGAGGTCTCTTTTTAAAGAAATTTAAAAAAAAACTCAGTTGATATGAATCAGTTATAACTGACAAAACATTTATGCTTCTGCTGACACAATTTTTAAGAAATAATTATAACACTTCATATTACTTTGTGCAATTTGTTCAACTTCACTATTTTTTGTCTGACCTCCAGCTTTCAGGTTTCTGTGCCCAGGATAAAGAAAAATTCCATTACTCGTATTTAAATTGCAATTTTATTGTACCTGCCTTGCCCTATGGTGCTCTCCATTTTTACTGCTTTTTAACCCCTCTCCCTTGTTTACATTCATTTTTTATCTATCTCTCACATTATTATAACATCCAAGTGTTTATGTTGACATTATTTTGATATTTTCACTCTCCAAGCTTCCCCCAGATCCACCCCATCCATCAGGTTCCAGCAAGACTTAGGTTTGTGGTGATTGCAGGTCATTCTGCTACTTCCAGTGTTGTGTGTTTGTGTGTAGACTGGATAGTCTGGAAGTGTAGGATGTTTCAGTTCTGTACATAGGGCAGATGTATACTTTGGTTTTATATCCATCTTCCCCCACATGGAGGGGGTACAATGATATAGTTAGTGTTAGCATGCTTACCAGCCACCTCGTGTGGGTTTGAATCTGTCAGTGGGAAAGTTGGGTACTGTTTGTTTACAGAAGTCCACTGACTTACTGTGTAGAATGTAGACCAACTAGTTGGCACAGCTTTCCTCCATGCATGTAGTAAAGGTCCTCAGTGGCCTAGTGTTTAGCAAGTGTGGCATCTAATCACAGGCTGTCACTTTGTGTGGGTTCGAGTCCTACAAGTGACAATGCCCTGTGCTAATATGACCCTGGCTGTATACAGGATATAACACCCAACTTTGACTTTGTCCATCCATGTAGTCGAGTTGTGCTTTATTTAAGTTTTTTTGTTTTTGTTTTTTTGTTGTTTGTGTTACTTTATTAGCACAGTAGATAAACATTTAGTTCATTATTAGTTCAATATTATGCTTTAACCTTGAAAGGAAAGATTCCAGTGTTGTGCTGTGTCATATTTAAGTGTTTTACCAAATGTTTAAAATATAAAAAGCATAAACTCAGTTTTTAAAGTTCCAGACATTACTTTTGATCTGGGATATCTGTTGAGCAGTTCTGGTAAACAGTAGCACACTATGTTACTAATAACAAAACCATAGTGCAAATACATTGGTAAATATACTATATCACATAACCATTTGACTGGTGTTATAATTCCCTTCAAAAACTTTTATGCCAGCCATTTTCTTCTGTGATTGTGTTTCCATGTTTACTGCTTTACAAGCATTTGAGTTCAGTCCACCAAATGTGGTACCACCACATGTTTTTTAATGTTTTAATTGAAATAGCCAAACTTCTGATACCATTGTGAAACTTTATTGTATCCCCGGACGAACGTCTGGGATACTTAGGATTCAGTACGGTCACGCTGCCGCCACAGAGATTTCCTTTTGGATGCGATAACTTAAAAAATATTTTAGTTAGACCTTTCAAATTTGTTATGTGGGGTATATATGGGCAATGCCACGAACGCTATTGTTTTGTGACCTTCACCTTCATTTTCAAGGTCACTGGTGGCCTCTTAAAGGTCAGATTTTGGCCATTTTTTCACATTTTGGCCCAGTTCTCATATACAGAAAGTTAGATCATCCTATGGCTGGTATATATAATACATTTATATGTCCTCTGTAAGCATGCAGAAATTTGACCTTGAAGCTCTTCATTGAAGTTCATCCACAGACCACCAAAGTACCTCACCGAGGCCATTTTTGGCCTTTTTGGAGATATTTTCACACTTAGTGAAAAAATAATATAGCTACCCTTCTCAAATTTACAGAATATATTCATAACCATAAAATCTTGCCTGGGAATATTTTTGGCCTCATTTTGAAAAACAAGATGGCCGCCACAGGCTTTTTTTTTACTTTCAGCAAGGACTTTTGTTGGCCCTCTAGAGCAAAGGGTATTACAGGTAGAGATCTCAAATTCGCAAGATATGTTCCCCATTACAAAATCTTGATTGGGAATATTTTTGGCCTCATTTTGAAAAACAAGATGGCTGCCATGGGTGTTTCTTTGGCAGTCATGAAAAGTGCTTTTTTATTGCGTTAATACATCCTATCCAATGGACAATAGCTTATCCGGTCGGCGCAGACCGGCCCGCCAAACAACAGAAAAAGTCATTCCGTATGCATGCATACTGGCCGGCCGGCCCTGGTGTGCACTCGCTAGGTGTCGCCTCTGTGTTGCTTCCTGGCCAGTGCCCGTGACGTCATAGCATCTTTTTTCGTTTGGCGCGTGGTGTTTGCACACGAAAATTTCTGCTCTTAATATTTTGTGGATTATAGCTAGGGTTTTCATTTTTTTCTCAACTTATTTTAGATTTATAACTTGTGGAGAGTTTATAGACTATAATGTCATCACCTGGTCAAAAGAGAGGGGGCTGCGGCCATCAGATGGCGTCCTTTGATGGACATGCCTATTGCGCCCGCTGTAGAGACAAGAAGAAGGGAGAGGATCCCTGTGTCAAATCACCTGATAGTGAGTGTAGCTTTTGTGCCATTTTGACCCCAGAACAATTACTACAACTTTCTACGCCCTCTTACCGTCTCAAGAAGGAGAAAAGAGAGGCAAGGAAAATGGACGCTACACCCAGTAAAGACAGTTCTTTAGTTGAACCTTCATCCGTCTCTGTGATTGGACCTGTAGGGACTTCCAGCTCTTCTGCACCAGCTATTCCTGAAAAGAAGCCCAAGAAAGACAAGCCCTCCACTGCTTCTTCTTCTACAAGTAAAGCCAAGAAATCTACCAAATCGGTCGAAGATTCCAAGTACCTTGAACTTGACAAGAAATGGACCGACCGTTTTAATCGATTGGAGGCACTTCTCTTGGCCAAGTCTCTTCAGCCGGCTGATCAACCCGCCTTCTCATCATCAGTCAAAGTTCCCCCTGCTCACTCTCCACCTGCTGCTATCTCCAAAGATTCCGAACCATTTTTTCAACCATTGTCTTCAGGGCGCACTGGCACAGACTCGTCTGTACTTGTACATCAGTCAGCCAGCCAGCCCGGTTCGGAGAAGTCTTCATCTGAGCGCACTGGAAAAGACATCTCTGCTTCACAGCATCTGTCATCCAGCCAGCTTGTAACCGACCAACAACCTGTCCGACAGATTTCACCTGGGCGCACTGGCAAGGATTCCTCTGCCTCCGGGCATCAATCAGCCAGCCAGCCTTCAACCGACCGGCAGCGTCCGGTTACTCACACTGGTACCGACCCTTCATCCATCAGACCTTCTTCAGATTCTAAGGCCCGGTCTGACCGGCCTAGATCTTTGGCCACCGACTCCGGCTCTCCAACTCTACATCGACGTCGTCGAAACAGCTCCTCTAGTGGCAGCTCAGCTTCAGATTCTGACTACACCGACCGACCACCTGTGGACTTATACGCAGAAGAGGGAGAGTTATCAGAGGATCAAGATTGCACGACCCATGAGCCCGACCAAGCTATCAGCGAAGAACAAACTTATAGAGAGACCATGAGTGGCATATGTTCATATATGGGCTGGTTGAATATTCCGGAACTGGACAGTACTGCAACAGGATCCGATGATAACCCCTTTTCTGGGCCGATGTCCTCTACCCCAGGGAAAGTGTCAGTGAATATGCCGATGGAGGATTGGCTGTGCAAGAAGATAAGCAAACTGAACGTTACTCTGGTTGAGGGTTATCCCTCCCGAAGTTCTGAAGCCGGTGGCTTGCTGATGGACCAGTTCTTGAGACCTGCAAAGTCACAGTCCAAGTGGTACGGGCTGTCATCCGACCACAAAGCTGACCCTTCCGCAGTCTCGTCCTGGTATACGGACGCGTGCAAGTTGAACAGCACCTACAGCAGAATTGCTCGGCAGTCTGGTCTCACCACTTCTCATCCCACATCCAGGCGTATCTCTCAAGAGACTCTTAGGCGATGGGAGAAATCAGCAGTCATCTGTAACCAGGCTGCCAGTTTTAATCGTTGCCTTTTTAAGGTTCAACAAGACATACAGGAACAGTTCAAGACTGTACGCTCCGAGAATAAGGGCAAGAGTTCAACCAAGGTTTCCACTGCTATGGATGAGATGCAACACCTCATGTACTTTAACTCCAGCATTTGCCAAGCTGCTGCAAAGACAATGGAGCACCTTACTGAATTTGTGTTTGTCTCCATGGGAAATCTGACGTTGGCTCGAAGGGACGCCTACCTCACCCACCTTAGAACCGGGGTTAAACCAGACACTTTGGCCGGTTTAAGAACTGCTCCCATTCATATCAACACCCTCTTCCCAGATTCTCTCATCAAGAAAGCCGAAGAGGAAATTGTACAGTACGAAAGCAAGGGTCAGTCGTCCTCTAGCAAGGGAAAGGGTCGGTACCACCCTTATGAGAGGCCGGAGAGGAAAGGTGACAAGAAATCATCGTCTTTTAAGAGTGACAAGCCCTCATGGAAAAACATTGGCAAAGGGCATCAGAGAAGAAATCGAGGGAAGTCGTCACACTACTCCTCGCGACCAGCCAAGGGCCAGCAGTCCTATAAATGACAATCATTGTGTCGACAGGTTACAGGGAGGACTGCTGGCCGGGAGCCAGACTTTAACACCAGAACATTTTGTAAACTTAAATGTTGTAACTCGTGTTCCTACTGCACCCGGGCATTCGCAAAGGAAAGGAGTAAGTCCCGGGTTGCCAGTCTGTCATTTACCAAAAGCTTGCAAATTAAAATATGTGAAAGGTGTTTCTTGTGTCACTCAATTGTGTTGTGTAAATCCTGTAACAAATGTCAAACCTGCTGCCCAAAATCATCTTGTAGGGGCCAGGCTCCAACACTACTGGCAAATTTAGCTGGATCTGGGTGTCGGTCCAAAAGTGGTTCAGATCCTCAGAGGGCTATACCCTCCCCTTTCGGCACCGACCAAAACTAGCAAGGTCTCCCACTGTCGTAAGCAGTTATGCAGATCCCCACAGGAACAGCTACCTGTTGGAGGCATTGCAGCAACTGCTCGACAAAAACGCCATAGAACTAGTTCAAATTCAAGCCTCACTGGGGTTTTTCAACAGGCTGTTTCTAGTACCAAAACCCAACAACAAGTGGAGACCTATATTAGATCTGAGCAAGCTAAACCTCTTTCTGAAAACAGAAAAGTTCAAAATGGAAACTCCGGAAACCATCAGAACCTCCCTCCAACAGGGAGAATGGGTCACCTCCATCGACTTCAAGGACGCCTACTTCTATATCCCAATACAGGAACAATCCAAGAAATACCTGAGATTTCATGTCCAGGGTCAGACATACCAATTCAAGGCATTGCCTTTCGGTCTGTCCACAGCGCCCATGGAGTTCACTGTAGTAGTCAAGGAGGTGAAGCTGATGGCCACACAAAAGGGTATAAGAATCCACCAGTACCTAGACGACTGGTTGGTGAGAGCCCCTTCATACCGGTTATGTCTCCAACATACTCAGATTCTAGTAAAACTGTGCCAAGATTTAGGTTGGGTGGTGAATATGGAAAAGTCGGAACTGGAGCCCAAACAGGTTTTCAACTTCATAGGTTACCAGTTCGACCTCATGGCCGGTCGGGTCAGACCCACACCGGACCGGTGGCAGAATCTTCAGAGCAAGATATTGGAGCTGCTGTCCATACCGGCCTGCCCGGTCCGACAGTTCATGTCTCTGATAGGTCTACTCACTGCCACAGAAAAGCAGGTTCACCTCGGTCGGTTACATATGCGACCAATACAATGGCACCTCAAAAGAAACTGGAGGGTCCCGGAATCGCTAGAAAAGAGCATTCCCGTGCCCAGGTCCTTGCACCCACATTTACGATGGTGGCTACAGGAAGACAACGTCCTCACAGGCCAGCCATTACACCCCATAAAACATGCTCTGCAAATTTTTACAGACGCATCAAAAGAAGGATGGGGCGTTCACTTAAACGAGCATATTGCAAGAGGAACCTGGTCCCTACCAGAAAGCAAATTGCATATCAATTATCTCGAACTCAAAGCAGTCCTGTTGGCTTTAAAAGAGTTCAGAGACCTTTGCATAGACAAGATAGTTCTTGTCGCAACAGACAATACCACTGTGGTAGCCTACATAAACAAGGAGGGAGGGATGAAGTCGGGCCCGCTTTGCGCGCTTCTCTGGAGGATCTTGACCTGGTGTTCCAGCAATCAAGTCACCCTCAAAGCCCGACACATCTCAGGCCGTCTAAATGTTGTAGCAGACAAGCTATCCAGACTGGGCCAGACCATTCAAACAGAGTGGTCCCTCCTACCGGAGGTCTTTCATATGATATGCAAAAAGTGGCACCAGCCTCAAGTGGACTTATTTGCCACGAGGTTCAACAGGAAGTTATCCCTGTTTGTGTCACCGGTTCCAGATCCCCTGGCCATGGCCATAGATGCCCTCAGTCTGCCTTGGGAGGATCTGGACGCGTATGCCTTCCCACCAACAGCCATTCTGGGCAAAGTAGTGGAGAAGTTGCAGAACACCCCATGCAAGAGAATGATTCTAATTGCCCCGGGGTGGCCGAACATGCCCTGGTTCTGGGACCTGGTAGCCATGTCCAGTCAAATCCCATTGAGCCTACCCTTTCTGCCCAACCTGCTAACACAGCCATTCAATCAGATCCCTCACAGAAATCTGACGAATCTGAACCTCCATGCTTGGCTCCTAGAGCCGCAGCTATCAAGAAACAAGGGTTTTCTAAAGCAGTGGCAGAAAGGATTGAGGCTCCTCAGAGAGGATCCACCCGATCAGTCTATGAAGCAAAGTGGACCATTTTTACAAAATGGTGCGACGCTCATCAGGTGGACTTCAGGGCACCCCCTGTAAAGTCAGTGGCCGACTTCCTATTATACCTGTTCCAGGACAGGAAGTTACAGCCCAGTACAATTGATGGATACCGGTCTGCTATTGCGGACAAGCTGGGAAACTCACCCATAGACATGGGTAAAGACCAAAATCTCACTCGTCTCCTGGATAGTTTCCATAGAGACAGGCCCAAGGGAAGGCGGGGAATTCCTTCGTGGAACCTTTCACTGGTGTTACACCAGCTAACAAAACCCCCCTTCGAACCCATTAAAGAGGCATCTTTGAAGCATCTGACTTTCAAAACAGTTTTCCTATTGGCCTTGGGTTCGGGCAAACGAAGGAGTGAGATTCATGCCTGGCAAAATAGAAACATCAGACACCAGTCGGACTGGTCCAAGGTGTCTCTATATCCATCACCCAGCTTTCTCTCCAAGAACCAGCTGGCAAAAGAGGGTCCGGAGAGTGTGGCCCCAGTGGTTATACCAGCCCTGGCCCCTATTCTGGATAGATCCCTCAAGTCTGACAGGTCCCTCTGTCCGGTCAGAGCTTTACGCTACTATCTGGACAGGACCTCAGACCTCAGGCAGAACAAAGAGTTAGTTTTTGTCTCCTTCAAGAAAGGTTTTGACAGAGATATCTCTCCTGCCACCATCTCCTCATGGATCAAGCAAACAGTGATCCTGTGTTATGAGCTCTCTGATCAGGAGTCCCACCAACTACATCAGGTTAAACCCCATGATGTTAGGGCCTTTGCTGCTTCCAAGGCTTTCCAGTCGGGAGTATCCTTGGAACAAATTTTGTCAGCCTGCCACTGGAAGTCACATAACACCTTCACACAATTCTACCTGAAGGATGTGGCTTGGGCCGACACAGAGCTCTTCCACCTAGGGCTGGTAGTGGCTGCTCAGCAGGTCCACAAATAGCCCGAACACGAGGAGATGTGTACATATGTATATAGTGTACAGATAGTTAGAGTGTTAAGCACGAAAAAAAAAAAAAAATGTGCTTTGCTTCCTTTGGGAGGTTTATTTCTTGGGTCTGGACTCATCCCTCTTCTGCTCTCCTTCAAACGGGCCTGAAGAAAAACAGGGGGGGGGGGGGGGGGGGGGAGAGGTGGGTCGGTTTGGGCCGTTGTACCGGTTTCTGTAGACCAACCCTAGCCTTAGACCTGGGCAATCGATTTGTTAGTTCTTAATCTGAGTCCATCGAGACCCCAATGACTTACCCGCCTACCAAGCGGTAGTTATTCAGCTATTGTCCATTGGATAGGATGTGTTAACGCAATAAAATTGCAAATTTAATAAGTAAATTAAATTTTTATAAGTTAATACCCTATCCAATGGACACACAAGACCCCGCTTACATTCCTTGGGGATCCGGATCAGGTTTTAAGTGACCCGAAAAAAGATGCTATGACGTCACGGGCACTGGCCAGGAAGCAACACAGAGGCGACACCTAGCGAGTGCACACCAGGGCTGGCCGGCCAGTATGCATGCATACGGAATGACTTTTTCTGTCGTTTGGCGGGCCGGTCTGCGCCGACCGGATAAGCTATTGTCCATTGGATAGGGTATTAACTTATAAAAATTTAATTTACTTATTAAATTTGCAAATTTCTCTCTTATTATTGACACTAGAGGCTTGGTATGTCAAGCCAACCTATAGGAAATCATGGGCTGGGAATCTTTTGATGTGGTCAGATTTGACCTTGAACCCCTCCTTCAAGGTCAAACGAGGAGAGCCAAACTTAAAAGTGCTTGTGACTCCCTTATTATTGGTCCTAGAGGTATGGAATGGTAAACCAACCTATAGGAAATCATGGGCTGGGAATCTTTTGGTGTGGTTAGATTTGACCTTGGACCCCTCCTTCAAGGTCAAACGAGGATAGTCAAACCTAAAAGTGCTTATAACTCGCTTATTATTGGTCCTAGAGGTTTCGGATGGTAAACCAACCTATAGGAAATCATGGGCTGGGAATCTTTTGGTGTGGTCAGATTTGACCATGGACCCAACCTTCAAGGTCAAACGAGGATAGCTAAACCTAAAAGTGCTTATAACTTACTTATTATTGGTTCTAAAGGTTTGGGATGGTAAGAGGTTTTAGATGTGAAGACAACTTATAGGAAATCATGTGCCCCGAATCTTTTGGTGTTGTCAGATTTGACATAATACTCTGTATGTCGCACTTCAAACGATGTCCCGACCAGGGCTACACTGCGTCGAGACACAATCTCTAGTTTCAGTTATAGTTGTCTATTGATCATCCATTGTCAGACAGCGCTTGTCTTTCAAAACCAAAAGGATCAGTGATGAACATAATTTTTGCTGTAATCACAATTGCTAGGAGAGCTGTGGTCAGTTTTTCTATTTTCTTTGCACAAAGACAACATGATGTTGATAGATACAGTCTGATTTCATTGCTTTTTGCTTTACATTGTTGAGAGTAAAAAAGAATGAAACATAGCCATAGGTATTATATGAAATTCTCCACTGATGCTAACCCTTGCAATTCAGCAAGACACAATTCTCTAAAAGTCTCCCACTGATTGGATAAATTTTGCATGAATTGGGTTGATTTATGATTTTAAAGAATTTACACAAAAGTAATAAAGTGTTATATTCATGTATCATAAAACTGTTGAAAATGATTTACAGTGCAAAGCTTCACGCCAGCATACCAGTTTTGGTTGGTTTGATATCTGTTAGATTCAGGGATTTACATTTCCTGTTTGAAATTTTTCACAACCTCATGAGAGGGGAATGGCCTAGCTGCAATGACAACACAACATAGTGTAGATGTCTTCAGTGATTTTATAAATATACCAGATCAAAAGAACTCATTGACATTGTCTTAATTTGAATAACGTAAAAGTATTTAAGACAAATTAACCCACTTCATTAAACAAACATTTGTAAAATGTAAATATGTGTTAAATTATCTCCTTTATCAAAGATACACGTTTTTTCTTCTTGGATTTTTTAGTAAGAAGAGCCAAAAATCTGAGTATTGTCTTCCCTATTTTACCCCACATCCCTTAAGGGCTGTCAGGGTATTGTTTTCACTCATGGTGTCCGGATGGGCAAGTAGTCGGGCGGCGGGAAAAAGTTTGTCCGGGCTGTATCTCAGAAACCGTAAGAACTCATTGATATTGTCCTAATTTGAATAACCTAGAAGTATATAAGACAAATTAACCCACTTCATTAAACAAACATGTAAACTGTAAATATGTGTTAAATCATCTCTTTTATCAGAGGTACATGCGTTGGGCCAAAAATCTGAGTATTGTCTTCTTTTTTTCTTGATTTTTTTTTAAATTTTATTTTATTTTTTTTAGTTTCAGTGTTTTTCTGTTTTATTTTATATTTAATCATATATATTGCCATTTGAATAAAGCAGCATGAATATGCTCTTTATTGTAATTGTATTGTAAACATGTAATTCAAAGTTATATTACACCTGCAGATACAAATTTTCAGCGTACCTATATATGATCTGACTTAATAAATGTCTGACAGTAGTTTGTACGGCTTGAATTGTGAAGCTGATGTCACTAAAGAACTCTCATCCTAACTGGCTTATGGACATTAAACTTCCATAATATCTGGCCCCATTTTGAGTGTAACATAAACTGTATAACCATATAAAAGTAAATGTGATAAGGAAAAACTGAGACTGTATCTCTGACAATGAAATCTGACCCTTTTCTTGTTGTAACCTGATGTCTACTTTTTTACACATGGAAAAGTTTGACCTTTGTCCCACTTCTTTCTGTGGATTGCCAATTCTCGTTATATTAGATAAAGCCATCAAGGGATGGTTTGACCTCACAATTACTTTCTGTGATCTGACTCCTTGCTTTTTGATACAAAGAGAGGCCTATAAGACTTAGGCCTCCAATCCCTGTTGTGGTCTCTTGACTTCTGTCTGTGTATCTCTGTCACATCAAACCTCTTGTTTTCTTACACCTAAGTGAATCAAGGAAAACTTTCACTTCTTTCCCCTTTTTGTGACCTCTAATGCATTGTTTATATTATCTAATTAGGTTAGGCCACCTAAAGAATAACTTTGTCCTCTGACCCCATCCTGTGAATTGTAAACTTGCATTTTTGACATCAAGTAAAGTGAAGTTTAACCTTTGACCCCATGTTCTAACCTCTGAGGCCATTCTATCACATGGTCCTTTTTCCTCTGTGACCTCTGACCAGTTTCTGTCACACAACAGGCAAGGCGACCAAGGAGGAGAAGTTTGACAGGTCTACCTGGAAGACGATGCAGACCACCATGACAGACTGCACCAAGTTTGTGGACATGCTACACAATGTGCCCTGGGAGGATGGACTGCCTGAGGACATTGTGCAGGGTGAGTGGAGTGCATTGTGTAAAAAATGTGAAACAAAGGGATTATATAGTACATAGCGAGGTAACAAAGGTAAAGACACTGTACAGGGTGAGTGTCAGATGACACGTGTGAAAATTGCAAAACAGAGGCATTATATGACATACAGTGCAAATCTAAGGACATTGTACAGGCAGAATTGGGGTGAAAATAATGGGAAAAAGAATGTATATTTTGGATATAGTAAGGAGTGTAAGGTCGTTGTACAGGATAAATATACTGTCCCAATTAAGTATTGTACATGCTAACAACTGTAGATGTGATAATGTGAAATATGAACAAGTATGTTGAATATAAAGCAGGCCAGTAAAATTCAGTGACAAAGTAAGAAAGAATAATGCATGACCAGGTGGTGAGGCTTTAATTGTAATGAATTTCTACATAATATTCTGCATCAGTTTTAAATATAAATCCTTCATGCAGTGAAGTTATTTGCCATGTACATCTGTGTGTTTGTGTAGCTGTGGAGAGCTACCTGGCTAAGAGTCCGGAGGGGAAGCTGGGTGTGACAGGAGAGGGAACCCTGCTGGAAAATGCACAGGGTGAGTGGACATAAGCCACATGCCTGAATGTGGATTGTAGAATAGTAATGGGTACACCGTCTTGGTAGTTTATTTGGGAAAATGATGGATTATTTTACTCAATCTTCATTGAAACTGGTTGTTACCTATTCAGATATTCTGTGGCTGTAAACTATTACCCTGCATAATGTTTTGACATACTTTAGGAATTAAAGAAATCACCAGCATCACAAATGATGCTACTTTGGCCTGTATACAAATGTTTTTGAGAATATGGTGAAATTTTCCCAAAATATATGTCTATTTTATGTTTGTGACATTTTTTTGACCAAGTGATAAGATTTTATGGTAGATTTCTGTACTTTTACTAGTTTTAAAAACACTGGTTTGATGATTGAAGTAGATCGAAGTTTGCTAGCTTATAGTGAGAGATACCAAACATCAAACCTAAAATTCTAACCCATTTTACAGCACTAGTAAATAGAGTATTCCTAATAGGAATGAGTATGTACAAGTGACTGCTGTTTTTAGCCATGCACAAAAGGAATTCTGCAATGTGTTATCATCTGTATATGTTGCTATTTTTGGTGCAGACATTGAGTTTAAGGCTAAGAAGCGTAGTCAGTCCCCAGACAATGCCAAGGGCATATCTATTGCCAATGCCAAATACTCAAGCGAGGATGCCGCCGTGTTGGTGCAGTACACCATTGCTATTGTGGAGTACACGCGTCACTGTGGCCCACTGAAAGCCTCGCTAGAGAGAATGCATGAACTGCAGCGAGAAATAGAGGAAAACGAGAGGATTCAGAAAGAAAAGGAGGAGCAGGTGGGTGATAATTGGGGATGTTTGTTTGTCAGTGGTAATAAAGTGTGAACTAGTGAGTGATGGTAGAGAGGACAAGAGTGGGTGATAATACAGCATATTGGAATGGGTGGTAATAGGGGAAGGAGATGGGGTGTTATAAGGGGTGATGATGTACAAGTGAATGAAAATGGGTAAAATATAGGAACAAAACAGTGAGGAAAAGGATATTTAAAAAGTAATAAATAAATTAAAAAGAAAAGCATATACAACAATTTGATTGACAGCTGTTGTCCAACAGAAGTAACTGATGTGTAATTATTTTTGAGGTTTTTCTAAAGGGCTAAAGAGTGAACTATTGGAGCATTTATTGCCTTAGTTGTTAAATTGTACATACATGTATATATTCAGTAAATCTTTATAAATGTTTTGCAGTGATACTTGTATATGTCAGTGTGTTTTCAAATGTAAAGTACTTAGTTCTACAGATAGATTGTGTGCACCAAGAAATGAATTTTTTGTATGTAGTTATTCTTATTTCTTACAATGTTTAAATTCAGAAAAAACATATGCATTTTATTACATAATGTAAATAATTTGTTTATATTTTTATTAATCATTTAATTTTTAGCATTTTGTGCACTACAATTATCTTCTGTGTACACAATTCTTTCAATTGTGTTGTGTTGCACATCTTGTACATAACATTATCCACAAGCTAACGGAGGGTGAATAGTAGCACTGGTTTTGAGTGACATGAATGGTTTTGGAAGGATAAGACACATCAATGGCCGAGTGGGGAATAAGTGGGGTATTTGATCACATGATGCCCAACTCTGTGGTTCTTGGTCTAAACCCAGTTTATGGTGATACCAGGGATTTGTTACGGGAGAAATCTGATCTCAGTGGTTGACATAACAGTGGTGACATAACAGCCCAAACTCTTTCACCTTTGAATGGTTAAAAAACCTGTGTCATATTATTCAGCAGTGAAACACTCAGTGTAATGTCTAACTTTAGGTTATAACAGTATAATAAAACCTGGTTAACCCTTTCTTGTACAACCAGCTACGACGAGAACATCTGCTGAAAAATACAGTTAATCGCTGGGTCAGTAACTTTGTGAAGACCGGGTCATAGACATGAGATTTAGTGCTGGTATTGTTTATCGATATTGAAATATTTATCGAGCCGTGCTAAATATTTCAATATCGATAATGTAGGGTACAATATAAATATTGAAACATACTACTAAATAGACGCAATTAAGCTGTTTTTCATTCAAATAAAATATAAAATTTGAGAAATATATTGGTTTTCCTATCATTTTTTGTCAAATTACACTTACCGCTAAACCGGAAATGCCATATTTGTTTACGTTTCGAGAAACTTCTAAAACTCGTGAAAGGGTTTGGAAGCTCTCTCCCGGAAAACTGCCATGACCCGATATTTCAATATCGATCGATACAGAAGCAAAAATATGGTTTGATATCGATATAGATATTATCATTCGATACCAACACTAATGAGATTAGTTATGCATTAAGTCACTGGGTTTTTTTTACAGTGTTAATTGTTTGAAGTTAAGTCTATTATAAGTTAAGTAATGCTGACTTCTGTATTTATTTACACCCAATGCATTAGATAAGGATGATTTTGGAAGAAGTGGTTAAAAAGGTATTTTCTAAATTCTGCTGTCTAGATTGTAGATTAAAGTTTCACGTATTTATTCTAAAATCTGTTGGAAACTCCTCAAATTTTCTTGATGTTTTTAAAATTATAAACTTTCTCACAAAGATAACGTGAGAAATTTTTCTGAACCCGCTTGTGTGTCCTTGAAATCACTGCAAGTCCATTGATGTTATAGTTGAAACCTGTTGAATGGTAACTCAAAGCCATATTCACAAAAAGTCTCAATGACAGCCAGATTTCAGGCTTATGTTTTGTATACAAAAATAGCCGACTTAAAGCCTAAGATTTGGCTAAGACCTTTTGTGAATACGGCCCATGCAGAGAAGTACTTATACTGAGCCATAACTTCTGGATAACAGAGTCAATCCCAATAGACAAGGCTCTCTGGAGACCTGATCTTCATATAAAAGGATTTCTACTAGACAGAGCCCCACTGTATATCCATGAGGATTGCATGTGTATTTACTCTTAAAGGAATGACAAAGTGTTTACTGTCTGTTGTAGTACCATGTCTCTCCACTTTGTTTCACTTTATCGTTGCATCCTATTTCCCATCAGGTCTTCTACTAGTTTTTCTGGACACATTATTATAACAACCCAAATTTTGTCTTTGTGCCAGCAGGACAACAGTTGAAAGAAACTAGAGCTGAGGATAGAAGTTTGTTATCTGATATAGAGCTTTCAGTTTGTACTAAATGTATTAGATATTTCTTAAATGTCATGTTCCTTGATGATGTCCTGACTTTCCCAGCTACATCGTTTGATACCATTGCTAGTAAGGATGGTTAAATGGGAGATAATTAGGTCATTACCCATAAACATACCATACTCTGTTAGTTATTCTATTTGGTGCCAATAATGGTATAACTCAAAGATGCTGCTAACATATCTTGAAAACAATCCTAGAAATATCCTATTTCAACATTTTTGTATTAAGTGGCTTCATCCTGTGGATATCAAGCTTTGTCAGGTGGTCTAGAGGTAATACTCTTACCCCTGAGGTTGTGGGATTGAGTCTTGGACCCTGACATGAGAAGGTTGCCAATTGCTTGCTGATGCCCAGTGGATAACTGCAGAATTTTGACCTGCTAGTTTCCACTTGTAACTGCAAAATTACCCACATGTTGAAACAGTGAGGGCCTGTTCCAATATGTCTTTGGCAGTTTGAACTCAACGTAAAACCCAAATTTTGAATATAGAATCTTGATGAGTTTTGACTAGTTAGTATCCACTGCTTTCCTCCATTCCTTTCACTATCATTACCATGTAGTAAAAGTTAAATTACAGCAAAATCAGTTTCTCAATACTTTACATCTGAAAGAATCTGATGCGATATGACCAGTGCTATCAACTCAGTACTTATCTATAAGCATGTGTGGTCTACCTGCATTCTGTGATCTTACAGAAGGAGGAGGAAGACAAAAAAGCAGCCATGAACACCATCAAGGAGGAGGTGCTCGATTTACTGTCTTTATATGGGTTGTTGATTTGTGGGATGATGTAGCTTTTTGGAGAGGCTGATATTAACACATGTGATCACAGATATCTGTTGCTGTACTCTTGGCAGGAGTTTGTTTGTTCATCTTTAAAGCTATTGAGTTTATGTGGCTTTCTGAATATTTCAGGTTTATTAACATCTGTTGATTTAGGGGTATTAGTTGGGGCAGCTTTATGAAAAAATAACACTTGAAGAAGACGTTTGTTATGTGACACATTAAAATTAGTTAAGGGATGTAAAATAACTTATTTTATTGCGTTAATACATCCTATCCAATGGACAATTGCTTTACCGGTCGGCGCGACCGGTCCCGCCAAACGCCAGAAAAAGACGTCCTGTATATACTACCGGCAGGACCGGTCACAGAGTGTGCATTCGCCAGGTGGCGCATCGTACTTCATTTCCTGTTTACCTATTGACGTCATAGCATCTTTTTCGTTTGGCGCGAAAGAGTGTGCAGAAGATTTTCTTCAGAGATACGTTTTTGAAGTTTTACAACGAACTCTTCCAAGTTTCTTGTTTTTTATTAGTACGGAGTAATTCTACAACGTTACTGATCATTATGTCGTCTCCTGGACAGAAACGAGGTTCTTGCGGGCACGTTATGGCCCTTTTCGACAACCATAAGAAATGCGCGCGTTGTCGTGACAAGGGGGTGGGAGACGACCCGTGTGTGAAGAAGTTGCCTTGTAGTATCTGTAAGGCGTTTACGCCTGCTCAGATCCACCAGTTACCAACCCCCACCTATAAGGAACGGAAAGAACGCTCTAGCCAGAAGAAATCTGAAGAATTGACAAGTACATCTCCCAAGCTTGTTGATCCGTCTGAGGTTTCACTGCTGGGTCCAGTCAACTCAGGGACGCAGTCTCCTGTTGATTCTACACCCAAGCAGAAGAAGAAGCGTTCTGATGGCTCCCCAAGGTCTAGTAAACGGAAGCACAGCAGTAAGCCCACTTCAGATGACCTCAAGTCCCTTGATGACAAGTGGAGTGAGAGATTTTCCCGTCTGGAAGCAATGCTGGTTAACCAGTCATTTGCTGTCCCTGTGAGACCGGTGAATTCTGCTTCTGTGGTGCCCAGAGAACACCCCTTCTTTGATCCGGGTGCTTCTACAAGTGTTATGTTTTCTGAGGGCACTAGTGACGTTGCTACGCAGTTGACGGCTACCCAACCTCCGCTGGGGGTTCCCGGTACACAAGCTGTGAAGGAAGTGACTAAGAGTGCTACCCACCCTGTTCAGGGCCCCGGTACCTCTGAGACTGTTGCCACCCAACCTTTACTGGTTCCCGGTGCAGGGACTGCCACCCAGCCTCCACAGGCTCCCGGTGCGGGTCCTGAGGTTCTGCCTTCCGGTTATGAAACTACGCTGTCTAACCAGTCGCCTCCCATTGGCCAGAATTCTGAGGTTGCTAGGGAATCTGACAGTGAGGCTGAGGTGGATGCGGAACCGGCTTCACCGGCTAGTGTTCACTACCAGGGTGATGTACCGGAATCTAACACTGACCAGGATCTTTCTGAAGATGCTAATTACCGGGAAACATTGAGAGGGGTGAGGAGTTTCATGGGCTGGCATCAAATCCCGGATTATGACACCTCAGCTGCATCTATGGATGACAATCCCTTTGCCGGTTCTAGAGTGAAGACTACCGGTAAAGTGTCAGTAAAATTGCCGGTGGATGAATGGCTTTGTAAAAAGCTGGAGAAACTAAATATAACTATTGCTGAAGGTTATCCTTCCAGGAATACAGAAACCAGTGGTCTGCTGCGTGACCAATTTGTCAAGACACCCCGTACTTCCAAGTGGTACGACATGCAAGCTGTTAAGAAGGATGCGTCTAACCAGGCTGTTGGTGACTGGTCTCCGGAACCGGCAAAGCTTAACAGTATGTTTTCTAGAGTTGCAAGGCGCAGTTTACCTTCTGCCCCAGCTTCCAGGACCTTCAGCCAGGACACCCTTAGAAGGTGGGAGAGGTCATTCAGAGAACAATCAGTGATGTGTAATCACGCTGCTGGCCTCTCTAGATGCCTCACCAAAGTACAGGACTCCATGGTCACCCAGTTAAAGTCCCTGAGGTTCAATTCCTCAAAGGGCAAAAGTGCTGAGAAACAACAACAAGCTGTTGAAGAACTGGAATATCTGGTTACGTTTAACCGGTCAATTTCACAGGCTATGCAGCGTACCATGCAGGATTTATCAGAGGGAGTCTTTATCAGCATGGCTAATCTCACCCTGGCCCGTCGGGACAGTTATTTAGAGTTCATAAGGGGTGGCATTAAACCGGACACCTTGTCTGCCTTACGTACGTCTCCAGTTCACCAACTATCACTCTTCCCGGACAGCTTACTGGTCAAAGCTGAAGAGGAAATCTTACGTAGTGAAGAGAGGCGTTCTGCTGGTACCACACCAAGGAAACCTGGACGTTTTCATCCATACGTCTCCTCCAATCGAACCCCTCACCAGCCGGACCGGAAGCCCACTACTCCGGCATGGAAGCAGATTAGAGACCGGCAAACTGCTCAGAAAGGGGGTGGTAAAGCCTCAAACTTCAGCCAGAAGCCGGCCAGAGGTTTTAAAAAGCATAAATGACAATCACTGTTTTGCAAATGTGGTCGGATTGGTGAACTCTGTAAATGTATCCGACAAGATGGAGGGCTTGAACCCACCACCACCAGTGACAAACAAGAGCGAGACTGTGTTTCCACATGTAAACTCTTTTGTTGCAAGTGTTCCTTTTGTCAGCGGGTTACCGCAAAAGAAAGGTGTAAATCCCGTTTATTGTCAATCTATCAGAGAAATAAACCATGTGAAAGATGTTTCCTGTGTAGATCACTTGAGTTTTGTAAATATTGTCACAAATGTCCAAACTGTTGTCACAAATCTTCCTGTAGGGGCAAGACTTCAGCAGTTTTGGAAAAAGTGGGAAACTCTGGGTGCGAGTCCAAAAGTTATCAGAATACTGAGAGAGGGCTACACCCTTCCCTTCCGGTTCAGACCCAACCTAACCAGGTCACCAATGGTCATCAGCAAATATGTAAACCCCCAAAGACAGGCCTTCCTTTTGGAGGCACTGACTCAGCTAACAAACAAGAATGCAGTAGAACCGGTAACAAATCAGACCTCCCTAGGGTTTTACAACCGGCTATTTTTGGTTCCCAAACCCAACAACCGGTGGAGACCTATCTTGGACCTGAGCACTTTGAACACCTTTTTAAACACAGAGTCGTTCAAGATGGAGACCCCAGAGACAATAAGAACCTCCCTACAGGCAGGGGAGTGGGTCACATCCATAGACTTCAAAGACGCTTACTTCCACATTCCAATTCACAGTCAGTCAAGGAAGTACATGCGTTTTCACATTCAGGGCCACTCCTACCAGTTCAAGGCCCTGCCCTTTGGTCTTTCCACAGCACCCATGGAGTTCACAGTGGTGGCCAAAGAGGTCAAGCTCATGGCCTTACGACAGGGTATAAGAATCCACCAGTACCTAGACGACTGGCTGGTGAGGGCCTCTACCCTCCACACCTGTCTCCAGCATACTCAAACCCTGGTCACTCTTTGTCAGGAACTAGGGTGGCTGGTGAACAAGGAAAAGTCAGAACTGGCACCCAAACAGGTCTTCAACTTCGTAGGTTACCAGTTCGACCTGAAAGAGGGCAAGGTCAGACCAACAAAAGACCGTTGGCAGGCCTTGACAGACAAAATCAGATCAATGATGTCGGATCCGGTTTGTCCGGTCCGGAAATTCATGTCCGTCATAGGTCTCCTCACAGCAACAGAAAAACAAGTCCACTTAGGGCGACTCCACATGAGACCCATACAGTGGCACTTGAAAAACAATTGGAGGGTCCCAGAGTCACTGGAAAAGGTGATACCGGTCCCCAAGTCCCTCCACCCTCATCTAAGGTGGTGGCTGGAGGAAGGCAATGTGCTACTAGGTCAACCATTACACCCTCTAAAACATGCTCTGCAGATCTTTACAGACGCATCAAACGAAGGGTGGGGCGCTCACTTGGACGACCATACTGCAAGGGGAACCTGGTCCCTTCCAGAAAGCAAGTTGCACATAAACCACTTAGAGCTAAAAGCAGTTTTTCTAGCTCTAAAGGAGTTTCGAACCCTGGTCTGCAACAAGACTGTGTTGATAGCTACAGACAACACAACAGTGGTTGCCTATATCAACAAAGAAGGGGGGATGAAGTCGGGGTCACTGTGTGCCCTACTGTGGAGAATCCTGTCCTGGTGCACCAGACAACAGGTAACCCTCAGGGCACGTCACATCCCCGGCCGGCTGAACGTGATAGCAGACAAGCTATCCAGACTTGGCCAGACCATTCAAACAGAGTGGTCACTTCATCCAGCAGTATTCCAAGCTGTATGCGCAAGGTGGCACCAGCCAAAAGTGGACCTGTTTGCCACCAGGTTCAACAACAAACTACCTCAGTTTGTGTCACCGGTGCCAGACCCCCAGGCTTGGGCAGTGGATGCACTCAGTCTCTCCTGGGAGTACCTGGACCCATACGCCTTCCCACCGGCAGCCATCTTGGGCAAAGTGGTGGAGAAGCTCCAGGACTACCCCTGCAACAGAATAAATCTGATTGCCCCAGGGTGGCCCAACATGCCCTGGTTTTGGGACCTGGTAGCAATGTCAAGCCAGATCCCACTCTGTCTGCCCAGCATACCAAACCTTGTGTCTCAGCCATTCAACCAGGTCCTTCACAGGAACCTGTCGAATCTGAACCTACATGCCTGGCTCCTAGAGCCTCAGCAATCAAGGAGCAAGGCTTCTCTGAGGCAGTGGCAGCACGAATTGAGGCTCCTCAAAGAAGATCAACCAGATCTGTCTATGAGGCAAAGTGGACTATTTTTACAAAGTGGTGCCTCAGTAATCAGGTGGACTTCAGGGCACCACCTCTGAAGGCCATTGCTGACTTCCTCCTGCACTTGTTCCAGGACAAGAAGTTACAACCAGGCACTATTGATGGCTACAGATCCCCCATTGCTGACAAACTGGGCAATTCCACCATTAATGTCAGCAAAGATGAGAATCTCACTCGTCTCCTGGATAGTTTCCATAGAGACAGACCTAAGGGCAGGAGGGGCATCCCCTCCTGGAACCTTTCACTGGTTTTACATCAGCTCACAAAGGCTCCTTTTGAACCCCTGAAAGAGTCCTCCTTGAAACATTTAACTTTCAAGACTGTTTTCCTGCTGGCTTTGGGTTCAGGTAAACGCAGGAGTGAGATCCATGCTTGGTTACATAAGAACATCAGACACCAGTCAGACTGGTCTAAGGTGTCTTTGTACCCCTCACCCAGCTTCCTATCCAAGAATCAGCTGGCTAAGGAAGGTCCAGATAGTGTGGCACCAGTGGTCATCCCAGCCCTGGCACCATCTCTGGATAGGTCACTCAAGGGTGACAGGTCCCTATGTCCAGTTAGAGCCCTGCGTTACTACTTGGACAGGACTGCAGACCTCAGGCAGAATAAGGAGTTAGTCTTTGTCTCCTTCAAGAAGGGTTTTGATAAAGACATCTCGCCTGCCACCATCTCCTCATGGATCAAACAAACTGTGGTTCTGTGCTATGAGCTCTCTGACCAGGAGGCCCTCACCTTACATCAGGTTAAAGCCCATGATGTTAGGGCCTTTGCTGCTTCTAAGGCTTTCCAATCAGGGATCTCCTTAGATCAGATCTTGTCAGCCTGCCACTGGAAATCTCACAACACCTTCACCCAATTCTATTTGAAGGATGTTGCCTGGGCTGACTCAGAGCTTTTCCATCTGGGACCTGTAGTGGCTGCCCAGCAGGTGCACCACCAGGCCCAGAAGTGAGGAGATGTTGTATATATGTAAATATGTACATATTGTAAATATGCTAGATATGTACATACCGGGTAATGTAAATATGTTGAATGTACATATATGTTCAAAAAAAAAAAACAAAAAAAAAAACTGTGACTTGCTTCCTTTGGGAAGTTTATTTCTTCTGGGACTGAACTCAGCCCCTTTCTCTCTCTATCTTTCCAACTCAGACCAACTCTGAAAGGAAAGAAAAAGGGGGGGGGGCAACGTCGGTAGGCTCCCGGTTAACCGGTGAGTTAGTGACCGACCCTGACCTTTCAGGGTTCTCTGACCCTAGGTCAAATGGGCCTGTTAAAAATTGTTGTTATGAGTTCACATAAGTCCCTAGCTGCTTACCCGCCTACCAAGCGGTAGTTATTCAGCAATTGTCCATTGGATAGGATGTATTAACGCAATAAAATTGCAAATTTAATAAGTAAATTAAATTTTTATAAGTTAATACCCTATCCAATGGACAGGCAAGGCCCACCCAACCGGCCCCGCTATCAGCTTACTAGGGGTCTTACTAAGATTAGACACAAAAAAGATGCTATGACGTCAATAGGTAAACAGGAAATGAAGTACGATGCGCCACCTGGCGAATGCACACTCTGTGACCGGTCCTGCCGGTAGTATATACAGGACGTCTTTTTCTGGCGTTTGGCGGGACCGGTCGTGCCGACCGGTAAAGCAATTGTCCATTGGATAGGGTATTAACTTATAAAAATTTAATTTACTTATTAAATTTGCAAATTTGTTTGAGTTTTTATTTTTTGAGTGGCTTTTTATGTTACCTGTGTCTGGGCTCTGAGTAGTTTCTTCTGTAGATTCACTTTGTACCTCAAATGTATGTGGCCATGTGCATGAGGGACCAGTACCTTTTTTTTTTTCGCCATTTTTTTTCAACAACCATAATATAAACATATGGGTTATGAGTGTAGCATGCTTTATCCAGTTCAGCGAGTTAAAGATTTTGATATCATGAAATCATTTGTGCGATATATTAAATTGTGTGTTTTGCTTGAAGGTATTTGTAACAGCCAATATTCATCAAACCCATATGCAGTAATACGTACACTTAACCCATTTGTTCACCTCTCTCTGTTTCATTTCTATCACTTTCCGAAAGCAAGTCTGTGTTCCGTTGTTACTATGGTTTCTTAAATGTTTCTGTTGTCCACTTTTCAGACCTCCAAAATTCTCCTTTGCTGTATTTGACTAACAGATTACATATGAAGCAAAAATTCAAATTTGGTTTCCTTTTTTATTGCATTGATTTTGTACACAGGGAAATTGAGGGCCTTAATAAACATAGACGAGACATAAAGTGTAAAATTAATAACTTTCAAAAAAAAAAAAAAAAAAAAAAAAAAAAAAAAACAAGAAGAAAATATGATATTTTATGTGTAGTTGATGAAAAGAATTTCACAACAATTCTGATCTTTTTTTTGTGTTGACTTTGAAAAGAAATAAAAATTAATTGGCATAAAATATATCAAGTAAGTTGAAAAGTTATAATTTCATAAAGCATAATATTTGTGAAAAAGTTGTTAATTGGTGTGAAACAATAATTATTCCCTTTCATTTGTTACCAGATTATTATTCTAGTGAAATTAAAATTAACACCAGTTTTGTAGTTCTAGGTCTGTGAAATAACATGCACCTATTTTCAAATGTACATATAAAATCAAACTTGCATACACTTTCATGTTATCAATTAATTACTGATAATTTTTGTAAAACTTTAACCATATGTAACCATTTATTGATTTTCATTAATTAGTGGTTGATTTATAATGATCTTAAACCATGTTTTGAACAAGATCAGTGCTTGTGTTAGGCTCCCCTGTATTTCTGTAAAATTGTAAAGACCGGAAGTGCGCAGTGAACGAAAACCCGTCTGTGCGCATAGAATCAGCTGGAAGTAAAACCTCATGCTCAGGCGTTTGTTACAGGATATACGCCCAGCAAAAATTCCTTAATAATGCCCTCGCGCCTAACGGTGCTCTGGCATTATTTGAAATTTTTGCCGGGCGTATATTCTGTGACAAACGCCCTCACAATCGGTATTTATTACTACAATAACATGTCACTGGGTGAAAATTGGGTAGATTTGCAAACCCATATCAATGTTAGCTCTCAAGTGTGCAAACTTTTACAGTAGGTACATATATGTACTCCGTATCCAGTACAAAATGAGTTCTGAACTGAATGTTCATTGAAGTTTGGGGGTATATACAGTTTAAATGCAAGCACTGAAGATGTGTGTAATCTCTGACAAATTGTGCAGTGTGTTAAAATCACTGCAGTGCACTTTGATTGGTGCACTTTATTTTGATTGGCGTGTATTTTGCTTTGTGAATGTATTATTGTTTCACTCTATGCATTTTCTTGTGTTTTTCATGACATTGCTTGCTGCAGGCTACAAAAGCACAGCTGAAAAAGGTGTGTACTGCATGGACTCCAATGGGTGGAGTAGATTTGTGGTGGATTGTTTTTGGGCAATTTTCCAAATAATCACATAATTTATGGCCTGATAATTTATAAGAAGCTAAACAGTCTTGATGTTTTTTTATGTGCCCACTTGTATAGAAGTTATAGTCACATTATGTTGATGAGACCAGATCTCCATGACGATGTCACAATATCATCACAATTAAAAAACTAATGTGATTTCTGTGATGTGAAGTAATTATGCCAACACATTGTTCAACCAATTTCGTTTTGACCAGGGAATACGCCAGAGAAGTAAAATTGTTCACAAGATGTGACACTTCAGTAAGATTTGACACATTTTGTTAGTTTTAAGTGTCTATATACTAAGGTTAATGTAATATTTGCCTAAACTATAGAATGTTTTTTTTTTTTTTTTTTTTTTTTTAAATCCATGGTGTTGAAATTGCAATCCTAATTTTAAGTGTGATGTTATCACACGATCACAGTCTACCACTCCCCACCAATCCTAACAGAAGCTTTCATTGAAGTCTAGTGGTTTGCCATACTTCTCATTTTAGAACTTTCAAGTTAAAATCTGACTCAAGTCACACTTCCTGCTAGGCCTGTTTTAAAAATATCCATGCCTATACATTGCAAGCCTGTTATCAGATATCTGAGAGAACCAGAATAATATTCCACCATTAACTTGGGTTTACAGTAATAGTGTAATAGGTTCTATAAGTACCTCATGTATATATTACTGTTCAAATAGAACTCCATTTTGTTTTGGCTTTATCTGGAGTTTATTTAATAAATTAATATCCACACTTAATCCTTCATATTATAGTTACAGATAGGGCAGGGTCATTGATACCATACAGTTAGTGATAATAAGGTATAACCATATTAGGAAGAGTGGAACAATATGTAGGATGTATTTGTAACCCTCACCTCTCCTCAGTCTCATCATACTGCTTCTTGAGTTCTGCCAGTTTCTTGGTTACTGCCAATTCAGTGAGTAAAAAAAAATCTACATGTTTATCCCATACTTTTTGCAGGTTTTCAGATTTTTATACTGTATTTCTTTGAGAACAACTGCCATGTTTTGTTTTCATGGACTTTACTTCCTGTTAGCGGACCTGTTAAATTGGGGTATGCTAGAACACAATTTTTGGGGAATTTGAACGGTTCTGCATTGGTGGGATACTCAAATGGAAAATATGCAACTGACCCTGCCCTAGTTTAAGACATGATTTGTAAACTCAGGTAAACATCAGACAGATGATTTTATTACCAAATTATTGATTTTTCTGCACTGCATGATGTTATGAGGTTACAAGAATGCACACCATGTTGTATTGAGTTTGTGTTTAATGAATTCAATGGACACATAACCCTTATACATCATATTAGGCCTTGATGGTGTGACGGTTAGTAAAGTGGTATACAATAACAGGCTGTCTCCTCAGTATGGGTTCAAATACTACACATGCCATTGCTAAGAGGCTGTCCCACACTATCCGAACCTTCACTCGTGTTTTTTTTACTGATAGCCGGAGACCCCAGACAAGGAGCCGGAAGAGATAGAGCCAGCTGACGAAGATTTGACCGAGGAGGATTTGCCACGCATACAAGAGGAAGTGGACTCGCTCCAGGCAAAGTTTGACATTGCCGTTGATGAGAAACACTCGCTGGAGATTGAGCTCACCTCAATGAGAGAAAGACTGAAAGCCAGTACTGACATGATTGAAAGGTTAGTCATGACCCAGCAGTTGTGTGGCAAATTATTTATCTGACTCCAAAACACATTTATCTTTGTGACTGACCATGTTTTATATAAGTCAAATTTAAGCAACTAATATTCAAATGTCTGAAGTGAAACACCCTCTTGTTAAGGAAACACCCAAGGCTAACTGGCATGATTTTGAAGTGGTTATGATGTCATGATAACTTATGGCCTGGATGTGACATCGCAGATTACAGAGCTCTGACATCAGAGATCACATAGATTTGTGGTGTGGGTGTGGCACAGTAGGGTTGATATGATTGACAGGAAGTAGAGGGTCTGAGAATATGTGATAAAAGGTGTTATTTATAATTATATGTGAATCCAGGTAATGACATCATTGATATGTAAGGCTGCAACGATTCTTCGGTTACTCGGAAACGAAACGGTTCAGTCTAATACTCGAGTCAAGAAAAGTGAACCGGGTCTTCAAAAACAACTAAAAATAGATGTAAAATCTACTACAAAATTAGATTTTTCTTCAAAAATATGAACATATTTATATATTTTACTAATATAAGGTCTTTCCGTTTTCAGTTTTTATATTTTAAGCATTTGCAAACTTTCAATTTTCACGTAACAATGTTTCTATAAGATGGCATTTTAATATAACAAATTTCGAAGACGCCTCAAATCTCGCAATATTAAAATGGTTAAACTTTCCTGTTTTTTGCATTATAAATGCGTATTTATTCCAAAATTCAATGAATTATCAACATTCTTTCCTGTTTTGTGCATTTTAATAATTTTATAAGGCGTGATCTGTCAAAATATGAAGCAGTTTATTTCATGGGCGATAATCAAGCGATTAACCGAGTCCGAGTCGGTTCTTTCAAAACGAGGAATCGAGGCGCATTTTCGGGCTCGCTTGCAGCCCTATTGATATGTGTGACGAATTGTGAACATGTTCTGATATTACATTACCCATTGAAAGGAATGTAAAACCCCCAACTAGTGAAGGGATCATATATCAATATTTCAATATCGATCGATATGTCTTTCTGAATTTCAATATCAATGCTAAAAGTGTGAATTTCAATACTGTTTCCAGCACCCACCAGGGAAAATTTTCAAAATAGAATTGTAGTTTATCAGTTCCATGTAGTTTGATCATTGATATTTATACATTAAAAGACTTATTGAGAGATTTTTTTATGAAATTTAATTGCTTTTATAGACAGCTTGTATTAAATTCATGGTCAGTTTTGTGTATCTTATATGTTAGCCAAATAATTTTTTGATAACTGAAGGATCAGTAGGTGGAAAATAATGCATTTTACGGCATGAAATGATATTTCAGTATCGATCGATATGCAAAGCCAAATTAGAGTTTGATATCGATACTGAAATTGCATTTCAATCCCTGCACTACCCCCAACTGTCGTTGTTGCTTCAGCCTGAAGTCTCAGGAGAGTGAGTGGCGTGCCCATGTGAAGGAGTTTTGCAATAACGACATTCTGGTTGCAAATTGCATTGCGGCGTCTGCATTCCTTGTGTACTGCTCTGGCCTCAACATGGACACGCGGCGCCGTATGGGCGAGTTCTTTATGCAGATCTGTGAGCACCATGGCATCCCCCTGCCCTCTCTTAAACTGTTCAGAAACATGGAGGTTATCGACTTTCTCTACACTGCGGTAAGTGTGATGATTATATTTTATTGTAATGACATTGTAGATGTACTTGTTACCAATTATGCGTATTTTCTTTCCTATTTTTATCAGGTTTGGACTGATCAGTGCTTATTTCCACATGTTTAGTCGGACCAGTGTCTGTAGTTCCACTTGTATTTTACATGTCTTAGGTATTCCACTCCATAATTATTCTCCTTATATTTATGTTTTTTGTTTACCTATATTCCTGCTGTATTTCAGCTGGACCTGTGCAAGTTTGAGGAGCTGAAGTTGCCCAAGACTCGACTGATGCTAGAGAATGGCTGTTTTGTGATGCAAGGAGACAACATCCTGGCCTGGCCATTATTGTGTGATCCCACAAACAGATCAGTGGACTGGGTGAAGTACTACCTCAAAGACAAGGGTCTGGTGGTGGTCAGATACTCTGTAAGTACAGGAGACTGACCATGAAAATTATCTGTATCTCCTGAAAATTGCCCACAAACTTGCTAATAAATACAGAAAATGGATCATAAACTAACCAATTACATGCAGTGCTTAAATTGGTATTTACCAACAGGTACCTATAATTGATCACATATTGACCAATAAGTACTGATAACTGACCACAAACTGACCTGCAGATACTTATAACTGACCACAAACTGACCGTGTACTGACCACAAGCTGACCATGCACTGACTCACAGATGCTGAAAACTGACCATGTTCTGACTAACCAGTTCTGAAAACTGACTTCAATCTGGCCAAGTGCTTTGTTTGCTGAGTGCAATACTTGTGGTGATGAGATCCCTGTAAATACTTATAAATGGCCACCAGACTGACTAATGGTGGATGTGATGTACTCGTGACAGACTCTCAATAATGATTTTGCAATTTCAAAGATTAAACATAAATATGGCCAGTAATGAAAGCCTTAGATGATCATGATGCTGCCATTTGAACATTTTCAATTGCCTGCTAAGTTTTGCATTGCCTGGAGTTTGAATTTATCACATTGTTTCTGTTATTTCAGGACATGCGATCTCAGTTTGATACCTGCCTGTCGGAGGGATACCCCCTGCTTGTTACTGATATTGACATTGAACAGTTCTCCAGAGACATCCGTTTCCAAAAGGTCATCCACTCGCGTGCCAAGTTTATGTCAGGGAGGAGCCCTTTCAAGATACCTGTGAGTTGCATAAATCTATTCAGAATATTAAAACATAGAAATGGTAAATCCCACCAGTTTACACTGAGGGGAATACCTTTAGGAAAAGCCCAATATCAAAATAGGGAGGCCTTCCAATATCAGCAAAGGAGGAGTGCCTTCTGAAGAAACCAAAACAGGAATGATATTTTTCCAAAGGATGCAAATACTGTTTCAGGATATTGATTATTCCAAATAAGTGACTGACAGTTAATTAGTAGTTGGGGTTTTCTCTGTGAAAACTTTGTCATGGGGGAATCCCAAGAAAATTAAAGAAATTTTAATACATATCATGAGTTTGATGTATCATTTAAAGTGTAAATTCTACAAGAATACAGAACTTTATTTGTCCTATATCACATTCATCAATTATCAAACAGGTGAGGTAACCCTAATTCACCATTTGGAAAATCCGTACAGAGATATTTCCCATCCTTTGGTTTAATCTCATTCAGCAGCTCTCCTCTTGTACACAAGCAAATTCATACTGGCAGGAGACTGCTCTCCATAACTCCTTCTTTTGCATTAAGTTAACAACCTCTGTGTAAGTCAGCCCATCAAACAGAGAACCTTTTGCTCTCTCAGCTTCTCACTTCTAATATTTACCCTTTGTCTGACTGTGAAATCCGAGTATCTGCAGCCTCCCTGACTTGTGAACCCGCATTCCAACTCGCAATAAACAGACACCACTTGTCTCATTTTCTAGAAAAATTCACAGGTTACTGATTCAGCAGTGCATCCTTTTCTGGTGTGATATGTTAGAGTCCCTAAATTTCAGTCAGCCTCTTTATCTGTGTGCTCCGGTACAATCCCGCAAACTCAGCCATAGCAGGTTAGCACTTTCTTCGTGTCTCTATCCACAAACAAACTGGTTCCCAAGTTTGCAATTGTGGCACCAGCCAACTACAATTGTTTTACTATTTCTAGTCAGGTCACAAACAACCATGGCTTCTTTCAGAAGCTAAGTGAATCTTATCTTTTCAGCCTTGCCTTCCCAACACCATAATTATCTCTCCCCCTTGAGGATGACCTCTGATTACTGGACTCTGTCGCCTCCTGGACAGTGAGTGCTTCAGAGGCTGGTCACCTCAGTTTGGTGCTGTACAAGTTATACACATCCAGTCAATGAGTATGTCTGTCTCTAGGTTGGAGAGCATGAGGTGGAGTGTCAGCCTCACTTCCGTATGTACCTGCACACCACCTCACAGCCACACCAGGTGCCAGCTGGTCTGTCTGCATACCTGTCTGTCATCTACTTCCACATGGCAAGATACGACGTGGAGGAAGAACTTCTGGACCGGTTCATGATGCTGGAAAAACAGAGACTGGATGACGAGAAGAAGGCACTGCTACAGGTAATAACGATACCATGGTGATCCAACAACTAGCCATGGGTATGAAAAATGGAGAGGTTTACGATGCTGGAATAACAGAGATCGGTTTATCAAAGAAAAGCACTACAAGTCATAAGACTGGTGGTAACATAATGGTCATACCTACAAGACAGATAATGAATAACAAAGTAACAACAAATCAGGTAAATTTAATACAATTAATTGTAACAAGAGAGTATAATATAAGTATCACTACTAAGACAGGTAACAAATGCAGGTAATATTTATGAAAAAGGTTGTAAAATGCAGTTAATAATGCTAAGGCAAGTGATCGGACACTTGAAGACAAAATAGTAACAGGTAATAAAATAGAGGTTATACTTGTGAGATAGGTGATAAAGTACGGGTAATTTACAAAATACTATTAGATAGATGCCTCATGCTGTAGAAACAGTGAGTAGATAATGTAATGAACACACCACTACTAGTGATAAGGGATAAAAATAACAAGTCACATGTCGAAAATCAAAGAAAGGATTAAGAAAGAAAAAAACTACTGGATAAAATGATAGGACAATGTTAAGGTATTAAAATACAGGTAATAACAGAACGAGTGGTGAAATAAAGTAATGAAGAGAACAACACAAACAGTAAAATCTAGCGGGAAAGTTTTCAGCCCCACCCAGTATCCATGGTTGTTTTTGTTGTTGTTTGATGTGGGGTTTTTTTTTTCAGGAGAGACTTGAAAACATGAAGTACCTGAAGCAGTTAGAGGAGCAGATGTTGACACATCTGTCCAGTGATGTGCGGCTGCTCAATGAATTGGCAGTAACCAAGAAACTGGCAGAACTCAAGAAGCAGTATGATGAGACTGAAGAGAGGTGAGGGTTACAATAGTAGGAATAGCTCCTTCCCACCTGTAGTGGTACTCTTCCTTATATGGTTATACCTTCTCTTAATCTTGACAAAGAGTTCCCATATTCTTTATATTCATACCAATTTACAAACTAACCTTTTTTTTATTTATTGCCTACAACTATTGCTTTGTTATCGTCAAGCTAGGTTAAGTTTAACATTACCTCATTTTCCACAGAATATCGATTATAACATTTTGAGAGAAATAGAATGCAGAGTCTACAGTGTAATGTACAGACCAAGGAGGCGCTGCTTCTGACTCACTCAAATCAATAAACAAAATTACATCTTAATCCATGCAGCAGAAGTGGTGTGTTCATTTTCTTGAAGTCTTGGTAGTTTTAAAGCCACTGATTACAACTGATTACAAACCAGGTTTGAAAATTTCCCTAAAATATCTTCTATAAGTAACACCAAATGGAGCGCATATCTATGACAGTAGTGAATCGTGTTGTAATTCTTGTTGTAAAAGGCTAGGAATACTAGATAAACCTGTATTCAGTTAATAAAATGACTAGAAATTGTCTCACAGTGCAAGGTTTATGTGTTGTTCCTTCTTTTCAGTCAAATGCGTGTGGAAGTGAGTGAGGAATCCATAATGCGGGGGCGGGAGGCTTATCAGCCAATCGCTAGCCGGGGTGCAGTGTGTTTTGACACAGCTCAGTATTTGCGGGAAGTAAACCTATCTTACCAGATGTCCTTCCACCAGTTCCTGGACATCTACGACGCAGCCATCGCACACTCAGACAGGTGAAATGAGTCTTCAAATTTTACACCCATTTCCCTTTTCGGGTTAATTTTTTGGGGTGGGTTTTGATGTCACTTTCAACACTGTACAGGTCATATCACAACAGGTATTATTACGGGCAGAGGAAACCAGTACATACAGCCAGTCAAGGTTCTGTACTGTAAACTGCCGACCATCAGTAAGAAACTGTTATCTTTCCCACATAGGGTCTGGGGTTATAACTGCTGACCTCAGAGGTGGGAGGAGATGGTGTTACCACTGCAGTACTATGCCCCCCCCCCCCCCCCCCCCCCCCTTTTTGGGATAAGGTGTTGATTTTGTAAAACGGACTAACAAAATTAGTCATCATAACCTGTACAAATAAAAAAAAAGTTCCATGAATTAAAAATTTCTTATTTTTAGAAATAGTTTTTATTCTTAGAATTTTTGTTCAAATGGTTTGTTAGAAAATTGTAAGATTGACAGATGACTTAATATTCTGCATTAGAGCCCATAATTATTGATCAATATTCTTCACAATTAATTTTATTTGAATTTCATAGGGAAAATATCTCGTAAGAATAAAGGTTTTAAATTTATCAGACTTATAATTACAACAGACCAGATGTAATAGGTGTGTAGAAATATTTAGCTTAACTATTTTAGCAGTTTATCAGCATAAGATATTATTTCTGTTAAAAAATGCATTGAATATACATTTTTATTGCGTTAATACATCCTATCCAATGGACAATTGCTTTACCGGTCGGCGCGACCGGTCCCGCCAAACGCCAGAAAAAGACGTCCTGTATATACTACCGGCAGGACCGGTCACAGAGTGTGCATTCGCCAGGTGGCGCATCGTACTTCATTTCCTGTTTACCTCTTGACGTCATAGCATCTTTTTCGTTTGGCGCGAAAGAGTGTGCAGAAGAATTTCTTCAGACATACGTTTTTGAATTTTTACAACGAACTCTTCCAAGTTTCTTGTTTTTTATTAGTACGAAGTATTTCTACAACGTTTCTGATCATTATGTCGTCTCCTGGACAGAAACGAGGTTCTTGCGGGCACGTTATGGCCCTTTTCGACAACCACAAGAAATGCGCGCGTTGTCGTGACAAGGGGGTGGGAGACGACCCGTGTGTGAAGAAGTTGGATTGTAGTATCTGTAAGGCGTTTACGCCTGCTCAGATCCACCAGTTGGCAACCCCCACCTACAAGGAACGGAAAGAACGCTCTAGCCAGAAGAAATCTGAAGAATTATCTAGTGCGTCTCCCAAGCTTGTTGATCCGTCTGAGGTTTCACTGCTGGGTCCGGTCAATTCAGGGACGCAGTCTCCTGTTGATTCTTCTCCCAAGCACAAGAAGAAGCGTTCTGATGGTTCCCCAAGGTCTAGTAAACGGAAGCACAGTAGTAAGCCTTCTTCAGACGACCTCAAGTCCCTTGATGACAAGTGGAGTGAGAGATTTTCCCGTCTGGAAGCAATGCTGATTAACCAGTCATTTGCTGTCCCTGTGAGACCGGTGAATTCTGCTTCTGTGGTGCCCAGAGAACACCCCTTCTTTGATCCGGGTGCTTCTACAAGTGTTATGTTTGCTGAGGGCACTAGTGACGTTGCTACGCAGTTGACGGCTACCCAACCTCCGCTGGGGGTTCCCGGTACACAAGCTGTGAAGGAAGTTACTAAGAGTGCTACCCACCCTGTTCAGGGCCCCGGTACCTCTGAGACTGTTGCCACCCAACCTTTACTGGTTCCCGGTGCAGGGACTGCCACCCAGCCTCCACAGGCTCCCGGTGCAGGTCCTGAGGTTCTTCCTTCCGGTTATGAAACTACGCTGTCTAACCAGTCGCCTCCCATTGGTCAGAATTCTGAGGTTGCCAGGGAATCTGATAGTGAGGCTGAGGTGGATGCGGAACCGGTTTCACCGGCTAGTGTTCACTACCAGGGTGATGCACCGGAAACTAGCACTGACCAGGAGCTATCTGAAGATGCAAATTACCGGGAAACCTTGAGAGGGGTGAGGAGTTTCATGGGCTGGCATCAAATTCCGGATTATGACACCTCAGCTGCATCTATGGATGACAATCCCTTTGCCGGTTCTAGAGTGAAGGCTACCGGTAAAGTGTCAGTTAAATTGCCGGTGGATGAATGGCTTTGTAAAAAGTTGGAGAAACTAAATATAACCATTGCTCAAGGTTATCCAGCCAGGAATACAGAAACCAGTGGTTTGCTGCGTGACCAATTTGTCAAGACACCCCGTACTTCAAAGTGGTACGACATGCAAGCTGTTAAGAAGGATGCGTCTACCCAGGCTGTTGGTGACTGGTCTCCGGAACCGGCAAAGCTTAACAGTATGTTTTCTAGAGTTGCAAGACGCAGTTTACCTTCTGCTCCAGCTTCCAGGACTTTCAGCCAGGACACCCTTAGAAGGTGGGAGAGGTCATTCAGAGAACAATCAGTGATGTGTAATCACGCTGCTGGCCTCTCTAGATGCCTCACCAAAGTACAGGACTCCATGGTCACCCAGTTAAAGTCCCTCAGGTTCGATTCCTCAAAGGGCAAAAGTGCTGAGAAACAACAACAAGCTGTTGAAGAACTGGAATATCTGGTTACCTTTAACCGGTCCATTTCACAGGCTATGCAGCGTACCATGCAGGATTTATCAGATGGTGTCTTCATCAGCATGGCTAATCTCACCCTGGCCCGACGGGACAGTTATTTAGAGTTCATAAGGGGTGGGATCAAACCGGACACCTTGTCTGCTTTACGTACGTCTCCAGTTCACCAACTATCACTCTTCCCGGACAGCTTACTGGTCAAGGCTGAAGAGGAGATCTTACGTAGTGAAGAGAGGCGTTCTGCTGGTACCACACCGAGGAAACCTGGACGTTTTCATCCATACGTCTCCTCCAATCGAACACCTCACCAGCCGGACCGGAAGCCCACTACTCCGGCATGGAAGCAGATTAGAGACCGGCAAACTGTTCAGCAACGTGGTGGGAAAGCCTCCAACTTCATCCAGAAGCCGGCCAGGGGATTTAAAAAGTATAAATGACAATCACTGTTTTGCAAATGTGGTCGGATTGGTGAACTCTGTAAATGTATCCGACAACATGGAGGGCTTGAACCCACCAAAACCAGTGACAAACAAGAGCGAGACTGTGTTTCCACATGTAAACTCTTTTGTTGCAAGTGTTCCTATTGCCAGAGGGTCACCGCAAAAGAAAGATGTAAATCCCGTTTATTGTCAATCTATCAGAGAAATAAACCATGTGAAAGATGTTTCCTGTGTAGATCACTTGAGTTTTGTAAAAATTGTCACAAATGTCCCAACTGTTGTCTCAAATCTTCCTGTAGGGGCAAGACTTCAGCAGTTTTGGGAAAAGTGGGAAACTCTGGGTGCCAGTCCCAAAGTTATCAGAATACTGAGAGAGGGCTACACCCTTCCCTTCCGGTTCAGACCCAACCTAACCAGGTCACCAATGGTCATCAGCAAATATGTAAACCCCCAAAGACAGTCCTTCCTTTTGGAGGCACTGACTCAGCTGACAAACAAGAATGCAGTAGAACCGGTAACAAATCAGACCTCCCTAGGGTTTTACAACCGGCTATTTTTGGTTCCCAAACCCAACAACCGGTGGAGACCTATCTTGGATCTGAGCACCTTGAACACCTTTTTAAACACAGAGTCCTTCAAGATGGAGACCCCAGAGACAATAAGAACCTCCCTACAGGCAGGGGAGTGGGTCACATCCATAGATTTCAAAGACGCTTACTTCCACATACCAATTCACAGTCAGTCAAGGAAGTACATGCGTTTTCACATTCAGGGCCAATCCTACCAGTTCAAGGCCCTGCCCTTTGGTCTTTCCACAGCACCCATGGAGTTCACAGTGGTGGCCAAAGAGGTCAAGCTCATGGCCTTACGACAAGGTATAAGAATCCACCAGTACCTAGACGACTGGCTGGTGAGGGCCTCTACCCTCCACACCTGTCTCCAGCATACTCAAACCCTGGTCACACTTTGTCAGGAACTAGGGTGGCTGGTGAACAAGGAAAAGTCAGAACTGGCACCCAAACAGGTCTTCAACTTCGTAGGTTACCAGTTCGACCTGAAAGAGGGCAAGGTCAGACCAACAGAGGAACGTTGGCAGGCCTTGACAGACAAGATCAGATCAATGATGTCGGATCCGGTTTGTCCGGTCCGGAAATTCATGTCCCTCATAGGTCTCCTCACAGCAACAGAAAAACAAGTCCACTTAGGGCGACTCCACATGAGACCCATACAGTGGCATTTGAAAAACAATTGGAGGGTCCCAGAGTCACTGGAAAAGGTGATATCGGTCCCCAAGTCCCTCCACCCTCATCTAAGGTGGTGGCTGGAGGAAAGCAATGTGCTATTAGGTCAACCATTACACCCTCTAAAACATGCTCTGCAGATCTTTACAGACGCATCAAACGAAGGGTGGGGCGCTCATTTGGACGACCATACTGCAAGGGGAACTTGGTCCCTTCCAGAAAGCAAGTTGCACATAAACCACTTAGAGCTAAAAGCAGTTTTTCTAGCTCTAAAGGAGTTTCGAACCCTGGTCTGCAACAAGACTGTGTTGATAGCTACAGACAACACAACAGTGGTTGCCTATATCAACAAAGAGGGGGGGATGAAGTCGGGGTCACTGTGTGCCCTACTGTGGAGAATCCTGTCCTGGTGCACCAGACAACAGGTAACCCTCAGGGCACGTCACATCCCCGGCCGGCTGAACGTGATAGCAGACAAGCTATCCAGACTTGGCCAGACCATTCAAACAGAGTGGTCACTTCATCCAGCAGTATTCCAAGCTGTATGCAAAAGGTGGCACCAGCCAAGAGTGGACCTGTTTGCCACCAGGTTCAACAACAAACTACCCCAGTTTGTGTCACCGGTGCCAGACCCCCAGGCTTGGGCAGTGGATGCACTCAGTCTCTCCTGGGAGTACCTGGACCCATACGCCTTCCCACCGGCAGCCATCTTGGGCAAAGTGGTGGAGAAGCTCCAGGACTACCCCTGCAACAGAATAATCCTGATTGCCCCAGGGTGGCCCAACATGCCCTGGTTTTGGGACCTGGTAGCCATGTCAAGCCAGATCCCACTCTGTCTGCCCAGCATACCAAACCTGGTGTCTCAGCCATTCAACCAGGTCCTTCACAGGAACCTGTCGAATCTGAACCTACATGCCTGGCTCCTAGAGCCTCAGCAATCAAGGAGCAAGGCTTCTCTGAGGCAGTGGCAGCACGAATTGAGGCTCCTCAAAGAAGATCAACCAGATCTGTCTATGAGGCAAAGTGGACCATTTTTACAAAGTGGTGCCTCAGTAATCAGGTGGACTTCAGGGCACCACCTCTGAAGGCCATTGCTGACTTCCTCCTGCACTTGTTCCAGGACAAGAAGTTACAACCAGGCACTATTGATGGCTACAGATCAGCCATTGCTGACAAACTGGGCAACTCCACCATTAATGTCAGCAAAGATGAGAATCTCACTCGTCTCCTGGATAGTTTCCATAGAGACAGACCTAAGGGCAGGAGGGGTATCCCCTCCTGGAACCTTTCACTGGTTTTACATCAGCTCACAAAGGCTCCTTTTGAACCCCTGAAAGAGTCCTCCTTGAAACATTTAACTTTCAAGACGGTTTTCCTGCTGGCTTTGGGTTCAGGTAAACGCAGGAGTGAGATCCATGCTTGGTTACATAAGAACATCAGACACCAGTCAGACTGGTCTAAGGTGTCCTTGTACCCCTCACCCAGCTTCCTATCCAAGAATCAGCTGGCTAAGGAAGGTCCAGATAGTGTGGCACCAGTGGTCATCCCAGCCCTGGCACCATCTCTGGATAGGTCACTCAAGGGTGACAGGTCCCTATGTCCAGTTAGAGCCCTGCGTTACTACTTGGACAGGACTGCAGACCTCAGGCAGAATAAGGAGTTAGTCTTTGTCTCCTTCAAAAAGGGTTTTGATAAAGACATCTCGCCTGCCACCATCTCCTCATGGATCAAACAGACGGTGGTTCTGTGCTATGAGCTCTCTGACCAGGAGGCCCTCACCTTACATCAGGTTAAAGCCCATGATGTTAGGGCCTTTGCTGCTTCTAAGGCTTTCCAATCAGGGATCTCCTTAGATCAGATCTTGTCAGCCTGCCACTGGAAATCTCACAACACCTTCACCCAATTCTATTTGAAGGATGTTGCCTGGGCTGACTCAGAGCTTTTCCACCTGGGACCTGTAGTGGCTGCCCAGCAGGTGCACCACCAGGCCCAGAAGTGAGGAGATATTGTATATATGTAAATATGTACATATTGTAAATATGTTAGATATGTACATAATGTAAATATGGGAAATGTACATATATGTTAAAAAAAAAAAAAAAAAAAAAAAAACTGTGACTTGCTTCCTTTGGGAAGTTTATTTCTTCTGGGACTGAACTCAGCCCCTCTCTCTCTCTCTCTATCTTTCCAACTCAGATCAACTCTGAAGGAAAGAAAAAGGGGGGGGGGGCAAAGTCGGTGGGCTCCCGGTTAACCGGTGAGTTAGTGACCGACCCTGACCTTTCAGGGTTCTCTGACCCCAGGTCAAATGGATTGGTTAAAATTTGTTGTTATGAGTTCACATGAGTCCCTAGCTGCTTACCCGCCTACCAAGCGGTAGTTATTCAGCAATTGTCCATTGGATAGGATGTATTAACGCAATAAAATTGCAAATTTAATAAGTAAATTAAATTTTTATAAGTTAATACCCTATCCAATGGACAGACAAGGCCCACCCAACCGGCCCCGCTATCAGCTTACTAGGGGTCTTACTAGGATTAGACACGAAAAAGATGCTATGACGTCAAGAGGTAAACAGGAAATGAAGTACGATGCGCCACCTGGCGAATGCACACTCTGTGACCGGTCCTGCCGGTAGTATATACAGGACGTCTTTTTCTGGCGTTTGGCGGGACCGGTCGCGCCGACCGGTAAAGCAATTGTCCATTGGATAGGGTATTAACTTATAAAAATTTAATTTACTTATTAAATTTGCAATTTTATGGAAATTTTACAAAAATTTGTTTTCAAATTTCTTTTATTTTTAGAATTCTGCCAAAAATGTCTATTATCCTAAGGAAATTCTTAAATGCAAGTGTGAGAATGTTAGTGAATACGGACCTATTTCTCTCATTTTAAGGAGTATTGGAACCCTTACTAATTAAATTAATTTAATTTAATACTTGATGTGTCAAGGTATTAAGGCGTTTTGTTTCAGGGCGTCCACTAAGACGGTGGTTGACCGGATGACGTGGAGTGCTTACACCACCACTGTAAGGATGTTGATCGAGAGAGAGCGACCACTCTACCAACTGCTACTGGCACTGGAGGTGAGGGGTTACTCCTCATAAAAACACTTTGATTACACAACATTGTAAACTTCCCTGATTTATGAAAAAATGGAAAATAAGTTTATCTTGAAACTCTGAACACAGAAACTAAGTAATAGGACAACTTAAATAGTTAAATATCAAGGTCAGACCTTGACCTCAGTGCTATGGTTTTTATTACCCCACAGCCCTTCAGGGATGTCGGGGTATTGTTTTCATGGTGTCCGGATGGGCTGGTGGGCGGGCGGCGGGAAAAAGTTTGTCCGGGCTGTATCTCAGAAACCGTAAGGTGTAGGAAGTTGATACTTGGTAAGGACATTGGTTAGGATGTGTAGGTGTACAACGTCATGGTCTGACCTTGATTTGACCTTGCTGTAGTGACCTTGACCTATAAAATCTTGTCCAGGCTATATCTCGGAAACAGTAAGATGTAGGAAGTTGATACTTGGTAGGTACATTGGTTAGGGGGTGTAGGTGTGCAACGTCATGGTCTGACCTTGATTTGACCTTTTACCTTGCCGTAGTGACCTTGACGTATAAAATCTTGTCTGGGCTATATCTCGGAAACCGTAAGGTGTAGGAAGTTGATACTTACTAGGGACATTGGTTAGGGAGTGTAGGTGTGCAACGTCATGGTCTGACCTTGATTTGACCTTTGACCTTGTCGTGGTGACCTTGACCTATAAAATCTTGTCCGGGCTATATCTCGGAAACCGTAAGGTGTAGGAAGTTGTGTAGGAAGAAGCTTTGGGTCTGTCTTTTGATGCAGATTAAGCACTGTTAAAGTCATATTAGAATTCGTTAAGAATTTTACTTTCACAACTTCCCATTGCGACAGATCGAATTTCATCAAGTGAGCCACAGATTCAAAATATCCAAACCATAATTCGGCCATGCCAGATGTAGATAAAGAGTGTCGTAATGTTTAGTTTACCGATTAATGCTGTCATCTTGTTATTGAATTGTCTTGTTTTAATACTTCATCTTTCCATGCATTATCTTTCTCTTAGACATTATTTTCTCTAAACATTTTTTGGACCTTTATATAACTGACAGTGTTCTGAAAGTATCCTGAACTTTGTACTGATACACTACGTCTCTATCTCATGGTGTTAAAAATATTTCCCTAGGCTGTGGGGTACGGGCATCTCTGATACTATTTTCTAGGCTTGGCATCTATCTTGAAAGATGTAATACTGAGGCATTGGCATGACTTTATATCTGTCACAACATTAGATAGTTATTTCTGTTTTAATCTTTTTTGTCATTAAAATCGAATATTATGCAACTGGTGACAATAGCAATTTTTTTTTAAATCCATCATTGGACAGGACACCCACAAAATTTGGTTTTCTTTCAATTCATTAATTGACATTGACACATTATGTAATCCGCTGTCTGTAATCTATTTGCTTTCCCTATATCCATGCAGATTGAAGACTCTTCCAACAATGTGGGCCCCGGGGAAAGAGAGTACCTTATTTCCCCATCACTAGGCTCTGTTACCATGACAGCACTTGGATACACGCAGCCCAATGACAGCCGCTTTGTGACAGCCAAGAAACCATTTGATTGGATGCAAGATGAGGCTTATCAACACCTGCAGATACTGGCCATACACTACGACTGGTTCCAGGACATGTTTGACAGGTAAATAGATCAGGTGCAGGCTATTGTTTGACAGGTAAATAGATAAGTTCCAAAACATGTTTGACAGGTAAATAGATAAGTTCCAAGACATATTCGACAGGTAAATAGATAAGTTCCAAAACATGTTTGACAGGTAAGTAGATAAGTTCCAGGAAAAGTTTTACACTGTCAGGTAAATGAGTATGTGCAGGTTATGTCTAACAGGTTGATAGATATGTTCTGTCACATGTTTGACAGGTAAATAGACAAATCCCAGAACATGTTTGACAGGTAGATAGACAGATTCTACGACATGCTTGATAGGTAAATAGTCACAGGTTATGTTTGACAGGTACGCAGACTAGTTATAGGACATGATTGACAAGTCAGTTTTACTAGATCCAGGTTTTTAATAACTGGAAATTGTTCCAAAAGTCTATTGAAAGAAGAATATCTTGACTGTGTTTTTTACATGAACATTGTTTCAGAATGCCGCGTGATGGGCGTGAGACTCAGTGGCGCACTCTGTGTGAACACGATCACCCTGAGGTACAGAACCTGCCAGACAAGATGGACGAGCACTTCACCGCACTACAGAGGATGCTAGTCATCAGGGCAGTCAGAAGCGACAAGCTCATGCAGCTGTCTACGCTCTTTGTCAACTCTGTGCTCGGAAAGAAGTAAGTCAACTCGTGGTTTATGGCTCTGTGACTCATCTCAAGATGAACAGTTCCATATTGCTAAAAGGTCATCAGCTGAACTGGGCACAGCAAATGACTATTTTAAGTGATGAAGTTTGACTGTAAAAAATTAAGTTTGACCAATAGCATGCACTGCTTTCCCCTCCTATAACTTCTCATGGGTTCTTGCTTAAGCTTTCCCATTGTGTTTCCAAGGGAATGGACCATTCCCAAGCATTACACTGGTCATGCCTTGATGTTCACTCTCTGCTATCAAGCTTTCACTATGCTGATCTTGATGACTCACTCAGTAGCTTTCTCATTATGTAGCTTGGACCATTGCCATTTATTATACTGGTCATGCTTTAACTCCCTCCTGTCATGGTTTCACATTACACCATGCTGATCTTGTTGTTCACTCACCAGGTGGTAGATGGCCAGATATTTACAGTTTATGCCTGCCATGTTACTTGTAGGTTTTCCGGAGAATGCCCACTTGACCTGCCTCAGTTGTTGCGCCAGTCATCACCCATGGTACCGATCCTCCTGATGACAATTAATGAGCTGGAGACAGCCGACAGACTACTGCTGGAATTTGCACAGAGAAAGCAGGTCACATTATTCCAGGTGCCTCTCAGTGGAAACAAGGGACCCGAGGAGAAACTACTGAAAAAGTTTATCACCAAGGCATTTACTGAGGTAAGGCAGCCAGTAAGGGTAGTATAATGAAATCCACATGGTCATCAGTTTCAGAATTGTAATTCACATTAAATTAGAACATAGTTTCTAGCCAGAAATATCACTCCCATTAAGATGTACCATTGATAAAGCTTAGCAATTTAATAGCCACCACGCAAGGCATTTGCCCTAAATATGGGGAAATACAGACTGGGATGTATTTTTTTTGTATACAGCGGCACCTCCGTACCATGGGTAACTAGTGTCAATAACTTCCAGTTTTTCACTAATATCTCGGAAACTATGTTACCTACAAATATGTATTTTATATCATTATAAAGGTTGTTTTATAGTGCTTCTGCCCGTGTATGTTGCATAAAAATCCATTTAAAATAAAGGATCTATTGCAAGTTAAAGATTGAAGTTTTTAAATTTATTGTTGCCTGCTTTTTGACTGCTATTTCACATTCTCTCATTCAATATTCATGTTATTTAACCCATAAATTGTACAATTTTATTGCGTTAATACATCCTATCCAATGGACAATTGCTTTACCGGTCAGCGCGACCGGTCCCGCCAAACGCCAGAAAAAGACGTCCTGTATATAATGCCAGCAGGACCGGTCAGTAGTGTGCATTCGCTAGGTGGCGCATCATACTTGCTTCCTGTCTAGACAGAGTGACGTCAGTTCATCTTTTTCGTTTGGCGCGTGTAGTGTGCAGACGCGTTTTGAATTTATCTCCAAGTTTGAAGAAAACGCGGTTTATTCTACGAATTTAAAGCTTATTTTCATCTGAAAATATATATTTTGTGTCACTTACATATCATGGCCTCTCCAGGACTTAAACGAGGCAGTATCCAGCATTTTATGGTCAGTTTTGAAGATTTTCTTTGTGCTTGTCGCCGAGACGAAGCCGTGGGTGAGAGGTCGTGTGTTGTCCGTGCAGCATTCCTTCTTCTGTTCAGAAATGTATATTTACCACGATTCGCCCTCCATTAATTTCTACATTGTCGAGTAACTCTGCGTGTATGTCGACGAGAAGAATTTAGAAGGAAAGAAGAATGCATCGTCTGACGTCATCACTTCCAGCTTATGCTGGTCACGTGACACAGACCTGGTCACGTGATACGCATTCAACTATGGAGGTCACGTGATACGCATTTATCAATGGAGGACTCGTATTTTTTCAACAGAAGTTTTCATCAGAAGAAGACGACCATTTATTAATCAACACCCATTTTTAACTGGCAAGAAGAAATCCAGCAACTCGCCTGTTGGTGTGAAGATATTATATGACATTTGGTCATTGCAATCTGCGTGTTTTTGAAGTGCCGGTCATGTGACTTCACAGATCTCCATACACGACCGGCAAGGCTAGCAGAAGAAATTGTGGCTCCACAGATCCCCAAGTGTGACCGGTTCAGCTAGCAAGAAGATGACCAGGTCTAGACCCCTTGTGCTGAATTTTACTGGTACCAGCTCTGCTCAGACTACCGGTGGGGTCTCCTTGGTACGGGTACTGGGGCAGGTTGAGAGTAAGAAGATCTACCAACCAGTTACAGAGGATGGGCCTACCGGGAACCGGTTATAAAAGTTGCTCCAGCTAGCTGTCCAGGCCACTGATTTTATGCTGCCTACAATACCGGTTACAGAGCCTACCCACTGGGTGCCGGCTACACAGCCCTCATTGACCAGTGTGCTTCCCCTTAGCCGGTTACAGAGCCAACCAGACCGGTTTACAGGCAGAAAATACAGGTGAATTAACCAGACTGACCCTGGCTGTTTGAAGAATCTGGTCAGTGGTTACAGAGAGAATTTTCTGGTTACACAGAGTTCTGTTACTCCCATCATCCCAGTGCTGACAGCAGGCTCACCGGTTACAGAGGTTACCGGTTACAGAGAAAATTTTCTGATTACACAGATCTGCTGCTCCCACCATCCCAGTGCTGACAGCAGGCTAACCAGTTACAGAGAGATCTGCTGCTCCCACCATCCCAGTGCTGACAGCAGGCTAACCAGTTACAGAGAGATCTGCTGCTCTCACCATTCCAGTGCTGACAGCAGGCTCGCTGGTTACAGAGTTTACCGGTTACAGAGAGAATTTACTGGTTAACAGAGGTTACTGGTTACAGAGAGATCTGCTGCTCCCACCATTCCAGTGCTGACAGCAGGCTCACCGGTTACAGAGAAATCAGTTGTTCCCATGGGCAGAAGGCAACTTAAGGCAACAAGTCCAGTGAGGACAACAGGGTCACCAGTTAGAGATTTGCCTGTGACAGTCAGATAGACAGGAAGTTCTTCAGTAAATTGCCTCAACCAACCGGTTACAGAACCTACCGACGGGTTCTGGCTTACACAACCTCCAGGGACCAGTAGCTTCATACCAAGCCGGTTACAGAGTCTACTGGTCTGGCTTATAGACAGAAATTCCGGTGAAGAAACCTGATTCAAACTGGAACACCAGCTTACCGGATTGCCAGATCCACCAAGTGATCAAATAATGATAGAGCTGTGGCTGTCTGAATGCTTGGTTACAGAGAAGCGCCAGTTTACCGGTTCATTAACAGTTAAGTGGCTTACCGGTTACTGAGAAGTGTTGGTTACAGAGAAAACCTTCTGATTCCAACATTACGGACAGGAAGAAGGCAGTTCTGTTAGATAAGCCTACCTCTGCTGAGACGTAGTCGCCCAGTTCTACCAGCTCAAATTAGTTTTCTTTGCAGAACTATGGATCCACCAGGAACTGGTTACAGAGCATTGCTTAACCTATAACCGGTTAGGCCCTGGTACTGGGCAGGTCCACAGGACTGGCTAACAGACCAGCAAAGTCTTTTAAGGGTCCAAATGGCCATTTTAGACCAACCAGTTGCTGTCTGAGGGATCTGGTTACAGAGAAATTCTTAGACCAGTCACTTGTCCTGGTGAGCTGACTGTCTCAACCTGCCTGATCAGTCAACCAGTTACTCTTGCCAGTGAGATGCGGAACTCAACCACATTGGTTAGAATACTGCCAACAAGAAGTCTGCTGTACCAGTTATTCTGGAGATGCCATTGATCCAGCCTCCGAAACTGGCCAACCCAGCTTGCCTTTTTACCCAGCTTGTGACCAGTGTCAGCTGACACCAGGGGCATGAGTTTGCAAACTCAAGCTTTCCCTCAAGATTACAACCCTTTTCTGGTTTGTCACAACTGAAGCAATGGGAAATTTATCTGTTAATTGGACCAGGGGACACAGTGTTCATAAATGGCTATTAGTGTTTCCACAGTGGGGTTCTGTGGAAATGACCTTATGTCGCAGATCCCCTTTGGATGGTTTCCTACTGTGTGGATCAGTGAACCTGTCGCCAGTGTTGACACTGGTATTTTTGCACCAACCTGCCGGTTCAAACTTGGGCCACCCTAGGGGCCAGCCTCAAGTTTACATGAACCTCCCAGGAAGGCTACACCCTCCCCTGCCAGAAACGACCAGTTTGACCAGTTCTCCAGGCAGGATTTTGGTTCAGTATCCTAAATGATTCAGCGGGAATTTCAGGAACCACATGAACCTCTCTTCAGCCAGAGGAGTGGCTAACCTCAAGGTTGCATACTGCCTCACCCCTTTCAAACAACAAGGAAATGCCAGCCCCCACTAAACCAGTCTCCAACATACACAATCTCTAGTACCTCTGTGTCAGGAGTAAGTTTGAATGGTATCTAAATTTTATATGGTTTTATATCTAAATTGGTAGAACGTGTGGTTGCTAAGCAGCTGTTAGAACATATTAATGCCAATAACTTAGACAACCCGTACCAGTCGGCATATAAGGCGGGCCATTCAACTGAGACTGCTCTTCTCTACATAAAAAATGAGGTCCACTTATCATTGTCAAGAGGTGAATCCACGGCCTTGGTATTGCTTGACTTGTCTGCTGCCTTCGACACCATTGATCACTCTACTCTTCTAGGTTGCCTCCAAAACTGGTTTGGGGTCAGTGGCTCCGTTCTGAAATGGTTCACATCCTACCTAATGGACCGTTACCAATCAGTAAAAATTGGTTCTACTTTGTCAGAGGTTTGCAAACTCCTATTTGGTGTTCCCCAAGGTTCTGTCCTGGGTCCTTTGTTGTTCTCATTGTACACTACCCCCCTCAGTTCCATTATCAGTAAACATAATGGAATAAAGTTTCATTTCTATGCAGATGATAGCCAACTTTATATACATTTATCCCAGAAGAATGCATCTGCTGCCTTTGAAAAGCTAAATAAGTGCCTAAATGATGTTAAAGAGTGGATGACAACTAGTAAGCTCAAACTGAATCCTGATAAGACTGAGTTTATCATCTTTGGTTCGAAGAGGCAAAGGGATAAGTTGAAAGCATGTTTTCCAATTGATATCCTGGGCAACTCACTCTGCCCTGCAGATTCAGTAAAAAATCTGGGTGTGTGGCTTGATTCAGATTTCTCTTTGTCCAAGCATGTTCAGAATGTCTGCAAAAGTTGTTTTGTTAAACTCTGTGACTTCAGACATGTCAGGCGGTTTCTTACTCATGATGTTTCTGTGCTTGTAGCCAACGCTCTTGTTAGTAGTCGGTTGGATTACTGCAACTCACTTTTCAGGAGTCTGTCCAAGTTCAATCTACGCAAATTACAGTGCATCCAAAATAGTGCAGCTAGAATTGTATCAAACACCAGTCGATACACCAGCATAACTCCTGTGCTAAAGAAACTGCATTGGCTTCCTGTTGAACAGCGCATTGTGTTCAAGACAGTCACACTTGTTTATAAGTATCTTCACACAGGTTTTCCCAGGTATTTTTCACCACATCTTTCTTCCTACAGCAGTTCTTATAGTACCAGGCGCAGTGAAAGTGGTGGTAATTTCCTAGTTATTCCAAAGTTCTGCCCCTCTGTTCATAAATCTGTCAAACAGTTTGGTAATAGTTTTGCGTTTGATGCTCCTACTGTGTGGAATACTCTCCCTGATGTGATTCGTGCCTCTCCATCCCTGGCCTCCTTCAGAAAACAGCTTAAAACCTACCTGTACACCAAAGCATATCCACCCTAGCCTGAATCATCCTCCTGGCGTTCTCCGTGGTGTTCGACCCCTGTTATGTCCCTGGACACAGAATTTTGTTGACTGCTTTTTGTTTTGTTGCGCCTTAGAGTCCTCTTGTTTGGGGAGATTAAGCGCTATAAAAGTCCAATTAGAATTAGAATTAGAATTATCATGAAAAATTAGAACTAGACCTCGAGCAAGTCTTTGTCTTGAGAGACTACCAGTTCAGCCTGAAAGAGGGCAAGGTGAGACCCACCCTAGAGCATTTGCAGACGTTATCTGCAATCCAGAAACTTCTCTCCGGATCGACATGCCCGATCCAGCGGCTCATGCCCCTGATAGCATTACTGACAGCCATAGCAAAGCCCGTCCACATAGGTGGCCTTTCTCATCAGGCCGATACAGTGGCACTTGATAAATAGCTGGAGAGTACCTGAATCGCCAAAAGGTGATCCCAGTTCACTCCACCCTCAGCTAAAATCGTGGCTGCAGGAAGACCATGTGCTTCAAGGTCAACCATTACACCTACTGTATATGCTCTGCAAATCCTTATAGATGCATTTAGAGGGGTGGGGTGCTCACTTAAGGGAACACACTGCAAGGAGAACCTGGCCCCTTCCGAAGCAAGTTACACTTTAATATCTGGAATTTAAGGTGGCCTTTTGGCCCTAAAGAGTTCCAAAACCTCTGCTTGAACATTGTTGCTGTTGTAGCTACAGACAACCCCATGGTGGTTTTCTGTATAAAGGGGGGATGGAATCGGGGGTCCTTTGGGCCCTCTTGTGGAGAATTCTGACCTGGTGTACCAGACACAGGTGACTCAGAACCCGACACATCCACAGCCGGCCGAATGTGATAGCAGGCAAGCTATCCAGGCTAGGACAGACCATTAAACATAATGGTCCCCCCATCCAGAGGTATTCAAGCAATATGCTCCCAGTGGCAGCATCCTCAAGTGGACCTGTTTGCACCAGGTTGGACAACTACATCTCTGTCTCACCAGTTCCAGATCCTCAAGCCTGGGCAGTAGATGCCTTCAGTCTTCCTTGGGAGGACCTGGACCCATATGCCTTCCCACCAGCAGCTATCTTGGGCAAAGTGGTGGGAAAGTTGCAGGACCACCCGTGCAACAACTCATACTGATTGCACCAGGGTGGTCCAACATGCCTTGGTTCTGAGACCTGGTAACCATGTCCAGTCAGATCCCACTGTGTGCACTTTCTGCCTGACTTTTGACTCAGTTACTCAACCAGACCCTTCACAGGAACCTGGTAAATCTGAATCTACATGCTTGGCCCCTAGAGCCCCAGCTACCAAGGAAGCAGGGCTTCCCTGAGGCAGTGGCAGCTCGAATTGAGGCTCCTCCAGAGGATCAAACAGATCAGTCTATGAGGCAAGTGCACCATATGTTTTACACGTGGTACCTCAGTAATCAGATGGACTTCTGGGCACCACCTTTAAAAGCTATAGCTGACTTCCCTTTGTACCTTTTCAAGACAGGAAGTTACAGCCGGGCACCATTGATGGCTATAGACCAGCCATTGTTAACAATTTGGGAATTTGCCCATTAATGTCAGCAGCGATGAAAATCTCACTGATCTCCTGGATAGTTTCCACAGAGACAGATCCAAGAGAAGAGGGGAATCCCCTCTTGGAACCTTTCCCTGGTTCTACACCAGCTGACAAGGTTCCTTTTTGAACCCCTTAAGGAGGCCTCCCTGAAGCACTTGACTATCAAGACTGTCTTCCTGTTGGCCTTAGGTTCAGGCAAGCGGAGGGTGAGATCCATGCTTGGCTGCATAACAACCTCAGACACCAGATTGGTCCATGGTGTCTTTCTACCCCTCAGCCAGCCTTCCTTCCAAGAATTAGCTAGCCAAAGAGAGTCCAGACAGTGTGGCCCCTGTGGTTAATGCAGCCCTGGTTCCCACTCTGGATAGGTCACAGGCGCTGGTGTCCAGTCAGAGCCCTGTGTTACCATCTGGGTAGGACCTCAGATCTTAGGCATAACAAGGAGCTGGTCTTTGTCTCCTTCCAAGAAAGTTGTCGACAAGGACATCTCTCCTGCCACCATCTCCTCATGGATCAAGCTACTGTGATCCTATGCCATGAGCTCTCTGACCAGTAAGCCCTCACCTTGCATCAGGTCAAAGCCCATGATGTTAGGGCTTTTGCTGCTTCTAAGGCATTCCAGTCAGGAGTCTCCTTAGAACAGTCCTCAGCCTTCCACTGTAAGTCATATATCACCTTCACACAGTTCTGAAGGATGTGGCTGGGGCTGATTTAGAGCCTCTTTACTTGGGCCTAGTAGTGGCTGCTCAGCAGATCCACAAATAGCCCTTATATTGAGATTTGTATACATGTACATAGTGTAAATAGCTCATGAATCTAATTGACATGCTTCCTTCGGGAGGTTTATTTGCCTTCTGGGACTGAACTCATCCCTCTCTTCCCCTACCTCAGAGCAGGTCTGTAAGAAGGGGGGGGGGCAATGCTGGTATAGCCCCGGCAACCGGGCTCTGGTAACCACCATGGACCTGTAGGTCTCCTGACTAAGTCAGCCTAGGCCGTAGGGTAAAAATTTTGTTACCATTTATGAGTTCATTCTAAGTCCCTAGTAACTTACCCGCCGACCAAGCGGTAGTTATTCAGCAATTGTCCATTGGATAGGATGTATTAACGCAATAAAATTGCAAATTTATTAAGTAAATTAAATTTTTATAAGTTAATACCCTATCCAATGGACAGGCAAGGCCCTCCCAACCGACCCCGCTATCAGCTTACTAGGGGTCTAAATCTGTTTAGACAACAAAAAAGATGAACTGACGTCACTCTGTCTAGACAGGAAGCAAGTATGATGCGCCACCTAGCGAATGCACACTACTGACCGGTCCTGCTGGTATTATATACAGGACGTCTTTTTCTGGCGTTTGGCGCAATTGTCCATTGGATAGGGTATTAACTTATAAAAATTTAATTTACTTATTAAATTTGCAAAATGGTGGATAATAAAAGTAAAACATTCCTCATTAGACATATATGGAAAAAATATATCACTCATGAAGACTTGTATAATATTGTTATCTTCATTCGTTATATATTTTTTTGTATATGTCATTCGGGAAGTTTTCCTATTTGACTGTCCTGGGATGAACCTATGTATTGAAGTCATGTCAAATATATAGTAATTTAGTGGATGCCTTTTCTCTTTCTTTTTATCATGGTCATTTAGTACTTTTGTCTCGGTTTCAGGTTCACTGGGTGCATTCTCTGTACTTTTGGGTTTACTGACCGAGTACTTTCTGTTTTAGGGTCACTGGGTGCTGCTGCAGAATGGACACAACAACCCGGGCCTGTTGAACCGACTTGAACTGATTCTGAGCGAGGTTGAGCAGATACCCTCACAGGAGTTCCGCATCTGGATCACAGCACAGACCAATGAAGGACAGATTCCAGTGTCTGTTCTGCAGAGATGCCAGAAATGCATGGTGGAGAGGCCCCGGGTGAGTGGGTGGTGATCAGATCATAAAGCTACTGATAGTACTTTGTCTACACTCGGACACACAACTATTAAATTCGAGATCAACTTTTTCACAAAACTTGCTCCCAGGCCACAGGCAGTAGCTCGTTAAGTGTTTGACAGTATGATGGGTTACAGTATAAAATAGTGGTGGGACCGTTTATAGAAATAAAAACCGGTAACCGGTGTTTTGAAACGAATGAAATGCGGTATTTCGTATGCTTGTTAGTGTACAGTAAAATTATTCGCACGGCGTACATGAGGCAGAACTTGCAACTGGAAATGGCTTTCGCGAGAAACTATTTAGTACGTAAACATGACTTTTGCTCAATATAAAGTCATTAGTCATTTTGATGAAGTATCAGCCAGTAGGTGGCCTAAAATTATGACATTTTCAATAACCAGTTCCCAGATATTCTTTGCGAATTTTCTTGTTTATGCCAGTAACGAACGAAAAATCGCATACTGGTTTATCATTCACAACACTAGTATAAAATGATGTGTTGTGCACTAAAATATAACTGTCTTCATACGACCTGTAAAGTATGTTGAAAGAATTTTGTTGCTGTGACCTTTCCAGATGAAATTTATTCTTTTGTTTTTTTCTTATTTTTGCCATGACTGTGAAAAAAATCTTCAAATGTTGAAGATATATAAAACCGCCTAATTTCAATGTTACTTTTTTTTCTCACGTAATAAAAGAAAAAAAACTTTGATATCAAATTACTGATATACATATCTTTAAAGGAGTTAAACCCTGCCTTAACCTTTCCACTTCAAAAATGTTTGTCATTATTATGTGAGCTGACATTATCACTTCACTCTGCAGTGTCTGCGTTTGCATTTACTACTTCTCCAATGGTATCTTATCATTATTATTTTGTTAAAATTTTGTTTTCACAGACCATGAAAGAAAACCTGTTACGTCACTTGAGCTCCCTGGATGCAGACATCCTACGTCAGAACAGCCGCTCCGAGTGGGCGCCCTTCCTACACAACCTCTGCTACTTGCATGGCGCCATACGCCTCAGAAACAGGCTGGGGAGAGGAGGGTGGAATGTTCCTGCAGACTTCAACAGTATAGGAAACAGTGAGTTCATGGTGAGTAGATCTCAACATGTGTCAGTAGATTGGCACAGTACAGAAAACACTGACTTCCTAGTGACTAGATCTCTGTATGTGATACAGTGTTTGTCAACGAACCTGAAAGTACAGGAATCAATGACTTCCTGTTTAGATCTCTGCATGTGATACAGTGTTTGTCTACGAACCTGAAAGTACAGGGATCAATGACTTCCTGTTTAGATCTGTGTATGTGATACAGTGTTTGTTAACAGATTTGAACAGTACAGGAAATAGTGACTTCCTGTTGAGTAGGTTTTGATGTGATACAGCATGTGTTAGGAGAATATTTGTCACTCTTATATTGTATTACTCTAGGGAGTCGGGTGATATATGTGAACAGACTTCAAAAGTAAATTATTAAACTGATACCATGTGCCTTAAAACAGAATAGGTAGAGAAGGATGGAATGTATGAACTGATTGTAACATTATTGGCAATAGCAACTTTGTTTGAAGTAGTTGATACTGTGATATTACACATTTTTAACAGCAGGGTGAAGAGAAATGAACTACTGTTTAGTAACATTCAGTAGATTACATCAGTGGGACCATATGCCTGCAGAAACAGGCTAGTTAGGGTTGAATGTGCTGGCTCATTTAAACAGTATGAGAGACATGGAGTTGTTATTGGGGATTGAAATATATCAACAGTCCCATGCAATAGTCCATGATGCTCTGTTTTACCCACCTGGCTCTGTGTTTCTATTCAAAGTGCATGATTCTGTGTGTTTACAGGAGGGGCTACAAGTCGCCATGCCAGAGTTTAAGGATCAGCAGTTCACAGTGGCAGGAGATGGACAACCCGTGGCGAAAACCACCTCATGGACTGGACTCCGATACCTTATCGCTGAGGTAAGCCACATGCAAAGGAATACACTGGTAATTGATATCTAGTTGATACATGGATAAGTACGTAGTGTTGTGGTTCAAGGGACTCCAATGTCTCAGGTGTATGGGAGATTGCAGTTTCCTCCTTGCATTCACAGTGTCTAATCTATCTGTAATGACGTGTGGAGAGGTATCAGTCTTATACACAGACAGTGAGCCACTGTTAAGTGCAATGGTCCAGATTGGGGACATACTCATTGCAGTTACTGGTGTCAGTTTCACTAAAGGTCTCAAATGTAGAGTTTTTCTATCAACTGCAGATGATAAAATCAAAAGCATGCGAGGTATTTTTTTTACAAAATCCTTATACCTTGTGTATTTGTAAAGGTGATGTATAGTAACTATGTTTGTGTTGCTATGTACAGGTGATTTATGGTAACCATGTTTGTGTTGTTATGTACAGGTGATCTACGGTAACCATGTATCGGATCCACTGGATCAGCTCAGTTTGGCTGCCATGGTAGACTTCTGGATTTCACCAAATGCTGTCAAGAAAGAGTTTGAGGTTCCAAAAGGTGAGAAACTCATTTCTCAGTGATTGGATATTTTCTTATTCATTTTAGAATTCAGGAAAAAAAAAAAAAAAAACACAGTCCAAAGCAACAGAAATATTTCTAAAATTTAAAGATTCTACATTTATCGATTTAACTCAATTTGGAACATAATTTGGGGATATGGTTTTATTAAGTTAAAAGCTTTGATACTTTTTGATTTATTTTGACATGTAGATTTGTATGATTAATTTGAAAAGAGTGAAGAGCAAGGAAAGTGAAACTTATGATTGGTATTCTGCGTGTAATTAAGCAACAAAAGCACAAAGCTCATGTGACATTCTGCAATAGATTCCATACAATAACCTGAATTGGCTGAAAATTTATAACAAGTTGATTGTTACATTCTAGAAGTTGAGGGTATTTCCTCATTGGAAAATTTCACTGATGTTGGTCAATTTGATATTTCTTACTGTACTTTCACTTTCCTTATTGCACTTGATTTTTCAGTTAAGTACAGGATTCCCAGTTCATTCTTCAACCCCAATGCTCGCCTGTCCCAGTTGATCCAATCAGTGGACAACTTGTCAAACTACCAACTGGAGACACCTGAAGCCTGTAATCTGCATGCAAGCTCAGAGGTGAGTACCTGTACTGTAAAACACACTGGTTCAAACCAGTTCAACTATAAAACTTGAGACGTCTGAAATAGGCAGACTGCAGGTAATTTTCAAGTGGATAAGTTAATGCACTTGTACATAAAGGCACACATGTTCAAACCTGTCCAGCTAAAAAAATGCCTAATGTGTGCAATCTGCATGTTAGTTCTTATGTGGGTAGCTTACTGCACTTGTACTGTACATCATTGTGTTCAAACATCATAGTTGCTCGGATACAACAGGCCAAGAGACTCCAGATTTTACTGATGAAGTTACGTTAGTGTCAATTGTAGAGTTATTTGGCTGGTATATGAGCATCTTGCCGTGATATAACTCACAGACTGAATCTCACCTGACTATTTTGTTTTAAGAAAACTAGTCGTGTTTTTGGTAAAGTAATGGATTAAATATATTGTACAATATCAGAGGTAAGTAACCTCTTGTAAACTCAACTTTGAATTAATGTTTCGCTATTGTTTGTGGATGCATTTTAATACCATGAAAATCAGCAGAAGCACTGTTCAGTGGTCATATACTTTCCAGTGATATTTATTACATATTTCATGATATTTGTGCTGTAAATAATTGTTAAAATATTGTGCACCTATCTGATTGTCTGCAGAATATCATTGTTTTGGCAAAGTGCTGGTGATTCAAATAATTTCCTTCCTTTTAATATAATGAATAGTGAAATAAAATTTATTTAAACCACCAAGGATTAAAGCCAGTGATTTGTGAGGTTTGTAATGGTGTATATATAACCTCTGTCTGTGTAAGAGTGTCTACTGGAGCTCATGGTTCTGTGTAAGAGTGTCTACTGGAGCTCATGGTTCTGTGTAAGAGTGTCTACTGGAGCTCATGGTTAATGTGAATATACTACTTGTACCTGTAGCCGTATGCACACATTGATGACTATCACCTGTTGTTTGAGATTGCTGAAGAGGTATCCAACCCCTGTATATCTCTGTACCTAGAGTGTCTAGTCTGTTTTATCAGTTAGCTTCCATTTGTTAAGTGTGTAAGGTTATGTTTTCATCAGTGTTTGTCTGAGTACATGTTTGTGAGTAGCATAACTCCAAAATGACAAACTCCTGAGGACAACTTTACTTAAAATAAAATCTTTTTTGATGATTGCTCCAAAATATATACAAAATTATGTGGAATTACTAAAACTAGAAAATTCCTCCAGAAAATGTGTACGTAAAGAATTCCTGAGAATTATTCCAAAGTACATAATTACTGAGACTTCTTCAACATACAAAACGTCTTGAGGATTTGTTTTACAGGAAACAGAATGTCAGTTATTATAAAGCATAAAACTTTTCCTTGGAAATTACCCCATAAATAGTTGAACACAAAATCCAAAATGAAATTAGTTTTTACAAATTGTGGATCCTTGTACAAGGAAGAGCTGATGCAAATTTAGTGGAAATTGACTTAAATAGTTAAAAGTATTGGTATTAAACTATCAAACCTGACAGACAGGATAGTGTCTATGTTATATAAATGGAACATAACTTTTATAGATAGTCCCAGGCAAAGGTCTCTCATTTTTCTGAGTAAATTCTCTGGCATCCTGTTATATTGTTTTTAGTTTACGTGTTTAGAAAGGCTGTAGATTTTTTTACTTGTACATCATTACTGTTTATACCCCACAGCCCTTAAGGGCTGTCGGGGTATTGTTTTCATCCATTGTGTCCGGATGGGCGGGCGGGCGTCCGGGCGGGCGGCGGGAAATAGTTTGTCCGGGCTGTATCTCAGAAACCGTAAGGTGTAGGAAGTTGATACTTGGTAGGGACATTGGTTAGGGGGTGTAGGTGTGCAACGTCATGGTCTGACCTTGATTTGATCTTTGACCTTGCCGTAGTGACCTTGACCTATAAAATCTTGTCCGGGCTATATCTCAGAAACCGTAAGGAGTAGGAAGTTGATACTTGGTAGGGATATTGGTTAGGGGGTGTAGGTGTGCAACGTCATGGTCTGACCTTGATTTGACCTTTGACCTTGCCGTAGTGACCTTGAGTTCAAAAATCTTGTCCGGGCTATATCTCGGAAACCGTAAGGTGTAGGAAGTTGATACTTGGTAGGGACATTGGTTAGGGGATGTAGTTGTGCAACGTCATGATCTGACCTTGATTTGACCTTGGCGTAGTGACCTTGACCTATAAAATCTTGTCCGGGCTATATCTTGGAAACTGTAAGGTTGAGGAAGTTGATACTTGCTAGGGACATTGGTTAGGGGCTATAGGTGTGTATTATCATGGTGTCACCTTAATTTGACCTTTGACCTTGTCGTAGTGACCTTGACCTATAAAATCTTAGTGCACCTTTGGGTCTCTCTTTTGATGCAGATTAAGCACTATTAAAGTCATATTAGAATTTATTAATTATAAATTAATTTATTTTAATTATAAATTAATTTATTTTTATTTTATAAATTAATTTATTTTACTTTCATAACTTCCCATTGTAAGAGATAGAATTTCATCAAGTGAGCGACAGATTTTGCTCCAACACCACACATAAGCATTCATTAAATGTATTACCACTTCTGTATGCATGGTAATATTCAAACCATCTAATCTATAATTCGGGCCTTGCAGATGTAGATAAAGAGGGTTGAATTTTAGTTTGCTGATTAATGCTGTCATCTTGTTATTGAATTATCTTGTTTTAATACTTCATCTTTATATGCATGATCTTTCTTTTAAACATTATTTCTCCATTTAAACATTGTTTGGACCTTTATATAACTGACAGTGCTCTGAAAGTATCCTGAAGTTTGTACTGATACAGTACTTCTGTCTGTATCTCATGGTGTTGAAAATATTTCCCTAGGCTGTGGGGTACGGGCATCTCTGATGCTATTTTCTTATTTTATACAGACTAGAATTTTGGTGGTTTTTCTTTTATTTTTTTTATGTTGTATTTTCAGTGACTTTCTTTGAGAGATATTTGTGTGATAGAAGTTAGAGCTGACTTTTTTCAGTTAAATGTGACAGTACATGATACCTGCCATGCTATGTCTAACTTCATTTTTTAAAATTTGTATTAAATTCATTTTGGAAAGAATTTGTTCATAGATAATGGCCTACATGTAGAATGGTCTATTTCCATAGAAACTGTGTCACTAGAGTGCCCTATATGCACAGGATTTGGTTCTGTAGTGGATAACTTCCATTGATACCTACAAAAATACAGTATTTTCTGAATCAGATCTTCTTTGGTTGGTATTTATAAATGCCTCCCATTTGCCATTACCTCAGCATTGTACTCCTCTATAATTTGACTGGAGCCACTTCTGCTTGAACAGAGTCTAGTGTTTTCCTTGTCTTTGTGTTTCTGTATATATTGACTTTCTCTTGTGACCTGTTTTCTTTTTTATCTCCCGCCGGGCTTCAGCCGAGATTATAAAATGCATCCTGTGTGTGCGTGCATGCGTTAGTGTGTCGCGCAGATTTCTCTAAAACTACTACAGCTACAGATTTTTTTGTCAATTAATTGTCCTAATGAATTTTCACACCCTTTAATTTTTTGGGGGTTTTGTGGACTTAGGCCTGAAGATAAGTGAGTAATAGCAATATTACCTACTTTGAGTAAATTCTGACTGTTGAGTAAATCCATTGTAACTCCAAAACTATTGCAGTTACAGTATTTTCCTAAAATAATTTGTTCAGCTACTTTTTCCTTAACTATAACATGGCATATCGTTTGGGGTCCCATTGCATGCCATAAGTAATAGCTATTTTGTTATTTGTAGCAAAAAAATGACAGAGGTAAATGTGAAATATCTTCAAAAGTATTAAAGTTAGGCTAATGCTTGTTGTGTTGGAGCCAAAAATCTAAAAGCCTGGGTGGGTTGGTACCAATTTTTCTGTATCAGAATTTCGCTAATGTAAATGTTTCCTGTTTTGTGAGACCAAAACAATTGTGTGCTAGTATAGCTCTAAAAGATTAAGCCTCCTAACAGGAAATGAAATAAGTGAAAAAAAGCATGCTGAACAAATTAGTTCTGACACTTACAAATCTGTAAAATTATGTGAGAAAGATGAGAATTTCTGCAGCTTCATGGTATGTTTCTGTAGTTCTATGTTGGTGTTCTATTATCTTTTACTGAGAATGGAAGTGCCAGTTGTGAAGTGCCATTCCCCTATTCACTGAAATGGTCTTGATATTGAGAAGTGATGCTGCCAACTCACCCCAAGTAAAATGTCAAATATAGTTAAATCAGAACCTCTTTTATCCAAAATTTTGGGAGAAGTAGACTTTTGCAAACAATAAAAAAGTCAATAGGAAAAAACTTCTCAAATGACATATACAGAAAAAAAATATCACCAATGAAAATAACGACATTATCCATGGTAATGGTGTGCCAATATTTGCACCAAAAAAATATATCCTGCTCCATTTATCCCCCTATGATGGTCAAATACTGCTTATGGTGAATAATAAAATACACTTCTACACACTTTCTTACAGAAAAGGTGATTTATAAGCTGGAAGGAAGGTGTCAGTTTGACGGGCCATATTGCAATGGGAGTGTTTCTTAATTAGTGGCCTAATGAATAATCCGTTTTACTTATAATATTTTTCTTTGCAAGAGATGTGCATTTAAATCAGGAGTTCAGACAACTGTACTCTCCCCTGTGCATTATAAATTTATTCCCAGGTTTTTCAAGCATTTCATCAAGTTACTGAGATTTGATCAGTTGTATTTCAGAACTTTCCCAGTATGGTTATTAGTCCTTGTATTCTCGATATTATTGACCTTGGGCCAATTGAACAAAAAAAAAAAAAAAAAAAAAAACATCTTGTTTTTCCTATTCTGTCCACAATACTTTGTTGTGGTCGCCTGCATTCCAGGCATTTACGTGATAATTTCAGACATTCACAGTTTCACACAGAACACTTGGTTTTAAATTGTCTTAAAGTATGTGATAAGAATTAATGTCAGATGTATTTATACTACATGTCACAGTTTCTATGTTCTGTTATAAAAGTGTTCAAATGAGTGATTTAAACTTGGCAGCCAATTTACATCACTATCAATCCCATCAAAATGTGTTTATAATCATCACACAATCCCATGACCATCATAGTTTCTGAACCCTGCATGTAAATTGTAAACTAGCATGTACCCTCATTCTTATCACAAATCGACATCACAGTCACATCATGTAGAGTGACAGCCGACTTGCCTCTAGTTTGAAACCAATCAGAAGTAAAATCCTGGCTTTGTAATACTGGACAATCTTCATGTTTTATTACTTGTACACTGGCTAGTACTGACTGGGATACAAACCTCATCACCAAATTCATGGCTGATTCATCATCCAAATTGATTGCTTTGTTTTACTGAAATTCATTGTTAGTTTTTCTTTGATATTTTGTTGCTTTATTACATATTTCAGGCACTGATTGGTGATGATCAGTACATCTTCACCCGACTCAATAAGATCTTTGATGCCATGCCAACCTCCATGAGTCTGTCACACAAGCTGTTCCCCAGAGCCCCGACACCGTTTGACGGTAAGACTCGATTAACTTCATCCACAATAAGCCTGTAAAACGCATGGTTCTTAGAGGTACCCCTGTACTCCTCATAGGCTGTACAGTATTTTAAGTTCAAATTACACACAGGAATTTTCTTTGTTTTCACGTATATTTATATACAAATGATACTTACTTAAAATATGAAACGTAGTTCTTTCTAACTTCCAATTAAATATTATTAGAGGTTATAAAAGGTTATATATCTGATGAATTACGATATTACACCCGTGGACAGTGATTCGGACAGGATAGTCCTGTCGGACACAAACATAAAGTGTGACAGATGCAATGTTATTGAATATTAGTGTTGAAAATAAAGATATACAACAGCAACAACAGGAAACACAATGTATGGATTCACATGTTTTTATGCTTTTAAAGTTCTTTTTTATTACGTTAATACATCTTACCTAGTGGACAGATGCATTTGTCCGGCGCCTTGCCGGTCACGCCAAACGTTAGAAAAAAACGTCCTGAGCTGGGCTCTGGCCGGGACCGGTAGTGTCCTGTTCACTCGCCAGGTGGCTGTATAGTCTCCCTGTCGGTGTACTGCGCACGCGCAGCGCATGCGCTCTTCCTCTTTTTGTTTGGCGCGTGAAGAACGCTTGGGATTTAAGAGAAACTTTGAAAAATTAATTTATATACTTCTTCTCAAGCTTATTGCTTCAAATATTTGTGTTAGTTGTGTGTAACAAGTGTCATGGCATCTCCGGGAGATAAGAAGGGACAAAGAAGGGGTTCCTGTGGCCATGTTATGGCTCTTTTCGACTTGCATGAAAAATGTGCGCGGTGCCGCGAAAAGCTTATAGGGGAAGACAATTGTGTGAAGGACAAGCCGTGTAAGATTTGTGATGGCTTTACTCCGGCTCAGAAGGACATGTTGTCCACTCCAATTTATAAAATTAGAAGAGACAAGAAAGCAGGATTGTTAGTTTCCCCGAAAGAAGTTACTGTTTTACAGCCGGTTGAAGGTATGGATAATGAACCAACTTTTCAATCTCCGTCTGACCAGCAGGCTCAGTCTTCTGTTATTCCCCCTGCTACTCCACCCTCTTCATCTCAACAACCGGCTAGTTTTGTTACCTCAGACCAGTTGACAGCCATTGCGGATAAATGGTCAGAGCAATTTGCTAGGATGGAGGCACTTCTTTCTAGAGGTAACGTGTTTTCCACTCCTGTATCTTCAGTCAAGCCGGTCGACACTCAGAATCTCATTTCTGATAACCCCTTCTTAGCTCCAGCTACCCGTCCCACCGGTCCGGGGAAGGTACCGGTAGCTGTTGAGGCTCCACTTGCTGCTACCCCGGTAGATGCCAAGGATAAGAAGAAATCTCACAAATCCAGAAAAGACAAACATTCTGATAAAAGTGATACCAAATCTTCATCTAAATCTAAGAGCAGCAAAGATGTTTCCAAACCGGAGAAGAGACGTGACCGGTCACCTACACCGGTGTCAAAGTCTAAAGCTAAAGCTCCCTCTTCTTCCCCTTTGCCTGGTGCCAGCTCTGGACCGGAGTCTGCTCATCAGTCTGTTGTTTCAAAAGGGGACAGGTCTAACCAGAGTCAGGATGTGAAGCAGTCATCCGGTTCACTCTTCCAGTCTGCATCTTCCACTCCACGGGCTCCACCGGAACAGGATACCAGTCTTGATATCTCCGGTGCCGGTGCCTATGCATTTCCTCAAGAACAGTATGAACAAGTATCTGACGATGAATTAGACCGGTCTGCTTCCGGTTCCGGTTCTGAGGACGGTCATTTTTCTGATGTTGCAGACCCACCGGAGCAGACTGAAGATATGTCTTACAGGGAGACGGTACGTTCTGTGAGAGCGTTTATGGGTTGGCACCACATTCCGGCCTTTGAAACAGACTTTTCAGAACCGGACAAGTCAAATAACCCTTGGAAAGGGAAGAACCCAAGAAAACCCACACGCATCTCAGTGGCCATGCCCCCGGACGACTGGTTGTGCCAGAAGTTGGAAAGGTCGAATCTCACTCTCGCAGAGGGTTACCCCTCTCGCTCACAAGATTCCGCAGGTTTGCGACGTGACCAGTTCATCAAGGTGCCAAAGTCGCAGGAGAAATGGTACAAGATGCACCTGATTAAGACTGACGGACCACATCGTCCTGGTCGTTCTGTTTTCAACTGGAGAAACACTGAGGCCAAGGTTAATTCTCATTTCCCAAGGATAACTCGTGCCTCTGCTTATCCGTCCACAGGCCCTCCCTCCAGGCCTATTGCCCAAGAATCCCTACGCAGGTGGGAACGTGCCGCACGTGAAGACAGTTATATCATCAATCATGCGGCAGGCTTCAGTCGCTGTTCCACCGAACTTCAGGAGAAGATGTCACAGAACATCACTCTGTTGTCCTCTCGTCTTGGCAAAGGAAAGTGTTCGAAGGACGTGGCCAATGCTTTGAATGACCTGCGTGACCTCATGGCCTTTCATCAAAAGGTGTCGGTGGCCATGGGCACGTCTCTTCAGCATTTGGCGGACAGTTTGTTTGTGAATATGGCCAACCTGGTTCTTTTAAGGAGAGACTCATATCTTGATTTTGTGAAACAAGGCGTTAAACAGGATACCATGAACTTGCTGAGGAACGCCCCCTTGTTTGGATACGGTCTCTTCCCTGATGCAGCCATCATGTCTGCGAAGCAGGATATCCAAAAATTTGAAACTAGTAGCGTTGCTCAGAGGCCCGGACCGGGTGCTACTCAGCACGCAAGTTGGAAGGGTACGCAAAGATATAAGCCTTACGACCGTAAGGATAGGAAACAAACATCTTCCACTGACCAATCCTCTCAACAGCAAAGTCAGCCATGGAGACAGTTTGGCCGAAATCGGTCCAGAGGAAGGGGACGTGGCCAGGGTTCTAACACCCATTTTTCTAAAGGGCAGTCCTTTAAGCCCTATAAATGACAATTATCTAGGTGGTCCAACAGTCAAGTTAGTACATCAGATTCAGTTGGACCCTCAGTGTCAGGACAAAAGTGTGTCTGCAAACATAAGCTTGGACAAATTTCAGACAGTAAACAAGGTTCCTTTGTTCAAACCCGAGAGTCGTCGGGCTGTGTATTGTCCTGTTGTCAGTCCTGTTCGTTCTGTTCTTTCACACGGGCATCCGCAAAAGAAAGGAGTAAGCCCCGGCAATTGTCTGAACAAAATAAAGTCTGTCAAAAGTGTATTTTGTGTAGATCCTTGTGTTTTTGCCCCTATTGTTCCCAGTGTCCCCAGTGCTGTCTCCGAACACAATGTAGGGGGCAGACTTCAGGAATTTTGGCAAGTTTGGCAAACCATGGGTTCAAATCCCCGGGTAGTCTCTATCCTGAAAAGGGATTACACTTTGCCCTTCAAACAAAGACCGGTTCTAACCAGGTTCCCAGTGGTTCAAAGTGGTTATGCAAACCCATCCAAAAACATGCATCTCAAAGAGGCTCTTGTAAGCCTCATGCGAAAGTTGGTAGTAGAAAAGGTAGTGGTCAAGTCGTCCCTGGCCTTTTACAACCGCCTGTTCCTGGTCCCCAAACCAAACGGCAAATGGAGACCAATCTTAGACTTAAGCCGGTTGAATCTCTTTCTCAGTACCGGCACACTCAAGATGGAAACTCCGGAAACAATCCGTTTATCCTTGAAGACGGGGGAGTGGGTCACTTCGCTGGACTTCAGCGACGCTTACTTCCACATCCCCATAGCCCCAAGATCAAGAAAGTATCTCAGGTTCTTCCTGTTTCAGCAAACTTTCCCGTTCACAGCCCTACCCTTCGGGTTGGCCACGGCTCCTCCGGAGTTTACCAAAATAGTCAAGGAGGTGAAGCTGATGGCTCAGGCGAGGGGTATCAGGATCCACCAGTACCTAGACGACTGGTTGCCGAGAGCCCCTTCCCCGGAAATCTGCCTACAGCATACCCAGACCCTCTTGGACCTATGTCGAGAATTAGGTTGGGTAGTGAACATGGCCAAGTCCGAGTTGGTGCCATCACAGGTCTTCAATTTCGTAGGTTACCGGTTCGACCTGATCTCCGGTCGGGTATTACCCACTCAGGACCGTTGGCAAGCCCTTCAAGAGAAGTTGAGGTTCATCAAGAGCCTTCCCAGGTGCACCGTCCGTCAGTTCATGTCCCTAATAGGTCTTTTGACGGCCACGGAGAAACAGGTTTCCTCAGGCCGACTTCACATGAGACCTTTGCAATGGCACCTCAAGAGTCACTGGCATGTCCCAGAAGTTTTGGAAAAGGTGATCCCAGTCCCTCAATCTCTCCACCCTCACTTGGACTGGTGGTTGGACGAGAACAATGTTCTGAACGGGCAACCCCTGCACCCTCTTCAGCACGCCGTTCAACTATTTACAGACGCCTCAAACGAAGGTTGGGGCGCACACTTAGGGGACTTCACTGCAAGAGGCGTTTGGTCCCCTCTCGAAGGTCGCCTTCATATAAATTTTCTCGAGATGAAGGCAGTCCTTCTGGCCTTACGACAGTTAGAGCATCTGTGCAAGGATCAGATTGTTCTTGTGGCAACGGACAATACCACAGTGGTCTCTTACATAAACAAACAGGGGGGTATGAGGTCAGGCTCTCTCTGTGCCCTCCTTTGGAGACTCCTGTCCTGGTGCCATCACAGGGGCATAACGCTAAGGGCAAGACATATCCCGGGTCGCTTGAATGTGATAGCCGACAAGCTCTCCCGGCATAATCAGGTGATTCAGACCGAATGGGCTCTCTCCCCTCAGGTTTTCAGTCAGTTGTGTTCCAGGTGGCCCCCACCGCTAGTGGACTTGTTTGCGACCAGGTTCAATTACAAACTCCCCCGGTTTGTGTCACCGGTCCCGGATCAGGCAGCCTGGGCAGTAGACGCCCTGAGCTTGTCCTGGGAGCATCTAAACGCTTATGCGTTCCCTCCAGTCTCCCTGCTCCCTCAGGTAGTTTCGAAGATAAGAGACCAGGGTTGTCACAGGATGATTCTGATTGCCCCAGGTTGGCCAAACATGCCTTGGTTTTGGGACCTGGTGGACCTATCCGTTCAGATCCCCTTCATCCTTCCTCTGACAAGGGACCTAGTGACTCAGCTGTTCAACGGGCTAGTTCACCGGAACCTTCAGAATCTCAATCTTCATGCTTGGCTCCTAGAAGCTCTACCATCAGGAAACACGGCTTCTCTGAAGAGGTGGCAGCACGAATTGAGGCTCCTCAGAGGGGGTCAACTAGAGCCGTGTACAAGTCAAAGTGGACCATATTTGTCAAATGGTGTAAATCGAACAAGGTGGACGTCAGGTCACCCTCTGTGAATCAGATTGCGGATTTTCTCCTTTACCTCTTCAAGGAGAGGAATCTGCAACCCAGCACTATTGATGGTTATAGGACAGCCATCGCAGATATGGTGGGTAATGACAAACTCAATATAAGTTCAGATGAAAATCATACCCGCCTGTTAGACAGTTTTCATAGGGACAAACCGAAAGGCCGAAGAGGGGTCCCTTCCTGGAACCTTTCGCTAGTGCTCCATCAACTTACCAAGGCTCCCTTCGAACCTCTACGGAAGGCTTCGCTGAAGCATCTGACCTTTAAGACGGTTTTCCTTTTGGCCCTGGGATCAGGCAAACGAAGAAGCGAAATCCATGCCTGGTTAGCTAAGAATATTAGACACCAAGAGGACTGGAGTAAAGTTTCTTTATACCCATCTCCCAGTTTCCTCTCCAAAAACCAGCTGGCTCGGGATGGGCCCGCTTCAGTGGCTCCAGTAGTCATACCAGCTCTAGCTCCAACCTTGGATAAGTCCTTGTCTGGGGACAGGTCTCTGTGCCCAGTACGGGCTTTACGTTACTATCTGGACTGGACCAAGGATTCCCGTCAGGGGAAGGAACTGGTTTTTGTGTCTTTTAAGACATTGTCCCTGCCACCATTTCCTCCTGGGTTAAACAGACGGTTCTGTTGTGTTATCAACTTTCCGACCAGAAAGCTCAGGATTTACATCAAGTCAGAGCCCATGATGTCCGGGCTTTCGCAGCCTCTAGGGCTTTTCAGGGAGGAATTTCTCTAGATCAGATCCTTTCTGCTCGTCACTGGAAGGCTCATAATACCTTTACTCAGTTTTACCTGAAAGACTTAGCCTGGGCAGATTCTGAATTGTATCATTTGGGCCCGGTGGTGGCGGCCCAACAGATTCAGGATACCCACTAGCTCCTTTATCCTCGGGCTTGTACATATGTATATATTGTATATTATAGAAAAAAAAAAAAAAATTTCTTCCACTATCCTGGGTCCTTAGTCTGCCGCGATCCAAAGTGGGGCTAAGGGCTTGATGAGATAGTCTTATAGGTCCTGTTCTTCCTCGTTAGTCAGAACTTTTACCCTCCTCAGTCCTAGCGAGCCAGTACTGGACCTTTGAGAAAAGAAGGGGGGGGGGGGGGGGGGGGGGGGGGCAGTAGGTGTGATCCGAGGTATCTGGTTTCTAATCATTCCGGATCCACCTTCTAATTCATTATTCGGAGTTCTGAGGAATTCCCCTATGGGCTACCCTCCTTCCACTGGGTAGTTATTCTGCATCTGTCCACTAGGTAAGATGTATTAACGTAATAAAATGGAAAATTTAATAGGTAAATTAAATTTTTATAAGTTAATTCCTTACCTAGTGGACAGGGGGATTCCCTCCCTACCTTCCCTGCTATTTTTAGCCCTAGGGGATTTCTTAAGGTAGGCAACAAAAAGAGGAAGAGTGCATGCGCTGCGCGTGCGCAGTACACCGGCAGGGAGACTATACAGCCACCTGGCGAGTGAACAGGACACTACCGGTCCCGGCCAGAGCCCAGCTCAGGACGTTTTGGAAAATTAAACCAACTGTAATGCCTTTGTATTACTTGTCAAGCAAGGCGCCGGACAAATGCATCTGTCCACTAGGTAAGGTATTAACTTATAAAAATTTAATTTACCTATTAAATTTTCCATTTAGTAAAATTTAAATTGGTGTCCGACTTGACAGTCCTGTACGATGCACCATCCACGGGTGTATTGTAACCTTCTTAGTTTTTATAAGCAAAAATAACAGCATAGATTCACCAAATTGGTGAAGATGTATGCTTCATTTGTAGTTCTTTAGGCAATTGTTCAATTTCAAAACCAGATAATAACGGATTATCACCTGATTTTGGAAACCAACAGCCATTTTGGAAAATTAAACCAACTGTAATGCCTTTGTATTGCTTGTAATCGGCAAATCTGAAACGCAATTTGCTGCATTGTGCAAAACAAGCAAAAGATGTCCAAAGTTAAAGTGGGTTTATTGGAATGAATGTGATGGAATATTTAACAATTACTGCATGTATAAATACCTGTGTGTCTGGTTTGTCATGCTGTTGTTTTTATGTACTCATCTTTAACTCAATCACTGGATGTCATTATCACAAAAAAAACTATTGTATGTTCTGGTGGGCATGCCGGCAATTTTGCTAAACACTTTAATAATTTTGTGGAAAGAAATAGTTTTGATTGGTCATTTCTAAAAACAACATCCAGGCGTAGTTTGAGTTAAGCATGACCTAAGTCTCAAATGTTACTGGTTAATACATAATAAATCTCTTAAGTTTGCTGTGACTTGGCTTAAAAACTCCTTTGTTGGTGAGTGTGTGTTTGAATTTGCATGAAGTGTCATTGTTTGGGTTAACATGTTACTTGATTCATTTCAGTATTTCAAGACAATCTAGAGCGGCCATTTTTCATGGAGTATTCCTCGGGTAGGTTGTGGTAGTAACACCCAGACTCTGAGGATGTCATCACTTTGTATACTTGTCTTTATAAATGTAGGAACTTTTAAATGTAGATACCAGTGAAAAAACCTGAAAATTTGCCACATAAAGGAATATCAAATTTGCACCCTGTACTGAGCTGCCTCAGATTGAAAAAAAATACCTTCTTAACCAAGATGTCCAGGTAATTGGGTAAATGTAAAGGGAACATAAGATCTGAGTATTTGTACTGATCAGCAAAATTCTGGTAAGTAGGTGTCTCCTTAAAGAGGTTAAAACAAACTTTCCAGGATGTGTTTGTAAGGAGTGTTTAATGTGTGTTAAAACACACTGAATGTGTCTGGCCTATAGACAATTGCTTATGGTGGTTTCACAGAAGTATTAAAATTGTATTGCACAAAGCCCTGATCTCATTTCACTGAGCAGATGTAAATTGTTATTGCGAAAATACACCTTAGCTAGTAAAAATAAGCCTTTAGTCCGCCGCCAGCCAGTCGGCGAGTCAGCGGTCAGTGAGAATTTCAGAAATAATATACAATAGCACTGTTAGAACAGAGACCTCTGCAGAGACTTACCAACACCTCCTCTATTGTTTATGAGTGCAGTGATAAAACATCCGTCAAGCAATTCCTGGATCCAGGTGGTGCTCCATATCATCACCGATATCAAATCATCTGTGCCTTGTGTCAGTGTCAACCTTTCCTCAAAACTTCATCAAAATCGACAACTTTCCTAGTTATTTTACAGACAAATGCATGCTGTCATTTATGACTTGTTATATGACACGGCACAAAGTAAAAGAAAAGTGGTGAAAAAATGCCCCATGTTGGACAGAGAGAAGGTTAGCAGATGTGAAACAATTGTAGTCAGTTCCAAAATAGGCCTGAATTGAGATTAACTCACTTTTACTCAGTGTTAAGAGGGGGATTAATTCTTTCAAAATGGAGTTGTATTGTTGCTGTTAATCAGAGAAGTGAGAACAGGGCTTACCAGTTTAAATACATCACAGAAATATGTATTGACAAGATGTGGGAGTATCAATATGAAGAGAACTTTTTGTGGTGAATTGAAGGGTTTCTGCCTTACTTGACTCGAGTTGATATTTACACTGTTTTGATGTGCTGTCTGATATGCAAAACTCATTACTGTTAAGTTGGAGTTTATTCTCTGTCCATCAAAGATCTATCCATGGGTCCTTGATTTACTTTTCATCATAAAATCCTGTGCTTGCCTTAGGTGTATAACCACAAATATCTATGTTTCACATTGTTTTAACAAGTTGTGCAACAGTTGCTCTTGTGTAATAATTCTGAGTATATGTATTAATTTTCCTTTAATCAAAACATTGGCAAAATAATAATTTTATTTATCCTGACAGTCTACACTGTAAGACCAAGTAATTAGTATGTATTACCAGTAATTGATCATTCCAATAAGATATTTGGATAGAATTCTGTTAACTGACATTGGGGTATCTATAATAATGGCTTTGGTGATATTTGTGGCACAGATAAATTTTTCAAATTTGCTGGATTATGTCAATGTTGACTTGGTGTTTTAACAATTGATGATACTAGCATATGTGGCAGCACATTACTCAGTGTAAAGTTATGTATCTATGTGCACAGATTCTGAGCTGGTTTTATACTGACCACTCAAAGGTCATTAAATCTTTGATCATTCTACATATTTTACTGTTGTGTTGGTCATTATAACATAAAATACTTTTAAATAATTATGGGGATTTTGGAATAAGCCTCCAATATTTTACATACCTTGCCCCTTGGATCTTGGTGAATATGATGTAAACTTACAGCCTTGAACTGGTGTTTTACACTGTATAATCCATCATTCCATGGCTACTGGGGCCTTTTTTACCCAAATATACATGTTTTAAAGGAAAATGAATTTTAGACAAGACTGCTATCCAAGTAATCTATTTCCTTTTAATATCTCAAAACAAATTGTCCATCATGTAAATATTGTTGGAAGATCTAAAGAAGTTGTAATATACAACAAAATTCTAGAACACTGTCTGATGAGATATAAGAAATGATATTGAAATTAAAACCTTTTTTCCTCTCAAAATTAAAACCAAGGAAGCTATATTGAGTGATATTGAAGTATTGAGGGATATAACAAGTATTGAGTGATATCGAGGTATTTAGGGATATTGAGGTATTTAGGGATATTGAGGTATTTAGGGATATTGAGGTATTTAGGGATATTGAGGCATCATGGACATTTCTAATCCTTTACCTTCCATGCTCTCATAAATTCTACAATAGAAAAGAAGCAATGGCTGGGAATGCACACACCCTCACCCCTTGAGTGATACTGACAATAATTGCCCCCAAAACTCCAAATTTTCAGTCTCAGATCCAGATGAGAGTCACTAATGTGGGTCATGATTAACTTGGAGGAGGAACAAGCCATAAGCCCTGATTTGATGAATAGTTTGGAGGTATGCAAGCAGATTTTGCAAAACAATCACACAAACATTGGATTCAGGATCCAGATCTAGAGTGCCTTTTAGGAAAACTGAGCCATGGGTAAACTGGACAAGAGCCCACCTTGTGTGAACATTATGACCCTTATCCAGTTTGTAGATTTTCACATTAATATGTGCGTTAACAAACTATTACGGTACCTACATTTCAAGCTGAATTGAATCTGTGCACATGGAACCTGAGCGTGAGCAGTTTTACTTAGTTATATGTATATAAAACTTTTTCTGGAATCTTTTAGGAGCTGCTGTAAAAGATAGGACATTTTTAATAAATGTTGTTAAATCATAGACATCTACACAATGTTCATGCATCATGCCAATGTAAAAAAGACCAATTTAAAATATTTTTAAAACAGTATACTGTTTCTTTTTAATTTAGGGTATTTTGGGCTTGTTATAAGAAGTATCAAAATATTTTTTTCAGACAATTGTTGTATCCACGGGGTGCCTACACTTAATTGTCACAGTGTGTAGTGTATGCTGTATAGAGAGATTTCTCATTACTCCTCCTTCACAAAAACTGTTAAACCTAGGCACCTGTAATTTACTTGATAGGTTCTTTATCACAACAACTGTCTGAGAATACTTTTGCTGATTTTGAAAAACAAAATGGATGCCACAGCCATTTCTTTGAAAAGTATGAACCCTTTATACATAACAAACCAAACTGTGGCTGATTTCCAGCTGTACAAAGTTGAGTTGGTCAAACAGATAATAAATTGTACTCTATATGCAGTTAGACATTTACCTGGGGGCTCTTCATTTAAGATTATCCACAGTGTGCCAAGGTACCCCACGTAGCCAATTTCAAAAATATGCAAGTGCCTATATCTCACTATTTCAAGTCCTAGAGCCTAGAGATTGGGGATCTGAAACCATCCTAGTGGAAATTATGTGCTGTCATGCTTTTGATGTGGTCAGATTTGACTTTTGAGCCTCTCCTTCAAGGTCAAACAAGGATAACCAAACTTAAAAGTCCTTATAACTGGCATATTTTTGGTCTGGAAGTTTGAGTTGTGAAACCACCCTATAGGAAATAATAGGTAGAGGTCATTTTATGTGGCCAGATTTGACCTTGGGACCTCTTTAAGGGTCAAACAAGGGTTGTCAAACTTAGTGCGTATAACACACTGATTATTCGATTCTAAAGGTTTGTAATATGAAACAAACCAGTAGGAAATCATAGGCTTGGAGTTTTTTGGTATTGACAGATTTGATCTTGGGCCCCTCATTAAAGGTGAACCTAAAGTGCTTATTATTGCTCCTTACTTGGGTACTATGTAAAATGTTTGCTATCTAGTGGACAATGTCTAATGGATTTAATTATGTATTGGTTCTCCAATGCACTAGGTCTAGTTCATTTTACAAAATACATTATTTTTCCATATTTATGTAGCTTCAGTCATTTTTGAAGAAAATCTATTTGTTTTCTAACCACATTAAAGAATTTGCTTTACTATTAAGCAGAATGGCATTTTCGAAAGGAACTTCATGCTTTGTATTTAGTACTATTTACTAGTGCTGTGAAATTGCTTCGAATATCGGGTTCGATGTTTGGTATCTACAAGCTAGCGAACTTTGGTCTAGTTCGATCTTTGGAACAACGTTTTCAAAACCAGTTAAGACGCAGAAATCTCACATAAAATCTTGTCTCTTTATTGAAAATATAGCAAAGATATAAAATCCATATGTTTTTCAAATAAATACCGCCATATTTTCAACAAAAGAAGCAAGTTTTATAGATGGGCAAAAATAGGATCCGTTGGGATGTGGTGTGATGTTGGGGATTTCTAAACGTTTTGCAAAATCTGAATTTCAGACATTTTGAACCAAACTCCGAAATTACGGCTGTAAACGAGTGAACTATCAAACTTCTTCAAACATCGTCGCAGCACTAGTATTTACTAGTCTAAGAGTGAAATTTTTCTGACCGGTGGTGTGTGTACTGTAATATTTCCTATTTTAGTTTTTTATTTCCAACTGGCCTGTTAAGTGGAAGATTATAAAATGTCTCTCGGGTCTGAGTGTACATGTGCATGCCTGTGTCATGCACTTTTCTCCAAAGTGAAGGGTTATGGGATCTTTTGCTTAATTAATTGTGTCCTGGTTTTTGATGTCCTTCATGCTTTTCCTGCTTTTGTAGATCTAGGTCCATAGCTATGTGAGCAATAAAACTAGCACCTACTTTGAGTAAATTGCTTATAACTCCAAAACCACTGCATTTTAGCATTTCGCTAAAATATATTGTTCAGCTACTTTTCTGTATCTACAAGGTGACACCTGTTTTAGAGCTAGCTAACTGAGATCGATAGCAAAGTGACTGATGGCTATTTTTCTGTTTTTAGCCATGAGCCATATGAGTAAATGACATTTTCTTTTTAACAGTTACAGTTAAATCGTTTTGGTAAGAGATGTTATCCAGCTACTTTTTCTACAACTTACACCCAGGCATTTCAAATGGACCAGTTGGAACCAGGGAATGTTTTAAAAATCTACAGTAGTGAATCTAGTGATGTTTCTTTCCTCATTTTTTTTGTATTTCTTTAGTATTTTATGTTCAATTATTATTTATTTTATTGGTGTTGACTGGATTTTTATGTTTAACTGTATATAACTGTATAAAAATGTATAAATATATATTTATTGTATTTCTTCACATTGCAGGTTCTAAACAAATAAAGCAAACTGAATGTTCACAGTGATTTATTTTTGTATCTTCTTCAAACATTTAAAGAATTCATCCCAGATCTTAATCTGACAGTAAAGTGAAACTACAAGCATTCTCAAAGCTTTCTATTTGTGTTAATTCAGTCCATACCGGGTTAACACTCCTGTCTCAAGTAATACTTTGAATCCAAAATAGTTCTTGTTATGTGGGGACCACATTTCCAGTGGGTTGCAGTGAGGGATGGGTCGGTAGCTCTGGCTTCTCAGAATTGAGTGAATTTCACTGAAAAACAAAATATTACAACTAGCATCTCAGTAGTCAATGTATAAAAGAGTCATGAAAGTCAGAACATTTAAAATGGATAATAAATCTGAAGAATTTGTAACATATTAATAAGGCTTTGGCATGTGTTTTCCACATTTTCAGCTTTGATAATGATTTTGATGAAGTTGTAGTTATTATGAACTCCTCCTTCTGTCAATGGGCTATTCAGTTGGCAAAGGACTAGATCACAAGTTGATGGTATTCTTGGAAGTAGAACAGTTTTTATTGATGGGATACTGATATTGACATGCTACCGATTCCTGCATAATTGCAACAGGTTGAACTAATTCCTATGATTGGGAAAGGTGCACTTTGAAGTTCACTATTTTAATAACATATGTGATATAAAAGTCACCTACAATGATAAAGAAGTATATTCTAAAGTATAATCCCTATTACTTACAGCATCACAACAACAAGCAGTTGAGAAATAATTGGCAGTTTCCTGTATAAAAGTTCTGAATGTTTATCTTGGTTATAGGACAAGCATTTTAGCTCATACTGGACTTGAAGGTGGTCAAGATTTCTGATTATTGCAACTATTTATGAAGACCTTTTACTTTCCACGTGATTTAAGTATTTCTTGCACACTATCTTGTTACTAATTCAACCCCATTTCTGTATACTTTTAATGGGCAGTCCAAGGCATCAGTCACTTACAACATTATCATCAGTTTGGCAAGTAACAAATATTGCAGTCATCTTCATTAAGTGTCCCGCAAGGGACGCTTGTTTGTGTATGGGAGACCTTCAGGCTCTGCTGGCTCCGGCGGCTCCGCCGGCTCCACATTTTGTTTTCCTTATAACTCTGTAACCGTTGGGCGGATTCTTTTCAAATTTGGCAGGTTTAGGCAGTAGCCTTGGGGAATTTTTTTGAATATGCTGTGACATTTCAACCAGAGAGGTCACATGACCAAAAATGTCTTTTTTCGATGGGGAAGCTTGTCCGGATGATAACTTGAAAGGAATTTTATCAATTCACCTGAAACTTGGCAAATACATTCATTCTATTAAAATCTGGAAATCATTAGATTTTGGCATTGATTGGTCAAGAAATGGCCGAGTAATTAATGATTAATTAATCATTACGAATTTTCCAAATAAGGAAAACACAAAAATGCTTATATCTCGAAAACCGTGCTAGATAGAGCGATTTCGACGAAATTTTTGACCCACAGGGTATCTCTGCAGAGTAGTTTTCCCAATTTTCAAAAAAAAATTTGTCTCGCCCAAAATGGCGGCCATTTTGAATTTTCGAAATTCTCGCAAAAATTGCAAAACACAAAAATGCTTATATCTCAAAAACCGTGCTAGATAGAGCAATTTCGACAAAATTTTTGATCCGCAGGGGATCTCTGCGGAGTAGTTTTTCCAATTTTCAAAAAAATTTTGTCTCGCCAAAAATGGCGGCCATTTTGAATTTTCGAAATTTTCGCAAAAATTGCAAAACACAAAAATGCTTATATCTCGAAAACCGTGCTAGATAGTGCGATTTCGACGAAATTTTTGACCCACAGGGTGTCTCTGCAGAGTAGTTATCCCAATTTTGAAAAAAAAAATTTCTTGCCAAAAATGGCGGCCATTTTGAATTTTTGAATTTTTCGCAAAATTGCAAAACATAAAAATGCTTATATCTCGAAAACCGTACTAGATAGAGCGATTTCGATGAAATTTTTGACCCGCAGGGTATCTCTGCAGAGTAGCCATGCCTATGTTTAAAAAAAAATTTATCTCGCCAAAAATGGCGGCCATTTTGAATTTTCGAATTTTTCGCAAAAATTGCAAAACATAAAAATGCTTACATCTCGAAAACCCTGCTAGATAGAGCGATTTCGACGAAATTTCTGACCCACAGGTTATATCTCCAGAGTAGCCATGCCAATTTTCAAAAAAATTTTATCTCGCCAAAAATGGCAGCCATTTTGAATTTTCGAATTTTTCGCAAAAATTGCAAAACATAAAAATGCTTATATCTCGAAAACCCTGCTAGATAGAGCGATTTCGACGAAATTTTTGACCCATAGGGTATCTCTGCAGAGTAGCCATGCCAATTTTCAAAAAAAATTTGTCTCGCCAAAAATGGTGGCCATTTTGAATTTTCGAATTTTTCGCAAAAATTGCAAAACATAAAAATGCTTATATCTCGAAAACCCTGCAAGATAGAGCGATTTCGACGAAATTTTTGACCCACAGGGTATCTCTGCAGAGTAGCCATGCCAATTTTCAAAAAAAATTTGTCTTGCCAAAAATGGCGGCCATTTTGAATTTTCGAATTTTTGCGCAAAAATTGCAAAACACAAAAATGCTAATATTTCGAAAACCGTGCTACATACAGCGATTTCGACGAAATTTTTGATCTTCAGGGTATCTCTGCAGAGCAGCTATCCCAAAGAGCTTTCACTTGGTGAAGTTTCAGACCCATAGCTAATTGCTCACCTACTCAAAATGAGTAAATGCGAATTACCTCTAAAAGTATTGCCGATAGCCAATTTTTCTCAAATAACTCATTCACCTACTTTTGGAAGAGCTTTCACTTGGTAAAGTTTCAGACCCGTAGCTAATTACTCACCTACTCAAAATGAGTAAATGTTAATTATCTTAAAAACTATTGCTGATAGCCAATTTTTATCAAATAACTCATTCATGTACTTTTGGGAGAGCTTTCACTCTGTGAAGTTTCAGACCCATAGCTAATTACTCACCTACTCAAAATGAGTAAATGCGAATTATCTCTAAAAGTATTGCAGATAGCCAATTTTTCTCAAATAACTCATTCACCTACTTTTGGGAGAGCTTTCACTCTGTGAAGTTTCAGACCCATAGCTAATTACTCACCTACTCAAAATGAGTAAATGCGAATTATCTCTAAAAGTATTGCAGATAGCCAATTTTTCTCAAATAACTCATTCACCTACTTTTGGAAGAGCTTTCACATGGTGAAGTTTCAGACCCATAGCTAATTACTCACCTACTCAAAATGAGTAAATGCGAATTATCTCTAAAAGTATTGCAGATAGCCAATTTTTCTCAAATAACTCATTCACCTACTTTTGGGAGAGCTTTCACTTGGTGAAGTTTCAGACCCATAGCTAATTATTTACCTACTCAAAATGAGTAAATGCTAATTATCTGTAAAAGTATTGCGGATACCCAATTTTTATCAAATAACTCATTCATCTACTTGTGGGAGAGCTTTCACATGGTGAAGTTTCAGACCCATAGCTAATTACTCACCTACTCAAAATGAGTAAATGCGAATTATCTCTAAAAGTATTGCAGATAGCCAATTTTTCTCAAATAACTCATTCACCTACTTTTGGGAGAGCTTTCACTCTGTGAAGTTTCAGACCCATAGCTAATTACTCACCTACTCAAAATGAGTAAATGCGAATTATCTCTAAAAGTATTGCAGATAGCCAATTTTTCTCAAATAACTCATTCACCTACTTTTGGGAGAGCTTTCACTCTGTGAAGTTTCAGACCTATAGCTAATTACTCACCTGCTCAAAATGAGTAAATGCGAATTATCTCTAAAAGTATTGCAGATAGCCAATTTTTCTCAAATAACTCATTCACCTACTTTTGGCAGAACTTTCACTTGGTGAAGTTTCAGACCCATAGCTAATTATTCACTTACTCAAAATGAGTAAATGTAAATTATCTGTAAAAGTATTGCAGATAGCCAATTTTTCTCAAATAACTCATTCACCTACTTTTGGAAGAGTTTTCACATGGTGAAGTTTCAGACCCATAGCTAATTACTCACCTACTCAAAATGAGTAAATGCGAATTATCTCTAAAAGTATTGCAGATAGCCAATTTTTCTCAAATAACTCATTCACCTACTTTTGGGAGAGCTTTCACTTGGTGAAGTTTCAGACCCATAGCTAATTATTTACCTACTCAAAATGAGTAAATGCTAGTTATCTGTAAAAGTATTGCGGATACCCAATTTTTATCAAATAACTCATTCATCTACTTGTGGGAGAGCTTTCACATGGTGAAGTTTTAGACCCATAGCTAATTACTCACCTACTCAAAATGAGTAAATGCGAATTATCTCTAAAAGTATTGCAGATAGCCAATTTTTCTCAAATAACTCATTCACCTACTTTTGGGAGAGCTTTCACTCTGTGAAGTTTCAGACCCATAGCTAATTACTCACCTACTCAAAATGAGTAAATGCGAATTATCTCTAAAAGTATTGCAGATAGCCAATTTTTCTCAAATAACTCAGTCACCTACTTTTGGCAGAGCTTTCACTTGGTGAAGTTTCAGACCCATAGCTAATTATTCACTTACTCAAAATGAGTAAATGTGAATTATCTGTAAAAGTATTGCAGATAGCAAATTTTTCTCAAATAACTCATTCACCTACTTTTGGGAGAGTTTTCACTCTGTGAAGTTTCAGACCCATAGCTAATTATTTACCTACTCAAAATGAGTAAATGCTAATTATCTGTAAAAGTATTGCGGATGCCCAATTTTTATCAAATAACTCATTCATCTACTTGTGGGAGAGCTTTCACATGGTGAAGTTTCAGACCCATAGCTAATTACTCACCTACTCAAAATGAGTTAATGCGAATTATCTCTGAAAGTATTGCAGATAGCCAATTTTTCTCAAATAACTCATTCACCTACTTTTGGGAGAGCTTTCACTTGGTGAAGTTTCACACCCATAGATAATTATTCACCTACTCAAAATGAGTAAATGTGAATTATCTCTTAATAGTATTGCAGATAGTCAATTTTTCTCAAATAACTCATTCACCTACTTTTGGAAGAGCTTTCACACACGAAAATGAAAAATTGTGAATGTCTCGGAAAAGCTATTTCTTCTGCTTTAATGCTCGGCGGAAGATACACACCGCGGCTGTGGTCTTGACAAAAATTTTTGTCTCCCCAAAAATGGTGGCTATTTTGAATTTTCAAAGTTTTTGCAAAACACAAAAATGCTTATATCTCGAAAACCGTGCTATATGGAGCGAACTCAACAAAATTTTTAACCTGCTGGGTATCTCTGCAGAGTAGCCATGCCAATTTTCAAAATATTTTTGTCTCACCAAATATAGCGGACATTTTGAATTTTTTTATTTTTTGCAAAACACAAAAATGCTTATATCTTGAAAACCGTGCTAGATAGAGCAGACTGTACAACAGTATAAGGCTAGAAACGAAGCATTTTCTTAATACTTTAGCACTCACCTTTATATCCTTTTCGGGACGCTTTGTTTTTGCTATGCAAAAACATTATCTTTTTTTTTGCGAGCGATCCTCTAGTTAATTTATTGCTATCTACTATTGTACTATGTACTACTGTACTATGTACACATTTTGACCTTGCAGGCCCGCCGATCTCTAACATCAGCCACACCAGCAACAACCAGCATGTGGTGAACCAGGGTGTGTTTGCCAGTGCCAGCCATGCTGTACTTAAGATGAAGAAGGAGGTCGACTTGTGGGAGATCTGCCACCACATGATCCCCAAAGTACCCCGCTCATACAACAAGGTGAGTCACATGATCCACAAGTGCCCCGCTCCTACAACAAGGTGAGTCACATGATCCCCAAAGTGCCCCGCTCCTGCAACAAGGTGAGTCGCATGATCCCCAAAGTGCCCCGCCCCTACAACAAGGTGAGTCGCATGATCCCCAAAGTGCCCCGCTCCTACAACAAGGTGAGTCGCATGATCCCCAAAGTGACCCGCCCCTACAACAAGGTGAGTCGCATGATCCCCAAAGTGCCCCGCTCCTACAACAAGGTGAGTCGCATGATCCCCAAAGTGACCTGCTCCTACAACAAGGTGAGTCGCATGATCCCCAAAGTGCCCCGCTCCTACAACAAGGTGAGTCGCATGATCCCCAAAGTGACCCGCTCCTACAACAAGGTGAGTCGCATGATCCCCAAAGTGACCCGCCCCTACAACAAGGTGAGTCACATGATCCCCAAAGTACCCCGTTCCTACAACAAGGTGAGTCACATGATCCCCAAAGTGCCCTGCTCCTACAACAAGGTGACTCACATGATCCCCAAAGTGCCCCACTCCTACAACAAGGTGAGTCACATGATCACCAAAGTACCCTGCTCCTACAATAATGTGAGTCACATGATCCCCAATGTTCCCTGCTCCTGCAACAAGTGAGTTATATGATGTCCAAAGTGCCCTGCTCATACAACAAGGTGAGTCACATGATCCCCAAAGTGCCCCACTCCAACATATTGAGTTACATGATCCCCAAACCGATAACTATTAACGGCACAAAACATTTCAGAACATGTAGCTAATGAGTGTGACTGTGATGTATTTAAACTGTAAAAGGTTCCATAAGAAAACATCATGTGCTTCATGTCGCTGAATCATAAAATACAACAAAAGTAGCATCCTTTAATAAAGTTGTGTTAACTTTGCAGGACTATGTGATAGAGAGAATGAAGAAAACATCCAACAATCCAAACACCAATGTGTACACCAGCTTCAACCTGTACATTATGAAGGAGCTCGAGTACATGTACGCTCTGGTCACTGAGATCAAATCCACCATGCAGGTAAGTACCGTGTGACACTCAACCATACAAACACCCATACATAGTGATACTTCCAGTCATACAGTCTCACAATCTACCATACACAGATCAACCTCCAATATGAGTCATACACTTGACCTACACACACTGAAACAGTGCTTGTATCTGTTGGTAACTGAATCAAGTCTGCCGTACTAGCAAGTACAGTGTGGTATTCATACACTGATAACTAGTCCTGGCCATACCCTAACCCTTACACTGTCACACACAACCACTCACTCACACAACCACACACTCTTGCCCAGTCATTGTAAGCCATATGTACACCCTGGCCACACACTCGTTCAAACACTCCACATACTCAAACAGTAACTTTTAAACTGTAAATCATGAAGTAAATACTAAGTCCAGTGTGTAGAGACCATGCAGCAGAAGAATAACCCCATATGTAGCCACAAGCTTCAGTCTGTATTTAACTGTGCTCTGCTTCATTATCTACACCTGCCAGATATTATTTACTTTGTTTAGTTCACACAAACTGTAATCAGGTGGATTACCTAGGCTATACAAATGTATATTGTTTTAATTCATCCTGCTGTTTAAGTATAGGCAGGAGTAAATGTAACTCCGACAGGCCATTTTCCGTTATAATTTATCAGTATTTGAAATCCTGCTTTAGTAGAAGGATTTTATAGTTCTTAAATTTCACTATATTTTCATTTCCTTTGGATTTTTGTGTGCACAGGCTATCAAACATGCTTGTGAGACGGGTAACCTAGGTGACATGCTATCTCCGTCACATTTGGAGGCTGCTGATGATCTGTACCACCTGCGCATCCCCAAGTCCTGGCTGCGACTGGCAGGTCACACAGCCCCACCCCCCTCCCACTCATTGAGTTCATGGCTGACTGACCTGCAGAACAGAAGTCAGCACTTTGAAAGGATTCTTGCTCTGGTGAGTTAGTGCAAGATCAAGTCACACTTGGGAGTTTATGTTCCTTCCAACATCTAAGTTTATATCAGAACAGAGCCTCAGTGTCGACCACATGTTGCTATGAGCTCAATTTGAACCCATTACCTCAGATGTGAGGGCAAAGTTTTTAACCACTGGGTCATTTAGTTTTTAATATGCTCAACCCCCAGAGCCCACACTGAGTGGTTGTCTGGTTGAGTTGAAGAACAGCATTATCAGTTATTTTGTGCTCACAATTCATTGCATTCTCTCTATTTTCACCAGGGTAAGGAGAAGATGCCGGCTTACTGGCTGGGTGCGTTTTTCTACCCACGCGGCCTGCTGTCACTTCTCAAGCAGGAGAGTTACAAACATCACGCGGGCGACAGGAGTGGCAACTTCGACCAGTATGTCTTCCAGACTGAAATCACAGCTAGGGACAAAGACCATGTGAGTAATGTGAAATGATCTAATCCAATCATTGTAGGGCCTAATCTCTTTGTAAATAAAACACTTCAAGGTCCATGTGAATGGTCAAGAGGAGTCCGTGAAGGAAGAACTAGAAGTCAGCTCAAGGTTCATATTCAGAAGCTTCGTATTCAGCTGATTTTTCCAGGTTCTTCAGCTTCTCCATTTTGTGGATACCAGCCCCGACTTTTATAGTGTGACATCTTTGGAAAAATAAAACACATCATGAGTCCAAATAATAGGACATACCTGTACTTGTATCAATGAGATTCTTGTTGCTTTAGGTGTGATTAAAGTAAACATTTTGTTACAGAAAGTGTAGCCTTATTACTGAAAAATCATACCTCTATTTCTCTATATATTCATTCTTTCACACAATAGCAGGTTTCTGAAGCCTGTTTAAAGTGTACTTATTTAGACATGCATATCCTCAACCATAGTATATCTGGCCCGTTGGGCGCTAATTTGGATCGTGACCTGACATGCCCCTGGACTTCCCCTTTTGGAATTCAAGCGTATTAGAGGATTTTGTATCAGTTTTGTGCTATAAATGTTTCTATTGTATCCCCTCAGATCCGGGACCCACCCGCTGAGGGCATGTTTGTGTTCGGTATCTACCTGTGGGGGTGTGCCTGGGAGAAGACCAATGGGGAGCTGTTGGACCAGCCACCCCGCTCTACCTGTGCCTCCATGCCCGTCATTCACATCACCACCTGGCCACAGAGTGAAAAGCCCCTGCTGCAAGACTCCACCCGATCCTCTGAGGTCTACCCCTGTCCAGTCTACCACACACGCAGCGCCCCCAGGGAGTCAGTTCTGGAACTAGATCTTTACCATATTGGTGTGCCTTCAACTAGATGGGCCCTGAGGGGTCTGACAGCTACCATAAGGCCGTATTAAAAGTTACAAAGAGTCAGTGGTATGGTATTAAAAACAATAAGAAAGCAAGTCACCTTACAGAAGACCCAGGATATTGATTACAAACTGAGTACTTGCATGAAGAAAGGTGCGATGAGTAACTGTTATAGCAATAATGACTAAATCCTGAAAGCGTGTATAATGTTGCAGTGTTACACGTGCAAGAACCTAGGACTGTTAATTGTAAAAACCGCTTTATTGAAGTATTATATTAGGACATAGTCAAGATTTAACATTAAACTGTTAGAAAGACAGTGAGGTATTTTACTGGAACTTGTATAAAGGGGAAAGACGAGCCAGTGGTATAGTTATTAAGGTACAAGACAGGGATAAGACTCACAAGAAACTAAGGCTGTTGTTTGCAACCATGCAGCCATATTAATAACATATTCCCCACTCAATCTGACAGGAATTCAGATTCAGTACTCGGCACAGCTTTGCAGTCATGATATCGTTTGTTTAGGTACATACAAATAACTGGCCATCATATCTTTATGACAAAGACAATCATAAAACTTGGGTCTTTTTTGTAATGACAGCTGTGTGTTTGTTTAAAGCGAGTATTGGACTATTCAGACTGCCGATTCCTCTGTGGATAATGCTATGTGTTTGGTTCATGGCCACCCTGTGCCAAAATCTGGGCAATTAATGCATTTTACTGTTACTTTTGCTTTCAAAAGGATAAATTATATGATAACCTTCAACCATTCCTGGCATATTATAGGTTAATGTTTGAGATAAAGTTTCATAAATTTGAGCTTGTGTGTGTAATGTCACATTTGTACCAGTAACATGCATTACACCCAAAGACAATCTGCAGTATTATATATTTTTTTCATCAGTTTATATTTTGTCAGTGCTGTGTGTGTTTTTAATACTGTTTTTCTGTTATTTAAGAATGCTTCAGTACTTTCATTGATCTACTTTTGTTGATTAATTTTTACCAGTTTTTTATTGTTTTCATCTTTTTTTAGTAACAATGTATAGTGTGATTGAAATCTATGTTGATATTACAATATTGATAGTTATTGGGGGAAACACAGTAACTGTACATGATTGTTTCAGGGTTTGTAACTGTTTCCATCGTCCAGTGTCTAGCCCGGTTTTTACTGCTGTTTTATCAGCCCTTGCTCAATCAACAGTTGGCTCTGATGTAGACTGTTGTCATAGTGCCATGGTTAATGATTTCACTTTAAACACTGCTGTACATTGGAGAGAGAAGTACGGAAGTAACCAGTGGTGCCATCTTCTGAAAATTAATCAGTGAGAACTACATGACTTGGCACAACTGGAAAACTCAATCTAGAAATGTGTTTTATATTCAGATTTTTCTTGATTAAAATAAGCACTGAAACAAATGCAAATGATAAATCTACTTTACCCACAAAAGTCAAATAATCCTCATACAGTGTTTGTAAGGGGTGATTAGTTTCTACCAGTGTCACAATGTGTCACACAACTCAGAAATTGTACTCAGAATATAGTTTTCTCCATGGTCACTGCCATTGCTTCCCCTGTTATCAAAAAAATGAATACCGATAACTTGCAGTAGTCAAATAACTCTGTACGACTTTATGCCAAGTTAAGGCATGTGCCAAGTTACGACACAAGCAGTACCTTGTCGTTCAAAATGAAGCATTGGGGGAGAATGTGTCACAGTTAAAATGACATTGAGGTGGTTTTTGTCACTGGTGTCTTTTGTATTTCTCACTCTGAATGGGGAGTTTGTGCCATAGAGATTTACTGTTCCCACTACAAAGGTTTTATCCTGTTTTTTGGGGTTTTTTTTGTTGATTTATCTTGTTTTTATAAAACCCTCTCTACATCCACATATCTCTCCAGCCAGTGTTGGATCATAGAGATTGTACTGATATATTTTTATAGTAGAACCTGTTCTGTTAGAGATCATTAGTTTCAAGAAAACCATTTTGTTTACTTTGTTGTGTTTGCTGTCTTGGTGAAACATACATTGTTTGTCTTAATGCATAAGATACTTGTCCAAGCAAAGAACTGTGATTATTTTGTACATGTCATTTTTTAGTTCCTTCTAACTAAGTTACTTGTTTTTATTTATTTCTGTTTATATATTTTTGTTAAGATTATATTAAGGTATACTATATATAAAGTTCTGTTGATAGAATACAATTTGTAAATAAAGTCTTTTATATTTTTTTCCTTGTTTTTAAATAAAGAAAATATTACCACAGATTCCATTTGTTAAATAGTGACAGAAGATGAGTAAAGTTGAATTTCAAGTATATCCACTTTGTTTCAGACCCAACCAATTAGCCTTTTCATGAACAAGGTAGTGGTATTAAATTCATAAAGAAGAAACTTGTCGTAATTTATATTACAGCTTTCTGATATTACCAAAATGCAAAGCTTGTAATGTATTCTTATGCTTATCTGCATAAGACTTAAAAGATGCTAATTCATATTATTTCAGACACACCCAGCCGAGGGTTAAAAAGACAGACTGTGTAGATTGATATAATGTTCTTGTGTCTGTTTTCAGTGGCAATGTTAGAGTCCCAAGTTTTAAAAAAATCCTTTCATGTCGGAGCGTCTTTTGTTCTTTGTTTTTGATTTCTTCACCATGTTATAAGAACTGTATGTCATAAAATATTCTTATATGGCATCAAAGTCAAGGGATCCTGAAAGTTCATGTTGCACACATTATTCTTGCTGTTAAACTTTCTGTATACTTTGGAATAAACAGCAAAACAGTTTTATGCAAGATTTTCTAGTATTGTACACCATTTTGAGTAAATGCAACTGATTTATTGAAGTATTAAAATGCAAAGCATTCCATCTGTAGTTGTGTTTTTTATTTATTTTAATATTGATATTATTTATTATTAAATAATCAGATAGTAAGTTGCAATTTGCGATCCTTAGAGCAGGTGATTGTAACTTTTGGTAAAACTTCTGTTGCCATATTTAAAATAAGTGCAGAATTGTTAAATGGAGACACCTTTAAAAATAAGAAATAAAATAATTCTAAAATCAACTGATTATTTTCTTGAATTTCTGTTGTATAAACCATTGTTTCTTTTATTCAGAGCATACTTTAAAAATATGTAGATGAGAAGATCTAGGAAAGCACTGCTTACTAGTTGGTCAGGATTATCCAATGAAATCAGACATGCACAAGTAACTGCCAATCCTCATCATATTGGGACTCAAACCCACTACCTGAGTGGTGAGAGAGTAGTGTGTTCTCCACTCCACCACCATGCCCTCTAAAGTTCATTAAATGGCACCATTTACTCTGTTACAGTCACAGGGCAAGCGTGGTAGGAGTTACCGGTTGCTTTTTAAGTTGCAACAGGAAAAGACGCTATTAATGCCTTGATTGATTGCCTTCAAGTCCCTAATGAGCTATCTACCTGCCAAGTGGTAGTTATCTCCCGCCGGCCGGGCGGGAGATTATAAAACGCATTCCGTGTGTGTGTTCGTGTGTTATTATTGAGTGTGTGTCACGCTTTTATAAAGGGCTGTACATCACACTGGTTGTTTCTCCTTGGCCTTTTCAATGGTTTTTATGACCTTATTGCTTATGTCCTTTCATTTGATGGTGTTACTTCACACCTAGGACCATAGCTAAGTGAGTAATAGCAATGGTGGCTACTTTGAGTAAAGTGCTCATAACTCCAAAATGACTGCATTTAGAGTGTTTCTGTAAAAAACGTTGTTCAGCTACTTTCTCCATGCCTACAAGATGGTACCATTTTTAGGGTTCTATCTTCATAGCTAAGTGAGTAATAGCTATTTTCTGTTATTAACAATAAACAAAATGAGTAAATTGATTTTGTCTTTGTAACTGTTACTTACAATATTGGCCTGACATATGTTTTCAACAACTCCTTCATGTACTATATCGTGGTGAGGTGTCCAAGGTGTAGCACCATAGCTAACTGAGTAATAGCTATACTAAGTTTAACATTTGACCATTGAGCAAGTCACTTATAACTCAAAAACTATTGAATATAGAGGATTTTTTTCGAATATGTTGTTCACCTATCGTTTGGATATACTGTATTGTGCATTTTCACAGCTGTAACTCCATAGCTAACTGAGTAATAGCTACTTTGATGATAACCATAATGAATAAATGGCTTATATCTTCAAAAGTATTGCAGCTACACAATTTTGTTCCAATATGTTGTTCAGCTACTATCTCCACAGCTACAACATGGTCACTAGTTTGGAAGTATATCTCCATAGCTAAGTGAGTAATAGCTACTTTGTCAATTTTTAATGATAACCATAATGAGTAAATGCCTTATATCTTCAAAAGTATTGCAGCTACACAATTTCTCTCAAATAAGTTGTTCATCTACTTTTTTGTGAACTGTAACATATTTAAATTTCACAACTGTTGCTCAATGTACAAGTGAGTAATGGCTACTTTATTGCTACTTTTGGTGAAAATGTGAAAAATGACAAATATCTCGCAAACCGTAATAGCTACTTTGTCAATTTTTAATGATAACCATAATGAGTAAATGCCTTATATCTTCAAAAGTATTGCAGCTACACAATTTCTCTCAAATAAGTTGTTCATCTACTTTTTAAGTCATTCATCTACTTTTGGGAGAGCTTTCACATGCTGAAGTTTCAGACTCGTAGCTAATTACTCGCCTAGTGAAAATGAGTAAATGCGAATTATCTCTAAAAGTATTGCAGATAGCCAATTTTTCTCAAATAACTCCTTCATCTACTTTTGGGAGAGCTTTCACATGGTGAAGTTTCAGACCCATAGATAATTACTCACCTACTGAAAATGAGTAAATGCGAATTATCGCTAAAAGTATTGCAGATAGCCAATTTTTCTCAAATAACTCGTTCACCTACTTTTGGAAGAGCTTTCACATGGTGAAGTTTCAGACCCATAGCTAATTACTCACCTACTGAAAATGAGTAAATGCGAATTATCGCTAAAAGTATTGCAGATGGCCAATTTTTCTCAAATAACTCATTCACCTACTTTTGGGAGAATTTTCACTTGGCGAAGTTTCACACCCATAGCTAATTACTCACCTACTCAAAATGAGTAAATGCGAATTATCGCTAAAAGTATTGCAGATAGCCAATTTTTCTCAAATAACTCATTCACCTACTTTTGGGAGAGCTTTCACTTGGTGAAGTTTCATACCCATAGCTAATTACTCACCTACTCAAAATGAGTAAATGCGAATTATCTCTGAAAAGTATTGCAGATAGCCAATTTTTTCTCAAATAACTCATTCACCTACGTTTGCAAGGGCCTTCACATAGTGAAATTTCAGACCCATAGATAATTACTCGCCTACTGAAAATGAGTATATGCAAATTATCTCTAGCAGTATTGCAGAATTATCTGTACAAGTATTGCAGATAGCCAATTTTTCTCAAATAACTCATTCACCTACTTTTGGGAGAGCTTCAAACCAACCTGTGGAAAAGCACAGGGTAAGGGTAAGACCTTGGGCCCCTTCTTTGAGGTGGAATGAAGATATCCAAGCCTTTTTAGTGCATATCTTACATGTACATAACTGCGGAATATGTACATTCAGTGGCTCTAACTCTGGAATGTGGCCATTCGATGGCCAAATCATTGAATGGGTATATGCTATGATTTGCCATTGAATGTGTACATGCAGTTGCCAGAACTATTGAATGTATACATTCCATGCTGTGAGTAATGGAATGTATAAATGACTTTGTGACAAATGAAAGACAATGTACAAAAAAAAACATTTTATTAGTACATTAAAACATTAAAAACAACTATGAAATGTAAATTTTTAGTAAATAGCACAAACATATTGATCAAGTACATCGTTTTGATATTTCAAAAATGTTCCTGTCATTAACCATTATTACTTTGACTGATTTCCTTTTTATCTTTCAACCATTTCATTAGTACTAAACCACAAAGAGAAACTTATGAAATGCACAACATTACTTAATACAGCTATTGCTGAAGCCCATGATAATTAGATTTATTATTATTCTTCATTATTTAGCATACGCAGGGAATCTTTTCATGTTATTGGATTTCATCTTAAAGTTAACATGATTGTCCTGAACAGTACATTTCTAATTTCAATAACAAACATCTTTGATGTGTACGCAACAGATTCTTGTTTTTACAAGTTTCATTCTCTATTGCTAATTGCCTTTTATTGTAATTTGCTTTTACTGACGATATTTAATTGTATCGTGTATAGAACCTGCAAAACATTGATAGTGTCAACAATTATTTATTTGTGACATTACATTTCAAACTAATTATAACATAACGAAACTGTAAATGTTGCTTGTACATTAAATCAATCGTTCTATCAATATTAAATGATTACTGTGTAATATTAAGAAAATACATACATATACATCTATATAGATGCAGAGAAGAAAATAAATTGGTGGTCACTGTAGTAAAGCGACATTTGACTTGTTAATTTTAAACTTTCGGTTGCAAACACAAGGTCAAGAATACCACCACATATATGACTTGGTTCACTTATGTATTGCTTCAAAGAATACCTCTGCAAAAGTGATGTAGCTTTATTAAGATTATATAAATCAAAGTTAAAGTCACCACAAATGATTATCTCATACATATCTTCTTTCAATTCCACTATAAGCTTTTCAACTTCTTCCAAAAAAGTCTTTATGCTGTCTTTAGGAGATCTGTAAACAGTCACTAGAGCAAAGATTACTTCATTCGCTTCGATTATCACACATGTACATTCTATGTTAATTGCATGGAATTTCTTCTCACAACATTTGGTGTCCCGTTTGACATAAATACCTGTACCATGAACTGACTTACTACACGTAAATATGTAATTATCCATTTCAAATTTCTTATGTGACGCTAGTTTAGAAATATGTGTTTCCGTTAAACATATAGCATCTAACAGTTTAACTGATGGATCACTCTTTTAATCTTGTAGATGCATTTTCAGAGATCTTATATTTAGGCAACCCAAAAGAAAGGCATTTTCCCTTGCTATTTTTTCAATTGGAGAAATCCATTGTAATTTAGATTCAGCTTCCATCCGTTTAATTTCTTCAAGAGCACCTGCGTTTACTTTTATATGGCTTGGGTTAAAATTGCAGATTTTTATTCCCCTACTTGTTTTGGCTCTACTTAGCATAGTGTAAATTAGTCCTTGAGGAACACATTTCAAGTTTGATGGTTTCATCATATCTGCGACCATTTCGCTGTATGTACTACCCTGTGCTTTGTGTGTTGTTAATCCCCATGCTAGGTCAAATATGTTGTTCCCTACTTTTTGATGTAGTGCGGCGGGAGATCATACCACGGCAGTGGTCTTGTTATTCTAGTATTTTGCCCATTGGTAAGATGTATTAACACAATAAAATTGCAAATTTAATAAGTAAATTAAATTTTATAAGTTAATTAAAAATAATACCTTATCCAATGGACAAGAAATGGCCTCCCAACCAACCCTGCTATCAGCTACTAGGGGTTTATCTAGGTTTAGGCAAAGTAAAAGATGCGATGACCTCGCATTGTGTAGATGGGAAGGAAGTAGGGTACACAAATGCAGGATATGGACTGATCCCGCCAATGGAAACACAGGACATCTTTTTCTGGCGTTTGGCAAGACTGGTTTGCATTGACTAGTGTAGCATATTGTCCATTGAATAAGGTATTAACTTATAAAAAATTAATTTACTTATTAAATTCGCAATTTTGTGATGAAAAACTTTGTGACCGCATAAAAATTAGCAGTACTGTGCAGGTGCTTAACTCATCCAGTACTGTCTTCAGAGGCTAAGTTTACCTCCTTTGAATCCATCAACATAAAACTCAAAATTCATCAGACTTTTACAAACCTTGTTGTCATTTATCGACCTCCTTCACTGCCTCAGGTTCCAGCCAGTGTGTTCCTCAATGAGTTTTCTGGATACTTGGAGGAAATTATCGCCTCACCTGGGAAACCTTTGATTGTTGGAGACTTCAACTTCCATGTAGACAATCTTGAGAAGCAATCTGCAGCATCCTTCATTGATATCCTGAACACCTTCAAGCTGAAACAACATGTCACTTTTCCCACGCATGTTAAAGGTCATACACTTGACTTAGTTATTACCTTGGACAATGATGATGCAGTCAGTAGGATAAGAAAAAGGAGATCAACTTTCTGACCATGTCAGTGTTCTGTGTGATATTTTGTGCTACAAACCTCCACCAGCAACAAAAGATGTTAAGTACAGGTGCATTAGAAAGATAGACATTGATCAATTCAAACAGGATATCCAGTGTCTTGATTTGGGTTGCCCTGGGAACAGCACAGAGGATCTTGTTGGCAAATACAATCATTCCCTCCGTCAACTCTTGGACAAGCATGCTCCTCTCAAAAGTCGCACAGTTATTGTCCGACCAAAGCGACCATGGCTTAGGGAGTCTCTAAAACTGCAGAGATCTGAGTTACAGAAGCTGGAGCGAAGGTGGCGTAAGAATGCCAATCCTGAGGACTGGGTTAGCTTCACCAGATGCAGGAAATCTTTCTCTGATTCTCTTACCAAAGCTAAGGAGGACTACAACCAGAATATCATAATGGAAAATAAGATGGACCAAAAGAAGTTGTTCCAACTCACAAAATCGCTCTTGCAAGAAACTTCTGAGACACCACTACCACCTCATCACTCACAGGGGGAACTGGCAAATAATTTTAGTGACTTCTTCATGAGCAAAATTTCCAAAATTCGTGATCAGTTCACTAACTCCGACAACAAAGAAAGTATTGATATCCCCTTTTTAGGTGAAAGTTTTTTCAAGTGTTTCCGCAGTCTTTCTGAGGCTGACGTCTTGGAGCTACTGAAGAAGGCCCCAACAAAGTCTAGTGACCTGGGCCCTATTCCCACATACCTACTGAAGCGATGCTCTGATGCTTTAGCTCCAGCTATCACAAGGATCCTCAAATGCTTTTCTATCAAGGGGAGAAGTTCCACCAAGCTTCAAAGAGGCAATAGTTACACCACCTCTGAAAAAGCCTGGTCAAGAACTGACTTACAAAAACTATCGGCCTGTCTCTAAGCTTAGCTTTCTGTCTAAGCTCACCATGAGGGCAGTCAATGATCAGATCAAACATCATATGGACACCAATAAACTCCAGGAGCCTCTCCAATCTGCCTACCGTCCCTATCATAGCACAGAGACTGCACTGATAAAAAATTTTGATGATCTACTATTAAACCTAGATAACAAAAAGATGGTCCTACTCTCCCTGTTAGATCTGTCAGCTGCATTTGACACTGTGGACCACAACATTCTACTAAACAGGCTAAAACATATGTTTGGCATCACAGATGTTGCTTTGGATTGGTTTACATGATATCTATCTGACAGATCTCAAAAAGTCAGCATTGCTGGTGCATATTCAGTCAGTCGGTTCTTGGAATGCTGTGTGCCTCAAGGATCAGTGCTTGGCCCACAGTTGTACTCTCAGTACACCAGACCTATTGGTGATATCATCCGATCTTCAGGGCTACTCTTTCATCTATTTGCTGATGACAGTCAGTTATACAAATCTGCCACACCCAGTAATGTGGAACAACAACTTGAAGCCTTTGATACAGTCTAGTCGTGTATCAGAAACCTCTCAGGGTGGATGTTTAACAACAAACTGAAACTTAATGATAACAAGACAGAATTTCTGCTTGTTTGGATCACAGTCTCAAAGATTAAAAGTTGTTCATAATGCAATAACAGTAGGTGAGCATACTATAACAGCTGCCCCTATTGCAAAAAACCTTGGCATTTGGATCGATGAGACGCTGACATTAGCACACCAAGTTCAGCAAGTATGTAGATCTGCTTTCCATCAAATATTTTTGCTTCACAAAATTCGGCCTTTTATTACGCTACAATAGTCCTACCTATTGTGACCATATGCTTTACTGGTGGTTGACCACGGGAAGCTTCCAACCGGAGTAAGAGTTGAAAACTTTACCTGTAGAATTCAGATAGCCGGGGCTATCCGGAGTACTGGTCACGGGGAATGCCGGTGATGTAGAACCGATGCGGGTAAACACGCACCTGCTGGCTTGGCCACGTGACCTAGGGAACCTATCATATTGCTCCCATGAGCACTTCCTTCTTTTTGTTGGAAGCCATCTTGTCAAGTTGGCTTGCTTGTGACTCTCACTTTGGTGAATTGTTACAGCTATATAACTGCGGGTAGACAGTAAAATTGCGATTAAATTGTTTCATAACAGTTTATAGATCACTTTCGGTAGAGCCAAGTGCAAGGGACTGGATCCCTGTGCCCAAGGAGCTAAAACTACGCAGTGTGCAGCGTGTTCAGCACTAACAGAAGAGCAGTGGTCCCACCTCAGAGAGAACTTTGCCAAGAGGTCCGCTTACAGGCAAAGAACCGGTTCACAGGGTGACTCATTTGAGGAACTGGAGACAGAAGATCTGGCACAGACTGGTGAAGATTTATCACGGGTGGACGACACTCTCTTGGATTTAGAACTGGAAGAGACCGGTACCGGTGCACCTCTTGCCGGCATCAGTCCTCTTACAAGCTTACCAGCTCCATTACCCGCACAGAACTGAAATGATGAACAAGCTGCAGGAGAAAAACCAGCAACAAATTCAGGATTTCTCTGCTCAACTACAAACTGGACTGCAGGCTTTTCTACAACAGTCCATGGAGCAGATGTTCAATCGTTTGGCCCTGGCACAACCTCAGCCTCCAGTAGCTGCATCTTCAACACTGCCACCTCACATTGTGTCAATCACACCGGTGTCTGCCATACCGCCTGCCAAATCAGAGGAAGCTATGGACGCAGCTCCATCTCAACCTGCCCCTTTTGAGGTGAAGAAGGGTTTCACTAAGGTTAAGGGCTCCTCAGCTATCGCGCAGCAGTCCATTCAAGCGGTGGTCTCCAAAGTCGTAGTACCGACTTCCACCCCCTCGACACAGCCTCCACCTGCGACTGTGTCTGCTCCAAGGCTTTCATCTCCTCTTCAAGCCCTGGAACAAGAGGACTATGGGACTGATGCTTCAGCCTCCTCCTTCTCTTCTGCCTCAAAGCACGAAGACCCTACTGAAGTTGGAGAACAGGCTACCTCCCCCTAACCTTCCATTCAGGGAATTGGTCCAGAAAGTTAGGGAGTTTTTGTCCATCCCGGACCCAGCAGCAGAAGAGGACTATAAGCTGGGCTCAGCACTGCTACGTGATCCCCTTCTCCTGTAACAGGAAAAGTTGGATAGACCCCCATCTATCAAACTTCCCATGATACCCGACCTATCTCGCCTTCAGACTGCTCAGGACGATTTGGTGAAACCAAGTACGTCATCTTCTCTGGAGATAGGAAAATTTCCGGGCATTCCACCACACAAGGGAATTTGGTACAGTGTAGTGGACAACAAATTCTCACAGACACCACGGGTGGTACCCCAGGCATTTTATAATATTGCAAAGCCTGGTTACAGGAGTGGACCCCCAGCTTCAGTCCAACAGAAGGATCTAGTCAAGCTGGAATATATGGCTCGCAAAAATGTCAACATCGCCAATTTCCTTTCCACTTTTGGAATGGCCAGCAAGTCATGCCTCAACAACCTTCATCTCAAAAGGGACCAGAGAGAAAGGTTATTTGAACAATTCCGTGCAACCACGGACGGGCCCACCAGAGAGCAGATCTTTGCACAGCTTCTTAACATGACGCAACAAGAATCTGCTCAGATGCAGTTCATGCTGGATATTAGCAGAAGCATGTCCAAGGCCTACGCAGACTTGGTATCCAATTTCTTGTCTTCACTCACAAACCTGGTGCTTCTCAGGCGTGATGCCTATCTACGTCATGCTCACCCTAACCTCGATGCTTTCAGGGTTCGCAATCTACGCGCCGCCCCAGTCTCTGGAGGTGACCTGTTTGAGAGGAATCTCATGCAGGAATATGAGCAGCACTTAATAGGTCTAGGAGTGAAACCTGGATCCAAGAAAGAGCAATGCTTCCACCCATACAAGAAAAACAAAAGGGGCAGGGGTGGACGTCAACAGACTCAACAAGGGGTTTACTACCAACCCGTGCCGGCACCCCATTACATTGTGCAACAGCCCTTTTTTCAGCCACCATCACAAGGTGGTCGCAGAGGAGGACGTGGCGGTCGCAGGGGTCGTGGCCGCGGAGGCAGCACAAGTGGTACCAAACAGCAGCAACCTCCTCAATGACACTCAATACCAAGTGCTACCTTCAAAAAACCCTGGATTAGAACTGACAATGCTTTCAGGAGATCCATTACACTATGTTTTCCCTGTAACCCCTCCAGAGGGGGAAAAGACTCCATGTGTACAGTCCCCACCGGAGGGGGAAAAGACTCCATGTGTACAGTCCCCACCGGAGGGGGAAAAGACTGTGTGTACTGTCCCTACCGGAGAGGGAAAAGACTCCGTGTGTACAGTCCCCTCCAGAGGGGGAGAAAACTCAGGATATATCCAATCAAGTTCAGTTCAACAGTGTACAAGAGAAGTTACAAAATCTGCCAGTGGGGGGCAGACTGAGGCAGTTCCTTATGGAATGGGAAAGACTAGGCTCCCACTGGTTAATTACAGGGCTCATAAGAGACAGATACAAGTTGCCCTTCAGAGAATGCCCAAACTTATCCAGGGTACCCTGCATAGTCAGCAGTTACGCAGGCTTCGACAAACAAAATGCCTTATGGACCTCTATTCAAGATCTGCTGCAGAAAGGCGCAATCGAAGTAGTTCATACCCCAGACAGTCTGGGATTTTACAGCCGTCTCTTCCTGGTCCCAAAACCAGGCAACCGCTGGAGGCCAGTCATAGACTTAAGTACACTAAACAAATTCCTGGCCATCCCAAAATTCAAGATGGAGACCCCAGAGTCCATCCGCGCCTCCCTCAGAAAAGGGGAGTGGGTCATTTCCAAGGTGTCACTTACAGTTCACCAGCCTACCTTTCGGGCTAGCAACAGCCCCCCTCATTTTCACCAGTATAGTCAAGGAAGTAAAACTGATAGCTTTGCAATCAGGAATCAGGCTCCACCAGTACCTGGATGACTGGTTAATCCGTGCCCCCTTAAAACAAACATGCACAGATCAGACTCAAAAACTACTAAAGCTGGTGAAGGATTTGGGCTTTATAGTCAACCTCAAGAAGTCAGACCTCACTCCTTCCCAGAGGTTCGACTTCTTAGGATACCATTTTTTGCTGGATTTGGCTCTTGCAAGACAGGTGGACAAAACTTCAGGAGATGTTCCATCGCCTCTCCTTGAAGTCTGTTATCAGTGCAAGGACTGTTATGTCCACCATTGGCATACTTGCATCGACAGAGAAGACTGTAAAATTGGGCAGGATGCATATGAGACCTTTTCAGTGGCATCTCAAAACTCATTGGAAATATCCGATGCCTCTGGACACACCGATCCCCTGGAATCAGAAAATGATACGACACGGGGAATGGTGGTTAGACCCTCAAAATGTGCTACAAGGAGAATTTCTCCACCCCAGGGAACACGAAAAACTTATCTTTACAGACGCCTCAAACGCAGGTTGGGGCGCTCACTTAGGTCAAAATTCTACGGGAGGAGTCTGGTCTCTCACAGAGAAGCATCTTCACATCAACCTATTAGAACTGAAGGCGGTTCTTCTGGCTCTGCGTTTCTTCAAACAGATTGCAGAAACAATCAAGTCCTTATCGCCTCAGACAACACTTCGGTGGTGGCTTACATCAACAAACAGGGCAGCACAAGATCAGCAGAACTCTGTGCTCTAATGTGGAGAATCCTCACTTGGTGTCACCAAAACAATGTCATACTCAGAGCGAGACACAAACCGGGTTCACTTAATGTAATAGCGGACGGCCTCTCAAGGAGGAACCAGATCCAACCAACAGAGTGGTCCCTATCTCCACAGATCTTCAAACAAATTTCCAAACTTTGGGAGAGTCCCCAAGTGGACCTGTTCGCAACCAGCCTGAACAAAAAACTTCCTACATATGTCTCTTCCAAGTAGACCGTTTTCCAACGTTGGTGCACAGACAAACAGGTGGACTTCAGGAATCCCTCTATAGGGGACATCTGCAACTTTTTTTGGTATCTGTTCAATGATTTAAATAGATGCCCTTCCACTATTGAAGGTTACAGAACAGCCATTGCGGATACCCTTGGTAATACCAAACAAAACATTAGTACAAACACAGAGATTGCCAGACTAATAGCAAGTTTTCACAGGGATAAACCCAAGAATTCCAGGCCCATTCCCAAGTGGAATCTGTCCCTTGTTTTGCAGAGACTCACCCAACCTCCTTTTGAACCACAAGAGGAGGCAGGTCTCAAATTCCTAACTTGGAAGACAGTTTTCTTACTAGCCTTGGCCTCCGGGAAGAGGCGTAGTGAGATTCATGCCTGGACCCTAGATGGACTTTTATGCCTGGGCAACTGGGATCAGATCCAACTGTCCCCCTCCCCCTCCTTCATTGCCAAAAATCAATTAGCAAAAGAAGGACTGCAATCTATCTCTCCAGTGGTCATACCAGCCTTGAAGTGTAGTCAAGACTCTCAGGACACAGATATTCTACTTTGCCCTGTCAGGGCCCTTCAGTGTTACCTGGACCGAACTAAGGACTCCAGAGGGGGTAGACAGTTATTGTTTATCTCTCCTAAATTGGGCCACCTCAAGGATATACAGTGTTCTACTATCTCGTCTTGGATCAAAAACACTATAAAATTCTGCTACACCAAGATGGATAATGCAGACATGGACCTTATAGGGGTAAAGGCCCATGACGTCAGAGCTTTTGCGGCTTCCAAGGCCTTTATGGGGGAGTTTCCATGGACCAAATCATGCAAGCCTGCCATTGGAAATCACACAACACATTCACCAGATTCTACCTCAAAGATCTTGCCGGACAAGACCAATCAGAGGGCTCCTTCCACTTGGGCGCCTTCATTGCAGCACAGCAGGTGATGCCTCCTTCCGACCATGTTCCAGGGAAGAAAACAGGGGGGGGGGGGGGCACGATGCCGGGAACCACCTAGACGGGGAGTGTCAGAATCCTCTGACACCGTAGAGCGGGGTCTTCACCCCTTTTAAGGTAACTTGAATTTTATTTTTTGTTAAATTCTTTTACCTGCTGTTTTTTCCTTAGGTAAAATACCTGCGTCTTACATAGTTACCAGGAGTTTGTTTTTCATTCACTTTTCTTGAGAATGTACTTTTAAGTTTTACTTTTTCTGTATCCTTAAAATTTACTTTCTTAAGAATCTGTTTGTGTCGTATCGTGTTCCTTGACACCCTGTTTCATCGTACTTTGTGTACTTTGTTTTAAGATTTTTTTCTGCATGGAGTGCCTGCACTGGCGGAGAGAACCAAGACGGTGCCTCTCTTCCCCTTGGTCTCCGGATGCTCACCTGTGATGGTTGCTGCCTTTGCCAGATGATAATCTTCTAGCCAGTGTAAGTCTTCCCAGCCATCCAATATGCTGGGATTCAGCATATGGTCACAATAGGTAGGACTATTGTAGCGTAAAATTGGAAATTTTATTTTAAATACCTACCTATTGTGACCATAGTACAGGCCCTCCCTGGTCCTCCCCGCTTGTTCCAGACCAACATTGGGCCCGGGGTTTGGTTCCAACAAAAAGGAGGAAGTGCTCATGGGAGCAATCTGATAGGTTCCCTAGGTCACGTGGCCAAGCCAGCAGGTGCGTGTTTACCCGCACCGGTACTACACCACTGGCATTCCCCGTGACCAGTACTCCAGATAGCCCCGGCTATCTGAATTCTACGGGTAAAGTTTTCAACTCTTACTCCGGTTGGAAGCTTCCCGTGGTCAACCACCGGTAAAGCATATAGTCACAATAGGTAGGTATTGTAGCTTATAAAAGCTATATTTAAAATAAAATTTCCAATTTTCTCACACAGGAGGCAGCTCAAGTACTCGTCCAAGCCCTGGTGGCGCCTAAGCTTGACTATGGAAATGCTCTTTACTAGAGTGAGTGATGTAAATTCGCCGGTTTTTTTGGCACTTTTGGTTCTGCTACATCAAATCACAATTTTTTTTCTAATTTTTTGTTTTAATAAATATGGCCCATCCCTGCATTATCCAAACCTGAAAAAAAAATTATCTCACTTGGACATAGGTTCACTTAGAGAGCTGTTATTATTTCATACAAAAATATCTATTATTCAAGAAAATGGATCTAAATTCGCCGTTGTTTGAAAAAACTGTTTTTATTGCGTTAATATATCTTACCTAGTGGACCGGTGCAATAGTCCGGCGCCTAGCCGGTCCCGCCAAACATTAGAAAAAAATGTCCTGAGCTGGGCTCTGGCCTGGACCGGTAGTGTAGTATTCACTCGCCAGGTGTCACCGGACACCCAGCTCCCCTACTGCGCGTGTGCGCGCATGCGCACTTCCTCTTTTTGTTTGGCGCCATTGTGTTTGAAATCGTGAAGTTATAAGAGAAACTTTTTATTATTTTGCAAGTGACATATTGTTTGGTTGTTGATTAAACTTGGATTATTAGTTCATATATATATCATGGCATCACCAGGCCAACGTAGAGGAAACTGCGGGCACATCATGGCAGGATTCGATGGACATAAAAAATGTGCTAGGTGTAGGGAAAAGAAGTTAGGAGATGATCCGTGTGTGAAGGACTTAGTTTGCTCCATTTGTAATGCATTTTCGGATCAGCAGCGTTCTATGCTCTCCACCCCTCAGTATAAAATCCGCAAGGATAAGAAATCCGGACTTTTAGTCTCTCCCTCAAAAGTCACCGTCGTTGGTGTTGCTAATCAAGAGGACTTGGGTGGAGAACAGGATGATGAAGAGTTGGATAGTGTTCCGGTCCTTGCTTCCGGTTCCGGTGAGCCACAATTTGCTATCTCCCATCATACTCCTGAGGACTTCGTCTCTAAGCGAGATTTTGACACACTCAGTAATCAACTAGAGGAGAAATTCGCCCGTTTTGAGGCTCTACTCAGCAGGACTAACATTTTTTCTACACCAAAAGCCCCAGTTTCCGCTGTTTCTATTGCTACTTCTGAACAGCCCTTCTTCAATCCCTCTGAGCCTGGAGCCACCGGTCCGGTGAGGCCTCCGGCTACAGATGGGCAGAATCCGCAGGTTAAAGAAAAGAAAAATAAGGGCACGGGCAAGAAAGTTAGAAAGACTAAAGTGGCCCCTACTGCTACAGTTGTGTCCGAGGCACCGGCTCCGGTGAAGGACCAGACTGTTAGTGAATCTCTTCCTGCTCAAAGACATGAAGAACTGGTTAAGATGGATGCTCCCGTTCCGGGCCCTGCCCCGTCTCTTTTACCCGGTGCGAAATCTACATCCAAGCCAGAAACTTCATTTTTCAGTTCAGTGCCTCACACTACTACCGGTGTTTCCGGTACCGGTCAATCCTTTTCTGCTGAACAGGACGTGTCTGATGTGGACTCTAATCTTGACCGGTCTGATAAGGCATCTGACGAGGGTGAGATCTCGGACTCAGAGACAACAGAACAAAATGAAGAAATGAACTACCGGGAAACGTGCAGGTCAGTTAGGGCTTTTCTTGGATGGACTCATATCCCAGACTTTGAGCTCTCTGTATCAGACGGGGATAGGTCAGACAACCCGTGGAAGGGAAAACACCCAAGAAAAACCGGCAAAGTGTCAGTAGAGTTACCCCCGGATGACTGGCTTTGCCACAAGATGGAGAAACTGAACTGTCGGGTCGCTGAAGGTTACCCTTCTCGTTCCCAGGAATCGGCTGGGTTGAAAGTAGACCAGTATATTCGCACTCCTAAGAGTCAAGCTAAATGGTACAAGCAACATAGAATTAGGCAGGATTCAACCAGTAGACCAGGCAGAACCATTTTCAGCTGGTCCGACTCTGAGGCCCGCCTCAACGCTCAGTACTCTAGGGTAGCTAAAGTTTCATCCTACCCTCAATCTGGTCCCCCTTCCCGACCGATACCTCAGGACACCCTACGCCGGTGGGAGAAATGTGCCCGTGAAGGAACATACATTACAAATCATGCAGCAGCCTTTAACAGGTGCACCAGTGAAATCCAGGACAAGATGAACGCTCACATTGGTCTGCTTAATGACGTTATTGTCAAGGGAAAGGCTCCCAAGGAGGTTGTAGAGGCTATCAGGGATCTCAAAGATTTATCCTCCTTCCATGCAAGCGTGTCAGTGGCTCTAGGAACTTCACTCCAACACCTAGCCGACAGTTTGTTCATTCAGCTTGCCAACTTTATATTGCTACGCAGGGATTCATATCTTGACTTTGCTAAACCCGGACTGAAGCCGGACACTTGGAACAGGTTGCGCAATGCACCATTATTTAGTTCCTCACTGTTTCCAGATGACATCCTTGCCACAGCAGAACAGGATATAGCAAAATTTGAATCTACATCAGGTGCTCATGGTCCCGGTCCGGGCACAGGGCAGCACTCTGGTCGAAAACACCAATCGTACCGGTACAAGCCGTACGACAAGAAAGATAACAGACACTCAGGCCATTCCTCCTCCCAGTCTAGCCAGGCTTGGCGTCAGTTCTCTCATAGAGGGAGGGGCCGCGGTCGCGGACGTGGAGGCAACAATACCAGTTATTTCTCCAAATCGTCCCGTCAACAATCCTATAAATGACAATTATTGCTTAGTAGATCCTCAGGTAGACTTAAGTGTGGAGGATCCGTTTTGCCAGAACTTAAACAAAAATGTAAACAAGACTGTAAATTTGCCTGTTGTCGGTCATGTACCTTATGTAACAGGGCAGTCAGAAAACAAAGACTTAAGTCCCTCTCAGGTTCCAATGAAAATAAAGTGTGTGAAACCTGTTTGCTGTGTAAATCCTTGTCTTTGTGCCCCAACTGTTCAAAATGTATCTCCTGTTGTAGAAAATCCACCTGTGGGGGCCCGTCTGCAAAGGTTTTGGCAGGTCTGGCACTCCCTGGGTGCAAATCCAAGAGTAGTTTCAATTCTTCAGGAAGGGTACAACCTACCCTTCAAGGAGAAACCTCCTCTGACAAGGTCACCGGTCATTATCAGTGGATACGCAAATCCGGTCAAAAGCAGACACATAAAGGACTCTTTACAAGCACTCATTCAGAAACAGGCGGTAGAAAAGGTGACAACTCCATCCTCCCTGGCCTTTTACAACCGCTTGTTTCTTGTTCCAAAACCCAACAGGAAATGGAGGCCCATCCTAGATTTAAGCCGTCCGAACTGTTACCTAGCAACTTCATCTTTCAAGATGGAGACACCAGAGACCATCCGACTCTCCCTTCAAAAAGGGGAGTGGGTGACTTCTCTGGATTTCAGCGACGCTTATTTCCATATCCCAATAGGACAAAGGTCGCGGAAATTCCTCAGGTTCTTCCTCCACAGTCAAGCTTATCAGTTCACAGCCCTCCCCTTTGGCCTCTCAACGGCTCCGTTGGAGTTCACCAAGGTGGCCAAGGAAGTCAAGTTAATGGCACAGGCTCAGGGTATCAGGATCCACCAGTACCTCGACGACTGGTTGCTGAGAGCCCCGTGCCCGGAAACGTGCCTACTTCATACCCGGACCCTCTTGGACCTATGCCACAGGTTAGGGTGGGTAGTCAATATGACCAAGTCGGAGTTGGTGCCTCAGCAAGTCTTCAACTTTGTAGGTTACCGTTTCGACCTCTCTCAGGGGCTGGTCAAACCGACCCAGGAGAGGTGGGTGGCTCTGTCCCAAAAGATCAACGACCTTCTCAATCGACAGGTGTGTTCGGTCCGACAATTCATGTCCCTGATAGGACTGCTAACAGCCACAGAGAAACAGGTAGTAGCGGGGCGGCTTCACATGCGACCCATCCAGTGGCATCTGAAGAGACATTGGCATGTCCCGGAGTCATTGGAAAAGATTATCCCTCTGCCTCACGCCCTTCATACACACCTGAGGTGGTGGTTGAGCCCCAAAAATGTCCTAAAAGGTCAGCCTTTACACCCACTTCAGCACGCTCTTCAGCTGTTTACCGACGCCTCAAACGAAGGTTGGGGTGCTCACTTAGGCGACTTCACAGCAAGAGGCCTTTGGTCCATACAAGAAAGCGCCTTTCATATAAACTTGCTGGAACTCAAGGCTGTCTTACTAGCTCTAAAACAGTTCGAGCGATTGTGTTGGAACCAGACCATTCTGGTGTGTTCCGACAACACAACAGTGGTCTCGTACATAAACAAGGAGGGCGGTATGAAATCCGGCTCTCTCTGTGCTCTCCTCTGGAGGCTGCTGATGTGGTGCAACCAGAGGCAAATCGTATTAAGGGCAAGACATATTCCGGGTCACCTCAATGTCATTGCGGACAAGTTGTCCCGGCACGGTCAGGTGATACAAACGGAATGGTCCCTCCTGCAAGAAGTCTTCGACCAGATTTGCAGAAGATGGCACAAGCCGGAGGTGGACCTATTTGCGTCCAAGTTCAATCACAAACTTCCCAGGTTTGTGTCCCCGGTTCCGGATCCGCTAGCCTGGAAAGTGGATGCCCTCAGCGTTCCCTGGCGAGGTCTGGATGCCTATGTTTTTCCCCCGGTGGCCCTCCTGGGGAAGGTGGTCTCCAAGTTGATGGATCAAGGATTCCACAGAGTCATTCTCATTGCACCAGGGTGGCCCAACATGTCATGGTTTTGGGATCTGGTCAGCATGTCAGTACAGATTCCCCTAAGTCTTCCGAGAGTAGGGAACCTGTTGACTCAACCCTTCAATCAGTGTCCTCACAGGGACCTTCACAGTCTGAACCTGCATGCATGGCTCCTAGAGCCTTTGCCATCCAACAGGCAGGCTTCTCTGAAGAAGTGGCAACACGAATTGAAGCTCCTCAGAGGCGTTCAACCAGAGCCATCTACGAATCAAAGTGGTCCGTTTTTGTCAGATGGTGTGAGGAACATAAGGTGCACTTCAGGTCTCCTTCTATAAAGCAGATCTCTGACTTCCTGCTCTACCTATTTCAGGAGAAACATCTGCAGCCTAGCACCATAGATGGCTATAGGACCGCTATATCTGACAAGATAGGAAATGGCCGGGTAAACATTGGCAAGGATGAGAATCTTACCAGACTGTTGGACAGTTTCCATAGGGACAAGCCTAAGGGTAGGAGGGGTGTTCCTTCCTGGAACCTTTCCTTGGTTCTTCATCAGCTCACGAAACCTCCATTTGAACCTCTTAGGAAGGCTTCCCTTAAACACCTTACCTTTAAGACGGTCTTCCTTCTTGCCTTAGGTTCGGGCAAAAGAAGAAGTGAGATTCATGCCTGGGTACATAGGAACATTAGGCATCAGGAGGATTGGTCGAATGTCTCCCTGTACCCTTCCCCAAGCTTCATCTCCAAGAACCACCTGGCTAAGGAAGGTCCAGGTTGTGTGGCTCCGGTTATAATCCCGGCTCTTGCTCCGACCTTGGACAAGTCTCTTAAGGAGGACAGGACCTTGTGTCCGGTGAGATCCTTGCGTTACTATCTAGACAAAACCAAGGACCTTCGGTCAGACAAGGAGTTGGTTTTCATCTCTTTTAGGAAGAGCTTCACGAAGGACATTGTGCCAGCCACTGTCTCTTCCTGGATCAAACAAACGATTGGTTTATGTTACCAACTCTCGGATGAACAGTCTCAAAATTTGCATCAAGTTCGGGCTCATGATGTCCGGGCTTTCGCAGCTTCCAAAGCTTTTCAAGGGGGTGTACCCTTGGATCAAATTCTATCAGCCTGCCATTGGAAGTCTCATAACACTTTCACCCAGTTCTACCTAAAGGATGTAGCCTGGGCAGACTCTGAGCTATACCACCTGGGTCCGGTGGTAGCAGCTCAACAGATTAGAGATTAAGTTGGAGTCTTTGTAGATATGTACATAAAAAAAAAAAAAAAAAAAAAAAATGTCTCTGCAGTCTACCTTACCAGGATAGATGAGGGACCAAATGGAATTTCCCCTATTGCTTCCTCAGGACTCATTGGGACTCTTCTCTCCTCCCCTCTTCATGAGTGTCAGATTTCTGAAAAAAGGGGGGGGGGGGTAATTTAATATAACCAGAGGTTTAGGAACCGGTCTAGGTTTGTTTCCTCGGTCTATATGAGTTTTGGGGGTTATCCCCCATAGTGAGTCCCCTGAATTTTGGATTGATCTACCCGCCATCCAATGGGTAGTTATTCTGCACCGGTCCACTAGGTAAGATATATTAACGCAATAAAATGGAAAATTTAAGAATTAAATTAAATTTTTATAAGATAATATCTTACCTAGTGGACAAGGAGAGTCCCACCCTACCTTCCCCGCTTAAATCAAGGGGACTTTACTTGGTAGGCAACAAAAAGAGGAAGTGCGCATGCGCGCACACGCGCAGTAGGGGAGCTGGGTGTCCGGTGACACCTGGCGAGTGAATACTACACTACCGGTCCAGGCCAGAGCCCAGCTCAGGACATTTTTTTCTAATGTTTGGCGGGACTGGCTAGGCGCCGGACTATTGCACCGGTCCACTAGGTAAGATATTATCTTATAAAAATTTAATTTAATTCTTAAATTTTCCATTTTCAAGCATAATACCTACCATACTGTGAAAAATTTAAGCTAAATAATTATTTTACATCTTTTTTTAGCCAAAAATTATTATTAACATGGATTTAAATTTTCAAACATTTGTCCCAGAGAAGTTTAAAATGTTGGTTGGTATTTGTTAAAAATTGCATAATTTACACTCTCTAAAGTCACTTGTAAAAAAGTATTATTCAAAAATATACTTAATACTGTGTAAATATAAAATGCTGGACTATGAAATCTTGTAGGGCAATAGATAAGTATTTTTTCTACTTATATGCAACATAATTATGACATGTTTTCCATATTTGTGCTGTAAAATTGACAAAAACCAAAAAGTGGCGAATTTACATCCACTGGCGAATTTACATCACTTGCTCTATGGATTACCGGTAGCTCTCATTCATAAACTCCAGCGTGTTCAAAATGCTGCAGCACGACTAGTCTGTGGCATCAGATAATTTGATCATATTACACCCATACTAAAATCACTTCACTGGCTTCCAGTACAGCAACGGATAGAATACAAAGTTCTCCTACTATGTTTCAAAGCCATCCATGGCCTTGCACCAGACTACCTTTCATCCCTATTGACTCAACATGTTCCAATTAGGTGCCTTTGATCAGGTTACCAGAAGCTGCTGAGAGTTCCAAGAACCAAAAGTAAAACCTATGGTGACCGTGCTTTCAGTTCTCCTGCACCACGCCTATGGAACAGCTTGCCTGCTGAACTTAGAAGTTGTAATGCCATCCTGGACTTCAAAAAGAAATTACAAACCTATCTATTCAGATCAGCACACAATTGCTAGGCATTTACTGTATATTGTGCATATTGTAAAGCGCTTAGTTTAATAGGCGCTATATAAATGTTAATGTAATGTAATGTAAAAAAATTGTCAAGGAGATAGGAAAAAAAAATTTATGAAAAAGCAATATATCCCCACTTGTTTTGTGCACTGAAACACTTTTATAAAGCTCTTTCTGGAACAGAGTACACAACACAGCACATAATTAGGTTTTTATCTTGACTGCAGAGAATGGGTGTATGTTTTTGTGTGAAATCCCTCCTCAGTTGAACTATGTCACTGTTGTGGATGCTGCAGAGGCATCCTGTTTATCTCAGTACACAGCTCTACACTTACACAAAATAAGTCCCCTTTTTTGTGTTTTAACAAATATTAAAGATAATTTGCAAGTTTTATTGCATTAAGACATCCTACCCAGTTTTGTGTTTAAAAGATTTAACGAAAATTGAAAAAGTGTTTGGACCAATATAATTCATTATTATTCCTTTGGATTTAAAACTCAGTCTAATGATCTATGGCTAAATATAAGAGTTCTGATCATATAGTCATAACTTTAAGACTCTGTTACATTTGATAAAATATATTAAATAAAATATATACAATTATATATATCTGTATTATATTGTGTTTTTATTAAATATTTCACATGGAAATCTTTTAATAGTCTTTGGAATTCAAAATTATGGCCCTTTCAAAATTTTGATATAAAAGCTTATAAAAGTGATCCGAGCCTAAAATACTTCAGGAAGTTAATATTAAAATTGTACCGAAGCGTAAGATCAATTCTGCTTTTTATTTTCCCCTCTTGATCTCCTATCTGTAATCTGTCTCATATCTCCTACTGTAACAGTCTATATTCCCTGTTTTGCCAAACGTGGAAAAATTGAAAGTTTTTTTGATATATGGCTATTAAACCATAAACAAGAATTGCTAGCACCCCATGCTAATTCTTTTCCCATGTCAAATTTACCTTTTGAATTTCTCTTTTTACCTATCCAGACTAGTTTAGTTTTATCCATATTTACCCTTAAACCCGACATGTTACCATATACCTCTAACACATTAAAAGCAGCTAACAAGGTATTTTTGCTTCCATCCAAAATTAAAGTTGTATCGTCGGCAAAACTGTGTGATCTTAAACTCATTGCCATGCACTGAAATTCCTTTTAAACATTTGTCATTTATGATTAAAAGATACATTATTTGGACCAAGGTTTTTATACCCCAGCTGTGCCATCTACCAAATATTCATACGCTTCAAAATTATTAAAAATCCTCAAAATCCACTTGTATCATCAGACCCTGGATACTGTCCTACATCTCCAAAAAAGGCAAGCCTTTCCATGTTACTCACATTCTGTTCCTCCAGGTCACTTAATATCACCAGCCACACATAGAAATTTGGTTAATATTATTGAATGAAATTGGTTTCATAATAAAGTGTTTAAATATTATTTATAGCAATCTCCCTTTTATTTATTAATAAGTTATATTTTGGACCTATACTTTATTCCATCAATTTCCTGAAAATACAAGTCTGTCATTCCAGGCTAAAATAGTCCCTTCCCACATTTCCTTCCACCCCAAATATTCTTCAAGCTTGATTTGTATTTCAGGAACATGTAAAGTATATCTACATTTCTGTTTTGAGTTCTTACATGTTTCACATTTATTGTTTTATTTAATGTGCCACTGAGTCTGCTGTCTGTTTGAAGTTTATAGTGTGTGTCAATCAGTTACAATGTGGTTCAACTATACTTTTGGGGTTTATTACTTTACACTACAAATATGTTAGTTGTTTGTATTTTCATGTAGTTAACTTAGTACTCAGATATCTCTTATGTTTGAACTAAGTCATGAGGACATGACTTCTGTTAAAGGGGGGAGAATATTATTAGGGAGAAGAAGAATCATTTTAATTACTATTAATTGTTTAATTAATCTTAGTAAAATTAATCGGTAAAACATAGATCTGAAATACTTTAAAACATCATAAGTATACTTATGATATACAGTAGATGTCAAAATATTTTATATGTTTATGTAAGATCCATGCATTACCATTTATACAAACATCTCTCTTCTGTTTGTGCTTAGTGTGTGTTAGTGTTAGCATGAAGTTCATTTGCTTGCTGTCATTCACAGCACACACTGTGTTGTTAAATATCATGCCATCCTAAATATGCTGTGTTTATAAGACTTGTCATAGATTGATGTTAACATAAACAATCAGATTAATTAATTTGTAAATTAAATTAATGGAATAAGCCAGTACATCTAAAATCCATGGTCAATATTTAGTACAGAAATATTATGACAAGTTGTTCTATGTAAACAGTTGAATACAAATGTAGTTATTAATCAAGGGTTCATATGTTATAATAATCAGTGTTTTATATGGTGCATTGTAATTACTTATTCTTAGTTCCAGTAATTAAAGTTTACATTTTGTTACAATATTAAATAAAACTCTGGTCATTTTTATATAAGTTAGAAGGTTATACAAGTACAAGGAATGAGAAGCATTGCTTCATAGCTTAGGAATCCAGACACAGGAACATCTTCCCATATTTAGAGATGAGTTTGGCAAAATATGTGGTCACATGGCATTCTCAAGCTTGAGAACCAGTCTTTCCCATAATTCCCTGCTAGTCACACGACCCTCCATATTACCCAGCAGGCACACGCCTTGAATTGTCGTTGATTTAGAGTTGAAAACAGGTCCTGACGTTGAAATGAACATTACCAACTACTAAATCTAAGTTTTCTGACATGAAAAAGTAGTGATATTTTGACCAGAAATCATGGTGATTTTTTGTTGAAAAACCTACACTGACACAATTTCAACACTATTTCAAAGCTGGATTTCTGACTGGAAAAAGTAGTGATACTTCATAAAAAAATCACCACTAAATCAAGTTAGGTTTTTCGACATGAAATCTTAGTCATGTTATTGAACAGAAAACAGGTTGAATGTTGGGAAATGAATGACTGGTAATTGTTGATTTGAAAATTCTTTTTCTAGAGGGTGATTTAGTGATTAAGTCTAACTTTTTGAAAGAACTATTATTGCAATTGTTTTTGAATTTGTAGGTATTTGTAAAGCAAAGACTAATTTTTAAAGTTTATAAAGATGATAAAGATTATGTGTGCATGTATTTTTCTCCATTCTCCTTATTAATTAACTGATGCATCCAAATATAATTTTTATAATTTATAATTATATTTTGATTAATGCAATTCCTGATAATTAAAAAAAAACATTCTGAAGTGAAACTTATCTTAAGTAAAAAAAGATAAATTCAAACTTATTCATCAAAACTTAGTAATTAGAATTTGTTTCTCAAATTCTCCCATACACAAAGAACACAGTTTTCAGTTTACAAGTTTACACTGAAAACTTCCCTACACAGAGAACCTAAGCTATAACATTTTATCACACAACAGTGAGGTTGGTGTGTGTGTGTGTGGGGGGGGGTGTCCTGGTTTTTCTTATCTGTACCCTACTACACAGGACATTGGACCTGTGACTAAAGTAATTAGATAACACAGCAGGGGTGGAGGTGGGGGTTTACCCTTGCTCAGTTTCAGGCATGGTGTTTACTTCTTTAAGTCTGTTTTTTTGTGGTCAGCACTGACAACTAATTAAGTTGGGGAGTAAGAGTGGAGTTCTTCAAATGTGGCTTTTCTTGTGTTTTTTTTTCAGTTTATATGACAAAGTTGTATGACACACAAGCATCTGAACTGAGCATTGTGGCTTTGCTACATGATTACAGCTTCTTTATAATTACCATATAATTATAGCCAACATAATAAAACATTTAAAAGAAACTGATTGGATAAAATACTAAAGATATAAATAATGTGACAATTGTTTGTTATTTACAAAGAAAAGAAAATATTTTAAAATTTCACAAAAAGAATTTCAATTGAAGGCAATGAATAATACCGGTCCTATTAATTAAAAATGGATATCTAGTTGGAAAATATGGATTTACATATCTTGAGCATATTTGAAAGCTGATTAAAAAATTATGTGTTATTACAACGTCATCAGAAATAGAATATTGAATATACAATGATTCATGAAAACATGTCATCTTGGAAAGAATTAATTACTTTGAAGTTGTATCCAAATTGTAAAATATGTATATGGATAGTTATTATATAATATTATTAAGAAGCTATAATTATGCAACACAAGCTACAATGATTCAACTAAAGAAGACAGTGTAAACCACCTGATTTCACCCATTGAATTCAACCCTATTTCATACATTGGATTCAACCAAAAACAGTTTGCAAAATCTACACGTATTTCAACCAGATATCACCCATTGAATTCAATCTGATTTCACCCATTGAATTCAACCTGATTTCACCGGTTGGATCCAACCAAAAACGGTTTGCAAAATGTACACGTATTTCAAAGAGATTTCACCCACTGAATTCAACCTGATTTCACCGATTGAATTCAACCTGATTTCACCGGTTGGATCCAACCAAAAACGGTTTGCAAAATCTACACGTATTTCAACCAGATTTCACCCATTGAATTCAACCACATTTCAACAGTTGAATTCAACATGATTTCACCGGTTGGATCCAACTAAAAACGGTTTGCAAAATCTTCACGTATTTCAACCAGATTTCACCGTTGGAATCAACCAGATTTCAAAGTCGCGTGCCTGCTGGGTAGGTATTGTTATCTGCAAAACTCTTAGATAATAGGTCACATGACCACCACCAGTTCTTATTTCTTGGTCACATGGTTACCTGCATTTCTTATGAAGACAGGTCACATGACCCCTTACGGATCCTTTTAGGCAATGTTTTGGTCACATGACCAAAATGTATACAAGAATTTACTAAATTACTAAAATCCTTGATCATGTGACTTTTGTATTTGGACATTTTACTGAATTCTATGAACATGTCAGCATTAGTTCCTGTAGCATTCCAGAGAGAGAAATGCTTCTGACTCAAGGCTTGGCATTCCACAGTTTGTTATAAAAAGAGCCAGCTTAGCTAGAGAGTGCAGATTTTTCACCAGGGAGACTTTTGACCAGAGTAGTGAGCAGAGCAGGATTACAACTGAGGCACCATCAAAAGACTTGTAACCTTTTTGTGAAAAATAACTTTGTTGAAATAAAGAATTATTTGTTGAAAACTTCATCTCATATATTTTATTTGAATTCAACCAATTGTCAAGTAGACAAACCCAGGAAAACCAAGAAGAAAACAAACACTACAAAAATACAAACCATCCTCTACTTGACAATACAGCAAACAAATGTTTTGAGAAACAATGCCTTTCTACATCATTATGTCAATGTATTATAACTTGCCTGCCAAAAGGTAAAAAGGATAGAAGATTGCTAAAGAATTGGCCATCTATCTCTCTTTTATGTGTTTTATATAAATTAATGTCAGGTGCTATTGCAAAATAGACTGAAAAAACGCTTAGTGAGATTATATCACAATCTCAATCTGGCTTCATATTTGTGGTTCCTGTAAAACTTTCTTTCCTGTTTTGTGGCATGGTACATCAAATTTGAGGCAGTGACAGTGATAGGAACATTGCAGCAAGTGTGATTTGTGAAATTTAGTTTAACTTGACTTTGAAGTGTGACCAGTGACAGTGCATTACCCAGTCTACAAGCGCAGTGACAGTGGCAGTTATAACCAGACTCTCTAAAGGCATAAATGGAAGGTAGGCCCATTCGTTTACCATAATAAGGTTGGAGCACACTTTAAAGCATTTTTAGTGAACTTAGTGATAATACAAGACTTATTTATGACTTAATAAATAAAACAGAAAAAAGTAATCAGGTTGGACTACTGATGTTAATAGACTTTGAAAAAGCATTTGACTCTATATCATGGAAAAGGGTTTTCATTTGCAAAGTGAAGTGCAAAAAGCCTTATTAGAACAAAGATACTTGTCAGAGATAAATTCAAATCAGCCAAAAAGATGGAAACTTTGGGTAGACCAGTCCAGTTAAAAGAATATTGATACAAAACTATGAATGAAAAATGCATATGCTTTGTATTGTTATATTGCTTAGATATGAGGTGTATAATTTTTTGTGGGTATTGTATCTTTCTTTTTTCTCAATGTCTGCTTCCTTTTTGGTGTCTCTTTCTTTTGTTGTTTAAAAGGTATTGCTCAATTAGAAAAATAATTTTCATTATTCTGATATTGCGTCTTACATCTGAGGCTGCCCCCCCCCCCCTGCAGATGGGAGTTTTGTGGTTGCTCAATCAGATTACAACATTTCCATTTAATAGTAATATTTGATATTTATATTTTGTTAAATGTGTGTTTTTGTAACCATAAAAAGTATTATGCTGTGTATAAATGGCACTGTAAAGGGAGACTGATGGTGGATTGGCTACCCATGCCTACCCAGTCCCAAATGCACCACCATGTTACAAAAAGGTAAATAAAAAAGCAGAGCCTGTCTTACTTGTTGCCAGCCATGTTGGGGGGTGATCTTTCATGTACTGGGACGAAACTTCACCTGCTGACCCCCTCAAATTTTGGAAAGCCAAAGTCATGTACCAGTCGGTATCCGCGCCCAGCGCCTGGCCTACCCTTTCCACATCCGTCAGCTAATCTTTGAATCATTTAGATCCCTCTCCCGCAAATTCCCTTATTTGTTTAGCAAGAGCATTTGCTCTCATCTCAATCTGAAGCTGCCGAAAACTTTCCCTAAATACTCTTGCTGGCAGAGTTTAGGTCCATTTTCTTATTTTTTTTTTGAACTTGCAAACAAATTTACATGAAACAAACTATATAGCTACTTATTTCTTTTATTTTATTTCACCCCAGTTAACTAACAAATAGTTTTTAAAATGCTTTAAAGTGTGCTCCAACCTTATTATGGTAAACGAATGGGCCTACCTTCCATTTATGCCTTTAGAGAGTCTGGTTATAACTGCCACTGTCACTGCGCTTGTAGACTGGGTAATGCACTGTCACTGGTCACACTTCAAAGTCAAATCACATTTGCTGCAATGTTCCTATCACTGTCACTGCCTCAAATTTGATGTACCATGCCACAAAACAGGCCGATGCACCATTTGTAGCTGGGACTCTTTCTATGAATTGGATTTTACCTAGTGTTCAAAGTGCCCTACTGCTTTTTGTTGCTTGTTTCAAATAAGACTTCTTCTAATTAATCTTTATTTACTGCCATGCTGGACTTTATTTTATGACAACTTATTAAGCAATAACTTCAAAAACAATTATAATTTATAATAACTTTTATATCTGACTTTTAACATAAAGAAATTTGGAAACAAAACCAAATAACTCTGTAGGTTTCTATAACTTGCAATCCCAAAAGTAAAAGCCTGATTGGACCACAGAGTTCTGCCTTATGTACAATTAAATACATGCAAAACAACATTTAAATTAACCTTACTTAAACTCACTTCTAAATTTAAATATATGTAAATTTCATAACTCCTCTTAATAGTTATCAAACCCAATTGTATTTTATTTATTTATTTATTTGGGGTTTTACGTCGCTTTCAACACTGTACAGGTCATATCACGACGGGTAGTTGGAAGGGCAGAGGAAACCAGTACATAGAGTTCGCTAGGGTTGTGTACTGTAAACTGCCGACCAATGGCAAGCAACTACCAGCTTTCCCACTTAAGGCCTTGACGGGGATCGAACCCAGACCGCAGAGGTGGGAGGCGAGAGTGTTACCACTCTGCCACCGTGGCCCCCTCAATTGTATTTTAAAGACAAAGTGAAATCACTTAATTTGACACTAAATTACTTAATAACATCCAAAGGACTAATTAACAACAAAAATTAAACTAAAACTTAAGATTAATTTGGAAAACAGCTTACTCAGCATTTTATAAAAATGGAATTTCTGTCAACTGTATCTGTAATATTAGTTTGATGAGTTATCAACCCCAACCCACAAGTGAAAATTACCCCATGCAATTTAACTTCTAAAAGCCATGTCCTGTCCTTCAATTAAATTCATCTTAAAGAACTTCATATTAAAAGGTATTTTGCAAGATCTCCCCTGTACTTGTAAACAAACTGGCCTCCCTTGGACTCATTCAATATATTTTATTTTAATCTATTGGCATGCTCTAAATCGATACTAATTAATTAATTAACTGATAACATACCCCCATGTTACAGTACATCTGCCTCACCAAATGTGCAACCTGTTGCTGATCACACAGATTTTAAAAAGTATTATATATTTTGTATTTAAATTCATAGTTCTGTTTTCTTTCCCTCAGTGGTACAAATTTTGTAACAGGCAATTACACTCAAATTGCAGTGGTGAGAACTTTCGGAAAACATTTCACATATGTCTACATTTTTGGTGGTATCTTTCATAAAGTCATCATAGATGTACAAGGTGGGCTGACCATTAGGATCCTGCTGTCTAATTCCCTGCACAAATTTGATATGAGGAACAGTTTCTTGTAACTCAGTGTAAGCCGGTTGTCATATTTTGTAAAACCATAAGATCTTTTCAGGAGGTCTTATCATTGTTTCAGCCTGTTGCAGTAAATGTTTCATCCAGGTTGTTTTTCCACAAGAGGTTGGTCCTGCCAATATTATTGTAAATGGGTGCCTGAACACAAAGGCATTATGCAGGTTTGATGATACTTTCAAACACGGAGAAGAAATTTGTCTCAAACTTTGTGCTGCATCAGAAGACAAACACTTTTCTTGTGTTGTGTTAGCTGTTACAATTTGCATTACATTATTTATATTAGGTGTTACATGTGTTCCACCCAATGTCTCTTGTGCTACATTGGGTGCTACATGTGTCACATGTGTGACATTAGGAGTTCTGTCTGCCACATTAGGCCTTGTATGTGCAACATGTATACCATTAGGTGCTTTGTGTGCAACATCAACTGATGATTGATTCAGGCATCCTTTACAGTATTATTTTCATTCCAGGTTGACATTACATCTGTGTTTTGCTGCGTAAACATATGTCACCTGAATGAATAAGAAGCAGCAAAACTCTTTGAACACTTTTCACAGATTTTATTCATGGCGACTCTTTGGTGTCTTGGAATAAGATGTCTAAATCTAAATATAACTGCTGTCTTTAATAAATTTTTCATGTGGTCCTGTAAAGCCCAAGTACTTTTTAAAAATCTGTTTGATCAGCAACAGATTGCACATTTGGCGAGGCAGATGTACCCCAATAATTCACACTCATTTTTAGGTGCATAAAAAATATGACCACCAATACAGTGAAAAGGTCGAATCATATTAAAAAGATGGGTATTCTAACCTAGAATCGAGAGAAAAAGGCACAGAATACTTATTTTGGAAGTAAAGAAAGGTATTATGAGATGTTATGCCGATATTTTGACAATAGTGCACAGTTTGCAAAGGAGTATGGCTTATCGGGAAGTGATGGAAGATATCCAAACATTAATGAATCTGTCTGTCTGATTTATGAAAGAAGGGATACATCACACAGTTTATAACAGTGAAAAGGTGATTGTTACCGGAATAAAATCAGAAAAGTACTTGGATATGCAGTTTTACTCGAGCTAGAAGTTTTACAAAAAACAAAGTAATAAATTAAAAAAAATTATAAAAACAAAAATACAAAAATGAAATAATAAACAAAACAAATAAAAAAGTAATAAAAATAACAAAGGCACAAAATGGAGCATGCGGGATATCACCCAATATTACCAGTAATACTTATGTCATCGAATATGTGGAAAAATTGCCGAACAAGAAGAATTACACAGATTCCCAAAACTGTGTCATGGTGGTTTTACAGTAATAGTGAGCCTTGGTTGGGGGTCCCAAGGTGATATCCTCATTATTGAATGAATATTACCTTCTGTTTGAATAAAAGAAGGGGGACCAGGAAACCTAATGAAATAAAACTAGGATATTAAGGAGCAGATAATTTTACTGATGCAAAGATATCACAAAAACCTATAAACTTCAAAATTGGAATAATTTATATAGTGTCTCTTGGAATAACTCCTGGTGGCTATAGCCTCTAATATGGGTGGGTTGCTTTCCTCTGATTGTGAGTAGTTGTCAACCTGTAATCCTAAAGCTTCAACAGTTTTTCTAATGCTATTGGCAATGTTTCTTAATGCAACCAAATGTAAGTAATTATGCATCTTCTTTTGAACAATTATAACCCATCTGTCCCAGCATGTTGTATTGACAGCTATAGCATTGTTCTCTAACCACTACTTGTCTCTTAGTTATATCGGGTGCTACATGTGTGATCTTGGGTGTTACGTGTGTAACATATATCGGGTGTTACATGCAATTTCAGGTGTTACATATGTGTTGTCATGTGTGTTACATGTGCATCATTGAGTGTTACATGTGTGATATGTGCAACATTGGGTGTGACATGTGTTACATGTGTGATCTCGGGTGTTACATGTGATACATCAGTTGTCACATATGTTTCAGGTGCGATATCAGGTGTCACATGTGCGACATGTGTGGTATCCGGTGTCACATGTGTTACATGTGCAATATCGGGTGTTACACATGCGACATTGGGTGCTACAAGTGTTACATGTGCAAAATCAAATGTCACATGTTTGTTTATTTGTTTATTTGGGGTTTAACGTCGCTTTCAACACTGTACAGGTCATATCACGACGGGTAGTTGGAAGGGCAGAGGAAACCAGTACATAGAGTTCGCTAGGGTTGTGTACTGTAAACTGCCGACCAACGGCAAGCAACTACCAGCTTTCCCACTTACGGCCATGACGGGGATCGATCCCCGGCCGCAGAGGTGGGAGGCAAGAGTGTTACCACTCTGCCACCGTGGCCCCCCCAAATGTCACATGTATCTGGTGTTGTATGTGATACGTGTGTGACATCATGTGTTACATGTGTAATATTGGATGTTACGCTGTATCTTTACAACGGGTCATGTGACTTATGATTTCTAAAGCTGTCCGTCAGAAACTTGGGGGTGCTTTAGAACTGTTCTTAAAAAGGAAATGCTCCCAAAATATCAAAATAATGGAGAGAAATCAGAAACAGGCCGTTTCAAAAAAAAAAAAATCCAAATCTATGCCCAATCTAAGCCGCCCTTGTCAAAGGAGTATACCGTGCCAATCAGGGGGCATTCCGTTAATTTGTTTTCCCATTTATCAAATGAAAAACAAAAAACATAAAACGACCGTTTTCCTTTTTGCGTTTTGCAAATATTGAGAAGGAAAACAGAAATGACAGGTGTTTCTTATTATTGATCCTTATGGTTACCTTCAGGAAATCAGTTTTCTGCGTTTTCCAGTTTAAGTTTGTGTGCCAATGAAATAATAGTAGAGCTCCATTTTCTGTTTTGTTAAAAGCCTTTGCATATTTTTTCCATTTGCTTGTTTTCGATATATAATAATTGTAAATATTTCAATTTTGCTTTTGCAAGTTTAATTTCAAAGTGCAAAGAAAAGTATAAAGTACCCAATTTCTGTATTTTAAGTTTAATAGGCAGTAGTACTATTTAGGTCAATCGAACGACATAAGTCGTAAAAATTGATCTAAAGTGATCGGAAAATGATCTAGATCACTATTGATAGGTTATTGTCTCTTGATGGTGTAATACTGGGGTGGCTGGTACACTTAGCACTTAATTGAACCTGAGATCACTATTATTGATAGGTGTTAGCAATACTTGGGAGAAAGAGCTTTTCGCTGATGATGCATACTTATGCAATACTAGTTGTTGCTGTATAATGTAATCTAGATCACTGAAGAACAGATAGGCTGATGCTGCAATATCTCAAACATTCTGTAATAACTCCAATTTAACAAGAGTATTGCTGGAAAATATAAATTTGGACACCTTGTTAACTTAAACTCATTCCTTGCTCTAACTACAACATGGCTGGAACTATTACACTCTGGGATTTGTATCTTCAAGTGAAGAATTTCCAATTGAAGAAACCAGCTGACTTTATGATGTTAGTTTTAAAAGACTTTCCAATAACCTGTCCTGGAAGATTTGGAATTTCTGCCTATTATATGGCACTATTTTATTGGCATTATCCCTTTCATTTTTTCTCTCTGCTATCAGCTTCTTTCCAGATATGTACACATAAAATATCTGGCACCTATCGACAGTGGAAGAATAAGATGAATACTTTTTCACCTATGGCCAGGTTCTACACTGAACAAGCCCAGGACATGATAAGAAGAATAGAAGGGGGAGGCGATGAAGTTGGAGATACATGAGACATTTACTTTATGCTACCTAATGTATATACAAATATGTAATAAAATATGTAAATCGTATTGTGAACCCTTTTTTTCCAGGTCATATAAACAGCAGTCATAGATATACAATATGTCATAATCTTGAGAAATTTTTGCATCATCATCAATAATATGATGGTAACTGACCCATATGGTCTTCAGAAGCTGTTGCATCATCAGTAATATGTAAACCAAAATTACATATGTATGCAAACATGAATTGCCTCATCATCACTAAATATTCTTATAAATAAACCTCCACATCATCTTAAGAATTTAACAATAATCTGGGACTTTCAAAATGGAATTCAAATGTCCATTCTGTCAGTGTAATATGCTTAATGCATGTTTGTTGAAAATTCACTTGAAGATGTGCAAAAAGTTCATATCTCAGAGGAAAACTTCTAAACAGAAATTTCAATGTGAATATTGTCAATGTGGTATGCTTAACCAATATTTGTTGAATTGTCATATGAAGATATGTGCTAAGAACAAGGATAATTTACAGAAATGTAACATATGTGACAAGGAATTTCACTCATCTCAGCTGTTATTTCAACATTACAGAAACTGTGGGAAGTTTATGTGCTTTCAATGTGACTATCCATTTATTAGTACCAAAGCTCTGAATTCTCATATTCAACGTCGTCATAGGACACAGGGGAATGCAGGGGCAAAAGACAATGCAGTTAATAAAGTTTACAAATGCTCCATTTGTAAATTCATATGTCAAAACAGGAAGGAACTATACACTCATTGTATGTCTCAGCATGGTGGAAATGACATCTATGAAATTCCACCATATGTGGAAGATCTGAATAATCCAGAACTTCAGGCTGAGTATGCTATCAACAGACGCCATATTCTAGCAGGAGATGAAGACTCTGATATGAAGAAGGTCTACAACTTCCCATCCAATAACCTGCATAGAGGATTCAACGAGATTAGAGGACATTTGACACAAATATATAACGACCAAGAAAATGCTTTTAGAATAAATTTTTCATTTGGTATGATACTACAGAATACAGAAACTGGTGAATATAGGTATTATATTCCTTATCTTAATAATAAGATCTTACATTTTCCATTTACTATATCTAATAGGAACGGTATTAGATTTCTTATGTTTAAACTTGCAAAATTAGATATTATAGAGCAGGCTAGAGCTGTGAGACCTTCAACTGCCTGGACATTAGCCTTTATTACAAATATTCAATATGTAGTTTTCAAGACAGAATTCCCATTGGGACAGACAGATAATTTTCCTCATATCTTAAAAAGAATCCTTATATCATTTCTTTTTACATTAATAGAGTTACTCGCAAGCCCTATCAAGATAATTTGTGCTTTTTTAGATGTTTACATTATCATTTTAAAGATAAACAAACTGATACATTATTGCAATACCTTAATCAATGGAACAGATATAATAATTGCCCAGAAATTTCAAGGAATTCCATTGCAAATTTTAAAGGTGTCACCATAGAAGACATGAATCAGCTGGAACAATGTTTTAATGTAAAGATAATTATTGTATCTCTGAATTCAAAAAAAGGCTCAGGGGGTGTGGCTGTATTGATATCAGATAAATTCATATCAAATTTTACAGTAAAAGTTGTTAGTGATAAAATAGATGGCATCCTTGGTGTATCTTTAGAATGTAAATCAACCAAGTACTGTATCGTTGTATACTCATGTTACCTTCCTCCAGATGGTTCCCCTTGGGCAGATACTTCTGTCTTCTTTACTCATCTCATATCTCAAATATATGACAATAACTCTGCTGACTTAATTATAGTAGGTGGTGACTTTAATGCAAGAATAGGGAATAGTCAAGATTTTATAAATTACATTGACAGTATCCCTTTACGTATTTTCCCTTAGAAAATGAGGTAAATTCATACTGTGATATCTTTCTTGATTTTTTGAAAGATGTTAAATTTTGTGTGTGTAATGGCCGTGTAACACCTAACCTAGATGATTTTACATTTATGTCATCCAGGGGTAAGTCTGTTGTTGACTATGTAGTTATTCCTCAAAGGTGTTTGGATTTATGTAATAGTTGTTGTGTATTAGCTGTTACAGATGTAATTGATAAACTTGAATGTGAAAAGCTGCTTTCAAGCACAAGCAAAGCACCTGACCATAGCATTATTGTTACAAAATTTACTTTTCCAGCAAACGTTCTAAAAATCCCTCTTGCTGCTCAAAAGCAAATGAATCAGTCCGTAAATAACAAGAAATTGTATGATTTTAGTGGTCAAATCTGGTTTTATGAACAATAGTGAATGGCAAATATCAATTGAAAGAATCATATCTCAACTTGAAAATAGCTTAAAGGTGAAAAATGAACTGGACAATCTTTATGATGATTTAGTTAGTATAAGTGTACAAGAGATGGATAGATTTGTCAATTTTAAAGAGGTATCCAAGAAACATAGGAAACAATTTAAGCACTCAAAACCTTACTGGTCTTATGAATTGGCTTTAGCTTGGAAAAATATGGTTAAATCCGAGAAACTGTATAGAAAGTTTAAGGGGCACACTAAAATACTTCTCAGAAATGACTTTCTAACTAATCAAAGAAATTTCGACAAAATGTTGAAAAAGTCTGAAAGAAATTATAACTATTCGTTCCTTAAAAAGTTTGAGGATATAAGCACAAATAACCCTAAGGAATTCTGGGCTAAATTGAAAAGTCTTGGGCCAAAACAAAATAAACTACCAAATAAAGTTTATAAAGATGGTGTGCTTACCTCTGATCCAGATTATGTTAGACACAAATGGAAGCACGACTTTAAGAATTTGTATAATCCAACACTTGAAAAAACTACAACCCAAATTGATTTTGAAACAGAGATAAAAAGGCAAAAAGAAACTTTGGAGAATTGCCTAAATTCTGAAAATGAAAAACTGAACACTGAAATATCAATGGTTGAAATTAGTCTATCACTAGCAAAATGTAAGTGTAAAAAGGCAACAGGTGTCGATAAAATACCAAATGAATTAATTAAAAATGATAATTTCAAAAGAATTTTATACAAATTGTTTAATGTCTGTTTCATAAATCATGTTGTGCCTAACCTATGGGCAAAAGCAATAATTAAGCCTATCCCAAAAAGTAGTGATAAAGACCCGCATATGCCTGTTAATTACAGGGGTATTAGTTTGTTATCATGTATTGGCAAATTATACTCAAATATATTAAACACAAGATTAAATGAATTCCTAGAATCTAAAAATATAATTGTTGATGAGCAAAATGGATTTCGGAAAAACCGGTCCTGTGAGGATCACATCTTCTCATTGTCATCAGTGATAAATAACAGAATGTTAGAAAAAAAGCAAACCTTTGCAGCATTCATCGATATGAACAAAGCGTTTGACTGTATCAATAGAGACTTTCTTTACTACAAACTCTTGCATAATAACATCACTGGAAATATTTATTATGCTATAAAAGCAGTTTATTCCAACACACTGTCAGCAGTGTTAGTTAATGATGTTCTAACAGACTGGTTCATAACAGAATCGGGTGTCAGACAAGGGGACAACTTATCTCCAACCTTATTTGCTCTATACGTTAATGATTTAGCCCTTGAAATCAATGCACAAAACTTAGGGGTTGAATTTGACAATTCAAGATTATCAATTTTGCTATATGCTGATGACATTATCCTTATTAGTGAAAATGAGAAAAACCTCCAAAAGATACTCAAATTGGTTGACAAGTGGTGCTCCAAGTGGCAAATGAAAGTAAACATTAGTAAGACAAAAGTCATCCATTTTAGGAAAATACGGAAAAACGAAACAAAATATAAATTCAAGATAGGAGAAAATGAAATTGAAAAAGTTGCATGTTATAAGTACCTTGGCGTTCTGTTTGATCAGCATCTGACATTTAAAAATTGTGCTGAAAGCTTAAGTGAGTCTGCCGGAAGAGCGCTGTCCTCGATAATTTCTAAGCTTCAACAATTCACATTCAGTAAAGTTAATTTTGAAAGTTTTACCAAGATATTCACAAGCTGTGTTCGTCCTATCCTAGATTATGGGGCCTCGATCTGGGGTTTTAACAATGAAAGGCTTGGTCAACGTATTCAGGACAGAGCGGTGCGCTATTACTTGGGAGTACATAGATTTACTCCAATACTAGGTCTCCACTCTGAAATGGGATGGCTTAACATTAAATTTCACTTCCTCTTATGTATGTTAAGATATTGGAACAGATTAATGAAAATGGATTCTTGTCGGTTGACGAGAAAAATTTTTGAGTACGATTTCACACATATTAAAAGTGTCAACTGGTCAGGCAAAATTTTATTTATTGCTGAAAAACTCCAGATGGAAGATGTTTTAATTAAGGGTGAAACATTTGACCTTAAATACGTTCAAGAGAAACTACTCTGTCTTATGCAAGAAGAATGGGCTAATAAAATACCAACATTGCCAAAATTAAGATACTATGTGAAATTTAAATCTGACATTGTAACAGCATCCTATTTGAAAGCAAACATAACAAGAACACAGCGCTCCTTACTTGCACAATTACGACTTGGAATTTTACCTTTAGCCGTTGAAACAGATAGATATTATAGGATACCTTTAGCTAATAGACTCTGTAGGTTATGTGATGAAAATGTTATTGAAGATGAAATTCATTTTATTTGTGTTTGTAAATTTTTTGTAGAAGAACGTGAAGCCCTGTTTGAAAAAATCATATTGTGCTGCCCAGATTTTCGAAAATACTCCTTAAATGAACAATTTATACGTATCATGTTATTTGACAATAAAATTGTTGGTCAATATGTCGAAAAAAACTGGTTTAAACGAAAAAGCAGGCTCCTTTTATAATTTTAAGAGGTATAGTCCACTTTCCACACTATATATAACAGTATATTAGATTGTAATAGTGACTTATAAGCCCATCAGAGGGCTGGGTAATATTCTTTTTATTATTCCTGTTTTGTGTTTAAATGTGATTGTTACATGTCACTATAATAAATGAAAATAAAATTTAAAAAAAAAAAAAAATTCATCTACTTCTGTAAATTTGATGTACGATTCCTTATATGAAAGTGAAAAAATTATGTATTTAAACAATTATGAAAACCATCTGAGTTACATAACAAATTATTCCAAGGTAGCCAACAAATTTCAATGTGAAAAATGTAACAAAATGTTTAATAGATATTGGAATCTTAAAAGACATTATCAAAATTGCTATGAAAGAACTAAATACATATTTCCTGGAGGCTTTTATAAACATCAAGAGACAATTTTCGACAAACTACAATCGCTAACTATATATGTACCTGAATCTGAAAGATATTACCCCACTTTTATTGTGTGGCATATGGAGGCTGTATTAATGAAGACAAGTACTCCATGCACTGATCAGGGGCCACGGTGGCAGAGTGGTAACACTCTCGCCTCCCACCTCTGAGGCCGGGGTTCGATCCCCGCACGGGCTCAAGTGGGAAAGCTGGTAGTTGCTTGCCGTTGGTCGGCAGTTTACAGTACACAACCCTAGCGAACTCTATGTACTGGTTTCCTCTGCCCTTCCAACTACCTGTCATGATATGACCTGTACAGTGTTGAAAGCGACGTAAAACCCCAAATAAACAAATCCATGCACTGATCAAATGAATTTTTTGTCCAAACACATTCCAGTAAGCGCTAGCATTTCCTCAAATGTTGAAGGCTTTAGTGAACCCAAGTGTTTTGTAGATACATCTTCTAATAGTCTTATCTCTAGTATGAAGACCTATCTCATTGAAATAAGCTCCTCCAATTTAAGTAGACTAAAACTGAAATACGACTATGTATTTCAAGATCTGGATGACCTTCTTTCAAAATATACAGTGGATCCAGAAAGTGATTCAGATTTTTCAGTCACCTCCTCCACAGAATCCACTAATGAAGAATCACTAAGTTCTAACACGAAAACTCATTTTTTAAATAAGATACTGGATCTTCAGAAGAAATTTGAGATATATCTTTCCCAAATTCCAGTTGTAGGGTTTAATTCCGGTAAATATGACATAAACTTAATTAAGGAAGAGATTATGCTATACATAGCCAGAAATTTCCCAGAAAAAGATATTCATACAATAAAAAAAGAAAACTCTTACCTGACAATTGCTATCCCTCAGTTGAAATTTTTGGACATTTCTAATTATCTTGCTGCTGGGAGTTCTTATAGTCAATTTTTGAAGGCTTATGGTTGTGATACACCCAAAGGTATTTTTCCTTATCAATGGTTTGATTCTTTTGACAAACTAGATCATACCTCACTACCTGATATGCAGGATTTTCATTCTACCCTGTCTAATACGAATCCCCTGAAGTCTGAGACTGAATATATTGAATTGAAAGAAATATGGAGTACTCAAGGAATGCAAACTTTTAAGGACTACCTGGTTTACTACAATAACCTAGATACAGGTCCTTTTGTTACTGCACTCTCTTCTTTTGTAAGCATTTACACAGAGCAAAAAATTGATATTTTTAAAGATTATGTGACCTTACCAGGAGTAGCAAGGAAGCTTCTATATGCATCCACAGAATCTAATTTTTCTTTGATTAACCAACAAAATGCTGATTTATATTATACTTATAGGAAAAATATTGTGGGTGGACCTAGCATAATATTTTCTCGTTATCATGAAAAAGGGGTTTCTAACATTAAGAAAATAGAAGGTAATAAATGTCAGTCTATAGTTGGGTATGATTGCAATGATCTATACTCCTATGCTATTAAACAGAATATGCCTACAGGTGTATACGTAAGAAGACATCCGGACAATAACTTCAGACCAGAAATTTCTGAGAAATATATGGATTCATATGTATGGATGGATTATATTATGGTCAAAGAAAATATCAAAATTTTGCATAAATTAAATAATTCCAAAGAAATTAGAATTGAAAATTTTCTAGTTGATGGTTACGCACCAACTACAAAGACTGTTTACGAATTTCAGGGTTGTTATTATCATAACTGTCGGGATGGTTGTCCCATTGTTAAGAAGATTAAGTCTTCCCATTGGCTTAAAAAAATTAAGAAAACTCAAATTAAAGATATCAGAAAAAAGGATTTCATTCTCTCCATGGGTTATAAATATGTATCTATTCAACAATGCGACTTCAACAAAGCAGTAAAGTCACTCTGCACAGAGTATTATGACCATTATTTGCCTACGTATTACACTAAGAACAAAGGTTCACTATCTGAAAATAAAATTAAATCGGACATTGCTAATGGACAATTATTCGGTGTAGTTGAGGTTGATATATCTGTAAAAGAGGAATTTAAAGAATTTTTTTCAGAATTTCCTCCTTTTTTTTGCACCTGTCAAGTGTCAATGTCAGACATAGGTGAACACATGACTGAATACTGTAGTCAGAATGACATTATATTCGACTACAAGAAACTTCTCATTAGTAGAACCTCAAAGATGTTACTTTCAACTCCACTCTTGCAGTGGTACCTGAAGAATAATTGTGAAATTACCAAAATTTATCAGATAATAGAATATCAACCAAAACTAGCTTTCAGATCCTTTATCGAAACAGTGACCAAATATCGACTGGAGGGTGATCGAGATCCTGACAAAGCAATCATTGGGGAAACCTATAAGTTGGTTAGTAATAGCTCCTACGGGTCTCTACTCATGGATAAGTCCAAGCATTCTAATGTCAAATATTTAATGGATAAATCTAAGGTTTGTAAATTCATCAATTCACCTGTCTTCAAAAATATGAATAAATTAGGACAGGATTTATATGAACTAGAGACATATAAAACTCGAATATCTGTAGACACCCCCATTCAAATTGGATTTTTTATTTTGCAATATGCAAAGTTAAGAATGTTGGAATTTTATTATGATTGCCTAAACAGTTATCTTAAAAAAAATTCATTTGAACTCACACAAACAGACACAGATAGCATCTACATGGCTATAAATCAACCAGATCTTGATCAATGTATATCCGAAAAAAATAAGAATAGATATCAGAATGAAATTTTTAACTCCTGTTCGGATGACTTTTCTCCTCCTTGGTTTCCTAGGAGATGTTGCCCTCATCATATTGCATTAGACCGCCGCAGGGTTGGGATTTTTAAGAAAGAGTTTGAAGGATGTCAGATGATTTCCTTATGTTCTAAGTCTTACATCATTCAAGATTCCGAAGGGAAACAAAAGATATCTTGCAAAGGAATTTCTAAAAAACAATTGCTTGACCCTATGAATAAATTTCAACAGACGTTAAATGAGAAAGTAATTAATTCATCAACTAATGTAGGATTTTGATTAAGAGGAAGTAAAATATACACATATTCTCAAGAAAAAATTGGGTTTAACTACTTCTATTGTAAAAGAGTTGTTGAGAATGATGGTCTAAGTACAAGACCCTTAGATATGGTTCTATGTCCATGAGAGGAAGATGTGATTTTGGTTGAAAAAATTCAATCCTCTTTGTCCAATATTTTTTTTGTTAAATTAAGATACGAGGAATACCATTTTTATTCTCTTGAGCAACTTTACTTCTTTTTATTAGCCAAACACTATCAAAACAATCAATTATGCGAACAGTTAGCTGTAGAAAATGATTGTTTTAAAATAGCTGAGGTAATGAAACCATATAAAGATGTGTACATGGACTCAGAGATAAGAGAGCGCATTATGAGATTTGCAGTACTCCAAAAATTTATTCAGTGTCCTTTATTTAGAGAGGATTTAATGATCAATAAAAATAAACATCTTGTATATAAGCAACCAACTTTTAAAAGCGAAGAAACTGCCTTTTGGGGAGTTTCTACACCCTCTAAGCTGGTTTCTGTTTTGAAACCATCTTCTTTAGCTGGTAACAATATAATGGGACAAATATTAATGGAATATGTTGAAAAAGTTTGTAATTTTTGATTATTTTAAAATTGAAATTGGTAAAAATAAAAAAGGACTTCCCAAACTACTCTGCTTATACGACCTAAAGAAGGAAAAACAATCCGACCTCAATGAATAATCTATCAGAATTTGAATTTGTAACGGCAAATCTCGCTCATCGAAAGGAAATGAGTGCATTAGTTTGCTTGCTTCTCAAAATTGAAATCGGGGTCAGACTGCATGCTTTAAAAAGTGAATGGTTTTTAGGTTATTGAAGTATGCTTTGCTAAATAAAATGTAAGAAATCTGAACTAATATTAATTTATTACATGCTATGTTAATTTCTCGAATACATAAATATACAACTGTTATGTACAATTCTTCAATACACATATACATTTATTAAAATAAAAAAATATACAAATGTCAATTGACAATTTCACTGTACAGTCTTTTCACAATATCTTCATTACATTCCAAGTTACTGCTGAAATTTGTTAATAATATATTGTAGTCTATCTTTCTGCAACTGTAGTAACTGTAGTAGAAGCAAAACAATCCACATGACTCTGTATATGATGATTGTAACCTCTTTTTATTGTACTTGTATGTAAATCCTTTACTGCTCAATAAATTATGTATTTCTTTCCCTGGCTTTTTTCCTAATTAATCAAAATATTCCACATGCTTTCTTTGATAATGCAGAACTATCCAATGACTTCCTTTCTTCTCAGAACTGTCCAGATTCACTATGATAATCGACGGTACTGGAAGATCTTGGGGTATTAGATCTATAGGATAAACCCCTATGAATATTTTATTGATTTTTTTGTCGCTTTTCATCATTTCAAAAACTTCTTCTGTATTCATGATCCCAGAGTCACATTTCTACTATGATCAATACTTAAGGTCTCAGGAAAACTTCCATAAATTATAATATTTATAGTTTCTGGCAAAGCCTTTGAAAATCTCATAGTTAACCTCGTATGACCTTTAATACCCTTACTCATAATATGACCTGAGAGGAAACTTTGAATGTCAAATAAAAACAAAGTATAGCCTTTGTCATATTCTAATAATTTTATAATAATCCCATTTTTCTTATTATAATCATTGTCCAATAAGGATAGGTAAGAGGTAGCAAAGTCCCCTTTCTCAAAATTCGGAGTTAATGCTCTATTAGGTACAGGTTGTCCATCTACAGTCACCTCCAGGTAGTTAACGTTCATGTGTTTGAAATCAAGGATTTTTACTGTAATCTCCTGAATAACCTGCATTGGAGACCATTCCTATTATTAATTTACTTGGAACCATACCATGATATATGTTATCTGTCATAAAATTAAGGAACCTTTAGCAACACTGAAACTCTTAATGTCACTTCTCCAAAAAGGATATATTGCAGGACTAATTTTTAAGGCCTCATCATGCGCCACTATCATCTTTGGGTTAAGAGAAATGTAACATACTTTCCATACCGCAGGAGTGATTACTAACTTGTAATTTTTAGTTCCTAATCTCATTAATCTGAACTCGTTTAAAGCCTGAAACAACTTAAGGTTTACAGAAACTCCATTTAGAATTGCTCTATTTTTGCCTTGACAAATATCAAGATATAGACATCCCTCAACATTGGCTGAATCACCATCCTTAGTTGGTCTACCTCTTTCTGTGTATCCACTATTGCTTCCTATATATTGTAATTCATCCAAATGCCCTGCCTGGTCTTTAAAAAACATAGCCGCCTGTGCCTGAGATAATATCATATCATTATTGGATCCTAAAAAGAGGTCAATGAGTGCTTTGTAAGGATAATTAACACCCACATCCGGTGAGATAAGTTTCTGATTTAAAGATAAGTCAACTTGTCTGAAAATAGAATGTAAGGTAAAATTAACAGGTGCTACTTGATCTGTATTAGGTGTGGGGTCTCCATCAAGAGTTCTTTCATCGCTAACCTTTTTCCCTTCTTCATCTGTGAGTACATATTTTATGTGTAATTTGCTTTTTCCTAAACTTATGTAATCTACAGAGGTTCCTGGTACATTGAATTCTATAACCCCTCCCTCAGTTATGGCTGCAATAGGATTGTAATCCACCCAGTATTCCTTGACAATGGACCTATCAGTGGGAGGTGGAGCAAATAAAGATAGTGACGTCTGGACTACATCCATATGGATCTGTAGCTAGTTAACTTTTTCTTAATTTTTTTTTTTTTTGCTTTCTTCTTAGACTTTGTAACTGGCAATTTTTTTTTTAATTTTTCCTTTTTTATTAATAACCTTTTTTTCTTCCTAGAGGTATTGTTTAGTCTGTCTTTACCTCCTATTTGATATTTTTATAGCTTTCCCTCTATTTATAATCATTTTGTCTCTAACCTCACTTTTAGCCTGGTCAACTGCTGCTTGCGTAGGACTAACTATTGAAACATCTATAGAATCTTTGTTTTTATATTTTGCATGGTCATCATCACTATCTAGAATGTAATAGTTCTTTGATAGTTCTATTTTTCCATCCATACATTTTTTACAAAATTTTAAATATTTATTCATAATTTCTTCTTCTTTCGAAGATGCAAGGTTAATTCAACCACTCCAGTTAAACTACTTGCAAAATGAAGGTTCTTGTTCTTTATATATATACCAATTCGACTGAAACTTTGATTTTTAAGTGGTAAATAGTAAACATTATTAAATAATTGATATTTATTCGAATTAGATTGAGGTAAAAGCCTTAATATATAATCCACAATATCTGAAAACAAGTACAGGGTTTCATTGATTACAGTGCTCGCATGGAAATCGCATATCCCTACTTCCCAATCACCAGATAAACTAGTTCTCTCAGCGATCTCAACTGTAAAGTTATAAGCCTTGTTATTCGGATGAAAATTTAAGGAATCTATAGAGGATAAGAAAAAGTAAATGCTATCTTCTTCCATCTTTATTATTTGAGATCTTAAATTATGAAAGAGATCCTACATTATGAAATGGTTTATATACTCTTATGCCCTATATATTTTCTACATCTTCCTCTGGAATCCATGAATTAAACTTTGGAGGCCATCCCTTCCATTTCACTAATACCTCCACCTGCCCACCTTTTTTTTCTTTCTTTTTTTAAGAATTTCCTCAATTTTATATAAAATATCAGTACCTATGTATGCTAATTGCAGTTCAGGTTCATAAAAGAAACCCTGAATTACCTCATTATTGTAATCTTTTAACTCATACATTGGAATATTTTGATTTAATTTACGATTAATTATAGTAAAAATTTCACCAGACCATTTTGCAGTATATTCTTTGTCGAACATTCTTTTAAGATGACTTATCTTAACCCTGTCTGATATGTTGAATTTAAATTTTTTTTTATTCAAGGTTTGTAAGAGTTTCGGATTTTTATTTTGTTTTTTGATGCTGAAGAAACTTTTGGGGTAGTTGAGATTATCATATTGAAATTTCCAAAGTAAATACTGGTTTTTCGATTTTGCATCTTCTGGACTCATATTAATTGATCTATGGATAGAATTATTGTATCCATAGGTTAAGTCAGTCAGAATATCAATCCATCTTAAGGTTTCTTTTTCACTTAAATATTTCATTATTTTGTTTTTAATAGTTTTAATAACTCTTTCAGCATAATTAGCTTTGGTTTCATAGTATGTGTACAAATGTTTTATTTTATTTTCATTTAACAAATTATTAAATGAATGGTTCTTATATTCACTTCCTTGATCAGTTCTTAGAATTTCTGGTTTCTCATCTGTTTCTCTAATTATTCTTTGAAATGCATTCACCATTTCATCCCCTCTTAAAGTTTTCAATGGTGCTGTGCATAGATATCGAGTAAATATATCTATGAATACTACAAAATAACCATAGTCATTGTTTTCTGACTTGAATTTCACCATGTTAGCTGTATCACTATCCCACTGATAATTTTTTGTAAAAGCTAAGACTTTAGGTCTTTGAAAAGTCCTTTGAGCTGGGCGAAAAGTTGTATAAGTTTCCTGTTTACTTAACCACTTCCTTAAATACTTAGGGGTTATATGATACTTTCCATCCCTTTTAATATATGGATATAATTTACTGTAACTGCTGTAGACTACTGGACTCCTGATATCATAATAAAGGTTATGAAGATATGTATCGATTTCTTCATCTCCCTTTTTGGATTTCCCTTCCATTTTCTTTAATTTTTGAGAGGTAATTATCTTGATTGTAAACTGCTTTTTCGGGAAGACCTGGTGGAGGGAGGGGATGTTTTATTTCTGCCTTGTCCTTTGTGTTATCACTGAACTGTCTACTTACAGTCTCTTTTCGATTATTGTCCTACAACTTTTCTGATTTCCTCTTATTATTATTATTCAATATCCTGCTGTCTACACTTCTGAATTCTTCTCCTTTAAGTATTTCTGAGTTACTGTCATGTATTTTTGGATGGATATCCCTCTCATTCACCGTTTTCTGATTGCTTTCTGCAATTTTATGCTCCTTTTTATCAGCTAAAAAGCTTTTGAAACTCTGATACTGTTCATGTGGTATTAATACATACTTATTCATTCTAAAATTTTTTCTATGTAATATTTAATTGATACAAGCAAATTGGTTATTCCTTCAAAGTGTTTTTCTTCCTATACTCCTCCTCCCTCTTTCCCCAGACTTTATATATTTTTTCAATATTTTTAGCCAACTTAAGAATTTTTCTCTTTTCCTCTTAGTTAAAGGAAGCTTGAATACATTGTAAAAAATTTCCGCCACTGCTTTCAACTGAGATGGTGTTGCATCAATGAATACATGTTTATTTAGGTATAAATTATTCTCCAATAACAGCAGAATGAAATGTTTAGAGTTTTTGAGGTTCCTAGACATTTTAAACCATATGTAGATAGCTCGATTTTCTATTCAAAGGAAAATGAAAGAAATAATGAGTATTTAAAGATATATCTCGACAATATTTTCCCTGGTGAAATAAATTTTGCAAAACTAAATAACACTAATGTTTTTATGATGTGATTCTCGACTAAAAAGATTTGCAATGAAAATGTTGTTCAGAGCTGAAGCCTGCATGTCATCAATCACAACTATGCACTGGTCATCATTAGGGTAAGACTTAAAATCCTTCTCTGTAGGTAGACCTTGTCTGTATTCTATATCACTGGTAATCTCTTCCTCAAACTTTTTCTGCCAGTTGTTATAAAAATAATAAATTTTCTTAATTTTTTCTGAAAAAAATTGCACTGATATTATTTAAAAGTCTCAAAACGAAGGTAGATTTTCCGGATCCGGTTGGACCACATACTATAGAAGTGAATGGGTTCTTCAATAAAAATGGATCCATAAACCCCAGTAATTTTGGCAGTGTACAAGGTGTTAATAGTTTGCAGTTGAGAGATAGCCAGCAAATACCTGTTTTCAATCAGCTGCAATAAGTCAGATGAAAGGAAATATTTCAGAGAGTGTTTGAAAGCTAGCCAGAAGTGTGAGTAATGAAAGCTGTGCTTGGTTATGCATCCTCACTCCAACTCATCCATTCCTTTTATATCTGTTTGCAGACTCCAGTGGATTAGTTCCTCTCCTAAATACTCTCAGTTTCTTGCAATATCTTTTAGCTTAGCTGATAAAGTTTACATAAATATGGAAATTTTCAAAATATACATATTTCTTTCTGTATTCTTTTTTTCTTTCAATGAAATAGTGAATGGATTCAGCTGTGATTATGCAGAATGTACTTGCATGGAGGATATGATAACCTGTGTTGGAGTTGCAGCACCCAGGTTCAAATATAGAGCCACAGTGACTATGCTGTATATGGATAATGTACAGGTAGTAAATTTGATCGATATTCTGAAGAACTTGCCAAATTTAAAATATTTAAGTTTAGTAAATATGAAATATTTCAACTGCAAATGGATGAAGGAAGTACCAAGGGATGTGTATGTGAGGACTAATATGTGTTTAAAATTAACAACTACCACTCATTATTCAACAACTGGTCAGTTTTTTTTTGAAGAAAAGACACTGAATCAAGATAAGGTCTCTGAGCAAGAGGACAAGATGCTATCTAGTCGATATGGAACAACATATCCTTCTGTCACTGAACTGACAGAGAGGGAGGACACAAAACAGATAAGTGAGCAGATAGATAAGAGACAATCTACCTCAATGTACAATGAGGGATTCGAAACAAAGACTACAAGGTACTCAGAGCATCCACAAAGCCAGAATTTAAAAGACGGAAATAACAGGTATTTTTGGTGGATTTTATTAGCCATCTCATGTATTGTGGTTACAATAATAATTCCATCCATAGTACACCTATGCAGGAAAAAGTTACTCAGAAGAATCCAGCCTCAGGATATTGAGGATGATATTGCTATACCATTGTCTGAGCTACTTAATGAAGACAACCCCCTCAGAGATGATAATGAGTAAGTTATAAATTATTAGCGTTTGTTGTCTTAATATCTTCAATAACCTCACTTAATTCTTGTTAAAGGAAAATTCCTTCATATTGTACCCGCAAAAATATATTTACAATAATTAAAATGTGAATATCTTGGATTGCAGCTTATCTATCATCCCATATTCTTCCTGGCAAATGATGGAAGAAATTGATTGCTCTGTTGAATCAGATATAGGTAATTATTTTGTACCATTTTTTATATATTTCTTGAATGTGACGTCACTTTCCATGTACTGTGACGTCACTGATCACGTTTCACTATATTTCTACGTATATTTTTAATGTAAGAAGCTTCTGCTTTTTGGTAAACAGTGAAGATATTGTTGTTTAATTTCATTGAGTGGATTATAAGTTCTAAAGATGAAGTTCATTTCTTTACTTGTTGTTTTTGTTGTAATATCCTGTATTTATCAAAGGTCAAAGTTGGGGTTTTAAGTCCCGTTCAACAGCCAGGGTCATATTGGGACAGGTCCTCAGAATTGCCACTTGTGGGACTCGAACCCACAGAGGTGACAGCCTATGATTAGATGCCAAACTTGCTAACCACTAGGCCACTGAGGACCTCTGTATTTATCAAAATGTGGACTCCAACTTAATTGAATGTAGGACTGAGGGTCGTGAGGTTGTGATTTCGAACTTTGATGGTCGCGGACCAAAGAGTAGTAATATTTTCTTCTGTAAAGATGACAAAGTTATCAGGACATACACAAAATGCCATGTAAATTATATCAAACTACCTGTTGACAAAATTATGAGAAGTTTCCCTTCAGTTAGAATAATTAACTGGGCTTGTACCGGAGAGTGCTATGTCCTACGCTCCACTGATGAGATTACTGTACAAGGATGCACCGAAGGTAAATTTATTAATTTTTTAAAAATTTCTTATATAAAAAATTTGTTAAGAGGGCATTATTATCCAGTTCACAGTTGAATTCATTAAAAAATCCACCATTAACCTCAGTGAGGCTAGGAGGCGATAGTCAATTGTTATTACCCGGTATTAATATTTTTCCAGGTCAGATCTTCGACTCTATGTGTGTGTGATCTATTTCTAAATATTCTTTTTTTATTTTTTAGTGAACATGAAGAATCCCGAATCTGATTCCCTCTCAGAGGAGGAAACTGGAGAAGAAAGCCAGGTGGAATTTTCTCAAACTCAGCTGAGACTCAATTATGTGTTATTTCTTCTACCACTAGTGGTAGTATTTGGTGTCGTCTCAATAATGTATATCAAGCATTGTATTCGGAATAGAATTCGGAATCTTATTCAATTACTGGACAATCACATGGACATGGAGGATGCAGATCAAACCCCAGTAAAAGTTTTAGAAATGTTGGATGGAATTGAAAGTGATGATGGTGATCTGACATCTGATCTGATATGGGACGATTCGATTGAGAAAAATGCTCAAATATTAATTAATGAGATCAGTGATCAAAGAAAGGAAATGGATCCAAAAGTTCAAGATAATGACCATTCAAGCAACAGTTCTGTTATTGCTGCCAATCTTGAGGATTACCTCAGTGTTTTCAATGCAGGAAACACTTCCATTCGAGATGATTTGCCCGTTACTAATGATCAACTCCCAATTTCATCCTCAACCCCAATAATTCCTGAGAGGAATTCCAATAATTCCAGAAGTGAGGAGTCTCAGAGGATTTCTTTGTCTAAGTACCTTAGCTCACCTGAACATTTTCCATCTTTCAATGTGAACATCTTAAGCTCAGATTCAGAAAGTTCACAGGATGAATGTGAGCTCAAAGTTCAAAGTAAAACTAGATCTGGTAGGATTTACAAAACTGTGCAATTGAAAGATTTTTTCCATAATTATGCATGTACATTTATTTGAAACTGAACATTGGAAATCATGTGTTTCATGATCAATGGGAACATATAATTATGTAACTTGACTTTTTAAAGTTTTGGATGTACAATAGAAAATTCAAAACACATTAGCGTAATTTTAAAGATTACATGATGTATTACACACATAAGAATAATTTTTAACCTGTATGTTACATAGATGTTGTACTGATATTTTCGACGTTAATAAACACACTGTAATTCCACATAAATATGTACAAGTGATAACAAAGATATTTCAGTAAATAAATATATATATGTATATTACATTTAATATATACTCCTGAATATATAATTTTTCCATTAACTTTTGTGTATCTTTGACTATTGCAATAAGTACAATGCACCGATATTATAATAACATGTTATTCTGAATGAGGACATTGTACTTGGGTTTACATTTCTTTATTTCCCTGCAAGTTAAACCTATAAGAGTGCCTTGTGAAATAATTTTGTGGGTATAATTATTACATCATAAATGAACGTGATTCTAGTGATTTATATTTCCTTATTCTATAACTAAGTCAATACATGCATTAGCTGATGGAGCAACAAATATCTGAAAGAAGTACACCGCATTGGATGTGTATCATTTCACACAACATCTTTGAGAGTTTCTAGTAGGTGCTGTCTCACCTAGTTACAGTTTAAGTATCCGACTGGACTGAACTCACACAATTGTGTGCAAATAAGGAAACAGAGTTAAATGCGAGTTCTTAATAACATCTAATATATTGTACAATGGAATGGGGGTAACAGATTTTAACACACTTTTCCAATGTGGAATGAGGGTTATCTTAATTTATATTTCTCATATCAATGTTACTCCATTGTAATGCATGTATGATTCTTAGTTATACTCTTGTATAAAACCAAAAAAATTTAAAGAAATAATTCACAGAGGCCTCATAAATATAGCAGGTTGGTCACCTGTTTCAATTACAGCCATGCAGGATGTACATTTCAATGGCCCTGACCTTTCTTTCTGATTTAAGAATGCTGCACAAATAGTACAGTACAGGTGCCCACAGGTAGTTATAAATAAGACACTGAGTTCGAAGGTAATGCTACAAGAGCTACATGAGGCATTTCTTGCCTTTTCATAGTAATATGTCTCCCATTCGTTACATAATGATAAATCAATGTCGTTTGGAAGGTGATTTAGCATGAAGGCAGCTGAGAAAGCTTTGAAAAGGTTACCTTCTGTTATCAATTAAATCCTGCTCGTAATTCTTACTTATGTATGTACCTGTAGGCACCCATACAAAAACTGAGGTCTCAGAGGATTTTGACATGTTGCAAGTGAATGATTTAGTGAATAAGTTTCCCTTTAGATGACTCCTGCACATTGGACACTTCTTTTTTTTCTTCCATCATTTCACCAAATTCTTCCAAATTCACAAGCACACTCAGGACATAGAAAATGGGAACAAGGGTTTGTAATAACGATCCTGTCCTTCTCCAGATACTCGGAGCAGATAGAACATCTCATTGTCTCCATTTCATCTGAGACGTAATGCACAAAATCTGGGTATTTCTCCCTATATTCAAAAAAAAAAAATAAAAATAGCAGATGATTGATAATCACTTACTTATTCCTAGGAAAGAGTATACGCTTTATTTATAATTTCTAATTCTAAACAGGAATGCATTTTTGAGGCCACAGTTCTTATTTTATGCCTGGATTTAAAAAAAAAATTATATAAATAATGCTACTCACGCTATGTAGTTGGGTATTGCATCACTGAGCAAAAGCAGTACCATAAAGGCCTCACGGTAGTTATTCTTATCCACCAGTGACACTAGCTCCATTAGTGTGACTGTAGTACTAGATATCATATCCGGATAATAAACATCCCTCTTCTTCCCAAGAAACACGTTGACAGCAGTTTCCATCCTCTTCGACTGTTAACTAATTATGAAATTCAATCTGAGAGAAAGATCAGATCCAATCTTTGAAAGCTGAGACAGTTGACTGTAGATAGTCATATTTTCATCAATATTTATAAATAAAAAGTGTGTCATCCCATTGTCCATGTAACGAGCATATGTCCCCATCTGTATTCCCATCACCCTCAAAATGTTACAAAAATCTAGAATATATCACCAGACAATATTTCTGAAAATTCTGTACACTTCATTTGATCCACTTTCATGTCTTCAAACATTTCTAGATTATATGTCGTCTGTACAAATTTAAAGAAAAAAAAATCTTTGAATTAACAGGAGCTTCAATTATAATGGAATATTCTCTGAAACCTCACCCCTGCAGGAGGTTTCTGTATCAGCCTTGCACTCTTCACATGTATTGACATCATGCCCTGATCTATCTTGATCCAGAATGCAGGGTTCACAGGTTTATATTTCTGCATATTCTGAATACATTTTTTGAGCCACTTTTATGAATTCATTCCACTCATTAAACCTCAAGGAGATGCCTTGAGGAGTAGCATATTTCCTTCCATTTGCCATTTTCCATAACCTTATGGATACGTTTCTATAGGGAAATGCACAGGTGACATATATACCAGATCCTAAATAATAACTGCAGTCAACGTCTTTTTTACCATCAGAAATCTTCTCAATAGCAGACATAATGAACTCAACGTAATGTAAAATTACAACTAATTTAGGTACGGTGAGTTTAATACCTTCATTTTTGACCTCACCTTCTTCCCATTCCTTCAAATATATATTTTCAATAAGACCATGGGAGCCTTGATATAGTACGTACTTGGGTCTTCCAAGATGAAATGTCCTTTTGATCACAGTTGAACTACATTCATCGATTCCTGATCCAGTAGGTTTCTCATCAGTATATTCACTTGTGGGTACATTACTCATCAGAAGACTCGAAAGCGAGTCCTCAAAGGTTTCTGAAATCTTGCTAGTAGTGGTAGTTGCTAAAGACCTTTTATTCTTGCTTCCACCCAAACCATCACTCCTCCTTTTCTTGGATGCATTGCTAGATTTAATTACTGCTGCCTCAGCCATTATTTGAAGTTTAGCTAGGATACAACTATGAGGTCACAAGTATCATATAACTGTGAAAAAATCTTCAGTGACAATCAGCATTATTCGGGAGTTTATATAGATTTAGAGGCAGAGGTACTTGCACAGCTTGGACCAATGGGATTGTAACATGCACCCAAAAAGAAAAGGCTGATGAGGCAGTTAATAATTGCAATACAAGCAAAAACTTCAGACTATAATGCATGTAGAGACTTGTTCCAGGTTCATCAAGGATATATGTCGAAATATGACCTAAAAATTAACAATTTCATTCATATGATGCAATCATGTAAAGTATTTCACAAGTGATCTGTTACACTTAAAAATGATTGAATCAGATAGCAGGACATATGGACCTTGTTCTGATGGCTGTTGTGCCACATATTATGCTGAGCTGTTTTGTTGACTGTTGTGCAACATATTATTATTCTGAGTTGTAGCATATGGATTGAAAGTGAACACGTGTTTGTTTACATATTGAATAAATTCTAGATCATTAGCCTCACCAAATTATTTCTCAATCATCCAGGCATTTGAATGTAAGACAATTAAGTAATGTAAACATATTGGTGTGTCTAGTTTATATGCATTGAACTGTCTAGTTACATGCACTTAGTGACCAGATAGATCTTTGAGAGATGCATTGGAATGAAAGACATCATATAGGCTTCAAGATATTTTATTACTTTTTTCAAATTTTTTTTACAACAAATGATAATTGAGAAATGGATTTAACATTAACACAAAGGCACAGTAAGGAGAATGCTTCTGGTGCTCTTCCATTGGGGTGTCGTAGGTCTCCCACTCTATAAGGTTAAGATTACACCAGGGACAGATAACCTTATCTCCTTGACCAGAATAATAGAACCCAGCTTTCACATATCTCTGAGCAGGAATTGGATGCGACTTGGGCCAGGTCGCAAATGTAGATATTCTGTCATCATATCTGAAAAATCCATCTGTAGGATGAACTTTGGCTTTCGGATCTGATCTGGGTCCTCTAAGATCTGATGATCTGTCAGCTCTTACATCTGTTCTATCACGCCTTTCAGCTGAAAGATGTAGGCCTGCAACATGTCCAGTTTTTTCAACTTTACTTCTACTACATAGAGCAAATCCTCCAAATCCTGGCCTCATACCACCCCTCATAGCCTTAGAGTCAGCTGCATCATTTGATTCATCACCAGTCAATCTGAAGGAATAAGAAGGCTTGGAAGCAGCCTTACAAATATCTATAGTTGAATCAGATTGGTTGGACATTTTTTGAGGTTGTTGATTGCAGAGATTTTAAATTAAAAATGATATTTGAGATTTTTTGGAGGGTTTATATATATTCTTCATATATAAAATATTACTGAGATTGATTATTAATGGAAAAAATGATGAAATGCTTCCATTTATAGCACAATTACAGTTCAAACAAGAGATATCATAGAAATTGAAAATTTGAGAAAAAGGGACGCTTCAAACTAATGCAGTTATACTACTAGTTGATTATATACAATCTGATTATTGACAGAATATTGAGAAATGTGTCGGATGTAAGAGTATTTGGATGTGTTAGATCGAGGTCTTTCCAAATTTGAAAAACACATTTTGTTGTAATGTGTACAGACAAAAGATTCTACTTCTCCCTTATTACCAATCATTGACAAATAAATGGAGTATGGGTCTTCCAAATGGGTTCAAGTTCAAATAAGTACTATCAGTTATTGCACCATCAGTATCAGTTATTGCACCATCAGCGAGGTGTATCAGTTATTGCACCATCAGCGAAACACTTTCTCAAAAGCAGACCAGCAAGTCCCCAGTGTATTGCACCATCATCAAGAGGTAATAACCTATCAATAGTGATCTAGATCATTTTCCGATCACTTTAGATCAATTTTTATGACTTATGTCGTTCGATTGACTCAAATAGTACTACTATAGGCATGAATGAAAACCTTGAAAATTTTACCAATTATGACTCCCCTGTGATTGGTGACTTTCTTTGTCTCTGTGGGCGGGGCTTCTGGGTGCCAAAAAATTCATCAATAAGCACACTCCCTCCCCTCCCACTTCAAAGGACTGTGATGTCATACATGGTGGTGATGTCACAACAAATGATTGGTATTGAGGCTTGGGATTTATAATTTTTGTATGGTCAAAATAACATATAATTCAAAAACTATGTGATAGGGTTAATACATAATTGATACATAAGTGGATATCTGAAGGCCTTTGGAGAACATATTTTATGGTGACCATAAACTCCTAACAATATTTATTATACCTTTGAAGATTGCCACTTTGAAGCTAATAATATAAGTAACTTACTTGTAAATTTCAGTTATAAACTGCACAATTGATATTACTTGACACTAAGAAGCTATAATGTGCAAGGTGGCCTTAAACTCTGAAAATGATATTGTTATAGATATTACCTTTAACATTATTGTTGCTTAGTCAACACTTGATCCTTTTTTTTCCCCAGAATTTCATCAAAAACTGTAATGGCAATACAGACTGCAAGTGTGGTTGTTTCTAGATACGGCTTGTCTGTTAGGAGTTCACGGTTTGTCGTAGTACTTCTATGACTGGCCGTGCAAAAAGCGTCCTCAACCCTACATCTTGTCGGGATGGCCATTACCTCCTGTCTGTAAGTGTACCGTCCTGTCGGGGATTTCATAACCATCTCAGCATTTTTTCTCATGACTCTACGACTTTTGCAACCGACCCTAGGGTTGTAGGGTCAGTTACAGGGTTGGCTCCAGTGGAACACCTGCATTACTGGGGCAGAGTTTGGGGGATAGAATATTTTTGGCCAATTTACCAGTGGCAGAGTTTTACAGTACTGATTTGCCAAGGGCTGATTTGGCAAAGGGCTAATTTTTCAAGCTCCCTATTCAACATTGATTTTTCTCAAAACTGATCTGAATCCAGGTTGTTTGTACTGCTCAGAATCTGAATTGAAAGTCCAGAATTTGTTCAGTATTTGTCATATGAAAAGCTGTGCATAATCTCAGGCACTGCATTTTTGATATGATATGATATTTGTGGCTTTGCCAATGGTGATGTTATAACCCAAACAGATTCAAGTTTTATAGTTACAATGTACATGCCTTCATTACTTAAAGCTATTTATGATATTATAAGACAGTAGTAATGTAAAGAACTAAGTGGATTTTTATCCTTTCAAAACAAAGTGATTTCATGAAACTTAAATGTAATAATCTGTATAAAATAAACTTTATATTATAAAATAGGAACTGTCTTGTCAGAGCTGGGTGAAATTAGACTTAATATTCACTCAAATGTATCTGTATTCTGGAGACTCAATCAAGTTTAACACACAGATGTACCACTGTCAAACTGTTGTTGTATTGTGACACAATCGGCATGTGTGACGTCACAGGCCTTTGAGGTGTGTTCAAGTACCAATGCACGTGGATGTCCCCTAACCCCCAAACCATCACCTCACTTTAACTATGACTTCTGGAATTTGATTGACACCTCAATCAGCCAATGGGATTCCTAGGTAGGCTTCCTGTGAATCCTATTTTCATTTCTTGTAACCTCAAAAGGAGAAAGGAAATGATGGTCATTTTTCCATTTCCTAATATAAGTTGCCTACATAAAATAGAAGAAAAATAAGGTGAAATTCAATAATATTTTAGTTATGTGCAGCAACTATAAAGGGAATTTGAACATTTTTTCTTGAACATTACCCTATTTCTTACTTCTTGTTTGCATGTTTTATCATTTTAACAAATGGCTAAGGTAACCCTGATAAAGTGAAAAATACCAAATAGAGAAATGCATACTTTTCACTTATAACCTTTTTCTATTTATAGATAGGATACCAAATTAACGGAATGCCCCCAGGGGCCGGTTTCATGAACAGACTTAAGCCTTGAGTCAGACTCAAAAGTTGAGACTTTGTCTCAAATTTTGGAAATATTTTGCCGAGTCTGTGAACTCAGACTCAATGCATTTCACAAACAAGCTCAACTTGAGACCTGGCTCAGTCACAGGCTCAAATTTGAGCCCATGAAGGAGGTGTCTCAAATTTGAGTCCAAGCTTTGATGCCAAAAAACACATACATAAAGCGATACAATTTGTTCCAAAATGAAATTGATAAATCTTGAAATCTTCTGCTTTCATTTTATTTTATAATGACAGCTACATATTCAATATTTACTAATAACAAAAGTCAATAGAATTGACATGCTTTATAGGCTATTATCAAGTGACAGGCCTCAAGGGTGGACTCAAAGCCAGACTCAACCTCAGTTGAGTCTCAATCTTATGGATCACTTAGAATAATATATGATCATATAATTTCTTTGTATTATGAGTATTAAAGATATTTAAATGATAATAATCATGAAATATAACTTTTTAAACTAAAAATAAGCCCACTAAATATATGAAATCTCTTAATCTAAGTAAAACAAAATTTATAGTATTCAAAGGCAAACAAAACCTCCAAGATATAAATCTTAACTTAAAAGTTAACAATTCAGGTATAGATAGAGTCAGAGAAACCACCTTCTTAGGAGTAATTATTGATGAAAACTTGACTTGGCAGAGTCATATTAGCCACCTTGAGTGCAAAATTGCCAAAAATATTGGTGTTATTTATAGAGTTAAAAACATTTTAGAGAGAGATAATTTGTATATTCTTTATTGTGCTCTTGTGTTACCATATTTGTACTATTGTAGTGTAGTATGGGGTCTCAATTATAAGAGTAGGCTCTATAACTTGACAAAATTACAGAAGAAAGTGATTCGTATTGTTGATGGTGCTGAGTTTGCAGAACATACCTCTCCTATATTCCTTAAATTTAAAACTCTAAAACTGGGTGATATAATTATGATTAGTACTTGTATGATAATGTATAGGGTATCAATAGGAGATGTCCCCTCAAAAATAACTAATATGTTCTCAATCAACTCACTTGTACATAACCACAATACTAGACAACGGACCAATCTTCATATTGGGTTTGCTCGCACAAAGCTACGTTCAAACACTCTAAGGGTAAAAGGAGCTCAGATATGGAATGATCTACCAGAGTTTGTAAAAAATAAAGCAACATTATTCTCTTTCAAAAAATCAGTCAAATACTACCTCATAGCGAGTTATTAATTAATGTATATAAGTACATATCGATATATGTAGATATTCATGTATATATATATTTTTTTTTTTTTTTTTTTTTTTTTATCTATGGCATATGTAAGTACCTAGATTTATAGTACCAATCTAGGGTAGTCCAACTATATAAGTGAAAACTTCTTGGACTATCCTTTCAGTATTGAATCTCTTATATTATTAGTTTTATTCCCCCCTCTATTATAAGTTTGTTGTATATTAGTATCAGTATTCAATTCCAAAGTGTCTTATAATATGAAAATGTATTACATTATAATACTGAGTTATGAAAACATAGCAATGTTATTATGTATCTTATTCTGCCTTGTGTTTTGCATTTATTGGAAGCCTGTATATACTGTTTCTATACTGAATAAATTCATCTTATCTTATCTTATCTTATCTTATCTTAAATGAGATTAAAAAGTTGAGACCATAACTTGAGACTGGTCTCAGCTGATCCACATTTTGTGAAATCCATTGGAGCCAAAAACTCAGCCAAGACAAAAGTCTCAGATTTGAGACCCTGACTCAGCCTTGAGTCTGGCTCAGTTTGAGACTTTTCATGAAACCGGCCCCTGATTCGTGCCCTTCAGTATTTCAGTATGCACCACTCATACGTCATATTTGAAATTTTGTGGTTTTATAACGATTATCACATCCTCTCCCGAAAGCAAATCTTTTTTCGAGAGGAAAAAGTCTCGCGAGAGAATGCAGAAAAATTCTCCAAATAATAAGATACTGGTATGTAACATGAAACCATGTAATTTAAATTGCTTTGCCACAGAAATGAACCTGAAACTGATTTTCTAAGTTTACGTATAGTGGTCATTTGTAGCTTTTGTTGAATTGAAAAACAACCCAAGTCCAGCACTTTCGCTTTTGCAGAAACGAAAATACAAGTTACTACAGTAGTACAGTACGTACACTGAAAAACCTCTCACCATGTGGTTATATATTGTATTCGTAAAATTACAACAAGTTTGATATGATAAGCCAGGATTAGACACCCCTACTGGTTGGCCAGTGAATTTCGTCACCCCAGTGAAGTTCGTCACCTGCAGTATAAAGGTGTCAAGAGGTTTCGCGGTCGAGAGGTTTCGCTGTCTTGGTCGTATTCGATGATTCGCGGTAAAAACTGGTGACGTTTCGCGTGAATTTCTCAGATCCCAAGATGTATTATTTGTTATTTCATTTGTTTATCCCTATCTCTATAATATCCACAAACTAATTGATAAACATAAAAACCCTACTGTATAACTTCTTTGAAGTCAATTATGTCGATTAATCCCTTACAGTTCATCAAGTAATTGCTACAACACAAGAGAGTCTAATCCTAGCTAGTCCAAACAATTGCAATCAGTATATCCACGTGGGATTAATTAGATGTAGTGCTACAAAATATAACATCTTATCAAAATATAATTTAACATTATCACATACCATTAGATCCATGATTAAAATCTGAAAACAATGATACCTCAATTATCAAAATCCGTCCATTAATAAAGATTTTGTGCCACTCTTAACTTCAAAGAAATAATAAAAGTTTACCGCGAATCCTCCATTGAGTTTTACGCAAAACCTCCATACCGCGAAACCTCTTGTAATCCCGTAAAACACTCAAGGACATGCAATATTCACATTTAAATAAATGGAATAGCTTCTTTCAACAGCAAGGTATTCATATATTCCATAACTGGACAATAAATATTCTTCAATATTGTCATAAAATGCAGGTGACGAACTTCACTGGGGTGACGAACTTCACTGGCTGAGCAGTAACCACTGATTACTAGCTATAAAGACACCAGTAAGACAAAAGGTTTGTTTACACTCCTGAAAACAAATATCGGGTACCTTATAGAACTTGATCGGAGGTGCAGTCGGAGAGGTGCACTAGCTGGTAAGTGTTGCTGGAAGTTTTATGGACAACTCGGTCCACTTCAAACTCGGTCATTTTAAAGTCGGCCTGTTTCAAAGTCGGCCCCCTACAAAGTGGATATCAGAACAACTCATTAATATTCATATTTATGTATAAAATATGAAATCACAGTATTCTTTGGGATTCTCTAACAATATGTTATAAAAATGCTGCTTGGAGATCAAGTATGTTACCCGGAAACATGTTTTTAGCTGAAGATTCAACATTTCAAATTTGTGGACTTGCACATTTCATTTATATTCATGTATACACAGAAAAATATGTGGTCACAGAACTCCGTGGGGTTTCCTAACAATATTTTATTAATAGAAATATTGCTTAAAAATCCAATATTTTACGTGAAACTTTGTTTAACCCCACTACCTTAATCAGGCCTATACTTCAGAGAGGGCCGAGTTTGTAGGGGTCCGACTTTGAAATGGGCCGAGATGACCAGAAAATCCCATCGGGGACTGTATCAGGACAACTCACCCCATTTCCAACTCACCCCATATTTTCTTAAGACATCTCACCCTATGTCAAATCTCACCCCATGTGAAATTTCACCCCTTATTGTTGTGGCAGTGCATGTTTGGTACCATTGTTATCAGTAAGTGTATCCTGTTTTCATTTAAGGTACATTAAAAGCACAATTTATGCCTATACAATTATTTACATTTATACTTTCCCTAAAGCCTAAACTATAGCAAAGTAGATCAAATGACTTCTTAAAAAGGATTGTATACAAGTTGTATAGTTTAAGCTACTTCAAATTAGGAAGCCATCTCTATTGTCAAATCAATTAACTGGTGGGGCTGGTTGAAGTCCATTTTAAGGGTGATTTCAATTAGTCATTTGCAAAACTTTTCCTCAGCACTTATGTCACATTGTTGGCACAATCCCCTGAGTTGTGGCATATAGGGAGCTTAACAGTAAATATTTCAATTTTGGGAGTTAATTCAACAGTAGAAAAATAGGGGCTAAACAACTGCTGAAATCAGGTGGGAGCTCTATTGTCCCTCATTCAAGATGAGTCAAGAAGACTGCACATCAGCAGATGCTTGTGACCCCACTGCAGAAGGAATTTCAGCCAGAAGAGTCCAGGGTTATTTAAAATGGAAAAATGAAAAGTACACTTTTTATTGTTTATATTATTTTAAGCTAAAGGTTTTTCATTATTATCTAGGGTTGGCCATCTCGGGCCAACCCTAGATACTGTTATGGGATTTTCCTTGCATTTGCCGTCGAATTTCGCGTTACTTGGACATTTTCCGTGCGTCGTCTTAGCGTCACTGGAGAAAGAATAAATATGCTTAAGTGGTGTGTTTTTGTGGGAATTCAATGTTTACTGACATTTAAGTATTTTAGGAATTTTATATTTGACCTTGGTGACCTATATTGTAAAGACAAGTTCAACTGAGATAGCGATCTATATGGGCCGGTTGGTGCTAATTTTTTATTTTTTTTTTATGGTTTCATCCCGGGGTTTCATCCCGGCGTTCCATTGAAGAAAAATATGAAAGAAACAATGAAAACAAAATAATTACCCCTTTAACTTGTTTCAAATGTCAAATATGTCATTTGTATATGGTTTATTTCTGTTTTGAAGTGATAAATGACATATACTGACATTTAATTAATGGCAATTGATTTGATAGCATACAAGTGGTACAGACGTCTTTCAATTAGTCTGGTACCCTGTCAATTTTTATTTTGTGAGGCCCTCTGAAAATTGCAAGCTGTGTCAGCCGAAAATGTTTACAGGAGACCACACATTCATGATAACCTGATGACTTTGGGTTCTGGGGCTATATTCACAAAAGGAATCAAGCTCACGTTGAGCCAAAAATCAGCTCAAGCTTATTATAAACAACTAGACACTTTTTGGCTCAACTTCAGCTTGAAGGTAGCAATATAATATCTACACCAATTTAAAGGCAAATTTCTAGAGGTTATGTTCCTTTTGATTCTAGGAAAATTGGTCCAATATTGTCCAAGATACTTGTTTTAAAAATTACTGTGCACAGCAAATAATAATAAATTATAATATTCTTCTCAGTGACTTGTGTATGGAATTTAATGCAATAAAAATGACATCAAACACTAAATATGTGTGATTAACTGAGAGGAAAGGCAGGCTTTATCACTTGTGTTACCTTTAGTAGGGAATATCAGAAGGCACTTCTGGATTGACCTGAACAGTTATTCAGCTTTGCAACAATTCTGTGGTGGAATCACTTGTTTTCATATCACACATAGAGAACTTAGACCACAGTGCTTCACATATTTCTTATGCTTGACAAAATAGAAAAACCTTGTGGGTTAGCAGCTTTGACATCTAATGATAGGTTGTTACCTCTATGTAGGTTTGACTCCCCCAAATGACAATGCAGAGTACCTGTCATAATATGACACTGGCTGTTGCTGTTGCATCAGACATAAAATCACAACTTTGACAAAATTAAATCCACATAATAAAGAAGTCCATATTTAAATATCCCTAACTCTATATCATTTTATTGTTATAGTATATTAATTATATCATATTTATTAGAATAACTAGTGTAACTTTTTAAATATTTGAAGAACACAAACACCTGTTGCGATCCACAATCTTGCTGGAACTCTGTTTAAAATAATTTTTGTGATGGTTTTATTGAAGCTAGCAATATAATATCTACACCATTTTAAAGGCAAAATTTTTAGAGGTTATGTTCCTTTTGATTTGAGGAAAATTGGTCCAATATTGTCCAAGATACTTGTTTTAAAAATTACTATGCACAGCAAATAATAATAAATAATATTCTTCTCTGCGACTTGTGTATGGATTTTAATGCAATAAAAATGATATCAAACACTAAATATGTGTGATTAACTGAGAAGAAAGGCAGGCTTTATCACTCGTGCTACCTTTATTGGGGGAATATCAGAAGGCACATCTGGATTGACCTAAACAGTTATTCAGCTTTGCAACAATTCTGTGGTGGAATCACTTGTTTTCATATCACACATAGACAACTTAGACCACAGTGCTTCAGATATTTCTTATGCTTGACAAAATAGAAAGACCTTGTGGGTTAGCAGGTTTGACATCTAATGATAGGCTGTTACCTCTGTGTAGGTTTCACTCCCCCAAATGACAATGCAGAGTACCTGTCATAATATGACACTGGCTGTTGCTGTTGCATCAGACATAAAATCACAACTTTGACCTTTGACAAAATTAAATCCACATAATAAAGAAGTCCATATTTAAATATCCCTAACTCTATATCATTTTATTGTGTTATAGTATATTAATTATATCTTATTTAGAACAATAACTGGTGTGACTTTTTTTAAATATTTGAAGAACACAAACACCTGTTGCGATCCAGAATCTTGCTGGAACTCTGTTTAAAATAATTTAAACCTTTGATCCCTTTTGTGACTACAGCCCCTTATGTTGTGTTGATATTTATGTATTTATTTGTTAATATATCATATAAATATATTATAACACAATAAAATTGATATAGATGTGGGGGTAGTTAAATATGGACTTCTTTATTGTGTGGATTTAATTTTGTCAATGGTCAAAGCACTGTGGTCTAAGTTCTCTATGTGTGATATGAAAGCAACTGATTCCATCACAAAGCCTACCTTTCCTCTCAGTTAATCACACATATATAATGTTGTATGTCATTTTTATTACATTAAATTCCATACACAAGTCACAGAGAAGAATATTATTATTTGCTGTGCATAGTAATTTTTAAAACAAGTGTCTTGGACAATATTGGACCAATTTTCCTCAAATCAAAAAGAACATAACCTCTAGAATTTTGCCTTTAAATTGGTATTAATATTATATTTCTAGCTTCAATGAAACTATCACAAGAAATTATTTTAAACAAAGTTCCAGCAAGATTGTGGATCGCAACAGGTGTTTGTGTTCTTCAAATATTTTTGAAAGAGTCACACCAGTTACTGTAATAAATATGATACAATTAATATACTATAACAATAAAAACATATAGCATAAGGGATATTTAAATGTGGACTTCTTTATGATGTGGATTTAACTTTGTCAAAGGTCAAAGTTGTGATTTTTATTTCTCATGCAACAGCAACAGCCAGGGTCATATTATGACAGGTACTCTGCATTGTCATTTGGGGGGAGTCATAACTACACAGAGGTGACAGCCTATCATTAGATGTCAAACCTGCTAACCCACAAGGACATTCTATTTTGTCAAGCATAAGAAATCATATCTGAAGCACTAAACTATTCCCACTAAAGGTAGCACAAGTGATAAAGCCTGCCTTACCTCTCAGTTAAGCACACATATTTAGTGTTTGATGTCATTTTTATTGCATTAAATTCCATACACAAGTCACAGAGAATAATATTGTTTATTATTTTTTGCTGTGGATAGTAATTTTTAAAACAATTATCTTAATATTGGATCAGTTTTCCTCAAATCAAAAGTACCATAAACTCTAGAAATTTGCCTTTAAATTGGTATAGATATTATATTGCTAGCTTCAATAAAACAATCACAAAAAATTATTTTAAACAGAGTTCCAGCAAGATTGTGGATCACAACAAGTGTTTGTGTTCTTCAAATATTTAAAAAAAACTCCCAAGTTATTGCAATAAATATGATATAATTAAGCGTCCCGCAAGGGACGCTTGTTTGTGTATGGGAGAGCTTCCGGCTCCGCCGGCTCCGCCGGCTCCGGCGGCTCCGCCGGCTCCGCATTTTGTTTTCCTTATAACTCTGTAACCGTTAGGCGGATTCTTTTCAAATTTGGCAGGTTTAGGCAGTAGCCTTGGGGAATTTGTTTGAATATGCTGCACTGACATTTCAACCAATCAGAGAGGTCACATGACCAAAAATGTCTTTTTTCGATGGGGAAGCTTGTCCGGATGATAACTTGAAAGGAATTTTATCAATTCACCTGAAACTTGGCAAATACATTCATTCTATTAAAATCTGGAAATCATTAGATTTTGGCATTGATTGGTCAAGAAATGGCCGAGTAATTAATGATTAATTAATCATTACGAATTTTCCAAATAAGGAAAACACAAAAATGCTTATATCTCGAAAACCGTGCTAGATAGAGCGATTTCGACGAAATTTTTGACCCGCAGGGTATTTCTGCGGAGTAGTTTTCCCAATTTTCAAAAAATTTTTGTCTCGCCCAAAATGGCGGCCATTTTGAATTTTCGAAATTTTCGCAAAAATTGCAAAACACAAAAATGCTTATATCTCAAAAACCGTGCTAGATAGAGCAATTTCGACAAAATTTTTGACCCACAGGATATCTCTGGGGAGTACTTTTCCCAATTTTCAAAAAAATTTTGTCTCGCCAAAAATGGCGGCCATTTTGAATTTTCGAAATTTTCGCAAAAATTGCAAAACACAAAAATGCTTATATCTCGAAAACCGTGCTAGATAGAGCGATTTCGACGAAATTTTTGACCCGCAGGGTATCTCTGCAGAGTAGTTATCCCAATTTTGAAAAAATATTTGTCTCGCCAAAAATGGCGGCCATTTTGAATTTTCGAATTTTTCGCAAAAATTGCAAAACATAAAATGCTTATATCTCGAAAACCCTGCTAGATAGAGCGATTTCGACGAAATTTTTGACCCACAGGGTATATCTGCAGAGTAGCCATGCCAATTTTCAAAAAAATTTTGTCTCGCCAAAAATGGCGGCCATTTTGAATTTTTGAATTTTTCGCAAAAATTGCAAAACATAAAAATGCTTATATCTCAAAAACCCTGCTAGATAGAGCGATTTCGACGAAATTTTTGACCCACAGGGTATCTCTGCAGAGTAGCCATGCCAATTTTCAAACAAAAAATTTCTCGCAAAAAATGGCGGCCATTTTGAATTTTCGAATTTTTCGCAAAATTGCAAAACACAAAAATGCTTATATCTCGAAAACCGTGCTAGATAGAGCGATTTCGACGAAATTTTTGACCCACAGGGTATCTCTGCAGAGTAGCCATGCCAATTTTCAAACAAAAAATTTCTCGCAAAAAATGGCGGCCATTTTGAATTTTCGAATTTTTCGCAAAATTGCAAAACACAAAAATGCTTATATCTCGAAAACCGTGCTAGATAGAGCGATTTCGACGAAATTTTTGACCCACTGGGTACCTTTGCAGAGTAGCCATGCCAATTTTCAAAAAAATTTTATCTTGCCAAAAATGGCGGCCATTTTGAATTTTCGAATTTTTGCGCAAAAATTGCAAAACACAAAAATGCTAATATTTCGAAAACCGTGCTACATAGAGCGATTTCGACGAAATTTTTTATCTTCAGGGTATCTCTGCAGAGCAGCTATCCCAAAGAGCTTTCACTTGGTGAAGTTTCAGACCCATAGCTAATTGCTCACCTACTCAAAAAGAGTAAATGCGAATTACCTCTAAAAGTATTGCAGATGGCCAATTTTTCTCAAATGACTCATTCACCTACTTTTGGAAGAGCTTTCACATGGTGAAGTTTCAGACCCATAGCCAATTACTCACCTACTCAAAATGAGTAAATGCTAATTATCTCTAAAAGTATTGCAGATAGCCAATTTTTCTCAAATAACTCATTCACCTACTTTTGGGAGAGCTTTCACTTGGTGAAGTTTCAGACCCATAGCTAATTACTCACCTACTCAAAATGAGTAAATGCGAATTATCTCTAAAAGTATTGCAGATAGCCAATTTTTCTCAAATAACTCATTCACCTACTTTTGGGAGAGCTTTCACTTGGTGAAGTTTCAGACCCATAGCTAATTACTCACCTACTCAAAATGAGTAAATGCGAATTATCTCTAAAAGTATTGCAGATAGCCAATTTTTGTGAAATTAATCATTCACCTACTTTTGGGAGAGCTTTCACTTGGTGAAGTTTCAGACCCATAGCTAATTACTCACCTACTCAAAATGAGTAAATGCGAATTATCTCTAAAAGTATTGCAGATAGCCAATTTTTCTCAAATAACTCATTCGCCTACTTTTGGGAGAGCTTTCACTCTGTGAAGTTTCAGACCCATAGCTAATTACTCACCTACTCAAAATGAGTAAATGCGAATTATCTCTAAAAGTATTGCAGATAGCCAATTTTTCTCAAATAACTCATTCACCTACTTTTGGGAGAGCTTTCACTTGGTGAAGTTTCAGACCCATAGCTAATTACTCACCTACTGAAAATGAGTAAATGCGAATTATCTCTAAAAGTATTGCAGATAGCCAGTTTTTCTCAAATTAATCATTCACCTACTTTTGGGAGAGCTTTCACTTGGTGAAGTTTCAGACCCATAGCTAATTACTCACCTACTCAAAATGAGTAAATGCGAATTATCTCTAAAAGTATTGCAGATAGCCAATTTTTCTCAAATTAATCATTCACCTACTTTTGGGAGAGCTTTCACTTGGTGAAGTTTCAGACCCATAGCTAATTACTCGTCTACTCAAAATGAGTAAATGCGAATTATCTCTAAAAGTATTGCAGATAGCCAATTTTCCTCAAATAACTCATTCACCTACTTTTGGGAGAGCTTTCACTTGAAGTTTCAGACCCATAGCAAATTACTCACCTACTCAAAATGAGTAAATGCGAATTATCTCTAAAAGTATTGCAGATAGCCAATTTTTCTCAAATAACTCATTCACCTACTTTTGGGAGAGCTTTCACATGGTGAAGTTTCAGACCCATAGCTATTTATTCACCTACTCAAAATGAGTAAATGCTAATTATCTGTAAAAGTATTGCGGATACCCAATTTTTATCAAATACTCATTCATCTACTTGTGGGAGAGCTTTCACATGGTGAAGTTTCAGACCCATAGCTAATTACTCACCTACTCAAAATGAGTAAATGCGAATTATCTCTAAAAGTATTGCAGATAGCCAATTTTTCTCAAATAACTCATTCACCTACTTTTGGGAGAGCTTTCACTTGGTGAAGTTTCAGACCCATAGATAATTATTCACCTACTCAAAATGAGTAAATGTGAATTATCTCTTAATAGTATTGCAGATAGCCAATTTTTCTCAAATAACTCATTCATCTACTTTTGGAAGACCTTTCACACACGAAAATGAAAAATTGTGAATATCTCGGAAAAGCTATTTCTTCTGCTTTAATGCTCGGCGGGAGATACACACCACGGCAGTGGTCTTGACAAAAATTTTTGTCTCCCCAAAAATGGTGGCCATTTTGAATTTTCAAAGTTTTTGCAAAACACAAAAATGCTTATATCTCGAAAACCGTGCTATATGGAGTGAACTCAACAAAATTTTGGACCTGCTGGGTATCTCTGCAGAGTAGCCATGCCAATTTTCAAAATATTTTTGTCTCGCCAAATATAGCGGACATTTTTAATTTTTTAATTTTTTGCAAAGCACAAAAATGCTTATATCTTGAAAACCGTGCTAGATAGAGCAGACTGCGCTGACTTTGGTTGCCACAACAGTATAAGGCTAGAAACGAAGCATTTTCTTAATACTTTAGCACTCACCTTTATATCCTTTTCGGGACGCTTTGTTTTTGCTATGCAAAAACATTATCTTTTTTTTTGCGAGCGATCCTCTAGTTAATGTACTGTAACACAATAAAATGATATAGAGTTAGGGATATTTAAATATGGACTTCTGTATGATGTGAATTTAATTTTGTCAAAGTTGTGATTTTTATGTCTCATGCAACAGCAACAGCCAGGGTCATATTAAGACAGGTACTCTGCTTTGTCACTTTGGGGAGTCATACCTACACAGAGGTGACAGCCTATCATTAGATGTCAAACCAGCTAACCCACAAGGTCTTTCTATTTTGTCAAGCATAAGAAATATCTGAAGCACTAAACTATTCCCACTAAAGGTAGCACAAGTGATAAACCCTACGTTTCCTCTCAGTTAATCACACATATTTAGTGTTTGATGTCATTTTTATTGCATTAAACTCCATACACAAGTCGCAGAGAAGAATATTATTATTTGCTGTGCATAGTAATTTTTAAAACAAGTGTCTTGGACAATATTGGATCAATTTTCCTCAACTCAAAAAGAACATGACCTCTAGAAATTTGCCTTTAAATTGGTATTAATATTATATTGCTAGCTTCAATAAAACAATCACAAAAAAATTATTTTAAACAGAGTTCCAGCAACATTGTGCATCGCAACAGGTGTTCATGTTCTTCAAATATTTTTGAAAGAGTCACACCAGTTATTGCAATAAATATGATACAGTTAATATACTATAACACAATAAAAACATATAGAGTAAGGGATATTTAAATATGAACTTTATTATGTGGATTTAATTTTGTCAAAGGTCAAAGTTGTGATTTCTATGTCTCATGCAACAGCAACAGCCAGGGTCATATTAACACAGGTACTCTGCATTGTCATTTGGGAGAGTCATACCTACACAGAGGTGACAGCCTATCATTAGATGTCAAACCTGCTAACCCACAAGGACATTCTCTTTTTTCAATCATAAGAAATATCTGAAGCACTAAACTATTCCCACTAAAGGTAGCACAAGTGATAAAGCCTTCCTTTCCTCTCAGTTAATCACACATATTTAGTGTTTGATGTCATTTTTATTGCATTAAATTCCATACACAAGTCACAGAGAAGAATATTGTTTATTATTATTTGCTGTGCATAGTAATTTTTAAAACAATTATCTTAATATTGGACCAATTTTCCTCAAATCAAAAGGAACATAACCTCTAAAAATTTGCCTTTAAATTGGTATAGATATTATATTGCTAGCTTCAATGAAACAATCACAAAAATTATTTTAAACCTAGTTCCAGCAAGATTGTCGATCGCAACAGGTGTTCATGTTCTTCAAATATTTTTTAAAAAGTCACACCAGTTATTGTAATAAATATGATATAATAAATATACTATAACACAATAAAATGATATAGAGTTAGGGATATTTAAATACAGACTTCTTTATTATGTGGATTTAATTTGTCCAAAAAGTTGTAATTTTTATGTCTCATGCAACAGCAACAGCCAGGGTCATTTTATGACAGGTACTCTGCATTATTATTTGGGAGAGTCATACCTACACAGAGGTGACAGCCTATCATTAGATCTCAAACCTGCTAACCCACAAGGCCTTTCTATTTTGTCAAGCATAAGAAATATCTGAAGCACTGTGGTCTAAGTTCTCTATGTGTGATATGAAAACAACTGAATCCACCACAGAATTGTGACAAAGTTGAATAACTGTTCAGGTCAATCCAGAAGTGCCTTCTGATATTCCCTACTAAAGGTAACACAAGTGATAAAGCCTGCCTTTCATATCAGTTTATCACACCTATTTAGTGTCATATATCATTTTTATTTCATAAAGATCCATACACAATTCACAGAGGAAAATTGTTTTAATTGAACATTATATTTTGCATTTCCTGTTCATTGCTGTACATACTAACTTTTAAAAGTAGTATCTTGGCCAATATATTGCCAAACTTTTTCAAATCAAGGGAATATAACTTAGGGTACATGTCTAAAATGCTTGTTAAAATTTCAATTCGATTTTTATGACCTGGGCCCGGATTTACAAAGATTCTTAAACTCATGCTTAAACTCAGACACATAATCTCAGTTTTTGTCTCACGTGAGATTATGCTGAAATTGGTATTTTCAAAAGTAATCTCAGGTGAGAATAAACTTAAACTCAGTTTATATGTAAGCAAGCATTTCATTGGTTAATACCAAAGCAATTCTTAAACTCACACATAAACTCATTCATAAACTCATGCATAAACTCAGTCTAGAGTTTATAGCTGCTGAACAACACAGAGGCTTTATACTAATTACAGTAGAGGGTTTTCATGTTACATTGCAGCATCTGCACAATTTTTTTTGTAAACTTCATTTAAAATTTTACAAATACTAAAAAAACCCAAGACCATGATGTTTTTAACATGGATTTTAGAATGACTACATTAATTTATGTTTTGGTCTTTTTATGTATGTACAAAGATTTTTGTTTGACTTTTTTTGCAAAACTGTACAAATGTTATCTTACAAGTTCAATCATGTTTCGAGTCTTATCATTATTGTTATGTTTTTTGTTTTCTCAATTAATTAAAAAACTACAATCTTCAGCTTATGTATACATATGAATTTGACCTGAGTGCCATAAGGGTGTTCTCTATGAATAATCGCCACTGTGGTTTATTTTGAAGTGCACAAGAAATTAATTTTTGCATTGTTCTTAGTAGTAATTTAAGACAAATGGGTGAATCTTGACACATTACAAGTAACATCTTTGTCAATATGGCCCATAATCAAATTGCAGGAGTAAATTTCTCCAAAAGGTTACCACAGGTATTATGGTTCAGCTTTACTGTCATTAATTGATCATAAACTCATTTCTTGAGTCTACACTGGTGCAAACTCAAATTTTTAGTTAAGTTTAAGCATAATCACAGCCTGAGAATTTTCAAAAATACCAACAAATGTGAATTTAAGCATAAACTCAGACAATGAGATTATGTCTGAGTTTATAGGTGAGTTTAAGAATTTTCTGTAATGTGAAAAGTTTGACTTTGAGCATAAACTCATAAAGATGAGTTTATAGGTGAGTTTTAACATGAATTTAAGTTTAAGAATCTTTGTAAATCCGGGCCCAGGTTTCATACCTACTTCTCGGGGAGTCGTTTTCGTTGTAAAATATTATTCAGGGTACCAGTCTGAAAAGCTTGTTCAAGTCCACTATCCACGCGTGCGCATTCCTCTACTTTCGAGATCTGTCACTTCAAAACTTCAAATATTGCCAGAAGACGTAAGAAAAGGGTTAAATATGAAAGAAATAATAAAATAAATATAAAATATGTCGCTTATTGATGTGTAAGAAGAAATATTTCCGAAAAATGTCGAAATCTGCATATTTAGTTAAAATCTTCTAATATCGCCCACGGCTGAAAACCCCTGTAGTGGCTTTCTACCAGTAAACGCCCGTCCTTTAGATAATATTTAAAATTTATTATACATTAGGAAGTTTAGCTTATATTCTTCTTCAACCAAATTATCAAATGATATACAATACAATTAATATTTTGTTTATGCTGTTCAACATTTCTTTGAAAGTGTTATATTTTGACAATTAATCTTTATTATCGACCGTTTTTACCGCAAACCGGAAATACCAGTGAACGCCCAGTTGGTTTACAAATAGAAGCATTTGTCCTTGACCTCTAATAAAGATATATAAGGCGGGCGTTCACTGGTAGGCTGGCGTTCACTGGTAGAATGCCACTAAAGAACTGCCGTGTCTGCGCATATTTGCTCATTAATGAGGTAGGTCCGCTAACAGGAAATATGCTGGTAGTTTTCATCTTAAACCAGCCTTTCTATTTGTATAATATTGTCAGGAACCCCCTTAAATAACTGCCATGTTGTGACCGCGCATATTTGCTCATTAATATTAATTAAGGCAAGTCCGTGAACAGGAAATATGCTGGTAGTTTTCATCTTAAACTAGCATTGTAAAATATTGTCACGAAAACCCCTCAAAAAACTGCGGTGACTGCTCATATTTGCTCATTAATATTAATGAGGTAAGTCCGTGAACAGGAAATATGCTGGTAGTTTTCGTCTTAAACCAGCCCCTCAATGAACTGCCTTGACTGCACATGTTTGATCATTAATATTAATGAGGCAAGTCCGTGGACAGCAAATATGCTGGTCATTTTCATTTTAAACCAGCCTTGTAAAACTGAAGTATTATCAACCACGAATCTATAATATATTTACCGCGAATCTTCCAAATATTTACTGCGAATCTTCCAATATTGACCGCATATCTTCCTGACCGTGTTTATTCCAGATACCCAGTACTAGTATATTATAAATTTCAAAGAAAAATTGGTTTAAGATTAAATATCAGTGAACTTCCTGTCCACAGAGTTGCCTCATTAATATTAATGACGAAATATGAGGTCCAGAATTTCTTAAATAAATAGAAAAAAAGGGCTGGTTTATGATTAAATACCAGTGAACTTCCTGTCCACGGACCTGCCTCATTAATATTAATGAGGAAATATGACCTGATCAAATTTCTTGGACGAGGGTTTAGTACTGTACTGTAAGTTCACGCCAAGAGTTTTGTTTATCGGTATACAGAAGTATTTGATAAATTTCAAAGAAAAGCTGGTGTAAGATTAAATACCAGTACACTTCCTGTCCGTGGACCTGCCTCATTAACATTAATGAGGAAATATGAGATCATAGAATTTCTCGAATAAATAGAAAAAAAGGCTGGTTTATGATTAAATACCAGTGAACTTCCAGTGCACGGACCTGCCTCATTAATATTAATGAGGAAATATTACCTAATCGAATTTCTTGGATGGGCGTTTACTACTGTACTGTAAGTTCATGCCAAGAGTTTTGTTTATCATAATCCAGCAGTATTTCATAGATTTTAAAGAAAAGCTGGTTTAAGATTAAATACCAGTGCACTTCCTGTCCACGGGCCTGCCTCATTAATATGAAAGAGGAAATATGAGGTCACAGAATTTCTTGGATAAATAAATAAAAGGCTGGATTACGATTATATACCAGTGAACTTCCTGTCTATGGACCTGCCTCATTAATATTAATAAGGAAATATGACTTAGTTGAATTTCTTGGATGGGGGTTTACTGCTGTACTGTAACTTCATGCCAAGAGTTTTGTTTATCGGTATCCATATGCTTTGACCTTCAAAACATTTTCAATATTGGTCCACTGTTGGAAATACACTGGTTAAAATTCTTATTTATTTATAATAAAAATATTTTCTAAAATGGTTAAAAAGTGAGTTAAAAATTGTGAGCTCACTGAAATCACTGAAAATATATAATGATGATTAAATTTTGACAAAGTTTCCCAAAATCCCTTATTACTGCTCATTGACATCTTGAACAAAAATCCACTGTTGGCCCAAGGGTGGCCCTCTGTTGGCAAATTCTAGAGTCTGAAGACTGCTTGGAAAGCCACCATTGGTCCAACCGTAGGAAACTGGTGAACATGCAACCAATAGCCGCCAGTAATTGCTATGTTATAGCTGACCCAAAAGTAGCTGAATAACATATTATACAATATTTTCTGAATGTAATAGTTTTCAAGTTACAAGTGAACCACTATGTCCTTGAGCCTTGAAAGCTATCGCATTTGGAAAATTTTATTTAAATGTATTATTCGCTAACTTATGGGTCAGCTATAACATAATGAAATTGCAGACCTTATCTGCCACTGTGGCCTAGCGGGTAACACACTTGTCTAGGAACTCAGAGGACGTGTGTTCAAACCCAGGTACAGGCAGATACATAGTGGCTTGGATGACCACTTAAAATAGTGGTCCTCTGCCATTGGATCCTATCCCCAGTGGCAGGCTAAAGAACCTCAAGGACGTTGATAAATGGTCATCCTTGAGCCTCTATCTTCCAGTTAGGGGAATGTCAGACTGTCAGTTCCTTGTGAGTTGGGACTGTACCTGTGCAGTCGCATGGGTTAAATAGCGCTTTGAGTCCTGTAGTATATGGAGATATTGCGCTGAGTATAACTATAATTACAATTACAATAATAGACCTGTAGCTCATTGCATAGCTAAGCAAAACTACTTTCAGGTTCTCACTGTCAAGTAAGTCAGTTGTAACTTCAAAACTATGGAATTCAGAGTATTTTGTCTAAGTATGTTATTCCCCTACCTTTGGGTCAGCTATAACACAGAGAAATTGTACACCTGTAGCTCATTGCATAGCTGAGCAATAGCTACTTTAAGGTTCTTACTGTTGAGTAAATCAGTTGTTCACTTGAAAACTCTTTCATTTACAGTATTTCTTTAAATATGTTATGCATCTTCTTTTGTGTGAGCTATATCGTATTAAAATTGCAGCCCTATTACTGATTGCTTAGCTGAGCAAAAGCTACTTTGACTTGTGCCTCATTGCATCACTGAGTAATAGCTACTTTGATAAACCTGTCGAGTAAATCAGTTATAACTTGAAAACTATTACATTTAGAATATTTTGTTTAAGTAAGTTATTCACCTACTTTTGAGTAAGCTACAACATAGAAAAATACCAAATCTGTGGCTTATTTCATAGCTGAGCAATAGCTATTTTGAGGTTCTCATTATTGAGTAAGTCAGTTGTAACTTGAAATTTATTGGTTTACAGTATTTGTTTAAATATGTTCTACACCTACTTTTGGGTTAACTATAACATACTGAAGTTACAGACCTATAGCTCATGGCATAGGTGAGCAATTGCTACTTTCGGGCTGTCGGGGTATTGTTTTCACCCATAGTGTCCAGATGGGAGGGCGGGTGGCGGGAGAAAGTTTGTCTGGGTCCGCCAGGTATAGGAAGTTGATACTTGGTAGGGACACTTGTAGGTGTGCAACATCATGGCCTGACCTTCCTTTGACCTTGCCATAGTGACCTTGAGTTTCGAAATCTTGTCCGGGCTATATCTTGGAAACGTAAGGTGTAGGAAGTTGATACTTTGTAGGGGCATTGGTTAGGGGGTGTAGGTGTGCAACGTCATGGTGTGATCTTAATTTGACCTTGCTGTAGTGACCTTGACCTATAAAATCTTGTCCGGACTATATCTCGGAAACTGTAAGGTTTAGGAAGTTGATACTTGGTAGGGAGATTGCTTCGGGTGTGTAGGAAAGCAACGTCATGGTCTGACCTTGATTTGACCTTTCTGTAGTGACCTTGACCTATAAAATCTTGTCCAGGCTATATCTCAGAAACCGCAAGATGTAGGAAGTTTATACTTGGTAGGGACATTGGTTTTATGCACAACCACTCTCTGTAAACCTTTCACACATGAAACACACATTAAGCCATTCCACTCTGCCAAACCCTAGATATGTGACCGATTCATTCGGTCACTGATTGCTTGTGTATATATGTTTTTAGCATTAATAAGTTGTTTTGGAATAAATTTTAGTTTATTTGAACTTATTTCAATGAATAGTTATGGCGTGAGTTGTCTTATGGGGTGAAATGTGATATGGGGTGACTTGTCTTTTTAAAATCTGGGGTGAGTTTGCATACGGGGTGAGATGTCTCGAAAGCTTGTGACCTCACATTTCTTCAATAATATTAATGAAGTTGGTAGGTTCATAAGTATGACATGATTTTTCATCTTCTATTAGTAAAATACTGCTAAAAACCACAGTGTGGCTTAATTGATGTACTCCCGGGCCTCCTCTCGGTGTATGTATAAGGGTGACTGGGATTTTCGCTATCTGGAATTTCGCTACAATTTTGGATTTGTTGCTATTTGTCTTGGAATTTTGCTAGACAGTCTTTAAAATATTCACTAGATGCAGTAAATACAGTTTATATTAAACCTAGTTATTTTATTGAACCCCGGATATTGAAATGGGTAATCTTGAAATGGATACACATTTACAAAACACTTCACATAATGCAAAATAGGTGCATGGCCATCAAGTTATATACTCATTCCAATATGAAGTCTTCTTAATTCCTTGTCCTGGGTAGACTGAAATGAAATGTGACACAGTGCTATAGCTACTCAAATTCAAAGGGATATAAAAAATTGTAGCAATTATATTTAACATCATCATTCAGTTAATAATAATTGAACAATACTTCAGTTGACTACAATTTAGGATTAGTCCATTCAACAAGTAGGCCTTTCAGCTAGCTAACACCCAAGTCAATTGCATCTTTTTAGGTGAAGCAACAGTTGTACATGCTAATCACTAACAAGGATACCGCTCATCTTCAATGTTATTAGTCTTTTAACTTGTAAAATTCATAGCCAAATTCAGCCCCATGTGGAGAAAATTCCAAGACAAATAGTGAATATTGCAAAGGAGATAGCAAATATTCGAAGACACATAGTGAAAATTCCTAGACAAATAGCGAAAATTAAAAAAAATGGAGCAAAACTTCCAAATAGCGAAACTTCCAAGTTGCGAAAATTCCTGAATTCTGTACAAGTACCAGCATTTGAAATTCTATTGATAAAATATTGCTAGAAAAGTTCAAAAGTAAGTGCGGTGAGAGTAAAATATTGCTAGAGACCTCATTATGGCCTCGTGTTTCCTTCACTCCATGAGTGTACAATTAGTACTGGCCAGAAGATTCAACAGTATAGGTGCGATACGTAAGAGTATAATAAAATATATATTGCTAGATCTTCTATTTGTAAAATATTGCAAGAAACCCCAATATGGTCTCATAGAAGGTGCGGTGAGAGTAAAATATTGCTGGATCTTCTGTGTGTAAAATATTGCTAGAAACCCCACCTTGGCCTCACAGCAAAGCAGTCACTGGATAAACCCTTGACAGAACGAGAAATATTTTGACCAGTCAGAGATGAGGTGAAGTACAAAGGTGCGGCTCCAAGTAAAGCTCCAGCTCCAGTTTCGAGTTTTATAACCTACCCAAATATCGATATGTTAATATTACTCCCATCCTCATTAATACCACCGCTGTAAATTCAGGGTTGGTGTCCCATTAAATAATTTAAGTTCCTGTTAGACTTCAACTAGCGCCTCTGCCAATTCGGCCCCCGCCAACTCTGACCAATCTATAGCAAACTCTGCCTCATTCTTATAGAAATTTTAATTGATAAAATCATTTTTAGTGGATGGATTTTGATCTTTTAGCTTTGGTATACTGAAGTGACATAATCTTGAATGGGGAGTTTTAAGAGTAATATACAAAGAGTGTTTCTATCAATTCATTGGCAATAATCTAGGCATAATTCAGCTAATACTACCCTCTACATTCCATTTCCATTGACAATAAGGAAAATAGGAATTGTAAATTTCATTGGTGTGCATTAAGATTGCATATAAATATATTGATACATGATTAATATATGATGCAGATATAAATAGTATTTGTGAGAATGGGTTTTAGAAGGGGCCAAGTGTACATTAGAATGGGGTTGAGTTGATGGGGGCCATAGTTGCAGAAGGTCACTGAGTTGTCCATGATTTCAGTTAGTGAATATATAGTTTCTTTTATCCGTTCCTATGCTATCACACATGCATAGAAATGGTTGTATATTATATATATGTTGTGTACAAGTTGGGCTTTTGTACAAGTTATAACTTGTACAAAATCTTGTACAAGTTATAACTTGTACAAAAGCTTTTTCAAATTTTGTACAAGTTATAACTTGTACAGCACTCTTCTTCATTGATGTTTGGTAATATGTTTTTGCTTTTAACTTTTCAAATTACAGATTACAGTTGGCTTTAATATAGGTATTCTATGTAAGGAAACTGTACTAACGTGACAAATTCTATATCAGTTTATGCGGAAAGATTCAAATGGGATAGATAATTTTTTATTGTCTTGACTGTATGTTTTTATTATACTTTTGCTGTGAACATTTCAAATTAAATTAGCTTTTAGTATTGGTATTCCGTTTAACCTAGCAAAAACTTGAACTTTTTAAGTTAGTATTTTCCAAAGTCATCAATAGAATAAATTTGTGAAATATTAGCCAAAGCCAAAGGAAGCCACATGTGAATTACTGTTATTGAAGGTCTTATAGCTTTGATTGAAACTAATATTAAAAAGTCAGGCAGGCTTAAGAAGCCCCTATTGTAAGGCAATTATAATTACATCAACTCTGCATTGATTGACAGTGATTATAAACTGTGTGGCAGTCTGTGTGGCAGTCTCTAGAAGTCCCTTTTGTCAGTCAATTACAATCATGTTAAAAACTAACAGTCACCATTTAACCCATCTTAACCAACAAACGGTTTCTTAAGTCTTTCAAGTGCAACCTGTACAAATCCACACTGTTTAAAATGATTGATTAGATTTTGGTGCAAAAGTGTTTATCTGTAATGTAACTCAGTTCTTTATATAATGTAGCAATAAATACTGAATGTGAGGGCGTTTGTTACAGAATATACGCCCGGCAAAAATTCCAAATAATGCCAGAGCGCCGTTAGGCGCGAGGGCATTATTAAAGAATTTTTGCCGGGTGTATATCCTGTAACAAACGCCTGAGCATGAGGTATTTATTACTATTATAAAGACCGGCCTATCTGGTTTCAAGAAACATGCCTTTATTTTGATGAGGTGAAACGAACAAGGACGCCACCATATTGTTTTGAATGCATGATCGCTCTCGTAAAAGCAGACAATCTTACTACCGACACACAATCAAGCAATCGAAACAACACTTCCGTTTCTAAGCGGGCCGTTATTGGAGGTTTTACTCCGTGCTAATTCTATGCGCACAGACGGATTTTCGTTCACTGCGCACTTCCGGTCTTTATAATTAACTTTCTAATTTCCTTATCACTTATAACCTGTATTAGCTTACACTACTATACTACTTTATTCAATTATTATTGATGTACTTTAAATAAATTTGAAATTTTACATTATCCTTGTTACTTGTTTAGATTTGGAAAAACGAAGTTCAAACTTATTTATAGAACTTGAAGTTTTAGAGCTTGAAAACTATCAAAAAAGCATTGACCTAACTTGCTCACATAAATTATGCCATTAACTGTAATAAGTTAATTAAGGCGGGCTTTATAGGAGCCCAGAACTGTTAAAAACTTACTTGTACAGCTTCAAAACCATTAAAAAGTGTATTGGCCTAACTTATACAACTCATTTGTACAAGTTAAGCTTTTAGAAGCACAAAATTGTACAAAATTTGAAAAAGATTTTGTACAAGTTATTACTTGTACAACTCAGCCGTACAAGTTATAACTTGTACAAGATTTTGTACAAGTTATAACTTGTACAAAATCCCAACTTGTACACGGCATATAAGTGCTCAAAACACTGATATTTTGCTTAATTACTTTTTTAGTTATCAACATTTACATACTATATTTCATAGACAATAATTTAACAGCAAGTATTAAAATAGTAATAGTTTCTATCCATGGTTTAATATCTATTTTGATGTATTTTTTTAATGGAGGAACTAGAGTTTAAAGTAACACCACTTCTTACTAGGTATGGTATCCGATCACTTCACCTCCAATATAGCTGGTAGACAGTATGTTACCAACACAACTCACCAACAGTCATTAAAAGTCATGGTTGAAGTCAGCTGTTAAAATTATGAGTTCAAAAACAATTTTTATGTCAGCTTACTTGTTAGTCAGCTGACATTATGGCATCACAGTGCGGTGTCTGTGTATGTGTACAAATCCACTTGAACAACTTCTCCTCCAATACTACAAGGCCCAGAGACATGCTGTTTCTTTTAAAAGATAACTTATTGAGGATGATAACTTGTTCAAGTCATGCAGATCTGTTTCTCTGTTTCCCAGAGCCATTACAAATGAGGTACCCCCACCCAAAGTGTGCTTATCTCACATTTATGTACTAGGCCACAATTAAGTACATTTCTTTGTGTGAGTATCAGGCCTAGATTTTCTTAATTAAGCATCCCTTGAAAATGGCGCTTATTTGTTTTCATGTCGAGTTTCGGAACTTTCCCCACCACTGAGGCGGCATTATTGTCTCCCTTGAATATCTCCTTATTACTGGGCGGATTTTAACCATGATTTTTGGCAGTTATATAACTTAGGCATAGGAAAATTTTCCTGACATGGGACATATATAGGGAAGTGCTAGGAAGGGATACGAGCATCTCGTTACCACAGCAGCTCACGACCAACAACTTGTACCCACAACTCATACCCAAGATAATATTTTTTAAAGACGGTTCAACCCCTCATATTGTCTAATTTTGCATATTTTTATTTTAAAATGTTGCTAGGAAACACCACAGACTTCTGTCTCCTCACCTTTTCTAATTTGCATTATTTATTTTATGATAGTTCTAGCAAACCCCCACGGAATTCTATGACCTCACGTTTCCTAATTTGCATAATTTACTTCAAAATAAAATAATATTTTTATAAAGTGTATGTGTATGAGTTGTGGGTAGGAGTTGTTGGTCACAAGATGCCTTGGTTACGAGTTGCCTGTAAATCAATAGGAAACCTCCTCCTTTAAGGGTCAAACTTGGGTCATAAAATCACAGATTTTGTGTTTTTGGATTTTATCTCCTTTATTAGTACTTGTAGAGGTTTTGAATGTATTGGGATGGAGGGGGGGGGGATGTCATAAGAAACATTATACAGGGAGTCTTAAGAAAGCCGGTCAGAATTTACCCCTCCCCTATGGGTCAAATTGGGGTTAAAATGACAGATTTTGTGTTTTTGGCTTTTATATCTTTTATTATTGCTTTTACAGCTTTTTTTACTGTGTTGGGAGGAGATATAAAACATGTGTAGGGAGTCTAGAAAGCTTGTAATATTTTCCCCTGGCCCTCTGTTGTTGGTCAAACTGGGATGAGATCATAAAGACACAGATTTTGTGTTTTTTGTCAGCTGACTGACATGTCATGATGTCATCACTCTGTATGTCCGCATGCACGTACACATCCTCATCCGAACAACTTGTCCGAAGTACAAGGCCGAGAGACATGCTGTTACTTTGAAAAGATACCTTATCAAGGATGATAAATCATAAAATCCATGCAGATCTGTCTGTTCATCTGTTCCCCAGAGCTGTTAGAAAAGAGGTACCCCCCTCCCAAAGTGTGAAAATTTCAACACTTTATCACAATTTTCTCATTGACTAGTGAAGGAATTTCTCTCTTATCTTGCATGTATACTGGGCCACAAGTACATTCCTTTGTGTGAGTATCGGGCCTGGATCTTTCTTAATTTTTTATGAATTTTTGAAATATTTTTTAATGCATCAAAATTCATGAATTCATGCAGTAAATCACTTATAACTCGAGATGTATTGTATCTAGAGCATTTTGTTGAAGATGTTTTTCACCTATTTTTGTTTCAGCTATAATATAGTAAAATTTCAGAGCTGTAGCTTATTGCAGAGATGAGCAATAGCTACTCAAACTAGACATGATGTGCATAAAACAATCAGTACAATGCTAATCTGTACAGACAAAGCCCCCTTCTCCCCTTTACTGCGCATAAAATGCAGTTGATTAATAATTTGCCTCTGTGTGTGGGGGGGTGGAGGTGGGGTGATAGGATGTGTGTGGGGGCATATGTGTGTATGTCCCTTCATTCAAACAAAGAGGGGAACATTAGTGTTACATGTGTATCTCTTCTGTCATGCATATGTTTGATAGAAAGTGAAAGTAAATGGAAAGATTCACTTAAGTGGGTGTTCCACTGGGACCGACTTGTCAGTAACTAAGGGATTACATGGTCGGTTATGGTCGGTTGTTATTTCCTGGCTTGTCCTGGAGGGTCGGCAATATATCAAACATGTTTGATATTTCAACAACCCTCCGTGACTCTTCTTACAGACCATGGCTCCGCCCACCGGGTAACCGACTTGTCCTGGTCACTTCCAGTCTTGTCTTATCACTTCCAGGCTTGTCTGTATCACTTCCAGACTTGTCCTTATCACTTCCAGGCTTGTCCTGTCATGAAGCCGGCTTGTCTTTTGCAAATTATATACTGCTCATTTTCACTCCATTTCCAGCATGATGTGAGATGAAAATATGACCAAAATTGTGTTATGAATGACAAAAAACAGTGGAAATGTTCATAATTTTGAAGTTAAGAGATAGTAAAGGTGCACAAGTAATTAATAAACGTGAAAGAGTGTTTTATTTGGTCATATCATAATCAACTTCTCAGCATATTTCAACAGAGCAATTTCTGGGGAAAAAAGAGGCTCAAGTGTTGACCAATCAACAAATCTAAAACTAGGTCAACAGTAGACATTTGGATCCCATCACGTGACCAAAACTACAGCATGTTTACCTTCACGTCCAGAATAGGGTCTTTCCCAGAAGCTCGAATTAATTTGGTATAAATATGTAGAGAAATTGCTCACACATGCGTAATATTGATGGGATCTTTCCCAGAGGTTCGAAATTGGAGTTTAAAAGCCAGCAAGAAACAAGAAAGCCTTCATTGTCACATGAGATATTGTCAAAAGAACATCTCCCTTAGCTTGTTTGCACAGGATATAACATTTTTAATGAAAATTTTATATTTTATTGCGTTAATACATCCTATCCAATGGACAATAGCTTATCCGGTCGGCGCGGACCGGCCCGCCAAACGTCAGAAAAAGACGTCCTGTGTCTCCACCGGCTAGGCCGGCCCAGTACTGTGCACTCACCAGATGGCGTGTCGTACTTCCTTCCTGTCTAGACAGAGTGACGACATAGCATCTTTTTCGTTTGGCGCATTACTGTGCACTTGGAATTTTATTCAGCGAAGAATGATCAGCGTTTATGTTAGAATTTCTTATTATCTTCAGTTTTATTTGTTATCATCATCTTCTAGAACTATCATGTCGTCCCCAGGACAACGTAGAGGGAGTTGTGGCCACGCAATGGTGAGCTTTGACTCACATGCTTTTTGTGCAAGATGTCGCGAGAAGGGTAAGGGGTCTGATGACTGTGTTAAAAATCCCCAGTCCACGGATTGTAAGATTTGCATCGCCTTCTCTGAGGAACAACGCCTTCAGCTTGCCACTCCCTCATATCGAATTAAAAAAGAAAAGAGAGAAGCAAAAAAACTGGAAGCAACTCCAGCCAAAGACAGCGAGGAACTTGTAGATCCTTCAAATGTGTCCGTTATTGGGCCTGTAGAAAAACAAGCTATTTCACCTACTGAGCCCCCACCAGACAAGAAAACCAAAAAGGACACAAAGAAGATTGCTAAACGGGAAAAATCTCCCTCTGCTTCTACATCTAAAACTTCTCAGGGTTCTACGGACGACAAGATAGCCACATTAGACTCTAAATGGTCGGAACAGTTCAACCGGCTGGAGGCCCTACTCTTGGCCAGAAATATGGAACCTAAGTTCTCTGCGGATGTGAGAGTCACACCGGCCCATTCACCTCCAGCTTCTGTTACTCACTCTTCTGAACCCATCATCCGACCTTCCTCTTCAGCTACGCTTCCTGGAACTGGCTCCTCTGCCGAAAGGCATCAGCTGACCAGTAAAGCAATGATCAGTCAACAGTCTTCAGCAACCACCAAGTTTCCTGGTACGGGCTCCTCTGCTACTAAGCATCAGCCGGCCAGTCAAACTAAAACCAGCCGACCTGCTTCTTCAAAAGACTCCTCTGCTCTTACGCACCAGCCTGCCAGTCAAACCAAGACTGACCGACCAAATCTTCCACCGGATACTATCTCCGCCCCGTCTTCCCACCAGAGCTCTCACCAACCTGCCTTCACCGACCAGTCTACTCCGTCTGACACAGCAGATTCTGCGTCACCAGTGCTACATAGATCTCGTCAAGACAGTGTCTCAAGTTTTTCATCAGAGGCCGGTAGTGATCTGTCAGATAGACCCCCTCTTGACTTGTATGTTGAGGAAGGAGAGCTATCTGAAGATCCGGAGCTCTCTGCTATGGATCAAGATCAGCCAGTATCAGAAGAGCAGACTTACCGGGACACTATGCAGGGTGTTCGCTCTTGTATGGGCTGGACCCATATCCCTGAAGTTGACAGTTCTACTACTACAGCCGAAGATAACCCCTTTGCTGGGCCCAAAACTGTTACTCCGGGTAAAGTCTCTGTCAAAATGCCCACAGAAGAATGGCTGTGCAAAAGACTCTCCAAGCTCAACTTAAGTCTGTCAGAAGGTTACCCTTCCAGAGGTTCTGAAGCCGGAGGTCTGACGTTTTTCTCAGGCCACCACGCTCTCAGGCTAAGTGGTACAGACTACATACCGACCAGAAAACAGAACCCTCTAAAGTTTCAACATGGCACACCGACGCAGTGAAACTAAACAGCAGCTACAGTCGCATTGCAAGGTATACGGGGCTTGGCTCTACCCCTCCTGCTTCCCACAGAATTTCACAAGAAACTTTAAGAAGGTGGGAAAGGTCGGCCAGAGAGGCATCTATTGTATGCAATCAGAGTGCTAGCTTCAATCGCTGCCTGGTTAAGGTCCAGCAGAGCATGAAAGACCAACTCAAGGTTTTGAAGTCAGAACAGAAGGGCAAAGGTTCAGCTAAAGTGTCACCGGCTGTTGAAGAGTTACAATATTTATTGGACTTCAATGCCAGTATCTCTCAGGCGGCAGCAAAGTACATGGAACATTTGTCTGAATTCGTATTCATCACCATGGGAAATTTAACTTTAGTCCGCCGGGATGCGTACCTCGGCCATCTCAGAACTGGAATTAAACAGGACACTCTCACAGCTCTGCGAACGGCACCTCTTCACATCTCCACCCTCTTCCCTGATACCACAATAAAGCGGGCCGAAGAGGAGATAGCCCAGTTTGAAGCTAAAAGCCACTCTGCTTCCGGACACAACAAGGGTCGTTATCACCCTTATGAACGTGTAGAGAAGAAGTCCGGAAACAATAAGGATTCAAGACAAGAAAAACCTGCCTGGAAAACTATTGGGAAGAAGCAGTACAGGAAAGGCAAGGGTCGTACTACCTCTTACTCCTCAAGACCTGCCAAGGGCCAGCAGTCGTACAAATGACAGTTACAGTTTAAACAAGCTCCCTATACGACTGCTGGCCGGGAGCTCACATCACCAACAGACAAGAGACTTTTTAAATGTAAAAGTTCATGTTGCTCATTCTGTCACTACTGCGCCCGGGCAATCGCAAAAGAAAGATTTAAGTCCCGGGCCAGCAGTTTGTACTACCAAAGATTACAAATTAAAATCTGTGAAAAGTGCTTTGTGTGTCACTCAATTGTCTCTTGCCACTTCTGTCTCCGATGTACCAAATGTTGCCCAAAGTCTTCCTGTAGGGGCCAGACTTCAAAACTTTTGGGAAACTTGGCTAGATCTGGGAGCCGGACCCAAAACAATCCAAAATTTGAGAGAAGGTTATACCCTCCCCTTCCGGAACCGACCCAAACTCACAAGATTTCCGACAGTCATAAGTTGTTATGCCAATCCCCACAGGAACAGCTACCTGTTGGAGGCATTGCATCAGCTTATAGACAAAAATGCAATAGAACCGGTTCAAAATCCAACCTCCCTGGGGTTTTTCAACAGACTTTTTCTAGTTCCCAAACCCAACAACAAATGGAGGCCCATTTTGGATCTGAGCAAACTAAACCTCTTCCTCAAAGTGGAGAAATTCAAAATGGAAACACCGGAAACCATCAGAACATCCCTCCAACAAGGGGAGTGGGTCACCTCAGTAGACTTCAAAGATGCCTACTTCCACATACCAATACAGGAGCAATCCAGGAAATACCTCAGATTTCACATCCAGGGCCGGACTTACCAATTCAAGGCACTACCCTTTGGTCTGTCCACAGCTCCCATGGAATTTACGGTAGTGGCCAAAGAGGTGAAACTGATGGCCTCACACAAGGGTATAAGGATCCACCAGTACCTAGACGACTGGTTGGTCAGAGCCAGATCCCACCAAACCTGTCTCCATCACACCCAAATTCTGGTCAAGATGTGCCAGGATCTGGGCTGGCTGGTGAACTTAGAAAAATCAGAACTGGAGCCCAAACAAGTCTTCAACTTCGTAGGCTACCAGTTCGACCTCAGGTCCGGCCGGGTCACACTTACAATGGTGGCTAGAAGAAAGCAATGTGCTCCAAGGTCAACCATTACACCCCATAAAGCATGCCCTGCAAATTTTTACAGACGCATCAAAAGAAGGGTGGGGCGCTCACTTAAATGAGCTCACTGCAAGGGGGTCCTGGTCAGTGCCGGAAAGCAAGCTGCACATAAATTACCTGGAACTAAAAGCAGTCCTTTTGGCCTTGAAAGAGTTCCAAGACCTATGCACCAACAAAATAGTCCTAGTGGCCACAGACAATACCACAGTAGTAGCTTACATAAACAAAGAAGGAGGCATGAAGTCGGGCCCGCTGTGTGCCCTATTGTGGAGAATCTTGGCCTGGTGTTCCCAGCGACAAGTGACTCTAAAAGCCCGACATATCCCTGGCCGACTAAATGTGATAGCAGACAAGCTATCCAGGCTAAATCAGACCATCCAAACAGAATGGTCCCTCCTTCCGGACGTTTTTCAAAGATTATGCAGCAAATGGCACCGGCCTCAGATAGACCTATTTGCCATGAGGTTCAACCACAAGCTACCTCTGTTTGTTTCTCCAGTACCGGACACCCTGGCTGTAGCAGTGGATGCACTCACTCTGCCATGGGAGGATCTGGACACATACGCCTTCCCACCGACCGCCATATTGGGCAAAGTGGTGGAGAAGCTGCTGGACTCCCTTTGCAAGAGACTCATTCTGATTGCTCCTGGGTGGCCCAACATGCCTTGGTTTTGGGACTTGGTGACCATGTCCAGCCAGGTCCCTCTCAGCCTGCCCAACCTGCCCAATCTGCTGACACAGCCCTTCAATCAGATCCCTCACAGAAATCTGACAAATCTAAATCTCCATGCCTGGCTCCTAGAGCCACAAAAATCAAACAGCAGGGCTTCTCTGAGGCAGTGGCAGCAAGAATTGAGGCTCCTCAAAGAAAATCAACCAGATCAGTCTATGAGGCAAAGTGGACCATTTTTAAAAAGTGGTGCGTCACTAATCAGGTGGACTTCAGGTCACCACCTGTAAAGTCTGTGGCTGACTTCCTAATGTACCTCTTTGAGGACAAGAAGCTGCAGCCCAGTACCATTGATGGCTACAGGTCTGCCATTGCTGATAAGCTAGGTGATACAACAGTTAATATCAGCAAAGATGGTAATCTCACCCGTCTCTTGGACAGTTTTCACAGAGGTAGACCCAAAGGGCGGAGGGGAGTACCCTCCTGGAACCTTTCCCTGGTACTGCACCAGCTAACAAAGGCTCCCTTCGAACCTCTTAGGGAGGCATCTCTGAAGCATTTGACCTTCAAGACTATCTTCCTTTTGGCCCTGGGTTCGGGTAAAAGAAGGAGTGAGATCCATGCATGGCAGCACAAGAACATCAGACACCAATCCGATTGGTCTAAGGTGTCCCTGGTTCCATCTCCCAGCTTCCTTTCCAAGAATCAGCTGGCCAAAGAGGGTCCAGAGAGTTTAGCCCCAGTGGTCATACCAGCCCTGGCTCCTACCCTGGACAGATCCCTCAAATCTGACAGGTCTCTTTGTCCGATCAGAGCCTTGCGCTAATATCTGGACAGGACACCAGACATCAGACAGGGTAAAGAATTGGTCTTTGTCTCCTTCAAGAAAGGCTTCGACAAGGACATCTCCCCTGCTACCATCTCCTCTTGGATCAAACAAACTGTGATCCTCTGTTACGAGCTCTCAGATCATCAAGCCCATACCCTACATCAAGTTAAAGCTCATGATTTTCGGGCTTTTGCGGCTTCTAAGGCCTTCCAATCGGGAGTTTCCTTAGATCAGATCTTGTCAGCCTGCCACTGGAAATCTCACAATACCTTCACGCAGTTCTACCTGAAGGATGTGGCTTGGGCTGATTCAGAGCTTTTCACCTTGGTCCTGTGGTGGCTGCCCAACAGATCCACCAACATACCACTACCTAGAGGAGATGTGTACATTTGTAAATATAGTTAAGAATAATACAAAAAAAAAAAAATCATCTCAGATGTGCTTCCTTCGGGAGACTTGCCTTTGGGACTGAACTCATCCCTCTCCTCCCTTACCTCAGAGTAGGTCTGACAAAATAAAAAAGGGGGGGGATACGGTATCAAGGTCGTTTCTGACGGTTAAACCCCATAACCGGATGATGATATTCGACCACAGCCTTTATGGGTTACCGACCTCAAGGTCTGCCCAGGCTTACAAGGTACCTATCTTCACTGCTGAGTATGAGTTCAATTTGATCCCTAGTAACTTACCCGCCAACCAAGCGGTAGTTATTCAGCTATTGTCCATTGGATAGGATGTATTAACGCAATAAAATTGCAAATTTAATAAGTAAATTAAATTTTTATGAGTTAATACCCTATCCAATGGACACACAAGGCCCTCCCACCGACCCCCGCTATCAGTTCACTAGGGGTCTAATAAGTTTAGACAACGAAAAAGATGCTATGACGTCACTCTGTCTAGACAGGAAGGAAGTACGACACGCCATCTGGCGAGTGTACAGTACTGGGCCGGCCTAGCCGGTGGAGACACAGGACGTCTTTTTCTGACGTTTGGCGGGCCGGTCCGCGCCGACCGGATAAGCTATTGTCCATTGGATAGGGTATTAACTTTTAAAAATTTAATTTACTTATTAAATTTGCAATTTTCAGTGGCTTTTTTATCTCCCGCTGGGCTTATGAGGGAGGGAGATTATGAAATGATGCCTGTGTGTGTGCGTGCGTGTGTGTGTGCGTTAGTGTGTCACACAGATTTCTCCAAAACTACTACAACTACAGATTTTTTGTAAATTAATTTTCCCAATGAATTTTCACACCCTTGAAATTTTTTTTGTTTTATGGACTTAGGCCTGAAGATAAGTGAGTAATAGTAATCTTATCTACTTTGAGTAAAGGACTCATAACTCAAAAACTATTGCAATTATAGGTTTTTCTTCAAATATGTTCAGCTACTTTGTCCTTAGCTATAAGGTGATACATAGTTTGGGGTCCGATTGCATGTCATAAGTGAGTAATAGCTATTTTCTTATTTGTAGCAAAGTAATGACATACGTAAATGTCGAATATCTTCAAAAGTATTAAAGTTGGGGACATCTTTTCAATATGGTTATTCATCTAGTTTTTGGTAAGCTATCACATAGTAAAGTTTCAGACCTGTTGCACATTGCATAGCTGGGTAAAAGCTACTTTGAAATTGTGACTGTTGAGTAAATCCATTGTAACTCCAAAACTATTGCAGTTAGAGTATTTTCCTAAAATATGTTGTTCAGCTACTTTGTCCTTAACTATAAGATGGCATATAGTTTGGGGTTCTATTGCATGCCATAAGTGAGTTATAGCTATTTTCTTATTTGTAGCAAAATAATGACATAAGTAAATGTCGAATATCTTCAAAAGTATTAAAGTTAGGGAAATATTTACAAATTATGTTATTCATCTAGTTTTTGATAAGCTATCAGATAGTAAAGTTGCAGACCTGTTGCACATTGGATAGCTGAATAATAGCTACTTTGAAATTGTGACTGTTGAGTAAATCCATTGTAACTCAAAAACTACTGTAGTTACAGTATTTTCCTAAAATAATTTGTTCAGCTACTTTTTCCTTAACTATAACACGGCATATCGTTTGGGGTTCCATTGCATGTCATAAGTGAGCTATAGCTATTTTCTTATTTGTAGCAAAATTATGATGGAAATAAATGTCAAATACCTTCACAAGTACCAAAGTTAGGCAAATCTTTTCATTTGTTATTCATCTAGTTTTTGATAAGCTTACTTTCCTGTGTGCTTTATTCTGTCACCAGAATTTATGCTGCGTGGCATATAGGGATTGCTTCATCATCCAATTTTGTGGCGTCGGCATCGTTGTCTGTCGTCACACTTTGTATTCCGGACAGTATCTCAAAAATGGCTTGTCATTGGCATGTGGATGTAACTGGTCCTGAGGGTGTGCTGTATAGTTTTGTGACCTTAAACTCCCACTAGTAAGATACTTAAACTCAATTTAAGTGTTTTCGTTTCCAGACAGTATCTTAAAAATGGCCTAATGTATTCAATTCAAATGTGGCATGTGGTTGTAACTAGTTTTGAAGGTGTGCCGTATTTTAAGGTGACCTTAAACTCCCACGTATAAAACACTTATGTCCAGTTAATGTTTTTTCTTTCTCCATGGAGTATACTGAAAATAACTTCAGAAATTTTATTCAGCTTTTGCATGTATATGTAGCTGGCCATAGGTAAGTGCCATACAGTAAGGTGACCTTAAACTCCCAGTAATAACAGAATTATATTCACTTTAAGTTTGGTAATTTTTGAACAGTATTTCAAATATTGTGCAATTCTAGGCATATTTTAGTTGTGGATGTAACAAACCTTGAACAGAACCTTCAGAAAAAGATTACCTTAAACTCGCTACAATATACAGCAGTGCAAACAAACTTTGAGTTTAACATTGGGACAATATTTTTGGTGTTTGGAAGATATTTTATATGCTAATTAGGACTTGCACATTGATATTCATCATGTACATATATATCTCCCCAAAAATGGTCTCTTTTGTAAGGTTATAGTAAATTGCTGATATTTTATAAACTTATGAGTTTAAGGTTGCATTAGTTTGTGTCACTAGCAGCTATGATGGAAAACATACATGGTCAGTATCGTTGTCACACTTACTTTTCAGACAGTATCTGAAAAATAGCTTGATGAATTAAATTCCAATTTGGCATGTTGATGTAACTGTTCCTCAAGGTGTGCCCTATTTAAGGTGACCCTAAACTCACAGTAGTAAGATACTTATATTGAGTTGAAGGTTTTTCGTTTCTGGACAGTATCTCAAAAATGTGTTGACAGATTCAATTCAAATTTGAAATGTGGTTGTAACTGGTTTTAAAGGTGTGCCCTATTTTAAGGTGACCTTAAACTCTGATGTATTAAAAAGTTATGTTGAGTTTAAGTTTTTTACTTTTCCGTAAAGTATACTGAAGATAACTTAAGAAACTTAATTCAAATTTTGCATGTATATGTAACTGGCCATAGAGAAGTGCCACACATTAAAGTGACCTTAAACTCCCAGTAATAACAGAATTATATTCACTTTAAGTTTGGCAATTTTTCAACAGTATTTCAAACACTGTGCAATTCTAAGCATCTTTCAAGTTGTGAATGTAACAAACCGTGAACAAAACCTACAAGAAAAGATTCCCTTAAATTCCCTCACAGCTGCAACCTAACTTTGAGTTTAAGGTTGGGACAATTTTTTGGTGTTTAAAAGATATTTTATGTGCTAATTAAGCGTCCCGCAAGGGACGCTTGTTTGTGTATGGGAGAGCTTCCGGCTCCGGCGGCTCCGGCGGCTCCGGCGGCTCCGCATTTTGTTTTCCTTATAACTCTGTAACCGTTAGGCGGATTCTTTTCAAATTTGGCAGGTTTAGGCAGTAGCCTTGGGGAATTTTTTTGAATATGCTGCAGTGACATTTCAACCAATCAGAGAGGTCACATGACCAAAAATGTCTTTTTTCGATGGGGAAGCTTGTCTGGATGATAACTTGAAAGGAATTTTATCAATTCACCTGAAACTTGGCAAATACATTCATTCTATTAAAATCTGGAAATCATTAGATTTTGGCATTGATTGGTCAAGAAATGGCCGAGTAATTAATGATTAATTAATCATTACGAATTTTCCAAATAAGGAAAACACAAAAATGCTTATATCTCGAAAACCGTGCTAGATAGAGCAATTTCGACGAAATTTTTGACCCACAGGGTATCTCTGCGGAGTAGTTTTCCCAATTTTCAAAAAAATTTTGTCTCGCCAAAAATGGCGGCCATTTTGAATTTTCGAAATTTTCGCAAAAATTGCAAAACACAAAAATGCTTATATCTCGAAAACCGTGCTAGATAGAGCGATTTCGACGAAATTTTTGACCCGCAGGGTATCTCTGCAGAGTAGTTATCCCAATTATGAAAAAAATTTTGTCTCGCCAAAAATGGTGGCCATTTTGAATTTTCGAATCTTTCGCAAAAATTGCAAAACATAAAAATGCTTATATCTCAAAAACCCTGCTAGATAGAGCGATTTCGACGAAATTTTTGACCCACAGGGTATCTCTGCAGAGTAGCCATGCCAATTTTCAAACAAAAAATTTCTCGCAAAAAATGGCGGCCATTTTGAATTTTCGAAATTTTCGCAAAAATTGCAAAACACAAAAATGCTTATATCTCAAAAACCGTATTGCAGATAGCCAATTTTTCTCAAATTAATCATTCACCTACTTTTGGGAGAGCTTTCACTTGGTGAAGTTTCAGACCTATAGCTAATTACTCGTCTACTCAAAATGAGTAAATGCGAATTATCTCTAAAAGTATTGCAGATAGCCAATTTTTCTCAAATAACTCATTCACCTACTTTTGGGAGAGCTTTCACTCTGTGAAGTTTCAGACCCATAGCTAATTACTCACCTACTCAAAATGAGTAAATGCGAATTATCTCTAAAAGTATTGCAGATAGCCAATTTTTCTCAAATAACTCATTCACCTACTTTTGGCAGAGCTTTCACTTGGTGAAGTTTCAGACCCATAGCTAATTACTCACCTACTGAAAATGAGTAAATGTGAATTATCTCTAAAAGTATTGCAGATAGCCAATTTTTCTCAAATAACTCATTCACCTACTTTTGGGAGAGCTTTCACTTGGTGAAGTTTCAGACCCATAGCTAATTACTCACCTACTCAAAATGAGTAAATGCGAATTATCTCTAAAAGTATTGCAGATAGCCAGTTTTTCTCAAATAACTCATTCACCTACTTTTGGGAGAGCTTTCACTTGGTGAAGTTTCAGACCCATAGCTAATTACTCACCTACTCAAAATGAGTAAATGTGAATTATCTCTTAATAGTATTGCAGATAGTCAATTTTTCTCAAATAACTCATTCACCTACTTTTGGGAGAGCTTTCACTTGGTGAAGTTTCAGACCCATAGATAATTATTCACCTACTCAAAATGAGTAAATGTGAATTATCTCTTAATAGTATTGCAGATAGCCAATTTTTCTCAAATAACTCATTCACCTACTTTTGGAAGACCTTTCACACACGAAAATGAAAAATTGTGAATATCTCGGAAAAGCTATTTCTTCTGCTTTAATGCTCAGCGGGAGATACACACCACAGCAGTGGTCTTGACAAAAATTTTTGTCTCCCCAAAAATGGTGGCCATTTTGAATTTTCAAAGTTTTTGCAAAACACAAAAATGCTTATATCTCGAAAACCGTGCTATATGGAGTGAACTCAACAAAATTTTGGACCTGCTGGGTATCTCTGCAGAGTAGCCATGCCAATTTTCAAAATATTTTTGTCTCGCCAAATATAGCGGACATTTTTAATTTTTTAATTTTTTGCAAAACACAAAAATGCTTATATCTTTAAAACCGTGCTAGATAGAGCAGACTGCGCTGACTTTGGTTGCCACAACAGTATAAGGCTAGAAACGAAGCATTTTCTTAATACTTTAGCACTCACCTTTATATCCTTTTCGGGACGCTTTGTTTTTGCTATGCAAAAACATTATCTTTTTTTTTTTGTGAGCGATCCTCTAGTTAAGATTTTGTTCTTTGATATTCATTATGTACATCTGTCTACACCAAAAAAGTTTCTTTTGTAAGGTTATAGTAAATTCCTGATATTTCATGACTTTATGAGTTTAAGGTTGCATTACTTTTGTAGCACTAGCAGCTATGTTCGAGGACAAGTATGGTCAGTGTCGTTGTCACACTTCCTTCCCAGACAGTATCTCAAAAATGGCATGATGGATGAAATTCAAATTTGGAATGTGGATGTAACTGGTACTCAAGGTGTGCCCTGTTTTAAGGTGACCTTAAACTCCCACTAGTAACATCCTTATATTGATTTTAAGTTTTTCCGTTTTCAGACAGTATCTCGAAAAGAGGTTGACGGATTCAATTCAAATTTGCATGTGGTTGTAACTGGTATTTAAGGTGTGTCCTATTTTAAGGTGACCTTAAACTCTTATGTATAAAAGAAGTATGCTGAGTTTAAGCTTTTTATTTTTCCTTAGAGTATACTGAAAATAACTTAAGAAAATTCATTCAAATTTTTGCATGTATATGTAACTGGCCATAGACAAGTGCATACATTAAGGTGACCTTAACCTACTAAATTCAATTCAAATTTAGCATGTGGTTGTAACTGGTATTCAATCTGTGTCCTATTTTAAGGTTACCATAAACTCCCATTTATAAAAGAATTATGTTGAGTTTAAGTTTAAGTATACTGAAGATGACTTGAGAAATTTCATTCAAATTTTGCATGTATATGTAACTGGCCATAGATAAGTGCCATACATTAAGGTGACCTTAAACTCCCAGTAATAACACATTGTCAGTGTCGTTATACTTCCTTTCCAGAGAGTACCTCAAAAATGGCATGATGGATTAAATTCAGATTTGGCATGTAGATGTAACTGATCCTCAAAGTGTGCCCTATTTTAAGGTGACCTTAAACTCCCACTAGTAACATGCGTATGTTGATTTTAGGTTTATCTGTTTTCACACAGTATCTCGAAAATGGGTTGACGGATTCAATTCAGTTTGGCATGTGGTTCTAACTGGTATTCAAGGGGTGTCCTATTTTAAGGTGACCTTAAACTCTCATGTAAAAAAGAATTATGTTGAGTTTAAGTTTTTTATTTTTCGATAGAGTATACTGAAGATAACTTGAGAAATTTCATTCCAAGTTTTGCATGTATATGTAACTGGCCATAGGTAAGTGCCATATATTAAAGTAACCTTAAACTCCCAGTAATAACATATTGTCAAAATGGCATGATGGATTAAATTCAAATTTGTTATGTGGATGTGATTGGTCCTCAAGGTAAGCCCTATTTTAAGGTGACATTAAACTCCCACTAGTAACATACTTATATTGATTTTAAGATTTTCCGTTTCCAGACAGTATCTTGAAAATGGGTTGACGGATTCAATTCAAATTTGCATGTTGTTGTAACTGGTATTCAAACTTAAAACTTAAACTGGTATTTAAACTGAAACTCCCATGTATAAATGAATTATGTTGAGTCTCAATTTTAAAACTTAAACTGGTATTCAAACTTAAACTCCCATGTATAAATGAATTATGTTGAGTCTCAGTTTTATGTCAGCTGACTTGACAGTCAGCTGACATTATGTCGTCAGTCTGCGACGTTGGCATCCGCGTCTGCGTGAAAACTTCTCCTCCAAAACTACAAGGTCTAGAGACATGCTGTTTTTTTAAAAAGATACCTTATCTATCGAGGATAAAAAATTGTTCAAGGCATGCAAATCTGTCGGTTCGTCTGTTTGCTAGAGCCATTACAAGGGAGGTACTCCCACCAAAAGTGTGAAAATTTCAATACTTTATCACAATTTGCTCAGTGACTATTGTAGGGATTTCTCTCATATCTTGCATATATGTACTAGACCACAAGTAGATTCCCTTTTGTGAGTATCAGGCCTGGATCTGGCTTAATTTTTTTAATGAATTTTTAAAATAATTTTTAATGCATTAAAATTCATAAAATCATGCACTAAATCACCTATAACTTGAAAAGTATTGCATTTAGAGCATTTTGTTAAATTATGTTATTCAGCTACTTTTTCCATAGCTACAACATGGTGAGTAACTTGGGTGTCTATTCCAATAGCTAAGTGAGTAATAGCTACTTTCTGATTTTCATAATGAGTAAAATCATTTATAACTCAAAAACTATTACATTTAGAGAATTTTTTATAAATATGTTATTCAGCTACTTTTGGGTCAGCTATAACATAGTAAAATTGCAGACCCGTAGCTCATTGCATAGCCGAGTAATAACTACTTTGAGGCTATCACATTGAGTAAATTGCTTGTATCTTCAAAACTATTTCATTTAGAGTCTTTTGTTAAATTTTTTTTCATGTATTTTTGGGTCAGCTATAACATAGTAAAATTGCAGACCTGTAGCTCATGGCATAGCTGGGCAATAGCTACTTTCAGGTTTTCACTGTTGAGTAAATCAGTTATAACTTGAAAAATATTGCATTTAGAGTATTTTGTTAAAATATGTTATTCACCTACTTTTGGGTCAGCTATAACATAGTGAAATTGCAGACCTGTATGTCATGGCACAGCTGAGTAATAGCTATTTTCAGGCTCTCCCTGTTGAGTAAATCAGTTGTAACTTGAAAACTATTGCATTTAGAGTATTTTCTTTAAATATGTTATTGACCTACTTTTGGGTCAGCTGTAAAATAGTAAAGTTGCAAAACTGTATCTCATTGTATAGCTGAGCAATAGCTACTTTCAGGTTTTTTCACTGTTGAGTAAATCAGATGTAACTGGAAAAGTATTGCATTTAGAGGAATTTGTTCAAATATGTTATTCATCTACTTTTGAATTAGCTATAACATAGTAAAATTTCAGATGTGTAGCCCATGGCATAGCTGTGTAATAGCTATTCTCAGGTTCTCACTGTTGAGTAAATCAGTTGTAACTTGAGAAATATTGTGTTTTAAGTATTTTCTATAAGTATGTTGTTCAGCTACTTTTGGGTCAACTATAACATATTGAAGTTGCAGACCTGTATGTCATGGCATAGCTGAGCAATAGCTACTTTCAGGTTCTCACTACTGAGTAAATCAGTTGTAACTTGAAAACTATTGCATTTAGAGTATTTTCTTTAAATATGTTGTTCACCTACTTTTGGGTCAGCTATAACATAGTAAAGTTGCAGACCTGTAGCTCATTGTATAGCTGAGCAATAGCTACTTTGAGGTTCCCTCTGTTGAGTAAATCAGTTATAACTTGAAAACTGCTGCATTTAGAGGAATTTGTTCAAATATGTTATTCATCTACTTTTGAATTAGCTATAACATAGTAAAATTTCAGATGTGTAGCCCATGGCATAGCTGTGTAATAGCTATTCTCAGGTTCTCACTGTTGAGTAAATCAGTTGTAACTTGAGAAATATTGTGTTTTAAGTATTTTCTATAAATATGTTGTTCAGCTACTTTTTGGTCAGCTATAACATAGTGAATTTGCAGACCTGTATGTCATGGCATAGCTGAGCAATAGCTACTTTGAGGTTTTCTCTGTTGAGTTAATCAGTTGTAACTTAAAAACTATTGCATTTAGAGTATTTTCTTTAAATATGTTGTTCACCTACTTTTGGGTCAGCTATAACATAGTAAAGTTGCAGACCTGTAGCTCATTGTATAGCTGAGCAATAGCTACTTTCAGGTTTTTTCACTGTTGAGTAAATCAGATGTAACTGGAAAATTATTGCATTTAGAGTAATCTGTTTAAATATGTTGTTCACATACTTATGGGTTAGCTATAACATAGTGCAATTGTAGACTCATGGCATAGCTGAGCAATAGCTACTTCTAGATTTTCACTGTTCAGTTAAGCAGTTGTAACTTGAAAACTATTTCATTTACAGTATTTTGTTTAAATAAGTTATTAACCTACTTTTGGTTCAGCTATAAAATAGTATAATTGCAGACCTGTAGCTCGTTGCATAGCTGAGTAATAGCTACTTTCAGCTTCTCATTGTTGAGTAAATTATTTGTAACTTGAAAACTATTTCATTTACAGTATTTCTTTAAATATGTTATTCACGTACTTTTGCGTGAGCTATACCATATCAAAATTGAAGCCCTTAAACTGATTGCATAGCTGAGCAAGTTAGCTACTTTGAGATTCTCACTGTTGAATACATCAGTTGTAACTCGAAAACTATTGTGTTTGCAGTATTTTCTTTAAATATGTTTTTAACCTACTTTTTACACCTTAACAGTTACCTTGTAACTTTCCTTCTGAATGTCATTTCCAGGGCACAACTTTTGTGTCCTTTTCTTTTTGTCACTTCTACTCTAAAACTCAAAACACACAGTCAGCTGACACAGAGCCCGTTCACGGGCACTGATTGCTTGTTTATTTAGTATATAGTATAGTATAGAGTATACTGAAGAAAACTTGAAAAATTTTATTAAAATTTTGCATGTATATATAACTGTGGAGGTTTAATGGCTACAGAACTTGTATGTTATTGGCAATTTCTGCAATAAGTGTTTTCATGGTAACACTTTTTGTGTTTCGTGGTCTTTTATTTTGTGGGCATTTAACATTATTCAAAACTTTCAAGATATGTTCATTACAAGAGGAAAGGAACATTTATCGTATCTATGGATGATGATAAATCATAAAATCCATGCTGATCTGTCAGTTCATCTGTTCCCCAGAGCCATTAAAGAGAGGTACCCCACCCAAAATGTGAAAATTTAAACACTTGATCACAATTTTCTCATTGACTATTGAAGGGATTTCTCTCTTATCTGTATCAAGCCTGGATCTTTCTTATTTTTAATCAATTTTTAAAATAAATTTTAATGCATTAAAATAATGAATTCATGCAGTTAATCACTTATAACTTGAAAAACATTGCTTTTAGAGCATTTTGTTAATTTGTTTTTTTTTTTACCTATTTTTCATTCAGCTATAACATAGTAAAATTTCAGACTAATGGAGCTTGTTTCATAGCTGAGTAATGGCTGCACAAACTATGCATATGGTGATCTGTACAGACAGAATCCCCAAACTCCTCTCCTTCATCCACACAAAATGCAGCTGAGAAAAGAATTGCATCTGTGTGTGTGGGTTGTGTGTGTCTGGGGGGAGAGGGCTGTTTATGTATATGTTATAGCCAGTGATCTATTTATATCCCCAGACAAAAGTCGGGGATATATTGGATTCAGGTCCGTTGCGCCGCCGCTGCCACTGTAGAAATTTCTTTGTGTACGTGATTACACAAAAAAGGATCAATATTTTTTTTCAAACTTGGTACACATGGGTGCCCAAAGGGAGATCCATATTTTAAGGTGACCTTAAGATCCCAATAATAAGGAAGTTATGGCCACCTTAAGGTCAGAAATTTGACTTTTGGCCATATAGAGCCCTCTAGGTCACAAACTATGAGGCTCAGCTGGCTAAAATTTTACTTGAGAACACATTAATATATTCTAAGTACATGTGCCAAAAATCAAGACTTTAAGTTGACGATAAAATTGTGTTTGAGACCATAAAGACCCCACTTAGGGATTGTTTTGCTACATTTTTCACATATTTTGCCCTATAATTTGGAAGTGGTAATTCTGATGAGTCCCAAACTGCACTAGGTATAAATGGTATATGTAATCCTTGTCTGTGAAAAATTTAAGGGCTGTAGGTTTAACTATAAGGTTGACTTAAGGTCTCAAAATTGCCCACAGAGACCCAATTTATGGACTTTTTGCCACTTTCAAGCACTGTAGCTTTCAAAGTATGTCTCTCGTATGGGTGAAATATCATGTGGGACTATATTGGTATGTTTTTCTTACATGTGCCAAACATCTAGACCTTTAATAGACATTTAATCTGTGTATAAGGACCTTAAACACCCCAATCAAGTGCCATTTTTCCACAGTTTTCATATATTTTGCCTTGTAACTTAGAAATGGTAAGTCTGACATTCAATCATCAATCATTTTCCTTGGAAAATAAAACATAGTAGATTGAAGTGCTAAAGTTCATACAATAGTGGGTAATTATGTTTTCCTAATATTTATGGCATACAACAAATGGCTTCCATCGAAAATTCCCAATCAAAACCTGTGGCGTGAGTGACGACCTGTCTGGGGATATGTTGGCGCCGAGTTGGCCCAATCTAGTTTAAAACCTGTTTCCATTTAGATGTAAGAAGGACAGAATTTTCCTTTTGTTATTTTTCAAGAGTGTGTTCTCTGATCTTGTGGGGGTTCTTTAATTATTAAGACAAACTCTGGTGTTATCATGTTTGTGGAAACAAATTTAAATGCAATTAGAACTTCCCAACCTCTTATGCCGTCCAATCATTCAGTCTGACCCTGTTTAAGCTAGGTGGGTGTTCTACCTGGAGGCTTCCCAAATGAAAGGAACTACACATAGTAGTTATTTGTGGCAGTGACAACCAGTTTCTTGTAAAACCATTGAAAAAAGGTGCTAGAATCTGAGAAAGGATTTTATGGAGTTGAAACTTACTACATAGCAAATTTTCCTTTAAATGCCTTATATATTAGTAAGACATTGATATTCATACTGGCACAATATTTTATCATCAAAATTCAAAAAGTTTTTTATATCAAGTCGATTCGTAAATTGATTTGGTTTGCAAAACTTGATTTGCAAATCATTTTGGTTCACAAGTTTATGATTCCTTGCCCCCCATGTATTAAGGACTATTTCTTCTGGAAAAAAATTGGAATTATCAAAATTTTCAAAGCGGTCTTGAAAATTTGTGGAAATGGAAAATGTCATTTATCTCCAGAGCCATAAAACGTAAAGTGATTTTTGCAAATTTTACATCTGCTGCTTAGTAACGTTGCTTCAAAGTACAGTTTATCATAAGGAAAAGGTCACTCTTTCATCTCCCTTATTATTACTTCTTGGGCTTTCAACCCAGTTTTTTGGTCAAACTACCTTCATTTCATGAGACTATGTTATTTTACAGTAAATACTGAAATTATTTGTTTTTAATATTGTTTTTTTAGGAAGCATGACCACACGAGTATCTTTTCCAGTATCGCTACTGGGTGTAAAAGACTTCCATTTGGAAGGATTTGAGAAATACCAGCCTCTCCTTGAATTCTCTGAGTTAAAAGAAAAACCATGGTCTCCAAATGAGGAAAATGGAAATAAATCTGGTGTAGAAGTCAGAGATCCACTACTGCTTTGCGCCTATTCAGGAGATGTTGAAGGTGGAAAAGAGGCAGTACACAAAGGGGCAGATGTCCGTTCCCAAGACAGCCAAGGCATATGTCCACTCATGATTGCATGTCAGGAGGGGCACAAAGCATTTGTGGAATTTCTGATAGAGGAGGGCGCAATTGTAACTCAGCAGTCAAACCATAGCAGGACAGCTTTGTTTTATGCTGTTAGCAATAATAGACCTGAACTTGCAAGGCTTATCTTAGAATCTGACCCAGACGGAGTTGACATGGTTGACGGGAATGGCATGACGGTATTCATGATTTCTGCACAATGCTCCCTAATAGATATGGTAGTTTTACTGCATGAATTCAAAGCAGACTTTAATGTTCAGGACAAAGAAGGGAGAACTGCCTTAATGGCAGCTGCACAAAATGGAGATTTAGAAATGGTGACCTATTTAGTGGACAATGGAGCTGTAACTACTCTACAGAGCCATACTGGGGCCACTGCACTTCTCATAGCACTTTCTCATAAACACTTACCTGTTGTGGAGTATCTGCTTCATGAGAATGTTGTTAACCTAACCGATAATGCAGGGAACTCAGTGCTCATAATCAGTTGCGGTCATGGCATGGATGATATTGCCAAGCGCATGATAGAAATAGGTGCAGATGTCAACCATCAGAATAACAAGGGCATAACACCCATGATGGCTGCAGTGTGGCAAGGACAACAAGATATTATATATTCACTAATAAGGCACAAATCTGATATGACTATGAAAAATTATTTTGGATTAACTGCTTTTGATTTGGCCTTATTAAAGAAGGATAATGCTGTTGTGAATCAACTTCGTGGATTACAAAATGTGGACGATACAAGGACAATGTCTGATGTGCTAAAAAATTCAGAATTATTGCCAGTGCTCATGCATTTGGATGAGAATAAACTTCTAGAAAAAGTTGTAACGGATAAATACAACCTGAAGATCGATGATTTCTGTAATGATCACACACCGCTTATGATTGCAGCACACCATAATAATCTAGAAGCTCTACAGATCCTTCTTAAGAATGGTGCTGATGTAAATCTTCAGTCATCTGAAGGAGTCACTGCTTTAACCATTGCCATTGCCAAAGACCATGTGGCCATATTTGAGAGGTTACTTGAATATAGTGCAGACATCAACTTTGTTGACAATAATGGGGAGACCATGCTGTTTAAATGTGCTGCCAAGGGTAATATAAAAGGACTGTTAAAATTAGAGCGTATGGGTGCCAATATAGACAACCGGAACAATAATGGTGACACACCTTTAATGGCTGCAGCCCAGTATGGTCATGTTGATGTTGTAAAATATTTGTGGAAAATGTGTGCACAGTTAGATACCAAAAACCTAGATGGTTGTACTGCCTTGGATATAGCCCGGATTTATGAACAGCACAGTACAGCTGCCCTCTTGCATGGGAAACATGATGCAGTTTTTGAAGACGAGAACACAAATGGTCAGATGTTGATGCAAGCCTGTCTCCAGGCCGGACCTTACCAGGTGACAGCCATATTGGATAGTGGGGCCCCAGCAAATTTCAGGGACCCCGAACATAACTTGCGAACCCCGCTTATGTGTGCAGCACAAACAGGAGACTGCAGTGTTGTTAAAGCCTTGATAACCAATGGGGCTTCTGTCCATGTGAAATCAGTTGACTCTGAAACTCCCCTCATATTTGCTGCTATGAATGGTCACACCGAGGTAGTGGAATGCCTTATCAGTCATGGTGCCAATGTGAATATTGCTGATGAAAGTGGGCATACCCCACTCATGTGTTGTTGTCAGAATGGTTATTTGGATATAGTGAAGGTACTGGTGAAAAACCGAGCCCTTCTTTGTCTTAAGGACAGAAACTCCCTCTCAGCTCTCTTCTATGCTGTGCAGCATGACCATTCAGAGATTGTAGAACTGCTGCTACAGACTGGGTATGCACATGTTGACACTTTTGATGGAAAGCAGAGAACTTCCCTCTTCCTGTGTTGTTGTCGGGAGTATATTGAGACTGCCAGAGTCTTATTGGATCACAATGCAGATATTGATGGCCAAGAGAATAAACATAGAAAAACGGCCTTAATGGCAGCTGTCGAATCCAATAACTTTGAAATGGTGAAGTTCCTGGTAGAGCGAGGGGCCTCCTTGGAAAAGGTTGACAGTCAGGGAAACTTGGCCCATGAAATAGCCGATAGACTGTACTTAACAGACATTCATGCATACTTAGTTGCAAAGATTACAGAGCAGAGGGCAAATCGACCAGTTTCTCAAAGTGGTACCCAGAGAAGCAGGACACAGAAAACAACAAGAACACGGGAAAATGTGAAAGACAAACGAGTAGGGAAAACTGAAGGGGAGAGAAATCTCTTGGATATGTGTACTAAAGACTGGGGATTTGAAGATGTAGTCAAATTCAGTGTGGAGGCAGGAGCTGATATTAACTGTAAAGATGCTGATGGCCTCACTCCAATTTTAATTGCAGCAAAGAAAGGCCATTTTAAATACATCCCCTGGCTTATAAAGTATAATGTGGATGTGAACTGTCAGGATGAACATGGGTGCACTCCATTAATGTATGCCCTACGGGCAGAGGAGTATGCTGTTGTATTCCTTATTCTGGAAGGTACGTCTGGCTCTCTCTGTGCAGTTGACATGCAAGATCACATGGGTACAACTGCCCTAATGATATCCATCCAACTGGGAATGTATGAAATTGCAGACAAGATAATACAGCTGACAGTGGATGTGAATATAGCAGACACAGACCATAACACTGCTTTGTTTCATTGTGCTATGAATCCTGGTGTGGAACCTGAAATACTGCATCAGCTTCTGAATAAAGAGGCCAAAATAAACTGCACTAATAGTCATGGTGACACACCGTTATTGCTGGCATTGAGGCACCAAAATGAAGTATTGGTGAGACTTTTACTTGAGCAAAACATAGACCTCATGCATAAAACCAGTATGAATGAAGATGCTTTGCTTTTAACCTGTCAGTCAAATTTGTCAAGTTTGATGAACTTATTAGCCCCTTACCTAGCTTTTTTTGAAGCAGATAGTGTTGAAGTAGCTCTACGGTGGCTTGTGGCCAATGATGTGATTGAATTGCTGAGAATCTTGTTATGCAATGGCCTTGATGTCAACAAAGTCTATAGAAACAGAGAAACTCTTGCCTTTTGGGCTGTACAGTTTCGAAATTTGCCCGCGTTAGAAGAATCTCTTGTCAGAGAAATGTTTATAGACCATCAAAATGAAAAAGGACAGACACTTTTGATGTTAGCATGTTCACAGAATGACACCGAGATGGTGAGGAAGATAATAATGCACAATGCCAATTTATTCCTGACAAACCAAGAAGGTTTGACTGCTATGGATATTGCATTAGCCAACAATCAGTGTGAAATCATCTGCCTCTTCAATCAAAAGTTGTCTTCTTGCAGAAACCAGTCGCATCACTATGTTTTCTGTAAGTAAAATTTAATTCTTTTTACCTATTATTGTAGTCTTTCATTTTCTGACCAGATTGTTACTGCTTGAACAGGGTAGGATAGTAAAGGTTCTACTGTAGTTGTACTTATCCTAGCCAGAGGTCATAGTTTAATTGTATGATAACATACCTTCCTCAAAACTTTGAGGTTCTACATTAGAACACTGACCCTCCCTTTTGTTAGAAATTTGGCAGTAGCAACTGCATTTTAAACCCCAGACCCTAAAATGATCTATTGTGTTTAACTTTTTAAATTGTGAAAATATGTTTTATTTTCAGTATAGTTTTGCATCTAAAATTACAGACAAAAGAAGGTGCATTGTCTTTTTTCACAATTTAATTACTTTTAACTTGACAATTAAACAATAATATTTATTATAATGTTGTATTGTACCATTTGCAGGCAATTTAGTTCCTGATGAAGCAAATACATCACAAATTCTGTCCCTTTTAAATTCAAGGTTAGCTTCATTGTCTGGTAAGTACTATTTATTAAGTGTCCCTTGAAAGGGGATATTTATTATATTCCCAGATAAAGGTCGGGGATATATTGGTTCCATGTCCGTTGTGCTGCCGACGTTTTGACTTGTGAGCGTGATAACTCAAAAAGCTTTCACGGATTTCGTTCAAACATGGCACACTCATGTATTTGGATCAGGAGAGGAACACTATTTTAAGGTGACCTTAAACTCCTAATAATAAAGAACTTATGGCCACTTTAAGGTCAGAAATTTGACTTTTTGACACTTAATGCCCTCTAGGTCACAAACTATGTGGCTTATCCGGCTCCCACAGAGACCCAATTTATAGACTTTTTGCCACTTTGAAGCCCTAAAGCTGTCAAATGATGTAACTGACAGCTGAAATCTCATCTGGGAATACATGATTATGTTCTGTTTGCATTTGAGAAAAATCAAGGCTTTAAATAGACGTTTAACCTGTGGATGAGGACCATAAACACCCCCCAAGTGATCCGTTTAAGACATTTTCAACATATTTGGTCCTGTAACCTGGAAATGGTAAGACTGACAAGTCTGTGACTGTAGTAGATATAACTTCTACATGTAGGGTTTGTCTATCAAACATTTCAAGTCTGTAGCTTTAATTTTAAGGTCACCTTATGGTCTCTAAAATGCCCACAGACACCCAATTTATTGACTTTCTACCACTTTTAAACCCTCTAACTGTCATAATATGTGCCTAATACAGCTGAAATCTCATCTGGGAATATGTTAATATGTTCTTTTTTTGCATGTGCCATGAATAATCCACTCAGAGGGCTTTTTTTTAATTGACCCCCAAAAATGAAGAAAATCGTTTGACCAAAAAAAAAAAGTTTAATATTTGTGAATCATACAAAATGGGTGCTGCAAAAAAATACCCAGTGAATGCTAGTGGTGTGAGAGATGGCCTCGCTTGGGAAATGTTGGCGTCGAGTTGGTGCAATGTAGTTGGTTTTGCCTCCTGTTTTCAGACAGCCTACGCTACTGCTGTAGAATTTTCTAAGTTGAATATCTCCCTAAATATAAGGCCTGTCAAAATTTTGTTACAGTTATCATCAGAAGGCATGGGAAAAGTTTCTGACGGGTATGAATTTGACCTTTGACCTTTATCAAAGTCATATGATTGGAATAATATTTTTCTTGTTCTTCCTTTTCAACAAGTTTTTATCCCACAGCCCTTAAGGGCTGTTGGGGTATTGTTTTCACCCATGGTGTCCGGATGGGCGGGCGGGCCGTGGGAAAAAGTTTGTCCGGGCTGTATCTCAGAAACTGTTAGGTGTAGGAAGTTGATACGTAATAGGGACATTGGTTAGGGGGTGTAGGTATGCAACGTCATGGTGTGACCTTGATTTGACTTTTGGCCTTGCTGTAGTGACCTTGAGTTTGAAAATCTTGTCCGGGCTATATCTCGGCAACCGTAAGGTGTCGGAAGTTGATACTTGGTAGGGCCATTTGTTAGGGCTTGTGGGTGTGCATTTGGTATGACCTTGATTTGACCTTTGACCTTGCCATAGTGACCTTGACCTATAAAACCTTGTCCGGGCCATATCTCGGATACCGTAAGGTGTAGAAAGTTGATACTTAGTAGGGATATTGGTTAAGGGATGTAGGTGTGCAACATCATGATGTGACCTTGATTTGACCTTTGATCTTGTCATAGTGACAATGAGTTTTAAAATCTTGTCTGGGTTTATTTCTTTTATTCCATAACGTGTTGAAGGTTGACACTTGGTAAGGACATGGTTAGGGGGTGTAGGTGTGCATCATGGTGTGACCTTTAACTTTGGCTCTGCCAAAGTGTGTTTACCTGCCATATTTGAGACATCTTTCTTTTATGACAAAGATTTTAAGTTTTTAAGTATTGCAAAGTCAAGAATTAAGTATTATAAAATAATTTTACAAAAGTCTGTTGCCGATAATGATAAAAAGTTATTAGATACGATAGATAACATAAACTGGTCCCCATAATTTTCATTTAAGCTGAAATCTCTCTTTTTGTACAACAAGAACATTATAATGTTATTAATATCACCTTAATGGTACATCTTCGGTAGTTATAATGTATTAAAGTCAAAAGTTTATTGAGTTTACTGGAGTACTTATAATGTGTACCTTTTGTCTAATATTAAACGTGTTAGTTCTTGTAGCCGTCTGTTTGTGTGTTTTTGTCTTGGCACTTCAAGTAATGTATTATGTCTTGTAATCTGACTTCTTGTATTGTAATGTGGTATATATGTCACAGTGGAAACTCCAATCCAGTGCCATTTCTAATTCCCCTAGTGGTACTTCCAATTGGAACTACCACTAGTGCTACTTCCAATTGGAACTACCACTAGTGCCATTTCTAATTCCCCTAGTGCTGCTTCCAATTGGAACTACCACTAGTTGTACTTCTAATTGGAAGCAGCACTAGGGGAATTAGAAATAGCACTAGTGGTAGTTCCAATTGGAACTACCACTAGGGGAATTAGAAATGGCACTAAATCTTTGAAAGGTGTAATTTCTAAAATCATCAATCAACATTTTTGTGACAACACTAATTTCTAATCTGAATTGCAATTACCCCATTTTGTCCCTTTAATTGTGATATCTGCTCAGATGAGCAGCTCTCACCAGAGCAGCAATTTGCTTTAATATTCTAGATTATAGTTATGCAGGTAATCCATGTCATCATTTTGATCTATCTTTCTTTAGAACACATGAAAGGGGTCCATCAAAGGAATACATTTCTGTAATTAACTGTGCTACTGTGTCTATATAAGACCAGCCCATCTAGGCAATGGTCAGTTTAACTTTTGGAAACAACAGTGAATAGTTATTAACTAAAGTTTCACATACACTAAGAAGTATGGATGAACAGAAGTCTGAGTTTGTGAGACAGCTTGAAAAGCATATTGATGGACTAGTGGAAAAGAGTAGAAGTACTTTCTCTATATCACAAGACAAATATGACCAAGTTGTAGCTTCTTTAAGTACTGGGTTTCAAAAAACTTTAAAGTACAAAAACTTAGTGCCAGAAATGTGCTATACTGTCTGAAGACTTCCAATCCAGTGGTTCCTCAAGTGATATAAAACATTAAAACTTGTGAAATGACCTCATATTGTTTATTGTATGTATTGTCATTTACTGTATGTAAATACTGTACTAGCACTAGTGCTATTTCTAATTGTTGTTTATCAGCAAAGGATTAGAAATGGCACTAGTGGTAGTTCCAATTGGAAGTAGCACTAGTGGTAGTTCCAATTGGAACTACCACTAGGGGAATTAGAAATGGCACTGGATTGGAGTTTCCACTGTGACATATATATCCAATAAACATGTTAAAAAAAAAAAGTTTTACAGCTTCGTAATTTTTAGTGTACTGATTAATGCTGTCATCTAGCTTTTGAATTGTCTTGTTTTAACACTTTATACATACATTTTCTTTCTCTTACATATTATTTTCTCTACTTAAACATTATTTGGAGCTTTATGTAACTGACAATGCCCTGAAAGTATCCCTATCTTTGTACTGTTTCACTACTTCTGTATCTCCTGGTGTTGAAATTATTTCCCCAGGCTGTGGGGTACGGGCATCTCTGATGCTATTTCCTCAGAAAGTGCAGATTATAGATCATCCAAGAGGGAAAGTACTGGAACCGCTTGTTAATAATGCCCATAGTCGAATAAACACCGCTCCCCAATTTTCATCAAATGTATGAAAAAATACGAAAAAAAGATCCAAAAACATGACATAAATCATGCTATTTTATAAATATCAACATTAATGGTATGTCCTTTCTCTCAGATCTCTCCCTAGCAACTGGTATTGATTACACTTCCTGTTCACGTAAATAATTTACTGATGACGTTTTTCCAAAAAGTTTTGTAACCACATTTTCTGCTCTCAGTTTTCAAAGTAAATAACTGATTCTGTGTGTTTATATGACTCTCAGTAGTCCAAGGAATTTGAAAATTATTAGTTAAAATGTTTGAAGCAATAAAATTAGAAAAAGATGAACATACATTGAGTGACTTTAAACATTTCTCTTGATCAAGCTGGTTTAAAGTTTTTTATGAGGCATATAGTAATTCTTCACCGACACACTGCAATTTACCTGCACAGACATTACATAACAAAAAAGTGGCATTCTGATAAGTTATTTATTGAATATATAATAATAATACCAGACAGTATATTTCTTCACTTTACGTGAGTTTAAAAACTTTTTCCCTCACTACAAGGGTGGTCACAAAGATGGTCATAGCGATAAACAGTCTTCAAATCTTTCAAATTTAAATAGTGTAAATAACAAAATCGCACAAACAAAATCGCACATATACCTAAACAATGCTTACCATAACATTTGGTTTGTGTTATATTGTTGTTTAAACCCTTTAACTGTTTTTATGTCATAATTTCTGAAGACCGTTTATCTCTAAGACCGTTTATCTCAGTGACCACATGTGTAATCTCAACCTTGTTTTTACGACGAAAACCATAAATGGGAGTCTATTTATCGTTCAATGAAGTGAAGGCTGAAATGGCAATAAAAACCCAAGAAAACGACATGTTAAATCTTAGTACACTGATATTGAGGTATTAGTGCTTCATTTGACTTTTATAACAATCAATATTACAACCCAATTAAATGCCCATCCCCAAATCTGCCTTTTTCGCCCATGGGCGATGAGCGTTCCCAGTACTTTCCTCACATCAAAATCTAGGCCAGAGGTGAATTTCAGATCAATCCAGCCATAACTGACTGAGGGCCAATTGATTTTTGTGTCAGCTGACTTGTCAGTCAGCTGACATTATGTCGTCACTCTGCGTCGTTGGCGTACGCGTACACTTACGCATCCGCATCCGCGTGAACAATTTCTCCTCCAAAACTACAAGGCCTAGAGACATGCTGTTTTTTTTAAAAGATACCTTATCTATCGAGGATGAAAAGTTGTTCAAGGCATGCAAATCTGTGTGTTCGTCTGTTTGCTAGAGCCATTACAAGGTACCCCCACCAAAAGTGTAAAAATTTACAAGTGTAAACACTTTATCACAATTTTCTCAGTGACTATTGCAGGGATTTCTCTCATATCTTGCATATATGTACTAGACCACAAGTAGATTCCCTTGTGTGAGTGTCAGACCTGGATCTTTCTTAATTATTTTTTTATGAATTTTTAAAATAATTTTTAATGCATTAAAATTAATAAAATCATGCACTAAATCAATTATAACTTGAAAAGTATTGCATTTAGAGCATTTTGTTAAAATATGTTATTTAGCTACTTTTTCCATAGCTACAACATGGTGAGTAACTTGGGTGTCTATCTCAATAGCTAAGTGAGTAATAGCTACTTTTGGACTTTTCAGTAACTTCCATCATGAGTAAAATCACTTGTAACTTGAAAACTATTGCATTTAGAGAATTTTGTGTAAATATGTTATTCAGCTACTTTTGGGTCAGCTATAACATAGTAAAATTTCAGACCTGTAGCTCATGGCATACTTGAGTAATAGCTACTTTAGGTTATCACTATTGAGTAAATCACTTATAACTTGAAAAGTATTGCATTTAGAGTATTTAGTTTTTAATATGTTATTCACCTATTTTAGGGTCAGCTATAACATAGTAAAATTCCAGACCTGTGGCTCATTGCATAGCTGAGTAATAGCTACTTTGAGGTTCTTACTCAACACTAAATCATTTATAACTTGAAAAGTATTGCATTTAGAGCATTTTGTGTAAATATGTTATTCAGCTACTTTTGGGTCAGCTATAACATAGTAAAAATTCAGACCTGTAGCTCATGGCATAGCTGAGTAATAGCTACTTTTAGGTTATCACTGTTGAGTAAATCACTTATAACTTGAAAAGTATTGCATTTAGAGTATTTAGTTTCAATATGTTATTCACCTATTTTGGGGTCAGCTATAACATAGTAAAATTCCAGACCTGTGGCTCATTGTATAGCTGAGTAGTAGCTACTTTGAGGTTCTTACTCAACACTAAATCATTTATAACTTGAAAAGTATTGCATTTAGAGCATTTTGTTAAAATATGTTATTCAGCTACTTTTTTCCATAGCTACAACATGGTGAGTAACTTGGGTGTGTACCTCAATAGCTAAGTGAGTAATAGCTACTTTTGGACTTTTCAGTAACTTCCATCATGAGTAAAATCACTTGTAACTTGAAAACTATTGCATTTAGAGAATTTTGTGTAAATGTGTTATTCAGCTACTTTTGGGTCAGCTATAACATAGTAAAATTTCAAACCTGTACCTCATGGCATAGCTGAGTAATAGTTACTTTTAGGTTATCACTGTTGAGTAAATCACTTATAACTTGAAAACTATTGCATTTAGAGTATTTAGTTTCGATATGTTGTTCACCTATTTTGGGGCAGCTATAACATAGTAAAATTCCAGACCTGTGGCTCATTGCATAGCTGAGTAATTATAGCTGCTTTGAAGTTCTTACTCAACACTAAATCATTTATAACTTGAAAAGTATTGCATTTAGAGCATTTTGTTAAAATATGGTATTCTGCTACTTTTCCCATAGCTACAACATGGTGAGTAACGTGGGTGTCTATTTCAATAGCTAAGCGAGTAATAGCTACCTTTGGACTTTTCAGTAACTTTCTTCATGAGTAAAATCACTTCTAACTTGAAACCTATTGCATTTAGAGAATTTTGTGTAAATATGTTATTCAGCTACTTTTGGGTGAGCTATAACATAGTAAAATTTCAGACCTGTAGCTCTTGGCATACCTGAGTAATAGCTACTTTTAGGTTATCACTGTTGAGTAAATCACTTATAACTTGAAAAGTATTGCATTTAGAGTATTTAGCTTCAATATGTTATTCACCTATTTTGGGGTCAGCTATAACATAATAAAATTCCAGACCTGTGGCTCATTGCATAGCTGAGTAATAGCTACTTTGAGGTTTTTACTTAACACTAAATCATTTATAACTTGAAAAGTATTGCATTTAGAGCATTTTCTTAAAATATGTTAGTCGGCTACTTTTTCCATAGCTACAACATGGTGAGTAACTACGGTGTCTATCTCAATAGCTAAGTGAGTAATAGCTACTTTTGGACTTTTCAGTAACTTCCATCATGAGTAAAATCACTTGTAACTTGAAAACTATTGCATTTAGAGAATTTTGTGTAAATGTGTTATTCAGCTACTTTTGGGTCAGCTATAACATAGTAACATTTCAGACCTGTAGCTCATGGCATAACTGAGTAATAGCTACTTTTAGGTTATCACTGTTGAGTAAATCACTTATAACTTGAAAAGTATTGCATTTAGATTATTTAGTTTCAGTATGTTATTCACCTATTTTGGGGTCAGCTATAACATAGTAAAATTAAAACTATTGCATTTGCAATATTTTCTTTAAATATGTTTTTAACTTACTTTTTACACCTTAACAGTTACCTTCTTACTTTCCTTCTGAACACCATTTCCAGGGCACAACTTTTGTGTCCTTTTCTTCTGTCACTTCTACTCTGAAACTCAAAACACACAGTCAGCTGACACAGAGCCCGTGAACGGGCACTGATTGCTTGTTTTCACTAGACTGACGTACTAAAATATACAAGCTACTTAAAATTTACTCTTGGATGTTAGTATTTATTAGATAATAATAAACTTAGAACAAAGCTTTTTAACACATACAGTCCCACAAGTTCACAAAACAATGTAGTATAATATCCAAAAATTGGTCTTTTAATATCTCATAGAAATCTGAAAAGAAACTTAGCCAACTTGTGAAAACACAAGTTTTCCATATTACATTTAATTTTACAATTCTCTGTAGATTTCCTGGATGGCAGAACTGAAGTCCAAGATTTGCAAGACATATCTGGCATGACTTCAGCTCTACAAACAAATATGCCACTGGAAGAAGATTTTATGGGTACAAATCATGCAGTAATTGAATTGGGCAAGGACTCAAATTATTGTGATTTACAGTCCAAGGACATGATCTTTCAGCATCAGATTTCAAAGATAAAGAATTCTGACTTTGTTGAAGATTTTTCCCAAAGCTCAGTTCCTGGTGAGTTTTTAACCTCACAGCTCATAAGGGCTGTTTGGGAATTGTTTTCACCCATGACGTCTGGATGGGCGGGCGGATGGGCAGTGGGAAAGTTTGTCCGGGCTGTATCTCAGAAACCATAATGTGTAGGAACTTGATACTTGGTAGGAACATTGGTTGGAACTGTAAGGTGTAGAAGGTTAATGTTTGGTGGGAACATTGGTTGGGAGGTATAGAACCGATGTGCATCGTCATGATGTGACCTTGATTTGACCTTTGACCTTGCTGTAGAGACCTTGATCTTTAAAATTTTGTCCAGGCTATATTTTGAGAACCATCAAGTATAGAAGGTAGATACATGGAGAGGACATAGGTTGTCAGGTGTCTGTGTGTATCATCATGGTGTGACCTTGATTTGACCTTTGACCTTGCTGTAGTGACCTTGAAAGAAGTGAAACAGTACAAAGATCAGGAGACTTAAGAGTAAACAGAGTAAACTATTTCACTTGTTCTGTATCTCATGGCGTTGAAAACTATTTCCCTGGGCTGTGGGGTAGGGGCATCGATTGTAAATATTATTGCAAATATTATTGTAAATGCTGTTGTAAATTATACTTGAACATTCATTCGATTTGGTTGTTTTGATAATTTGTGTGTATGGATCCCTGTGTGTACTATCTTACCTTTGTTAATACAACCCATTGTTTCAGAGGATTAACTGCATGTTAATCTTTTTCACTGGTTATGAGCTTATTGCACATGCAAAGAAATAATTACCATGGAAGCTAAGAAGCTTTTTCTTAAATACTTTGTCATCAATTATCCGGAAACATTAGATGAAGTGAATTTCAAAACTGTTTCTCCAAGAAATGTGCTTGCTGTAAAAGATGACATTCACACTTGGGTCTTTTTTGTGGAGAAGAGGATAGTATTATGTAGTTGTCCTTGGTGTGTTTATATGAAACTGATTTACGATATCAGTGGTATCAATTACTGTGTATTCATTTGTAAGTTGAATTTGCTTTAAAGTTGTTTGTTGTGCCAGAGTATATCAATAATCATTCCATATGCCCTGGTCACATAACAGCTGGTATGTCCTGTGGTCTTAGACAGTAGGGGGACAACAATGGAGATGGAATCATGTTCCTTCTGTGACATGGCTGTGAACCTGCAGCTAAGGTTTACAGAATTGATAAGGAAACCCAAGAACTATACCACTATGGACCAAGGTATTGTGTCTTGGATTGATGGATCATATGCCAGATAAAAAGGTGAATTTTGGGGGAGGGTGCAAACATACAACTTGAATGTGAAGATTAATCCTCAAGGAACGATGCTGTAGCAGCAACTACATTGTTTGAAGTTTCACAGCATGTCATATTTTGAATTATTCAGCATAAATCTTATTTTCCTAATTTGTCTCAATATGCAAGTAATTTAAAAATATTTTAGGTATTTTTACTCAATAAAGTGGGTAATTTTGTGAGGTTCTAAATGTTGAAACACCATTATTCTTGCTGGATTGACCTATACTGAATTTGGAAAGTGTTTCATGCTATAATGACCAACAATGCAGTCACAAATCGATTGTGGACGATTATATTGCACAAAATGGGTGATTAATCAACCTTGGAAATGGGGGGGGGGGGGGGGGGGGGGGGGGGGAGGGGGATTCTCAGCACTGCTAGTCAGTTATAGGGTAACATTACTGTATCCCTACTGTATATGAGAAACTGTGGGCAAACATGTCTCTACCGATGCACTGCCCCTCCCAATTCCTCTTTTATTCTACTGTGAGATTTGAAGCTTGATTGCACAGGTGGTACAGCATTCATCCTCTGTTTTGTCTGCAGCCTCAAACTGTCAGAAGTACCAGCACTAGTGTGATCAGGGAATACTGTTGCAAGTTATAAATGATTTGTGTTTTATATGTGCCTGTGTTATCAGATGCATTGTTACAGTCCACTGTGGTGGATGGTCCCATGACAAGTGTAGCCCAATCATCTCGCCCCTCAGGTAAGCACTGTTATTTGCCAATGGCCAAATTCACTTGTAATTTGGTCTGAGGTGGCATTCATTGACAGGTCTAATCAAGTCTAATCTAATAAGAACCATAAAGATATTGAGTAAGATTCCATTAACATAGCAAGGTGATACTGGAGTAGACACAGGGATGTGGTGTGGCCAAGGTGGATAGAATGTTTGTAGAAAGGTATCGTCCTAAGTGTTGAGCTTTTTCCTGAAGGATGCAGTAGAGGTTGCATGGGGTAAATTATCAATATGGCCACCCCAGACTTCAGGTGCATCAAAGGCAAAACTATGGCCAAAATGTCTGACTGATTTGTGAACTGAAGACTGACAAAGTGCAACTGCCAGGTGACCTTTTCAGGGTTTGTACTAGTGCAGAGCACTACTGTAATTTTAGTGATTTCCATTCATTGAACCATTAGCTTGAAATTCATAAAGCTTATAAAGACATAGATTTTAGCTTGAAGTAATTGTTTGTACAAATAATATTAGTCTACTTATTGACTGTAAATACCAGAATTCTGTATGCGTGACTTATTGGAAGAGCCAGTTGATTTTTGAATTGGCTGCTACAACTAGTCCTGTTAACAGGGTTGGGGAAACTGGCATAACATTTGTCCCAAATGAACAAACAAGTCGTACAACCAAAAAAATCACTCTGCAGACCTGCTCTTCACTCTTAGTCTTCATAAATATTAGTCACAACGGCAAGCCCTGAATAACTCCTCCCAATTAATAGGCAAACTTGTATGGGATGAGATTATTCCACCCCATTTTTCAGAGAAAAGTGTTACTATAGTAGCTGTAGCATCTCAATGATATGTTGTAGCACCATAAACAGAAGTTATCAGAGGAAAATGGTGATTCCTAGTGTTGCTTAAAGCCCAAGTTTCTTTGTAATTAACAACAGCTTTAAGTTCAGATAACAAAGTTTCAGTTTATATAATGTCCTCTTTACATATGCTGGCTTTTAAATCAGCATACAGCTAAGACGTGTCTGAAGAGCTTATGATTGTGACGACATTATGGTGGCACATGGGAGGCAAACTCACCAAACTGATATGAATAACATATGAATTCTTCTTTCCAAGACAATAGTTTCTTTTCAACATATTAGGATCTGTCAAACCTTTACCAGCATGTTTATGTTTCTTTAGCATCCAGTTTTCCATCAGTCATGAAGGAAGGGGAAATGGAGCAGGACTTGACCAATGGAAGTGTAGATATCATGAAACCTGTCACACTGGGCGGAAACTCACAGGTACTAAAGTCCTTCCAACTGTTTAATAGTCTCAAAGAAAAACAGATTTGTTTAACAAATGTTGAAACTTATTTTGCCAGTCCTTGCCCCCTCAGCGTCATAATATTCAGTTTCAAAGATGGAGGTATTTATATAATTCAGTAACTGGATAAACAAGTATCGTGCAATTGTTGTATTAAGTATGCATATGCTATTATACACCTTTGAAATGTTCCTAAATCAACGATTCTGTCAAGTGACATGTTTACATCCATGAATATAAGACACTTGGTGATTCCAAATCCTTGAGACTTTTTCCCAAATACTTGGAACAACAGTGAACTTTTCTTAAGTATAACACCAAATGCTAGACAAAATTTGGTCTAAACATTTTAGTGAATAGCCAGACTTGAGCCTGCTGTTCAGATTTTAGACAAAGTTTAGTCTCAGGAGGTTTCATGAATATAAGTCAGCCTCGGGGGTCAGATTATTATGTCCACCCCACTGGGGGGTGGACATATTATTTTTGCTTTTTCTGGCGTCCGGCGTCCCACTTGGTTTCCAGACATTTTAGGCAACAGTTCTTATCCTATCTTTACCAAATTTGGCATGCAGGTTTATTGGGTTAATAGCTTGTATGGGATTGCTTTTGGTGATGATAGCTCTATAGCTAACTGAGTAATAGCTACTTTGCTACTTTTGAGTATCTCTTTGGTTTCCAGACATTTTAGCTAGCTTTCTGAAATTTGGTATGGAGGTTCATTGGGTTAATAGGTTGTATGGGATTGCTTTTGGGGGGAATTGCTTCATAGATGAGTGAATAATTAATTAAATAAATGAGTAATTGGCTATTTTGAATACTGAAAAAGGCAAATGTGCTCATATCTCCTAAACCGTGCGAGATAGAGCGATTTCGTCGAAATTTTCGACCCACAGGGTATCTAAGGAATGTACTCTTTGCACTTTTCAAAACATTTTCCCCTCCCCAAAAATGGCGGCCATTTTGAATTTTCGAATTTTTGCCAAAAATGGCAAAACACAAATTTGCTTCTATCTCCTTAACCGTGCGAGACAGAGCGATTTTGTCGAAATTTTCGACCCACAGGGTATCTAAGGAATGTAATCTTCGCAATTTTCAAAAAAATTTCCCCTCTACAAAAATGGTGGTCATTTTGAATTTTCGAATTTTTGCCAAAAATGGCAAAACACAAATTTCCTTCTATCTCCTGAACCGTGCGAGATAGAGCGATTTCGTTGAAATTTTGCCAAAAGGTTCACAGGGTGGACATTACACATGATAATGTGTGTTCTTCTATGCTATCCTGTTTCTATTCATATGTCGCAGCTACTATCAACAGGGCGTCCTATTTCTAGTTCACGTTTAAGTCTTATATTTTCATTTATGTTTCCTCAAGTTGAAATTCTGAAACTACAATATTTACAGTTTTGAAGCGAAAAATACTGTATCTCCGAAACTGCTTGATGGATAAGTTAAAACTATCAGCAAAGAAACTACAATAAATGTTCGCTTCTCAGTTTCATAATACCATATTTGTAGCTTAAAAGAAACACTTAAAATGATTGAGGCTTTCAACAGATGTTTGAGCATATTTAACAAATATTTTTAAAGCTACTTTATTTAAATATGTATCATTATCCACTTCACCTACACATGTGTTTTATATATCATGAGAATGGTATGTGCAAATTACTTCTGCATGTTTTTATTAAGTGTCCCTTGAAAAGGGGATACTTATTGGTTTCATCCTCTGTGTTTAGACAGCCTAGGCTACCACTGCAGTATTTTCTATTCATAAGTTGAACGTCTCTCTTTTAGTTAATATAAGGCCTATTAAAATGATTTTTGGCAGTTATAATCTACAATCATGGGAAATTTTTTTGATAGGTATGAATATGACCTTTGACCTGTATCAAGGTCACATGATTAAAAACAAATGTTTTCTTCCCAAAACTAGGGGTCAGTTGAATTTCAGATCAATTGGGCCATAATTGACTGATTGGGAGCTAATTGTTTATGGATTATTAAAAAACATGCTGAAATTGACCCTTTTGGGTACATATTGTGAATATCTACTCATATTAAGTATCTTACACATGTTCAGTGTGCTATTGAAGCATGAAAATTGGCTTTATAGCTTCAAAAGTTGCATCATCAAGTGAAGGCTACCTTAAAATCAACCAAATTAGGTGTCTTTGATATGCCACTATACATGTGGAAGAGATGATAAAATGTCAAATATCACTTTTATTTTGCATTTACTGCATTTTACCAAAATATGTTGTTCAGCTACTTTCTCTGTACCTTGCAGATGGTACCTGTTTTAGAGGTTTACCTCAATGAGTTATAGCATAATTTTATGTATTTAATATTGAGTAAGTTAAACATAAATGAATGGGTTTATTCTTTGTAACTAATAGTCATCAGTGATTTGGTAAAATATGTTGTTAACCTGCTTTTTGATGTTCAGTGTTGTTGTATATTTTTAGAGCTCAAAAGCTAACTGAGTAATAGCTATTTTGACATTTTGCCAGTGAGTAAATCATTGTTGAATAAAGAGGTTTTTAGTGAAATATATTGTTCATCTATTTTTTGATGTTCTGTGTCATGGTGACTAACTGAGTAATAGTTATTTTGACATTTTTACCCATGAGTAAGTCATCTGCCACTTTTTATCTCCCGCCGGGCTTTAGCCCGGGAGGGAGATTATGAAATGATGCCTGTGTGTGCGTGCGTGCGTGCGTGCGTGTGTGCGTGCGTTAGTTAGTCACACAGATTCCTCCAAAACTACTACAGCTACAGATTTTTTGTAAATTAATTGTCCCTCACTAACGATAAGTGAGTAATAGCTATCTTAGCTACTTGGAGTAAGGGGCTCATAACTCAAAAACTATTGCAGAAACAACTTTTTCTTCAAATATGTTGTTCAGCTACTTTGTCCTTAGCTATAAGATGGTACATAGTTTGGGGTCCCATTGCATGCCATAAGTGAGTAATAGCTATTTTCTCATTTGTAGCTAAATAACAAAAGGAGTAAATGTCAAATATCTTCCAAAGTATTAGAGTTACAGAAATCTTTTCGAATATGTTGTTCATCTACTTTTTGGTAAGCTATCACATAGTAAAGTTTCAGACCTGTTGCACTTTGGATAGCTGAGCAATAGCTACTTTGAAATTCTGATTGTTGAGTAAAGCCATTGTAACTCCAAAACCATTGCAGTTAGAGTGTTTCCCTAAAATATGTTGTTCAGCTACTTTTTCCTTAGCTATAAGATGGTACATAGTTTGGGGTTCTATTGCATGCCATTAGTGATTAATAGCTATTTTCTCATTTGTAGCTAAATAACAGAAGAAGTAAATGTCAAATATCTTCAAAAGTATTAAAGTTAGGGAAATCTTTTCAAATATGTTGTTCATCTACTTTTTGGTAAGCTATCACATAGTAAAGTTTCAGACCTGTTGCACCTTGGATAGCTGAGTAATAGCTACTTTGAAATTCTGATTGTTGAGTAAAGCCTTTGTAACTCCAAAACCATTGCAGTTAGAGTGTTTCCCTAAAATATGTTGTTCAGCTACTTTGTCCTTAGCTATAAGATGGTACATAGTTTGGGGTTCTATTGCATGCCGTAAGTGAGTAATAGCTATTTTCTCATTTGTAGCTAAATAACAGAAGAAGTAAATGTCAAATATCTTCAAAAGTATTAAAGTTAGGGAAATCTTTTCATATATGTTATTCATCTACTTTTTGGTAAGCTATCACATAGTAAAGTTTCAGACCTGTTGCACCTTGGATAGCTGAGTAATAGCTACTTTGAAATTCTGACTGTTGAGTAAAGCCATTGTAACTCCAAAACTATTGCAGTTAGAGTGTTTTCCTAAAATATGTTGTTCAGCTACTTTGTCCTTAGCTGTAAGATGGTACATAGTTTAGGGTTCTATTGCATGCCATAAGTGAGTAATAGCTATTTTCTCATTTGTAGCTAAATAACAGGAGGAGTAAATGTCAAATATCTTTAAAAGTATTAGAGTTACAGAAATCTTTTCTATATGTTATTCATCTACTTTTTGGTAAGCTATCACATAGTAAAGTTTCAGACCTGTTGCACCTTGGATAGCTGAGTAATAGCTACTTTGAAATTCTGACTGTTGAGTAAAGCCATTGTAACTCCAAAATTATTGCAGTTACAGTGTTTTCCTAAAATATGTTGTTCAGCTACTTTGTCCTTAGCTATAAGATGGTCCATAGTTTGGGGTTCTGGTGCATGCCATAAGTGAGTAATAGCTATTTTCTCGTTTGTAGCTTGAGTAAAGCCATTGTAACTCCAAAATTATTGCAGTTAGAGTGTTTTCCTAAAATATGTTGTTCAGCTGCTTTGTCCTTAGCTATAAGATGGTCCATAGTTTGGGGTTCTGTTGCATGCCTTAAGTGAGTAATAACTATTTTCTCATTTGTAGCTAAATAACAGAAGAAGTAAATGTCAAATATCTTCAAAAGTATTAAAGTTAGGGAAATCTTTTCAAATATGTTGTCCATCTACTTTTTGGTAAGCTATCACATAGTAAAGTTTCAAATTTTAAAGTTTACAACTTTTGGTGGCCATCTTGAATTTTTGCGGAAAATGAAAAATGGCAAATATCTCTGAAACTGTCAGAGCGATTTCGAGCAAGTTTTGGACCCACAGTGTAGTAGAAGGGTTTCTGTTGAAACATGAAATTTTCAATTTCACATGGTAAAGTTTCAGACCCATAGCTAATTACTCACCTACTTAAAATGAGTAAATGCTAATTATCTCTAAAAGTATTGCAGATAGCCAATTTTTCTCAGATAACTCATTCACCTACTTTTGGAAGAGCTTTCACTTGGTGAAGTTTCAGACCCATAGCTAATTACTCACCTACTCAAAATGAGTAAATGCGAATTATCTCTAAAAGTACTGCAGATAGCCAATTTTTCTCAAATACCTCATTCACCTACTTTTGGGAGAGCTTTCACTTGGTGAAGTTTCAGACCCATAGCTAATTACTCACCTACTCAAAATGAGTAAATGTGAATTATATCTAAAAGTACTGCAGATAGCCAATTTTTCTCAAATAACTCATTCACCTACTTTTGGAAGAGCTTTCACTTGGTGAAGTTTCAGACCCATAGCTAATTACTCACCTACTCAAAACGAGTAAATGCGAATTATATCTAAAAGTACTGCAGATAGCCAATTTTTCTCAAATAACTCATTCACCAACTTTTGGAAGAGCTTCCACATGGTGAAGTTTCACACCCATAGCTAATTATTCACCTACTCAAAATGAGTAAATGCTAATTATCTCTAAAAGTATTGCAGAGAGCCAATTTTTCTCAAATACCTCATTCACCTACTTTTGGGAGAGCTTTCACTTGGTAAAGTTTCAGACCCATAGCTAATTATTCACCTACTCAAAATGAGTAAATGCTAATTATCTCTAAAAGTATTGCAGATAGCCAATTTTTCTCAGATAACTCATTCACCTACTTTTGGAAGAGCTTTCACTTGGTGAAGTTTCAGACCCATAGCTTATTACTCACCTACTCAAAATGAGTAAATGCGAATTATCTCTAAAAGTACTGCAGATAGCCAATTTTTCTCAAATACCTCATTCACCTACTTTTGGGAGAGCTTTCACTTGGTGAAGTTTCATACCCATAGCTAATTACTCACCTACTCAAAATGAGTAAATGTGAATTATATCTAAAAGTACTGCAGATAGCCAATTTTTCTCAAATAACTCATTCACCTACTTTTGGAAGAGCTTTCACTTGGTGAAGTTTCAGACCCATAGCTAATTACTCACCTACTCAAAACGAGTAAATGCGAATTATATCTAAAAGTACTGCAGATAGCCAATTTTTCTCAAATAACTCATTCACCTACTTTGGGAAGAGCTTTCACTTGGTAAAGTTTCAGACCCATAGCTAATTACTCACCTGCTCAAAAGGAGTAAATACGAATTATCTCTAAAAGTACTGCAGATAGCCAAGTTTTCTCAACTAACTGATTCACCAACTTTTGGAAGAGCTTTCACATGGTGAATTTCAGACCCATAGCTAATTACTCACCTACTCAAAATGAGTAAATGTGAATTATCTCTAAAAGTATTGCAGATAGCCAATTTTTCTCAAATAACTCATTCACCTACTTTTGGGAGAGCTTTCACTTGGTGAAGTTTCAGAGCTGTAGCTAATTACTCACCTAATCAAAATGAGTAAATGCTAATTATCTCTGAAAGTATTGCAGATAGCCAATTTTTCTCCAATAACTCATTCACCTACTTTGGGAAGAGCTTTCACTTGGTGAAGTTTTAGACCCATAGCTAATTACTCACCTACTCAAAAGGAGTAAATATGAATTATCTCTAAAAGTACTGCAGATAGCCAATTTTTCTCAAATAACTCATTCACCAACTTTTGGAAGAGCTTTCACATGGTGAAGTTTCACACCCATAGCTAATTATTCACCTCAAAATGAGTAAATGCGAATTATCTCTAAAAGTACTGCAGATAGCCAATTTTTCTCAAATAACTCATTCACCTACTTTTGGAAGAGCTTTCACTTGGTGAAGTTTCAGACCCATAGCTAATTACTCACCTACTCAAAATGAGTTAATGCGAATTATCTCTAAAAGTACTGCAGATAGCCAATTTTTCTCAACTAACTCATTCACCTACTTTTGGGAGAGCTTTCACTTGGTGAAGTTTCAGACCTGTAGCTAAGTACTCACCTAATCAAAATGAGTTAATGCTAATTATCTGTAAAAGTATTGCAGATAGCCAATTTTTCTCAAATAACTCATTCACCTACTTTGGGAAGAGCTTTCAATTGGTGAAGTTTTAGACCCACAGCTAATTACTCACCTACTCAAAATGAGTAAATATGAATTATCTCTAAAGGTACTGCAGATAGCCAATTTTTCTCAAATAACTCATTCACCAACTTTTGGAAGAGCTTTCACTCTGTGAAGTTTCAGACCCATAGCTAATTACTCACCTACTCAAAATGAGTAAATGTCTTTTATCTGTAAAAGTATTACAGGTAGGCAATTTCTTCTAAATAAGTCATTCACCTACTTTTGGGTGATCTACTGCATATTAAAGTTGTAGAACTGTAGCTCTTTGGATGGCAGAGTAATAGCTACTAAAATGAATCAATGCCTTTTGTCTTTAAAAGTATTGCAATCAAACATTAAACTTGTCACTTCTACATGTGCCTCCATCTCACAAGAAAATTTATATTCCACTATCTTTAGTACATCTTATTTATACCACGGGAGATAAATGCATGCGTCAGAATGCTTGTTACCAATATTTTTTTCCCCACCAAAAACACATTTTTCTCAAAGGTGCAAGATACAGCAATTTTGATCAAATTTTCGACCCCCAGGGTATACTCAAAGTCATCTGGCACTTTTTATCGCTGCGAGATAGAGTGATTTCGGCTAAATTTTTGACCCACAGATTATACACAGATTTATCTGCCATTTTTAACCAGAAATTGTTTTCCCGCAAGTTTTGGGCGGTCATCTTAAATTTCTGTGTAAAATGCGAAAAAAGCAATTATCTCCAAAACAGTGCCAAAAAGATTTTGAAAAAATTTTCAACAAGGAGGGTTTTCACAGTCATTTAGCACTTTTTGTCGAAAAAAAAAACGAAAAAAAAAATGCATTTATCTCGGAAAGGGTGTGAGATAGAGTGGTTTTGACAAAATTTTCCAAACCACAGGTATGCGCAGAGTCATCCACCACTTTTTGCTAGAAATTGTTTTCCCACCATTTTTGGTGGCCATCTTGAATTTCTGAATTAAGCCCAAAACAGTGGGTTGTTTTGCACTTTTTCAAGAAAGCATTTTCCTGCCATTTTTTGGTAGGTTGAATTTTTGTATAAATGGGAAATATATGAAAGAGACCAACTACCTCTGTGGTCATTTTTTAAAATACGTTTTAATACAACTTGTCATTATGTATTACTTGTGACAAGCCCTTCACATTATTCACTTTCTGCTGTGGGACACTCATTTTTTGTCTTTGCAAAAAGCTTTTTCTGGTTACATTAAAATCCATCCACAAATGAAGAATCATTAAATATTTTGAAAAGCTGTTATTTTGTAACAATTTTCTGTATTGAAGGTTGCAAATATAGAAATATGAAACATATATACTACACAAACAAATATCAATTATGTTCAATATATAACGCATGTTTTTATGCTCAAAATTACGTCAAAGAGTAAAACTATAAGCTTTTAAAATTATTAAAACAATATTTCCTGATTTAAATGTCATAAACATGGCTTGAGACTCTGGGGCTCTATTCACATAAGGGATGAAGCTCAAGATGAGCCAAAAATGAGCTCAACTTTAGTAAAACAGCTATAAACATTCCTAAAAACTTGAGACATTTTCCTTGATAAGTTGTCATGTGAGCCCATGACTTAGCCAAATCTTAAGATGAGTCTCTTTGTGAAATCCTTGAAAATGAGTATTGAATAATTGAGCAAAAAGTCTCATATTTGAGTCTTGGACCAGTCTTGAACCCATTTCATTTAATTGGTCCCAAGTCTGTGGTGATAGTGTTTCTTTCAGTGATAAACCACTGAGTCCTAATGAACTGAACCTTTAAAATCAGGTGTCAATCCAAAGTACAGCCAGGTTACTATTATATAGAAATTTGCCTTCCAGCAGAGTCTGAATTTACAAGAGCGATTGGCACTTGAGCCCAAAATAAAAAGTAGAGTCTAAGTAGATTCCCAAGGTTTATTGTATCTCCGGTGGATACTGTAGATTTCACTTTGTGACGCTGCCGCAGTGTGCAGAGAGCTTTCACCGTTACCGCTCTAATGAAAAAAAATATTATAGCTAGCCTTCTTAAATTGGCAGGATATATTCATAGCCTTAAAATCTTTCCTGGGAATATTTTTGGCCGCATTTTGAAAAACAAGATGGCCGCCACGGGTGCTTTTTTTCGACTTTTAGCAAGGACTTTTGTTGGCCCTGTAGAGCAAAGTTTATTACAGGTAGAGATCTCAAATTCACAGGATATATTCCTCATTACAAAATCTTGACTGGGAATTTTTTGGCCTTATTTTGAAAAAACAAGGTGGCCACCAAGGGTGTTTCTTTGTCAGTAATGAAAAGTGCTTGTATCTCCCTTATTATTGGTCGTAGAGGTTTGGGATGGTAAACTAAACTATAGGAAATCATGGCCTGGGAATCTTCTGGTGTGGTCAGATTTGAACTTGGGCCCCTCCTTCAAGGTCAAACGAGGATAGCCAAACTTAAAAGTGCTTATAAGTCACTTATTATTATATCCCCAGACGAAAGTCGGGGATATATTGGATTCAGGTCCGTCGCGCCGGCGCCGCCGCCGCCGCCGCCGTAGAAATTTCCTTGTGGACGCGATAACTCAAAAACAAATTAATATTTTTTTTTCAAACTTGGTACACATGTTAAGGGTGCCCAAAGGAAGATCCCTATTTTAAGGTGACCTTAAACTCCCAGTAAAAAAGAACTTATGGCCACCTTAAGGTCAGAAATTGCACTTTTGGCCACTTAGAGCCCTGTAGGTCACAAACTATGATGCTCAGCTGGCTGAAATTTTACCTGACAACACATTAATATGTTCTTAGTACATGTGCCGAAAATCATGACTTTAAGTTGAGGAGAAAATTGTGTTTGAGGCCCATAAATACCCCCACTTAGGGATTTTTTGCTATACTTTACACATATTTTGCCCTATAATTTGGAAGTGATAATTCTGATGAGTCTCAAACTGCGCTAGGTATAACTTTGATATGTAATCCTTGTCTGTAGAAAATTTTAGGGCTGTAGGTTTACCCAAAGGGGTCGACTTAAGGTCTCAAAAGTGCCCACAGAGACCCAATTTATGCACTTTTTGCCACTTTCAAGCACTGTAGCTTTCAAACTATGTCTCTCATCTAAGTTAAATATCATCTGGGAATATATCTATGTGTTTTCTTATATGTGCCCCAACATTTAGGCCTTTAATAGACAGTTAACGTGTGTATCAGGACCATAAACACCCACCCGAGTGACCCTTATAAGACATTTTTCACATCTTTTTCCCTGTAACTTGGAAATGGTAAGTCTGAGAAGTTTCAAACTGTATTAGATATATATTCTGTGTGTAATCTTAGTATGTAACAGATTTTAAGTCTGAAGCTTTAATTTTGAAGGTCAAATTGAGGTCTCTAAAAGGCTCCCAAAGACCCAATATTTGGACTTTTTGCTACTTTTAAGCCCTGTGACTGTCAAACTATGTGACTGATAGAGCTCAAATCCTATCTGAGAAGATATTAGTATGTTATTTTTATATGTGCCAAAAATTAAGGCTTTAAGAAGACATTTAACCTGTGTATGAGGACCATAAATCCCCACCCGAGTGACCATTTTTAGACATTTTTCACATATTTTTCCCTGTAACTTGGAAATGGTAAGTCTAAGAAGTTTCAAACTGTATTAGATGCATATTCTATGTGTAATCTTAGTATGTGACAAATTTTAAGTCTGAAGCTTTAATTTGAAGGCCACATTTAGGTCTCTAGAAGGCCCCATAAAGACCCAGTATTTGGACTTTTTGCCAATTTTAAGGCCTGTGACTGTTAAACTATGTGACTGATAGAGCTGAAATCTCATCTGGGAATACATTATTATGTTCTTTTTACATGTGCCAAAAATCAAGGCTTCAAGTAGACATTTAACCTGTGTATGAGGACCTTTAACACCCACCTGAGTGACCCTTTTAAGACATTTTTCACATATTTTGCTCTGTAACTTGGAAATGGTAAGTCTGAGAAGTTTCAAACTTTATTAGATACATATTCTATGTGTAATCTTAGTATGTAACAAATTTTAAGTCTGAAGCTTTAATTTGAAAGCCACATCGAGATCTCTAAAAGGCCCACAATGACCCAATATTTGGACTTTTTACCACCTTTAAGCCCTGTAACTGTTAAACTATGTGATTGATGGAGCTGAAATCCCATCTGGGAATGCATTATTATGTCCTTTTTACATATGCCGAAAATCAAGGTTTTTAGTAGACATTTAACCTGTGTATGAGGGCCATAGACACTCGCCCAAGTGCCTTTTTTGACATTTTTTCCGTATTTTGCCCTGTTATTTGGAAATGCTTAGTGTGACAAGTCTTAAACTGTATTATATATGATTTTTGTTTGTTATGTATGTCCCCCCAAAAAGTTTCAGATCTGTAGTTTAATTGCTAAGGTCTCTTTAACAATTGTAAAATGCCCACAGAAACCCAATTTATGGATATTATGCCACTTTAAAGCCCAGTAACTGTCAAACTATGTGGGTTATAGAGCTGAAATCTTTGAATTTTTAAAAGGAAATGCCTGTCTATTTAAATTTTGAATATTAATAATGTTATGGCTATCTTAGTCTTTTAAGAACTTATTTTTGTGTGTTATACCTCTGCTTGCTGAGTTTTTCACTTTTTAAAATGAAACTGGTGAAACATATTGAAGTAGACAAAATGGACACTTTAAGTGAGCTTTAAGTCCCAATATTAATGAAATTATATCCTTATGTAGTAAAAGTAGGGGATTTTTAACCCTCAACTAGCCCAGTTTTATTCAACTTGCCTCAGTTAATTTTGGCACAGCTCCTACAGTTATGAACTCATTTCAGTTGATAATCACATACTTAAAATTCTCAATTCTTTTTGTATTTGAGTACCCCTTTTATGTAGATTGTTTGTTTACCATTTATGCTCAACCCACATCCCCCACCCGGATTCCCCCCACCCACCTCTGGGACCTCCAGCTATATTGAGTGACACTAAATAAACAAAGGTATTTAATGATATCAGATGAGAAACAAAGAACTCAATGGGGTTGCAGATCTTGTGTAATAGTGAGAGAGGTGTGGAGAAGGGGAGAGGGGTGGGGGTGGGAGGTGGTGGGCTTCATTACATATAACACAAAGGGGAGTCAGAACTGAGATTGTGTCACATATTTAGGTTGCATATATATGGACCACATATATAGGTATAGAGGAAATGAATAACTGAAAACAATTTGCAAATTCTAAAAATAATATAATAAAATAATAATATAAATAATTTTTTTTAAAATAATATTTTATTTGTGAACAAATATAGAAACAGATATGCGCTTTTGGGATTATGAATTTTAGAATGGACATTGAATCATCAATCATTTAAATACTTTGAAGGAAGATTGAAAAATATGATGAGTTGAGTTAAAAATAATATTTTATTTGTCAACAAATATAGAAACAGATATGCTCTTTTGGGATTATTATTTTAGAATGGACATTCAATCATCAATCATTTAAATACTTTGAAAATAGGTTTAGAGTTATCATTGCAGGAAGATTGAAAATATAATTTGAGTTATGTATTCGGCGTCTGGGGATACACCATCTTCCTTGGGGAGATATAAACAGAGTAGATTGATGTGCTGAAGTTCATATAATAATGGGTAATTATGTTTTAAAAAATTCCCGATCAAAACCTGTGGCGTGAGTGATGACCTGTCTGGGGATATGTTGGCGCCGAGTTGGCCCAATCTAGTTGGTCCTAGAGGTTTGGGATGATAAACCAAGCTATAGGAAATCATGGCCTGGGAATCTTGGGCCCCTCCTGCAAGGTCAAACGAGGATAGCCAAACTTAAAAGTGCTTATAAGTCACTTGTTATTGGTCCTAGAGGTTTGGGATGGTAAACTAACTTATAGGAAATCATGGGCTGGGAATCTTCTGGTGTGGTCAGATTTGACCTTGGACCCCTCCTTCAAGGTCAAACGAGGAGAGCCAAACTTTAAAGTGCTTATAACTCGCTTATTATTGGTCCTAGAGGTTTGGGATGGTAAACCAAATTTTCGGAAATCATATGCTGGGAATCATTTGATGTGATTAGATTCGACCATGGTCTATTTGGACCCCTCCTTCAAGGTCAAATGAGGATGCCCAAACTTAAAAGTGCTTATAACGTGCTTATTATTGGTCCTAGAGTTTTGCAATGTGAAACCAACTTATAGGAAATCATGGGCTGGGAATCTTCTGGTGTGATCAGATTTGACCTTGGGCCCCTTATTCAAGGTCAAACGAGGATAGGCAAACCTAAAAGTGCTTATAACTCGCTTATTATTGGTCCTATAGGTTTGGGATGGTAAACCAACCAATAGGAAATCATGGACTGGGAATCTTTTGGTGTAGTCAGATTTGACCTTGGACCCCTCCCTCGAGATCAAACGAGGATAGCCAAGCTTAAATTAAAGTGCTTATAACTCGCTTATTAACCATCGCTTCAAGGTTAAGCAATGGTTGATTAACTTTGGTGATTTTTCTTTCTGCTGGATACAATTTACATCGGTTCTCCAATGCACTAGGTCTAGTTAATCCTCCATCCTGCAGGCCTCACATCTGATGGATGACATTAAAGGTGAAACACATTCAGTCAGAGGAAGAATCAAAGACGACACAGAATGTCTGCATACAGAAGACATTGAGAGACTGGAGGGACCATCCAGTGTTTCTGACAACATACAGAGCAATGAAGCCGTGACGTCTGAGGATGCTTCTGTGGACCTAGTAGATCAGACTCAGCCTGTTTGTGTCGATCAGTCATACTCAATGGGGGACAGAGAGCTGGTCAACTCTCCTCATGTGACAGTAAAGGTACACACTACTCTAATACAACTGACAAAGTTCATCATAAGCAAATTCAAACAAACAGGGTATTGATGTAACTCTGTTAGTATCTTCAGGTATTTGTCTTTAATATCATTGTATCCCCAGACAAAAGTTTGGGGATATACTGTATTCAAATCCATTGCGCTGCCACTGTAGAAATTTCCTTGTGTATGTGGTCACTCAAAAATGCATAAACATTTTCTAAACTAAACTAGGCATATGAAAGATGGTCAAAGGAAGATCCCCATATTAAGGCGATCTTAAACTTGTAATTATAATGAACTTATGCCCACCTCAAGGTTAGAAATTGTCATCCAGCTGAAAGTTTACCTGAGAACACAACAAGGTTTGTGCTTGTTTTTGTTGTATAAAAATCCATAAACAGTTCACAGAGAAAATAGTATTTAAATTGAACTTTATAATGTAGTTTTCACTATTTGCATTTAACATTTTCTTTGAATATCTTTCCCAATTACAACTAAACTTTCTCAAATGAAAACAACACAACCTGCAATAATTTACCTTTAAATAGGTATAATATATACCAAATTCACGGGTTCTACTACATAAAAATAATTTTAATCAAATTTGAAGAAGATGGTGGATCTCAAAATGTGCTCATTAAAAAAAACATTTTAAAACTATTTTAACTACAGGATAGTATAATAGGTTTTTGGATAGGCAGTTGACAAGTGCTTCTGTCTGTTTATTACATTAAAATCCATGATTAAAAATAAAAATTAGTGAAGAATTTTATTGCACATCTAAGATATCTTGGGCAATATACAACCAAACTCTCTCAGATAAAAACCAATACAACCTTCAACACTTTGCCTTTAAAGTGGTATATATAGAATTTTGTAACTAAAGTAAAACAACCACATAGATTGGTTCACTCCCAATTCCAGTGAGAGGAAGGGAGACAGGGGGTGTTCATTGCAAATATTTTAAAACTACTTGATCCAAGGACAGGGATGTTTCCCCAAACGCTGGTTACCATGGGTGATACTGTCTGTAGTTTGAAAGGGGTGTAAGAGGTTTTGTAAATCTGAATAGAGACCTGGTCCTAGCACAGTGCCTTGAGGCACATCGCAGTCCTTCACAATTTCTGTATAGTTTGCCATCAGCCACAATAGATGGAGTTCTGTCATGCAAGTATGACTTTGTCTAGTTCAGGGCAGTACATTGAAAGGATTGTGTAGTTTTACTGTGTCAAATGCATCTGAGAGATCCAGCATCCCCATTTAAGTACACTGGTCATTGTCACAGAGAAGTAAAATTATATCAGCTATAGTTTTGAGCATGGCAGTTTCAATGACATGACCTTTCCTATAAGTAAACTGATTGATTTCTTTAAGGTCGAACTAATCTTTGTGATGATTCAATCTTGATGCAACATATTTCTCGTTTTGATATGAATGACGGGTTAGAAACTCCTCTGTAATTCTTCAGGTTGTTAGGATCTGGCAATAAGTTTTATAATTATAGAGGCGTGATAAGAGCATTCTTTACTGCAAATAGCATTATTGACATATTTACGATGTTACATTGACTATGTTACAATTAATATGGACAGGTAAATACCTTGGATATTTCATTCCGGAGTTGTCATGACCTTTTTGGTTGTGAGTCCTCTATGACTAGACTTGCACCTGCTATGAATTATCTTTGGAGTCTTATGACTAATCTTTGGCTACTCTGACTAATCTGGTTAACTCTTCTGTGAAAAAAATGGGTGATTTTTGTCCCATGAGAAGATTAATCATGCCTATCTCCTAAATAATCTTCTCTGCTTGCCGATAAATTTTGATTGTCTAAAGTTGTTGGAGAAATAGAGGTTAGATAGTGTTTAAGGCATATATCTAAGGCACCATTGGCCAATAATCAGAAGATATGAGGGCTGTATATAAAGTTTTAAATTCTTTTGGATGACTCAAGTCCCCTTTGTCTTGCACTGCAAGTTTCTTTAAAAAAGATGACTGTAAAGAAAGTTAAATTTAGGTGCCCGAGTAGAGATCAAAAGTACACCAGAGCAGGTAATTAAGCAGATCACAGAACTCAGGAGGGACTTTTAAAATACATGTATTGAAAAGTTAATGTGTATATTAAATTGTACTATTATAAATGAAAGTGAATGCCAGTACAGGATATATGCTAGTAAAAAGTCTAATATCTGTCTTGTGCATTATATTTTACTTTTAATTTAGCACAAGTACCAAGCCCCCTTTAAAATGTAAAATACTCAATCATTGTAAAAGAAGTTAAACAAAATATAGAAAATCGGGATTTTATCAGGATTTTAAGTTCTATCAACAGAGCTTAGAGTTTTAAGTTCTGTCAAGATATTTTGACAGAATTTTAAGTTCTGTTGTCAGAATTCAAAATCCTGTCAACAAAACTTAGAATTTTATGTTCTGTCGACAGAACTTATAATTTTAAGGTCTGTTGACAGAATTTAAAATTCTGTCAAATTTTAAGTTCTGTCACGACATATACATCACTCAAGTAATATTCCTATTATAGTTATGGCAAAAAAAAATAAAAAAGGTTAAACCTAAGTCAGATGCTCTTGTTCTGTCGACAGAACTTAGAATTTTAAGGTCTGTTGACAGAATTTAAAATTCTGTCAAATTTTAAGTTCTGTCACGACATATACATCACTCAAGTAATATTCCTATTATATTTATGGCAAAAAAAAATAAAAAAGGTTAAACCTAAGTCAGATGCTGCTTGCAGATACTTAGGGCTTTTACAAACAGCGAAATGTACTGAAGTTGTTACACATGTAGATGATGAGGTGAGGACCTGTTTTCTTCAGCCAGAAGAGGGCTTGTATTTGAGTCTGTCATACCAGATCAGTTTGGTGGGTCTGGACTGTAAGTTATCTCAGATTCCCATTTTTGCAGCATTTAGGGTCTCGTCAATGATATTTCTTTATAATTTAAGGGCTGTCAGGATATTGTTTTCACCTATGGTGTCCGGATGGGTGTTTGGGTAGGCGGCGGGAAAAAGTTTGTCCTGGCTATATCTCAGAAACCGTAAGGTGTAGGAAGTTGATACAAGGTAGGGACATTGGTTAGGGGGTGTAGGTGTGCAACGTCATGGTGTGATCTTGATTTGACCTTTGACCTTGCTGTAGTGACTTTGAGTTTGAAAATCTTGTCCAGGCTATATCTCTGCAACCCTAAGGTGTAGGAAGTTGATACTGAGTAGGGACATTGGTTAGGGGGTGTAGGTGTGCAGCGTCATGGTGTGACCTTGATTTGACCTTGCCGTAGTGACATTGACCTATAAAATCTTGTTTGGGCTATAGCTCAGCAACCGTATGGTGTAGGAAGTTGGTACATGGCCGGGATATTGGTTAGGTGCAGTACGTGTGCAATGTCATGGTGTGACCTTGATTTAACCGTTGACCTTGTTGTAGTGACCTTGAGTTTGAAAATCTTGTCCGGGCTATATCTCGGCAACCGTAAGGTGTAGGAAGTTGATACTTGGTAGGGACATTGGTTAGGGGGTGTAGGTGTGCAATGTCATGGTGTGACCTTGATTTGACCTTGCTGTAGTGACCTTGACCTATGAAATATTGTCCGGGTTATATCTCGGCAACTGTAAGGTGTAGAAAGTTGATACTTGGTACGGACATTGGTTAAGGGGTGTAGGTGTGCAACGTCATGGTTTGATCTTGATTTGACCTTTGACCTTGCTGTAGTGACCTTGAACTATAAAATCTTGTCTGGGCTATAGCTCGGCAACCATATGGTGTAGGAAGTTGCTACATGGCAGGGACATTGGTTAGGTGCAGTAGGTGTGCAATGTCATGGTGTGACCTTGATTTGACCGTTGACCTTGCTGTAGTGACCTTGAGTTTGAAGATCTTGTCCGGGCTATATCTCGGCAACCGTAAGGTGGAGGAAGTTGATACTGAGTAGGGACATTGGTTAAGGGGTGTAGGTGTGCAACGTCATGGTTTGATCTTGATTTGACCTTTGACCTTGCCGTAGTGACCTTGACCTATAAAATCTTGTCTGGGCTGTAGCTCGGCAACTGTATGGTGTAGGAAATTGATACTTGGTAGAGACATTGGTTGTAGGTTGTAGGTGTGGAATGTCAAGGTGGCCATGAGTTTTAAAATCTTGTCTGGGTTTATTTCTTTGATTCCATAAGGTGTAGAAGGTTGACACTATTAAGGACATTGGTTAGGGGGTGTAGATGTGCATCATGGTGTGACCTTTAACTTTGGCTCTGCCAAAGTATGTTCACCTGCCATATTTGAGAAATCTTTCTTTTATGACAAAGATATATGGATTGCTGCAGCTGATTATGTCCACCCCCCTGGGGGGTGGATATATTATTTTTGCTTTTTTCGCCGTCCGATGTCCGATGTCCGATGTCCGGCGTCCGGCGTCCGGCGTCCGATGTCCGGCGTCACGCATGGTTTCCGCTCATTTAAAGGAAAAGTATTAGAGCTATTGTCACCAAATTTGGTATGCAGGCTTATTGGGTCAGTAGCTTGCTTGGGATTGCTTTTGGCTGTTGTACCTCTTTTGCTTACTGAGTAATACTTAAGTACAGCTATTTTCAGTACCCATTGGTTTCCGTGCATTTAAGCCAAAATAATTAAAGATATTTTACTACAATTTTGAATACAAGATTGTTATGTCCATAGCTCGCTTGGTATTGCATTTGGGACTGATAGCTTTGTCAGTACATGAGTAATAGCCATTTAGGTACTTCATTGTGTATTTTCAGTACTACTTTTGAGTAATTTGCTTCTATCTCCTTAACCGTGCGAGATAGAGCGATTTCGGCAAAATTTTCGACCCGCAGGGTATCTGAGGAGTGTACTCTTTGCAATTTTCAAAAAATTTTCCCCTCCCCAAAAATGGCGGCCATTTTGAATTTTCGAATTTTTGCCAAAAATGGCAAAACACAAATTTGCTTCTATCTCCTTAACCGTGCGAGATAGAGCGATTTCGTCGAAATTTTCGACCCACAGGGTATCTAAGGAATGTAATATTTGCAATTTTCAAAAAAATTTCCCCTCCCCAAAAATGGCGGCCATTTTGAATTTTCGAATTTTTGCCAAAAATGGCAAAACACAAATTTGCTTCTATCTCCTTAACCGTGCGAGATAGAGCGATTTCGGCAAAATTTTCGACCCACAGGGGATCTAAGGAATGCAATCTTTGCAATTTTCCAAAAATTTTCCCCTCCCCAAAAATGGCGGCCATTTTGAATTTTCGAATTTTTGCCAAAAATGGCAAAACACTAATTTGCTTCTATCTCCTTAACCGTGCGAGATAGAGCGATTTCGGCAAAATTTTCGACCCACAGGGTATCTAAGCAATGCAATCTTTGCAATTTTCAAAATATTTTCCCCTCCCCAAAAATGGCGGCCATTTTGAATTTTCGAATTTTTGCCAAAAATGGCAAAACACAAATTTGCTTCTATCTCCTTAACCGTGCGAGATAGAGCGATTTCGTCGAAATTTTCGACCCACAGGGTATCTAAGGAATGTAATATTTGCAATTTTCAAAAAATTTTCCCCTCCCCAAAAATGGCGGCCATTTTGAATTTTCGAATTTTTGCCAAAAATGGCAAAACACAAATTTGCTTCTATCTCCTTAACCGTGCGAGATAGAGCGATTTCGTCGAAATTTTCGACCCACAGGGTATCTAAGGAATGCAATCTTTGCAATTTTCCCAAAATTTTCCCCTCCCCAAAAATGGCGGCCATTTTGAATTTTCGAATTTTTGCCAAAAATGGCAAAACACAAATTTGCTTCTATCTCCTTAACCGTGCGAGATAGAGCGATTTCGTCGAAATTTTCGACCCACAGGGTATCTAAGGAATGTAATATTTGCAATTTTCAAAAAAATTTCCCCTCCCCAAAAATGGCGGCCATTTTGAATTTTCGAATTTTTGCCAAAAATGGCAAAACACAAATTTGCTTCTATCTCCTTAACCGTGCGAGATAGAGCGATTTCGGCAAAATTTTCGACCCACAGGGGATCTAAGGAATGCAATCTTTGCAATTTTCAAAAAATTTTCCCCTCCCCAAAAATGGCGGCCATTTTGAATTTTCGAATTTTTGCCAAAAATGGCAAAACACTAATTTGCTTCTATCTCCTTAACTGTGCGAGATAGAGCGATTTCGGCAAAATTTTCGACGCACAGGGTATCTAAGCAATGCAATCTTTGCAATTTTCAAAATATTTTCCCCTCCCCAAAAATGGCGGCCATTTTGAATTTTCGAATTTTTGCCAAAAATGGCAAAACACAAATTTGCTTCTATCTCCTTAACCGTGCGAGATAGAGCGATTTCGTCGAAATTTTCGACCCACAGGGTATCTAAGGAATGTAATATTTGCAATTTTCCAAAAATTTTCCCCTCCCCAAAAATGGCGGCCATTTTGAATTTTCGAATTTTTGCCAAAAATGGCAAAACACAAATTTGCTTCTATCTCCTTAACCGTGCGAGATAGAGCGATTTCGTCGAAATTTTCGACCCACAGGGTATCTAAGGAATGTAATATTTGCAATTTTCAAAAAATTTTCCCCTCCCCAAAAATGGCGGCCATTTTGAATTTTCGAATTTTTGCCAAAAATGGCAAAACACAAATTTGCTTCTATCTCCTTAACCGTGCGAGATAGAGCGATTTCGTCGAAATTTTCGACCCACAGGGTATCTAAGGAATGTAATATTTGCAATTTTCAAAAAAATTTCCCCTCCCCAAAAATGGCGGCCATTTTGAATTTTCGAATTTTTGCCAAAAATGGCAAAACACAAATTTGCTTCTATCTCCTTAACCGTGCGAGATAGAGCGATTTCGGCAAAATTTTCGACCCACAGGGGATCTAAGGAATGCAATCTTTGCAATTTTCCAAAAATTTTCCCCTCCCCAAAAATGGCGGCCATTTTGAATTTTCGAATTTTTGCCAAAAATGGCAAAACACTAATTTGCTTCTATCTCCTTAACCGTGCGAGATAGAGCGATTTCGGCAAAATTTTCGACACACAGGGTATCTAAGCAATGCAATCTTTGCAATTTTCAAAATATTTTCCCCTCCCCAAAAATGGCGGCCATTTTGAATTTTCGAATTTTTGCCAAAAATGGCAAAACACAAATTTGCTTCTATCTCCTTAACCGTGCGAGATAGAGCGATTTCGTCGAAATTTTCGACCCACAGGGTATCTAAGGAATGTAATATTTGCAATTTTCAAAAAATTTTCCCCTCCCCAAAAATGGCGGCCATTTTGAATTTTCGAATTTTTGCCAAAAATGGCAAAACACAAATTTGCTTCTATCTCCTTAACCGTGCGAGATAGAGCGATTTCGTCGAAATTTTCGACCCACAGGGTATCTAAGGAATGCAATCTTTGCAATTTTCCAAAAATTTTCCCCTCCCCAAAAATGGCGGCCATTTTGAATTTTCGAATTTTTGCCAAAAATGGCAAAACACAAATTTGCTTCTATCTCCTTAACCGTGCGAGATAGAGCGATTTCGTCGAAATTTTCGACCCACAGGGTATCTAAGGAATGCAATCTTTGCAATTTTCCAAAAATTTTCCCCTCCCCAAAAATGGCGGCCATTTTGAATTTTCGAATTTTTGCAAAAAATGGCAAAACACAAATTTGCTTCTATCTCCTTAACCGTGCCAGATAGAGCGATTTCGTCGAAATTTTCGACCCACAGGGTATCTAAGGAATGTAATATTTGCAATTTTCAAAAAATTTTCCCCTCCCCAAAAATGGCAGCCCTTTTGAATTTTCGAATTTTTGCCCAACATGGAAAAACACAAACTGGCCTTAACCGTGCAAAATAGAGTTATTTTGTTGAAATTTTCGACCCATAGGGTATCTAAGAAATGTACTCTTGGCAATTTTCAAAAAAATTTCCTTTTCCCAATAATGGCGGCCATTTTGAATTTTCAAATTTTTGCCAAAAATAGAAAAACAGGAATTGGCTTCTATCTTCTTAACCGTGCAAGATAGAGTGATTTCGTCAAAATTTTCAACCCAACCAATGCAAAAAGGCATGAAGCGGAAATAAATTACATCTACACTATCAAATATTTAAGCATCATTGATATATTTTACAAATGAAACAGGGTCTTGTAAGACTACTGTACAATTTGGGCAAAAGGTTCATGGGTGGACATTACACATGATAATGTGTGTTCTTCTATGCTATCCTGTTTCTATTCGCATCTACTATCAACAGGGCGGCCTATTTCTAGTTATTATATGCACTTTTACATAATTGTGCTTTTTCCATTGAGAGCTATTCTCCAATTAATAAATTTTACAGCTTTGTAATTTTTAGTGTACTGATTAATGCTGTCATCTAGCTATTGAATTGTCTTGTTTTAGTACTTTATCTTTACATACATTTTCTTTCTCTTAGATGTTATTTTCTCTACTTAAACATTATTTGGAGCTTTATATAACTGACAATGGCCTGAAAGTATCCCCATCTCTGATGCTATTTATTTAGGCAATTCCTTTCAGTTTTATGTTTGAATGTATCACAAAATACACATGCATCCTATTTTTGAAGGGTAAGGTGCTTGTTCCCTGTATAAAAATCTGTTTATTTCACATATACTTGAAAATTTCCTGTAATTAAATGTGTGGGCGATCCTATACAGGTGTAGTAATATTGCTCTAAAGGCTGTTACTTGAGCTGAATTACTGCTGATGTTTGATTTGGCACTTTTAGAAAAGCAACTCTGTTGGTTTCACTCTGCTGACTATGATGCATTTGTGAACTTCCAGGACCCTGAATTACACACAGAGCCAACAGAATCCAGGCACCAGTTAATTGAAAAGCTGAAGCGAGATTTGCAGACAAGAGAACAAGTGATTCAGAAACAAACAGAAGAATTGATTGAACTCCAAAAGCAGGTCAGTTGAAAAATTCTCCCACCAGAGAGCAATGCAAGAGCAAAAATATTTTATTGTGTTCATGTTTGGTTAAAAGTAAAGTGGACAGTCGTTCACGGGACAAGTGATCCGTATAGATGTTTCTTATTACTGGTCTCTGTGGAATGAAGTGACTTGGAGTATTTCAATTTGCTGGAACAGGATGTCCGCCTATCACAGTTTTACCTCGTCAACTAGTTTTGGTGAACATTTGTACTCGTGGGTGAAGAGGTATAGTTATATGTCAAGTACAATTTGGCCAAGGGTACAATCTAAATAACCTGGCTAAAAGTCAAAACCTTTCCAATCTGATGTCCAAAACCCATCCGCAAGGCCAAAGAAGCAGCATTTTAAAGTGAACTAATGCATTAAGGCTTGTTGAAACTGTAATCAGAATTGAGCAAAAAGTCTGTTCAGAAAAGAAATTATTTTTAGCAGATCTAACTAATAGTATAACACATAGGTCTCAGCATTAAGTGCCAGACATAAGTCTAAACCCTCAGTTAAGTTCAAGCCTTTTGTCTCAGCTGAGATTTGGATTAAGTTTGGATTTATATGAAAGAACTCCGTAAAATAGGGTATAACTTATTAAATTGTGAATCCCAAACCAAAATGTTCACTGAAATGTCTTGAGAAAAAAGTCTTGAGTTCAGACAAAAGTCTAAGACATAAGCTACAAAAAGGACTTGATTCTTTTTGAGATTCAAAATAAGAATAACAGCCTCATCCTGCAGACTTGGGTGTTAATTTTGCCTTTGCCGAGCATGAGTGATAAGAAGGGCATGCGCGACAATATGAGACACAATATAAACATCACACTACATAGCTCACAATATTATACAATGTTCAAATTAAAAATGCATGACCTCATCAATGGACAACCAATCTAATGTACTATAACTGCCACACTATCAGCTGTCTTCAGGATTGGCTCACCTGTCTTCAGGATTGGGTCCGTGTTGGTGGCTCCGCTCTCAAATGGTTCTCTTCTTATTTGACAGAACGTTAGCAGGCTGTTGGGGTCGGTTATACTTTGTTAGATTTACAAAAACCCCTGTTTGGTGTACCTCAGGGTTCAGTGTCCTGTACTGCATTACTGTTAGGTAATAGACACAGTGGGGTTTAATAGTTTATTTACAATATAATTACTAGATGTATTTACATACAATGACAGTAATACTATATTAAAACTTGACACACAATAAGGTGGCCTTAAATTGTGGAAGCAACTTGCTCCTAACCAACCACTGGCCACCTAGGGTTAAGCCCTGTACACCACAGTATAAGGTGACCTTAAGGTAATAACAGTAATACTATATTAAAACTTGACCCACAATAAGGTGGCCCTAAATTATGGAAGCAACTTGCTCCTAACCAAACACTGGCCACCTAGGGTTAAGCCCTGTACACCATAATATAAGGTGACCTTAAGGTGGTGATTACTATGCCATACTGTTACACTTTACAGATAAAGGCAAACTGATGGAGGCACTGAAGTGCTGACTGATTCAGTGGAGAGGAAATTGACATTAAGGTAACCTTAAAGGTGTGTTAGACTTTAGGGTCTATTTAAGTACTACATGAAGTTGAAGTGATGAGTTTAGACAAAGATTTTACTAGATGAAGAGGTAATACTAGGACAAAAGCTTACAGACTTAGTAATGAGTCTTGACTTGTTAAGAATAACTAGGTACTTTACTGTTGAGGTGGAGTAGGGATTGACCCCCCATGAATTAAAATAAGGAACATAAAGTAACACAGAATAAGTGTATATATACAATATGTAAAAGCAATATGGTAATGTTAATGGTTTGTTGCAACATATGTAAGAACAGTTGTTACAGGAGTCCAATGAAGAGGAACCCAAGTATCTAGCTAAAAATGAAACAACACCTTACAGAGTCGAGCAATACGACCCCCTCAAGGAACTAAGATAAAAACTAAAAAAATTAAAACCTAAAGACTCAGGTTTGACTTCCCCCTCATTAGTTACACTACACAATGAGTACAGGTGAATACAGTAACAAAGTAACTAGTATATGATGATGATAACATGTAACATACCGTATACAGTAATTAACAGTTCTTTAGCCATTACAATGACACAGTAAAATGTGAACTAAAAGTTAGCATACTGAGTGACAGTTACATATGTAGAAATGGCCAGACTAACCTGCTATGTGAAGACAATGAATTATGATGTAAGTATGATTACTACCATAGCAGATATGAGCAATGTGTCGAATAACAGCACATGCATAATAAAGCAATAGTACACTAATAAAAGACATAGTACAGCAATAATGCACGAGTAAATGCAATGGTTACAATACTAAAATGATTTCATATACACAGTTACATATAAGTAATAGTATCATAGCCATGAAACTGAATACACAGTACTAAAATGTATTACAGGGTGAACTATAAAAGACTAAGAATAGGCAAGTGAGGATAGTTTTAACCTTCAAAATGTTATTTACTTGTGAAATAAATACCCCTAACATTAATGTAACGCAGAAACACCTCAGCTTTGGCAAATGTTGCTATGTATTACTTTGTACATTAAGTACTCCCACAAGGGTCAGAGTATTGCTAGACTAAACCAGCACCCAGCTACTTTTGAGCCACACAGGAGAAATATAAACCAGAAATTATACAGAATCACTATTATAAGATACTATTATGTCCTCGTTGGCAGGAACCACCCAATCATCACACCTTCCTACTTGTAGAAAGGTTCAAAATGGAAACACCAGAGTCCATCAGAACCTCTCTGATTCCAGGGCAATGGGTGTCGTCAATAGACCTATCAGACGCCTACCTTAACATCCCCATCCACCCAAACTCAAGGAAGTACCTAAGGTTTTGCCACAAGTCACAGATGTTCAAGTTCACCTCTCTGCCCTTCGGGCTAGCCACGCTCCCCCCCCCCCCTCCCAGGTCTTTACAATGGTTGTAAGAGAAGTGAAGCTGATGGCTTTGACAAGGAGATTCAGACTTCACCAGTACCTGGACGACTGGCTTATCAGAGCCCAGTCTCAGGAAGAAGCACAAGTGAACACTCAGACAGTGGTAGATCTGACTCAGTCCTTAGGGTGGATAATAAATCAGGAGAAATCTGAACTAAAACCTACTCAAGTGTTTTCGTTTGTGGTCTACGAATACCATCTAGATTCAGCCCTTGTAAAATCCACTCAAGAGAGATGGCTCAAACTTCAGGATTTGATCCTACGACTCAAGTCAAAACATGTTTTGACTGCAAGATGTTTAATGTTGCTAATTGGGTTGCTTTCCTCAACGGGAAAAATGGTCCCGGAGGGATGCCTTCACATGAGGCCCTTTCAGTTTCACCTCAAGGAGCTGAAGGCGGTTTCGCTGGCCCTTCAAAGATTCAAGGACCAGTGTCAAACCCAAACATTGTTGATTGCTATGGACAACTCAACAGTAGTAGCCTATATAAACAAACAAGGAGGAATTCACTTGGTGGAGATGTGCGCTCTCTTGTGGAAGATCATGACCTGGTGCCATCATTACCAGATAACCTTAAAAGCCAGACACATTCCAGGGTGTCTTAATGTGATGGCTGACCTTCTGTCCAGGTCGAACCAAGTCCAGTCAACAGAATGGTTACTGCATCCGCAGGTGTTCAAACAGATCTGTCACAAGTGGTTCACTCCTCCTGTAGATCTATTTGCCACTCGTCTGAACCACAAAATTCCACTGTATGTATCTCCTGTACCAGACCAAAATGCTTGGGACATAGATGCTCTGAACATAAACAGGTCGGGTCTCACTGCTTATGCTTACCCTCCTTCACAGGGTGATCCAAAAAATCAGGCACTCCAGTTGTCTGATCTTTGTAATAGCCCCAGGCTGGCCAGGGATGCCCTGGTTTTGGGACCTAGTGCAACTCTCAACAGAGATCCCACTGCAACTACCAGTGTAAAGAACTCTTCTCAAACAGTCCCACAACTATGTGTTTGTCTGATAGGTCTATTGACGACACCCATTGTCCTGGAATCAGAGAGGTTCTGATGGACTCTGGTGTTTCCATTTTGAACCTTTCTACAAGTAGGAAGGTGTTGAGTCTGCTTAGGTCTATTACTGGCCTCCACCTTTGGTGAGGCTTGGGTACAAGAAACAGGCAACAGGCAGAGAGAATTGCTGCCCCTCAAAGGTCATCAACAAGGACCATCTACAAGTCAAAGTGGGCCCTGTTTGAGAAATTGTGCAGAGAAAATTCGGTGGATTTCTCCACTCCCTCTGTGAAACAAGTCTCAGACTTTTTCATGTACCAGTACCAAGATTTAAACAGGCGCCCTTTGACCATTGATGGATATAGAATGGCCATTGTTGACACCTTGGGCCCAGCAGGGTCCCATATTTCCCAGAGCTCAGACCTTAACAGGTTACTCTCCAGTTTTCACAGGGATCGTCCCAAAAGTTCCCGGGAATCTTCCAAGGTGGAACCTTTCTGTTGTACTCAATGAGCTCACAAAAGCACCCTTTGAGCCTATGAAAGACACAGACCTCAAACATCTTACCCTCAAAACTGCTTTCTTGCTAGCTTTGGCCTCCAGCAAGCGCCGCAGTGAAATTCATTCCTGGGTTGCAAACAAAGAATCGAATCTAGGCCAATGGGAAAAGGTTACTTTGTTCCCCTCTTCAGATTCATAGCCAAAAACCAACTAGCAAGGGAAGGTTCTCAGAGTGTGTCTCTGGTGACTATTCCTGCTCTACCATTGTTGATAGAAGACAGGACCTTGTGCCCGGTACGGGCCCTGAGGTACTATTTGGATCGAACCAAAGACCTAAGAGGGTCTCGATCCCTGCTTTTTATCTCCTTTAAGAAAGGACATACCTCAGACATCAGACCCGCTACACTCTCTTCTTGATTAAAACAAACTATCCTACTTTGTTACAAACAAGCAGATCAAGAAGCATTGGACCTGGTCCAAGTCAAAGCGCATGACATTAGGGCCTTCGCGGCCTCTAAGGCCTTTTACAGTGGGGTATTGGTGGACCAAATCATGCAAGCGTGTCACTGGAAAGCTCACAACACATTTACAAATTTTTACCTAAAAAACCTTACTTGGTCAGACAACGACAACAACATGTATTTGGGACCAGTAGTAGCAGCACAAGAAGTCCTAGACCATTCCCCTCAGACTGCTCATCCTCGGAAAGAAAAGAAGGGGGGGTGGGGTGGGGTGGGGGTGGGGGGGGGGACATCTGCTGCAGCCAAGTCTTCAGGAGTCTAATCCCAGGGTCTAGGTATTGGTTACCTCCTCAGGATGTTATGGTAAGGTCTATTATCTATTATTTAACTGTATAATGTATTAAGTCTTTTAGTGAACTATTATCTCATATTTAGGGTGGCAAGTTTATGAGATTCATGCTTAGGGCTGGTATTCATTATAGTGATGCCCTTGGGGGCTATACTCGCATAAGTGAGCACGGCTGCACTTAACCCTTCAATCAAAACATCCTGACAGTATCCGTATTGTCATTCATTAAACTTCTTGTTTTTGGCTTCCTACAGTTCCGATTTTCAGAATTAGGGCTCTGTAAGTGGGACTCAGACTGGCTTTTTCAAATATTCATTTTATTTATTTATTAATTCAAATCTAAGAAAAATTCACTACTATTCCAGTCTCAGCTGTAATCCCTCCACCGGATGGTTGGATTCAGCATTCAGTTCCACATGGTAAGCTATTGTAGCGCAATAAAATTGAAAATTTTAATTACTTAAATGTAGCTTTATAAACTACAAGCTTATCATGTGGAACTGAAGATAGTCCCACCCTGCCTCTCCGCTGTATTCCAGCTGAGGCGGTATGGGCTAAATTTACAACGAGAGAAGAAGGGTTAGACACGAGATTACACTGTTATGGTACACTCTCAACACGGGGATCCAGTCAATACTAAACGTCTATTTTTCTTGGATGTTGACCGGATGCCTGCGGCCTCCCGAGAAAGCATTCAGTTCCACACGATAAGCTTGTAGCTTATAAAAGCTACATTTAAGTAATTAAAATTTTCAAATTAATGCATATTTTATGTGTTTTGAGGGGTAGACATGAGCAGTTTTACAGATGATTATGGTGTATTTATTGGCAAAATTAAAAAATACATTACCCAACTCAAATTCCACGTGTGTTTTCACATAGAGGGGAACACATTGAAATTATTTTGTGTTTATAGGATTAGTAATATTGTCATTATGCTTCAGAAATCTGCTTTACAAGATGATCTGCTCACTAAAGAGGCGGCTCTGAGGGATGTACACCTCCAAATGGAGAAGTATGACATGGGAGGAGAAATAATCTCCAATCAGCAGAGAGAGCTCTGTGATAAGGTAGGCGATGTTCTCAGACCTAGTTTGTTTGAGAAAAAAACATAAATAATCATTATGTCCACCCCACTGGGGGGGACATATTATTTTTGCTTTTTCCGGCGTCCGCCACACTTGGTTTCCTGTCATTTCAAGGAAAAGTATTTATCCTATCTTTACAAAATTTGGTATGGGTGTTTATTGGGTTAATTGCTTGCATGGGATTACTTTTGGTGAAGATAGTTGTATAGCTAACTAAGTAATAGCTACTTAACTACTTTTGTGTACTTCTTTTGTTTCTGGGCATTTTAAGGAAAAATATTTGACATATCGTTAATATCGTTACCAAATATGGTATGAGCAATAGTTAGGTCAATAGCTTGCTTGGGATTGCTTTTAGTGATAATAGCTATATAACTGACTGAGTAATAGCTACTTAGCAACTGTGAGTAGCTTTTTTAAGCATTTTAAAGGAAAAGTATTTCACCTATGGTCACAAAATTTGGGATGGAGGATTATTGGATCAGTAGCTTGCTTGGGATTGCTTTTGGTGATAATACCTTTATAGCTAACTGAGTAATAGCTACTGTGCTATATAGCTATTATGCTATTTTGAGTTGACTTTTTTTCTGGACATTTTAATCAAGCAATGTTTTCTATCTTTACAAAAATTTATATGAAGGATAATTGGGTCAATAGTTTGGCCAGGATATCTGAGTAATAGCCGCTTTGCTACTTTGAGCCTACTCTGAATTGCATTTCTGTTTTCACTCTTTTTAAGGAAACATATTTAACTCATCTTTGTAAAATTTGGTGTGAAGGTTTATAGGGTCAATTGCTTGCTTGGTATTGTTGTTGATGGCAATAGCTTTAACCTCCTGAGTAATAAAGTAATAGCTACATAGCAAAAAAACATAAATATGTCTATCTCCTAAACCGTGCGAGATAGAGCGATTTCATCGAAATTTTCGACCCACAGGGTATCCAAGCAATGTACTATTGACAATTTTCAAAATATTTTCCTCTCCCCCAAAATGTCGGCCATTTTGAATTTTCAAATTTTTGCCAAAAATGCAAAAACACAAATTTGCTTCTATCTGCTTAACTGTGCAAGATAGAGCAATTTCGTCGAAAATTTAGACCCACAGGGTATCTCAGCAATCTACTCTTGCCAATTTTCCAAAGATTTTCCTCTCCCTAAAAACACAAATTGGCTTCTATCTCCTTAACTGTCCAAGATAGATGGATTTCGTCAGAATTTTTGACCCCCAGGGTGTCCAGAGTGTACTGGTGACTTTTCACAAAAATCACTTTCCTGCCACTTTTGGCGGCCATCTTGAATTTCTTCATGAAACGTAAAAACACCTATCTCGGAATGGTGTGAGATAGAGCGATTTCGATGAAATTTTTAGCCCACAGGGTATATGAAGAGTCTGCTGGCGACTTTAAACAAAAATCGCTTTCCCGCCACTTTTGGCGGCCATCTTGAATTTCTGGTGAAATGCAAAAGCGCATTTATCTTGGAAACGGTCGAGATAGAGCAATTTTGATGAAATTTTTGACCCACAGGGTATCTTAACAAACTACTCTGCAATTTTCAAAAAATTTTACTCTCTTCAAAAATGGCGGCCATTTTGAATTTTCGAATTTTTGCCAAAAATGCAGAAACACAAATATGCTTCTATCTCCTTAACCGTGCGAGATAGAGCGATTTCGTCGAAATTTTTGACCCACAGGGTATCGCAGCAAACTACTCTTGACAATTTTCAAAAAACTTCCTCCCCCCCCCCCCCCCAAAAAAAAAAAAAAAAATGGCAGCCTTTTTGAATTTTTGTCAAAAATGCAAAAAATACAAATTTGCTTCTGTCTCCTTAACCGTGCAAGATAGAGCAATTTCATCGAAAATTTACAGGGTATCTCAGCAATCTACTCTTGCCAATTTTCAAAAGATTTTCCTCTCCCTAAAAATGATGGCCATTTTGAATTTTCAAATTTTCGCCGAAAATGGAAAAACACAAATTGGCTTCTATCTCCTTAACTGTCTGAGATAGAGGGATTTCGTCAGAATTTTTGACCCCCAGAGTGTACTGGCAACTTTTCACAAAAATCACTTTCCCATCACTTTTGGCGGCCATCTGGAATTTCTGCGTAAAATGGAAAAGCGCATTTATCTTGGAAATGGTGTGAGATAGAGCGATTTTGATGAAATTTTTAACCCGCAGGGCATCTGTAGAGTGAACTGGCGACATTTCACAAAAATCGCTTTGTCACCATTTTTTGCGACCATCTTGAATTTTTGCGTAAAATGTAAAAATGCATTTATCTTGAGAACGAGATTTTGGCTGCCATCTTGAATTTTGGTGGAAATTGAAAATGTCATTCATCTCAAAAACCCTTAAGAGACAAAGTGATTTTGAGCAATGTTTGGACCCTTTGGGTACTAGAGACCTTAGATGTAGAGCCTGTGAAAAAAGTTGAATATTTTGTCCGCCATCTTGAATTTTGGCGGAAATTGAAAATATCGTTTATCTCGAAAACCGTAAGGGATAGAGCAATTTCAAGCTAATTTTTGACCGTTTGGATCTTAGAGATCTTTGGTATATTGCCTCTGAAAAATGTTAAATTTCTCAAATTTCGCCCACCATCTTCAATTTTATCGGAAATCGAAAATGTTGGTTATCTCAAAAACCTTTAGAGACAGAGTGATTTTAAGCAAATTTTTGACCAATGCAGAAAGGCATGAAGCTTACATGTATACTAATAAATATTTAAGCATCATAGATATATTTTATTGCGTTAATACATCTTACCTAGTGGACAGATGCATTTGTCCGGCGCCTTGCCGGTCACGCCAAACGATAGAAAAAAACGTCCTGAGCTGGGCTCTGGCCGGGACCGGTAGTGTCCTGTTCATTCGCCAGGTGGCTGTATAGCCAACCTGCTGGTATACTGCGCATGCACGCGCATGCGCTCTTCCTCTTTTTGTTTGGCGCGTCCATTTTGTTAACGCTTGAAGTTTAAGAGAAACTTTTTTAATTTTTACTAGTGTTAGATTGGATATTTGTTTAAAGTGTGTTAGTAGTGTTGTGCTATATATATCATGGATTCACCAGGGGAAAAGAAAGGACAAAGGTGGGGGTCTTGTGGCCACATTATGGCCGCCTTTGATTTGCACAAGAAATGCGCGCGTTGTCGCGATAAAGGCATTGGGGATGACCCTTGTGTTAAAGACAAACAGTGTAGTGTGTGCGATTCCTTCTCTGATGAACAAAAGGAGTTGATTTCTACCCCTTCTTATAGAATCAGAAAAGACCGTAAAGCAGGTATTTTAGTTTCCCCTAAAGAAGTTGAAGTCATTGCTTCCGTGGATTCTTCTGCGGAGCCAACTTTTACTGCCCCTCCTCAGAGTACATCTCAACCTGCCACTTTTGTTACAGCAGAACAGTTTTCTCTGATGAATGATAAATGGGCAGAGCAATTTGCACGTGTAGAAGCCTTGTTGAGTAGAGGCAATGTTTTCTCCACCCCCAAGATGGCGGTGAACCCTTCAAGTTCAAAAGCTGTGCCTTCTGATTCCCCCTTTATTGCCCCGGCTGCCCGGCCCACCGGTCCGGTGGAGTCCCCGGCAGTGCAGGAGGCTGTTGTTAAATCTGGGGAGGATAAACCTAAGAAAACTAGAGACAAAAAACATAAGAAGTCAGTCAAAATAGCTGATAAACCGGTTTCCTTGGATAAGCCGGTCCCTGCTTTGGGCACCTCCGGTCCGGAGAGTGTAACGCAGGCTACAGTACAGAAGAAAGCTCCTCCGGCATCTTCAGTCACCCTTACACCGGAAGATGACCAAACCGGTTCTGCTGGTGACCTGTTTTTGGCTAAGTCTTCAACATCATCTTCAGCTTCTGCTTTCCCCGGTACCTTCAATCTTCCACCGGAACCGGACGACATTGATTTTGATGACCCTTTGGCCGGTTCTGATGTGTCGTCTGTTCACTCTGACTCTGACGAGGGTGAGATTTCCTCTGATACTCTGGAACATCCAGAACAAACCGAAGAGATGAACTACAGAGAAACTGTAAGGTCGGTTCGTTCCTTCATGGGGTGGACTCACATACCGGACTTTGAAAGTGACTTGAATGAGCCGGATAAATCCAATAACCCTTGGAAGGGTAAGAATCCTAAAAGGCCTGCCCGTATTTCAGTTGAAATGCCGCCGGATGACTGGCTCTGCCAGAAGTTGGAGCGACTCAATACAGTTGTGGCGGAAGGCTACCCTTCAAGGGCCCAAGACTCGGCTGGACTGAAAAAAGACCAGTTTGTGAAGATCCCCAAGTCACAGGCAAGATGGTATCAGATGTATGCCATTAAACAAGATGGCCCCCACAGACCGGGTAGAAAACTCTTCAGTTGGCATAATACAGAAGCGAAACTTAATTCCCAGTTTCCAAGGCTTACTAAGGCTTGGCCTATCCAGCTGCAGGCCCTCCTTCTAGGCCCATTTCCCAGGAATACCTCAGAAGGTGGGAGAAGTGCGCTAGAGAGAACTCATATATCATTAACAATGCTGCAGGGTTCAACCGGTGCGCTAGTGAGTTGCAAGATAAAATGTCTAGTAATGTTGCCATGTTATGTTCCCGCATCAACAAGGGCAAAGCCCCTAAGGAAGTGTCTGGTGCCCTGAACGACCTCAAGGATCTTATGGCTTTTCACCAAAGTGTCTCTGTTGCCATGGGCACGGCTTTGCAACATCTCGCGGACAGTGTGTTTGTGCATCTTGCTAATCTTATCTTGATCCGACGTGATGCTTATCTAGAACATATGAAGCCTGGTGTCAAGCAAGATACATGGTTACATCTTAGAAATGCTCCAATGTTTGGCTATGGCCTCTTTCCCGACGCAGTCATTGCCACTGCTGAACAGGATATCATCAAGCATGAGGCTTCCGGTACTGCTCTGAGACCCGGTCCGGGTGCTTCACAGCAGTCCGGTTGGAGAACAGCCAACAGATACCGGCCTTATGACAGAAGGGATCAAAGATCTGCTGGTACGGAACAGGAACAACAACCATGGAGGCAATTTAGTAGGCCTAGGAATAGAGGATGTGGCAGAGGAAGAGGTTCTAACCCTCGTTTCTCTCGTTCCAAGGGATATAAAGGTTTTAAATGACAATTACAGCATGTTTCCTCCCATTCAGAAATCAGTAAATGTGAGGAAGACGTCAAAGTTAGTAAAGCAGACTGTACAACCAGTGGTTCAGGACAGTTTAAATGTTCAGACAGTAGTCAAAGTTCCTTCTTTAAACACTGTTCCAAAACATTCAAATCCTCTTGTATCTTGTCATGTTGCAACTCATGCTCAGTATGCAATTTCAAAAGGGCTTCCGCAAAAGAAAGGTATAAGACCCGTGGTGAAAAAGACAGAAATAAAGCTTGTCAAAGGTGCTTCTTTTGTAAATCATTGTCTTTCTGCCAAACCTGTTCCAAATGTCCCCAATGTTGTCAAAGAGTTGGGTGTAGGGGGGAGACTACAGACCTTTTGGCCAAAGTGGCAAGAACTAGGGGCAAATCCCAGGGTAGTCTCCATTTTGAAGGAGGGTTATACCCTACCGTTCAAAATGAGGCCCCCCTTGACACGGTTTCCTCTCATCACAAGTGGTTATGCAAATCCGGTAAGAAGCCGGGCTCTGTCAGAGGCCTTGGTTGCACTAAGAAAAAGTTGGTAGTCGAAAAGGTGGTTGTACGGACCTCCCTATCCTTTTACAACCGGTTGTTCTTGGTCCCAAAACCCAACAAAAAGTGGAGACCCATTTTGGACCTCAGCCAGTTAAACCTTTATCTCCAAACAAACACTTTCAAGATGGAAACACCGGAAACCATAAGGGTCTCCTTACAAAAAGGGGAATGGGTCACGTCCCTGGATTTCAGCGACGCTTACTTTCATATCCCCATCCATCCCAGATCCAGAAAATACCTCAGGTTCTTTTTGAACAGCAAGGCATATCAGTTCACAGCCCTTCCGTTCGGACTAGCCACGGCTCCGTTGGAATTTACCAAGGTGGTAAAGGAGGTGAAATTGTTGGCTCAGACAAGGGGTATAAGAATCCACCAGTACCTAGACGACTGGTTGCTCAGAGCCCCGTGCCCGGAAACCTGCCAACGAAATACCCAGACCCTCTTGGCCCTCTGCCGCGAATTAGGTTGGGTGGTCAACTTGGAGAAGTCAGAACTGGTACCCCAGCAAGTGTTCAATTTCGTAGGCTACCGGTTCGATCTCCTGACGGGACGGGTTCTACCCACGTCAGAGCGCTGGGAGACATTAAAGGCGAAACTTCTCTTTGTAAAGAACAGGGACTCCTGCACGGTCAGGCAGTTTATGTCCCTCATAGGTCTCTTGACAGCCACAGAGAAGCAAGTCTGGTTGGGTCGCCTCCGCATGAGACCAATTCAGTGGCATCTCAAACAGCATTGGCATGTACCGGAGGTCCTGGAAAAAGTGATTCCGGTTCCCCCGTCCCTGCACCCCCATCTGGATTGGTGGTTGGACGAAAAGAATGTACTGCGAGGGCAACCTCTACATGCCCTATGTCACGCTCTACAAGTTTTTACAGACGCCTCAAACGAAGGTTGGGGCGCTCACTTAGGAGAGGCTATAGCACAAGGCGTTTGGTCAGAACCAGAAAGTCACCTCCATATAAACTTTCTAGAGCTGAAAGCAGTCTTTCTGGCCCTCAAGAGTTTCGAGCATCTCTGCAGGGATCAGGTTGTTCTTATAGCCACAGACAACACAACTGTGGTTGCCTACATCAACAAGCAAGGAGGTATGAGATCAGGCTCTCTCTGTGCCCTCCTGTGGAGACTTCTGGCTTGGTGCCATCCCAGAGGAATAGTCCTGAGGGCAAGGCACATTCCGGGTCGCCTGAATGTGATAGCGGACAAACTATCCAGGCACAGTCAGGTGATTCAGACAGAATGGTCCCTGTCCCTACCAGTGTTCAATCTCTTGTTCTCCAACTGGGACCTCCCACAGGTGGACCTCTTTGCAACCCGGTTCAACCACAAACTTCCCCAGTTTGTGTCACCGGTTCCGGATCCGGCAGCCTGGGCTGTGGACGCCCTCAGCATACCATGGGGGAATCTGGATGTTTACGCCTTTCCTCCGGTCTCACTGCTCAATCAGGTGACGTCGAAGGTAATGGATCAGGGATGCTTAAGGATGGTCCTAATTGCCCCAGGTTGGCCCAACATGCCTTGGTTTTGGGATCTGGTCAATCTGTCCGTGCAAATTCCCTTCCAGCTCCCCCTCCGCAAGGATCTCGTGACTCAGCCTCTCAATGGCCTTCTTCACAAGAACCTAGCCAACTTAAATCTACATGCGTGGCTCCTAGAGCCTCCTGCATTCAAGAACAAGGGTTCACTGATGAAGTGGCAGCAAGAATTGAGGCTCCTCAGAGAAGCTCAACCAGAGCCGTTTATAAGTCAAAGTGGGCCATTTTTATCAAATGGTGTGATGCACATAAGGTGGACTTCCGGTCGCCCTCTGTGAGCCAGATCGCTGATTTCCTGCTCTATCTATTCAAGGAAAGGAAACTCCAGCCTAGCACCATTGACGGTTACAGAACTGCTATTGCGGACATGGTGGGAAACCAGGAAGTGAACATCAGCAAAGATGAAAACTTAACCCGTTTATTGGACAGTTTTCATAGGGATAAGCCCAAGGGCAGACGAGGTCTGCCTTCTTGGAATCTTTCCCTTGTTCTTCACCAGTTGACTAAACCTCCTTTTGAACCAATGAGGAAAGCTTCCCTTAAGCATCTGACCTTTAAGACAGTTTTTCTTCTAGCTCTAGGTTCAGGCAAGCGTAGAAGTGAAATTCATGCTTGGCTATTCAAGAATATACGGCACCAAGAAAACTGGAGTCAGGTGTCTTTCTATCCGTCTCCCATGTTTCTTTCCAAGAATCAGTTGGCCAAAGAAGGCCCGGCATCTGTGGCTCCAGTAGTGATCCCGGCCTTGGCACCCTCCTTGGACAAAGAGCTTAAGGAGGATAGGTCCTTGTGCCCAGTCAGGGCCCTGCGTTACTATCTAGACAGGACCAAGGATCTCCGCAAAGGGAAGGATCTGGTTTTTGTGTCCTTCCGGAAGAGCTTTGAGAAAGATATTGTTCCGGCTACTATCTCCCCTTGGATTAAACAAACAGTGCTCTTGTGCTACCAAGTATCCGATCAGGATTCCCACAAGTTGCTTCAAGTCAAGGCACATGATGTCAGGGCTTTTGCGGCTTCCAAGGCTTTTCAGGGAGGCGTGTCCTTGGAACAAATTCTCTCGGCCTGTCATTGGAAAGCCCACAATACCTTTACTCAGTTCTATCTGAAGGACCTAGCTTGGGCCGACTTGGACCTGTACCATCTGGGGCCCATTGTGGCTGCCCAACAGGTCCAGGCGGACAAATAAAGTCCCTTTTTGGGCTTTATTGTATATAGTGTACATAATTTCATAAATAAGTTTTTCCCCTGGATTATCACGAGCCTAAGTGGTTCCAGGGAATTATTAGGTTTTTCAGTTCCTGTTCGTCTTCCTCACTACGTGATGAACTCGTCTCTCCCCTTCCCTCTGTACCCTCGGTTGAGTTGGTACAAGGAAATTTCAACAAAAGGGGGGGGGGGGGGGGGGGGGTGTTTTTCCTAAGGACTGGTTTATTTAACCATGGCTGGAATCACCCCTTAGTATCTAGAGTTCTCAGGAATTCCCCTTCTTCTGCTACCCTCCTTCCACTGGGTAGTTATTCTGCATCTGTCCACTAGGTAAGATGTATTAACGCAATAAAATGGAAAATTTAATAGTAAATTAAATTTTTATAAGTTAATACCTTACCTAGTGGACAAGGGGATTCCCACCCTACCTGCCCCGCTATTCTAGTATAAGGGGAAATTCATAGGTAGACAACAAAAAGAGGAAGAGCGCATGCGCGAGCATGCGCAGTATACCAGCAGGTTGGCTATACAGCCACCTGGCGAATGAACAGGACACTACCGGTCCCGGCCAGAGCCCAGCTCAGGACGTTTTTTTCTAACGTTTGGCGTGACCGGCAAGGCGCCGGACAAATGCATCTGTCCACTAGGTAAGGTATTAACTTATAAAAATTTAATTTACTATTAAATTTTCCATTTTACAAATGAAACAAGGTCTTGTAATTTGTAAGACTACTGTACAATTGTTGCAAAACATTCATGGGGTGGACATTACACATGATTATGTGTGTTCTTCTATGCCTGTTTCTTTTCATATGTTGCAACTACTCTTAACAGGGCGTCCTATTTCTAGTTTCCTGGATATATTTCATGAACAAGAGCTCATGCTACCAGGAAATGTACTAGATCTTCTTTTCATTAGGGATTCCAGGTCATCACAAACTACTTCAGAAGAGATCAAGAAAACATTGGTACTTCTATGTAATTTTCACTGATGTAATTGACTGATAATGTTGATTTATATCATTACTATTCTGTGATGTATAATCATCTTTTGCATACTCAGTTTAAGATCTGTACATATAATTGGATTAGATTGCATGTCCAATGCTCCACAGTTGTCTCTGTTTGCCCTTCTGTGGAGGGGGTGTGGGGTGGGGGATTAGGAGGTGGCTGGGGGCTGTAATTGTACTGTGTTATGAGTAAATAATGTAAAGGTAAAATGCAGACAGTCTGTTAAACTGCTCTGATGTTTTGTCCATCAGTGTAACTGTTTTGTTGTTTTCTTTTTCTTATTAGGGGTTCCGTGAGGGATGCTCTGCTGTATCCGTATTTTCTTTTCGCAATAGCTTCACAGCCATAAGGCGGATTCTTTTCATATTTGGCAGGTGTATGCAGTAGCCCTGGGAAATTTTTCTGAATATGCTGCAATGACATTTTCACCAATCAGAGGGTCACATGACCAAAAATGCCGGATGATAACTTACAAAGCATTGTATCTGTCCATATGAAATTTATCAAACACCTTCCTGATTAATTAAGCATTAATTTTCTTGACGAGTAAAACGCAAAACTGCATGCGAGATAGAGCAATTTTGTCAAAATTTCGAACCACAAGGTATCTAAACAAACTACTCTCTCCAATTTTTCAAAGATTTTCTCCTCCCCAAAAATGGGGGTCATATTCAATTTACGAATTTTTGACCAAAAATGCAAAACACAAAATTGGAAATATAGGCTCATAAGGTACACATATAGAACAATACTAAGTGATATACAAGTACTTTTTGAAACCACTTTCTTCATAAAATAAAAATTTACTAGTGGGATTTCCGCAAAATTTTTGACCCACAGGGTATCTGTGAAGACTAGCGTTTCCAAGTTTCAACAAATATTTCACTCACCAAAAATGGCGGCCATTTTGAATTTATCTAGAAAACCTTGCAAGATAGAGCAATTTCAGTAAAATTTTTGACCCACAGGGTATCCGTGAAGACTAGCCTTTCTAAGTTTCAACGAACATTTCATTTGCCAAAAATGGTGGCCATTTTGAATTTTCGAATTTTTTTCAAAAATGCTTGTATCTTGAAAACTGTGCTAGATAGAGCGATGTCAACAAAAGTTTTTACCCATAGGGTAACTCTAGTGAGTAGCTGACCCAATTTTCAAAAATCAAAAAATTTTTGTCCAACCAAAAATGGCGGCCATTTTGAATTTGCAAATTTTTCGCAAAAATTGCAAAACACAAAAATAATTGTATCTCGAAAACTGTGCCAGATATAGTAAATTCGGCAAAATTTTTAAGCAACAGGGTATCTTTAAAGACTAGCCTTTCTAAGTTTTAATGAATATTTCACTTGCCAAAAAATGGCGGCCATTTTGAATTTTCAAATTTTTTGCAAAAATTGCAAAATACAAAAAATGCTTGTATCTCCAAAACAGTATGACATAGAGCGATTTCGCCATAATTTTTTACCCACACACATGATTAAGCTGCCATTATTTCTTCTTTTCAGGACTCTTTGTTTTTGCCAAGCAAAAACAATCACTTTGTTTTGCAAGCGATCCTCTAGTTATTATTTTGTTTGTAACTTTCTTCTCTTTTGTTTCCTGTGTGTGATTTAAGTAAATAAATGATTTGATACATGTGGGAGAGTAAGGTTAGGTGATTCAGGATACTTTAGTCATGAAACAGTTGAAGAAGTCTGAATCAACAGGTATTGGAACAAAATAAGTTGTAGTGTTGTTGTTTTGTCAGTAAACCTTGTGATGAGAGTCTAGTGATTAAAAATTGAACTTGTTAAGCACTTTGCTGAGTAGTGCACTAGAATTTATGAACGTCTGGTAACAAAAACTAATTCCTTGTCAGATCCAACTCATACCTGGCCTAGAACACACCCATCCAAGAACTAATGTAGCCCATTGTTGCTTAACTTCAGTGATGTCAGGTACTCATCAGGCTATGCCACAGTTCAAGTCTGGTGCCATAAAAAACAAGGCCGAAAGGGGTTTTGGTCTACCAGCGCAAGCCGCAAAGCTTTCAGAGACACGAGTAGTGCACTGAGGCGGTCACCCACCCAAGTACCAATGTAGCCTATTTCTGCTTAACTTCAGTGATGAGACTGGTATTCATCATGCCACGCCACAATTCATGAAAGTCTGGAGACTAAAAAAAAGGCAAAAAAAAAAAGTTATCTCTAGAAGCATGAGCCTCGCTAAAGCTCGCACTTAAAAACAAATCTCCAAAAAGGGATCTCCAGAGGCATGAGCCTTGCTAGGCTTGTGCATAACAAGGTTCAGAAGAATTCATACTGGATTTAGGTTAAGGTTATTACCCTATGAGCACAGTTGTTTAATTTGTATGTTTCCCAATTGTAGGTCCAGCACTTAGAACAGATATTTGGGGATATTCTGTCTGAAAACCAGGTGCTGAAACATCAGCTGAGTGAGGCATTGGAACAAGAAAAGGCTTTAAAAGAAGACGTATGTAAAATAATGCTTTATTTAATATACATTGATACAGTCTCCAGCCCCGCTCAGACACATCATAGGATTAAAATATCACTATGCAGCTATTACATTGCATACAAAGGGTCATGGTGGTGCAGTGGCAACAGTCTTGCCTCCTACCTCTGAGATCGAAGTTCGAATCCCAGCCTCAAGTAGGAAAGTTGGTACATGTTTGCATTGGTTGGCAGTTTACAATACAGACCCTTGACCAGCTATATGCAGTGATACTTCTAGAGTTGCGGGATATGCAATATCTCGTGAGTTTTAGTACTAACCCGCAATTCAGTATATTTGGCGTGATCCCACATGTTTACAAAATGGAGGGGCACCGATCGCTTCGCGAGAATCCTTTAGTTTTATCATCATGAAGGCTATATTATGTTGTTTTTTTCAGTGAAAAATGTTATTTCATATGAAAACAAAATGGATACTACAGTTTGAACTGTTACCTCATATCTTCTCATGAATATTAATGAGTTGGGTGGTATGGCCGTGAGTTCTCAAGTTTAAAGTGTTAGATCTTTAATATTGCTAGGAAACCTAAATGGAAATCTATGACCTCATATCTTCTCATGAATATTAATGAGTTGGGTGCTATGGCCATGAGTTCCAGAGTTTAAAGCATTTGATTTTTCATTGAGGCACTTCTATTTTAAAAAATATTGTTAGAAAAGTATTGTTATAGAATACAGCCCCAGGTCTTTGATATTTTTTTATCCAAGCAGTGATCCAGATAAGTAACAAAATTTAATGGGGTCTAAGTTGGATCAGGTTCCATCCTCTTTTTTTCATGAAGATCCATACAATAGCATTTGTGTAATCCTGCTAACAAACATACGGACAGAAAAATACTTGTGAAATTAATCCCTCTTTGGCGGAGGTACAAGTTGCCATTATTATTTACCAAGCCCCCACATTTTTCAGACATGGGGGGAACTGCCCCCACATTTAAAAATTTCTGGAATCAACACTATGTATGTACTGGTTTCCTCCACCTTTATAACTACCTGTCACAATATAACCAATACAAACATACTAAAAGTGACATAAAACACAAAATAAAGCAAATGTATATATATATAAACTTGAAATACTCGTTAAGGATGACAGTTCTAAGCAACATGTACTTGTGGAGAACTTGAAAGCAGAATATCTTGAAGTTGTTGGTAATACTGTTGATACAGACAGCATGCCCAGTTACTTCTACAATGTTCACACTACTCCAGTATGTCGGCTGTGATGTTGTTCTGACACAGCCTATTGAAACAAACAAGATTGATTGCAAATCTTCATCAAATCAATATGATCGTGGATGAATGTATCCATTTTAACCCCACAGCCCTTAAGGGCTGTCAGGGTATTGTTTTCACCCATGGTGTCCAGATGGGCGGGTGGGCAGCGGGAAAAAGTTTGTTCGGCCTGTATCTCAGAAACCGTAAGGTGTAGAAAGTTGATACTTGGTAAGGACATTGGTTAGGGGGTGTAGGTGTGCAACGTCATGGTGTGACCTTGATTTGACCTTTGACCTTGCCGTCATTGAAAATGCATTTGGAGGTTGAGTACATGAGTACCAGTATTCAGACTTACTGGTGATAGAGGATTGTTGGTTACAGAGAAAATATGCTGATTCCACAGTTATGAACAGGAAGAAGGCAGTTGTTTCATATAAGCCTACCCCTGCTGAGATGTAGTCTAATTCGGCCAGTTCTGCCAGCTCCTATGAGTTTTCACAGAAGTGTGGAGCCAACAGGAACTGGTTACAGCATTGCTTCACCTATAGCCGGTTAGGCCCTGGTACTGGGCAGGTCCACAGGACTGGCTAACAGACCAGCAGTAGCCTTTTAAGGGTCCAAGTGGCTGTCTTAGACCAACCAGTTACTGTCGGAGGAAATTGGTTACAGAGAAATTCTTATACCAGTCATTGGTCTTGGTGAAATGATTTGTCTGAACCTACCAGACCTGTCAGCCAGCCTACTGTCAGGACCTCCTAGCTGGTCGAAAGTGACTATAGATAAGAAGACTTTCCCAACAAGATTTGTCCAACTACCTGTCAGCCTTATCTTATCAGCTACTTTCGCAAAGACTGTCTCTTCTTGTAACACAGTTATGGAGAAGTGTCAGCACAGTAACAAGGCTACCTTTAATAGGGTTAAAAGCCAGATCCAGAAGGGTGCCAATCCTGAAAGAGCTGCCAGAATCCTGACCTGGTGCTCCAGGAAAAAGGCTCAAGCCGACACATTCACCCAGGCTATGAAAATGCCTGTGACTATTTTGAGATTATGAATAAGAGAATTCTTATTCAACAGAGAGCCTTAGCCTGCCTCAGCAAATCTGTAGCCGATATACTCCAGAGAGAGCTGTATACCATGGGCAACACTGGCCTGCAAAGACGTGAGGCCCGAGATGACCCTCCTTCAACCACATCTACGGGACTCTAGACGTCAAGAACTGAAGACCTCACCTTTTTGGCCTACTCCTCTCTTCAGGTCACAGTTAGTCAAGGATGGAGAAACCTTCCTCCTCAAAAAGGCACCCCTAAAGATTCACAGGGTTTTGGACCCTATGAAGACTTCCTCCTCAAAAAAGGCACCCCTAAAGATTCACAGGGTTTTGGAGCCTATGAAAACAAACCCTTTCGTGGTCCCCACCACAATAAGAAAAGCGGCTCCTACAGGAAACACCCCAATGGGGGCAATTCTTCCCAAAGCAGTAATAATCGTTTTCCACAGGTAGGGGGAAATCAAACAACAGAGGCTTCAGAGGTCGTTTTCAACCCCATTCAAGGGGACAAGGGCATGGAAACCCCTCCCGCAAATGACTCCTTACAAGCCTCCCTCAGTCCATCCGTAGGAGGTCGCCTCCGTTCTTTCAAAAGAGACTGGCTGGCAAACAAATGTTCAGACAATGTGTTAAACATCACCAATGGTTACGTTCTTCCATTCATCTCAAAACCAAATTTAGTCAGAGCTCCACTGATTCGATCAGGTTACAAAGCCCTTCCAAAATACCAAGTTCTGGCCTCTTGTATCCAGTTTCTTCTGTCAAAGAACGCAATAGAAAGGGTGGAAAATGTAAAATCTCTCGGGTTTTATAGTCACCTGTTTCTAGTACCCACGCCTCACCAAAGGTGGAGGCCAGTAATAGACCTAAGCAGGCTCAACACTTTCCTACTTGTAGAAAGGTTCAAAATGGAAACACCAGAATCCATCAGGACCTCTCTGATTCCAGGGGAATGGGTATCATCGATAGACCTATCGAACGCTTACCTTCACATCCCCATCCACCCAAACTCAAGGAAGTACCTAAGGTTTTGCCACAAGTCACAGGTGTTCCAGTTAACCTCCCTTCCCTTTTTGCTCGTCACGGCCCCTCAGGTCTTTACAATGATTGTAAAAGAAGTAAAGCTGATGGCCCTGACAAGGGGAATCAGACTTCACCAGTACCTGGACGACTGGCTTATCAGGGCCCAGTCTCAGGAAGAAGCACAAGTGAACACTCAGACAGTGGTAGATCTGACCCAGTCCTTAGGGTGGTAATAAATCAGGAGAAATCCAAGCTAAAACCTACTAAATCAAAACATGTTTTGACTGCAAGATGTTTGATGTTGCTAATTGGGTTGCTTGCCTCAACAGAGAAAATGGTCCCGGAGGGATGCCTTCACATGAGGTCCTTTTAGTTTCACCTCAAGGAGCACTGGAGATTTCCTCAGTCGTTGGGCTCCCTCCTTCCTTGGACAGAAACCATTTCAGCACAACTAGAGTGGTGGCAAAATCCTACAAACGTGATGAAAGGTGCAGACCTTCATCCCAAAGACCACAGTTTCCAACTCTTTACAGACGCCTCAAACGAAGGCTGGGGCACTCACTTAGAGCAAACCTGTACAAAGGGTCTGTGGTCAGACAGGGAAAAAAGGCTACACATAAATGTTCTAGAGCTGAAGGTGGTTTCTCTGGCCCTTCAAAGGTTCAAGGACCAGTATCAAAACCAAACAGTGTTGGTTCCTACGGACAGCTCAACAGTAGTAGCCTACATAAACAAACAAGGAGGAACGCACTTGGCGTAGAGTGGGTTAATCTCCTGTTGAAGATCATAACCTGATGCCATCATTACCAGATAACCTTAAAAGCCAGACACATTCCAGGGTGTCTGAATATGATGGCCGACCTTCTGTTCAGGTTGAACCAAGTCCAATCAACAGAATGGTCACTGCATCCGCAGGTTCTCAAACAGATCTGTCGCAAGTGGTTCACTCCTCATGTAGATCTTTTTGCCACTCGTCTGAACCACAAAGTTGCACTGTATGTATCTGCAGTCCCAGACCAAAATGCTTGGGACATAGATGCTCTGAACATAAACTGGTCTGGTCTCACTGCTTATGCCTACCCTCCCATGGCTCTCCTTCACAGGGTGATCCAAAAAATCAGGCAATCCAGTTGCCTGATCATTTTATGGCCCCAGGCTGGCCACGGATGCCCTGGTTTTGGGACCTAGTGCAGCTCTCAACAGAGATCCCACTTCAACTACCAGTGTCAAGAACTCTTCTCAAACAGTCCCACACTTATGTGTTTCACAGCAATCCGCAACATCTCAACTTCCACGCCTGGTGTCTAGGAGTGGACAGCTCCAAGAACAAGGCTTCTCTGTGGAGGTGGCAGAATTGCTGCTCCTCAGAGGTCATCAACAAGCACCATCTACAAGTCAAAGTGGGCCCTATTTGAGAAATGGTGCAGAGAAAATTCGGTGGATTTCTGCACTCACTCTGTAAAGCAGGTCTCAGACTTCTTTATGTACCTGTTCCAAGATCTAAACAGTGCCCTTCGACCATTTATGGTTATAGGACAGCCATTGTTGACACCTTGGGCCCAACAGGGCTCCATATCTCCATTTAAGTTATTAAAATTTTCAAATTTAGAGTATTTTCTTTAAATATGTTATTCACCTACTTTTGGATCAGCTATATCATAGTGAAATTGTTTAAATACGTTATTCTTCTAATTTTTGGTGAGCTATAACATAGAAAAATTGCAGACCTGTAGCTCATTACATAACTGAACAATAGCTACTTTGAGGTTTTCACTGTTGAGTAAATGAGTGGTTACTTGAAAACTATTGCATTTAGAGAATTTTGAATTAAATATGTTATTCATGTACTTTTGAATCAGCTATAACATAGTACAAATGCAGACATGTAGGTCATGGCATGGCTGAGCAATAGCTGTTTTCAGGTTCGCACTATTGAGTAAATCAGTTGTAACTTCTCAACTATTGGATTTATTTGAGTATTTGTTTAAATATTTTGTTCACCTGCTTTTGGGTCAGCTATAACATAGTTAAATTGCAGACCTATAGCTCATTGCATAACTCAGCTATAGCTACTTTCAGAGTATTGCTGTTGAGTAAATCAGTTGTAACTTGAAAACTATTGCATTTAGAGAAAACTGTTTAAATATGTTATTCAACTACTTATGGGTCAGCTATATCATAGTGAAATTGTAGACCTGTAGTTTATGGCATAGTTGAGCAATAGCTACTTTCAGGTTCTCACTGTTTAGTAAATGACTTGTAACTTGAAAACTATAATTGCATTTAGAGAATTTTGTTTAAATGTGTTATTCATCTACTTATGGGTCAGCTTTAACATAGTGAAACTGCAGACCTGTAGCTCATTGTATAGCTGAGCAATAGCTACTTTCAGGTTTTCACTGTTGAGTAAATCAATTGTAACTTGAAAGTTATTGCATTTAGAGAATTTTCTTTAACTAAGTCATTCACCTTCCTTTTGGGTCAGCTATAACATAGTAAATTCGCGGACCTGTAGCTCATTGCATAGCTGAGCAAAAGTACTTTAAGATTCTTACTGTTGAAGAAATTAGTTGTAATGTGAAATCTATTGCTTTTACAAAATTTTCTTTAAATATGTTTTTCACCTACTTCTTACATCTTAAGAGTTAACTTTGTACTTTACTTCTGAATATCATTTGCAGGGTACAACTTTTGTGTCCTTTTCTTCATTTACTTCTACTCTGAAACTCAAACACACAGTCAGCTGACACAGAGCCGTTCACGGGCACTAATTGCTTGTTACAAAATGGTGCCATTGTAATCATTTGGACTTCAGGGCTCCACCTCAAATCCATAGCCAACTTCCCCCTGTAAGGGGAAGTTATAGCCCAGTAGTATTGATGGCTATACAGCAGGTAAACTGGGAAATTCACCCTTCAATGTCAGCAAGGATGAAAATCTAATTCATCTCTTGGATAGCTGTCACAGAGACAGATCTTAGGGTTATACAGGCATCCCCTCTTGGAACCTTTTTCAGGTACTTCACCAGCTTACTCAGACTCCCTTTGAACCCTTTAAGAGGCCTCCTTGAAGCACTTTTTCTTTAAGATAGATTTCCTCTTAGCTTTGGGTTGTTGCAAACACGGGAGTGAGATCCATGCTTTGCTCAACAAAAACATCAGACACCAGAAAGACTGGTCCAAGGTGTCTCTCTACCCCTCACCTGGCTTTGTTTCAAAGAATCAGTGTATATGTCATTCAGCACGTTTTCCTATTATATCTGATGTTGCATATCTCCAGGTGGAGGGTTCTAATCACTTGTCTCTTACCTGTGTGGTCACACATTAGAATCTAGCTCATGTTAGCATGTGATATTCACTAATGTGACCATGGCTGTTGAAAGGAATGTAAAACTTTGACATTTCATTTGTAGCTGGAGGTTCTACGGATGGAGTTAGAAGACAGAGACGAGACCATAGCTATGCTACAGACATCACTGAAACAAAAGGAACACTCAGAGGTACTCAGAGCTTATATTGTCTCTGTAATTAGTAAATAAGTGATCTGCCAAGACTGGTTAACCCGGAGATTCTCAGGGGTCGTACTCATGAAAGGTCTTAGCCAAGTCTTAGGCTTAACTTTTTACTTATATAACCAACTTAAGTCTCAGATTTGGCTAAGACCTTTCGTGAATACAACCTCGGAGCCTATTTTGTCCATATAAATAGTAAATCATTGAATCTAAACTTAATCCAATCAGTGGTTAACACTGAAGTTCTCAACGCTTATGCAGTCCATATAAATAATGCAGCATTTTATCTAAACTTAATCCAATCAATGGTTAACACTGAGGTTCTCAGAGCTTATGTAGTCCATATAAATATTGGAGCATTTACTGTTAACTTAATTCCATCTATGGTTAACACTGAGGTACCCAGAGTTTATGTTGTTTATGTAAATAGTAAAACAATAAACTTAAACTTAACTGCTTTATATTAAACTTACAGCTGAAAAAAGAGCCTAAAGTGCTCTATACTTTGTCCTCATAAATTTACAGCATCATTTTGAAGTGAACTCCCAAACTGCCATGCTACAATTTTGTCATGGAACAATAAATACTACTGCTTCAAATATCAAGTCTATCCCATCACAGTTCTCATGAAGAGCATATAAAGTGCAAAGTAAAATGAGTCGGAGGTCACATTGTCCCTATTAATGATTTTGTGCTCCAAGTTTATTTTGTCCCTTTGTATAGTACACCATCATATTGCACTTTAACCTTTGACTGCTTCAGTAACTTTTTATCTGAGAATCATTAAGCAGATGATAATGAGTATTCAGTCCCAGTGTAAAATCCAGTGATATCTGCAAAGTAATTAATTCAAAACCAAAAGTGCACACATTAACTCAAACCATATGGTCTCTTTAATCACTTTTAAACAACATTGTTAACAGTCCTCAATAACAGTTTTAAGGACTTGATGAGTCATTAGTGAGGTGAGAGCCTGATATTGTTTCTGGTTTCCTGTTGTCTGCATTCTGACAGTATCCACGATATTGTAGGTTTAGACCATATTATCAGCCAAGAGTTTTGTCCTCTAGAAGACAGTTTACAGATGGACTCTGTACACTTCAAATGCCTTTATAGTAGGTGAACTAGACCAGCTCATTAGCTTTGTTATATATATTTAGGATATCTTTATTAGTGGATAAGTTTACCTGCCACTGAAATTAGCAAATTTAAAAAAATTATCAATTAAAAAAAAGCAAGATAGGAGTCCCAGACATTTCTTGGAAATTTATATACCTTTTCCTACCGGTTTAGGTTTTCTAAGTGGAAGGCTGAACCTCTTCATGGATGATATATATCAGTTTGGGGTAAGGCATAAGCAACACCAAGTATTTGTTAACAAGTTTGGATTTTATTCTTCAATATTTAAATTATTAGTTCATGTTAAAACACCAATGTTAACATTACTTTACAACAATCAGTAACAGAAAAGCATTTTAGTACAGTAACATAACCAAGCAATAAGCCAACCAATTGGCAACATTTGTCTGAGTAAGAGAACCAGTTTAAGTTACATTACAGCTAACTCAAAGTATGTATATCTAATCTAATCTACTACTTTGCATGCATAATATCTTCCCCACAAAGGGGAACTCAGTGTGCTAGTTAACAAAAACATTTATCATTAGGACAGTTGAGGGTTGGTAAAGGTCAGTGATCCAGAGTTATGGTTGTCACCAAAAGGGAAGGAAACTAAGTTGGGAAAACTGGAGTTGAACAGGTGGGTGTTGAGGTGTTTCCTGAAGGATGTGACAGAGGGGCTATTTCTTATTTGGAAGGGGAAATAGTTCCAAAGAGCAGGGGCATAGTGACTGAAAAAATCAGAAAGGTGTTTAATTGATTTTTGAACTCTAAGGTCAAAAGTGGTGGTATGGAGGAACTTAAGTTTGGGGGTTCTATGTCTTGTATTTCTTGCATGAACTCTGGTAAACTTTATGACCTGTGACCCATGGCTCTGAAAGAGTGAAGTTAGAATCAAACACCGCTCCGAGGTTCTTGACACTTTGTGCTGGTGAGACCTGATTACCGAGAATATTGATTGGAAAGTGAGGAAGGAGTTGTTTACGATTGTTTTTGGAGCCTATCAAAATAAACTCGGTTTTTGTCAGGGTTCAGTTTTGATTTTTTTTGTGAACATGAAATTTTGGATGTCATTTTGGCAGTAGAATGATGTTTTCTATAAGCTGATTGAAACACAGTCATAAGGCCTGCTTCATCAAGGTAAGTTTGGAGGACTGCTACTACCCTTTCAAGTATCTTTGAAATAAAACTAAAATTGTCCCAAGTATGATTTTTGAGGATTTGGGTAACATGAGCCTGCTATGACACTATCCTTGTTCGAGTGATGCATTGATTATTGAAGTGATGGGCGTGATGAGATAATCCAGATAATCAAGGACAAGAAAAGTTGGTCAATGGAACATGATTTACTTGAAGAGTTCATGATGAGTTTGGCAACTTGGTCCTCAGTAACAGTAGAGAAAGTGGAAAAGGTTGGGGGGAGGAATATCAGGGGAGATGTGTTGTGAACTGAAGGAAGCAGGAACAGTTGAGCATATTTTATCAATTTTGTCTGAGAAAAACTCAACAAATCTGTCAGCCACAAGCAGGGGGGTTTATAGATGCAAACTACCGATCCCTCTGGATCGATTTGGGCAGATATGGCTCATGATCTGCTTGAAAAACTTACGACACTTATCTTTTTCAAGTGAAGCATTAATTATAGATGTGATGGGGGTGATAAGGATGTCCAGATAATCAAGGATGAGTAAAGTGGGTCAAGGGAACATGATTTACTTGAAGAGTTGATAATGATTTTGGCAACTGGATCCTCAGTAACAGTGGAGAAGGTGGAAAACATGGGGGCAGGTGAGTCTGGGGTGATGCATTGCAAATTCTTGGAAGTAAGGAAACAAGAGCGGATTTTTTTTCAATTCTCTCTGAAAAGAACTCGACAAATCTGTCAGCCAAAAGCTGAGGGGGATTTATCGATGGGAGCAGCTTGGCTGGTAGTCTATGTAACACATCACCCAGGACTTGCCACAATATTTGTGGGTTGTGGTGATTGTCCCAAATTTTTGTTTTAAGGAATTCACATTTGGCCTGCATGCAGACTCGATTGTACTGATGAACATTCTGCATGTATTGGGATCTATTGTAAGTAGATTTGTTTCTGTGCCAGATACATACAAACAGATGCTTGATCTCTTGTACCACCATTACGCTTTTGTTTACCCATCCTGGAATGTATTTTGCCTTAGCATGTTTTCTGTGAGGTGGTGCATGTCAATAAGGGTTGTCAAGTTTGAGTGATATTAGTTTTACAGAGTATCCACTTGCTTGGGAGGATTGATAAGGAGTTCAGAAGTGAGGACATCTGTTTTTATTTTCTCTTTGTCAATTTTATGGTATTTGCGGAAGGTCACAGTAGCATTAGTTTGGGATCTAGGAATTGAGAGATTTAGGGTGCCACTAGTTGAAAAATGGTTGGAAAAGGCATCAGTGGTATGGACATTAGAAATATTGTCATAGTTGGATTTGGTTAAAACCAGGTCAAGAGTATGTCCAGGAATACGAGTCGAGAAGTTAAGTTTCTGGTTTAGGTCAACTGAGTCATCAGGGAGTGAAAGGTTTTTGAATTCGAGCCATGTTGTTTGAAGGTGAAAATTAAAATCGCCAATGATCACCAGATTATCAGCGGTTTGATGCATATTTTCAAAACTGACTTAGACTGTTGGAAAACGTTTGGAGTACTGGTGGTCTGTATGCATTTAGGAAGTGAAAAGATTCTTTTTGTAAGGATATTTTAATGAGTAAATTTTCAAAGGTGGTGCAGGTCATTGTAGGAACAACATCAGCATCAAATCCATTTTAGAAGAAAAACCCCGGGCTACCGCCATGGCAGGCCTCCCGTGGCTGTTGGAAAAGTTTGTGACCTGGTGGGGTGATTTTGCACAGATTAGCACTGGTGGTGTCAGGTCTGATCCAAGTTTTTGACATGGCGAAGAGATCTGTGTAATCTGTGAGATAGATTTTGTAATGGCAGCGTATTTGTTGTATATTGATACAATATTTGCATAGAAAACCTTTAGACACTTGTGTGGTCCTGGATTTGGGTTGATATCACCAGCAGGCAGGAGGAATGGTGAAAAGGCGAAAAAGTGGTAGAGCTGGTCGAATTGATATTGAGGATTTGATCATGAAATGTAAACAGAAGGTAGTGGATGGGGGTTTGAAAGGACAGAAACTGACAACGTCAGGACAGTGAATGCTTGAGTTGATGTGGTATTGATATGCAGCACTGACTGGTTGAATTGCCAGTAAGATATGGAGAAAAATCATTTTTGAGACCCGGGGGAGGGGGTGAAAAATGTGAAACTGAGCAGAAAATTTTTGGGGAATTGTTTGGTTAGTGGGTGTGTATTGTCAAAGTGATGATCCCAGATAACGGAGAATGTGAGCAATAAATGGGGATCAAACGAAAAGTTAGGCAGTTTTGATGTGTACTTATCAGATAATTATGTAGGCAGGAGTTGGGGGAGTTTAATCAAGATATTGCATTAACGGTATAGAATTTTGAAAAACAGTACTTCTCTAACAGCCAATGCAACACACATAACTATATAATATTTATCAGTGGCATATCGTAGAGCAAATCTGTCTGTAAACCAATTACTTTTCTGAATTTCTATTACTCACTACTAACTACTACCAACCAAGTTAGTTCTATCAAAGTTAAACAACTACTGAACCAGATATCCGTAAATAATTGTAAACTTTAAAGTTCAATAAAATATAATCATTTACTTTGAGATATCCAGTTCCTAGCAATTAGTTAACATAATAAATATATACATAAGCTTGCTTGTAAGCATAAATAGTTATAATCATATTTGCCAGATTTTTGCATCAAGCATACTGCAAACTATAACTTTTGAAATATGACTATATAACCTTATGGATTTAATTCGTATAAGTAGAATGTTACCATAAGTAGAATAGATTTGCTGTAGATTGTAATTAATCTAGAGAAAATAAACATGTTGAAAAGAAGTACAATAGATGCTGCCTTTGGTGTAGAGTTTAAGTATACCCAGACCGCCTCTTCCACCTGCCATGCTGCTTGATCTTGTCTAAATTAACATTACTATTGAAGGCAAGAGAAGCTCCACTATGTCAAAATGCATCAATAACTTAAAATATATTTTAGTTAGACTTTCAAATTTGGTATGTGGGTATATATGGGCAATGCCACAAACGCTATTGTATTGTGACCTTGACCTTCAATTTCAAAGTCACTGGTGGCCTCTTAAAGGTCAGATTTTGGCCATTTTTTCACATTTTGGCCCAGTTCTCATACACAGAAAGTTAGATCAGCCTATGGCTGGTATATGTAATGCATATATATGTCCTCTATAAGCATGCAGAAATTTGACCTTGAGGTTCTTAATTGAAGGTCATCCACAGACCGCCAAAGTAATGTCTTGCCGAGACCATTTTTGGCCTTTTTGGAGATATTTTCACACTTAGTGCTGACTATATTGCATGGAAACTATTGAAAATTGCTGTGGAGGTTGAGTACATGATGGAGTACCAGCATCCAATTTGTTGACCTTGGCTATTGTTTTCAAGGTCACCTTAGGCCCACTAAAATGACTTGACATGGTACCTTAGACTGTGAGGCCATATATCTCCTTTATTATTGGCTGTTACTGCTATAACAAAAAAATATTATACCCAGACTTCTCAAATTTGCAGGATATATTCATAACCATAAAATCTTGCCTGGGAATATTTTGAAAAACAAGATGGCCACCAGGGACGATTGTTCGACTTAAAGCAAGGACTTTTGTTGGCCCTCTATAGCAGAGGGTATTATAGGTAGAGATCTCAAATTCGCAGAATTTGATCTGCATCACAAAATCTTGACTGGAAATATTTTCTGCCTCATGTTGAAAAACAAGATGGCCGCCAAGGGTGTTTTTTTGTCAGTCATGAAAAATGCTTATATCTTCCTTATTATTGGTCCTAGAGGTTTGGGATGGAAACCAACCTATAGGAAATCATGGGCTGGGAATCTTTTGGTGTGGTTGCATTTGACCTTGGGCTTCTCCTTCAAGGTCAAACAAGGATAGCCAAACCTAAAAGTGCTCACAACTCACTGATTATTGGTCCTAGATGTCTGCAATGTGAAACCAGCTTATAGGAAATAATCGTCCGGGAATCTTTTGATATTGTCAGATTTGACCTTGGACACCTCCTTCAATGTCAAACGAGGATAGCCAAATGTAAAAGTGCTTATAACTCACTTATTATTGGTCCTAGAGGTTTGAGATGGTAAACCAACTTATAGAAAATCATGGGCTGGGAATCTTCTGGACAGGTGTGGTCAGATTTTACCTTGGACCCCTCCTTCAAAGTCAAACAATAATAGCCAAACTTAAAATGCTTATAACTCGCTTATTATTAGTCCTAGAGGTTTAGGATGGTAAACCAACCTATAGGAAATCATGGGCTGGGAATCTTTTGATGTGGCCAGATTTGACCTTGGGCCCTTCCTTCGAGGTCAAACGAGGATAGCAAAATCTAAAGTGCTCATAAAATGCTTTTTCTTGGTCCTAGAGGTTTGTCATGTGAAAGCATCTTATACGAAATCATGCGCTAGGAATCTTTTCATGTGATCAGATTTGAGCTTTGGCCCCTCTTCCAAGGTTAAATTAAGGTAGACAAAATTAAAAGTGCTTATACCTTGCTTATTCGTGTTGCTAGAGGTTTGCATTGTCACACCAACCTATTGGAAATCATGGGCTAAGAATTTTTTGATGTGGTCAGATTTTACTTTGGGCTCCTCCTCCAAGGTTAAGTGATGGTTGACTGGTGAGTTTTCTTTCTGGTGGATACAGTTTGCATAGGTTCTCTGATGCACTAAGTCTAGTTACATTTGTATCTTTCGTTAAGCAAACACTTTGTTTACTTAGTGTCAGTACTAGTTGGTCCCATAAACACTTAGGCCCCCTCCCCACAGGCGTATATTTTTGTCATCCATAATACTCTGTATGTCACGCTTCAACCATGTCTGGTCCGGGTTACACTGCATTGAGACGCAATCTCTAGTTACTTTAGAATTTTTCCAATTTTTTCCCAAAGCTTAAAGGCTACCAATACATTGACTGCCTCCAAATGTACAATAATTATTGAAGCAGTATTAAAAATGGGTTCTGGTATGTCAGAGGCATATACTGTACCCTTAAAATAACCCCCACCATTTTAAGAGAAGCATCAACAAATACTTCATTTTGAATTGTACCTTTTTAATGGATGGCCACAACTCAATTAAATTCATCTAAACATTTATTGAACCAGGCTATATCTTTGAAAAAATATTAAGCTGATTGTTAAAAATTGTTGATGTCTTCTAAAATTTAAAATATTATAACTAGCTGTGTCAGATAAATTGCATAAAATGTAAATGACTAGGAAAGTTTATCTGAGAGTAATTTTGGCCTTGTTTTTGAAAACAAAATGGCCGCCATATCACATCTTTGAGATTTGACCATTGAACCCTTATTTCATTCGGAGCCAGGGAAGCCATACCTAAAAATGTTTGGCCCAAGAGGCTTAGAATGTAAAACAAATCAAGAAGAAATAATACGCTGGAGTCTTTTGATGTGGTGAGATATGACCTTCAGCCCTCCTTCATGGTACTACCCAATCAACTAGCCTTAAAAGTACAGAATGGGTGCTAAGGAAAGTGCTAGGTCTAGTTTGATATTAGGAGAAACATATAAGACAGGTAGTTTACAATGAGAAGTGTTTTCTTTACCATGTAAGATCAGCTTTGAATTGATTCATGTGTTTTAGTTTGATCCTGCATTCACAACACCTGCAGAAGACAAGTCAAAGCGATGGCGGGTGAGCAATATTGTTTCTGTTTTCAATATCTTTGTCATGATGATCACAAGATGATCTGGTGAGCACCATAGAAAATAAGTTGTGTGGTCACCCCACCATCGTGTGAGCAAAATATATTGTTGTTATCATTTGCTAAAACAAAATCAAAGTGTTCGAACATGGGCCCTATTTTTGGTGTTTCCGATGATACATGTGGTCTATTAATTATATGTGATAGTGTATCATTTAAAAGAATAGTTTGATATAGGTGTACAGAATATTCCATTTTCTGGGAAAATTTCATACCCAGTTTGGTAAAATGTGCCAAATCTTGTTGAAATCTTTATACATAATTTCTCAAGTTTTAGATTTCTATAAATTTGTTTTTTTTTTGCTAATATGTGACTATAATTGTAATAAATCAATACGGTAAACAATGTCAATATCTATGGTGGTATTGTGATATTACCATGACAGTTATGTAATATGCTTGGTCACATTTAAATTAAGGTGATGCATGGGTGTTGAACTAGTTAGGCATTTCCGTTGATACGGAGATTAAGCACCTGGACAACTGATTGATTGATTGATTGATTGACATATTGCTTTTGCTTAATAGGTTCTGTAAGACTTTAAATAATGTTTTTTTGACATTATTACATCATACCAAGTGGGCAGATACACTTGCCTGGTGCCATCAAGACCTTTCATTCCCCCTGCTTCTGTCATGGCAAACCTCCGGTCTAGTGTTGATTCTGGCAGAAGATAAGATGTGCAAGGTTTCTAACTGAAAGGAAAAGAAAAAAGATAAGCAAAATAAGGACTCTAAACAATAAAAAGACAAACCAGTACCAACAAAAATAGATCAGTTCATCCGCAGTCTAAGTTGCAAGCAAAGTGGTATGATATGCATAGACTGCATTAAGACTCTCCACCCAGACCTGGAAGGACAATCTTTAGTTAGGGCAATGAGGGAGCCAAACTCAACTCAGAATTTGTGTTTGAAAACTGTCTGATCTCACTTCATCTAGACCATCTTCTGTGCCCATGACACACTCAAGAGGTAGGAGCATTGTTCCAAGGTTGGGTATTGAATAGTCAACCATGTGGCTGGTTTTAGCTGTGGCACCACAGAGATCCAGAGCAGACTGTTGAACAAGTTCTTAGTTTTCCACTCTGAATTTAGGAAAAGAAAGCATTCAATTGAGGTGTCGGAAGCTTTTAGGGACCTTGAAGACTTAGCATATTTTTGCCAAAATGTCTCTGTGGCACTTGGTACCTCTCTGCAAGATTTAGCTAACAGTTTGTTCATCCAAATGGGCAATTTTGATCTTGTCTAGTGAGATGCATACCTCCATGTCCATGTTATAGCTGGTATAAAAGTTGACACCTGCAACAAGATTCGCAATGCCAGTCTTGCTTGTCACAACCTATTTCCGGAAGCTGATATTCGACAGGCAGAGGATGAGATAAACAAGCACGAGACATCATGTAGTATTCCAGGGCCCAGTCCGGATGCCTCCCAGCACACCTCCAAGAGGTTGGACTATAGATACAGACTAATAGTATACATGAAGCAAGTCTGCTTCTCAAACTGCAAGCCATCAGCAACAGCCATGGATACAGTTTAATTCCAGAGGACCTGGAATGGGTCATGGTGGTGGTAGTAGTAATCACAATTCTCCTTGATGCAGGATGTTTACATGACAACACAATTAAAGTCTAAGTCCGACAGTGCAAACTCAGTTAAGAAAGTTGGATAGTTGTATTCAAGAGTCACAAACACTTGTATTATCAAACAGTATTGCAATTCATGCATCTTTTGTTGGTACAGCAAGGCAGCTGCAAAAGAATGGCCTAAGTTCTGTTGAGAGAGAGACTGCTGTCCTGATGCAACCTCAGTCAAATAGTACTGACAGCTAGGCACATCTCAGATTACCTCAGTGTGATAGCAGACAAACTGTCCAATCACATACAGATGATTCAAACAGGATAGTCCTTCTTACTGGAGGTATTTGAACACTTATGTTTTATTCTAATCTAATCTAATCTACTGCTTTGCAGGCGCAATATCTTCCCCACAAAGGGGAACTCAGTGCGCTGACTTAACAAAATCACTATCATAAGGAAAGTCAAGGGGCGTTCAGGGTCAGTAATCCGGGGTTGTGGGCGTGACCAAGAGGGAAGGAAACTAAGTTGGGAAACTAGAATTAAAGAGGTGGGTTTTGAGGTGTTTCCTGAAAGATGCGACAGAGGGGCTATTTCTTATTTGGTTCCAAAGAACCAGGGCATAGTGACTGAAAGAATGGGAGAAAAGTTTGACTGATTTAGGAACCTTACGGTTGAAAGTGGGGGTGTGAAGGAACTTGAGTTTTGGGGTACTTCGTCTTGTATTCCTGGAAGAGGTGTAGGGATGAATTAATTCTCTTAGGTAAACTGGTTGACCATGGTTGAGAATTTTGTATGTAATGAGACCAATTTTGAATTGTATCCTATATTTGATAGGGAGCCAATGGAGTTTTTACCCCACAGCCCTTAAGGGCTGTTGGGGTATTGTTTTCACCCATGGTGTTCGGATGGGTGGGCGGGCGGGTGGGCGGACGGCGGGAAATAGTTTGTCCGGGCTGTATCTCAGAAACCGTAAGGTGTAGGAAGTTGATACTTGGTAGGGACATTGGTTAGGGGGTGTAGGTGTGCAACGTCATGGTCTGACCTTGATTTGACCTTTGACCTTGCCGTAGTGACCTTGAGTTTGAAAATCTTGTCCGGGCTGTATCTCGGAAACCATAAGGTGTAGGAAGTTGATACTTGGTAGGGACATTGGTTAGGGGGTGTAGTTGTGCAGCGTCATAGTCTGACCTTGATTTGACCTTTGACCTTGCCGTAGTGACCTTGACCTATAAAATCTTGTCCAGGCTATATCTCGGAAACTGTAAGGTGTAGGACGTTGATACTTTGTAGGGATATTGGTTAGGAGGTGTAGGTGTGCAACGTCATGATCTGACCTTGATTTGACCTTGCCGTAGTGACCTTGACCTATAAAATCTTGTCCAGGCTATATCTCGGAAACTGTAAGGTGTAGGAAGTTGATATTTGGTAGGGATATTGGTTAGGGGGTGTAGGTGTGCAACGTCATGGTCTGACCTTGATTTGACCTTTAACCTTGCCATAGTGGCCTTGACCTATAAAATCTTGTCCAGGCTATATCTCGGAAACTGTAAGGTGTAGGACGTTGATACTTTGTAGGGACATTGGTTAGGGGGTGTAGTTGTGCAGCGTCATAGTCTGACCTTGATTTGACCTTTGACCTTGCCGTAGTGACCTTGACCTATAAAATCTTGTCCAGGCTATATCTCGGAAACTGTAAGGTGTAGGACGTTGATACTTTGTAGGGACATTGGTTAGGGGGTGTAGGTGTGCAACGTCATGGTGTAACCTTGATTTGACCTTTGACCTTGCCGTAGTGACCTTGACCTATAAAATCTTGTCCGGGCTATATCTCAGAAACCGTAAGGTGTAGGAAGTTGATACTTGGTAGGGATATTGGTTAGGGGGTGTAGGTGTGCAACGTCATGGTCTGACCTTGATTTGACCTTTAACCTTGCCATAGTGGCCTTGACCTATAAAATCTTGTCCGGGCTATATCTCGGAAACCGTAAGGTGTAGGAAGTTGATATTTGGTAGGGACATTTGCTAGGGGGTGTAGGTGTGCAGTGTCATGGTCTGACCTTGATTTGACCTTTGACCTTGCCGTAGTGGCCTTGACCTATAAAATCTTGTCCTGACTATATCTCAGAAACCGTAAGGTGTAGGAAGTTGATACTTGGTAGGGATATTGGTTAGGGGGTGTAGGTGTGCAATGTCATGGTCTGACCTTGATTTGACCTTTGACCTTGCCATAGTGGCCTTGACCTATAAAATCTTGTCCGGGCTATATCTCGGAAACCGTAAGGTGTAGGAAGTTGATATTTGGTAGGGACATTTGCTAGGGGGTGTAGGTATGCAGTGTCATGGTCTGACCTTGATTTGACCTTTGACCTTGCCGTAGTGGCCTTGACCTATAAAATCTTGTCCTGGCTATATCTCAGAAACCGTAAGGTGTAGGAAGTTGATACTTGGTAGGGATATTGGTTAGGGGGTGTAGGTGTGCAATGTCATGGTCTGACCTTGATTTGACCTTTGACCTTGCCATAGTGACCTTGACCTATAAAATGTTGTCTGGGCTATATCTCGGAAACCGTAAGGTGCAGGAAGTTGGTACTTGGTAGGGACATTGGTTAGGGTGTGTAGGTGTGCAACGTCATGGTCTGACCAGGATTTGACCTTTGACCTTGCCGTAGTGACCTTGAGTTTAAAAATCTTGTCCGGGCTATATCTCGGAAACCGTAAGGTGTAGGAAGTTGATACTTGGTAGGGACATTGGTTAGGGGATGTAGTTGTGCAACGTCATGGTCTGACCTTGATTTGACCTTTGACCTTGGCGTAGTGACCTTGACCTATAAAATTTTGTTGCACCTTTCTGTTTCTCTTTTGATGCAGATTAAGCACTGTTAAAGTCATATTAGAATTTATTAAGAATTTTACTTTCATAACTTCCCATTGTAAGAGATAGAATTTCATCAAGTGAGCCACAGATTTTGCTCCAACACCACACATAAGCATTCATTAAATGTATTACCACTTCTGTATGCATGGTAATATTCAAACCATCTAAACCATAATTTGGCCATGCAGATGTAGATAAAGAGGGTTGAATTTTAGTTTGCTGATTAATGCTGTCACCTTGTTATTGAATTATCTTGTTTTAATACTTCATCTTTATATGCATGATCTTTCTTTTAAACATTATTTGGACCTTTACATAACTGACAGTGCTCTGAAAGTATCCTGAAGTTTGTACTGATACAGTACTTCTGTATCTCATGGTGTTGAAAATATTTCCCTTGGCTGTGGGGTACGGGCATCTCTGATGCCATTTTTTCAGTTGAGGAGTAATGTGAGAGTATTTCGTGGACCAGGTGACAACCCTACAGAGTGAGTTTTGGACTAACTGCAATTTCCTTAACTCAAAATCTGTAAGCGATAAGAATAAGGAATTGCAGTAGTCCAGTCTGCTGCTCACCAGAGCATTTGCTAAAAGAACTGATGTGTGCAGGTCTAGAAGGGGACGAATTCTATAGAGGTCTCTCGCATGAACTCTGGTGGACTTTATGACCTGTGACACATGGTCTGAGAATGAGAAATTGGAGTCGAACACCACTCTGAGGTTCCTTACACTTTGTGCTGGTGAGACCTGATTGCCGAGAATATTAATCGGAAAGTGAGGAAGGAGTTGTTTACGGTTGTTTTTGGAGCCTATCAGAATAAACTCAGTTTTCTCAGGATTGAGTTTTAATTTGTTTGCAGACATGAAATTTTGAATGTCGCTTAGGCAGTTTTTTAGTTTTTGTATAGAGCGAGAGAAATTTGTTGGTGTTAGTGTTATGTATAGCTGAGTGTCATCGGCGTAGAAATGGTGGTTTATACTACTGTGAGAGTGAATAATTGAGCTAATTGGGTTAGTGTAGAGGGAAAAAAGAATTGGACCAAGGACGGAGCCCTGGGGGATCCGGTACTGGAGCGCAGCAGGATGGGACAGTGTGTTACCTACCTTGACCGAGTGTGTCCTTCCTGACAGGTATGATTGGAACCAGCCAAGTGCTAGTTCACTGATACCATAGCAAACTTTAAGTCTGTCCAGGAGAATGGTGTGGTCAATGGTATCGAACGCGGCTGATAGATCCAAAAGGGTAAGGGCTGTAACAGACCCTTTGGCCATATTGAGGAGAATGTCATTGTGATATTAAGGAGAGCACTTTCGGTTGAATGGTGTTTTCTATATGCCGACTGGAAGGCAGTCATAAGGCCAGCTTCGTTGAGGTGAATTTGTAGCTGGACTGCCACTACCCTTTCAAGTATCTTTGAAATGAAGTTGAGATTGGAGACAGGCCTATAGTTTTTGAAGATTTCTTTGTCTAAGGATGATTTTTTGAGGATGGGGGTAACATGGGCCTACTTGAAGAAATTAGGACACTTCCCTTGTTCAAGGGAAGCATTAATTATTGAAGTAATGGGAGTGATGAGAATATCCAGATAATCAAGAACAAGAAAAGTGGGCCAAGGGTCAAGGGAACATGATTTACTTGGAGATTTCATAATGATTTTGGTTACTTGATCCTTGGTTACAGTAGAGAAAGTGGAAAACACTGGGGGAGGAGAGTCTGGGGCGATGTGTTGTGACTTCAGGGAAGTAGGAAAAGTTGAACGTATTTTTTCAATTTTTATTGCGCTACAATAGCTTACCATGTGGAACTGGTTGCTGTTCTCTGATGGCCGCAGGCATCCAGCCAATGTTTAAGAAAAAAAGACATTTATAGTTGGCCGTAGCCTCAGGTTGCCTTTTCGTGGTACTCTGCGAGATCTCTTCCTACTTTCTCGTTGGCCGCGTGTTTTGGTAGCTTCTGTTATAAAGTAATATTTTCTTCAATTTCTCAGCACATACGTATTGTTGGAGTTTGATTTTAGCCATTTTATTTTAAATACCTTATAGATTATTCTGTGAAAGTTACGTTTGCGACAGGATAAGTATTTTTTCTTATTTTTGGTGTTTTGAGTTTTCCTTGGTTCAGGCTTTTTCATTTTATTGCGTTTCAAAATGTCCTCCCACCAAACGAATAAAGACAAGCCCAGATCTGCCTAGTGTTGCCACTTCTGAATCTCATTCGACACTCATAACTATTGCCCCACATGCAGGGAATCTGGCAAGGGTGATGACCCCTGTGTCACGTTTGAATCTAATAATGATCACCCATAGAAAACGTTATGTAAAGAAACAGAAGCGGGACACTAACAAAGATGATGAACTTGACCTCTTGGGGGATGAGGACGTCGAGTCCTTTACTGGATCACATACAGACCTTGAGAGTGCTGCAGACAATTTGTTTACCTCCCCTCCACGTCCTCAGCCCCAACCCTTCCAGTCATTATCTATTAAAACACCAGCAAAATCTGTCCCACCAACCCCAGGTACTGCCTTACAGCAGAAGATCGAGTCCAAGTTCGAAAAGTCCCTGGGTTACACTTTTAACATACATTTACAGCAGCAAATGGTTTTTTTTCCAGGCATCCATGTTAGGCATTTCAGTATCTCCGAGACGAATTTTCGTCTTTTAAAAAGACATCTAACCAACCAGAAGTGGAGGTGGATCAGACCTCCGCTTCGGCCTGGTCCCTCTAATCAAGCTGTAAATCTGGACCCACCCCATCCGAGACCTCGGCCTACCTCACACTCAGTTGAGGCTATGGAATTTGACTATGGTCCAGCCCTTCCACCACGTCTCGGTGCTGATCAACCTCATCATGATAACGCATCAGATCTGATGAACCTGCTAGGCCCAAAAAGCATTCTCACTCTCACAAAAAGCACGACACTGAACCAAGGTCTGCCTCGGATGAGTATTCAGGTCAATCTGATGAACCTCGGTTGCATCATCTAGACCTAAAAAAACATGCTGATAGAAGCAAACACAAAGTGAGGTCCAGATATGTGTCTTATTCCTTAGAGGAGGATCAGTCTTCTGCACCCAGACACAGGTCTTCTAAGCCCTATGGGGCTCATTCTGATCAAGACCAACCTCAACACGATCCAGACCCACCTTATTATAGGGAAGTAGCCTTGTCTGACGTTCTCTCTAAATATGCTGAAGAAGTGGACACCTTCAGACATATTCTTGCCCTCCCTGATCCCAGGGAGTCCATGCCTAGGTACTCCACTTTTGTCATGGGGCTGGACGACGAGAAAGGCCGTCAGGAGCTTAGGCCAAGAGGCCCTTCTTGTATGCTCCCCCTCAGCTCGGTTATCAAAGTTGCCTTTGATAAATTTGAGCATGACTTTCAGGCCGCTAATTTACCTGAGGGTAAATATATCAAACCTCCTCCTTCCACTGCTAAGTGGTACAAGGTGGGACAACCTTGTTATGAGGACAAAATTCAAGAGTTGAATACGGATTTTGCAAAAATCTGTATTACTCCTAAACCCTCCGGGGCTCCTAGGGGCAAGGTTCCCCTACCAATTCTCAAGGAATTGGAGCATCAAGCTAGGCAGAATATATCCACCCTCAATTTTACTGCTGCCTTTGCCAAGACTTCCTCCTCCTGTAATGCCACTCTTGAGAAGTGTCAATATAGCCTGAAGTCAACCTTTAAGAAGGCCTCAATAAAAATCCTTGGCCCATATACTCCAGAGGGAGCTATATACTATGGGCAACACCGACTTGCTAAGGCGCCAAGCCAAGAGACCCTTTGACAACCATAACTTGGGGAAACGAGACGCCAGGAACTTAGGAACTCGCCATTTTGGCACTCTCCCTTGTTCAAGTCTCAGCTAGTTAAGGAGGGAGAAGATTTCCTCCTCAAAAAGGGCACCTCTAAAGACTCTCAGGGTTTTGGACCCTATCAAAACAAGCCCTTTCGTGGTCCCCACAACAAGAAAAGAGGCTCCCACAGGAAACGCCCCTATGGGGGCAACTCCTCACAAAGCAGTAACCAATCATTTTCCTCAGGCAGGGGGAAACCGAACTTCAGAGGCTCCAGGGGTCGTTTTCAACCCCACTATAGGGGACTAGGGCGTGGAAACCCCTCCCCACAATAACTCCTTAAAAGCCTCCCACAGTCCACCAGTAGGAGGTCGCCTCTGTTCTTTCAGAAGAGACTGGCAAACAAACAAATGTTCATCCAACGTGTTAAACATTATCACCAATGGCTACGTTCTGCCATTCATTCCAAAACCAAGTTTGGTCAGATTAGCTCTGATTCAGTCAGAATACAAGGCCCTTCAATAAGACCAAGCTCTGGCCACTTGTATCCAGTCTCTTCTGTCAAAGAAAGGGTGGAAATGTAAAATCTCTCAGGTTTTACAGTCACCTGTTTCGAGTCCCCAAGCCTCACCAAAGGTGGAGGCCAGTAATAGACTTAAGCAGGCTCAACTCTTTTCTACACGTAGAAAAGTTCAAAATGGAAACTCCAGAGTCCATCAGGACCTCCCTGATTCCAGGGGAATGGGTATCGTCGATAGACCTGTCGGATGCTTACCTTCACATCCCCATCCACCCAAACTCAAGGAAATACCTAAGGTTTTGCCACAGGTCACAGGTGTTCCAGTTCACCTCCCTCCCTTTCGGACTAGCCACAGCCCCCCCTGGGGTCGTATTCACGAAAGGTCTTGGCCAAGTCTTTGACTTAACTTTTGTATAAAAATACAGCCAACTTAAGCCTAAGACTTGGCTAAAACCTTTCGTGAATACGGCCCCAGGTCTTTACAACGATTGTGAAGGAAGTGAAGCTAATGACCCTCTGAAAGGGACTCAGACATCGCCAATACCTGGACGACTGGGTGATCAGGTCCCAGTCTCAGGAGGAAGCCCAATTAAGTGAACACTCAGGCAGTGGTAGACCTAACCCAGTCCTTGGGGTGGATAATAAATCAGGAAAAATCCAAACTAAAGCCAACTGAGGTGTTTTCGTTTGTGGGCTACGAATACCATCTAGATTCAGCCCTTGTAAAACCCACTCAAGAGAGGTGGCTCAAACTTCAGGATTTGATCCTACCACTCAAGTCAAAACATGTTTTGACTGCAAGATGTTTGTTGTCGCTAATTGGGCTGCTTGCCTCAATGGAGAAGATGGTCCCTTCAGGTTCATCCCAAGGATCACTGGAGATATCCTCAGTCGCTGGACAGCCTCCTTCCTTGGACAGAAACCATTTCTGCACAGCTAGACTGGTGGCAAAATCGCATAAACATGTGAGAGGTGCAGACCTTCATCCCAAAGACCACAGCATCCAACTCTTTACAGACGCCTCAAACGATGGTTGGGGCGCTCACTTAGAACAAACCTCTACAAAGGGTCTGTAGTCAGCTAGGGAGAAAAGGCCACACACAGTGGTAGCCTACATAAACAAACAAGGAGGAACTCACTCAGCAGAGATGTGCACTCTCCTGTGGAAGATCATGACATGGTGCCATCACTACCAGATAACATTGAAAGCCAGACACATTCCAGGGTGTCTGAATGTGATGGCCGACCTTCTATCCAGGTCAAACCAAGTTCAGTCAACAGAATGGTCACTGCATCCGCAGGTGTTCCATCAGATCTGCCAAAAATGGTTCACTCCTCATGTAGATCTACTTGCCACTCATCTAAACCACAAACTTCCACTGTACGTGTCTCCAATCCAAGACCCAAATGCTTGGGACATAGATGCTCTGAACATAAACTGGACGGGTCTCACTGCCTATGCTTACCCTCTGATGGCTCTCCTTCACAGGGTGATCCAAAAAATCAGGCAATGTCATTGCCTGATCATTGTAATAGCCCCAGGCTGGCCAGGGATGCCATGGTTTTGGGACCTAGTGCAGCTCTCAAAAGAGATCCCACTTCGACTTCCAGTGTCAAGAACTCTTCTCAAACAGTCCCACAAGTATGTGTTCCACAGCAATCCTCAACATCTCAACCTCCACGCCTGGTGTCTAGGAGTGGACAGCTCCAAGAACAAGGCTTCTCTGTGAAGGTGCAGAGAGAATTGCTGTCCGTCAGAGATCATCAACAAGGACCATCTACAAGTCAAAGTGGGCCCTATTTGAGACATGGTGCAGAGAAAAGTCGGTGGATTTCTCCGCTCCCTCTGTGAAACAAGTCTCAGACTTTTTCATGTTCCTGTACCAAGATCTAAACAGGCGCCCCTCGACCATTGATGGTTACAGGACTGCCATTGTTGACACTTTTAGCCCAGCGGCGCACCATATTTCACAAAGCTCAGACCTTCACAGGTTACTCTCCAATTTTCACAGGGATCGTCCCAAAAGTTCCAGAACCTTTCTGTTGTACTCAATGAGCTCACAAAAGCACCCTTTGAGCCTATGAAAGACACAGACCTCAAACATCTTACTCTTAAAACTGCTTTCTTGCTAGCTTTGGCCTCCGGCAAGTGCTGTAGCGAAATCCATGCCTGGGTTGCAAACAAAGTATCTAATCTAGGCCAATGGGAAAAGGTTGCCTTGTTCCCTTCTTCTGACTTTATAGCCAAAAACCAACTAGCAAGAGAAGGTTCCCAAAGTGTCTCTCCGGTGACTATCCCTGCTTTGACTACCATTGTAGAAAGACAATTCAAAGAAGACACAACCTTATGTCCGGTGCGGGCCCTGAGGTACTATTTGGATCGAACCAAAGACCTGAGAGGGTCTCGGCCCCTCCTTTTCATCTCCTTCAAGAAAGGACACACCTCAGACATCAGACCCGCTACTCTTTCTTCTTGGTTGAAACAAACCATTCTGCTTTGTCATAAACAAGCAGACCAACAAGCCTTGGACCTGGTCCAAGTTAAAGCGCATGCCATTAGGGCCTTTGCGGCCTCTAAGGCCTTTTACGGTGGGGTATAGGTGGACCAAATCATGCAAGCCTGTTACTGGAAAGCTCACAACACATTTACAAATTTTTACCTAAAAGACCTTACTTGGTCAGACAGCGACAACAATATGTATCTGGGTCCAGTAGTGGCTGCACAACAAGTTCTAGACCCTTCCCCTCAGACCAGTTATCCTCGGAAAGAAAAGAAGAGGGGGGGGGGGGGGGGGGGGCACATCCGCTACAACCAAGTCTTCAGGAGTCTAATCCCAGGGTCTAGGTATAGGTTTTACTCTCAAGATGCTACGGGTAAGGTCTTTTTGTCATTATCAGTATATATAGTGCATTATGTATTAAGGACTTATCAAGGTTGTCATTAATCTCATGTTAGGTGGCAAAAATTATGAGAATTCCAAGCCTAGCGCTAGTTTCTATCGTGGATAGGCCTTAGGGCCTTACTCGTCGTAAGTGAGCACGGCTGCACTTCTCTCCTACAATCAAAACATCCAGACAGTTTTTTAGCACTGTCACTCATTTAATTTAGGTTTTTGGCTCTTTACAGGCCTGGTCTTCGGGATTGGGTCACTGTAAACGGGACTCCGACTGGTATTTCTAAACATTGATTCTAATCTATTACTTCAAAATCAAAGAAAAATTGACATATCTTCAAATCTCAGCTCTAATCCCTCCACCGAGCGGTTGGATTCAGCATTCAGTCCCACATTGTAAGCTATTGTAGAGCAATAAAATTGAAAATTTTGATTACTTAAATGTAGCTTTTATAAGCTACAAGCTTACCATGTGGGACTGAATGCTGTTCTCAGATGGCCGCAGGCATCCAGCCAACGTCTAAGAAAAAAAGACATTAATTTATAGTTGGCTGTAGCCTCAGGTTGCCTTCTCATGGTACTCTGCAAGACCTCTTCCTACCACTGTCTCTACCATATCATGAGAACCTTCTGACTCAGCTGTTCAACAAGTGTCCACACAGGAACCTGGATCTTCATGCTTGGCTCCTAGAGCCTGAGCCATTTAAAACAAGGTTTCTTTGACCAAATGGCAGCAAGAATTAAGGTTCCTCCGAGACACTCGACCAGAGGCATCATGAGTCAAAGTGGTCCATTTTTGTCAAATGGTGTGAATCAAATCTTTCAGGAAAAGAACCTCCAACGAAGCACCATTGATGGTTACAGGACAGCTATTGCAGATAAAATTAAGCATTCCGCAAGGGACTTTTGTTTGTATACAGGAGAAATTCATGCGGAAGGAGCCACTGACGCCTGCATTTTCTATTGCTTATAGCTGAATATGGTGTCATGACATTTTGACCACTGAGAGAAGTCACATGAACAAAAAACATGTTTTTAAAAGGGGTATGCTATGTCAGTGCTTGGTTTGAGTAAAAAAGAAAAGGGGGGAGGGGTGCACACCGGTCCTTCACTGGTTAAACCAGTAGGCTTTCTTGGACCTAAAATGATACACAAGAGAAAAAATTTTATCGGAGTTCTCAACTTAAGCCCCTTTCAGCAGCCCAACATCCATGGGGCAGTTATTATGCATCAGTCCACCAGGTAAGATGTATTAATACAGTAAAATGAAACATTTTATAAGTAAATTTATTTATGTAAATTAATGCCTTACCTAGTCGACAGAGGAATTCCCACCCTACCTTCCCCACAATTATACAACTAAAAGGGGGCATACAGAGGGTAGGAAACCAAAAGAGGAAGTACATTGCTCCATCTAGTGACTGCTTGGGTCAGTGTAGCAGCTGGACAAATGAACAGACACTATTGGTTCGGCCAAAGCCCAGGCCAGAACATTTGTTTTCTAAAGTTTGGCGGGACTGGCAGGGCACTGGACATGCATCTGTTCACTAGATAATGTATTAAAAATCTAATCTATTTATTAAATTTTCCATTTAAATATCTAATTGGCTTTTTAGTAAAAATCAAACACTGAAAATAAATTAAGAAATGGTATACAATAATATATTTGGTATAACTCCCTTATTTTTGAAATAGCATTGTATTACCAATCTTGGTATAGGCAAGGCATTCTTTATATTAGAAGTATTGGTAATTCCAATGGGAAAATAATGACCCTGGAGGAAATAAAGAATATGTAGCATTTTAATTGTAATATTCTGCATTATTACAGAATAAGACATTTGATCAGTAAATTTATCAAAAAGTATGACCAAAAGACAATCTTTGTGTTTTCGAGACTGAGTTATCCAATATGCATTAACTCTTTATCACCTCTCAACAAGGTTGTTGAGCATATTATTATATTTTCAGATTATAGGAAACCAAAACCTGATAAAATATTATTTTGTAATAGAAAATGGAAAAGTCTTGTGAAAACTGATTGCAACGATGAGACATGGACAAATATTCTTTAAATTTGTTTCACATCAGTTATAGATAATGAATTAGTTGGAATACTACCAACCAGATATTTATTTTTGTGTGAAAGAAAACTGTCAGATAGCAACTTGTGTTATTCCTGCAAATAATGTCCAGAAACCATAACACATCTCTTCTGCCAATGTCCAATATTTAACCTCGTTTGGCAAAACAATGAACTTTGGATCTCCAATAAGATTAGGCTAAAATTAACATTAACAAACTCTTTAAAAATTCTAGGACATTCAAAGCATACATAGATGGCCATTAAATCTTGTTTTTTAGTAACAAAGAATTATATATATTCATGTTCCAAAAAGTTTTCAATTAAATATCATTTAGTTTTATAATTTGAAGTTCAAAAGCCTTTATCAGGACATAGATATTTATCAGAAATTAATTCAGATCAATTACAACATGCAAACTCCAAATAAATCTGTTTAGAATATTATTAACCAAAACTATTAATTAATATGCAGAAATAGTGTATCACTTTGTTACTGAATCACATGTTTTTTATGTCAGCTGACTTGTGCGGCTTCCGCGTCTGCGTCCATGTGAACAACTTCTCCTCCAAAAGGGCCAAGGCCCAGAGACAGGCTGTTTTTTTAAAAAGATACCTTATCTATCAAGGAAGAAAAATTGTTCAAGGCATGCAGATCTGTTTGTTTGCACAAAGTGTGAAAATTTCAACTCTTGATCGCAATTTTCTCATTCGCTGTTACAGGGATTCCTCTTTTATCTTGTATATATGTACTAGGACAAAAGTAGATTCCCTTGTGTCAGTGTCAAGCCTGGATCTTTCTTAATTATTTTTTTATGTATTTTTAAAATAATTTTAAAGGCATTAAATTCATGAAATTATGCACTAAATCACTTATAACTTGAAAAGTATAGCATTTAGAGCATTTTGTTAAAATCTGTTATTCACCTACTTTTTTCCATAGTTACAACACGGTTAGTAACTTTGTTGTCTATCCCAATAGCTAAGTGAGTAATAGCTACTTTCTCACTTTTCTGTACATTCCACATTGAGTAAAATCACTTGTAACTTGAAGACTATTGCATTTAGAGAATCTTGTATGAATATGTTATTCAGCTACTTTTGGATCAGCTATAACATAGTGATATTGCAGACCTGTAGGTCATTGCATAACTGAGCAATAGCTACTTTGAGGTTCTCACTGTTGAGTAAATTGCTTGTAACTCAAAAACTATTGCATTTAGAGAATTTACTTTACATAATTATGTTATCCATCTACTTTTGGGTCAGATATAACATAGTGAAATTGTAGACCTGTTGCGCATAGCATAGCTAAGCAATAGCTACTTTGAGGTTCTCACTGTTGAATAAATGAGTTGTAAGTTGAAGAGTATTGCGTATACAATATTGTGTCTAAATATGTTATTCACCTACTTTTCAGTCAGTTATAACATACTGAAATTTCAGACTTGTAGCTCATTGCAAAGTGGAGCAATAGCTACTTTCAGGTTCTCACTGTTGAGTAAATGAGTTGTAACTTGAAATTGCATTTAGAGAATTTTGTTTAAATATGTTATTCATGTACTTATGGGCCAGCTATAACATAGTGAAATTGTAGACCTGTAGCTTATGACATAGCTGAGCAATAGCTATTTTCAAGTTCTCTGTGTTGAGAAAATAACTTGAAAACTATTGCATTTAGAGTATTTTGTTTTAATAATGTTATTACTTACTTTTGGTTCAGATATTACATAGTAAAATTGCAGACCTGTAGCTCATTGCATAGCTGAGCAAAAGCTACTTTAAGATTCTCACTGTTGAGCAAATCATTTGTAACTTGAAAACTATTGGATTTACAGTATTAAATATGTTATCCCCCTACTTTTTACACCTTAAAAGTTAACTTGGTACTTTACTTCTGAATATAATTTGTAGGGCACAACTTTTGTGTCTGTTTCTTCTTTCACTTTTACTCTGAAACTCAAAACACACAGTCAGCTGACACAGCCCGTTTACGGGCACTGATTGCTTGTTTATAATATTTCATCTGTCCACTTATATATTAAAATTACAGGAACAGATAAAAGTGTTTTCAGATTACTAATTAAGAATTTACAGTAAATCATTTAAATAATTTAAAATAGGATCAAAATTATCATTGCTGGAAGATTGAAAAAGAAATTGAGTCTAAATTTTACTGTAGTTATATATTTGCTTGCTTGGGGATACAATTTTCCTTTTGTAAAATACACACATTGTAGACTGATTTGCTAAAGTTCATATTTCAACCCTTGTGCCTTGGAGGCAACGGAAACTCACCCCAATTGGAAAAATATGCATACTAAAAACATTCATAATACCAAGGTTAACCACGTTATTCATGACGATCCCTAGACCTAGCCCTCGGACCATTAAATCACTGAATAAGTTGTTTTATTCGTTTATATGGGATTATAAACCAGACAAAATAAGTCGAGCAAAACTAACACAAGGCTATCCAAAAGGAGGCCTAAAAATGACCGATGTGGATGCTTTCATAACCAGCCTTAAAATCTCTTGGATCAAAAGATTGCTGAGTAATGATACACCGGTGTGGAAAACTTTAGGACTACATTGCATTAAAAATCCAATCAGATTAAAATATCTTGGCTCGATTTGGCCTAAAAATCTTGCACTAAATATAACAAATACTGTTTGGAAAGAAGCCTTACAATCCTGGGCGTGCTTATTGAATGTAAACTCACTAGACGAAAATAGGAAACTTTCAAGCCCGATATGGTATAATCCAAGGATATCAAAAATAGAACTTTTTTTTGCCACAATGGTTCAATAAGGGCATCATATTTGTAATCGATCTAATCGATTCCCAAGGAAAATTTCTAACGTATCATGAACTAATGGCAAAATATTCTGTACACTATAATTTCTTAGACTATCATAGGGTCAAACAATGTGTGAACAACTTCCTAGGTACATCGGATACTTCAATAAATGAAAGGCCCGTTTACCCTATAACATTATACCTTCTCTCTAAAGGCATAAAAGGTTCACGTGAATTTTATAAAATTTTGCTTTCACAAAAACGCTTTAACGATGACAAGCTTAGACATAAATGGGAAAGATCTTTGAATGTTGAAATTACAAAACCCATGTGGGAAAAAAGTTACCTGGTTTGTTTTAAAACTATACAAGATAATTACCTGATTTGGTTTCAATATAAAATCTTAAATAGAATATTGGGAATTGAAAACTTAAAATTTAAAATGGGCATATCACTAAACAATGTGTGCAGATTATGCAATGAAAATGAAGAAACTCTAGTGCATCTATTCACTTTATGTAACCCTGTAAAAAAATTCTGGGAAGCTTTGACCAGAAGAATAAAAGCCGACATAAATAGAGATTTAATTTTTTCAAGCAAAGATATAATTTTGGGTTACCAAGAAAAACAAATGTGGCCCGCGAACATTTTATTGGTAACTATGAAAAAATATATTTTTGTGGCAGCCGGAAAGAAAAAAACTCCACAGGTAGTTGAAGCTCTTGAGATGCTAAAAAATATTTTTTTTGAACAGGAGTATGTGTCAAGAATACAGAACCACGAAAGTGAATTTAAAAAAAAGTGGGATTTTATTCCACGACTATTACAGTAACATACTTTTGTAATATTCAAGTTTTTTTTTTTTTGTTTTTTTTAATAATACTGTGACTATGGAAAGCTTGTAATTGTTAGTAAAATATAATACATGTAAATGTTAACTCCTATGGAAAAAGAAATAAAAATATAAAAGAAAAAAGTTCATATTTCAGTGGGTAGTTATGTTGTGTCTTCATAAAAAGTATGGTGTACAGAAGAAGCGTCCTATGGATAATACCCAATTAAAGCTGGTTATATGGTAACAATAATTAACGCTCGAGGATAGGAGAGGGTTATTGTAGTCAGTTTGTTTCTGTCTGTCCATCTGTCTGTCTGTCTGTCTGTCTGTGCACCGTTTTGCCCTTATAACTCAAAAACTATAACATCAATCAATCTCAAATTTGGTGGGAAGGTATTTTATGGGGAACAGACGGATTCTTCCAAATTTGGTGTAATTTGTGTGAAAATTAAAGCCAGGAGAGAGTTTTTCTTATTTTTAATTGGGCTTTTACAGTGAAATCTGCTTCTCTGTCTGTGCACCGTTTTGCCCTTATAACTCAAAAACTATACATCAATCAATCTCAAATTTAGTGGGCAGGTATTTTATGGGGAACAGACGGATTCTTCCAAATTTGGTGTAATTTGTTTGAAAATTAAAGCCAGGAGAGAGTTTTTCTTATTTTTTAATTGGGAATACACAGTGAAACTGCTTCTCTTCATCACATAGGTAAACAAGATGCACTCAGAGAGAGCAAAACGCTCGACTCCATGTGACCAGTTCATCAAATGACAGAAAGTATTGTAAGGAAGACAATAAAATAAAACCAAACATGTAAATTAATCTTCACAGAAATATCAAGTAGAAAGCTAGTCATTTAAAATACAGACAGGCTGTCTTTAAGTAAAAATATTTCTTCTCATTTTAATAAACATAATAAAGAGGGAGGTGGTATATTCATCATTTTTATGTTAGCTGACTTGTCAGTCAGCTGACATTATGTCATCACTCTGCGGCGTGGGCGTACACGTCTGCGTCCGCGTGAACAACTTCTTCTCCAAAACTACAAGGCCTAGAGACATGCTGTTTTTTTTAAAAGATACCTTATCTATCAAGGATGAAAATTTGTTCAAGGCATGCAAGTCTGTCTGTTCGTCTGTTTGCTAGAGACATTACAAGGGGGGTACCCCCACCAAAAGTGTGAAAATTTCAACTTTTTATCACAATTTTCTCAGTGACTATTGCAGGGATTTCTCTCATATCTTGCATATATGTACTAGGCCAGAGGTAGATTCTCTTGTGTGAGTATGAGACCTGGATCTGTCTTACTTTTTTTTAATAAATTTTTTTAATAATTTTTAATGCATTAAAATTCATGAAATCATGCACTAAATCACTTATAACTTCAAAAGTGTTGCATTTACAGCATTTTGTGAAAATATGTTGTTCAGCTACTTTTTTCATAGCTACAATATGGTGAGTAAGTTGGGTGTCTGTCTCAATAGCTAAGTGAGTAATAGCTACTTTTGGGCTTTTCAGTAACTTCCATTATGAGTAAAATCACTTGTAACTTAAAAACTATTGCATTTAGAGAATTTCGTATAAATATGTTATTCAGCTACTTTTGGGCCAGCTATAACATAGTGAAATTTCAGACCTGTAGCTCATGGCATAGCTGAGTAATAGCTACTTTTAGGTTATCACTGTTGAGTAAATCGTTTATAACTTGAAAACTATTGCATTTAGAGAATTTCGTATAAATATGTTATTCAGCTACTTTTGGGTCAGCTAAAATTTCAGACCTGTAGCTCATGGCATAGGTGAGTAATAGCTACTTTTAGGTTATCACTGTTGAGTAAATCACTTGTAACTTGAAAACTATTGCATTTAGAGTATTTTGTTTCAATATGTTATTCACCTATTTTGGGGTCAGCTATAACATAGTGAAGTTTCAGACCTGTGGCTCATTTCATAGCTGAGTAATAGCTACTTTGAAGTTCTCACTGTTGAGTAAATCAGTTATAATTGGAAAACTATTGCATTTACAGAAATTTGTGCAAATATGTTATTCAGCTACTTTTGGGTCAGCTATAACATAGTGAAATTATAGACCTAGAGCTCATGGCACAACTGAGCAATAGCTATTCTCAGGTACTGACTGTTGAGTAAATCAGCTATAACTTGAAAAATATTGCATTTGGAGTATTTTGTTAAAATATATTGTTCACCTACTTTTGGGTCAGCTATAACATAGTGAAATTACAGACCTATAGCTCATGGCATAGCGGAGCAATAGCTATTTTCAGGTTCTCACTATTGAGTAAATCAGTTGTAGCTTGAAAACTATTGCATTTACAGTAGTTTGCTTAAATATGTTGTTCACCTACTTTTGGGTTAGCTATAACATAGTAAAATTTCAGACATGTAGCTCATTGCATAGCTGAGTAATAGTTCCTTTGAGGTTCTCACTGTTGAGTAAATCAGTTGTAACTTGAAAACTATTAAATTTAGAGTAATTTGTTAAATATGTTATTCACAGAATTTTTGGTCAGCTATAACATAGTGAAATTGCAGACCTCTATGTCATGGCATAGCTGAGCAATAGCTACTTTCAGGTTCTCACTGTTGAGTAAATCATTGTATCCACTGGATAGCCGCAGTGTGTAGAGAGAGATTTCACCATTACTGCTCTGATGAAAAAAAATATTATAGCTAGCTTTCTTAAGTTTGCAGTATATATTAATAACCATAAAATGTTGTCTGGGAATATTTTTGGCCTCATTTTGAGAAACAAGATGGCCGCCACAGGTGTTTTTTGTCAGTCATGAAAAGTGCTTATATCTCCCTTATTATTGATCCTAGAGGTTTGGGATGATAAACCAACCTGTAGGAAATCATGGGGTGGGAATCTTTTGGTGTGGTCAGATTTGACCTTCAATGACCCCTCCTTCAAGGTCAAACAAGGATAGCCAAACTTAAAAGTGCTTATAACTCGCTTATTATTGGTCCCAGAGGTTTGGGATGGTAAACAGACAGGAAATCATGGGCTGTGAATCTGTTGATATGGTCCGATTTGACCTTGGAACCCTCCTTCAAGGTCAAATGAGGATAGCGAAAATTGAAAGTGCCTACAACTCGCTTATTATTGGTGACAGAGATTTGGGATGGTAAACCATCCCATAGGAAATCATTGGCTCGGAATCTTTTGGTATGGTCAGATTTGACCTTTGGACCCCTCCTTCAAGGTCAAATGAGGACAGCCAAGCTTAAAAGTGCTTATAAGTCATTTATAATTGGTCCTAGAGGTTTGGAATGGTAAAGCATAGGAAATCATGGGCTGGGAATGTATTTGTGTGGTTAAATTTGACCTTGGACCCCTTCTTCAAGGTCGAATGAGGATATTGCATTTGTAGTATTTTTTTAAATATGTTTTAACCTATTTTTTACACTTAAACAATTACCTTGTTATTTTCCGTCATAATACCATTTACAGGGCACAACTTTTTTATCCTTTTCTTCTGTCAGCTTCGGAATTTCTTTCGAACTTGCTGTTCAGTTACCATTTACTGTATTTCTGTACAGCCCTTTTCCTGATAATTATTCTGTCCTCTAATCACCTTCACAAATCAAAAACACTCAGTCAGCTGACACAGTGCCCGTTCACAGGCACTCTCCTCTTGTTATTTATTATTATTTCTGTTTTATTTTCTCTTTTTTTATTTCAATTCCTTGACAGTCCATCACAAAAAATTACCATGTGTGATTTTCACCAAGTGACCTTTAAGCAATATTTTTACCTCCACCATCAGTTTAATGTTTTTGTGTGCTTATTGTTTATTTTTTTTATTTAATTTTATTTATTATTTTGTGTGTGTGTGGGGGGGGGGGGGGGGGGGGGATGTAGTTACTAAAAGAAAGATCAGGATCTTAATTTGGATACAAAAAATTCATGATTTTTCAGAGGTCCCATTTCAATGTATTTTAAATGACTAGCTTTCTACTTGATATTTCTATGAAGATTAATTTACATGTTTGGTTTTATTTTATTGTCTTCCTTACAATACTTTATATCACTTGATAAACTGGTCACATGGAGTCGAGCGTTTTGCTCTCTCTGAGTGCATCTTGTTCATTATATAATCAGGAAGACAGAGGATGGACACCTCTTGGATCAAACCTAAGACCTGATGTTTAGTGCAATAGTCAGTAGATGTCTGGAGGTGCTTGATGGTTTATAGTGCAGAATCGTGATTATATAGTATTGACTACATTCCTCCATACCATCAACCATCTGAATATGGTATGATTTATAAAAGCTGACTGGCAATATTAAAACAAAATCAATCAGCTGAATATCTTCGTCAAAGCCAATGTGACAACAGGCTCATAACATCATAACATGAAAATGTTTGATGTTTCACCTATTCATGCATGTATGGAAAGGAAATGTGAGTGAAGAGTGATACCAGAAAATTTCAAATCATAGATTCATTGTGCATTAATTAATTTTATTTTCATCAGATCTGTGCCTGTAAGAAGGACAGCTGCCCAACTTGTGTGGCAGAAAAAGCAGCAACCTCCTCATTCCCAAAGTCAAGTGAAGAGTGAGTAGTCACTTTGGAAACAGTGTTGAAACAAAATTTAAAGAAAAAAGTTCAGTGGTGTGTTTTTACAATATATTTTACAGCTGGAGTCTGTAATATCTTTGTGTGTATATCAGTACTCATAATTGCTTGGACCACAACAAATTCCTGCTCATGTAAACCTGTTAAATGTGGTTTAGTACCTAATCAGAGGCAGTCGCCTCTGTGTATGTTCAACTCCCAGAAGTGACAAATGCTGAGGACCTGCCCTAATACGACCTCAAAACATAAGACATAAAAACCCCAACTTTGACATTTCAAATTTGATGATGATGTGATAACACGATGTACCAGTAAATTGTCATTTGGATATTATAGCAAGCTAATCATACAAAGTTTCATGAATATGAAAGCTCTGGTTTATTATGCATGTAAATTGGATATCGCAAGAAAATGTCACTGAAAAATATACAGATATAAAGTATAAGTACTTGATGGTGAGGAAATCCTTAATTTATAAGGATTTTTCCTGAACAGATTCTTAACAGTTCTTTAGGTCCCTAATGTATATTTTCTTTTGGTAAACACACTTTAAAAATAAAGGAGACTTAATGAATATGGCCTCAGATATGACCTCACCCAGTCCAAAGGGATGTATAAAGCCAACTTTGTATCAGTATGAAACATTCACACTTGTGTTTTATTTTCAGGGTAGTGTACTGGGATGATCATGACCCTGATGATACCCGAGCAATTGTTGTGTTTAAGGAGACTCATCCTGTAGTCCCGGGTGAAAGTCGCAAGTTCATGTTCCTCTTTCATATGTCCATCTCTGATTCCATGGTTGCAGACCATGCCCACCCCGAGTGCAGCATCTCCAGTATTTCTGTCTTGTTGTTTGCCTACAAGCATCTAGTCAATCCTGTTCATATTTACAAGGAATTCGTGTCAGACTTCCTCTATGAACAGGTACATGGCTCTATCAAGGAGGCTAAAGATATATTTGATTTGAACTATGAAGGTAGGCAGACACAGTTGTCCCTTTCGGATACTGTTCTGGTCACTAGTCACATTGGTATGTTTGTGAAGGAAGATCTGGAGATGGATAATATGGTTGAAGAGACTTTACTGCACTATATGATGCACATGGAGGATACACAGATCCTTCTATTCTACAGGATGTCACCTTACTGTGTATACAGCATCATTACTGTGGAGGGAGGGGAGAAGATCTTAGTTCTGGATTCTCAATGGCATTCAGTGAAGAAAAAAAACAGGGGTACTACTTGGCATGGGGCTATCTTGTATTATTCAGAAAGAGTGTTGGTGGTAGTGAGGGAAACCATTAATCTGCTGATAAGTTACAGTGGCCCACTGACTGGCAAGTGTAGACTGGCTGTGCTGGAGAGTCAGAACAACTAGGCAAATTTTTATACCTTAAATGAAGTCATTCTGAATGTGAATTATTACTACATTTGCGTTACCATATGTACAGCATATATCATTTCATTTTTAAGTAGTTTTCTTCCATAGGTGTTGTCAGGGGGCTTGGAGTGAGGTCTTGGCAGTGAGTAATCTTTTTGCTATTTCATATAATTTATTACTGTTTGTTCCATTATAAGTTATTCATATGTGATATACTGTATTAAACCAACATTGTGAAATTTCCTGTTTTGAACCTGAACTTCAAAGTAAAGAATATTATTGTTTCAGTGATACTGTAACAGGACTGCCATCTAAGTGATAATATGAGTTACTATGTATCTGCCAATGCCTGGTCGAAAACTCCAATGGTCACCCAGCCAAGTAATAACTAAGCCCAGTGCTGCCTAACTTCAGTGATCAGACTGGAACTGGTCAAGCTACACCACATAGGCATATAAGAAATACTATGTAATTCAGTAGTGAGTACAAGATTATTATATCCCTGGTGTCTCTAACAGTTATCAAAATTTTAAAACAACAGAATGAGTGCCCCAGGCCAGACAGAACTGGATATCTTATCCTGCTTAAGCACCAATCCATTGGTCCCTCTCATTTGACCAATGGGAGGATGTTTTAGCCTCAACTCTGCTTGTAACTGGTTGAACTTATCTACACTCCCTATTAAATACTGACTTCACTGAACAAGGTAGACTGATTCATTATTTACATTTATGGTGTACACAGGAACTATGAAATTCAGGAGATAAGATGTTTGATGTGCATTGCCTTCATGCACTACTGGAAATTATACTGGTGTGCATTGGTTAGTTTTGGATACTCCAGATGTGATGTATAGTTTGTGGATCATTGTAAGCTATAATTGAGGGGGCTCAGTGGTGTAGCAGTTAGAGTGCTCGCCTTCAACCTTTGAGGTCCCCAGTTCGAATCTCGACCTGGGCGCTTCATGTTCGAAAGTTGGTAGTTACTTGCCGATGCCTAAAAAAAATGCTTATTTATGATATGCTACATAATGTATTAAAACAATAAGATATAACACATAATTATTGAGTAGCTGTCAAAACTGTCATTGGTTACGTTACAATAATGAACATGAAATATGTACTGGTACATATTAAAGTAATATTGATAATAGTTATGCAGTAAGGCATACTTCAGTTATCCACATGGAATATAACAACTGATAAAAGCTCACATATTTTCAATTCATATTTGTCTATTTCAAACCTCTATATATTGCAGTGTTACATGTGATTTTTTTGACTATCGGGTAGTTTTTTATTCACCTCAATTTTATGGCAATCACACCCCGTTGATTGCGTATCAGTCAGTTTGGACTAGTCCGTGCAATTAACTCGTCCAACTTCCCTCCTGGCCAATCACTGCCTTCCTTACAGTTTCACCCAATCAGATTCTCTCTGTCATCTTGACCTTTAGACCTCCACGTTTCTTCCTCACTTTATATGTGTATGTTGACTGAAGCACACGACAATCTTTCAAATATGGATAATACAAGTTCCTTTTTACTGTTTCTTAATGGACGATTTTAGTTCTCATTCATGCACTGTCATATTCTAGTACTGTGTTGGGTCATAATGGCGTCTATTGCCACTGATGGTGGTCAGAAAGCTTTGCTTTCGTGCAAGAAATGTGGCACGGACCACGAAAAACCTATTGGGAACAAGTGTGAGAAACTCAAGCTGGACAAATTAGAACGTGAGGAGAAACGTGACTTGAGTAAAGACATAGCGGGTAAGAAGACGCCTAAGGGCAAATCCACTGCAAATTTAACCAGCCAGGATAAGATAATGGAAGCAATGCTTGCTTCCATGTCATCATTTACAGAGAAGTTAACGGCAATGGAGGAACGTATCTCAGATCTCACCAAAGTACAAGGGGAAGGTGAGACCACTGCAAGGAAATCTCGTTCGCGTGAAAAGAAGAAACGAGATTCTACTGATGAGAGTCACGAACCCACTTTTGCTACTCCACATCCAGTACTCCAGTCGGAAGAAGGTGTGCCTTATGCTCGCGTGTTTTCAGACACTGCTGTTACATTTAAACCTTCTTCAACGCCGACTAAAGCGAAAAAACAGAGGGGTAATACAGAACTGGGGGTGATGCCACTCACCCGTGAACTTATACCTCCAATGCCTATGTGAATGGTAGCGGGTTCATCTCACCCACGGACTACCTCAACTATCACGAGACCTGTTCCTTCACTAACATCTACACAAGCATGGGACTGTAGTGCTTCTAATTTACAAGGGACAGATTGTAACATTCAGACGGCTAAAAAGCAACCAACTCGTGATTATAACCAGAACGTTCTCATGCATACTGACCAGTTCGGGAATCCTGTGTTAGTGCAAGGTATTGCAGATCAACCTGTGGTGTACTCACAAGTGCAAGCACAACAAACGCAGTTGCCAGAAAGACAGTTAGATGCTAATCTTGCTAGCCAGTCACTTGAAACCCTGAGAGCCAACCCTTTCATACAGCAACTGGTGGAGGAACGGGTGGCAATACTCGAGTCTAGGATGAAAAGTGAACTACAGCAAGGTAACCAACTTCGTAAGAAGAGTGGGAGATACAACATTGCGGACACGCCTCACTGTCCATCACACCTACGCTGGCCCAATGAATCTTATTTGTCTGGATCTCAGCGTAAGCGAACTCCATTTGATGACTTGACATTAGGACAGTTTGTTGCCGGGTTCATCACGAATGTCCTCGACACACAGCATGTTGACACGATGAAGAATATGTTAAGGGAATTGGGGGAGACGGTACGACTGGCTGAGAACCTTTCTTGGCCAATAGCACGAGGTGCGTTTGCTATCTCGATGCACAAGATCGAGGATGAGACACTAACTTGGGCTGATGCCAGAACTCTCGCAGATAACAGACTCACATACTCGCAGTCGGCTGTTTTCAGCGGTAGCACGACAATGTCACCCAAAAACACTGGATCGCCTCAAATAACAGGGGGCCCCAAGAAGATCGTGTGTCGCTGGTATAATGAGGGATCGTGCCCCCACTCCCAGGAACACTTAGACAGCACTGGAACTACATTGTTTCGACACATTTGTATGTACTGTCATAAGTATCTTAAACGCAATAATAGCCATACTGAAGCTGATTGCTTTAACAAAAAGAAAGTGGTTGTTTCTGAATAGGGTCGTACCAGCCGCACTCTTTTAAGTTCTGATATTTACAACTTTAGCAATGACATTAATGGTGTTGGGTCTGATAATTTTCTTAATTCTCGAGTACACTCGAGTGAGACGTGTTCGCAGTTGTTCTCCCACAATTATGTTTTTGTTTGTAATATGCACAGATGGGGCCCATATAATAATGTTATAGATAAAAAAGTTACTCAGTTTATTGGGGCCCCACTCATGTATGTCAGTACTGTACAGAAGGGTGAGTCGGTTGAAAATGCTTCCACACTGAGTGGTTGTCAGGCTGACCACCAGGAGAGCTGGTCTCCCAGCAGTTGTGATAATAATAAAGAATGCATTATGTTTGACAAGTATCTTGGTTTTGTAACTGAACCTACCATGTCTTGTAACTTACCTGCACAACCTCCCTTGGACATCAATGATGCATCTTCTTATTTACAAGCTGTGGATCTGATCTGGGAGTCTGGTCTCCCCAACTATAAAGCTGTCAGAATTCCCCTTCCCTCGACCTTTGACTGTGAATATCTGGAACAACAAATAGGTGATTATCACGACAAGGTAGTCCTTGATTACATAAAGTTTGGTTTTCTGCTGGGCATTGAACGTCATATCATTTCTAATGCCAGTGATAACCATTCTTCAGCCAAAGCTTATTCGAACGAGGTTTCCTCTTTTATACGGGATGAATTGGCGTTTAATGCACTACTGGGCCCATTTGACCAAATCCCACATTCAGCATTTACCTGGTCACCTTTGATGACTAGACCAAGAGGATCTGGCCGTAGGGTTATCCTTGACCTCTCTTATGGTGAGGGTTCAGTCAATAATGCCACCAACAGAGATCTCTTTGATGATAAACCTTTTAAGTTGAAACTACCTTCTTTGGACCACCTCTTGCCCATACTAGAAGAATTGGGCCCTGATGCACGTCTTTGGAAGATTGATATCTCACGAGCTTTCAGAAATGTGAGAATTGACCCTAGAGATGCTATTCACCTAGGCATGATGTGGCAAAATAAGTACTATATTGACAAAAATTTGGCATTTGGTGCTGTACATGGGACAGCCATCTTTGAACGCATCACGAATTTCATTCGCTTTATTCTAGCAAAACAGGGTATTAAGATATTCAATTATATTGATGATATTTACGCCTGTAGCCACAAAGATGTAGCACAGAAAGCTTTTGATGCACTTACCTTGGTTATACAGCAAGTAGGCCTTCCCATGAATCCATCTAAAGTGTTTCCCCCCACAACGGCCCTTCCTATTATGGGCATCGTGGTTAATGTAAAAGAACGCACTTTCAGCATCCCGTCTGATAGGTTGAACGAGATTTGGTGTTTGTGTAATGAGATGTTCCTGCGTGACAGGCTATCTCGGCGAGAGTTGCAAACCTTATTGGGCAAACTCCTCTACATCTCGCGTTGTGTCAAGGGAGCTCGTATTTACATTAACCGTTTACTCGCACTGTTGAGAAGACATCACGCGTGTACTAACATAATCTCTGATGAAGGGTTTTATCTTGACCTGTGTTGGTTCATTTCATTTCTCAAACATTTCAACGGAGTGGTCACTTTTTGTAAACAAAGTATCTCCGAGACAGTATTCGTAGATGCCACTCCTTTGGGGATTATTGGGGGTTATTGGGGTAATAGAGCTTATTCAACTCTCATCCCGTCTGAAATCTCCCAAGGTGTCGCGATCTCACAATTAGAAATGTATAACATAGTCGTAGCTGCCAAACTTTGGGCACCACTATGGAGGGATAAGGCGGTCTGTGTTAGATGCGATAATGAGAGTGCGGTGTCGGTTTGCAACTCTGGCAGCACAAAGGATGCATTCATGAATTTGTGTCTTCATAACTTGTGGTTACTTGTGTCACAATTTAACATAGATTTCAGAGTTGTACATATTAAGGGCAAAGACAATGGACTGGCTGATGCCTTGTCTCGTAATAAACTTCATTTATGTAAAAATGTGCAGTTGGAGGTAGCTCCTAATGAATGTTTGTCGTTATCATTGTAGGGTTACCCAGCCACGTTCACCCTTTGTTATGTGAGGCCATAGAAAGAGGACAGCAGGGCTTACGACCCCATACTTTGTACCAGTATAAGAAACAGTTTAATCTATTCTTGGCGTTTGTTATTTCACATGACATTCGTACATTGGACTGTGTCCGTACTATCATCGTGTTTTTAGAATTTTTAACTGCAAATGCATTGTCATTCAGAGTGGTTATGAACTATGTTTCTGCATTGAAATACATGTTTGCTAAGTATGCTTGGTCACTGGAGGTGTTTGAACAACCTATAGTCAAGAGAATGCTGAAGGGCATAAATTACACTGTACATTCACAACCTTCACCAAAGGGTCTGTTTACACTTCTGCAGATTCGCGAGATATCTCACTTGTGTGATGTGTTCAAGTCGTCCCTCACGTACAGAGCTGCTTTCCTGCTTGCGTTCTTTGGGCTCTTGCGTGTATCAAACATAGTCCCCCCGTCCCCAAAAGCTTTTGATAAGGAAAGACACTTTCTGAGGTGAGACGTGACTTTCGCCTACCCTGGCACCCACATGAGATTGAAATGGGCTAAGAACATACAAGCTCCCGAGAGAATTCATTTGGTCAAATTGCCTTGTGTGGATGATCCGTTCATGTGACCCACTCAGACCTTGCGCTTGCTTTTAAACAAACACATCTTGCAACCTGATGACCCTCTCTTGGTGTTAGATGACTTCACTCTTCTTTCCCAACGTCTCTTACGTCTTAGGTTGGCTACCTTGCTACGAACTATGGGTCTCCCTCTCCAAGGCCATGGGTTTCACAGTTTTCGTCGTTCTGGAGCCACATTAGCCTACGATTCTAATGTTTCTCTCTCCTCTATCAAAATGCATGGGGTGTGGAATAGCGATTCAGTATGGTCGTACATCTCTGACAACACATCTCAGTCCCTTCAGGTCCCACTGACCTTCCAATCTTTAGTCAACTCCCTACCATAATGCTTACTGGGCTTGGGGGCAAATCTCCCTCTTCATGTTTTAGTATATATGTAACATTGTCATAGAATCTAATAAAATAGTGTACCCATTCTCGTCTTTAAATCTCGTAACGAGAATTCATTTCCTTCACACTTCCAATCTCTCACCACGGCTCCGAGACTGACTGATGTAACCGTTCATTCTTGTGATTCATGTACATGTTCAGTGGTTCATGTACATGTTCTGTGCATGCCTTTGTCACATTTTCTTATATGTACAATAAACTTCCAAACTAATTAGTGAATTTTATTTATATTTGGTATGTTGGTGTACTTAGGCCCATGGAAGAAGTCCACTGTATGGTAAACTTACTGTCCTAAATAGAAATTAATTATGGATACTTTAGGATACATATCAGGATACATGGTTGCTCAGATAACATTTAAAGTGTCGGGCCACTGTTATTAGATCCTGTCTTTAGTGGAAGGCTACAGAACCTCATAGACATTGATAAATGGTCATTCCTGAGTCAGTGTTCCAGTTATGGGACAGTTTTAACCCAACAGCCCTTAAGGGCTCTTTTGGGCATTGTTTTCACCCATGGTGTCTGGATGGGTGGGCGGCGGGAAAAGTTTGTCCGGCCTGTATCTCAGAAACTGTAAGGTGTAGGAAGTTGATACTTGGTAGGGACATTGGTTGGGGGTGTGGGTGTGTAACGTCATGGTGTGACCTTGATTTGACCTTGCCGTAGTGACTTTGACCTATAAAATCTTGTCAGGGATATATCTCTAAAAGCCTAAGGTTTAGGAAGTTGATACTTGGTAGGGAAATTGGTAGGGAAGTGTAAGTGTACTTCATTGTGTGACCTTGATTTGACCTTTGACCTTGCCATAGTGACCTTGACCTATAAAATTTTGTTCAGGCAATATCTCTGAAACTGTAAAGTGTATGAAGTTGATAGTTGGTAGGGACATTACTTAGGGTTTGTAGGTGTGAATCATATTTTTTAGTTTACTGATTAATGCTGTCATCTTGCTATTGAATGGTCTTGTTTTAATACTTTATCTTTGCATACATTTTGTTTCTCTTAGATGTTATTTTCTCTACTTAAACATCATTTGGACCTTAATAGAACTGACACTGCTCGAAAAGTATCCCGATCTTTGTACGGTTTCACTATTTCTATATCTCATGGTGTTGAAAACTTATCCCCAGGCTGTGGGGTATGGGCATCTCTGATGCGATTTTGTGTTTTAGCTGTGGCTTTAAGTCACTATGTATTTTAATTGAATGTGCAATCCCTCACCCATAGGTAGTGCTGGAAAAACCTTCCTGTTTTTTCCCCCCAAAACAGATATAGATGAACTCTGAGGAAGACCAAGCTGTGTAAAAGCATAACCCCGTGCCGATGAGTTTTTGATTTATGCGTGTAGATATTGCTAAAAAAACACGAAAGCTATTCTGGAATCGTGATTCAGATCAGGATCCAAACTACGTATGGGGAGGAGCGACCCACAGTTAGATGACCTAGATTCAGTCTATAGATTTCAGGTTGAGACACAGACACAGAATATCTTCAGGGTACATAGAAAAGAATAGAATAGAATAGAAACATTTATATAGCGCAAAATTGATGCAACATCCTCTAATGCGCTTGAAATCAAAAAGGGAAAGTCGAGGGACGTTAGAGGTCATGATCCAAGGTTAGCGCCCGCCAGGTAGATGTACTATGGTGGAGGATATGCTAATCTAAACAAGTAGGTCTTTAGCTGGCTACGGAAACCTGTTATTGTTTGTTGTGATCGTACTGATTGTGGGAGTCTGTTCCATTCTATGGGGGAAGCCACTGCAAAACCTCTCCTACCGATGGCCTTTTTGTGAGAGGCTGAGGAAAGAGAAAGACGATTTCCACGTGTTAGACAACTGGTTTTGATCAAGGATGATAGGTATGTGGGTTGAGAGAAATTTATAGCCTTGAAAGTAATTAGATTGTACTTAAACAATATACGGTAAGTGATAGGAAGCCAGTGTAGTTTTTGAAGAAAAGGAGTGACATGGCTAGTTCTATCAAGTCTAAAAACAATTCTACAAAGGGCATTTTGTATCTTTTGGAGTTTAGCAACATTGTACTTACTGATGCCATAAAGTAGGGAATTGCAGTAGTCAAGTCGACTACTGATCATTGAGTTTGCAAGCAAGGCTGCAGTTTCCATACTGAGGTATTTACGGATACGTCTTAGGTCCTTAAGGTGGTAGTAGCAGGCTCGACACGTATTAGTTATATGGTTGGAAAAGGTGTTTCCAGAGTCAAAAATTACACCCAGGTTCTTGACTGTATCAGTAGGGGAAATAGAATTTCCGAGAAGTTGAGTAGGGAATTTATTTATGAGGGACTCTCTGGCTTGTCTATCACCTATTATAATAAATTCAGTTTTCTCGGGATTGAGTTTCAATTTCACGCCAGCCATCCAGTTTTGGATACATGTGAGACACTCTGTAAGCTCAGCGAAACTGGAATCAAAATTCCTATTGTCCAATGCTAGATATGTTTGGGTGTCATCAGCATATAGATGGTGGGTGACATTGAAATTGGAAACGATATTACTGAGAGGGGTTGTGTAAAGGGTAAAAAGGAGGGGGCCCAGGACAGAGCCCTGAGGCACACCATACGGAAGTGAGAACACATCTGAAAAGCTATTTCCTAATTTAACCTTCTGTTTCCGGTTTGAGAGATAGGATCTGATCCACCTCAACACAGTGCCATCAACCCCAAACCAATCGCTTAGGGAATTAAAAAGAATGTCATGGTCGATAGTGTCGAATGCCGCTGAGAGGTCCAGCAGTGTGAGTGCGACAGCCTTACCAGAGTCCAACGAAGCAGCAATGTCATTCTGGATTTTCAACAGCGCTGTTTCTGTGGAATGGAGTCTCCTGTAAGCGGATTGGTTGACATTGGAGAGCCCCTCGCTATCGATATAATTATTTAACTGTTTGGCAACTACTTTTTCGATCAGTTTGGATAAGAAACTAAGGTTGGATACCGGTCTATAGTTTTTTAGGAGATTTCTGTCTAAGTTTGGTTTCTTGAGAAGAGGGGTGACATATGCTGTTTTGAAACAGTTTGGGAAACTCCCTTCTTTGAGTGAATAGTTTATAATATTGGTGATTGGAGTGACCAAAATGTCCGCACACTCTTTGACTAGTGCGGTAGGTATTGGGTCCAGGTCGGATGATTTGGTGTTGGATGACTTTAGGATTTTGAGGATGTCATCCTCAGATACAGGCTCAAAAGAGGTCAGGGCAGTGCTATTACTCTTCGGTATTGTGAGGGAAACAGGCACTGATGACTCTAAAGCAACTCTGATTTTCACAATTTTGTCACTGAAAAAATGACCGAAAGTGTTAGCTAAATCAGTAGGACTAATATGATCGGGTAGGATGATAGTTGAGGTTTTGTGCAAGATTTTCTTGAAAGTGTTCCACAGAGCCTTGGGGTTACCACTATTTTCAGCAATGACAGTGGAATAGTGCCTGCGTCTTGATTGTTCCAGTAGGAAATTGTAGCGATTGACAGCAGCTCGATATCTGCTCCGGTTGATTGCAGAGTTGTTACTGCGCCATACTCGCTCACACTTGCGCTTCAGACGCTTTGCTGAGAGGATGTCTGAATTCACAAAGCCTTTGTCGGGGTGCACTGGAGCCATTTTCCTCTTTATTGGGGCATGCTTGTCTAGAATGCTGCGCAAGGTGTTGAAATATTGGTGACTGAGCAAACTGGCTGTTCTGTGAGGATGCTTGATTAGATCAGAATTCAGGATGTCCTCTTTAAAATCCGTGATGTTTATCTTGTGAATTTTCCGGGTATTAACTTGTCTAAATTTGCAGGGAACCTCAATAGGTATATTGACCGAAAAAGTGATGGCAAGATGGTCAGATAGCCCAGCTATAACCTTAGCGCAAAGTGCCTTTGAAAAGGTGTCCCTCACACATATGACATCTAATATATGGCCATGAATGTGTGTTGGGGAATCAATAATTTGGGTGAAATTATATTGGCAGAGGGAATCATTGAATTTCTGCGACCAACCGTCCTGTTTATCCAGGTGTAGATTTAAATCACCTAATATTACATTTTCACAACATGATAAGGCAGCACCTTCGACAAAGGAACTGAAATCCTCAATGAAATTGGCTTTGGAAACATTGGGAGGCCTATACACAGTATGGAAAACAATATCCTGAGCATTGCCTGTGGATAGGTGAACAGATATGGACTCAAAGGTATTGAAACACGGTTGAGGCAGAACCTTAAAATCAATATCATCACGGATGAAAAACCCGACACCACCGCCTCTCCCCTGCTGGCGTGGAACATGAGTACATTTATAGCCCGGAGGAGTGACACTTGCTATAAAGCTGTCTGTGTCGTCTGGTCGAAGCCAGGTTTCAGTGACCGCAATAATATCAGACTTATTGCTATTGATAAATTCTGCAAGAGCAACAGACTTGTTTCTAATGGATCTAATGTTTATTAGACTCCCAGTTAGAAGGCTAGTATTTGGGCCAGGATTTATACTGACATCCCCTGAGAGGATCAACAAGATGGACACCCATGGGCTGACATGTTTATATGAATGTGTTACCCTACGAATATGTCCTTGTATAGCCAAAAAGGCATAATTGACCTCATTGAGACATGGGTGAATGCCAGAAGCAAAAAATATGGTTGAATAGGTGGGGAAAGAAAAAGGCAGACTTGAGGCAACAGGAATTGGTGTTGTAGAAGGGTTGTCAGTGGTGGTATTGGTTGCTCGAGCAACCAGCAAAAAGTAAAGACAGAGCCAGAAAGTGCAATGCATGTCCAAAAGAAATACCAAAAAAAAAGAAAACTAGAAAAAGATGAACCTACCTTTCCTGTGTACCCACCTGTCTAAACAGCAAACCATAGATAAGTAAGTTTAAGAACACTAAAAAGATTGGTGCAGGATTATTATGGACAAGGTGTGATATTGTTTGGTTGTAATTTTATTTAAGTTATTGGGTTAACTAGTTATGGTGAGAAATGGACAAGGTGTGATATTGTTTGGTTGTAATTTTATTTAAGTTATTGGGTTAACTAGTTATAGTGAGAAATGTTGAAACAATGTGTGAGAATCCGCGGGAAATGTCCGGTGAGCGATAATACCCGATAGAGCACTATTTACAATTCTACCAAGTTGAAGGAGGTAGTATGTGCCAGCAGTGAATGTTAAACAACTAAATATTTTATAAAATGACAATAAAACCAGATACAGACCAGCAAGCTGTGTAAAAACGAGAATATTAATACCGGTCCGTTATGACAATATAAAAACACGTCTCGCCTGGCGAACGCTAAAACCCTATTTAGGACAACTGCCATATACAAATTTTTGGGCCCAGTAAAAAGAAGAGGTTATGGAAATGCTTCATCCTTGAAAGACTTTACTCAATGGAATTAAATTTACTCATAGCCATTGGACTTTGTCTTAGTGCCATTCAAAGACAGCATGTACAGGTATTTTTTACAGGCCACTGTTTTTTATGTTTATGTATTAAATGTTGAGGAAATATTACGGCAGGCTCTAAGCGAAGCTTGGATGATCCTAACCATATTTCTAGAAGGGACGTATCTAGGACCACAAAAGTTTTGGTTTTAACATTGACATTATGATAAAAATGGTAAACATCACAGATAAAAATCATTTATCACCAGGCATTTATTGAATTCATTCTAAATAACATAATCATAAAGTTTATTGCACAGTGACTTGTATTACATATATCACCACATTACAGTGATGTATAATAACGACACAATAACAGCTGCAGAAGAATTCGTGAGACATACAGATGAGGTGAAAATAATGAAATGAACAGAGCAGAACATGTAACACTGAAATACATTACTGGATAAAACATTTCACAGAGAAAATGTTAAGTGTACTTGAAGAAGAAAGATACTCAGTATTCATAAGTTTTGACTGACATACAAAGCTTGGGGCAAAAACTTCGACTAACTATAATTGTATACTTTAAGATGAAATTTTATTGCGATGGAGTAGGCTGACAATCTTCAGTGTCCATTTTGGACATGCTACTAGAGTACTACTTCCTACACTATTAAACCACACCATATAGATGTTTTCTAGCATGTTGGCATTTCAGCACATGCTCCAAATCAGCACACTCAGATGCGTGGTGGGGAATACATTATTCAGTTAAAAGTGTTGACAAAATACTGAATTTAGAGCACCCAATTAGTCTCCAATTAATCAATCTAATTAATCCAATTAATTAATCTAAGAAGTATTATTTCATAAAATTGGTACATTATAACATTCAAAATGCAATTTGAACTTGTCATGTATCGGAGAATAATTTCAGTAATAGAAAATTACTAAATTTAAGTAAACAACATGCATTAAAGATGTGCCGAATTAACTCACAAAGCACTAGGTTGTTTTTTACTGTCTTTATTCATATACACACAGAAAATTAGAGAACATTTTCCTTTCCTGAGCCTTGTTTTTGCCTACACCCCTTTATTCTGGGAACAAGTAATGATCTGCTACTTGCCCTAATTTTGATGAAATTATGGTTATGATGGACTAGAAAGACACCATATACCGGTATATACAAGTGTTGTGTAAAAAAGTCATGGGTAAAACTCAGCACTCGCAGTTTGGTAAACAAAATGAAGTACCATCTAGTATCATCGGCTCAAAAATCTGGACTTAAAATTTGGGCTTAAAATGGGTATCAAATTTAACCGATTGAAGATGTGGTCAATGTTTTGGTATTAATGATTAAAGTTCATGTAATTTGGCTAAGTTACTGGTATCTTATGCAAAACGTAAATTGACTTTTAGTCCTTATATAAATCAGAAAATTCATCACAAAAATATAAAATTTGACATTTAATGTCCATTTGAAAAGAGGTTGACTTCTTTTCTTCAAGTGTGTATTTTTCACCCAGATTAAAGAAAAACATGACAAAAACAGTGTTTTACATAACCTCATACACAGATTTTACAGCTAATGAAATTAAACCAAATATTTGTTGTCAAATAATGTTTGAATAGTACCACTGGGGAATGAATAACCAATATATTATACTTTCCTTTCAGACATACTTTAAATCTCTTGTTTACACAGGTTACAGAAAAGTTACACAGCTGTACATTAACCAGAGAATTTAATCACATAAACACAACCGTATTCTGTGCTATAATGACAGAACAACATGTGCTGTGTTTTCTGTATAAAACAATCTGTACAAATACGGTATATAATTGCAACAGCTCTCTCAAACGCCCAGTGGGGACACGACCAAATATTTATTAAAGAGCAGATGGATAGTTACAGGACTTAAAGCTGGGCCAAGTGTTCAAAAAAAAGAGAGACTTGAATCTAGTTATCTGAATCTTAATATGCACAAATTGGAAGTGCAATGTGGCAAATATAAAACAATAAAATTATGTTAAAAACCTAGGGTTTTGACCAAGGGATCTGACTTAACAATAGATATGAATGTAGCTAATTTACCCCAGATTGAAATATCAGCAAATTATGGAAGATACCACAAGAATGGGGATACATGTTAACAAAGAAAGACAGGTTTTTCAGTATGTGGGGATGGTCCATGACTTTTCTGGTATATATTTAGCACCACATCATTGCTATGTTGTTCTGGTCTTTAACAATACAGTGATATTTTCTGTTGCTTTAGAATAGAAACGGAGTACAAACCAGCCAAAGGTGTACGCTTTAAAAAACTAGGAAATATTCACTTCCATCAATAGCATAGGTAACACTGGATACTAAGTGATATATGTCCACACAATAACTGTTTTTCACCTAAATTTCCTGTTTTTACAGGATTTTAAGACTATTTTTGACGAAATTTCATTGCATCAACCACCTTTGTTTAGTGATACATGAACTTGGTTACAACTAAAACACAGGCCCCCGGATGTGGGACGATTACTGCAATATGGACAAATAGCCCAACTTTTTGCCAACAGTAAAAATCCCCTACATGATAATTATGTTTCTGTTGCAACATCACCACTCAAAATTTATAACAAAAGTACAGCCACATTTTCCCACTCTCATGCCATGTTTTGGTTCACTCTGTTTTATTATGACCCGTGATATGGTATTTCTCCTTAAATATAACCTGATTTTACCACCTATTGGTAAACAATTTGTTTATCACCTGCAGTGCTATGGAGGACACATTTAACAGGATTATATACCCGAGTGCTCCAAATTTCTTAATCATGAGTACAGAAAAAAATGTACATCCAAGTCAATAAGACAAATATTGTTAATTTGATGGGTTACTTAACATTTATTAGCCCCCATTGGTTTGATTAATATGTCAAACAACTCCATATTTACCAAAAGAATGCAAGCAATCCAGTTGTTAAACATGGCAAGGAGCACCAGCAAAAAACCCTTCAACTTTTGACTAGATTTCACCTCCTATCTGTATGGATTGTGATGTGAGAAAAACAGACAGAAATTCTGTAAAAATGACTTTTTAGTGAAGCAAACATACTTCTAGATTACACAGTTATTGATATATTTATGAAAAAGCCACACTTGTTTGGACAAAAATTGAAAAAATAGAGTCCATAGTAGGGGGCATCGGGGAATTTAAAAGATTAGAACCTGATTTTTATTTCCCAGTAGTTTGGTCACATAGATCGTTTGGTGATTAATCAAAGCAATATCTTCACTCTTCTCTATCTTCACATGTATAGACAATACTTCATTCATAATGGCCATCTTTACACAAGTCGGAATGTATTTAAGCATGCATACCTTTCACAATACTCAGTACAATTCAACAGTAAATATCCTTCCAATGATATACACCTACTGAATGGCTAACTCTGTGCAACTGGGACCTCTAATATCTATACAGAATTTGGTTCTAATTTATCTGATTTCACTTATCTCGTGTTTAACACCATGCCCAATAACTTGGTAATGGTTATATTGTGACAGGTAGTTGGAAGGTCGAAAGAAACTAGTATATACAGTTGACTGAGGTTCTGTACTGTGAATTGCTGGCAAATAGCAGAAAACATCCCCAATTTCCCCCTTGGAATTCAAAGTCTAAAGTTCATTCATTTCCCACATAAACCATTGAGTATCAGTCTTTGAAAAGTTACAGGGCTTCAAATCACTTTCTAAAAAGAAATGTCTTGTGTTTAATCAAAATAAGCCATTTTTGGTTCCATTTAAATGCCCACAGAGGCAAAGTTATATGGTCATTTTAGCCATAAATTTTCCAATTATTTAATTACTGCCCATTCAGAAAAATATACAGTGACAAACACACCGACAGTAAGTTTTAACACTACGTTCATATCTTAACATCCAAATTAAAAATTTAGTTTGATGGAATCAGAATTAGTGTTACAACTCAAACTTGAGAGTTCATTATTCTATCATATGTGACTTGGGAATAAACATTTTATGTTGAAGCTTGCAAAGCATAACATCTGGTTTTCCAGACGAAGACTTCTGATCATTTGATGTTTTGCAGTTCTGTAATGGCACTGGGACACTCATAAAGAACCGTGATGGGTTTACTCAGCATGTACTTTGATTTACTCCATATTATTCAGCCTTTAACTGAACTAACAGTGAAACAGAAAACCTTTTATTCAATAACTGATTAACTGAAACAAAATGTATGTATATATATAAATTACGGTTCACTTATTGCATTTCTTAACATTTTTAGGAATTCACGAAAAATGAGACAGGATAATGACAACCCGTCTAACATTAATGCTGTCTGACATTAGTGACACGGGTGTACTGTGGTAAGTCCACAAGGATTTATAGAAGATTTTATTGTCACAAAGTTGATCTCTATTACCTCACCAGCAAGACCAGTGTCTGTCAATTCTTTGTAAATACTAATTTTGGTCTGTAATTATACACAGGTCAAACTATATACCATATTGTTCTAATTATATACAACCATTCTGCACCAATTAATCACCCTTATAGTGATATGACTACACAAGCTTAAATACAGACAGAACGGCTTTGAAGCAGGTCCTGCAAAGGTCACATGACATTCAATAATGTCTCATCACCTACATCGGTAGTGTCAGAATATATTGATACTTTACAACTCTGTACACTGCACTAAAATATAATACAATTTTTACATAATTTCACTCCCAATAAAATAACACAAAAACTGTACAACAAAAATATAAATAAATTAGAAGCTACAGGTGCATCGCTTTGGCAACAGAAATATAAAACAAAAAGTAATCAGGTAAAATATGACTTAGTTTGACTGAAATTGAACTGTACTTACTGAAATGACCAGTAAAATATAAACCTTGTTGCATACAAAAATATAAAATTTGTATGTTACTGTAGTGACAATACTGTGTAGCAAAGGGCTCGTGTATTGCTCACTCAATACTGATCCACATAGTTTCTTGAACATTAATATCAATAAAGTCTAAATAAAGTCTTACAGTTGAACTATTACTGTCCATAAACTTAGGGAGTCATTTATTTGTAAGTTTATAAAATTGCATAACCTATTAATATCAGTGTCACCTTAATATTATAATTTTTAATACTTAATATATATTGACAAAACCTTTTTGTTTTTTTTATTTTGCATTTCACTTGTGATAAACAATATTATAATATTGATTGAGATACATAAGTAAATTAGAGTTCAATATTGATATCTGAATTTAGTATTATCGATTACCACACCAATATTATGTTGCAATTTTTGTGTCTATCGCCACAAATATCTTATCATTTGAACAAATGTATATTTATTTATATTTCCCACTTGCAATTAATGGGAAAGTGGATTTCAAACTTTAAAATAAATTTTACTTTTTCATCCTACATACAGTACTAATCTTAGAATCTCTATTTCTGATATTCTATGCACTCATTTCCACTCTCACAAATCTCTATTTTATTATTGACTTATAAAAAATCGTCTTATATTTATGCGAGCCTATTACTATCTAAATACAATCTCTTTCTCAGCAGGGTTGGATAATAAGGTTACATTGCAGAAATGCTAATTAATGGCCTGTTCAATACCTTTATATCACATCTGTATGTTAGCCAATGAGTTAGAAGGGATGCCAGCAAGGAGCTATTGCTAGACCATAAAGGTATATTGTAGGACTTAGAAGTCACAGAGACTGTACTTCGTTGTTGAATTAAGCATAGCGTTACATCAGACTAAAGAATTGATCACTAACTTATCTTCACACATTTCCTCAAACGATTTAATTGCTATTTATTGTAGAATTAAATTCCAAGAGATTGCACTTCTGTGAATTAAGCATAAAATTGTATCAGACTAACATAGAAGGACCACCTTAGCTAACCATTTTTCCTGTATTCAAATGATTAACTGCCATAGAATAATTTCAGAAAGATATGGTACTTGTGAATATTTGCCAACATATCACCCATGCAAATTGTAACAAATTTTATTGTAATTTAACTTTTTACAAGTTAAATACTTACCTTATCCTCACAAGTGCTTGTTTGGTTTTGTGGAGCAAAACGTATCGACCGACAAGAATTTTTTAAGGAATATTCTTGTCACAAGAGGTGACCCCTTTGTCTGCGCATGTCCGCGCTTGCGCAGTAGTCGTTGTCGACAGACGATTGTCGAGAGCTCTTCATTGTATTTTTGGTCCCCAGAAAACAAATTATGCAGGGAGGTAGGGTGGGTTTATCCTTGTGAGGATAAGGTAAGTATTTAACTTGTAAAAAGTTAAATTACAATAAAATTTGTTACATTTTATTGCGTAAAATAGCCTTACCTTATCCTCACAAGTGCTTGAATACAACCATAACAGGTGGAGGGTATTTGTTTTGGCCACACTGTTAGATGATTGTCAGACAAGGGGTCACCAAATAAAGCACTTGATAAGAGGATAAGATAAGCTTCCATATGCCACATCTTAGGTTATATATTACTTCTTCATCACAGATAAGTAATTTGCTAACCTCAACAAGAGATCCATGATGTGGTTGTCATTGTTGCTGCTGTTGCTGTTGTAGATAATTTTACAACAAATCTTTTAGCAGTATTAACCATCACCCAGTATTGGCCGGAGATGTCTGCATGACTCCCCAAACAAGATGTCATCATCTGACAATGAGAATATCTCCAAGCAGGCAAACTGAACTGCATAAACTGCAGATATGGGGCCATATGTAAGTTAAGAAAGACATATGTCAGTGACACCACACTTGTATAACTGGAGAGAACATAAATATGCGAGTCATATGAATAACATGTATAAATACACAGAAAATTGACTACATGCTGAGGTGAATCCACAAGAACCAATTTGTTCATGGACTGGTCATGGGATTGCCAAGCTACATCTTCGAGTAGAATGTAGTAAAGAATTGTGGGTCTTCCAATAACAAGAGTTTGATATCTGTTCAGGTAAGACCCCACTCTTGAAAACTAAAGAGGCAGCCATGGATGTAATATGTGTCTCAATGTATAGACTCTGAGAATCAGAATTAAAGGACTGGCAATCTAATCATGCAGCCAGATTGATCCAGGAAGAGATAGCAGAACTCAAGATATCTCTATCAAGCCTTCCTTAAAAGATATGAGCAAGAGATTCTTCCCCCTCCTTGAAGTACTTGTACTGTCTTGATAGTAACTAAGTACTGTAAGAGGGCAGAGCGTCACAACATCAGTCCAACGCCAGCTCAAGAAAGGTTTGTGAGCTGGAATGACCACTGGTTTGAGCCATCTGGGCCATCAGAAGCCAACTGATTCTTGCTAAAAGGCAGAAGGAGAGTTTCCCTTTTCTCCAAGCAGTAGTCTTGTCCAAGAAGGATCTAAGTGCTGTAAGAGGACAACAAATCATGTGTCCAGGCAATTTGAGTTCAGGAATGATCTAGAGCTGAAGTGACCACTGGAGCCAATCTAGACCAATTGAGGTCCTTGCTGAAAAGGTAGGTAGGAGGGAGAAACTGTAACCTCCTTCCTATGAGGCTTGTGTCTGAAGGAGCCAAAGTCCCAGAATACACTTTACCTTGTTTTGCCAGATGCCAATGCCCTTGCAACAGTCTTGCAAGTCAAACCTTTTTTTTTTTTTTTTTTGACTGACCTCCTTTAAAGGTTAATAAGGAGCCTTTTGTGAAAACTAACAGAAGCAAAGGCAAATCCCTTGATGCTACACTTCTGTTAGCAGTGGGCTTCTCTCTATAAACACTTGCAATAGGCCTATAAAGATCCAGGCTTTTGCCCAACTCCTGCACAAAAAATATAAATGATCAGCTATGGCTGCTGCAAAGCCAGCAATAGTGACAGGTTTCAGATTTTTGCAAGTAAATGGATCAAAAAATCTGGTATATTTGAGACCGTAGGCTCTGAGATGGCCACCTTATTCTGTGGGTACCAGAGCTCAAAATGGCCCATCATGACTCATACATTCCAAGATGAGGGTCCTTGAGATGCCCTAAATCTCTCTACCCCTTGCTCAGAGAATGATATAAGAGATTCTGAGTGGTGTTAAGGTGCCAAGCATGAAGGTGCCAATGCAACAGATTCTGATGGTATTTCTGGCTGAATGGCTGTTTCTGAGACCTGTGAAGTAGCTGTAATGGAGGTGTGGTTGATTGATTCACCAGATCCCAAAAGCAATACATCTTGGGCCACCAAGGGGCCACTACAATCATTTTGCACCTGGTGTTCACTTGTTCAATGACTTTTTAGAATGGGTGGTACAGGACAAGAGGCCTAGCAGTCCAACCCTCCAGCAAGATGTTTAATGCATCTATGTTCAGAGCATTTGCATCCGGGACTGGCCACATAGAATGGAAGTTTGTGATTCATATTGGTGGCAAAGACCATTGATATTTGCCAAACTATGAAAATCAAAAGGAACATTTTAAGATGAAGAGACCACTCTGTCTGTATTATTTTGTCGTTTCTGGAGAGGCTGACTGTCATGACATTTAGACAACCCTGACTATCTCTGGTTCATATAAGAATATCTCGAGGATTGCAGTAGGCCAAGATGCAGCATACCTGCATAGAACACCTATTGTTGATTTGTGCCAAACTTGCACGTTGTCTAGAACCATAAAGGGAGTAAGAACCATTCAGTACATATTACTTTTGTCCCTTCTGTAGAGATCATTGAGTATGACATTTAAGTAACCCCAGAATATTTCTGTCTCTTATGAGTATATTTCAAGGATTGTAGTAGGCCAGGATGCGCCAAACCTTTGTCCCCTCTGGAGATGATGTTGAGTATGACCTTTAAGCAACCAAGAATATGTCTGTTATGAGTATATTTCAAGGATTGCAGTAGGCCAAGTTGCGCCAAACTAGGAGGTATACGCTAGTATCCCTACCTGGGATATAAGCAACCTTGGGGTTAATTGTGATAAGATCGCCATGTCTTGAATAGATTCTCAGGTATTTAATTTATTCGAGGTAGAAAGAAAATTCCTGGTACCAAATGCAGCGGTAACCTAGGAAATCGATATCACGAAGTCCAATTGATGAATAATTGGACGAGTTCTTTGGTTTGAACCCAATACTGGTGTTTTTTACGTACACTAAACAACCAGTAGTCTAGGTATATGGTGAAAGAAATTTCCTGATACCAAAATGCAGTGGTAACCTAGGAAATCGATATCACGAAGCCCAGTTAATGAATAATTGGATGAGTTCTTTGGTTTGAACCCAATACTGCTGTCTTTTACGTACACTAAACAACCAGTAGTCTAGGTATATGGTGAAAGAAATTTCCTGGTACCAAAATGCAGTGGTAACCTAGGAAATCGATATTACGAAGCCAGTTGTTGAATAATTGGATGAGTTCTTTGATTTGAACCCAATACTGGTGTCTTCTACGTACACTTAACAACCAGTGGTCCAGGTATATGGTGAACTCCTATTCCGTGAGACTGAAGAATGAGATTTGCCTCTTTATTACTCGCACGAAACTGTAGAGGGGTCGCTAACCCGAATTTCATAATGCTTTGAACTGATAGGTTTGACCGTGTACATTAAACTGAAGTAGATGTTGAAAATCTTGGTGAGTCGGTACATAGAAGAACGCATCTTTTGTAACCGAATTTCTAACAATTTCTGCTGTCTCCAGCTTAAATGAAGGGACAAGCAGGTATTTATTGTTATAGTAAAGGAACTTCACTCGTGGGCCGTGACCGTTGAAGTCGTAGTTAGATATCAATTCAGCACACTGAGATGTATCAGTGGTTGTCATTAGCCGAGTTTCTATACAAGAAATAAACTGCAATAGAAACCTGGAGTTCTGCAATTCTTGAGTGGATAAATTGCTGTCTTTTGAAGCATTTTCCAGCAATATTTAAGCGGTATTTACTGTAGCCATGTTTTCCTGTCTGACGTCATCGCTTTGCATTGTGGGTAGTACAGGTATTGGTGAATTCGATTGGGGAGTAATTCGACAATCCCAACTGAAGATTCGCACAACTCTGGCATGGCAGTGAAAGTCTCCCATCACTGCCAGAACACTGCAAGAAGAGCCTCCATGGTGACTTGCATTAATGTAGCCGCGTTCTTCTGTATCCATCTCTCCTGGTGAACTAGGAAGAGTGGTACGGTGATATTTTGTAGTTAGTAGGGCAAATAATTACTGGACATAGCCCCTGTCCTGTATAAACCATTCCAAACACACTCGTAAAGGTTGGAAGCAAGGACTTCAACACCATATCTCATCTAGCCATTTTTTAGGTATTGATTGATCTTCGTTGAGTTTGCAGAAGAATTAACTCAAAAGTCACAGTATTTCTTCCATGGGAGACATGGTCATAGGAAGGTTCAATTTTTCAACAGGGCTGAAAGACAAGCAGTGCACATACTGCCCCAAATATGTCTGTTGGATCTTCATCTAAATCTACAGCAAATGAAGGTAATCTGTCCTTCTGTAGTCGTTCTTTTGGAGGGAGACCTGTTACTGTACCAGAGTGGCGCTCCACCCACAGTAAAGAATCTACGACCTCCGCTGCCAAGACAACTGCATTCTTTCTTCTTGGTTTTCCACTGAAAACTTCTCTGCATCCCTTTCATCGACAAGGAGGTAGTTCCAGTCGAATAATGGGAGAGTACGGCGGAAGATATACACGTCTTCCACTGAAGACTTTACAGCAACATCTTCTTGCACATCTTATTCTGACCCTTTTCAGGACAAGGGAGGCAGAATTAGTGGTAGTACCAGTCGAATAATGGATAACTACAGGTAGGTGCACGCTTGCACGCTTCAAAACTTCATAGATCTTCATCCGTGAATGGACGATAATAAGGAAAAATACGTGTTGCTCCCATATCGACCAAAAATATGATGAAGAGCTCTCGACAATCGTCTGTCGACAACGACTACTGCGCAAGCGCGGACATGCGCAGACAAAGGGGTCACCTCTTGTGACAAGAATATTCCTTAAAAAATTCTTGTCGGTCGATACGTTTTGCTCCACAAAACCAAACAAGCACTTGTGAGGATAAGGTAAGGCTATTTTACGCAATAAAAATATATCTCACACATCTGACAGATCAAACAATTGACTACACTGAAATAACTTGATAAACCCGGCACACTCCTGACATCTTTCAAACTTTAAGACCTTCCTCACAAAATCAGCATACAAATGTCTTTGTAGTAGTCCATAGCTCGCTGAAGACTTTTCCCCCCATAATTCCCTTCAATTGAAGGCTTCCTCTTCACTGTCATAACGTCCATTTGGCAATTTTCTGTTCGTACTGGTGAGTGCAGTCGTCTCTTCACGATCAGAACTAAAAACACCAAGAAAAAACTTTTAATTTATTTCACAAAGTGCAAAGTTACGGATTGTTTTGTGTCCCTGTCTGGTGGCTGAGGTTATATCTGAACGGGCCCTCAGCGACATCCACATAATGCCATTGGCTGTAACCAATAACTACCTGACTAAATGCTTTATTTTATGAACATACTGGGAAAGGGAGATTTTGTTTGAATAACAGAAATTTCCCAAAACAAGTTCTTTGTGGATTAAAAAAGCAGGCAAACTTTGGAAAACAAGAAATAAGATGCACTCTCAAACATTGCTGGAACAATGAAGCAAAAAAAATGTTTGCAATCAACTACTATCCCACACAAACTATCAGCCCAATAAGCAGCCATGCCTAATTTGCAAAATATACCAACAATACTCGTCCTGAGTGGAACCTTGCGGGTCAAAAATTTGCTTCAAATTGCTCTAAGTATGTCTTATAGTTTCTGAGATATTTTCAAAGTTTTATTTTCTGATAAAATCAAAGATGGCTGCCAAAAGTGGCAAAAATTGAAACTTTTCCCCTTTGCAGAGAATACTCTTGTACTACCCAGTGGGTCAAAAATTCGCTCAGAATCACTCTATCTGTTACGGTTCCCGAGATATTTTCAATGTATTATTTTCTGCTAAAATTTAAGATGGCCGCCAAAAGTGACGAAAATTGAAATTTTTCCCTTTGGTACAAGATACTCTTGTAGAACCTTACAGGTCAAAAATTCACTCAAAATTGCTCTATCTTTTACGGATTTCGAGATATTCACAATTTTTCATTTTCCACTAAAATCCAAGATGGCCACAAAAAAGTGGTGAAAATTGAAATTTTTCACCTTTGCAGAGGAAACTCTAGCACTACCCTGTGGGTCAAAAATTCGCTCGAAATGGGTCTATGTCTTACAGTTACCGAGATATTTTCAATGTTTTATTTTCCACTAAAATCCAAGATGGTCACCAAAAGTGACGAAAATTGAAATTTTTGCCCTTTGCACAGGACACTCTTGTACTACCCTGTGGGTCAAAAATTTACTCGTAATCACTCTATCTCTTATGGTTTCTGAGATATTTACGGTTTTTTATTTTCTGTTAAAATCCAAGATGGCCGCCAAAGGTGGCGCAAACTGAAATATTTCCCTCTTTGAAGAGGATACTCTTGTACCACACTGTGGTCAAAAATTCGCTTGAAATCGCTCTATCTCTTATGGTTTCCGAGATATTTTCAATGTTTTATTTTCTGCTAAAATTCAAGATGGCTGCCAAAAGTTGCAAAATTTGAAATTTTACTCTTTTGTACAACATACTCTTGTAGCACCCAACGGGTCAAAAAATCCCTCAAAATCTCTCTATCTCTTATGGTTTCTGAGATATTTTCAATGTTTTATTTTCTGCTAAAATTCAAGAGTGGCGAAAATTAAAATATTTCCCTTCTGTACAAGATACTCTTGTGGCACCCTATAGGTAAAAAAAAATCACTCGGATTTCCTCTATCTCTTACAGTTTTTGGAGATATTCACAATTTTTCTTTTTCCGCTAAAATCCAAGATGGCCGCTAAAAGTGGCGAAACTTGAAATTTTTCCCCTTCCCAGAGGAAAATTCACTCGAAATTGTTCTATTTCTAACAGTTCCCAAGATACTTTCAATGTTTTATTTTCCGCTAAAATGCAAGATGGCCTCCAATTGTCCAAAATGAAATTTTTCCCCTTTGCACAGGATACTCTTGTACTACCCTTTGGGTCTCTCCACATATGTTTTCCTACGACCTACCAATACATTTTATGGCTCTAAATGCAATACTTAAGAAGATAATAGGGAGGTTCACATGAATTTTAAGCTTTCTGGTTGGTACCAGTGAGAAAATTTCTCATAAATAGGTCAATGTTCATCAGATCGCTCCCAAAATCTAATCAGCTTGCATTTTTGATAGTATAAGCATGAGTATGAAATTACAAGCCTGTGCGGTCAGTAGATTTTGCTGAGTGGCGATGACAGGCGGGTGTACCCAAAAAACTATTATTTGATAATGTGACCTTGATAAAGATCAAATTTAAGCATATGGATTTTTCTCACGCTTAGGTAAATAACCAATAAAGCCAAATCTGGTTAAAACTTTTCCAATAATAAGGGATATATTCAAGGGAGACCATAATACGGCGAAAATAAATAAGCGCCCTTTCAGTAATTATTACTATTGTAATAGGATAAGGGTTAAATTATGTTTATATCTGCTCTTACATCACAGTTCAATGTGGGCTATAATTAGGCAAACTATTACGAAGAATTATAATCCAAAGATTTTTGTCCCTGGACCAGTCTAATTCACTGATACAGCTATGTCAATTAGAATGTAAATTAATTGCAGAACATATGGTCAGATTGCAGGGGAAACCTGAGGTTCTATCACAACTTACCCATACACAACATCATCGTCTGAGTCATTCAACATGGAAAGGGCAGGGTTGTCCTTAAAGTGAGATTCTGAAAAAATAACAACATATCACAGCATACTGAAAAATGCTTAATACCAGATACATCAGTGAGGATTAAATCTTGCAAGTTTGACTAAGGATGGGATATTCAAGAATCATATTGGTTTTCAGCCTTGGTGAAAAACACAGGGCAATGTACTTTGTATGAAACTTCTTCTTTTGAAACAAGATAACCATGTGTGAGTATTACACAGGTAGAGGTTCACATGGTAGAGGTGCACAATGACACAGTGGCCATGCCACATGGCTCCCATCTCTGAACTCATGGCTTTGAATTCTAGACAAAACTCTTGAGTGGGATAGTTCATAACTAAGTGCTGGTGCCCAACAGTTTTCAGTGCAAAATCTTGACCAACTATTCAGCACTGCTTTCTCCATCCCCACCACTAACCTTCATGATATGACCTTTACAACGTGTGTATTGTGACTTTAAAGTCAACTTATATCATAATACCAAATATTTTGTATTCTATTCCACATTTTAGGGTGTATTTACTTGTGAAACTCCAGGTTATCTTCACATTTGATGAAATAGAAATTCATTTAACTGAGTAAGTCAGAAGAGTCAAAACTGGTTTGCTCTTCTAAAGGTACTCAGTTGGTAATTTACCAAAATTTGAATCAACCTGCGCACAGAGTTGTGCTGGATATTCAAACAACATTCTCTGGCCCCAATAGACATCAACAAATTTGTGTGATTATTTATGGTTATTATTTGGATTATACTGCACTCAATAATCCACCCCCTATTCTTTCCTCTACTCAGTTGGCAATGCTTCATTTTACAAAAAAAAAAAAAAAAAACCCCAAAAAACCAAGAAAGGTGTATCAAACTTGTATACCAATTTTCACTTTGTTACAAAATTCACCATTCCAAAATTATTTAATGTCTATTCTGAGTTATTTTCACCTGTTAAGGGGTATATGTTAACAGCAGAGGTGACAGTCAAACACTTCCAAATTTGGTTTATAATTACGCATAAAGCACATTCCACAACACAGTACTGGGGCATTATTCTACCTTTGCCTGCTGTTCATCTGACTTATGACCTGATGTTGTAAAGATAGATTACCCTAATTATACATTTAAATTGCCTAATCTCTGTACAAACAAAGTCCAAGTCATGTACAATAAGATTGTTCTAGAATCATATCACCACTGGACAAATATGAGTGTACAACGGAGCACAAACATAGTTTTACCATGCCATAAATACAGCATGTCATACAGAAGTTGGGCATCATGTTCTTCATGTTGTGAAGTGTAGTGACTTACCAAAGACTGCATTACTTGAGGGTGAGTAGACGTATGCCATGGTGTACAGGTAGAAGTTCAGCAGCCCAAAGAAGGAGAGGAACTCTGCGGAATTCTGGTAACTGGTGGACAACTCTGCCACAAAGTTTTCCTGTGAAAACACCGAGCAACAGCAATAAAATTTACTGAAAATGAACATATTTAGTTTACTTACTCCTGGTGGAACTCTGCCACCAGTTTTCCTGGAAAATACATAACAAATGTACAAGATAAAAAGGAAAATTAAATACAAGAGATATGTATTGTCATCCAAGGACAGCAGGTTGACTACCAGTCAAAGGTAGAGTCCATTTGAAACCAAGTTCTTACACATGTGATGACCACGATATTGTAATATCCTCACATATATCAGTTCTGTTAATACCTGGACTTCCAGGGATTCCCCTTTAGCTCAGCTGGTTAAAGAGCTAGACATGTGTTTATATCTGTGTGTAATCCAAAGTCCGCCAATCAACTCCCAGCAGAATCAATCAATAACGTATCTCTATACAGCACAATATGTACAAATTTTCTACTTTCTGCAATGCATGCCTTACATTTTACACATGGTCAACTGAAGATGATATTTTCAAGCTTAAAGTCAGTAATCTGCATCAAATGCGAGCTTGCTATGATTTTCAGGTAGCAAGATAATTTCAAGCTGAACATCTCTGCACGAAGGATAAATGAAAGGAAAACCAGTTCTGTATATCAATATTGCTTTATTCTAATAATACTCTTTCTGTGATTTACAGTTTCTAAGATATGTTACAAAAATAATAGACAAGATACTCGGCTTTGTGTCATTCTATTTCTATGGGTAAATTACTTTTCTGATCTATTTGTTTAATGTTTATAGTAAAACATAGGCATCTGTTTAATAGTTACTAGGCATATTATAGGTATTCCTTTTATGCATACCTACTGAATACAGGTATTATTTCAATGCTTACCTTACAAAGTTTAGGTATTTATTTCATGCTTACCTGCAGAATACTGGTGCCGAACCTTAGTACAAATATGGTGATGGTGATTGCCAGGACAATCAACATGAGAGCGGTCATGAACTTCAGCCGCAGATCTGCAAAGTACAAAACATCAAAGTAAGACAACAGGCAAATTCAATTGCAATATAAGACAAAATAATAACTCTTTTGCACTACTCAGGAGACCCTCACAGCTCCACATTTACCAAAGATTAATTATAACATCATAAAGATAAGTCATGGCAGCCTAAAGATAAGTCGTAGGTGACTTAGGACCCAAAAGATTGGTCATGGCTTGTCCTCACTGGCAGAGGGGTTTCAACATGTTTTGAAAATGTTAAGCGTACCCTTGATTTCACTGAGTGTACTTCCAACCTTTATTAGTGAAAACATAAGTCGTGTGACTTCCATGATTTGGCTCCCGAGTGCAAACTCAGGAGAGTCGGGAAGCAAACTCATAAGAGTGAAACTGGGGTATTAAGTAGAATTCACTTTAAGTGACATTAAAGTGTGCCTTTTTCATGCTAATTAACCTGTAATCTAGAATATCTGGTTTTGTATTTTTTATTTCTTTGGGATTTGATGAAATTTTTTTTCAAATTTCAATAGCTTATACTAATTCTGTGTTGTCACAAGAAATAAAGAGCATAGATTTGAAATCAGTCATATTACGTAGATGATTCACTTGTAGAAACACAGCATAAATACTTTTGATATATTCTGTTGCAAGCCTATGGTGGAATAAAAATAAATTCAAGGCAATTATGCTGCACCTGATTACAAATTTGACAATTTCTCAAAACTGAAAGCAAAATAAGGTGATTTCTCGTCATCATTTTTGACTCTCAACTCACCAAAATAAGGCATGGAGCGGAGCTCTGCGTAGGCTCTGACTAGAAGAAAGACTAGATACACCAGGTAGAGACCTCCCAGTGTAAAGAACAGAATCTTAGTGGCCTGAAAATACAGGGGATACACAAAAACAGGATCTTAGTGGCCTGAAAATACAGGGAATATACAAAAACAGGATGTTAGTGGCCTGAAAATACAGGGAATATACAAAAACAGGATCTTGGTGGCCTGAAAATACAGGGAATATACAAAAATAGGATCTTAGTGGCCTGAAAATACAGGGAATATACAAAAACAGGATCTTAGTGGCCTGAAAATACAGGGAATATACAAAAACAGGATCTTAGTGGCCTGAAAATAAAGGGAATATACAAAAATAGGATCTTAGTGGTCTGTAATCACACTGAATATACAAAAAAACAGGATATTAGTGGCCTGGGAATACAGAATATACAGACAGCCTGGCATAAAGAAAAAATCAACAGGTAGAAGCTTCCCAGTGTATCAAACCAGAATCTTTAAAACTAGCCTTTAAAGTATAAAATAAATAACAACTAAGAAGATGGCCAAATTGTCTAAACATGACCTGTCCAAAGATTTTGCAAAAGGTGAGGAAATCGTACCCCTACACCAGAGGTCCACTTACCAAATAGCCTCCCGAGTCAAGCTTGTAGTTGTAGGTGGGGTCATTTAGTTCCTTTATCTCTTGCCAGGTGGCCAGGATGACAGCCATCGCCCAAATTGACCCAGTGATAAACATTTTTGGCAGATAAAAGGTGGTACAGCGACGCTTGTTCTGTGAGAGTTAAAAATACAAATACATAATCTGGTATACCAAAGGATGTGAAATCTGCCTGGGTAAACTTCTTTGATCTGGATTATTGGAAACAATTATTGAATACTTAACATTTGTTATAATTTTAGGCTATATAAGCTGCAGAATATCTCAGAATTTTAATTCAGTCAACATATTTTTATGGGACATCACCAGTAGTGAATTCAAACATGGAGAGTTGTACATATCCAACATCATGCTGAAGTGGCATAAATACATACAAATCATGGTTAAAATTACCTTTTCAGCTTTAAGTTCGATAAAGTCATTGGAAAGCCTTTCATAAAAAGAAATTACCATGAGACAACAGGAAAACTTCCCAAATGATATATACAGAAAAAATACATCATGAATGAAGATAACACTGTTATATGAGTGTGCAGCACAAGTATTATATAATAATTGTTAATCTTCATGAGTGATATATTTTTCTGTATATGTCTGATGAGGGATGTTTTACTTTAATTATCCACCATTTTTTACGATTTATGGGTTAAACAAGACGAATATTGAATGAGAGAATGTGAAAAAGACTGTGAAAAAGCAGTGGCAACAGTGAATATAAAACTTCAATCTTTAACTTGCAATATCTCAGTCATTTCTGCATGAATTTTTATGCAACAGACATGATCAGAAGCACTATAAGAACACCTTTCTAATGATATATTATATGTATTTGTAAGTTACACACTTTCCGAGATATTTTTGAAAAACCTGAAGTTATTCACGCTCATTACACACATTCAGCAAGAATAATGAAGAAAATACAATACAGAAATCTCAGATTACACACAAGCAAGATTATACATCATGTGGGAACGCAATGTAATATTAACTGCTATATAAGAAACATGGAACATTCAGGTATATGTCTCACCTGTATAAACTCTGAGATTTCTGACATACAATACAGCTGCCATTTTTTCATATCAATGTTATACAAAGATATGCCTTGTCATCACCTCATTCTCTCTCCCCTGTAATTACATACTGATAGTGAACTTGCCATTAATGAGTTTTCTTGTGATCTGTCTGTCAGACTTCGTATATCAATCTTCATTAGTCTTGTGATTTCTAAATCTTTTGGCATCAGTCTTAAGATTTATAATCTTCTGACAAGAGTCTTGTTTTTTGTGCAATCTTCTAACTTCACACGCTTCTGATATCAGTTTTTTTTAATCTTCTGGCATCAGTCTTGTGACTTGTAAATCTCCTGACATCAGTCTTGTGATTTGTGATTCTTCTGACATCAGTTTTATGACTTGTGAATCTACTGACATCAGTCATGATTTGTAAATCTTCTGACATCAGTCTTGTGATCAGTCTCATGATTTATGAATCTTCTGACACCAGTCTCGTCTTTTGTAATCATCTGGCATCATTCTTGTGATTTCTGAATCTTCTGACATCAGTCTTGTGATATGTGAATCTTCTTACACCAGTCTCATGATTTGTGAATTTTCTTACATCACTCTCATGATTTGTGAATCTTCTGACATTAGTCCTGTGATTTGTGAATCTTCTGACATCTGTCTCGTGATTTGTAAATCTTCTTACATCAGTCTCATGATTTGTGAATATTTTGATATCAGTTTTGTAATTTGTTAAGCCGTCTTTTACTTGATCTTTATTCTCAACTTAAGTCAGTGGCGATATTTATATTGCCATGTACCCCAACTAGCATGTGCCTCACTTATACATGTGCCTCACCTACCCATTTGAGTGTGTGAGTACCTGAGTGACACACGTGCCTGACAGACCCATGTGCCTGAGTGACATGCTTGCCTGACAGACCCATGTGCCTGAGTGACATGCTTGCCTGACAGACCCATGTACCTGATTTTCTGACATTCAAGACTGACTGGCTTAACATTCCCAACACATTAGCTTGACATACTTATCCTGACACAGGCACCCAATTGTTTGGCTGAGACATGTGACTGATTACCACACACACTATACTGATACATGTGCCTTATTGACACAAGCCTGACACATGCACAGAGTTTCCACTGACCTGCCTGACACCGTGGTAGAGACAGAGCCAGAAGAGCAGCAGGGTGCAGAGGAAGGAGGCCTGGAACAACGCGTCAAACATGCCGGGCAGCCAGCTATGGATCAGGAATGTGAGGGGGAAAATGGGATCTGAAACATACATCATGAAATACAAAGTGACCAGGTAATGACATGAAATACAAAGCAAACAGGTAATCAATAAAATACAGGTCAATGCATAGAAATAAACTGTCAATTACCCGGGTTCATTTATAAGTCTTATTGTAATGAGTTCCTAATTTATAACTATGACTAATGGCATGATCCTGTTGAAAAAAGGAGGAAAAAACTGACGAAAGACACGATTTGTCCTGAGTAAAAGCATTAATTGTAGTACAGAAAGGAAAAGTCTTATGATCTACTGACTGCTAGGATTCATAAGGACTAGTGGCAGTACCAAGCAGCAATCACTTCGGGCAAGTAGAGAAGATTTACAGGTGGACCTGAGTGACTAACTGTTCTCATGTGACAAGACTACACAGAAGTGGGTACAAGATTAGTCACAGCAGTCCAAAGATTTGTTGAAAGTGACTTAAAACCAAGAAGACTGGTTGTCACAACTCAGGCGAGAAGAGCTTACCCCAAAACTTTTGGAATATATTTAATATTATGACAAATGTCAATGATCACCCTGATTTGGTGATGAGAGGCAATATCTGGTTTCCTAAAATTGTAAAATGGAGAACATTGTTTTGTGGGAGTACAGTACAGAGAGTCTGTCCGCAGTTACATTCTACGAACGTGATTTTCAGATGTAATCTTGAAAAAATAAGTTGAAAACAATCAATAAACAGAAAAGATTGAAGCAAATAACAGAAATAATAAACTACTTTTGCTTGGACTTTACCAGTGATTCAGTTAGAAAGAGAGCCTCCCAACAAAGGACTCAGACCTTTGTCTATGTAGTTTACTTCTATAGTAAATCAGGCAGTCAGATATTACTCAGAAACATCAAACATCTTATCTAAAATACTGGGCAAACATGTCACAAGCACACTCATAAGGGGGGTTTACATCCTGTTCAACAGCCAGGGTCATATTGGGACAGGTCCTCAGTATTGCCACTTTTTGGACTTGAACCCACAGAGGTGACTGCCTATGATTAGATGCCAAACTTGCTAACCACTAGGCCACCGAGGACCTACAAGCACATTAATACAATTTAAACATAGACACAGACTAACATCTATTATAAGTCTGCTCTGGACTATACTGTTGGAGATGTACAATTCTCTGTAAATCACATCTGAACAATTTTGTCAGTGTCTCTTAGAACTGGTCCCTATAAGGTTGAACAAGGTCTATCTTAAAACAATTTGTTATAGTCAGGTCCCCCATAAAGTGCAGTAACTAGGGAACTTACTGTTATAAAGCAGGAGTAAGGGCAGCAACACAGACATCCACTTCTGTTCTATGGACCAGTCTCGCATGGAGAAACGACGTAAAGAATGGGCAAACATACACTGGAACAGAGGACTTTTAATGTAAACATAGGTTGAAAATAGGGAAGTTTAATGCAAATAATTATATATACTTGAAACAGAGGTATTTAATGTAAAAATTGAGAAATATAGGAACCTGATGTAAACATTCACTTGAAACAAAGGAATTTAGTGGAAACATACAGTGCAAATAGATATACACAGGTGACACTGCAGATGGTGCCCAAATAGGCCAACATTATGCAAGAAATCCACGATCTTTGGCAAACATTTAGTGATATGTGGAGTTATTTACAATAAGTAGCTGCTACCTACTCAAGGTGAAAGAAAATATTTTGCTGATATTAAGAAATTGCACTGGCCACCAAGAATTTAAAAACAATTATCATTTAGGGGTATATCTTTATTTACTAATATTTACTGTTTTACACCCAGTAATCTTTTATTGATTATATTGTGACTGGTAGTCGGAAGGGCAGAGGAAACCAGTACATAAAGTTGGTCAAGGTTCTGTACTGTAAACTGCTGCCCAATGACAATCTACTACCAGCTTTCCCATTCAAGGTCAAGCCGGCATTCAAACTCTCATGTCAGAGGCGGGAGGCAAGTGTTACCACTGCACCAGCGTGGTCTTTACAGGCTATATAAAGAATAACACCAAACTAGATGTTACTGGGACTATGCATGTTGATACACGATCTAGAATGTTGTGTTTTATGCACTGTAGGATTTGTCAGCACACAGATTAACCCCTGTAAAAGTCTGATTAGATTACATTAGAGGAGATGTACTTACTGTAGAGAAGAAGGTCAGCACCAGGAAAGCAAAGCGGAACCAGAGCTCTAGCTGCGTGAATGTGTTGTTATATGTCTTAAACTGAAACAAACAAAATAACTGCAAAGGAAACTTCAAAACTAAACTAGAGGAATGCTTTTGCTAACAAAAGCGAAGCATCCCTTAAAGTTTAAAATGCTTTGTGGTTTTAATAAGCATGCTGTAAAGCTAAGAATGCACAAAGCTGCACCGTATGCTTTCCCAATACCTCTTAATACATTCTGAAGCTATAAAAGCAACAATAAAGGAGATATAAGGCAAAATTCCAAAGCAGCTATTTATGACCCCAGTTTGGCCCATAAGGGAGGGTCGGGGGGTAAAACTGACCGGCTATTTAGACTCTCCACATATGCTTTCCCAATACCTCTTAATACATTCTGAAGGTCTAAAAGCAACAATAAAGGAGATATAAGGCAAAACTCCAAAGCAACTATTTTATGACCCCAGTTTGACCCATAAAGGGGGGTCGGGGGATAAAACTGACCGGCTATTTAGATTCTCCACATATGCTTTCCCAATACCTCTTAATACATTCTGAAGCTATAAAAGCAACAATAAAGGACATATAAGGCAAAAGCTCCAAAGCAGCTATTTATGACCCCAGTTTGGCCCATAAGGGGGGGGGGGTCGGGGGGTAAAACTGACCAGCTATTTAGACTCTCCACATATTCTTTCTCAATACCTCTTAATACATTCTGAAGCTATAAAAGCAACAATAAAGGAGATATAAGGCAAAAACTCCAAAGCAGCTATTTTATGACCCCAGTTTGACCCATAAGGGGGGGGCCGGGGGGTAAAACTGACCGGCTATTTAGACTCTCCACATATGGTTTCCTATTACCTCCCAGTACATTTTATAGCTCTAAATACAATACTTAAGAAGATAATGGGGGGGGGGGGGGGGGGGGGGGGGGGGGGTTGGCCTAAATTTAAGGCTTTCAGATTGGAAGGTGTCAGAAAATCACTCATAAATGAGACATTTTTCAAGGGATTGCTCCCAAAATCTAATCAGCTCTTGTTTTCGATAGTATGAACAGGTGTGTCAAATTATAAGGCTCTGTAGCAAGTAGTTTTTCCTGAACTGTGATGACTGGAGGGGGGGGGCTGTACTTAAAAAAATAGTTTTTGATCATGTGACCTTCATAAAGGTCAAAGGTCAAATGTAAGCATGCAGAAAAATTTTCCCACGCCTAAGGTATATAACTACCAAATATGGTTTGAAACCTTCTCATAATAAGGGAGATATTCAAGGGAGACCATAATGCGGCAGCGGCGGCGGTGGCGAGGAAACTGAGGCGAAAACAAATAAGCGCCCTTTCAGGGACGCTTAATTATATGCTGTGATCAAAATATAAGTAGAACCAAAATGTATATAATGAAAAATGCATTTTTTTGGGTTCACACAGAAATTCAATATATTACCACCAAAAATTGCAGGAGACTGACTTTTGGACAGATTGGCAGATGCCTTTGTACATACACTTTGGACCAAAATTTTACAAGAAATCTCTCACCACTTCCTAAATAAATGCGTTTTCGTGTTTTGCACAAAAATTCAATGAGGCCACAAAATGGGGGGGGGGGGGGGGGGGAACTTTTTTTTTTTACAAAATGAGCAAATACCTACACACACACCTTCTCAGCCAAAAATTCAGCCCATATTCAACTTTGTCTTGTACCCTGTAGGGGTTAAACGCATCTTTGTATTTTACACAAAACGTTAAGGTGGCTGCCAAAAATGTCAAAAGACATCTTAAAAAAAAAAAACAAACATGGGGAGGTTCCTCCGCACATACCCTTTTGGGCTAAAAATTCGACAGAAATTGCTCAATATCTCACTGATTGTGAGATAAATCCATTTTTTTGTGTTTCAAGCAGGAAAACCATCTGTCTATTGTGACAACAAAACTTAATTATATAATGTGTTGAAAACAATGTTAAAGCCTAAATTAAAGCAGCAAACTGATAACACAAACCTACACTCTTATTTTATGTATCAGTGAGCACGACTGTACCTTGTGAAGAAAGCAATCTTCAATCTAATGGGCTTAGAATACTATATAGTTTCAAGAGGACAATGACAGCCAGGACAGAAGCTAGGATTTCTGATTTGGTATGCCTGATTTTTCAGTAAGTTGGGGTTATATGCACTGTTTGGTTGGGGATGGGGTATTGTATATTTCATTAATAACAATAACATTAACTATTACTAACAAAATGGCATGGCTGGGCATACTACCTTATACATAAGCTATGCAACTGATAGTAGTAACATTGCCATAAAGTATCAGGAAAAAGACATTCAGTCTGAGGCTTTCACCTTGATATTTGTCACTCGGATAATAGATCTGAAGAGCAACACAGTCATAGCATTTTTCCTAAAAGGAGGTCAAAAACAAACAAACCTTGAACACTTACAAAGAACTTAATGTCTTCTATCTTGAATTTGTTGTTCTCCAGCCCATAGAAATGCACAGTGATGACATATCGGGGGTAGTCAAGGAAACCCAGGTGCAGGATCACTACTTCATCACACTCCTACAGAAAGAGTGAAAGTGAAACTGAAAAAAATCTAAAAATAGACAGAGGCTGGGATGTCTATCTCTTCACATCCTACAGAGAAATGCGGGCATAATGGTGTATAGATAATCTCCCAATTGTCAGGTCCTAGTTTTAATTCCTTGCAAGACCAGCAGTGGGAAAATTAGTAGTTGCTTGCCACTGACCAATGCTTTTCAGGTGCAGAATCTTGACCAATCAGTATACACTTCATGCCTCCATCCATTCAACCACTGACATGATCTGACCTGTACAATGTGTTGAAATTGACGTAAACTCCAAATTAATCAGTCGATCAAAATCCTGGAGACATTTAAGATGGTGAAACTGACAGAAAGCTATAAATAGACAGAGACAGGGATGCCTTTTTTATAATCCTAAAAATGAAAAGTTAAAACTGACAAAAACTTAAATAAATACACACGTCAGGAGATATTTACTGCTTCAAATTCCTACAGAAAGCAACCAAAAACTAAAAATAGAAACAGGAAGAATGACCACCTTTACCAGTTTCTGTATAATGCTGTGTAAAATTTGGCAAAGCATTCCCTGCTCTGAATGCAATGTGTTGCTTCACTGCCCACATAGATAGTGCTTGTCTTATTATCAATGACATTAAGAATGACAAACTGAACACAGTGACCTTCCCATTGTGAGTAAAACTCCATTTCTCATCATTCTATACTTTATAAAACATTCCTGGCTGGAACAATGTTGAATTATTCATGTACAGCTTACCTGTCCACACCTGACGGTGCGTGTTCTATTATGGATGACATCGTTGTATACCAGACCCCCGGCATCACTCTCTAGCAAGCCCCTGATCTTCACCCCAATGCCAACATTCTGCAGGATCTGTCCATCTAGTGAAACAAAGGAGAGTCACTGGATGTACACTTAGTTTATACCACAGTTCTGACACCTTGCCATCTGCTGGCAATGTTGAGAGTAATTATACATGCAGTAAATTCATGCTGAGGCTCAAGTGACTGGTTTGACATATAAATACTGGACCCTCATCTCTGTGGTAATGGGTTCAAATCCAGCTGATAACAATACACGAGCTGCACTGTGGCCCGGTCACTGATGTGATCTTATCTGTGGACTGTAAAAATCCAGTCTGACTAAATACATGCCTCATATCTGCCAAACCTATAGCTCTGGTCAATAGGTAACAAAATTATTTATACAAAATTTATGTTGTGATTCTGACCACTGGCTATCTGGTGGCAAAAAGGGGAATTATTTATATTTACAGTTAATATATGTTGTACTTTCACCATCTGGTGGTGGTCAGTACTCAGACATAGCCTGCGGATATTTCCTGTTCAAAACTTAAATATAGTGTGACAGTTAGATTTGAGATTCAAATCATCCAGGTGCAAATTATATTGAGCCAAAACAAATATCTAATTGTTGCAACACATTTAAAATCAATTTCCTCTTGTCACCTTTTGCAGCATTTGAATGAAGTTATAATGTCAATAATCATGCAATACTTCAGTGTGCCTTTCTTTGTTATGTAATAGGTTAATTGTGAGGAAACTGAAAATAAATTAAAATCAACCCTAACAATACCTTGGCAATTAACAGACTGTTATCGATTGCTTCATTAGTTGATTGCAATCTCAAGAAATTCAATCATGTCTTGAAAAACACTTATAAATGCAATTTGCAACCATTTGAACTGTATGTGCATTTTAAAATACAACCTATGTGTGCTTTTGGCTCTTAAGTTCAACCAACCTTCATACTTTTTTTTAAGTTTTTCATCTTACAATGCCTAAACTTTGGGAAGGTGTCCATCTAAATGCTCAAAATAACTAGACAACAGAATTGGTCAACAACGTTTTTCAGTAATGGCTCCTTAAGAATACAGAATTTATATTAAGACATGATATCTCTTTATTTTGGCCTACCAACCTTTGTCCATTCTCTGGCTGAAGGCAGTCTAGGTGCTGACCTATATCTTAGCATATGACCTCTTTTTGGTCACCATGGTGTTGTGATGAATTTTGAAATTTTCAATGATCATATCATTATTAGTGTTTTTATATCTCTTCTAACAGACTCATATTGAGACAGACCCTCAGTATTTCCAACTCAACCAGGATGTGAACCCACAATCAGCCAAAAAATTAATGGTAAATTGTTGAACCATTCCGAGATATCACGTCATGGCTTGGTAGTTTGGCCTGCCAATCCTGTGCTCTGAAAGGGTCACAACCCACAACCATAACATGCAAGCCGACAGATTACATGCCAAAGCTGTTTACATTCACCTACATGCCCCACATCACAGCTTTATTATAAGTATCGGCTATAGTGTTTGAATTCACCCTCAATTCTATATATTAATTAATCATACATTTTTCCAACAACAACTTTCAAGTCATGATCAATTATTTCCTTTGTCGTTTTATTAAATATAAGTTAATCCCACGACATTTTTGGTCACTTAGAAACTCCCAATATTCAGCATCTCCTGAAAATAACCATTTCTTGTAAACAGGGTAGTGCAAATGAACATTAAATAAATATGAAATATTGACAATTCCTTTTGTTTTAATCACTGAAAAATGACCAAACTTTTGTCAAAGTATGAGGATATTCTGTTAAGGACATTTTATTGGATTATTCAGTATACTTAATAACAGATCATTGAACGAACACGATTGTACACTATCCCAGACAATCAATTGAACAGAGGTCTAATAGCTCACCCACAAAGGGCTGAAATAAAAATTTTCTTTTCTTGAATGATCACAATAATCAGTAAAGAAAAATAGCATACATGGAAACTGGAGCACCATGAACCACATACACAGCTCCTTATGTAGAGTTACTTCTATACCCTCAGCCCCAAAAAGGGAGGGGTGAAGGTATTATACATGCATCTGTCTGTTTATCTGTTTGTTTTTTTGTTTACACATGACTTGAAAACTATACATCAGATCAGGGTTATATTTTAAAAACAGGTGGGGACAGGCTCGGTCCTCCTCAAAGATGACGCGAATAAAGATTCTGGAATTTTGAGGTGGGTATGTTTTGATGATATCTGTTTCTGGAGACCTAGGCAGTGCTTGTTTATCTTGAAATTACTATCAGCTTAAACTGCAGATTAAGGAGCTTCATCTGCCTGTATATTACAGTGATACTGCACCTTGAAATAAAAACCATTATCATAAATACAAAGCAACGACAGCCAAACTAAATATGGTGTGGAGTGTTTGTGCTAACAACTGGGGTTCACAGTGACACAACTACAACTGGAAGGTACTGAACCATCATGTGTCTATTGACTGAGTAATTTCAGAAATTCAAAACATTTGTGACACTAATAACTGCCAACTGTTTCAGAGGCAAAGTCCCACTTAGTGAAACTATGCAAATGACATAAATACCCAATAAATATAACTTGAAAGTCCAAAACTGACTTGTATTCCATCTCAATGAAACAAAGATTTTCGCAGAGGGAATGTTTGCACACAGGAATATTTCATACAGGAATTTGTAAATATCATTTAAAAAAAAAGAATTTTTTTTTCAATTTTCTTCACTTGAGCAAAATAATATTTCAGACATGATAAAATAAAGGAAATATAGCATTCATAAAATAATGCTGGAAAGTAATCTCAAACTAAGTGCTTAGCTCTGATTATTAAATTCCCATGAAAAAAAGTTACATGTCATGTATTGATGTTGGAGATGATAACGGCTGTCACACATGTTTCTCTGGTATAATCAATGCTGTCACAGTATAACAAGAAAAACCTTGGAAAAAAGATACACGCACATATTCGCCATGGCATGTCAATTACACCACAAGGGTGACCCCTACAAAGTAAGCAATAAAAGTAAAATTCACAGAAAGTCTGCAAGATATTTAATACATGGCAAGTTATCATAGAGTTCATCAATTTAACAAGAATTTAGCATAATTCATAGAAAATCAGGAGGTCCCATGAATATGTGGTGAATTTCATATACTGTGCTGAATTGGAGAATAGAAGTTTGTATTGAATATGTGGACTGCTAATTATCACATTCCTGCATTTGTTCAATCATAACCCCCCCCCCCCCCCCCCCCCCCTTTTCCATCCTGTTCCCCCTCCCAACTTGTTCTACAAGATAGTTCAAATTACGAAATTACTAACATGATGTTTCAGTTTTTCACTTCAATTTAGCACATGCCACAATCAAATGTCCCCAGGTATAATGAAAAGACAGTTCTACAGTGGTAAATATTTAATGGCCAAGTTTAATTTATAGTTACTCAAGTAAATCGGTACAATAATTGCAATTAAAATTGTTAAAGTATTGCATTCCATATGAACATATGTCACAGGAGGCCAGTATTCAGGGGAATTTAGCAATTCTTCTGGTGGAGATCTCAATCGGAGTTACCACTAGTGGAGAATTTTATTTTATTTTTGATTTTAATTTAAATTTGGACTTTCCACTCACATTAATACATGTAAATTTGTTTTAATTTAAAATTTACATTATCAATTCAGGCTGCCATGATTAGTCATTTTAGGACTCTCTCACCAACAGTAAAAATCTTTAACAGTCCTCTATTTAAGCAATAAAAATCACAAAATGTGCCATTTTTCTTTACACATAATAGAAAGCTCTCAATTTTATGTCATGATCTATGCATATGTTTTGATAACTGAAAAGATGTGAGTGGAAAAGAATACTCATTTGGATCTACTAAACTATCTACTTTGCCAAATCAACTAGAGGATCGCTTGCAAAAAAAAGATAATGTTTTTGCATAGCAAAAATAAAGCGTCCCAAAAAGGATATAAAGGTGAGTGGTAAAGTATTAGCTATATGTCGGACATTGTAAGGTGTAGGATAGGGGGTAAATCGTTTGGCTTTGTGGGTATCGATATTGAATGTAAAAATATTTCAATATCGGGCGATATCGGGGGGTTCATATTGTCTACCAAATAGTCCGAATTCGGGAAACTGAAAACGTTTTATTTTAGTGTTTCCCGAACCGCTAACAGGAAACGAAATGAATCAAAACAAAACAATGCAGTTTTCATCAAAAACGCATTGAAAACTTCAAAAATGTGAGATAAAAGTGTACAATGTCTTCAGATTTTTGCTTTATTTCGAGTATTAACAGTGTAAGTTTACAGTTTTACTTAAAATGGCGATATTGAAATACGTGTTTAGATCTCGATATCGGGAGTCCAGTTCCAAAACAATAAATATCGGCAATATCGATAAACAATTTACCCACTAGTGTAATTATTACCACCCCTGTCTCAGTTTTAAAGTTTTTGTTAGCGATGTACTTTCAATTAAATAAACACAATAATAAAATACTGAATAAAACAAAGCTTAAAAATAAAATCTTACTTTTGTAGTACTAGAAATATTTAAAAATTTAAACATTTATTTTATAAGATAAAATCTTGTTATTCATGTGGCCCTCAGTAAGATATGAAAAGCTTTAGTGTTTTTGAATTTTAACATTCTTTGCCAGTCACTGTGTTAACAATATTTCTTTTTGAGATTGTTAAGGGAACTGAGATAAATTACTTGCTAAATGAAAATGAGAACATAGAGTGATCTTGGTTTTTATAACTTTGTCAGTGTAATTAAGAAAATGTAGTTTAGTTATAATATTTAGCAACATGTAAATGTAGGTGTACTATGGTGTAATAAATGTTAATATTTAGATGTAGCACCATATGAATAAACATGTGGTATAGTGAAGCAGATGCACACTATTTTATTAGTTTTTCATGTATGTAGAAGATGTACTGTGTTTGTTAGAATGTTAAAAAGAATGTTTTCAAATAAACAACACCTTTGATGAATGTTTGACCAAGTACACCAACCTCACTAAAAATACTTTTATAACTTTTCCACAAGATAGATGGATGTATGATTGGAAAACATTGTTTGAGCTTGACTCATTAATTACTCGGCCATTTCTTAACCAATCAATGCCAAAATCTAATGATTTCCAGATTTTAACAGAATGAATGTATTTGCCAAGTTTCAGGTGAATTGATAAAATCCCATTCAAGTTATCATCCAGACAAGCTTACCCATTGAAAAAAAGACATTTTTTGTCATGTGACCTCTCTGATTGGTGGAAATGTCACTGAAGCATATTAAAAAAAATCCCCAGGGCTACTGTATACACCTGCCAAATTTGAAAAGAATCCGCCCAACAGTCACAGAGTTATAAGGAAAACGAAATGCGGAGCCGGCGGAGCTAGCGGAGCCGGCAGAGCCTGATTTCCTGCCATATACAAACAAGCGTCCCTTGTCGGACGCTTAATAACTATACTCAACTGCTGCGATCTCTCATTTCTCAGACTTTGTCTGACTCTAATATGAAATTACAATCATTATTTTCTGAGGCAATGTTGCACAAATAAGGTTACTTAGTTGGCCATTTTTTAGTCAAGCCTGCTTTATAAGGTGAGTGTACCTTACATTTCAACTTACACAAAACAATTTGTGTTCCACTCATGCCATCTTCTATATTTTTGGTTTTTGTGATTGGAATGTACTTCAAGGATTTAATATCCACATTGAGGTTCTCACTTGCTTCCATTATTTTAACATTATCTGTGAATATTCCACTTCAATATATTTTCAAAGGAAGTTTGACTATATGTAGTATTTATGAAACATGATGTTTGTAACATTTATCATATCACTGTGATATGAGTCATCATGACCTAAAGAAAAGAAGTGTGGCTGAAAATAGATTTTTAGTTTTAGAGTTGTAGTTTTATGTGCAATAAACACCATCATCAATGTTCATATTAGAGGTAAGGTTATTCTGCTATTCCATTGCTGCAACTAATCATAAGACCTATAATTTTTTCTAAACACAGGTGCTGATACGAATGATCCTGGTAACAAAGTGCAGGGAAACTGACACCATATCATTTCTTCTGAGTGAAAAGACTGATTGCATAACCAAGAATATCACCCATACAATCTGCTCACAGCTAATACAATACACAAAGCTCTGATTACTCTTGTGCAGTATCAGGACACTTCTGTGACTAATCCTGTCTGGGGAATAGATCGCATGGCTACAAATTTTACAGAAGAGTGTACAACACAGGTTGTAGCACCTCCAGTATTAGTTGTAATGCCACAAAGATGAGCGATAACACCCTGACAGGGCTGTTTCACCTTGTGATAGAACTTCGACCCTGTAAATTGTCCATTTGGGAGGTAGATCTTTTCAAAGGCTGTGATCTTAAAGCCAATATAAACCCATCATTGACAGAAGTTATGGTACTTCCCAATGAGTAGGCAATAGCATGTGACCATCAGGAACAGTTTACGACAACATTTAACTGTTTGAAATTACCTCAAACTGCTCCTAATCCTGATCTTAAACCTATCTTCTCACTCGTAAGCCATCTTTTTGATGTTATACCCATTTTTACAGTCGCAAAGCAATCTTTTCCATCTTACAGTAATCTTAAACCCATATTTTTCATGTAAAGCTGATCGTAAACCTAGCGTAAACTTTTTAGGAACCTATGTGTGGCAATCTCTGCATTATTAGGATGAGATCTTATACCTATCTCAAACTACACCCATGGACTGTGCATTATTTTATTTTTTCCAATTGGGAAGCCACTTCACGAGTTCACCAAGGTAGAACAGCCACATATAGGTTAGACATAACTACAAACAAAAAGAATGGTCGTGAGTAGTGAGAAGAGAAGTTTTAATTCACAAAGGTTTCTCAACATGTTGCATGATTTCAGGGAATGTCTACACTCACTGCCAAAACGCTCCTTCGAATCCTTACCTCCATGATTAAACAGTTGTACAATGAATAAAATTAAGCTTGGGAAAACATTATCAGGGTAGTCACAAACTTATGACACTTTAACAGGGGTACAAGCAGGGTACCTTGTATCACACACATTTCTGAAAATGGGGCATCATGGGGCTGCAGTCTCTTACAAAAATAACAATAGGTTTCCACCGATGTAACATAAACCAAGTCTGAAAAGTATATCGCATACTGATCACTGAAGTGGTAAAATGTAACTTCGATTGTACATGAGCCACAATATGAAACCAGAAATGTACTGATGCGTCAATTTTGGGGCAAAAAAAAAGGGTCAAAGACAAACTTTGGTAATGCAATTAGGTCTTCTTTTAATGTCTTAATTTAATGATATTTTTTCTCAAACTGATCAAAAGCTACAGTGGCTGTTACCTTCCTTATTTAAATACTTCTCTCCATCCTTTGATATACAACTGTGTTTGACTAGCCGGGTTAACTATACACGCAGTTGTTGACAGGACCTTGCTGAGCACACACAATAGAACGTGATGCTTTAAATGCTGGCACAAAGTTTTATTGATTAAACTGCCACAGACGAACACTCATTTGTGTCTCGTCAGATTTTTTATTCATATATTGAATTTTTAATTCAACATCTGAAGCAGCAGTAAAACAGTTTACACGTGAAGATGGCTGAGAGGATTATCTGTGAGAGGTTTAAGCTTTGAACATGTGTATAGACAGACTAATACATCCCTGTTATAATGTTCACAATGTTTTCTTAATTTAACAATCGCCATAGTTGAGTAGAGTATCTGACAATCAATATTTACTTAAGAGATGATAAATTTCAAAATGTATCACTTTTTAATTAACCCAAAATATTTTCAATAGTTATATTCCTTTGCTGAGTCAGGTAATGGCTTGTGAAACTACTTAAAATGTGCCCATATAATTTTTACTTTATTATTGATATTGTTTTCTTGGAATATAGACTTATGTGCTTTTTAGGACAATGGTGTCTCTACACTTTGGTGCTTTACAAATGTTTCTATTGCTAATTACAGAAGTTATTTGCTTTTGCGCCCATGCTCGCATCACCCACCCCCAAAACATGTAGACTATCTGTAAATAGCCACCTCTTCTGACACAACACAAAATCTCTAGTATTTACGGAATTTCAAGGTACATGTTACTAAATCAAAAATGGCACAATTAAGTAAAAGTACATATAATAATCAGTTACAGCAATTAATATATCTTTGTCTTAAGAGAAATATGTCTCAGTTATGGCAGGTGAATACAATTTGGCAGGGCCAAGGTTAAATATCACACCATGACTTAGCATACCTACACTTCCCAACCAATGACCCATCCAAGAATCAACTTTCTACACCTTATAGTTTCTGGGATCTGACCAGGACAAGATTTTAAAGGTCAAAGGTCACTATGACAAGGTGAAATCAAGGTCACACCATGACGCTGCACACCTTCCTTCCCCAACCAATGTCCCTAGCAAGTTTCAACTTCCTTCACCTTTCCACTTCTGAGGTATAGCCTGGAAAAGGTTTTCAAACTCAAGAACACTACGGCAAGGTCAAACCAAGGTCTCACCTTTCCATTTCTGAGGTATAGCCTGGACAAGGTTTTCATACTCAAGAACACTATGGCAAGGTCAAAGGTGAAACCAAAGTCGCACAATGGCATTGCACACCTACACCCCTAATCAATGTCCTACCAACTTCCAGTTTTTAGTAACTAAACCCATATTTTTCGGAATCCCAGAATTGGAAAGGTTGAGAGGAGGGGGTGGGGGGCATTTATACAGATAAATACAGTACATTATTATTTTATAATATCATGAGGTGTACTGTTTAATGTATATGTGATCAATATTATCCTCCATGATCATGTTACCACTCATTCCTATGTTAGTGCCCATGCCACTGTAAAAATTCACCTCTATTTTAAACATTTACTGACTTATTGCGAAAAGGGGCAGTACTCCAGACAATTAGTATGGACCAGCACTATCTTCTGGGCCCAGAATTTCACTTAAGAGAGATTGTAAAATGCACTATACTTACTGCTGTCAAAGTCAGTGATGATCTGTGCCACCAGCCAGAGTTGCTGGTTGAATGTGGAGACTGCGGGTGAATGGAGGATGAAAGGTCCAGTCTGCATGTCTGGGGCAGGAATCAGAGTAGACGCATTCATCTGTGTGGATTTGGTGATAGGTGGGCCTGGTAACAAAACAGTTAACAATAACACAGTAATAAAATAATAAGTGATTCACCTAATAAAAACAAATAAACTATGAATCTACTAACAAGAATAGCATCAGTGAATCCTGTACCCACAGCCTGGGGAAATAGTTTTCAACACCATGCGATATAGAAGTAGTGAAATAGTACAAAAATCTGGATACTTTCAGAGCAGTGTCAGTTATATAAAGGTCAAAATAATGTTTAAGTAGAGAAAATAACATCTAAAAGAAAGAAAATATATGTGAGGATAAAGTATTAAAACAAGACAATTCAATAGCAAAATGACAGCATTAGTCAGTAAACTAAAAATTATAAAGCTGTAAATTTTTATTAATTGGAGAATAGCTGTCAATGGAAATAGCACAATTATGTAAAAGTATATATAATATCAGTACATATATCAGTTGCAGCAATCCATATATCTTTGTCATAAGAGAAACATGTCTCAAATATGGCAGGTGAACACACTATGGCAGAGTCAAAGTTAAAAGTCAAACCATGATGCACACCTACACCCCTAACCAATGTCTCTGCCAAGTGTCACCCTTCTATACCTTATGGAATCCAAGAAATAGCCCAGACAAGATTTTAAAACTCATGGTCACTATGAGAAGTTCAAAGGTCAAATCAAGATCACACCATGATGTTGCACACTTACAACCCCTAAGCAATGTCCCAACTAAGTATCAACTTCCTACACTTTACGGTTTCAGAAATATAGCCCGTACAAAACCTTTAAGGTCAAAGTGACTACGGCAAGACTAACGGCCAAACCAAGGTCACACCATGACGCTGCACACCTACAACTCCCAACCCATGTAACTACCAAGTATCAACTTCCTACACCTGGTTTCCAAGATATAGCCCAGACAAGATTTTATAGGTCAAGGTCACTACAGCAAGGTCAAAGGTCAAATCAAGGTCACACCATGATGTTGTACACCTACAACCCCCAACCAATGTCAGTACCAAGTATCAACTTCCCATACCTTACAGTTTCCGTCATATAGCCGAGACAAGATTTAATATGTCAAGGTCACTACAGCAAGGTCAAAGGTCAAATCGCAGTCACACCATGATGTTGCACATCTACAATCCCAAACCAATGTCTCTACCAGGTATCAACTTAATAAAATTAAAGTTTCTAAGATATAGCCCGGACAAGATTTTAAAGGTCACAGTCACTACGGCAAGGTCAAAGGTCAAATCAAGGTCACACTATGACGTTGCACACCTACACCCCGAACTAATGCAATGTCCCTACCAAGTATCAACTTCCTACACCTTACGGTTTCTGAGATACAGGCCGGGGGTTTTTTTCATTGACTTTACCTTATGCCATAACCTCAATGACTGATCAAATGTGCTTCTGCCAGGTGAATACTAGATCTATCATATATGTTGAGTATGGCTTAATATATGAAGTACTGAAATTCTTGTGTGTCCTTCGTGTCCTGTATATATTTATTAATACACCTAGCCGTGTTTTTATCTATATAATTAGTTGATATTCATTTTACCATATGTAATTGCTTTTGCGCATTCCAGCTCACCAATAACAATTTTTGAATCTAATCATCACAAGCCTAAAGCCAAAACCTCTGAAACACTTGTCATATCAAATTCTAGGCTTCACAATAAGAAATGTGACAAACGTTATTACACATCATCCCTTTAAATTGGGCAAAATTATCATTTTTCAACATAGCAGACGAATGACCAAAACTAATTAAAAATATCACAAATCAGTTCCAGCAGCACCACATATCAAAGTAAAGTATCCAAGTGTATCAGTCTGTACACATTTTTCTGATTCTGAGACGGTGGATAGTATCTACCTACCTGCCAGGCCTATGAGCAGACTGATGGTGAAACAGACAAAAAACGCAGCAAAAACCAGGAAGAAGTGCCGCTTACTGAGAGTGTAAAGGCGCATCTGTACAGATCTGAAAGTATAAAGTACATGCACTGCTTTGTACTGACTGAAACTTTTGGAAAGAAATATCTGCAATTATGAGTATTTAATTTTATAACTAACATGTGATGGTGCATTGTATAATTGGAAATATTGACATGGCATAAATGTCAGCTACTTTATCTAATAGTTAGACAACTGGATAGCAAAAATATTCCAACTTTAAATTCAAAATGGGCATTCATAGATTTCCTAAAAGTTCTGACAAGGAGTGAAAATTCTGGTTAATTTCTTAAAATTTGAACGTGTGAAATTTCAGGGATAAAATTTGATGTTGTATATTACCTTACAAACTTTAGCATATTTTCATTTTTGTACATCAAAACATAAATAGTTTTTAACTTCTTCTTATTGAGATCCATTTCTATTTGTATATTGTGTGTACAGAAATTCAATATTTTTTAATGTTGCTGACATCCTGCGAGATGTGGCTATACGTGTATATGGTAGAATGACAGAATAAACTTGGACAAAAATAAAGTAAAATAAAATGTAAACTGACTGTAAAATGTTCCCTAAAATATTCTTCCCTGTACATTATACCGCTGTCTCACCATTGCTAGTTTTCCTCCAAAATGGCCAAATAATGCAGCTTCATTAGCTAGTCCATTTCCAAATTTATAAATCTTATAAATCTAAGAATTAAGAACAAGTATATTATTCTTCTCTTATACACCAGATTACGATAGAGATCATAATTATCAAGTATGCCCCTGCATGTTAAACCAAACAAAAGTAACACAGAACAATACAGTACACATATACACAAAGTTCTACATTTAGTGGTGACACCTGATTTTTGCTGTATCGTATGAAACTTCCAAATAAAACTTTCAATACTTACGGCTCAATTTCATATATTGTCATTCTGGAAATTAATTTACAACTGCTAAAATAAATATCCCTTTATACACAAATCCTTCAAAATACTCGCAGATTTCTAGGTATACGTTTCGTGTTTCCTGTTTATATCAATCTGCGCATGCGCCCTCCTCACAGATTTGACAGCTGTCAATTTTCATTTAAATTCTGCAGTGAAAATCAATTAAAGATCAATAAATGTCTCCTTTAAAAAATCAAACCGAAGTAAATGCAACAATTGTGGAAATGGATAATTGAATGACAGTTATTCTAAGTTAAGACATGTTATTAATCAATACTTTAAATTTTTGTTTGCAAAAATTTTAGGTTTCGTAAAGAATAATGTACTCATGTAAGACATGTATGAAATATGCACACAAATATGTTTTTAAAATTAAACACTTGGTGCACCACTCCACTTGAAATTAACAAACTTTAAATTTTATGTAAAACATGGAAAAGCAAAATAATTAAATCAAACCTTTCACAGCGATCATGATGATATGTTGGCGCTATGTATTTGCTAAATTCTGAAAAGACGTCTGTAAAATCTGCCAAAATGGCATTACATTTAAACGTCCAATTTGGCGTCTTAAATGCATATCCAAGGCTTTCCATTTTGGATAGTTATTTTGATTGTATACCAACACTGCTCTGGTTGATATTCTAAAGCATTACAGTGTCTTTTAAAGTCCATATGATAATTCCTTCTGTTTAATACAAATCATTCTTATCTCGTTATATTAAATAGGTCAATTTATCCAACATCACTGGACACAACAAATATCCAGTATCTCACGTTTTTCTACATATTTCTGCAACAAACACAGATGTACCTCAATTGTACATTGTTAGCTTGATCTTTCTGTAAACACGCAGTTTTCTAGCTACCATCTGGTAGCAAAAACCTCCACAGTTCCATATTGAGGGCAAATCCATACTGATATTATTGCTGCCCTGTTATTGATCCATCCAGGAATTTCTAGGCAGTGTACATGTGTGGCAACGGTTGCAATTAGGGTGAACTGTGGCCGCCAGGGGTGTGAAAGCAAGGAAGGGGGGGGGGGGGGGGCATTGGGATTCTAATAGTATTAATGCCCAGCTTGTGCCATAATATTTCCTCATTAATGCATTAATTAACACCTATACAGCTACTAGTATGTTGCAGTGTTGGCAATGATCTGTGACATAAGTATTCAGGTGTCTCTGGAAACATCTTTGACATTTTGTGAATGGGTGTTTGTCGGAGTCAAAAAGGTTTGGACAAACAAGGTCGGCCAGGTGAACAAATGCTTATCAGGTAGAGCTTTTACGTACAGGTGAAAAAAGTCACAAAGAACATGATTACTAGTATTTATTACAAAAATAGGTGTCATTGAAATTAGAAACACAAGACTGCAAGGGCTATATGTTTGTAGTATACCCATTAAAGTTAAATTCCACGACTACACAAATGCAACAAATTTTAGTCATGCTCAATCACATTGTAAAAAGTGGTTTCTAAATTACTTCAAATCTCTAATATTACATCATCAGCTCATTTGAAAGATCTACATATATTTATAAAATATATATATATAAGAAGAACCTCGATAAAATGTTTTGAAATTTTGTAGGTATAACTGTCTTAAAGTTTGAGAAATAAAAACAAAAAAGTCAGTGGCAGATGGGGGGGGGGGGGGGCGGTATATAACTCCACTATATCTAATCTAATCTAATCTACTGCTTTGCAAGCGCAATATCTTCAACAGAGGGACTGTTTCTTACATGAAAGGGGAATGAGTTCCAAAGGACTGGGGCATAGTAACTGGAGGAATTAGAGAAGTGTTTGATTGATTTGTGAACTCTACGATCGAAAGTGGGCATTTGAAGGACTTGAGTTTGGGGTACTTCGCCTTATGTTTCTAGAAGAGCTGTAGGGGTGGATTAATTCTCTTAGGTAAACTGGTTGACCTTGGATGAGAATTTTGTATGTAATAAGGCCAATTTTAAATTGTACCCTGTGTCTGACTGGTAGCCAATGGAGTTTTTTTAGTTGAGGGGTAATGTGAGAGAATTTAGAGGAACGGTGACAACCCTGCAGAGTGAGTTTTGGACTAGCTGCAATCTCCTTAACTCAAAATCAGTGAGGGATAAGAAGAGTGAATTGTAATAATCCAACCTGCTGCTCACCAAAGCATTCACTAACAGCACTGATGTATTAAGGTCTAGAAGGGGACAAATTCTGTAGAGGTCTGTCGCATGGACTTTATGACCTGTGACACGTGGTTTGAGAAATTCAAATTGGAGTCGAACACCAGTCCGAGGTTCCTGATACTTTGTGTTGGCGAGACCTGATTTCCCAGAATATTGATAGGGAAGTGAGGGAGGAGTTGTTTACGATTTTTTTGGGAGCCTATGAGAATAAACTCAGTTTTGTCTGGGTTAAGTTTTAATTTATTTGTAAACATGAAAGTTTGAATGTTCTTTAGGCAGTTCTTTAGTTTTTGCAGAGAGTCAGAGAAATTTGCTGGTGAAAGTGGTATGCATAACTGGGTGTCATCAGCATAAAACTGGTAGTTGATGCTACTGTGGGAATGAATGATTGAGCTGTTTGGGTTAGTGTAGAGAGAACAGAATTGGTCCAAGGACAGAGTCCTGGGGAACTCCATACTGGAGCGCAGCAGGATGCGAGAGTGTACTACCTACCTTGACCAAGTGTGTCCTTCCCGACAGGTATGATTTGAACCAGCCAAGTGCTAGCTCACTGATTCCATAATAAACATTGCGTCTGTCCAGAAGAATGGTGTGGTCAATGGTATCGAAAGAGGTGGATAGATCTAGAAGGGTAAGGACAGTGACAGACACTTTGGCCATATTAAGAAGAATATCGTTATGAATATTAAGGAGGGCACTTTCAGTAGAATGGTGTTTTCTATAAGCCGATTGGAAGGCAGTCATAAGGCCAGCTTCATCAAGGTGAGTTTGTAACTGGACGGCTACTACCCTTTCAAGTATCTTTGAGATAAAGTTTAAATTAGAGACAGGCCTATAGTTTTTGAAAACTTTGTTGTCTAAGGATGATTTTTTGAGGATAGGGGTAACATGGGCCTGCTTGAAAAAAATTGGACACTTACCTTGCTCAAGAGAAGTGTGATTATTTAAGTGATGGGGGCATCGAGAATATCCAGAACAAGGAAAGTGTGCCAAGGGTGTAGGGAACATGATTTACTAGGGGAGTTGGTAATAATTTTAGTAACTTGATCCTCTCTTACAGTAGAAAAAGTGGAGAACATAGGGGGGAGGAGAGTCAGGGGTGATGTGTTGCGAATTGACAGAAGCAGAGAATGTTGAGCATATTTTTTCAATTTTTTCTGTGAAGAACTCCACAAACCTGTCAGCCAAAAGCTGAGGGGGCTTTATCGATGGGAGGATCTTGGCTGGAGGTCTATGTAAACACATCACCTAGGACACGCCATAATTTTTGTGGGTTGTGGTGATTATCCTGAATGTTTGATCTAAGGAATTGAGATTTGGCCTGCACGCAGATTCTGTTGTACTGGTGGACTTTCTGCATGTACTGGAATCTATTGAAGGTGGATTTATTTCTTCGCCAAATGCGTTCAAACAAATACTTGGTCTCTTTTGCTGCAATTACAGTTTTGTTAACCCATCTTGGGATGTACTTCGCCTTGGTGTGTTTGGTGTGTAGTGGAGCATGTTTGTCGATAAGGGTCGACAAGGTGGTGTGATATTGTTTGTAGAGAGTATCAGGTTCTTTGGACAGATTATTAATCAGTTCAGAAGCAAGGAGATCTGCTTTCATTTTCTTCTTTGTCGATTTTATGGTATTTACAAAAGGAAACAGTAGCATTATTCTGAGATCTAGGGGTTAAAAAATTTAGAGTGAAACTAACTGAAAAATGGTCGGAAAAAAGCATTCGTGGTGTGGACACTGGAAATATTATCATTGTTGGATTTGGTTAAAACCTGATCGAGAGTATGTCCATGAATATGAGTCGGGAAATTAACTTTCTGAATTAAGTCAAATGAATCGATCAGTGAGTGAAAGGTTTTTGAATTTGAACATGTTGTTTCAAGGTGAAGATTGAAGTTGCCGATGATAGCCAGATTTTCCGTGGTGTGATGGATATCCTCCAAAAGTGACTGAAACTGTTTGAAAAAGGTTGGCTTACTAGAGGAACTTATGAGTATGAAACTTTTATCGGAGGGATGGGGGGAGGGTCTCATCTTCCATGCATGATTGTAGGACAAAAAGACCTTGGACTAAAAGTATTGCACCTAGACAAAAAGTATTTGGACAAAAAGTATCAGACATAGGACAAAAAGTATTTCTCATATAATCATAGATATATTTTATATATTTTGTCTACATTTTATGCATTTTTATATTTCTATTTTTGTAGTTTTATTTATATTGGTATTTTAATGGCATGTATACAAATAGTCCTGTGTTACTATCCTAAAAATATATTCTTAAGTGTGCTTTGGTTGCCAGACATAAAAAGTGATAGGTAATTAAAATTCTTTTAAAGTGTGCTCGTATAAGTTGGAGCAGTAAAAGAGCACAAGAAAGTTGAAAAATATTCAAAACGTTCTAAATAATGAGATATGTATTCATACTTTTACATGTACCTATATAAAAAAATAAATGTCTAAAATAAAAATATTAAATACGTTTTGTTCTGGTATGCAATTTTTTTTGCCTGAATACTTTTTGTCCCAGTCTTTTTTAGGTCAATGCATTTTGTCCAACTACTTTTTTTCCATGTACCCCACATACCAGACCCCTTATATTGGTCTCTGCACTCCTCTACACCCAAGTGATGTACATGTTTAAGGTGACAGCTATTAATCCTGTGTTATTGTCAGGCTTGAAGTATATCTAATGCCAATATATGTTAATAATTGCGAAAATCTGTCCGTCCGTCCGCCCACAATCCCTAGCCAAGCAACAAGTAAAGAAAATATTACGTTTCCAACCCACATATAAGGTATTATTTTGTTTCTAACCCACGTATAAGGTGCATCCTTTGATATTAAAATCAGTAAACCCAAATACACCCTAATTCTGTGAGTGATATCTCATGTCCGGGGGGGGGGGGGGGGGGGGGGGGGGGGGATAGTTAACTGGTTACCTGTCCACTTAAAATAAAATGCTGTACGATAACTAGACTGGGTAAAGGTCATCAAAGGCGATACCAGTCCCTTTTTAATAAAGTGAACTGGTGACCTGTCTAATATTTGTATCACTTTAAACGGCCATAACTTCCTTATTTTGCGCCTTAGACTCTGCCTGGTAGAGATTAAGCACTATAAAAGTACAGAATAGAATAGACTTTCTGTCCTGAGTTTGTTAATTTTTTTCATCATTGTGTTCATTTCAATGTGCTTGCATTGTCTGGCATCATTTTATACTCATACAAGACAGATAGTTAATATATTAAGTATAAGCACATTATGCAACCACATTCAGACAAAGATTACCACAACTGTTTGATTGCATTATAAGTATTTTTCATAATGCTCTCATGCATTTACTTAGCCTAGCTTGCCGAGGAGACTAGCCTCCCAAACTAGAAAGACCTCAGATACAGTTTGCAGTATGGCAAAAAATCTTTCACGTTTGCATTATGGTTGAGACAGCCTGGAAGGCCAGGCTAGCGACCCAGTAGAATGAAATATATGCCCAGTTAAATCTGTGATTAAATTAGATGTCACAGGAGAATCTAACAAAAGTGTACAGTTCAGTGTCAAAATTTTCATGATCAGCCATTATTTTTTTCCAAAGAAAATAAGGATTGAAATTCATAGCCAATCAAATCCTAGCATTTAAATGAAGGGGGCCCTCTGTATGAGCCAGGTTAACTGCCGGACAAAGTGTATCAGTTTATATTTTTGACAAACTAAGCAAGGACATAATAACAATATTTATTAGCATAAATTAAATATTTATTATAAAATTACCATGTTACATCTGTTACCCAGTAAACATAGAAACATTCTAAAATGATTTAAACTTTTACAATAAAATCTTATGGTTTGCTAAACACATTGAAATTGCCACTACAAATCAGAAAAATGAAAATTTTCCTGACAGATTTTTAAAAGGTATTTTTTTATCCTGTACAGAAAAACGCAATTACTGAAACTGCTGCTCTAACCGTGACTCCAACTCAAAAAGTCGTAACCCGTGGTTTATTAACTCATGCTGTACAGCAAAGAAAATATAATAGAAAGTCAGAGAAAGGTACCATAAATATAAGGGTGAATTGAATATAAAAGGGTAGATAAAACAACTCAATGCCTTACACAAAAACATGATAACGGAGTTAACAAGAGTAAATCAAGCACTGTTAAATAATATTGGAATCTAGTTAATAATATTGGCTTGAAGAATTGTGCTTTATATAGTAATATCATGCAAACACTTCAGAAGGCATATTTCACAGACATAATCCATCAAATCCCGATGTTACAGATGAACCACTTCGCTTGTGATGTGACCAGAATCTAATCCGGATTATGAATTCGTTGAGGTGGAGTCACATATTCAGATTCATTGGATTACCCATAATTCTTTGCAAAATAATGTCGGCAAATAATGACAGCAAATTTTAAGAATTATGTAATTTTCAAAATTTCATTTTGGATTCTGATCTAGAGAAAATTGCGTTTTACAAATCTAGCTAATCCAAGGAATCCGAATCTGGATTACACAGTTTACATTTGTGGAATACGCCTGGTCACCTCAACAAACCACCAAAAAATTAACAAAAAATGTTTCAAAACAAATCAGCAATGATGAAATAAACTCTGGGAGAAGCCCAAAAGGCAATGTTTTGGTGGGAAACTGGATTTGTGTTTACTCACAGCCAACCCCGACATTATTTGTTAGTGACAATTTATGTCACACGTTACATGATTTATTGACTGAACTTATTGATGATAAACTCAACACCTTGGCCTCAACTGAAGAGTTGTGGCAGGTAGCAACATGACGTGCATATCATTGACAGATTGTACTTGGAGAAAAGGCTGGTATACTTGGCCATAAATCTCTAGCCAAGTTAACAAGATAGTGGTGCTAGGTTACATTTCTGGTCCCGGTGTAGTGCAAGATAATGACTCCCCTATATTTGTCACTAGGGGGGTAAAATATTGCAATGGGGGTTGAAATATTTTGACTCCCCTTGCAAGATTTGGAATCCGTCCCCGGCGACATGGCCTAGCGGTATTTGGAAGTATGGAGAGAGAGAGAGGGTATGCAGCCCAAAGTCTGCTTTCATGAATATTCTCACTCTGGAACTACACTTTTTGATTTAATTACACTGAAATATACTACACTGCAAATCCAAGTGTTAATATTACTGATATTTACAAGGTATTTTTTAAGTCAATATGAAGGAGAAACAAAGAAGTGCAACAAATAGTTATCTTGTCATTCTATCATTGTGATAATAACTAAATATGAAAGACTCCTGTTGTATTTTACAAGACAGAGTTGTATCATTAAAACAAGATGACAGAGTCTCATAATTCTCTCCTGTAACTACAATGTAATACTGTCTGGATCATAATTAAATAGGAACTTTCCCACCAAAGTCCATATACTGGCACAGTATCAAGACGTGGCCACGGACACTCAAAATCTGGATAACTGGCCAGTGAAGGGAAGAGAATTGTCTGCTAATAAAAGAATCTGCAAATTTCTGTGATCTTTTTAGTCTTGCCTACCTATCACTACAGCTATGTCTCCTCTGCTAGATTGCTATTTTTGTTGATCTCCCGGGCTATTTTGAATTATCCCTGCTTGGAGTAGTTTGCACTATAGGATGTTTACACCACTTTGGTACTGTATGAATTATTCCAATCCAACTAATAATCAAACAGTATTTTTTCATTGAAATCATTTTGTATATTAATGGCTATTAGCATAAGTTGAACATTTATTATAAAATTACCTTGTTTCAGGCCTGGGGTCAAGTACATGGAGCCAAGTAAAAGTACTTTGCCAAGTTGCAAGTACAAGTACTGGTATGAAGACTCAAGTACAAGTACTTTGAAAAATTGCAAGTAGAAGTACTTTATAATGTACGGCGCAAAGTATAATAACTAGATTATCACTTTATGTTTAAAATTAATTATTTATTAAGACATACATTTTAAAGCAATCATTCAGTGAACACTGATGACCTAAAATCTGCTCCATTATTTTTTTTCGTTACACTTCATAAATACGAGGCTTTCAAAGAGTTTATCTGTGAGTGAACACCTGAATACATGAAAGTCTTTATCTTACTATTATAAGTGTGACGTGAAAAGATCCTCAAGAACATCAGTATGCTTGGGTTGAAAGATAATGAATTAGTTACTTGGGGCACATAAAAGTTTTTAAAAAGGATTTGCACCAGTTCTTTATACAAAACTGATATTAAATATGTTTGGTGTTTTGAATACACTCAATAAATGAATGAATGAACAAATGAAACAAAACATCAAATTTCAAGACACTTGTATTGTGTAAAGAGCCAAAGCAGATATACTAAACATTGATATTTGTTTGTGAAGGGGTGTACTGAAATGAAAGAGTCAATCAACAAGGCTTGTTTATATCCATTAATAGTGTACTTATTAACATTTTGTTGTAATTTATTTGCTTTACTCTCTTTTTATCTTGAATTGTTTTATTTTAGAGCAGTTTATTATAGATAAAAACTATAAAAGTACACACCATAAGACAGTCAAAGAGGATTTTTTATTTTTCTAAAGTATTATGTGTAACTTCAGTTTTATTATAAGTGACATTTTTAAAATTTTACTTTTGTGAAATTGATTTTTATCATGCCAAAAATACAAAGACAAGTTAATGTTATTTCAGAATGTGCACATTATTTGTCATCTACCACTGAGATCTAAACACGGGCCTAAGGTTTTGACAGGTCCTGCGTTCAATCCCATGTACAGCCAGATATATAATAACTTACTACTGGGCCCCATGGAGCAAAGGCCAAGGGGAGACATTGTGCTTACATGTGTGGTGTTACACACAATATGATGACACACTCGGGAGGAGCAGACAGTGCACCAACCCCAGCAAATGATGCAGCAGCACTACAAAATAAACAGGCGATGTATGTGCAGAATGAGAATTACAGGAATCCTTTGAGGGAGGTCAAACATCAACAAGAACTACTCAAAGACTACTTCAATTACGTGAGGGCATTGGTTGAGCAGGGGGACAGGATCTAAGATGTGTCAACCAACAACCTTGGGGGCAGAAACTGGCATTTATCAGTCCTTTTAGGACTACTATCAGTCCTTTTCAGGGCTACACAATTATTCCAAGAACTTCTATTGATTCAGAAGTTGGTGTTGCTCAAATTTCCAACAAATTTCTAAACAAAATCCATTTCATTTCCAGCAATTTTCAACACTATTGTAAACCAAATCACAAGTCTCCCATTGAACACCTTCAACCCAAGTTATGTAAAAATACCCCCAGTAAATATCAAAATTTGTAAACCCCAAACAATTTTTCAAAATTATTTTGTTGCAAATTTGCAAGAAATTTTAAAGTTCAACATCATCCAGATCTTTAGGGGATACTCAAAAGTTAATCAACGGGTCAAAAGTTAAAAGGTTGAATTCCCTAAAATGTCAAACCTACCTTTAAGTTCTTCATCCAAAAAAAAATTTAATGCATTTTTTATATAAGTTATTAAACCAAAATTTTACTTTTTTCCCCTAAATCTTGTAAGGTCAGCCTTGAAAAATTTGAAGGTTTTTAAACTTCAAATTTTGCTTCAATGACACTTTCATTCTGAAAAATCAAATTGTTAATTGCACAGTTAATCGTATTGTTTAGGTTATGTTGATAATTAGAAAGGCTCAAAAGAATATATGTGAATTATATAAATCAAGATGCAGAGCAAAATGCAGTTAAATATCAGTATGTGTTTATATGTAAGAACTAGTGCTGTAGCATACAAGTCTTCACACTCTGATCAGTGTGTATGTTATTTTATGAGATTTTTGTGCATTGCTGTCCTTCAAACATATCTCAAGTTTTCAGTGTGAATATTAGTACAGCATTCCAGTGAAGTGATCTGATCATTAAAATATGTAGTGTTAAGTCTAATACAATGCAGACCATGGTTCACAGGAAACAGGTGTCACAGAACCTAGGTCACATGACACAGCTTATTAGGAAATGAAGTAGGGAAGCACAAGTAAATTCTCTAAATTTGTCCAGAACATAGGTCATGTGACCACCACTTCCTCTCACATTCTAGAGGTTGTAATGAGTGTGAGTCATCTTTGGCATTCCAAAGTTTAATATGAAAGTAGCAGGACATACAGTCAAAATTAGGAAAGAACAAGAAGATGTAGTAACAACATATAGGGATGAAAGATCAGAGAAGAAACATCATGTAGTAGATAAAAAGGAGCTGCCTTGTGCCAAAATGCTGTTAAAAAGAGTTATTCTTAAATATCTAGCTCCAGCATGTTGCAAGAACTTTGTTATACTTTTGTTGTTGATATTTTTAAAATAAAAGAGAACCAGAAGATACTGCATTTTAATAATACAAAATTAATTGTCTGACATCTCCACCCGACAGCTGGTTGCTGCCCGGTGGTGGTTGGAGGAGAGGCAGCTAGTGGTTGTGGGTTGGCTGGTGAAAACAGTTGTGCAGGGTTGAAGTGCTTTGTTGGGTTCAATGTAAAGGTAAATTGTCTTGAAGGTCGAGCCTGTTGATCGTCATCGACAAGGAAGAAAGTTGACTGCCCTCTGGATTACTGCTGCTGTCCTTTGGTTTCCACTTGGCTCTGCTGTGTAGATTGGATGACCTGGGTTGCAAGCATCTGAGTCTCTTGGATGGTTAAGATGTATTCCCTGGCAGCTGGTGCTGGTTGCTGTGGCTGATGAAATGTCTGTGGCACAAATTTATCCCATATCCAGTTCTGCAGGTCCATCATCTTTTTCGGGGTCCGTCCAGATTTTGATTGCATGAGCTTACTGTTAAGTGTCCTTTGCAAGTCAAACCAGGTCTTGCACACCTTGACACGCAGGTTTACGACTGTTGGCGAACCTCTCCCAGAGACACTCCTTCCTTGCTTTGTCCTTGAAATGATCATTAGTCTTGTCAAACAACTCCTTAAGGTCCTTCACAAAGTATACAATAGCCTCCTCATCTGAGTTTGCCAGGTATGTGTTTGTCATGTGCCCCTTCTTATATCATGAGTGTGATGACTGCGATGTTCCCACCGCTCCTCCAGCCTCTATGCATGTATCCAGTTCTGTGTCACTTTTGTCTGTCCTTGCATACTTTCTTGCCACTCCCTCCTCTGACAGTTGTATATAGCTTCCTGCCTCCTGGCCCCCTCCCTCTGTGCCTCTTCCTCCCTTTCTCTTGCCTGCCCCTCATCCCTTCTCTGCTGTATATCTGCTGATGTGTCCCCCAGTTCACATTCAGGAACACTGTCATTGGGGAATTCTATCTTCCACACTCTTCTGCCCTTCTTAGGACACATTTTTCTTTGTTAAATAAAAGAAATACTAGTAATACTTTTAGAGATAAAATCTATCCAAAGAGCTACAGTTCTGCATCTTCACTATGTCATGGCTCGCCAAAAGTAGCTGAATGACATATTTCAAAGAAATTGGTTTTCTGCAATAGCTTTTGAGAAGGTTTAAGAAACAGCTAAATAAAAAAATGCTTTAACACAGGTAAATGTAACAGTTAACCCTTGAAAAACCAAACCATGTTGTTACTCAGAAGCAAGTAGATGAACAACTTGTACAAAACAAATGCTCTAAATGCAATAGTTTAAACTGATTGTGATTTACTGATTAGTAAGAAATTTAAAGTAGCTATTACTCAGTTATGGAAGGAGCTACAGGTCTGAAACTTCATTCTCTTGCAGTTCACCAGAAAAGTAGTTGAATGACATATTTGTAAAAATTGGCTATCTGCAATACTTCAAAAAACATTTACTCATTGAAAAAACAGCTAAAAAAGAGAAAGTTGTTTTAAATCTCATAACCATAGCATTAACCTTTGAAAAAACCATCGTACAAAATGCAGCAGTTTTTTTAGTTATGTGATTTACTCATCAGTGTGAATGTCTAAGTAGCTATTCCTCAGCAATGCAATATTCTACAAACTTGAAACTTCACTATGTGGTAGCTCGCCTAAAATTAGCTGAATAACATATTTGAAAGAATGGGCTATCTCTAATACTTGATAGTCAGTGATTTCATTATTTTGCTACAAAATAGCTATTACTTGCTCTTGTAATGCAACATAGCTACCAACTATATATCATCTTTTAGTTAAGTACCTGAACAACCTATTTAGCCAAAAGCTCTAAATGCACTAAATCCACCTCTGAGGCCGGGGTTCGGTTTCCGGCATGGCCTCAAGTGGGAAAGCTGGTAGTGGCTTGCTGATGGTCGGCAGTTTATAATACAGAACCCTGACAAACTGTATGTACTGGTTTCCTCTGCCCTTCCAACTACCCGTCGTGATATGACCTGTACAGTGTTGAAAGTGACGTAAACCCCAAAATAAATAATAATAATAACTAAATGCAATAGTATTTTAGTTCTAACCCTTTTAGTAAAAGTAGCTTGCTTAATTTTAGATCAAAATAAAAAAAAAACCAGAAAAAATATTGAACAGTGTTTTAATACATTAGGACAAGTAGTGTATAGTAGTGCAGTAGTTTCAATTGCAGTAGTTTCAGAGAAAACTGTGTAACACATGCATGCATGCACTAACTCACATACGGCAAAATTTATAATGTCCCTTTCGGGATAAAGCCCGACAGGAGCTAAAAAATGAAAAAAATGGTTTGTCCAAAAAGGAAATGAAAAATAGTTGATAATAATTGTGAATCAAACAACATGGGTGATACAAAAATAACTAGCGTATGCCTGTGGCGTGAGAGATGGCCTGCCTGAGGATATGTTGGTTTTGATTTGGCGCAAACTAGTTTCTTTACAAGTCTGTGACTGTTACTGCTTCATGATTTTCATTGTACTTTATAATGTTCTGTCTGGGGATACATTGTGTTGAATGAACACATTTTCTAGCTATGTGCCTTGGCAAAGGTGTATGCTCTGTGAGTGCTCTTATAAATTTTGTTTCCTCGATGGTAACCTCAGAAACAGAAAGGTAATGGAAGTTGGTATTTGAAACTGTAATTTTTTCCTAACCCCATAGTTTTGTCTCTGTTTTTTCAAGTTTTATTGTAGTTTTTACCTCATAGCCTTTAAGAGTGGGTGAGCGGGCAACGAGAAAAAGTTTGTCTAGGCAGTTTCTCAGAAACCATAAGCTGTAGGAAGTTGAAACTTGGTAGGGATATAGGTTGGGGGTGTAGGTGTGCAACAACATGGTGTAACTTTGATTTGACCTTGCTGTAGTGATCTGGAGTTAAAAATCTTGTCCGGGATATATCTCAGACACTGTAAGGTGTAGGAAGTTAAAACTTGGTAGGGACATTGGATGGGGCTGTAGGCATGCAAAGTCATGGTGCGACTTTGATTTGACCTTTGACATTGCTTTAGTTGCCTTGACTTTCAAAATCTTGTCTTGGGATTTATCTCAGAAACTGTAAGGCGTAGGAAGTTGTTACTTGGTAAGGACTTTGGTTGGGTTTTGTATATGTGTAACATCAGTGTGTGACATTGATTCGACCTCTGCCCTTGCTGTAGTGACCTTGAATTTAAATATCTTGTCCAGGCTGTATCATGGCAACCGTAAAGTATTGGAAGTTGATGCTTGCTAGGGACATTGGTTGGGGGTTAGGTGTGTAACATCATGATGTGACCTTGATTTGACTTTTGATCGTACCAAAATGACCTTGACATTTAAAATTTTGACCAGGTAATATTTCTGAAACCATAAGGTGTATGAAGTTGATACGTGATAGAGACATTGCTTGGGGGTTGTAGGTCGGCAACATAATGGTATGATCTAATTTCACCTTTCACATTGTCATAGTGACCTTGAAATTTAAAATCTTCACCGGGCAACACCTCTGAAACCATAAGGTGTAGGAAGTTGATACTTGATAGGGACATTGCTTAGGGATTATAGGTGTGCAACACCATGGTGTGATGTTGACCCTTCACCTTGTCATAGTGATCTGAGTTTTAAAAATCTGGCTATTTCTTGGATTCTGTAAGGTGTGGAACGTTGACACTTGCTACGGATATTAATTAGGTGGTGTAAGTGTGTATTGTGGTGTGACCTTTAACTTTTGCCCTGGTATGTTCACCTACCATATTTGAGACATGTCTCTCTTATGACAAAGATAAATGGATTACTGCAACTGATTATTACATGTACTTTTACACAATTGTGCTATTTTATTGACAGCTATTAAATTAAAAGCTTCAAAATTTTACTGACTAGTGCTGTCATCTTCCTATTGAATTGTCTTGTTTTAGTACTTTATTTTTACATACGTTTTTTTTCTCTTAGACATTATTTACTCTACTTAAATATCATTTTGACCTTTATTTAACTGACATTACTCTGAAAGTATCCCGATCTTTGTACTACTTCTATATTCCATGGTGTTGAAAACTATTTTCCAGGCTGTGGGGTGATAGTATTTTTTGTTATTCTTTTGCGAATATTTTGGGAGTACACATATTACAACCTTACTAGAATGTTTATTTATCAATTGGCGTTATGGCTTCCCCTGGACAAAAGGGCACTCAAATTGTGGGCTTTGACCCCCATCGTCATTGCGTGAGATACCAAAAAAAAAGGTCAGGTACCCCTGTGTAGAGGGTCAGGATTTATGTGAGCAGTATAATATTTTAACCCCAGAAAAAGTGTTGCAACTTACTACTCCACATTATAAATTTAGGAAGGAAAAGCAGAAAGTTGTCTTACTTGGCCCTTCTCAAGTTTCTGTAGTTGGCCCGGTGGATCAGGATACCTCCATGACTTCACACTCTAGTTCACCCACCCCTGCTAGGAATACTGTAGATTATAAAAAGGATCCCGCAGACTTTGATAAAAAGTGGAGCAGTCGTCTAGCTCCTATTGAAGCCTTGCTCACTATTGGACATTGTCCTTCTCCAAGTAAGGTATTTTCAGTGGTGAATATAGACATTCCTGATAAACCAGCTTCTGCAGCAATCAGTAAGGATCCTTTTATTGTGTCTTTGCTTCCTCTTCCAGCCCAGTTGGTTTAGCTGGTGGTCTGGATTAGTCTTCTGAGCCAATCTCCAGGTCTTTGAAAGCTTAGTCTCCTCTGGAAAATTTGCACTCAGAACTGGGTCCACAAGTGGTTGGTGCTCTTTTTCTAGATCAGGAACCCACTTTCTCTCTCAAGTGGCTCCATTAGAAGAAAACCTGGATGGCCCAGTTGAAGAATGTGAGCTTGATGAGGATGGTGTGGACAAGTCTCAACCGGACAAAACTCAAAGTGAGGAACATAGTTACAAGGTGTGCTTTCTTTCATGATCCAGTCAGATATTTATGATTTTGAGTATCAGCCCTCTTCACAGGAAAATAATCCTGGGATTGGCAGTAGATCGCAGCCAGTTGGAAATATTTCTATTGCTGTACCAGCAGATGACTGGATGTATAAAAAGTTTGAAGAAATGAAATTAACCGTTATGCAGGGATACCTCCAACTCTCCAGTTATTCCAGTGAACTTCGTAAATGGTCTAGTGGAAGTCACCACAGTTAAAAGTTTCTGAAGTACTGGCATGGATATCTACTGAGAGGCTGGTTGTGGACTTGATTGTAAAGTCTTTGTGGGCAACATGACCATAAAATTTCCTTCAAACTTTCGAAAGTGGTGGAATGCACATGTGCCGACGAAAAAGATATTATGACATCACATTGTCTAGACAGAAAGGTGCGTCACTCAGAAAATGAACAGAAAATGTCCTTTTCTGGCATTTGGCGGCCCAATCTTCTACTTTAACTTGTGTTGCGAAGACTCCCAACAATTTCCTCTTTACCACCTGCACCCCGTCCCATAGCTCAAGGACATTTTATGTAAGTGATTGCAGGCTTGCAAAGAAAGTAGTTATATCTCAAACCAAGCTGCAGCTTTTAATAGATGCTCTTTCAAGATCCAAGATCAGTTACAGCAGCATTTCATCATTCTTGGCCAGGAACTTTCCAAGGGCAAAACCTCTGTCAGAGAAATTAGAATTTTCTGCATTTAATCAGAATATGTCAATGCTGTTCGTCACAGATGCTCACTTCATCAAGATGACGAATTTCACATTGATGCGTAGGGACTCTTGTTTGAATCATTAGAAGCAACACGTCAAACCTGACACTTGGAGTGAGCTATATAACGCTGCTTTGCATTTACACCGCCTCTTTTCTGAGGCTGTCATGGTAAAAACAGAGGAAGACATTTTAAAGCCTCTAAGAATACTGCTTAGCCCGATTCAGGCTCCAGGGGGTTTGTGGGCAAGAGGTAGATTGTGGGTAGAGGTAGATTATCAGGATCCTTAAAAGCCTCTTTTAAAGTTTGGTTAGTTGGTTAACCTGCAGAAATCAGAGTTGGGACCAAAACAGGTCTTCAACTTGTGGGGTAGCAATACAATCTGCAGGTGGGGGGATTGCTCCAGCCAACTCCAGAAATGAGGCAGTCATTGACCTCAAAATTTTGGGCAATCTTACTTGCTCACTGAGGCAGTTTATGTTTTCTGACAGTGACAGGAAAATGGGTCCAGTCAGCTTGCTTGCACATGAGACCTATAGAGTGGCATCTAAAGAAACATTGGCGGATACCAGAGTCCCTGAAGAAGAACATCCCTGTCCCCAGGTGCCTCCATGCTCACCTGCAGTGCATTCTCTGTTAATCTTTACAGACACATCAGGCGAAGTTTGGGGCGTTCATTTGGGAGATTATACTAACATAGGCACTTGGTCACTTCCCTAAAGTCATGTTCAAGTCATTGTGTTTAGCAAATACCATCCTGATTGCCGGTTGACTCAAAAATCAACAGGAGGTATGAGATTAGGATCTCAGTGGGCTTTTCTGTGGAGGTCTAGTCCTGGTGCAATCAGAGGAAGATTGTGCTCTGGGTTCGTCACATTCTGGGTTGTCTGAATAACAGCACGGTGAAGGTTTCAAGGCACCAATAGGTCATTCAGGAGTGGTCTCTCCTTCACGAGTTGTTCAAACTGGTGTGCCTTTATTGGCATCGTCCCAAGATAAACCTGTTCACCACTTGATACAAAGTAATTTTTTTTGTGTCTCCAGTTCCAGACCAAAACCCTATGCATAAGTCATAATGGGAAGACCAGGATCTATGTGTTTCCCCCGTCTCTCTTCTGGACCAAATGATAAGCAAGTTGTTGTTGCAGAATTGAAAAAGAATAATTCTCATAGCCCCAGGTTAGCCAAACATGGCATGGTTGTCGGACCTGGTGACAAAGTCCAACCAGATTCCTCTGTGCCTGCCACTTCAGGCGAATCTCCTGTCTTGACTGTTCATTGGGAATCTGTACAGAGATCTCCCAAATCTAATTCTGCATAAATGACTCTATAGTTGCAGCCATTAAGGAGCAAGGCTTCTCTGACCAAGTGGCAGCATGAATTGAGGCTCCTCAGAGCAATCTATAAAGCAAAGTGGTCCGCTTTTATCTGATGGTGTAAAATCAGGTGGAGTTCGATTCACCATATGTCAAGCAGATAGCAGACTTCTTGCCTTTTTGTTTCAAGAAAGGAAGTTGCAGCCCACCACTATTGATATTTATAGGTCAGCCATTACTGAAAAGTTAGGCAATGCCCAGATAAATATCAGTATGGATGAAAACCTGAATTGCCTCCTGGACAGTTTTTTTGGGGACAGACCTAAGGGTCAAAGAGGTTTCTCCAGTTGGGACCTTTCATTGGTCCTTCATCACTTGAAGAACATTCCTTTTGTGTCTCTTAAGCATCTCACATTAAAAACCATTTTCCTGTTGGTCCTGGGTTGCGGAATATACAGGAGTGAGATTCACACTTGGCTAAACAAGAATATTCAACACCAAACTTATTGAAGGTGTCTTTTTTCTTGTCCTAGCTTTGTTGCTAAGAACCAACTTGCACGAAACAGTTCACAGACCGTGGCTCCTGTAATAATTCCAGCCTTGGCTCCAACTCTGGATAGATCAAGGAAGACAGGATGTATGGTCCTGTTAGAGCCTTGCGCTGTTAGCTGGACAAAATCAAAGACCTAAGACACAATAAAGAATTGTTTCTTTGTGTTTTTTAAGAATTTTGACAAGGATATTTCTCCTTCAACCAGTTCCTCTTGGATAAAGCAAACAGTGATCCTTTCCTACCAACCTGTTACTGGAAGTCTCAATACTTTCAGTCAGTTTTATCTGAAGGATGTGGCTTGGGCTGATTTGGAACTTTACCACTTTCGTCTTGTGATGGCTGCTGAACAGATTTACCACTGAACTTTTGGTTTGGTTAGGTTCCATGTGTTATACTTTATCATATAGTTTTCTTTTTTCTTAGTTTAAATCCCACAGACAAGGGATTTATTCCCTCGGCCCATCCCATCTCCTTCTAAAACGCTGGGGTTTCATCTTCCCCTTTTCAAAAGAAAAACTAAAAGATGATGGGGGCATTATGTACATTTCCGTCTGATTTAACAGGCCAGTTATTGAGGCATGATCCTGTGAAAGAGTAGAAGTCCTTGAGCTTTATTTGGACTGTTGCACTCTTCCAGAAGCTACCCTCCATCCATTGTGCAGCTATTCTAGCTTATGTAAGTTAGGTAAGATGTATTAACACAATAAAATAGGAAATTTTAATTGTAAATGAATAGTCCATCACAGTCCACCTAGTCAGTAAACCAGGCACTAGCAACCTGGAGAAGGAGGAGGGTGTTATTTAAAATTTTCTAGTTTGATATCCTGTTCATCAGCAAAGGTCTTACCGGGACAGACCCTCTTTACTTGCTACTTGTGTGACTTATAACTAAGAATAAGATGGTTACACGTCTTACTTCTAGGAATTCTGCCATACTGAAAGCATCCTGATTCCAGGACACTGTTCTAGTGTTGTTCAAATTACATCGTCCTATTAACAGGAAGCAGATTTAATGAAAACAATACACGTTCATCTAAATAACTATAAAACCTTAAAATGCACAAAAATACCAGATACAAGGCTAAATTTCTTCAGATTTTTTTGTGTGTTTGTTATAGTTTTTGCTTTTAACAATTCCATTAACTGAAGATAAATAAGTATTTTATCTCGGTATTTCATTAAAATGTGTTTAATTCAGCAGCATTTGTAATACAATGAATCTCATTCCTTCTTAGGACCCACCAGTGGGATGAGTGGTGGTTGCCATTTTGTACTGTCCATATTTTTGTAACAATCAACTGTAAAATATTCAAACTTTGTACACGTTCCTGTGAGTTAACAATATGTAACACTGTTTTACCTTTGATGTAATGATCCTGAAAGTATTATCTGAGATGTCGGTTTTTTACCCATGTACACTTGATTCAGGTGCAATAACTCAAACCAATTTTGGCCAGGGGTTTCAATGTTAGTATGTAGTTAAATATGGGCAAATGGGAAAGCAGCCTAACACTGGGACATGGAACCGTGCCAATTAGACTTTTCAAAGTTATGGAAATTGGAAAGCCAACAAAATTTGCTTCATGGGATGGATATCAGGCCTAAAATCCTTTATAACTCCCATTTGTCCTGTAATGGCAGTTAGGGCTGCCTTGTCTCTTATCCCTTGAGGTAACAATAAGCCTTTGTTTCAGGTAAAATCCAGTGTGAATTGGTAGGTGATGACTGATTAAAAAATCTGGTTTAATTTGTTATTGGTATTAAAAATATTGTGCAACAAAGGTTTTTCATTTCACAGTTTCAGGCAATCCGGAGAATCATTTGCTTTTAATTACCATGTTAGCCTCCAAAGCATAAAATCACATGACATCTGGGCATCAGATTCAGTCTGGAGGTACCTCTTTCAGGATCTCACCTCTCCATCCAAGGTGGCTCTGGCTTTTCAGCAACATCTGGCCCGTAACCCGAATCCCTTAGTTGGAGCTTTTTCTCAGTTTTACATTACTTACATTTTTACATTTGTTTGTGTTTACTAACTTCATACTTGATATAGATAATTATGATCCAATACTAATGTCAAGAGATAATCATGTAATTATTGATTTGTATACATTTTATTTTATGAGACTTTATACTTGGTCTAGATAATTATGATTAAATGCTAATATCACGACATAAACATATAAATATTGACGTGTATGCATTTCATTGTTATGATGCTAACAATATAAATATTGATGATTGAATAAGTAAAATATACCAATAAATCATGAATTATAGTATCAGTTGAGGGAGTTACTAACGGCTTGCTTTGCAGAGGTCAGTCAGTTAATGCAGTATTTATGGTTGTAGTTCGGATGACCTTTCATTGTAGTAGAATAGATTTTTAATTGGAGTAACTAACGGTCACCCCTTGTATGTACATACTCATTATGAAATATTGTAGTAAATAACTAGAAATAATTGTTAATGTATCCCTCAATCTTCTAGTTTATCCCTCAATCTTCTGGCTTTGGGGAACTGCTTGTATTATGGTTTAATCATAGTGTAAACCCCACTTGCAGGTTTTCACTATTGACTGATATGTCCAGTACTAATCAGTGCTGGACACTTTCTCTCAGTGACCATTTTTGGGGAATTAATTTATTCCTGTAAAAGAGAAATTACAGAATTTGGGGACAGAGTACAATATATCTTAAGACCAGGCATCAAATAGGATATATAGTTTACAACAGCCGAACTCCTCAAAAGTGGCCAATACCAGAAAATATTGATAATAATGGCCCTATCGGGCCTCGCTCTCCAATATTTTCTGGTATTGGCCACTTTTCAGAGTTTAACTGTATTAGTATTTGTGACTTTTACCCCACAGCCCTTAGGTGCTGTCAGGGTATTGTTTTCATCCATGGTTTCCGAATGAGAGATGCCCTGTTGGAAATGTTTGTCTGGGCTGTATCTCAGAAACTGTAAGGTGTGGGAGGTTGATAGTTGGTAGGGACATTGGTTGGGGGTGTAGGTGTGCAACGTCATGGTGTGACCTTAACTATATTTTTGACCCTGCTGTAGTGACCTTTGTTTGAAAATCTTAGGCAGGCTGTTTCTTTTTCAGACCCACCTTAGAGCATTAGCAGACCTTGGATGCAAAAATCCAGAAATTTCTCTCCGGACTCGCTTGCCCTGTCCAACAGCTGATGTCCCCGATAGGGTTACTGATAGCCTCCGAGAAGCATGTCCCCCTATGTCGAATTGATATGAGGCTGATACAGTTGCACTTGAAAAATAACTGGAGGGTATCACTAGAAAAGAGTTATTCCCATTCGCGAGTCACTTCACTCTCACTTAAAGTCCACAGTGCATGAAAAAAGTTTCTTTAAAACTTTTTATGTGTATGCCAGTGAGTAAGACAATCCTAACAATGAAAACTAGACATCAATCAGAGCATCCCCCACTGAGATACAACCTCTCAAAATGGCATATAGAATAACATCCCTGAAAACATGTGTGGAGGAGGTGTGATGAAACACAAGGAACACAAGTGCAGATTTGCTGTGGTTTTTGTTATAAATGTATTGGGAAGAATTGGATGTAACTGAATATGTAGCTGATTTAATTGCATTTAGAAGTGACTTTTTTTGAAGTTTAACTTTAACTGAACAAGGATAATTTTGTTTGAAAAGTTTTTATAATTTTATATGATAATTAGCATTTATTCTTCAATATGAAAACTCTCAATCAGACTCCATCTAAAACTGTCAATGATAGAGTGTGCGGATTCTGTACAGATAACATTTAAAATATTAACCATAAGTAATGTAATTGAAAGAGCTGCTTGGGTTACAGTCATACATTTATTAATGTGTACCAGTCATTGTTAGCAAAATGTTTTTTTTTTCTTTTGGCTTGGGTTGTAAAACGTTCAATGAAATTTTTGGGTATAGTCTTTAACTTGGTTATTTCTTTCATACAATTTGAACAAAGTACATTAAAATGTTTTATAATCAACAAAATACTGGTACACTACTCTTCTCTATGACAAACAAGAATTTCATCAATATTCATTTTTCCTGTTGGAATAAAATTATGGAATACATTAGATGATTCTTTTAGACGTGTAACTACATTATCTAGTACAGGTGATAGACATTGGAACTTGATACACTCAAAAATGTGAATAAACTGTAGTCCTTTTAAAGAACATCTTGCACATAATTTACATGTTATAGAAAATTCAACTTGTGACTGTGGCTTTTCAGTAGAATTTCAGGAATAAAACAATTTTTATTTTTTTAGAATACAGACTACATACTCAAAATAGGCAGTCAATCTTTATGAGTTTTACCGACAATAACCACTGATTTTCATTTAAATGGAGATTATAACTTGACTTTTTTATAAAAAAAGGTAGTTTTTGAAGCAGTACAAGAATTTTTAAAGGAATCAGGGTGGTTTTCATAGTTTTATATTAGTAGTCACATGTCCACAACTTCATCATCATTATCATCTATTCATATTCTTTTGTAAATAGTTCTTCCTATGAGAAGGCTTTGTTGATTTTGCCTAATTGCTTCAATAAAATATTGTTTATGAAAAAAAATTGATACCCCTACACAGCTATTAAAAGTAGATATCATGAAAGACACACTGTTGTCAATAAAATGTCAGAAAGTGGTTCAGATCTCCAGTATATTAAACTCTACATCCTGGTACTGAACCAGAGTGCTTAAACATTTGGTCATTTTCATCCTGCTTACTTTTAATATTGGCAGCAGTGTAGCCTAATACACTGAGTCTTTTACAGTGTGTTTTGACCAGCTGGTTTTACAAATTGCACTAGCAGATCCAGGAGGGTTAAAGGGGTTCGAACCCCCCTTGAAAAATAATGTAAAGGGGTTCAGCCCAAAGTACAAAATTATTCCTTGAGAGTGGTGTTAAATTTAGAGGAAATGCACTATATTTTTACCAAAAATTATTTTTTTTCCTGGGTGGGGGGGGGGGGGGGGGGGGGGCCCTGAGTTATGGTATGTCTGATGTGAACCTCCACCTTACTTAAAGGCTGGATCCGCCCCTGAATTGTCACTGTCAGTTCTTAATGGTCAACTAGAACTAGTAATGAATATTGATTTGTTCATAATAACTAATACATTGTAATATTGACTATTGAACTTTGGGGCTAACTCTTTCTGCTCTGATAATAAGGAGTTTGGATAATCAAGGGTGCCTTAAAATTTTATCACATTTTGAGAATAACCCCCTTAGTTATGGTATGTCTGATGTGAACCTCCACCTTACTTAAAGGCTGGATCCGCCCCTGAATTGTCACTGTCAGTTCTTAATGGTCAACTAGAACTAGTAATGAATATTGATTTGTTCATAATAACTAATACATTGTAATATTGACTATTGAACTTTGGGGCTAACTCTTTCTGCTCTGATAATAAGGAGTTTGGATAATCAAGGGTGCCTTAAAATTTTATCACATTTTGAGAAAATGTGGACAAGAACTGGGTGAAAAACTTGCTTATCAGTTTATTTAAAAACTGACACACTATCAGAAGCTGCATTGTTACACTAAAAGCTGCACACTTGTTCACTATTTTGAACACAAGTTACAGTCAAATTGTAGTGTTATTTATTTTGAAAAAGAGCATTATTTGTGTGTGACCACACAATATTTCAAGTTCATTTGATAGAAGAATCTTTGCACTAAGTATAGGAAAAAAAATTTTTTTTTGACTGAAGCTGACCCTTTCCAAGCCAGTTTATAAAACACTATTTTCACTTCATTTTACACTTATTTGTATTGGACACACAGAAATCAGAGTGGGAAATCTCCTTGTGTGATGTGCCACAGTTTCAGAGAAGGATCTGTTTTGTTTTTCCAACTGTCAGATTTAACTGGCTTTTAATGTGCTTTCTAGTGGGAGTTTGAAGATGGGACTTGGCAGGTGTGTTGTTACACACATAATCTGTACAATAATGCAAAAAAAAATTTTCGTGCACTGTGGTCTTCAAAATGGTGGCTCTAGGAAGAAAAACATTCTTCAACTCCATCCATTACATCCCCTCAGTCATGCTCTGCAAATTTTTACAGACACATCAAAAGAAGGATGGGGCATCATAAGACAAAAGGAACCTGAGCCCTTCCAGAAAGCAAGTTACATATAAACTAGTTTGAACTAAAGGCGGTCTTCCTGGCCCTAAAAGAGTTCCAAGATCTCTGCTTGAAAAAAATAGTTCTAATAACTACATAAAACACTACAGTGGTTGCCTATCTAAACAAGGAAGAGGACATAAAGTTGGGCCCTCTGGGGTGGCCCAACATGCCCTAATTTTGGAACCCAGTGGCCATGTCGAGCCAATTCCATTGTGCCTGCCCAATCATCCCAACCTGTTGACTCGACCCTTTAGCAAGATCATTCACAGGAATCTGCCAAATCTGAATCTTCATGCCTGGCTCCTAGGGCCTCACCTATCACAGACCAGGGCTTCTCCGAGGTCTCCTTGAAACACTTGACCTTCAAGACTGCCTTTCCCCTAGCCTTGCATTCAGGCAAACACAGGAGTGAGATCCATGCTTGCCTAAGCAAGAACATCAGACACCAGCCAGACTGGTCCAAGTTGCCTCTTTATCCTTCTCAAAGCTTTCTTCCATAAAACCAGCTGGCCAAAGAGGATCCAGACAGTGTGGCCCCAGTGGTCATTCCAGTAATGGCCCCAACTTAGGATAAATCTCCAAAGGCTGATAGGTCCCTGTATCCTGCGCTACGACTTGGACAGGACCTCAGACAGAAGGAGTTGGTCTTTATGTTCTTCAAGAAAGGTTTCGACAAAGATATCACCCATGCCACTATCTGCTCACTGATCAAGCAGACTATGATCCTATGTTTTGAGCTCTCTGACCAAGAGCCCTAGCCTACATCGGGTCACAGGCAATGATGCGAGGACCTGCTGCTATCAGACTGCCATTGGAAGTCATATAACACTTTTACACAGTTCTACCTGAAGGATGTGGCTTAGACTGATTCAGAGTTTTTCCATTTGGGCCCGGTAGTGGCTGCTCAGCAGGTTCACCGGTAGCATATTTGCTTGAGGAGATTTGTGCATATGTATATATTGTATTAAGTTGTGTATAGTTCCAAAAAATTAAATAATAAAAACTGTAACATGCTTCCATCGGGAGGTTTAGTTTCATGTGAGTGAATTCTCTTCCTCTCTCTTCCACTACCTTGGAGCAGGTCTGTGAAAACAGAAGGGCAATGTTGGTGTACCGCCGGCAACTGGGATACCCGTAACTAATCATTAATATTTAAGATAAAAATTTGGATTTTCTCAGACTACTGCCATTGATCTGACACAAGCTGGTCACGCCAAACATAAGATAAATATGTCCTGAGTCTCCTACAGCAGGACTGGCAATGCTCGCATCACTTCCTAGAGGGCTAATGCTTCATATAATCACTAGGTGATATGCTGTCACATCCTCTTTCTAAGGTCTCCAGTGGGGTAAGTAAGTGGGGGGTTAGGGGAGAATCCCCTGTGTCTTAGGTAACATATTAACTAATAAAAATTTAATTTACCTCTTAAATTTTCTATTTTATTGTAGACTACTGCTAGAATAGCTACCCAGTGGAAGGAAGGTGGCTGACTTGCGGGCACTGAAAGAAAAATCTAAGAGGAAGATGATTCCATTATAGGGTCCCAAGATGTTCCTAGTTATACCAGTTACCAGATCAAGTACCCCACCCCTTCTTTTTCTATCGCAATATGGGAGAGGGTGAAAAAGAGTTACATCCCTGAGGAATCCAAAAGGAAGGAGCCAGGAAGGTTAAAGAATCCATCATCTGACACCCCATATGCCAGGATAAAGGATTGAAACAGAGATTACAGAGGCTCCAGGAGCCAGGCATGAAAATTTAAGCTCAGCAAGTCCCTGTGAAGATTGCATAAAAGAGCTAGGATAACAAGTTGGGAAGGTTGTGTAGGCACAATGGTATCTGGAACAACAGGACTACTAGGACTCAGAATCAATGCATCTTGGGCCACTCCAGGGCTATAATGGTCAGCAGAGAAATTGGGGGAATTATTATATGTCCAGAACGTCCCAGGACAGGCTCACAGTATAAACTGTCCAGACTTTGGCATCTGGGACTGGAGATACTGAGGTAACTTGCTGCATCTGAAATTTCCTGAAGCACGGACTATTCCATCTGATGGCCTGCTGGTGATGAGAGAGCTTTCGCCTATCATGTCTAAATGGCCAGATATGTTACAAGCCTTCAGGCAAATCATCCTGAGGTTGCACCTAGACAAAAGTCTCCAAAGGAGGGCACAGGGAGACCCTGATTTAATATCCCTTCTTTGTTTATGTAAGCTACCACTGTAGTGTTGCCGGCAGCCACAAGGGCATTTTGTCCTTTGCACAAAGGCTCAAATTCCTTCAGGGCCAAAAGGACCACTTTTAGTACCATGAAGTTTCTGGAATGGACAAGGCTCCTCTTCCTGTACAGTTTCCTAAATGTGGACCCCCAACCATTGTTTGATGCATCCGTAAAGAACTGAACGGTCCCAGAGGACATTTTCATCCTACACCACTAAAGAAGATGTAGATGGAACAATTTTGGAATGGCACTATGCTTTTCAGGGAATCTGGAATATGCCAATAGTTCTTTATATGCCATTGTGTGGACCTCATGTGAAGGTGACCTGATGGCATCTGGTTATCCATTGCAGTCAGCAGACCTATCAGGGACATGAAATGAATGACTGAGCAAACTGGGTTTTACCAAAATAGAGTTAATGTTGGAACACAGGGCCTGGCACCTTTCTGCGGTGGGTCTGACCATTCCCTGAGCTTAACTGTGCATGACCTCCTTCAGCACGATGGTAAATTCCATTGGAGCATTGGTGGAAACTTCGGTTCTGATAACGGAATCTGAGAAACTTTCGTTTGGGATGTGAAAGTAGGCATCGCTGAAGAGACCCCCTCTCCTTTTTGACAGCCTGATTGATTCTGGGGTTTCTATTTTGAAAGTGTTAATCTTCAAGAATTGATTTAAGGTACTGGGGTCCAATATTAGTCAACTCTTTTGGTTGGGTTTGGGAACAAGGAGTAAGAAACAGTCGGTTGTAGTACACCAGACAGGCCTGGATTTTTACCGTTTCCAGTTTGTTTTTGGGAGGAGGGAAGGCAATACCTGCTTCAGGTAGCTGTTCCCGAGGGGATTGGCATGTCCACTCCCTATTAGAGATTCCATAGTGAGAGGAGGTTTGATCTTGAATTTTAGGACCTGTTCCTTCTTCAATATCAAAACAACCCCTGGACTTGAAATCCTTTGCTTCCAAGACCCGCCAAAATGTTTGCAGTCAGGCCACAACAGGAATACCTTCTACAACACTAAGGACATTTGTAACAGGAGGGGGAGGAGACAGAACTACAAATAGTTCTGAGTAAACCTATGTCCAGGTGAGTTAATATATTTTTTTCCAGTTTTGTATAATGCAAGGTAGGACCATATGTATTGAAATAAAAAATTGAAAAAATTGTGACTTCGATGACTGGGGGGGGGGGGGGGGGGGGGGGGGGGGGGGGGGGTTATGGCAAATTCACATCATTTGCTATAATTTTTCATGCACATAAAAAGTTTAATAAAATGAGTACATATAAAGTTTGTATACCTTCATAATGCATTGTAAATTTTTCTTGTACACCAAATTTCAAGTTTTTTTTTTTTAATCTTTTATTTTCACTAATTAAAAATTAAACCCTAACACCCAAGCAATATTTGTATTTTGACACATTAAATCAATTATTAAAATTAGGCGACATACTGGAGTTATATGTTTCATGTACATCAAAAGCAGCATTTCAAAGTCTATGCATGAAAAGTTCAAAGTAGTATATATATAAATTCTCACTCGTTATCACCTCTTTACCATCCAAAATGTTAAAAATCCTATCATATACATCTACACCATGGCCTGTATTCACAAAGCTTCTTATTCTTAGAATTTTTCTAAGAATGATTTTTATTCGTAGAATTGATTTAAATCTAAGACAGGCACATTACTTAAGAAAAAATAGTTGCTTTGGTGATTATAATGCAGTAACTGATTACAAATCGACATCCAGAACAGAGTGTTACATATTAAGTTGTCTATTGTGTGTACTGTAATGAAATGCAGCCTCTTTATATTATTTCAAAATTTCTATCTTTCTCTTCACATATGCCAAGATCTGTATTGTAAGAATTTTTCTCAGAATTACACTTAGTCTAAGAAAAATTCTAAGAATTGCATACATTTCCTTTTACTTCTATTTTTAAAATTATTCTTAGCTAGGAATTGGTTTGTGAATATGATTTTATTCTAAGAATAAGAACATTCTTAGCATTGAATTTTTCTTAGACTTAAGTATTATTCTTAGAAAAATTCTAAGAATCTTTGTGAATACAGATCCTGATGTAAATATGTTTGTGTTGAAGGATTTTAACAGCACAACATGTCTCTAATTTTCTTGTGTGTCGTGATTCTAAACTGAAAAAAATCAACTACTGGCAAGCAGCTAGAACGTTTCTCACTTCAGGTTTGGCCAGCAACCAAACACAGGGCCTAATTGCTGGAAGGTGAGCAAGTTATCCCCTTTGTCACTCTGCTCCTTAATCTAAAAAAGCCAGTCAATTTTTGTATCTGCTTAACATGTCAATTTACATATGATAGCCACTACGAAGATACATTATAGTCTCTTCTTATTGTTAGCACATTTTACCATTTGGAGTGTATATGTTATAAGGCCAAAAAATCCTTTTTCAAAGACCTGCACCCAAAATTAGTTGTGAATTGTTACCAAAATTAAATCAATTCTATGTCAGACCAAGATCTACCTACTGTACTAACAATTAAACTGAAGCCAATGGTCAGATAACCTTCATGGTGGGGGTAATTAAAAGGAACCTCAAAAACAGCATACAATTCAACAATTGAAATAACCAGCATTTGTGTTTCCTGTTGAACAAACAATAAAGCATTTTAGAAGTACAATCTCAGAGTTGCTGAAAAGTATTTTAAGCCCAAATCTTCTTACAGAAGTTCAGAAAAACTTTAGATTTTTATTGATAAGTTTATGTCTGTTTTGTTTTCTTAAGAAGTGCAGAACCTATCCTAATTTAAAGGGCATATACGTGATATCTTTCTTCCTTTGGACAGCTGTTTAAAGTAATGAGAATTGGTAACTTATTTTGTCACAGGTAGATTTAACTACATTGTAGATATTTATTGCAAAATCGAAAGGGAACTCTGACATAGAACAACCTTATCCAATTCACTGACAATGCTGTACTACTGCTTATAACAATACACATCTGATGTCTTAGATAGGCCACACTTGATAACGCCAGAAGAAGAAAACCCACATCCGTAGCGAGGATATTGCACTGGATAGCGTATGGTTCCATCTGACAGCCATCCACAGCTGCACACATCCATACCATTTTTCCAGGCTACTTGTAACTGCTCGGGTTTGGCTATGATCATACCTTCCTTGTGACAGCGGGCTATTGCCCCATTATGGGTATATTTTTTAGGTCCCAATGGTGATTGAAAATGATACACTTTGTATTCTGAAAAATAACACAAAAATTACTTGATATTGTCTAGCCATTGTGTATGTTAAAAGTATCAACACTTTGACTTTCGAAAATGGCTCTTTAGCTCAACTTGATAAAAGCTCTGATTTGTTATTTTCTAATGCAACTTCATAGGATTTTGGGGGTTGACATTTAGGGGTCAACCTTAATCACTCCTGCACCCCATTTTAATTGATTTATCCATATATTTTGTAAAGTTACTGATTGTACGATTGGCCAGCCCTGATTGGTCAATAGGTTGTCCCTTTGGTTGACCAAGGGGATAATAGTCAGATCTGAACTGGCAGTCAATGTGACAAGACTAAATATTTTACAAAATTTATGTTATCATTTATTTAGTTTTTTATAAGTTTTGTATTAGTTTTTATCCGAAGTAATACAGTCTTGTCTTTGGTTACACACTTTTTGGTAGATGGCAACTCGTCAGAAGCACAGGATGGCAGGTAAACCTTACAATTTGCATAGAAAAGTTGAGATTCCCGTTGAATTACAGGTTCAAGATGACGGTGCATTTTTAAATGACTTTTCTTCACAGCCAACCCCGGGTCAGTCTGGTTCAAAGTCTGATACTGATATTGAGAGTGATATTGATAGTGATATTGATGCACTTGTTAATGGCAGTAGTGATTCAGATCACGATTCTGTCACTTCAAAATACAGACTGTTAGGAAATCTGAAAGAGCACCACATGTTGAATGGATGTCGGATCTGACAAGTTCGGATCAAACTTTGATCAATGCAAAAATTTTGTCTCAGCTTGACGCAATTGGTAAGCGTTTGAATGTCATTGAAAGTAAATTGTCCATTATTTGGGAATAACCCACTGCTCGGGGTCTGTACTGATAGTAACTCCAGTTCTTATATTAATACATTTATGGTAATCTGCTGGGGCAGATTATTATTGCGTAATATGTGTGGCAGTTCTCTGTTAACATTTTATGAATTTTATTTTATAATACTTTAAGGCTAGGGTCAGCCCTGCCTGCTGCCACACTGTATGGGTACATTATGGATAAAACTGATAATTGTTGTCATATCTAGTCATTGACATATTGTTGCTAATTACTAATGATTATATGTATTGCAAAGAATTTTTAGTTTTATAGATGTTAATGTAAAGATTAATAAAAATATAAAATACAAAATTGTAAAGCTTTGCTGTACCCTTGCATTACAGGGCAGTGGATCTTATGTATCAGACAGCATAAATTTCCTTGCTTCCACATATAAGTTTGATAAGTATAATATGCCGAAATGCCAATGTCACTAAAGACTTCATTGCCATGCGTGAAGATAGAGACATTGCAACCAGTGATAAGCAAAACCTCACTTCAATAATCGACTTTCTTTGTACAACTGATACATAATGCAACTGTATATATGCACATTTTTTATGTTCAAAATGTTATTTCTTTATTGTTTAAATATATATAAATTGACTTTCAACCCTATTGAAAGTTTGTGTTTGTGAACATGCCATTTTTCTTGTACATTTAACAAAATAAATAAAGAAAAAAAAAAAAAAAACCCATTCTGGGTTTCTCTTTTCTGGTTTCATCAGTACCCTTGGCGTGTGGGGTGACCTTCGCTTACCTTCTTTGATCTTGATTGTACCTTAAGGTCAGATTTGGCTAAGCCCAGGTTGCAAAACGATTGCATTTCCTTTGGCACACCTCTCAGTTCTTATTGCATGAAAAATCCTCTTGGTGTCTCAGGTTACCTATTTGACCTTTCCTTGACCTTGTTTTCACCTATAGCTTCAACTTGTTTGAACACACCTGGTGATTAGTTGTGGCTGATTCTGTGAGCTGTATTAATTTTATTGCGTAAAAAACAAGTCTGTGCTATGCACAGCTTTCAGTACTCGGGTCCATGTTTTGATCTTACTTTGACCTTGCTTTCACCTCACCAGCTCTTCTGCTTAAATCCCAGGTTGTAAGTTTGCATTTGAAACGCCTTCTAACTTGTTTTACTTTCCAATAAATTTTGTAAAACCTTTGGTGATCAATTGCTCTGAATTGCACCCCACATTAGTGGAAGTTAGAATTTAACTCTGATCTCTGTATGAATGTGGTCATATCTGACCCGGTAGTTGTGGGTTTGAATCTTCTCACAGCTGTCTGCTCTGAGATTCTTATTTTATTGCCATTTATCTGGGGTGGGGTAGTGTAAGATGGCTTAAGCACAATACCTTGTTAATGTGGAATGACACACGTTATTTGCTATATGACAGGGGCGTAGGAAGCAATTTTTGGTTGGGGGTGAGGAACCAGATTGCACTGACGCGACGCGACACCAACAGTTTTGGTTAATTTTACAGAATGTATTGCATATAGGTAATATTCAAATGGTCCAGTTAAAATATTTTAAAGTTCCTTTACCAAAGGAAATCTTTGTGACGACATCAATCCTAAGTTTTCCTGACCTTGTATGGGTATAGAAATACATATCGTCACCTCTGCATTTGAAAGGTATTTCTAATATCTTGACAACATGTTTCCAGCACCTGTGACCTTTCCTTCAAGTGCTGAGTTGATACAAGATCTATTTTTAGCAAGGTTAATCCCCAAATTGAGGGGGATGTATAATTGTTGGACTTGCTGGGTCCAATAAACACACAGTAGAGAAAGAAGAGATTTCTGGGAAAAATCTTATCAGCTGACATATTGCTATGCTAAGCCATTGCTCTGTGTGTATTTGCAACTACATGTCTAGGTTCTATTTTAAATGATTAGTAACACGGTAAATTAAATGAAGAATATCACTATATATGTATGATTTTGGTCTGCATAAGTGAAACGTTTCACAGAATTTTGCAAATCCCATGACAGGTTTACTGAAAATGTTCCTTTTACTAATCATAAAATAAATATTTTATAGTTCAAATGGTAGCTTACACAATGGATGTCTATTTACAGAAGAGGACACAAAGAGGGCACAAATCAAAATTGATATACAACTTCTTATGACTATCAAGAGTTGTGTGAATGGCCCCTGACTGATAAGGACGTATTTGAGTGCTTTATGATGGTTTTAAACTATCGATCGGCAGAATATTAAAGCAACAAAGCCCACAAGAATTTGCAAATTTAATAAGTAAATTAAATTTTTATAAGTTAATACCCTATCCAATGGACAATTGCTAAACCGGTCGGCGCAGACCGGCCCGCCAAACGTCAGAAAAAGACGTCCTGTGTTGCCACCGGCTGGCCGGTCCGTAGTACTGTGCACTCCCCAGATGGCGCCTCGTACTTCCTTCCTGTCTAGACAACCTGACGTCATAGCATCTTTTTCGTTGTCTAAACCTCTTAGACCCCTAGTAAGCTGATAGCGGGGTCGGTGGGAGGGTCTTGTGTGTCCATTGGATAGGGTATTAACTTATAAAAATTTAATTTACTTATTAAATTTGCAATTTTATTGCATTAATACATCCTATCCAATGGACAATTGCTGAATAACTACCGCTTGGTCGGCGGGTAAGTTACTAGGGACTTATGTGAACTCACAAGTAATAGCAAATTTTAACCTACGGTCTAGGCTGACTTCGTCAGGAGACCTATAGGCCCAGGCCTGGGTTGACCCTAAGGTCAGGAAACCCTGTAAGACCTTGGTCGGTTGCCAACAGCCGGTTACCCGGGGGTTATACCGACGTCACCACCCCCCCTTTTTAACAGACCTGCTCTGAGGTAGGGGAAGAGAGGGATGAGTTCAGTCCCAGAAAGCCAATAAACCTCCCGAAGGAAGCACATGACATTTTATACTATGTGCTTGTAGAACTGTTACATTATGTACATATATACAAATCTCCTCAATCTAAGGGCCACTTGTGGTTCTGCTGAGCAGCCCAGCACCAAGCCCAATTGGTAAAGCTCTGAGTCAGCCCAAGCCACACCCTTCAAAAGCACTGTGTGAAGGTATTATGTGACTTCAGTGACAGGCTGACAAAAATGGATCTAAGGAAACTCCCGACTGGAAGACCTTAGGAGCAGCAAAGGCCCTGACATCATGGGCTTTTAACCTGATGTAAAGGGTGGGCCTTCTGGTCAGAAAGCTCATAACATAGGATCACAGTCTGCTTGATCCAAGAGGAGATAGAGGCAGGTGAGGTGTCTTTGTCGAAACCTTTCCTAAAGGAGACAAAACCACCTCCTTATTCTGCCCGAGGTCTGAGGCCCTCTCCAAAGAGGAGCGCAGTGCTCTAACTGGAAAAAGGGACCTGTCAGACCTGAGGGACCTATCCAGAGCTGGGGCCAGGGCTGGTTTAACCACTGGGGCCACACTGTCTGGACCCTCTTGGGCCAGCTGATTCTTGGAAAGAAGGCTGGGTGATGGATACACAGGGACACCTTTGATTAATCAGATTGGTGTCTAATAGTCCTGCTTTGCCAAGCATGAATCTCACTTCTGCACTTGCCCGACCCAAGAGGCAAGAGGAAAACCATCTTGAAGGTCAAATGCTTCAAGGAGGATCCCTTGATTGGTTCAAATGGAGCCTTAGTCAGCTGGTGCAAGACCAGTGAGAGGTTCCAGGAGGGGATTCCCTCTTTGGGTCTGTCTCTGTGGAGGCTATCCAGGAGACGAGCGAGATTTTGTCCATGCTGATGTTGAAGGGTGAATTTCCCAGTTTATCAGCAATGGCTGACCTGTAACCATCAATGATGCTGGGCTGTAGCTTCCAGTCCTAAATAGGTACATAAGGAAGTCAGCAACTGACTTTACAGGGGGGTGCCCTGAAGTCCACCTGATTAGTGAGGCACCAATTTGTAAAATGAAACTGGTTCACTTGCCTCAATTCTTGTGCCACTGCTTCAGAAAAACCCTGCTCCTTGAATGATGTGGCTCTAGGAGCCATGCATGGAGATTTAGGTTTGTCAGATTTCTGTGAGGGATCTGATTGAAAGCTGTGTTAACAGGTTGGGCAAGAAGGCCAGGCTCAGTAGGATCTGACTCGACATGGTCACTGGGTCCCAAAACCAAGGCATGTTGAGCCAACCCGGAGCAATAAGAATGATTCTTTTGCATGGGGAGTCCTACAACTTCTCCATCACTTTGTCCAAGATGGTTGGTGGTGGGAAGGCATATGCATCCAGATCCTCCCATGGCAGACTTAGTGCATCCACTGCTGTGGTCAGGGAATCTGGTGCCGGAGATACAAAGGCAACTTGTTGTTGAGCCTGTGGCCCATAGGTCTATTTGAGGCCAATGCCACCTGCTGCATATATTGCTTGAAGACCTCCTGAAGGAGAGACCACTATTTAGATGGTCTGGCCCAGCCCAGATACCTTGCTTGTCTGCTACCACACTCAGCAGGCCTGGAATGTGTCGGGCTTTGGGAGTCACTTGATTTCTGGTGCACCAGGTCAAGATTCTCCATAGTAGAGCCCTAAGTGGGCCCGATTTCCTGCCTCCTTCCTTGTTTATGTATGACACCACTGTGGTGTTGTCTGTCTCTACAATTACTATTTTGTATATGCAGAGGTCTTGGAACTCTTGTAAGGCTAGAAAGACTGCCTTGAGTTCTAAGTAATAGATATGCAACATGCTTCCCGGAAGGGACCAGGTGCCTCTTGCAGTGCGTTCGTTTATGCAAGCGCCCCACCCTTCTTTTGATGCATCTGTAAAGATTGCAGAGCATGTTTTATTGGGTGTAATGGTTGGCCTGTAAGGACATTGTTCTCTTGCAGCCACCATTGTAATTGTGGGTGCAAGAATCTCAATATTGGAATCGCCTTTTCTAGTGACTCAGGTACCCTCTAGCTGTTCTCCTATGAAGTCAGCCTAGGTGAACTTGCTTTCCTGTGGCTGTTATTAAACCTATCAGAGACATGAACTGCTGGACCGGACAGGCCGGCAGTGACAGTATTTATAGTATTTGTCCTGAAGGTTCTGCCAACAGTCCAGTGTAGGTCGGACTCAACCGGCCATGAGGTCAAACTGGTAACCTACAAGGTCAAAGGTCTGCTTGGCTCCAGTTCCGATTTTCTAAATTCACCAGCCAACCTTATTCTTGGCATATTTTCACTAGATCTTGTGTATGCCGGAGACAAACCTGGTGGGATGTGGCTTTCACCAACCAGTCATCTAGGTACTGGTGGGTTCTTATACCCTTGTGCATGGCCATCAGTTTCAACTCCTTTGCTACTACAGTGAGCTCCATGGGTGCAGTGGACACACCGAAAGACAGTGCTTTGAACCGGTATGTCCGACCCTGGACATGAAATCTCAATATTTCATGAAAAGTTCCTGCATTAGCATATATAAGTAGGAGTCCTTGAAACCTATTGAGGTAACCCACTGGTCCTGATGGTCTCTGAAAGGTTTGGTTTGCTCAGACCTATGTATAGGTCTCCAAGAGTTGCGTGGTTTTGGAACCAAGAAAGGTTTCTGTGAGGATGCACACAGCAGCTGATAATATGGGTGGCCCTGTCAAGCTTGGTCTTGACTGGAAAGGGAGTGTAGCCCTCCTTTAACACTTGTACTACCTAGGGTCCAGGCCCTAAAGCTTCGCAAGTTCCCAATATGTATTTAGTCTGGACCCTACAGGCAGATGTGTGCCACAATGGGACATTTGACAGCCTGACCAACATTTCCTGTCCCTCCGGACACTAATCCGGTCCGGAGACAATGATCCCAGTAAACAGTCTCGCTGTTCTTGCTGTGGTCCGGTCCGGTGAGGCTGAGACAACTTTTCACATTTAACAGACTCTTTGCCCATGGGTCAGCATCCTGCAAGGTACACAGTAACTGTCACTTGTGAGATGGCTGACCCCTGGCCGGACGTAATGAAAAACTTGTTGACTATCGACCACCTTTTTTTTTTTTTTTTTTTTTTTGAGGGTAACCAGGTCTCCATAACCTGTAATTTACTGTAAACAGTAATTCTCTGTAACTCTGCAAAAAACTGGCAGGCTGGGGTCACCAACGAATTTACACAGCCACTGGTCTATATTTAGCCAGCTTATGTAACCAGTTGGGTGAAGCACTGTACAGTAAGGACTGTGTAGGCAGTACCCTGTTGGTAGACTTGTAACCGGTAGGTTGAAGCCATATGTAGCCAATTGCTAAAGTGTACAAGGCTGGCCGGTACACTCTGTAACCAGTTGTTGAAGCAAGAGTACAAGACTGTGTAACAGGTACTGGTTGGTACACTCTGTAACCAGTTGTTAAAGCAAGTGTACAAGGCTGTGTAGCCAGTACAGGTTGGTACACTCTGCAGCCAGTTTCTTAAAGCAAGTGTACAAGGCTGTGTAGCCGGTACTAGTCGGTACACTCTGTAGGCAGTTGTTGAAGCAAGTGTACAAGGCTGTGTAGCCGGTACTGGTCGGTACACTCTACAACCAGTTGTTGAAGCAAGTGTACAAGGCAGTGTAGCCAGTACAGGTCGGTACACTCTGTAGCCAGTTTCTTGAGGCAAGTGTACAAGGCTGTGTATCCGGTACTGGTCGGTACACTCTGTAACCAGTTGTTGAAGCAAGTGTACAAGGCTGTGCAGCTAAAGCAATTTTACAACTATATTTTTTGTTGAATTCAGCTGGCTGTAGGCTTCCTCCATTAAAAAACGTATTTCTTAAATCGCACGTCTTACTTGTAGATTTGACAGTTGCTGGGAAAGCCCTTGTGAGCTATATTTAGACGCACTCGTTGTTCGGTGTGTCACATGATCCGCTTGCTAGTCGGAAGGACACGCGATTGGCTGACTGGGGATGATGTCAGTGGTCGCGTTCTTTGTGTGATACTTAACCAGCAACTTTACAGTCCACAAAACCCCACTACCGACAACAAGGTCGGGTCTGCAAAGCAGGGACTGGAATCACAGTAGACGTGAGCTCTGAGAACGTACTTACGTCCTTCCTGGTCGGTGAAAACACGTGACCAGCTTCGTGATCTGTTCGGTGAATCACGTGACCAGCTTCGTTGTTTGGTAGGAAGCACGCGATTGGCTGACTGGATATGACGTCAGAGGTCGCGTTCTTTAAGCTGGCCGGCCGGCCGGCTGAAGCTTCAAAAGCAGAGAAGCCTGGACCAGTGCGCTCTGTAGATATGTAGATGAAAGTCCTCTTCTTTCGTGATAAAACCAGTGAACTGGCCATCCACAACCCTCACTACCGACAACAAAGCCGGGTCCACAAGGGAGGGACTGATATCACAATAGAAGTGAGTTCAAACTTCATGCTCTTTGATGGAATTCCTTCTTGTAGATACGTATATATATATACAAGCTTGCCGGTCGACTAATGCTTTACAGCAAAGATGTCTGGACCAGTGCGCTCTGAAGAAATCTGAAGAATTCATCTCTTGCTTCTGATGAAAAAAAACTCGAGCTAGGCTGGTGTGACTGATGCTTTACAGCAGAGAAGTCTGTACCAGTGCGCTCTGATGAAGAATGCATCTTCAGATGGGGAATTCCTTCTATATTACAGTGTTCAATACTACGTAGACTGAAGTTTTCCGTGATTTTATGGTACTAGAAAAGACGTTTCTATGGCGACTGTTTTATTCAAACAAAAGACACGGATAAAAATACCTGTAGGAAGTATATCCATAATTCCTCAATATTGTCGATCTGCCCCTAACAACACAATGGTTGAATGGGAGGAAACTGGCAAAATGGCTACCTTCATATTTCACGTCGATTAGTACTGCCCTATCATCAAAAATAAACTGAGTGAACTAGGGAGCGTTTCCAGCAGATTTGTAAATGTATATCCGTGCTTGATCAGTAGATAACACTTCTACACTGAAAATATCCACAAAAAGGGTTGAAAATCCGCCATAAGGCACACTTTTCCTTAAAATATCTGGAGATGTTGAAAACACGTCTGCACAGTACACGCGCCCAACGAAAAAGATGCTATGACGTCAGGTTGTCTAGACAGGAAGGAAGTACGAGGCGCCATCTGGGGAGTGCACAGTACTACGGACCGGCCAGCCGGTGGCAACACAGGACGTCTTTTTCTGACGTTTGGCGGGCCGGTCTGCGCCGACCGGTTTAGCAATTGTCCATTGGATAGGATGTATTAACGCAATAAAATTGTCTTTTATTCCTATTCTACGAAATGGTAGAAACGCCACCAGTGGTGTTGTTTTTGTTAGAAATATCTGTGTTGGCGAGTTACAATATACATAATTTTCCACCAACACAGATAAAAATATAGCCACAACATATGGTATTTTCGCCAACACATATGAAATTTTAGCCACCACAGATGACAATTTGGCTAACAGAGCTGATATTTTCGCCACCACAGATATGTTTGCCACCAGAGATGATAATTTGGCCACCACAACTAATATTTTCGCCACCACAGTTGAAAAATTCGCCAATACAGATGAGATTTTCACCACCATCACTGATGGTATTTTCGCCAACACAGATGAAAATATAACCAACACAGATGATATTTTCGCCAAGGCAGATGAAAACACTACGAGTTACTATAAATAGTCTTCTTTACATAGAATAGCCTGCCCTTGAATAGGTCAATAGCAATTTCCAAGTGATGACAGTTCACATTTTTTAATTTATTAAATACAGTATTACAAATGTATTAATAAAATACATAAATTATAAATTTAACTACTACTGAGTAATGTCCTAACAAAGTCTATACAGTAAAGTCAGGTTAACGTAAAGACATATGAATAATTATTCAGTTTAAGAAATATATTTACAAGTTAAGGTGACCATCACATAAGTTTAAGTTCGATGGTTCATAATCGAGGTCACCACAATATTAATAGCAAATGAGTTAAGAGCTTGTACATTACAAGTTAAGGTGGCCATAACATAATTTAAGGGAATATTTAATTTTAGGGAATTTTTATGTATAAAGTTCAATGAAAAATTGGATAACTGAAGTCATGCTGGGGTCTCCTCAATCTGATCTGGGGTATTTGGCATGATTGACTTTAGAGTCCTCTAATATCTGGGTCTGTAGTAGTTCTGGCAGTTTGAGGTGACCCTAACTTAAGTTTTGTACAGTTAATTTAACATTAACATGTAAATATTCACTTATATGTAATCCTAGTCATTATACTCGTACTGTCACTCCACTAAGGGTCAGTGGCCTATATTTGATCTTTGCATTAGTGAACTGTGACCTTTATTTGACCTTCACTTTGTACCCTGGATGGTATGAAGTAGTAGTCTTATTATCTTTCATTTTTGCTTTAGCGTTTACATTATGTTGCGTATATTTACATGTTATGTATAGAGAAATTTAATGCTCTGCATCTTGTTGTTTGCGTGAAGAGAACTGATGATCATCTGTGTTGGCTAAAATATTCATTTGCCTGGGCCAAAATTTTCATGTATGTTGGCTAAAAAATAGCATCTGTGTTGGCTAAAATGTTGTCTGTGGTGGTGAATTTTTCATCTGTAAATGTTGGTGAAAATATCACCAGTGTTGGCTATATTTTCATCTGTGTTGGCGAAAATATCATCGGTGTTGGTTATATTTTCATCTGTGTTGGCTAAAATATTGTCTGTGATGGAGATTTTTTTATCTACAAGTATTGGTAAAAATATCATCTGCATTGGTGTTATTTTCATCTGTGGTGGCGAGAATATCTTCCGTGTTGATGGGAAACTATGTATATTGTTTTTATCTTTATTGGCGAAAATATCATCTGCCTTGGCTATATTTTCATCTGCGTTGGCGAAAATATGATGTGCGTTGGTGAAAATATGATCTGTGTTGGCTGTATTTTCATCTGTGTTGGTGGAAAATTATGTATATTATTATCCACCACGCGACGTATTTGCCCTAAATACGGGGAAATACAGACCGGGATGTATTTTTTTTGTATACACCGGCGCCCGGGTACTATGGATATTGAGTGTGATTAACTTCCGGTTTTTCAACAATATATCTCGGAAAGTATGTAACTTAAAAATATGTATAATATATCATTAGAAAGGTGTTATTCTAGCGCTTCTGCTCATGTATGTTGCATAAATATCCATGCAGAAATGACTGAGATATTGCAAGGTAAAGATTGAAGTTTTATATTCAGTGTTGCTCATTCTTTTTGACAGTCTGTTTCACGTTTTCTCATTAAATATTCATATTATTTGACCCATAAATCGCACAAAATGGTGGATAATAAAAGTAAAACATCCCTCATCAGACATATACAGAAAAAATATATCACTCATGAAGATTAACAATATAATACTCGTGCTGCGCACTCGTATAATATTGTTATCTCCATTCGTGATATATTTTTTCTGTATATGTCATTCGGGACGTTTTCCTATTTTGTAACTCGCCAACTCCGATATTTCTGACAAAAACAATACCACTGGTGGCGCTAATACTCTTTCGTACTATTCTAAAGTGGTTACATTGATATTTTGTTCAAAATAAGGGGTAAATCCTATGTAAAAATCAAAACAAATCCAATGCCATGTTGGCTGTTCCATGAACTAAACGTGCATAGTGATGGATGTGCAAACAGCCTTTTCATTAAAATACTGTTAGGAAATCCCCCACCGAATTCTGTGATCTCATATTAATGACCCAGTAAACATTAGAAACGTTTTAAATGGTTTAAAAGTTTACAAAACGTTCTTAAAACTTAAGTAAACCCTATTTTTGGTTTTCTAAACGTTTCTAAGTAAGCTTTTTTGCTGTAATGGTTAAAAAATGTTTTATAAACATACTCTATAAAAACGTTTTTACTGAAAAAGTTTATTAAACATTTATAAAATAACTCCAAAGGCTAGGTTTGATTGGAAATGTTTTTAAAACATTTATAAAATAGCTGAAGAAATTAAGGTTTTGCTGGAAATGGTTTTTCAAACATTCATCATGAAATGTTTGATGAACAGTACACATAAAATGTTTAAGCAACATTGCTTGTCAAATGTTTTAAAAACATTCTATGAAAAACGTTTTTTAAACCTATAATTTTAAACCTTCACCTTCAAACATGTCCAAACAAAGATGGTGGTGAGCAAGCATAGGGGATTTTAGAGGACTTTGTCAAAAATTGCCCCACATGCAATCCCTAGAAGTATGAATTCAATGGGGGCACAATTTTTACGCCATTATCTTACAATTTTAGGCATGAAAATAATATTTTCAATAGTGAGCAACCATACGAAGATATTGAATTTGACCTCTGACCCCATTATTATTCAGACATTATTATGTTTATATATAACGTTTTTCTAACATTTATCGTTAAATGTTTAATAAACGGTTTTCATAAAACATTTTAAAAACATTCCATTACAAATGGTTTTCGTACCCATCATTTTTTAACCTTTGCCAAACGTTTCCTTTCAAACGTTTGTAAAACCTAAAAATGTTTATTGGGGAGTAGTCGATCTTATATTGATATATTGATAAAAATCCCCACCGAATTATTTAACTTTATATTTGCTGCATATTAAGCCTTATTGGAGTTGCGAGTGCGCATGTGCAGCAACCCTGTTTACAATCGAGAAAGTGGAAAAACAATAGCCACGTGCGAACAAGAATATTCACTAATTACCCTGTTAAAATATAAAAAACAATTTTTCCCCTTAATTTTAACATATTGTGCATCGTTTTGAAGCATAAAGTACACAGAATTTAAATTCTTGTTGTGTTTTCATGGTTGTGTGGTGAATTCTTGATGATTTGGATCCTTACTTTTAAGTCCCACAACAAAATATGAATTCTTGTAAAATGCCTTTAAATTCTATTTAAAGCCTAGACATGTGCATATATTTTGAATATACAGAGTGAAGTAATTAGACCAGATTTTGTTTTTTTTATATATTTTGATCTATATTGGGAAGTAAGCTATTTCAAAATTGAAAAAGCTAAAATAATCACTGTAGAGTTATGTTCATATACCAGCTTTCAAATACTCTGGGGTAATATTAATTAACAAGACTTTAGGCTTAACTTGTGTTTTCAAGTTTGGCCAAGTTAAGCCTACATGTATAAATTATAATTCTATACATATAAATATAAAATTTAAAATGTCAACAGATGTGCAAAGGTCACAGAGTCAAGGGAAAACCAAAAATACATCCACCCTACTTTTATAGAATTATACCAATAATTTTATGATATGCAACATGCTGACAGTATTATTTTCCATGTAAATCTTTTTTGTCACATTTTCACATCAGTTTTTAACGAAAAAGGGAGATGAATAAAAAGCAAATATTCATAATATTTCTAGGCAAAGTCACAGAGAGTAGGAAACATGGAGATACAATTGTTTAAAAATGGGTACATGTGATAAATGGTTTCCTCTCATTGGCATTCTTTAAGAATGTAGATGAATTCACAGATTAGTACAAAAGGAATAGTGTAGAATGCATTTTATCTAAAATTTACTTTAAAATAAAATTAATGACACTGAATATAATAATGCTCGAATAAAATAATCTATTTAACAAGAGAATTACGAACATATTTTATTGCACACCTTATTAGTTATTGATATGTTAATGGTTTTAACAGACAAGGTCACTGCACAGCGTACCATTTTAGAATAATGGAGAGACCTACGTTTTTTCACAGAAACGACTGTCCAGAACTAGACTAGAGAGTGTTACTTTTTTAAAAAGCTGTTTACAGACATTTACAAATAATTGAAGAGTGTGTTACCAGTTCTGTAGGCATCTGGGACATCTGTTTTGGCAGCAATACCATCAACTTTGTCAATCAGACTTTCGACAAGTTTCTTTATTTGAACCACAACCTTTCTTAGAGGCGACATTCTACCTGTGAAAATATAATGTACAGAACCTAAGTTATATGTTAAGGACTCATTTTAAAGTGTCCTGGGATTTGAAGGATTCATTTAAGTGTGTTAAGATACAAAGATTGACTAAGATTTGAGGATTTATTTAAAGTATGATAAGATGATATCGTGATGGAGTATGGCTTGAAGAATTGATTTAAGGACAATCGCTACTAAATCCTTTTAACATTACGAATTTCACCAAAGTGTGTAAGTAAGTTCATCTTGATGTTTTATATCCAGAACAGAGAAAAAAAATGTGGGGTTACCACTGAAACTTTTTTTATTCACTGAAGCTAGAAGTTGATCCATAATTTCTCAGACATGGTGTAAATGAAAGGAGTATGAATGAGATTTTGTAATTTTTATTCAGTATTTCATTCATTTTAAAATGACTTTGTGATTTCATATTTCAGATCAGTTATAACCAAATCTATACAAAAGAATTAAAGACCGGTAGACACATTGAATTGTAATTTAAAGTGGAACCTAAACTAATTACAACACCTGAGGCTTAAAGTAATAAGATTCAAAATAAGACAATTTCCTATTATTAACGCTTCTCATTATAGAGAAATAAAATAAACTGTAATTGTGAAAAATAAAAGATATATATGAAGAACTTGTAAATACATTTTTAAAAGCCCCAGTGTCTCTCAACACTTGGATAAACCTGTATCCCTTTCTAAAAAAAACCCATGATTGGCAAACGCCTACCTAGATAAAACCATACAAAACCATGTATGAGCCATGTTTTCAAAATTTTCAATTTTAAAGTAATACACAGAATAGTTAACTGTAATAATAAGCTTTTCAGCAAGACAATCTTGAACAATACCATCTGCTTTTATTCAACCTCAGTTGATAGTTTTGGGCATCACTTTGTTACTGTGTCAAACACATGGACTTTGCAAGGATTTCTCATATCCTATCGTTACAGCACGCAATTGTGAGATTAGTTTCACTGTATATGGAATTTTGCTTGGTCTATATTTACAGACTAGTCCAAGAATAAACAGCATTAATTACTTTGTTTTGTTGGGAAAATGGCTCCTAAATAAAAAGAAAAGTTCCAAATGTCTACTTTATTAAAAAAAATATAAGTTTTACACATAGAACATCAAAAGGAAAGAAAGTTTTGGTGAAATTTTGGTGAAATTTATTCAGATTTCCTAAATATTTTACTGAAATATAACACCAATACAAGTGGGAATATAATATATATAATATATTTAAATACTAACATTCAAAAAAGTTACCTGTAATATGCATGAATGCGTGTAAGTGTCTGTATATCTATCAGTCTGCAAAGGTCAAATTTGACACTTGCAAAAGATTCGCAGGCAATGATTTCCTATAGGTTGTATTCACATTTTGAAGCTCTTCAACCAACAATAAAGGATATATAAGGCCTTTTTAAAATGACGACCCCATTTGACCTTAAACATGTGATATGGTGGCCATTTTGTTTTCAAAATTAGGTCAAAATTAGAGGGAAACTTTTTGGCCATAAGCCTTTTGTGCAAAAAAGTATGATGACCCCCACTGACCTTGAAGCGGGTCAAAGCTCTATTTCAATACATGTACTTGCAAAAGATTGGAAGGCTATGATTTTCTGCAGGCTGTTTTCACATATTGAACTCTAGAACCAATAATAAGAGAGATATCAGGCCTCTAAAGTATGAAGACCCCACTTTATTTTGAAGCTGGGGCCAAAGGTCAGATTCAATACTTGCAAATCATTTGCAAGCTATGATTTTCTCTACCTTGTTTTCACATATTGAAGCTCTAGAGCAAAGAATAAAGGAGACATAGGGCCTTTTTAGTATGTAAACCTCACTTTACCTTGAAGTAGGGATCAAAGGTTAAATTTAAGGGCACTTCATAAGATCACTTGCAAAAGATTCGCAGCAATGATTTCCTGTAAGTTGTTCCCAATTTCAGAGATCTAAGGCCAAAAATAAGGGATATATAAGGCTTTTTGAATGCGAAGACCCCCATTTGACCTTAAACATGTGATATGGTGATCAATATGTTTTCAAGGTTAAGTCAAAATTACTGGGGGAAGCTTTTCTAGACATCAGCGTTTTGTGCAAATTTGATCAAGCTAACTTAAATATTTAACTTTAGAACACATAAATGATTTTTGAACAATCGGCTTTGGTGGTCATTTTGTTTTTCAAAATGCAACCAAAAGTTTTTGCAGACATATTCTCATAGGAATAAACATTCCCTGCAATTTGGGGAGTATAGTTTTAAAAACACGGTAGTTTTATGTAAAAATACTATGAACAGATGGACAGATGCACACATGCATGGAAGGCATTTTATAATCTCTCAACCTCAATAAAGAACTTTTATTGTGCAGAAAAAGCCTTAATAAAGTTAATGAAACGTTTTTTCTTTTTCCAAACAAATAAAAACAGATGTTATCAGAAAAATTTATCAAATCATTTAGACAATATTTTATATTTATATATATTTTACATCTTGACTTTAAGTTTTTATAATTGTAGGAAAATACAAGTTTGGGGAGGCTGTTTGGTCCCATTTTTATAAGCCTATTCCATTGTCTCAACATGCATAAGTATCTTTATAGTTTAATAATTGACATTTCCACCTTAATTTAAATGTCAATTAATTTGGAATTTGGATAGTTAAAGTTAATTACTAATGAAATTTTAACCTGCATTACTTTAATAAGCTGGACATAGGTGAAAATTAACTCTATAAAATGTCATTAAATTTTAAATTTGGTGAAATCTTTTATCAGATAATTTTCCACCTATACAGTATAACAATTTTTATTTTAAACCTTATATTGAATTGTTGCTGCAGATAAAACAAATTTTAGCAGAATTACGTACATATATTCCTTGAATGAGTAATTTATGAGTACATATTTAAAAATATGTTGGTAAAAATTGAGCCTAAAGCAAGGCTAGCTTCACAGGAATATTTAGTTTCACAAAGAATGTTGCATATATTGTATCTATTGTGATTTCTCTCATGAATTTGTCATCTTACAAAAAGGTTGTTTATAATAATGCTGAGCAATAATCTGACAATTTTAAAGAGCAATCTTGGTGGTTACAAAAATATGTTAATTATTGTTTCATAAATCTGAACTAAGCAACTCATCTCTCATCTCTAATTAACACATTACTGTTTACTCAACAACTCCCAAGAAATGCATGGGGATGTGCAGCTTTACTGTACTCCCAATGAATGCCGCAAACTTCCTCAAGCCATTAAAATGCAAGCTAGCTTCACTGGGTTTAGACAACAGCTGAAGAGTTCCTTATTTAGACTATCCTCCTCTATAGTCTTTAACTCTGTCAGACGCTAACATAGAGACTTGATCTGGTAATTGGACCATTTTTGGACATTAGCACCTTTTAAATAGTTCCTTATATTATATATTATTTACAATGACAGGGATATACATGTTTCACCCCTATCACATCACCACTGCCATACAATTTGACTGGTGTATATGATAAGTCATATATGATATGATATGATTTTTTCATTGATTTCATTCAGTTTTGGCATACTTATGTATTGGGACAAGGTGAAGATCCCTTGCTTGAGGTGACCTTTCACCCGAAATATAAAATGATGACCACCTTAAGGTCAGACATGGACATTCTCCACTCTAAGTATTGTACATTCGATCACATTAATATAGTCATCCCATTCAATTCTCAGATCATTCTGGCAATAAATGATTCATTAGTAAAACTATCATACAAAATTTTTTAGATTCAATCCATATGGCAGGCAATGTAAGAAATATGATTCCAATTTGATAGTAGAGATAAACTAAATAAACGCTCAGGGCTGCGCAGCATCATAGTAGGGGCTCCCACAGAGTGGAACAAGCTTCCTCAAACAATTAACCATAGACAGCATTTCTGGTGTCAGAAAACAGTTGAAAACATACCTTTTCAGATTAGCTTATCCTCCACCATAGCCTATCTCCCCTTTCGGACGCTAATATGGAAACAGACCTCTTCCTGGAACTGGACTATCCTTTTTGCACATCAGCACCTTAGAGGATGTCTACATCAATTTCAGCGCTGTATAAGTGTTTCTTACTTACTTACTACAGAACATTCTAGCAGAACCCTGGTCAAAGGTCCCACCAAGGTCCACAATAATGTTGCACTGTACAACCACCAACCAATATACGGATATAATTTACCGATATTAAATTAGAAGCAATATTGTTGTACTGCAATACTTTGAGTAGTTAACTGACCTGTCATATCAAGACTTTACTGGCTATTTTACTCTTATTACTAGTTTTATTGGTTTTACTGTTATTACTACTTACCCACTCCTCTCTCTTCATCGTCTTCTACTTCATAATTTGTATCCATCATTTCTTAAACACAAGTGAATATGATGTCATATTATTAAATTCTCACTTCAGTCATTATACAGTTTTTATGACACAGTGTTTCATAGTCATTCATCTTTAGATTGGCCAGATTTGGAAAATGAGACAAATGTAAATATTGGCTGATTCACTCATGTCAGCTTTAAAGGTCAAAGGAAGCATTTTTCACAAAAAATGTAAATTTAACTTAATTCAATAGACAAGCACCCTATACGAATGAAAAGGTGGTTTATTTTTAGAAATATATGGTACAAGAGGCATAAATAGCATCAGAAAAATTATATATAACGAAGTGGAGTAAAAAGCAGATGCATTTTTATTCTCGTTGTAGATGATTGATGACATCACAGGTTCATAGTGAAGTTCGGTTTAGTTGGAGATGTAATGTATATATTTACAAACTGAAGAAAGAGAACATGTTTCTTTGAAGTATTGCCAGAAAAAAGTTCACTAGCATTTATTTTTTTCCATATAATGTTTTTCTCAAGTTTTATCTCATTTTTAACCACTAACAGTTCTAACAAACACGGGAGAAATACTATAAGTACACTTGTCTTTGAATGCAAAAAGCATAAACATCTGTATGATATATTGCCTCTTCCCATTTTTTTCAAGGTTTTAAAACTGTGATGGGATAGTAGCCTTTTACAAGTATGATGTCTACATAAAACTAAAAATCTGTTGACAAGTTCATAAGTTGTCATTAAAATGCACTGGATACGCTTTTTTGCCTTTAATTATGGGTACTTCTATCAAGATAAGGTATGATTTAAAGTGAAATCAAAATATGAAATTTGTTTTCATTTTTATTAATAAATCATTTATAAAAACCATGCTCTTGTATTCATTCTGAAAAAAAATCCTAAAAGTTCTAACTTTTATATTATCAGTTCATGAAATAATTCAGTATATAATGGGTTTTCCGTAAGATAGTAGTTCAGTAACATTTGACCTTAAGTCTTGATAATTTTAAGTTTTGGAAATCAGTTGGTAACATTTTCTTTTCAATTTAAGCCTTGGTTGAGACCAAGAAAAAGGAAATGTGTTTGTGGGAACTGTAATCAACAGTATACACTGTAGATGGCTAAACACATTATGTATACTATAAAAGCTTTGTTTACAGTTTTGGTGGGAAAGTTCTGAACTAATTTGGGGAACACATATGTTTATCCTTACTTGAGGCCCAGTTCTAAAGACATCTATGTTGTGTATATTTAATCTCATACCCATAATAAGTTTTCAAATTTGAAAAAAATAACAATAAAAATTCATCTCAGAGTTGAACCTGGTTGACTGCATGATTTGTGATTTTTATTCAACTTCCTTTATACCAATCTAAATAAGTTTTTATCTGAAACAAATATAAAAGATGTTCACAAGGCTATTTCAGAAATTTACTGTGGTAGACTGTTGTGTTTTAAACAAATAAGCTTCATAAAAACAGAAAATGCAATCTTTTAAATTTATATGTATGTATTAAAAGGCTTAAAAAATGATAGTTTGTTTTCATTGTCATGAACCTGTGACACCAATAAGAACTGGTGCCCTACCTTTACAAAGAACATTACCCGCCAACTGCCAAGAAATGCCTTGTGAATATGGAAAAGCAGAGATTGGAAAAAGCATCAAACAGTGTGATAGTGGAGGAAAGTGATGGTGCTTGGGACTGTTTGTGGAGTCACAGAGTAACCAAAAGCCTGGATGTAGCTGGGTGTAGCACTAAATCGAGCACTGCCAAATAATGGGCCTGGTGCCTATGGTCGTGGTGACCTCAGTCGTTTTATAAGTGCTGACTCGACAGACTCAGAAGAGGACTGTGGAGATGTTCCAGCATGAATCCTCCAGGAGCGCCAGAAGATGAACAGCCGCCCGAGCAGGGAAGGAGCACAAGGCCAATAAGGACAAAAGAGTTAAGTACTGTTTGTAAATCTGAAAGAAAGTGACTATAAAGACAAAAAGTAAGCATTTTATGTGCACTGATGAGTCATCTGAAGGCAGAGATTTTGCAAGTCTGTATGACATAAAATCTTCAAAGGCTGTTTCGAGGAAGATTGACCATCCCCTAGCAACTGTGGATTGAAGGCATGTCCCTGAAGGTAACGAGCAAGCTCAGAAACTTAAATCAAAACTGGGGGGCTGGGGTGCTGTAGATGTTGTGGTTAACAAGAAAGTTACTTGGCCCCATGAGCACATACTGGGGTGCGGGGTGTGAATCGTCACATATGACCAGCTGACTCTGACCCAATTCATCCAGGGGTTTGTCAAAAACATAATTGATGAGCCAGATAGGGGATGTAAAGACTGAATGTTGTACTATTTAGGTGATTTAATGGAGGATGCGACTGATTTTAGTTGGTCGAACTTAGTTGGTCATGCAGTCCTGTGATGGAGAGGGGTTCAGTTAACTGGTTCAATACTACTCAAATAGACCATATAAGGTGTGCCCGTGCTCAGTGTGACAATCCTCCACCTAAACAAAATTGGTACAAAAGTTATGATCAAGTAAAAAAGCCATGGTTTTGCAAACCTTTCAGGTGGGCCTGTGTTACCATAATAAAGACCATGAGCAGAAGGGCAAGACCCAGAGACATGTCTGCCCTCTGTCTTGCACAAAGCCGCATTCTTACACACCCAGAAAAGGATCCTTTTTGCTAAGAAAACATCAAAAGTTACATCAAAAAGCGAGCACAAGGCTGCCCAGCAACATTAGAGCTGGGCAGCACTGATGTACTAGTGGCCAGTACAAGGGTACAACCAACAGATTCTATACGTAAGGTTGAGGTCACAGGTGAGAATATCAATCAAAAGAGACCAGGTGATTTTGACTGTGCTTCAAATGGGTTTGTATAGTGCACACCAGATGTTTTTACAATTCAAAAGTAAGCAGAAAAACCATGGAAAGTCTCATAGCAAGAGGAAACAAGAAAAAGTGTTTGAGATCAGGTAATCATGGTAGTACCAAACATGTTAAGACTGAAATCCTAGGGGTCACTGGTAAGTATGGAGGACACAGGGTCAGTATCAAATGTGTTTGTCAGTAAAAATCACAGTGCACACACTGGAACCACACTTACAGAAAAGTCCATGTATTGCACAACCCTACACATTGTGTATTGTCAATGTAAACAATAAAGTCACACCTCTTGTTGATGCGGGGGAGGGTTGTGACAATGTAGAACTTGACGTGGCGGGTACTGTTGTCCATAATAAAGAAACTTTGATTTATTTAATTATTTATTCGGGGTTTTATGTCGCTTTTAACACTGTACAGGTCATGTCACAATGGGTAGTTGGAAGGGCAGAGGAAACCAGTACATAGAGTTTGTCAGGGATATGTACTGTAAACTGCCGACCAACAGCAAGCAACTACCAGCTTTCCCACTTGAGGCCGTGCCAGGAATCGAACCCAAGACTCAGAGGTGGGAGGCGGGAGTGTTACCATAAAAAACTTTGAATGTAGTAGATAAAAATTATGACCCCCACACATTAAACCAAGACAAGGTCATGCTTCTTGATATAAATGGTCGTGATGAAAAGTTCTTAAATGTGACGGGAAAAAAGAGGCTAGAGGAGCTTCTAAAAGTCAAAGGGATTACCAATATAAAACTTTTTGATGAATAGAGAAATCAATCTGATTTTGAATTTCGTTTTCAGACTTCATTTTGCCAGATAAAACTGATTTTGTGGTTGACCCCATAATGGACCCTTTTGAATTATACAAACATGTCAAAAGAAGTATAGTAATGTAAATTTTATGGGTTGCAAAGTCCCAATAAAGTCACAATTGAACATCCATGCTTGGCAACAAATGTTAACAGGGTACTGGGATGTCCGATTACTTGAATTGCTGAAATTCGGTTTATAACAGGAGTTTCAGTTTATATTCTGAACGTGACAACCATTCATCTGCCATGTAGTACCCCTTATGGAGCCATTATGAGAACTTTTGCAAAGTGTCCTATACAAAATTGTTATTATGCACCATTTCTTACTTGTAAAAAATCTGGATAAGAGACTAGTTATAATTGATTTTTCGTGGCCTCAGGGCTGTTCAGTCAATGCAGGCATTGAGAAAAACTCTTACTTAAGTACGGTTTTTGCTTTGACGTTTCTGTCTATTGACCATATAACAGCTGTTGACGTGTTTGGGTACAGCTGCCCATCTGTATAAAATTGATGTAAGTCGGGCATTCTACCATGTGAAGCTGGCTGCATCACAATACGCAAATATTCCAGCATATAAGTGACACTGTACATTACAGAATGCATCAACAGGCTAGACAGTTTTATTGGCTTTTGGATGCCGAGCATCGCATCTGCGTCATATGATACTCTACTTGCACTTTTGTGTCGCTTTGGCCTGAACGACAGCCAGAAAAATTTATGTCCACCCAGTACAAAGGCTGTGAGGTTTCTCTGAAAAACTTTGATGCATACATCATATGGTGGAAGACTGGGGTGATAGGCGTTTCTGCTCTGTACACAAGTTGCACTCCCTTCTGGGATATTTCATGTATATCCGAAAATGAGTCAAACCATTGCGTTACTTTGTTAACAGGATATTGAAATTACTGAGAACTAATTATGACGCTAAGAGCATAACTCTGACATAGGTTTTTTAAGAGAGACATCATATGGTTTCAGAAATTTCTGACAAAGTATAGTGGGACCTCCTTTTATGCCCACAAACCAGCTCCAGCTGTTCTGGAATTAGATGCATGCTTAGTTGGTCTAGGGGGCAGGTGCAATGACAGAGTTTACCAAAATCTGCACATAAAACAGCTTGAGATGGTTAACATTCTGGTGGCAATCAGAATTTTTGGTCCTAGTTGGTCTAACAGAAAAGTATTCATTAAATGTGATAACCAAGCAGAAGTGCTTGTTCTACAAAGTGGTAGGACCAGGGATACTTTTATGGCTACTTGTGTGTGTTGGAAGACACACTGTTTGATGTGGAATGGATTTATAAACATGTCCCAGGGAAACAAAACACTGTAGCTGACTTGTTATCTCAATGGCAAAATACTGCTTATCAGTTGCAGTTGTTGCATTGTTTGGTCCCTAATCCTATATGGGTCCCTGCCCCTCTTGATTTACTAGAAATAAATAATGAGATTTAAAGTATTTTTCACCCCCTTCTTTTTTCTGTGTATTAGCTGATAATAATGGATGTTCTAGGCCAAGAGTGCATTGCTGGTTTCATGAATGGAATCAATTCACGACTGAGGGAAGCCTTCAGACCAAAAACCAAAAGATGTTATCAATTATTATTCAGGAACTTGGTTGAATTTTTGTGTGTGCAAGCAGGAATATAAGAAATGTCTCACTTAGTGTTGTCATGGCATTTTTGGATTTTTTGGTAATGAATGGGGTTTCTGTGAATATGGTTGCCAACAACAAGCTAACCTTGTAATGTACAGCCTGGATCATTTTATGGATCACGTCAAAGATCAGGTACTTTCTTAAATCGTTGAAAATTACCAGGCCTTTGTTGGTCACAGACAGGCCCATCATGACGATTAACATTCTCCACTCTTTCATCTCAGCTTGTAAATTCATCCCCCTTGGTAACCTGCATGCAGCAGTGTTTTGCATTGCATATTTTGTTTTTTTTTACCGATTTCTGATATTGCACCCCATGCTCTCAAGGATTTTGACCATTCCAGGCACCTTATCCCCCCAGATGTAAAGTTTTCTAAGAATTTCATGTGTCTATCACTTAATTGGCCAAAACATACCAATTTAGAATCAATGTGAATCTTGTGTCTTGTTTACTAAAAGAAAGTAAGCACCTATTACTGCAAAGTTCTGTTCAACAAAAATTAATCAGATGCGGTAATCAAATTCCTGAAAATGTCATGAGTAAAGCTGGTAATATTTGTGATTTACTTCTACTTAGAGAAAATAGTGTTATCTCATTATTCACATATGATGAATTAACTTCAATGATGAACTATTTATGTACAGATTGATCAGCATATTTCCTTGTATATATATAACTGTATGCATTTTTTTGTATGTTTTTTTTAATAGTTGTTGTACTTTGTGTACGAAACTGAAATAAAATAAATAAATAAAATAAAATTCAAGTTATCACACTCCCAAGATTGAGAGATAGTACTTTGTGCCCAGTGAAAGCACTGAGAACTGCCATGTCAAAGCACAATCCTGGTCCCTTTGACCCTTTGTTTCAGATGTATTCAGCTGGGAGGTGAACAGTGTTGATTAATGCATGTATTAGGAAAGTTCTATCCAGATTAAACGTCAAATTGGGTTTCTCTGCATATAAATTCACTTTTTACATGTTCCAGTGTTGAGGGGCCACTCTTGTGTATATTTTGAATATCTCATTTCAGTAGGGAGATAGCTAACACTTTTGCTAGTATTGTCCATGGTGCATAACTAACTCTATTGGGTCTTTGAGGGTTTTATACACACGTCTTATGTTATAAGTGGTTCACTGGTTGATCCTAGTGGTTAACTTGGATCTTGGTTGTGGGCTCAAATGCTCTCACAACTTCTGTATCAGCCCTGGGTTTTAAAGTTTGTGTATTTGTTGTGATAACTAATGAACTTATTTCATGTACATAGATATATATTTTTGGATTAAAACATTTGAATGTAATTCTTTATTATTGAATGTAATTCTTTACTGTCTCATCTACATGCTTATATTTATTGGCAATTATGTATTGTTACTGGGACTGTTAAAATATAATTAGTATTAGTTATCATGTATACAAATTATGTGTATCATTTATGAATTAGAATAAAATTAATTCCTCAACAGAGTGCTGCACTTCCTGGGGTGGAGGAATGGTATTACAATTCTCTAGAGTAGTTAAATGACCTGTCATCAATGCATATAATTTATGTGTTAGGTTACTCTTATTACTAGACTTTTTACTTGTTTTATAATTATTATTTCTCAATCATTCCTCTCTCTCCATATTCAACCATGTCACTATTTGTATAAATCATTTTAAAAGCACATATATAGTGCAATTACATATTCTATACCTCATAACCAAACCTGTGCATTGGCTGGATAAAATTTGATCAGTTTTGTAAATTATACAATTTTGTTGGCCTCTTATGTGAATATTGAATTGGGGATAGATGTCTTTTGGTAAAATATGGATTGACACAAATGGAACATTTAATATGTATCTGAGACTTGATTATGACATTAAAACTGGAGCTATTTCTTGCGATGGTATTATTACCTTTTTGTGTATAACATACTTATGTATTTGGACAAGGAAAAGACCCCTAGTCTGATGTGACCTTTCAACCCCAATATTGAATGATGGCCTCCTTAAGGACAGACATGGAGATTTCTCCACTCTAAGTACTGTTCATTCGATCAAATTAATTCATTATGGTAATAAATGATTCATTCTTAATAGTACATACAAAAATCTATAGACGCAATCCATATGGTTTGGTGATACAAGAAATATGATTCCAATTTGATAGCAGAAAACATTCTTGCAGAACCCAGGTCTAAGGTCCCACCTAGGTTCACAATGATGTTGCACACTACAACCATCAACCAATATCTGGATATTATATACAGATATGATTTTAGAAACAATATTGTTGTACTGCAATAGTCTGAGTAGTTAAATGACCTGTCACATCAATACTTAATTAAGTGGTTATGTTACTCTTATTACTAGTTTTTATTGGTTTTCCTGTTATAACTTCTTACCCAATCCTCTCTCTTCATTGTCTCCCACTTCATAATTTGTATCCATCAATTCTTAAACACAAAGAAATATAATGTCATATTATTAAATTCTCACTTCAAACATTATTATACAGTCTTTATGACACAGTGTTTCATAGTCAGTAATCTTTAGATTTGCCAGATTGGAAACTGAGACAAATGTAAATAATGGCTGATTCATCCATGTAAGTTTTAACACAACATTCAAATGACAGATGTTATTTTAGAAACAATAGTATTGTGCTACAATTCTCCAAGGAGCTGAATGACCTGTTATCAAGGCATATAATTTATATGTTATGTTACTCTCATTACTAAATTTTTACTTGTTTTAGTATTATTACTTCTCAACCATTCTTATTTCTCCATACTCATCCACTATCTATATCAATCATTTCTAAAAGCATTAATAATATATAGTGCAATTACATACACTATACCTCATTACCAAACCTGTGAATTGGCTGGATGAAATTTAATCAGTTTTGTGTATTGTACAATTTTGTTGGCCTCTTATATGAATATTAAGTTAGGGTTGGGTGTGTTTTGGTAAAATGTGTGAAATGAAACTTTGATGTGTACTGGTTGTAAATATATATTGAACTGTAAACCAAAACATACATTATATTGGAACATTTTAATGTTATATTGACTATTACAATATACTTAGCAATGCATTACATGCAATATTTTGTGTCAAAAATAGCACTAGACTTTTAAATATTTATGTTTACAAACTTTGTAGATATGCTTTCAGTAAATATTTCATTTAAACTTAAAATATTTCAATCACACAGCTACAAAGGACCTATGACATCCCTAAAATGATTAAAGATCATTTAACTTTTCAACATTTTTTTGTGACTGATACATAAAAATGGTTTTATTTGCAGTAAATAAAAGTTTTAGAAATTAATTGAAATTAACATTGTGAAATAACATATCTGTCCCCGATGAAAAACTTTGATGCATACATCATATGGTGGAAGACTGGGGTATGGGCATTTCTACTCTGTCTGCCAGTTGCAGTCCATTCTGGAACATCTCATGTATATCCACAAATGTGTCAAATCATCAGGTTACTTTGTTAACAGGATATTGGAATTACTGAGAACTAATTATGATGGTAAGAGCATAACTCTGTCCCAGGGTTTTAAGAGAGACATCATATGGTTTCAGAAACAAAAGGGAAAACATGGAAACAAAAGACTGTATCTGACTTGTTATCTCAATGGCAAAATACTGTTTATCAGTTGCAATTGTTATATTGTTTGGTCCCTAATCTTTGATTGGTCTCTGCCCCTCTTGATGTACTACAAACAAATAATGAGATTTAAAGTATTTTTCACCCCCTTCTTTTTTCTGTGTATTGGCTGTGTATTAATAATAATGGGTGATATCTCAGAGTTGGAGTGGCTAAGTGATTGGCATGGTAAAATAAAATTTTCTCATGGTACATCTAATAGTAAAGGTGTAGCCATTTTGATTTCATCTGGACTTGATATTGATATATCAGAGACTAAAAAAGATGCTGATGGTAGATTTTTGATGTTAGATTGCTTAATTGCCGAATCCAGATATATTATAGCTAATCTTTATGCCCCTACCATTGACAAAAGAAAAGAACAGGTTACATTTAGCAAGTATGTTTTAAATCAGCTGGAAAATTATGTTGGGGAAAACTTTATAATTGGAGGCGACTTTAATATTGACATAGATATAAATAAAAGTAGCAGTGAGCTAAGTAAAAACCAGGGATATAGTAAAATCATTTCATTGATAATGGAAACACTGGATGTGGTTGATATATGGAGAATCCAACACCCTAATACAATTAGATATACTAGACGTGAAAATACACGTTTTGGTTTTAAACAGTCTTCAATTGATTTTTTCATTATATCATGCAGTCTAGAATATTCAGTAGATAAAGTTGATATCCTACCTGGTGTAAAATCAGATCATAGCTTACTCACATTGTCTGTGACATTAGAAAAGGAACAAAAATGGGGGAGGGGAAGCTCAATGTTTTTTTTATGTAGGTTTTATTTCCTCTATTAAAAATTTTTTGAGACACTCTGTAGAGATGGGAGAGGTTGCAACCATCTCACAGAGGCTTTACAAATTGCTGTACAAACAGAGAGAAAAAAGTACATCATTACAATAACTAAACATGTAGTTGTGTAACACATAATTCTAGTAAAATTAATATACATGTACTTCATTTTGGTGAGGGAAACAAAAAAAAAACTTTTTTATAGAAGGGAAATTAATAACTAATTAAATAAATAGATAATAAACTTATACAGATTTAAACAAGACAGTCAAAACCTGAACACAAAACACAACATACGAATAGGAAGCACTACCCAACACCACACTTTCACCTAATTCTATAATAAAGGGATTTTAACAAAAGAAGTTGTAATATAATTCACATGTCCAAAGTATTAGCATTCTCTACAATATTATATAGCAAATGCCATTTTTCTTTGTGCAGGTCTAATCTCTTATTTGAACTTCTTTGAGCAATATTCTTTTCCAAATTATAAGTATATGAAATTTTATTTTGAACAGTTCAAAATTTAGTGTCCTCTCTATGGAAGCTCAATGCTAGCTTGCTTGCAGATACAAGTTACATCAATTTTATTAAGTCTGTAATACAGGAGGCAATTAATGACTCTAAAAATCTGTCAGATAATTACATGATATGGGATTTTATTAAATGTAGAATTAGACCAGAATCAATAACTTACTCCATTAATAAACGAAAACGAGATAAAAAAGACATTGAAACCTTAAATGTCAAGCTTTTAGAATTAGAAGAAAATATATGTAGTTCACCCACACCGGATTACCTTGAAGAATATAATCTTATTCAAAATTGGTTGGAAAATATGTATGACAAAATAGCAAATGGTCAAACAAAAATATAAATTTCAGAAGTGTGTAAAGTGTCACAGTGTAAAGTCACTTTTGAATAACTTTAAAAGTGTTATTTGCCTGATACTGTATTTGATAACTAGTCAATACTGTATTTTGACAGTGTAGGTAATCTGTCTCATCAGAGGCTGGAGAGTGTATGTAATCCTACCCCCTAAGGTACTTTTTGGGAAGTGCAATTGCACCGCTGCTTTACACCAGCAAAATAGCAAATGTTGCTTTAATTAGGTCCAGGTGTAAACACCTAGGAGAATTTGAAAGACCAACAAAATATTTCTTAAATATGGAAAAGGCCAATTTTAAGAAAAAACATATTCAAACACTGACACACAATGGGCAAAGAATTAAGGAGCCACAGAAAATATTCGAGATGCAAATGAAATATTTCTCTAACATGTACTCTGAGGCCAATAAACTTTCAAATAATGATGAGGCCTATCTAAAACTAGTAAATTTACCAAAACTTTCGGATCAGAGTAGAGCTGTATGTGAAAATGCAATAAATATTAAAGAAGTTAAAAAGGCAGTTTCATCAACGAGTAACAACAAAAGTCCTGGCCCCGATGGCATCCCTTGTGAATTTTATAAACATTTTTGGAATGAGATAGGTGATCATGTATAAAATAGTTTCATTTCTGCATTCAATACAGGAGAACTCTAACCTAGTCAAAGGCAGGGTGTTATAAATCTTGTACCAAAAAAGACAAAGACTTAACAGACCTCAAGTGATGGTGCCCATTATCAATATTGAATACAGACTATAAAATTTTAGCTCAAGCTTTAAGCAATAGGCCAAAGGTTACTTTAACAGAAATAATAAATTCTGATCAGGTAGGATATATGAAAGATAGATATTTTGGTGAAAATGTTAGACTTATTGCAGACATACTAGAGTATTGTAAATATAGTAAAACTTCATGTATCATTCTTCTCGCAGATTTTGAAAAGGCTTTCCAAACCATTAAATGGTCTTTCATAAGGAATATTTTGCTACAATATGGATTTGGGGTTAATTTCAGAAAATGGATATCTGTTTTATATACAAATGCAGAAAGCTGTGTCTCAAACAATAGGTAATTATCACCATACTTTAAATTATCAAGAGGTATTAGGCAAGGATGTCCGATAAGTGCCCTACTATTTTGGTTAATTGCAGAAGTAATTGCCATTTTATTTAGAAATTCTGGTGAAATCAAAATTCTATCATTCCAACAAGTTAATATAAAGCTTTGCCAATTAGCTGATGATATGACACTCTTCCTTTCAAGTACAAAGTCAGTTTTACATGCGATAAATCTTTTTGAAGAATTCTACAGATATGCAGGTTTGAAATTAAATAGGACTAAAACTGAGGCTTTTTTGAATAATTTTCAGAATCCCTTAGTATATCAAGATAACAACATTGGCATTAAATGGACAGTAAAACCTTTCAGAACACTGGGTACATGGTTCTCTTTGGACAGTGAGGAAACAAAATTTTTGATAAAATCATGGGAGCATCTTAAAATCATGGGAGCATAGGCATCTTCATTAAAAGGTAAAATAACTATTTTAAAATCTATTTTTAAAATGACACACAGTTTACAACTGGCTTTAGTTCTTCCCTTAAGTAACAAATACTGTGTGAGCTTGAAAGAATGCTTTATGACTTTGCCTGGGAAAACAAAAGGCACTTCATTTCAAAAGATACATTGATCTTAACATATGAACTGGGTGGCTGTAAAGTGCTTAGTTGAAACAGTCAAAATTATGTTTGTGAAAAGACTCTGCAATGGTGTTGATGCAAAATGGAAAGTGTTAGCTCAGGAGTTGATGGGCATACATTTAAACAACATATGTGAAAGAAGACTCCTTCAATCAATTAAATAAAACATTAAGACAGAGTTTTACTTAGATCTTTTGACAATCTGGTTCCATTTTTTGACACTAACTATTTTGACATTAGATGAACTTCTCATAGAAAATATTTTTAATAACCCCATGTTTCTCATCGCAGGTGAAGTGATCACTCAAAAAAGATATCAGTGGGAAGTTTCCGGTATTGTATAAGTATCTGACCTTTTTGACAGCAACAGTAAAACCTTTAAAACAAAAGTTCAGCTTGAATCAAATTTTGGTACAGCTATACCTGATATGACCTATAATCAAATTAGTTCTGTGGCATCTTGCTTAAGAAAAACTTCTAGAAATAAAACCAGGTAATATCCCCTCAAATATAATGAATGCTTCAAAACAATGTTTGAAAGATATCAATAAAATACAAAGGTCACAAGTATACTCTTATTGCATTGTTAGGTCAATTTAAACCCCAGTTAGCCAAAATAAATGGATAGAAAATTATCCGTTTTTAGAAACTTTTAACTGGAAAAATGTTTACCAACTACCTTTTAAAATACTGCTTGACACTTATATTATAACAACCCAATATAAAATTTTACACAGAGTCTTTGCATGCAATTATAAGCTCTATATTTGGAAGATAAAGGAATTTCCAGAATGTTGCTTTTGTAGTAATTTCAGTGATAATCTTGAACATTTCTTTTACTACTGTCCTATCACAAAACAATTTTGGGATAGCCTAAAGACTTGGCTAACTGTTCTTGTCCCATTTAAAATTGAGCTTACAGTTTTAGAAGTATTACTAGGTGTGACTAATATAGACAGAAAATATTATTCTGTTGTTAACTATGTTATTTTAATTGGGAAATACTTCATTTGTAAATCCAAAAAAACAACAAAGATCTATTCTTTCAAAATTTTCTGAAAAGTCTCAAATATAAAATAAATCTGGAATTAGGTGCATACATAAGCCAAGATAGAACTGCTGTCTTTAAGGACAGATATGGAGTATTACATGAATTTCTGGAAGAACAAATGATTTAAAAACATGAGATTTAATTTGTGTGTTTTCAAATGTACTTAGACTTCAAAGTTCCTAACAAAATAGAAAATAACTTTCTGGAAATTTTTATATTATGTGCAAATGTATTTTGTTAAAATGTATGCAGAAAAAAAAATGGGTGCTCTCTTTGTTTTTAGGCCAAGAGCACATTGCTGGTTTCATGAATGGAGCCAATTCACAACTGAGAGATGCCTTCAGATCAAAAACCAAAATAATAAAATAATCACTTAGTGTTGTCATGGCATTTTTGGTAATAAATGGGGTTTGCCAACAACATATCTGCTATAAAAGCTAACCTTTATAATGTACAGTCTGGATCATTATTTTATGGATCACCCAAAGATCAGGTACTTTCTTAAATGCATGAAAATCACCAGGCCTTTGTTGGTCACAGACTGGCCCATCATGACAATTAACATTTTCCACTCTTTTAACTCAGCTTGCAAATTCATCCCCTAAGATAACTTGTATGCAGTAGTGTTTCTCACTGCATATTTTGATCTTTTTTATGGATTTCTAATATTGCATCCCATGATATTGACCCCTCCAGGCACCTTACCCCATCAGATGTAGCAAAAGAATTTCATGGGTCTATCACTTAAGTGGTCCAAACATATCAATTTAGCGACAAGATCCAGATTATCACACTCCCAAGATTGAAAGACACTATTTTGTGACCTGTGAAAACACTGAAAGTTGCCATGTCAGTGTACAATCCTGGCCAATTTGACCATTTGTTCCAGATGTATTCTGCTGGGAGGTGGACAGTGTTGATTGATTCACATATTAGTAAAGTTCTATCCAGACTGAATGTTCAATTGGGTTTCTCTGCAGATAAATTCACTTTTCACACGTTCCGGCGTTCAGGGGCCAGTTTTGTGTATAGGTCGAATGGCTATCAAAGCTCACGACTCCTGGACGTCAGACAGTGTCTGGACATATATTCAAAAGAATAAGCACTTGGGTAGGGAGATAGCAGGGGCAGATCCAGCTTTTAAGTAAGGTGGGGTCCTCATCAGACATACCATAATTAGGGGGGCTGGGAGGCATGCCCCCTGGGAAAAATATTTTTTGTTAAAAATATTGCATTTCCTGTAAATTTAACACCACTCTCAAGAAATAATTTTGTACTTTGGTTTGAACTCCTTTACATTATTTTTCAAGGGGGGTTTGAACCCCCTGAACCCCCCTGGATCCGCTAGTAGATACCTAACACTTTTGCTCATATTGTCCATGATGCATAACTACCTCTATTGGGCCTTTGATGGTTTTATACATACATGTCTTATCTTATATATTGGTAAATATATACACTTAAATGTTCACCTTATCTTAGGACTGATTATTTCCTACTACGCACTGACTTAGCCTTAGTGGTTCACTGGTTGATCCTTGTGGTTAACTTGGATCTTGGTTGTGGGCTCAAATTCTCTCACAACTTCTGCATCAACCCTGGGTTTTTAAGTTTGTATATTTGTTTTGATAACTAATCAACTGATTTCATGTATATAGATTTATATTCTTGGATTAACACATATGAATGTAATTCTTTATTATTGAGTGTAATTCTTTACTGTCTCAACTACATGCTTGTATTTATTGGTAATTGTGTATTGTTACTGGGACTGTTAAAATATAATTAGTATTAGTTATCATGCATACAAATTTTGTGTATCATTTGTGTACTATAATAAAACTAATTCCTCCACAGACTGCTGTCACTGACTTTCTGGGGGGACTGTCATAAGTGGTGTTCAGGCATTACGGTTGTCAGTCCCCCAGCCCTGGAAGCCAGTGGTTTTTAGAGAATATTGCATGGGACACCTTAATTCTCTGTGGAGTTTTCTACTGGTTTAACAAGGCTTTGTGACCCAATCTCTAATTTGCTGACCTAAAGGTCATAGGGAATGCCCTTGCTGCTTCCCTCCAAAACTCTATTTTCCCTCTACTTTTACACAAGTTTGTGAGCTGGGTGGATGGACATGAACGTTAAATGCCCCCCCCCCCCCTCTCTTGTTCTAAGCTCTTGTAATTCTTATCTTTGGTTTTAAGTGGGTTTAATATTTTCATGTCTTATATTTTTAAGTTGGTGTATTTGATGTGATAATTAATGAAGTAATTTCTTGTATTGCTTTATTGTATATCTTTATCATGTACTGTAAAATAGATTAGATGGAGGTAGTTTATTTAGATTAGTATTATGTATTATACACAAAGCATTTACATTTACATTGTTGCATGATATATAAACCAGTTGCTCCACAACCTGTGTCTATGTTACCTAGGGGGCTTAGGGGACTGTTGAAGATAGTGCTTTTTTAGACAATATATATCTATGTAGGTTGTCATGCATGAAGCATTTTTCCTTTATACAGTATAAGGAAGTTTATTTTAAGCCTATATTGAATTGCTGCTTCAAATAAAAACAAATTTTAGTTGAATGACATACTTACATGCCTTAGACGAGTATTTTATGAATACATATTTCAAAATATATGAGTCAAAATTGAGACTCAAGCAAGGCTAGCTTCACAGAAATGCTTTGTATCATAAAGAATGTTGCATAAATTGTATCTATTGTGATTTCTCTCATGAATTTATTTGTCATATTCAAAGGTTACTTATAATGCGAAGCAATAGGCTGACAATTTTACAGAGGAATCCTGATGGAAAACATTGCCAGAAAAATATGTAAATTATTGTTTCATAAATCTGAACTGCGCACCTTACCTCTCATTTCTAATTAGCCAATTTACTGTTTCCTTAACTACACCGAAAAAAGCATAAATATGTGCAGCTTTACTGTACTCCTAAAGAATGTCACAAACTTCCTCAAGCCATTGAAATTCAGGCAAGTATCACTGGGTTTAGACGACAGTTGAAAACATCCTTATTTAGACTATCCCCCTCTGTAGACTTTACCTCTGTCAGACGCTAACACGGAAACTTGATTTGGTAATTGGACTCTTTTTGGTCATTCGCTTCTCATAGATGCTTCCTTATATTTACAACATAAAACACTTCTTTCTGGGCAATATCATAATTTATGAAGCCTGATCGCAAGTAATATTGTCCGAGGGCTGACAGGCCTAAGGGCAATATCACTTGGCCAAGGGCATCATAAATCACAATATTGTCCAGAAAGAAGTGATTTATTCTGTTTATTATGCTGAAAGTATTTATTTTTCATTTTTTAATATAGCAGTAATTACATACGAAAGTGCAAGAATCTGCCTTTGCAGAGATTAGGAGTTGTAAAAGCATAGGGGAAGAGAGTACAATGTTTGTAGTCTCTCTAAATACAATGAAATGTGATGTCACAAACCAACTCCATATACGTCATTCACTATCCAATTCTTCTACAGACTATAGGAAATCAATATATCCCCCACTTGTTGTTCACAAATTATGTCATTATATGACATAATAATGACGTACCCAGTACAGAAAATCTAGTTTTTTACATTCCAAGATAAAAAGTGCATCGCAGTGATATTTTTTGTTAAAAACGGGCAATATCACATCATATTGCCCGCAAATACTGCAATCTGATTGGCTGAAACTCAATTGAAGTATAATATCCTAGAAAAAAAGTCGGGGATATACAGGTTTCACCCCTATCGCACCACCACTTCTATACAATTTGACTGGTTTATATGATAAGTCAAAAGTATTTTCATTGATTTCATTCAGATATAACATATTTATGTATTTGGACAAGGAGAAGACCGCTAGTCTGATGTGACCTTTCAACCCCGATATTGAATGAAGGTCAACTTAAGATCAGACATGGACATTTCTCCACTTTAAGTATTGTACATTCGATCACATTAATTCATTATGGTAATAAATGATTCTTTCGTAAAAGTACATATAAAAATCTATAGACGCAATCCATATGGTTTGGTGACACAAGAAATATGATTCCAATTCGAGAGAAGAAAACATTCTAGCAGAACCCAGGTCTAAGGTCCTACCAAGGTTCACAATGATGTTGCATACTACAACCACCAACCAGTATCTGGATATTATATACAGATATCATTTTAGAAACAATATTATTGTACTGAAATAGTCTGAGTAGTTAAATGACCTGTCACATCAAGACTGGTTATGTTACTCTTACTACTAGTTTTGTTGGTTTTACTGTTATTACTTCTTACCCAATTCTCTCTCTTCATTGTCTCCCACTTCATAATTTGTATCCACCATTTCTTAAACAAAAGTAAATATAATGTCATATCATTAAATTCTCACTTCAAACATTATTTTACTGTTTTTATGACACAGTTTTTCATAATTAATAATCTTTAGATTTGCCAGACTGGAAACTGAGACAAATATAAATAATGGCTGATTCACCCATGTAAGCTTTAAACAACATTCAAATTGCAGATGTTATGTTTACAAAAAAAGTATTGTTGTACAATTCTCCAAGTAGTTAAATAACCTGTCATCAAGACATATAATTTATGTGTTGGGTTGCTCTTATTACTAGATTTTTACTTGTTTTAGTATTATTACTTCTCACCCATTCCTCTCTCTCCATATTCATCCACTTCAGTATCTGTATCAATCTTTTCTGAAAGCACAGATAATATATAGTGCAATTACAGAGGCAGATGTAGGGGGGGGGGGGGGGGGGGGGGGTTGTGTTTGTACCAAGTTAGCTCTGATGTTCAAACAAACTGAGGATTATATGTCTTGTTGATAACTTCGTTTGTAAACCTAATCGATTTAATAGTTTATGTTTCAACAACAGGAACAGAATTCAAACAATTAAATCACTTTGTTATATTTTATCCACAATTAATAATTTAGTAGTTCATTAAGTATTTCATCAGAATTATAACTAGGAATCAGTTTTATTAACTTACAGTAACTTTTATAAAATTCAAGTGAAAAAAATTGAAATTCTGAAATAGTTTCATTAAATTTTATCAACTTCTTACAAAGGAAAACTATGAAAGTATCTGTTATTTTAAAATAAAATAGTGAAAAAAATATTATGGTGTATAAATTAAGATCTATGTATGTTTCTCTAATTTGTACAATCCCACAACTGTTAGTTACAGTAGCCAAACCCCTTTGATGTTTATTTCATGTTATTTTGTTCATGAACAAAAAGAGTGGCATCTATCTAGTATTCAAATAACTTGCAGATAAGCTACGATAATAGAAAACCCTAGCAGAAAAAAATCTCTAAAACTTTGACTTTGCAGGTCACAGTTACCCATATTATGAGCTTTGAATGAATTTCACCTAACCCTTCTGTTATCATATCATGTTATATCTATGTTGTGTGCTGCACATTACTTGTGTATTTTAAAACATAGTTAAAACTGATCGTTTATAAGATATTAAAAAGTTGTCTTTGTTCTTTCATTATAATGTATCATTTCTTGATTTTTAATTAGGGATTTTTTCACATTGTGTTGTATAGAGATTTGTTTCTGGTGTGAAAAGTTCCCACCCATTTCTTATTTGAGAGTGCATAGCCTTACTTGCCAGATGGGGAAGGAAAGGCTAGCACCAACATGTGAAGAAGCAACAGTACGTCAGTGAACAAAACTTTCAAATTATGAAGGAAAAACTTTGTCTAGAAATATAAAGTGCTGTTTTATATTGTAGTTCTTAATAGATGGAATAATATGATCTGAAAATTTGGATTAAATACAATGCTATTTACTTATATTCAACCTTTGAACTTTGATGAAGGATATTCAGTTTGTTTTCCACTTAGTATGCATGTGTCTACAGCAGTGTTGAACAGCATACTGAAAAATGTGTGATTGAATCAGGTCAAACAGAAGGATATATTGTGCATGTAAATACACTGCTTCATTTTATTTTGTCACTCACAATGTATTTTGTTCTGAATGTTTTCTGGACAACATTATGTATATCACTGTATAGACAGTTTGAGAAATATTAGTGCTGCATATTGGAAAATTTATGTTGAAACAGTATAATTTATAGAATTATTAGAGCTATGCTGTTAATTGAAGGTAATTAATGCAAATGACTATATTTATCTCTGTCATCTGAAGAAACTGTTAAAAATTGCAAATAACTACATTTATCTTTATGTTCTGAGGAAAGGTGTATTAAAATGAAATCAACTATTGTTAACTTTATCTTCTGAAGAAAAGTAAATGATCAAATTGAAAATACTTGAACATTTAAGTCCACTTGTTACATAACTGTTATGCAATCCTACAGGTGGAAGAGAAAGTTTAGAAAAAGTGGAGATACTAGCAGCAAATATTTAAATAAAGAAAGCCTGGAAAACAAGAAACCAAAGTCAGTACTTCAGCTATTAGAACAATCTAAAGTTTCAGCTGTAAGACTGAGGATTCAAGCAAATATGGAGACCGGATCAATCAAAGTGGGGAAAGACGTTCCTAAGGATATCAGCAAAATGCTTACAGAAATTCTGGAAAAAATTGCACCTATTGAAACAATAAGCAGCAATTTAGAAAAGCCTAAATAGCAAAGTATCACACCACACAGAGAAGCTTGTCGAGTTGGAATAAAAAGTAGAAAGCACAAATATTGAGGTAGAAACTATTAAAGGAAAAATTTCTGAGCATCCGAAGTGTTCTGAGGGAGCATTAGAAAACAGCTTACTGAAGTTGAAGATTGAAAAACTAGAGGACATGCATAAGAAACAGGAATCATTTCTGAGACAGGATAGTATAATTTTTTCAGGAATTTCTGAGTCTGAATATAAAAGCTGTACAGAATTAATTTATGACATTTTGGTCAATAACCTGGATATCCCAGATGCTAGAAGCACAATAAAATTTCTGAGGATACACCAGGTTGGGCTTAAACAGAAGTCCTCATCCTACTCCAAGGCTGCAAGTAATGACTACCAGAACCCACGACCTATTATAGCTAAGTAAGGATAAGCATCACATTATGAGCCGCAAACACCTACTTGCTAATAGTGGGCACAAAATCTAGATAAACCATGATTATCCAGAATGCATGAAGCAATCAAGAAGGGTTTTGCAACCCATTTTAAAACTGGCTAAACTTCAGGACAAGTCAGCCACAATCCGGGGAGACAAGCTAAAATACAAGGGAAGAGAATACTCTGCAGAAAGTGTGCACGACACAAATTTGGATACACGACACAAATCCTCCTTCAACATGATCCAGCTGTCATAAAATCGCTTTCCAGAAATTTGAAACCTATAGATTGGGCTTTCTCATTTTAAAAAAGTTTGACCAATACTTTGGTACTGGTCTTAAAACTTCAGACACAAAGGCATGGAATGATAAAAACTGGAGTGGAAGAAACAAACTTAGGTCATTGTTGATGCAGGTGAGGTCAGAAATATAGGCTGTTTGGTAGAGACTACTTGAGAGACAGTAAAATTTTCTATTATTATTTATTTTAATGTAATTTTAGGAGTTGACTACCTATAAATTCCATTGAACCATGAAAAGTTTTTTTTACATTAACTATATAGTGTATAGTAGAAACTACTGGAGAGACTTCTGTTTATTATTTAGATAAGAAAACGTCTCATAGTTAATGACAATTTAGAAATTTTTTAGTATCATGAAAGATCTCTGACATTAATCATAAAGTTTTACTAAGGCTTGCCATTTCTGTTATTAATATCCATTGTTCCATACCAGCTATATATAGTTGGGGTACAAATAGTATGAATGATACTTTTGTACTGGACTTAAATACCTACTGATTATGAATGAGGTACATATACTTTAGGTGAAAAATATTAAAAACACTCAAGATGATGTACAATACTGAGTTTATTTTGTGTGTAATATTCATACCAATAGTGTTTAAGTGTCTGGTCATTGGTCATAGCATCTTGTTGGTTTTATATATGAAATACTACAGGTGAACAAGGCTGAAGAAATACTTGAGATGATGTACAACACTTATGTTTGTGCAATATTAACACTGTTATGATGAACTATCTGGTCTTGGCATTTCAATACCTTCTTATTTTTTTCTTATGTATCTGTAATTTGAATGGTGGAGTGGAACAAGTATAATGCCTGATAGATTTTTTTTTTGTATTGGATCTAATACTATGATTTATCTGTGAAGTACTTAAGATAACGAACTAATCATTAATGAAACAAGTATGACTGATCCTTTGGTACAGGGCTAAATGAGTTTATAGAAGGTTAATGAAATATTGGATATGATGCATAATCCTTAAGTTCTATGTGTGTAACACTAACACTAATACTGTTATAATGAACTATCTGTTCATTGCATTTTGATCATATTATTCATGAAATACTCAAGGCAAACAATGATAATGATATACTGGACACATGGAGGTTTGTGTAATATTAATAGTTATAGTTAACTATCCTATCAGTGCTAATACTGATATAATTTGTTACAGTTTTCTCCTTATTCGGGAAAAACTTGAGATAGCAAGCAAATTGCTAATAAAGTAAGAACAATTTAACTGATACTTTGGTATAAATGGTTTACAATAAGATGATATATACTGCTGAATTATTTGAGATGATGTATGTTACTGAGGTTTTGTGTATAAAAATAATACTGCTATAGTTAATTTTTATGGTCATATCACCTTGTTTTTTTATGGGAAATACTTCATTGGAATAAGGATAATGAAATGCTTGAGATGATGTATAATACTGAGTTATGTGTAATATCAATACTGTCATTAATAATTATCTTGCTAATGCTAATACTACGAAATATATGGGCAGTACTAGAGATGATTTATAATACTGATGATCTGGTATAAAACATTAATATAATTATAATTAACTATATCTGTCCCTATTCAAATGAGACTTACTTTCAGCAGGACTGGGGATATGATGTATTTTTGAATACTGTTTCAAGTGAATCAAAAGGGGTTGTTCTTAATCCAGACTTTGAATACAAAATTATACACACAAGTAAAGATAAATCAGAAAATCAGAAATTTAGAGCTGCAGAAGTCTGAATATATTCTTACTCTTATTGTAATTTATGGCCCAAATAAGGATGACCCAATGTTTTATGAAAATTTAAAGGATAAACTTAAAAACAATGAAAATAAACTCTTAACAATCAGTGGTGATTGGAACTTAGTTTTAAATCATAGTATGGATACAGTGGGTTATGTGAGGGAAAACAATATCAAGGCTAAAAAGAAGGTGTTAGAACTTATTGAAATATTTGAATTAATTGATCCATGGAGATGTTCTTATCCTGCTGCTAGGAAATACTCTTAGGGAAGTGCCAAGAAACCATTTCAGTTGTAAAGATTAGATTTTTTTATTGTTTCTGTAGATGTGTATGCCAAATTTTAAACCAGAAATACAAACCAGGATACAGAACAGACCAGTTAGTTAGTTTTTACAGAAATTGACTTAGCTAAATCTGTGAGAGGTAAGGCTTTTTGGAAATTAAATGTCTCCCTTTTGAATATGTTCCCTTAGAATTTGTTGATATTGTGAAAAGAGAAATACAAGAAACTGTAAAAGATTACTCGATACAAATTGAAGTAGATACAAATGATGGCCCTCAGTATTCCATTTCAGCGCAAGACATGTTTGAAATATTAAAATTGCGTATACATGGAAGGGCAATTCCTTATTCTATTCGTAAAAATAAAGAAAAATGGCAAAAATAAAAGCTATTGGAAGAAAAGATGGAACACCTTGAAAATGAACTGGTTAAAGTTGTAGAAAGCTCTAATACAGATACACATATTTAAGAAATAATGCATCAATTAGTCTATGAAAAAGAAAAATTACAATTGCTGAGGAATCAGAACTTACAAGCAGAAATTATAAGAAGTAAGGCACAAATTTATGAACGGAATGACAAAAACTTTCTCAATTACTGAAATATACAAACTTTAAATCAAAATTCTAAAAACATATGCAAAGGTCCGATTTCTGAATATGAGGTTAAAACAGTTTTGAAAGACATGAAAAACCAAAAGTCACCTGGAACAGATGGATTCCCAGCAGAGTTTTGCAATTTTTTTGCTTGACATTGGGGAATTTTTAGTAAATAGTTTTAATGAGGCTTTTAATAAAGGGCAACTCTCTCTTACACAAAAACAGACAATAATTACTTTGATACCAAAAGAAAATAAACCTAGAGAATTTCTTGGTAACTGGGGTCCTCTGTTTCTCTTGAATGTAGATTTTAAACCCCTGTCTGGAGTATTGGCCAAACGATTAAAGACAGTTCTTCCAGAGATTATAAGCTCGGAACAAAATTAAAAGGCATTTTAAAAGGTTGATACATAGGGGAAAACATTTGAACAGTCTATGACTTGATGGACTCTCTTTCAAAACAAAGTTAAGCAAAGTTGTTGCTGTTAATTGTCTTTCAAAAAACTTTTGATTGTTTGACTGGAGTTACATCATTCAAGTACTGGAAAAATATAATTTTGGATCAGATTTTATCCAGTGGTTTAACATTCTATATGCAAATGCAAGCAGCTGCATTATAAGTAATGGTTTCTTTTCAGAGTTTTTCAGAATCCATAGACCTTGTCGACAAGGAGATCCTCTGCATCTGTATCTTTTTATTCTCTGCATAGAACTGCTTGCAATGGCCATCAAAAGCAGCAGTCATATAAAAGGGGTTACTCTCGAGGATATTGAACTTAAAATTGGCCAATATGCAGATGACACTTTTTGTTATAAGATGGTTCTGAACATTCCTTAAGGGTACCTGTGGCCTTGCTAAAGGAGTTTTATAAATGCTCTGGTCTTAAGATTAATGTAGGCAAGACACAGGTAGCCTGGTTAGGTAGTAACAGGCACAAAATGCAATATGTTCTGACTTGATCCTATCATGGGTCACCAGATTCTGTCTATTGGGGATTGATTTTGACACTAGTTTAAAAAATGTCATAAAAATAAACTACAAAAAAAATTAACCCAGATAGAAAAACTACTTTTGCATTACACAAAACTTGATTTAAGTCTTTTGGAAAAAATAACTGTAATCAAAACTCTTGCAGTGCCACAGCTTGTATACTTTCTAACAGTATTACCATCACCTGGTGAATCTTTTTTCTTGCAATTAGATAAACTTTTCAAATTTTTTATATGGGGAGGAAGTACAAAAATAAAGTCAGCACAAATAGAAAAAGATATTCCAGGAGGTGGCTTGAAATTAATAAATATAAGATTTCTCAACTATGGTCTAAAACTTTCTTGGATTAAAAGATTAATTAGTACTGATGGTAACTGGCAGTCTCTTTTTATGCACATTTTTAGTATCAACAAATATAGGTTTTGGGAGTTAGATATACAATCAATTACTGATATTATTTCAGCCCAGGAGATGTTATGCAAATCTGGATAGACTTTAAAAATCTGTATTCAGACACTGACCCAAGAAGCTACCCGTTATGGGGTGCTTTTTTAACAAGAGTACAAATCTGTTGAAGCTACAAGGTACTTTTGAAAGATGCAATGTACATTACTTAAATGAAATATATAAACTTCACGAAAAGGAAATAGAGCAGCAAGCATTGATAAATCTATTGAAATTGCAGAAAACATGTCGAGGGGTTTATCAAACTTTTTTGGAAAAACTACAAGTGACAAGACCTAATAAACAAAAATGGGCATTGGTTTTGGGGGAGGATTTCAATGAGGGTATCTGGGAACACTTCTCAGTTAATTGAGTACAATTGATTCAAACTTGGGAAGTTTTCAACATAAACTATTAAACCAGGCAATTTCAACTAATAAGTATCTTTTTCAGTGCAAAATTAAAGGTTCAGATCTGTGTTACTTTTGTCATGAAACCACTGAAAGTCTTGAACACGTATTCTGGTTTTTCCCAAAGGTCAAAAATTTTTGGAATGAGGTTAAGTGTCTGGTTAATCATTGTCAGCTGCCTGAAAATTTTATGACCCCAAAATCAGTTAGGTTGGGATATAGAGGTAATAATGATCCATGTGTTTAAATTAGCAAAATATTATATTTTTGTAACCAAATGCAGAGAGAACACTAAATTTTGAACTGTTCAAAAGAAAAATTTGATATACATACAATTTGGAAAAGAATATTACTCAAAGAAGTTCAGATAAGAGGTTAGACCTGCAGAAAATGGCACTTGCTATATAATATTGTAGAGAATACTAATACTTAGGACATGTGAATCATATTATATTACAACTTCTTTTGTAAAATCCCTTTATTATAGAATTAGGTAAAAGTGTGGTGTTGGTTGGTGCTTCCTATTCCTATGTTGTGTTCTGTGTTCAGGTTTTGACTTTCTTCTTTAAATATGTATAAATGTATTACCTATTTATTTAATTAGTTATTAATTTCTCTTCTATTAATAAAAAGGTTTTTTGTTTCCCTCACCAAAATGAAGTACATGTATATTAATTTTTACTAGAGTTATGTTGTGTTACACAACAGTATATTTAGTTATTGTAATGTTGCACTATTACTTGTTTTCCTGTTTGTACAGCAATTTGTAAAGCCTCTGTGAGATGGTTGCATCCTCTCCCATCTCTACAGAGTGTCTCAAAAAGTTTTTAATAGAGGGAAAAAACCTACTTAAAAACCTTACCATATGATTGCTGTTTTATCTTCAACCTAGGTTTAACATAAAACTTACAAATACTGACAAACACATCAGACACAAAATAGGTACTCTGGAATGAGCTGCTGTACCAGGGTTGGTATTCACAAAAAGGATCAAGATCAAGGTGAGCAAAAATCAGCTCAAGTTCATTATATGGCACAACTTGATCTTTGATCCCCAGAAATATTTCCACAAACACCTCAGAGAAAGTAGTTAGTCTGGAATCAGCTGCTCTAGCCAAAGTATTTTGTCAAGGAGTACTTTGGACTAAACAAGGATTACTGTAAATTATATCATAGCTTTAAATCACAAGGTCCTCCCTGGTCCAGATGGGGACCAGTCCTATGAACTTTAAAAATGAGGGCATATGAAAATTGATAAAAAATACACAATTTTTCAAAAGGTGGGAACTTTGCCACCCCTTTATCTTTGGTGGGTAGGACCCAACTTCTTTGGGGGGGGAAATTTTTCTGGGTGGGAACTTTTCAAGGATTCTTTTTTTTCTACTTGGGACTTTTCCCATTTAACTGGCAATTGTTACCAAGCCCCTTTCAGAAAATCCTGTATCTGCCTCTGAATTACATATACTATACCTCATTACCAAACCTGTGAATTGGGTGGATGAAATTCGATCAGCTTTTGTTAATTATATAATTTCATAGGCCTCATATATGAACATTAAATTAGGTGTAAGCAATGTTGAATTTCTGAATCCCTGAAAACTTCCCACCCAGTAAAGTTTCCACCCGGAAAGGTTCCTACCCAGAAGTGCCCACCTGGAAAAGTTCCCACCCCAAAAGTTTAAGGGGAGAAAAGCTCCCACATTAAAAAAAATTATTACTCATGACAGATAAATGAAATTGGTGTTTTTATTATTGGAGTTTATTCCTTTGGAGTTTTAGAATCTTACAGAATTATGCAAAAGTCAAATATTCTCAATTGCAAGTTACTGTTGTCTCTGTTCTTTTTGTGGAAGTCTCTTCTAAAGTAAACTATAAGCCATGCTAAATGTGACAGATCATTCCAGAATAACTGTTGTCTGTTCTTTTGTGGTAGTCTCTTCTAAAATCAAATATAAGAAGCCATGCTAAAAGTGATCATTCATTCCAGAGTAACTGTTGTCTATCTATTCTTTTTATGAAAGTCTCTTATGAGACCCCAAGTCATTGCAAAGTAACTGTTTTTTTTCTGTGATGTCTTTGAAAGCTAAACGTTCAATTGCAATCCATATATGTTGTGTGCAAATACATTTTATCCCCTTTCTGTAATCTACATGATTTTAACTGCAATTTGATTATAACAATTAAGTGATGAACCAAGACTTGTACATTCTGAATAAGCTCAGTTATGTATATAAATTGGAGATTCTGTGTATATATTTTTGTGTAGTGGTGATTTTACTTGTATGTGGTTTTGCATGTCTCTGTATTTAAAAATAAAATTTTATAATATGAAAATATATGCGCACTTCTGGGTGGGAACTTTACCAGGTGGGAACTTTACTGGGTGGGCACTTTTCCGTACACCAGCAATGTCAAATTAGTGAATCAAGACTCTTGTGTAAAGTTTTTGAGTGGGATTATCATAATAAATACAGATTCTCTTGGTGTAAGGAGATTGAAAATCTTTTATCAACTCTTAATTTACATCACTCTTTTCTAAACAACACATTAGACGTTATCTCTAAGTCAAATGGATAGAGATAACGGGAAAACAAAAATTACTACTTGTCCAAAGTTAAGAACATATTGCCCATTTAAAGAAAATCCCCATTTGAAACCATGTGTGTATAAGATTATAAATACACAGGATAGGTCTCTACTTTTGAAACTGAGATTTCGCATTTTATCTCTGCAAGTTGAAACTGGGCGATGGGCAAAATATAAAGTTTGAATATCAATTTTGTTAAATCTGCCACACAGGTGTAGAAGATAAAAACCATCTAGTCTTTAATTGTAGTTGCCATAACAAAGAAAGATATAATTTTGAAAATAGCATGTGCATTATACACAGAAACTAGAGGACACAAATGCTCAGAAAACTTTGGAATTCTTATGCAAAATGAAAATATTCTGATTTTTACAAACTTCCTGTAAAATATTTTAGATAAACCTAAATCCTATTTTTCACATTGATGTATGTTTTGTTAATTTAAATATATTTTAAGACTTCTAATATCTTCTGTTACAATGTCATTATTTGTCAACAGTGCCGCATAAAAAACCCACTGTTAATTTTTTTGGCTCCATTGACATTGCTTAAAACTAGGGATATAGATGGAAGAGAGAAATATCATAATATATGAACATTATATTCAACATTTATTGACTAAACCACCCCATTTTTCCAAAATCTGAAAACTTTCAAATTCTATTCTATGCTGAACTTTTATAGCGCTTAATGTGTGCAAACGTAGACTCTAAGGTGCAACACCAGATACATAATCAATAATCATGATTCCATAGACATAGCCAGGTCGACACCACGGAGACGCCGGGAAGTTTTCATGTTAAGGTGAGAAAGCCTTGTCAAAGAGATATGATTTTATGATTTATCTTTTGCATATATATATATATATATATATATTATAATAAAGGAACATAACGTATACATAATATCTATTATTACATATATATTTAACAATATTTGTTACCTGATCTCAGAGGTTATAGGCAAATGTGTTACAACAGCACCCTATAGCTCCTAGAGTGCTTTTTAAGGGGCAACAACACAGTTCTCTACTTGAATTTGTCATATGATCAATCAGCAAATGGTGCAAATCACAACTTTTGTATATACTTTTGATTTACTAGATTTGGGATTTGTGGCTTAATTGTTGGGTTATTTTACATATTGGCCAAATTGCTAAAAAACCAAGTGGTCAGTGAGTATATGTGTAACAAGTATGTAAAATAGAGAATACATAGTTTACCCAGTAGGTTTCCCAACAGGCTCTTTTCATGAGTAGACAGCGCATGTGTCTGAAAGAACATAAAACACTGGTCATAGAAACATAATTGAGTATTATCTAATAAGACATTTACAGCACTTCATGCCTGTAACAACAGAATCTAATGAACATTAACAGAAAAGGTTCTTTTATCATTTTCCTGTGAGAGAATTGTACCTTTACATGCAAAAAAATAATATTCATTGTTGGTTCAAATTTCAGGTATTCTTACACTTGTTTCAATGTGAAATTTCAGCAGCCAGTGTGATCTCTTGGCCATGTGTTTGTAAAACTGACCTTTGAAGACTGGTCTATTGAGGAGACCCATTCTCCTTGAGTCAGAGAGGCCCTTATGGATTCAATTTTGAATTTCTCCACCTTCCAGAAGGTGTATAGCCTACTTAGGGTTATGGCTGACCACCAATTCTGATGGGGCTTTGGAACTAGAAACCCTATAAAAACTGTAAAACCCAAGAGACCTTACTTTTCACTTTATTGCATATTTTGACAGGAGAGACTGAGTGTTTATTTCATTTATTATAGTGACATGTATACAATATATATATGCAAACAACAACAAAAAATACAATGAATGTTATACCCAGCCCAAAGTGGGCTTATATGTCACTTCAAATCTATTTTATACACAGTGGTCAGAAAATAGCAAAAAAGAGAACTAACAATACAGCATACTTTTCCTGGTTTGCCATATCTCATTAATGTAATTTACCAACAACTTATATTTCTCTGTTTTAATTATATTATAAAACTGTTCATATACATCCATTTCATAAATTTTAAAAAGTTTGTTAAAATGAGGAAAATATTGAGTACACGAGTCCAGAGCTACATCCTTTTGTTGGTGTTTTGTAGTTTGAGAGGTTTAGAGACTGTCTGGCCAGAACTGGTTGGTTGATGAACAGAAGAACGGAATGATTTATGATAATGTACACACGTTGTTTAAGTAGTTGTCTTCTAGCCATTCTCTCCTGAAAGCACTGAGGCGACATCCTACAGGTCGATCAGCTTTAATTTGGTATTCATTGGTTAGAGGGGTTCAATCTTTATTTCTACTATTGTGCAAATTGATCTACAACTGCATACCAGTAGCTACATTTCAAAACTTAAACGATTGGTGTAAGAAAAATTTGGATGTCCATAATATTTGCTATGGCCATAATTGTTTGGCAAGCAGTCCACATAAGTGCAACCACTGAAAAAATCAGTAACAGCATTGCTTCACTGGATAGTGAGCCAGCTATTATAATGTAAATTTCTGGGAAAAGTAGTCCATGCTCAACAACAAACGACTGTCTGAATTACAACATTTGGTGAGTGCAACATAAAAGAATAATACTTAATAATACTTTCTATAATTCTTGACCTGTGCCACTTACAATTTTCCAAAATTTTAGAAAAACTCTTTGATAAGAGATTCAATGCATTCACTGAAAAACATATGGTGTTCTACAAGGTTTTGTAATTAGCACATCATTCACCCTATATATTAATGATATACAACTGTATGTACTATTTCAACAATTCTTAACTTCATATTATTTGCTGATGATACAAATTTGTTTTGAAGATAAATATACATACTGCATGTAAAATTATTACATGTGAGTTAGATACACCTAATTCTTAGTTTGCAGTAAATAAGTTGTCATTACATTTTTCAAAGTCTATTTTATTTTATCAAAATATTAAAAGAAAATATAGAGGTGTCAGTGCATAAGAAAAAAATATAGATAGTGTTCATAACAATGTTTCTAAGAGTTATTATAGATTGTAATTAAAATTGGAAAGATGAAGTTTAACATGTCAATAAAATTTTTTAAAAAGAAATTATATCTAATATAAACTGTCATAGTTTGGAAGTTGAATGAAACAGCATTGTTAACCTTATATTATACACTTATTAAACCTAAACTTCATACTTTTTTTTTATATATTTATTTTTTTTAATATCTGCCATTTACAATGAGTGGAAGAGGTTCCCGGCAGCTAGGGTCTTCCATTTCAGATATTTATAGGCAGAAAGCCAACTATAAGTTCCAATTTCTGCTATAAATCTCTAAGATTACAGCAATTTTAAACATTAATTAGAAATTGTTCAGACTGTTTCTTACTGTTAACTGGACAACACAGTAATTGGTATTTACTATCTGGTTACATAAATATTGACGGTTATGGAATGAAGTATGTATTTTAACAATTCACAAACAGTTTTTTCCAGTTTGACCAAATACGATTAAACCTATCCAATTTGAAATGCAGTTTCGCCAAACTTTCTTCTTCTTCAAAAAAACAGTTCTTCAATATTTGTTGTAGCATATAGAAGTTGAGCTTGTATGTATTTTTGGCACACCAGAATATATACTTGCGTGAGTGGATGAGAACAAAATTTAAAGGAACAAAATTGTTGTTATTTGAAATATAGGCTAATATTTTATCTTGACTGGATAGACACACATCCATATTTAACCTATTTTTTATCCATGTACATATGGTAAACCACAGTGCATTGCTTTCTGAACATTCTGACATAAGGTGTTGAATAGTTTCAATATTGGAGTTACATAGTCCACATAAACTATTTGTGGATAGGTTCATTTTAAAAAGTCGATATCTGGTTCCTAAAATTTGATTCAAGACTATACTGGAAGCACTTAACACTATTGTCAGATGATACTTGGAAACAAGCTTTATATACATTAACCCATTGGGTTTTATTAAATGAAATATTTGAACTTCTATTCCATGCAAATTCACATAACGGACTGTCTGTAAAAGTAAATTTATTTTGCTGCTGATAGAAATCCCGACTTACTTTATTTGGTTTTATCAGAATCTTAAAGTGAGTTGGTATGTGAGGTTTCTCACAAACAAAACTATTACCTATCTTATACTTATTTATGAATGTGACCGAACTCTATAGTAATCAAATTCTATGTTTTTTCATTGATATAGATTCTTAATATCCTCACAGTTCATAATATCTCCTCGGTGGTTGATAATATCATCAATTACAGTTATTCCTTTATTTCGCCATGATGGTAGAGACAGAGTGACAGCTGAGATCTGGGAATTAAACCATAATGGTGACTGGATTAACTCGGAATTATTTTCTTGTGTTCTTTGAAGGCAAAAGTATGCCCACTGTTTAAAAACATGCTTCCAGAAGGGGTTTTCAATTTTTGTTTCTAGTAATTTACACCAGTCTCCACCCAAAGTTGTTATTTTGCCTAGATCACCAACTAAATTTGTCAAGAAAGTGTACCATGGTGGAGGATCATTTGAGTTTTGTGATATTAATCTTTTTATCCATCCCAATTTTAATGAATTCTCAAAGTGATAGACATTTATCATTTTTATGCCCCCTGATTATAGTCTCTACATATGGTATTTCTACGAATTTTTTCAGACTTTTTGTCCCATAGAAACTGAAAAAATAATTTATTTATACTGTCAAGAATAGTTTTTGGAGTCAATAGTGATGTGAACAAGTGATTAAATTGAGGCAGAAGTAACGTTTTTATAACAGTAACTTTTCCAAGAGGGGTGAGACTTCTGTTATTCCATAAATTAATTAACTTACATACTTTATTAATAGCATTTATATAGTTAATTTCAGGTATTTTTTCAATATCTACAGAATAATGTAGCCCCAACAATTTAAATTCTGATTCACCCCAATTCAACTTAACCGGTACTTTTAGTTTGTCCTTTGAGTGTCTTTTTTCCCAATCCATATTACTTTTGTTTTATCATGGTTTATTTTCAGGCCAGATAGTGTACCAAATATTTCTAAGACATTAAGTGAAGTCTGCAAGGACCTAAGTGAACCATCAAGAATAAGAGAGGTGTCGTCTGCAAATTGTACTAGCTTATATTGTGTTTTCCCTATATTTATTCCAGTGATATCTGGGTTAAGGCCTATGAGAATGGCTAGAACTTCCGCAGCAAGTATAAACAAGTAGGATGAAACTGGATCACCTTGGCGGCACCCTTTCTCAATATTTATTGGGTTCAATAGGAATCCAGATTGACAAACTCTTCCAATTATGTTGTTATTGAACATTTTTATCCATTTTAGTAGCTCATTATCAAAGCCGAAATATGAAAGAGTTTTATATATGAATGTCCAAGCAATTGAATCAAAAGCTTTGGCAAAGTCAATAAGTAGCAAGATTCCATTAATTTTTTTTTGTTTCAGTATAATGCATTATATCATACATTAGTCTAGTGCTTTCAGAAATATTTCTTCCAGAAAGAAATCCTGTTTGTGATTTGGATACAATTTTATCAATATATGGCTTCATTCTATTTGCAATTACTGTTGAAGCTAATTTATATGTTACGCATAGTAGCGAGATCGGTCTCCAATTCTTTAAAAAGCGCCTATCTTTAGTGTCTTTGGGTATGCCTATTATAATAGCTTGGCGCAAACTATAGGACAGTTTTCCTTTCCTAAAACAGCAATTAAGTGATCTCTGAATGAAGTATTTCAAGTAGTACCAGAAGACTTTCAGAAAGTCTGCAGGTATACCATCGATTCCTGGAGTTTTATTATTCTTCATTGATTTTAATGCTTGACTGATTTCATAAGTCTTCAAATCATGGCCTAAGTTGACATTAGTAACAAAATTTTTTTTTTATTATTCTGCAGTAATGTTTCTATATCTTTTTCTATTAGTGGGTAATTTGCGAAACAGGTTGAACTTCTATCTTTAAAGAGATTGGCATAGAATTTCTCTATACTTTTTAAAATCAATTTTTGGTCTGTAATTACTGTCTCATCACAAAGTTCTAATTTTCGAATTGTTTTTTCCGTGTAGTTTTTTTTCTCTAAGCCACAAAAGTATTTGCTTGGTTTTTCACCATCACTGATCCATTTTAATGGTGACCTCACAAATTCTCCTTTTAATTTTTGTTCCCTTATATTTTGGAGTTCTTGTTTTTTATCATTCAAAATCTGATCGTTATGTGTTGATTGAGTTTCCAAATATTCAACATCATCCTTCAGAGCTTTTTCCATTGAGTTATTATTTTTCTTAAGTACAGAAGAAAATTTTATAGTTTCGCCCCTAATTCTCAAAAACAAGAGTTCGAGGAAGGAATCATCATCAATTACGAATTGTAGGTATTCGTTACTTGATGTATCCTCAATATAATCTAGTTGGTAGACGGGTAGTGCATATTTAACTTTTTCTTCGTTAATCACCTCTTAATCACCTCTTTAATGACTTTTAAGTAGTTGATTATTAAGTAAGCTAGTATTAAATTTCCATAAACCTTTACCAATTTGGAATTTAGAAAATTCTATTTCCAATTGGATAATTGAGTGATCACTTCTGTAGCCTAGTTTAATATTACATCTGTTGACAAGATCAAACATGGAGTTTGATATTAAAAAGTAATCCAATCTTGCTTGTTTAATAGGGTTCTTTCTTCTCCATGTATATCTTTTATCATTTGGATGGCAAAGTCTAAATATATCTATCAGGTTGTTTGCATTCATTAATTCAAGAACTGAGTGCCTAGAATTGGGGTTATTTATTCTATGGTAATTAAAAGCATCTTTTGAGGGATCCAGAACCAAGTTGAAGTCTCCACAAAGTAAATTATAGTCAGCATCTGAAAGCAAGATCAGGTTTTCAATAGTTCAAAAGTTTGGGTTGTCAACATTGGGGGCATAGATTGTGATCAAGTTGACCTTCAGGTTATACATCTCAATTTGTAAATTTAGATAATTTCCATCTTTGTCCTTATGAACTGTATTGACTTTAAACTCAAAGTTATTTCTAAATAGAATGGCAACTCCTCTAGAGTTAGTGGTGCGCCCATGAAGGTAGAAAGTACCATTATAAATATTTTTAAAATCTTTTGTATCAGCTTCATTTAAATGTGTGTCTTGTAAACATATAATATGTGATTCCGTTTCTTTTAGATAATTTATGACATCTACTCTTTTTTTACGATCACGAAGGCCTTGACAATTTACAGACGACACCAAAAAGTTATTTTCGGGTGATATCATCATACATAGATGTAGGTACCTTGCAGAGATAAATTTTTTTAACTTTCCAAGTATAATATTGTTGAAATCTATTGGTAAATTTTGTGTTGAAGCAATTTTCCACAGTAACAAAACATTTCAATTTGAACATCAATATACATTTACTCAAGATAGAATCTAAATATTTTGGATTTGAATATGAAACTTTAACCACAGAATTTGCTTTTAAAGGAAGACAATATATATTTGGTAATGTAATGAAGAGCATTAAAATATTAATAACTTTAAACAGAAACATATTTACAATTTTATAAACTAACAGGAAACAAGATAAGTTTTTAAATGTAAACTTAGCAAACTGGTTGACATAACATACCCATATTTATAAACATGTAACTTATGCATTTGTCTACCACATTTCAGGACTACAAGGCTATACCAAATATTACCAAAGGTGTCAAATTTTATTTTAACAAACTATTTGGTATATTAATGCAGCAATGTTCATTCATAACAAAATGTTATCAGCAAATGATTTCATGTAATATGTTGCAATAAAATTATAATGCTTTTAAGCATGGTTCATTTCATGTGAACTAGTTTGTTTTATTCAATTTTATTCAACTTCATACTTTTAACAAACTCCAAACACTGTGTTGTTTTTTTTACATTTTGCTTATATTTACTTTTTACCAATGTTACATAGTGTGTGTTGATTGGTAATGCCCTGTAGCAAGTTTGTTTTTTTAAAACTAAATCATAAAAGATCTCAAAGATCATTACTTGTCCAGCTTCGCGTGGGCATATTACCTTTAAATATAAAAACTGGATGATATTTCCAAAAAGAGTTAAATGAAAGATTGTGTTTACTGTGTAATCAAAACTCTAGTGATGATGAACATCACTTTTTGCTTTCCTGTCTGGTATGACTTTTTGCTTTCCTGTCTGTTATGTAATGGTGAGCATTACAACTTGTGTAAATTAATACCTAGTTTCAATCATTTAATCCCAGATGAGCAATTGTGTCTCTTGATGAGTACTTGAAGTCCAAGTATCTTGCAAATTTCATTGAAAGCATTTGGAATAAGAGAAAAATGTTTTTTTCTTGAGGTATCATTGGACAGTTAACTGTAAACATAAACATTAAATTAATATGTACTTGAAGTGATTTATAAGCCCACGGGGGGCTGGCAATACTGATAATTGTGATATTGACATATTATTTTGTAAAAGTGGAATGTACAAATAAATACATAGGTAAATAAATAGGTAAATAAATAAACAAATTCAGATATGTGTATAAATAGTATCAGTACTTCTTACACTAGAGATTTAGTTATAAACAGATTTGCTACACTAAAACACCATACTGTACTTATTTAAGCTCAAACAATAGTGAGACCCAATATATATATATATATGTATATTTAATTATAACCAACTTACCATTGCAAAAGACACAAGAAGTATCGACGCAATCTTCATGATAATGAGAAGTTGGAAACAGAAATATGAAACAGCTTAGAAGTTCTCTTCTACTAGAAGCTCTAGCATCAAGATCTGGTCCAATTCTAATGCCTGTCTCGTCAAGACAAAGTTTAAATGCCAAAAGCCCAACCATTTATACCCCACCAATATATTTTTAAATAGTTTTCACTTATGCATTAAACTCCATTTTCACTGATCTGATTTTGCATTCAAACCACCCATGTATGCAGTCTTTAGTACAGTCTGCTCAGTTGTGCGTCCAATCATTGCATTTTTTTAGTTTTTGGAATAATAATGCTGATCATACCCATTGAAAATATTTAACAATTTTAAAAACAGCAAAGTAATAAAAACTGCAAGTGAGTATTTCTGTCTTGAGCACTTCTAAAAGATCTTTTTATTTGTAATTGCATTGCAATCTATCTTTTGAGTGTTACAACCAGTTGCTAGAGTACCCCTGATGATATCACTATTGGATCATGATAGGATTAATTATCAGGAGAAAGGGGATCCTTGTGTTCTACCTCAAAGCAGCAGCTTACAGTACAAGTGTATTCTTGGCTTAAGTGTCATGAGTGATCTTTATGGGTGGCAGTAGAAATCAGGTCTTAGCACTTCTGTTATTAATTGTATAGGCATTTTTTACCAGGGACAAATGGAGTTTTCTTTCTTGCTCTGTCTTGCTTTGGCTGAATCACTCTTCAGACAGGAATGAAAAAGTTTTAAATTAAAATATCCAGCACATGTTACAAATAAACTACTTTGATATTATTATCAAATCATTCGCCTGTGCTAACACAAAAGAGCAAGATGCCATTGATAATTATTTACTTTTCCCATTTCAATAAATCCATTTTACTTTTTGGTGCAAGATTAAGGTTTTTGTACACAGTGCGATTTCAGTTTTACGATGTTTTATTTCTCATTTTATGCATGATGTAACTTGAAAAGGGAAGTATGTTTTGAGATAAAAGTAACACTTTGCCAAATTTTACAAAAGCATCAAACGCAAATAAAAACATAAACTTTAGGATATTATGACTTTAATATCCACAATATTTCCACAAACTGGTTATTCAAGATATGAGTAAACATGCAATTGTTACAGCATCACAGAGACACTTATCCACTCCAAGAAAAAACACAGACATGATGCCTCCCTCAAGTGAGGGGCATCAGGTACAGGGGAAATGTTTCTTAACTTTAAGAGGAGAACATTGTGTGAAAGTAAGAGAACTGACACTTGGATTGATAAATAACATACAAAACAGAACAATTCTGCTGTCTGTTATTTTGGGTTCACATTCCTCTCATCTATTATTTCTAAGAATTGTGACCAAGTTTAATGGTACACATTCGACTAGGGAAAAATAATCACTGTGGATGAATTTATCTACATTTTTAAAATTTTCTCGCCGAATGAAACAGAATATTTCTGAGGCTGTGGCCTCTCCTTGAATTAACTAATTCACGATTTATTACTCCTTGTACATCCCTTACTCATGACTTTTAATATGCATAATTTCCAGTACCAATAAATCAAGAGATGATTTATCAGGAAGCATTTATCAGGAAGCATTGACAAATTAGTCCTTTACCAAATTGGCCGCCAAGCAAAAATGCCATAGTCAAATTGGCCCCAAGGAAAAATTACCCAGGTCGAATCGGCCCCAGAAAATTACTCAGAAGGGGGTTCCTCAAAGAGACTATTTTAAAGGGCAAAAATCATTATTGTACATACATTTAACAGAAGCAATAGACTGAATCTATATATAATCTAATGCAAAATTTTCTGGCACTTAATGCAAACTTTTATAGAACTTAATCTACAACAAATCGATTGCACTTTTAATAAACAAGTGAGTAAGGGACAGAGAAGAAAAGATCCTGATTGCGGTATCGAAAATTCTTTGATATACATAAATTGCAATTTTCTAAATGTCCCTGCAGAAGATATCACCTTGTACGTGTGGTAAGATTGATCGAAAATTGTTTGATACTCAGTAAATCAAATTGCAATTTTATTTATTCTAACATAAACAATAGTGTAAAGGACATAGGTTGACAGGATTAGAATACAATATCCAAATATCTTTGAAATTTGTTAATCACACTTGCCCGATGTACTGTTAATAAATAAATAACTCCTATAACATTAAATATTATTTTTTTAACCTGGGGGCGGAATTTGCACATGCCGAGTTTAAGGGGGCCAATATGCCGTGGGCTGAGTTTTAGGGGGCCAATTTGCTAAGGGCATGATTTAAAAGCCAGACTCTAACCTCAAAACACGGTGGATAGCAATTCTTGACCCAGCCATTGATATTGTATTGTATTATAATTTATTTGGCATAGCATATGGTTTTAATGTAAATTTTATTTTGCAAATGTTGATTCTATTTTAGCTAGTAAAATAAACTTAACTGACAGTAGATTGCTTATTTATTATTACATAAAGAGGGCAAATAGTGATTTCATGTTGATAGAAATCTTTAGTCTAAAGAAATAATAACAAATTGTACATGAGTTACTTAATCAGTCCCCACTCCCCAAGACAGTAAGACACTCAGTTGCGGGTACTAGGTATTTTATTTAATAATATACATAGTAATACTAAAATTATTTACAAGTCGATAAAAGTTACACATAAGATCATTTAAAGCAATACCAATATATCTAGTCAGTATATTACAGTTCTGTACAGTTCATAAGCAATGACTAGAATAAGAAGTGAATATATATAGTACAACTCCAGTCTCAAGTTAGAGTCCATTAGAGTCCAAGAATATGCAAATACTGGAGTTACAAAAATTACTGTGAAGAATAAAATACAATAAAATATAGTGTAAAATTATACCCTGGAGGAAAGCTAAGGTGGGGCAGTGTAGACCAAAGACCCCCCACAAAGTTTTTGCTGGTAACCCCCCAAGGGGTTTGAACCCCAGGCCTGTCAGGCTTAAGTTGATGAGCCGAAAGGTGGAGGAGGGAACTGCCACACAAGAGGAAACCCCCAGGGTTTACAATAGAGGAAAAATGGGTGTAAAATTGGTGTTATGAAGCATATGAAAGCCTCCTGTTAAATAGGGGAATCTATGAAATACTGGGGAGGGATGGGAGGGAAAACGTAAAAATTTTTTCCCATGTCTCTCGCTCAAAGTCAAATTTGAAAGTGAGGAACAATAGCCAAGGACCCAACAACTGAAAGGTGAAAACCAATTATATAATTTGTTTACAGATTGCCCCAGAAACTAGGCATAAATACACAGGTAACCATGTGAAGTACACAGGAATTCCTTATGATGTCATACACTGACCATTAGACTGGTCACTACATGACATACTAAGGTAGACAAGTAATTTCTAAGTGACTGCCTTGGGGCAGGACTGACACCTGGGGCGCCTGTACGCCCCAGAAGAAAAGTTCATGTGATGCAAAGGTGTGGATGTGGCTACTCAGTTCTGGTACAAGTCTGGACATTATAATAATACATAATAGTCAAGTTTGGTTGATTGGTTTCACAACAAAAGTCATTCTTTGTGTGATGTTGGCTCCACACTCAATTAAATTGCAACAAGAATGCATGTATTTAAACTCTGGAGAAAGATTCAAAATTTATTCTGTTTCATATTTTACTTTAGTGTATTGTTTTTTGTTGGAATATTCATGTGATTTTTCCCAGTTCACAATCACAATGCCCAAAATGTTTCATTGTTCAAACTGCTTTACACAGCATGCCCAACCCAAAGGGAAATGAATGTCCACTGAAGCTAACAAGTAAGCCCTTTTTTGTGTTGCTGATGTCACTGCACCTCTTTATCTAAGAAAATTACAGCTCCTTACCAGATTTTTACTCCAATTACGGCAACTGGGGACAAATGGGCCCATAGACAGAAGGGTGCAGCATATAGATGCTCCATTGGAAAAGGGCAACTGACAGGCTAGTTTCATTAAGTCCACTTCCAAGGTCCATTCTTATCAAAATACTGTATCACACAGTATTGATGCAGAAAATATCTAAGCTCAGTGTGTGGTATCCTTAATGGAATATTTGAGAGAAAATAAATCCTTTCAGAATAAAGTTGAAAGACCCTTAACAGAAATCTCATCTATTGAAGTGGGCATGGCTAAACATAGTTGTGAGGTACTACACAAGGCACTTCATAGGACTCCTGAAAGACTTTTTCTTTTTTTTAAGATTCTGAGAAATCAGTGGCTGACTGTTTTGTGTTTTTCTTTCTGAAAAGATCTCCAAGATTCATGATTCACTTTCAAATCCTCTTTCTTTTGAGATTCTTGCTGCACCTGAGCCTCTTGTATTTTCTGTTTTAAGCATGTCTCTGATGATGAAATACATATGATTATTACCACATCTACCACAGAATTTTGCTTGCTGGATCCCTGGCATATATTTCTTGTAAAAGAATGTTTAGATATTCTTCTTCCATCAATAACAAGGTTGGTAAATTGCTCCCCGTTTGAGAGTGTTCTCCAAGATGGTCTTAAAATTGTACTTGTCACCCCCATGATAAAACAAGGCCAAAATTACTTTTGATCCACATGCGTGTGCTGCAAATCAAACAGAATGATTAATGGTGCAGAACGCATGAAAGTCTGGTTATAATTTTACCACCTTCTCTAAAATAAAGATCAGTAGATCCTGCATAACCAAAATACCCAACATCTTAAAGATTTACTTTTAGTTATGGCTAAGGTCACGTTATACCTACAAAAATACACAATTTCCTGATTGATCATTCTACACTTTTGGATTTTTGACAGTCATGGTTCGGCATTGGCTCAAAGTTCAAGTTTTTACATTCAGTTTAAACAGCCAGGTTCATATTATGACAGGCCCACAGAATCTGTAGCTTGCTGGAGTAAAACCTACACAGACGTGACACCCTGTGTCTAAATGCCAAATTAGCTAACCATTCTCATGTTTTAATTTAAAGAACTAAGAAAAGTTTAAATTATCCACAGATAATAATAATAATAATAATAATAATAATATGTAAGATGATGCAGAAGGAGAGAAGTGTAGCCAATGTACACTTAAGATGGAGTAAAGCCCCTAGGGCTACCACGATAGAAAATTTAAGCCCTAGGCTTAAAGATTCATAACTTATTGCCACCCTAGAATGAGATTAATTACAACCTTAATAAGTCCTTAATACATTATGCAATCAATACTAAAATTGAAAGAATATAAAGACCTTACCAAAACACCCTGATGAGGTAAACCTATACCTAGACCTTGGGGTTAGACTCCTGAAGACTTGGCTGTAGCGGATGTGCCCCCCCTCTCTTCTTTCTGAGGATGACTGGTCTGAGGGGAAGGGTATAGGATTTGTTGTGCCGCTGCTACTGGCCCTAGATACATATTGTTGTCGTTGTCTGACCAAGTAAGGTCTTTTAGCTAAAAATTTGTAAATGTGTTGTGAGCTTTCCAGTGACAGGCTTGCATGATTTGGTCCACTGATACCCCAATGTCGAAGGCCTTAGAGGCTGTAAAGGCCCTAATATCATGCGTTTAACTTGGACCAAGTCCAAGGCATGTTGGTCTGCCCGTTTATAACAAAGTAGAATGGTTTGTTTCAACCAAGAAGAGAGAGTGGCTTGTCTGATGTCTGAGGTATGTTCTTTTTTGAAGGATATGAAGAGGAGGGACTGGGACCCTCTCAGGTCCTTGGTTGAGTCCAAATAGTACCTCACTGGACACAAGGTCCTGTCTATCTACAATGGTAGTCAAAGCAGGAATAGTCACCGGAGACACATTGGGAACCTTCTCTTGCTAGTTGGCTTTTGGCTATGAAGTCAGAAGAAGGGAACAAGGCAATCTTTTCCCACTGGTCTAGATTAGATACTTTGTTTGCAACCCAGGCATGGATTTTGCTGCCGCGCTTGCCGGAGGCCAAAGCTAGCAAGAAAGCAGTTTTGAGAGTGAGATGTTTGAGGTTTGAGTCTTTCATAAGCTCAAAGGGTGCTTTTGTGAGCTCATTGAGAACAACAGAAAGGTTCTACTTTGGAAGATTACTGGAACTTTTAGGACAATCCCTGTGGAAACTAGAAAGTAACCTGTGAAGGTCTGAACTAAGTGCAATGTGGTGCCCTGCTTGGCCCAAAGTGTCAACAATGGCAGTCCTGTAACCATCAATGGTCGAGGGGTGCCTGTTTATATCATGGTACAGGTACATAAAAAATCTGAGATATATTTCACAGATGGAGTGGAGAAATCCACTGAATTTTCTCGACACCATTTTTCAAATAGGGCCCACTTTGACTTGTAGATGGTCCTTGTTGATGACCTCTGAGGGGCAGCAATTCTCTCTGCCACCTCCACAGAAAAGCCTTGTTCTTGGAGCTGTCCTCTCCTAGACACCAGACGTGGAGGTTGAGATGTTGTGGATTGCTGTGGAACACATAATTGTGGACTGTTTGAGAAGTGTTGTTGACACCTGAAGTTATAGTGGGATCTCTGTTGAGAGCTGCACTAGGTCCCAAAACCAGGGCATCCCTGGCCAGCCTGGGGTTATTACAATAATCGGGCAATGGCATTGCCTGATTTTTTGGATCACCCTATGAAGGAGAGCCATTGGAGGGTAAACATAGGCAGTGAGACCGGTCCAGTTTATGTTCAGAGCATCTATGTCCCAAGCCTTTGGGTCTGGGACTGGAGACACATACAGTGGAAGCTTTTGGTTCAGGTGAGTGGCAAATAGGTCTACATGAGGAGTGAACAATCTTTGGCATATCTGTTTGAACACCTGTGGATGCAGTGACCATTCTGTTGACTGCACTTGGTTTGACCTGGACAGAAGGTCGGCCATCACATTGAGACACCCTGGAATGTGCCTGGCTTTTAATGTTATGTGATATCGATCACAATATGTCATGATCTTCCACAGGAGAGTGCACATCTCCACTGAGCGAGTTCCTCCTTGTTTGTTTATGCAGGCTACTACTGTTGAATTGTCCATTGCAACTAGTACTGTTTGGTTCTGACAGTGGTCCTTGAAATGTCAAAGGGCCAGTAAGACTGCCTTCAACTCTAGGACATTTATATGTAGCCTTTTTTCCTGGTCTGACAACAGACCCTTGGTAGAACTTTGATCTAAGTGACCACCTCAACCTTCGTTGGAGGCGTCTGTAAAGGGTTGGATACTGTGGTCTTTGGGATGAAGGTCTGCACCTCTCATCACGTTTGCAAGGATCTGCCACCAGTCTAGGTGTGCAGAAATGACATCTATCCAAGGAAGGAGGCTGTCCAGCGTCTGAGGATATCTCCAGTGCTCCTTGAGATGAAACTGAAAGGGCTTCATGTGAAGCCATCCCAGACCATCTTCGGGAAGATGTTGAGCCTGTGGTGAGGCTTGGGGACTAGAAACAGGCGACTGTAAAACCTGAGAAATTTTACATTTTCCACTCTAGCACCAATTGTTGAGCCTGCTTAAGTCTATTATTGGCCTCCACCTTTGGTGAGGCTTGTGGACTAGAAACAGGCGACTGTAAAATCTGAGAGATTTTACATTTTCCACTCTTTCAATTGCATTCTTTGACAGAAGAGACTGGATACAATTGGCCAGAGCTTGGTCTTTTTGAAGCACCTTGTATTCTGATATAATCAGAGGAAACCTGACCAAGTTTGGTTTTGAGAGGAATGGCAGTACATAGCCATTGGTGATAATGTTTAACACATTTGATGAATATTTGTTTGTTTGCCAGTCTCTTCTGAAAGAACGGAGACGACTTCCTACTGGTGGACTGAGGGAGGCTTTTAAGGAGTCATTGGGGGGAGGGATTTCCATGCCCTCTTCCCCTATCGTGGGGTCGAAAATGACCCCTGTAGCCTATGAAATTCGGTTTCCCCCTGCCTGAGGAAAACGATTGGTTACTGCTTTGAGAGGAGTTGCCCCCAGAGTGGCGTTTCCTGTAGGAGCCTCTTTTCTTCTGGGAACCATGAAAGGGCTTGTTCTGATAGGGTCTGAAGCCCTGAGAATCTTTTGAGGTGCCTTTTTAAGGAGGCAGTCTTCACCTTCCTTCACTAAGCGAGACGTGAACAAGGAAGACAGCCAAACGGACGAGTTCCTGAGTTCCTGGCAAAGGTAGTAGCAAAGTTGAGCGTGGAGATGTTTTTTCTTGCTTGGTGTTCCTATTCCTTAAGAATTGGTAGGGGAACCTTGCCCATAGTTCTAATTCTAATTGGACTTTTATAGTGCTTAATCTCCCCAAACAAGAGGACTCTAAGGCACAACAAAATAAAGAGCAGACATCAAAATTTCTGTATCCAGGGGCATAGCAGGGGTCAAGCAACAAGGAGAATGCCAAGGGAATGATCCAGGCTAAGGTGGGTATGCTTTGGTGTACAGGTAGGTTTTGAGCTGCTTTCTGAAGGAGGCCAGAGAGGGAGAGGCACAAATCTCATCAGGAAGAGAATTCCACACAGTGGGAGCATCAAACGCAAAACTATTACCAAACAGTTTGACAGATTTGTGAACAGAGAGGCGGAACTTTGGAATAACAAGGAAATTACCGCCACTTTTACTGCTTCTGATACTATAAAAACTGCTGTAGGAGGAAAGATATGGAGCAAAATACCTGGAAAAACCTGTGTGAAGATACTTATAAACAAGTGTGGCTGTCTTGAATGCTCTGTGCTGTTCAACAGGAAGCCAATGCAGTTTCTTTAGCACAGGAGTTATACTGGTGTATCGACTGGTGTTTGATACAATTCTAGCTGCACTATTTTGGACGCACTGTAATTTGCATAGATTGAACTTGGAGAGGCTCCTAAAAAGTGAGTTGCAATAATCCAGCTGACTACTAACAAGAGCATTAGCCACAAGCACAGAAACATCATGAGTGAGAAACTGCCTGACATGTCTGAAATTAGGGAGTTTAACAAAACAGCTTTTGCAGACATTCTGAACATGCTTGGACAAAGAAAAGTCTGAATCAAACCACACACCCTGATTTTTTACTGAATCAGCAGGGCAGAGTGAGTTGCCCAAGATATCAATTGGAAAACATGCTTTTAACTTGTCCCTCTGTCTCTTCGAACCAAAGATGATAAACTCGGTCTTGTCAGGATTCAATTTGAGCTTACTAGTTGACATCCACTCTTTAACATTGTCTAGGCACCTTTTCAAAGGCAGCAGATGCATTCTTCTGGGATAAATGTATATAAACTTGGCTATCATCTGCATAGAAATGAAACTTTTTATTCCCTTATGTCTCCTGATAATCAAACTGAGGGGGGTGGGGTACAATGAGAACAGCAAAGGGCCCAGGACAGAACCTTGACAAAGTAGATCCAATTTTTATTGATTGGTAATGGTCTGTTAGGTAGGATGTGAACCATTTCAGAACACAACCACTGACACCAACCAGTTTCGGAGGCAACTAAGAGGAGTAGAATGATCTATCATGTCAAAGGCGGCAGACAGGTCGAGCAATACCAAGGCAGTGGTTTCACCTCTTGACAATGATAAGTGAACTTCATTTTTTATGTAGAGAAGAGCTGTCTCAGTTGAATGGCTGGCCTTATATGCTGTTGTCTAAGTTATGGACATGAATATGTTCTAACAGCTGCTTAGCAACCACACGTTCTACCAGTTTTGAGATAAAACTGAGGCCAGATACTGGGCGAAAATTCTTCAGGTCATATGAAGGAAGATTTGGCATTTTAAAAAGAGGAGTGACCACAGCAGATTTGATAGTGTCAGGGACGCACCCCTCCATGAGTGAGCAGTTAACCAGCTTTGTAAGGGATGGTAACAGTATATCAATGCATTCCCTGATAAGGAATGTCAGCAAAGGGTCCAACAGGCATGATTTTGTTGGTGATGTTTTAATTATTTTATCAACCGCCTCTTCAGAAACTTGTCTAACGACATTAATTTTAGGAGGATCTGAAGGAGGGTGCATATCATTTTCAGTGCTAAAGGAAGCAAAATTATCTCTAATTTTCTTCATTTTGTTGGAAAAGGAGGCAAACTGGTCAGCCAATGATTTTTCGGACTCATGGGATGGAAGTGAGGCATCAGAAACCTTATTCACAGTTTTATCGTAACTATTATCTAAAATCAGTTTGCTATGGTAGTATGATTTATTTTTTTTTACAAGTGCATTGCACTGAGCAATCTGACGATGAATCCAACTTCTGTTCAGTGGATTTTTAGCCCTATACCAGGTTCTCTCAAATTGGCGCCTAAGGGACTTTGCATGTCGATAATCATCAGATATTTAATCCGCAGAATCTTTTTTTAGAGACTTGACAAAGGACGTGTTTTTGAGATCCAAGCGGAAGTCAGACATATTGATACGATGGTACCTTCTATATTGAACTATATTTGGAGTGTGAGCCACTTGACAAGGGAAGGCAACTGAGCATGACCAGAAACAAAGTCGCAAATTTTAACATCAGCAATGGTGTCCTGGTCACTGGGGGATAAAATGAGGTCCAATATGTGAACATGTAGATGAGTAGGTTTTTCAACTAACTGTTTCAGATCACACAAATCAAGAAAAGTAATCAATTTATGACCATCACCAACTGGAACGTCAACATGAATGTTGAAGTCACAACAGATGTAATATGAAGAATTAATAGACGAGAGGTAACCAACAAATGACCTAAATTCTTCCAGAAAGTTACAGGTACATGATCGTGGAGGATGGTAGATGCTGGCAAGCAACAATGAATGGCCATGAAGCCCAATTGACACCACCATCTTCTCAAATGACTGATAAAGAGGAGATTCTATTATATGGGGTCTGTACAAGGATCTGATGAAAAAACCAACACCACCAAATTAAAATCAGGACGAGTTATAGAACGTAAGAAGCTGACTAAATCAAAGGGCCGAATATGTGTTTCAGTAAGGCAGAGAAAATATGAAGCAACCGTATCAGCTAGGAGTTGATCCTTATTCCTTACGGATCTGGCATTCAAAACACTTAGTGTGAATGGACCAGGGTTGAGGGATACATCTCCTCCCAGTCGCTGTAACAACATAAGCCTTAGTCTATTAACCATGGATGAAAATTTTTGGTAGGAACACAAATTTGAGAGATTTTTTTGCAACCTGTGTCAAAGCAGGACATGCTGTATAAAATGCTCTAGTGCTAAACCACTCATACCTGTGGGCAAGTGCCATAGCTAACAATGCCATAAAGAGGAGTACCCGAAGACTAAATATGACTGGTGGGGTTGTTCATAAGTAAGAACCCCTAGTCTAAGCTCAACAGTGGAGGCCTCAAGGATATATCCCTACACCTCAACACAGTCACAACTCTTGATCCTGTGGGCTACTCACAGGCACCCTAACACCCCATACTACAGCCACACCTTAAGCTAAGTGACGCCACCACCAGACACTAACAATAGGAGAATGGCTATATAATGATTAAAAATAGACTCAAAGTAAAATTACAAGACACATATTAGATTGTGAAAATAATACCTTGATTTTGTCTTCATAACAAGGCTGTCCCACCTTGTACCACTTGGCAGTGGAAGGAGGAGCTTTTATATATTTACCCTCAGGTAAATTTGCTGCCTGAATATCATGATTGAATTTATCAAAGGCATCTTTGATAATAAAATAGAGGGGCAGCATAGAGGAAGTGCCCCTTGGCCTGAGTTCCTGTCTACCCTTCTCGTCATCTAGACCCATTACTGCAGTGGACGACCTAGGCATAGATTCCCTGGGGTCAGGGAGTTTCAAGATACGCCTGAAAGTATCTACCTCCTCTGCGTATCGAGAGGAAATGTCAGACAATGCTACATCCCTATAGCAAGGGGGGTCTGGGTCATGGTGAAGTTGGTCTTGATCAGAATGGGTCTTCCTAGAAGGTTTAGGAGACCTATGTCTGGCTACAGTTGATGACGCCTCGTATCAACACTTAGTTACAACCAAGGAACTCTCGAGGTTACCTTTGACCAAAGCTAAAAGAAACTCTCATTCTCACAAACAGCATGATATTAACCCAAGCTCTGCCTCGGACCAATACTCAGATCAGACCGATGACCCTTGGCCTGCATCCAGTAGACCAAAGAAACATGCTCACAAAACTAAACACAAATCCAGGTCCAAATACTTACATCCTCCTCTGAAGAAGAGAGCTTTGGTCAAAGGTAACCTCGAGAGTTCCTCGGTTGTAACTAAGTGTTGATACGAGGCGTCATCAACGTGTCTAGAAGGATCAGCCCCAAGATGAGGGGGTAAAGCAGGACCATAGTCCACTTCCATTGACTCGACAGTATGAGAAGTAGGTCAAGGTCTCGGGGGGAATATTCCAGATGAACAGTATTAGATGGGCCAGGCTTAGAGGCCGAAGCCGAGACCTGATCCACCCCACTTGAGAAGATGCCTTTTGGATAGGCTTTTGAAAGTCTTCCCCAAGAGATTTCATTACCTTGAGCATATTAGCCTGAAAAATACCCAGTTTCTGTTCTCATTGGATGTCCAAACGAGACCCCAGAGATTCTTCAAGTTTCGATTCAGTTTTCTGTTGTAAGGCAGTACCTGGGGTGGGTGGGACAGATTTTGCTGGAGTTTTTGATGACAAAGCCTCGAAGGTAAGGGGTTGAGGACATGGAGGAGATGTGAAAAGATGATCTGCAGTACTCTCAAGGTCTGCATGTGAACCTGAGAAGGGTTCAACCTCTTGATCGCCCAACAGCTCCACTTCATCATCATTTTTAGATGTGTCAGATTTTCTTTTTAATGTATCTCTTCCTATGAGTAATCTTTATCATTTGCTCTTCGGTGAAGGAAGCATGGATATTGCAGGGTGAAATGAAGGTGACACTGGGATCATCTCCCTTGCCAGCCTCCCTGCATGTTGGACAAAAATTATGTGTATCAAAGGAATAGCAGAAATGATGACACTTAAGAGCTTGAGGTTTGTCTTCATTGCTTTGATGAGAAGACATATTGAAAATGCAATAAAAACATACAATAAGAAAACGTCCTGATCAATTCAAGCCTGAGTCGAGCGAAAGCCCAAAACATGCAAATAAGTAAAAATACTTTTCCAGCAATAGTGAAACTTCCACAAAATGAGGAATGACAATTAAAAAACAAAATGGCTAAATACAGACATCCAACAATAAGTATAACCTGAGATATAGTAGAATAAATGGCTGTGAATTTCACAAGAGATTCCAATATGGCGGCGGCCAATGAGAAAAAATGAAGACAAATGGAGTGTATCATGTGAGGACAACCTGAGGCTATGGCCAACTATAAATGTCTGTTTTTCTTAGATGTTGGCCAGGCCTGGCCGCCATCCAAGAACAGCATTTAGTCCCACATGGTAAGCTATTGCAGTGCAATAAATAGCTATTACTTGTTATGCTATTTAATTTGACCTATAAAAAGGTACCAACTTGTAGGTACAGAGAAAGGAGCCGCACAACATAGTAAAATTTTGGGGAATCAAAAATTAACTTAAAGTAGCCACTAGTAGTATTACTCACTTAGCTATGGACTTAAATCTGCGGTGGAGGAAAAATATTAAGGATATAAGAAACTAAGGACTGTAAAGCTAAAGTCAATGAAGCAAAGGCATTACAGTTCCCAAAACACCTGTTAATTCAAGTGTTGCACTTTAATTTACTGAGTAATTTATTGATTTACCAAAAATGGACTGGGGCATTTTAGGGGTCAAGGGCTGACCACAAAGACAAGTTTCAAGGTAAAATGTCTGTATATTAATATAACTAGGCTGCATATACCTAATTAAAATGTCAATCATAAAGAAATACAATTTTCTATTAGTGAGAAAAATCTCAGAATGTGCAAAACTCTATGATGACTGTAAAAAAATGCCTGTGCTGGCCATCTTGTTTTTCCAAATGAGGTCATAAGTATTCCCAGGCAAACTTTTTTATTGATGAACATATCCTGCAAATTTGAGAATTCTTTTTTTTTATTTGTAATTTTTTTACATTTAAACATATAAAAGACAAATATTACAGTAGACAATACAATAGCAATAACAAAAAAGACATGATACAACTTACATATACATGTATATATGTGTGCTAATTCTACAATACTTTTGATAACATATTTTAGTTATAATATAATTGTTATGTATTCATATTTTAATATTCAAAGCGTAATAGTCAACTACTCTTGCACAATTTTATCAATTATTTAAAGAAAATTTACCTAGAACATGAATATGTGGCCAGACTGAACCAAAAACACGATGTTTTCCTAAAACAGTGGCAGAGCCTTAGTAAAATATTTGTTGGTATGTAAATAATATCTTCATTATTTTATAGTGTTCATAATCAGTGCTTAGCACAAATATTTGAATTTTATTGCATGTTTATATTGAATAGCTGTATCTAGTTTGAATAACAATCGACAAGAAACTGTACCATTGTATTAATGTGTTTTTTAGCTTGCTTGTGTGCATTGTATGCAACTGTGACTTCTCCACTCTAATTGAAAACAAAGTTAAAAAAATGTAAGTTTTTACTGCAAAAGATATACTATTAAGAGCAATGTTTGAACTATTTTCTATTGACCCAAAGATAATATCTTTTTCATTTACTTGAAAGTTGGCTTCAGGATTTACAAGCCGGTCTACAAACAAATGTTTAATTGCTTCAACATGATTGCCACAAATACCACAAGTTCTGTCAGTAGTTCTCTTGACAGTAGCCAGATAGTCTTTTCCCAAGATTCTATATAAAATGCAATATTGAGTCCATACAAGGAAATTGTCTTTCATGGTTTTGAAGCATATGTTAAAGATTTTTATGCCAGTTAGAGCTTGACATGGTTGTCCTAAAACATTCCTCCCAGAAGGAATAAATTGGCTTATTGTCTTGATTGTCAAAGTCAGTAAGTACTTTATAAAATCCCTACTACCCTCTTTAGACTTTTTTAGTAGTCTGATATTATTTGGATAAATTGGTTTCACACTTACTGTGCATTTCAATCTTAGCTTTGCTAGTGTACCTTTGATACAGGTAATTACTCTATGGTATTCTAGGAAGTTTGTTTTAATGCTGTACACACTAGTAGTTAATGTTCAGTTAGTTGGAGGTCTTCCCTCGGGCTATATGAGATCTCTTATGGGATTTATATATGGAGAGAGGGGAAATCTGCTACTGGGAGACACGGGATCGGAATGGAGGGCACCCTAACCACCAAAAGGTGTTGTAATGGAAGATATGTATATATTAAATATCATTTATTTGTGAACAATTAGCAAAGGAGATAATTTTTTCAACACTCTCTCGAGAAAGAAATGGGTTTTAACTTGTCACAGTCTTACAGTCCACATCTGGAAACACAAGACATTTAGAAGCACCAATATGAACTGTTAATCTACCAATGAACTGTTAATCTATGCAATGGAAAAGTACACATGTAAATATACCACCTCGGCTATATCTAACAAATCAGAACCAATGAAAGGGATCTTATGTAAATGAATCAAACAAATTCAGCCCCAACTCGTTTATGTATCTAATCTTAAGACCCTAGATATTTACTTTCATCATAAATCTGTCTGAACCAGTGTGTTGATTGTAGAAACAACCTGAATGAATATACAATAGAATCAACCTTGAACCTGTCATGAAAGTCTTTAAAGCCTGTCAAAACATAGACAAATATCTCACCTTAGAGCACCCTACCACCAAAAATAACAAACCCTCACTCTGTTTATCTCACCCAACGAAATTAGCGTAAAAGTCTCTAAAATGCGAGCTTTGGTTATATTTTACATCACTATTAAATTGTCGTGCAAAAACAGGATCTAACGTCGACGAATCATCAAATCTCTAATTAGGTCATCACGTGACTAAACAACCTCGTAGGAGTATATAAGCAATTTCGAGCAAAAGTGGGATCCAATGTCGACGAATTATCAAATCTGAAACTAGGTCAACCCAATCTCAGTATCTCAAAAGGTATATAAGATAATTTCGGCGAAACATGGATCAAGTGTCGACCAATCATCAAATCGCTACAAGATCATCACGTGACATATCTGTTGATATGTAACTATATACAAAATATGATGAATTTGATTTTTTTTTCATCCTCCATCAGCAAAAAACCTTACAGAAATCCATACTATATAAATCCAGTCTCCAACCTGTAACATCCACTCACAAGTTTTAGAAAACTGGTAAGGGAGGATGTTTTCTAACCCAGGTTTTAATTCTGAACAGTCAGATTCGACTGATTCCTCAATGAAAGAACCTGATATTTTGAAACCAGCTGCAAAACCACCATCAAGTGCAAACACAGGGGGATTTTCATTGTCAAACAATCAGCAAATCAGATATGCCTTTAAAAATCCACTTACATACACCTTTAGTCACAGTACAATGGATCATCCAACTCATTTGAAAAATTCTGTTTTTAATGACTATATATTTCAATGTGATCCACTGGTTTATAAGAAATATGTCACAAGATTTGAATCATTCAGGACATGGCCCAAATCACATCCAGTGAGACCTGATCAACTATGCAGAGCAGGTTTTGTCTACACAGGAGAAGGGGATAAAGTTATCTGCCCGTGGTGTAAAATAAGGCTGATAGAATGGGAACCCTATGACATACCATTCGAGGAACACAGAAGACATTCCACCTCATGCGACTTTTTGAAGATGCTGATGCCCTAAAGACTATTAATGTGTAAAAATGATATGTTGCAATCTTTGTAATAAATGTGATATTAATAAATAGATAGTTGTAGTTTATGTTAAAATATTGTTTCTTAATATCCAAATGAGAGAAAATAAACGCCACACACCCTTAAAATAAGCACAATACTACAATCCTAACCCACATAATGTACATAACTTTCCATTATCTCCTCTGACCTTGACTTGTATAGGCCTTTGTACAATATAAACACCTGTAACAGTCATTCTACAATCCAGGCACTCATGAGACACATGTTAAAACAGAGTAATAGGTCTCAACACACTCACACCCCTCTAGCAGTATCAGAAATTCATATCAGAACAATAATATTAATATTTGATGTCACAACCATACATTAGTGGGCATGCAATGAATGCTGTATTGGTGGAAGAGCATGCAAAATCACATCACAACACGTTCAAGAGGTCTTAAACTATAGAAATTATATCCTAAACAGCAACCCTTGTAAAACAGACTGTAATACCTCGAACCCAAAGGTCTGAGTTAATTGTAAGTTAAACTGGCATTCAGATTGAAATCTGCTTAAACAGAAAGGAATCCTAGAGAATCTGTCTGGTCACGAAATTTCTATCAATAGTAACTTTCAATAATCAAAAAGAAAAGATATTCGAGTCTGTAACAAGCTTGAACCAGAATTTTCAATGAAGAAAATCATGCTGATTATGCCCCCTTTCCGAACAATGACCCCCCTTTATCTAGTGTTATAAAAACCCCACAGATTTGACAATCTATCATCCAACCTTCTGGTGTACTGGACAGAAGAGCGACCTACAGCACACAGTCTTTGGAAAGCAACGAGGAAATCTACGACATCTACATCAACACTCAACTAGTAGGTACAAGAGTTTGAAGTTCTAATGGCAGAGGCTACATTGAATGCACCAATGAAAAATTCCAACAGTAAGAAGAGAAAGAACGAGCAGTCACAATTCGCAAAAGTGAAGAAGGTTATGTTAATGCCACAACAGAATTCTGATGCATCAGGGGAACACAACCAAACCAGTACAGATATCTCTACTACATGCAGTGTTGTAGCGAACAAACCTTACAGGAAAAATTATCATATAGGCGGCAAAAAATATGCAATTTTTTATGGGGAAAGGGATCTTATAGATCACATCCAAATTAAAGAGTGGGATGGTAAAGTGGTGTTAAAAGAAGGTGTAAAACTTAATAGATCTAGATTTGTAATGATTCTTCACAATGTCGAAATTATAAACCACACCCTTGAAAAAATTTTGAAAGGGGAGGAAGGATTGAACTCTAGAATTCACATAGGAGGGTCGTATTACCTCTCTGTCAATAGTCCATACAAAACTGTAGCAATTCGAATGTGGAGAAAGGGGGGGAATGGGGAATATTTTCCCACCAAGTCTGGCATAACAATGAGTTGTGGGGAATGGGATGAATTTACTAAAATTTCTAATAAAATCTATTCAGAGAGAATGGAAATTTTTACACACATTCCATGCTTAATGCAATCTGATCAACCAGGTCATAACAAAGTGTTTTGTGCTGAATGTTGTGAATCAACCAAAGCACCAATGGGAGAGGTCGATTTTGATATACCTCTCTAACAACTTTCACAAGTTAATGCTACTGTAGTATAAATATAACAAACTAGGCAGAAACTAATTTTTATGTATATACCCATAAGAGGACAATAGGTTAGTATCTATAGATAGAGTCGGGTAATAACAGATTTTCAACCAACCTGTTTGAACTTGTAAATAAATCTGTAGCTAAAGTAGGGTGCTGGACATTTACGAGTTGAGACAAATCTTTTGAATGGGGCTTTGAATCTTAGGGCTATAAAAACCCCACCTTCTCAATGATATGTCATTGATTTCTTATCAAATTTGGGATTGAGACCAGTGCAAGTCGCAAGTGTTCTGTCGCCTCAAGATTAACTTTGAGCGAATAGTAGTTGGTGAATTTTACAGCATTTTTTTTGTTTTTAGAATAAGTCAACCTTTAGTAATATAAGGATGGAATTAGCTCAGATGGAGATGAATCTGTTCATGGGTAACAGATATGATGTCTACTATCCACTTCATATACCATCCTCGATGGTAACTTTTATGCATTTGATTCAGCTAATTGAAGTCAAAAACTTCAAGCAGGCTTTCAACTGCATAACGCTGTTGAATGAGGTACTACCAGACTTCATTATGTAAGTAGAAATGTTCTCATATAAGTAATTTGTTTGATATTTAAATTTCATTCTCTTGGTGGGATATCGAAAATAAGGCTGTAAACCATCATTCAGTAGAAATCTACTCATGTAGGTAATCTTTTTTGATACTTAAATTTCTTTCTCTTGGTGAGATATCGAAAATAAGACTGTAAAACACTGTATGTAACTTATTGTAAACCGACATATCACGTGACATTAGAAGTGATTTTGGTATATAAACCTTTTGGGGAAAAAGAGGGATCAAGTGTTGACCTATCATCAATCGACGAACTAGGTCATCACGTGACACAACAACCACATGCGGTATATAAGGCTTTTCGGGGAAAACAGGGATCAAGTGTCGACCAATTATCAAATCGCAAAACAAGGAGTCACGTGGTGACTTAGCATTGTGGTATATAAGGATCCGCTCAGTATAAAGACGCGTATAACACCTTTCATTCAATCACCCAAGTTTGTTTTGTTTTGTTTTTTTTTGTTTTTTTGTCAAACTGTCTTTACTCCCAACCCACTAACCAAGAATCAATAACTAAAGATATGTACAAGTTTGCCTACTGTTTATGTGATTTCAGGACCAAATATCCAGACTTCGCCAGATATTTCGTGGAGGAATTTGAGAAAGCAGTCTGTTGTATTTGTAAAGACAGTCTAGCAAGAGAACAACTTATTCTATCCAACCCTTGTGCGCATTATTTCTGCGCTGAATGTGCCTGCCAGTTGATTAAGAACTGGAACGAAGAGGGCAGACAGAGACCCAAGTGCCCTCTCTGCAGAGCAGTGTTGAGAGACCATTTATTCGCAAAACCAGGTTTCTTCAGTGCCACCAGACTACACCAATGCTCACTCTTTGTGTGGGTCCCCACATCCACCTATATCCACACCAACCACAATCAATCAATGATTGAGGCATTGACGTCAAGAAATTTTATCAAAGCATTTTACTATTCATTCTTAATGAGTACTAAACCCTCAGATGGTGAGAAGATGCTAGCACCTACATGGCCACAGTTCTATGAGGACAGAAAAAACAACCTAAGCTGCACCACCTGCACTCTTCCAATCAGCTTTGCCCAAGCATTTGCCACAAAATGTGGGCATTTTTATTGCACTATCTGCTCTGCCTACTCTGTCTCCAAACCACGGAATTCTCCCCTCCACTGCCCAATATGTGAGGAGGAAATTGAGGACGAGTCAACAGAAATCATTTTCCTAAGACCAATTAAACTTCCCCCAGGCGATTGGACAGAGGTTCCCCAACCCCTCAACTAACTCAATTCATAGAACTCTTGAAGTTGAACTGTAAGTTATAACTGAAAAGTAATAATGTGAAATTAATTTAAATCAAAGTTACAATCAATCAGGTTTATTCGATATATATATATGTAATATACCTTGGTAATTATAGATTTATTACTAATATTCAGATGTAATTTGTCATTTAAATCCAATACACACCAATAATCAGATATAAGGTGTTATATAAAGGTAATGACATAAAGTTATGGTAAGTTTTAGTTACAAACATATCACGTTTTAAATATATATATATATGTAGTACAATACTGCCACTACAGTACTATTTTGCATAATACCAGTTCACCCAAGTCAACATATAGCGTAATATAAGGCGAGGTTAATAAATAGATTACATTAACCTCAAAATAGGTTCACTTCTATGCATATCAAAGTAAACATTTGAATGTTACAGTTGTGAACAGTGTATTGTCTGTAATACATAGGTCAATGACTACTCCAGGTTAAATACCTTGAGGTATAAATGTAAATGGGAGGATATCAAGTACTCTGTACAAATTATAGTTAAATTTTCAAAGTTATCTAAATATCCTTTAGCTTAACATGGCGAATTTTAAACAGAAAAAGCTATTTTCTGAATTATTGTCTTCTGTATAAAATCTTAACTCTGTAAATGGTATGTTGTTGTTAAAAAAGTTCTATGGTGAGTTAATCACTGAATTACACATTGATACATATAATATTACTACATATATTTTACGCAATGTACAAATTTTAACTAATACTTTATAAAGTTTATATGTTTTTGTAATAAATCTTTCCTGATCTAGTTTTAAAAAAAGGTCTGTTACTGTGTTCATTAATAGAAACAGATGATGCAGAGCTATCAGATTGTAGGTTTTGCTCAGGGTTAACTTCCATTGTACCATCATGGGTATCTTGGTCAAGGTCTACTATACTATCACATGATCCATTGTTTTGATCTGATGTGTTATGATCACTCAATAGGGTATTTGAGCTACACCTAGTGTTCTGACTAGATCTATTCAAATTCAACTGATCCTCTGAGCTGTTTTCCTCCTCACCAATCTGGTCAGACGCGCATCTCAATGGGATGCTCGAATTGGGTTCACTGTTCTGATCAGAACTAGTCAAATTCAAATGATCCTCAGAGCTGTTCTCATCCTCAACAAACTGACTAGTCTGATAACTCAATGGGATGATTGAGTTAGAATCGCTGTTCTGGTCAGATCTAGTACAATTCAGTTGATCCTCTGAGCTATACTCAAATGTACTGGTTTGAGTGAACTGATCTCTGTATGCTATCTTTGGTACTGTTACACTGCAGTCTGTGACAATTGTATCTAATTCACTGTCTTCTTCAACACTTAATGGAATGAATTCATCCACTATGGGATTGATTAGTGGGAGGTAACTGGAACTAGATGAAGACAATATACTGTCTGAAGAAGCCGAATCTGACCCCTCCCCCTGATTTGATATTATCCTGGCAATAAGCTCAGCCTCATTATGAAATATACTATCCCAGGAACTCTGTTCAGCAGAATCTGGAGTAACATATTTATCTCTGCTCTTCGAATCCTCAGATAATGAACTATAAGGCGATGTATCACTACTCTCTAAACATAATGACACTGAACTACTGATGTAGGATCCATCTGATTCATCCTCAATGTGCATACAGTAACGAAGAAATAACCTCAATAAACTCATCCTCAGAAATAAATACAAGTCATGTCTCCAGAAGAAGAGAATAATCAGCATTGTTAAAATAACAAGTAGCAATGCAGGAAAAAATAGCAGTATATACACACTGTCGTCATAAACTCCATCCCTAACTGATGAATCAGCTGCTTCAGTCTCCCAAGGGTCCAGACACAACAACCTCTGATCTACAATCAAAAAAAAAATTTATACAAAATACAAAGAATATATGTAAGCTATCATAAAATGACACACATTTGCACAATCAATTGTAATCACATAACCAAACACACACACACACACACACACAACACAAACTGCACATAGATACAACCATAAATACACAAAAATACATACTGGGGTGTGGAAGCGGTTGAGTTGTCAGACGTCTTCATTATCTCTGAATTATGGACCCCAATTGTAAAATCCTCATAAATATGCTCAGCAGTACTACTGATATCTGAAGATCAAATGAGAGTAAATTTTACTGTATCTAAAGGTGACTTACCCGTACTACATCCGCGTATGATGGGGAAGTAATCCTCATTACAATCCTTATGTGTGTATCTGCACAATCCATTACAATCCCAGATTATCATCTTGACAGATGGATAATTTTTAATTATCTTTTCAACAGGAAGAGATAATTGGCCTACATAACATTCATAATATCGAATAATCTCTATATCCTCATCTCCACATCTGTTTAAGAAGTCGTTAAACTCATCACTACCACTAAATCCCGATATTATTCCAACCTCGCTGTTTTTTCTGAAGTCACATTGGATGTCATACCCTCCAACATATACCAACAAACTACATAGTAAACAGAAACATTTAACCAATAGCATTATCAATCCATCCATAATTCAATCTTAAATCTTCAACCATCGAGGAAATCACTAGTGTTAATGAACCACCACGTGTATGCCATGACGTATAAATATGTTCTGACGCAGGAAAAATTTGTAATGTGACGTCACAATCCATTTCTTTGAATTCGCAGTGTTTTCTACAGAAAAAAGTAATATTACCTAACTCCCAACTGAATTCTGATAAACTTTCCTCTTCACTAATCTTGCTTTCAAACCCCACCATTATTTGGTCGTGGTGACAATGCTCAGTGCAACACGTTGGAACCATATAGTAGCTATAATTTTGCAAACAAATATACATACAATGGATCTTAAGAAACACGGTGTAGGGATTCGAAATAACTCATTCTGAATAGCATTGAGAATCGCATAGTGATGAATAAGTTTAAATGGATGCATATCTTACCTTTCTTGCATTTCGATACCCTCAACATTACTCTCATTCACTACACAGGTCATTTGAAGACTGCCTAGGTCTCTTACAATAGGTCTCCTAGACGGTCTCCTTGCACTAGGTCTCCTGCTGATTCGTGCCCTCTTGAATACAGCCACAATAACTATCAATATAACTGAACTGATGAGCAGTGTTCCTGGTATTGCAGCCAAAAAAATGATATATTTTGGAGTGGTACAATGACATTGGGGGGCATTTTCAGGGATATAAGTATTGATAGTAGATTCTGTCGTGTAATAGCTATACATGTGGGAGTTCGATTGATCAGTGTCAGGGATATTTGATTCTGTGTTGATAGGGTTGGTGATTTTGGTGCTGATTAAACTAGATTTTGAGGAACCCGCATCAATTTCACCAGTTGGGGAATTAGAAAAGGTACTACCATCTTCATGTTTGACTGATTCAGTGGATAATGTTATATACCCACTTGTATCAGAATGAGGACTAGTGATAAGACTCGAGTATGAAATGCTCTCATCTCTGATAGTGCCACCTGTGCTGAATTGACCCCTAGTGGACATTTGGCTTGAACTGGAAGACTGGACGGAATCTATCTGCTGATCTATAGAAGAAAGAAATGATAGACATAAACCCTTGTGAACCTACTCATTGAACTGTAACAGTTACAGCAATGAGGAGTAATGTCACAATATTTTATTATGAACGAAAATACCACAAACAGTACAACTTTTTTCTTTTATACCCCTTTTAATAAGATCACGTGACATACTAATTCTATTTGTTGATAGGTCAACAGATGATCCTGTTTTTTTCCGAGATGACTTATATACTACAGCAGGGATGTAGATCACGTGACGACCTACTTTAAGATTTGATGATTGGTCGACACTTGATCCCCTTTTTTCACAAGAAAAAATTTGTTGCAAGATAAGTTTTCAAAAGCTATTGTACAACTACAAATCACCATATTGTAACTATTACCCATTAAAATTCATACCTGTGGTGGTGAGAGGTAATCCCGTACTAACCAGACACATATTTGTTGTTACTATAACATTAGAGGGAATTTCTCCCATCCAATCGCAATTGAAGTATTGCATATCTACCAGAGAGAGATATACAAGGTTGGGTAGAGCCCTTATTATAGATTCCAGCTCCAGTAGCTGCACCCTTTCCATGTAAAGTCTGGTAACAACCGGCCTATAGTTGAATGAAGGCACAGATACGTCAATGCAGAAAATCATATCCTCCCTACAATTACATACTTTTTGGTGACAACTTGTAGAACCAGCTGTAGTTAAAGCATTCAAAAAATAGCATATAAGCAAAAATTGACGTGAGCTAGCTAATTCCATGTTTGTTAAGAACTCTAAACAATGCAAATGACTGAGATTTTTTATCTAACCGAGATTCTGTAGGTACAGATACTGATACAAGAGACTATAAATAAGACTGGTTTATGGTGAGGTTAATCTGTTATTCTTGGAGTGAGCGTGGGTAATAATCACACCATTTGTAAAACAGAGTGGCAGTTAAAAAACAAGCAATCACAATGACCTCCTTGCCATTTACAACACCGTGTACAGCAATTATATCAGGACCTACAGCGTCTGGAAAATCCACCTTTATATTTAAGATGCTACATAACCTGAAACATATGTTTGACAAACCAGTGAACAAGATATATTACTTCTATGGAGTCTGGCAGAAGATGTTTGAAAAAAATCCGGAATTAAATATGGAATACATCAAGGATATACCCAACACTCAGTTTCTGGAGGATCTAGAAAGCGACAACCATAATCTGCTTATTATAGACGATCTGCAAAGTTCAGCCTTAAATAACGGATTTATAGCGAATCTATTTAGTAGGGAGTCACACCACAGAAATGTGAGTGTATTTCTAGTGTTACAGAATTTATTTCATCAAGGAAAATTCTCAAGAGACATTTCATTAAACACTCATTACTTCATTTTATTCAAAAATCAAAGAGATATAAATCAAATTAAGGTTCTAGGAAATCAATTGGGTATTGGAACTAAACTTTTACAAGCTTATTCAGATGCAACTAGTCAACCATACTCATATATTTTGATAGATTTATCTCCTCAATCCAATAATTCCTACATGTTGAGATCCCATATATTTCCTGATGAATATGCAACAGTATATAAGTAGAGACTTGAAGACACTTTTGTTTATTGCTGGACTTTAACTGGAGTGGGTACTATCGAATCTCTATGCACGTACAATGTCAAAAAATTTACTGAGATCAAGTCACTTCATAAACCTTATATTGGAGAAGGATAAAAACTTGAATAGGTATTTGCTGATACACGCCTCGAGGAGGCAACTCCAAGCATTGGCAGAGATTTTTTATAACGTCTTTCGTCTACCTTTAGATCCAAGAACTGAAAGAAAATTTATTAAAAATATCCCAATTTTGAGGAAGTTCATTCAACATCCCAACAAGAGACCAACTATTGTTAAGAGGCACTACAAGTTATTAAGTGATCTATTAATACTCCTACAATCTTATCTACAAGAGATTTTACAATGAATAAGTTTATATTAGTACCTAAAGAACAATATGATAAATTTAAGGATGTTCAGGACATAGGAGGAGTCAAAAGGAGCACTGAAAACAGTAGCACAGATCAAAATTACGAAGATAGGATCGACCAAGAGAGCAAATCAGTGCATAAGCCACATAATTCCTTGAAAGAAGAGATATCTCCACCACCAGGACTTCCAGAGCAATATATAAACTCAAGTGATAGGACAATACCATCCCAGAAATCTGATGTAGTGACCACTCCAGATCCTAATCTTGAAGACATTATTCAGGTCGGATATGGAGGAACAAGGAAGGGAATTAGACGTACACCAGAGTGGATCAAGTTCTGGAACAAAAATATAAGATGAAGAAGAGCAGATTCTGACTGATATCTATTACAACCCAAGGAGTCCTGTTGCATTCGGTGGGATTCAAAAAATTCTCAAATATTTAAAAAGTGAGGGTATAGAAACCATCAAACCTAAGAAGCTTAAGATATGGTTAAGTAGACAGGAAGCATACACATCACATCGTTCTGCCAGAAGAAGATTCCAAAGACCTCGAGTGATAGCCTTTTCAGTGAACTACCAATGGGACAGTGACACTGCCAATATGACTGTTTATAGGGAGCATAATGATGGGTACAGCCATTTTGCAGTTTTCATAGATATATTTTCCAGATTCCTCTACACAGCGCCAATGAAAACACTAACTGGAAAGGAAATGGTTTATATCATGAATGATCTCTTTGAACAGACTACTGATAAACCAAAGAATCTAAGAACTGATCAAGGTAGTGAATACAAAAACAATCAGGTTAAAAAATTTTTAAGGGATAATAGGATTAATCATATTTTTACATACTATGAAACCAAGGCCAATTATGCAGAGAGAGTAATAAAAACCATTAAATTAAAAATTAATAAATATTTTACCAGCAAGGAAACATTTAGATGGATTGAGATTTTGCCAGATCTTACATTCGGCTACAATCAGTCTTATCATAGGACTATCAAAATGTCACCCAATCAGGCTAAAGAGGGTAATGACTATCAGGTTTGGAAAAATCAATATGAAATAAATCTAAACTCTAAGAGAGATAACCAACCATCAAGTAAAAAGGATCAGGGTAAACTCTCTAAAAGTAAGAGATGGTCTCTGTACAAATTCAAGCTTGGAGATAAAGTAAAAATTAGTTTCATTAAAAAAACATTCGATAGAGAGTATTCAGAAAAGTGGTCAGGAGAAATTTTTACTGTGGTAGACAGAAAGAGGAACCAAGATATACCTATGTATCAACTCAAAGACTATAATAATGAGGTGATAGAATCTCTCTTTTATGAACCAGAGTTGCAATTGGCATACATGGACTCTAATGTTGTTTATAAAATAGAAGATATATTGAAAAGGCGTAAGAGAAATGGTATTCCCAAGGTTTTAGTTAAATGGAAAGGTTGGCCTGTTAAATTTAACTCTTGGATTCCAGAGTCTGATGTACAGGAAATAAATTAAAGACATATAATGCCAACTAGTCAATCAGCTGTTTTGAAGAATTAAATCACGTGACTACATCTACTGCAGTGTGTTTACCCTTACGTCCGAAATTTGAGTGTTTTCCCAGAAGCTCGGAATTTTGAAAGGGTCTTTCCTTGACGTTCGAAATTGGAGTATATAAACCGCTTCAGATGGTTTATATCTGGTCACATGGTGTCCTTTTGTAGAGAGTGACTGATCTAAGGAGTTTAAAATTTGATGTTTTCTCACAGGAAACATCACCTCAACCAGCAATTGTATCGTATTTGTTGTAAGTCAATGGCAGAATCAGATCTATATTTCTTCCTATCCTCTAGGGATTCTTTGTTTTATCACAAAGATAATAAACCTTATGACTTCACAGTGGAATTAAACGAAACAGTTAACCTAAAAGGTTTATGGGAAATTGCTTTATGCAATATCAACCTCAACACCAATCTAACTGAATCTGTGTATGTTTATAGTGACATATGTGATCAGTCTTATGTTCTTAATTCATCTGAACCAGTAATTCGTCTAATTTTTCCTTCAGCTTCTTCCACATCTTATTCATTCACAAACAGGTATTATCTACCAATTAAACAGAAGGTATTAACTCGCATACGCGTATATATAAGAGACAATGAGATGAATTCTGTCAGTAGCTTATCAGAGGAGATACAGTTGACTCTTCATGCTAGGCTAAAGAAATGGATACCTATTTAGACTTTTGTAAAAGGTGCAGTGAGGGAAAGGTAGGGTACAACAAAGATTTCTATGTACTTAGTGATAATTACAGTAACATCAAAGGGAGAGAACAAAGCAAAGATATTTCAATTGTCAATCCAACTCAGGCTGCTGTAGATCAGGCCAAAAGTGAGGTAAAAAATGAAAAGACTATAAATAGGGTAGAAAAAATGAAATATAATCAGACGGGAGGTAATAGTGGAAAGAAAAAGTCAAGACAGTCTAAAAAAAAAGCGGTTGTTAAAGGTAAAAAGAAATCAAAATCTGCTCAGAAAAAGAAAACCAGCAGAACGAATAATAAAAAGGGAAAGATCAAGAAAACCAGTGGAAGGACATCGAAAAGTTACAGTTCAATATGGATGTAGTGCAAACATCTTTGTCTCTGTTTATGCCACCTCCTATCGATAACTCAATCCAGAGGGAGTATTGGGTAGAGTTTAATCCAATTGCAGCAATATCAGGAGGTGGGGTTATTGAGTTTAACATTCCTGGAACATCTGTAGATTATGTTAATTTAGCAAAAACTAGGTTACAGGTTACTTATGCGATAACCCATGCAGACGGCAAACCTATTGTAGATGACAGAGTAGGTGGGGTACCTACTACAGACAGTGATCAGGTGGGTCCTGTCAATCTGACATTACACTCAATATTTCGCCAGATTGACTTATCTCTGAATCAGAAGATAGTGTCACCAGATGTTGGAGTTAATTATCCCTATAAGGCTATGATAGATCTACTTTTAAACTCTAATTCTGACATGATAGAATCCCAGGCAGAGGCAGCATTATTTCATAAGGATCAGGCAGAGAGATTTGAAGAGGTCACATACCTAGGCAATAACCCAGCATTTGCAGAGAGAGCCAGACCTACCAAGGACGGTGGTACAGCTACAGTGGAGGGGAGTTTATACCTAGACTTTGCCACAGGACAAAACAGAGCAGTTTTAAATGGTGTGTCAATAAACCTCAAGCTGTTCCAAGCATCTAACGATTTCAGATTGATGAGAAATGGAACTAAAATTTATAAATTGCAGATAAGATCTGCTGTTTTGAAAGTGTGTCATGTAAATTTAAATCCCAGTCTCATAATCGCCCATAATGAATCTTTAAAGTTAACACCTGCCTTATATCCATTCTGGAGGAGTGATATAAAGAGTTTCAGTGTGGCTCAAGGTTCTCTAACTTTTATGACAGATAATATATTTCACGGGAAGGTACCTAGTAAAATGATTATAGGTATGGTATCTAACAACGCCTACTCTGGTGACTTAAGTAAGAATCCCTTTAACTTTAAACATATGGATGCTAATTACTTAGAGGTCACTGTAGATGGACAACCTGTTCCTAACAGACCATATAAACCTAATTATGAGGAAAATGATTATGTCTCTTCCTACCTCAGTTTACTAGACAGTGATCTGAATAAGAAGAAGGGGATAATTATTGGTTTAAGTGAATACCCTAATGGTTATTGCTTGTACCTATTCGATATTCAAAGTTTCCTTAGGGGTAAAATCATGACTAGATCTAATAGTGGTCATGTGAGGTTAAGTATAAGGTATGCCAAGGCATTGCCAGAAACTATAAATGTCTTGGTTTATGCTAAATTTCCTGAATTGATAACTATTGATCACACAAGGAGTGTGAACCTGTCATAACGAGGTGGAGTTGAGGGGACTGCAGTGTCATAGAATATGATGAGAGTGTGGGCTGGTGAAGGTTGTACATATATATATAGCAGGATTTCGAACGTCAAGGAAAGACCCTTTCCAAATTCCGAGCTTCTGGGAAAGCACTCTTTAAATTTCGAACGTAAAGGAAAGCACTTGTGTTGAACAGCTGATTAGGATCACGTGACCTCGATTTTATTTTCTTTCTTTGATTTTTTCTCTCAATGGATGGACAGACTTTAACTAGCTATATGGAACAGGATAGGTGGATAAGAGAGAGGTTTCGTGGAATTTATCCTATAGATTTGATTCCTGAGAATCTTCCTAGTAAGTCTATAATCATTGTGAATCAGGACACTTCTAATCAGAAAGGAAGTCATTGGGTTGTCATACATTATACAAGTGATGCTATTGTTGAATATTTTGATTCAGTAGGAAAACCACCGAAACTAGAGGTGCAGAATTTGTTACTATCACAGGATATGATGTATATGTATAACAATAGGAGGCTACAATCTTACAATACCTACACCTGTGGTTTATTTTGTCTTTTTTACAGTTATTACAGTTGTAGAGGGGTTAATTTGAATGGTATACTTAGACATTTCAGTGATAGTCTTTTAGATAATGAGTTATTAGTGAGTAGTTTTTTTGTGGAAAGATTTCATATGAACTAGTTCTTTTTCTCTCTAGATATGTGTATATGTCATGGTGAAACGAACTCTGTTTTGTATCTCTTGTAAATTTATATAGAAATAAATGATACTGTCTATAACTTTCGTTTTACTTTCATCAGGTACTTGGAATGGAGTCCTGTAAACATTCCTTAAGTATAACTCCCATTAAATTGTTGCCGGAAATATATTTCACATCTAACACTGTCACTAGTTTACTCGGTACAGTAACACCCCAGAAGGTTTCTTGACTTTTACCAAAATTAACTTGTTTATATGCTATATATTTTCCATAATGATTAGAGAGTTCTTTTTTAAATTCTATAACCTGTTGCAATTTTAGTGAGATAGTCAATCTCATCAGAGTTTCCATCACTTCATGAGATGGATTAAAATCTTGGAAGGAATTCATAAGGGATTGTAATTCAAGGGGATCAGAATTTTTTATAATTTTCTCACACAGCTTGTCTTGGTCATAGGTTGCTGCTATTAGGTAGCAAAACATCTGTTCTGATGAGTGAAATATTCTCTCATCCATTCGGATCTGACATATATAAAGGTTTGACATCGGGTTTTGTGGTTTCTCTACTAAAAAAACTTCATTCTCCCAAGGTGTTAGTGTAACCTCAAGGGGTTCTGTTGAAATGCCATCCATTAATACCTGTCTCTTGCAATAGAAATAGTTAAAACCAATTTTACTCTGTGAATATGTAAATATATCTGAGTCTCTAACTCTAAATCCTACATTAGTGGAGTAATTTACTTTCTTAGACCTCAAACATTCCTCAAATTTCCTCATTGGATCTAATATGTTTCTTTTGGAAATTCCTTTACATGAAATTTTTTGTTTACCATCAGCATCTTCTATTATGTAAGACTTTGAACATAATGACAACATCTTATCCCCACCCCATTCAAATTTAAATGTGCCTAAATGGCGGCCGTCTAGTGCTAGATGGCGCTGACAACACCTCCTTGGAAACCATATTGGTGATTTAGCATCACTACAAGATCCGAATATTTCCAGGTTATATCTCTCCTTATACTCTTCCCTGATACACTGATCGATAGTAGGGGCGTTTATTGCCATGTAAATGCTGTCTGTGTCTGTTTCTATTATCTCAAAGCTGTTGTCTGTTAGATAGGTCCTTAGACAATCATAATAAAACTCTAACATCCTTAATTTGGCATATTGCAGAATAAAGAAACCAATCTGAATGGGGTTGTCCATTGTTACAGAATTCTTATATGTTTCCACCTCAAATAGGTTGTCCTCTAATTTCTCTAGAGTTTTAAATGTTGGTGAATTAATGACCTTCGATATTTTGATTTTGTTGTTCATATACCTTGTGTTACTATGCTTGGTACGATCCATCAGTACTGATCCATAGCTCGAGTTGCTTAACAGTTTGTAAGTGTCACCAATGATAGCCATATCAGGGTTCTGATCTCCACGAATTCTATGCATGGTTACTGTGTCTATGAAGGACTTGAAGGCAGTAGTTGGTTGGAATTCTACTATGTGATATATTCTAGTGACCTCACAGTGATTAGCAAGATACCATCTCAATAGTGGTGTAGCTAACAAAATTTTTTTCGCTTTAAGTCCACTAATTAATAGTCTTTTATGATCGAACATAATGTCATTGTCCCTACAATACTGTAGCATATGTGGTCCTATTTCCTCCATCTTAACATTACATGTACAAAAAAATGGTGGAAACTCCTTAAACTGAGCTTGGTGTGACTGTTTCACCTCAATATCTACTTCTACAGCACCAAATAATTTGTTAGATTCGACATCTCTCAATATCTTACTTGTGGTCAAACTACCTTTGTTCTTTCTGTAGTACACAGGCAAATACTTCTGGTAAAATTTACTACAAAGGGGTTTAATTTTAGATAGATATTCACATTCCTGTATGCTTATATATTTATAACCCTGTGATATGAGAAATTGTTTTTTTCTTTCATCTTTCTGTTGTACCTGCTTTAATTTTTTTAGCCAGTTTTTTGAGGTTATTTTTTTCATAATGTGACAATTATATCTACAGTAGTGATAATAACATCCATTGTATTCATAAACTGTCTTAGTTTTAGCACAAAATCCATCTACAAGAAAGTTACCAATTCTTATTTCTTTCTGATTATTTAACTTATGGAGTATTTTGACCTTGTCCCTCTTCATCAAATAGTCCAACCATACATATGAGTCTATATACCTTTCTGATACTTCTGGTTTGAAATTATTCTGATGGTATCTCCTAACAAATACTCCAGATGGCATTTTTGGTTTAAGAGCGAAAGAATAAAGTCCATTGCAATCATAACCAACTACAGCTTGACAGGTATTACCTGCTATATTTCTTATATTTGTTACAGATTTTTCGTGATATCTACTAAAAATAATGCTAGGACCCCCAATTATGTTTTTTTTAATTATATAATACAGATCTCTGTTGTTATGATTAATTAAAGAAAAATTGCTTTTAGAGGATTCGTACAGCATTCGTCTGGCAACACCTGGTAGTGTTATATAGTCCTTAAAAATATCAATACCCTCATTCTTATATATATCTATGAAATTTTGAAGTGCTATGGCGAATGGGGCTGTATCAAGGTTATTATAATAAATAAGATAGTCTTTAAACATTTCCATGTGTTCGTCTCTCCATATAGTGAGCAGAGCCTGGTATTCAGACTCAGTCTTAATTGGGTTATCATTGGAAAGTCTTGAATAGAATTCTTGGGATTCAGGTAGGTGATTTTGACTTAATTTCTCCTCAGAATCGAACCATTCATATGGAAAAATACCTTTGGGTATTTCACAACCATATGCTTTCAGAAATTTACTATATGAGCATCCAGCAGCCAGATAATTTGAAATGTCTAAAAATTTCATGTCAGTAACTGCGATTGCGAGATAAGAGTTATTTTTCTTGATGGTAAATATCTCATTATCTTGATAGTGAGCTGTGATATATAACATAATCTGTCTTTTGACTAAATTCAGATCATATTTGCCTGAGTTAAAACCTATTACTGGAAGCTGAGATATGTATTTGTCGAATTCTTTATTCATGGTGATTATAACATTAGCAAAATGAGACTTGAATTTTGTGTCTGCTTCTTCAGACTCAGAGTCTGATTCTTGAGAATATTGATCCTTCAATACTTCCAACTCATGATATACAAATTCATATCTTTCCTTCATTATCTCATAACAGACTTTACTAATTTCTTGAAATTTTTTCATCATTTTAGCTATCAAGAGGTTTGGTGAGACTTCTACAATGCACACTGGATCCTCATGCTGAGGTATATTAGAAGCAATGCTTACACTTACAGGAATATGTTTAGATATCCATTGTAGTTGTTGGGTATTTGACTGGTTATCGTCTACAGTTTTCCTCAGCATAGCCTCCATATCCCAAACCAAAAAGTAGGGATAATACCTGAGATCATTTGGTACATATATGCCTATGGATTCTAATTTTTCGAATATTGTGGATTTAGTCTTATAAAATCCTCCTGGAAATATGTATTTGGTTCTGTCATAACATGTACTGTTATGTCTTTTCATATTCCACAATCTTTTAAATATCTTTCCACATTTATCACATTGAAACTTCTTAGCAAATTGATCAAAATTTGTAATATAACTGAAATGGTTTTGATATACATTCAAATACATTTTTGATTGATAATCAGACATGGTCTCGTAAATATGACTGACTGTACCATTAGCATTCAGGGAATAGAGAATAATCTTAACTTCAAAACATTTCTCTAAATTGATAACATCTTCAATTAGTACACCTGGAAACTCGGTAGGATTTTGAGAATTAGTGAAATTTAACCATATTTTTAAATAGTCTTTAATATTCTTGTTCTGGTTATTAAGATGGAGCTTTAAACATCTGAAGAAACATAGGTTATCTTGGTATGGTTCTTTCCTGTTTTTATCATAGATAAAGTTTCTTAAAAATTTATTACTTTTGATATATGTGGGTAGTTCTATGGCTTGACCTAAAGGGAAATCTGTTAGAAATATATTGTACTGTATATTGGTTATGAATGCTAGTGTCCAGGCTGTTGAAGGTCTGATAGCTCTGGCTTGTTCTATGATATCAATCCTGGTTATTTTGTTCATTAATAATCTGATACTATTTCTGTTAGATATTGTATAGGGATAGGTCAATATCCTACTATTATAATAAGGAATATAATACCTATACTCTCCTGTTTGATTATTGAATAAAATCATGCCAAAGCCAAGGTTTATTCGAAATACTGTTGTCTGATCATCATATATTAGGTTAATATGTCTTCTGATTTCCCTATAACCATCGTTCAGATTATTAACTGGAAAATTATATGTTTCTCTTAAATCTCCAGTCTCGTGTTCAGCTAGTATATGGTTTCTATTGGTTATGTACACTTCTCTAATATTTTCATTCTGTTCTTCAAAAATATATTGGGGTATATCATCTAAATTATCGTTGTCATTGCCACCATGCTGATTCATTCTATGACTATATAACTCAGATCTGTCTTTACAGACATGGCTGCATATTGAACACTTGTATAACTTAATAATGGCAGATTGATCTTGTTTCCTGTGAACTCCTTCAATGTGAGCATTCAGACTTCCTGGATTTAAAAATGGTAGATTGCATTGAAAACAGATGAATTTCCCACATTTCATAAGGTGAAACTGCAATTCTTGTAATGAGTTAAATTTTTGAGTGCAAATTTTACATTCCTCCAACACCCTTCTGTGTGACTGTATGCAGATTGCTTCATGGTGTATTTGGTTGGATTTATTCAGCATGTCCCATCCACAATATGAACATTTATACGCCATATCTACTCGTAGTTTAACTTCTTCCTTAGATCCTTGTATAACTTCTTCAGGAAAATTCCAAATATCTTACTTGATGAGAGAGGGTATTGCATTGCATAACACCCTGTAAATATAACACATACATATACTCTGCCAAAATTGTTAATGTCAATTCTGGAAATGATCTGAGTATAGCATATGTCAGGACTGTGAGTTCGATTCTGGGGAACCAACTTATTTATATCTGAGCAGTAACAGTATAAACCATAGCATTTCTGTCTGATTAGCGATAGCAATTGTATAAGCCTCATTTTAATCTGGGATTATATCCTTAAGTGTTATCTGTTGTGACTTGTTAGATTTTGAGATTGAACTTATTTCTTCGTGTATGGTGTCCCTTATATACCACATTGGATGTATATATCACGTGACTGCTTGATAGGATTTGATGATTCGTCAGCTTTGGATCCCCTTTTGGTTCAAGTTTTCTTATATATGCGAGTACTATGGAGTGACCTACTTTGTGATTTGATAATTCGCGAGCACTTGATCCCTCTTTTTCCCGAAATGGTTTATATACCAAAACCTGATGTAAAGTCACGTGTTGACCTAGATTGCGATTTGATGATTCGTCGACACTTGATCCTGCTTTTTTTTCCGAAATAAGAGGCGATATTTTATACTTCCTTAAGATGCATATAAAATCTTATTCTGTTCATATACATTCAGATTAACTTAAACATTAAATATGCATTGTGGGATGTGTCAGACCACCGCATACAGTTTCCCTAGACTTGTACTGTGTTTATATAAGGTTGTGAGGTTCAACGTGTGCCTTAGAGGTGTTTTTGTGGTACTCAGAATTTGTGTAAATACAAAGAGTGAATACATTGCGTTGAACCATTATTGAACCATTAATAATATAAATATGACTTGAACCATTGTAAGAGCACAAAGAGTAATTGTAGATTTGATAATCCTCTCAAATAATATCCATTGGATGTACTCCTATGTCCTTGATGTGTACATATAACTCTGGTTTTTAGCATTTACATTGTTCATATATCATTACATATTTAGAGTTTCTCATGAGGTTTACATTACAAGTTAAAACCCGTGCTGTGAGGGTTTATTAATGACAAATATGTAAAGCCATCATTTATGTGTGTACATTTCTCAGGGAGATTACAATTCAAGTTACAACTAGTGTGAATGTGATTTATTCAGCAAGTAGCAAGTATTTACATTTCTCATGGGATTAGCTAGGATTTGATTTCAGGTTAGAACTTGTGTGATGGTTAGTGTATTTAAAACTGAGCCATTCCATTGTCTTTGTTGATTTCCAGCTTTCCATATAGGAGACACTGTTTACAAAAATAACCTTTTGGTGGTTAGGGTGCCCTCCATTCCGATCCCGTGTCTCCCAGTAGCAGATTTCCCCTCTCTCCATATATAAATCCCATAAGAGATCTCATATAGCCCGAGGGAAGACCTCCAACTAACTGAACATTAACTACTCACACTTTGCAACACATTCTGGGTCACAAAGACACCCTTATTGCTTATCATATCCTCAAGACATATTATTCCCTTTTTATACCAGTGTGGTAGGTATAAATAGGCTTTCGATATTTCCGGATTATACCACAAAGGACTGTAAAGTACATTATTATTGCTATTCATTTGAATCCTGCACTGTAATTTACCACATGCATTCAAGACTTGTGACCAGAATTTGTTTGTGCATTTCCTTGCAACAGATTTGGCATATTCTGATCCCAACATGATCAGATTTGTAGGAGACTGAATGTATGGTTTTGCTGAATATACCCAATTTGCATCATGGTTTACGTACATTTTTCAATCCATGTACATTTCAGTGCTGCTATAAAATTATTGAGATCAATCATATTTAGGCCACCATTTAGATAGTATTTTTTAAAGTTGATCTTGCCTGGTCTATTGTCCCAAATAAATTTGAAGAAAGCATTTTCTGAGGCTTTTACCACATCCACCTCTGGAGATGGGAGGCAGAGAAATAAGTGACTTAATTTTGATAAGGCTAGTGTTTTTATGATTGTTATCTTACCAATTGGGGTCAAATGTCTTTGGCTCCAAGTATAGATAATTTTTTAATGCTAGCTATTACAGGTGTGTAGTTTAGTTTTTCATCTCCTCTAAGTTAGCAGAAAAGTTTATCCTTAAGAGATTGAAAGAAGTAGCTCCCCATTTCAGAGTTTGGTTTGTGTCTATTTTTTGTAAAGAATAGCTTTTTTCCTATCCATCTTATTTTGGTTTTTATCAGCATTTATAGTTAGAGCTGAAAAAGACCCAAACATTATGAGTGTGTTAAGTGCAGCATTTAGAGACTTTTTAGTGCCATTTAAAATTAGAGTTCTATCATCAGCAAATTGGGTAAGTTTGTACTCCCTCCCATCAATAAAAATTCCTTTGATATCCTTGTTGTTAACTATCATTAAGCATAATACCTTTGCGCAAAGTAGAAATAAGTAGGGCTACATCCTCGTTCTATATCAAATAAACCAGATAGCACTCCACACTGCATTACACTTGCTTGAACATTGGTGTTCATAATTTTTATCCATCTTTGAAAACTATTTTTGAATCCCAAAAAATTTAATATTGAATCTAAAAATTTCCAGGAGACAGAATCAAAGGCCTTTTGGAAGTCAATGAGCATTAAAAGACCAGGTATATTTTCTATTTTTGTGTAGTGCATGATGTCATAAATTAACCTTATATTTTTACCAATAAAGTGGTTTGCAACAAACCCAGACCGTGTTGGGGAGATAATTTTTTTTCAAGTAAGATTTAAGCCTTGCAGACAATGCTGATGAAGCAATTTTATAAACAACCGATAGAAGTGAAATTGGTCTCCAGTTTTTGAGTAAGTGTCTTGGCTTGTTTCCCTTTGGGAGGCAGGAGATAATACATTGCCTTAATGATATGGACAACTGTCCACTGACATAACTTTCATTTAGTGCCCTCAGAACAAAATATTTCAATTTTCCCCAGAAGACTTTGAAAAATTCAGATGGAAAACCATCGATACCAGGACACTTGTTGTTTTTCATTTGTTTTAGAGAATCACTTATTTCATTAACAGTTAGTAAACCTTCAAGAGATTCTGCATCAGTTACTGATAGCTTATGTAAACTTGACAGAGATTCCAGATCCCTCAAACAGGATTCAGGTTCAGAACACTCTCTACATCTGAACAGGTTTTGGTAAAATGTTTTTACTTCTTCAAGGTATTTTAGTGTGATCATGTATAACCTTTCCATCATCAGTAACCAATTTCCTTATAGTTTTCTCCATATATAAATGTTTCTCTAAGGCACAGAAATATCTAGAAGGTTTCTCGCCTTCAGATAGCCATTTTGCCCGCGACCGTATCATATTACCTTTGAGTTTTTTATCAGATTTGAATATATTAGCATTGCCAGGAGGACTAACCTGGGCACTGCTGTTATCAGATAAAGCAGCTGCAGCTACTTTATATTTTGCCTTCAGTCCATCAGTATATATAGCCCTATGGTCAAGATAACAACATTTCAACTCAGCAAATAGACTTCAAAAAAGAAAATCATCACCAAGATGTTTGTTTTAATGTGTGAGATATGAGGCTTCTGTATAGTCCAGGGCGGATCATCTGAATATGACCAAGTTTGAATTAGATTCAGCTAAGGATAGACAACAGACAATTCTTCTTCTATGTGATGCCAAAAGATCTTAATACAGAAATCTTGTTGTCATATAGATCATACAATTGATGGTTAAAACAAGAGAGTAAGCTAGATTGGCAGGATTACTTCTCAATTTTAAAGCATAGTAAATACATAATTTATCAAACCTTAAATACAAGGTAGGTTCATTTGTCTCTGCATACAAACTTTTCATTGGAGAACTTCAGAAGGCTCTTAGGATTATTTCGTAAGCCCTTGTTTTGAATCGCTTCAAATTTTTTAAGATATAGCTTACAAGCAAAACCAAAAATAGCACAAAATATTCCATTTTAGAATGAACAAATGAATGATAGAGTCGCATTCAACATTTCTATCTGTCCCCTAACAAACATTGGAAACTGTTTTCAGCAAATTCAAGGCTTCCTCACATTTCTGATGGACATAATGTGCACTTTAAAATTAAGTTTATTGTCACAGATAACACCATTGCTACCACTGAACTCCCCAGTTGACTTTGACACAGATTTTCTGACCATTTCATTTAATTTCTTTAAAATACAGGAAACGTTTCCATTACACCAGTAAAACAATGCTTAATGATTTCTATGGAACAATAAAGTTTAAATTTTGGCCAATCAGCCGTTTTAAGATTCCAATGAAGAACATTGTCCTCAGGCATATTCTTTACTATACCAATTAAAATTTGAAAGTGGTCAGTACCACATTGATAAAAATGGACCTGCCATGCAAAATCAAGAAAAACAGATGCAGAACAAAAAGACAAATATATTGATGTGAATGAGCCAGTTGGAGGATGAAAGTAGACAAGTGGTTTATCATTAGTAGGATCAACAGATCACTATGTGCATTAAAATCTGGTATCTGGTTGACTAAAGTCTCAAGATCACCTTTTTGCAATAAACATGGTGGAACATATATATTACATACAATTATAGTTTTTCGTAGATATACTTTTACAGCAGCTGCCTTCAGTTATGTATCTAATAAACCTGTTTTTAAAATTCTAATAATAAGATGTCAGTCTAGTTCTGTAACCATTGATAACCAATACTGCTGTGTTAATCTATATACACCCTAATTCTAGCTTTTGAAAAAACGTATTTAAAAATGTAATAAAATGAAATAAAATTCCTATTGGAATGTAGTTTTTACTTTAATAACAAACTATGTCACAACTCTTTGGGCAGGGCAGCCATTTGTTCCTTGCGAGCAGTTAAAAAGTTGTATAAATTATATAACCCTACTAAGAATGAACCCTTGTTTCAATTTAAGTATCCTGCAGGATGGCAGGTTCTTATAGATTCAAAAGTAAGAAAAACCTTATCTCTTAAGTTAGTCTACACCCCATTATTTTACATTCCATTCCTTCAAAAGGTCTGGTGCCTCATTGGCTTTTGCATTGGTTTTTGTGTGGGATTATATACACACCAGTTCAGATAATGATAGTTAAATAGCATCTACTTTTGCTAGGTTATATAGCTTATAAATGCTGCGAGTTGGGTTTTGATGGTTTCTTTTTACAATGTACTAGTTCAAAATTTTATATACTTTGTCATCTTATAGGTTATTTCACTGACATTTTGTTGAAATTGTAATTTAGGGTGTATATAAATTGTTTCTTAATTTCAGTGGTCACCTTTTATTGTGTACTTCTTGTCATGATCTGGTTAGTAATCTCTTATATTCAAGTTAAGGTGACCTCAATGGTGTTATATCACATGTATTAAATTTATTTTGTCATTTGATTTGACATTGAGTATTTAAGATTGTGTGTCTAAAATTGTGTATCCATGGCTATTTTTGTATCTAAATTGTGTGTCTAAATTGTATATTCATGGCTATCTTTGTATTTTGTAATCGGACTTGTGTATTATATGGGATATGTATATACAAATTTAGTTTTCTAGTGTGTATTATTAGTTGAATCTTTGATTTGAGCTATGTACTGGGTTGTAGCCACGAAAATAAATCTGCCCTTTAAGCCCTTAAATATCAAAATTCTTCATAATATTTGTACACATATCTTTACATTAAGGTGTGTAGTATACACTGTGCCATTTTGATTTTTAAAAATGTTTTGCACTTGTCTAGCACTACGTCTGCCTTTCTGTAAGGTCCTGTATGTCCTAGAAACTATTTTTTTTCTCAATGTCTTGGCATACTCAAGTGAGTAATTTTAACGGTTTTGTCTGCTGGTTTCTAGAAATGAAAATGTGTGCACAGTCAGTGTAAATGTATAATAATCGTCTGCGCATTCCTAATTTATTTAATTACCTGCAGGTTTCTTGCGCAGTCACTGTTAAAGAAAAATCGTTGTCCGCGCAACTATGTGTCTGCATTCATTCATCCATACATCGAAGCATGACTTTTACAAAGTATTTGTTATGAAGCAATCACATAGCTTGACAGACATTTATGCTTAAAATAGGAAGCTGCAGCCTCATTTGTCAAACAAATAAACTGCAAAAAATTAATGAATGAGATTACGTCACAGTAGTATCTAGACATATTGGTCAATAAAAATATGGGGTGATGCGCAGAAAACGGCTTTACACTAACAGTGACTGTACCACAAGTGAGGGTAATATTTGAAGTATTCACAACAATGAAATTTGTGAATTAATTTTATTTCTACATATGTCCACAATTTTAAATCGGCCATTTAAGTCATTAAAAATCAAAATTCTGCGTAAGATTTGTACACATATCTGTATGTTAAGGAGTAATAGTATACACTCTGCTATTTATCTGTATTTCCCACAAAGATGACCTTAATAATTGCAAATATATTCCGCGTGGAGTGCCCCTCCAATTTCAGAACCTGCTAGTTTTAAATTTTTCAAAATAGATAGAGAGAAAAATGAATAATTATTTTACTACAAATTGATCTGTGATGAGAGATTTCGATAAAAATATATGCAAAAACTCTGTAGTTCTACATTCAACCACTGGAAGGCATTATTGGGGTTTCCATTGCTTACAAGTTTTTGATATAATATTTGTCAGCTATCTCGAAGTGTTGCTAAAACTTATAAAATATTTTATATATCTGCGCCTGTATTCACCAAAGGTCTTAGACTTAGCCAGGTCTTAGGCTTAAATCCAGTCTTAAAATTAAGACTTTTGCCTCAGCTAAGTTTTGTCTTAAAACCATATTCACAAAGGGCGACTTAGCTAAGTCCAAGATTATCAAATAACCACAGTTGTTTTCTGTGTCATGTGACCTTTCCTTTCTATTCAAACTATACTATTGCTGACATATATCTTTCATTTAATGCATTTTATCTAAGGAAAATGCTGTTTTGCAATGTTTTGAATTGTTACCAAATATAAACTGCCCAAAGACTGCTTTAGTGAGGTGTTCGGTAGAATTATACTTTATTTACAGCCATTTCAAATTTTGAAGTGAAAAAAAGTTTATGACGGCCACATTTAAGTCCTCATTACAAAATTTAAGGCCACTACCAACCAGTCTTAAAGTTGAGCCCTTGGCTAAGCCTAAGACCGGTCTTAAATTCTTTGTGAATACCACCAAGCCTAAGACAAAAGTCTTAGCAGTTTTTGGGCAGAAATCTGAGTCAAAAGACTCAACTTTAAGCCTAAGCCCTGGCTAAGACCTTTCGTGAATACAGGCCCTGGGGCCAATTTCACTAAAGGACTTAAACTAAGTTCCTTTATTGGCTAAGTCTTGGACTTAAAATTTAAGACTTTGGTCTTAGCTAGGTCTGGGACTTCAAATGGATTTCACAAAGGTGACTTATCTAAGTCCAAGCTTATCAAATAACCACAGTGGTTTTCTGTGTCATGTGACCTTTTGTATCTATTCAAAATATAATATTGGTGTCGCATATTCTTTATTTGTTGTATTTAACTATAGATAAGTGCTGTTTTGATAAGTAATGTTTTTCAAATTTTGAACTGGAGAAAAGATTATGGCAGCCATATTTAAATCCTCTTTACAAAATTTAAGCCCACTACCTCTCAGACTTAAAGTTAAGTACACTGACTTAGTAATTTTGTGAAATCCGCTAAGTCTGAGACCACAGACGTAACATTCTTTTGACAAAATTTAAGACCAAAGTCTGACCTAAATCTGGACTTAAGTCCCTTTGTGAAATCGGCCCCTGGAAAATATATAATATAATTTTTAGAGTAAACATCACTGGGAAAGGTCTGTTTTGCTTGAGAATGAAAATAATACAAATTCGCAGTTTATTTACACTCATTGACAACAAACATCTACATATTTGCTTCAAGATCAAATGCTTGACAAATGAAGATAGGTTTATAAAAGTTTCAAAGAAATGTATTTGTCAAAAATAAGGTGCATATATATCATATCTGAGATTAAAATACTAATCACCAACAGCTTATATGAAAAAAGACAAATATATAGCTTGGCCGTGGTGTAAAATGTAACTGAAGATCTATTCGCAGACTTGTACATCTCATTAATATTCATGAGCTGATCTGTGAGATTTGGTTTCGAAAGCATGACGATTAAAAGAAATGACTTTATCAGTGAATATAAATAATACAAAGATCTTTAAATGCAAGATATTTCTTTGAAAATAAAGTAATTTTATTTCATTTTAAAATATTTATAAATATGTAAAATATCAATATAACATACTATATACTTATATCCAAGTGTGTTTTATATTTGTTACAAGGGGGGGGGGGCAGCATTTCGCCCATAAAAACACCAAAATACAGTTTCTTGAGAACAAATATGCAGTGTGGTTTTATAAAAAATTATTAGAATGAAAAGAGGTTTCTCAAACTGTAAAATGATGGTAGCATCCTAAAATATATTTTGTGACCAGTACAAATACATCCATAAAACTTGTCCTATGGTAATAACATTAGAGCTGTAGAAAGTTGACAGCATTTTGCCAATTATTTTGTACTGGTCCCAAAAAGTTACAAAGACTGTTAAAACTTTGCATACAACAATTAAAGTTAAAGACCAATTCTTTTCATTGCATACAACAATTAAAGTTAAAAACCAATTCTTTTCATTGTGTGTTAGCATATGATCAAGTTATAAGTAGTATTTATATTGACACCAGACACAGTTTAGATAACATACAGCTCTTAGCATCAGTCAAAGGCAGTTTGTTTACCATATGTTGACGCTGAATATAAACTTTTTTATGAATCTTTTTAATCCTGCATACTGTCAGCTCTTAATTCTTAGAAAAGTATCAAGACATATTGCACACTATTTTATGCTATAAAGTTCCTTCAATATCATGGTAGAAGTTGGTCTTAAATGATTGCAAATGCGGGCGATAATAGAACGATTGACAGATTTCAACACCCATTGCTGTCCTAAGATTCGACTCTGTGGTTGGCAGAAAGCCACTGCACCCTTGTCATGTTAATACATTTATAATAAAATTATTGGTACCCTCACACTAGTGCTGTGACTGTCTTTTGGGCTGAATGGGGGACCGTTATGTCAGCCAAAATCTAATCAGTGTTTAAAGTGCTTAATCTCCACTAAAAAGATCTAAGTGGCAAAAGTCAGGAACAATTTCTAACATAAAGTATGGGGCGAGAATAAATGCCAAGTACAGAGACATAGGATTGATGAGGAGGCTTTGGTGTAGCTATGGTTTGGGGAAAAGGTAATAACAGGAGGAAGCATGAATCACATCAGGCAAACCATTCCACATTTGGTGCATCAAAAAAACGAACTTAATTGTTTGATTAATGAGTGGGGAAACAAAACTGTAGAACCATAAAAAAATTACCATCACCTCGACACTGTCTTGCACAGTCTTGAGTAAGGAGAAAGACGAAAATAAAAATATTAACGGTAATCAGTTTGAAGGAACTTACACACCAGTAAGGCATTCACCCTTATAAAAGAAACATGGTACATACTTACCTGATTTACTGTACATAAATAAATCTCTAACAGCCTTAGGGTCTGTTTTATGATAGATATTAATAACTATAAAATTACTTTTATTGCAAAACATTTTATTATTTATACCTGGGGGTCTTTTGGCAGGGGATAAGTTTTTAGGGCACTGATTTGCCAAGGGTCTAGTTTTTGGTTAATTATAAAAGTGTTATATAGGAGTTTTTTTATCAAAGTGTGATGTCCTTGTCAGTGTATGATTTTTATTTTGTTTTGTTTTCTTCACAGAAGATGTGATTGTTTATTGTCAATCATTACGGGTTTTCTACTCAGTGACTTTGTGAGGATAAGAAATGTATCAAAAAGAGTGCTTGCACAAAAATTTGCAATTGACAAAATAATAACCTGTTCGCAGAAAAACTCACATTTAATGTTACAAATAACAATGGTTTTGCTTGAAATAATTATGTTCATTATAATAATTAATAATTTCTTTTAACTTGATATTATTAGGAAACAATAGATTTTATCATTTATTGTGATTTTTCCAGCAATTTCTAAAAATTGTGCTCACAGTAACTTACATGAGTGCATTATAGGAACACATCACTACTGAATAAATATAGATAACATGGCTAGGAAAATGATAAAAAGAGACAAATTGTTTTGTCTGAACAGGATTCAAACTGGGCCACTAGTGACCCCTCCCGATGTCCCAAAGTAGCCCAAGGGGGGCACCAGGGGTCAAGAAATGAAATAAAAACATAAAATTAAGAAAAAAAGTGAAACGTTTAGTTGAGAATAAGTGTTCAGTGAAGGTATGAATATGGCCTGTAAGGTCAAAGAGAGGTGAATGAGAAACCCCACAAGGTCTAGCGTCAGGCAAAAACAAATGAGAGAACTAGAACTAAAAAGGGCTGAGAGATACCTACATAATTTAAACTTCAGGACCTCTGACTGGGGCGAGCATAATATATAAGCAATCAAAGTGTAGGTGTGCAACATCATGGTCTGACCTTGATTTGACCTTTGACCTTGCCGTAGTGACCTTGATCTATAAAATATTGTCTGGGCTATATCTCGGAAACCGTAAGGTGTAGGAAGTTGATACTTGGTAGGGACATTGGTTAGGGGGTGCAGTTGTGCAACATCATGATCTGACCTTGATTTGACCTTTGACTTTGCCAATAGTGACCTTGACCTATAAAATCTTGTCTCGGCTATATCTCGGAAACCGTAAAGTGTTGGAAGTTGATGCTTGGTAGGTACATTGGTTAGGGGCTATAGGTGTGTATTATCATGGTGTGACCTTAACTTGACCTTTGACCTTGTCGTAGTGACCTTGACCTATAAAATCTTGTTGTACCTTTGGGTCTGTCTTTTGATGCAGATTAAGCACTGTTAGAATTTATATATTAGAATTTATTAAGAATTTTACTTCCATAACTTCCCATTGTAAGAGATAGAATTTCATCAAGTGAGCCACAGCCACCATACATTAGCATTCATTAAACGTATCACCACTTCTGTATGCATGGTAATATTCAAAACATCTAAACCATAATTCGGCCATGTAGATGCAGATAAAGAGTGTTGAGTTTTAGTTTACTGATTAATGCTGTCATCTGGTTATTGAATTATCTTGTTTTAATACTTCATCTTCACATGCATTATGTTTCTTTTAAACATTATTTTCTCCATTTAAACATTGTTTGGACCTTTATATAACTGACAGTGCTCTGAAAATATCCTGAACTAGGTACTGGTACAGTACTTCTATGTCTCGTGGTGTTGAAAATATTTCCCTAGGCTGTGGGGTACAGGCATCTATGATGCTATTTTTAATTCTACACAAATGTTATTTAATAATTATTATGCGATATAAAATGGGCATATATTGTTAATGTGTGCATTAAATGAGTTGACCAGAAATATATATTACACATACATATTTATAAATATTACATTTATATTTTCCCTCTACTATTGCTAGGTGTAACTATAAGCATTAATGGTCCAAAATGGTGGCTGTACCTGACCCTTTATTTGAGAGTAAAGCGTTCACAGGAACTAGAGCACCAAGAAAATATCCAC